>OY754308.1:83753759-86363840 GCA_963573325.1 Astragalus glycyphyllos | reverse complement strand
TTTTCTACTTTTACACCTTAGTATTTTCAGTATAATGGGCATGATAACTTCATACAATAGTTGTTATTATTCTGAACATAACCAGTCACACTCATCTCTTTCAATTTTTATATCTTTTATTGTTGTAAATGTATCCCCCAAAAATTTACAGAGCATCAATTTAACCACAGGAAGGTTTGGCCCCAATAAATTTGATTGTGGAGAATGATTTACATCGTGCAACTCCTGGTGGCACTGGAGGTGTGAAAACCATTGGAAACTATGCTGCGGTATGTCAGTCTGCACCCCCCCTTTCTTATTCTGTTTGCCCACTGAGACATGTGGTTGTAGATCTTGCTCTCTGGTTGCCTTAAATTTAATTCACAGCAATAAATATTTCAAACAGAAGATTTTCCCCATTTTAGTGATTTCTATTAGACATCATTTTTGCAACTAAATACAAATAAGTTACTTTCTTTTACTGATTGAATAAGCAGATTGGTGAAAATTGAATATTTTATTGTGCTTCCTTCTTTATTCTTCCTTACATTCCAACTATTATAGTTTTTATTGACAGAACAGAACTGACCTTTAGGACAGCAATTTCACAGTTGGTTTGATTTATCTGTTTCGTTTTTTAATTTTCATTTCTTCCCATTGGCATACTTTACCTTCTTTTCTTTTATTTTTCTAGACTTTTGCTCACTCCGTCCACATGTACAATTATTATTCTTCTTAGGTTCTTAAGGCACAGTCTGCAGCTAAAGCTCAAGGCTACTCTGATGTTTTATACCTTGACTGTGTGCACAAAAGATATTTGGAGGAGGTTTCTTCCTGCAATATATTTGTTGTTAAGGTATTATATTTCATTAACCAGTTTAAATTTAAATATGATTATATTTGTTAATATGCACGGCTGTTGAGTTTACATGCATGATATTATTTGCCACCCCTGTTCTCTCACAATGCAGAAAACAATTTATTTACCCGGACTTATAACTGATGGGATAGTAAAATCATTATCTTGTAGCACTCAGAATCGCCACACGTTGTAGTGTACCTGTGTTTTTTCTATCAATTTCCTGAATGAGCACCATAGGCTGATTTGTTTTACTCATTTAACTACACTTACAAAATCAGTATGGTGGCTCACTTAAACCAGTTGGCAGCTCTGCGAGTAGCAAGCTTTACTAGAATCATCTCCTATAAAAAAAAATCTCCTATAATATGTAATGTATCTTTTTTCTTAGTACCTTTCTGAAATTAGAATAGCAATAGGACTTGTAAGTTGTATAAATCATTCAGGCTACAACGCCAGAGTGTTATTTGGAGTAAGTTACTGTCTACAAAATTTTACAAACATCTCTTACAACTGGCACGGTCGCTTTAATCTTTGTACACTGCTCTGAACAGATTTGTCCTTGTATAGTTCTTGTCCAGATGATTCAGAAGTTTTTAATTGTTGTGTATTCTGGTGGAACTTGATTGTCACTATTGCGTATATCATTACTTCCTTTCCTCCCCTTGTTCAAGTATGTATGTATGTATGTATGTATGTATGTATGTATGTATGTATGTATGTATGTATGTATGTATGGTTTTCTAATTCTATTTCATTAGAGCTTACTGCATTATGCCGTATGTATGTATGTATGTATGTATGGTTTTCTAATTCTATTTCATTAGAGCTTACTGCATTATGCCGCATTTCTTTTCAGGGTAACACTATTTCTACTCCAGCTATAAAAGGGACTATCCTACCCGGGATTACTCGAAAAAGTATAATTGACGTTGCTCGAAGCCAAGGGTTCCAGGTACTAGATTTTTAGTTAAGGGCGGATATCGTCTTGTCTGTGCCCGTGGTATCTAACATTTTTATATTTTATTTCTAAGTTAGGAGTTTCAAATTAAATTTGAAAAAAATTGTAATTGTAGGCATTTGCTTCTTAAACATTAGAAGTAAATGAAAGGTGTGGTTAACTGTCTAGACTTGCTTGTTTATTAGACTAGGACTGAAGTTTACACTTGTCCTAAAAAGAAATTTATAATGAAAAAAATTATAATTGAGCTTGCGGTTTTTCTGCTCCGTCCCTAGACGAAATATTGATTTGATTAGCACGATCTCTGTTAATAATGAAAACTTTGCAAATGATTCATGTAGATGAATAGTTTTGTCATGTAAAATACCTTCTAGGACTTCCCAAGTCTTTAACGTTTCTTGGGCGATTTTAGAATGCCCTCTGTTTAGGAGGTATGGATCGCGTCTATGACTCTGTCTTTTCTCGATTATTTGAATCTTAATCAATGATTCTTGCTATGTTTTTCTCCAATTCCATTCTACGCAACCACACCATTGCTATGAATTTTCCCAGATTATGCTTAGGTTTACATTTTTGTATTTAGACTACATTAAACCTTGTTTTTTGTTTCCGTTGGTTTTAGCCTTTTAGGGTTAAAGTAAACACATATTTACAATTACTAAATGTTCATCTGATATATGCAGGTTGAGGAGCGATTAGTGTCTGTGGATGAACTGCTTGAGGCGGACGAGGTCTTCTGCACGGGAACAGCTGTGGTTGTATCCCCTGTTGGCAGCGTTACTTATCTTGGCAACAAGTAGGTCTAGTAATTACGATAGACAATTTGCATTTTGTGCATTAACAAATAGGTTAACCGATAGAGCAAAGTAAGACTAATATTTTTATAATAAACAAAAGAAAATTACCTGATGTTCTTTCATGTTCTTTTCCCTTCAACCCAACCTTAAATGTGGAAGTATCCTACTTTTCTTAAAACTCAACTGTTGATCACAATCATTCTATAAAGCTAATATGAATTAATGGTGGACATATATTTTTAAATATTTTTGTAGGGTTGCTTATGGAGATGGTATTGGAGTGGTTGCACAGCAACTTTATACTGTCCTAACCAGACTACAGATGGGTCTTTCCGAGGATGAGATGAATTGGACTGTTGAATTGAGATAAGCACACTAGGAATAATAGCTTGCAGTGCATTTTTCATTGAAGAAATATCATTGAATGTGTGAGCTTTAGAAGTTGCTATTTAAATTTTGCTTTCATATCTGATGAGCTGCTGTAGATAATTGGTGTGGTGTGTGTATTGCTATTAAATGACTATAGCAAGCACGTATAAAACAATTTTACTTGTTTATTTTCTTGCTAGCTGTGAAGTCATTATCATTGGATTAGTTAACTTTTATTTTGATTGAAAAATAGACAAATTCATTCTGTTAGCTGTAATAGTTTACCTGTATTATGCATAATATTGGACTCCATAGAAAATGTTTTCATTTATCTCTTATCTCTTTTTAGAGAGTGGGTTCCACTTTTGTCATCGACTCATACATGCACTGGTAAACACGAAAAGAAAAAGAATCATTAACCAATCTCAATAAGTCGAGTTATCCTTGCATTTCACGTTTAATGGTGCATGTATGAATCGTGAGCAAAATTGTAACTTACTCCTTCTCTCTGCCCATCCCCAACATCTTGTACAGAAATAATTTCTCCAACACAACCTTGTTTGAATAAAAAACTTAATCTAAGTGTTTATAGTACAAATGCTTATCATATAAATGCTTATGTAAAGTCAAACTTTTTTCACATAAGCTATCATGGAATGTTATTGAAATAAGCTATAAACAACGTATAGACGTGTCATATGCTGTTTTCATAAGTTTTTATAAACAATCATATAAGTGCTTAGGTCAGTAGATAGAACAAATAAACTAGTCCAAACATGCTCATTTCCCTTTATGAGCAACCTCTCTATATGTCCCAACCCCTATCACCCCTTCAGCTCTTAGCCCGCCACTTCGCCAATCCCTTCCACCGAGTGATGAGAGATTGGGTAGATTAGCTTACGTTTGCAGACACAAGTTTGGTGTGAAAGGGTGGGGGTGGAGGGGAGGGTATGGCAGAAGGTGGGTGAAGGGGGAAGCAAAGGCTCTATGTTAGTTTTCCTATTTTTTTCAATAAGCTTGCTTTGTTATTCATTTGGATATGAGTAAATTGGTTCCCTATTTTTTAGGGAAAACTAACTTAGAATTAGGTCTTTTTCTTCTCTCACTCAACTCACTATCACAACACTTTGTTGATAATTGCTATAATTTCAATAAGTAAGCCTCTATTTTGTAGTTGGGCTCAACCCTGTGATGGACACTGTTCTATAAATACAATTTCTATCTATTTTGTGTCGATGAACACGCTTCTCTCTTCAGAAAAGAAAATTAAATCATCGAGTTTTAGCGAGTGAGGGTTTGGAAAACCAAACAGACTTCTCCGGTGGCGTGAAATACGAATTTGACATTGCAATATCCAGAGCTTAGTGCTAGATCCTTCATGCTTCGACTATATTGGTTTAAATGATTTAGTTTTGATATCTACATGTTTAAATCGATTTTCTAAAATATCTAACACTCTTTCTCAATGAGACATTGACCATTTCAACATATTGATCTGCCTATAAAATTTGAACCCTTGATTTAAAAAGTATGAACATCTAATGGTTGTGGTATCGTATTATATCATATGATATACATCCATGCACCAACATTGATTCCTCTCAACTATTGGAGTCATGTAATTAAGACAATCAAGAATCAATTTCTCATCTATATGCCTATCAAAAAAAAAAATTCTCATCTATATCTATATGTTCTACATGACAGGTGTCTCCTGGCCCGCAGAGCATACCACTAACATTATAGTCATAATAATTTACATTAACTTGCAAGTCATGCTTTATTATCGTTTCTAATCTAAAGCATTGTCTCATATGCCGAATTGTCTTTTTGACCTCTACTCCTCCATTTCTCATATTTACACTTTCTGACTCCACAAAAGCAACCAGAAGAAGAAACCGCGTAGCTGACCCATGAGATGACAATCTTTTTCTAGAGGATAAGAAGAAGTGGATCTTGATATGACACAAAAGATTCAGCGCTTTTCTTCTTTCTTTCAAATGATTTTAACAATCAGTCAACTAAAGCAAATTAAGAGTCTCCCTCCATTGGTTTTGCTGTGCATTCAGATGTTGTCATGCTTACATAACTTGACCTAAATCCAAGATCACAGATTGTAGTAACAGATTACTAGTATCGATTTTCATTGGAAATTTTATCATTAACTATAGTGAAATTGAAATCTGAATGGAAAACAGTTAATATCTTTTTATAGAAGGCAAATAATGTCTTCAATTTTTTACTTGAAAATAAAAGCATACATAACCAAATCACATGCGTATTTGGCTAGCTATAATCAAATAATATAAAACATTACTTTTCTATTTTAGTTCTTTCTTTTAGAAGTTATATATGTACAGCATTAAATGTATTTTTGTTAAAAATAACAAATGGTTTCTTTTAAAACTGCTTTTCCAACTTGTATATTTTTGAAATTAAGTGTGATTAGCATCAACTAGGAATATTCTAAATAAATGATGAGGGGTAACTAGAAGGTTTGTTTTTTCACATAGAGAAAATTACCAATACTTGCTTGTAGATTCTTAATTCTTTACACACTTTTAAATGGTACACTTTGACAAGTTCAACTATAAACACTACTATTATTCTGTACTTAGAAAGCACAAAAGAATCTTCATACCTTGCACTTTAGATATAGGATATGACCCCGTCGAAAAGACTCTTTCATTCCATACCTATGCATTAACTAGGTCCACGATTACGCACACAGAACATGCAAAGAAAATCCCTCAACTCTTTCTTATTTTTTTCACCTTTTTAAAAAGGTAAGTTAACCATGGTTAGTTCATTATCATAGTAAAAATGTAAAAGACTGAGACTTGAGAATAGATGGTGGCCTACCACCAAGACCATTTCCTTCATTTTGTTGAAAATTTGTGTATGTACTTTTTATGTCCACATGAGAGGTCGTAACAGATAGAAAATTCAACTGCTCTTGCTTTATATAAATAATAATAATAATAATAATAATAATAATATTTTGTTTGACTTCTCTCTCCTTCTACATATGTAATTGGTTTCTCAACATCAATTTCAATACCATTTATAATTAGAATTTTATATATAGTGTGTGAAACTGCACACAACAAAACTCGTATATATATATATATATATATATATACACACACTCTGTGGTCCTAAATAACCACGGAAACAATCTTCCTTTTCTTGTTTTCAATAATTCTTCTTTCTGTTGGCAAAGTTAGGTTATTCCATTTAAACAAAAAGTCTTCACATATCAAGACAAAGCTCATCAATTTTGCTCAAGCTTATTCTGACAAGAAATAACATTATAACACCCTAACATGTGATAATAAAAGAAATAACTGACTTATTTACTTGTGATGCTATATATTTTCTAAAATTAGTGTTTGTGATATTAATATGTTGAAATAAGTAGCTATATATAGCATCTGAAAGAGTAAAGTGTTGAAATAAGTGAACAAAACTCCAAAAAGAACACAAGATTTTCAGAAAGATAGCAGACTAGAGATGCAAATTATAACCGGTGATCTTGAAAGAATAAAAACAAGATTACACGATTCATAAGTTTCCAATTGTAAACAAATTTTATTTTATAAACTAGTTGTCAATATTGGTCATATACTTGGTCTTTATATAAACTTAATTAAGGGGTCCCTACCCAATTTTTTTCCTTTTCTTTAACCAGATTTTATGGGCAGTGTTGTTGTTGTCGTCGTCTAGTACACGATGAATATAGAGAATATGCATTTACCCTACCTCCTAAATTTAGAAATGTTTTTTTGACAATAAATTTAGAAATGTTTTTATTTTTTTAAAGAAAAAATTAGAAATGTTTGAAAACTACATATTCATTACATTATTTTTTCTTTGGTCTTGTATATAATTGGGAATTGGGAATTGGAACACCACATTAATTCATCTTTTGCTTTATAAAAAAATATATATATATTCTTTTATGTTCGGTTATGTTTATTTAAAAGTGAATACAATTTTATTAAATGATCATATTATTTTGAAAAATATATTATTATTTTTTATTTTGATTAAAATTTTTTTAGCTTTTATTATATATTAAAAATATCTAAATCCAGAAAATTCCCATGTGTGTGTGTATTGATCGCCTGGTCTCATTTGTGACAGTAGAGTAATGGATTTGATAGTGGGAATCCTAGTTGACTATCGTATTCAGCAGAATATTTTATAATTAATGCTGTCTTTGTCCTTTTTCTAGAATTATTAGTTTGCTAAGACAGGTTCTTTAGTTCTTAGCGGCATCTAGTCTCTCGTTTCTCAGCAGCTTCACAATGCTTCGAATTGGTGTACTTTACACTACTAGTACGTCATAATTTCTAATTAGTCTCCATTTGGCTGATTACCTACTATATGGAAAATCATGCACACCTTGGCTCCACAATATAAAAAACGAAATGTGATTTTTTTGTGGTACAAAATATAAGAAACAAGCTATAGTTTGATTATGGGAGGATATATGGCTCCCCTAGACATTGATGATTACCTCAGTTGAGGATAGGTGGTTCTCAGAGGGTTTTGTGAATGGTGGTGTACTTTACCAAATCGGCATATGCTATACGACTCACTAAATCGGTAGATCCCTAGAAAAATAGTGGTCTAACGGTGCACCAATCAAAGTAGTGTTTTTTGAATGACGTCTTTTTCTGAATAGACTCCTATATATCTCGAACTACCTATTTCAGAGAGATTATTTGTGACCCAAGCTATAGTTTGTGTCTTTTGCAGGAGCTACCAGAAAATTGAAAGTCTATTCTTTACATACGATTTCTCTACTAGGACATGGTACACATTATATAGCTAGCTCGGGGTAATAATGATATTACCACCTATAGGACTGGTTAGGATGAGAGTCGTTACAGTGATGCTTTTGCACACCTCTATAGGACTGCTTTTATTTCTTTTCTGTTATAACAATGTTTATGTTCATGGGTATTGGTTTAGCTCCCCATGTCTTTTGTATATTTTCTCTTTTTTATTAATAAAATTTAGGGGGAGTACTCTTTCCTTCTGTTGCTTTTTTCCTAAGGAGAGTTTTGCACCAGAAGGTTTTAAGGCTCCATATCCCTTTCTTTTGCTTTAAAAAAAAATTACCACCTAAGCTCCTTATTGTATTCTCTATTTTCTATTGTGGTGTCTTCCCAACCTGAAATAGGAAGGGTTTGATTGGCACTGGGCATGATGTACTCAAAGCTATCTTGAAAACTAAAAATGAGAGTATTTTCTCGAATAGTACTATTGACCCCTCTCTAAGACCTCGTTTGCAATTAAATTATGTTCATGGAAGTGGCTTCTGACCAAGAGTAAGTCTAGCCACTACCTATTTTATGAATGAAGTGTTGACTCTTTAGAGTGTATTTCAAGGAAATAGATTCGAGTTGTGGCTCATGTTTTTACTAGTTTAGGGTGATTTATTATATCGCTGAGTTTAGATTGTTTTTAATATTGTGACTATTAATTGTTATACAATTGTTAAGGATTTTTAAGTTCCCTATCACTTAAGGTTTTCCTATTAACAAAATAATTTACCTTTCAAGAAAAATTATTGTTTTCCCACCGTATTCATAAACCAACTCCAAGTGAAACATTCCACCATCAAACATTTCCCCACATTTCACTAGGGAAATTACCTATTGACCTCCCCTCAATTTTGGTAAAATAACACATATACTTTTTCTATTTTGTAAAAGACATTAACCTCCTCTAGATTATACACACGTCCATTCTATTAAGTAAAAATAGAGGATGCAACGATGAGGTGATTGTATTTTCAAAATAAAACTTAAGGGAGGTGATTGGATCTTTATCAATAAATAAGAAAAGTGCGTGTTCGTTTAAAAAATAGAGGAACGTCTATATCATTTAATCATACCTCACGAGAGATAATCATAATTTTCCCTTAAAAATATTGTTTGTAAGAGATTAAATACACCAAACGAGACTCAACCAAATAAAATGATTTACCATTTTCTTTTTCTTGCCAATAAAAAAATCAAAAATATATTTCCTCAATGTCTCACTCCTTAAACAGCTTTTTACAGCCAGGTGGTTTCATAGGAGATTTATATGACACCACCTATTTGTATCCCATGTGTAACAAGAAGAGATCCATCCTCTAGGTATTATATGTTACCAAAGAACCATTCAACCAAATGAGGAGGTTTCATCACTTTAACCTTCCACTAGTAATATTAGGTCCCACTTCTTGTTGTACCATGCATGAAAGGTTTATGATTGTCATCCCCCATCCACAACAATAATTCACCTCCCCTGTATATATTTTTAATTCAATAAAAATAATAATATCATAGAGAGAGAGAGAGAGAGAATTAAATATGATAGATTCTAGACTAAGAAGGATCGACAATAAGAAAAACATTGGACTATTTCTCTGGCATTTCCAATTTATACATTATTCTAAACATAAAGCAAACATCTTTTTCTTTCCTTCATCCACTTTTTCAAAACCTTGCATAAACTTCTCACACTCTCTCTCTCTCTCTCTCTCTCTCTCTCTCTACCTTCCACCACCCCTCCTCTTTATATATAAATAAACACAGCATTACTAATTACTAGCATTATCATTATCAAAAAAGATTGGCTTTACTTGAGTTAAGACCAACCAAGTCATAAGAAACAATATGGGGAGGGCTCCTTGCTGTGACAAAGCCAACGTCAAGAAAGGTCCATGGTCTCCTGAAGAAGATGCCAAACTCAAATCTTACATAGAACACCATGGTACTGGTGGCAACTGGATAGCCCTTCCCCAGAAGATAGGTATATATAGATTCATCTCCACATTAAATCATTAGCTTAATTTATACAAATATATGTATATATTGGTTGTAATTTTTCTTATTTTATGTGCATGTGTGTGGTTACTCTAGGCCTCAAAAGATGTGGGAAAAGTTGTCGTCTTAGATGGCTGAATTATCTTCGCCCAAATATTAAGCATGGTGGTTTCTCAGAAGAAGAAGACAACATCATCTGCAGCCTCTATGTTAATATTGGAAGCAGGTAAATAAATCAAATTCCTTAAAGTTGTATTCTTCATTTTATAAACTCGGTATAACACCTTCATGTTGAAGGCGTGTTCTGTGTCTGATATGTAAACTTCAATTACTTGTATTTTTCAATTTAGAACCGGTGTCAGTGTGTCGGTGTCTGTGTGGTATCCGGTGTTGATGTCTGTGTTGGTGTTTGATAGAATATAAATTTGTAAACTCAAATTATTGCTTAGAATTAATTATTCCTTTGAAAAAAATATATGTTCAGGTGGTCAATCATAGCAGCACAATTACCAGGGAGAACAGATAATGATATAAAGAATTACTGGAACACTAGGCTGAAGAAGAAGCTTCTTGGGAAGCAAAGAAAGGAACAACAAGCTCAAGCTCAAAATCGCCGAGTCAATCACATGAAACAAGAAATGAAAAGAGAAACAGATCAGAATTTAATGGTTGCAGCAACTTCTGGTGTTAATATGAATCAAGTAGTAGCTCCTTATTGGCCAGCAGACTATGGATCTGTTCCCATTCCAGTGCCTAATGCTTCCATCAATCACTATGATCTCAATATTATGAACCCTTCAGTTGGTAGCACTAGCAGTTCTCAGCCATCATATATATTTCAAGGGTTTGAAAACTTTCCAAATGATTTAACTGAGTTGGTGTGTGTGAATCCACAACAAATGGAGGGTTTTTATGGAATGGAATCCATGGATATTAGCAATGGTAGTAGCACTATTACTACTTCAACAGAAAGTACTAGTTGGGGTACTGATATGAGCTCTTTGGTTTATTCACCTTTGGTTTCGGATTATGAAGGTTGTTGCCCACAAGGAATTATTCCTCCACAACATGTTGCTTTTGAAGAGTCTAAGTATTTTGGAATGCAATTGCAATAACAATTCTACATATAAGGGGTGGTGTGTAAAAAAAATTTTAAAAATATTGGCGTTGATTAAAACCCTAATGAGTTATTTTGTTCACTTTCCTTCACATATCTATTGGTTTTGTTGTTTCTTTTTCATTTCAGTAGTTTTGAACTTCTTCCATTAATTTGCTTCATTATTGATATATATTGATCAGCAGGACATCTCTCTTTTGTTTCTGATTTCTTTGCTTTATATATATGGAAGCTGGTTACAGAATAAGGAATCTAGAAATAGTGTGAGAGTTGAGATTGAGGAATTTGGTTTAAGTGCGGTCAGAAATGCATGTAGTCAAGCGTCAGAAAGCTCGAAACCGTCCGATTAAGATCGGACAGTCCAGATTTTATGACTAGTTTTCGACTTTTGCTTATTACAAAATTCGAATTTGAAATTCAGACTATCTAATCTTTGTCGGATGGTTCTAGCTTACCGACTGCATAACTGCACGTAGCTCCGATGGCACGTAAACGGATCCAAGATTGAGACCTTGGTTTTTTAAACATGTCAGTTCTTTATTTGAAGCACTTTGATGAAGTGCAGATTGTTTAGATATGTTACATGTGGAGTTAACTCGAGTTTAACTATGGTGACATTTATCATGTACTTGAAAATTTGTGTCGGAAAAGTCAGTTTCTCACTGAAATACATGATTGAGTATCTTTCCCAAATTAAGCTCTTCTCAAACTCCAAGCAAAAGGCTGTTGAAAATTTGAAAGGTGCTTAAAAAAGTTTTGGCAGTGAGTTGCTTAGCTTTAGCACCAAAGGCATCAAATTATGGTTGCATTCTTTTATAGTTTTCTTCATGTCCGTTATTTAGTTTTTGTAAATCTCATGTGAGTCCAATTAGAAACAATTGAGCATTAAGTATCACTGTCTGTCAACTAGGATAGTTCATAGAATCGAGCTGATAACAATACAATACAACGATGGCTACGTACTATGTGCCCCTATTCTTTGATCGATGTTTATTTATACATAGAAACTAAAAATAGGGTTTTTTTTCTCTTTCATATCATATAGTGTGTTTTGTGAAATGTTATCCTTGCCCTTTCTTTTGCAAGAGATGTATCATTACCCTATTTTTTTGGTTGTACTTGCAATTTGTATATGAAAAATATACGACAATTTCGGTGAATTAAAATAACTACACTATATGATAGAATTAGAAAAAATGTTCAAAGAAATAAATAGCTAATTGTGTTTATTTATTTTGAAAAAATGCACATAATAATAAAGATAAAATTGGGTAAAAAAAATATATAAAAATATGCAACTCTAGTTTTTAAAAAATAAGAAACGAACTTACTAGAGTCACAATGATACTTAATTACTACAGGTTAAGTGGTTTTTACAAGTCCCCGATTATTATCAAACACTAATAGCCTATTGGAAAATGAGTGTTTTTGAATCATTGGGGTTGGTTGTTTGGTTTGGCCAACTCTAAATTCGAGTGGGATTAAATGTAACATCGATGGTGCTAAAAGGGTTGGATGTTGGCATTTTCAGGGACCATCGTGGACAGTGGTGGACCTAGTATATGTCCAGGGGTTCAGTTGAACCCCCGGAAAAAAAAGTGTGTACTAGTATTCATATATCCCCCGTGTTTTCCACTACAAAAAAAAACGCTTATTTGAGGGGATATTAGCGAGGGAATAACATTCCCTCGCTAAAACTGACTTTAGCGAGGGAATTAGCGAGGGAATGTGATTCCCTCGCTAAAACTCACATTAGCGAGGGACCAGTCCCTCGCTAATGGTTAGCGACGGAATTTTCAACATTAGCGAGGGACTGGTCCCTCGCTAAGTGGAGGCGGGATTTTGAAAATTTTAGCACGAAAAACAAGGTGGTTAGCGAGGGAATTGGTCCCTCGCTAATGTGAATCTGACCGTTAGCGAGGGAATTAGCGAGGGAATGGTTAGCGAGGGAATTAGCGAGGGAATTGGTCCCTCGCTAATTCAGTCAAATTCACGCAAATCAAGGAGTTTAGCGACGGAATTTTAAATCCCTCGCAAATTAAAGTGACTATTAGCGAGGGAATTAAAATCCCTCGCAAATTTTTTTACTTTTTTTTTCCTTAAATCCGTTTCAACCACACAAACACACAACCACTCTTCTTTCTCACTCAACACACCCTCACTCTTCTCTCCTCTTCACCATTCCTCTTCCCTTCCTCTTCCTCTACTCTCCACCACCACCACCACCACCATCACCACCACACAACCAACCAACCACCCTCACTCTTCTTCTCTCCTCTTCACCCTTCCCTTCCTCTTCATCTACTCTCTCTCTCTCTCACCTACAAACACTAACCCACTACCACACAACCACCACCACCACACAACAACCACCACCCACGACCACCACCACACAACCACCACCTCCACCTTCTTTCCTCTTCCTCTCCTCTCTCTCTCTCTCTCACGATTTCCCTCTTCCTTCTTCTTCTCTCCACCTTCTTCCACCACACAACCACCACCACCACCACCCACACAACCACCACCACCACCCACGACACAACCACCACCACCACCACCTACGAATTTCTTTCCTCTTTCTCTCCACCTTCCACCACCACCACCACCACCAACACAACCACAAAATTAATAATATAATATAATATAATATAATTTTCATTAATAGTATAATAATAAATAGCTTCAAAAAAAATATAATAAATATAAAAAAAAAACAAGCCAATCAAATTTTAAAATTTGAAAATTTGCACAGACATTAGCGAGGGAATTAGCGAGGGAAATTTCCTTCGCTAATCCTATTAGCGAGGAGGGATTTAGCGAGGGAACTGGTCCCTCGCTAATTCCCTCGCAAATGACCATTAGCGAGGGATTTTGGTCATTTTGCGAGGGAAATTTCCCTCACTAATATCCAATTTTTTTGTAGTGTTCCATGTTCTATCTTTTTTATCTTTTGAATAATTTTTTTTATGGCCTTCTTAATTTTAAATTCTGTTGATTTGTATGAGTTTTGGTTCTATATCCCCTGTGTGTTCCATGTTCTATCATTTTTCTCTTTTGAATAATTTTTTTTGGGTGTTTCATGTGATTGTTGGCATTGGTGGTGCCAACATAGTTGGGATATCATTTGCTAGAGCGATACTTTTGCACTCCAGTTTTTGCTTTAAAAAAAGAGATTGGGGTCCAAGTGCACGTCACTTCTACCTAGGTCCATCCCTATTGGTACTGTCGGTGATGTTGAATTTGTATTACTTTCGATGTATTACTCTAATTTGAATGAATGGATATATTTTTTAAAAAAAGCGCCTAATAATTAGTACAAGCTCTACCGATAAATTGAAGCAGGCCAACTCAATATATGAATGATTTGTTTGATTTGTATCACACAGCTCAGAAAGTGTTGCAACTTGAATCAAATTACCAATATTTAATATTGACTCTCCTCCTCAATTCATTTGATTATTGTTAGTTTAATTATTTTTTGCTTTTTGACATAATCTAAGAAGTGATTTGATGTTGATAGTTGATTTTGTCAACATTAGAAACATTAGGTCCAGCTGCTGATCCGACTTTAGTTTCAAACCATTTTAGAAGAAAAAAATTCTTTTAAAACAACTATAATAATGTCCATAATTACGTATTACTGTACACTGCGGTCCGTTGATGGGCTTGTCAAATGTGGCCTCTCCCTTAGAATTGTAGCATAGTACTAACTTTTTAGACTAAACTGCTATCAGAGTCCCTTAACTTAATTTTTGGTAAAGACTTGGTTCTTTAAATTATTTTTCCAACTTAGTCCTTAAGTTTCTAAACATTTCCAACATTATCCCTTTTTACTATTAAAAACATTCTTAGGTGCATGGTCAGTGGCGGATACAAGGTGTGGTGTATGGGGGCATTTGCCCCCACCAACAAAAAAAAATTAATATACAAACACATCATAATTTTTTATTTGCCCCTATTAAAAAATTGACTTTGCCCCCATTAGTATCTAACTCAAACACATGAGTCTAACTCACATTAGTAACAATTCCAAGTAAAAAATAGACATTGCTTCTAGCAATTACGTACAGCGGTTTAAAGATATTTCTATGCATTGAGTTTTGTGAAGAATGAACTCTGTAATCATGAGAGATAATAGTTGAATAATTCTTTATTTACATATACTAGGAGATATAATTTTTTTTTTAGTATTGACAATGAAAATATCATACAACATTTTTAGAATATGAAAATACCTAAATAGTTAGTGTAGTTAGTAGAAGCTTGAATATCTTTTTTAGAGTTTTTTCTTCACGTATGTGATCGTGTATTTTCTAAAAAATTAATATTTTTCCTTTGAAAAATACTATAGATAAATTATTTTCTAGTCTGAATCCGCCACTATGAATGGTACATATGCTTATGTGGCAGTACACTTCTTCTTTTTTTTTTTAACAATGGCTGCTGATTCATGAATTGATTTTTATTAAAAAATAAAAGAAAATCGGTAAAGTAACATAATTGAAACATTGCGTGAGAGAAGGAAAAAACCCATATCTGTATCTTCATCAATCTTCAATTGAAAAATGAAATAAAAAAAATCGTAATCAATCTTCAAAAACGAAACGAAATCATAAAACAAAATTATAAACAAAATCAAAAGTGATTTTCTATATTTTCAATCTTCATCACCATTCACAGATCTGGAGATAAAAACCCAGAAACACACCTTTCTAAAACAAAATCAAAATCTAAGCCCAAAACCACATCAAAATGGAAACCTGGAACCCAAAATGGAGTTGAAATCGAAGCTCAAACTGAAAATGAAATCGAAATTAAAACCTAAAAGCCCAAAACGAAATCGAGGAATCTTTCACAAGCTTGCATATCTTTCAATACACAAGAGTCTATCTGCTAGTTTTTAGTGAATTTCATTTCACAAATCTGAAGTTTGAGGAGTGGAGAAATAAAATAACTCTGCATCAAAATGAAGAACAGAAGAACAAAGAAGAAAATCTCATTAATTTTATTTCTCTCTTCTTGTAATTTGGCGACTTTTATTTCTGGGTTTATCACCTAATGAAGAAGAACAGAAGAACAAAGAAAAAAATCTCATTAGTTTTTAATGTTAATAAAAAAAGTAATTGAAAAAATATTTTTTAAACTTAATGTGTATTTGAATTTGCCACATCACTTCCGTGACATCCATATCAGGACATTCACGGACCACACATGTGTTTTTAAACGGAGTCGGACAAAAACTAAATAAAAGGTTAACGGTGCAATGGTTTTAAAATTAAAGAAACAACTTGGGAAAAAAGATAAATGGTCAAATCCTTACCTTAAATTAAGTTAAGAAACCCTAGGAGCAATTTAGCCAATTTTCTATGACATTCCTAATTTTGTTATTGATGTGTTATGGCTAATTTTTCGAGGACTTCGTTCCCTAGAGGTTTTTGAGTTGTTATCTTTGGGGAATAACCTCATAAGCAGTATTATTCAACCCAGACCAGCCTGCACAGTGACCCACTCGAGCCACTCGTTGGATCGGACATGCATAAGACCCGTCACAATCTAGTGTAACCCGTCAACCCGAGTAGTTTAACTTGGTGAACTGATCGCTTTGACCCGATCAACCCGTTTGTCCCAACTAACAAAATTAATATCAATTTTTGGTGTTTTAATTTAATGTTCAAATAACACAACTTCAATAAAAATCTACAATTCAAAAGATGGAAAGAGTGCGTAGGGTAGGCAGTGCAATCAGCAAAGAAAAAGAAAACAATGTGTAATGAACATTTGGTCTCCAAACCAAGTCACCAAGTACCATTATAATCAGTTTTGCAAATATTTAAAAGAAAGGTTCAATAAAGTTGCTTGGAATTTGGAACATAATCCCTTGACGAGAGCAACCATTCAGAAAGAGGTTAAGAGCATGACAACAAAGATTTTGAGTTATTTTCCCTCGTCTGCTTGACATTAAGATATATTTTAAAATTAAAATTGAGATGGCACATTCTGTCGATCAATACAATGACGATAATAAATGATTAAATAAACATAAAGCAAATTAAACAAGCAAGCCTTGATTGAAGCCTTCAAGTCTGCTCAGGCCACGACAATAGCCCCCCGACGACCTTCTTGCCAGCATTTCACCTTTTTATGCAACACGCAGTGGGCATCACAAAGATTGCTATGCATATGACGCTTTGTTTATTCTTGAAATTTACACTCACTTACATGAGAATTTTATATCATATGTTTATGTACTGTGTACATGCTTATTTTATTATTTATTTCATCATTAAAGTTAGCAATTTTGTTCTGTAGGAAAAAAGTTAGAAACTGTGTAATAATGTATTTCTAGTTCTGTCATCAAAGGACTGTATTTATATTACAAGGTACATTAATTGATGATTAATATATTTAATGGCCGAATTGATCGTTACAGACTGGAAGGAGGGAAATCAGAGATATTTCCTTCTGATCACGCTTCATTCATTTTTGGGAGAGGTAGATGCAATATATTTATGGCTGATTGGTCAGCCATGCAGGGAAGTCCTTTAGTAGCCGAGCTTATGTATATACAGGCCGGTTCGGTTGGCAACAACAATAGACTAGGAGAAATTCGGAACGGGCCGGGAGAACCTAGGATGGACCCAACACAAGGTGGGAAGGAGATCGGGAAACCATAGGGAGGGTGCTGCCACTAACATTATTACATTAACATATCAAATACTTGGTCCCGGGGCGCAGATGTGTTGTATTGAAGAAGTCACTTGAACTAATTGGAAAAAAAATCTATTTACCTTCTATATAAAAATATTTTGACTCCTCTAAAATTATAATTTTGCACTAAAATCCTTAACTTTGCACCATATTGCACCAACTATTTCACAAAAACACATATCTCATGAATCTCATTCCTCTCTCAAGACAATTATGAGTTATATAATTTATTTATTTAAATATATTTAGGTTGTTTTTAATTATATTTTTAACGATTCGTGCTTTTAAATTTTTTGTCCCTGACCCCAATCTGCCACTGGCTGCAAGCAAATATATTAGATATATTCAACTCGGGTGATCATCCTAAATTTTTGTACCATATGTCCATATGTTTTTTTACTTGTAAAATAGATACTAATTTTTCTTAAACATGTTTTTTAACTTGTTTTCGATAATTAAAAATTTTATATGTAGAACCTAGCACAAGCATCATGCAAGGTTAAGAGAAGATGGTAAAGGCCATGATGCACCAATAAATCCTATAACACACACGAAAGCCTGATTAAACATGCTTTTTAACTAGTAGAATTAATATGGCATGACCTTCATTTGTGGATCATAACTTAAGAATTTTTGTTCACTCAACTGAGTGAATTTAGTTTTTTTTACCCCATCTTTTCAAGATCTACCCCCACAAAATTTGATAATCCGAAAATACCCTTAAAAAATTTAGTTTAACAGATTTACATGTTAACGTTTGTAAAAAAAATATAATGACGGATGTATGTTTTGTTCAAATACATGTTTGTAATGAAAAATGGGAAACAAAAGTACCAGAAGAAACTTACATTCATTTTGTTAAATTTACAAAGCCGATTTATGTTTGGTTCAATTACTTCCGTGTTTAGCAAACTAACGTAACAAATTTATCTATTAACACGATAAATCCGTTTTGTATTTTTATACATACGGATTATCTGTTAACAAGATAAATCCGTTTTTATTAAAAAAAGGGGTATTTTTGGGTTTCCAAAAATTGTGGGGGTAGATGGGTATGGGGTGGGGTATAAAAAAAACCAATAAATTTAGCCACCTAGTATACAATTACACATATCCACTTTGGTTGTCTTCGACACGTTAAATTCATTCAGTTGAGCCCAAACAAAAACTCTCAAGTATTGGGCTCTAGGCTCTATAACTTCTAGGTTTTTTTTTGTACCCCAACCTTATCAAGTTATACCCTCACAAAATATGATAATTCGAAAATACCCTTGATACATTTCTTTGCTCGGATTTATCTAATGTAAAGATAAACCCGTTTTTGATTTTTTCCAAAACGGATTTATGTTTAAATTAGATAAATCCATTTTCCGTAAAAATATTTACATAGATCCGTTTTTTATATTTTTGCAAACCAGATTTATGTAATAATAGATAAATCAGTCTTTGAAAAATAACAAAGACGGATTTATATAGGTGGAGGTTAAATCCGTTTTTGTGGTTTTTAATAGAGGATTTATCTATTTACTAGATAAATCCTTTTTGAATTTTTCAAAACAGATTTATCTAATAAATAGATAATTCTGTTTTGTAAAATAATTAATAAATAAAAGTGATAAATATGTTAAAAAATTAAAATAATTTTTTTTAAAATAAAATAGATATGAATATCGGCCGTCTTTTTGTTCCGTTTAGTGTGTAGATATTCGTTAACACGTGACGATATTGTACCTATTGTGAATAATTTAGGCTAAAAATTGGTTTTTGGGCAATCTACTCCGATTGTAATAAAACCACAACCATTAAATCCGATAAAAATCAGGGATCAAGACTCCCCAATAAGGGATTTTTGTTGGAATAGCGGGGTTCAAAATCTCAAATTTCATCATTTACTATTTTTTATTAATTTTTAAAATTTTTCATAATCTCTAAAAAATCTAAAAAAATGTGCATAACCTTATTTTGGTTTTATTAGACTTTTAGTTGTGTTTTTATAATTTTAGCTTATTTTTGACTCTTTAACGGATTTTTAGTAGTATTTTTATAACTTTTTAAAAAAAATTTAAACAAAAAACAATTATTTTTAACACACAAACAGGATTGACCTATTTATTAGATAATTCAGCTTTGAATATTCTCAAAACGGATTTATCTAACAAATAGATAAATTCGTTTTGTAAAATAACCAAAACGGATTTAAGTGTTGTTTAGGTAAATTTGTTTTGTTATTTTTGAAAATCGGATTTATCTAATTCAATATAAATCCTTTTTTGGTTTTTTAATAGGTAAATCCATTTTGGGGAAAAAACCAAAAATGGATTTATATTGAATTAGATAAATCTGTTAAGTTGTTTTACTGAGGGGTATTTTCGGATTATCAAATTGTGTGGGGGTATAAATACAATTGGTGCGGGGTAAAAAACCCTAACTTCTATTATCCTATAATTTAAAATATTGGGCTTCGAACTAAAAACAAGTATCATTGAGGTTTTTTAGTATGTAATATCGTTCTTTTAGACTTTAGTAACCACGCCCCCATTTTGTAAGATGCACCTCCTGTTAGTTTTTAATTCCTAAAAAAGCACTACCACTAAAATGAAATAATTTCCAGATATGATAAACTCGGGTCATGTCATGGCTACTGTCCTCATGTCTGGAGGTCACGAAAAGCCTCTAAATACGTGAAGTCCACATAGATTTGAATCTGTCAGCAAAAAGAGTGCAACCTAGAAGACTAAAAAAGCCAATGTATCACGCATCTGATCCAAATGCACTGTTGGGACCACCTCTGGTATAGGTCCTTGGCTCCCTCTTCAATGTGTTATCACAACAATATTTTGAAAACTGGGTCGATCATTGAACCGGTGCAAATACGGGTTCAAGGTTTAATAGTTAAATTATGGTTGAACTGTGGTCGAACTGATAATAATTAAACCTCTTATACATCTCAAAGTATTAAAACCATAATAGCAAGTTGACAAGCACATGTGCCCCACTCGTATGGTCGCACTCTGCCATGATCTTATTGTGGGAAATGCCAAATAGCTCCTGTAGAATGGCACATGCCTCATCTCTGGTAAGAAAGGTGAATGGTAAAATCTTCACGAGACAATCAAGATATGGAGCAAGCAAGAGCCATCATCGAGAATGATTGTCATCTCGCAATGGGAGTTGTTGGTTTCCTTTTGCAAGCTCTCATCAAAGGGTAATAGGACCTATAACCGAGATTCCGAAGCTAACATATCCATGTTCTCATAACACATTAATAGGATTGTTCGCAGGTGGGTTTGGATTGGATTTGTCCAAATCCGTTGCCCAAACCGATTATAATTACTTGGTTTGGATTGGTTTGGATATTATTTTTTTCCTCCAAAATCCAAACCAAACCAATCCGATATTTAAATGGGTTGGTTTGGATTGGACTAACAACGGGTCATGAAAAAAAAAGTTAATTTTCTAAAAATAAAAATTCTACCATTTTTTGTACACCAAATCAAACTCAAACCTATTAATAGTTTTTCAATCCATAGTATTAAAATTTTATAACTTAATCTTAAGTTATTAAGATAAACAGTCTAAGCAAATAACATGTGCTTTTAAAATTAAAAAAAATTAATGACATAGTATGGGTTGGTTCGGGTTCGTGGGTTTGTTTTTTAAAATCTGTTGCCTGAATCAAACAACTATGGGTTGGTTCAAGTTTGGCCCAAACAAAAAAAATGTCCGAACCAAACATATCAGTTTTAATTCGAATGTGAGTTAGTTTGGATTTGCCCGAACCACTGAACATCCTAATCATTAAGTTTATTTACGAACTCTGTCTATTGAGTCTGTAAATAAGTTTGCACATATTTATGAGATTTTATAATTTTTATTGATGGTCGCATTAGACACAATAATGACTTATGTTGTGTTAAGGGGGTACACTTTTATAATTACTTTATAATTCGATTTTGACCGTGTGAATTTTTTGTTTTGCACCCATATCGCTCAACTCTTTTAACTTTAACAGTTGAATAAGAATTTGAACTCTCAAGTAGTGACTAAAGTTTGTGAAATCTATCAAATTAGTCTCTTAAATTCTGTGATGTTATTCTCTAAAATTGAACTCTCACCTAGAGCCCTCGCCTATATAATAAGTCTCTAAAGTTTATAAAATCTGCCAAATTAGTCTCTAAAATTCTAAGAAATATGTTTTATTAGTCTCTGTTAAATACTAATTATATAATTTTAGGAATTAATTTGAAAATGTCACAAACTCACTATTATTTTTTTGGCGAAATTATAGTTTGGGTCCCCCTATTTTCACAAATTCGGACATTTGGTCCCCCTATTTTAAAATTCGGATATTTAGTCCAAATGGGGGTTTTTCAATTTTTTTGGCTGATGTGGAGGCTTGTCAGGAAAAAAAAGATGAGGTGAGCCTCATTAATTGACGTGGCACTTGGCATAGACACCACACATGGCTGCCATGTCAATTAATGAGCCACATGTACATGCCATGTCATTTATTTATTTAATAGATATTATGAATAAAATTTAATTACAAAAATAATAGTGAAATCATTTTAGCAGATCTCCATTTTAAAAACGAAACCATATTAACACATCCTTTAATTCACCACCACTTTTCCCAGTAACCACCGTCTCCCAAAAACAATCATCAAGCGCAGAACCACACACCCATGAGAATCCCACAAAAACCATCATCGTCAACCTCTTCCCTCACTATTTCATTTCTCTTTTCTTTCCTTCTCTCTTTCTCATTTTCTTTTTCATCATAATCATCAACAAGCGCTAAACACGGTAAGAAACTGAAGGTTAGAGAGTTTACTTTGCGAGAAATCCTAGGTCAGACAAACAACACAGTAAGAAATCGCCGTTAATCTCCTTCCTTTTGTCTCTTTTTCGTGTTCTTGAGGATCTAGATCTGGATCGGTTTTTTGAGGATCTGGCTTCAGTGAGAAAGCTGAGAAATCGAAGGTTAGAAGGGAGTTTGCGAGATTTTCAGAGAAGAATGGGTTGGGTTGGGTTTCGATTTCTCTCCCTCTTTCAATTTCTCTTTTAATTTCTGGTTAGGTTTCAGAGAAGAATGGGTTTAGTTTCTGGGTTTGTTGTTGTTGATGTTGGAAGAAGAACAAAATGAGTTTCTGAGTTGTTGTTGTTGTTGGAAGAAGAACAAAATGTTGTTGTTGTTGGGAGGGAGTATTTTTGGGTTAAAAAATGGAAGAACATAATGCGTTGGGGATATAAAATGGAAGAACAGATGCTGGTGTTGATAAAATGGAAGAACATGTGCATTGGGGAAGAAGAACAAAATATTGTTAGGGATAGAATGATTCTGGTGTTGATGGGTTTTGGGATAAAAGGATGGATTTACAATTAAAATAATTTCTTTATTATTTTTGTAATTAAATTTTATTTATAATAATTTATTAAATGAATTAATGACATGGCATGTACATGTGGCTCATTAATTGATGTGGCAGCCACGTGGGTG
The DNA here is from genome assembly GCA_963573325.1 of Astragalus glycyphyllos. NCBI lineage: Eukaryota > Viridiplantae > Streptophyta > Magnoliopsida > Fabales > Fabaceae > Astragalus > Astragalus glycyphyllos. The sequence goes on along the minus strand of OY754308.1, from coordinate 86,340,723 downwards.
CCTACGTCAAATGCCACGTCAATTAATGAGGTCCACCTCATCTTCTTTTTTTTTTTTCTGACACGCCTCCACATCAGCCAAAAAAATTGAAAAACCCCCATTTGAACTAAATGTCTGAATTTTTCATAATAGGGGGACTAAATGTCCGAATTTTAAAATAGGGGGACCAAATGTCCGAATTTTAAAATAGGGGACCAAAACTATAATTTAGCCTATTTTTTTTATACTTTAGAGACTAAATAGAAGAAATGGTGTAACTTTGGAGACTAAATTGATGATTTACTCTAAATTAATATGAAGTTATATAATTTAGTTTCTTAGTTTAGTGAGGATGTTTGTACGTTAATTTTTAATTTTTAAACAACTTTTGGACAAACACTTTTGAGTTTTGAAAACAAAAAAAATTGAACCCCTAACCCGAGGTCTTGGAACCGGCCGAACCGCCACTAGGTAAACACAAACCCATAATGTAATTAAAACCTCAAAAACGCCCATAACTAGAATAAATAATTCCAGCAAAAAAAAATAACTAGAATAAATAAAATAAAAATGCATAAACCAAAAATTAATATGAAGGAAGAATATGAGGTTATCTGGTAGTTTTCTGTGAATATTTTTTTGGTGAGTAGTTTTCTTTGAAAATATATTTTACGAGCAGCTAGCATCTGTAGATATATTTAGTGACGGCTGATACTTCGTACAACCCTCCTCTACTCACTAGACACTCCCACCGTCTAAACTTCCCAAAATAGCCCTACCATTCAAATATTTTTTTTATTTTAAAAACACTCCTCTCACACACCCCCTCACCCACTCTCCTGTCCTCTCCTCTCACACACACCCCCTCTCTCCTCTCCTCCGTTCGCCCCACCGGTCTTCCCTCTCCCTCTCCGAAGGTAAACTCCCTCTCCCTCTCCCCTTCTCTCCATTTCTTTATTCTCTCCTCTTCCCTCTCCCTGTCAAAATTATAGTCGTTGATGTGGACGGTGGAGCCAGTTCGGCGTACGGCTGGCCGAACTGGTTCGGATCACCCAGCGCCGAACCACGTAAAAATCTGATAGGGGGTGTCTGATGAAAATTTATTATACTCGATTCTGCTAAGTCCGAACCGGTTCGGCCAAGCGTGCGCCGAACCATAATAAATGTTAAAAAAAATAGAAATCACAGATTTCATTAAGGGCAAATTGGTCTTTTCACCCCTTTATAGGGTGTCTACTGAGTACCTTCGGGGTTGTACGAAGTATGGGCCTTAGTGAGAGGGTAAAATTGAGGAAAAAGAAAATATGACAGAGTTGTGTCCAACTAAAAATGGGGGTGTTGATACGAAAGCTCCCTTATTTTGTGTTTAAGAGCCTATTGAGCTCGTCAAACTATATCGGTGGCCCATACTTCGTACAATCCCGGAGCTACTCAGTAGACACCCCCATAAAGGAGTGAAAAGACTAAGATGCCCTTAATGAAATTTGTTATTTCTATTTTTTTTAAACATTAAGTACGGTTCGGCGCACGCTTGGCCAAACCGGTTCGGACTTCACTGCACCGAGTGTGTTATTTTCAGAGACACCCCCCGTAAAACTGTTTTTACTAGGTTCGGAGCACGACCGGCAGAACCAGTCCGGAGCACGACCGGCCGAACCTAACTGTGTTCTCACTAAAATCATTAAAATCAGATAATTGAAGCAAAGCAAAGCAAATCGACAGAACATCGCAATTCATTTGGGTATTTCACGAAATCGCAAGTTGAATTCCAATCCATCAGAAAAATCCGAGGCAACGTTGAGTTCCAATCAATGATAGTAAGCTTAAGTGGCGATCAATTAATCAATTATAAACAAAATTTTCAAGTTTTAAACCCATGATGATGACTTTGAGGCAGAACGATATTATTGGTTTTATGGTACAATCTGTTAATAATATTATTCATCCTTGTATCTCATCATTATTGAAAATAAATGTTGGCTTTATTGTATGATGTAATTCAAAACTAGCTAGTTAAGTGACTAACAAATTGTTAAGTGTAAGGGTTTTAATAGTATGTGTTAAAATAGTTGTGATTTGCTATAAACTGTTTACAGTGTGGGTTAAAAGGTTGCTAGCTGAAAAGGGGGGGTTTTGTGAGGTTCGGTGCTCAAACTACCGAACTGGTTCGGACGCCCGTGCTTCGAACCAGTTAAAATATAGCGTTAGGGGGTTTTTGATGTGAGGGTATTTTAGGAATATTTAAGGATTGAGAGTGTCCACTGAGTAGAGGGGGGCTGTACGAAGTATGAGCCATTTCGGTAAGGTGATGGGCACAACTCACAAGCCTCCCAACAACTTTTCATAAATCTGGGCCGACCTTGATATTTTGGTGGGATTTTTTCTACACCCACCATTTGAGGTTATACCCCCACAAAAATTGAAAACACGCTAACACCCCCTAAAAATTGAGTCCAACAGACTTATCTCCCTATGAAATAAGTACGCTTTGAAAAAATGCAAAGCGAATTTACCTCATAGAAGGATAAATCCGTTTTGGAAAAAATTCAAAACGGATTTACCCCAAAGGGAGCTAAATTTGTTTTGAAAAAATTCAAAGCGGATTTACCTTATAGGGAGATAAACTCATTTGGAACTTTTTCATGGGTATATTTTCGGTTTATCAAATTATGTGGGAGTATAGATGCATGTGGTGGGGTAGGAAAAAAAACACTATTTCGGTAAGGTCTTCAAAATAAAAAACAGTATATTTTTTGGCAAAAAAATTGTATTGTCCAGTTAAAACTTCAACGAAAAACATGAAAGAAAAAAAAACACACACACACACCCTGTAAATATTTTATTCCCACCTAAAAGTGCAAGAGATTTTTTACGTTAGTCAATTACAAAATGACATGTCATAAAAATATTTGACTTTATTTCAACTACATTAAAAGTCACTCGTATATTGATTTTTGACTCGTTATGTAGATTTAATTCAAAAATATTACATTACTCGTCAAAAACAGTATTAAATTAGCCGACTTTATAATCAGTGAAATTACAAAACTGTGGAACGAGCATTTTCTATTATATCACTCCATCGAAAGACTGTACTTTTAAATTAGATTATGATATTTCTAATTATTCCAATACTGGTCTTTGCATTGGTGTGAAAGATAAACGATATCTTAAAGTGTATATCTTTGTCAAAAAAAATTTTAAGTGCATGTTAATGCTCTAAGCTAGACAATTTTACATATACTTAAATGGTTTGTATATAAACTATAGTATTAGAATGTTTTTTTATAGGCAAAGTGGTTAAAAATTAGTGTGTTAGCTGTTAGAGGGGAGGGGGGAGCGGAGTTCGAACTCCGTACGCCTACATTTTTCCCAACGATATCCCTTTCACTCAACCACATGAGCTATCCTTCCGGGGCATCATATTAGTAAACTATCGTATTAGTATGTATCCGTGGGAAGTCTCGCATTGCCTATTCGTCAAACAATCAAAGCGGGAGACGAGACAAGAAAGGCAAGAAAATACCTGTTTTAGGTTTTACAAGACAAAATTAAGAAATTATTGGATTTAATTAATGTAAATCTTTTGATCTTCACCCTCTTATGTGTGCAAGATAAGGCCTTATGATTTTTTTTTATTTTTTTAATTTAAATTAAGGTTTTTGAGAAGGCCAACCGAAAAACCTTGATTGTTAGCCATTTTATTTTTGACTGGTCTTAAGGTGAATTTGACCCCTTATAATATTGACCAAGTTCTTGACTCTATTATCTAACGCGGCTTGTCACTTGCGCGCGCAAGTGACAAGTTTTTTGTTTTTTGTTTTTATTTCAGATTTTTTATTTTGTTTTTTGTTTCTTTTTTTCCTCTTCTTTTTTTCAGTTTTTTTTGTTACTTTTTGTTTTTTGTTTTAGTTTTTTTTCTTTCTTTTGTATTTTAAGAAGTACTTTACGGTGTTGAAAAATTTTAAATGTTTAAATATGCAAATTTTGTTCTTCAGTAATCAATTAGATGGAAAAAATTTTAATTTCATAAAAAAATACGTAAAGTGATATGCTAAAAAGTATGCTTTGTGGTACTTTATGGTGAAAAAAATTATTTTGTAACAAAATACGTAAAGTGAAATGTTAAGCAGTGTGTTTTGAGATACTTTGGGATTCGAAAAAAAAAACTAACTTTTCAAATATCAAAAGTTTTTTCGTATATAAACCGGTTTGGTAAAAAATAATAAGTTTGTGAAAAAATACGTTTGTGAAAAAATAATAATCTTCTTATTTAATTTATAGTTTTAATTTAATTTTTATTTTCGGAAGCTTCAGTTACATTTACAATAGATCCCTCAATCGCACACTTTCGACTTTCTATAGATGCTTTTATTTTATTGGTAATTTCTATCCAACCCAACACGATACCACGTGTTTCATTTTCTATTTGTGTTTTCTTTTTTATATTGGTCATTTCGCCCCAACGGGTATTAAAACTATTCTATTTTATCATGGGTTTTCCTTCAACCATGGATGATACCCATCGTGTTTCACTTTTTAATTGTGTTGTCTTATTTTTCTATTTATGGGTTAATTTTTTATATTTGCATTTGATGAGTGTGAATTATGTTATTAAAATTTTCTTCTTATTTTATCTATGGAGGATATGTGTCTTTGTTAATGTTCCTTTTAAAATTGATAATCTTTTTATTTAATTTATATTTATATTTAAGTTTTATTCACAATTATTAGATTTTATATTTGTTAACTAACACAATTTGCCCAATGGGATAGGCTATCCTAGGGCACGGGAGTCGATCCCGTGCTCCTGAGTTTGATTCTCACCGTTGACAAACTCTGTGTTGGCCAGTGCGAAATTTGCTTTCAAGCACGATGGGATATTAGTCTTTCAGCTTGGCATGTTGGCGCCAAATTGCTTTTTTTTTTTGCTTTGTTTTTGTTTTCTTTTTTGTTTTCCTTTTTTTTTTTCAATTCCTTCTTTCTTTTTTTTCTTTTATATATTAAGGTTTTGGGCTAAGGAGTACTTTACCGTCTTGAAAATTTTAATATGTTTACCTATGTGGAGTTTATTATTCAATAATCGACTGGATAAAAAAACTTCATTTTATGACAAAGTACTTAAAGTGATATCCTAAAGAGTGTAATTTGGTGTACTTTATGATTTAGAACAAATTTTAATTGTTCAAATACACAAAATTTGTTCCTTAATAACCGGTTTGGTTAAAAAAAAATCGTCATAAAGTTCAAATTAAACAAAAAAGGATAAGTTCAGAGACTCAATGGAAGTTGTTCTAATTAGTCTCGCTTTTAGTATTTGATTGTAAATAGTATTAGATGAGTATATAGAAGAGGACAAATATTGGTTTCTTTTGTTCTGTTTGTTGAAATCCTATGGTTCAACTTAAATCCAAACTTATTTAATTTATAGTTATAATTTAATTTAATTTATAATTATAACATTAGTAACCAACACCATTGGCACATTGACATAAGCTACCTTGGGACACGGGGTCAAAATTTGCGCAATGGACAAACTTGGTTTCTATGTTCTTCTATTTTATTCAAATATGCGAACTTCTTTCTTCAAAAATAGTGTCAACTTTGTATATGTGCTTCTATTTTATTGGTGGTTTTAAATCAAACTCTGCATGATACCTATACGTACGTGTTTCACTTTCTAATTATGTTGTCTTATTTTCTCTTTAATTATGTGTTAAGTTTTTATATTTACATTTGATAAATATAGATAACGTTATTACAGTGTTTTAAACTTTTTCTTCTAATTGTCTATGGATGTTCAATTTCAATGTATTTGTTGTTATTAATATGCTTTACGTTTTTTTCTTATTATCTATGGATGTTGAATTTCAATGTCTTTGTTAATGTTTCTTTTTAATTTTATAATATTTTTATTTAATTTATAGTTTTTTAATTTAATTTTTATTTACGGGAATTTCAGCCATGTTTACAATAGATCCCCTCTTTGCCCTCTTTCAACTTTCTATAGGTGATTCTATTTTATTGGTGGTTTTCATCTAACTCTGCACGATACCCACGTGTTTCACTTTCTATTTGTGCTGTCTTCTTTATTTTTGTCATTTCGCATCAAACGGTATTAAAAACATACTTTAACTGGTGTTTAAATTTTTATATTCTTTCAACGGGAACTTCAGCCACATTTATAATATAACCTCCACCATCTTCTTTCAACTTTGTATAATTGCTCCTATTTTATCATGAGTTTTCATACAACCATGCATGATACCCACGTGTTTTAGTTTTTAATTGTGTTGTCTTCTTTTCTTTCTTATTATGGGCTAAGTTTTTATATTTACATTTGATAAATATGGATTATATTATTAAAAGTTTTAGACATTTTCTTCCCATTATCTATGGATGTTTAATTTCAACGTTTTTAGTCAAATATTGTTTTTAAATTTTATAATCTTCTTATTTAATTTATAGCTATAATTTAATTTCAATCCACAATTATTTGACTATATATTTTAAAAACCAACATCATTGGTCCACTGACATAAGCTGCCCTAGGACACGGGGTCGACTTAGTGCTCCCGAGTTTGATTCCTGCAGTGGACAGAAAATTGTTGTCTTGAATGATTGGTTTATTAAAGAGGTTTTCCCCTTCTGGTTTTACTTTAATTTTGCTAACTAAAAATTAGTCAACCCCGTGCGTAGCAGGGGTCAGGCGGTTAGTACCTATAATTTTGTTTACCCCAACCTCTATTGTTTTGCATGATTGCTTCATTTGATTTGTTCGCGATCGCTTCATTGTAGCCCATTTCCAACAATTATCTCCACACAGACACACACATACACGCATATTGAATTTGTGCTTATGCCTAACTCAATCCCCAAAAACTAGTTCGAGAAGTGAGATTATCCCTCATTTATTTACGGTAAAAACCAACCACTAATCATAACTCCTTCCTTCCCAAAACTAAAAATCAAGAGTATGATTGTTTGTCTTTGAAGGGTAGCTCACATGGTTGAGTGAAAAAGATATTATTGGTGGAAACGTGCGAGTACAGAGTTTGAACCCTGCTCCCACCTCTTCTCTACTGACCACTTTGCCTATATAAAAAAGAGCATGACTGTTTATAACCACTAACCTGTTTATAACGACTAACCCGGCATGTTACTTTCCCACATGAGACTTCAACACTCTCAAACACACATATATAGAATTAATCGCATTTGTGACAAATAATTAATTTAATGGTAGAAAGTTTTAACTGAAAGGAATTAGGAGTCATTTAAACAATATTATGTGATTGTTAGCCTGTAATTTCGAAAGGCTAAATTAAATGCAGTCAACGAGGTTTGATTTATTTTTAAAGTTTGACCTTGTATTTCAAGAGACAAGTATCAATTTCGACACTGAAATGAATTAAGCTATCAAGTTACATCAAGTAGATTTCAACCTCAGATTTGGCTAAGTCGAAGAAGCTGAAGACAGATATTTCGACAAGAAGGAGTTGGAGGCTGATGTCGAAGTAGGATCAAGTAACCGTTACCAAGAGCACGTAGCAGTTACATTTTTTAAACTTTGTACAGTTATTTTCTATTTGTATAAATAGTAGTTTCTCATAGGAAAAACGGGTCACAATCTCTCATACCAAGTTCCCACGCTCAAAGTACCGACACGCACTGAGAAACGAGTACAAGGAACGCATGTATGATCTTGTGCACCACCCCTTTAAATTAATGCAATTTTAATTTTCCTTTTCTTTACGTTTCATGCAAATTTTCTCTTTGTTTTATCCTCCCTCATTTGGAGTAATTCGACGGTTTCGCGGAGAAATCAACGGTTATCTTCTTCTTTTTACTTTTAAACGCGCAATTCCGAAAAAACTTTAAACACAAACGGTCTTAGGATTTACTAGTTGATCCTGCAAGCAGAAGCAATTTCAAACTAGCGGTGTTTACCAAAATCGAAGGTAAACAAATTGGCACGCCCGGTGGGACGTTTGTGCTAATTTTAAAAGTTTTTCGTTAAATTCTTAAACTTTGTGTTTGTCTGTACATGCAATTAAGGAGTGGTAAACATCTTCCAGAGATGGCACACTCTAGTACAAGTAATGCTTCTGCATCAAATGCACAAAGTACACAAGAACAAGCGTCAGTTAGTGACGTTAACGCTGCAAATGTCGCAGGCATAAACGTCGCTATGCCTTCTTTGACAACAATGGGAGTAACCGCTATAACTTCTCCCATAATTACTCCTGTGTCAATGATGACCACTGCAGCATTAAGAAATGTTAATACAATGGCTTCTGTGCCATCAATAGTAAGACCAACGAGTCCTTTGATGGCAAACCCAATGATTGGAAATATGCCATTTACTATGAGTGGAAGGGCTTTACCGTATGGCATGCCAACATCATTGATGGCAGGCCTTCAGACAAATTCGTCTACATTTGCAGAAAATGCAAGTACAGGGTATTCTCCTATTCATAGTTCGACGGAGGGCATCCATAGTCGAAATGCCCAAACTAATTTGACTACAACATCTTTGTTGGCATTAAGACAACAAATGGATGATAGCAATCATGATATGGTCAATATGTTAACACAACAAATTGGTACTGTGTTTAATCCTTTGATACAAAACACTAATAACAGTTACCAAATGTTGGCAACACAAATGGGAAGAATTACTGATTTCTTTGGTACTCCACCCATACATCACCAGCAAATTCCCCAAATTCAGAATGTCAGGCCTGTCGAAGTACCTGTTGAAAGACCTAACATTCCAATACCTATGAATCAGGGAAACCAAGGACAACAACAAATTGTCGAAGAGCCTATGAGGATAGAGGCAATCCCTGAAATTGTGTTGGTGAATAGAAACCAAAATGCTGACGAAGTGGTCAGACAAGTGCAACAAAACAATTTTGGAGCACAAAACAATCTGGCTAATATGGTCGAAACTATTTTAGCCCAGAATGGCCTTAACTTTGGTTTACATAGGCCTAATTTTGTGTCGCCCTTGTGTTGATATTTCGGCAAGTGTACCGAATCGTTGCAAGTAATAAAACCGGTAAGACCGGGTATCGTCCTCAAGGATCGAATCTAATTACCAGTTACGTTAACAACTACTAAAGGAACCAAAGTGAATTAGGATGAGATTGATTTGATTGAGCTATGAAGCTCTAAAGTAAAGCAATAAAATATTCTTTTTATGTTTTTAATAATAGAACGAAGAACGCGTTTGAAAAGATACGATGGAGAAGATGCTAGGGATGAATTCCTATTGATTTCACACTATTGCACTGATTTAATTTGAAGGATAAGCTCTCTCTAATTTTGCTATCAAACCCACAACATTCACTAATTCCTAATTCCTTAGGTAACTTGTCCTTTGTCGATAACTACAAACCCTAATTCCTTAAGCGATTCTAATTAACGACAAGCATTTAAAACGAGGGTTTGCAATATACAACAACTCATAGATTATTCCTAAGCTACGAATTGAAGGTATAGAATTTTAAACATTCAAAAACAAAACTTCCATTTCATAATTGAACAAGATATCATTGTATGAGTTTTCCAACCATAAAAAGCATTAAGCGTAGAAATTCGATACGCAAAATACGAGAGAGTATGATATAAATAAAATTCTAAACCATCGACAATAGTGCTACGTCAATATTCATTCATCCCTAACATTAGGGTTTAGTTACACATGATTAAGGAAAAAGAAAGAGAAGAATTACAAATTGGAGATGAAGACGAACACATGTGAAGCTTCAATCCTTGTTCCCAAGTCTAGAATCTTCAACGCCGATCCAGAGCAATCCGTTCTCGCCGTGTGCTAGGGTTCAAAATACGTGTGTTTTAACGCGTCCAACGCGTGTTTTAACGCGTCCAACGCGTGTTTTAACGTGTCCACTGCTTTGTTCTTCAATTCCACCTAGTCCCTGGGCACAAAATCACGACAAAACCCAACATAAACACTGCATAGCAAATAAATTTCTAATAGCACAAATTGTTAAATTCTCATCAACTTCATTGTTATTCATCAAAAACTCCAAGTAAAAATCCCTTTTTAACACTGAAAACCATCATGTGATGGGGATTCATCACAACCCCAAACTTAAACGTTTGCTTGTCCTCAAGCAAAGACAAGACAAGACAAAACAAACATCAGATAACATGCAATCACATAGGAATCCATCACTTAACACAAACATCAAGGAAACAAGTTGAGCATCAACTTTCAGACTGGTCCCTCAATTGCAAACCCACATGTGGTACTTTTACTAGCACATTCTTGCTCAATAGTGCGTGTGTGACACTTAACTCAGTTGGAACACAGCTAGTTTCAAAATGCGTTTAACTAAGACTAGAGGGCTTTCTTCCGAGACTGCCAAAGATGTTTCAAAACAAAAGGTAGACTAACAATTCTCGCTCCGAATGGGGGTTAAGCATGACAAAGGGCTTTGATTTAGCAATTCCGAACTCTAGGACAGTGCACTTATTACAACTTCACTGAAATGCTGCAGCAATAGAAACTAAAACAGAATTCAAAAACAAACAATACTTGACATTTATGTTGCATTGCCCTGATTCTTTCCTCACTTTTCTCACAGGTTGATTACTTATTTCGACTGAAACCAAAGTGTGTCACCACAAATTGGCCTCCCTACTTCATAATCAACCTAACTACCATTTCTCATCTTTTTGACTGAAACTATAATGTGTCTCCACAGAATAGCCTCCCTACTCAGTTCAAAATGGCAGCTTATTTCACTCTTTTTTTTTTTTTTTTTTTTATGGGCAATGACAACAATGACACATATTTACAATCACAATACAAACATTCTAAGCTATGTGCACTTGGCTTAATCCCATTCTTTCATGCTTTGCCTTAATATAGCTCAACGAACCCCAAACTTAGTTTCTTATGCTACCCTATATTTTTAGTAAAAATTTGGCAACTCCCATGGTCCACCAAACAGCTAGTTTAGCTACAATCATCTCTAGGATCACTAGGTTCCATCTGAGTTCATGTTTTAAGTGTGGAAGCAAGAGTGCACTAGTTCATTCACCACAGGGGTACTATTCGCTCAATTCTCACCAATTCATCACTAAGTTTGCTCAACTCATTTTTTTTTGAATAATTCGCTACATGACTGCACATAATCCATGCCACTGACACTGACTTGACAATAGGTCCTCCCCCCGTTCAAAACTTTGCAATGTCCTCACTGATTAAATTAGGGGAAGGCCTATTTACAGAAACAAAAGCAAAACAAAAATAGAATCACATAGCGACAACTAATTAAAATAAACACCAAAGTACACAACCAACTAATGCAAGGATAAGGGAAAGAGAGAAAATACCATAGCGGTGAGTAGACTACTCAACCGCGTCCAGGGTCTACTGCGGAGGTGCCTGAAAGATGTCAGCCTCCGGGTCCAACTGTCCTCCACTCTGAACCGTGCACATGGCTCTGTAGAGGGCTCTCATCCCAATGATCTAAACATCTCAGAGTTGTACTCGGAATTATGAGTTTGGGATGTCGAACCACGACCAACCGTCTTCCTCTTCTTTCCTTTGCCGGCCATATCCTTTCAAGAAGGTATTGAGTTCACATAACCAAATTCTCAAACTATTTTCAAGCACAAGGTTGTTGCTTACAAATGCAAGCATGTTGTTCATGGTTTCTAGTTTAAACATTTTATCAAACTTAATCAAAATTAACAACAACCTACAATCAACTTAATCAACCCCAAACTTGATTTTCATCACTTTCTCAACACATAAATCAACACAACAACAACCATATTACAATTTCTATCAAAATCATCATCAAAATTTGAGTTTACCCATTAAGTGCAATGAGATGAATCTTGAAAGAAATTAAGTTTGAGAAGGGAATACTTACTTGATAATTGATGTGGGTGAAGACAATAAGGTGTAAATTCAAAACCCCACAACAAACTTTTAGATTAAAGCTCCTTGGATCAAGAAAATTTTAGAAAACCTAAGATTGGAAGATGCTTCACGCGTGAAAAGATGCCCAGCGCCAGTGGCGCGCGAGATTTATACTTCCAGTGGCGCGCGGGGCGCCACTTACGCGCAAGTGGCGCGCGAATTGGCAGGGGCATGCCACAGAGTGGCGCGCGACGCGCCAGTGAAGCGCCAGTGCAGCGCGAATTGGCAGAGATCATTTGATTCTTGCAAAAATTGATTGTGACTAACATGCATCTTAAAGTACCTAATTTAAGAAAAATAATGCGAAAAATTAAAAAGATAAGGGTTGAGAAAATTGGGTTGCCTCCCAAAAAGCGCTTCTTTAACGTCACTAGCTTGACGTTGCAATTCCACTCTCTCAAGGTGGAATATATGACACAAAGAACACATCATCCTTCTTCTTCCGTTTATGAGGCAGGAACTTCATGAACTTGAGGTACAATTGTGTATGCTTCCATACCCTCTCAAGGTGAATGATGTCGAGCAAGGAATAGAAGGAGTCTAAATATCGATCAAGGTCTTCACTCCCATATTCCTTACTTCTCAAAAGATGAGTAGAGAAAATGATTTGTTGGGAGATTTCTTGTTGGATTTCCACACCTTCCCAAGATTGAGAATTTTTAGCTTCCCTCCAAACAAGAGGATCCTCCCGTTCAATTCTTTGTTCCTCCCCATCTTTCTTTTTCTCCCATAATTCTTCTATTATTAAACCCTGTTCTTCTTGTTCTGAATTTTGATTAAGTGGTTGTTCATCTGCTAACCAATCATCAGCCAACCAGTGATATGATTTGTCAATGACTATCAAATCTTGCTCCTCAAGAACTTTATGTTGAGCCAACCAAGGATAGGACTCATCAATCAGTATCCATTCTGGTTCACAAGAGCAATAAACAAGATCCTTCCCACAAAGATCACAATAGGAGTATGTCTCACAATTGCCATTTAAATGGGGTCCTCCACAACAACAACAACAACGAAGTGGCGGCAGTGTGGACTCCATGATTGATAAAGTATTCACCTGGCTTTCATAGAATCAAGGGAGTAAAAGTGGTAAAAAGACTAAAAAAATGTAAAGAGAAAAAAAAAAAGAAACAAGAAAACTAAAATAAAACTAAAGTATGTACAGGTTCGAATTAGCAGTTGCCTTCGAATTTACTGGTAAATGTAATTTCGATCCCCGGCAACGGCGCCAAAAACTTGTTGATATTTCGGCAAGTGTACCGAATCGTTGCAAGTAATAAAACCGGTAAGACCGGGTATCGTCCTCAAGGATCGAATCTAATTACCAGTTACGTTAACAACTACTAAAGGAACCAAAGTGAATTAGGATGAGATTGATTTGATTGAGCTATGAAGCTCTAAAGTAAAGCAATAAAATATTCTTTTTATGTTTTTAATAATAGAACGAAGAACGCGTTTGAAAAGATACGATGGAGAAGATGCTAGGGATGAATTCCTATTGATTTCACACTATTGCACTGATTTAATTTGAAGGATAAGCTCTCTCTAATTTTGTTATCAAACCCACAACATTCACTAATTCCTAATTCCTTAGGTAACTTGTCCTTTGTCGATAACTACAAACCCTAATTCCTTAAGCGATTCTAATTAACGACAAGCATTTAAAACGAGGGTTTGCAATATACAACAACTCATAGATTATTCCTAAGCTACGAATTGAAGGTATAGAATTTCAAACATTCAAAAACAAAACTTCCATTTCATAATTGAACAAGATATCATTGTATGAGTTTTCCAACCATAAAAAGCATTAAGCGTAGAAATTCGATACGCAAAATACGAGAGAGTATGATATAAATAAAATTCTAAACCATCGACAATAGTGCTACGTCAATATTCATTCATCCCTAACATTAGGGTTTAGTTACACATGATTAAGGAAAAAGAAAGAGAAGAATTACAAATTGGAGATGAAGACGAACACATGTGAAGCTTCAATCCTTGTTCCCAAGTCTCGAATCTTCAACGCCGATCCAGAGCAATCCGTTCTCGCCGTGTGCTAGGGTTCAAAATACGTTCAAAGATACTGAAAAACGCGTCCAACGCGTGTTTTAACGTGTCTGCCGCTGATTGGCGCGCCACTCGCGCTCCAGCGCCACTCACGCGCCAGTTGGGCGCCTTTCCTGCTGTCTTCTCGCGCGTGGTGCGCCACTCACGCGCCAGTGGTGCGCCACTCACGCGCCAGTTGCGCGCCATTTGGCTGAATGCTCCTTGCTATTGCACCATTGAGTCCATTTGCCTGCACTGCTTTGTTCTTCAATTCCACCTAGTCCCTGGGCACAAAATCACGACAAAACCCAGCATAAACACTGCATAGCAAATAAATTTCTAATAGCACAAATTGTTAAATTCTCATCAACTTCATTGTTATTCATCAAAAACTCCAAGTAAAAATCCCTTTTTAACACTGAAAACCATCATGTGATGGGGATTCATCACCTTGTCAGAATACACCTTACAAACAGAGCTGCCTAGGGGATGGAAAATTCCCAAGTTCACAAATTCGCAGGAGAAACCAGTGAATCTACCGTCGAACACGTGGCTCGTTATTTGACTGAGGCTGGCGATCTAGCACACAATGAGAATTTAAGGATGAAATACTTTCCAAATTCTCTAACTAAGAATGCCTTCACATGGTTCACTACACTGCCTCCAAATTCAATTTTTAATTGGAATCAATTAGAAAAGGCCTTCCATGAGCAGTTCTATATGGGCCAATGCAAAATTAGTCTTAAAGAACTAGCTAGCGTTCGACGCAAGGGGGCAGAATCTGTTGATGATTATCTCAATAGATTTAGACTACTCAAAGCAAGGTGTTTTACCCAAGTGCCTGAGCATGAGTTAGTCGAAATGGTTGCTGGTGGTCTAGATTATACTATAAGAAAGAAACTAGACACACTACATTTAAGAGATATGGCACAATTGGCTGATAGAGTTCGACAAGTCGAAAGACTCAAAGCCGAAAAAGCCAGAACTGGTAGATTCCAAAGTAAAAAAGAAAAGGTTGCTTATGTCGAAGCTAATGACAGTGACCAAGAATACGATATATCTTATGAAGATGTCGAAGAAGAGGTCAACATTGCAGAACTAAAACCAGGACCTCCTTATACTTGCAAATTGTTAAAACCTTCTAATGGAAAAAATCTTATGGAACCTAAGAATGATAAATTTGTCGCAAAAAGTTACACTTATGATGTATCTAAATGTGACGAAATATTTGATTTGCTTGTGGCTGATGGTCAAATCTTAATGCCTAAAGGCCTAAAGATTCCACCATTAGAACAACGACAGAAAAGAGGCTTTTGTAAGTTTCATGGTTTCTTAGGTCATAACACTTCCCGTTGTGTCATTTTCAGGGATTTGGTTCAAAATGCTATCAACGAAGGAAGGCTGAAATTTGGTGACAAGTCTAAGCCACCAATGAAGATTGATACTGATCCCTTGCCAACAGCTGATGCATTGCTGGTTGAAGTTGATCTCAATGTGGTTGAGGTCACAGAAGTTATTGCAGAAAATGCCAAAATAGAAGAAGCTGTCGACAAGGTAGGTGTCGAAATGGTTACTGAAGACCAATATGCTGAGAAGATGAAGGTAGTGTATCCAAGGGCTGAAGAGGAATTGATTGACTTCCTCAATCGCTGCAAGATCAATAACACTGAAGTTATGCTTTGCCCAAGGTGCAGTGCTGTCTTCGACAAAGATTTTGCTAAGAGTTTTGAAGGATTTAAGCCTCAACTGAAACGCAAAGGAAAATGGGTTGACAAAAGATCAAAGTTTAGTTACAATAACAGAGGTATCCAATACAACGATACTTCGACTAAGAATCTTCAGAAGGGACACATTAAAACTTATGTTCCTCCAACAAGATCTCCTGTCGAAAAATGGGTACATTCCGGTGGAAAAAGTACTGGTTATTACCCAGTATATTATGCTGGAAAGTATGACGAAAAGAAACAGGATATGAAAAAGATGGTTAAAGGGATCACAAGTGCTACTAACCAAAATAAGGCAACTGAATCTAACAAGTATGCCTATAACAATAATTACAAAGGAAAGAACCCTATGACGAGAACTCAATGGCGTAGATATCAACGCCAGAAAAAGGTTGCTGCTGTAGGCAAGGTGGAAAATTCCAACAAAGAGAAAGGTAAACAAATACCTTCAAAATCTCTTGAAATGGCTAGAAAGCCAGCAACTGAAAGGATATTTCCACCTCTCTCAGTGATTAAAGAAGGTCTCAATCTAGACGAAGAAATGGGATCTGATTTCGCAAACTCAGGGTCAGAATTCAACGTCCTGTGCGGTGTTGTCTCGATCCTACCAATTGAGTATGACGTGGTTTCTGAGGTGAATGACGCTGAAGAGGATTTCGACGAAGAAACCACTTACAAACCCATTTGTTACTATGTCTTGAAAAATGGATGTGTGGAAGAGCAACACGCTGTCTTTGAGAGACCTGATTGTGGGATGAGGAATCATCTCAAACCTTTGTATATCCAAGCAAAGGTGAACAATGTTGGGGTAAACAAGATCTTGGTTGATGGTGGCGCTGCTGTGAACCTGATGCCACAACATATGCTAAAGAGGATTGGGAAGTGTGAAACGGATCTGAAAACACACAACGTAATCCTTACCAACTATGAAGGTAAAAGTGGCCACTCTCTTGGAGCCATTGAAGTTGACCTTTCTGTTGGAAGCATTAGAAGGCCAACTATGTTTATGGTGATTTCAACCAAGGCAAATTATAATATGCTGTTGGGAAGGGAATGGATCCATGCTGTGGGGGCAATTCCTTCGACAGTTCACCAGAGTCTCATTATTTGGAGAGAAGATGGTCTAGTTGAAAATATTGAGGGTGATCAAAGCTATTTCAAGGTTGAAGTGAATACTATCACCAAGAAAACCTTCGACAAGAAACTGGCGAGCATTGCGCCATGCATTTCCTCTGAACATGGTTATGAAAGCCAAGATAATGTGAGGACCTCAGTGATTCTTGATCCCAACTATGGATTCATTTGGGATAGAGAGGTCATTGACAAAGACAACTACCCACAAGGCTATGTCAAGCCTACAGGGTGGGAAGGACCATAAATAGTTATTTATGGATGAACCCACTGTATGGGATAGAGTTACGGCCTATATGGCCGAAAATAAGCAAAAAGCAGTTTTAGAAGCTGACTTACAACAACAATTAGTTGATGAAGCCGCTGAAGATAAAAATAAAGACAACATTGTCGAAAACCAGAGGCTTGATTGCGTCTATGATGATGAGTCTTTAGGTTTTGAAAAAGATCCAATGGGTTCAACCAAAAGGATCCAAGCACAATATCCCTTAGAAGAAATTGATTTGGGAGATGGCTCAATAAAAAGGCCAACATACATCAGTGCTAAGATTGATCAAGAGTTGAAGGTGCAGATTGTTGAATTGCCGAAGGAGTACAAAGACTGCTTTGCATGGGATTACAATGAAATGCCAGGGTTGAGTCGAGAAGTTGTTGAAATCAGACTACTAATTCGACCAGGAAAGAAGCCAGTGAAGCAGACGCCAAGAAGATTTGCACCAGAAATCTTGGTAAAGATCAAGGCAGAAATAGAAAGGTTACTGAAGAGCAAGTTCATCAGAATTGCCAGGTATGTCGAAGGGCTTGCTAATATAGTGTCTGTAAATAAGAAAAATGGTACACTTAGGGTGTGTATAGATTTTAGAGATTTAAATAATGCTGCACCTAAAGATGAGTATGCCATGCCAGTGGCAGAAATGATAGTAGATTCAGCTGCAGGTTACGAATACCTAAGCATGCTTGATGGTTATTCTGGATATAACCAAATATATATTGCTGAAGAAGATACGTCAAAAACAGCATTTCGATGCCCAGGGACATTGGGGGTCTATGAATGGGTTGTAATGCCATTTGGCCTTAAAAATGCTGGGGCAACGTACCAAAGGGCAATGAATTCTATGTTTCATGATTTTATTGGAATTTTTTTTATGCAAGTATACATAGATGACATTGTTATTAAATCTGCTTCAGGAAATGGTCATATAGACCATCTCCGACAATCATTCGAAAGAATGAGAAAATATGGATTGAAAATGAATCCAATCAAATGTGCCTTCTGTGTTCGTGCATATGACTTTTTGGGTTTCGTTGTACATAAAAAAGGCGTTGAAATCAATCAAAACAAGACGAAAACAATCTTGGAAACGAAAGCTCCTTCGACCAAAAAAGAACTGCAGTCATTACTAGGAAAATAAATTTCCTTAGAAGATCTATCTCAAATCTAAGTGGTAAAACCCAAGTGTTTTCGTCATTACTTCGACTGAAGAAGGATTTTCAAAAATACTCTTTTTCTGCCATTCACATAGGTCCTGTCGAAAAAGACATTCTTGAGGGGACAATTTGTTAGCCTGTAATTTCGACAGGCTAAATTAAATGCAGTCAACGAGGTTTGATTTATTTTTAAAGTTTGACCTTGTATTTCAAGAGACAAGTATCAATTTCGACACTGAAATGAATTAAGCTATCAAGTTACATCAAGTAGATTTCAACCTCAGATTTGGCTAAGTCGAAGAAGCTGAAGACAGATA
This sequence comes from Astragalus glycyphyllos, assembly GCA_963573325.1. Taxonomy (NCBI): domain Eukaryota; kingdom Viridiplantae; phylum Streptophyta; class Magnoliopsida; order Fabales; family Fabaceae; genus Astragalus; species Astragalus glycyphyllos. The sequence continues at coordinate 86,322,130 of OY754308.1, read as the reverse complement.
TTTCGACAAGAAGGAGTTGGAGGCTGATGTCGAAGTAGGATCAAGTAACCGTTACCAAGAGCACGTAGCAGTTACATTTTTTAAACTTTGTACAGTTATTTTCTATTTGTATAAATAGTAGTTTCTCATAGGAAAAACGGGTCACAATCTCTCATACCAAGTTCCCACGCTCAAAGTACCGACACGCACTGAGAAACGAGTACAAGGACCGCATGTATGATCTTGTGCACCACCCCTTTAAATTAATGCAATTTTAATTTTCCTTTTCTTTACGTTTCATGCAAATTTTCTCTTTGTTTTATCCTCCCTCATTTGGAGTAATTCGACGGTTTCGCGGAGAAATCAACGGTTATCTTCTTCTTTTTACTTTTAAACGCGCAATTCTGGAAAAACTTTAAACACAAACGGTCTTAGGATTTACTAGTTGATCCTGCAAGCAGAAGCAATTTCAAACTAGCGGTGTTTACCAAAATCCAAAGTAATCAGTGATATTAATTAGTTTGTAGTTTATGGGCGGTACTTGTCACTCCGTCAAACCAAAAGTTTATCTATTAAAGGACTTCAAATTTATTAATTAAGATCATTAATTAACAATTCTCAACAATGATAAAAAATGCTTTGCATTATATTTATAAATTGAATATTGAAGAATTGGGCTTATATGTAATGCGCTTATGCACTAGATTATAAAATGTTCATGTATACATCAAGTTAAATATAATCGTCTTTAAGTATATTTTTCTCAATAAAGATATTTTAACAAAGTTGATATTGCATAATAAAAAAACAAAGTTGATATTGTTAGTTGGTAAGATTACTTATCCGTAGTGAGTAGATTAGTCACTGCATTCGGCGGTGGATACTCTGGTCTCGATCCCAAAAACAAGATTACTTATCCCTTTAATTAATTTACCATAAAGGTTATTGTGTCTAAATAATACTCTTAATTATGAATTTGTATAGCATACACCTTTTTGTCGTTTTGAATGAGTGCATTCCCCTAATAATTTTTTAATGAAGAAGACTTTAGAGCTCATATTTCATAGTTCATACTATGGGCTATTGCTTTAGGTGGATTCCACTTCGGAGACCGCCGTACACTTGATATAACCCACACCAACTCATTAAAGACAACATTAACTCCGACAATAATCTTTGCATCAAACCTTTTGGTTATAGCATAGTAGAATCACATTTCTTAGAGGAATATAGGGGATATTTCCCCACCACTATTGGTGCCATAAAGAAAGTTTGTTCTATAAAAGGCAAAACAATTGTCCCAATAATCGTCGTAGTAGTATAGACACGAGACAAAGCCCGTGGCATGTATTGTAATCCTGCCAACTCTCTTCTATTAATTGCTTTTGAAGTTTCTTCGAAATTCTGATTATACAAACAAGATTCAAATAAACTATTACTTGGAAAGGAAACATCATACCCATGGAAACTGACCCACGTTTTTCCCTTTTTTTGCTTGCATTAATTTGGAAAAGACAATGCACGATAATAAGAGTCTAAATGTTGAATTATATAGTCCTTTGTCTTGACTTTAGAAACTTGCTTGCCAAGTAGGAATGTAAAAGAGAAAGCAAAATGGTACTTGTTTAGTAATATTGGTACCGGTTCAGAGATCCTAAGAGAGAAGACAGAAGACTAAAATGCTGCTTTCCGCATGAGACTAGACAAGAGTATCCATAATCGTTGTCCTCAGTCAGCATAGCATAGAATAGTATTCAACTTAAATGAATTTTAATATTGATGAGACCAATACTAACTCTTTGTTGAAATCTCACTGAAGTGGTGGTCAAGGGACAAAATCTGCGTCATCATGCCTTGCCTGACCTATAGAAAGCTATTCAAAGGTCATTGATATGTGCATGCGCATGAGAAAGAATTAAATCAAATAATGTACTTTTCTTATTGTCTGAGTTGGAGTATACGTAAAAGGGCAACCAAAGAACCCCGATTTTGACCCAACAAGGCAACAAATACATGCATTATTGCTACTAGGATAAAATTTTTTACCTCTAAATAAGAATTTTGTTTCATCATATCATTTTTTAACAGCCAAACATTATTATTATTGATTATTAATTACTAACTTTGAATATGAAGAAAGATAGGTTCATGTGGGGCCAGTGACAGATCCAAAAAAATTGTTAGTGGGGGCAAAAATTTGGTTCATAATATTTTTATATAAGAAAGCGACTATAAATTTTAACAAAATTTTGTGATAGAAAAAACTTAATCCCAATATCAAATGTGTTTGGTGTCAGTTTGTGTGTTTAGTGTTAGAAAAGAAGTCAAAATTAAAAGAATAAAGAGAGAAAATATATAGAAATGTATTCTCTTTTTTATCTCTTATAACTTTTTACATGTATTTATTTATAAAAATCATCTCATGAAGGCAACACTTATTTTTTATGGGGGCAAAACGGATTTATTAAATATGTATAGACTAAAAATATTAAGCTAAGTGGGGGGTAAATGTCTCCAATTCACCTCACATGGATCCATTCCTAGGTGGGGTCGTGGGATAGGCATGGGCACCCCTTGAATCGGTCAAAATCATCTCCAGACAATGAAATTTTCCGGTATGAGAGAGAAAGGCTCAATTTATAAAATACTAATATTAATATTATTAATAAAATCATCACATGGATTCGACAATGAAATAGTGAAAATGAAGGAAGAAGAAGAAATAAAAAGTAGATTCAGTGTTTTTTTAAAGTCGGTTGCATATGAAACCAATTTAAATCGTTTTAAACAAGAAGTTGTTAAATCATTTTTAAGTACATTCGTTTCTTATGCTACCGATTCTAAAAAAACACTGAATGTACTTTTTATTTCTTCTTCATTCATTTTCACGATTTCATTGTCTAATCCATGTGATGATTTTATTAATAATAAGAAACCAATGTAATTAAAAAGGATTTAACAACTTCAACCGGTGTAAAATTGTCACGTTTTAAATCGATTGTCCAGACTACCGATATTTAGCAACTTCTTGTTTCACAACGCCACGTTTTAAATCACTGGTCCAAATAACCGATTTAAAATTTCATGTTTCACTATAATTATTTATAAAGTTGTCACCTAGCACTTTTCAAATCAAATATTCAGATAACTAAATTAAAATTATTTATTTTCTTCTAGTTTTCACATTTCTGAATAAATTAATGCCACTTCCTAATTGATATTGTAAACTAATATAATTTTTTTTGAAAATTTTAAATTAAAACGTACATGGATGATGCACATTAGAGATTTTCACAAAATATTTTTTTTTAACAAAGAAAGCAAATGAGTCTCGTTAGAATCTTAAGATATAAAATCATCTTTAGAGAAAAGAATTATAAAGAAATATAAATATATATATATATATATATATGTACTTTTGTATTGTTTAATATTTTCTATTAATTAATTCTAAAAAATTTAATCAATACACAAATGCATTTAATATTTACTTTTGTATTGTTATTATCAAAAAAATAATAATTAGGCGTAAAATTTCTCTAACTTTTTGTTGTTATGTTTAAAAGGCCTCATTTTAAATTTTGATTTAAGGATACATTGAGCCTACTCTTTTCTTTTAACTGAGAGTTCGTTTCTTATTTTTTTTTTACCAATTGAGTGTTTACCACTCAATCATGTTGGTTTAGCTTTATAACTTCATGAAACCACAAGAGGTTGACCTAGTGGAGTATGCCCAGATTTGTACTTGAGAAGTCCCAGATTCAAATCTCAACTATAATCCCCATGGGGATGAACTGGTGTGCCATCTCTCATCCTAAAATTAATGTAAGAAAAAAACTTTACTTCACTGAAACAGGGAACTCAAAAATATATCCCCAGCATGAAGCGTGACAAGGTAATTAATTAATTTGATTTCAAGTTAATGGATAGGGCTCCTCCCGATCATATCACAAGAGACAAAGTTCCATATATATTTTCATGGTGGCCAATATAAAGACAAGTTTTCCTGTCAAGAAAAAGAAATATAAAGACAATTTTGTAATTGATCAATCATTCATTGAAAAATCTCTACATCGTAATGGTCTATACTAGCAGACCTATGGGACCCAAAATTAAGGTACTAAAATTTATTGTATGGCTTATGGGTGAAAGGGCATAATTATGTGATGCAAAGAGCCACGTTCAACTGACCCTTCTTGTCCCCATCAACATAGGAAAGGGTTTGAATTGCATGTTGCTAGGTTCCTCCTCTTCCATGAAACAATGATTTTTTGACACTTTAAAATCTTTAACGCCTCTTCAATATATTATTTTCTCTACTTGCTAGCAACTATTTTGGTCTTATGAGGGCGCAGATTGATGTAATTTTTAAGGGTATTGTTGTAAATGGTGATGTGTTGTTCAATCTTATAGTAAAAAGTGTCATGGTTATGGTTCATTAAGAGCACAGGCCGGCAATCAACATACTCACTTCGTTAAATGAAGCTCTTTTGCTTCTAAAAAAAACACATAACTTTTTCTCTATTCCTCTCTTCCTATTACAACAATCACCTATCATATTTATCATATTACTCTCTTTATTTCTCTATCTCTTTATATAGGGAGTGTCCAAAATATATAATGGTATTGAGTGTCCAAAAACCATTTATGGAGAAAATATTCAAAGTAGCTAACCATAGCCCGAAACGGCCTATTTTCTCTCCCCCACATATATAATTCATATTGGGCAGGTGTTCTATGTCTCTATAGCATGTGCTACATCATGTGAAACCCACATGTCACCCATACCACGTAATCAAAATTGTCATGTCCCGCGGGATAAAATAAATACTAAAATCCATGGAATAAAATCCTAACTGTAGCCTTCTTTTTCAATTATTTGATTTGACACATATTGCATAGCATATATAGTTTTATTAATTTATTATAAAAAAATATAGTTTTATTTGATTTAAAAAGTATATTGTTTTAAATTATTTCGAAAGAATCTACACACACATTTAAAAACAACCTGCGTTGAAAATTAATTATTAAGTGTTATGAAATTGACCAAAACAAGAGTAAGATATAACTATTATAATTGACTATAGATGAAGAAGAAATAGAAGAAGAGAATGAGAGAAAAAGAGAGCATTGCATTCTCTAGAATGTGTATTCTTTACAATGTTACATAAGTCCTATTTATAGGAACAAGTCTTGTACTTACAAGTAGGGATGGCAAAACAGGCCGCCCCGCCCCGTGTGAGCCCGCAAAAAATTAGACGGGGCTGGCCGGCCCGCCAAAAGTTTTGGGTTGAGAAATTGAGTCTGCCCCGCCCGTTGGCCCTCGCCATTAAAATTAACCAATAAAATATATATTTAAAACATACTTTTTGGCTTAAAATAGGCGGGTTAGCCCGCCAAAAACAAAGTAAAAATGGCGGGTCGGCCCACTACTACCCGCCAAAAAATATTTAAAAATATTTTGAAATAGTTAAAAACAAGAGAAAATAAAAGAAAATAAAGTTGGCGGGTCGGTCTGCTTCGCCCTACTTGTGGCCCGCCAAGTTGGCGAGTTAGGCGGGGTGGGCCAAACGGGTTGGTGGGGTGAAATCATTAACCCAACCCGGCATTTTTTGGCGGGCCAGCGGGTAGGCCCGACGGGCTAAGCCTGTTTTGCCATCCCTACTTACAAGCATATGAATGGTGCAACATAATGTGTCGTATTAGCATCTCAAATAAAGACTAATAACAATGTGTAATGACACGGGAGTTCTATATGACATATAAAAGGACTTAGGGAGATGGACATTCACCAAATATTCATAACACTCCCCCTAGGATGTCCATTAAGGATATACCTCATTAAAACCTTACTAGGAAAAAACCCAATGGGAAAAATCCTAGTGAAGAAAAAAGAGTACAATTTTCTCCCCTGTTCGAAGAATCTGTTAAGAATATGAATTCCAATATTTGGATTTTCTCCCCCATATACATATGAAGCAACATAATTCGTGATATCTTCCTTTCATTTGAGCTTCACAATCAGAATTGTCTTCAAGACTTCTTCCATGAATTGTGGAATTTGAGCATGATATGAGGAAGTGATAACTATAGATTGGTATGTAGATTTTGATGATGCCTCAATGCTGCCATATGTAAATCATCAGATATTTCAGAACCGACTTGATCTGGATAAGAAAATTATCTCGTATCTGCATGATTAATTTGATGAACATATATTCATAAAATAATTGCTTCAATTTATCGTGAAAATATAAAACAAACATATGTCTCACTTTCTTCTAATGTATTTTGGTTAGTGATAAATTCTATTCACAAATAAGTATCAAATAATATTATCATATCAATTCATATGATATTTAGTAATATGTGCGCACTAATTTAAAGTCTTCGAGACTAAGATATTTGATATCTTCTTGAGACACACAATATGTACTCAATATAGCTATAATTTATCATGATTCAATTAGCTAATTGATCGATCTGCAGGTTGAGACAAAATTTTGTTTCGCAGAAATATTTATTTAAGATATTCTTCTATATCTTTAATCCTTCTTGGATTTTCTAGGTGGGGATCAATCTAAGGTTCAACCTCTCAATTCATCAAATATTGAAGTCATTTGTCTAGCATTATTTCTTTGAGCAAGCTATAGTTTTTGAAAGCTCTTCAGGAGTTCAAATAATAGTAAATTTGTTTCTAGATCTTTCCATAAAACTGTATGGACAAATGATGTTATTTTCATATCACTCTTTTAGAATATGCATTGAGACGATTATACCTCATGCGTTCAAATTAGATTATCTCATGGAGAGACTAATTAAATTTGAGTAATCATCTCGAGAGTCCGAACAATATGTCTCGGAAAATTAAATCCTCCAGGGATATTCATATAATTAGCACTATCAAGTGAGTCATACAAATAAATAGTAACACATCCATCGTATGTAAATTGCGCCATTCATGTGTTACTAGACTAAATAAGTATTAAAAATTACATTCATTCACTACATGTGAATTTATCTTCAAAATTAGTGTTAGGTTTGTGCGAATACTCTTGAACAACAAATCTAACTAGCTTTACATCTTCAGGTGTACAAACTATAAGTCGAAAAACTTTTGGCTTTTCAAAGCGAGCTTAATTTCGCTTCAATTGCATTTTTCTATTTCGGCCAACCATTGTTTTGTCTTTATTAGACTTTGGTTCATGATCCTCTTCATCACTTATCACATTTAGCGCTATATTGTATACACACAAAATTGTCAACGTTGACTTTGTTTCGGTTCCATCACATTTCATTCTTGACATAACTTATTGAGGTCTCATTTCCATAAAATTCAAGTACCTGATAAGTTCTTCTGAAACTTGAAAAATAATTATGTTAAATTACTCATTTGGAGTTTCCATATCCTCTTTTGGGTCATCTTGCTTTTAATCTCATTTCCTTGTTCGAGGATTTTTATTCTTTTCAACCGACAAAACTACACGCTTCATGCGTGGTTAAGATTCATTTGCAATGTTTGAGTGTCCAACAGAGACATTAATTTTTATTTGCGTATTGCAGCTGATGAATAATTTAAATTTTTTGCAAATGAATTATTCTTTGAACTTCTGGTTCACATTGGTTTATAAAAGGATCGAGATTCGATAATAATAATTTATTTCAAATAATACTAATTTCTAGTTGCTTATCTCCCCCCACCCTAATGTTGGGAAAACTAGTTCGTCAAAATAATAATTAGCTGACTAATTAAGCTATATATATACATACATTTCTTGTTGTTGGATCAACATATATATACTTCATGATGGATGGAGATTCATATACTCATATATTCCCAACATTCTTTAAGGATCCATCTTATTGCGTTGTGATAAATTCATTACAGAATGCACAACACGTCAAAAATATCTTAGATGGAGAATATTACGTCATTGACCAAAAATCAATTGTAAAGGAAAGAACTTTCAAATATATGTTACCTTATTGGCTTGGTGTCTATCAATGTCACGGCTTGTAAGATTGGATGTTCCAAAGTAGAAATCAAAAGTTCCATCTCATAAGTATTTGTCATATAATTAACTTTAGATGTCTAATGAGGGGTTCTTCAAAACCATTTTATGAATGACCATGTCCTAACCATAGCCTTCTTTTTCAATTATTTCATTTGACACGTATTGCATATCATATATAATTTTATTAACTTATTATAAAAAAGATAGTTTTATTTGATTTAAAAAGTATATTGTTTTAAATTATTTTGAAAGAATCTACACATACATTTAAAAACAACTTGCGTTGAACATTAACTATTAAGTGTTATGAAACTGACTAAAACAAGAGTAAGATATAACTATTATAATTAACAATAGATGAATAAGAAATAGAAGAAGAGAATGAGAGAAAAAGAGAGCAATGCATTCTATTCTTGAAGGTGCATTCTTTACAATGTTACATAAGTCCTATTTATAGGAAGAAGTCTTGTACCCACAAGCATATGAATGGTGCAACATAATGTGTCATATTAGCATCTCAAATAAAGACTAATAACAATGTGTAATGACATGGGAGTTATAGAGCATCATATGGTATATGAATGGACTTAGGGAGATGGGACATCCACCAAGTATTCATAATATTAATCACGTTAAATTGTTTTAAATTTTTATTGAAAAGTCGTGTCGTGTTTTGATAAATTAACAATCGATGTAGGGGCTTGTGGTTCAGCCTACGTCAAATTCAGACCAAGCCAAACTTTTTTTAATAGATAAGATTAAGATTAAAAGTCTATTTAGTAAATAATTCGATTGCAGGTCATCGAAAGTCTTTTAAGCCTACCAAATCGGCCTACTTAAGTAAATATAGTTCATATTATTGCTACTACTACTATTATTATACTTAATTGCATATTTTTTGTTAAATCATAAATTTGCTAAAGTTTTTTATATTAATTTAAACATAACACCAATTTTTTACATACTTAGAGTTATTATTATAAAATAGATTTAAATAGGATGTCATATAAATATATTTCCCTAAAATGTTTTGTAAGATCTTAGATTAGAAATTAATCTCATTGACCTATTAGGTTGTAAGTCAATTTACAAAAGCTTAAACCAGTCAAAGGTTTTCTACCTTCGTAAAAAAACGAAAAAATAAAATAGGCTTCTAAACAGGCTATCAGATCTAGTCATGCTTTCAAAAAGGTCATGCCTAAAAAATGGGCCTGCGACAAGCCACGGGCAACACTCAATCCTTACTTTTTCAAGGTAGGGCCAAAACTAGGCCTTGTAAGTTAAGTCTAGCTCAGCCTAGCCTATTCCCACTGGAATGTTAAGCGTGTTATACATTTAAATTCTTTTTAAAAATCCATGTCAGGGGTTTCTTATAGAAGCAACCAATGTGGCATCTTAAGCGTGTTAATGTATATCTATATCAAAGATACTATCCCGGTCATTTACGTACAACTGGCGTCGAATGTGAGGTGTGTAACACACAAAAACAAAATATAAATTGGAAACCTGTAATGTTTAATTCAAGCAAAACCATAGTCCCTTAATGGTAAGAAAGACACAACATCAGGACAAGAACCAATGTTATGAATTACTTGAGCGAAACGATTCTCTCTTTCCTCTTTCTATTCTACCAAACACACCCTTAAGAAAAGCAAACCAGCATATAAAATTTTTCTAATATACTTTTTTCCTTGAAAAAAATACAAGCAAAAGACATGTGACTTATTTTGTGTGAATTGAAACTAATTTTTTATACACAAATGTTAATTAGCGGTTAAATAATTAGGAGACGAGGAAATTAAATGTTAGTTTGGAGATTTCAAATTCATTATCTCCTACTTTAAACTGTTTTGATGTTCGTTAGCTCACTAATTGAATTACCTACTTGAAACGTCAAGTAAAACCGAAACTCATAATGCAAGATTTGTTTGGATTTGTTTCGGCCGAATTTCTGGTAGTGGACAATTTAAATAATGTTTGGATTTGTTTTAACCAAACGTGGGTCCATCTCAAATAAACTACATATGCTTAACATACATTTACATTCGTTTAGTCTCAAACTAAACATTGTTTTATTATAAGCTTACCTATTGTAAGTGTTTTCCCGATTGTTCCTCAACAACCATCAGTTCACACAGCTTTTTGCTTCCGTTAATTTCTTGAAACGTGACTTGACTCAAAGCTAAAAGTTGCTTTAAAGAGAGTTCAAGTGATTCGTGGGCAGACACCCATTTTACAGCTACTATATACACCGCGTTATTTTTTGTTGAAGACAAAATAACTTTTTGAGCGATATGATTATCCCCCAGAAAGTTCAACAAAGCAAAGTGTTTTCAACTTTGTTTTTTTTGGTTGAAAACGCCCCTTTGCACGATTTTGAGCTTGAGTACTAATTCAAAAGCCCGATTTGCAATGATACGAAAATATTATTATTATTATGGTAAAAAAAAGTCATTATTAATTGCTATATAGAACTTAGCAATTGCATAGCATTAGCACGATTTATTTGCAAATATATTGGATCTTTTTAAGACAATAATTTATAAATTACATACACACATCAAACCATTCATCGACTTGGGCATGCAGAGGGAGAGTTTTACTCCTCATTGTGGTTTTATCCAACTCGAAGTATTAGTCTCTACAGTGTGCGTATAGAGAATATTCAGTTTATAAAAATAAAAAAAATCATTCATCGACATCACCAAGAAAATTTTTCATGCAAAAAAGGAAATTACAATTGATATATATGGAACAGGTCCAAACCAAACTTCTCACTACAGCTCACACTTCATATCCAAATGGAAAGAGTGCTTTCTTCTTTCAGTCTCTACAATATTACCATTAATTAATAATAATTCTAAAAACGACGTGGTCGTAACTCGTAACTCCCCTAAAAATATTTTGGGAAGTAAAAATAAAAAATAAAAAAGTTATCAATTAACCATGCATGCGTTGACAATAACCTTAACACGTTCACACCATAACCAAACTATCGTTCTTCTTGCTCACGATTATCACGTGAAGATAGTCGGAAAACCCAGTTGGGAAGTGAGAGTGTCTTCCTCGTCGAAGCTCCAGAACTCTGAGCTCTTCTGTCACCGTTGGTTTTTGCAACAAAGGCCTTTAATCTTTTCATGGCTAGATTTAAAGTGTCTTCTGACATATTTGCAAAACAAACCCTGAACCAACCTGGTTCAGTGCAATGGCAAGAGGATCCAGGTGAGATGTTTAAACGAACGTCGTACAATATCTTCTTCCACAACACCATTTCAGCTTCAAATGTGTTAGAACTAAGAAGATGTCTCATATCAACCCAACAAAAAAGTCCAGCGTTGTTTGTCTTAAGACAGCTAATACCTGCTTTCTGTAAACCAGAAACGAGCATTTTCTGTCGTCGTTTAAGTCTCTTTTGGTTCTCAGAAATGTAGTTTTTGGTGAATTTTTTGTCACCAAGCATGGCTGAAAGAAGGTACTGTGTTTGTGAAGAAACTAAACCAAAGCTTGACATTTTTGTTGCAGCTGCTACAACGACGTCGTTTTCAGAATAGATAGCACCAACACGAAAACCTGGTAAACCCAAGTCTTTAGAGAGACTATAAACGACGTGAACTCTGTTCCAAATTTGAGCATCGGAATTTCTTTCTTTTAGAATTTCCATTATGCTAATGAAGCCTGGTGAGGTAAAAACTGTTCCGGAGTAAATCTCATCGCTTATTAAATGCATGTCCTTTTTGTCTTTGATGAAGTCAATGAGCATGTTTAATTCACTCCTTGACATTGTTGTGCCTAGTGGGTTTGATGGATTTGTCACCAAGATGCCTTTGACTTTGAGATTCTTCTTTTTTGCTTCTTCATGAGCTTCTTGCAAAGCTGATTGAGTGATTTGGAAGTTGTTTGAGCTTGTGCATTGTATTGGTACTATCTCCACCCCAGTTCTCCACTTCAAGTCTCTATCGAATCTGCGTATATAAATATTTAATGCAAGCAACATCAGAAAAATGATATTTCAGATCAAAGACGTGTCTGGTGTATGATAAAGACCACGATGTATGTGGTATAATATTGAATTTTCTCTATTTTTTCAAATTATTATCACCATCAACATGTGAACGCATAAGTGTCAATGTCGTGTCTGATGTGGACTTTATCGTGTTTCATAGTGTAAAAGAAGCATGCAAAATATGTACACTATATATGAAGTCAAGTTTATAGCTAGAAGGTGAATTACGTACCCTGGGTAATAAGGAGTGGGTAGGAGAAAAGCATCTCCTTGTTCAGCAAGACAAAACATGAGGGTCTCATTTGCTGAAGTGGCACCAGCTGTAAGGACAATGTGGTTGGGATCAAAAGTGACCTTGTTTCCTCTAATCTCTGCCATGAAATCTACCAATGCTTTCTTGAAGGAAGGGAGGCCATGGTAATCTTGGAAGAGAGCCAACTCTCGGAAAATCGATTTGCCATCGCGTTTGAATCCAGCTACGTCTGGGTTCTTATCCAGCCATGATTCTAAGAGATCAAAAGAGAGCTGCAAAAGAGACAAATTTTTGTTAGCCCACCATCTTAATTATTTCGAAAGCTTGATATGATGGTGTGGCCTAACTAGATTGTGACGTGAATTATATGAAATTTTGTCTTTTTTTTTCTCCTACTGTTTTATAACTAAGCACCGAAAAAATTAATGTGATTGGTTGGTACAAAAATTAAATGTATAATTAACCCACTTGATTTTCGGCAAGACCCATCTGAATAATTCCTTTGGGATTTTGAACCTCATCATAAGGGTTCTTTTCATATTCTTGCCAACCTAGAAAGTATGAAGAATCTTGGCCGTGAGAGTTGCATGTGGCCTTTGTAGAAAGAAGCTTCATTTTTTTCAAAAGTAGAGGAAAGGTAGACAAATACCACTCAGAAAATTTTATGAGAAGAAAGAATGTTTGAGAGGGACTAGGTAGGGAGAGAACGAGAGAAGGATTGAAATGTTATTACTTATTAGAAGATGTATTGTTGTGTGATGTTATGTTATAGTGAAGCATGTATTTATACATGCATTTTCAATTCTAGGGGCACAGTCACATAAAACCACGTGATCCTGAAAGCAACACTTTTGACTAAGATAGTCCTCTCTCTCCTCTCCAACGCGGAAAGAGAGAGATAAAGCAACACTTTTTATCCACCGCCCTCTTCATTTCACGCGACCTACACGCTCCCGAAAATCACTATACATTGGTCAGCTACTAAAATATTATTAAAGTGTTACCCACCGGCTACAAACTCGCGTGGGATTCTATCATTATCTAATTAAAAAAATCATGTGTTATTTAATATCTGTGTTAGTAATTAATTTTGATTCATAATAATTAATAATAATGGTGGTTAAGTTTAAAAACGCAAAAAGAAACAAAAGTGAGTAACTTGAGAGGGGAGGGATATAGTAGACTTTGTAGTGGCGCCGAGAACACCATACCGACAGCAAATCTCATGCAAAATGGGTCAGCAATGACCCACAAGGTCCCCTATGACTTAATTTATATCCTAAGCGATTCCTACATCATGGACCATATTGCTCCCTCTTGCACTAACCTCTTTTCAATATTTGTCGGCCAATATTTTCTTTAATCTTGCGTTAATCTTAACCTCCCCAAATCTGCCTTCCCATGTTTCTCTTTTTTTTTTTTTTGTCTTTTTTACTTACTAGTTTGGATTCTTGGTACTTTGGGAGTATATAACAAGCTAAGACAATGCTTGCATATTGGATTTATTTGTTATTTGTTTTCCATTTTAATTTGTCCACTAGTAAAAACATAACATGTGATTAGAAAATTTTAATAACTAGGATGTTTTTAGATTGGAAAATAACACTATAATATAATAATTGAATTTACAATCCACTTGCAAAGAAAACAGGTGGGATGGGGAAGAAGTTATTCCACATATATAGTTTGTAATGGGTTACCTTAGTACAATTTTTGCTTATATAGAGGAAAAATACCCAATAAACAAAACCAACAATCAATGTATAACTTCTATGTAGTATCAACAATTTTCTAAAATTTAGTTTAATAAAAATAAATACCATACGACCTACAAAATTAAATATAAGTACTATATGTTGATGCAAAGAGAACACATTAAACATTGATGTTTTTCTTGTAAATTGTAATTTGGGAATGAATTGAATTTGGAAAATAGAACTGGGAACACCAAGCATGCTCTTTGTAATAGTGTGTTATATCATATGGACTGTGCATGTGGCCTGTTTGGGATAAATCAATTAAGCCTATAGTAAAATAGAGTGGGGCGAATGTATATTTTTTGTGGGGTATGGAGAGGTACTATATTTGGCTATTTGCACAAGAGGAGGGTGACTGCATGCCCCTAAGCCACATACAATACAACCTCTTTTCTTCCCTCTCCACTTTTTTTAAAATGAATTTCATTTCATTTAAACTTACTCAAAAGAAAGAGTTTCTGTTCCCTGAATATTCTCAATCTCAATTCTACTATACTTTCTACTAACTTTTTTTTACCATGTCATTGGTGCGTAGTTTCCACCGACTTTGCCGATGACTAATCTACGCTGGAGAATTTGGGTGGCCACGAGTATCCGGCTTTGCCGGCCCGTGTAGTTCTCCACTCTCAACAGAGTTTTTGCCACATCCAAGATTCGAACCTGAGACCTTGTGCATATTTCTACTAACTCTTAGACTATGTTGAAGTGGTGTTTTTCAATAAAATCTTTTTGATTTTTTGCCAAAAAAATTTTAAAAAGTTTTTGTTTCATATTTTTAATCAGAATATTTTTTTTTGACAAAACTTTCAATCAGAATCTTAGAAAACATCAAATTTATCGGTCAAAAACTTTTTTTTGACAAAAAGGAAATGTTTGGTCTAACTTAGCTTCCTATGTTAGTAGTACTAGTATGTAACCCGTGCATCGCACGGGATAGCAATATAGTAGTTTTAAATTACATTGGAATAGTATTCTAATAAATCGTTAACTGGTATTATATTCATTAGTATCACTCAAGAGCAGTTGGATGAGATGATTTGTTAGGCCCTAGTTTTTTTTCTTTTCTTTCTTCTCTATTGTAACCAAAAAAAAAAGACGGGATGCACAATTAAATTCCGATTTTTGAATTTGCAAATAATAAATTAGCTTAATTGTAGTTATTGTACCTATTATTTCTCCACATATTATCCTCCTTTGCCATACCCACAATCTTGTATTTTCTACTTATAATGGGCTTTTGGTGTTGTTTGGGTTAGAATACTCCTAATAATCTGTTAAATCCAATTTTTGCTTATAAAAAAAACTTCAATTATCAATTTTACATTGTAATTATTTAGTGTTCAATTTATTGTAATTATTCGGTGATAAATTTTAATTTAATATTGCTATTATCCGCACTTGAGGCTATTATTCACTCTTCAATGCATTGATGTTTATTTTGGATTTGTATAATTTCAAATGGTAATTGTGAAGAAAGAATTATGTGCCTTCTCTATAAGTTTTGGTTGGCATATAATATTAATTCAGCATTGTAACTGGTTCTGAAAATTAACAATTGCTATTGATTTGTGTGATTATGACACGACGGTTTGTAAAATTCAGAATGAGAGTTAATTGGTTTAATAATCATTATAATTAATCCAAATTTAATTATTATACTAATAAATTTAATAACAATTATTTGATATATATATATATATATATATATATATATATAAAATGGATTGGCTATTGAGTCATTTTTATTTGATTTTTGTTGATCATATGTAATTGCCATATATGTAGTATTCAAAGGTCGTGTTGGATGCCATATTGGCTTGATCATATGGATGACGGTTATGATGGATGTCCCGCCTGGATTAAGACTGGAATTATGATAAACACTGATGCCCGAAATTTTTTCTTATTTATGTGGACATGCTAAGAGGTTGACAACTCAATTTTTTAGCCTTGAGATACCTATTTAAATGTATTATTAATAGATAGATTGAAGTACCTCTTATACTTCCTTTCAATCTAATGTTGCTGTATCCAAGAACACACATGTCAAAATACACAAAATATGAACCCAAAAATTTAAAGAAAATCAAAAATAAAAATCTCACTTTACCAATCCCTCCACCAATGTAGTAATATTTTCCTATTTTCCTGTCATAGCATGGGAGACATCATCATGCAAACGATCTACTGGTTGACGCAGATTTCGGTAAAGTATGCCAAATCCACGACATGGTCCAAGTGTTTAAACAAAAGCAAACAAACAAAGAGGAAGAACATTAGTCTCAAAATCTAAAAATATTAATATGAAAAATAGATGGATAAGCGATGATAAGAGAGGCATTGAGAAAATTGCTAAAAGTGGATAGATGACTTGTCTTCTTCCTCCTTTTTTCTTTGACTCCATCTGCGAATGTCTTGTAGATAACAAAATAACCATGCATCTGAAAAGGAACAAAAATCAAAGAACAAAAAATGAGTAAAGTAAAAAAACCAAAGTGAGAAGGAGGATTGAGTTTGAGAAGAGAGCATGAAAATAATCTAATAACAAAGAAGGAAGAGTTGAATAGCCTATTTATATTTTTTAAGAGATGAATTTTCTCTATGTGTATGAGTGGAGCCGATGAATTTGAAAATGATGTATAAATCTCAAAGCCAATTAATTGAATGATATATCAAATTCTACAATATCCTTAAAAAAATCAAATTCTTCAATTTAAATTATTGATGGTAGAGATATTTTTATAGTCAGTTACCAAATTGAATGAGTGACCAATTAATTTTTTAATTTGAATTTGAATTCAAATTTTTCTATAAGTTACCAAATTGAATGATGGCTAATTAATGGTTTAATATGAAATCATATTTTGAGTAATTATGGTTCCACTTTTATGTCAAAATTCAAATTGTATATCCCGGTTGAGAATTCCACTTGAAGTTTCAATTGGATGGATCCATGTAGGATTAGCTTTAATTATTTTTAATTATTTTTCTTTGGATCACTCTCAAGGTGACACCTAAGAAAAATTGCTATGAGCAACATTCTTATTTGTATTATTTATAGATATAGATTATCATCTTAGTGGATTTGAACCATGATTTTGCTTATAAAAAAGTCATAGTGGGTTTTAACCATAATATATAACAAGAGAATAAAAAGTGAGATTTACACGCTGTTGCCCATATTAATTTTTTACTCAGTTATTCATTTACTCTTTTTTTTAATAAAACAAAAAAAAGAAACAGGCATGATCATCGTGTATGAAATAGGAGAAAAATAACTCCAATTATTGATTTTCTTCTAAATATAAAGACTCTCAATTAGTTGGCTCCAAAAGCCAAGGCCCACACAATGGAGCTTACGGTCATAATTTCCTCATCGATCATCAAGACATCATTCATGTAAGGGGAGGGCTCGGCCGGTACCTGGGTTCGACCCCAGCGATGAAACAAATTGGAGTCAGACTTTACTTACCTCCTAGCTGGACTCTGATTTATTCAAAACACATTTCCCCTGGACACCGGAGCGGAGTCAAAGACCCCTAGACCAAAAAAAGACATATTCTTCCACGTGCCACATTGCAATTGGTGTGTTTGTCCTTCGTAATTCTTAAAAAAAACATATATTTAAAAAAGCATCATTTTTATAGGCAATCGTGTTCATAGTAATTAATTAGAGGATGAGGAAATATTAGTTTCCAGATATTGAATCCTGAACTTTTTTCATCAAACTCCTTCATAATGTTGAACACTTGTAAATTGTACGTAATCCATTGCCCCTTATTTTCCTGATCTCTCGTATTCAAAAGGATAGGGGAAGTGAGAAGACACAAAGGGAAAAATTATTTGCCATTTGATCCAACGTCCCTTTTAGCTTCCTGCTTTGTTTCTAGAGAGAGAAAAAAAATGTGAACACTTCCATTTCTATTAAGTTATGTTCAGTATGATACTCAACATCCAATCATTGAATGACACTTCAATTTTTTATATTTACGTATATTTTTAAAATATTAAATATTGTACTAATTTTGATTGCAGAATATTATACGCAACAAAACTCAATAGATATTGATAGAATTCTCAAAAAATTAACTTATGTTTTTTTGTTTACAAGTAAAAAAAATAAACATATGTAAACGTTATGAAGCAAAGAAAGGAAGCTAGCTGAGTTGGTGGGTGGATTAACAGCTAATAGTGGGGAGCTACCTAACCTAGGGTAGAGGGGTGCACAAAATAATCGGATATAAAACTTATTTGCATAGCCTATACCCGGCCGTATCCTTTTCTCTTTTCTTTTTCCTACAACTTATTTTTATATTGGCTTTCCCCCTTAGTGTTTAAGTCTTAAACATTCTTAAACTTATTTTTATATTGGCGTTCCCTCTAGTGTGTTTAAGTCATAAACATTTTTGTTATTATAAGCTTATGAGAATAGCAAAAGACAGGTAACGATGCTAAATCTTTCTAGCGTTTCGATATTGTGGTTGGTCGCCTGATCATTTGGAGAGTGAGGAGGATCATATTCTGATTTTTTTATTACTTGAAACTTAAAAAAAACTAAGCTCTTTCCCCACTCGTTCTTCATAATCAAGGTTGGGATTTGGAGAGTGAAGATCAGTTTAAATTTAAATCATCATAATGCAACGCACTAATAAAGTCTAAAAAAAGCTATATGGATCCATACAATTTCATTAAAAGGCATTATATTTACACCTAAAGATAATTAGATATAATGCCTCGTGGGTTGTATTTCTTAATAAGTTTAGAGATTTTATCTTTATCAACCTAGACTTTAGAGATGGATCAGTTATTAATATACTAGTTCTGCTTTTCAACTTTGTTATAGGGATTGTGTTTATTTGGTAACAGCTAGCCAGTACACGTCTATATGGGTTTGTGTAAGAATTATGTTGAAAAACATGGCATCCATGAAAATTAGAGAGAAAACCCTAAAAGTATATTATATTGAAATTGATAAATATATTACTAATGAGAATAAGATGATTACAAATGAGTGTACCATCTACCTTATATACTAACCAACTAATGGACCTTACTACTAACTAATGGGCTTACTATCTATATTTTAACAGCCTCCCGCAAGCTGGACGATGTTCTCAACACTTCCAGCTTGAGATAAGCAATACACAGATACTATTAAAACAAGGAAAATAAAGAACAATCCGAATTGGTAGCAGTTGAGGTGCATAGCTCCTTCGACCAACTATCGGGCCCCTTCAAGCTTCTTCCAGCGTCTCCACAACATTCACTCCAAAGGAATCAACAAACTTCACTCTTAGGCATAACCATCCAAGTGTTAAAGAAGTCATCAAAAGCTTAACCATCGAATATAAACCACAACTCAAGGTTTATCCACTCGGAGGAAGCAACAAACCAACACTTAACCATCAAGCCAAAACCACAACTCAAGCCTTAATTACTTGAAGGAAGCAAAATGCTTAACCACCATAAGGCAGAAGCAAATATCAACAAGGCCATAGGCCAAAAAAGCTTAACCACCATTGGGCAAAAGCAAACATCAACAAGGCCATAGAGCCAAAGGCTTAACCACCAAACAGAAACTATACCTCAAAGTTTAACCATTTGGCAGAAGACATAAACGCTTAACCATCAAGAGTACTCAATCACTCAAGACAGAAGCAAAATCTCAATACTTAACCATTTATAGCAGAAGCATCATGCTTAACCACCATAAACAGAAGCTAAAGACAAGCCAATAAAGCTAAAAAATAATAATCGAAGCAATCCAACATCAACAGACTATTATGCTTCAAAAACAAACCCAAATCTTCAAATTCATTTCAAGTTCATTTCCAACTCATCCCTTGGAGTTTCCAAACAAAACAAACAAACACGTCTTCAAGAAAAAACTTCCATTATAACAGCACCAGCCAAGTAACCAACATGAAACTCTCTACCACAAATCCATCCAAAAATATCACTTCTCACAAGTGGCAAAAATGCTTCATAACCATCATTTGTATCCACCCAAAAATGAGCCAAATCACTGAAAGGTAAAATAAAATCCAAATCTTCCTCTTCAGAAATGTTACTACAACAAACACTTATATACCCTAGACAGGAAGCGGTGCAAACAGCAAACCAACTCTTATCATCAACGTGAAACTCAAATGAATATAAATAATTCTTCAATTGTAAATGCAATATTGATAAATCATCATCAGTAATACCATCTCAAAAACATTAATAGTATGAGCACTTGGTATTTCATCAACATCAGACATTATTAATAAATCATCATCAGTAATACCAGCTATCTTAAGAAGTTGTTCCAATGCCACACATTGATATGCTTCCTCAACAAATGAATTCTCTCCTTTCTTAGAAATTTGGAAACCGTATAGAAACTTAGAAACCGTAATAGCTTTGCTCAAGAAACAACCACTTCACATTTTGGCCAGCCTTCTTTAACCCTTTGGCATAATCCAATTGCCAATCCTGAGCAGTGTCAACTCGGCATTCTATATGCCAAACCTACGAAATCAGCTAAGAAGCGACGGAACGGAACAACACCAACACAAACTGAATCGGAATGGAAGTAGAATACGGCACTGCGAGGCAGAAATTCTAGCAGTTAGATCTAACACCAAAGCAATCCTCATTCATCCAATTCATCCAGAATCGTGAAATTGAAACCACAATTTTGCCGAATCAAACCAGAAAAGTCAAAATCGAAATCGAATCGTAGATGCAAATTCGAAATCGAAGAAGGAAGAAGACGATCCGCAAGAAGGAAATAATATTGAAATCTGCGAAACTGAAATTGAAGAAAGGAGAATCGAAACTGAAATCAACGATTGGAAATCAGAAGAAACAAAATCGAAATTGCAGAAATTGATTCATAAAGAGAAGGGGAAATAAAAAAAAAGTCACGAAGAATCACACAAAGGTCACGAAAGAATCGTACAAAGATTCACAAAGAGAAAAAAAAAGGAAATTACAAGTTAAAAAGAAACTAATAAAATAAGGAACCTGAATTAAGCAGAATTCATGGAGAATACCATGTTTGCTCTGATACCATGTTGAAAAACTTGGCATCCATGAAAATTAGAGAGAAAACCATAAAAGCATATTATATTGAAATTGATAAATATATTACTAATGAGAATAAGATGATTACAAACGAGTGTACCATCTACCTTATATACTAACCAACTAATGGGTCTTACTACTAACTAATGGGCTTACTATCTATATTTGGTAATTGCTAGCCAGTACACGTCTATATGGGTTTGTGTAAGAATTATTTGTCTTTTTTTTTTATCGTATTATTGGTGTAAAATATCCACCAACAAAGAGTGACTTATGTAGTTAGGGAAACCTGGCTAAGTGTATACCCAACTTTGTCGATCGGTATAGTTCTCTCCTCCCAACATAGTTTTTGTCCCACACCATTTTCAAACTTGATACTTTGGAATGGAATCCAAAGTCAATTACCACTCGCATCAACCCTTGGTTGTGTAAGAATTATTTGTCTTCATAGTGTAGCCTTTTACTTCTATTAATATAGATTTAATTAATATATGTAAAGATTTTTTACACTAACAACTAATAAGAAATCAATATATCATAAAAATATTTGAGTTTTACCATAGTCGTCTTAAAAGTAACATATACCAAAGATTCATTTTGGTTGACTGTGTAAACAAGTTTTACATTGACAGTGCATATATCAGTTTAATTCTTAATACATTTGTCTATAAAAAAGGTTTATGTATATAATACAGCTTTAATTAGTATACATTATCCGTGTAAATATATTTTACACTCCCAAACAATTAAAAATTGTCACTTCACAAAAATATTTGAGTCTTATCCTAATTATCTTGAAAGCCACAGGTACTATGAATTTTGTTTTTGGCAACAAGTACTATGATTTTTTCATTGATTGGGGTAAAAACACTTTACAATGACTGTAGATACAATTAAATTCATAATATTGTGTGCCAAATTATAATTGATTAACTCTCAATAACCTTAAATATTAATATTCTTAATAGTGCCATACTTGACATTTTTTATAGGCATACTAGAAGTATACCCGTACATACGCACAGTAACATCGTTTTTTTTTATAATTAGACTCGAACAGAATTCAATCACAATAGAAAAAGTAAAATAAATAAATGTAGAGAGATAAATGAAAAAGTAAAGTTATTATGAAGGGCAAAATTATAACACAACCCATTATTTTTATATAGTGTAGTTAATTATAAATAGACTCGAACAGAATTCAATCACAATAGAAAAAGTAAAATAAATAAATGTAGAGAGATAAATGAAAAAGTAAAGTTATTATGAAGGGCAAAATTATAATTTACACAACCCATTATTTTTATAGTGTAGTTAAAGTAGGAGAGAGAAATGGAAAAAGTAGAGGGGGAGAGAGAAATACAAAAAGTAAAATAAATAAAATGTAGAGAGAAATCAAAAAGTAAAGTAATTATGAAAGACAAAATTGTAATTTACACGGTCCATTATTTTTATATAGTGTAGTTGATTGATTAGTTGTTAATTAATTAGAAAGAAAGAAATATTAGTTTTTGAGATTCCAACTTTAAACATTCTCCTTCAAATTCCTTTATATCTCAAATAATGTGGCGCCATATTTTGTAAAACGATTTGATTTTTTCGATAATTAAAATGTTTTATTAATAGAAACTAGCACAAGCATTAAGCAAGGCTAGGACGAGATTGCCAAGGCCAAAATACACCAACTCAACCAATAAATATATGCGGAGCTAGAAGACACCCAATGGCTGAAACCAAGATAAACTAACACTAGTATGACCAAAAAAACACATATGACCACCGCAACACCATAGATAATCAAATACAACACCAGATAACAGAAAAAGGAAGACTACTAGAACAATGACAAAGAATGACACCCAAAAGCATGTGTTCGCCAAAAGCCAGAGCGCAATACCATGTCTCAAAACAGACTCAACACCTGATGCACCAAAGCTCCTCTCTCTGTGATGCAACACTAAGAGTATGTTTGGGAGGGGGTTTTGCGAGAGGAAGGGAGGGGAGGGCTTGAAAAAGATTAGTCTATATTTAAGTATTCATTTGAGATTTTAAAAAATTAAAAGAACAAGTTGATACGTATCAATATAACGTTTTTAATGACACTTGATTTATGTTTAGAGACATTGTATAGCTTCCTCAATTTAGAATTGAAAAATATGCCCTCCCCTCCCTTCCCCTCCCAAAAGGTATGTTTGGAAGGGGGTTTTGCGAGGGGAAGGGAGGGGATGGCTTGAAAAAGATTAGTCTAATTTTAATATGTGTTTAAGATTTTAAAAAATTAAAAGAACAAGTTGATAGATATCAACATAACATTTTTAGTCACACTTCATTTATGTTTAGAGACATTTTATATCTTCTTCAATTTCAAATTGGAAAATAAGTCCTCCCTTCCTTCCCCTCCCAAACACACTCTAAAGAGTACGGAAATCTTTTCGAAAGACTGGGTTAAACTTCACTACCCCTGGTAATTTCTATGAAAAGACCTCACACGTTATCTCTCTCTCTCTCTCTGATGTCACACCTTTACCACATGATCTGCTTCTTAAAAGGAAGGAATTAATCCTCTTGCTTTGTTATTTTTTCTCGTTATAATGAAGTCCTGAGGAAAGAACATTGTCTTATTTCAAATTAGAGCATTTCAATGATAACTTGCAAATAGTATCATACTTACGAATAGCTCAAATTGAAGTCCACATAAATTAAATTAAAAATATTATCTTCATAGAGCATTTGTGAGTTTCTTTTTTGACAGCACATTTGTGAATTTATTGTCGAAAAATAAATTAAGAATAAATCTTGAACTTAACCTTAGCTCGGAGCTTCTCCAATCAAAATGAGTGTTGCAATGATTTGGGCCTACAATGTCCACTCTTAGCCTAACTTCGCCGAATGATGCTCTCACTAATTAATCTAATTTTGTATTGACAAAAATATGCAATTTGACAAAAAAGAGGTAAAATAAGCAACTCCTTCCCTTTAATGATGAAACAGCCAGGGAAGAGGGGTGCCCCATTTATTCTCATCCAAGCAAACAACAACAAATATGGTCTCTAATTGGGATAGAAGGATCTGATTGATGCAATTGATTTCGTTTTAGGTCTAGGGAACACAACTCAAACAACCCTTGTACGGTTTCACAAAGCTAAAGACATGAAATAAAATCCTTCCAATTTTGTATCCAACCATATTGCAACCTTGCAAATCATTATTGGTAAAAATGCCAAAGCATTTATAATCCACTTGCTTTGTTTTTCTTTTGATACAAATTTACAAAAGCCGTAACCCTGAATAGGCATCGCGGCATTGTGTGCACAGTTCACTTTCTTTGTTTGTTTCTATTATTGTCTCCATAAAATTGAATGTCGACCCATTAAGTCAAGGTATGTCAAAATCAAATTAAATAGATCTCTATTTCTAGTTTCTACCCACTCTCATGCGTGCGTGATTGATTGAAGTTACCCACGAGTTGCATAAACGGAAAAGTGGTTAAAGAAGAGGGGCAAAAGATACAAGAGGCGGTGTGGCTTGTAGTAAAGAATAGGTTATTAGGGCATGAGAAACCCTTGTTTAAGTGCAACAATTAATTACCCTTTAGACCATACATAAACGACGACGTTAGTCACATATATGGACCACTACAGAGCTAGCGAGTATACCATAACCATAACACATAATATGACTTTCAAGTTAGTGGATTCTTGACTCTCTTACGAGTAGACATTGTCGTGGACCATATTTTCCATCTTTGTTCAATGTTGTAGGTCCCCTCTGACCCCCACTGTTCTTCATTCTCTGTGTTTCTCACTCCTTAGGAATGAAAAAATCAATTATTTATTAAAATGTCAACAAAAATTATGTATATTGAATCATCATATATTTAGTTTGTATTCGGGAAGTCCCGAGTTTAAATCTCCACTAGTCTCCTTGGGGGAGGTAAATATAATTACTTTCATAAGTGCTTAAAGAATTTGAATTGACTCGAGCATTATCCCCTCACCCTAAAATTTTTGTAAAAGAAATAATCATTTATTTAGTCGCGAAGAATTCAAAAACAAATGAGTTCAAAGACTTGAAAATTTGAATAGCAAACCATGCAATGCATATCTAACTTTAAGAAGGGAGGTTTGGCCTACGAATCACGTGGGTATGACTCCTGATGTGTGTCTGACTGACATGATTTTGGTGAAGCAAATATAATTGATTTTCCTTTATTAAGTTGAAACTTGAAATTTTACTTGGTTTCATTATGGATTGAATCCTTATTTCACAGGATTGGATATGTGTGTGTGGAAAGATTGATACTTTTGGGCCCCACCATGTGATGTTTTTTTAAGGGTTTTTTTCTTTACCCGTACTATTTAAGAATCTACCTTCACAAAATTTGAAAACTCGAAAATACCCCCAGCTCAAAAATTCGCTCGGATTTATCTAAATCCGTTTTTGATTTTTTTCCCAACACAGATTTATGTCTCAATTAGATAAATCTGTTTTCAACTAAAACAATTTACGTAAAACTGTTTTTTATAATTGCAAAGCGGATTTATCTAATAATAGGTAAATCTGTTTTTCAAAAATAACAAAACGGATTTACCTTAGGTGGGAGTTAAATCCGTTTTTTGTTATTTTTAAAAGCGGATTTATCTAATAAATAGGTAAATCTGCTTTGTATATTAAAAAGGGTTAAATATGTTTTTAGTCCCTACAAAATTTCACTATTTTGTTTTTAGTCCCTATAAAAATTTTCATCTACTTTTAGTCCCTATAAAATTTCAAAATTTCGTTTTTAGCCCTATAAATGCCAACTAGTGTATATCCATTGAATTTTTGAGTGATGTTTTTTTTTTTTGATAGGATTTTGAGTGATGTTTTGCATACATGTTGAGGACATTATAAACATCTCTTCCAGAAAAACTTTGAATTTTTTAACAACGCATAAATTAAATCTAAATTTTTTAAGTGCAAAAGATTCGATAAACAAATTAAAGGAAATACTAACCTAGAAATCAAATTTTGAGTTTATTTTTTGTGAGGGAGATATTTTTAATATCTTTAACGTGTATGCAAAATATCATTCAAAAATTCTAAAGGTATACACGAGTTTACATTTTATAGGGACTTAAAACAAAATTGTGAAATTTTATAGGGACTTAAAACAAAATTGTGAAATTTTATAGGGACTAAAAGTTGACGAAATTTTTTATAGGGACAAAAAACAAAATAGTGAAATTTTGTAGGGACTAAAAACATATTTAACCCTATTAAAAATAATTGTTTTTTATTTAAATTTTTTAAAAAGGGTTATAAAAACACTACTAAAAAACCGTTAAAGAGTCAAAACTAATCTAAAAATTATAAAAACACCACTAAAAATCTAATAAGACCAAAATAAGGGTTATGCAAATTATTTTAGTTTTTTTGGAGATTATGAAAAATTAAAAAAACTAACAAAAAATAGTAAACGATGGAATTTGAGATTTTGAGCCCCTTTGTTCCCAAAGAAGTCCCTTTCGGGGAGTCTTGATTCCTAATTTTTTTTCGAATTTAATAGCTGTGGTTTCATTACAATTCGAGTAGGTTGCCCGAAAACCGATTTTTTAGCCTAAATTATTCACCCGACGAACAACATCGTCACGTGTTAACGAACTACACACTAAACAGAATCAAAAGACGACCGATATTCATATCTATTTTATCTTATAAAAAAAATTAATTTTATTTTTTTAACTGATTTATCACTTTTATTTATTAATTATTTTACAATGCGGATTTACCTATTTATTAGATAAATTCGCTCTGAAAATATTCAGAGCGAATTTATCTAATAAATAGGTAAATCCGCTTTTAAAAATAACAAAACGAATTTAACCCCCACCTAAGGTAAATCCGCTTTGTTATTTTTGAAAAACAGATTTACCTATTAACAGATTTATCTAACTGAGACATAAATCCATTTTGGAAAAAAATCAAAAACGGATATAGATAAATCTGAGCGAATTTTGGAGCTGGGGGTATTTTTGGGTTTTCAAATTTTGTGGGGGTAGATCATTGGGCTTATGGGTCATTTAAATGGGCCCTGAGTTAATGGAAATGAAGAAGTTTTGTGGAGAATAGGAGAAAGTTCTAAAGTACTCCCGACCCTTAATTTTGAGAGTTTTTTTTTTTGGATAAAATTAGAAGCAATAAAGAGTATTTGATGCTAAATTTTAACTTAACAAATAGATTAAACGAGTCGTGCGCCAAAATTTTTGGATTATGACAAGTGAGCGGATTCTTCGGTAGTCGATTTTTCAGCTTAGTTAGCAAACTATACCTGCTAATCACTTTAGTTATAGTTCGTTAGTAGAGAACTTAGCAAAAAAAGATAGATGCAATTTTGCACCATATGTAGCGAATGTACAAATCTTGTTGAGACATCCTCAATCAATACATCTATTTTTGGGGAAAAAATTCTAGAAAAAAAACAGACACAAATAAGACACGCGTCAGCTGACGCGTAGGCAGCTTTTGGCACTGAAGTTTTTGGTGGTTCTTTTGCAGCTGTTGTCACTCTCTCTTTTGTCATTTAGTGGCTAAATGACCTATTGACCCTAGTGATCTAATTAATGGAAGGAGGGCAGCTTAGTTATTTTGGTGGAGGATTACTTGCCTCTTTTTATAGTAGATTTATAGGCAATTTAGCTTAGTAAAACTTATCTTTTATTTAGCACTCTTTGGAGCATTTTTTTTACAATCTCTTTGAAGTAGTTAAAGGGCACGTAGTTGAGAAGTTAAATGTCTTTCTTAGTATAATCAACGGATGAAATCGCTATTGATATTGTTGGGAGTTTAAGGCATCAGGTATATGAGTCCCTTCTCTTATATATTATTCAATTAGCTCATTCCTAATTGATGTGCGACTAACCACTCTCACCTGAATTCCCAAAAATTTCCCCCTCAATTGCGAGTCACCCACATCGCTAGTCTTGATCCAAACCAAGATCCACTACCCGCTCCCCCACCAAGCCAAACCATGGCCAGTAAGCTGGACCATCAAGAGACTTGGACACCACATCTTCACCCAAAACCTTAAGGCATCAGGCCTATGAGTCTCCTCTTTTATACTATCATTCATTTAGCTCATTCCTAGCCAAAGTAAAACTAACCAGACAAACTTGAATTACCACCGGATATCTTTGTTGACTTTCTCGGATAGATTTTGCCTTATTTGAAATTTGTATGTCAAACATTTCCTAATAAGAAAACTGTTATGGTGAGTCTTTTGACCATATACACCCCCTTCTTTCACATGTATTCGCACCACACGAAGGCGCAATATCAAAGGGCTTAATCCAAACATCAAGGGCTCAGATAGAATCGCAAGATCGGACGGTCCTAATTCGTTGAAACAAACCCCACCACACTTTATAAATACAACATTCATTGCCTCATTAATGGTAAGCATTCTCACATTTATTACTTTGCTAAGACTACTCCACTGACTTTAGCATCGGAGTGACTTTGCAGGTACAACACCAGCTAGGATCGGATACGGTCATTGACTAAGGACATCAACCACTAACTGCCTCGGACCACCCTTCAAGGTCGGAAGTACAGTTCAGAACATTGGCGACCACAGTGGGAGCTCTCAAACCAAGATCTTCTCCCCTCACCTTGATCAATGACGACTTGAAATCTTCGTTCGAAGGCAAACAGCCTCGCGGCGGGTATCCCCCCTGAGCCGATCCTGAGACCGGTCATCCCTCACTTGGCCGAACCTCAGCCAACCCCGGAAGGATTCGTACAAGACCTTCCAGACGCCACCCAAGCACAAGTTCAAAATCAAATTCCGAACTTCGCTTTGGTCACCAGAAGCTCCGCAAGGAACCATGTACCTCAAACTCCACTTTCTGTCCCAGCCGATGTTGTCCAACAACTCGTCCTACTGCTGAACCGACATGAAGCGGCAAACCAAGAGAGGAGTTACCGATTTACGTATCTTGAAGGACAGGTGGCGGAGCTTCGGGCCCAAAATATTCCGGATCAGGTCTCACCCGACCCGGATTCCCCTGAAAGAAGAAATCCGGCCCGAAAGCGCCACCGATCTCCACCCAGAAGACGACATTACCATCGCTCTCCTCCTCATCGGCTCGGAAAAATGTTTCCCGTTCGCCTCCAACCAGAGTGCTCGTCGGAAGGGAAGAGGCTGATGATTCACCCCGAGTTCATTCTTCTCTGGCATCCTCTTCTCCTATACGACGATCGAGGAGTAGAGAATATTCACCTCGAGGATATCGCCCTCATGACCGCAGGTACCCGCACCATCGGTACCGATCTCCGCCACGGGATCAAACAACCAAGCGCAAAGGCCCTTTTACGGAAAAGATCGACCGCTACCCGGTATCCAGATATCTCGAAAAATCACCAGAAGGCTTGAAGACCTATGACGGGACAAGCGACCCGGGCAGACATTTAAGTTATTTTGACACAGTAATGCAGTATCGGAACGTTCCTGTAGAAATGAAATGCCGAATTTCCCCCCCTAACATTGGAAAAAATATCCTCAGAATGGTTTGAGACCCTCAAATCAAACACAATCTCCTCCTGGGACCAGCTGGCCAAATTATTCTCAGCTAATTTTTCCCATTCCAAAAGCAAACCAAAAAACAAAAATGTCTTAGCGTCCATCATCCGAGAGAACTCCGAATCTTTAAGACAATATATAGAAAGATTTAACAAGGAAGCAGTTCAAGTTCGGAACCTCGATGATGCCTTCCGAGTTTACTTCATGGGGATGGGGCTGCGCCCCGGAAGCCCATTCAAAAAACACATAAACACATGGGAGCCAGAGAACCTCCAAGATTTCCTCCAGCTATCCCAATGTTTTATCAATGAAGAAGAAAGCGCCATGATCGATAAAAAACCACCACTGACCGAACCATCTAGACCCCAAAATGAAAGAGATCAAAAGAACGACGGCCGAGGCAACAGGGACCCCCGACCTCGGAACCGTCATCAATTTTATACCGAGCTCAATGTCACTCAGGCTCAACTTTTAGGTGAATGCTGGAACACGGAATTTAGAGACGAAAAATTCCCAAAACCACTCGCCCACAAACCGGGGCAACGTTCTAATAAATACTGCCGATATCATCGGAGTAACGGTCACGACACCAACCACTGCAACGCCTTGAAAGATGACATTGAGGATATGATTAAAAGGGGAAACTAGCCAGCTATGTAAACAAACCTGGGCGTCAAGCTGGCGAGATTAAAGATGAACGGGAACAGGAACCCAGAGCAAGGGGAAAATCAAAGCCGAATCTGACGACGACGAACTTGATTCGAGGAAATCAAAAAGACGGTCCGTAATGATGATGATCGCAGGAGGTTTTTCCCACGAAGAATCCGAGAAAACAATGAAATGAAAATGGAAAGAGTTACTCAATATAGCCTCCACGTCGGTCGCACAAACACCTTCAAACCGACCTCCTTTGTCTTTTAGAGATGAAGACCTTCTAGATGGGAAGCCCAACAAAGAAGAAGTTACAGGAAGATCCGCCGAAGTCAACTTAACTGATTTAGATGCAAGATACGACCCAGACAGCTCGGAAGAGGAAGATGATGATGAGTTGGCCAAAGAACTCAAAAAGAAAATGAGAAGACCCGAGCCTGATGAGGAATCCATTGAAGTATAGCTCGGAGACGACCCTACTAGAACAGTGAAAATTGGAGCGGACCTACCCGAAAAGGTAAAAATCAAACTCACTCAGTGTTTAAAAGATCATGCTGACCTTTTTGCTTGGTCGACAAAAGACATGCCCGGAATCCCGCCAGAAGTCGCATGTCACCAGCTCGCCGTTAATCCGGAAGCAAAATGGGTCACCAAAAGAAGACGAGCGCTGAGTGGAGAGAAGGCCATGGTCGCCGCAAAAACTGTTGAAGATTTGATCAAAGCGAACTTCATAACAGAGGTCAAATACACGACTTGGTTGTCAAACCCAGTACTAGTTAAAAAGAGCAACGGTAAATGGCGTATGTGCATCGATTATACTGACCTAAACAAATCCTGTCCGAAAGACGCCTTTCCTGTCCCAAGTATTGATCGCCTCGTCGATAATGCCTTGAGTTTTCGCCTACTTTCTTTTATGGACGCATATTCCGGTTACAATCAGATCGCCATGTTTCCTCCCGATCAAGAAAAAACTGCCTTTATGACGGACCAAGGTAACTTCGCCTACCGAGTTATGCCCTTCGGTTTAAAAAATGCAGGCGCCACTTATCAGAGAATGATGAACAAAGTATTCCAAAGACAGATAGGCAAAACTGTTGAAGTCTATCTTGACGACATGATTGCAAAAAGTGAACATGGAAACACCCACGTAAAAGACCTTCGAGAAATTTTCGCAGAAATCAGGAAAAATAGCATGAAACTAAATCCGGAAAAATGCACTTTTGGTGTCCGAGCTGGAAAGTTCCTCGGTTTCTACTTAACAGAGAGGGGAATTGAAGCAAACCCTGACAAATATCGATCCGTGACTGATATGCGAACTCCGACTTCCAAAAAAGAAGTCCAAAAACTCAACGGTATGATCTCCGCTTTATCCCGATTCCTATCAAATGCGGCATTTAAATCTCTCCCATTATTCAAACTTTTGAAAAAAGAAAAGGAGGAGGGAGAAGGAGAATTCAACTAGACAAACGAGCAAGACGAAGCCTTGCAACAACTTAAAAAAGCGCTTTCAGAACCGCCCATCCTAACTCGCCCATGCGAGGGAGAAACTCTATACTTATACCTATCAATCTCGGAGGAAGCTTTAGGCGCCGTACTCATCCGGGAAACACAGACCGGTCAAAGTCCCATTTACTTTGTAAGCAAAGCTCTCCAGGGACCCGAATGCAGTTATCAGCAAATAGAAAAGATCGCCCTCGCCCTTGTATTTCCACAATTTGTTCCATTGAGGAGAGCCAAGATTGGATCACTCCAATATTGGAGTACATCAAAACAGGAATCGAGCCTCTAGACTCGGCTGAAGCGAAAATCGTCAGAAGAAAAGCCTCGTCCTTCTCAGTCATAGATAATACGTTATACAAAAGGAGTCTCTCCTCACCATTATTAAAATGCATCGAAGGGGAGCAAGTGCATTCCGTCCTAACCGAAATTCATGAAGGAATATGTGGACAACATCTTGGCACCCGTTCCCTAGCTCGAAAGGTCCTACGTGTTGTGCCAAGGGCAAACATTCCTTGTTTTGAATGATAACAAATTACAAGTTACTGATAATTTACTTGAGGTAAAGCGCAGGAAAAATATAAGAGCGCAGGGTGTTGAACAAGAGAGCTTCGGAAGCTGACTCAAAGTTGTAGAAGCTCGGACGAAAAGCTGCTCAAGCATTGAAGACTTATATCGCTTTGCGTAGGACTCATCGCAGGAAAAATATAAGAGCGCAGGGTGTTGAACAAGAGAGCTTCGGAAGCTGACTCAAAGTTGTAGAAGCTCGGACGAAAAGCTGCTCAAGCATTGAAGACTTATATCGCTTTGCGTAGGACTCATGTAAGATCGTATTACCCAAGTCTTATAACATTCGTAGTTGAGAGATGATCTTTTAAAATTGAACTGTCTTGGAAAAATATTTTATATAAAACCATGTTTAATTAGGTTAGGCACAAAGTGTTTTTAAAGAAATAGTTTGAGTCTTGAATTGTTGTTTTTTTAAAGAAAATAGATTCATGAGTTAGTGTTTTAAAAAGAATTTGTTTTTGAAGTAAAGAATCGATTCTTGATATGGTACATAAAGCTAGAAATCGATTCCCACTTAGTTTTAAAGCAATGAATCGATTTATCTCTTTCCTTTTAAGCCAATAATCGATTTCTCTCTTCCTTTTAAAAGCCAACAATCGATTCCCACTTCTTGATTGTTTTAAAAGAACTTGTTTTGGAAAGAAAACAATCGATTGATGACTCTGTGTTTTTAAAGAGGAAAATCGATTTCCAACCTATTTCATTCAAGCTAGAAATCGATTTCTAGCCTATGCCATTCAAGCAAGAAATCGATTTGTGGCTTGTCTCTTGTAGCTTGCCTTCCTTATTTTTATAAAGCTAACAATCGATTGTCTACTTCCTTCATTAAGTGCAAAATCGATTTCTCACTCATTCTTTTAAGGAGAACAATCGATTTTTTGCTTCCTTTATTTAAGCACAAAATCGATTTCTATCTTGTATTTTTGGAAAACAACTTTCAACGGTCATATTTTCTTAAGTGATATAAATAGAAAAGCAAGGGTTTTCACGACACAGAGAGAGAGAGAAAACGAAAAACATTTCACAGAGCCGCAAAATTTGAAACAACGTGAAACCAAAACTTGAGAACGATCCCTTTCAATATCTTCATCTTCTTCGGTTCTCAATCAGATTTCTAGGGTTTTCATCATCATATCATCTCTCTCAACTCTTATGGTTATTTTGCTTGATTAATCGATCATAGTTTCAATTGTATTCATCTTATCACTTGGCGTTTGGTATTGTTGTGAAATCCTGGGAAAGTGTTTCTTGGGTGGTTCGATCGGGGAGATTGGATCGTAGAAATCCTAAGCGGGGAGCTCGGGTTCTCAATTGGGGAAATTGAGAGGTTTTGTTGTTGCTGTAAAGTGGCGTGAGTTGTAAGACTTTGAAGAAGCATCTTCACCATTATAGTGTTATTTTCCCAAAGTCCAAAGGTTGGAAAGCCGGAGGCCGAGGAGTAGGATTTCAATCCGAACCTCGAAAAATCGCGGTGTTCTTCTTTCCCTTATCTCTTTACTTATTTATGCCCCATTATTCTTGTTCTTGTTATTACTGTTTGGTTTTCTATTATAGCGTTAACTGTTGAATTGTTATTATAACTATCGTAATTGAAATTACTGTTGAATTGTTATTACAACTATTGAAATTGATATTTTTGTTAGTTGTTTTGATTTGCACTATTAGTATACTCATTGTTACTGTGTTGCAATCTCTATATTACAGTTAAGTGGATTTTGTGTTACTGTAAAATTCATCATTGTTGCTATATCTCTATAATAGCTTGCGCAAATTGCTAGCATATAAACCTTTTCCGCATTTGTTTTTTAAACTAGCATTAAACAACTTTGAAAACACAAAAAAAGAATGATTTTTAGCCTATAACCTTATTCACCCCCCCCCCTCTAAGGTTATCGTTTAGTCCAACAATTGGTATCAAAGCAGGTAACTGCATATAGAGCTTAACATCTCGCATTCTTCTGATCATGGGGTCTTTTATTAAAGAGGGGATGTCTTTTAATAGGCCACCTTTGTTTGATGGAACTAATTACGACTACTGGAGTAGTCGAATGAAATGTCATGTGCAGGCTATAGATTTCACGTTGTGGAGAATCATTATAGATGGACCGCTCACACCGATGAAGATCAAAATTACAAAACCAGGTGATACTGCTGCTGGTGATTCTACAAAAACTCAAGCAACTGGTAAAGCTGAAGAAGTACCTGTTGAGGACATCTATACTATTGACTTGAGCGAGTTAAGAAAGTCCGAACTTGACAAGATCTCTCTGAATGCCAAAGCTATGAATATTCTACATCTAGCACTTTGTGAAGAAGAGTATGGAAGGGTAAAAGGTTGTCAGACTGCAAAAGAAATCTGGGATTGTCTAGAAGCAACTCATGTAGGTACAAGTCAAGTGAAAGACACCAAAATCAGAGTTCTCACTTCTGAGTATGAAGCTTTCAAGATGAAGGAAGGTGAAACTGTCGCTGCTATGCATCAAAGGTTGAATTTGATTGTAAACAACTTGAGAGCACTTGGGAAAAAGTATTCTACAAAGGACTTGAATGGGAAGATACTTGCTTCGTTAACTGGTGAATTTTTTCCTAAAGACTTGTGCTATCACTGAAGCCAAGGATATTGGTACTTTGCCTACCGAAGACTTGATTGGGTCACTACTAGCTTTTGAGGTGGTTTTGGGTGCTAAGAAAACTCAAGAAAAAGAAGCGGTAAAAGAAAAGAGGTCTCTTGCTCTTGCAGCTGCGAAAAATTCTAAAATGGGAAAGAAAGTGGTTGAATCTGATGAAGAATCTGATGAAGAAGACATGGTTATGCTTGCCAAAAATTTCAAAAAATTCATGAGGTTCAACAAGTTAAGGAAAGGTGATTTTTCTAAGAAGTCCGGGTATTACAAAGGAGACAGTCAAGAGAAAGGAGACGACCAACCAAGATGTTTTGAATGCAACAAACCGGGTCACCTTAAAGTAAATTGTCCAAAGCTAAAGAACAAATACCCAAAGAAGAAAGCAATGAAGGCTACATGGGATGACACCGAAACTGAAGGTGAAACGGAAGATGAAGAGGAAGTTGCAAATGTCGTTGGTCTTACAGCAGATTATTCTCCGAATGATACATGGGACAATCTAAGCAGTGACAGTGAAATAGATGAAGAAGTGACTGCCTCAAAGCTTGCTTGTCTCATGGCCAGTGACGCAACTAAGGTAACAAATTCTAACCATTCTTTTTCAAATTTCGATGATTCTTGTGATGATGAAAGCAGTTGTCAAGATTTGAATGAAGCTTTTGAAGCTCTTTATTATAAACATGAAAATCTTTTGATAAAATCTAAGAATCTGAAAAAGAGCAACAAAAGCATGACTACTCAAATCAAGACTCTTGAAAATGAAGTAGCTAAGTTGAAAAATGAGCTACAAAATGCTAAACCTTTCAACCTTGAATTTCTTGAGCTTAAACAAATTTTTGAAAAAATTAAGGCTGAAAATGAAAATTTAAAAGAGTCTTTAAAAAGGTTTGAGGTTGGTGAAAATACCTTAACCAAGTTACTACACTCTCAACATGAATATGCTGATAGAAGAGGTATTGGTTATAAAGGTAATTCCAGCCTCTCTAATTTAAAGAAAAAGGATTTGGTATTTGTAGCTGCTTCTTCAAGTAATAAAACACCTACCTCTTTCTCTTGCACTTATTGTCAAAAAGGAAATCATAATTCTCTTAGATGCCCTATTCGTAGATTATGTGAGCTTGGTACTCTTATACCTGCTTGCAAGAAACCAAGGTGGATTGTGAAAACAAACCCCCTGAGAACTAACCCCCATGGACCCAACAAAGTTTGGGTACCTTGTACTAGCTTTTGATGTTATTTTCGCAGGTATGTCAGTCATCCAAAAAGAAAAATGTGTGGATGGTCGACAGTGGATGTTCAAGGCATATGACTGGTGATGCTTCACTCTTCTTGAAATTGAGTAACAAAGCTAGTGGATCTGTGAAGTTTGCCAACAATGAAACTGCTCGAGTTATAGGTAAAGGTTGTGTGGGTAAGGAAAACACAATCAAAATTAAAAATGCTTTACTGGTTGATGGTGTGAAATTTAATTTATTGAGCGTAAGTCAACTATGTGATAATGACTTTGATGTGTATTTCTCAAAAAATAAATGTGTTATTGTTCATGAAGCTTCAAATTTTCACATTGTCGGTTTTCGTGAAAACAATGTTTATTATGTTGATTTTGACACTGTTAGTGATGATATTGTATGCATGCCTTCTCTACTTGATGATGTGAATTTGTGGCATAGACGCTTAGGACATGCGAGTATGGAACTTCTATCTAAATTATGTGCAAATGAACATGTTAGAGGCTTACCCAAGCTTAAATATGAAAAAGGACAGTTATGTGATGCATGTCAATTGGGTAAGATGCATAAAACTTCTTTCAAATCTAAACCAGTTATTTCTACCAAAAATGTGCTTGAATTGTTACATCTTGATTTATTTGGAGAAATTGATGTTGTAAGTCTAGGAGGAGCCAAATATGTTTTTGTAATTGTTGATGATTATTCTAGATACACTTGGGCTATTTTACTTGCTAAAAAAGGTGATGCTTTTAACGAGTTTGCTAAGTTGTGCAGAAAATTACAGAATGAGAAAAACTTAGCTATCAAGGAGATTAGAAGTGATCATGGAGGAGAGTTCGAAAACTCTTCATTCAAAACTTGGTGTGAAAAGTATGGAATTCATCACAACTTTTCAGCCCCAAGGACTCCTCAACAAAACGGCGTGGTGGAAAGGAAAAATAGGACCATACAAGAGATGTGTAGAACAATGCTAAATGAGCATAACCTTCCTAAGTACTTTTGGGGACACGCTGTTGATACAGCTTGCCACGTGCTAAATCGGGTGTATCTAAGGCCATCGCTTAACAAGACGCCATATGAGCTGTGGAATGGTAGAGCTCCAAACATTTCATACTTCAAAGTTTTTGGAAGTAAGTGCTATATTTTAAATACAAAGGATAAATTGGGTAAATTTGATGCTAAATCAACTGAAGGTATTTTTATGGGTTATTCAAGTCATAGTAGAGCATATATTGTTTATAATAAAATTGATAAATGCATGCAAGAGTCAATACATGTTTCTTTTGATGAGACTAACCCTCTTGCAAAGAAAGTTGATGATGAGGATGAGTTTGTTGAAGTGATCAAAAGCAGAATGCCTGAACCAAATAATGAAAGTGACAAAGAAAAGGAGGTGCAAGCAGAACCTCAAGAAATAGTTGAAATGGAACGAGAGCCCCAAGACACTGATGATCATCTCCATGGAAGAACACATGATGATGTGCCCAAGACATGGAAATCAGTTCGAGATCATCCCATGGAGCAAATTATTGGTAGTCCATCAAAGGGGGTAACAACTCGTTCTTCTCTTAATCTTTTATGCTTTCATAGTGCTTTTGTCTCTCAAATAGTTCCTAGTAACATAAAAGAGGCTCTAGGTGATCCAGAATGGGTTGTGTCAATGCAAAAAGAACTTGAACAATTTAAACGAAACAAAGTTTGGCATTTAGTTGAAAAACCTGTTGATAGAACTATCATAGGGACTAAATGGGTTTTTCGCAACAAACTTGATGAAAATGGTATTATTTTATTAAACAAAAGTCGTTTAGTTGTTCAAGGTTATAATCAAATTGAAGGGGTGGATTTTGAAGAAACTTTTGCTCCAGTGGCCAGGTTGGAATCCATTCGTATAATACTAGCCTTTGCTAGTCACATGGATTTCAAGCTACACCAAATGGATGTCAAAAGTGCCTTCCTCAATGGATTTTTAGAAGAGGAAGTATATGTAAAACAACCCCCTGGTTTTGAAGATTTTGAAAATCCAAATTATGTTTTTAAACTTGACAAAGCCCTTTATGGATTAAAACAAGCCCCTAGAGCTTGGTATGAGAGACTAAGCAAACATTTAATTGCAAACGGTTTCAAAAAGGGTAAGATTGATTCTACCTTATTCCTTAAAACCAAAGGCAAACATCTTATTGTAGTTCAAATTTATGTCGATGATATTATTTTTGGGTCTACTAATGATGATTTGTGCAAGGAGTTTTCTGACATGATGACTAGTGAATTTGAAATGAGCATGATGGGGGAGTTGAACTTCTTTTTGGGACTTCAAGTGAAACAAATGAAAGATGGAATATTCATCAGTCAAACTAAGTTCTCAAAGGAGTTACTAAAGAAATTTGGCATGAGTGATGCAAAGGTGATTGGTACTCCAATGGCGACTGCAACAAAATTGGACAAGGATGAACAAGGTAAACCAGTTAATGAAACTATGTATCGAGGTATGATCGGTAGTCTCTTATATTTAACTGCATCTCGACCCGATATTATGTTTGCTGTGTGCTTGTGTGCTCGATTTCAAGCATGTCCAAAAGAATCACATTTAAAAGCTGTAAAACGGATTCTTAGATATGTTAAGGGAACCACAGACTTCGGATTGTGGTACCCGAAATCGAGTCACTTTGATTTGGTCGGTTTTTCTGATGCTGATTTTGCTGGTTGTACCTTAGATAGAAAAAGTACTAGTGGAACCTGCCATTTTCTAGGCCCTTGTTTGACTTCCTGGTCTAGTAAGAA
Source organism: Astragalus glycyphyllos (assembly GCA_963573325.1). NCBI lineage: Eukaryota > Viridiplantae > Streptophyta > Magnoliopsida > Fabales > Fabaceae > Astragalus > Astragalus glycyphyllos. The sequence continues at coordinate 86,283,140 of OY754308.1, read as the reverse complement.
ACAGAACAGTGTTGCTTTGTCCACCGCTGAAGCCGAATACGTGGCGGTTGGAAATTGCGTCGCACAAGTTTTGTGGATGAAACAGACTTTGGAAGATTTTGGTTTGTTATATGAAAATGTGCCTGTCTTATGTGATAACACTAGTGCTATCAATATTGCAAAGAATCCCATCCAACACTCTAGAACTAAGCACATAGAAATAAGACATCATTTTATTAGAGATCATGTTTCTAGGGGGAGCATAGAATTAAAATTTGTAGGCACCAATGACCAACTAGCTGACATATTCACGAAACCTCTAGCCGAAGCTCAATTTTGTAAAATCCGGAGAGAGCTAGGTATGCTTGATTTTTCCAGTTTGTGATTACGCGATTATGTGCTATGTGATTCCCTCCTTTTTGATGAAAACAAAGGGGGAGAAATAACTGCTATATAATTGTTTTCTGCTATGTATGTTTATTTTTATAATTTTTTTTTTTGCTTACGCTTAGGAGGAGCATATGCTAATGTTTCTTGTTTATCGCCTCCCTATGCTAAGGTAATTTGTTATCATCAAAAAGGGGGAGTTTGTTGTGCCAAGGGCAAACATTCCTTGTTTTGAATGATAACAAATTACAAGTTACTGATAATTTACTTGAGGTAAAGCGCAGGAAAAATATAAGAGCGCAGGGTGTTGAACAAGAGAGCTTCGGAAGCTGACTCAAAGTTGTAGAAGCTCGGACGAAAAGCTGCTCAAGCATTGAAGACTTATATCGCTTTGCGTAGGACTCATCGCAGGAAAAATATAAGAGCGCAGGGTGTTGAACAAGAGAGCTTCGGAAGCTGACTCAAAGTTGTAGAAGCTCGGACGAAAAGCTGCTCAAGCATTGAAGACTTATATCGCTTTGCGTAGGACTCATGTAAGATCGTATTACCCAAGTCTTATAACATTCGTAGTTGAGAGATGATCTTTTAAAATTGAACTGTCTTGGAAAAATATTTTATATAAAACCATGTTTAATTAGGTTAGGCACAAAGTGTTTTTAAAGAAATAGTTTGAGTCTTGAATTGTTGTTTTTTTAAAGAAAATAGATTCATGAGTTAGTGTTTTAAAAAGAATTTGTTTTTGAAGTAAAGAATCGATTCTTGATATGGTACATAAAGCTAGAAATCGATTCCCACTTAGTTTTAAAGCAATGAATCGATTTATCTCTTTCCTTTTAAGCCAATAATCGATTTCTCTCTTCCTTTTAAAAGCCAACAATCGATTCCCACTTCTTGATTGTTTTAAAAGAACTTGTTTTGGAAAGAAAACAATCGATTGATGACTCTGTGTTTTTAAAGAGGAAAATCGATTTCCAACCTATTTCATTCAAGCTAGAAATCGATTTCTAGCCTATGCCATTCAAGCAAGAAATCGATTTGTGGCTTGTCTCTTGTAGCTTGCCTTCCTTATTTTTATAAAGCTAACAATCGATTGTCTACTTCCTTCATTAAGTGCAAAATCGATTTCTCACTCATTCTTTTAAGGAGAACAATCGATTTTTTGCTTCCTTTATTTAAGCACAAAATCGATTTCTATCTTGTATTTTTGGAAAACAACTTTCAACGGTCATATTTTCTTAAGTGATATAAATAGAAAAGCAAGGGTTTTCACGACACAGAGAGAGAGAGAAAACGAAAAACATTTCACAGAGCCGCAAAATTTGAAACAACGTGAAACCAAAACTTGAGAACGATCCCTTTCAATATCTTCATCTTCTTCGGTTCTCAATCAGATTTCTAGGGTTTTCATCATCATATCATCTCTCTCAACTCTTATGGTTATTTTTCTTGATTAATCGATCATAGTTTCAATTGTATTCATCTTATCACTTGGCGTTTGGTATTGTTGTGAAATCCTGGGAAAGTGTTTCTTGGGTGGTTCGATCGGGGAGATTGGATCGTAGAAATCCTAAGCGGGGAGCTCGGGTTCTCAATTGGGGAAATTGAGAGGTTTTGTTGTTGCTGTAAAGTGGCGTGAGTTGTAAGACTTTGAAGAAGCATCTTCACCATTATAGTGTTATTTTCCCAAAGTCCAAAGGTTGGAAAGCCGGAGGCCGAGGAGTAGGATTTCAATCCGAACCTCGAAAAATCGCGGTGTTCTTCTTTCCCTTATCTCTTTACTTATTTATGCCCCATTATTCTTGTTCTTGTTATTACTGTTTGGTTTTCTATTATAGCGTTAACTGTTGAATTGTTATTATAACTATCGTAATTGAAATTACTGTTGAATTGTTATTACAACTATTGAAATTGATATTTTTGTTAGTTGTTTTGATTTGCACTATTAGTATACTCATTGTTACTGTGTTGCAATCTCTATATTACAGTTAAGTGGATTTTGTGTTACTGTAAAATTCATCATTGTTGCTATATCTCTATAATAGCTTGCGCAAATTGCTAGCATATAAACCTTTTCCGCATTTGTTTTTTAAACTAGCATTAAACAACTTTGAAAACACAAAAAAAGAATGATTTTTAGCCTATAACCTTATTCACCCCCCCCTCTAAGGTTATCGTTTAGTCCAACACTACGCACAGGATATTATTGGCCGACCATGGAAGGCGATGCTAAGAACTACGTAAAGAAGTGCAAAAAATGCCAAATCCACGCCAATGTTTACATCGCCCCACCAATCGAACTCCGAAGTCTATCCTCGACATTGCCCTTTGACAATGGGGAATAGATCTCCTAGGTCCATTCTCAATTGCTCCAGGCCAAAACAAATTTCTCATAGTGGCAGTTGATTATTTTACCAAATGGATTGAAGCAGAGCCCTTAGCCACCATCACTACAAGGAACTGCATAAGATTTTTCAAAAAGAACATCATGAGTAGATTCGGGATCCCCGAAATAGTTATTACTGATAATGGAACTCAGTTCGCCGACAAAGGTTTCAGGAAAATGATGTCCGACTTTAAAATCAAGCATCATTTCACATCAGTAGAGCACCCGCAAACCAACGGTCAAGTAGAAGCAGTCAACAAGATCCTCCTTAATGGTTTGAGAAAACGACTGGACGACGCCAAAGGAAATTGGGTAAAAGAACTCCCATATGTTCTCTGGGCTTACAGGACCACCCCTCAAAGCTCTACGAGAGAAACGTCGTTCCGTCTCTCTTATGGCAGCGAGGCGGTCATCCCAGTGGAAATCGGCGAGTTAAGTTGGAGAGCAACGAATCCCAAAACTCCGATGGAAAACTACCAAGCTTTGAAAGAAGACCTCGATCTCATCGACGAAGTTCGAGGACAAGCCACGCTTCGAGAAGCCATCATCAAACAAAGCGTTGCGACCCGATACAATACCAAGGTCGTCCCCAGAGATTTTGAATCCAGCGACTTAGTCCTTCGAAGAGCCAACGTGGGTTTGAAAAATGCTTCACAGGGAAAGTTAGCACCCAATTGGGAAGGACCTTACCGTGTTAAAAGTAAGACAGGTACGGGAGCTTTCAAATTGGAAACACTTGGCAGAAAAGAGATCCTCCGAACTTGGAACGCCACAAAGTTAAAGAGCTATTACATTTAAGGACACGAATGTTTTGCGTGTGCCAATTTCATGTAACGGTAGTTCCTACCACTATAAATCTACGAACTCCTTCAGGATAACTTCTTGGACTGATCTTACGAGATTTCTCAACAGGTCTTCTCTAAACGTTTGAGAGCTCCTCTCAAACCTTTTTAATACCTACGTTCCACACTTATCTTTTTGATCTTATCAAAAATTATAAGGTACGAACTAAATCTCGGAAGTCCATACGTGACCAAAGCAGTCACAACCCTTAGGGGCGAGTTCAATTCGGGCCGAGTCCTGGTAAACTGCCCCAAAGAGTTCGAAAGGTCCTTTAAGGATTTTTCCTTAAATCGATCATTGGCCTTAGTAGCCAAGAAACCTAATGGACGAGTTAAATCTGGGCCGAGTCCTAGTAAACTGTCCTTAGGCTCGATCTTACCAGATTTCTCAACAGGTCTTCTCTAATCGTTTGAGAGCTCCTCTCAAACCTTTTTAATACATACGTTCCACACTTATCTTTTTGATCTTATCAAAAATTATAAGGTACGAACTAAATCTCGGAAGTCCATACGTGACCAAACAATTATGACGACGAGAAGATAAGCCATTCAAGGAATCAAGTTTACATAAAGAAAATTAAATTCATTACAACCATCTCGGATACGGCCGAGGCCTCAAGTTTTATAAATAAAGACTAAAAACTAATACGACTTGACGAAGTTCCGAGCTTATGCATGATTCTCTGTATAAACCCGGAACTCTTACAAAACTGGATCTGGAAATAAATCAGGCAGACTTGGGGTGAACCACGGTCTTCACATTGGTCTTGATGTTGACTTTCAAAATCTGATCACCCTCAATCTCATGATCCACGTTCAAGACAGTATTGTCAAGGGTAAGGGAAGGATAGACAAGCGCGATCTGACTGAGTGCGAGATCAAAACCATCCCCCGCCATTTCAAAAGCAAGATCAGCTGCTGTCTGCGCTTCCTTCTTAGACTTCGCCAGTTCTGCACGGACTTGGGCGAGCTCTTTCTCCAAAGCTGCATGACGATCTTCCGGGGTTGAACATGTCTCGGTTTTGTTCTCCTCAAATTTCTGCAAAGACTTTATCAGCTCTTGAATTCGACCCTCCAGCTTTCGTATTACTTCCTCATCCTTCTTTTTCTCATCCTCAAGCTTTCTGATCTGATCGTTCAGCTGCTTAATACGAGCGTTATCATCCTCTATTTGCATCTTGGCATAATTATGGGACTTTTCAAGATCGTCCGCATAAGCCTTCAGCGTCTTCAAGTCACTAAGAGTATTGCCAAGGACTTTGTTCTTTTCGGTCAACTCTCTCAGGGCATTAAGCAGCTTAGCACGCTCGGTAGTTACCAACTCTGTAACGCGCAAAAGTGAGCAAAAATTGAAATCAAAAACATAGGTAACAATATAACAAACGAGCTATTAGAAGAACGACCTTACCTTCATGACGACGTTCCAACTCCGCCTTCTGCAACTTGGTAACATCAGCCAAATGAACAAAAAGCTTCGCAGCCGCACTAACAGGATCGGTTAAGTATTCCTCCATGTTTTTTTCCATAAAAGTCGCATCCACAAGAACAGGGGTTACTTTCTTAGAAGATTTATGCTTCTTGGAAGACTTAGAATCGCCTTGCATCACCCCTTTCTTCTTTTTATCCTCGACTTGTCGAGCTACTTTTGGCTGCTTAGTAGAGGTTCCCTCATCAACTGGTTTTCTCTTGCGAAATTGAAGATCGCCCCCAGGATCCTCTAGGTTTTCCTCATGGACGGTCCTGATGGGGGAAACATGAATGGCAGCACTAAGGTTGGGAACACTTTGCGGATCCCCTTGATTTGCAGACTCGCCTTCCACAGCACAAAGGTTCTGCAGCGCCATTCTTTTCATCATAGCAATCCTATTCCTTGCCATAGTATCTAAAAACAAAAAGCAACTGGACGAGTCAATATACTTAAACAAAAGATAAAGTGAAGAAAGACGAATCATATCTTAAAATATTCAAAGACGACCCTACCTAGAACCCTCATAACCTTTGTTTTGGTTGCACACTTAACCACACGATCGGCAGTAATACCTCGGTATTTATGTTTGGTATAAGGAACTTGGGCGGAGATAAACAACAGTATATCTCTATTCAGAATGTCGGCACGACACAGGTGAGACTCACCAATATGGTAGGATCCTGGAGATCGGTTATAATGTCCAAGACCCCAGCCTATAGGAAACTTGGTAGACTCCAAGGTACGCCCTTCCTGGCCGAACTTCCCCACATGGTCAATTGCTTCACCATTAACTGGCTCCACGAAATAGAAGAGCTCTTTCCATTTCCCCTTCAGCGAATCTGAGTAAGCCCGAAAAATCTTTGCACCTCTTCTAGATCAAAGGCTTACCTCGAACAAATGAAAGAACAGGTCGGCTGACACTGGACGATCAAGCGCGAGGCACATCAATTCGAATGCTCGGAGAAATGCCCAACCGTTGGGATGAAGTTGTGATGGTGCCAAATCCAACCTCGCCAAGACAGTTTGTTGAAGATTAGTAAAAGGAGGTCGGATGTGCTTATCCGACACTAGCACATCATACATGACAAATTTCAAAGACCCTGGCCATGTCGCAGCATGCTCATCCGATTTCATACCTTCAACGTTCCAAAGTCTACCCCGAATGGATAATTTGTTTACAATAACACTCATATCCTCTCTAATTTCATAAAGAGACTTGGTTTCGGTAACAGAAGATGCAACCCATCATTCCTTTCTTGCGAATAGTCCTGCCAATCCTTAGCTCCTTCGACGGATCTTTTGGCATTATCAACCTCGGGCTCTATGTGGCTTTCTTCCCATGTCTCGGTAGTTGACTCGGAATCCGACTCTGAACCTTCCACCTCCTGGGTATTTGACGACCCTTGTTCATCATCGAATTGAGTTTTTTTAGACGAATCCGACTCCACCATAACCACATCGGCCTGGTTATCTTTCGTACCGACAATAACCACGTCCTCAATCGCTTGCTTTCCACCATCAGGTTCGTTAGTAATATCCTTAGAGGAACGACGATTGACCTCAAGATCGTCCTCCGCTTGTTCGCTGTTTGGAGCAGAATCAGGATGGTCTCGGACTTCGGGAATAACGGGGGTGCCTTCAGAACGACGACCTTCAACACTCTCTCCTCCAGAAGCCATCACCTTTGCTAATCGCGGGGGCTGCTGCGAAATTTGCCTACGGGTTTGTTTGGTAACCACCAGTTTAAAATACCTGCAGGAATGGGGGCATAGGGAAGTCAGGACTAACGACCTAACGGGTCCATGCCGAGTTTGAAACCCTACCTGACGACCCCCACCCTGGAACGAATAAACAAATTGGGGCCGAGTACAACTTAAAAAGAGACGGGGACGAGACTAGCTTGAAAAATCAAAAAGAACAGCAAAACAATTAAATAAGAAATAGAACTAACCTCGCCCAAAAGAAGAAGCTTTTGCTGATATTCTCTTGAGAAACTCTAGCCACTATCTCCCAAATCAACAAACTCAAGATCAGAAATCAGGATCGGTATGTAGAGCAAATTGAAAATCAGGAGTAAATGGAGGGAGTTGAACCCCTATTTATAATGGGCCTCATAGAACTGGTTTGGGCCTAAGTCGAATCAACGCATCCCATCAATAGTCTTCAAAGCACGCACACGCCTACCAAAGCGTCACCATCATTAGCCACCATTGGGAAACGTGTTCTAACAGGTGCAATAAATGTGATAGCGCGAAAAACGAAACGTCACCTTTAAAAATGTTACAACGGTCGAATCAATGTTACAAAGCAGGCTCATCTTCGGTAAATCTTTCATCGGTGAGTCCCTTATTCATCAAACATCGGACGGTTAAGATCGCCTTCCCATCCCATCGCAACATCTGAAGAGTTACAGCTCGTTCGGAGGTCGGTAAAAACACATCATAATCTCGTCAAGTCAATATCGCCTCTAAGACGACCAGACTTGGGGGGCAACTGTTATGGTGAGTTTTTTGACCATATACACCCCCTTCTTTCACATCTATTCGCACCACACGAAGGGCTAATATCAAAGGGCCCAATCCAAACATCAAGGGCTCAGATCGAATCGCAAGATCAGACAGTCCTAATTCGTTGAAACAAACCCCACCGCACTCTATAAATACAATATTCATTGCCTCATTAATGGTAAGCATTCTCACATTTATTACTTTGCTAAGACTACTCCACTGACTTTAGCATCGGAGTGACTTTGCAGGTACAACATCAGCTAGGATCGGATACGGTCATTGACTAAGGACATCAACCACTAACTGCCTCGGACCACCCTTCAAGGTCGGAAGTAAAGTGGAGAACAAAAACCTTCTCCATCAACTTGAAAGCGAGGTAGCCATTGCTGTCAAATAATTAGTGACATTTTAGCAAAGACCGATGCTTACCCTGATTTTGATATCACCAATCCATAATAAGGTATACATAAAATTGGCAGTTAACGCATTTGACCTTTAACATAAAATGAAATCACGCATAAACAATGTTTATTTTTTGGCATAATAAAATAATTATACAGTAGAAATTATTTGAAACAAACTTAAAGTGATTAAGGAATATATTTTTGCAATTATAACAATCATTTTTATGTACAAAAGACATTGACAAATGATTGTAGAATATACATAAAAACGCCAAGTTGATACATGAAAGTCAGAAACTAATACCTCAACAGCCCCATAAAAAAATGTCAGAAGCTAATATAGGAGTACTAGTATGAATTGGACAGTGAGAACCGGGTAGCGGGGTCCTAGTCCGACATAGCTCTTTCAATCCAATTGTTATTTTGTCTTGTTACGGTCACGTGGGGCGTGGGCCATTATGAATGGGCTATATACCTGTCCAAATCAACAAGAGAAGCCCGTATTTCTTTCCTTTTCTTTAGTAGTGATTCCTACAGCCCAACTTGAAAGCGAATACATGTACTCCTCCTAGGCCCACTTTCAACATGATCATCATCCAATTCTCTTGCATTTACTGCATTTTGTTTCGTTGAGTTTTGTTTTGGTTCATCATGATTATCTCTTACGAGATTTCTTTGCCAATTCAGCGGTGAAATGCCACTCGAACCCAGACCTAGCTGGTTCTCCACGAAATGTGCGCGTTGAGGCGCAGCAGTTGACTAGACATCTAAGGGTAAAACATTGTTTTAGCGCAAGCCGCGAAAGCGGTACCAAATCGATGCAAACTCTGAATACTAGATATGACCTCCATGGGTCAAGGTCGGTTAGTGAGAAGGTGGGGGGATAAGCTTCATCGTCGAGAGGGAAACAACCCTGATCACCAACTAAGGCCCCTAAATGATCTGATGTGATCCAAACAAGAATCACTAAATTTAGGATCTAGAAAATTACAAACCTATATGAATCTCTAAGTCATGAGGAATAATATGAACACAATTTCAAGATTAGATGATGACACCTACTTGAAGAACACAAAAGTGAAGAAAGAATCAAATGTGGAAAGAATAGAAATGAAGTGGAGAATGATGTCCGCTACTTCTTCCGTGGGAAGAAGATGAAGACCACACGCCGCTTTGAGCTTCTCCAAGCCTCAAAGGTAGTTGCTCAAGGTTCCATTCCAAGAACCAATGGAGAGAAAACTCTATGCTCTCAAAAATTAAAATTCTATTTCATCAAAGTCTTTCCAATTACAAGGAGTGGAATAGTATTTATATGTTGGATCTAATGGATCCTAAGCCCAACATACAATCCACTTAGAGATAGGAAAATAAGGCTCATGGCCACATCAAAGTAACTAAAGACATTAACCTATTCTATTGCCAGCAAGGCTCAAATCAAAAGCACATTACACTAGAAATAAAATCCTACATCTATTGAAACAATTACAAGGAAATAGAAAATCTTAGAGTTTGGGATGTCTAGGAATTTCACAAAGTAACATTCGTAATTACAAGTCTTGATATTTGTGACTTCCATCCAAGCTCTCATGAGTAAGCTAGCCATGCATGTGGGATCACATCATACTCCCCCTCTTGACTTTCACTTGTCCTCAAGTGAACTCCCCCTCTTGGAAACCTACATCAAAGATGGACAAAAATCACTTATTTTGAAAATAAAACACAACTAAACTAATGCTTTAGTTTCTTAAACTCCATCGGGATCAAAAGAAAAGTGAGTGACCCCAAATAATAGCCTAGTCATGCAAAATTCAAGCACTAGTTTCCTTAAAGCATAAGACATCTTACATTTCCATTTAATACAACTAAGCATTGGATAAGGAATGGAGAATATAGGGAGTAGATTATACCTTTGCAATGTTGTAACACTAACAACCATTTCCATTACCTTTTTCTTGCTACTTTGTGGCTCCCCTTTGAAAGGTCTTTCTAATTCCTTGCCTTGTCCACAAGAGAGTGGCTTAGGAATCGCATTCAAAGGTGTCCTAAACAAGAAATTAAAAAAACTATGTGCAAGGAAATAGTTAGAGGTGAAAAATTTAGGTTCATATGACACATCATCCAAAAGGTTTCCTAAGGCACTTACAACCCTTCCTCTTTAGATCTTTGTTAGGCACTACAATTAAGCTCGTTGTTTTCTTAGGGTCATTTTCCCCAACCCTTTTGCCTTGTAATTCATTGTGAGTGTCATGATCAAAACTAGGGGTGCCTACCACAACTACACTTTGGCCTTCCAACTTAAGTTTGGCTTTTGTTTCTTTTTCCTCCTACTCAATTTTATTTTTCAAAATGATTTGGTCTTTCAAAACTTCTAGAGGACTAAGAGGAGAAAGAACAATTTTCAAATTCTTATGCATAAAGGAGTATTTGTTAGTAAATCCATCATAGATGGCTTTTGTATCGATTTGCCATGGCCTTCCTAAGATTAGGTGGCCGGCCTCCATAGGGACAACATCACATAAGACATTGTCTTTGTACCTATGAATGGAGAAACTAACAAGCACTTGTTTATCCACAACTATTTCTTTTTGCTCATTAAGCCATTGTATTTTGTATGGGTTTGGATGATTGAGGGTGGGAAGATTGAGCTTTGTAACTAAGCGAGTGCTAGCCCAATTAACACAACTTCCAACATCAATTCGCAAACAACACAATATAGTTGACACAAGACATCTAGTATGAAAGGTAGAAGGATTAATAGTAGGAGTAGAGAAAGTTTCCTTACTCTTTGGCACTATGGCCGAAGCTTTATCTTTTACCGTTATAGGTGTATAGGCTTCCTCCCGCTTCGAATTGGCCATCCAAGTATTGGTGTGGGTATACTTGGAGGAGTTTCCTTCTTTGATGTCCCTCCTTCTATGGCTCCTTTCATTCTCCTCAACAACATATTTAGGCCTCATATTTCTTTTGTCATAATATTCACAAGGAGAGTCATATCTAATAGGGGAATGATACCTTTTTGGGGAATGATACCTTTTTGAAGAATTATATCTCCTAGGAGAATCATACCTTTTGGGGGAACGATACCTTATTGGAGAATGATAACTCCTAGGAGGATCATACCTCCTATCAAATATGGACTTCATCATGTCATGATTAATTTGTGTGTACCTACATGAAAATGTTAGTATAAAACAGCCACAAGAGTCCTCACAAAAGGTGTTTACCTCACCAAGTATCACTCCACTCGTGTTTAGGCTTTTTTAGGAAATACTCTCACTCAAGGGTTTTTTTGGGTACACAAATAGAAAGTAGGTCACTCAAGTCACTCTAATCCTCGTTTAGAACTTGAAATGAAACCTCAAAAGCCTCTTTCCACCTTTGATGTTGATATTACTTGAGATCTCAAAGGGAGTATAGTCTATCACCAAAGAATGACAAGAAAGGAAGAAACTACTATGACAAACTTAGGAATTTTAAAGACTAAAATAAAAAACAAAAAATTTAGAAAAGCTAAACCAAATATAGAGTATTTAAAGACAAATTTAAACTACAAAAAATAGACTCAAAAAGAATGGAAGCAATGAACCAAGAAAATGTCAATTAATGAGCAAACCAAGCCATAAGGGTAAAATGGTCCAACTATGGTCAAAATATTTTGAGGAAATTTTTCAGTGATCCAAGAAAATATTTCCAATCTCAGAGAACTTTTTCAGAATTTTTTTTATGCTCAAGTGATAGGTTGAAGCCTTTTTTAGTATAATATAATACCTTTTTTTTTGCTATTTTCTTTTTTTTTGTTTTTTTCTTTTTGCTGGAATATTTTTTTCAATGTCTCAAAAAATTGTAGATTTTGAGACAAGCTACCTGGCTTTTGAATCACTTGATTTGGACTTGTATTGAATTCCCTAACAGATTTTGAAGTTTAGAAACAAAAAATTTGGATCAAACGAATTCTGGAAATTCCATAATTCAAGAACAATATGAATGTGACCAAGAACACTTCGAATATTTGATTTCTTAAAATGTGTATATCTCAGTGAATACTCAACCAAATCAGACAAAATAGGTCTCCATTTCACTCAGAATTTCGTAAGGAATCTGATTATGACACTTTTAGGACCAAAAAAGCACTTTCTCAGAAACGTAATTCTGGAAATTGAAGATTGAAGATAAAGATTCAAACCTTCAAACTCAACAATGGTAAAATACTCAAAATAGCACCAAATCAAACGAAATTTGTGCCTAACTTGAACTAAATTTGACAAGGATCACGAATATATCATCAATTTGCACAAAAAATGAGAGGAACTTACTGAAAACTCAAAAATTCAGTCAAAACGCGTTTGGGGTTACCCAACCAAAATTCACGAAATCAGTTGCAAATAGTGCAAAATTACAGCAGAAAGTGATTAGTAACAACCAATTTCATCAAAAACGATCAAGAATTGCACAAGAAATCAAAATTCGAAGAATGAAAAGGAGTTCAATTTTTGACTCGAATTTGATGAAATTTTGCTCAAATCCAACGAAAGAAAGATGCAATAGGTTCCAAATTTAACCAAAAACAAGACGAAATCAAGAAACGAGGAAAAAATCAAAACGAAAAACGAAAACGAAATTTGAGTTGAATATTGATGAAAATTCGCAGGGAAAGTGTTGCTGAAAATAGAATAGGAAAGGAGAACAGTTTTTCTGTTTTGACAAAATTTACCTCTACAAAGTTTGTTAGACTTAGATCTCAAAATTTTGATCAATTGTGATTTTAATTTCAAGATCTAACTGAATTTAATCTTCAAATGTTCAGATCTAACACTTTAACAAAGAAATTCATCAAGAATTTGCATCAAAATTCAAATCACTCCAAAAAAAAAGGCTCAAAAATTGAAAAAGTGTGAGAAAAAAAACTTGTGCCAAATTTTGATTGAATCTTGGTACCAAAACTGAATTGAGACTCAAAATTTGTAAGATTCATGTAGCTCTGAATACCACTTGATGTGATCCAAACAAGAATCACTAAATTTAGGATCTAGAAAATTACAAACTTATATGAATCTCTAAGTCATGAGGAATAATATGAACACAATTTCAAGATTAGATGATGACACTTACTTGAAGAACACAAAAGTGAAGAAAGAATCAAATGTGGAAAGAATAGAAATGAAGTGGAGAATGATGTCCGCCACTTCTTCCGTGGGAAGAAGATGAATGCTACACGCCGCTTTGAGCTTCTCCAAGCCTCAAAGGTAGGTGCTCAAGGTTCCATTCCAAGAACCAAGGGAGAGAAAACTCTATGCTCTCAAAAATCAAAATTCTATTTCATCAAAGTCTTTCCAATTACAAGGAGTGGAATAGTATTTATATGTTGGATCTAATGGATCCTAAGCCCAACATACAATCCACTTAAAGATAGGAAAATAAGACTCATGGCCACATCAAAGTAACTAAAGACATTAACCTATTCTATTGCCAACAAGGCTCAAATCAAAAGCACATTACACTAGAAATAAAATCCTACATCTATTGAAACAATTACAAGGAAATAGAAAATCTTAGAGTTTGGGATGTCTAGGAATTTCACAAAGTAACATTCGTAATTACAAGTCTTGATATTTGTGACTTCCATCCAAGCTCTCATGAGTAAGCTAGCCATGCATGTGGGATCACATCATGATCGCTCAATGATAAAGGAGGTGGGAGTGGAGAGACAACCAGGAGATTTGCCTAGAAGCATCCAGCCTTGAAAGGGTGTGTCACAGATCGAGTGCTCTTGCACCGAAGATGAACAGGGTTAAGCGATTTGTCGAAGCTGTGGGATGTAAAAATAAATCGGTAGGCGAGCGTTCTGCCTTAGATCGAAATAACCGCGCGAGCGAGGATGGACGAAAGCATTTACTGCTTTTTGTGTTGGTTTTTTTGGTTCATCATAATTATCTCTTACGAGATTTATTTGCTTTAGTATAGATGGTTAGAGGTGAGATGAAATGGGAAGTGGAACGTTACAGATTTATATATGTATTCTCAGTATTTACACAATACTTTACCGAACTTGGATCCTCTCTCCATGGAGAGGAACGGGGAAATAAGAGGATCCAAATGCATACTTTACCACTTGGTTGTGTCTCTAGTAGCATCTCTTACTATATTTGATTTTGTGCATTGTAAGCAGCTTCAAAATGAGTTCGAAGAAAGAAAAACAACTTTTGATTATAGTAATTTTATTTTTTTCCAAGAAATTCAATTAACCAATAGGAGTGTTAGTGAACTAAAATCGTTGGCCTAGTGACATAAGCTATCCTAGAACACGGGGACGACCTAGTACTCCCGAGTTCGATTCTAGTAGTTGACAAATACGGTACTGATCAGTGCGAAATTTTCTCTTAATCACGAGTAGTGATTAGTTCTTCATTAAAAGCGTCGAAAGACTCTGTGGATAGCCAACAATGTTCTGAACAAAAGAATAGGAGTGTTAGTGAACATTTTGGTATCACGAGATTCGATTTTAGTGCATGTTTTCATACCCAATTACCTACACATTAATCATGAAAGAACAATAAATAATATAAAGATCACCCTAACTCAATAAATAAACAATCAATTGTTTTCATATCTATTCAATAAATATTACAAATGATAACACTTGCTTAATTACTCTTGTGTTGAGTTGGTTGAGTAAGGTTATTTGCTTTGGAAATTGGACAACTTTGTAACTATTTTGTGTGGTTTGTATCATTAGTTTGTGATGTGTGCTTACATGCATGGAGCTTAGATGAAGATCACAAATATAAAAGGACTAAAAGATCAAAGAAGACCCCAAGAATTTAGCTAAAGGAATATACTTTAATGTGTTCAACCTAAATATTAAGACAAGAGAATATTAAAGGTGACAAGAAAATAGTAGGAAATTTCTAAACAACCAACTCTAATGTTTTCTATGCGCTTTGTTTTCATTTTAATAATTGTAAGACACTTTAAATTTGGGTCATGTTGGAAATAAGTGGGCTACGGCCTTAGTGTTAGTCATTTTGGCCAAGGGCCTTAGTTTGCACTTTGAGTTAGACTTTAATTGTGAGCCTAGGATCCAATTAAGTCCACAATATAAATACTTCTCCTAGTGTAATTTTTAGAACTCTTTTGATGGATGAAATCATTTCCTCTTTTTTGCAAAGTTGAAAGCTTATAGAAACCAAGTGAGAGATGAGAGAGGCGAGTATATGCATATGAGAGAGTGAGGTTCATCATGAGGATTCTCTTTGGTTCTTGAGATGAGGACCTAAAGTTCACATCCTTGAGGCTAGGAGAGCCTAAGGATAGAGTGATCTTATCACCTTTTCAAGAAAGGGGTGGTGATCTTCAATCTCCATTCCATTCTAATCCTCTACCACATTTGATCTTTCTTTATTTGTCATGCAAGTTTTGTGTCCTTTCTTTTGTTTTATTGAAGTTCTTCATCTTGTCTTGTGATTTGTTGGATGTTCTCCATCTTTCTTCGCATTGTCAAGAACACTTGTTCTTAATTTTGTCGTGACAAATTGTTGATTTGTCAATTTTCAAGATCCTTCGAGACCTTTACACCAGCTTTTCTTCTGAGATTTCCGATGTGGTTTGTCACACTCCTATTCCTGCTACTTTGGACCATAGGCTGCATGACACTTGGGTTTGGGGGCATGGCAAGCAAGGCAACTACACATGCGCCAGTGGGTACCATTGGCTCTTGATGCAACACCGTGTTTGGGACCCTGACGCTAACTTTTCTTGGATTTGGCGTCTTAAGGTACCTGCCAAAGTCCAACATTTTGTATGGTTATGTGTCCACAATGCCCTCCCTACCAATGCCCGTCGGCATCACTGCAACATGGCAGCCACTCCTAGCTGCACCCGTTGCTCATCCAATATTGAAGATATTCTTCACTGCGTACGAGATTGTCCCCACTCCAAAGAGCTTTGGCTTCGCTTGGGAATGGGAACTCATAGTGACTTTTTTGACGCCACAGATGCTTCCACTTGGATTCAGAGTTTCGCGCAAGGCCCACCCTCCACCCTCTTCCTTGCAGGTCTATGGATTGCATGGTGTTGGAGAAACAATATGATCTTCGAAGGCCACCCTTGACATGTTCATGAAGCCTTAAGGAAAGTCCACGCGGGCCATGATGAGTATATTACACATTGTTCCAGAGATGGGATTGACCCTGCTCCTCTTCGGCTTCTTGCCCACTGGACCCCTCCCTCACAGGGGAACTTTAAGCTCAATGTGGATGGCAGCTTCCTCAATAACGCATCTGTTTTGGGCGCAGGTGGTGTCGTTCGAAATTCAGATGGTGATTGGATGTTCGATTTCTCCCACTTTGAGAATGGTGGTGATGCTCTCCTAGCTGAGTTGAGAGCTATGGAGTTGGGTTTGGAGTTGTGCTTACAGCGGGGTATGCGTCGTTTTCTTTGTGAAAGTGATTGTTTAGAGGCTATCACCCTTGTGTCGACAGAGAACATCAACTGCCTCCATAGCTATGCCCACACTACATTGCAGATTACCGAGCTCATGGCCAAGTGCGAGGTTGACTCTTGGCGGCATGTTGTGCGAGAGACAAACAAGTGTGCCGACTTCCTGGCCAAAGAAGGAGCCCATTCTTCTTGCTCTACCCATTGGGACTCCCCACCTCCTGGGTTGGAATCTCTTATCCTGATGGATAAGCTAGGGACTTAGATTCATTTTTCATTTCTTTTTTCTTTTTGTTCTTTTGCTTGTTACGTTGTAACACCACCAAAAAAAAATCTTTCTTGTTCACTCATACGTGTTTCAATTATAATCACGGTTTCTATTTGCCGTATATATTGTACTTCCTTGAACCCTTTTTGTTTCTTTGCTTCATAATTTGTATTTGTATCGGAAAAGAAGTTCATTTTTGTATTTTCCCTTAACAACTTTATTTTGGTTGATGAAGTTCTTTGACGTAAGTTGAAATTCCTTTGAATATGTAGAAGCACACACAAAATTGAGATATACTTCCGTTGTCCAAGATCCTTTCCGCACTCTCAAGATGGGCGTCAGATATGGACAGCAAGTTAACTATCTACTTTGAAATTCAAACTATACTGAAATTTTCTATGACAAGTAGTTTCTTAAAAACAACATTAACAGATGCAAATGGAATTATTTATTTGAATTAAAATAATAATCATATATATTAAACGCAAGTACGAGGATAGAATAATAATAAACAAAAAATGGAAGAGTGGATCTTATGGATCGCTTTAAAAATGGCATTAGAGATTGTGGGAATCAAACCTAATTCACCATCATCAAACCTGACTTCAGGTCTCCGTGTGGAATATTCTTCAAGTAATCACAACCCCCTACTTGGAGACCATACCCACATGTAACGTATAAGAATAAACCTCCAATTTGATCTATAAACTATCACATTTCCCTTTATTTTTGGTCCATGATTTATGAAAATATAATAAGTAGTCCTGAAACTTAGGTCATTGGGAGACTAAATTGATGGATTTAGAATCCTTTGGGGACTACCCGTTATATTTGTATAGTTCAAGGACAAAATAGAATAAACCTATTTTCATAATTTCGGGACCAAAATAAGGGAGAATGTGATAATTTGTGGATCAAATTTAATTGGAGGTCTATTGTTATACTTACATATGAGGATGATTGCCAAATAGGCGGATTGTGAATAGTTGAAGAATATTCCGTGCAAAGATCTAAAGTCATGACTGATGATGGAGAATTAGGTTGATTCAGACACAAACCCTAATGTCATTGTAAAGCGATTCATAAGATATGTTCTTCCATTTTTTGTTGTTATCATCCTATCCTCATACCTGCGTTTAATTATATATGATTATTACTTATCGAAAAAAAAAATTATATATGATTATTATTTTATGTTAAAATAATTTATTGCATTCCCATCGGTATAGTGTTGTTTTTTTTTTAAAAAAAGCTACTTACCAAAGAAAATTTTGGTATTGTTTAAAGTTTAAAGTAATGAGTGAACTTGCGTGCCCATACCTTCCAAACCATCTTGAGAGTGTTGAGGGGAACCTAGATTAGAGAAATATATCTCAATTCTCTCCATGTTTTTACATATTCTGAAGAACTTTATCAACCATAACTAAGTTGTTAGGAGAAAGCACAAAATTGAACTTCTTTTCTCATATAAATATAATCATGAAGTAAAGAAGCCAAAGTGTTTCTAGGCAGTACAAAATATGAAAAATAGCAACCATGAATATAATTAAACATGTATGAACTCTGAAGTGGTAACATAACTTACCGGTCCAACGCGGATTAGGGCAAAGACCTTGTTGAGCGCTAGGGTAAATTAGGGTTTTGTTCTACATTTGGAACATCGTTATGTGTAGACATAATCTATCATTTGGTATTTCACTGTTTTGATATATATATATATATATATATATATATATATATATATATAAACGTTAATGAAGAAGGTCTTTTCAAATGAATGAGGAAATAAACGGGAGGATGTAAAAGTTTTCGATTCACAAGTCGGAAAGAATAAGCGTATTCAAGTACGAAAGAATAAGCGTAAGACCTGAATGTATTTTGTGAGAAATCGTATCTCAAGAATAGTATTTATATACACATTTGATTTAATGTAGTCAAAAGAAATGTGAATGCATTAATTATTATATTCAGCAATTCAAATCCATTCATTTATTAAAGGGTAAAATATGTTTTTAGTCCCTACAAAATTTGGTTTTTTTAAATTAACCCCTACATTAACGAAATAGGTGTTTTGTTCCCTACATTTTTTTTTCGTTTTCATTAAGAGTCCCCGTCGTTAACTCTATCTGAATAGGCAACGGAAAAGTGATGTGGCTTTTACACGTGGGTTTTTTTTAATTACGTGGCATTTCTTTTTTATTTTATCTGTTTTATTAAAAAAAACAAATGTCGTCTTCTTCACTGCTACTGCACAGAGAAAAAGAACTCATGGCTTCTTCATCATTTTCATTTTTCTTCCCTACACCACAACCAACCCCAAAACTTTGTATACACAAAATCATCTTCCGAGTCCGATATTAGAATTGATTTCACCGATTACAACCCCATCTCCCTGAAGATCAATGAAGTTCTGAGAAAGGGAAAAATCTAGAAAAGTAGAAGAAGGGAAAAAAATCAACAGATCTAAGAAATGAAGAAGAGGAAGGAGAAGAAAAAGAGATGGGGAGATGAGAGAAATGAGAGTGAAATGAAGAGAAGAAGATCTGAGATTAAAGTTTCGCCGTCACGTTCGAACTATGCCACCGCAACACCACCTGCTGTCAACGACGGTAGCTGGTGTGATGATGTTGCTCTTCATTTTTGCTCTGCCTGAATTTGCGAATTTGGGTGAATTTCCGGACTCGTTGGTTTTCTGTATTCATGTGAATCTCACTGAATTTCTGGATTCATGTGAATTTCTGATGTTGAATCGTTACTGATTAAAAGATGATGATGTTGAAGTGTTGATTAAAAGGTTTGGGGGAGGTATGCTGATAATGAATTTTAATGGGGGAGGGATGACGTTAAATGTTGGGAGCAGGGCCGTCTAACAACAAGTGCAAGACGTTCCTCCGCACAGGGCCCAACCTCAAAAAAAGTAAATGAGGGCCCCCAAAAATAAAAACTAAAACATAACCCATAATTATTGGCAGTTTAAAATAGTCTGAATTTTAATATCTTTATAATTATTGATGACCACTCAATACAATATGAGACTAGGTTGATGAATTTGCTTCACAAACTGCTAGAAAGATGGCTTTTTTAAGTAACTAGAAGGTTGATATTATTTTCAAGTTGTATAAAAATGTTATTTACAATTTAAATAAAGTAGTTTATAGTTTATGGTGATTTATTTGATATTTTTTAATTTGGGGCCCAAATTTTAAGATTTGCACAGGGCCCCAATTTGTTTAAGACGGCCCTGGTTGGGAGGTTTGGGTTTAATGGAGGCTTGGTTTTATTGTGGAAGATGGATTTGGGAATATGACTTGGGAGTTAAAAAAGTTAATAAAACAAAAAAGCCACATGGAAAGCCACATGGCGCCATGTAATTAAGAAAAACACGTGTAAAAGTCACCTCACTTTACCGTTGCATATTCAGATGGAGTTAACGACAGAGACTCTTAATGAAAACAGGAAAAAAAATGTAGGGACCAAAACACCTATTTCGTTAATGTAGGGACTAATTTAAAAAAACAAAATTTTGTAGAGACTAAAAACATATTTTACCCTTTATTAAATTATTTATTTGACAGTCAAAGGAAAATAATAACCCACAATATAGTTTTTAATACTAAAGTACTATCTTTATAGAATTTAATATATAACTAGTATGTAACCCGTGCGATGCACGGGGAACAAATTTTGTTTTAAAATATGAAATTAACGATAAAAAAATATAATTATATTGTAAGTTGTAATTATTTATTTTAAATGTTTTTTGACAATACATAGATGACAGTTACTACGCACGGGAAGAAATTTGAGTCTATATGTTTTATTAAAAATAATCATATACAAAATATATGTAAGTTAAAATTATTTAGGATTTTTTGAATTTGGTATAACATAATCTAATATATAGTGGAGACAATTAACATAAGAAATATAAAAAAATGTTATTTGTTTACATTAAACTATCAAAGGGTGTTTGAGAAAAATAATGTACGAAAAATATAATTTATATTAGGTTATAAAATGTAGGCTATAATAATTTAAGTAAATAATTTATAATAAAATCGAATTTTGTTTAAAAATAAGAGAGAGATAGATATAGGCGTCTGGATTCAATGAATTGAGCGTGGGGAAGGGGTGGTGCTTTATATTATTTTTATCCATTTGATCAATCTAATGTACCGTATTGTTCCAGGTGGACTTTTTATGTTGAAAGAACTAAAAATTAACACAACAAATTTTTCAGCGCATCCAAAAAAAAACGCAACACACCTTTGACCTTACGCACCAGTTTTGTGCCGTCGTTGCTACCACCGCCGCCGCCGCTTCTGTCGCCGAGCTATTACGCTGCATTTGAAGTGCTGCCTTGCAGGACCCCTTCGTTGCCATCGTTTCCCTTTCAAATCGCGTATCCCCTCATCTCTCATTCTTTTGGGTTGTGAGTATCCCTGGTGAGATGTTCTTCTGCACAAATATTTGATGATTGTGCAAAGATGAAGAGGGAAAGATGACAATTAATAGTCGGGGAAGAAAGAAAATTCCAGCTGCAGTTCCAATTAAGTAAAATTCCAAAAATATATATGGTTTTGTGTTTTTTATTGTGGTTAGTTTCGTTAGGATGTTCTGTTAGATAATGTGACAAAAAATTTCTTTTGACATAAAAAACTTGTAACAAAACCTCACTATCACAACAGGATTTGTGGATTAAACTCTTGTTAAAATACGTGAATCAATTGAATCTTACTTGGGACATGATCTTTGACCGTGCTTATTAACACATAAAAACCAGTCAAAAGACTGAAAACTGTAGTCAGACTTCAAAAAAAGTAAATAAACCAGCTAGAGTAATCCAAAAGTTCTCCAAAAATTAAACTCATGTGACTTGTCAGGAAACAATCACCAATAAGATGAAACTCTATCAAATCGCCAGCCCAACGCGTCCATAGATTTATTATAGGTTATCAAAGACCTCTCGATATACCACGTTATTTGTGTCTCGACATATAGACTCATCCTCGTCCAGAATCAACATCTTCAAACCATCTCGGGACCTTACTCTGGATATTGCAACATATAGCTGTCCATGTGTGAATACAGGCTTAGGAAGATAAATTCCGACATGAGATAGTGACTGTCCTTGACTTTTATTTATTGTCATTGCAAAACATAGAGCCACAGGGAACTGTCTCCGCTGGAATTTAAATGGTAGACCTGGATCAGTGGGGATCAGGTTCATTCTTGGAATAAAAATCTTAAGACCAACATTGATACCAGTAATAACAGTAGCCCCTATAACATTCTTAGCAAGTTCATTGACCAATAGTCTGGTTCCATTGCATAGTCCAGCCGATTGGTCTATATTCCTCATTAGAATGATAGGAACTCCTACTTTTAGCCTAAGCTTGTGATTTGGAAGCCCAGAGCACTTGATTTCATTTAAAAATTCTGGTGTGAACCACTCACCACGAACCTCGGCGTTTTCGTCCGATTGACATACAGAGTCTGAGCTGCAGTATTCTTTCTCGTCACCAGGAATCAACGATATGACATAATCATTCACACGTTGGACAGCGTCGAGGGTGGGTGCCAAAATACCACGTTCCTGAAAATAATTGTTTCCACGCATAGAATTGATCATATCTGGGTATGCAAAATCAACCAATGATCCCAATGGATTTTCTTCATTTGTGATCAACAAATCCTCTGGTATGTCGATTTTGATCTCCCCAGTCTCGTTAGAATTACCAACACCGTCACCAATTTGTAGGATCCAATCAGCAAAGTCTCTTAGCTTCTGCTGGTCTGCAACACTTGAAGATGCCTGTAGTCTCATGTTCCTAGTCAACTTCATTACTTGGCAGCTTTTCCACAGTTTTGAGGAATTCAATGAAGCTGCAACAATGTTCTGCCTTGAACCTTTAGTTATGACAGGAAGTATTTGTCTAAAGTCACCTCCCAAAATGACTGCTTTCCCACCAAAAACCTTGTCTCTATTGGCTTCATCTTGAGTGGCCATAATATCACGTAATGTGCGATCAAATGCCTCAAAACAAAATCTATTTGTCATTGGTGCTTCATCCCAAATTATCAACTTGGCTTTAATAATAAGATTTGCTCGTGGACTGCCCAACTTTATATTGCAAGTAGAATGCTCATTTATATCTAACGGAATTGCGAACGTAGAGTGGGCGGTTTTCCCACCAGGCAATAGCAGTGCCGCTATCCCACTGGATGCAACATTTAGAACAATATACCCTTGTGATCTCAGCCAAGCTGATACAACCTTCCATATAAACGTCTTACCGGTACCCCCGTAGCCGTATAAGAAAAAGAAACCTCCCTTACCAGACACAATTGATTCAATTATTTTATCATATATCGCCCTTTGCTCATCTGTCAGTAACTTTAGACCTTCTAGATGTATTTTGCCCATTTCTTCTCTATCATAATTTAGTTCTTCTACAACCATTCTATTTTCAAAATCTGAAGTGTCTGACATGGTGGGGTATGGCATTGAAGAATACATGGTTAATGTCCTTCCGTTCACCTGTAGAAGTTTCTCAAGCTCAATGAGGCAGAGATTCATTAGCTCTTGGTCTCCAATTTGCAAATCTGCAAAGAGAAATTTAAGTTACTTCCTACACAGAGCTTACCATTATGATGATAATAATTACAATAAAAATTTAAGCTACTTCCTACATAGAGTTCATATATAACAATGCCTCCTAATAATAATAATTACACTAATGATAATAATAATTACAATAAAAATTTAAGTTACTTCCTACACAGAGTTCATATATAACAGATATAAATTAGTTTACCCATAGTTACCTGGTATCCTAAGTTGTTTCCGTTTATCATATTGAATGCTATCAGCAAGCAGTCGCCAGGTACTGTTGAATACCCTTTCTGGATTAGTCATCGTATTCATTGATAAAAGAAAAACAAACAATCTGCGTAACTGATTCCCTGACGCCAACGTACTGGCTTCAGTTATTCCGTCTATGAACTCTTTGTCATCTGCCAAAAGACCTAATTCATAACATGCCTTCTGAAAGCTGTCCTGTACTTTGCCGTTAGCATACTTCAAATCAGCGTAGCTCTTACAACCTTTCTGAACGGTTAATAGAAGGCGCATGTAATACAATTCACCGACCCCCGGTGGGACATAGTTCAACCTTCCAATGCTTTGTCCCTTTTTTCGTGGGACCCATACTTTCTCTTGCTTGTCGAATACAAATTTTGAGGGATACTCAGCATAAGTTAGTTCACTACCTTGAGGATGCAGGCAGTTGGACTCGAACCAAGCAAGAAACATTGTGTTACAACTTTCTGCTCTTCTGACAGCATTGTCAATGCTGGAATTATTGTCAAAAAGTACAGTCTGCTCGTTAGGGAGATGGAATGTCAGTTTCTGCACTGGGGGCCAGTGATGGTGTATGTCAAAAGCAAAAATCCTCCATACTGCTTCACATGGAGAAACATACCTACAGTCATAATACTGCTTGATTTCGTCCACAATAGGTATGGAATTACCACCTTCATTATCTGTACAGATCTGAAGAGATGCTCTATCTGGACCCTTGTTTACGTACTTGAAAAGGTGTTTGATGGAATTTGATTTATTACAATACTCCACGTTAACATGACCTGAGTACCTCATCAAAAGTGTTGGGTTGTATGGTACAACATTTCTGTTGTCTATTGTGACACCTCTCTTTTCCGTGACCACACCTAGATCACGACGACGATACTGTGGGTAACCGTCTTTGTCGATTGTGGTTGTATCTTGGAATTTCTTGGGATAAAAAACCTTGCATTTCCTATCCACCATGCAAGGTGATTTATAATTTGCAGAACCACATGGACCATGAATCATATAGTTTTGGACTGTCTGGGCTAACCTTGGGTACAAATTGGGGTCCGGCAACTCGGCTGAAATTAGATTGTCTATGTCTGTAGAGGTCTTCAATTTATGTTCGGCCTTAAGCCATAAAAGAAGGTGAGCATGGGGTAGACCCCTCTTCTGAAACTCAATTGTATACATACCTGCCCAAAGAAATAGCAAGTTAGATATTGAACAAACTATAGATTTTTTTGTATGAGCATTATCGGAAAAAAACATCTTTGAAATCGCTATGCTTATTAAGCTATACATAATACTAACACGTTAGCAAATTCTGATGTAATGGAAATGTCTAGAAAATAACTTACCTGCTTCAACCCCTCCAAACATGTTTTTTTTCCTAAAATCAGCAAGCATCTGGTCAAGTTTTAGTTTAAATACTAGACAAACAATATCAGGCCTGTTAGATGCTTGTAGTCCTTCGGGTTTGACAACATCCTGTATTTCACTCCAGTTCGAATTACATGTTATTGTGATAAACAAATCAGGGAACCCGAAAGTCTTGCAAATTGTCATTGCATCCTGACAATTGTTGAACATATATCGCATTCCACCTGTGAAGGATGGGGGCAAAACAATCCGCTTACCAATCTTTGATGGGTCCATTTCACCCCGAGTAACTGCGTCCTGTAGCCCATGTAGGATGTCACGTCAAATGTCCTTTTGATTTGCCCGGATATAGGACAGACGTTGTGATTCAACCATTGTATATGTATCAACTAAGAATTGCTGGAACAACCGGCGAGTTTTCAATATGGTTCCATATTCAGATTGTCGTTGCTGTATTCGGTATGCAATCCACTCGCGGAGTGAAATCTTAGTTCTCTTTCTTTCTATATGACCATCCATAGTGTCTGCTGCGAGTATGTTATCCTGATACCCATCCTCCCCACGTGGAAAAAGTAGTGGATACTGAAGTGGTATAAAAGATGTATGAGTCTCGGGCAGCCTTTCTAACTGACCACATGCCTCAGAAGACGCAGGCAAAAATTTTGTGTGGCTCCTTGCTCGACAAAGTCTCTTAGAAAACGAAACACATGTCATTAATTCTAATACTTAGAATATGATTAATTGTCAAAAAAAAAGATTAAAATTACTCTTCGTTAAATTAATCAATTCTATAAAACATAAAAAGTATGTAAATCATGAATCCTGTAGATTATGATTTTTTATTTATAATTTTTAGGTGAATAATATGAAACAAAAAGTAATTCGTTGTTATTAATATATCCATTGTGTTTAATGTTAAAATATCATGGGTGGACCATGATATAATTTCTAATGATTGAATTGTATTTAAATTGGCTGAAACGATGGGACGGTTTTTTTCCATCTAATTATGTACTTGTTTTGTTTTTTAATATCATTTTTTGATACAGTTTTTTAATATCATTTTGAATCAGGTAATAGTGGAACTGATTGTTTTTAAAAGTTGTAAATAAATGACGGCACCAATTAAGGTAATTAATGGAATTATTGCAAACTATTAGCTGGAAATGACCATATACAATAGATATAATGTTTGAATTGCAGTTATAATCTCTGGTAAGTAGGTGACGTTTTATTCCGCTTTGTTGGTTCCACTAATTCAATACTACATCAGTTTTTAGGGGAAAAAATATACCATTTGCAAGACCTATGTTATCTTACTATTGCAATACAAAGCTGACTGTTGTATTTGACATCTAAAAGGTAACTTATATAAACAACATTTAGTTGGTTGATATTATTATTTAAAAATGTTTTAAGTTAATAGTGATTCATTAGAAAAAATGAATAAGTTGAATTAGTCAACAAAAGTAGTGGGTAATTCATCAAAAAAACATGAATACAATTTATGTAATTACCTGTACCATTTAAACATTATATTTTATAATATCGGATTAGTGTTGTAAAATATATTTCTTGATATTTTTCTGATAAAATATTTTAAGTTAATAGTGAATCATTAGAAAGTATGAAAAAGTTGAATTAGTCCATAAAAGTATTGGGTAATTCATTCAAAACGTAATCACACATTTTATGTGATTACTTAGTACCATAATAATATTTTATTGTAAAATCGGATAAGTAGTGTACAAAATATAGTTAACATTTTTGGTCAAGCACTTTATCGAGAATCGGATAGTAACTTAATTTATACGAATTCATATAGATTAATTGGAGCTGCATATTATTTTTTAATTTAAAAAGTGAGATGAAGAAAGTAGGTGTTTTAAATTAATAAATGATTTATTAAGTAGCTATGTTTTTTTTATTACCAAAGTTAATAATTATTATTAAAAAAGTGTTTAAATCTAATTTGCATGAAATTTAAATATTCCACAACTACAATATGTGGGTTTTATGTGGGATAGGATGTGTGTCAATTTGGTCAAAAAAAAAGGATGTTTGTCAATTTAAATGTAAAACTCGCATCACAAACCATCCAACCATGGAAATTAAAATTAAAATATATAAGAAATCAAATGGACTAATAATAACTTTATTGGATATTCAGTAACGTGACATTACATGGACTCCAATTAAAATTGAACGAAGTACATCAATATCTGACGTAATTAGGAAAGACGTTGAAGGTTAATTATTGAAATTGAAACTCAAAACCTCCACCTAGGATGTAACTACTCCATTTTGACAATGGACTCCAATTGCAATTGCACGACTCTAACATTGAGCAAGTGCAAATACTCTCTTTTTGAAAGTTTGAGTTCTTTCATCAAAGCATGCATTACTTTCAGCTGATGCAAGTTTAGACGTAATAGCTTTAGTGAAAGATGCCCAATAGCAAAGATACTCCTGTAAAAACAAAACAAAAGTGAGTAATATAAGTTGGCAATAATTTTGGCTTAAAATATAATAATTTGCAATTTCACTCATTATGAAGTGTTTTACGTAAATGAATTAGCAAATTGTTACCTCTCTATTCATCTTGTATTGAAACTGATCGATTATATCCTTATCCATGCATATGTTATTAACAACATATGTGTTATCATAATCAATTGACTGTGTGTTGGGGCTACAAACTTTGAAAAGATAAGACCTTTTCCGAAGATTAGCCATTTGAATTTCTCCATTTTCGTCCGTCATATGATTTTCATAAAAACCATAAGCAACAGAGTCTTTTAAGATAAAGACAGCGGAACTTGAGTGATCAACTACTTTTAGATGAATACGATACCTATCAACAAACCAAAAATAAGTTACTAAATTTCAATGAATCTGAGAACTTTCTAATTTAAGATTTGCAATTCACCTGTGAACAAAAATGACATCGTCAATATGGGCCATGACTATGTTAGGAGAGCCCTGAGACAATTTTAAGCGTAAAAAAATCAGATATGTTTGATACTTGGAAAAATCGAAAAAAAATTAGTTAGTTAAAAAAGTAGGAATGGTGTGTTCCAAAATATTGACAGAAACATAATGCTAGATGAATTGGAGAAGGAATGAAATAAAGTTGAGATACCTTTGTGCCAAAATGGTGAAGTGCATTCAAGTTGATATTGTTAAGAAATAGGAAATCAACAGTCATTTCAGCACTGAGTTCCATTTTGTTCTAAGAAGCTAATAGAATGATTTTCAAAAATGGGTAAAGTGTAAAGGAGAAGAGCATAAAATATGTTGGATGGAAGTTTGTGATACCAATGGAGTCTATTTATAGTGTTAGTATGGATGTTAGTGGCAAAAAATAGGTGTGAAACTGAAATTTAAAAAGCTTCTAAAATTTTGAAAAATTGCGCCAATAAGGAGTTGAATTTCATTTTTCAACTCAGCATATGACATTGTAATATGAAATTTGACCACATAGTTAATTATATGTGAGCCAATTTTTTTTTATGGTACCGTAGAAACCTTAACCACTTACGGTTATTAATCTTTAAAAGTGAGCAATGAATTTGGTAGTCCGTTACCTTTTTTTTAATGGATGCGTTACATACTATTGATTTAAATCAAAGGAAATTATTACTCCAACATAAATATCACGGCTGGCTTTTTTTTAATAAATTGTGAGAATCATTGGTGTAATTGTTTAGGACATAAATTATCAATTATATAGATAATGTAGCTAATATCCAAGTAAGCAAGATCAAATGCCATGTAGGAAGTACATTTAATGAATTTGGGTGAAATTCACCAATGAGTGACACCTAGGAAAAAGTGTCTATAGAGGCATTTTCCTTTGTACTTTTATAGATATGTCATTACACTTTTAAATTTAGTAAATACATGGATAAATATTCAAAATTTAATAAAAGGTATATATTATTTAAAATAATGATTATTATATGATAATAAAATTTAGAGTCTACATTTTTAGTTTAATAATTTTTACTTAGCATTTTTATGTAAAGAATTTTATAAGAGTTCCTTTTATGATTTAATAAAATAAATATATTTTGTATTTGCCTGAAAAATAATAATTTTTTTAACAAAAATGTCTCATGTTTTTAAATTGAATATAAAGTAACCCACGGGGTGTGGTTGAGCGGTTGGGGCTCATCATCCCTTAACCAAGTTTCGAGGGTCGATCATCTCCTTGGGTATGTGTTTACATTGGATTTTGGTAAACACCGCTAGTTTGAAATTGCTTCTGTTTGCAGGATCAACTAGTAAATCCTAAGACCATTTGTGTTAAAGTTTTTCCCAGAATTATATGTGTTCTTGCAGTTTAAAAGTAAAAAGAAGAAGATAACCGTCGATCTCGCGCGAAACCGTCGGATTTCCTCAATGAGGGAGAATAAAACAAAGAAAAAATTGCAGAAAAGCAAAGAAGAAAACAAATTAAAATTGCATTAATTGTAAAGAAAGTTGGTGCACAGATCATACATTCTTCTCTTGGCTCGTTTTCTCTGTAATGTGTTGGAAGTTAGAGCGTGAGAATTTTGTAATGAGATTGTGACCCCTTTTTCCTATGAGAAACTCCTATTTATATGAGGAGGGAAAACGCTAAAACTAACTAACTGTACAGAGAATTTAAAAAACAGTAACTGCTATGTCTTTTCGACCATGGTTGCTTGATTCCACTTCGACATCAGCCTTCAAACTTCCTCTTGTCGAAATCTTTGCTTGCAACTTCTTCGACTTCACCAAATCCAGCGTCGAAATCAGCTTGATATAACCTGATAACTTAACCCATTTTGAACGTCGAAATTACTTCTTGTCTCTTGAAATACAAGGTCAAACTAAATCTCGTTGACTGCATTTAATTGAGCCTGTCGAAAATGCAGGCTAACAAATTGCCCCCCAAAAATGTCTTTTTCGACTGAGTTTTTAAATGAAGAAGAAAATGACATTTTTGAAATTCCTCTTAACTGCTCTAATGACGTCATCAGGTCGAAAATACCTTGTTCTTTCCAGATTTCTCCTTTTTTCGACAACGAGCCAATCGACAGGTATAAGGAGGTCCTGATTTCAATTCTGCAATATTAACCTCTTCTTCGACATCTTCATAAGATATGTCGAATTCTTGGTCATTGTCGTTAGTTTCGACATAAGCAACCTTGTCTTTTTTACTTTGGAATCTACCTGTTCTGGCTTTTTCGGCTTTGAGTCTTTCGACTTGTCGAACTCTATCAGTCAATTGTGCCATATCTCTTAAATGTAGTGTGTCTAGTTTCTTTCTTATAGTGTAATCTAGACCACCAGCAGCCATTTCGACTAACTCATGCTCAGACACTTGGGTAAAACACCTTGCTTTGAGTAGTCTAAATCTATTGAGATAATCATCAATAGATTCTGCCCCCTTGCGTCGAACGCTAGTCAGTTCTTTAAGACTAATCTTACATTGGCCCATATAGAACTGCTCATGGAAGGCCTTTTCTAATTGACTCCAATTAAAAATTGAATTTGGAGGCAGTGTAGTGAACCATGTGAAGGCATTCTTAGTTAGAGAATTTGGAAAGTACTTCAACCTTAAAGTCTCATTATGTGCTAGATCGCCAGCCTCAGTCAAATAACGAGCCACGTGTTCGACGGTAGATTCACTGGTTTCTCCAGCGAACTTTGTGAACTTGGGAATTTTCCATCCCCTAGGTAGCTCTGTTTGTAAGGTGTATTCTGACAAGGGCGACACAAAATTAGGCCTATGTAAACCTAAGTTAAGGCCATTCTAGGCTAAAATAGTTTTGACCATATTAGCCAGGTTGTTTTGTGCTCCAAAATTGTTTTGTTGCACTTGTTTGACCACTTCG
Source organism: Astragalus glycyphyllos (assembly GCA_963573325.1). NCBI lineage: Eukaryota > Viridiplantae > Streptophyta > Magnoliopsida > Fabales > Fabaceae > Astragalus > Astragalus glycyphyllos. The sequence continues at coordinate 86,252,369 of OY754308.1, read as the reverse complement.
TCTGCATTTTAGTTTCTTTTCACCAACACAACTTCAGGGATTGCCTCTATCCTCATAGGCTCTTCGACAATTTGTTGTTGTCCTTGGTTTCCCTGATTTATAGGAATTGCATTGTTAGGCCTTTCTACCGGTATCTCTACAGGCCTAGCATTTTGGATTTGGGGGATTTGCTGGTTATGTACTGGTGGAGTACCAAAGAAATCAGCAATTCTTCCCATTTGTGTTGCCAACATTTGGTAACTATTATTAGTGTTTTGTATCAAAGGATTAAACACAGTACCAATTTGTTGTGTTAACATATTGACCATATCATGATTGCTGTCATCCATTTGTTGTCTTAATGCCAACAAAGATGTTGTAGTCAGATTAGTTTGGGCATTTCGACTATGGATGCCCTCTGTTGAACCATGAGTAGGAGAATACCCTGTAATTGCATTATCTGCAAATGTAGACGAATTTGTTGTGCATGCAATTAAGGAGTGGTAAACATCTTCTAGAGATGGCACGCTCTAGTACAAGTAATGCTTCTGCATCAAATGCACAAAGTACACAAGAACAAGCGTCAGTTAGTGACGTTAACGCTGCAAATGTCGCAGGCATAACCGTTGCTATGCCTTCTTCGACAACAATGGGAGTAACAGCTATAACTTCTCCCATAATTACTCCTCTGTCAATAATGACCACTGCAGCATTAACAAATGTTAATACAATGGCATCTGTGCCACCAATAGTAGGACCAACGAGTCCTTTGATGGCAAATCCAATGATTGGAAATATGCCATTTACTATGAGTGGAAGGGCTTTACTGTATGGCATGCCAACAGCATTGATGGCAGGCCTTCAACTCATCAGTTTGGAAGGGAAAGAAATGACAACCATGGAAACTTTGAATCTATTTATTTTTACTGTGAGAAACTCAAATCCCACATTGACTACAGTTATGGTCTCAAAAAGTATATAATGAAATGGCGTCTCTAACCTTACAAGCCGATTTTGTAGGTTGAGTTAGGCTCAACGCACATTCTAAGATGGTATTAGAGTCTATCCTAGATCTATTGGGCTACCCACCTGGTATTAGAGTTCCCTTGTGACGGGGATAACAGCAGCAGTTCTGGAACCGCCGCTAGGGGTATTTTGCGGCGGTTAAAACCGCCGCAAAATGCTTTTTCAACTGCCGTCGCTTGCCTGTTTTGTTGTAGTGCAAGCACAATAGTGTTGGGCGTGAGGGGGTGTATTGGGAGAAACCCAAGTTCCACAATATTAACTAGAGATATAGTGTTAAAAGAGTATATAATGAAATGGCATCTCTCACCCTACAAGTCAATTTTGTAGGGTTGAGTTAAGCCCAACTCTTAGTGGCGGACCTACATGTATTCCAGGGGGTTTAGGCGAACCCATTGGAAAAATAACATTAGCACCGATACCTTAAGAAAAAATATTTTTGCATCCCCTAAAAAATATCTTTTGCACCCAAGTTCCTAATTTTGCATAAAAAATCCTAGTTTTGTACCACTCGAATACACCACTCTCAAATATTTTATTTTAAATTTTTTTCTCTCTCCTTGAATCGATTTTTGTTCTTATTATCCTAATTTTGATTTTGTTAATACTATTTAATTGGTATATTGTGTTAGTACTATTTAGTTAATTTGTAATTTGTGTTAATGGTATTTAATTTATTTTGATTATGTTAATCTATTTAGTTTTAGTCGGTCTATTCTGTGACTCTTCCACATTTGATCTTTCTTCATTTGTCATGTAAGTTTTGTGACTCTTCTTTAGCGTTTGTTGAATTGTGTTCATCTTCTAGATCAAGAATTAGGCTCATCAAAAAATCAACAACTTCAAATTCCCTATAAAGGGAAACACGATCATGAACTATGTAGACATTGTTTATTATTGGTACAAATTTTCATTTCAGAGAAGGGAGAATCATAGTCTCACTGTCTTTGTTGTACACTAATAGTTGGTTGGTATATTTTCTAAATTGTAAACTTCTCTAGATGTTTTACCTGAAGAATTGAGGTGGTGAGTGTTAAGAGTTAGAATGGATCTTACATATCTCAAAATTTATGTAGACTCTTTTAAGGTTGTCTAATTCTTAGGTGAGTTTCAGGTCAGATTCAGAGATTATGTGCTTAGCACCCACTCCTAATCTGATTTTTATTTTGCCTTTCTTTTACTAAAAAATTAACATCATGTACTAATATGTAGTTTTTGTCTTTAACCATCTTCCCCCCCTTATTCTACCTACTTTTTTTTACATAAACCTTATTTTATTTACTTAAACAATTAATATGAGCTTAGGCACGTTTAGCATCGATTTAGCAGGTCTTACATTTTTATTTTATTTTGCCTGTTACTTGCAATATTCATTTTACATGCATATATAAATACTGAAAATCTAGTAGCACGCGAAAAGTATATCTGGGTTTAATTGACCCGCTGCAAGCCCAAGTATACAAGACATGGGCCAAAAAACGTCATATACAAAATAATGGGCCACTCTTGAATATGACGTCATATACAAAAATGGATTTTTTTTCTGTACCCCCACTGTTTACCCATATACCCCCACACTTTTTTTTGAAGAAAATATCCCTGTTTATTTTTGGCTCAATCGGATATACGTTATTTTGATATAAATACGATTTATTTTTTTACAAATCGTATGTATATAGAGGTAAGTACATACGATAATCCTGAAAATTTTCCAATCGTATTTACCTAGGTTGAGGTAAATACGATAGAAGTAAAAAAAAAAGTGTATTTACCTTGGGGTGAGGTAAATACGATTCAGGTAAAATACAAATCGTATTTACCTATGGGTGGGGGTACATACGCTTTGTAAAATACAAATCGTATTAACCCTCACCCCCAGGTAAATACGATTTGTTAAAATACAAATCGTATTTACCCTAACCCATAGGTAAATACGATTTGTATTTTAATCGACGACCAGATTTACTCCCCTAGCCCAACGGCTATTTATTCAACGGTGTAGATTGCACGGATAGTATCAACGATTGATACTCATTCACGAATTCTATAAATACACACCCCCACCCTCATTCATTTCACACAAAAATTTCACTCTCAATTACATTTCTCACAAATCCAGAATGCAGATTTGCCTAACACAACGGTCTGCTGAGAATAGGCTCTGCGGTATACATTATGGGGGCAACATCACGATGAGAGAAGATGGGGTCTACTTTTGGAGTCCGAAGTCGGAGTTATGCCGAATCGACCGCGCCATGGGGTTTGATGGGTTGAAGGACAAAGTGTGGTCCAAAGTACAAGTGATTGGGGACGACCGTGTCGTCACTGGTATCACTTATCAGAAACCCGATCGTGGAGATGATGGCTGCATTTCCTACTCGTCCATGTCTATCAAGACCGACGAAGACGCGGCGAGCATGTTCGACATTCATGACAGGCTTATGGGGTATAAGCCTTTGGAGCTGTATGTGGAAACACAACGGAGCGTGAATGAGATATTACGTCGTCTGCGAGCACCGGAGTATTAGGATTAGGGTTTAGTTTGTTATGTTTTATCTTTTATGTAACTTTGTTTTATCGAATCAATGAAATGAATGAAATTGAAATTTTAAGCCAACTCGTAAGAAATAGTAATCAACTGATATAAAATAAAAGAGTTCAAACATAAATCCAGAAAGTACAGACATAAAATAAAAGTAATAATATAAAATGCCCTAGTCATCATTCCCTATCTCTAGCATCTGCATCAACTGGTAGAGGCGAGTGTACGTCGAAGTGGCCATACGAATATAGCCGCGACGAACGCACTGTCACACTCTGTACCCACTCAAGATCGCGCTGTGGGGGTGGTGGTGCAGCTGCCTACTCTGGTGGTGGTGGTGCAACCGGCAACAGTCTGGGAATAGATACTCTGACGTACCACTCTAAGTAGTCCGCAGCAACCTCACCCAAATCCCGAGCAAGCCTAGTCATCTGAAGCACCTCGTGCACACTGGGCAAAAAGTTAGAAATCCGGAAGATGCAGTCATCATGGCTAGGACGACCGGTGAGAGGGGGACGTGGGATGACCTGGACGTACCCAAACTGGCGGAGACATCTATCTGGCATGTACGGAACGGTGATGTCTCCCCAGCTGAGGAAACCCCTGTAGAGTGTAACATGCGCAAAGGGTCTAACATCCTGATGACCCTCAAATGGTCGCCAGCATACATCATCAGCAGTGAGGTCAATCCTCCGCCTGTAATCGACCAACTTCAGCGCATCTGTCTTCTTCCTCTTCCAAACCCCACAGAGTGGTGTGCCCTGCACATCAGATGGCTGCCTCTCCACCAGATGAGGAAAGTACCATAAAATCCAACTCTGAAATGCAAAGATAAATAACTAAGTTATTTAAATTAAAAACATTATTTACCTGTAACAGGGAGGAGTAGCTAGCTAAATGTTTGGCCTAGTCCAACGATCCATAGTTTAGCTGGTCGTACATATGAGCAAGTCCAGCCACACCCCATGCATATGATCCAGCACCAACAGCAGTAAGGTCCTCAAGCAACAGCAGCCACTTGGCCTCAGCCCTGTCATACGTCTTCACTATGAAGATGCTCCAACTCAGCGCCTAGTGGACGCGCGTCCGGCAACTCTCCGCCGGGTGAGTGTGCTGGGAGCAGCAGACGACGAGGACGCCTGGTCAGTCCGTCGAGAAGAAGACATTGAACCAAAAAAAAACAAATTAATTAAAAAATAAAAAAAGGAAATCGTATTTACCCTACGGAAAGGTAAATACGATGCGAAATTTATAGGGAAATCGTATTTATCAACAACAAAGGTAAATACGACTTACTTTTTGGAAGTTTCTGGGGAGGAAATCGTATTTAGCTAGATACGATGAGAAAATTTTGTGGAAATCGTATTTATCTCTCTGGAGGTAAATACGATGCGTTCTAAAATTTATCTGGTCAAATCGTAAGTAAGTGCCAAATGGTAAATATTTTGTAAATTTGTAATTTTTTTAGGGGTATTTTGGACTTTTCACTGTATGCGTGGGGTATGGAGACAATAGGTGGGGGTAAAAAAAAACCCATACAAAAAACGTCATATACAAAATAATGGCCCACTCTTGACCAAATTTTTGTACCCACGTCGTTAGACTCCATACCTCCCAATTTTCATTTAATCCCAAAATATCCCTCAAAATTTTACACTATTCCCGATATTATGTACTAAAATGTATATTCATAACTACACTTTTTTTTTTCCGGAAATATGCGCTATACAAAAATCCGAAATATATATTTGGCTTCCATATTTATGTCCCAAAACATAATTTCGGATTTTGGAAATTTTTTGACTTTCGGATTTATGTCAAAAACATGAATCCGAAAGCAAAAATTAATTTTGGAAAGTGTTTTAAAAAATTGACTTTTACCTACGCAATTTAACGAAGAATTCAGGCCTCGGTTACTCTATAAAAAAGCATTAAAAAGCTATAATTACTATATTAGAAGTTTTTTTGACAAACTTACTATATTAGAAGTTTTTTTTACGCATATTAGAATTTTAAAATTCATAAAATAAATAATTTGTATTATAAAAAACTAATATTAGATTGTAGTTTAAAACAAAGGAAAGGTTTATTATAATAATAAATAAATAACCCACGAGGGAATTTAGTTTTCTTGGTCAAGTAGGGTGATCTAGATAATGGAACTTCATATTTTCAAACTGAGGTATGAAATATATATCTTTAATATGCCAGTTGATAATGGCATGACATTACTCTGTGATTCCCAATTTCAGGTTCAATACTCACCCCATCCATTTTTGTCAACATTTTAGGAGTCACAGGTTCGCTTGTGGTTCGGAATGGGTCGGCTCAACCGGTTTTCCCCGAGTCAACACCGGTTCTTTGAGTCAGTTGCATGTCCGATCCACTAGCTAGCTCGAGCCGTCCAGGGCTTCGGTTCTCGGTTAGGCCGATTCAAGCCGGTTTTTAAAACACTGTCTAGGCTCTTCTGAAAATCACGTGGCCAGTGTTTTAGCATCTAGGATGCAGTGTTTTAGGGGCTCCCTATTACTGTTTTGGTTTTAGTTTTTCCTTTGCCGAGAGTTTCGGTCGAGTCCCCTTTTGCTCTTCTCTGTCTTTTTTCTCTTTTTTAATAAATTTGGGCTAAAAAAAGAGTCCATTTTTTTGTCTGAAAAAAAAAATTAAGTGTGCTACAATTAATTGGTGGAGACAGGGGTGTCAATCTAGTTAGGAGGTTTGCTTGAACAATGATGGGATTGCTCTTCCTTTTGTTGTTTATAAACAAAAAATCTTAAATGTAATTAATTACAGTAGTTTAATAAATAAGTTTGCAAAAAAAAAGTAAAAGATAAAATTGAAATTAAATATAATAAAATATTATTATTCACAGTGAACAGATAATTTAAAGCAGTTGCACTTTGCTTGTGATGGTAGCAAAGAAAAGAGGGGAAGATGGCCGTGACTGCGTAATTGAGAACAATGACAATCATGAAATTCCATGAGGTAGAAGAAACATGCCAAAACACACGAAAAACCCTCTTCAACTTTATGACCAAATAACATGGGTGGGCCAAGCAGGGCCCCAACTCCACCATGATGACATAAATTCATGCCATGCCAATCTTGGAGAACCCATTAATGAACGGAATGAAAGCACATTTGACTATCACCCTAAAAGACTAAAGCATACTTTGACCATCTAATTTCTCTCGATCTGTGCAAGTTGCATCAATACAGCATCTAATACTATTTTAAACTATACCATAATTCCATAGCCTAATAGTCTCACCACTTTATCATGAAAGTGTCAACTTCGAGTCCAATCTTTAGCCGTGGGATTACTTGGAGTGTCTATATATAGAATCACAGACCCTAATTAGTGTGGATTAAAAAAACAAATCAGATTAATATCCGTGAATCACTTTGACATAGCACACAGCTCATTCATGTGTTTGCAATGAGACGATATTATTTGTCTATCCATGATGAGCAGAGCAATGAGTCCAATGACAGAAAGTCAAATTTCAAATGTACAACCTTTAAAGTTTAAACATGCATGCAAAATTACTATTTTAATAAGATTGTGCTGGCTTTAGAATTATATGATCTTTGAATTAAGATCTCTTCAACAACTTAACCATCTTGCAAAAAAAAAAAACTTAACTATGAGAAATTCTATCATGGACCACTTAGATAGTGATCTACAGTGCTCTAGTACTTGAAAGTGAGAGTGATTTAGGTTACTAAAGATTTATTTAGTAACTATTACTAAATAAAAAAACTAAGGGTATGGGGGTAATTTCCCTAAGAAATAAAAAAAAACCTTCAGCAAATAAATTAGGCGCTCAAAAATTCAGCAGTTTCAAAAAAACAGAGAATCAAAAAACGATCTTCTTCCACGCGAGAAAACGCTGAACCCTTGCATTGCTGAAACCTTCCATTGCTGCACAGTTCCATTGCTGAAAACCGTTCCAAACGCACAACCCGTCGTCGCCAGCCCCTACTTGGGAGTGCATTTCACCGTGGATTCCCTTCAATCTCGTCGTAAGTGGAAGAATCGAAGGTCTATCCGTCAAGACGTGTAGATTGTCGCCGTCGCGAACTGCTACAGTGTCTCACGCCTTCATTTATTGCTACATTTTCTCGCAGTCTCGTCGTTTGTTCTACTACTGCATCTAACCACTTCGCAATCGGATACTCGTTAGTTATTGAAGGCTTCGCGACGCCATTGCCGTTTCTCGCCACTGCTTCTCCGTTGCTGTTCTTCTTCCTAGCATCAGGTACTCTGGCTGCTCTTCTTCCATTTTTAATTCCAAACCGTCACAGCCGTTTTGTGATTTTCTGTATTTTTGATATGCATGTTACTCAATCTTGCGATTAATGCCGTGTAGGTGAAGTTTCCTCTTCATATTTATGTTAATGAGCATCTAGTATAGAGATTTTTATGTTAATGTTGCAAACTAGGTGTTTGATAAAATGCTGATTTGAAGACATTTCTGTTAATCGTTGTTTAATAAAATGCAAATTGTTACTAACCACATTTGAGCATTAAAACTCACTAACCACTAACTAGTAACACAATGGTTAGTAGCCACTAATCATTGTGTTACTAGTTTGTGGTTAGTGGTCACAGATACCAAATTGTTTTAGTCTATAACTTAATAACTGTTTTAGTCTACTTAATACTAGTTTTGTTTTGTCTTCTTATACTAGTTTTGTTTTGTTTTGTTTTCTTATAATAATCAGTCATAGATAGCAAGAAAAGCAAATTCTGATTTATGTTTTTTAGTTTCGTTGAAAACCTATTTCGTTTTCATTTACTTCCATTCATTCATTCTGTGTTTCATATAGTAGAGACTCTGAGATTCTTGTGGTTATAAATATAGTGGCTGTACAAATTAAGGCATTGAGCAAAATGAAATCAACTGGAATGAGTTTGGTATCTGTACAAATGAATTTGGTATCTGTGACCACTAACCACAAACTAGTAGCACAATGGTTAGTGGCAACTAACCGTTGTGTTACTAGTTTGTGGTTAGTGAGTTTTAATGCTCAAATGTGTTAGGACTAGCAGGTAGATTAGTTAAGGATAAAGGACACCGTTTAATGTTTCAAGCATTGAAGCAAATAATTGAAGAAAACAACACTTTTTTAGAGAGTAGTATTGTTCTAGTAGCTGTGATGGTCCTTGGGGTGCAAGATATAAAGATCTTGGAAAAAATGTATATGTTTTAGAAAATGTATATTACAAGGTGAACTTGCTTCATTTTACAATGGTTTTTAGTTTCACTGAAAACCTATTGAGTGGTTTAAATTGCTTCTCTTTTATTTGTTCCTATATTGTGGTTTAAACTAAGATTGCACTAAGAGCCACTAACCACAAACAAGTAACAAGATGATTAGTGCATACTAACCATTGTGTTACTAGTTTGTGGTTAGTGAGTAGTGATGTCAGTGTCAGTGTCAAACGTTATGCAATGTTGTGAAATGGATTAGGAAATCACAAAGATGAAGAAAGTGATGAAGACAGCGGAGAGACTCGTGAAAAACGGACGAAGATGAGGAATGATGACTACACACCGCCATGTTTTGATCGATAAGTATCTATGAAAATCTGTGGCGATCTACCTGTTATTAACCACAATTGTACTATTCTGTGGTTAGTGGCCACTAACCACTATTATGTGTATCAGTGGTTAGTGGCCACTAACCACTGTTATGTGTATCTGTGGTTAGAGGCCCTTACAACAATATCATACAATCACATGAATAGTAATTAGCTGCTAAAATTACAGGCTGACCCTAACTCCTCTGGAAGCTAGACCTGAGATAGTGAGGTAGCCAACTCCTGATGTGGCTGACTTAAATGAAGAGGAAAAAAAACTTATCATTTATGTTGGCCCTAATGATTCCACGTGCGAGCCGCTCAAGGAGATAAAACCGGACGTAATGGTGAACAAACAAGCCACTATTGACTACATGCCTCCAAGCTTTGATCTGTAAGTATGAACTAGACTTTATAATTGATTAACAATAGTACTTATGGAACTCTGTGGGCATCTAACACATATTAACCGCAGTTGTACTATTCTGTGGTTAGTGGCACTAACCACTGTTAAGCAATTCTGCGATTAGTGGCCACTAACCGCTAGGGTACTAGTTTGTGGTTATTGGCCCTAAACCACATTATGACAGAATCACATATTTACCAGCCACGACCATAAATAGTAATTAGTTGCTAAAATTACAGTTTGACCCCAACTCCTCCAGATGATAGACGGAAGCTAGTGGACGAATTCGATTATGAAGTAACCACCGCTTCAGTTGAACAAAGAAATACAGTTCAAAATGACATTGATTTTGTCACACTTCACTTTTTTTGAGATTTTTGGTGATGACGATATGCAGGACAAAATAATAGTGTAATTATAAATACACCTATACTATTAACGTGCATTGATTTAACAGTATTAGTTTGAAATAATCTGACTTCACAACTTGTAAATTTCAGTGCAACTCCCACAAGGACAAGACCAATATAGCCTGAAGAGTGTAGCGATTACAGAACCGTCAGGAAGAGAATAAAGAAGCCATCAAGATGGTTGCTGAGTCCATATGATGGCCATGTTGCTGAATCCAATGCATTTGTGTTTGACAAGAATCTAGTGACATATTTGGTCACCGGACGAGCAATAGTAAGTTGAAAATTTCTCCAAAAAAAATTGCCATAACAATAATTGTTTTTGGAAATTGCATTTATGAGTTCGAAATGTATCATGCAGTGACAAAATAATGTACAAGTGCCAAAAGGATCATAGATTCAACATGATCAGAGCTGAGTTCTGGACTTTGCAAGAATGGCAGTGGGTGTCAACCCAAATCGTCGATACCTACGCATTCTTGTTTAATTTGGACCAAATAGAAGAGGGCAAGATGAAAAGACTGGTATTGACAGCATCGTCCACGGTAAGAAATTATTTGATGATTAAATCATATGTGCTTAACATTGGTTGGTGGCCACTAACCATAGATATGCATAACTGTGGTTAGTGGCCACTAACCACAGAATAGTACAATTCCGGTTAATGTTTGTTGGATTGAAGCATATATGATCTGATATGCTTTATTTCCGTAAACCGATGCATATTAATTGTATTTTGAACTTTTTGGAACCCAGACTTGGTACTCGATAATGCTTGCAAAGGAAAAGGCGAATGGAATTATCTTGCCGGACACACGAGATCAACCCACGGCTGCCCAAGACTTCACTAACAATCTTCATCACCCTTTCAAGAGCTTCATGAGTTTGAGTAGGCTCAACATTTCTGAACTTGAATATGTAAATTTTCACTGAATATGGTTAAAGTAATTGCTATCTACAACTAGTCCTGTATCTGTGACCACTAACCACAAACTAGTGGCATAGTGGATAGTGGCCACTAACCACAGTTATGCATATTTGTGGTTAGTGCACACTAACCACAGCCATGCATATCTGTGGTCAGTGGCCATTAGTACCCCAAGCCTATAAATTATATGGGGTATTGTTTAATTACATTAATACCATTAACACTCCAGTAAGGTAAAACAAATGGCAGTACTTTATGCTTAGGCTGCACCTTATGCTTGATTTTGTACATACCAAAGAATGCTATAACTAGTTGATGCTCTTTGAGATATAAAACAAATGGCAGTACTTTATTATTTGTTATATTCTTGGGCCATAGCCTTGCTGCTTTAGAAATGGGATAATATTGATGTGTTAGAATTTATTTCGATGAAAACCTAACTCTACTAAATTGGGGTTTTTTTGAAATACAAGTTTAAGTCATGAGTTTTATTTATCTATTGTCTTGACTTATACATTGTAAAGTGTTTTATCCTTAATGGTTGTTTCCCACTCATTGCAGATCCTGATGCCTTGTCTTGTTCATAAACACTTTATCACATATGTGCTTAACTTGAAGATGGAGAGATATGAATATCTAACCAGTCTTGAAGAGTATAAAAGAAAGGATGAAAGTGGCACAATTTCAGTAATTGAAGCCGTTGGAGACAAATTGATGAATGAGGCAGAGAGTTTCGTTGTGGAGAGCTACAAGGTCATGAGAGTGCCTTGTCCCTATAAATGGGAGCAGTTTGAGTGGCATGATCCAAAAATGCTACAATAACCAGATGGAAGTAGTTGTGGTGTGTTCACAATGTTATTCCTAAAGGAATGGCATGGAAATGAAAACGAGATGGATTCGTTTCGGAATTGGAACACATTGCAAAAGAATCAAAAAAGTGTCGAGAACGAATCAATTTAGGATTGATCTATGTTGCTCGATTATGAAACACCGAACCAACTTGCTAAGGGAATCAATACAAGAGGAAGCAAACACTTTTTGCAAGCAATTGGAAGCTCAAATACTGAAAAAAGAAGGGGGGGAAAGGCTCAAGGAAAAAGAAGGAAAAGATGAATGAACCACTGTTGCATTTGTAGATGAATTAGAACTTCTATGTAATTGAACTTCTATGTGTATGGAATTTATTTAATTTCTAATGTACTATTTTGTTATTAATTGAATTTCTATGTGAATTAATTGAATTTCTATGTGTATGGAATTTATTGAACTTTTATGATATTAACCACTGTTGCACTATTCTATTGAACTTCTATGGTACTATCCATCTTAAGCTTCATTATCGCCAAACAACCCGTCCGCGTATCTTTCCTTTTATTAGAAACCTCCTTTTGAATCTTAAAACCTTGTTTGTGACACATCATTTTCAGATATTGAGGGATATCTGTCTTGTTATTCTTGCTATCGCGATACACATGTGCCTTCTTAATGCTGAAGCCCAAAGATTTGGCATAAGATCAACTTGTAAAAATCATATGCATCCGGCTCTGTGTGAAAAACAAGATCTTTCCAAGAATTAACATCTGAAGGACGATGAGTAACCTCTGTCAAAACCAAGTGAAAACAATCAATATCCAACAAACAACATCATAAAAAAAATTATTATATAATAACAAATCAGCATTCGACCTGCAACCACAACTTCATCGAGTTCGTCATCGTGACATCCAACATTGGTACTTGATTCTATGCAAACATTATAAAGGAAACGAAAAAATGAATCAGCTAAGCATAGGAAGGCAATCTCAAATAACACAAACTATGGTTACACAAATTTCAACAAGAAATCAAAGAATTTGACAATTATAAGTTAACAACCTGAAACAACCATATCAGTGAGATTTTCATCCTGACTATGACAATGCTGAACTGCAATAAAGAAATAAAGAAATACAATATAGTAAGTGGCAATAACCACAAATTAGTACAACACTGGTTAGTGGCCACTAACCACAGATATGTACAACACTGGTTAGTGGACATTAACCGTACCAAAATGGTTAAACAATGTAACAAGCAACAAAGAAAGACAACTTACGAGCAAGTAAGCGTGTAAAGCTGGTTGCTTCACCATGTTCTTCAAATCGGAGCATATTGAAATCTACAGAAAAAACGACTTATCACAGAATTCATTTTAGCATATGTAGAAAAAAGGGATTTATGCACTAGTACACACGATCATTACTTGTTTCATTCCTTTTCACTAGTAATTCATGTCCTTCAATTACCAAATTGTGCCTCTATGTGATGAACAATTGATAAATCTGATAATAGATGCTATCTGATAATAGCAGGTGATTATGGAGCAACAAAATCTGTCATGCAGAAAGTACCTCCTTAGGCTTTCAATGTGATGGTATTCTTTATTCTTGTTTCACTACTTACAAAGGTACACTTAAATTATGGTTTATCATTGAAACCAGAATTCATGGTTTATTGCAAGTCCAATACCAGTATATAAACTTCATTATGCAATTAGCAATGACAGAACTTGTTTTGAATGCAAACAAACTTCGGGTATGGATTACCTAAGACTAGTAAACCTTGCTGAATTCTCTCCAAATTTCATTTCAATACCTTAATATGCATTTGAAACCTGTCGACTCCAAATTAGACACACAATTTCTGTTGTTCAATAGACAATATAATTTCAAGGGCTTAAGCATTTGATCAATGAATTATATAGATTTATGCATAATGTCTATTTGGTTCTAAGAGCCACTAACCACAAACTAGTAACAAAATGGTTAGTGGCTACTAACCATTGTGTTAGTAGTTTGTGGTTAGTGAGTAGTGATGTCATGTCAAATGTTATGCAGTGTTGTGAAATAGATTAACATTTTTACAAACACTTAGTATGCATTCTACACAAATAGCAACAAGCAGCAACAATTTCTAAGAACAACAATTTGGAATACACAAATAACAACAAGCAGCAACAAATTTCATAGAGCAAATAAGAAATCATGAATGCACCAAAGTGAGAATAGGAGAACATCACTTACTTGTTGAGGAGTAAGGAAGAAACGAGAAAAGAACCAACGGAGTGAGAAGCTTCGTTTTTAATATTTAGGCTACAGTTATGCATATGACATTTCATTGTTGTTTGTTGTCGTGGCCCGAGGTTGCGTGATGGCTGCCGCGTTTTGAGAGAAGCTTTGTTCGAGTGCCGGAGTGCGTGATGGTTGCCGGAGGTTGCGCGTAGAACACTGAGAACGTGAACGTGAAAAGGAAAACGAAGATGACTGATGCGTGATCAAAAATTGAAAGGTAAAATGACACATATGTCTTCTTTAAACACTGTCCATTAGATTAAAATTTATTAAAAAGGCTCTAATCCAACGGCTGGAACAGATTTAGTAAGGAAAACTAAGCTTTTGCTTAGTATTCTAAGCCGCGCCCCTTGAAAGTCGTCTAAAGCTCTCTAGCAACTATTCATGTTGCCTGTCATAAGCAAAGGTAGAAGCTCGTGATCTTCTTTGTCATCGTAATTGAAGCAATGTCTAGATCGATGTCAATTTAACAAATTAAGGATAAACGATTATATAATGAATTAGAACTCAAATCATATTTGCCTCTCCTTATTTTTGTTGAATCCATCAATCAAGTCACAGCCTCTACCATCAAGACTAGTAGTAAGATTGTGAGCTTCTACTTCCAAAACAACACAAGTTGTCATCAGAGTGCATGACGATTTTCAAGTATTGATTAATCGTGGATTCCCTCAAAAGTTGGTCAACTCTAGAGCCCACCCTTAACCATATAGTAAGATCTAGATGCCTCCCAGGCTCTGATTTGCAAGGTTACTTCACTAGTTTACAGCGGATAAGCTCATTGTAACTGTTTGGGATGACTAGCTTATTGCATTTTTTCATTAGCTATAACATTTTTTGAAACAGTATTTGAAGTAGCGTTTGAACTAATAATTTATAGAATTTCACTTTTCTCCCATTTTTATCCTTATTACTTTAATTAAACTTCTAATTTACCCTCCATTAAATGAATCTTTTCTCTAATTTATAAGTATTATTTACGAATGCACATTCATTTCATTTTATATTTATAAGCTAGTTTAAATTTTAATTTTAACAAACACTTTAATTTAAATCCGCTCTAACTTATCCGCTTTTTTTGCCAAACAGAACCTTGGTAAGTACTCTATTTGTCTCATTTTTTTGTAATATATTTTGTTACATCATGCTGTTTGTAGTTCTAACAAAACTAATTTATCTGAATTTAATTGTTAATTTACATTTTTGCGGGAATTTGTTCTATTCATTAAATGACTAAAAAATTATTTAAGTGAAGAGATAAATGATGAAATAATATTTTTTTTGGTACATAATGATGAAATAATATAGTGTAACACTTTTAATAAAATTACACTATTAATTATTTTTCTTTAAGAGCACAATTTTAAACTACAAATATGGGGGAGGGAGTATCTTATTTTTACCGTCTGTTTATTTCATTCCTAGTAATGCAATGTAATGCAGTGAAGTCGTTAAGAAACAAGAATGTAGTGTCTGATAGCTACAGAGGAAGCACATGATATGATTTCATTTTAACAGTAACTTACAAAGCAACACAAATTCGAGCAACAAGCCTAGGCCCACATAGCTTTTTCGGGGGAAAAACCGGGCCACCAGAAGAATAGGCAAGCCAGTAATAAAAGGAGCCCACTGGCCTTAATTATGGGAAGCACTGGATTCACGTTAACCACTCAAGACTTTATGGCTGTAAAAATTTTATTTTTGTTCAAGCTTTCTCCTACATCATCATTCATGAAGGTCCCGTTAAACATTTAAAAAAAAACTATTAATTAGGTTGATTCAATTAGGATGCAACTAGTTGTGATCCGGACTGGCCGTGACCCAATCCGGATTTGTGCCTAGCATGGCAGCCCAAGAATGTTTAGCTATGCTGCGATTGGCGATCCGTCTCACCCGACTTAGTAATGATGGAGTTACGCGTCTACATCCAACAACTCAGATGTTAACTCTCATCCAACACGCCACGACTGGCACCTAATAATAGAATGACATTTATTGCACCAAGTATGCATTTTCTCTCTGCTTGACACTATAATCCTCTAAGCTGAATTGGGTGTCTGAGTGTGTGCAAGTACTACCCCTACATCAGATCAACGCGTGGAGCATCTCATTACCAGGACGACGACAACTTACCAAGCCAGTACTCACTACTTCGACCTTAGAGTAGTATATCACTATATCCACATAGATGAGTTTAAATTTCAACAAAATTGATTACTAGTACTACCTCTGGACTCGATTATAAGCAACAAACAATTTTTTAGATTCATTGAAAAAGTGATGTATCTGGACTATATATAGTCCAGATACATCACTTTTTCAATGAATCTAAAAAGTTGTTTGTTGCTTATAATCGAGTCCAGAGGTAGTACTATTTTGAAACACCAAAATTAAAATTTTAAACAGATTATAGTACTACGACTACCACCAAGTGATTGGGAAAGAATTAAAGTCTCAATCGAAGTAGTTGTGGAGCAGCGTTGGTGTCTCCCACGAGACATTCAAAGATGTGAGAAGACGCGGAACTTTTGTGCGCATTAATGAAAAAGCACCAGCTGTTTGTGCTTGTAATTTGACAAAATTGTATATATTTTAGCATAATGCGAGATAAGTTTGCAGTTGAACGGCGCAGCGCTTTACCTAGTAAGCTACCAGTAACCACAGCACAGCACAACCGTCCCTACCATCCTGCCAATTGCCAACCAAACCCAACCCACCAAATCCAAATGATAGTTAGAATAACGAAATTCAACCAAATTACTCCACTCCTCCTACTACCTTTCCTTTCAGATTGTATTCAATAAATAAATAGAAACTACTCGTATAATAATAGAGCCAATCAGAATCAAGTATGAGAAAAAATTAAAACCATTTAACACTTGGAAAAAAGATAAAATATATATATATATATATATATATATAAAAATATCTATGCTATTCTATCCCCCGTGATCGATAAAAGACACCGATCTGAACAACCCATAAGTACTATGAAAAATTAGGGATAGCCCACACCTCTCTCACTCTTATCAACAACTAACAAAAAAAAAAACAGAGTACCTGGTACGGGGTACAGTTTTTTCTTTTCTTTTTCTTTTCTTTTCAGCTGAACCATGAACAATCAAGTTCAATAAAAGATGCCTTGGATTTGGACTATTGAAATTGAAAAAAATGAACGGTTGTGATTTAAGAGTCAATATCAATAATCGGGCATAAGGTGACTAACTTTCCCTTCTTCTAAAGCCAATTTCCTGTCCGTAATTTTCAACCATAAGCAAACCCCTGTGAAACTAAGCACAAGACTAGCGAGTCCACTTCCTAATCCGATTCCAACAATAGCCAAAATTGACAAACCTTTATTCCTTAACGGTGGCAAAGGATAACCGTAAAGATCCTTATTCCCTAGAAATGAAGTAGCGTTAAATCTTGGCAAGTTACCACTTCTGTTAGAAAGAGAAGTAGGGATCGGACCTGCAAGACGGTTATTCGAAACATCGAAGGCCGAAAGACGGACCAATAGGCCCAATTGCTGAGGAATAGGCCCAATAAGCAAATTATCATGAAGGTCAATGATGTTTAGATAAGCACACAATGTAAGTTGAGGTGGAATCTCACCTTCTAGACGGTTAGATGAGAGATTTAAAACGGCTAGGTTAACGAGTGATTGAAGGTCCGGTGGGATTGGTCCGGTGATAAAGTTCGATGAAAGGTCAAGGGTTTGGAGATTTGTACAGTTAGCAAGGAAAGGAGATATGGTTCCACGAAGAGAAAGGTTGTTGAGAGAGAGTTTGTAGATTCGACCATTGTTGCAAATAGCCCCTTGAAGATTCGATGTTGAGTCGTTGCAAGGTTTTGCGAAGTTCTCTTCTTTCCAGTTATGGAGTGACTGGTTTGGGTCTTGGAGTGTCTTGCTTAGGTGAGTTAAACATGCTTCGTCGCTTGGATCTGATAAATAGCCTTGAAATTGAATCGCTGCCGTAACTGAAAGAATCCAAAATAGTAAAACTTCTCTCCCTACTTCCATCTATTTCCAAATAACCACTTTCAATTCTCTGATTCTTTCTTCCTTTAAGGCTTCACTGTAATCTGGGGTGAGAAATAAAACGGAAAGGTGAAGAAAGCGAGAGGTGTCGCTTGCGTTGTGTAGTGTGTTCTGTGCTGTTAGGCCAAAGTGAAGCTAGTGAGAGAGAAAGATGCGAGGGGTGGCTCGAAAAGAAAAAAAAAATGGTCTTCAATCCTGTCACTGACTGGCTACTTGGCTTCTTTTATATCTTAAAAATTATTTAATCTTGTTGAGGGTAAGTTGAGAGTTGAGACTAGAATACACGAGAGCACGCGCGTGCGGATTGTGAAGTGAGAGGAAAGCTTTGACGAACGGAGTGCGTGAAAATGAAAGTGTAGTAGCGTGGGGCCTTTGGAGTTTGTAGGGTGGGGAGCCGATAACCAGCAAGCAAATATCACCCTCTAAGATAGCGACAATACCTCAAGGGCATTATTGACCTTTTAGGAAAAAATTTAGTGACTTGAGTATTAGTTGTCTTTAGTACTTTAGGCTTATTTTGACGGGAAAAAGATGAGAGAGCAAACTGAATAAAATGAGAGAGAAAATATTTGAGGAGAGACATAGATGGTGTGTGGAAATGTGTGCAAGTATACACAGTCACAAACAACTAATAAAGTGAAAATAGAGTATCGTTCCCACAGGGATTGGATTAATTTACAAGTTTAGAATCAATAGTTCACTAGTGAAAGGTAACCACTAAACAATATATGGTGAGAGTGCAAGAATGTAAATAAACAGAAAATAAACAAGCAAATAAAAATGTGTAAGAAATTAGTGGATTGTGATAGTTGAGATGTCTTCACTAAATAATTCACTTTTGAGAGTATTGTGTTTTATCGTGGTGCAGATGCACTTAGGTGCAGCTGCATCAGTGTGTGATGGTCAGCTACTTTCTTCAGAGTTTCGTTACAAGCTCTTATGATCCTGTTTTTTTTGCGGTAAAGAAAGAAGTAGTCAATTCCTTTCTCGCCCCCTTACAGATAATTCAAGTTGCTAAATAAGTACACTCTTGTATCTTAAGATCTCACTACACTCTTGTAAGAACTATGTTAACCTAAGGTTAGGAATTAACATGGAATTAACAAGCTAACTTCATTAAAACAAGTTTAACAAAAAGCTTCATTAAACATTTATCCTTACTTAGTTCTTGATTTCTAGTTATAAGCCAATTAAGTGAATATAACTCTACTTGTTCTAAGCGATCAACCTTAAACAAGATTAAGAATTTAAACACAAGAACTAAAGTGCTTACACCACTTGAAAACACAATAACTTTCCTCAAAAGATCATTGGAAAGTTAGAACATCCCAACTTAAGAGATTTAGCTCATAATAGGCATTGCAAGGCAAATAGAGATGAAATAAAACATGTTGAAATAAAGGAAATTACAAGAGAAGACAATAGGGTAGAGATTACACCAATTGAAGAACTCTTGCATAAGTTTGCCAAGCAAGTGCAACTGCACTGATTCCTTGCACTACGAATTCTATGAAGAAGTGAAGGGAGAAGTTGTCAATTCCTTCCTTACCTTCTTACAATCTAACTATTATTTAAAGTGATCTCCAAAGAGAGAGAAGTGTGATGAGAGATGAAGATGAAGAATGGAGATGATTTTCCAAGTGAAGGATGAAGTCCTTTATATAGGCCTTGAGATTTCCTTCAAGTGAGGGTTTGCTTGGAGATGAAGTTAACTTAACCATGGTTACTTTTCAGAAGTTGATGATGCCATTTGAGTCCAACACTCAACCTTAAAGAGAGGTCCAATTATGTTTCGCCATGTGTCCCATGTGAAAGGATCTTCATGATGATCTTTATCTTGTAGGAGCCTCCTTTTGCAAGTGGCAATGTGCCCCCATGTGACTCTTAAGCAAGCAGCATGCCATCAAAGCATTATGGCAATGGTAAGAATTGAGGTGCTTCCAATGTGGGGTTGTGAGCTGCTTCGGTGCAGGAAGGTGCAGTTGCACCAAGTTCCCTTCAGGTGTAGTTGCACCTAGTGCAGATGCACTAAACTATAGCTGTACTGAACAAACACATCAAACATACCAATATACATGTAAAATGCTAAGTTAAGGACATCTTTCACCTTAAAACCATAAATGTTGTTATTTTATTCATACTACCATATTTAACACATATTAGACTTGATTTTGGGCAATTATCTAAGTGTAGAAGCACGAATAACTCTATATAAAATAGAGTTATCAATAGACACAAAAGACTAAAGGTATGAGTGTCTTTACCGCCTTAAAGGCATCCAATCCCTCCCCGACCTTTTACACACATATTCCATCCATCACATTTTTTCGTTGTGTTAACAAATTCAATTTGTCCCAAATTGATTACCCTCCAGTACAGAATATAAGAAACTAATGTTGTTTTTTGTTAGTCCAAAATATAGGAAACAAACTCTATTTTTAAGATGCATCAAAGGATCAATCTCAAGTTATCCCTATTTAAATAATGTAATTAAATATGATGCCATTAATTAAAAGTATAAATCATCATTTAATGAAAATAACAATTTTGAAAACAAGTTATTCTTTTAGCTTTATTAAATGAGAATAGTTGATTTTACTGTTATTTATTAGTCTGTGTGAGTGATGTAGGAGTTTGTTTCTTGTAGCTAATTATGACTTTATTAGTCATAGTTTCAATTGTTGAGATTTTTTTTTGGTCGAGACCAGGGTATCCACCATCGAACGCAGTGACTAATCCCCTCGCTGGATTGGAGGCACCTCGAAGGGTGGGACAGCTGGCCTAGGGACTTAAAGCTGCTCCATAGCCAAGGCGATGATCGAACCCTCGACACTTGGTTAAGGGAGGATGAGCCCCAACCGCTCAACCACACCCCCTGGGTTTCAACTGTTGAGATTTGCTCCCTAGTTTTGTTTTAAAGAACTTTACCCATAATACGTTAGGTAATCTGTTTATCGTTTTCTACGACCATTTCCCCCCCCCCCTCCCCCCAATGGTATTTGTCTAGTCCCTCATTGGTTTTGCTTGTGTTCTTAATGAAAACAAGAGAGTACTCTTTTTTTTAGATGATTTTTCTTTAATGAGAGTTTGCATCAAAAGAACGAGGCTCTAAGTGGAAAAAAGTTAACAAAAGTAACTCATTCTATTGATCTAGCCAAAAGAGAAGGTATGCCAAGATGTTTAGATCTTTCATTTGCATTAGATGTGATATGTATTCAATCTTACAATACATTCTCCTGAGGGTAGGCTTAATGATTTTGAAATCAAATTAGAGATCGAACTGATGAGACTTTAAAATCATGGTTTAATTAGTTCATTAAGATCAATCAATTGAATCGGATAAATAAATAAACAAAGTATTCCATTAAAGTCCCTAGGGTTCATTTAACAATATTTGAGTCCTATATGTATATGTCATATCTACCATACATTACATGTCATTTAACAAGTTTATGGAATTCAATGGCCAAGATCCAACCATATTCCCACCCAGGGTTCATTTAACAATATTTGAGTCCTATATGTCATATCTACCATACATTACATGTCATTACAAGCAAATCACGAACCAGTATATTTAATTGCATCTATGGGCGGACCCAAATGTAAACTAGGGTCAGTTGCATACCCTTAAAAAAGTTTTGCATTTACCTCTAATAAAAAATATTTTTATTCCCTTGAAATTTTATTTGCGCACTTTAACCATTGAATTTGCACCACACTCCACAATAAATTATGCGTTAACCCTAAACCCCCTATATAAATGTTTCACCGAGAGAAATTTTGTAGACAACGATAAGAAAATGCTTATGATGATTTTTTTAAAAAAAAAAATAGACTGTTAAAAAGGAATGTAAATAATTTTAAGAATTTGCCGAAGTCCTTCAAAACACGCCAAAATCTTCCTCCAATATATTTGTTGTGTTTCTCCAAATTGGGAGGATTTAGTTTTATGAACAAAAATAAACTTGCCATTGAAGTTGAAGTTGATGGCCTATCCTTTCTTCCATTTATCTTTCATCATTTTTTTTGAAGTCGTCTACTCCTCTCCTCTCTTCCCTTCAAACTCCTAAACAAACCCTACTTGAATCATCTGGGTTCCAAACCCACAGCAAATATGGTTTGCGAGACAGATTAGGTTGTTGTTTTGCTTAACCCTGGACTTTTTTATCCATTTTTCTCAATTGGAACTTTTTATCCATATGACTTCTTTGTATAATTGATGCTTGATAATCAATTAGAGACTTATATTATTGATATATGATGTAATATTGTATTTGCATTTTTGAAAGAATTTGGTGAACTTTTAAAGAAGTTGGTCGAAACCGAAAGACATATTGTTCATCCATTGGTTTATCTTTCTTTTAAAATTGTGAATGATTTTGTAGTGACTAAAATTGAGAGAGATGTTTCCATTGATATTGAACTCATTATTCAATAATTTCAAAATATGAAATCACGTAGTATAATATATATCCATTAAAATGCATCATTTTGGACCCTCAAACATCATGTACACTCTTTTTTTCCTGCTTTCTTTTATGTGATAACATCTTTTACTGTACACCAGCAGCAAAATGCGTATATTATTAATTCTTTAATCATAATAGTATATATCTACTAAAAAATTCAAACTCTTATTGACAAGAGTTTTATTAATTGTATTGAAGTTTTTCACCGGGAAATGCCTATTGGTAAGACCTAAAAGAAGCGTGCATGCATACTTCACGATTGAAAAGTGGGGATTGTGGATTTTGTTTGTTTTGAACCTGTTCTGCACTGTACTTCCAACCTTGAAGGGTGGTCCGAAGTAGTTAGTGGTTGATATCCTTAGTCAATGACCGTGTCCGATCCTGCTGGTGTTGTACCTGCAATATTACTCCGATGCTAAAGTCAGTGGAATAGTCTTAATTTAGTGATAAATACGAGTATGCTTACCTTGATGAGGCAATGAATGTTGTATTTATAGAGTGAGATGGGGTTGATTCCAATGAATTAGGACCGTCCGATCTGGTGGTTTGATCTGAGCCATTGATGTTCGGACTGGGCCCTTTGATATTGGGCTTTTGTGTGGTGTGAATAGAGCCGAAAGAAGAGGTGTATGTGGTCAAAAGACTAACCATAACAGTTGCCCCCCAAGTCTGGTCGTCTTAGAGGCGATCTTGACTTTGATGAGATTACGATCACTTCTTCATGATCTCCGAATGAGCTGTGATATTTCAGACGTTGCTACGAGATGGGGAGGCGATCTTATCTGTCCGATGTCTGATGAGATACGAAGCGTTCTTTCTTACCGATCTCGAGTATGGTCTGATAGTGATGAAGTGAATTTTGACCGTTATAATAAATTCGAATTTCGAAATGGTGCCTTTGCATTTATTGCGCTTGTCAGAGCGCGTTTCCCAATGGCGGCTAATGATGGTGACGCTTTGGTAGGCGTGTGCGTGTGTCGAAAGCCTTCGATGGGATGGGTCGATTCGATTTGGGCCCAATCCAGTTCTGCGAGGCCCACTATAAATAGGGGTTAGGTTCCCTGCTTTATTCCTGATTGTCAATTTGCTCTGCATACCGATCTTCATATCCGAGTTTAAGTTCGTCGATCAGGAGGATAGTGGCTAGAGTTTCACCATTCCAGTGGGTTCAAGTGCTCGATTTTCGCAGAAGATTATCAGTGAGAGCTTTGTTTGTGCGAGGTTAGTTCTTTTCTCAATCTCTTTGTTGTTTTTTCTTCGAATAGTCATATTTGCCCCCATTTCTTTAGTTGCCACAGGGTGGGGGTTGTCAGGTCGGTTTTAAGATCGGTACGGACCCGTTAGGTCGTTACTCCTGACTTTCCCATGCCCCCATTCCTGCAGGTTTTAAAACTGGCGGTTACCAAAAAAACTCGTAGGCAGATTTCCCAGCAACCCCCGTAACTTGCGAGCGTGATGGCCTCTAGTGGAGAGAATGTCGATGGTCGTCGTTCCGACACTGTCCCGGTTATTCCCGAAGTTCAAGATCATCCTGATTCAGCCCCGACCAGCGAACAAGTGGAGGACGATCCTGAGGTTGGTCGTCATACTTCTGATGATGTGGATCAGTCTTCTGAGGATGTGGTTATCGTTGGTGTAAAAAATACGGAGACCGATGTCGTCGTGGTGGAGACGGCGTCTTCTGAATCGATGCGTTCCGATGATGAGCAAGGGTCTTCGCATACTCAGGAAGTGGGGGGTTCTGAATCGAAATCGGAGTCTAGAAACGATGAGGTTGCCGTTGACGTGGCTGCCGAGGCTGACGATCGTATATCTGCTTTGACTGATGGTTATTCTAGCACTAGTCCGGGGCGAGTCGATCTTCCTATGCCTTATGATGTGAATGTTCCTCGCATTCTAAATTGGGTCGCTTCTTCTGTTACTGAAACAAGATCTCTGTACGAAGCAGGGGAAGATATGAGCACTTTTGTAGATAAGTTATCCATTCGGGGCCGACTTTGGAACGTCGAGGGAATGAGATCCGATGAGCACGCAGCGACCTGGCCAGGATCCTTGAAATTTGTCATGTATGATGTATTGGTATCCGATATGCATATTCGTCCACCGTTTACTAATCTTCAACAGACTGTTTTGGCGAGATTGGAATTGGCACCTTCGCAACTTCATCCCAATGGTTGGGCGTTTCTTCGAGCCTTTGAATTGATATGCCTTGAACTTGATCGTCCAGTGTCCGCCGATCTATTTTTTCATTTGTTTGAGGTAAATAGGAATAGAGAAAGAGGCGAGGAAGGAAACGCTTGGGAGCATGTGAGCCTTCGGTCTCTGAAAGGTGCCAAGATTTTCCGGGCTTATTCAGATTCGCTGAAGGGGAGGTGGAAGGAGCTTTTTTATTTTGTGGAACCGGTGAATAGTGAGGCAATTGACCATGTGGGGAGATTTGATTCGGATGGGCAAACTTTGGTGTCCACTAAGTTTCCCATAGGATGGGTACTCGGTCATTATAACCGATCTCCTAGATCCTATCATGTCGGCGAATCTCATCTTTGCCGTGCTGATATCCTGACCAGAGATATTTTGTTGTTTATTTCATCTCAAGTGCCCTATACCAAGCATAAATATCGAGGCATTCCTGTCGATCGTCTGGTTAAATGTGCTACCAGAAGAAAGGTTATGGGGGTTCTAGGTAGGGTCGTATTTTGGTCTGTCAATTTATCTTTTGGCAGATAATTGTTGATGATTTTGACTAATTCGTTCAATTTTTTCTTTGTTTTCAGATACGATGGCAGGAAGTAGGATTGCTCAATTGAGAAGGATGGCGTTGGAGAATCTGGGGGTCGAGGAAGGTGATCATGTAAACCCAGAAGTTCCAGAAAATATTCCCGATTTAAGCGGGGCCGTTCATGTTTCACCGATCAGGACCGTCCACGAGGAACAGCTGCAGGAGAATCCTGGGGAAGATCTTCAGCATCGGAAGAGAAAACCAGTGGATGAGGGAGCCTCTCCAAAGCAGGTGAAGAAGAAGAAGGTGATGATTCCAACAGATTCTAAGTCTTCCAAAGGGCATAGATCTTCTAAGAAAGCAACTCCAGTTTCCGTGGATGCGAGTTTTATGGAAAAGAACATGGAGGAATACCTTACCGATCCAGTCAGTGCGGCCGCAAAGCTGTTCGTTCACTTTGCCGATGTTACCAAATTGCAGAGGGAGGAGATGGAACGTCGTCATGAAGGTGAGGTGTTCTTTCTGGAGTTCGTTTTGCCGTTCTTTTTTATCTTCCTTTTTGACTTTTATTTGTTTTTCAGAGTTGGTAACCAGTGAGAGGGCCAAGTTATTCAATGCTCTGAAAGAACTGGCAGAAAAGAATAAAGTCCTGGGTAACACTCTGAACGACCTGAAGACTTTGAAGGCTTATGTGGATGATCTTGAAAAATCCTATAATTCTGCTAAGTCGCAGATCGAGGATAGCACTGTTCGTATCGGTCAACTGAACGATCGGATTGGAGTGCTTGAAGGAGAGAGGGAGATTGCTGAAGATACAATTAAAAGGTTGGAGGATCGGATTCAAGAGCTGATGGCGTCGCTGAAAAAATTCGAGGAGAACAAGGCTGGGACTAGTTCCACTCCTGAAGATCGATGCGCCGTGCTTGAGAAAGAGCTTGCCCAAACCCGCGCTGAGCTGATAAAATCTAAGAAGGAAGCTCGGACTGCCGCCGATCTTGCTTTGGAAATGGCAGGAGACGGCTTCGATCTTGCACTTGATCAAATTGCTCTTGTTTATCCTTCTCTTAATCTTGACAGAGCCGTCCTGAATGTGGATCATGAGATCGAGGGAGACCAGATCGTGAAGGTTGATATCAAGACTAGTGTGAAGACCGTGGTTCATCCCAGGTCTGCCTGATTTATGTTCAGATTCAGTTTTGTAAGAGATCCGGTTTTGATTTAGATTTTAGTTTTTGTTTATAAAACTTGAGGTCTCGGCCGTTTCCGAGGTGGTTGTAATGAAAGTAATTTTGTATTCGTCACCGTAATTATCAATTTTTATAGTCTTGACTTTATAGTTCTTTGATAAGAAAAATGACAAGTGTGGGACGTAGGTATAAAAAGGTTTTGAGAGGAGCTCTTCAAAACGTTTTTAGAGAGGACCTGTTGAGAATTCTCGTAGGTTTTAAAAAGGTTTGAGAGGAGCTCTTCAAACGATTTAGAGAAAACCTGTTGAGAACTCTCGTAAGATCGGGCCTAAGGACAGTTTACCAAGACTCGGCCCAGATTTAACTCGTCGATTAGGGTTCTTGGCTACTAAGGCCAATGATCGATTTAAGGAAAAATCCTTAACGGATCTTTCGTACCTTTTGGGCAGTTTACCAGGATTCGGCCCGGATTGAACTCGCCCCTAAGGGTTGTGACTGCTTTGGCCACGTATGGAGATCTTATGAGATCGGTCCAAGAATTAGTCTGAATGTTTTTGTAGATTTATAGTGGTAGGGACTACCGTTACACAAAAATGGCACACGCAAAACCGCCGTGTCCTTAACTGTAATAGCTTTTCAACTTTGTGGTGTTCCAGCTTCGGGGGATCTCCTTTTTGCAAAGTGTTTCCAATTTGAAAGCTCCGGTACCGGTCTTACTTTTAACACGGTAAGGTCCTTCCCAATTGGGTGCTAATTTTCCTTGCGAAGCATTTTTCAAACCAATGTCGGCTCTTCGAAGGACTAAGTCGTCGATTTCGAAATCCCTGGGGATGACCTTGGCATTGTATCGAGTTGCAACGCTTTGTTTGACGATGGCTTCTCGAAGTGTGGCTCGTCCTCGAACTTCGTCGATGAGATCGAGGTTTTCTTTTAAAGCTCGGTAATTTTCTGCGGGTTTTTTGGGATTCGCTATTCTCCAACTTAGCTCGCTGATTTCCACCGAGATGACCGCCTCGCTGCCATAGGATAGCCGGAACGGCGTTTCTCCCGTTGAGCTTTGAGGGGTTGTTCTGTAAGCCCAGAGAACATATGGGAGTTCTTCTACCCAATTACCTTTGGCGTCGTTCAGTCTTTTTTTTAAACCGTTAAGGAGTATCTTGTTGGCTGCTTCTACTTGACCGTTAGTTTGAGGGTGTTCTACGGAAGTAAAATGATGATTGATTTTGAAGTCGGACATCACTTTCCTGAAACCTTTGTCGGCGAATTGAGTCCCATTATCAGTGATGATCGATTCGGGGATCCCAAATCTGCTCATGATGTTCTTTTTGAAAAATTTCAGACAGTTCCTGGCGGTTATGGTGGCTAAGGGCTCTGCTTCAATCCATTTGGTAAAATAATCAATTGCTACTATGAGAAATTTGTTTTGGCCTGGAGCAGTTGAGAATGGACCTAGGAGATCTATCCCCCATTGGGCAAAGGGCCATGTGGAGGATAGATTTCGAAGTTCGGATGCTGGGGCGACGTAAACGTTGGCGTAGATCTGGCATTTTTTGCATTTTTTGACGTAGTTTTTGGCATCGCCTTCCATGGTCGGCCAATAGTATCCTGTCCGTAGGGCTTTTCGAGCTAGGGAACGGGCGCCAAGATGTTGCCCACATATTCCTTCATGAATTTCAGCTAGGACGGAATGTATTTGTTCCCTTTCAATGCATTTTAATAATGGTGAGGAGAGGCTTCTTTTGTACAATGTATTATCTATGACTGAGAAGGCGGAGGCTTTTCTCCTGATGATTTTTGCTTCTACCGAATCTAGAGGTTCAATTCCTGTCTTGATGTATTCCAATATTGGAGTGATCCAACTTTGGTCCTCCTCAATCGTACAAATTGCGGAACTATAAGTCGGAATAAGGGAGATACTGGGTCTTCTAAGTAGTTCTTGGATGATTGTCCGGTGATTACCGGTGACCTTGGTGCTGGCGAGTTTTGATAGGATGTCCGCCCTCTGGTTCTGGGATCTGGGGATGTGCTTTACT
The DNA here is from genome assembly GCA_963573325.1 of Astragalus glycyphyllos. Classification (NCBI taxonomy): domain Eukaryota; kingdom Viridiplantae; phylum Streptophyta; class Magnoliopsida; order Fabales; family Fabaceae; genus Astragalus; species Astragalus glycyphyllos. The sequence continues at coordinate 86,223,934 of OY754308.1, read as the reverse complement.
TCGGCTGTTCTAAACTGTGTGAGTAACTCTCGGATTCGGAGCTGGTATTTCAGCAGGGTTGGATCCTTGGTCTCAAATTGATTGTTTATTTGTGAAACGACCAAGAGCGAGTCCGTGTAGAGATTGACCTGAGAGACTCGTAGGTCAATTGCTAATCGTAACCCTGCGATGCAAGCCTCGTATTCTGCTTGATTATTAGTTGTTTGGAAAGCGAAGGTAAGGGAGACTTCAATGATTACCTTATCCGGGCTTTCCAACATTAGACCCGCGCCGCTTCCTTTGGGGTTGGAAGATCCATCGACGTGTAGAGTCCAGACGTCGTTAATAGGATCAGCAGGAATCATTTCTGCTACAAAATCTGCTAGAACTTGGCCCTTCATCGTCGTACGAGATTCGTACTTGATTCCAAACTCGGAGAGCTCTACCCCCATTTGATCATTCTTCCGGCAAGGTCGGGTCGGTGTAGAATCTGCCTTATTGGATAGTTGGTGCGTACGACTATCTGGTGTGCCACAAAATATGGTCGGAGGCGTCGAGCTGCGACGACTAAGGCGAGGGCGATTTTTTCTATTTGCTGATATCTGCATTCGGGTGCCTGGAGTGCTTTGCTTACAAAATAGATCGGACTTTGACCAGTTTGTGTTTCCCGGATAAGAACGGCGCCCAAAGCTTCTTCCGAGATTGATAGGTATAAGTACAGAGTTTCTCCCTCGTATGGGCGAGTAAGGATGGGTGGTTCTGAAAGTGCTTTTTTGAGTTGTTGTAAGGCTTCGTCTTGCTCGTTTGTCCAGTTGAACTTTTCTTCGTTGTCCTCCTTTTCTTTTTTCAAAAGTTTGAATAAAGGGAGAGATTTGAATGCCGCATTTGACAGGAATCGTGATAAAGCGGCGATCATTCCATTGAGTTTTTGGACCTCTTTTTTGGAAGTTGGAGTCCGCATTTCAGTCACAGATCGACATTTGTCGGGGTTTGCTTCAATTCCTCTCTTTGTTAGATAGAAACCGAGGAACTTTCCAGGTCGGACCCGAAAGTGCATTTTTCTGGATTTAGTCTCATGTTATTTTTCCTGATTTCAGTGAAGATTTCTTGAAGGTCTTTTACGTGGTCGTTTTCCCGCTCACTTTTTGCAATCATGTCATCAAGATAGACTTCAACGGTCTTGCCTATCTGTTTTTGAAAAACTTTGTTCATCATTCTTTGATAAGTGGCTCCGGCGTTTTTTAAACCGAAGGGCATAACTCGGTAGGCGAAGTTGCCTTGGTCCGTCATAAAAGCAGTCTTCTCTTGATCGGGGGGAAACATGGCGATCTGATTGTAACCAGAGTAAGCGTCCATGAAAGAAAGTAGGCGAAAACCGGAGGCATTGTCGACGAGGCGATCAATACTTGGGACTGGAAAGGCGTCTTTCGGACAGGCTTTGTTTAGGTCGGTATAACCGATGCACATACGCCATTTACCGTTGCTCTTTTTAACTAGTACTGGATTGGATAACCAAGTCGTGTATTTGACTTCTGTTATAAAGTTTGCTTTGATTAAATCTTCGACAGTTTTTGCGGCGGCGATGGTCTTCTCTCCACTCTGAGCTGGTGATATGCTACTTCTGGCGGGATTCCGGGCATATCGTTCGCCGACCAAGCAAAAAGATCGGAATGATCTTTTAAGCAACGAGTGAGTTCGATTTTTACTTCTTCGGATAGGTCTGCTCCAATCTTTACTGTTCTGGTAGGGTCGTCTCCGAGTTGTATTTCGATGGATTCTCCCTCAGGCTGGGGCCTTCTCATTTTCTTTTTGAGTTCTCTGGCCAACTCATTGTCATCTTCATTTTCCGAGCTGTCAGGGTCGTATCTTGCATCTAAATCGGTTAAGTTGACTTCGGCTGATCTTCCTGTAATTTCTTTATCTTTGGTTGGCTCGAGTGAAAAACCTTCTTTATCTTGGGCCTTTTTTTCTGCTTTTGTCCATAGGAAGAAACATCTCGAGGCGGATTCAAGGTCTGAGTTTAATGTAATGACTTTGTTGCACAGAGAGTGGAATTTCATTTTTAAGTGAGTGGTGGAGGTTACTGCTCCGAGCCTTCCCAGGGTCGGTCTTCCAATAATACAGTTGTATATCGATTCACATGGTAAGATGAGGAATTTTGTTTTGATGATTCTTATCAAAGGTTCCTCACCGTAGGAAACCATCAGCTCTAGGTGTCCAAGAGGTTTAGTTCGAGACCCATTGAATCCTGATAGTGCCGATCCTCTGTAAGGAGCGATGTCTTCTTTATCGATTCCCATTCTTTCCACGAGGTCGAGGAAAATGATGTCTGATGAACTCCCTTGATCGACCAAAATCCTTCTAATTTCTTTATTGGCGATTACCGCCGTGATAACTAGTGGTACGTGTTTGTTAGGTTTTCCATCTAGAAGGTCTTCATCTCCAAAAGACAACGGAGGTCGGTTTGAAGGCGTTTGTGCGATTGAAGTGGACGCTATGTTGAGTAGCTCTTTCCATTTTCGTTTCATTGTCTTCCCGGATTCTTCGTGGGCGAAACCTCCTGCGATCATCATCATCACGGATCGACCTTTTGATTTCCTTGAATCAAATTCGTCGTCGTCAGACTCGGCTTTGATCTTTCCCTTTGTTCTGGGTTCCTGTTCCCGTTCTTCTTTTTTCTCGTCAGCTCGACGCTCTGGTTTGTTTACATAGCTGGCAAGTTTTCCCCTTTTAATCATATCCTCAATGTCATCTCTCAAGGCGTTGCAATGGTTGGTGTCGTGACCGTTACTCCGATGGTATCGGCAGTATTTGTTAGAACGCTGTCCTGGCTTGTTGGTGAGTGGTTTTGGGAATTTTTCGTCTCTGAATTCCGTGTTCCAGCATTCACCCAGAATTTGAGCTTGAGTGACATTGAGCTCGGTGTAGAATTGATGACGGTTTCGAGGTCGGGGATCCCTGGAGCCTCGGCCGTCGTTTTTCTGATCTCTTTCATTTGGGGGTTTTGATGATTCGGTGATCGGTTGTGGTTTCTTACCGACCATCGCGCTTTCTTCTTCGTTGATAAAACATTGGGATAGCTGGAGGAAATCTTGGAGGTTCTCTGGCTCCCATGTGTTGATGTGTTTTTTGAACAGGCTTCCGGGACGCAGCCCCATTCCCATGAAGTAAACTCGGAAGGCATCATCGAGGTTCCGGACTTGAACTGCTTCCTTATTAAATCTCTCTATATATTGTCTTAAAGATTCGGAGTTCTCTTGGATGATGGACGCCAAGATGTTTTTGTTTTTTGGCTTGCTTTTGGAATGGGAAAAATTAGCTGAGAATAATTTGGCCAGTTGGTCCCACGAGGAGATTGTGTTTGATTTGAGGGTCTCAAACCATTCTGATGCTATTTTTTCCAATGTTAGGGGGAAAATTCGGCATTTCATTTCTACGGGGACGTTGCGATACTGCATTACTGTGTCGAAGTAACTCAAATGTCTGTCTGGGTCGCCCGTTCCGTCGTAGGTCTTCAATCCTTCTGAAGGTTTTTCGAGATATCTGGGCACCGGGTATTGATCAATTTTATTCGTAAAAGGGCCTTTGCGTTTGGTTGTTTGACTCGGCGGTGGAGATCGGTGCTGATGGTGCGGGTGCCTACGGTTTTGAGGGCGATATCTTCTAGGGGAATATTCTCTACTCCTCGATCGTTGCCTAGGAGAAGAGGATGCTAGAGAAGAACGTATTTCGGGTGAAGAGTTGGTGTCTGCCCTACCGATGCATGGCGAACGGGAAACTTTCCTTTCGAGCCTACGAGGAGGAGAACGATGGTAGTGTCGTCTTCTGGGTGGAGATCGATGGCGCTTTCGGGTAGGATTTCTTTTTTCGGATGAATCTCGGTCGGGCGAGTCTTGGCGCACTCGAGCCGGATTTCGTCTTTCGGCGGAATTTCGGTCGGGCGAGACTTGGCGCACTCGAGCCGGATTTCTTCTTTCGGCGGAATTTCGGTCGGGCGAGATCTGATCCGGGATATTTCGAGCTCGGAGCTCCGCCACCTGTGCTTCAAGATCTGTAAATCGGTAACTCCTTTCTTGGTTCGCCAATTCATGTCGATTGAGCAGTAGGACGAGCTGTTTGACAGCATCGGTCGGGACAGAAAGTTGATTTTGTGGAGGTACGCGATTCCTTGTGGAGCTTCCGGGTACCAAAACGAGGTCCGGATTTTGATGTTGGTGTTGGGCTCGCCCTTGATCGGAGTTTGGAAGGTTCTGAACGAATCCGTCCGGGGTTGCCTGAGGTTCGGCCAAATGGGGCATGACCGATCTGAGGATTGGGTCGGGATGGATTCCCACTGTGTGGCTGGTTGCCTTGGAACGAAGGTTTCTGTACGTCATTGATTAAGGCGAGGGGAGAAGAACTTGGTTCTGAGAACTCCCACTGTGGTCGCCAATGTTCTGCACTGTACTTCCGACCTTGAAGGGTGGTTCGAGGTAGTTAGTGGTTGATATCCTTAGTCAATGACCGTGTCCGATCCTGCTGGTGTTGTACCTGCAATATTACTCCGATGCTAAAGTCAGTGGAATAGTCTTAATTTAGTGATAAATACGAGTATGCTTACCTTGATGAGGCAATGAATGTTGTATTTATAGAGTGAGATGGGGTTGATTCCAATGAATTAGGACCGTCCGATCTGGTGGTTTGATCTGAGCCATTGATGTTCGGACTGGGCCCTTTGATATTGGGCTTTTGTGTGGTGTGAATAGAGCCGAAAGAAGGGGTGTATGTGGTCAAAAGACTAACCATAACAGAACCCTTCATGAGAGATTGCGGATTGGAAATCGGTCCAAAGCTATAGAAAAAAATATTGACGGGACTCTAAAAAAAACTTGATAAATTGATATTAAAGATCAAATAACAAGCCTTGTAAAAAAAGAGCATGTAATAACAAGTGAAATTTAGAGGTGTGGTTGAGCGGTTGAGGCTCATCCTTCCTTAACTAAGTGTCGAGGGTTCGATCATCGTTTTATGTATGAAGCAGCTTTAGATCTCTAGGCTAGTTGTCCCACTCTTCAAGGTGCCTCCAATCTAGTGAGTGGATTAGTCACTACGTTCGTCAGTTAATACTCTGGTCTCAACCAAAAGTATAATAACAACAAGTGAAAGAAAACAACATGGGTGGAGTTTATCCTAATTAATAGGGGTGGAAATAGATCACGCAAATCGATTGAATCTATAGCCCAATCTACGTCAGACTTAGACTAGACTAGGTTTTTTTAAATAGATAAGACCAAATTTTTTTAAAAGTTTATTTAGCTACTAGACTACATGCCACACAAAAAACTTATCAACCTTACAAGATGACTTACTTTAGTAAATGTAAATAATATTTTTTATTACTACTACTATTATATTAAATTTTATACTTTGGATTATATTATAAATTCGGTTGTATTTCTTGTTAATTTAAAAATATTGACAAATATCAATTTTGGAAATACTTAAAGATATTATTATAAAATAGAGTTTAAATATGATGTCATATAGAGATAATTCTATAAAATGTTTGTTAGATCTCGAATTAGAACGTATCTCATTGAACTATTATTTGTTCGATTATTTAGAAAGCTTACACCATTCAAAGGTTGTAGCCTTTAGTAAAAAATGGTGAAATAACCTTTTAAGCAGACTTTCAGACCTTGTCATGTTTTCAAAAAGGTCAAGTCAAATCTCAGAAGTGAGCCTATTGCAGGCCACAAGTCAGACTCAAGTTTAATGTTTTAAACACGGACCCTGAAAGCATGTTTAAAAACTTATTTCACCATTTTTTACGAAAGTCTACGATCTTTGAGTGTTGTATGCTTTTGTAAATAGACTAAGAAGATAATATGTTAGTGAAATTAAGTTTTATTTTATATGACATCCAATTTAAATTTTATTTTATATTATAACTTTAAATATGTCAAAAAAATTGATGTATCTTTAAATTAACAGAAAATATTAGCAGTTTACGATTTAACATAATATACTAAAATTAATATAATAACAATAATATTAATAAATATATTTTAATATTTACTTAAATAGTCCGGCCTAGTAGGTCTAAAATACTTTTTCGATGGTCTGTAGTCTGACTTTTTAGTTAAATAGGTTTTTTAAAAAGCCTCAACTCGATCTATTTAAAAAAAGTTTGGTCTGGCCTGAGTCAGATGTGGGCTGGACCGTGGGCCCCTGTTGGACGACCTGACTTATTCTCACCCCAGTAGTGATGCATGGCCAATAGGCCCAAAACAACTCAAAGATATGCTTTTTCTCGATAATGGAGTGAATTTCATTAAAATGATTTAATAAGAGCTTTAATGTGACACACTTAATTTACTCACATTCTGTGAAGAGTTGCATAGAGCTTTCCCTATTACTAAACTTACCTCTATGCACAAGTTATGATTATAGAAAATATATTTTTTGATCAGAAAAACATTATGGTTATTGAAAATATTTAGTATAACATTAAGCATATTTTGTCACAAAATTAATTTTTTAGTGTAAATCGGTTATTGACGAAAGGAACTTCGCGTATTTGAACACTTAAGATTTTTTCGAACCCTAAAGTACTCCAAAACACTACTTAGCGTCACACTTTACATATTATGTCACGAAAATATTTTTTCCACCAAACCGGTTGCCGAGGAACAAACTTTGCATATTTGAATAGTTAAAAATTTTTGAACCCTAAAGTCCCCCAAAAACACATTGCTTAGTGTCACACTTTCTGTATTTTGTCGCGAAATTGATTTTTGTTCACAAACTGGATATTGAGGAACGAACTTCAAGTACTTGAACACCCAAATTTTTTTCAGACCCTAAAATACCTCAAAACACACTGCTTACTTTACATATTTTTAAGAGTTGTAGTTTTTTTTTTTGACAAGAAGAGTTGTAGTTAATGTTACTAAGATACCCTTATATATAAAGTATGTTGGATCATAGTTACAGTGATTGCATTTTTTGGACTACAGAACAAGTAAGTTAGTAAAAAACATGTTGGTGCCTAACCTTGCTTTACTTTCGATCTAGCTTTTAAAAATAAAGATGTGCTTGAAAGTTTGATAAAGAGTTCTTACTAACAATTTTATTACAATACAATTGTTCCACAAACAATCCCAAAAAAAAAGCCTAAGATACATTGGATATTCTTGGTAAAAAATTAGGGGTGTGAAAATCATCCATTAGTCTACCATCTATCTAATCCATCCAATTCATTCCTTACAAATTTAAAAAGTTAATGGATTGGATCCAATCCATCTCCTAATTTTGTAGATTCATTGGATTATTTTAAATCAAACAAAAAACTCATTGGACAAATAGTTATAAAAAAAAGGAAAATTTAGTAAAAAATGGTGAAATAACCTTTTAAGCAGACTTTCAGACCTTGTCATTTTTTCAAAAAGGTCAAGTCAAATCTCAGAAGTGAGCCTATTGCAGGTGGAGTTGTCAACGATGGACGCTCAATGTGTGGTCACAGGGAGAGAGCTGGAGGCGAAAGCTGCACCCAGAGCGGCGCCAGAGACCTAGCTTGGCTAGGGAATATCAATCTCTGCGCGCTACCAAAACTCATCAAGTTCTTCTGGTCATAAGCCTTAAGATTATTTCCTTTTTTTTGGTCGAAAAAGATTATTTCCTTTTAAGCACTAATTCTTTCTAATTTTTGTTTAGGTCATAAGCCTTAAGATTAGCCTGGGCGTTAATATATTTAAGTAGGGTCATACTTCGTCCAACTCCCTAGCTACTCAGTAGACACCCCAACACACGTGAAAAGACACAATTACCCTTAATGAAAGTTGTGTTTTCCAATTTTTTAAAACTCAGTACGATTCGGCGCACGGTCAAGCGAACCTGTTCGGATTGACCAACACTGAGTATATTAATTTCACAGACACCCCCTAATGCGTTTTTAGTAGGTTCGGCCACTGTGCGTCCGAACCAGTTCGGCGCACGGTCGTACGAACTGGCTCAACCGTCCACATCGACGGCACCGTTCATTATCATCAACCGCTTAATATCAGTCAAAAAAGCAGTCAAAAGGTCAGTCAAACCTGTCATAAACACGAGTTGCTGATATTGATATTGAAAATTGTGCCCCAACGGTTACAATTTCAACGGTTCTGATCATTCTAAATCAACGACTCGCGTTCGATCAACCTATTATAAATAGGCTCTCACTCTTCACTGATATTCACACTACCCATTTCTGATTCATCTTCTCTACTTCTTCACAAATACGCTAACCTAATCCCACCTGCTGAAATGAAAGATCTAATGGAATGACAGTTGTGCCCAACCCAGAGATGCACAGACAAATTTCTAACTATCATGCATCACTCTGGAACGGTCGCGGAGAGGGCCGATGGTGTTTTTTTAAGTCTCGTGATCCAATCTTCTATAGGTTGGATAAAGGTATAACATTCAGCCAGTCGAAGGAAAAGGCGGAGAGGAAGGTTCGCCAAGAAGGAGAGTGGCGTAAAGACATATTTCATATACGTTACCGCAAGTGCTGTCGTCGAGATGACAACATTCTCCGCTATGAAGCTATGGAGATCCGGAGCGACAATGATGTTCGCGCAATGTTGGAACATCATCGTAATGTTCCATTGGGACGTCAAATCATCGAGCTGTTTGTCGAAACAATGCGCACTCTGGAAGAGGTCATTTATCTTTTGGAGCAGGGAGTCCCCAAAAATCAGTAGTTTGTTAGTTGTTTCGTTATGTTGTTTTTTATCAATTTGATATATTTCGTGTTTTATGTACGGTTATGCTTTCTAATAATAAAATTGTTATTTAATTTAAACTGTAAACCGAAATATAAATAACAAAATATTTATTCATTACTAAATCAGAAATAGGGAATTACAATTATTGATAAACGAAATGACAATAGTAAAAAACTACAAATGGGTAACAACAAGCTGGATCCAGCATCACTCGCAGTATCACTATCACTCCCACTCCCATCATAGTCGACCAACAATGCCCGATAATCGGGATCAGTCGAGTCACTCCCATAAGAGGCAACCTCAGGCATAATCCTGGCGACATTGAACATCCTGTGCCGAGTGTATGTTACGGAGGCTTCCACACTCTCAACACCCCCATACGCTTGGCAGATGGCATGCGTATCAGTAAACACCGAACCAGTGCGCTTGTTGATGATACCAGCAATAACAGGGCCAACATCCAAGAAAATATAACAGTCGCGAGGCAACTCTTGTCGGAAAATGTCCTCTGCAAGGGAAATCCTCCCAGCATTTCGTTCAATGAGGGTAACGAATTGGACCATACCTGCAAAACAAAACGGAGAGGAGAGAATCAGTGAGGTTCAGTCATTGTCCGACCGAACGGGTTCAACGCACGGTGGTCCGAACCAGTTATTTTTGGACGTTACGAACTAAGTTCGGCCTCTGCGCCACTGAACCGTGCAAATTTCCAGTAAAAATTAAAACAACGAAGAATAGAGGAGAGGAGAGTTACCTGCGGAATAATGAAAAGAACGATATGGTCCAATATGGATCTTCCACCTCCCATAGCCCAATATGGTCCCACAATTATACACTAAAGAGCTTCATGGCTTTGAGCTTTTGAATTTGATGGTTAGTTAGCACCTTGGTTTTGGTTTATGCGATAGTGCGAGACAATAAGATATTTTCTAATTTGTCTGCGACAGTGTTGGATGTGACCAATGTTTAACTAACACCAAGCAGTATATCAATCAAATCTCAACTCTCTGTGCTAGTTTGGTACGCAGATAACCATGATATTGATTTTTGATAGTGTCGGAAACAATAACCAACTCACATGTATATTGTATAATATATATGTAGGGATTTTTATATTTTTTATATTTATATCGTAGGTAATGAGGGGTTTGGGACACATTTCTCCTTAAAATTTTAATGTGATAGATTAATGAGTATTACCTCTTATAAACTCTTTATGTTCTTCATTAGTGGAGATAGATAAATTTTATGAGAGACTAAATAACATAGTAATTTTTTATAATCGAAATGAACTTCGATAAAAGGGAATAGAAAAAGTTACACCCTTCGTAGCAAAATGTGAAAGTAAAAAGTCTGGATATGGTTAAAATTTAGACCAAATACATAAATTTTGTTGCTTAAATTTTGTTACGTAACGAGAGTACGAGTTTAGGTACAAACAATAACTAAGGAAAGTTTCACTGAATACTAATTTTATACACTACAACATGTCTCATAAAGTAAATTTTATGAGATGAAACACTTCTAATGAATAACTGTGATAGAAATGAGATAGAAATTATCTATATATAGTAGAAAATTACAAGAAATTATTAAATTTTGGTATAGCAATAACTTTTTATTAGACCTAATCTTAACTTATTATTTTATTTTTAGAGTAGCAATGACTATCTCATTCCTATTATTTATATTTTTTTATTGTGAGTAATAGGAGGTTTTGGCCACATTTGTTCATAAAACTTATGGTAAACGTTTAATGAATATGACCTCTTATATACTAATTAGTAATTCATTATTAGGAGATGTGAGACTTCTTACACATGAGATACTCAAAAGTATATAATATACATATTAATTTTTTGAAGAATAATAATATAAGAAAAGAGAAAAAGCTGGAGATTAATTGAATTTAAAAATAAAGTAAACATGAAAACTTATTTTAAAATGAAAAATAGGATGATCTATCGGGCATCTCAAGTGTGAGAAGTCTCAATTTACCTAACAATAAAATAACGAGTACATAAGAGTACACTCATAAACCTATCACCTTAAGATTTTAGGAACAAATGTCGCCCAAATCTCTTATTACTCATAATAAAAATACAAAACAAAAGTCTCAGTGGTGTAGCTCGGTTGGTTGCAGCTTTTCGGTTGCTCCCGGGTTCGAACCCGGTATGCGACACTCCCATTCTCCATGTCCCCTACATGTGGTCAGTGTGCCAACTTCTTGAACAAAAAATAAAAGTAAAAAAAAATAAAAATCCTAACAAGTGGTATCAATGTTCCATGGTGTGTGGCACAATAACAATCCATAACTACTAATGGGTTGCACACATATATGCCGAGGAATCCCACTTGAGAGGGAGATATTCGGTAACTCAAATGCGAGAAAACATTGTCTAGTAATGAGCAAAATAAAGAGTATATAAGAGGCTACACCTATAAACCCATAAGAGGTTTTAGGAACAAACTATCAAAAAAGATGTTTTAAGAACAAATATAGCCCGAACCTCTTATTACTAATAATAAAAATACAAAATAAAACAAAAACGAAAATCCCAAAATGATCATAGTTAGATATTTTTAAATCAAACATTATCTTGGTACGACTCATAAGAAACATCTCGAGTTCAAATTTTGTAAAAGGAAAAAACATAGTTGAAAAGAAATACATCACTAAAGATGATTAGTGAGATTCTCTGACAAAGACTAACATCAACAAAATCAAAATCAGTGAACACGTTTTAGGAAAGAACTTATACAACTTAGTTTTCATGGGTAAAATGTGCTACCTCTTTCTTGGTATTAACTTCTCTTTCCTTCATAATCTTTCAAAAGTTTTTCTTGGTGTTGAGTTTAGCTCCTTCAGTTGGTTGTTGTTTGATGATTTGTCGCATGTATACTTTCTCTAGATTTAAATCCTCTGCAGTCATTAATCCTAGAGTTTCCTCCATTTGCACTAAACATGAGGACCTTTTAGTCTTTTCATGTCCAAAATTATTTCCTTTATTTTTTTGGCTTCTCACATTTTTGATGAATGGAGGACCTTGTAGTTTTTTTTTGACTGCAGGGATCACAATCAACTTTCTCTAATTCTCTTTAGTTTAAAGTTGTTTCGTATAAGTTCACTCTCACACTAGTACTTTATTTTCGTACCTTTTTTAATAGTGTTTTTCTTTTTCATCTTTTAGATACTCTACATCATTTTAATTTGATTCAGACAAGACGTGTTTTGTGTTTTTCTTTGTTTTTCCTTCATTTACAAATTTCGAGATAAGTCATTTTAAAATAAAATAAAATATTGAAAAAGTAAAAAGAAAAAAATCCCATATGGGGATCATATTCATTAGAATGACATACTTTATAATTGAATATAGTTCCTTGGTTCTCTTGTGTGAAGAGAAAAGGGTGACCGAATATTCATGAAAAATTAGTTTTAATTACTTTTTTTTAAGGCAATAGTTTTAATTACTTTATGATTTATTGTGTTTAGGGAAAAATAATAGCTTATGCAATGTGAGTACAGATTATTTTTACATTGACACCAATGAGGTTGAGAATCATCATAACACTCAATCTATAACTATACTGCATTTGCACTAAACGAGGTTGAGATTATTTGTAACAAACAGCTTTAGTTGTTTTTGCTCATGGGTTTTGGCTTAGTCCTCCCGTGTTTTCTGTACATTTTCTCTTTTTTATCAATAAAATTTAAGGGTAGTACTTTTTCCATCCTCTTTCCTTTTTGATGTTTTTTCCCTAATGAGGATTTTGCATCATAAGGTTTTAACGAGACTCCACATCCATTTCTTTTGTTTAACAACAAAAATATAGTCGGATAACCATGACGTAGTGGTGTAGGTACAACTTATCTAAATAGTTCATCCAAAAAACTTAAGAAGCGTTCACATTAATGAGTGAGTAATGTAGTTATTTTATTAAATAGATTATAAACTTGTTCGTTCCACATGTTTTCCCAAATGGGCTTACGTGATATTATAGACTTGTTCCTCTTGTTGTGCCACAAGTCCATATTGATAGACCAGATTGTTCTATGGGCATCATTGGGATTACATAGTGCGTATACAATAAAATAAATAATCTGAAAAGGGATTTCTAACAATAGGGCTTTCCTTAAAGTAGCAGACAAATTGTAATTCTATACAATCAGATCAGATAAAGGAATTCTGATAGTATTGAGTATGGAATATCTGCTGCCTTTAGATAAAGTTCAATCAGAAACAACGAATAAGTAATGATGACACTCGACGTGAAAAGCCAATAGAAATATCTTCAATTAAATTGTTTCAAAAGTTTAAAAACAAATGATACTTAAGGAATGCAATTAGAGCATCTCCGATGTTACTTAAAAGGTATTTATATAGTGAGTTATTAAAAAATGAAGTGGGTTACTAGTAAAATTCATTTTAATTTTTTTTTTTTGGGGTTGAGTTGGAGTTTTGGGATTGAGAACATCCTCCACCAAAAAAATAGGGATTGAGAAAATGCGAGACTCACTTAATTTAGGTAGGAGAAAGCTCCACGTACATGGTTTTAAAATATTGACAATGAGGTTTTATCCTATGATCTCGTTCAAATTACTCAATAACTTTCACTTGTCATGTTAATGTTCTATGTTTAAACTAAGCTGTTTTGAAAGATTAGTTATTCATTTAACTAAGCCATTATTTTTTAAAGGACAATAACTAATGTTTCAAAGTATTGCAAGAAAAAAACTAATGTGTGAAAGTAATGTATGCCTTTTTTTTACCGACAAGAGTTGGTCCGAGTGGTAACTAGGCTCGAATCCCACTCCAATATCTTGAGTTCGAATATTGAGTGTGACAGAAATTCTGTTGGGAGAGGAGAAATACACGGATTGACAAAACGAGTATACGTCTGACCAGCCAGGTTCCTCGGTATAGATTAGTCACCGACAAAGCCAGTGGAGACTGCACACTAATAACATGGTAACCAAAAAAAAAATATTGCCATAAATATGTAGCCCTTTGCAAACCAGCTAGACATTTGTTTTTATTTTTTTTAAAAAATTGGAGATTTGAACTCAGCACATTGAGGATATAAGACTAAGCTTTTACTACCAAGGTAGCACGTTAAATCAACTAGACTTTATTGTATCAATCAATGTTTTTAAACAGAACCGGAGATCAAACGGTGAAACTTTTGAATCATGGTTCAATTGGTTCAATCATGGTTGAATTTGATGACTAATTATAAATAAATATATATTAAATCTTGGGTGTTCAATCTAGGTCTATTGACCATTCAAAGCATTTTAATCACAGTCTGATTCAGTCTAATCTGTGGTTTTGGGCCGTTCAACCAGACTGCGAACCAATTGGGATTAAACCAACTACTAGATTGAGCGATTTTCGGTTGAACCGTGGTTCAGTTCTTGCAACACTAGTATCAATACTCCCATCAACCTTAACCTTCACCTTATACACCCAGTTTCACCCAATTGTTTTTTTTAGGGGGAACTCAGGGTTGCATTTTGTCCGTAGAATATATTTTTCTAAATATATTGGTCATAAATTTTTTTTAAAATATTTTTTCATCATTGCTCAGATTCAAACATAATTTTCAGTTCTAATAACTGTGATGTTGAATATATTTGCAATAAATGTTTTCGACTCGTTGAAACCGAATCATTTCATCCAATCCAAACTGTATTTATTCAAATCAAATTGATTTAATTTTTTTGAAAAGAGATCATAAATCAAACTAAAACGTACATGATGTTTTCCTCTTGAATGATTTTTTGTTTCAGAACCGAAATGTAAATTTTTTTTTAGTGTTATCAGCATAAACAGGAAGCTATAGCTAGAAACTCATAATTCTCGTGAACATGCAAGCAAAACAAGGATTTGCAGTTTTGCTGAACAAACACTGATTCGAGAAAATCCACGTTAGTAGATGGCAGACAAGTAGCCATTAATTAATCTAGACGCTATTGAAGACATTATTCCAAATTGCATTAGCAAGGTTGTCTGGTTCTGGGCTTTCTTCTCTTGAGCTACTCAAACTTGTCACCAACGAAGAAGGATTTGACACATATTTATTCATTTCCTCAATGCTTTGTAGATTCTGGTTAAGTGTTTGTGAGGATTGATAGAGAACCATCTCCCACTCTGCTTGGATTTTGCACTTCTTCTGCAATGGAATCGTTCCTTGAATGTCTTCATATGCAACCTCATTGCCAGTCACACCATCTATATTTTTGTTCCTTATAGCTACTTCACTGCTAAGAAGGTTATTGCTTGCAATAATTTTTTCCACGTCATATTTTATTATCTCAAAGTTAGTAACAGCATTAACTCCTCGGAATTTTATAGCAGCAATATCATAAGCTTCAGCTGCTTCCTCTTGTGTACCTAAATAAAGTTTTTTTTCTTAAATTTAATAATGGCCAAAAATATGAGATCAGAGTTTTAAGATAGAATGATCAAAAAGATCATTTGAAGTTATGATTGTGTCTCCATCTGAACTAACAGTTATAGCTTTAATAAAAGCTGCTCTATATTAAAGTGGTTCATGATCAGACTTATGTGGATTAACAGACGAGTTCAAAGAGCATCAAAGAATCAAATATTAGCTTTTTAAAGTGATCATAAAAGCACACTCTAGCTAGCTTACTATTATATGTACATATATATGCATGAAATAAAATTGTCACAAAGGAAAAAAAAATAGTATATAATTAGAAAAAAGAATAACCAAAGAATATGTGAAGTATAACTTACTGAAGGTCCCAAGATATAGATCTTTATTTCCAGCTACTCTACCTATTCTAGCTTGCCACCTTCCATGTTGATGGTGTCTGCTACAAAGTTAATCAGAAAGAACCGAATTTAGAAGAAATGAATTTTCTTTTTCCAGATATAAATTAAATTGCAATTAACACGATGTAAGACCTTGTTACTCCTCTATACATGGAAGCCCCTCTTGAGAATCCACTGCTATTCCTAATTAAAAATAAAAGTTGAATTATGGTTATGAACAATGCAAGTAATTAACATGGTTATTGTTGATTGCAAGATGATACAAAAGCAAATGATTAATTATACCTTCGTAAATGAGCAATATATTCTTGTCTTGTCATTTTATCCATTTCCTCAAGTTCCTTTTGATAATTTTCCAACTGTTATTATGAGATCATAATTGCATATATCAGGGACAGTTATTGAATTAGACTTAGAGATATTTGTTGAAGAGAAATGAGAAAGAAATCAATCATTAACTAACTGGGAAGTTTATACGAGTGGAGGGTCCCCAATACTTGAGTGCAGCCATATCATAAGCTCTTGCAGCTTTTTCTTCCATGTCATAACCCCCTATAATATAAATTTTGGATTCACTAATGCTCAAGAAATTTGACCAAGAAAAAAACATGCATGCATAGCTTTCTTGGAATGGCTTACCTAGATAAACTGAGATTTGTTGTGTATTTGAATGGAATCATTCCCAGATCAAAGACAAGAAAAAAAAAACAATGATGAGATACAATTACTACAAAATGAATAGTAGCTTTTGAAAGAACAGAATCAAGCTCAATAGATTTGTTTGACTTTGACCAAAAATATGCATAGTCGTTTTCTTACCTTGCTTTCCTTTCCTAGCTTGGCCCTCTTTCTTACAGCTATTGTCCCATAGATGAGCTTCATATCTTCCGGTCCATCTATGCCTGAACAATTTAACAATTCTTAACTAATCAATTTTCAGATAACAAGCTAGGAGATAAAAAGTTACATATCCTAATGATGGTCACATATTTAATTTGAGTCCAACTCAATTCTACAAAACAGCTTCGTAAACTTTAATGTTTAAGAACCAGTGAAGTAATAGGGAGCATTTATTACAACCTTAATGAAACAAAAACACAGGAGGATAACCAAACAAACCTTGTTACACCTCTATATTGAGATGTTCTTTGGCCAAAGGTATGTACAGATTTTCTAAGAACAGTTTGCTTCTGATTCTCATCCAAGTCCACCATTTCAGCCCCTCTTTTCTTCATATCCATGGCATGTGATGTCTGTTGTGAACTTGTCACACAGCTTGATTGTGAGCTAGGACTCATTGACTTCTGTGCATGGCTAGGATGAAACTCTCTTGAGACCCAACTACTCTCCAGACCAGAAATTTCATCCTCAACTATATTTTGAAGCTGGAAACTATCTCTCAGCTGATTTTGCTTGGACCCTTCTAACATTAACTCATGGTTTTTCAAGGCTGAGTAATATGAGAGATGTTGCTGCCCGATATTCTCTTGTACATGATTTAAGTTATTTGGATTGCTTAGCTCATGACATGAAGTTTGGTTGTAAAACACACTGTCTAAACTTAAATGTATTCCTTCTTTGGTTGAATTGCATTCATATTGAGGAATCCCCATAGCTTGACCACCTAAGAAATTTTCAAGTTTTGGTGTTGAATAAGTTGCCACTGCCATTTCTTCACATAGAATAGATAGTCAAGTTAATTAATTATTAGATTTCATTTCACGTTAATAAAAATACTCACCAAAACAATACAACAGATTAAATTTGATTTAAACTAAACTAACCTTGTGCTTGGGGTCTACTGAGAGAATCTATTCCAATTATGGAGCCATTAAGGGGCATAATAGGCAAAGCTGAATACAAACCAATATGTTCACCTTGAAGTCCATAGTAGAAGCCATAGTTAGTAAGAGGTGCATGGTGGTAAAAGCTTTGAGGAACTGATTCAGCATTAGCAGCAGAGAAAGGCTGTGCTTGATGAGGATGTGAAGGAACATTACCTATATTCATTGAGAAATTGATAAACCAACTAGTAAACACAAAACAACTACTCTCTCTAGTAGTCTCTATTAATATTTCCTTCACTTAAACTTAGAACTTGTATGGTTAAATTTGTACGTAACTTTTTTTTGGTAAGGTTTAATAGGCCAAAGCTAACCAAGCATGAATGTAAATAAATCCAAAGGGTTCCTTCTGTTTTTTATGTGTGTGTGTGAACTGAAGTGTATAATGGGTGAGTCAGCATGTATTTGTAGAGGGAAACAAAGCAAAGCAAAGCAATTGCAAAGGAGGTTACTGAAACAAAAAGAATGTGATCCAGCAAGGAATGCTAGGTTTTCTTCCGCATTCCATTGGGATCTGTGCATGAGAAAGACGTTCCCTTTTGCTTTATTCTACGCTCCCTCCCTCCCTACTTGCCTTTTCTTTTAGCTTTCATTTTTGTAATGTTCATTTCATCAATTCTACACTCTATTTTGTCTACATTTTTGTTTTTTGTACTTTTAATTAATTAATGATTAAACAATTACTAAGAATAATTGAAACTGTATGGAGAAATATTGCATCATCCAAATGCTCAGAAAAGTCCCCAACCCCAAGTCCTTCACGCCTTTACCTTTCAATGTCCTCATCATTCACAAGGCAACATTAATTGAGAGAATGAAAAAAAACCTGTGAGCTGCTGAAAATATTTCCAACTTGTGCCTTCATCAATGACAAAAATAAGTAAGCTGCTGTGAGAATGAGAAAGAAAAAAGACATTCCAACTTATCCCTCCATCTCTGACATAAATTAGTGAGCTTCTCCTGAAACTATTTCCAACTTATTTCAACATTCCATTTTTTTTTAATGTTTTAACAATATTTTTATTTCATTTTAGTTGTTATTTTTATCTCATTTTTAATGCTCATGGAAGGCCTCTTACCAATAAATGGAGTAAGCGGAATCCCACCAGAGAGCTAGAGATTTAAGAGCTTAGTTTGTTTTTTGCTTTGAGCTGTAGGCCCTCTTTATGTACCCAAAAAAAAGAACTAATAGTGATATGGTCTTTGGTTTTGGTCCATAAAACTGTAACATTAGATAACTTGATTCATAAAATCAACAAAGTTACAAAACAACTTTTGTAACTCAAACCACATTAGTCCATAGAGAAAGGTTCAGGGTTTGATTTAACCACAATGTGTTGTTCCTATATTCCTTATTCTCCATCAGCCCTGTGCTTCAGTAATCACCTTGATTCAAATTCAAGGAGAACCATGATATTAAATAAAAGTTCATCTATGTAATATCTGTTTTTTATTCAAATCATATATATGCAGAAGACAGCAAAAAATGCTAAAAACTGAAATGTTGATTTTAAGCAATGAAATTGTTTAGTGTAGTAAGTAGATTGAAATTTGAGATTAAAAAGAAACACAACAATCTTTATAGAAATTCTTATCTTCGGATTACAGAGTAAAATATTTTTTTAAAAAAAATCACACAAAATGATAATTTCTTCAGATTCAGTAGAAAAAACTGCATATAAGCAGTAAGAGGCTCAGACACGCACAAACACTGTCATCAAGAGCAATAAAAATTGCTTTGGTCATTATCAGTATCGAGAAATGTTGTTATTCATCATAGCCTCAGTCGTTACAAATTAAACAAAAAGAACAAGCGGAAAGACGTAAAAATAAAGAGATGTTCGCAACAGAAATGAAGAATCTATAGAAGATTTTTGCATCAAACAAGACATCACGCTTGACGCAGAAACAAAATAGCACTACGAAAAAACACAGCGAAGCAGAGAGTGGTAGACATGAACTGATGACAGGATAGTTTATAACCCTAATTTCATTTGAATTTTCGCTAATCTGGGCCTGGTAGTTCTGCGCCGGACCCAACACCAATATGTTGGATCCTTAGCTAATATATGGGTTATGATTTTTCTACCCCCTTTATTCGACCCCTTAACACCCCCACCCAATTTATTTTATTCCCATATTACCCTCACATTTTTGCCAAAATTTACACCGGGGGCATCAAAATTTAACCTTTTCCAGATTTATGTTTTATATGGTGATTCCGGAACCTTTTATTTTTTGAATTTCCGAAATTCTGAATTAGACATTAATTCAAAATTATAAAAATGTAATCCGGATTTATGTCCTAATACGTTGTTCAAAAAACTATTTTATTTTCTGCTCCAAATTTATGTTTCATAGATAAATCCGGGAAGTTAATTTGTTTAGCTCTGAATTTATGTATGAAACATAAATCCGAAATGTTTGTTTTATGATCAAACAGATATGGCTATGGTTGATGGTTTGGTTCCCTTTACTACAGATTTATCAGACACATTTACGACTAAAGTTATTTGTCAATAAATTTTTTTACAACTATTTGTAAGTTATTATTTGTCATAATAACAAAAAATTGATTATTTTGTAAATTTTTGCTACCCGTGACGATCTCGTACGTTGGGCTACAGTAGTTGGGAAAGCCAACAGAGTGGCCGTTATAATTCTTAGATCAGATACATCCATTGGTAAAAATGGGAGGAAGAATAAAATTATTTTTGGTTGTGAGAAGAGTGGTAGATACGCTAGAGTAGACACCAGTTGTTCTAGAGTGAGGTCTCCAAAGAAGTGTGGTTGTCCTTTTAGTTTGAGAGCTACACCATTGATATCATACTGACCACCATTCATCATCGTGGAAAAATCACCAGAAATAAAGACAGTGTCTGGTTTGAGTGTCCAGATCCTGTTTTTTGTAGGCTCAAGCACAACATCACCTTCTATGCTTTGAAAGATAAAGTAGAGCGTAAGGTTAACAGTAGGGTTCATGTCACCGAGAGGTTAGTAATATTACGTATAGCAAAGACGCAGTGAGTCGGGGAATTGAAACCTGAAAGTACCAAGGGAGGTATCTCTGATGGCACTCTCCCGGGAACGTGGCCTGAGAAGCCCTCTTGATGATATGATCAACCTGTTGGGGGGTAGTACAGCCACCTCGCAAACATGTCCCCAGGTGATTCAAGCTCCACAATTGGCAGAATTGGGATGTCCTGAACATAGCCAAATTGGCATAAGCACTTATCTGACATGTAACGTACGACAATGTCATCCCGGGGAAGATATCTTCTGTAAAGCACAATTTGATGATACGGTCGAAAGTTCCTGTGGTCATCCCAAGGGTTCCATATGACGTCCTCAGGTCGTAAGGCATCTAGCTTCTTCCGAAAATTTGTAAGTTTAACCTTGTCATTCTTTTTATTTTTCCACCACTCAACACGTGGCCCAGCAGATACACCCAAGTCATTGCGATCGAGTAGGGTGGGGAAGTACTCATAGATCCAACACTGAAATAAAAATATGAAATAATAATCATATTTGAAAAATTAAACTTAAATAGAAACAAGGTTAATAAAGAACTTTATCTAGAGCAATGTCGCGTAACCTCTAAGTCCACACTGAGAGGTCTTCCAAAAAGACCCAACATTAAGCTGCTAGTACAAAAAGGTCAGCGCAGCTGGACCCCGCGCCCACTGGTCATAATCCTCATAGTTTTCAAACAGAATCAACCACTTGGTTGGTACACAAAGATGGTAAAACCCAACAAAAGTAGTAGATACGTTAGTGCAGCAAAAACCCACTTACACATTTGCAATGTGTTTACGTAGGCATTTTCTAAAAACTGAATCTGAAATATGGTTCTCTAATTTGATTTGTCTCCACCATACAATCTAAGTGCGGTATCCCCAACAAATCAATCCCAGCTTAAATGGTTGTGTCAACGTTAAGGGCACCTGGTGGGGTGTAGAACGCGCTAGTAAGCGGCAGATGCAACAGGTTGGACATGTCGTCCAATGTGATCGTTATTTTACCAAATGGTAGGTGAAACGAGCTGGTCTCAGGGTGCCATCTCTCTACTAGTGTTGAAATAAGCTCATGATTGATGGTCTTCAGCAGTGTAAGCTGTAGGTCCACAAGACAAGATTTAGTCAGCCAATCGAGTACTACTAGATGATGGAACTCAGGTACCGGACTCTGTAATTTCCCTCCATGTGCGGAAATCTTCAGTTTGCCATGATCTTGTATATATGTACATAAATATATTATTAAAAAATACAATATAATATTAAACAACATATCAAAACGTAAAATTATTTATTAAAACTATTACCATTCCTATGCGGAGTCTTGATGTAATGTCAGCATCAACGCTAGTCAAAGGAGAGAGTGGTCCCTCGAAATCAATTCTAGCTCCTTGGCCTGATGCTCCTGCTCAACCTCAACATCAACCTCCGCCATAAACTTCTCAGCATCAGGAGCCTCATAATACACTCCATGTTTAGGCTCCGCCTCCTGATCAATATGGGCAGTGCCCTGTCTTCTCTCAACACGCATATGCCGGGAGAAGCGTGACCGGCTATTCTCACCTCAGTGCCCTGCCTCACTCACCGGAGTGTGTTCGGATTCACCAATAGCTGACCGTGGTGGGTCCACTCGTGATATCAACACTTGGGATTCTGCCCCTGGTTCTAGTGTGCGACATTGCACTACAATAACAAAAAATTAATATAAAGAACAATTAAAAAATACAAATTCGTTCCAAATTATAGGCCTAAACGATAAATCTGATTCTAAACATGTTCCGGAATTATCATTTAGGAAAAAACCCGGAATGGATTTGAAGGACTTTTCCCAGAAACGTCATAAAAGAGATAAATCCGGAAGTGTGATTCTCCGAATTTATCTCCTGTTGATATATCCGGCACCAAATACAATTATGGATTTATCTATTTTGAGGTGTTTCCAAGAATACGCGAAAAAGGCACTGACTTCTCACTCTGAAAATACGTGACTTCTGATGATTAGTTTTTAATTTTGTGTTAGATCAAATTATGTATTTCATTTAATTTCCAAAATTTGTTTGATTCAATGTACATTGATCTTACATTTATGTAACTAAGTGTTCCGGACTGGCCACCGGCCCATTCCTTCTGATGGGTCGAGAACGACCCACAGTCCACTTTCAACTCGAGTCGTTGAGTGGGATGTGCAGAGGCTGATATCAACGGCCCGGATCAACTCGCTTGATCCAAAGGCTGGCCAACATCCACTACCTCTATAAATACGAGTCAACCCCCACTGATAGGTACACTTTTCTGCCCAATCACTCTATACCTCGCTTTGACTTCTACTAACTAACTTGGGCGTCAGATTGTCTTTGCAGGTACAACCCGACCCGGGCTCTGCTCCTGACTTCACCAGCCAAATCGGCGACCAGATCTCAGATCACTCTACTTCAGGACCGAGAAGGTACGGTTCACTAAGCATAATGTAATTATTTTTTTTCTGAAATTATAATGTAACTTAGAACTTTTTTTGGTTCGGACCATCGCTGGCTACCCATGGAGTGTCCCAACGCTTTCAACGAAAGACTAATTAATCTCCGATCGTGCTTAGGATCAAATTTCGGACTGGCCAATACTGAGTTTGTCCACTGCGAGAATCGAACCTGGGAGCACCGGGTCCTTCCCCTGTGTCCCAAAATAAATTAAGCCACTATGTCAACGGTGTTAGTTATGTAACTTAGAACTTGGAAGTAAAGAACCAGGACGAAACCAAACCAAGACAAAGATAAAGACAGTTTAATTACTCAACAATGGATATATTTATTCCAAAATGAAAAAGTAATTGACGATTTGAAATGAATGTGTAGCCCAATACCTAACTCTACAGATTGTGACTGGCCCAATTCTTATGAGAAATCTGTGGGTTTGGTTTTTGAAACAAACAAAAATTGTTTAGAAAAATAAATTTGATCCACTTTAGAAATTATTGGGTTGATTGCGCATTACCAATAACTATGCATGCAGAATATCAACCACAACATCCCCAAGATAAAACAACACAGTTAAACTATATCGGAATTCTACTGCACTGCAGAAGACCGTTCTAGAAATACATTCTGAATATGGCACGAGACCACTCAAATTTTAGTATGAGAACAGGAATAAAAGAAAGGGAGAAGAGAAGATGAAACTCGAAAATGCATCAAATTTTTGGTGCAATTTACAAAACGAGC
The DNA here is from genome assembly GCA_963573325.1 of Astragalus glycyphyllos. Classification (NCBI taxonomy): domain Eukaryota; kingdom Viridiplantae; phylum Streptophyta; class Magnoliopsida; order Fabales; family Fabaceae; genus Astragalus; species Astragalus glycyphyllos. Next base: position 86,200,326 of record OY754308.1, on the reverse strand, counting down.
AAAGTTCTAAATTTATAGAAAAATATGCAACGTTATTTTCTCAGAAAGTGGTAAGATGTGTGCACATAATCTGCAACTAGTGTAAGAAGATAATGGAGCAGCATATAATGTGGAACACTGTAATTGACTGTGTGGAGCGCAAGTCACACAACAAAAATGTATGGCATGATAAAAACACGAACAATGAGAAACACAAAAAAAAAAATTCACAAGGGGCAGAAAGCTATACTGTAATTTTGTGAGAGACATGAATTTATGGTTTTGTTCAATCCCTTATTACCCCCCAGTTTTGTCCAGTATTATGGACAGTTTCTAAATCAAAAGTAGTACAATATGTCATGTCCAGTCCTTTGTTTTTTAGCAATCAAATGCACCCTACAAGCTGACCGAGTCAAATTTTACATGAAGGCTTATTTCCTTAAAAATAGGATTGTGAAGAACATAATCAACTGATGGGCAATAAGCCATTTGGCCCATAACTTTTTCGGTTGAGATGATAGCAAATTATATTAGTGGTCCAACTCAATGACAAGCATGAAGGCTTATATGCTTAAAAGTAGGGCTATGGAGGATGTGGTTCACTAATATGCCAGCCAATAAGTTAGTCGACTAAATATTTTTGAGTTGTTACTTAGGCTCTATTTTGCAAAGCCAATCCCTAGCTTATAGCGGATAAGCTAGTTGTAACTGTTTGACATGACTAGCTTGTAGCGTTTTTCCACTAGCATATAGCGTTTTTTGAAACGCTACTTGAAGTAGCGTTTGAGTTTATAGCTTATAGCGTTTCATTTTGTCTCCCATTATTACCCTCATTATTTTAATTAAATTCCCCATGTATCCTCAATTAAATAAATCTTCTCTCTCATTTGTAAGCATTAATTACAAATGTCCATTTATGTCATTGTATATTTATAAACTAGTTCAACCGTTACTTTTACCAAACACTTTAAATTGATTCGCTAACTTATCCGCTATAAGCTATCCGCTATCAACTTATCCGCTATCCGCTAGCTTATCCGCTATCCGCTCTTTTTCACCAAACAGAGCCTTAATTGATGTAATATATGTGAGGTAAGTACATGTTTTTCTTATGTAATCCTAGTATATAAATATATACCAATTGTAAAAAATTTTAAGAGACACCTAATCAATTGAACATGTGTTTATGTTTACCTTTGCTAATTGTCACTTAATTTTTCTCTATTGTTTTTATCATTTATTTTCACACAACCTTTGGTTTAGTAGTTCAACCTTAAATAGACGCTTTTTGGGTAGTCGATCTAGGAAGTTGTAACTGGGAAATCATCTCTCTTTCTTAGCAATATAATCATCTGTTAAAAAAGGTGAATCATTGTTAGTAGTGCGAGTTAACATATACTTTCTCCTATTTGTTTTCTGAGTTGTTTGTTGATTCTATGAACTGAATATCTAGGTTGTGGATTCTTTTGTGGATCTTTTGTTTGTGGGGATTGTTATCCTTTGTTTGTGCGGGATTGAGCACCCATTGTGCTCGACTTTCTATTTATATATAATATTTCGATATGCCCTTAAAAAACAATTAATTAGCTAAACATCTAAGCAAACGGCTAATCGGCGAAACCGCTTGTGCACGACTTAGTGATTGGATTACATCTCCAATTATAGCATGCGACCCTCTGTTAAAAAATGCTAAGTAAAGTCATCTACTGCTTTATATTGTTAATTATTAGTATAGGATAATGTCACTATCTAATCAATTGCTCTAATCCAAAACCAATCACTTTCTAATTAAAATAAAGAGGGGTTAAGTTCCGTACTTTTGTTTGAATATTAAAGGTGGTGACATATTCTTTTTCCATGATTAGTACAATATATTTTCATTATTTTAGATGTTTTGGATTCAACTGAAATACTATATTAAAAAAAACATTGTTCAATCATGTTAGATCCGTTTATATACACATTTGCTTTAATAGAAGTACTAGTTAACAGAGAGAACTACGCATGTAATTGACGTCTGTTTGACTAGTAATATTGGCATCTACAGTATGCAAGGACCTCATTGATAAGAGAATACTGTACTACTATACTATACTTTTAAATTTGTGACATATTATACAGACTAAGTTTACTTTGTTCTCTCAGCTTGAGTGTCTTTACGAGACTAATTATAATATTCCCAAGTCCATTAGTATTGTCTTCGGAATATTCCTAAGCTGTCATTTTGATTCATATAGAAGAGATTTGATCTTTACAGCACAATCTTTGCGTGGTGCCGTTGCATGATGATAAAATAATGAAACCGTAGCTTGGGGAAACGAATCAGTGTTTAAGCAACATGCAAACACAAAAAGCAACAATTCATTCATACTATAAAATCACCGTAAAAAAAACACTAATATTTTACATAGATATTAACCCTTTGAAAAAACATGGTAACCAATATTCCAAAACCTCACCGATTTTCCAAAAAAGCACCGGTACTCACCCTCCCCATTCTACATAAACTTAATTTATCTACCTTTAATAATTTACAGAGACAAATTAAAACAAAAGTTATTGTCTCCACTCTCCAGTATATTTAACAGAGTTTTTTTTTGTATTTAATTTACGTGGTGAATCATAATCGTTATTCGGCAGTGACAATATTGCATGGCCATGCAGATGAGAAGGGTTGGAAAACCAAAATTTGACTTAATCTTTGCTGTAGCACAATTTGTTCGGACCGGAGCCATTCGTTTTGGGTTCGTAGGCAGTTCAAGTTGTGCAGAAGGAATTGCAACCCGTTGTTAAGTTCCAGATTTTCAATCCTAAGATGGTTCACCTGGTTCCGTAAATTCTCTAGATGCCTCTGTTTACGCACACGCGACCTCCGTGCGGATTCTCGGTTCGATATCATTCGCCTCAGCTTTCGATCCTCAATAGTCCGGTTTGAGTAGTTTGGGACCGGTTTTTGTTCTTCATTGGTTGGGTTTGGTTCACCCGAACCGGAACTTGAAGTGACGGGGTTGGGACTGGTTGTTGTGAAGGTTGACAAAATGTCAGGGAAATCCCACGGCGTTAAACCGCAGTCCAACGCCGTGAACTGATTTCCGACAAAAGGGTCGGAAGAGGGAATAGTAGAGAGCATGGTTGGTTGCTAAATGCTAATGCTAATTAGAGAGGGGTGAAAGGAAGGAGGGAGAAAGGGAAGAAACGCAGCTTAGGGGACTAGTATTTAAAGGCGTGTTGCAAGGGTAGTTCTTTTTAATTAATGAAATTTACGAGGGGTAATTTAGTCCAAGAGGGAAACTAGAGAGTACATGGCATAACTTTTGAGTCAGTCGGCACTATGTGGTGGTGGAGTTTGAGTTGAGAGTCACATTCACTTTTTTTTATTGTGACATAAGCAAATGGGTCCCTGAAAAAGATTGGATTTTTAGCTTCTCCATGAAGGTAAAAATAACAGATGGGGTCCACAATCGACACGTGTTCAACTCCTTGATTTTATTGGCTGGGCATGTGAGAGTAACCAATGATTGGAACTGGCACTGTTGCTGACGTGGCTAACAGCTGTTGTGTTAATGTGCTGGTGTGTGCACCAGTACTGCAACAAGATGCATGGTTGATTGTTCAATGATTCATGACATGATCAATAATATATGGTGAAAGTTCCGGGTTAGCACTAAGGATAAGTGACGTCCAATAAACCTGTTTTTATAATCCAAATTGAACACCATTATTAGTTTAATTTAAACACAAGTGGCCAGATTTGGTTAAAGGTCGTCGGGACTTATACTAAAGTGAGGAGTAAAAATACAGTAATATCTTTATGCATGATTGATCAGTGGAAAAGTAATGTGTCATCATTAAATTAAACATTTTATTACGTCTGTGATCTATCTATGTATCAGCTCCACTATGTTGCAGGAAAATTAAATTGCTGACAACAAATGTTAAAATATAGCTAAAATTGCTCAAACCCTCGTTTAATTTTCTTTTTAGTTATCTTTTATGTTTTTTATTTGTTTAGGTTCTTTAGAGGTTGTACAACATTTTCTTTTCTTTTTTATTCTATGTTTCGTTAAAAAAAATGCTTATGTTAATTACATGAACGAGGTGGTAGACTAACACTTCATCATCCTACATGGAATCATCTTCTCTGTGAATGAGGTGACAGTTAACCCCTTTCTTCTTCCCTCTTTACGCTAATAAAGGAGGTACCTACAAAACCATCATAGCATAGGCGATATCCGAAAACCATGAAACACAACCATTGCACTATTGCTACGCGAATTTGAACCTCAGTCTCTCCATCGTCTTCATCTTTGATGCCTCCAAAGGTTCATCTCCTTTGCACTAGCGGCCCATGACTGACAACCATTGTCCTTCTCATTGATCTCCCTTCTTCTAGATGTCACATCTCCCTTGTTCTCTACCACGACTATTGCGCCAGTAAAATCGCATTCTCTCTTCCGTCTTATCATGACCTTGCGACCACCACCCCTCCTTCTCACACACAGCCCACTTATTGATTCCAAATGAGATTTTCTATTTATAAAAAAATGAAGATATTGCAGCACCCACTTAATCTATGTCGTTTCTAGGGTTCATGAATTAGGGACAAAGCAAATACTAAAGAAGATGATTCCACGTACGAAATGAAGTGTTATTGCCACATCATGCATGTAACATACACGACGAGGTTTTTTAAACGTAGTATGTAAAAAGGAAAATGTTGTGCATATTTTAAAAAAAAGACTTAAATGAAAAAACATAGAGGACCAATTTTTTAATACAGAAAAAGTAAGTTAAAGGACAACAACCGGAGCAATTTTGCTTTGAAATATATAATAAATTATTTAACAAAAATTGATGTTATTTTTCACGTAATTATTACTCCATTCCTCCTACAACGGCGGTCGTATTGGCAATAAGAGTTTGTCTCAAAACAACATTTTTAAGTTTCAATGGAGTATTAGTTATCTTTTTTCTGTCTTACCTCTGAAAAATGCTTTTAAAATTCTGTTGATGTGCATCATTTTTGGAAAAGAAAATAAAACTAATAAGGATAATTTAGCAAAATGACTCTTTTCATTGTAGAAAAAGCGGAAATACAGACGAAAAAAATAAATTTAGGTCTCCGAACTTGACGTCGCTAAACATAGAGATGAAATTAGAAACAGATTTTGCCTTGCTTATCTAAAAAAAGCAACAGCTTTGCCTTTTTTCGCCTCTAAATTTTCGTCACTATTTCAGGTTTTTCAAGTGGGGTTTCTTTCTTTCATTTGTAATCTTTCCTTAACTAGTACAAAATGAGCACATGTGATAGTCATTATGAGAAGAAGAGAGTATATTTTGTCAATTGGATAGAGGATACTCATTAGACATGGTTTAGTATTGCTGACTTTGGTAGGAGAGAACTATAGATATAGTTAGATTGCCACATAACACATCTTTAGAGTGGAAAAATCAAGCCTTTGACCGAATAAAAGTTTTGTCTTGGAGTTTGTTTCTGACTTGGAGTATAGATGTATGACTTCGTAGATTGTTTCCTTGTGCTCTCTCCCTAGTATTTTACTCCCTCTCTTTTGGGGTTGAGGACCCTAGGAGCATTCCACTACCTATATTGACCTTTGTATGGTTGAAATAGCTCTCATCCCTTTGGGGTTATGTATATGCCATTCAAAAATATATATCGATCCTTAAAGAGATGTCAAATGCCCTAAGCACAATGATTTCAATAAAAAAAAGTATAAATATATAAATTTAAACGTGTATGCACTCTGTTTATTTTACAATTGAAACTTGAAATTGTAATAAGTTATAAAAATTTAACCATTTATTTTTCAACAGATTAATGAATGCTTCATTCTCTAAAGCGTAATTCTCAATTATGGGAAGCAAATTCTCGTACTTCAGTTGAACCATGCATACATGTATTAACTTATAAACGCAAATGTTTATTATTATGAAAGATATTTAAACAAAATGAGCGAAATTATTTCACACCTCCTAATTCTTCTTTCTCTCTCTTTCTTAGAATGTGATGTTTGGTCTAAATCAACCCTACAAAACTTGTTTGTAAAGTGAAAGATGTCTTTCATTATATACTCTGTTGAGACTTTATCACTTTTTTTTATAAGCTTGAGACTTTATCACTAGCCAATTGGGCTTTGAATGTGGATTATAATGGTGGGCGGCCCGATAGATCTAAAATAGACACTGATGCCATCTTAGAATGTGGTTTGTGCCTAACTCAACCCTACAAAACTAAACTAACTTGTATGATGAGGGATGTCTTTCATTATATACTCTTTTGAGACTTTTTTTAGTGGTGAATGTGGGACTTGAGTTTCTCTCAATGCTCTTATCCCATATCTTATCGGTAATTGATTCGTCTTTCTTCTAGCTTATTGCTAAAAACTTTGGTAAAATATAACACTATACTTGTGAGACGAGCAATTGCCGAGAGAATAAAGGCACTCAAAGTTTGAGCTATAGTTAGGGGAATCTGTAGGTTACTAGTTACTAGAATAACATCAAATGGAGTTGGCGAAGAAAGTTGGGAAAGAATAACAAATAAACATCGTTCCTAAAAGCCAAAAAAGAAAAGCATGAAAGCGAGTACCCAATGCTGCTCCTTTGCAGAGATGGTTAGCGTGCTTGTTTGTAAACACACTGGTCAATAGATTTTTCTTTTTTTCGTACGCTGCACTTACTTGATTTTTCCTTCAGCAATCAGTAGGCCAATTCTTGCTATTTTTTGTTAATCTTATTAGCTTTTCTTTAACTCAGGTTGTATATGAAATTCTGTCATGTACCTTGCGGTCATGCGAATCCGAGACTGCAATTGGTAGATCTCCTTCCCTCTAAGCCATGTTTCAGAGTGATCTTGGGTCAGGTACCTGTAATGTCACTCCGACGTTCAAGTCAGTATTGAGAATTGTAGAGTGTAACATGGAATGAGATTGCACCTTTTTTTAGCTATATGGGCAAGTATTTATAGGTATCTATGCATCTATGTCAGTCCTGATCCATTAGATCGATTGGATGAATCTGAGCTGTCGATGCATGATAGTCATAAATGGGTTGATTTATTGTGGATATGGATCTTAGGTATTGGGCTGATCCAGATCCAATTGCTGAGTCCAGAACAAATTCTAATCTTAAAAAAAAAATCTAATTTTAATTTTCTATGGAAGTTACTAGATTTTTTAGAGCAAGGGCCCACATGCATGAAGGCCCAATTCGAAGCTTTACGGTGTAGCTTAATACGAGCTTTAGTTCTTCTTTTTGGTCTACTTAGATGAAATGACAAATAAACACCACGTACACACACTATCGCTGGTCACATCTGAGTTCGAACTCGTGAGCCAACGTCTCCATGTTGCTGAAATTGCCAAGACAACCAACAGTGAGGGTCTTTAGTTGTTCTACTATTCGAGCGGTAACTAGGCTCGAATCTCACTCAAAGGTATCAAGTTCGAATTTTGGGTGTGGCAAAAATTCTGTTGTTAGGAGAGAACCACAAGAATCGGCAAAGTCAGGTATATACTTTAGCTGGAAATTCCCCTAATCTACTATGTCTTTCTCAGTTGCTGAGTTTATGATTTTAAAGGCCTTCAATGTCACAGGCAATTACAGACACTCTTCAAACATTAAAGAGGTTATTTGAATCCCCCTCTCCTTACATAATAAAATGCAATAATCATGGTGTTGCCAAAGGGTGTCAATGTCTTGCTGTTTGTGACGGTATTTTTAGAGACAAGCGTGTTGTTATCATTGGTTGCTTTTCTGATCCGCCTCCATTGGCAACAGCTATGCGCTTCATGCTGAAATCATTGGAGCCATTTTGGCTATAGAGACTGCTTTTGAAAAAGGTTGAAAGTTTTTTGTGGTTGGAATGTGATTCTCAATTTGTGGTCTCTACTTTCAAGAATTATAAAATAGTTCATTGAAAGCTTAGAAATATATAAAATAATTGTTTACACTTGACTAGGTAAATGAATTTCGTTCGTACTCATATTTATTGAGAGAGTGATGCCTGCGCTAATAAACTTACAGGTCATGGCACTATCTTAAGTGGTTTTGTTTGTTGGGATCATATTCCTATTTTCATTGTTGAAGATTTTTTCAAGAATAGGTTAGGCTTGCCCAGCTACAGGTTTTGCTAATCTCTTTCTTGGGTTTAGTGTTCTTCCTTTTAATGGACTGAGTTTTCCTTTTGCTTCCTATTTTTGGTGTGCTGCAAATGGTTGGTAATGACTTTGGTGCCAACCTGGTTGGGGTTAGACTCATTATGGTGATGATTTTGTAACATTGTTTTTGCTCATGGATTTTGATCTAGTCCCCCCATGTTTTGGTTTTTTCCCCTTTTTTATCAATAAAATTTAGGGGGAGTACTATTTTTCTTTCTTGATGTTTTTTCTCTAAGGATGGTTTTGCATCAGGAGGTTTTAACGAGTCTCCATATCTCTTTCTTTTGCTTGAAAAAAAGTCTTATTCTAAATATATTCTTAGTATTAAATTTTTACACCCACTATGTGACATTTAAATAAACCTATATCTCACACATATAATATTGGTATAAAAGAAATTTTAACAATTAACATGCCTTGAAAAATGTATTTTCTTTCTTATAATTAGGACCTAAAAATGAACCAATTTGGATTGATCAAAACATGAAAGTCCTTTATTTTGTCAAAACACGAAAGTCCTTTCTTTTGTCAAATTAAAACTCTTTCTTAGAGGCACGGGGCTGCATGCCAGAGAATGATGAGAAGATTACGAAAAATAATAATCATTACCTATATTTTTAACTTTAATTTATTGTTTAATTTTATAATATAAATATTAATACATATTTTGATTTTGCTTAATACAAACGAAAGTGATGTGGCTGTCAGATAATGATGAGAAGGTTACGAAAAAAATTCTATAGAATGGGCTGCAAATTATCGAGTATGAATAGTTGTCGTATAAAGATGAAAGGCCGAAGTATATAGGTGAGCTTGGAATATTTATTTAAATTATCAAACTATTTTATGACGACTCAGATTTTATTCAATTATTCTTGGAATATTTATTAATAATTAATAATAAATATAAAAAATGGGTTTTAAAAAAATTAAAATAGTACTTAATTAGCGACGGAATTGGCCGCCGCCAATTAGACCACATGCAATTAAAAATTAGCGACAGATTTGTTCAATCGCTAATTAACGACAGAATTAGCAACAGATTTGGCTGTCATTAATTTGCGACGGATTCAAAGTTCCGTCGGTATGTGTTAGCGACGAAATTTGTGTTGTTAGCGACATAATTTGTCATCGCTAATAGCCCTTTTTTTTCTTGGCGGAATGGACTATTTGGATTCAAGATTTTCATCTAAATACATTTGAGTTGTTATATTTTGTCTATTGTGAGACTTATTCTTCAACATTCCCTTCAACTTCAACTGGGTGGCCCAAGTTCAACTAGGAGGCCTAAATAGGACTTTTTTGTGTGCATTTTTTTAATTTTTGGGTTTGTACTCTTTTTATTATATATTGTGTCAGATGACAAATCTGCTAAATCATGATAGGTTGGATAGTGACACTCAAAGTGCTTTAGATGATATGTGGCAGTTTTCGAGATGCCCTTATATCTAAGGGTATCATTAAGGATCCTCATGGGTCGTGTTGTCCTTTTTGTTTTAAGCAGGATGAGTCTATTTGTCACTTACTTTTTTTGTGCAGTTGCTCTCGATCAGTTTGGAATTCTATTTATAATTGGACAAGCAGTGTGTTTATGGATTCTCTTGTTGGAGCGGCGCATTTTAGGGCCCGTGGTATCAGGCTGGAGTCCAAGAAGGAAGAGAGATTGAAGTATTTACTTTGGATGGCAGTCACGTGGTGCCTTTGGTTTCATTGAAACCATATTCTCTTTAAGGATCAAGTCTTCAACTCTCAAGTGGTTGTCAATCATGTGAAAACCATATCTTGGAGTTGGTTCATTAACATTGAACTCGGTTGGTGGGGAAACCCTATTGTTTGTATGAACTCGGTTTAATTTGGCCTTTTGTCTCATTATTCCTGGGGTATTCTTTCCTCTTTCTTTTTCCCGTAGGGTTTTGGCCAAAGAAGGTTTTAATGAGGCCCCTTGTATTTGTAACGGTTGGGGGTGCCCGTTTGCATCCCATTTAATATAATTCTTTGCTTATAAAAAAATTGTGTCAAATGCCTCGGGTCCCTTTTTTGAGCGTCTGCCATTTTCTCAACTTTGAGTCAAAGACTACATTTTTTTGTGAAAGATATAGAGTGAGGCGACAGCAAATAATTTGAACCCGTCAAAGACAACACTATTATGAAGCTAATTTTTCAAAAATGGGAGCGACACCTTTAAAGGATAATTTTTCAAAAAATTATTATGAAGCTAAAATGTTTTTGTCGAAGCTGGGATTGAGACTATTACGAGGCTAAGATGTTACCAAGATATAAGTTTTATTGAGTAGTTAATTACTTTTTTTATTTTTATGTAGATAACCCGACCATCCTTTTTTGGCTTCGTCCCTGCTATTTGTCACTCAAACTTAAATAGGCTTTAGTTCTTTTTCCTTTGACCATGCTAGACTCTCTCTTTGACTCACTACGTTTCAACGCTAAGTAATACTCCCTCCGTCAGATAATATAAGCAAAAACTAGTTAACGAAAACTAATGTATTTGGTCCAAAATTTGGACCTGATACATCAGCTTTTTTTGACAAACTTTTACTTATATTATGTAACCAAGGTAGTATAATATATGTTTGCAATTAACTACTTAGGGTAATTTTCACTGCATATGATTGCTCCAACTAGTGCCTACTAGCTATTGCCTATTATCATGATTGAATCGATCCTATTGTGTTCCTGGAGCCGAAAATAATAAGGGCATTCCGCATCCATAAATACTCCATCCATTTAAAATCGAGCGTCACTTTAACAATTTTTAATAAATTTTTGGAATATTCTTACTTAGCACTGTAATTTTAATATAGCTTATACAACAAAATGAGCAAGCATGCAGAAGCCCATACAGGAGATTCAAGATTCAAACCCCAAAAATTAATATTCCCTCTCGCCCTAATTAATTAACAACTAACATTTATTTATTAAAAAAAAGTGCAAGCACTAGCCACACAACATGGCGAAGTGTTATGTACCCAATGTCTTCCATTGCTTGGAAATTGGAGAGCCAAATATAGGTATGACATTATCCACTGATCGATTAGTGACATGTGATCAAAGTGACCATATATTTGTGAGTATATATGGCATGGCTAAGCTTTCAAGAGAATTGGCCTCACATCGGAATAATGTGGCTGACTTTATTTTGGCGGGGGTACAGTACAATAATTGCTGATAACTATGGTAAAAAGAAAAACACATTGTAAGCTAAACCATGTGAACAGGAAGGAGATATAAAGTAAAGAAGCAAGAAATTCAACAAAGAGAAAAAGGAAATAAAGGACCAACACTATATTTTTTATATGCCAAAAAACAAAAGAAAATCAACTAGCAAAAAAGAGATTTGTAAGGGAATACTTTAGCCACCTCTCTTGCTTTTGGTTTGGTAGCCCCGTTCCTTAGATGTTTGAGGAAATGCATGAATCACGCGGAAGTTCTTGAAGTTACCTTGTTTATACATCCATCACAGTTACTTGGACATGACTAATCTGTATTATGTTATTCAAGATTTTGAGCATATATAACTATTATTGAAATGAATTGTGTTGTCTCATTATCATAGAGAGAGTTCGAGAATTGTATTATGCTTAAGAAATAATTGAGAAGTGCTATTATAGTCTAATGCGTGCAGACATGCATGCATGGGTGTGCCGGATCTTATGTCAAATTGCAAAAATTGGAGACTTTAACAGTAATGCGCGCAGCTTTCAATATTAACAAGTGATGTATCTCAGTTTTTTGTGGTTTCTCTTGATATGTCTCTCTATTCCTTGATAGGAGGAGGTAGAATAGACCAAAGGTTTAGTTGGCTTTACGAGCTTTCTTTTCCAAAGTTTTCTTGCTTCCACACTACACAGTCAAGCAGTCAACAATTAATGCTATTTGAGATTCAGAATCTCCCTTAAAAGTTTTTCGCCTCGCGTCTGTGTCTCTTTCAGTGTTGGAGGAACGGACCAGACGGTAGGCCGGTTCGACCGCGATTGGATAGTTTTAAACCACAAATTGACTCAGATTGAACCGGGTCGGGTTCATTCATTTACGTACTAGTCATCAGTGGTTGAACCGTGAACCATGACTCGAACTCGCCAGTTCGATCTTCAACCCGATTTTAACATTAGTCTCTTCAATCACGTATTGCCACACATAGTGGTGGATCTAAAACTCGGAGTTCGAGTTCAATTTTTTTAAAATGACACATAACCAAAAAAATAGTAAAATTAAGACTTTAATACATTCAATTTAATAAATTAAAGAACTCATAATTGTTCTCTATGCACACCGGAGAAAGAGGAATTAATGTGATCGTGATTGTGTGAGGGTAGTATGTGGACTAGGCAGTGGCGGTACTTGCCCCCAGCAATAAAAAAAATGTGCATTTTGCATTCTTGTAGGGAGACTTTTGGTTTTTTTAGTATCAACTCTCATGTGGAGTTCTTTAGGAGAGAAACTAACAATGTGGCTCATACTCTAGCAGGGGTAGCCTTGTTATCAGTTTCTTCTCAAACCTTATTTGATATTTCGGTATGTATCTCTCCTCTTATTTTTAATGAAATGAAGTAGACCCCTTTTGTAAAAAAAAAAATGTAGTTTTTATATACTCAGGACATTTGTGTTTGCTCCCGGTGTTATCCAACTATCAAGCCCAAATTGATAAAAATGCTAATTTGAGTATTAAAAAGTTTAATACTAGTCAAACTATTCTTTAAAGATTATTAAAATGTCCCTAAAATTTTTAAAAAGACTAATTTAACCAAAATTCAAAGATCAAATTGATATTTTTTATTTTTCTTTTCAAACAAAGTAGGTCTCGGGGTCTATGTTTTTTGCCATAGGTGTTTTATATCATACTTATGAGTATTTTGTAGTCGGCGTTGTTTGTTTGTGTGTTTCTTGGCTTCAGCTATTTAGTGTTTAATTTGTAGCTATTGTGGGTATACCTTGGTTGTGTTTGTGTACCATGGCCTTAACCATCTCTTCCTAATCTTGCTATTGCTTGTGCTAGTTTCTATTGATAAAATCTCTTCAACTATGATAAAATATTTAAGTTTTTGTTTTTATAGCTTGAGTATCTACAAATTTTTATCGCGAAAATAATTATTTTGTATATTTTTATAATATTCTTTTAAAAAACATTTAATTATTCTTTGCCCCCGCCGTCAAAATTTTCTGATCCGCCACTGATTAGGTGTAGAATTAGGGATTATTTTTTTCAGAGTGTGCAAAATGTAATTTTTTATAAAACAGTAAGTGCAATTTTTTTTGTGGATATGCAATTGACTTCATTAAGTGAGAGTTGGTCCAACCCTGACCCTGCATACTTTCAAAAAAATTTAACTAATAAGTGGAAATCAAATTATATCATAATTAAGCGATGCTTAAAGTATAAAGCATAGAAATATATGCGTGTGATTCAAGTTACTCCAAAAGTAACTAATTTTTGAGTTATATTTAATCTTTTTTTACACAGATTTATATTTAATCTAATGGCTACAAAACACGATGTATTGTAACCATTAGATTACATCCAAATCAAATGTTAGGATGTAGAATAATTTTATAAAAGTTACTTTTTGAGGAACTTGAATCCTACTCATATAACAAAAATCTGACAGGTGTAATCTACTAAAAATGAAGGTGTACTTAGCAATGCCTGAAAGTAAAATACTCCAAATTTGGACTTACTTGTGGATTAACCGTGCTCGACATTGGATAAAAGATTTTGGGCTCCTTAAATTTGCATCCACTATCCATTCCTTAAGGGTTTTTTTTTTACCCCCACCACCTTCCTATATACCCCTACAAGACTTTTTTGGACGAAAATACCCCTAAAAAATTTGATCAAAAATCGTATATACCTCACCCTACATATATACGACTTTGAAAAATTCAAATCGTATATATGTGAAATTTTTTTAAAAAAATCGTATATACATCAGGGGGGTGTATATACGACTTTGTAAAATACAAGTCGTATGTACCCCCACACCTACATATATACGACTTGTAATTTTCATAGTCGTATATATGTAGGTGTGGGGGTACATACGACTTGTATTTTACAAAGTCGTATATACATCCCCCCTTGTGTATATACGACTTGTTATTAAAAAAAATTGTTTTAATTTTTTTAAAAAAATGTTAAAAATGCTACTAAAAATCCGTTAAAGAGTCAAAACTAATCCAAAAATTATAAAAACACCACTAAAAATCTAATAAAACCAAAATAAGGCTATGCAAAATTTTTTAGATTTTTTGGAGACTATGAAAAATTTAAAAAATTAATAAAAAAAGTAAACAATGGAATTTGGGATTTTGAGCCACCCTATTTTGAAAGAAGCAACTTCTTGAGGAGTATTGATCCTTTATTTTTTTCGGATTTAATGGCTGTGGTTTCATTACAATCGGAGTAGGTTGCCCGAAAACCAATTTTTTAGCCTAAATTATTCGCTCAACGTATAACAACGTCACGTGTTACAAAGACGGTCAATATTCATATCTAATTTATTTTTCTAAAAGAAAAATAATTTAAAGTTTTTAAATGATTTATTTATTTATTTTTTGGGTTACAAAGTCGTATATACCTAGGTGTGGGGGTACATACAGTTTTGTAACTTAACAAATCGTATATACCCCCACCTTAGGTATATACGACTTTATTTTTTTAAATTTTTAGGAAAAATCGTATATACCTATATACGATTTCCAATTTTTGGGGAATTTCGTATATAGGTATATACGAAATACCAATTTTTTTTTCTTTATTTTTTTTGAGCTGAGGATATGTTGGGGTTTTTTAATTTTGTGAAGGGTATTTTGGTCTTTTCGCATGGGGCGTGGGGTAGATGGGAAAGGGGTAAAAAAAAAACCCTTCCCTTAATACCGTTGTTGTGTCCCAATAATATTGTATTTTACTCATCTGAATGCATTTTGAAATCCCTCAGAAAAATATCTATATTTAAACTCTTTTAAAGAAATTAATAAAAAGGTTTTCCGGATTGAAGTTTGAATCATAAGTAATATTGATCTGGTTATTTTAATTTTGTTTCTATGCATCTAGGAGTATGTTAAAGGTACTCCCTTTTGCTCTCCTATGTCCTCATTCTTTTTTACCTTTTCTAAGCATTCATTTTCCTTCTTAAACAGTTAAGTGATTGTGTTAAATTAAGAGTAAAGGGATAATTTGATTTTTGAACATATCAATTGATTTATTTTAGTTTATGAGGAAAATAAGATTTCGCGGTAAGTTGATAACTCCCAAAGAATTCAAAAAAGTCAATTTTTTTTTAAAGAACAGTGGGGAGTACAATAGTATCATTACGGATCGATGTCATTGTACTCTCTATTCTGCACTGTACTTCCGACTTTGAAGAGCGGTCTGAGGTAGTTAGTGGTTGATATCCTTAATCAATGATCGTATCCGATCCTGCTGGTGTTGTACCTGCAAAGTCACTCCGATGCTAAAGTCAGTGAAATAGTCTTAGCAAAGTGATAAATAAGAGAATGCTTACCTTTAATGAGGCAATGAATGTTGTATTTATAGAGTGGGGTGAGGTTGATTTCAATGAATCAGGTCTGTCCGATCTGGGGGTTTGATCTGAGCCCTTGATGTTTGGGTTGGGCCCTATTGACATTGGGCCTACAGGGGGTGTGAATAGATGCCAAAAAAGGGGGTGTATATGGAAAAAAGCCATTCCATAACAGTTCCCCCCAAGTCAGGTCGTCTTTAGAGGCGATCTTGACTTGTTCGGATATGAAGCTTTCTTTTTACCGATGTTTAAGCATGGTTTCTGATAGTGGCGAAGTTTTACCGACGTTAAAATTTGGTCTCTGATGGTGACGAAGTTTTTGCCGACGTTAGAACCTGGTTTCTGATGGTGACGAAGTTTTCGCCGATCATAATAAATTTGAAATTTTGAATTGGCGCCTTTGCATTTATTGCGTCTGTCAGAGCGCGTTTCCCAATGGCGGTTAACGATGGTGACGCTTTGGTAGGTGTGAGCGTGCGTCGGAAGCTATTGATGTGAGCGTGGAACGCAGGTAGTTACGCGGATCCGATCATAATTTTGATTGGATCAAAAATCATAAGCGTGGAACGCAGATAGTTACGCGGTTCTGATCATAATTTTGATTGGATCAAAAATCATAAGTGTGGAACGTAGGTAGTTACGCGGTTCCGATCATAATTTTGATTGGATCAAAAATCATAAGTGTGGAACGTAGGTAGTTACGCAGTTCCGATCATAATTTTGATTGGATCAAAAATCATAAGTGTGGAACGCAGGTAGTTACGCGGTTCCGATCATAATTTTGATTGGATCAAAATGCGTGGAACGCAGGCATAAAAAGGTTTGAGAGGAGCTCTTCAAACGATTTAGAGAAGATCTGTTGAGAATTCTCGTAGGTTTTAAAAAGGTTTGAGAGGATCTTCAAACGATTTTTAGAGAAGACCTGTTGAGAACCCTCGTAAGATCGGGCCTAAGGACAGTTTACCAGGACTCGGCCCAGATTTAACTCGTCCATTAGGGTTCTTGGCTACTAAGGCCAATGATCGATTTAAGGAAAAATCCTTAAAGGACCTTTCGTACCTTTTGGGCAGTTTACCAGGACTCGGCCCGGATTGAACTCGCCCCTAAGGGTTGCGACTGCTTTGGCCACGTATGGAGATCTTATGAGATTGGTCCAAGAGTTATTGTGAAGGAGTTTGTAGATTTATAGTGGTAGGAACTACCGTTACACGAAAATGGCACACGCAAAACCGTCGTGTCCTTAAATGTAATAGCTTTTTAACTTCGTGGCGTTCCAACTTCGGGGGATCTCCTTTTTGCAAAGTGTTTCCAATTTGAAAGCCCCCGTACCGGTCTTACTTTTAACACGGTAAGGTCCTTCCCAATTGGGTGCTAATTTTCCTTGTGGAGCATTTTTCAAACCAATGTCGGCTCTTCGAAGAACTAAGTCGTCGATTTCGAAATCTCTGGGGATGACCTTGGCATTGTATCGAGTTGCAATGCTTTGTTTGACGATGGCTTCTCGAAGTGTGGCTTGTCCTCGAACTTCGTCGATGAGATCGAGGTTTTCTTTCAAAGCTCGGTAATTTTCTGCGGGTGTTTTGGGATTCGCTACTCTCCAACTTAGCTCGCTGACTTCCACTGGGATGACCGCCTCGCTGCCATAGGATTGCCGGAACGGCGTTTCTCCCGTTGAGCTTTGAGGGGTTGTTCTACTGAAGTAAAATGATGATTGATTTTGAAGTCGGACATCATTTTCCTGAAACCTTTGTCGGCGAACTGAGTCCCATTATCAGTGATAATTGATTCGGGGATCCCGAATCTGCTCATGATGTTCTTTATGAAAAAATCTCAGGCAGTTCCTCGCAGTTATGGCGGCTAAGGGCTCTGCTTCAATCCTTTTGGTAAAATAATCAATTGCCACTATGAGAAATTTGTTTTGGCCTGGAGCAGTTGATTACGGACCTAGGAGATCTATTCCCCATTGGGCAAAGGGCCATGTGGAGGATAGATTTCGAAGTTCGGATGGTGGGGCGACGTAAACGTTGGCGTAGACCTGGCATTTTTTGCACTTTTTGACGTAGTTTTTGGCATCCCCTTCCATGGTCGACCAATAATATCCTGTGCGTAGGGCTTTTCGAGCTAGGGAACGGGCGCCAAGATGTTGTCCACATATTCCTTCATGAATTTCAGCTAGGACGGAATGTACTTGCTCCCTTTCAATGCATTTTAATAATGGTGAGGAGAGGCTTCTCCTGTACAACGTATTGGGCTTCGAGGGGGCTTTGATGATTCGGTGATTGGTGGTGGTTTCTTACCGACCATCGAGCTTTCTTCTTCATTGATAAAGCATTGGGATAGCTGGAGGAAATCTTGGAGGTTCTCTGGCTCCCATGTGTTGATGTGTTTTTTGAACGGGCTTTCGGGACGCAGCCCCATTCCCATGAAGTAAACTCGGAAGGCATCATCGAGGTTCCGAACTTGAACTGCTTCCTTATTAAACCTCTCTATATATTGTCTTAAAGATTCAGAGTTCTCTTGGATGATGGAAGCTAAGATGTTTTTGTTTTTTGGTTTGCTTTTGGAATGGGAAAAATTAGCTGAGAATAATTTGGCCAGTTGGTCCCAGGAGGAGATTGTGTTTGATTTGAGGGTCTCAAACCATTCTGATGCTATTTTTTCCAATGTTAGGGGGAAAATTCGGCATTTCATTTCTACGGGGACGTTCCGATACTGCATTACTGTGTCAAAGTAACTCAAATGTCTGTCTGGGTCGCCCGTTCCGTCGTAGGTCTTCAATCCTTCTGGAGGTTTTTCGAGATATCTGGGCACCGGGTAACGGTCGATTTTTTTCCGTAAAAGGGCCTTTCCGCTCGGTTGTTTGATCCTGCGGCGGAGATCGGTGCCGATGGTGCGGGTGCCTGCGGTTATGAGGGCGATATCCTTGAGGTGAATATTCTCTACTCCTCGATCGTTGCTTAGGAGACGAGGATGCCAGAGAAGAATGAACTTCGGGTGAAGAATCGGCGTCTGCCCTACCGACGCATGGCGAACAGGAAACTTTCCTTTCGAGCCTACGAGGAGGAGAGCGATGGTAGTGTCGCCTTCTGGGGGGAGATCGATGGCGCTTTCGAGCCGGATTTCTTCTTTCGGGGGAATCTCGGTCGGGAGAGACCTGATCCGGAATATTCCGAGCTCGGAGCTCCGCCACCTGTGCTTCAAGATCCGTAAATCGGTAACTCCTCTCTTGGTTTGCCACTTCATGTCGATTGAGCAGTAGGACGAGCTGTTGGACAGCATCGGTCGGGACAGAAAGTGGATTTTGAGGAGGTACGTGGTTCCTTGCGGAGCTTCCGGATACCAAAACAAGGTCCGGAATCTGATTTTGGACTCGCCCTTGATCGGAGTTTGGAAGGTTTTGAACGAATCCGTCCGGTGTCGCCTGAGGTTCGGCCAAGTGGGGCATGACCAGTCTCAGGATAGGGTCGGGATGGACTCCCATCGTGTGGCTGTTTGCCTTGGAACGAAGATTTCGAGTTGTCATTGATTAAGGTGAGGGGAGAAGATCTTCGTTTTGAGACCTCCCACTGTGGTCGCCAATGTTCTGCACTGTACTTCCGACCTTGAAGAGCGGTCCGAGGTAGTTAGTGGTTGATATCCTTAATCAATGATCGTATCCGATCCTGCTGGTGTTGTACCTGCAAAGTCACTCCGATGCTAAAGTCAGTGAAATAGTCTTAGCAAAGTGATAAATAAGAGAATGCTTACCTTTAATGAGGCAATGAATGTTGTATTTATAGAGTGGGGTGGGGTTGATTTCAATGAATCAGGTCTGTCCGATCTGGGGGTTTGATCTGAGCCCTTGATGTTTGGGTTGGGCCCTATTGACATTGGGCCTACAGGGAGTGTGAATAGATGCCAAAAAAGGGGGTGTATATGGCAAAAAGCCATTCCATAACACTCTCCACTAATGTTTCATTGACAAATAAATAAATAAAAAAGATACATTGATAGATGATCCCTGAAGTCTCCGAACTATACAACAAATTGAAGAAGTGCTAATGTTTGACTCTGTCGGAGTGTGATCTCTAGATTACAGCTTTAGTTAATCTTTACCGAAAGATGTATCCTTATTTTATTCCTTAGGCTTCACATACAATGGATTACCGAAAGATGTATCCTTATTTTATTCCTTTAACAAATTGTGGATTTTATCCTTCACATATGCTGAAGTTATTATGTCAGTCTGATGTAGTGTGAACCGTGAATTTTTTGGTACAAAGTTTGAGGCTTAAGCACAATACTTTTTCAAAGAACACATATGCTCAAACTCATAATCTCCACTTCACACTGAAACCATATATATATATATATATATATATATATATATACACTGAAACCATATATATATATATATATATATATATATATATGGCTTCCCAAAATCATCCTTGATGAACCAGTGAGCAGTGACTCGGTGGTTGTTGTTCTGTGTTATTTTTGCAGATTCTATGTATATATAAAATATGGGTAACATTGGAAAGAATGCAAAATGACATAACCTAAGCTTGAATTCATAAACTTACAACCTTCTTGAGAGAGTTTACTAATAATCAACTTATGAAAACTATTATATATTATATATATGTAAAATAAAATTTTAAAATTTATAAACACATGTTTTTGTGGTTCAACTAGTGTCCCACCAATCTGACCATTTACTCATCTATCAGTAGCACTAGCATACCGAGTTGACAACTGATCTCGTTTTTACAACTTTATGTAAGCCTTTGAGATGCAATCTCAATAGTATTGAAGACTTCACCATACGATACATCTCTTCTTCTAAACAATAGTCAATTTCTATTGTGTTGTCTTGTTTCACCTGTCACTACTATTTCATATACTATAAATTTCTAAATGTTCATGTGTTAGAAATAATTTCACATTCGACAAAAAGCTACCCCTACTGATAGTCTTCCCATGCCCATTTTGCGTGGTGCTCCTTGTAATTGGAGACCACCCCATGCACCATATGTCAAAATTAATATTGACAAGGCAACATGCATAGGATATGTAGGGTTAGTTTGCAGAAATGAGAAAGGAGAAATACTTACAGGTCTTTCAAAGCGCATATTTGCAACTTCTCCTCTTATAGCTAAGGCTCTGGTTCTATGAGACAGATTTACAATCTTGATGAGTGGTGTTACCTGGACTGCCCGTGGTGGAAATCGTGTTGCTGATGAAATTGCGTATTTAGCTTCTGAGGGTCGGCTCAACAATAATTGGACAACTCGCCTTCTTCGATGGACAAAGTTGTTTGATCAAGAGATCTTTCATCCTAGGCTGCTTACAAGAGATCTTCGCCTTCTTCGATGGACAAAGTTGTTTGATCTGGTGAAGACCTACACGTTCAGTTGGTGTATGATATGATTAGGGTTTTTTTTAGCTAAAATATGCAAATGGAGTTTTCTCTCACTACATTATTTTGGTGTATGATAGAGTGTCATAACTTTTGGTATTAATGGGAGCTGCTTTTTCAACAACCGGGTCATCACTTGGTTTCAGATCTTTGTAATTTTGGACTGGAGGATGTTAGAATATATCTCACATTAGACAAAATAATATCAACTTAAATTTAAATAAGGTTGGACAAAAAAATGTATATAAATGATACAATCCCAGAAAAGCAAAAAACAGAAGTTCACAAACTTATATTGCTCCTCCATCTGCTGCTCTCGGCTCCGGGTGCGTCTATTTTGGTTAGACGCATGTCCAGCAACTCTAATCCGAGTCTGTCTACTCACTAGTTTCTTCCGGTTCACCATGTCTGGCAGAATATGACGATCCGCTTCGCATAACAAAACCAGATCCCTTCCGAATATCTATGATACGACGGTCTCTACCTCTGCTAAGAATCACTACAAGGAAAAAATTAATTAAATATTTTAAAAAATATAATTGCGTAATTACCTACACAAGTACCTACTTCCTGTTAGCAATTTTTTTGAGTAAGAGTTATTAAAGAGTATAGACTAACTTTCAAAAGATAAATCCAGGATCTATTATTTAATAGCGCTTACTCAAACAAGCACTATTAAATGACATCCCTAAAATTAATTTATTTTCATTCCTTATTTATGTATTAATACATAAATCCAGAATGTATTATTTAATTCTCGATTTATGTATTAATACATGAATCCGGAATGAAAAAATACGTTACCAATTTATGTATTAACACATAAACTCGAAATGAAAAATTATGATATAAATAATTGTAAAATTTAAGAAGTAAAATAAGAAGTTTGAGTTTAGGTGCCAAGTTAATACCTCGAGTCCAAATTGTCTAGACTTTTTGGACAGCCAAGTCATTCTCACACATGACATTTTGACCCAAAAAAAGTTTTTTTTTTTATTTTGTTGTTGATATAATTTTCTTAATTTTCATCAACTATTTGCTATTGATGTAATTTTATTCTTTTGAGATTATTATTATTATTACATCATCATTACATAGCATTGAGTGTCTGAATATATTTTCCAATATTTAAAAGACTAAAGTCGATACTAGATTAATTGGAAGTTTGTTTTCAGGAGTGATGGCTCAATTGTTGAAAAGCAGGGTAATTGAAAGCAGAGCAGCAAAAGGTAGAATACCGTGTCCTAACTCCTAAGGAAAATGCAAAGTGAAAGTAAAAGGAATACGCCGCAGACGCGTGTTTTACCTAGTTTATACAGTCCCTAGTTAAAATTCTAATACTACAACATGTACAATTTATAATAACGGATAGAGTACTATTACTAATAACTAATAATTAAGTTCTTATTTGGAATCTATTTCCCTTGTGAAAAGCAACATTTTTTTGCTTCAAATTCAATACAAAGTGTACAATTTGGTGCTTGTGCGTGACATGTAGAAGAGATGCAAATTTGGCATTACCAACTTATTTTGCCACTTTAACAGTGTTCATTAGTAAACAAGGCAATATTCATTTGTCTCAATCTCTCATAAATAGAACACGTTTTCTGTAAACTGAGAGTGGCAAGTTATCCTATCAGGCACTGAAATGACCGTTTATTTAAAAGAACGGAAACTTCTTTATTCAACATGGTATCCTTATCACCAAAATATCCAAATCTTCATGCTTTATGATAGAAATTGATTATCCGCAGCAATAAATAAAGGGAGATCTCTTAACCTTTCTGGTTTCACACTTCCAAGGCTCCATCCATTTGCCTATAAATTCCTAGCACAACAATTCAACACACATACACACTCTCTCTCCTTCTCTCTTTTTGTCTCTCTCTTTACTTTTCTAGTTTCTAGCATAAAGCAAATATGAGGAAGATTACAATCCTGTTCTTCACGGCTCTGTTTCTCTGCTATATGCTCACCTACTCCGCGCGCCTTGAACCATCTTTTCAAAAGGAATCATCGGAACATCAGGTAGGTTGGTTGTATTTTATTAGGCAATGTTAGTTGTTAACTGTTAGAGGTTTTTGAATCCTGGACCTCCTTCTTATACTCTAACGATATCCTTTAGCTCGCCATTTGAGTTTCGGGATTCTTGTAATTGTTAATTACTATTAGTTCTTACACTTGGGCCACTTTTTGTTTTCATATACGCTGTTAATGATGCTTAATAAGTGTATCTTCCATTTATATTAATTCATTCATATGTCTATAGGATGTTGAAGCAGTTGATACAAATTGTGAAGGCAAAAGAGAGGAGGAATGCTTGATCAGAAGGACACTTGCTGCCCACACTGACTATATTTATACTCAGGACCATAACCCTTGAAATAATCTTCTCCCTCCTTGTTTGGATCACTTTTTTATCAAGTGTAGTATATCTGGTTTGGGTTAATCCTCCAGAGGTTCTCTCATTACTTTTTGTTTTATGTAACATATTTATATGTTATAACTATTTATATTTATGAACATATCAAGCTCACCTAATTAGTTAGATCATAGATACATTGATAAATGAAGTCATAGCAAAAAGGTACTCCGTGATACTAGTAGTAGTATTTGACTTGTGTAAAGGTAACCGCAAAACTGTATGGAGTTAATGCAAGCCATTACAGTTCTCTGATTTCAGTATTCAATGTAATCAACAACTTATGCAGCTTCTTCAGTTGAGAATATTGATCCAATTAGTTGACGGTTGAGCCTCAAGTAATATTTCCAGAGGTTATTTAAAACATCCTTTTTGACTTGTAAAGATAGAGTTAGCCTCCAAGAGATAAGCGACGATTCAAAAGTACAGTACATACCTTGCTAGAGATGTTGGTTGCGGTGAGGTTTGCTTAGAGTTTGAACTAAAAAGTCATTAGAAGCACAATGTAAAAACAAATGTGATTTGATTTGGTTCGGTTGGCGTCTTTAAAAAAATTGAACCGATACAATTTGGATTGGTCGGTTTCTTACGAGTCGGAAACCATAATTTAATTGAAAGTTAAATTAATTAATTTGATTCTAATGACTCATCCTTCAGTCAATCTCCCACTACTAGGATGGATTCTCTAAGTGTCTCAGAGTCTGATGTTACTTCTAATCTAGTGGTAGCATCTGAAATGATAATATTAGAAAAAAAATTGGGGGGATGTGTTAGATGATAAGGTTGTTTTTGTGACTCCTCATTGATAGAATATGTAAATATCTTTATATATCTGTGTATATCTTTTATATTAAGATAGTTAATATCCTTAGTTATTAGTCATTAGGATAGTCAATATCCTTAGTTATTAGTCATAATATCCTTAGTTATTAGATATAATTTGTAGCCTTGATTTGTGCTAAGACTCTTGTATATTATTCATTGAATCAATGGAATACACCCGGAACAAATTCCTTTATGGTATGAGAAGACCAAGGAAACCTTCCTGTCATCTTCTCATAATCTTCAATCATTTTTCATTTGCTTCTCGTCAGCCATGTCTGACTCAAAACACTCATTTCATCCGGCTCTTGCCGTATCCAACATCAAGAACCAAATCTCAGTTGTTCTTGAAATGGAAAACGTTCAATATGGAACGTGGGCTGAACTTTTCAAGATTCATGCCCGATCTCACAAGGTCATTCATCATATCATTCCTCCGGAAAAAGGCAAGGAAAAGAAAGAGCCTGAAACTGATGATGAAAAAGAATTGTGGTCGACTCTTGATGCTACAGTTCTTCAGTGGATTTATTCCACTATTTCGAATGATCTTCTGACCACCATCATTGAGCCCGACTCCACTGCAATGGAGGCGTGGAATCGGTTACGAGACATTTTTCAAGATAACCAAAACTCTCGCGCCGTCACGCTCGAGCAAGAATTCTCCACCACTCGAATGGAAGATTTTCCGAATGCATCTGCCTATTGTCAACGACTTAAGATGCTTTCGGATCAATTGAAAAACGTAGGTACGCCTGTTTCAAATCAGCGTCTCGTTCTTCAAATGGTATCCGGACTCACTGATGCATATAAAGGGGTAGGTACGTTGATCCGACAAAGCAATCCTCTTCCTCCTTTCTATCAAGCTCGTTCCATGCTTACACTGGAAGAGGCTGGTTTGATTAAGATGGCAGCCACGGGATCGAATGCGACCATGGTTGCGGCAACATCTAAGGATTTTGATGAGACCTCCTCTTATTCTGAAAATCCCTCACACAATCGAGCTGGGAAAAAAGTGGAAATCGGAACAACAACAGCAACAAAAACCGTAACAATGATGTTGGCGGTGGTGGTCGCAACGGCGGTAAAGGCGGCCACAGTGGTGGTCGACGTGGCGGCCGACAACAGCAGTACACGACACCCCCTTGGCAACAACAAGGTCCGTTTCCTGGTTGGGGATGGATGCCACAGCCTTGGGCTGTCCCTCCCTGTCCATATCCATCTTCACAGTGGGCTCGTCCAAACGGACCTGCAAGACAACAAGGAGTTTTGGGACAGCGTCCACAAGCGTATGCTGCCAGCACTCCTTCATATGCACCTACTGATATTGAAGCCGCTATGCATACTATGTCACTCAATGTTCCTGATCAAAATTGGTATATGGATACCGGAGCAACATCTCATATGACGGCATCTCAAGGTACTCTCTCGTCTTATTTTAATTTGAGCAATTTAAATCGTAATATTATTGTTGGTAATGGCCAAGGAATTCCAATTCGAGGTTATGGACAAACAACCTTTTCCCCACCTCATCCACCACTAAATTTAAAAAATGTCCTCCATGCACCAAAACTTATCAAAAATTTGATATCTGTCCGTCATCTCACAACTGATAATAATGTTTCTATTGAATTTGATCCTTTTGGGTTCTTTGAAAAGGACTTCCTGACGCGGATGCCAATAATGAGATGTAATAGCATCGGGGAGCTATATCCTATCACCTCCACCAACAACCATCAAGCAACCTATCCATCCACTTTTGCGCCTATTACTCCAATTTTGTGACACAATAGATTGGGACACCCAGGACCATCTGTTTTGCGCTCCCTTAGCAAGAACAAATTTATTTCTTGTGAACATTTATCATCCTCTACTGTTTGTGAGCCTTGTGTCTTTGGGAAACATGTCAAATTGCCATTTTATGCTTCTTCTTCTAATACATTGATGCCATTTGAAATTATGCATAGTGATTTATGGACCTCTCCTATTTTAAGCACTGCAGGGCATAAATATTATATCCTTTTTTTGGATGACTATTCTAATTTCTTGTGGACTTTTCCCATTAGCAAAAAATCCCAAGTATATCAAATTTTTTCATCACTCAGTGCTCTTATTAAGACACAATTTGAAAAGAATATTAAGTGCTTTCAATGTGACAATGGGAGAGAGTTTGACAATGAGTCCTTCAAACAATTTTGCGACAAAAATGGTCTTATTTTTCGTTTTTCATGTCCTCACACTTCTCCACAAAATGGAAAAGCCGAACGAAAAATACGAACCATAAACAACATAATTCGCACCCTCCTTGCTCATGCTTCCATGCCCCCATCTTTTTGGCATCATGCACTTGAAATGGCAACCTACCTTTTGAACATTCTCCCAAACAAATCTCTCACACGGAACAAATTCCTTTAGCTCAAACCCAACCTTCCCCACAACCAAACTTGCTGGACCTACAGCACACTCCTCCCCAAAACCAAAATGACTCACCACCACACAACCAAACCCAAGACCATCCCACACCAGCGCCCATAAGGACCATGGCAACTAGAAGCATGAATGGCATTTTTAAACCAAAACATCCATTAAATCTGACCACTTCAGTTAGCCCACTTTGTCCCTCCCCCTTCCAAAAAATCCAAAACAAGCTTTGTCTGACTCGAATTGGAAATCCGCTATGCAAGACGAATACGATGCTCTTATTAAAAATAAGACGTGGGATTTAGTACAACGACCTCTTGATGTTAATATTATTCGTTCTATGTGGATTTTTCGGCATAAAAAGAAATCTGATGGTTCCTTTGAGCGGCATAAGGCCCGTCTTGTTGGTGATGGCAGGTCTCAAAAGGCTGGAGTAGATTGTGATGAAACTTTCAGTCCTGTGGTGAAACCAGCAACAATTCGGACTATTCTCAGCATTGCTTTATCTAAATCATGGCCCATTCATCAGTTAGATGTCCAAAATGCATTTCTACATGGACAACTACATGAGACAGTTTATTGCATCAGCCTATGGGTTTTAGAGATCCAGTTCATCCAGATTATGTATGTCTTTTAAGAAAATCTCTTTATGGTTTGAAACAGGCCCCTCGTGCCTGGTATCAACGGTTTGCTGATTTTCTATCCACCATTGGCTTCTATCATAGTAAGTCTGATCATTCATTATTTATCTACTGCAAAGGTAAGGACATGGCATACATTCTCTTATATGTTGATGATATCATCCTTACCGCTTCTTCTGATGATCTCCGTAAGTCTATTATGTCTTTGCTTGCTTCGGAATTTGCTATGAAAGATTTGGGGCCTCTCAGCTATTTTTTGGGCACTGCAGTAACTAGACATGCAGGTGGTTTGTTTCTTTGCCAACGAAAATATGCTGAGGAGATCATAAATAGAGCTGGCATGACCTCTTGTAAACCTGTTCAAACACCAGTGGACACGAATTCTAAGCTTAGTGTGTCCTCGGGTTCTCCATATGAGGATCCAACTCATTATCGCAGTTTAGCGGGAGCATTGCAATATCTTACTTTTACGAGACCCGGTATATCATATGCTGTACAACAAGTATGTTTACACATGCATGATCCAAAGACTGAACATATGAATGCTCTTAAACGAGTTCTGCGTTATCTACAAGGCACCTTAGACTTTGGTTTGCATTTGTACCAATCATCAATTTCTGGTGTTGTTTCATACACTGATGCTGATTGGGGTGGATGGACGATCCACTTCTGGTTACTGTGTTTTTCTAGGCGATAATTTGATCTCTCGGTCCTCTAAACGACAACCCACTTTGTCTCGGTCAAGTGCCGAAGCCGAGTATAGAGGGGTAGCAAATGTCGTTTCTGAGTCTTGTTGGATCCGCAATCTGCTGTTAGAACTTCATTGTCCGATCCAAAAGGCTACACTAGTGTACTGTGACAATGTGAGTGCGATATATCTCTCTGGTAACCCCGTACAACATCAGCGCACTAAACACATCGAGATGGATATACATTTTGTACGTGAGAAAGTAGCTCGTGGACAGGTTCGTGTCCTCCATGTTCCCTCTCACCATCAAATTGCTGACATTTTCACTAAAGGGCTTCCGCGCATACTCTTTGAGGATTTTTGAGCCAGTCTCAGCTACGGGAACCTCCCGCTTCGACTGCGGGGGTGTGATAGAATATGTAAATATCTTTGTATATCTGTGTATATCTTTTATATTAAGATAGTTAATATCCTTAGTTATTAGTCATTAGGATAGTCAATATCCTTAGTTATTAGTCATAATATCCTTAGTTATTAGATATAATTTGTAGCCTTGATTTGTGCTAAGACTCTTGTATATTATTCATTGAATCAATGGAATACACACGGAACAAATTCCTTTACTCATAGCCAAGGATCAATTGCTCAGTCCAATAATATCGAGTTGCTTGTGTCCAAGTCCCAAAATAAGAAATCTCGGCAAAAAATGAATCTGCTTTAGAATAGTGTTTGCTATAACAGCCGCTCCAGAACAAAGGGAGGCAAGCAGAACAAATTCAGTCCTTGCCTCCCTTTGATCTGGCTGATTTATTCTAGTTCCTTCGTTGGACTTGTAGTTTGTCATTAGCACATTTTAGTTCCTTGGTTGGACTTTTATTTGTCGCTAGATTATTTTAGGGGCCTCCATGCTAGGGGACACTTAAAATTGTTTTGGTTTTAGTTTGTTTTTTGCCTTGGATTTTGGCCTAGTCCCTTTAGGCTCTTTTCTGTTTTCCTTTTTTGTTTTTGTTAATAAAATCAGGGGGAGCTCCCTATTTAAAAAAAAATGATTCTAAAGTCAAATGATAGAAAAAATAATTATGTGATTATTATTTTATTCACATATCGAACTACCAAAACAAAAATGTAGTATCATTAAAAATAAAAGTTGCATACTAACATGGTGTAACACGAGTGGTAGATATTTGAGTTCCTTCACCATTCGGTCAAGAGTTCGATCTCTAGTCGGTGTGTATGGAAAACATCTAGTGGGAGATATCGACCCCCTAAATGAATGTCAATATCTCGAATGATTAGTCTCTGAAGTTGCATGTAGGAGTACCTTGATTTCCCAAAAAAAAAAATCAAAGCTGCATGAAAAACTTAGGCTAAACTATAGTTTTATTCTCCCTATTTTCACAAAATCAGATATTTGGTACCCCATTTTAAAACTCCAACATTTAATCCTCCTATTTTAAAAAATTCATACATTTAGTCCAAAGAGGATTTTTCTTTTTTTTTTGCTGATTTGGAAGTCTGTTAAAAAAAGCTGGTGTGGCACCTAATGTTGGCTGCCATGTCAATAAATGATCCAGTCATCATGCCACGTAATATTATAATAATTAAAATATTAAAATTAGAATTGTTTTTTACAGTTAAAATAAAAAATTGTTTTCTTGACAAGGACAATTTGTCTTTTTTACAATTAAAATAAAAAATTGTTTTTTTAAATTAAAATAAGTATTTCTTTATTTTGATTCAATTTGAGGTATATAAGTATTTCTTTATTCAGCTCACAAGCTCGAATTGCATAAATAAAAATCCGTATTTCTTTATTTTGATAAGTAATCAAAAATCTGAATAAGAGAAGTTTTTTTTGACTTGAAATGTTTTTTTTATAAGCAAATGTTAGTGGGGGATGGGGGGAGATGTTAGTTTCTAGGATTTGAACCCAGGACCTCCTTCTTGCAATCTTGCAACTCCTTCCTGTCCCTTAGCTCGCCAACTGAGCTACCTTCCTGGGACTTTGACGTGAATTTACTTCAGCTCACTCAACTAGTTAGAATCTCATAAGCATTGTAATTTAGTACCATGTAGTACTAATATAAAATTGGCAAAATTGCACTTTTGACCCATTTTGGCCCTTTATGTTTTTTTTCTCGTTTTAGTCCTTCATGTTTTTTTTGTGTCATTTTGACCCCTGCCGTTAGTTTTTTCTAACGGACGCCACGCTGGCCGTTAACTGCTGACGTGGCGTCTTAATTGTCAGGGTTGACTAGGATTCAGTAAATGACGTGGCCAATGTGGGACCAAATTGAACCAAATAAAAAATATAGGGGACTGTTATGGTTAGTCTTTTGACCACAAACACCCCTTCTTTCGCATCTATTCACACCACGCAAAAGCCCAATATCAAAGGGCCCAGTCCGAACATCAAGGGCTCAGATCAAACCACCAGATCGGACGGTCCTGATTCATTGGAATCAACCCCACCCCACTCTATAAATACAACATTCATTGCCTCATTAATGGTAAGCATACTCGTATTTATCACTTCATTAAGACTATTCCACTGACTTTAGCATCGGAGTAACTTTGCAGGTACAACACTACCAGGATCGGATACGGTCATTGACTAAGGATATCAACCACTAACTACCTCGGACCACCCTTCAAGGTCGGAAGTACAGTGCAGAACATTGGCGACCACAGTGGGAGGTCTCAGAACCAAGATCTTCTCCCCTCGCCTTAATCAATGACGACTCGAAATCTTCGTTCCAAGGCAAACAGCCACACAGTGGGAATCCATCCCGACCCAATCCTGAGACCGGTCATGCCCCATTTGGCCGAACCTCAGGCAACCCCGGACGGATTCGTTCAGAACCTTCCAAACTCCGATCAAGGGCGAGCCCAACATCAAATTTCGGACCTCGTTTTGGTACCCGGAAGCTCCGCAAGGAATCGCGTACCTCCACAAAATCAACTTCTGTCCCGACCGATGCTGTCCAACAGCTCGTCCTGCTGCTCAATCGACATGAATTGGCAAACCAAGAGAGGAGTTACCGATTTACGGATCTTGAAGCACAGGTGGCGGAGCTCCGAGCTCGGAATATCCCGGATCAGGTCTCGCCCGACCGAGATTCATCCGAAAGAAGAAATCCGGCTCGAAGGTGCCAGCTCTCGCCCGACCGAAATTCCGCCGAAAGAAGAAATCCGGCTCGAATGCGCCAAGTCTCGCCCCACCGAGATTCATCCGAAAGAAGAAATCCGGCCCGAAAGCGCCATCGATCTCAACCCAGAAGGCGACACTACCATCGTTCTCCTCCTCGTAGGCTCGAAAGGAAAGTTTCCCGTTCGCCATGCGTCGGTAGGGCAGACACCGACTCTTCACCCGATGTACGTTCTTCTCTAGCATCCTATTCTCTTAGGCAACGATCGAGGAGTAGAGAATATTCGCCTAGAAGATATCGCCCTCAAAACCGTAGGCACCCGCACCATCGGCACCGATCTCCACCGCAGAATCAAACAACCGAACGCAAAGGCCCTTTTACGAATAAAATTGATCGATACCCGGTGCCCAGATATCTCGAAAAACCTCCAGAAGGATTGAAGACCTACGACGGAACGGGCGACCCAGACAGACATTTGAGTTACTTCGACACAGTAATGCAGTATCGCAACGTCCCCATAGAAATGAAATGCCGAATTTTCCCCCTAACATTGGAAAAAATAGCATCAGAATGGTTTGAGACCCTCAAATCAAACACAATCTCCTCGTGGGACCAACTGGCCAAATTATTCTCAGCTAATTTTTCCCATTCCAAAAGCAAGCCAAAAAACAAAAACATCTTGGCGTCCATCATCCAAGAGAACTCCGAATCTTTAAGACAATATATAGAGAGAGATTTAATAAGGAAGCAGTTCAAGTTCGGAACCTCGATGATGCCTTCCGAGTTTACTTCATGGGAATGGGGCTGCGTCCCGGAAGCCCGTTCAAAAAACACATCAACACATGGGAGCCAGAGAACCTCCAAGATTTCCTCCAACTATCCCAATGTTTTATCAATTAAGAAGAAAGCGCGATGGTCGGTAAGAAACCACAACCAATCACCGAATCATCAAAGCCCCCAAATGAAAGAGATCAGCAAAACGACGGCCGAGGCTCCAGGGATCCCCGACCTCGGAACCGTCATCAATTCTACACCGAGCTCAATGTCACTCAAGCTCAAATTCAGGGTGAATGCTGGAACACGGAGTTCAGAGACGAAAAATTCCCAAAACCACTCACCAACAAGCCAGGACAACGTTCTAACAAATACTGCCGATACCATCGGAGTAACGGTCACGACACCAACCATTGCAACGCCTTGAGAGATAACATTGAGGATATGATTAAAAGGGGAAAACTTGCCGGCTATGTAAACAAACCAGAGCGTCGAGCTGACGAGAAAAAAGAAGAACGGGAACAGGAACCCAGAACAAAGGGAAAGATCAAAGCCGAGTCTGACGACGACGAATTTGATTCAAGGAAATCAAAAGGACGGTCCGTGATGATGATGATCGCAGGAGGTTTTGCCCACGAAGAATCCGGGAAGACAATGAAACGAAAATGGAAAGAGCTACTCAATATAGCGTCCACTTCAATCGCACAAACGCCTTCAAACCGACCTCCGTTGTCTTTTGGAGATGAAGACCTTCTAGATGGAAAACCTAACAAACACGTACCACTAGTTATCACGGCGGTAATCGCCAATAAAGAGATTAGAAGGATTTTGGTCGATCAAGGGAGTTCTTCAGACATCATTTTCCTCGACCTCGTGGAAAGAATGGGAATCGATAAAGAAGACATCGCTCCTTACAGAGGATCGGCACTATCAGGATTCAATGGGTCTTGAACTAAACCTCTTGGACACCTGGAACTGATGGTTTCCTACGGTGAGGAACCTTTGATAAGAATCATCAAAACAAAATTCCTCATCTTACCATGTGAATCGATATACAACTGTATTATTGGAAGACCGACTCTGGGAAGGCTCGGAGCAGTAACCTCCACCACTCACTTAAAAATGAAATTCCACTCTCTGTGCAACAAAGTCATTACCTTAAACTCAGATCTTGAATCCGCCTCGAGATGTTTCTTCCTATGGACAAAAGCAGAAAAAAAGGCCCAAGATAAAGAAGGTTTTTCACCCGAGATAACCAAAGATAAAGAAATTACAGGAAGATCAGCCGAAGTCAACTTAACCGATTTAGATGCAAGATACGACCCTGACAGCTCGGAAAATGAAGATGACGATGAGTTGGCCAGAGAACTCAAAAAGAAAATGAGAAGACCCCAGCCAGATGGAGAATCCATCGAAATACAACTCGGAGACGACCCTACCAGAACGGTAAAGATTGGAGCAGACCTATCCGAAGAAGTAAAAATCGAACTCACTCGTTGCTTAAAAGATCATTCCGATCTTTTTGCTTGGTCGGCGAACGATATGCCTGGAATCCCGCCAGAAGTAGCATGTCACTGTCATACCCTAATTTTGTCTGCCTAGGTTTAAAACCCTAATTTTCCACAAAAAATAAATAAATTGAGAAGTGTGGTTTTATTTTGAAGAGTGAAGAGCATTGTGCATGCATTTTTGGGTTTTAAAAGTCATTCTAGGGCTTTTAAATTCATTGTTAGAGTGGAAATGCATTTGTTGTTAAAAAACAAGGTTTTTAGGGCAAAAGGGTATTTTGGTCATTGTCAAAAATAAGATAATTTCTCATCAAGAATCATTGTGCAATTTTAGAGAAATTTATTTGAGGCAAAACATTTTTGGTCATGTATGTATGTATGCGCATGCATGCATACATTGTGCACAAAATTCAAATTCAAAAAAGGCATCAAAAAGGAATATTCTACAAAAATTTCAAGATGAGGTTTTTATGATATTTTTGGTCATGGTGATCTCATAAAATGGCATATTCCTAAGATTCCTAGTATGTGGCCTAAATTGGGTGTATTTTTGTACAATTATCCTAAGAAGAATAATCAAAAATGAAGGGATAATAGCATGGTCATATAATAGTACAATAGTACAAGATGACAACTTGCAAAACTTAGTGACCAAGGCTACACCCTCCCCCTTGCTTGGCCGAATTCTCCCTCCCCATTTCCTCTCCAATTTTTCATTTTTTGTCCCTCATCATGTGTGTTTCAATCCTCACCCTCCATTCAAATTTTAAATGCAATCCTAAAGTGAGATGAGATGCACAATGACCTAAATACCCTTAAACCTAGTTGCTCTCTATATATACCTTAGAAACCTCACCTCTCACACACCTTTTTTTTGGCCTCACAATTCATTCACAAAACCCTAGCACACAAACCTCTCCTCTCCTCTCCTCCTTTGGCCGAAACCACCAACAACCATTCCCTCCTCCATTTTTCTTCATTTCACTTCCCTTTTCCATCTCATATTAACTCCTACTTCATATATCATCCATCTCTTCTACCAAGATTCAAATGTTCATCATCCAATCTCAAGAACAAGGCAAGTTGCGCAAGGGTTTGGTGAAGATCTAGTTGATTTGTGGGTTTCCTCTTCATACTCTTTATTTATTAGCTTGGATTCAAGGTATACCTCAAAACTCTTGCATCATTCACTAAGTTTTTTTTTTGCATCAAAATGTAAAAATCATGTTTCTAATCTTGCATCCTACCATATTCATGCATTTTAGTGTTGGTATATTGTTGATTTGTTGATTGTTGTTGGTGAGAGGTGTCTCAAACATTTTGACAAGCACTTAGGGAGGCTTGGGTGTTTGAGATTGCTTCTCACCCTTGAATAAATTGTGATTTGTGTTGTTATCATTTTGTTTGTTGCATTTTGTGAAATAAAATTGTGTTAGGAAGCTATGAATGTTTCGCACCCTTAGTATAAAATAGGTTTAATCGAGTTTTGATGCATTTCTTTATGCAATCTTGTTATTGAGGCTTGATTTTGAAGTTCCCATGTCCAAACATGTTGTTTGATTTTGCCAATATTCATTTTTCATGTCTTCTTACTTTCACAAAAATCAAAAAAAATATGAATAGTTGTTGATTTTGGTGTTTGATTGCTTGGATCTTGTGAATAAATGTTCCTAAGTCTTGTTAGTGTCCTTTGCTCGCTTGATTTTGTGTATTTGTTGAATGAATTTGTTGTTTGGTTATGTTTTGGTTCGCAAGTTTCTAATAAGATAGGTTTTTTTGTTATTTCTTTGTGAAAAGGGTTTGCAATTGTGAGTAAAATGACTTCTCAAATTGTTTTGATGTTGCTTGTTAGTAACTTGTTTGCAAAATTACTCTATGTTGATGATTGGCAAGAGGACTCACACTTGTGCCTTAGGCACTTTCACTTTAAATGTTGAGGATTGCCTAAGATGACTCAACTTCCTTTGTGCAATTTTTGTTTAAAAATGCAAATGCTAGTTCTATAACTTGATTAATCAATTTTGGTTACAAAATGACTTGTTATTGCTTTCTTTTGGTCACTTGTGATCATGCAAATGCGATGTTCATTCTAGGTTAATAATTTGTTTTGTGTTGATGATTTGGTAAAAGGGCTAGACACTTATGCCTTTGTGCATTGTCTCAAATGTCAAGGATTACCAAAAGGGATTCAACCTTGTGTTTTTATCTTGTGTTGATGCCTAATTGAATTAAACTTTTGCATTATCTATTTGTGTGCCTATTCTTGTAACCTATTTGGTTAATGTTGATCTTACATATGCATGCCATTAGATGTTGATGACTAAGTGTCATTCTTGTGCTCAAATGTTGTAATTGGTAATGTTTATGCTTATGCTTACATTGTTGATTGCTTTGCTTGCAATTTGTTAAATGTTGCACTTTGGTTCTTGACTTGGAAATTGATTGAATGTTCTACTTTCTTTTCCTTTTGGATGCCACGCCATCCCAACAAACCTTTTGTGACCAATGTCACCCTCAAACTCCCTTCTCCTTTCATCAAATCAATCATTTTCTAAAGCTTTTTCCAAACTCAATCTTTTCTCAAATTGTTTTCATAAGACAATCAAATTCTTTCTAAGATCAACAATAAACCTTTTTGAAAACTCATAAGGAGGCAAGTCGGACGTACGGCCGGTGTTGTCTAGCGTCCTAAGATCGGAGCTGTACAGCTCAAACATCTTGGGATACTTATGAGAATCAAAACAAGTAATTAACAACTTGAACCCTATTTCAAAAATGAGTAAGGAATCGAGTCGGATGTACATCCGGTATTGGTTAGCGTCTTAGGGTTAGCGAGCTGTACAGTTCGTGCGAGCCTAAGATATTTGCTCAAATAAAAGCAACCAACCTCGCAACAAATCTTTTTCTTCCTTAATCAAAAAAAAACATTTTCAATAAGTAGGGGGCACGTCGTCTGTACAGGCGGGGTTGTCTTTGTTCTAGGTCTAGTGGACTGTACAGTCTAGGACCGAAAACCCCTACAATAAAAAACACCAACACAAAGTTTCTCAACCAAAGAGAACTACGTAAGCTTTGAATTCTCCATCGCACCGGGAGATACGTAGGAGCGGGTCACATCCCGTCAAGCACACTTTTAAAAAAATAATAAAAAGATTCTTCTTTTCCCCCATTTTCAAAAACACTTTTCTCAAATAAAAAAAAGAAGTAGAACGAATTGTTTCAAATCAACTCTGTCAAAACCGCACATCAAGTTAAAGGTTCCCTTTCGGTAGAAAGGAGGTGTGGGATGCTAATACCTTCCCCACACCTAACCGACCCCCGAACCTACATCTCTAGTTCTCAAAGGACCACCCGCCTTAAAAAAGGACCCTTTTTCAATGTTTTGGTCCCTAAATAAAAAATGTTGATGGCGGCTTCACAAATTTTCACGTTGTACGATGAAAGATCCAATCCGGATTTTTTCGGGGTGCAACAGTCACCAGCTCGCCGTTAATCCAGAAGTGAAATGGGTCTCTCAAAGAAGACAGGCTCAGAGTGGAGAGAAGACCATCGCCGCTGCAAAAACTGTCGAAGATTTAATCAAAGCAAACTTTATAACAGAAGTCAAAT
Organism: Astragalus glycyphyllos; assembly: GCA_963573325.1. NCBI lineage: Eukaryota > Viridiplantae > Streptophyta > Magnoliopsida > Fabales > Fabaceae > Astragalus > Astragalus glycyphyllos. The sequence continues at coordinate 86,163,200 of OY754308.1, read as the reverse complement.
ACACGACTTGGTTATCCAATCCAGTACTAGTTAAAAAGAGCAACGGTAAATGGCGTATGTGCATCGATTATACCGACCTAAACAAAGCCTGTCCGAAAGACGCCTTTCCAGTCCCAAGTATTGATCGCCTCGTCGACAATGCCTCCGGTTTTCGCCTACTTTCTTTCATGGACGCTTACTCTGGTTACAATCAGATCGCCATGTTTCCTCCCGATCAAGAGAAGACTGCTTTTATGACGGACCAAGGTAACTTCGCCTACCGAGTTATGCCCTTCGGTTTAAAAAACGCCGGAGCCACTTATCAAAGAATGATGAACAAAGTTTTTCAAAAACAGATAGGCAAGACCGTTGAAGTCTATCTTGATGACATGATTGCAAAAAGTGAGCGGGAAAACGACCACGTAAAAGACCTTCAAGAAATCTTCGCTGAAATCAGGAAAAATAACATGAGACTAAATCCAGAAAAATGCACTTTCGGGGTCCGAGCTGGAAAGTTCCTCGGTTTCTATTTAACAAGGAGGGGAATTGAAGCAAACCCCGACAAATGTCGATCTGTGACTGAAATGCGGACTCCAACTTCCAAAAAAGAGGTCCAAAAACTCAATGGAATGATCGCCGCTTTATCACGATTCCTGTCAAATGCGGCATTCAAATCTCTCCCTTTATTCAAGCTTTTGAAAAAAGAAAAGGAGGACGACGAAGAAAAGTTCAACTGGACAAACGAGCAAGACGAAGCCTTGCAACAACTCAAAAAAGCACTTTCAGAACCACCCATCCTAACTCGCCCATACGAGGGAGAAACTCTGTACTTATACCTATCAATCTCGGAGGAAGCTTTGGGCGCCGTTCTTATCCGGGAAACACAAACTGGTCAAAGTTCGATCTACTTTGTAAGCAAAGCACTCCAGGGACCCGAATGCAGATATCAGCAAATAGAAAAAATCGCCCTCGCCTTGGTCGTCGCAGCTCGACGCCTCCGACCATATTTTGTGGCACACCAGATAGTCGTACGCACCAACTATCCAATAAGGCAGATTTTACACCGACCCGACCTTGCCGGAAGAATGATCAAATGGGCGGTAGAGCTCTCCGAGTTTGGAATCAAGTACGAATCCCGTACGACGATGAAGGGCCAAGTCCTAGCAGATTTTGTAGCAGAAATGATTCCTGCTGATCCTATTAACGACATCTGGACTTTACACGTCGATGGATCTTCCAACCCCAAAGGAAGCGGCGCGGGTTTAATGTTGGAAAGCCCGGATAAAGTAATCATTGAAGTCTCCCTTACCTTCGCTTTCCAAACAACTAATAATCAAGCAGAATACGAGGCTTGCATCGCAGGTTTACGATTAGCAATTGACCTACGAGTCTCTCAGGTCAATCTCTACACGGACTCGCTCTTGGTCGTTTCACAAATAAACAATCAATTTGAGACCAAGGATCCAACCCTGCTGAAATACCAACTCCGAATCCGAGAGTTACTCACACAGTTTAGAACAGCCGAAGTAAAGCACATCCCCAGATCCCAGAACCAGAGGGCGGATATCCTATCAAAACTCGCCAGCTCCAAGGTCGCCGGTAATCACCGGACGATCATCCAAGAACTACTTAGAAGACCCAGTATCTCCCTTATTCCGACTTATAGTTCCGCAATTTGTTCGATTGAGGAGGACCAAAGTTGGATCACTCCAATATTGGAATACATCAAGACAGGAATTGAACCTCCAGATTCGGTAGAAGCGAAAATCATCAGGAGAAAAGCCTCCTCCTTCTCAGTCATAGATAATACATTGTACAAGAGAAGCCTCTCCTCACCATTATTAAAATGCATTGAAAGGGAACAAGTACATTCCGTCCTAGCTGAAATTCATGAAGGAATATGTGGGCAACATCTTGGCACCCGTTCCCTAGCTCGAAAAGCCCTACGCACAGGATATTATTGGCCGACCATGGAAGGCGATGCCAAAAACTACGTCAAAAAGTGCAAAAAATGCCAGATCTACGCCAACGTTTACGTCGCCCCAGCATCCGAACTTCGAAATCTATCCTCCACATGGCCCTTTGCCCAATGGGGAATAGATCTCCTAGGTCCATTCTCAACTGCTCCAGGCCAAAACAAATTTCTCATAGTAGCAATTGATTATTTTACCAAATGGATTGAAGCAGAGCCCTTAGCCGCCATAACCGCGAGGAACTGTCTGAAATTTTTCAAAAAGAACATCATGAGCAGATTCGGGATCCTCGAATCGATCATCACTGATAATGGGACTCAGTTCGCCGACAAAGGTTTCAGGAAAGTGATGTCCGACTTCAAAATCAATCATCATTTTACTTCCGTAGAACACCCGCAAACTAACGGTCAAGTAGAAGCAGCCAACAAGATACTCCTTAACGGTTTGAAAAAAAGACTGAACGACGCCAAAGGTAATTGGGTAGAAGAACTCCCATATGTTCTCTGGGCTTACAGAACAACCCCTCAAAGCTCAACGGGAGAAACGCCGTTCCGGCTATCCTATGGCAGCGAGGCGGTCATCCCGGTGGAAATCAGCGAGCTAAGTTGGAGAGTAGCGAATCCCAAAAAACCCGCAGAAAATTACCGAGCTTTAAAAGAAAACCTCGATCTCATCGACGAAGTTCGAGGACGAGCCACACTTCGAGAAGCCATCGTCAAACAAAGCGTTGCAACTCGATACAATGCCAAGGTCATCCCCAGAGATTTCGAAATCGACGACTTAGTCCTTCGAAGAGCCGACATTGGTTTGAAAAATGCTTCGCAAGGAAAATTAGCACCCAATTGGGAAGGACCTTACCGTGTTAAAAGTAAGACCGGTACCGGGGCTTTCAAATTGGAAACACTTTGCAAAAAGGAGATCCCCCGAAGCTGGAACACCACAAAGTTGAAAAGCTATTACATTTAAGGACACGACGGTTTTGCGTGTGCCATTTTTCGTGTAACGGTAGTCCCTACCACTATAAATCTACAAACTCCTTCACTAATACTTCTTGGACCGATCTCATAAGATCTCCATACGTGGCCAAAGCAGTCACAACCCTTAGGGGCGAGTTCAATCCGGGCCGAGTCGTGGTAAACTGCCCAAAAGGTACGAAAGGTCCGTTAAGGATTTCTCCTTAACTCGATCATTGGCCTAAGTAGCCAAGAACCCTAATGGACGAGTTAAATCTGGGCCGAGTCCTGGTAAACTGTCCTTAGGCCCGATCTTACGAGAGTTCTCAACAGGTTTTCTCTAAATCGTTTGAAGAGCTCCTCTCAAACCTTTTTAAAACCTACGAGAATTCCCAACAGGTCATCTCTAAAAACATTTGAAGAGCTCCTCTCAAACCTTTTTATACCTACGTCCCACACTTATCATTTTTTTCTTATCAAGTTTTTTCTTATCAAGAACTATAAAGTCAAGACTATGAAAATTGGTAATTACGGTGACGAATACAAAATTACTTTCATTACAACCACCTCGGAAACGGCCGAGACCTCAAGTTTTATAAACAAAAACTAAAAACTAAATCAAAACTGGATCTCTTACAAAACTGGATCTGAACATAAATCAGGCAGACCTGGGATGAACCACGGTCTTCACATTAGTCTTGATATCGACCTTCACGATCTGGTCTCCCTCGATCTCATGATCCACATTCAGGACGGCTCTGTCAAGATTAAGAGAAGGATAAACAAGAGCAATTTGATCAAGTGCAAGATCGAAGCCATCTCCTGCCATTTCCAGAGCAAGATCGGCAGCAGTCCGCGCTTCCTTCTTAGATTTTATCAGCTCAGCGCGGGTTTGGGCAAGCTCTTTCTCAAGCACTGCGCATCGATCTTCAGGAGTGGAACTAGTCCCAGCCTTGTTCTCTTCGAATTTTTTCAGCGACGCCATCAGCTCTTGAATCCGATCCTCCAACCTTTTAATTGTATCTTCAGCAATCTCCCTCTCTCCTTCAAGCACTCTAATCCGATCGTTCAGCTGACCGATGCGAACAGTGCTATCCTCGATCTGCGACTTAGCAGAATTATGGGATTTTTCAAGATCATCCACATAAGCCTTCAAAGTCTTCAAGTCGTTCAGAGTGTTACCCAGGACTTTATTCTTTTCTGCCAGTTCTTTCAGAGCATTGAATAACTTGGCCCTCTCCCTGGTTACCAACTCTGAAAAACGAATAAAGTCAGTAAGGTAGGTAAAAAAGAACGGCAAACGAACTCCAAAAAGAAACACCTCACCTTCATGACGACGTTCCATCTCCTCCCTCTGCAATTTGGTTACATCGGCCAAATGAACAAAGAGCTTTGCGGCCGCACTGACTGGATCGGTAAGGTATTCCTCCATATTCTTTTCCATAAAACTCGCATCCATGGGAACAGGAGTTGCTTTCTTAGAAGATCTATGCCCTTTGGAAGACTTAGAATCTGTTGGAATCATCACCTTCTTCTTCTTCACCTGCTTTGAAGAGGCTCCCTCATTCGCCGGTTTTCTCTTCCGATGCTGAAGATCTTCCCCAGGATTCTCCTGCAGCTATTCCTCGTGGACGGTCCTGATTGGGGAAACGTGAACGGCACCGCTTAGATCGGGAATATTTTCTGGAACTTCTGGGTTTGCATGATCACCTTCCTCGACCCCCAGGTTCTCCAACGCCATCCTTCTCAATTGAGCAATCCTACTTCCTGCCATCGTATCTGAAAACAAAGAAAAAATTGGACGAATCAGTCAAAATCATTAACAATTATCTGCCAAAAGATAAATTGACAGATCAAAATACGACCCTACCTAGAACCCCCATAACCTTTCTTCTGGTAGCACATTTAACCAGACGATCGACAGGAATGCCTCGGTATTTATGCTTGGTATAGGGCACTTGAGATGAAATAAACAACAAAATATCTCTGGTCAGGATATCAGCACAGGAAAGATGAGATTCGCCGACATGATAGGATCTAGGAGATCGGTTATAATGACCAAGTCCCCATCCTATGGGAAACTTAGTGGACACCAAAGTTTGCCCATCCGAATCAAATCTCCCCACATGGTCAATTGCCTCACTGTTCACCGGTTCCACGAAATAAAAAAGCTCCTTCCACCTCCCCTTCAGCGAATCTGAATAAGCCTGGAAAATCTTGGCACCTTTCAAAGACCGATGGGGAGCAGTCTTCTGAGGATGTGGTTGTCGTTGGTGTAAAAAACACGGAGACCGATGTCGTCGTGGTGGAGACGGCGTCTTCTGAATCGATGCGTTCCGATGATGAGCAAGGGTCTTCGCATACTCAAGAAGTTGCCGTTGACGTGGCTGCCGAGGCTGATGATCGTACATCTGCTTTGACTGATGGTTATTCTAGCACTGGTCCGGGGCGAGTCGATCTTCCTATGCCTTATGACGTGAATGTTCCTCGCATTCTTAATTGGGTCGCTTCTTCTGTTACTGAAACAAGATCTCTGTACGAAGCAGGGGAAGATATGAGCACTTTTGTAGATAAGTTATCCATTCGGGGCCGACTTTGGAACGTCGAGGGTATGAGATCCGATGAGCATGCAGCGACCTGGCCAGGATCCTTGAAATTTGTCATGTATGATGTATTGGTATCCGATATGCATATCCGTCCACCGTTTACTAATCTTCAACAGACTGTTTTGGCGAGATTGGAATTGGCACCTTCGCAACTTCATCCCAATGGTTGGGCGTTTCTTCGAGCCTTTGAATTGATATGCCTCGAACTTGATCGTCCAGTGTCCGCCGATCTGTTTTTTCATTTGTTTGAGGTAAATAGGAATAAAGCAGGGGACCTAACCCCTATTTATAGTGGGCCTCGCAGAACTGGATTGGGCCTAAATCGAATCGACCCATCCCATCAAAGGCTTTCAACACACGCATACGCCTACCAAAGCGTCACCATCATTAGCCGCCATTGGGAAACGCGCTCTGACAAGCGCAATAAATGCAAAAGCACCAATTCGAAATTCGAAATTATTATAACGGTCAAAATTCACTTCATCACTATCAGACCATACTCGACATCGGTAAGAAAAAACGCTTCGTGTCTCATCAAACATCGAACAGATAAGATCGCCTCCCCATCTCGTAGCAACGTCTGAAAAATCACAGCTCGTTCGGAGATCATGAAAAGTCATCATAATCTCGTCAAGTCAAGATCGCCTCTAAGACGACCAGACTTGGGGGGCAACTGTTATGGTTAGTCTTTTGACCACATACACCCCTTCTTTCGCATCTATTCACACCACGCAAAAGCCCAATATCAAAGGGCCCAGTCCGAACATCAAGGGCTCAGATCAAACCACCAGATCGGACGGTCCTGATTCATTGGAATCCACCCCACTCCACTCTATAAATACAACATTCATTGCCTCATTAATGGTAAGCATACTCGTATTTATCACTTCATTAAGACTATTCCACTGACTTTAGCATCGGAGTAACTTTGCAGGTACAACACCAGCAGGATCGGATACGGTCATTGACTAAGGATATCAACCACTAACTACCTCGGACCACCCTTCAAGGTCAGAAGTACAGTGCAGAACAGGGACCAAATTGACACAAACACAAAATATAATCAATCACTCTCCATCTTCTTCCTCCATCTTCTTCTTCTTCTTCTCCGATGAGCCGCCACCATCTCTGGCGAGCCGCCGCCGCCACCACCACAAATTTGTTTTCAAATCCCCAATTTCTTCACCTGCTTCATTGAATATTTAAATGCTTGAACTTTCATAAATCTCCCAATATACACTTCTATTCAACTTCCATTAACAATCAAGCATGGGGATAAGTTAAGTATGCATAATGGAAGTTAAATAACTTGTCAAAGTTCAATAGCTAAATTGCAATTCATTATTTCCTTCATAATCATATGATCTGAATCAAGTAACCCTGTTTCATGACAACAGGGCAAGTTGGAGCTATAAGATTGGGTATTAGCAAGGCTTTGCAAAACTGGGAACCAGATTTGCGACCTGCTATTAGAAATGGTATATACCATTTTTCTCTCTTTGTTGTGGCTGTGTTGTTTATTTGTTGTCGCTATGACGAATTACTAAACTAGTTTTTTGTTGAATCTTGATCAGTTGGTTTCCTGACAAGAGATTGGGGATGGTTTCATTGAAAAATTGGGGATTTGAAACCAAATTTAGGGATTTGAAAAATTGGGGATTTTGGGTTTTGAAGAAATTGGGGATTTGAAACCAAATTTGTGGTGGTGGCGGCTCGTCGGAGAAGAAGAAGATGAAGATGGAGGAAGAAGATGGAGAGTGATTGATTATGTTTTGTGTTTGTGTCAATTTGGTCCCCTATAATTTTTATTTGTTTCAATTTGGTCCCCCATTGGCCACGTCATTTAATGAATCCTAGTCAACCCTGACAATTAAGATGCCACATCAGCAGTTAACTACCAGCGTGGCGTCCGTTAGAAAAAACTAACGGCAATGGCCAAAATGACACACAAAAAAAACATGAAGGGCTAAAACGAGAGAAAGAAAACATAAAAGGCAAAAATGACACAAACCCCAAACATAAATGGTCAAAAGTGTAATTTAGCCTATAAAATTTGTAATCTAAATCTATCAAGAAATAAATTTATTGAACCATAGTATCTTTCCTCTTATAAAGCTCTAGGGTCAAACTACACACAAACAACCGGTCAAACACACTTTTAAGCTGTATTTGTATACATTATATGTACTTAAATACAGTTTATATACTAAATAAAGATAAGGTCTGATGGCACATTTGTAAACCGATTACAAAATCTCTCTAACAATAAAAAAAAAAGTAAATAAAAAATATAGAATCTATCAACCCATCACTTTGGGGCGCATGGTGAGAGGGAAGTTGATGCTTGATCTGAAAACTGCAGCAGATAGATTGAAAGATGCGATTTTGACATACGAGGTGGAGGTTCAAGAAGAAGTGCGCGACCCAGAGACTGTTAGGTTGTGGAATCTTAGAGCAAGGCAAGAAGAGTGTAAGGCGGCGGTCGCTGTTGTTGCCGGAGAGATTAAACGCGATTGTTCCTCGCCGGTGAGAATTTACGGTGCCGTGAGGTAAACGAGGTTCAGAAGAAACAATTTGGAAAAGACGCAAAGAGCTAAAAAAAAGTTCACTACGATTACGAAGAAGATGAATTGTAAAGAGCTGTAAGTGTGACGGTGGTAGAGAAAATGTGAAGTGGAGTTGTGATGTCATCAAAGAGAAACGTGAAAAACCAAATACTTTTACAATCTAATTTTTAATTTTTCAAAAAAACTTGAAAATTGAAACCTGCACACAACTTTAGTGCAAAACCACTATTGCTATTTCCAAAAACCATCTAAACTATCAAAGTCTCTTGAGATTTGGAACATCAATCTTACCACCGTTTGTATCACGTGAGAAAGTAGAAAAAATGAACACATTTTGTGGGATCCATTTGGGGTGTTTGTGGTGTGATTTTGTTCGGTTTTGAGCCTCAAAATCATTTGGATCGTAAAGTAAAAATATGTGTAGTTTCGTTTGGTTTTGTTGGCTTCTTAAAGAAAATCCGAACAAAATCAATATGGTTTGGATTGAATTGGTTTGGTTGGATCGGTTTTTTGTGAGATGAAACATAATTTAAAACAGTGTTAAAATTAACTAATTTAATATGACATATGAATATTACTACTTTGCCGTTGACACCGGAAATATTTTGGAACTTTTAATATAACTGTATTGGAAGAGAAAGGAAGTAGTAGCTTGGCTTTTAGCTAGATAAAAAATGGTTTACTAAATTGTACATTTGCAAAGAATTTAAAAGTTTGATTACCTTGAATTTCAATTGTGGAGTTTAATCATATTTTGAAGTTCTTAAAATGTTAATTCTGATATTTGGCAGCCTTTCAGCCTTTGCACCATATAACTTTGTCACCTCTAGCACCCTGTACGTTGTTATTGATGTAAACTAGGTATGGTTTTAGGTTTATGCACCCATGTTTACTTGCTGCTCTTCCACTAAAAAAATGTTTACTTGATGTCCAATTTGAAAGAACTTCATTAATTTATATGCTTTCAACGAATGCTGTTATTTTGTTATGTTATATTTATCTCATATTTTGTCATATTTTTTTATTTGTCACGTACCAACTAAACATGTTTAGCAACAAGACAGACCCGTGCAGCGCACGGGTGTGAGGGTCTAGTATATAATGAAGTTAAGAGTCTAACAATACGTATTCATCTTCAACTTAATTACTATTTTAGGAGCTTAATTTTACAAATTTCTGTTGATTGTCATTTGTCAGCCTAGTAACCGGTGTCAATGGATTCATACTCGTAAACTTGAGTGAAAATAAAACTGTAAATTAGATATGCGATTCCTGAGGAGATTCCGAACCACAGCTTGAACCAAACACGTAACGATGCTTCTAGTGGGATATGATGCCACCACAATTTGAGTATTTGACTGCGTCTACCTAGAAAACACAAGACATGTGGCACTCTCCCTCTGAGTTAGATTAAACCCCGTGACTAGCTAAACACGTTCACCTCCCTTCTTTTTTTTCTCACTCTCTAGTCTCTACATCTCAAACTGTCTCTGCTGAAGAACACATTTCGCGCTTCCATTTTTGGCAGTTATTTCGTTTTCCGCGCCCTCCCCTATATTTATACCAAACAACACTTGTCTTCTCTTCTGCCTCCCTATTATAGAAAATCAACATTCAACTCTTCCAATTCTTTAGCACCTTCCGTACGTCAACAGGTAGGTAATTACTAACCGCCCTATTCTCTTACACTCCTCATCATCATCGTGTTCATCAATTTATTCACCAATGCGCTTTTCATGAATTCAAATCTCCCTTTTTCAATTCCATCCATAACATAACGTAATTTCTCTTTTCTCTAGAATCTCTATTATATTATGTAAACATCTAGTGAATTCTTTGTTATGTTATGAATAATTGGTTACGATACGTCACGAGAAATTTCTGACTTTCAAACTCTGAGTGATTGAATTTGAGTTTCTGTGTCATTGCTTGGGGAACAAGATAGACAGCGATTCAATACTATCACGTTTCATTGTTTTTTATACATAACGTGTATTGTTTCACGTTGTGGTTTGAAGGATTATAAACTATACAGGCTGTGAATTTTTATTCTACAGATAAAAGCACTTAATTGCCGCCGCCATAGAGAAACAATGGACATAGTTTACCATGCTCACATCGATCGGGAACTTGAATCGCTCATAGAAAGAATACATCCTCCCAGGTACCACCACAACAGCACCATCTTAATTTCTTTTTTACTCGTGTGAATTTGATTCTATCTTCTTGTTTAATTTTGCGTCATCAATATCATTATTATTAAACGTGTTTAATTTTGTGTTGGCAGCGTCTGTATAGACAATGATTCTTGCCGAGACTGCACTATTGTAAAGGTTTGATACAATTCTTTATATATTCAACTTGATTATGTTAAAATCATGCATTATTATGTCATACGAATTAAACCATATTCAGCTTGATTAGTTGTTTTATTAGGAATATAGGAAGAACTGTGATACACATTAGTTAAAAAGTTTGGATTGTGGATATCCAAATACTAGGAAGAGGATAGATAAAAGAACTAAGAATTCTACCTAGCTTTGTACTTCTGAAAGCCGACTTAATTAATTTATTCACTGTTTTCTGATTCGTAGACACTGTAGTGATCTTGTAAAGACAAAAGAAACAGCTCTTCTCCGTAGACAAATCCAAATTTGGTTAGAATTCTGTGTAAATGACGTAATCTGGCATTAAATTGAGTCCCCATTTAATCATTTTCATTATCAATAATGTACCAATAAAGGACTCATCAGTTTATGGATCAAAAGCATAAGTTGAGTGCAGAATTCATGTAGTTGCTGGCAGCCAAAAAAGAGTCAAATGACATAAGCTTTTGGCTAGAGAGGTCTAAAATGCATAAGCACGAATTTGTTTTTATTTCTGACAAAGCATAAACACCAATAAAAAGACTACTTTGACATCATTTTTTATAATAATTTAACATTTAATTTATTAAATGATGTGTTGCCGACAAATTAACAGGTTGATAGCGCAAACAAGTATGGGATATTATTGGAGATGGTACAGGTGTTGACAGATCTTGACCTCATCATTTCCAAGTCATACATTTCATCTGATGGTGGATGGGTTATGGATGGTCAGTGTATCTCTTTTGACACCCTTTTTTCTTAAACCTTTTTTTGATTATTAATTTTCCTCTACCCACCAATATGATAACTGAGAAAGTAATAATTATTAAAAAAGGCTTACTTTTATCTTGGATGACCATTTTTTTGAAGATACCTTAGTATGAATGAGTTATGTTATCATGAATTATCATCCACAAACTTTATTTTGCTACACGATGATGCAGTATTCCACGTGACCGATCAAAGTGGTAAGAAGCTCAAAGACGAAAATCTCATGCGCAAAATTAAGCAGGTTTTTCTATCTTTTCCCATACTATTATTAAATAACTAAATAATTGTAGAGATGATTGATAAATGTAGATGGTGAAATCTTTGTTATTCACATTGAGAGTGAGAACTTATAGAGGTTCTCTCAAATATAATTCTGTTACAACATTGTTCCCAACTAACTAGTAACTGAGAATTGAATTAACAAAATGAACAGAATACTGAAAGGTCAACTTAACATAGTTGACTATTACAAGAGATAGAAAATTACAAAAATGACCTCAACATTCCCTCCATTAAACTAGATGCACATGAAACAAAGCATGAGTTTACTTCAGGAACTTGACAAATACCAAACAATTCTCTGATTCTGGAAAAACTTTCTCTGATGAGGGGCTTTGTAAATGCATCTGCAACTTTCTCTTTAGTACCACATTGAGTTAGTTTGATGGATCCAGCTTTAACCAAGTCCCTTAGGATGTGAAATCTCACTTCAATGTGTTTGCTCTTGCCGTGGAGTATAGGATTATATGACAATTTTATAGCAGAACTGTTATCACACATGATCTCAATACGATCTTCAGAAATCAGACCAATTTCCTACATAACCTTCTTCATCCATATTGCCCGACAGGCTGCTCCTCTAGCTGCTACAAACTCAGCTTCACTGGATGATAGGGTGACAATTGGTTGCTTTTTAGATGACCAAGCAACTGCACCATCACTGAGAATAAAAGCATAACCAAATGTACTCTTCCTATCTTCAATATCCCCTGCATAATCACTATCCGTATAGCCCAGTAATTCTTCATTCCCTCTCTGTTTGTACTTGATCGCCAATTGTATAGTGCCTTGCAAATACCTTAGGACACGCTTGGCAGCAAGTAAGTGTTGCTGTGTGGGATTACTCATATATCTGTTGGGCAAATTAACAGAATACATGATATTTGGCCTTGTTGTGGTCATGTAGATAAGGCTACCAATCAGCTGCTTGTAGTGAGTCTCATTCACTTGTTCACCTTTCTCGTCTCTGTCAAGTTTTGTACCTAGAACCATGAGAACTAAAACTAAATAACATGTTGAACCTTGCCAACAATTCTGCTGCATACTTTCTTTGACAGATATAGATCCCATCAGACTCTTGGATCACCTCAATGCCAAGAAAATACTTCATTCTTCCCAAATCAGTCGTAGAGAATTCTCTCTTCATTGAGTCCTTGAACTCCTTCATCATATCATCATTGTTGCCTGTGAAGATCAGGTCATCCACATACACTCTGACTAGCAATATATCATTTTTATCATTGTTTTTGAAGAACAATGTCTGCTCACTCTTGCTGGCAGTGAAGCCCTCTTGGAGAAAGTAAGCTTCAATGCGACTAAACCAAGCTCTTGGGGCTTGTTTTAGTCCATATAATGCTTTGTGCAGCCTATAAACTTTATCCTCACTTCCTTTCTTAACATAACCCTTAGGTTGTTCCACATAGACCTCCTAAGTCAACTTTCCAAACAAGAAAGCTGATTTTACATCAAGTTGGTATAGTGTCCACCCCTTTTGAGCTGTTATGCTATTATGAGTCTAATTGTATAAAGCCTACTCACTGGAGAAAAGACCTCAGTATGGTCTACTCCTTGCTTGTGAGTATCCTTTAGCAACCAACCTAGCCTTATATTTATCCACTTCACCATGTTCGTTAAGCTTGGTCTTGTATATCCATTTAACACCTATCCTCTTGGCTCCTGGAGGTAGGTTAGTCAATTCCCATGTATCATTTTTCACAATTGAAGCAATTTCTGCATCCATAGCTTCCCTCCATTTACTATCCTTTGTTGCAACTTCAAAGCAATCTGGTTTAGAGTTCTCTATGCTAGCTACATACACTTCTTCATTATCTGACAAGCCTTGGCCACTTTCATAGTCATTAAACCAGGTAGGGGGCTCTCCTAGTTCTGACCATATTTTGTTCCTCTTATTCTTCAATATCTCTTTTTTTTTATTTTGATAGGCAAAATGGTTAGAAATTAGTGTGTTAATAGTTAGAGGGGAGGGGGAGCAGGGTTTGAACCACGTACGCCTACATTTTCACCATTCTTCAGTATCTCTATTAGAGTGAGCATCAATTTTTTGCTCATCAGCAGCTTTTGTATCTGTATCACTTGCCTCAGATTCCTGGCCTTCCTCAGGTGAGGACTATGATTCTTCCCACTCAAGATTTGTTATAACTTCTGGCTTGTATTTTTCATCTCAATTCCATTGCTCTCCTTCTTCAAATACAACGTCTCTGCTCACAACTATCCTTTTCTCAACAGGATCATAGAGTCTGAACCCCTTGGATTCATCACTTACACCCAGAAATACACATTTACAGCTCTTATTTTCAAGTTTGGTTCTTTTGGCATTTGGAATATGCACATATCCAATGCAACCAAACACTTTAAAATGAGACACATATGGTTTACTTCCACACCAGGCCTCTTCTGGTGTCTTATTTTTAACAGCTAAAGTGGGACTTCTATTCAAGACATAAATTGTCCATCTTACTGCTTCTGGCCAGAAACTTTTAGGGATATTTTTACCACTTAGAAGGGACCTTCCATGTTCATAACAGTCCTACTTTTCCTCTCCACAACCCCATTTTGTTGAGGTGTGTAAGGAGTGGTTAAATGTCTCTTAATTCCAGCATCAAGACAAAATTGGTTGAATTCAGTGGATACAAATTCTCCATCCCTATCAGTCTTAAGACACTTTATTTCTAAGCCAGTTTCTTTTTCAACCATGCATTTAAAATGCTTAAAATGAGTGAATACTTCTGATTTTTCATTCATAAAGTAGACCCATGCTTTCCTAGAAAAATCGTCTATGAGACACAGGAAATATCTATTGTTACTGTTGGAGGCAGGGGCATTGGGCCACACACATTTGCATGGATCAACTCCAGTCTTTCTTTGGCTGTCCAACAGCTCTTCTTAGGTATAGGGTCTCTATGCTGCTTCCCATTCATGCAATCAGGACACGCTTTGCTGTTGACTGTCAAGTGAGGCAAGCCTGTTACCATTTCCCTTCTCTACAGTGTGCTCAGTCCTTTATTGCTTTGATGCTCGTATCTACAGTGCCAAAGGTGAGTTAAATCTTCACTTGAAGTGTGAAAACAAGCTAAGCCAGATTGATTATCTCCTTGAACATTGTTTCCAATCAACTTGAACATTCTGTTTGAGGCAGCTTTGGACTCTAGAATCAATCCTTTCTTAGGGTGGTAGATTTTGCAACTACCCCGCCCTCCCATGAATAGAACAGTGATACCCTTCTCTTGAAGTTGCCCTATGCTCCAGAGGTTACTCTTAAGTTCAAGGACATAGTAAACATTAGAGATCAAGTGCACCTCTCCATTAATCCTCACTTTACCACATCCTTTCCCAGCCACTTCCATCTTGGTGTCATTCCCAAGCTTTACACTTTGTTTAACTTTCTCGCCCAACTTTGTGAAGAATTTCTTGTTACCACTCATGTGGTTTGATCATGCAGCGTCAAGAAACCAGATTTCTTCATTTCCATCTTCTTTTGAATCTGTGAGAGCCAACAACATCAGTAATTCCTCATTTGTCATGCACCACAACTTCTTTTGCTTCAATCAAAGGATCTTTGTGAGCCATCAAAACCATCATTTCTTCCTCGTTGAATAAAGAAACAAGTTAGCACTTGTTTCTTTATCCCATTCAGGACACTCATTCCTATAGTGTCCAATTTTACGGCATTTGTAACATTCTACTGTATCTCTTCTTTGCCTTCCTCTTCCTCTGCCCCTTCCTCTAATACATATTCCCTCTTCCTCTACCACCTGAATCAAACCTTTCTTGCGAGACAGAGCTTGCTCTTCACCACGAGAGGTTTTGTGCATTTTTTATTCATGTATGATTAAAGAACTGAGAAGTTCTTCAATTGACATCTTATCAGTATCTTTAGATTCTTCGATTGGGCATACCATGTAATTGTATTTCTCAGTCAAAGTTCTAAGGATCTTTTCAAAAATTATCACATCTTGAACGCCGCTATCCCATTAATTCTCATCCTATTCGCTACGGATAAAACCCTAGAAACATAATCAGTAACTATGTCACCTGATTTCATTTCCAAAGCTTCGAATTCATTCCTTATGGCGTTCAAGATTGAGTGCTTGACCCTCGCATTCCCTTGATATCTCTTCTTCAGTGAATCCCAAATCTGCTTCGATGAATCTTTCTCCAGAATTAACTCGAGGATTGATCTGTCAATGGCTTGGAACAAATAGTTCTTCGCCTTCAAGTCCTTGAGTCTAGCTTCATCCAATCGCTTCTGCATGGCCTCGGTTAACACCACTCCCGCCTATGGTTCGACAACCCCCGTCTCGATCAAGGTCCAATACTCCTTCGATCGCAAGAAATTTTCCATTAACATGCTCCAGTGCTCATAGTGCCCATCGAATTTTGGAATCGTTGGTTGCACAAAGTTTCCTTCGTTCGCGTTCGCATTGCCATCGTAGAATTGCGATTCTTGATTTCTCGTTTCTGTGATCTTGAAAATCAGGCCCCTTGAAGGGCTCCGATGCCAATTTGTAGAGAGGATTGACAAATGTAGATGGTGAAATCTTTGTTATTCACATTATAGAGGTTCTCTCAAATGTAATTCTGTTACAATATTGTTCCCAACTAACTAACAACTGAGAAGTGATTAACAAAATGAACAGAATACTGAAAGGTCAACTTAACATAGTTGACTATTACAAGAGATAGAAAATTACAAAAATGACGTCAACAAAAATAGTATGTAGAAAATGTCATCATGTAGTTTCATCTATTTTTAGTATTTAACTTTTCAAAGAAACAAGTAATTCAATTATATGAAATTAAAATAAAATGTGAAAGCTAATTAAATAAATATGTATATTTTATGTTACAGGAACTGTGTGCAACCAAGGCAAAAGGGGATATAACAAGGGAAGCAGAAATGTCTACACGTGAGAAACCAAATTCAAAAAAACAACAGAAGGTGGTAACAGAGAACACAGCCTTAGAGATGAGTGGAATAGACAAACCAGGCCTATTATCAGAGATATCAGCAGTGTTACTGGACTTGGGCTGCAATGTTACCTCTGCATCAGCATGGACCCACAATGACAGAGTGGCCTGTATAATCTACGTCGAAGATGCATCCAAACCTGGCCCAATTAAAGACCCAATACGATTGGCCCAAGTAGAGGAACAACTAGAGAATGTGGTAGAGGCCCATGGCGGGAACGGAGAGAGGAAGAGGGTGAGGTTGACAAACTTTGCAGCTGGTCGCACCCATACTGAAAGGCGGCTCCACAAGCTAATGTACGCCGACAAGGATTACGAGAGTTGTTGTGCTTGTCATGGGGATAGTAGTGGGGAGCATAAGAAAGGTTGTGATGGGACCCATGTCTCCATTAGTAGATGTGAGGACAAAGGGTATTGGGTTGTTAACGTGAGGAGCAGGGACCGTCCTAAGTTGTTGTTTGATACGGTCTGTGTGTTAACTCTCATGCAGTATGTGGTCTTTCACGCCGCCATTTTTTCTGAGAAATCCATGGCTGATCAGGTACCGCCAAATGCTTACCATATTTAATCTTATATAGTACTAGTACTCTCTAATAAGAGGATGTTATTAAATTATTTGTCACATGCGATATGTTTAATCTGTTATTGATCCTTGATTATGTCTTGTAGGAATACTACATAAGGCACAAAACAGATTCTTCAGCTCTCCACACAGAAAGCCAAAGGGAACAACTCACCTTATGCATAATCGCTGCTATAGAGCGCAGAATCTCACATGTATGTTATAAAACCCCTAATGAGTTTTTTTTTTTTTTTGTTAAATGGGTTTTCCTTTATTATATTTCTTTTCTTTAGCCTACAAAAAAAGAATTAATGGTGTGGATCTTGATATATAGGGATTAAGGGTTGATGTTTGCACTCAAAACAGAATGGGGCTATTATCGAAAGCGACTAGGATATTTCGTGAAAATGGACTATCTATATCAAGGTTTGAGATTGGAACACAAGGTGAGAATGCCGTAGGAACATTCTTTGTCATAGATTCTTCAGGTCAAGAAGTGAACCCATATATAGCGGAATTGCTGAGGCAAGAGTGTGGTGGATCCATAGTTACTATTGATCTTAAGTCGCCACACAGGTTATCTCAATCATTATCCTCTTCATTGAGAGGTGAAAACAATAGCAGTATGGAGGCTAAGCCAAGATTTTCTCTTGGAAGCATTTTATGGTCTCACTTAGAAAGGCTTTCCGGCAATTTTAGCTCTATTAAATCTTGAGAAGCTCACATCTTGAGAATTGGTACCGTTGATGTATTGTCTCTAATTAATAAAAAGTTGTGTACATAGAATTCTTAGTTAGGTTTTAGTTTCTGCAACCAAAAAAAATCCTACTCCTCAGGGAAGGGAAAAAAAACCAGAGTGATAATTCTCTAACGTGTCTTGATTTGGTCATTGTACATATTTTTCCCAATGAATATCACGGTCTGTTCCACGATGAGAGTTAGAATGACGGGTGGTGCCTTTTAACATGCAAAAGTTGTTACATTTTTGCAACATGGAAAAGTTTCAATAATTTTTTTTGATTTATACATTAAAAATTGATGCACCGGAAGGAAGAAAGAAGGGATACTCATCTTTTGAAGGAGCTACCTATTATATTTGTTTACTAAATGATAATTGAAAAATATTATTTTTCTGAAGTTGAATTTCAACCAAAATTATTTTTCGTTTGGTAATTGTACCCGCAATTTTTCTGTCAGCAAAGTGAATTATACGAATTATAGGATGTATACTTCAACTTGTTACAATAAAATGATTCAAATTTGTACGGTTCTGAAAGGGTTATTCCACCAATTCTAAAATACAAACATGAATTACTCTCAAATTTGCTAAAAAGGAAGTCCAAGAAAGAGTTGATACTATTTACATTCTAAGAAATATCACCCACTTTTTTTAAAATTGAGAAAGGGGGAAATTTCATTAATCAAAATGACACTAATTGTCATTTTACAATTGTCCTTGAGGGGATTCAAATTTAACACCTTAGGATACGATGCTAAGCTCTTACCATTGAGCTAGCACCTCAATTTTAAAGATCAACCAAATTGCCTTTTCATCATTTAAGTAGTGTCATTTCCATTTGTTTTATAGTGCCGTGTTGAAATTCTCACAAGTTATTCACTCCTCGACTGCCTTCTTTCTTTCCTTTGCAAACAATCTCCCAACTGACCCAACATATTTTTTGATGATTAGCATCCCCCAAAGGAAATTTCATTGAATACAAGTGAACATGTACACGATTGTTTTTTGCTGGGCCTTGAAGGAAAAGAATACAAAGAAAAATGCTACCCAACACTGAATTGATTAAAGTCACCTCCACCCAATTGAAATTGAGTTCTTTCCAAAACGAAAGTCTCTCTTTTTGGCATACTTTCAACTACATGTATCACACCTTGGGCTGGCTCCCACTGCAAGGCCTGCGAATTTTGAATAAGCCTCTAAACTCTAAGACTAGTTTCTCAACCCTAAGACTAGTTCAAAGATTCTTAAATAGGTTTTGACCCTAAGACTAGTCATTTACAAATTGTTGTGTGAAATCTCAAATTATCATTCACATTCTATCCCCCAAATTTTGAGTTAACCGACATTTCAATGCAAAAAAAAGTGACAGGAGGAAATCCATTCCAGGCATGGAAAGTAATTAAGACCAGTGCAGAACTTCTTGAAATCCATTGAAAGTGTATATTCTTAAACCGAGAACTCCAAAATCGCATTCACGCTAATGTCCCAAGCAGCAGTGAGTTAAAACTAAAGGTGAATCATATTATAAACACCAAGACTTGGAGTTCTGGTAAATTCTTTACCTTCTTAGTGGATACTGGATATGCAGGTAAATTCGTAAGTGTTCAGTGGTTAAACTTTATGTACCTCACAGAATAGAGGGTAGTAGTTATCACAATCTGTTAAATAAATGGCTGCTACTGATAATTTCAAACCAAGCTTTATTCAGGATATTATGAAAAATGTTCAGTCAATAAAAGAATGAATAAACAAATAACCGGGAATTCCGATATCAAATAGACGAATTTGTTTGAGTACGGTACAGTAATAACCATACAAGGCACAAAGCCTAATGGAGACTGGCTTTATTTACACAAAGCACGGTCTTCAGAGAATTACCATAGAATACAGAAAGTGTATGCAAATATTCACAAAGTAGAAGAAAATCATATAAAAGACTTACCTCTAGGACATTTTCAGTGGCATTATCATATTACATCAATTTCATCAACATTAAGCCAATCATTGGAATCCTTGGTCACAGAATTACGAGCACTGGAATGCTCAGAGCCTGCATGTCTGCTTTCAATAGAGTTTATATCCTTATCAGAGTTAGGTGAACTTCTACCTAACTGAACCCAATCTCGGGAGTCTTTTGTGGAAGAATCAGAACCTGATCTATCTTTTTTATAATTCGCATTTACATCACCATCCTCCTCCTCTTCCTCAAGATCACTGAACGAGACATCCTCTTCAATACCAGTTTGAATGGAAGTTTCACTGGGACCAACCATTTCAGAAGTATCCTCTTTCAACCAATCATCGGCATCATCCTCATATATTTCATACAAAAATCGATTTGTTGAACCAGATGATGATGGTACTGCAGCTGGATTTACTGGGGATTCTTTAACCACAGGCTTGTCAACAATCTGAGTTACAACACTTTTAACAGGATGTTTCTCCTTCTCTACATCAGACACAACCATAGAAGGAGATGCTTCAATAGCAGCGGTCTGAAGAGGTACAGATTCAAGTGGAGGATTGCTTGGCACAAAAAGATGTTGTTCCTCCTCTTTTGAGGAGACATTTAAAGGAATGTTGCTTGTTGCAGAAAAGTCCGGTTCCTTCTTTTCCTTCCTTCTTTTGTCTAATGCCTGAGTTAACATTGCTCTAGCTTCCATTATCTGCATACATAACATGATTTGCTGGTAATACAGGAATAATAACTAATAAAACAGAAAGTAACAGGTTGTCAAGACTATAAATTTTGATCTTATATATAGTGTTACTGGTGTCTATCGTGTTTCTGAACAAACTATAAGATTCAGATGCCAAGACTATACAAAAAAGCACCTTCCCTTACTTAAATACAATTATTAGTTGCACTATATTAAAATTAACACAATGTCACGATCAGAAACAACAAAGTAAATAACACAACTTTTGTTATCCAATAGGCATCAGCACCTATTAGATCATCAAATTCGCAAAACAATCTAACAAATGAACCGAAGTAAAAAAACCAATACCAATTGAAATTGAAATTTAGCTCACTTGTGGGGTTGACAAGATAACTGCATCATTTTTGCTGAGCTTAGGGTGCAAGAGTACAAAATAAATCTTCCAAAAGAGACCATCACTCATATATCCTGGACAAAGCTCCATTCTAAGAGCAGCCAATCTAGGAGCCAGATGTTCAACAGCCAGAGCGTGTTCTTGTTGTGCATCAGACAAATCAAAATCTGCACAAGACAAATAATGCAAGACGATGAAGTATCACGTCACTGCGATGAATCATACAGAGAGTGCCTTTAGATTGACTTATGAACAACTTAATTAGACTAAGCTACATGCACAAGTACTTGTGTAAGTCTTTGGCAGACCTTATGGAGATAGTTTCTCACATATGACCATGAACCATTTCTTACTTGGCTTATGAAAACAGCTTAAAGCTTATGTAAAAATAGTTCAATAACAATATTTGATTATTAAAATAGCTTAGATAAAAGCACTTATTATTAAAGTAATTTTAATCATGTAAGCATGAATCAGCGCAAGGGTGCCCAAGCGCACCAGAACAAAAACAGCAAAACTATGAACTGGAATTTCCAATTCGCAGGAATTTTTTGGTGAGAATAGTAATGGGCTGATAGCATAGTTGCAGAGGATATCGCATAAAACACATTTGTTACCTAAAAATTTATATTATAAAGTAAAATAGAATATATATAGAGATTCCATAAGCAAGAAAATTGAATATACCATCAGAATCGGGATCATCGGTAAGAGGAAAATCAAGCCAAGTCTCCGGATGCATAGCTAAGTTTCTGGCAAAAGAGACCACTTCCTCGGTCAGTCCAACAACACCGTCGAGATCGTATTCCTCTTCGGATCCAATTTGAAGGAAACTTGATGCGATCTTGGTGATTTCAGATACCGTCTTAGTACCAGAAAGTTTTGAGATCCCGCTCTTGAATTTTCCACTAATCTCAGCAAAATCGCTTCGGATTCCAGCGATGACGTCTTCATCAGCAATATTGGGATCGGAATCGTGAGTTTGAGGATCAGGATCGGGAGGAGGAGGAGCGAGGAAAGAAGCAACGCCCCAAAATTGGCGGGAAAGGGATTTAGTTAACTCGGAGATATCTTCTTTGACGCCGCGTGCGGTGGGACTATGAGTAGATGAAGATGGAGATTCAGATTGGGATTGTGAATCGGTTTGAGTTGCTTCTGATTCTGATTTGTTGAGAGGGGATTTTAAGTCGTTGTCGTTGTGAGGGTTTGATTGTTGTTCTTCTTCTTCTTCGTCGAGTTTGAGTGAGTTCGCGATTGTTCTTGCTAACCAAGACATCGTTGATCCCAAACTCTCTCTCACAATATGTCCACCATCACTTCATCATATGTTAAAAGTGCTTGGAATTTCTTAGCTAGATAAGAACTCCAGCTGCGACGCCGTTTCGGGTTGCACAGAACGACAAAATTAATATTAGCCAAAACAACTATAATAAATATTATTAGCAATAATAGCATTGTTTAATAATTGCTTGTCAAAAAATAATTGTTTGATAATAATTGTGGAAGTGGATTTGTAGTAAGAAAAACAATCCTAGCCACCTCCTAAATTTCTTGCCACTTCTTCATACTAGAGATGAATGATTTTGGATACTTTTCTTTTGTCTAAAATCACTTTTCTGAGTTGTTTTCTCACTCACTCTTGTATTTAAATAAGTGGTTTCCATATAAATTTGGTTTTTATTTCGTTTTTTTTTTAATTGCGGCGTTGGTTTTTTTTGTCAAAGCATGTGTTGGTTTCTTTGTCATCTTGGTGTGACTTTTTTTCTTTTTACGTTTTGTGTTTTGTTTGTTTGGTTTAGATTGACAAATCAACTTTGATTCATTAGGGATTCAATCATTGATTTAGGCGTCAACGTTACAAATCTGGAGGCATAGGTATTCTAGTCACTTTGATTTTGTCATATTTGTAGGGATGTTGTTGTTTTATGCTAGTAACCTTAGTTTGTGAATATGTTCACAAATTTATTCTTTTATGTTTTAGTGATTAATGATGTTGGATTTGTACTATTATTTTCTATGTATTCTCCAAATTTGAATGAATGGATATCCTTTTTAGTCAAAAAATAATTTAGTAATTGTCAAAAAAGAACATTATTTGATAAAAAAAACGTTTTTTACAAGCACTTATTTGTATTTCATTCATAATTAAATTATAGATACATGATGGAACTTCATTATAAACCTTTTATTTCCTAACATTCACTTTAAGATAAACGTAAGTACTAGCTGTTAATAAGGCGACACTTCTCAACCTCGTTAACATTCCTCCTAGCAAACTCCAGGATTGTTACTAAAAAAAGGAGAAAAGTCTTTGAAAATCTTTTACTAAACAACCAAATTCAGAAATAGCAACAACTTTTGAATTGAAAGCATCAACCGCCATTTTTGCATCCAACTCAAAAATGACATATTCAAAGCCTAGTTCTTGAACCCAGCTAATCACCAATTGAAACCCATTGTTTCACCAAGGAGCACATCGGTTATAGGCGCAAACCAATGGGTTTTGACACCAATAAAATTTCCAGAGTCATCACGGAGGCACATTCCGATACCAACCTTGTTTTGGCTCAAAGAGAAACAGGCGTCGATATTACATTTCACCATAGCAGTTGTTGTGCTAGAATTGCTCATGAAACGAGCAGCATTCCAATCACTTAGCAATTCCTACATGTCCAAATAATAGTAGCAGCGTCAATTTGCTTGTTCTCCCACGCCAAGACGTTTCGACCTTGCCACCAAAGAGTCATGCACTGATAACTCTATTTTATATAGAGTTATTTACACTTCTTAAGCTTGAATTATTGTAAGAACTCAGTAATTTGTTAATCCAAATAAAGAATAATAGTTGAAATCTGCATCATTTAGCTTTGGAACTCATTAGAATTGAATTTCCTAATTTGTGGTATTTTTGATGTGTTTGTTGAATATTGTAGTTGCAATGGAGACCGCAATAGGTGCACCTGCAATAAGCTGTAAAAAGCAGAAGACAAGAACATTGCACCTGCATCATACCCAAGCATTGCACCTGCATCTATTGCAGCTGCATCAACTCAAGTAACACAGAATTGCTCCTACAACCTGATGATGTCAGCAAATGCAAGTGGCAAGCGCAAGTAGGCCAAGTTGTTGAAGGTGGTGCCAAGTTCATGCATCTAGCCTCAAAGAGAAAAATCTCACTTTCCACTTGTCATTACACCATTGGACCTTCCTTAATATTTGGTGGGGGTTCTTATCACACTTTTTACTTGACAAGAGGAGAGAGAAACAACTTGGTGATCAAGGAAGATGGATCATGAAGCCTATAAATACCACCCTCTTCTCCATTTGAAGGACACTCAATTCTTATCATTCAACAATACATTTTATATTCTAGTTTCTAGTTTTAAGTAGATTTATTTCTCTTGTAAGTTGTAGTACTCAACAAAGCTTCAAGTAAGTGAGATAGTGATACTTCCTACTCATCTTATCTTGTGAAATTGTTGAGGTACTCTTGTGAAGAAGTGTAAGCCACATTGCTAGAAAAGAAATGCAAAGAATCTTCTTTTGTGTAATTACTCTTACTTCTTATTCTCTTTGCGTTTTTCTTGTTATAAGCATGAGAAATCTTGTTTGTATCTTTCTAGTTATGTCAAGCATGAGCTGAACCCTTTGTGGTTGGGATGCCTTAGCTTAGTAATGAAACTTTGAAATGTTATAAAGTTATGTTGATGTTTTTGTAATTTAGTTCTTGCGTGATAATTCTTTCAAACTTATTTTAACTTGATCACTTAAAATAAGTAGGGTCATAAATTCAGAAATGGTTTGTGATTTGAAATCAAGAACTAACATGAATAAGTGTTTTTATAATAGGAAACTTTGTTAAAACCATGTTAAGACCTAGACATAGGATAGCATAGTTCATGGGATGATCTGTAGGAGTTTGATTAGGCAAGGGTGAACTTATTTAGAGCTTAGAAATAAGACTTGTAATGAAGCCCTGAAGATAAGTACTGAAAAGTACAAAACTGTTAGTACTGCATCCATTGCAGATGCAATCATTGTAACCGCAAGACATTGCAGGTGCAATGATTGTAGCAGTAAATCATTGCAGGTGCAATGGTTGCAGATTCATCAATTATAACTTTATACATTCAAAGTGAACTTACTTAAGTAAAAGCATTCCAACCATATTTCTCAACTGATTCACAACTTACATTTACTTGTTTTAATTTACAATTTGTCTATACACACACCACAATCATCATTCATTTTATATTTTATTTTTGTTATCATTAACTCTACTATTAATTTAAACTTAGTAAAATTAATTCAATCCCTATGGGTACGACAACCTTCTTATCTCTATATTATTTGTTTAGACTGTGTATACTTGCACATATATTTTTAACCACAACATGCACCAAGCGATTTTATCATTCTCACAAAATGCTCGAAAACAAAGTAACATGTGTGAATGTCCAATATCGTGAAAAATGAAATGAGGAATGCATTATTGTAGAGGCGTTGGTATTACATTTCACCATAGCATGACTGTCACTAGGTTCGGCTGTTGTGATAGAATTGCTCATGAAACGAGCAACATTCCAATCACTAAGCAAGTTCCAACACGTCCAAATAAGAGTAGCAGCATCAATTTGCTTGCTCTCCCCTAGCTAAGACGTTTCGACCTTGCCAAATACTCCAAAGAGTCATGCACCAAGCGATTTTATCATTCTCACAAAATGCGCGAAAACAAAATAACGTATGTGAATGCCCGATACATATATATCGTGAAAAATGAAATGAGGAATTCATTATTATAGAATGATTCCAAAAAAAATATTCATATATATGCCCCACTAGAAGTACCAAATAACGTATTGATGAGTTAAAATTAACCGAAATAAATATAATTAAAATGATACAATACGTTTTAATTATAGGATAAATTTGACTATGAATAACGGAGGAATCCATCCACTCATATATTGATAAAATAGTCGACAGCCTCAATTGTATTAAAATGTTGATGAGTTAACAACAAGTCGAGTCTCATGAGTATTGTAAAGTTGTACCTTGTTTTTGAGGTAAGTGTCACTAGTTTGGTATTGTGCTTGCATAGATTGGATTTTGTGTTGCTACGAAACCTATGCAGCTTTTTTTTTGAGAAAAGAGGGGTTAACACCCCAAGCAGACAATTACAGAGTAAATAGGCCTTTTTTATCCTCACTGACAAGCAAATGGATAAAAGAAGGAATAGTCTCATAAATTACTACTCAAAACACTACAAGAATTTTGTGATGGCCGACACAATTACCCATAATGGTTAAAATTGGTCAGAAATAGCACATTACTGGCGGATTTAATCTGCCAGAAATCTGCCAAAAAATCAGTCGCAGGTAATAATTACTGGTGGAATTTCAACTAGTAATTACTGGCGGATTTATTGGCAGATTTTCAGCCAGTAATTACTGGCAGATTTTCAGCCAGTAATTACTGACGGATTTACTGGCCGAATTTCTGCCAATAATTACTGGCGGATATTCTGCCAGTAAATCCGCTAGTAATTACTCGCTGAAAATCTGCCAGTAAATCCGCCAGTAATTACTGGCTGAAATTCCGCCTGTAAGCAACCCAATTCCGCAGTAATGTATTTTTTTTAAAAAAAAACTATTTAAATGTTATTAAAATTCGTTTATTAAACTATTCCGCCAGTAAGCTGTATGCGTCGTTTTGATTAAAAAAATTATTTTAAAATTCGTTTATTTAAAAAATAATATTATTTAAATATTTTAATTCATTTTTTTAAATACTATTTTTTAATTTGTTTATTTAATTCAAAAAATAAAACAATAATCGAATAATTTTTCATAATGATAATGATGAAATTTTGATAAATTTCATTAAACAAAGTACTACTTAAAATATCCATAACAAAATATAAATTGAAATATTCATTACAAATGCAAATTAAAACATCCAATAAAACTACTAATTATCTTCATAGTAGTCTCCAGAGTTGTTGTTGTCGTCGTTGTCCTCATCATCCGCAAATTTCAGACTCTGGCTTAAAGCAAATTTCAGACTTCTCCAACAAAACTTTCAACCAAACTCCTCAATCAACTGCTAAAGAAACAATAAATAACATATTAACTAACTATTACTCATATTCTTAAACAAAATATTTACTAAAACAAAAACATTATAATTAATACATACCTTAAAAAAATTATTGCAAACAGAATATGAGAAGAGAAGAGAAGTTTGAGAAAAAAAATTCGAAGGTGAAGAGAAGAGAAAGAGAAGTTTGAGAAATGGTTCACAATGCAGAGAACTAATAAGTAGGTGAAAGAGCAACGGATATAATTCACAATCCGCCAGAAACGCAGCAATATTGGCTGAAGAGACCAATACTGGCGGACACGTTACTGGCGGAAATCGTGGTGGTTGAAGTTACTGGCGGATCTAAGCGATTACTGGCGGAATCAAGAGGCTACTGACGGATTACATGACATTACTGGCCGATTTGCACTTCAGCCAGAAAATGTCATTACTGGCGGATAAATTCAGTCAAACGCGTATAACGAGAGTAACTTTCATTTCTGGCGGAATTACTGGTTGAATTGCTTACTGGCGGAATCCATTCAGCTAGAAAATGTCATTACTGGTCGATTTGCACTTCAGCCAGAAAATGTCATTACTGGCGGATCAATTCGGTCAAACGCATATAACAAGGAGCACTTTAATTTCTGGCCGAATTAATTAGTGGCGGAATCCATCCGCCAGTAACTGCAATTACTGGCTGAAATTTAAATTCTGGTCAAACGCGCAATACGAGGGTTATAGGATCCGCAAGAAATGGTATTGGATCCGCCAGAAACGTACTGGCAGACTAAATCCGCCAGAAATCACCAAATTTCGCCAGAAAACTTTCTGGGAGACTGATTCCGCCTGAAATGTTCAGCCAGTAATGCAAGTAATTCTTGTAGTGAAAATAAACTATTTTTGGCTAAAGTATCAGCAACCATATTAAATTTCCTTGGAGTCTTGGACCAGAGAGAGAGAGAGAGATGGGTTGGTGAAGCATCTTAAATCAGATCTACAACATTTGTAGAGTCACTCTCAACCACAATTCTAGTGAAACCATTTCTCAAAGCCAAACTCAGCCCGTGAAAGATTGCATGAAGCTCTTCTTCCAAAAAAGAGCAAGGCAGCATCCTCTTAGGAAAGCCCCTGATGAAATCGCCCAGATGATCACGAATTAAACCACCGCAACCAGCCTTCAAACCTCCATCACGAATTGAAGCATCCATGCACACAGAGACATAATCAATTGGGGAGACATCCATCTACAATCAGCAAACTGATCTCTGTTTCTCGACAGAGGATTCAAACAATTGATCATTAATTTGCTGTGAATTGAAGCTTGGATCTGATTGTTCGCCTTGCAAAGGAGAGTTCAAAACGAAATGCTTTTATTGGAAAAAACAAAGTCGTTTAGCGCTTTCCAAATGTTATCCAGAGTAATACCAAAGGTAAGGACCCAATTCACCATATGCATGTTCTTTTTCGATTAAGATTTTGCTCTAACCAAGAATTCCAATTATTGATTCTGAAAAATTCCTCAAACTGATGTACTTGCAAACAGTTCCAGAGAATACTTATACGATTCCAAATTTACAAGCACAAAACGTATGAAGGAGAGATTCTTCAGAACCACCACAGATGGGGAAAAGGGAATTGTCGGAGAGGTGGTGCCGTGACCGTTCCAAGTTTGTAAGAAGGATACCATGCAAGGCTTTCCAAAGGAACAATTTCACCCTCTCAAGACCAGGCCATTTCCAAACAAGATCAAAGCTACAAGGAGGAACAATCTGAACAGGGTGTTTCACAGCAAGATAAGAAGAGCTCGTTGAAAAGGTACCATCAGACTAGGCTTCCAAGAGAAGGAATCCTCAGGATCAGCAATGCGAGGGGCTGGAAGCAGGGCAATTTGATCCACAATTTCGGCAGGTAAAAATTCTTGAAGCACTAATTTATCCCATTTCCCATTTCCATTAATGAAATCACTAACCCTTCATTGACGCAAGTTGTCATTGAGAGGTTGGATTAAGCTTTCCATAAGGGGAACAGACTGAGAAGTCCAACAGTCTTCCCAAAGTCTAATAGTCTCCCCATTGCCAATTCGCCATCTTAAGTTACTGCGAAAAGTCTCCCAATTACTACAAATACCTTTCTAGTAATTAGACCCAGCTTTCTTAGGATCAATTTTAGGAAATCCATCAGAACCAGCACTGTATTTAGCACGAACAATAGTCTTCCATAAACAATTAGGAGGGGAACACAAGTTCCAAGAGGCTTTCATCATATAGGTAGTGTTAAGATCACGCATAGACCTTAAACCCAAACCTCCTTCTTTCTTTGGTTGACACATTTTACCCCAACTAATAGCATGAAAATTCTTTTGCCCATTTTCTTCACCCCAAATAAAACCTCTGCAAATTTTATCAATGTCATCACACACACCTTTACGTATAATGCAGGATTGCATGACATAGGAAGGTAGAGCTTGTAGCACTGACTTAGTGAGGGTCACTCTGCTTGCCATGGAAAGGTTCTAGCTTTCCAAGAACTTAGCCTTTGGTTCATTTTCTCAATAATGAAAGTGGAGGAATCTTTTATTCACCCGTTTATGAAATATAGGTATACCCAAATATTTACCTAGCTATGTCACCAGTAGCTTATATGTTCAAATGCTTAACTTGTTGTATAAATGTATAATGCCCGCTCCATGAGCATTTGTTTCCTTTGCGTGCATTGCCTACTAGAAATTGGGTGTGTGAAGGGAACATTCATTAAATTTTTTATCTTATTCCTTTAAACTTATTTTTTTTACGGTTGAGCAGCTTGGAGTGTTGAAGACATATTCTAAATGATGTCAGGTGCAGAAGTAGTTACCTTTACTATAACGATCTTGCAGATCAAGCCTCGAATCTATGGCATTTCAATATAGATGATGTTCTAAGCAATATTAACAGAAAGGGTTCCATTCATCCAGGAGATGACATTGTTGTTGCATCTTTTCCATTGATTGTATAGACCAAATTTCCTTTGAACTTGTTCTTTCTCACTCTGAAAATTTTGCTATTTACTATTTAGTGACAGATTTAGAGAACGAAAAATTCAGTCCCAATAACGAAGGATAGAGAGAGACCGATAATTAAACAAAAAAGGAAGGATAGGATAATGAGTTGTTAACAGAACAAACTGAATTGTCCTCATTAGCAATAACTGTAAAAAACAGAAAGTTTAACAAACACTGTCTAATTGCAGGTTTATCATGTGGGTAGATATGCAGTTCTTTTAATTTAAGATTATTCTTATAGTGTTCGACGATTTCACTCAAGATAATTTTGGTTAAAAAATAGTGACCAACAATATTGAAGCATTTCTTTTCTTTTGCTTATAACAGTAACATCAAAGAGTAATTAATTAACTACGATTAGCAAACAAAAACAAAAACATTTGGAAAGAGCAAAAGAGAGAACCCTGCTCCATCACAACGATGAAAGATTCCTTAATGGGCTCTGACTCATGGTAGGTTAGATTCCCAACTATAAGAAGATGGTGAAGATAAATTCAATTCCAACAAACCTTGTAACTTTTCCCTACCATTAATTTCCTGAGATTGCTCCCCTTGGTACCACTTAGCGGACACTGCTGAACTCAAAGGTATTGCTACAGGCAACACAGCAGGTGCAACAATATTTTGAACAAATTGCTCATGATGAACTAGCTGAGGCTTGGACTCTGGTGCACCCGTGAGCTGCTGAACTAGCTCTCTGAAGTTCATAACATCAACCTCGTATACTCTGATGGCTGCTGGAGCTGGTGGTGCCACTGGTGCTTTCTTCCACGGTTTTGAATTTGACTTCCTCACTGAATGCAAGACAGAATGAGATTGATTTTGGGATGATGTTCTTGAATAAGCTTCCATGTTTGGTCACGTTCTAGATAGAGCTGGTTAAGAGAGCACTTTACATGTGCTAAATATTGAATTGGAAGTATTTATAGATTGTCGTGTTAGTATTGAAAAAATGGAAATTGGCATGAGTTTGTTGATTGTCAATAAAAGGCAACAACCAAAGGATGGGGCAGACGTGATTTTTGTCTTGACCGTCGGCGGAATAATGTATACTACCTCCATCCCATTTTATAAGTTCTTTTAGCAAAATCAATTTATCCCAAATTAATTATTGTTTTATATTTTCAACAAAACATTTAACATGTTTTTTCATTATTGCCCTTAATAATCATGACAACTTTTTACATTTAATAAATGATTCACGTTTATTTATGTAGAGAGATAAAAGGTTAAATGGTAATTTAGACAACACTTTTTATAAAATTTAGACTACTAATTATTTTTCTTAATATGTGTCCAACAACTTTAAACTGCGTATAAAATAGATCTGAGGTAGTACTACTGTATCATGTGCTGTGATGACTGATGTGAGTAGTGACATATGCACACCTAGCTATTTGATGTGGTCAACTCAAATTAGTGTTGATGGATATCAACCAACACTTTATATATTTCTTTAATAAACTAACTTTAATAATTAAGCTTTTCATGTGTACCATGATATTCCAATTCAAGGGAACAAGTAATGTAATTGTAATGTAATGTTGGAAAATGGAAAATAATAATAAAAAAGAAGAGGATAATTGTGATCAGACTAACGAATTGCTGACGGACGACGGCGTGAGAATTGTATCAACTTAGTCAAACATAGTGAGACATCAATTTTGATCCTAAGTAAAAAAGATAATATATAATATACTACTTTCGTCCCATTTTATATTTTATATGCAGTTTAAAGTTATTGCACACATATTAAGAAAAATGATTGTTAGTCTAGATTTTATAAAAAGTGTTGTCTAAATAATCATTTAACCATTTATCTCTCTATATACATAAACGTGAATCATTTATTAAATTTAAAAAGTTGTCATAATTAATAAGGGCAATAGTGAAAAAACATGTTAGATGCTTTCTTGAAAACGTAAAACAACAATTAATTTGGATAAATTGATTTTGCTAAAACAACTTATAAAATGGGACGGAGGTAGTAATATACTCCAAGAGAGAAATTCTTGAATTGATAATGTCTATTAATGGAGAGAATCAATTTAAAACTTAAGATGTTGAATTGGAATAGTAAAAAATATCAAAACTTGTGTTAAAATTTTACATTCAGTTATCAATAAAAATTGGTGTAAAAAGTGAGTATCTCAAGTAGATAGTAGCTTAGATTGCGAACTAAGAAATATTACATAAATATAATAAGGAGGTCTAGGATCTGGAAACTAACATTTCCACCAAATGCATTTTACTACACTTATGTAGTCTAGATTTAAAAAACTACTATTGCTTAATTGCAATTTTTGTCACCATGTCCACCTTTTAAATAGTCTGTCAATCAATACAATCGGTGGAATTTTTTCATAGAAATGGATTATTTATTCTCGATTTAAAATCATTAATAAAGTAACAAACGTGTTCACCTTTTGATTTGGTAGTTCATATAACTAATTTAAAATCACCTTCTTTTCACCGTAATTTAAATCTCTGGGTCAGTTGTCCCACCATTCGAAGTGTCTCCAATCCAGCAATGGGATTAGCCACTGCATTCGACAGTGGATACCCTAGTCTCGACCAATAACTCGATTATTTGTAAAACCAAATTAAATTAAGATAATGTATAGTTTTCCTTTTGAGCTAAAAAAAACTCCTGAGGAAAAAATAATATCAAACGAGAGAAAAGAAAGAAAGAAAGCATGAAGCATGTAAAAAACTTGATATTTCTTTGATGGAGCTTGTTAAGTTACGCAGAATATCATGGCATGGAATGGTAAGCAAAGTCCTCCCACGCATTCCCTCTTACAGCATTTTAGATACACGTCTTGTCCCGTAAAGAACTACTATTTGTTGTGTTCCACGCATTCCCCTGTTTCACTTTCATGTTTAATTCCCTTTGAATTGATTTTGGAAAAGATAGTCATGTGTGAATTAGGAGCCAACAAAAAATCTTACTTAGAAGTTGTGTTTGAAAAATGCGCACAAGTTTAATTGTTAAACATATACTCCAATTACTAAGATACAGTTAGCTAGTTAGTATATATGGAGTCATGAAAAGCATGACAACGTACGAACAGGGCTGTCTGTGATGCACGCAAATTCCACATTTGTTGTATTTTTTTTATGTCTGCTTTGGCCTCTAGATAACTTTGACTTTCCTTCACAGCCTCCGCTAAACTAACACGCTGTGCTTGTAGAAACATATTTTAATTGGTTTATTTCAACCAAGAATAATTCATTCTTACCAAAATTTTCATGCATGGTTATTGGGTTGAAGATCATATAGTATATTCGAAAATAGTTGATGCAATATAAGTTAAATTGGTGGTAGTTATTTTGAGTTATTCAACCAGAATGTCTAGTTGGGTGAGTTATCAATCAACAAAAAGAAAAAGAAAAGGTAACATAATTCACACACAAAAAAAGGAAACATATAACACTGTCACCTTTAGGTTGTGTTATGATGAGATAATTCAAATTTTAAGGAATTTAATATTTGAGAGTGTAATTTGCTTTAATAAAATTTTGAATTAACATTTCAAAAAATAACCGAAAAAAGTTTAACATAAAGTTATTTAAAAAGAAAAACTCAGTATAAAAAGTTAGACGAGAAAATAAAGATGCTATAGATATTGAAAAACGGAAAAATAAAAGCTCCAGAGAAAAGAACGGTTGTGCTAGGGTTCTACAAGTAAGTGCTCTCCTCCTTCCTCTGTCTCATTCCACCTCAACTGCCTCACCCCCTTCCTTCCTTCTCACCATCATCTTCATATGTTGTAAACCCTTCTCAGTTTCCCTCTTTTCGCCGCTGCGCGCCCCTCCCTCCGTCGCCTCCCTTTGTCCCAGGCCCATTCTCTATTTCTACCCCTTTCATCCCCACCCTTCTCCACCCTTCGCCTTTCCCTTTCCCAATCTGGTGTTCTACCGTTGTGTCTGTTTTGTGAGTCTGAGTATGGGTCGTTTGTCTTGGGTCTGCTTTCTGTATTCTTGTGGTTTTTGATCTCTTTGGTGTATATGGATCTGAAAGTCGCATCCTTCTACGACTTGAGGGGTATGAGGGCTTGACTCTCAGTTTTGAACCTCACCGTATTGTGTGTGCTTCTAGGTTAGGCGTTTTTTAATTTGCTTTTGCAACAATAACATTGGAAGAGTGAGTGGTGTTAGATTCTGTCTAGGTTTGAATGGGTGTTTATTTAGTGTTGGCTGAGTTCTGGTTGGTTTTAGGTGTTTGTTTTGTTTGATTTCGTCTATGCCATTTTCGAAGTGGTTCCTCCTTGGGGCGTTTTGATGTAGCTTTCTGTGTTGTCTGTTTTAAGGTGTTTTGATAGTTTTGATGTCTTTGTGGAGCCTCTATTTGATACTTCTTTTGCTCAATGTGTTTGGGTGCTTTGGTGACATGTATATGTGCTTCCTTTTTTCGAATAAGTGTAGAGGAGTGGAGCTTTCACAAGAGATTTTGAGTTGCAAGTGGCTTCAGGTATATCGTGCGACGGCGAAGTGTTGTTTAGCCAAGCTTTTAGAAGGAGTTTTTCATGAATTGGGTGTTGTCTTGCTTAGCGAGGAGCTTTGCTGCTTAGTGCAAAAGCGCTCTAGTGTTAAGTGTGATCCTCATCGATCAGTGCTCGAGCACTTGGGTCACTTACTGGTGTTTCTTTTTAGGAGTGTTCTTATCTCCGTTCTATGGTGTTTTAGTTTTGGATAATTGTGGCAATGGAGTGATTATTATTATTATTATCAGGTGTTTTTGTGATCATACTGTGTCATCATTTATTTAATTTTTTACTGGAGTTTTTTTGATGCATCTCTAGGGGTATTTATGTTTTTTGTCATAGGTGTATCTATCTTATTTTCGGTGTTTTGTAGTGGGTGTTGATTGTGTTAGCGTATCTTTGCTTTGACCATTGAGTGTCTTGTAGCAATCTTGGATGTTTCTTGGCCGTGATGGTGTATCTTGGCTTTGACCATCTCTTCCCAGCCTTGTGTGTTGCTTGTGTTAAGTCCTATTAATGAAGTCTTTTCAATTGCTGTGGAAAAAAAAAATAAAGATGATATTTTGAATTCTTCACATTTAGATGGTATTTTAAATTGCATAAATTTAGTCTTAATAAAGTATCAATAAAATCTCTTTTAGTTTGAAACATCTCCACATTTTTTATCAAACAAACATAATAACTTAGTTTGTGGCATTTTAATCTATAATTTACATTTCAACATTAAAAATTTTTTGACTCAACACCATTAAATTTTATGACCATTAGTAAAGTGAATAAGTTTAATTAATTAAATTTCTTTGTAAAAACACTAACTAATTAGCCAATAATCCAGTTATGTTGTTAACCACGGCAAAATTTACCTTGATGTTTTTTTTATAAGCAAAATTTACCTTAATGTAACACATTCAAGTTTTATGGGGATTTGGCAAATGCAAAATGATCGTATACTTTTCTCATAATTTTTATCTATTTCTGGTCACTTCTCATCAATCTGTTAGTAATCTCTAACCTTCATCACCAACCCTATTTGACTAAATAGCTTAATTAAGCACTTATGGCATAAGTGTTTATGCATAAAAAGTTTTTATAATAAAAGATATAAGCTATTATCATAAGCTATCTTGGGGGGCTTTTGAAAATTAGTTGAAAACAGTTTATGAGCATCTCATAAGTTGCTTCCATTATTGACTTGAGCAATCAGAGAGAGAGAGAGAGAGAAATGAAACATGAGTTTCATTGATTGCAAAAAGTGAGTGTACAAAAATGGTTTACCTCCAACTAGTAGAGGGATTCAGTTACAATCTGATCTAACTACAGTTAGAATAAACTAGAGCTAACTAACAATTAACTATCCTAGTTAATATTACAAATAGCACTTAATTTAACTAAAAACTGTTAAATAACAAGAGAGAGTTAATACTCCCCCTCAAGTTGGCATATACAGGTCTAAAATGCCTAACTTGGAGATCAAAGTGCTAAACTAAATCCTTGGTAGTGCTTTGGTGAATGGGTCTGCAAGTTGATGTTTGGAGACCACATGGAACAAGTTGATGAATTTGGAGTTGACATATTCCCTAATGAAGTGACAATCAATGTCAATATGTTTGGAACGTTCATTGAGAGTGGGATTGGAAGCCAATTGAATTGCGGATTTGCTGTCACAAAACTTTGCAGGAATCAACAGATATCTGAAAGTTGCTGAGAAGCTGCTTGAGCCACAATAATTCAGTAGTGAGTAGAGCCAATGCTCTATATTCTGCTTCAGCAGAAGATCTAGATACTGTTGGCTGTTTTTTAGACTTCCATGCAATTAGAGAATTTCCAATGAAGACACAAAATCCAGCAGTTAACTTTCTGGTTGCTGTGCAACTTCCCCAGTCTGCGTCTGCATAACCAGAAACTGCCAAGGAGGGCCTGGAGGTGAAAAGAAGACCTTAAAATGCTAGAGTATGAATACAAAGGCTAGAGTATGAAAAACTTAGAGTAGTCAATACATATAGGTTACCAAAAGAGCTCAAAATGAAAGAAAGCTATATTGCCTGAGTCATAAACTGTAACTGTTCCAATAGTGCATTTGGTCAGAAAAAGAAAAATTCAAAAAAAAAAAGAAGAAAAGAAGACAGAACTGACCAAAGAAAAAAATATGCATAAGGAGGACAGTGAGGAGGGCAATATTAGCTACAAGTCTTGAAAAGAAGTATCTAGTGCAATTGCACTTAGTGTAACTGCACCATCAAAAAAGTTTAGTGCATCTGCACTAGTTCAAACATACCTAGTGCAATTGCACCTCAGAAAAACGATGCACCAGCACTCACTGCATTTGCATCAAGAAAAAGAACCACCAAAAATACAAAAAGTGCATTGACTCAACAGTTTGAAATACTCTATCCAAAGCCCTTTGTTGTGCTTAAAGCCTCCCCAAGTCTTGAGGATTCTGTTAGTCTATTCTATATTTTGAAACATCTTTGTTTTGACCAAACGTGATCTAAACTTTTCAAAGGCTGGGAGAAACTTGTTACTTAGTTTTGGAACTGATTGAATCTCAGTGGGGCACACACTCACACAAATGAGTTTTAATAACTTTGGATGTTTTGGAATTCAAAGGCACAAAGACAAAGTTTTCTAAAAAATGAAGTTCATAAGATGCATTTATTGAAAATCATTTTGCGGAAGAGATATGAGCTGATCTGTTCTTTTTGATTATGAAAATCTTATTAGTGTTTTCTTTTTTGTCATTGCTTGAGGACAAGCAACGATTTAAGTTTGGGGGTGTGATAACTCTATTTTATATAGAGTTATTTGTGCTTTTACACTTAGATAATTGCCCAAAATCAAGTCTATTATGTGTTAAATATGTTAGTATGAATAAAATAACAACATTTATGGTTTTCAGATAAGAGATGTCCATAACTTAGCATTTTATTGTATATTGGTATGTTTGATGTGTTTGTTCAGTGCAGCCGCAGTTTAGTGCAACTGCACCAGTTGATGCAACTGCACCGGGTAGTGCAAATGCACTTGGTGCAACTGCACCACTCTGCAACGAAGCAGCTCACAACCCCACATTGGAAGCACCTCAATTCTTACCATTGTCATAATGCTTAGTTGGATTGCTGCTTGCTCAGAAGTCACATGGGAGCACATAGCCACTTGCAAAGGAGGCGCCTACAATCAAAAAGGTTTCACAAAAATCTATCTTACAAGACATGTGGCAACCATTTGTTGGACCTCAAATTAAGGATGAGTGTTGTAAACCAAGCTGATCTTTAACTTTTAAAAAGTAACCATGGTTTGGTTAACTCAAATCAGCAAGGAAACCTCAACATGAAGGAAACCTCCAAGGCTATAAATAGGACTCAAATTCCTCACTTGAAAATATATCATATATCATATAATCCTTTTTATGTTCTTTTTAGTTAAGTTTTTCTTAGTTTCAAAGTTTTATTTTCTTGTAGTTTCATAGTGTTAGTTTGAGAGGGAGGTGAGAGGAAATTGACAACTTCTATCTCCACTTCTTCAAAGAGCTAATAGGTGCAAGAAATTGGTTGTAAGCAAATATATGCAAGAGTTTTCCATTTGTTACTCTTCTGAATCCTCTTGTACTTTTCTTCATTGCAATGTGCTTTCATTCACTTATATTTGTTTTATCATGCCCATCATGAGCTAAACTCTTTTGAGTTGGGATGTTCTAGCTTTCCAATGATTTTTTGAGGAAAGTTATTGTGTTTTCAAATGGTGTAAGCACTTTAGTTCTTGTGTTTAAATTCTTAATCTTGTTTAAGGTTGATCACTTAGAACAAGTAGAGTTATATTCACTTAATTGGCTTATAACTAGAAATCAAGAACTAAGTAAGGATAAGTATTTAATGAAGCTTTTCGTTAAACTTGTTTTAATGAAGTTAGCTTGTTAATTCCATGTTAATTCCTAGTCTTAGGTTAACATAGTCCTTACGACAAAAGTGTAGAGATCTTAAGATACAAGAGTGTACTTACTTAAGCAACTTGGATTATCTGTAAGGGGGCGAGAGAGGCACTGACAACCCTACTCTTTACCGCAAAAAAACAGGATCATAAGAGCTTGTAACGAAACTCTGACGAAAGTAGCTGACCAGCACACACTGATGCAACTGCACTAAGTGCATTTGCACCACAAGAAAACACAATACACTCAAGAGTGATTTAGTTTGTGAAAACATCCCAACTTTCATTCTCAACTGATTTCTTACACAATTTACTTGCTTTCATTTATTTTAACATTTCAACTTCAACCAAAACAAACATTCTGAATAGTGTAGTTGCACTAATTTGCATTTCTTTGCAACAATATATAAGAGTTAATCCAATCTCTGTGGGTTCGATCTTTTATACTACTTGTTTGTGACTGTGTATACTTGCACACGTTTTTCACACACCAGTAGGAAGGAGCTATATGAGGTCTGGTAGTCCTACGAATAGGAGGATTATTTGGTGTAGGGTCAGGTATATGAGTAGACACAGGAGTGATAGGGGGTGGTGGAGTGTCTGGTGCAATGTCAGGTGGTGGGATTTGGGAAGCAGGATCAGGTATAGTGAGAGGTGAAGGCTCAGGTTCACTGATAGTTGGGAGAATGGCAGGCAACACAAGGTCAGAGAAGGGGTCTGGGGTGGTGTCAGTGGTGGGAAAATCTTTGAAAGGGAATGAATGCTCATGGAACAACACATCTCTAGAGATGAAAAATTTTCTAGTGGTGAGATTATAGAGTTTATAACCCTTGTATCCTTAGGGGTAGCCTAGGAAGACACAAGGAGAGGCTCTAGGGGTGAATTTGGTGTGAAGTGAGGGTATAGTGGCAGCATAGGCCAAGCAACCAAATACTCTTAAGTGTGTATAGGATGGTGAGGTTCCATATAAGAGATCACATGGGGATTTATTTTCAAGGTTGGGTGAGGGGGTTCTATTTATGATGTGTGCAGCAGGGCAAACACTGTCACCCCAAAATTTAATAGGTAGCCCAGATTGAAACATAAGTGCCTTGGCTATATTCAAGAGGTGCTGATGTTTTCTTTCCACAACAGAATTTTTTTGAGGTCTGTGTGGACAAGAAAACTGATGCAGAGTCCCCTGTTCCTGCAAGAAATCAACTAAAGCAAGTTCTTTTGCATTATCAGACCTAATGCATTTAATAGTTCTAGAAAATTGTGTTTTAACAAGTGCAAAAAATTGCTTGATCCTGGTTGTTGCCTCTGATTTAGATGATAACAGATATATCCAGGTAAACCTGCTATGATCATCAACAGTTGTTAGGAAATAAGCTTTGCCATCATAGGTATTATGGCCATAAGGCCCCCATACATCACAATGAATCAAATCAAAAGGAGCAGTGCACATATTAGAGTTGGATTGAAATGGTAACCTTTTGAACTTGGCTAGAGGATAAATAGTGCACTCAGTAGATGTAAAACTGCTAGGAACAGAAATAGGAATTTTATTGCTAACAGATTTTAGTATACTATCTGATAGATGACCTAGCCTAGAATGCCAAAGAGAGGCATTGTCAGATGAGTGTGAAACAGAACTTTGCTTACATGATACAGACACTGAATTACAATGTGAGACAACAGGTTCACAGACCTGTTTATTATTTGCAACAGAATCACAGAAATGATTACCAGGATTTACGAAAGACTGAAAAGTGTATAGACCATTCTCCAATTTCCCCTTACCAATCTCTTTCAGCAGGTTTATTCCCTGAATCAGAAATTGTTTGGCAAAGAAGGTTAGTGACATATCAGAGTCTTCAAGCAATTGGCTAACAGAGACTAGATTCACACTAAATAATGGAATGTATAGAACATTATGCAATGTAAGTGTTGGTGACAACATGACTGAACCTATACCAGTTACTGCTACTTTGGTAAGGTCAGGTAGTTTGACAAATTTATTGTGAACTAGTTTGAAGTTAAAGAATGACTCGAGAGCACAACAAATGTGAGCCGAGGCACCTGAATCAAAGAGCCAAGCCCTATAGGGAAGTCATTCATTAGAATGTAGGAGAGACAAGACCATACCTAGGCAAGTAGCATCCACTTGATCACTATCAGGTGTTGAAGCTTCAGCCATCTGTGCCTGGATGAACTGCATCATCATCTGATACTACTGATTAGAAACTGCAACATTGTTGGAGTCTGATTCAGCAACATTGTTAACAACAGCAGCAAGTTTGTTATTAGCTGGCTTTCTGTTGTAGGAAAGAGAATATCCGTGTAACTTGTAGCATTTCTCCTTGAGATGACCGAGGATCCCGCAATGAGAGCAACTAGGCCGTTCGCGACGGTTAGGTTTTGGTTGAGTGGTGGTAACGGCACAAGCAATAGGAGAATCAGCGGTGGCAGAGGATGAACCGATCTGACGATGCTTCTCATCTTGTGAAGCCATGGAAAAAACCTTGTCAATGGATGGAAGAGGATCCATGAGAAGGATCTGACCACGAACGTTGACGAAACTCTCGTTTAATCCCATGAGAAAGGTCATGACACACTCATCTTGAAGATGAGTGACCAGAGGCTTAATGCCATCACACGTGCAGGTGTGAACGGGACGGTACTCACCTAATTCCTCCCACATAGCTTTGGATTTGGTGTAGTACGTTCCAATAGGCGACGATCCTTGAGCACAATTGACAAGATCTTTCTTCAATTGAAAGATTCTAGGACCGTTCTGTTGCTGAAACCGATTGTGGAGATCCTGCCAGATTGCAGCAGCATCGCCGGAGTAAATCACACTAGCAGCAATTTCTTTGCTAATGGAGTTGAGAAGCCACGATGAAACGGTGCTATTGTTGCGGATCCATGCGCGATAATTGCGATCAGTTTCATCAGGTTTGAGAACTTTACCGATGACATAACCGGCTTTGTTTTTGCCATCAAGAGCCATCAACATTGCACGTCTCCAAGAACTGAAGTTGCTTTCAATGAGTGGTTGAGTGACGAGAACGAGGCCAGGATTATCCGAAGCATGAAGGTAAAAGACGTCGTCGTGATTTTGAGTTGGGAGCGCCATTGAAGGAAACGAGATCACAAATCAGAGATGTGAAAACAAAGACGAAGATGATTACTGTTACGGCGGAGCAAACAGCGATGAGAATCAGAGGTGAAGGTGACTTGCGGTGGTGACGGTGAACGCGCGAAGTTCTTCTTCTGATACCATATTGACTTGAGCAATCAGAGAGAGAGAAATGAAACATGAGTTTCATTGATTGCAAAAAGTGAGTGTACAAAAATGGTTTACCTCCAACTAATAGAGGGATTCAGTTACAATCTGATCTAACTACAGTTAGAATAAACTAGAGCTAACTAACAATTAACTATCCTAGTTAATATTACAAATAGCACTTAATTTAACTAAAAACTGTTAAATAACAAGAGAGATTTAATATCCATAAGGTCTCCCAAATAGACTCATAAGTGTTTATGCCAAAGATAAACACAAAAAACCGACCCAAGCGGGCCCCTCCACTATTATCCATTTATTATTGTATCCAGAATTAGAGGTGTCAAGTTAGGCTGCTCGGCCCAGTCTAATGGGCTAAAGTGCAAAAGGGAGATGGGCTGGACCAGCTCAGTTATCCACTAAGCTGCATTTTTGTAGTCCAATCCAGCTCAAAACACTGGACCTAATGAGTCGGTCCGACCCACTTCGCATTTTAACAAAAGAAAACAATAAAATATTCAAAAAATAGTATAAAAAGGAGGTCTAATTTGGCCCACACTTGATGTTTTAGCTCAGTGGTAAGAGTTTAGTCATGTAATCCTTAAGTGATGAGTTCAAATCACTTGGGGGCAGTTGTAAAATAGTTATTAGTGTCACTTTGATTTATAAAAAAAATGGTCTAGTGGCCAATTGGGTTGGGCCAAATGGCTCAGTTCTTTTTGGACCTCAACTTTTTTAGCCCAACCAATCCGAAAAACAGAGTTATTGGGCCAAAATTGACAGCACTATCTAGAATCTGAAAAATCCAATATGATGTGCCCATAACTCCTCCTACCCTTCAACCTGCCTCGCCCCCAATGGTGATTTTGTGTGGAACTCACCAGCATCTCTCTTTCCTCCCTCTTTGCTTTTCCAAATAATGGAAACATTTTGGAAAACTGTGTTTCTCCTCTCATTACTTTCTTTCCACTCTGAGTCTTTTGTTCCAGACACAAAGTTAGGTTTAGGGTGAAATGAACCAATTTGGGGGTTTGTTGAGTGCTGGGTTTGGACGACTTTTGTGAGAAAAACTAAAACTAATCACCAATGCTAGTACATAAATGATACACACACCCCTATTTTTTAATCCTTATATTCCTAATTCCTAAACCTTTTCCATTCTCCTCTAGTGGGACCCCCTTACTAGTTACTCCCCTCCATCACTCCCCTCTCCCCTCCTTAGGCCAAATGCATATCTTGGCTATAATTTAGAAGCCTAATCTCGTTGAAATAACTTTATAAAAAAATTATTTTCTTGGTTCAGAGTTTCATAAATTTAATTAATACAATTTGCTTTTTAATAATAACAAAAAAGGTTTTCATAGAAATCTTCTACGTGTAAATGTAAAGACTAATTCTTTCAAATATCTAGAGTGCATTTAAAGATTGTATTTATTAAAGGATGAATTTCCATACGTATGAGTTGGAAAGCGAACCTCTAACCATGTGTTTATGGAAGGTGAGCCACCTACCACTTAGATCACGCAAGTTTGGTAAACTATCCAATATGCTTTCTTGATGCTCTTAAAAGAACATCTAGACAAATTACTCAAACAAGTCAAGCTAATATCTTTCATGATTTTAAAAGTCTAGCTTCCTTTAATCTAAATGTGTTTGGATTTGCGTTCAACTCGCCAAACTCGCATTTAGATTTCATTTCATCGCAATTTGAAACTACAATGTATAGCTCATCTGTGATTCTATTAAACTCACCACCAATTTAAGCACCACAATTTCTCTTATGACCCTCTTTGATTTTAACACTTAGTTTGGTTGCCATAAGGCGACATCTACCGAACCACCACCACATTAATTAATTTTACCGAAATGTCCTTGCTTTTTGTTATTTAAATAAAAATATTTTAAACAAACAAAAAATATTTTAACTTACAAATTTTTTAAATATATTTTATTGAAATACATATTTTTAATTTGTCCTTAGTTTTTAGTGATATATTTATTTTCTCTTTTTCTATTATTAATTTTTATCATATCTCAATTATATGTAGGCATACTAGTATTTATGTCTTATTATGGTCCTACTCAGCATGAAGATAGTCTCTGAATTACACACAGAGGATACTGGTTTATACCAAAAAATATTTATGTCTTTTTATAAATAATAAATAACTTTCTTTCTTCCCTCTCACATTTTCCTTTCATTTTTTCTTAAGTCAAATTAAACCACTATACAATCGGATCATTTTCTATTGCTTTTCTCTTCATTTCCCATCGTTCTTTTTCTCTTGTTTTCTTTT
Organism: Astragalus glycyphyllos; assembly: GCA_963573325.1. NCBI lineage: Eukaryota > Viridiplantae > Streptophyta > Magnoliopsida > Fabales > Fabaceae > Astragalus > Astragalus glycyphyllos. The sequence continues at coordinate 86,119,256 of OY754308.1, read as the reverse complement.
ATTTTTCTTTTGCACAATCCATAAACCACTAATCCTTCTTAGCCCAGATTGTGGTTGGTCAAATACTGAAATCACTGTTCTTCTGCATTAATAACAAGCTTACAAATTCCAGGTTGATGCACAAGCATGCCACTCCATTACAGCTTTTGCTTATTTTGTGTAAGGAAATAGCTGTACATAGCTGTCGTCATTGGTTTTTTCAAAGAACTCCGGAGACTGATTGTATCATCCTGGAGTATAAACGTTAGGGGAACTTGCAACCTATACTCGTTATTGGATACAGTTTCATTCAATGGTGTTCTCATTGAGTTACAGGGTCCACTTCATTTGACATCTTTGACTTTAAGATTCCCAAGATTTGGATAATTGTAGATACAGTTGGCTAAGAAATACTCCTATGTATGCCATGTCATAAAGTGATGAAAAATCAGAAAATGGGGTCTCTACACACCACTACTATTTCATTGTAGATACTGTTTCATTTTAGTCTGTCACTCAAGTATTTCTCTTAAATACCATTAATGAAGTTGTTCTTTTATATAGTAACTCGTCCTATTTATACTCTATGTTAAAGAATATAAACAAAAACTGTTAAACAGAAGTTAATGTATCTGGTTTAAAATTTAGTCTTAATACATCAACTTTTGTTGACCAGTTTTTGTTTATATTCTGTAATAAAGTAGTACTATGTAGTTTAAGGTTTTTCACACTTATGATTATTGGTCTAGATTTTATAAAAAGTACTCACTCTGTTCTTAATCTTTGGTACTTTTGGCTTGTTACACACAAATTAATGATACATTAATTTGTGTTAGCTAAGTACTAAAATGCCCCCTTTATAGTTGTCTTGGGATAATTGAAGTCTAAATAAAATAGTGTTGGAACAATTAATACATACTTTGGAACTCTAAAAGACTCGATAAATATAAAGGGTGTATTAGGAAAATTTTGGTGAATTATATATTGAGTTTTTAAAAGTACTAAAGTTTTAGAACAAAAATAAAAGGCCAAAAGTACCAAAGATCGAGAATGGAGGGAGTATTGTCTAAATATTTAACCATTCACATAGATAAATGTGAATCATTTATTAAATATAAAAGTTGTCATAAATAATAAGAGCACTGGTGGAAAAACATATTAGATGTTTCCTTAAAAACGTAAAACAAAAATTAATTTTGGACAAATTGATTCTAGTAAAACTACTTATAGAATGGGACGGAGGTGGTAGATAAATAAAGTATGGGTGGTGCAGCCGTTAAGGAACCTTGTTTAGGGTACATCTCCAAGATGTGGAAAAAAGATTTTTCATGCAACAATAACGTGCACTATTTATACTAGTCTAGAGTCCCTATGGTGTGCCTCCTCTACCACCAAGAGTAGGTACGAGCAAATAGTGGTCTCCCTCATACCCGTATCTTGTCGTCTAGTCGACACCTTTTGGCTTCGACCGCGCAAGCTGTATGGATGCCCCCTATAATGATAGATATAAGCGCCCCTTGAGTTTTCGAGTTGTTGTTCGGCCCTTATAGGGCCTTCCTCAGTCTTTTAGGGTTCCTCCTCGATCCTTAGCCTGACAGATCGGTGGTTCGGACACCATGATACAGAAATCTAATGTATATTCTATTTGGTTTGAAACAAAAATATTTGTTTGATGAAGTTCAGATTGAATATAAACAAAAGAGGCTACACAATCCACAAAAACTCAAAGGAGTCTACATTGTTAGCCTATGTTTGGTTTTGCGGTAACTTTACAAAATTCCAAATCCAAATCTGCGATGTAACAAAAGCTACAACATGTAGCTTTGTTTATGTTACACATTTGCCAATACTTTCCGTGAAATTGTTAATATAGTTCGCAAGTTGAGAGCTCCAAGAATCGCTCCATTTAGAGAGAAAAGAGATTATAACATTGCAAATAAAATCTTATTAAGAAATAACAAAATTGATTTATGTTTAGACTAAATGATGACCGTAATTGTAGTGTTCATCCGGAATGGAATCCACTGCAATTGGATTTTGCTGCATTCACACTCCATTTGAACTATTACCAAGGAGTTTTTGGTATTTTATCTAATAAAGAACCTTCATTGTTTCTTTTTCTTCTCTTTATTTAGCCTAATTGGAAAACCCTGCAACTGATTCCAACATGATCGTGGTCCATGTCCGGCCACATATAGCACCTAGTTAGCTTTTTTTGGTCGAGACCTGAGAATCCACCGCTGAACGCAGTGACTAATCCCCTCGCTAGATTGGAGACACTTCAAAGGAGCACCTAGTTAGCTTATCCTAATTGTCATTTTCTTAATCAAATTTTTATTGGAAAAAATTAAATTACGAAAGATGTTTCTCATATTGGGTAGAAAAAACCATTAATCTCAAGCTCAACAAAGGTTTATGATGAAGTTTATGTACAACCTTTTTTTTTTGAGGAAAGTTGATGTAACTATAACCTACTCGCAGTAAATACTATGATTTGAACCAAAATCACATATAGTATAGTAAAAACAAAAACAAAAAAAACAGACCATTTGTGTCAATTCCACTGACTTCTGTAGTAGTAGCAACAAGCATACGCAGATTTTCATTTTCCCTATATAACAATCTTTGATCAACACTAGTAGTACTACCATTTGCCTATATGGCTATGTTTACTTTAGGCGTGGCCTTTATCCAGCCTAGTAGCATTATTTGCGTAGACACTGTCTGAGACAATGCTGTTTTTCTGATTTGTAGGTATTCCTAAGGCCAAACTACAATTCAACGTTCCTATTCCTTGAAAGCTCTTAGAGCTTTCTTATCTTTCCTTTTCAATCAGCCAGTGATTCAGTGAATGGTAAAAATGGGTCTTTGTCCTTAAATACTACCACAAAAGGAAAAGTAAAAGTAAGCACCAACAGGGACGTCTAGTCATCCATAAATACTGTTAACTTGTGCATATCTGGTGAAGGGTGTACCTGCAATCTCCCCTAAATATTTCACTCTGTTCCCATCCCTCATAGGTCATTTCCATACCAGCAAATGGGCACTTAAAAAACGAATAACGAAGTAATAAAATCAATCAATATCACACAATTTTTAGATGTTGAAAAGTGCAGAATAATAATTAAATGAAAAATGAAAGTAGTTTCCATTGTACACATAAAAATTGATTGACGGTCACAGGCAAAATTCCCAGTATTTTGATTGGAAAATTGGAGGCTAAGATACAATGAAAGTAAGGCATGGAGCAAAGCAACTCCTGAAAAATTACAATTGAAATTGCAAGCTCCATCTTCTCTATGTGATTGCTCTCCTAACAAGTATTTTATCCAACAACAACAACAGCATGACTTCTACATCCACATAAACAACCCCAAAGCTGTATGAAGACTTCTGGTATCTTCTTGATGGGGCTTATTGCAAGAACATTGGAAAAAAGTAACCCGCAGAAGTAAACAAACTGAAGCACGGGTGTGCAATTTCCACATTGTGATTCTTCTTCACATTCAAATCAATTGTTGGAATCAAAACACTAAAAATATATACAGGAGAGACTTGCACTTCAATCCCATTTCATTTCACATTTTGGGATTTATTGGAGTTCCGCGGTCAGAGAAGCTGCTGAACTTTAATACTCTTGATTGCCCCTTTAATTTACAAATCATTGGCATCACCATGGTCATTGGATGGTTCTGGTAAGCTTGCATTTGGAAATGAAGATGGTATCTGAATAATTTAAACTACATAGTTTCAAAAGCTCAGCAGCCTGTTGTTTCAATATAGGATTACAACCACTTTGAATCACAAGGAGTAGTTTAGCAGCAAGCCCTGCATCGACGGCAATCAACGAGCACTCCTCGGGCGCAAGCTTACACACAGACCACAAAATTGACAATGCAAACTGAGTGCAGTTTTCTGAGATTCTCATCAAGAGTTTCACCATGATAGGTATGGTACTAACACAATCCTTCAAAGCCACTCTTCCTTCAGGTATAGTTGCCAATGAATCTAAAACAGAAAGGGCTAATTCCAAACATTCCAGCTCCAAACCAGATAACAATTCAACCAATTGCGAAACAGCTCCAATGCTCACAAGCAAAGTCTTAACTTCTTTATGCAAGCAAACTGTCCTCAAGAGACTTAACCCAGGACAGATTCCATTGCTGTGTCTCTTATCCTTAACAAGCCTCATCAAACCAACCAAGAGGCTATGACTAGAGACAACCTCAGACCGAAAATCCTTCTCATCAATTAAGGATTCAATCAAACGAGTGCAATTGATTTTAGTCTCAATTGAACCCTCGTTTAAAATATCAATCATCAATGAAATTCTAGCAGGTTGCATAAGATTCTTTTTGGATTCAGAATCAAGTGTCAAACTCACAAGAATACCAATAACTTCAGAACCAACAGCATGTGAAGTAAAAGGACCAAGTAAAGAAGACAAAACAGAAACACCACCTTCATCAATAACAGTCTTTCTAGCAGTACCATGAGCAGCCACAACTTGATGAAGCTCCTTAAGTGCATGAACACGAGCTTGACCTTTCACCTTCTTGAGTGTCTCCACAAGTTCAGAAGCTCTTCCTTGAACATCTTCAGACCTCTTCTTCATAAGCAAATACTTCTGAGAAAACCATGTGTATATAAGCCTGTAGAGTGTAGTATTTGGAGTAATGGAATCATCCCAAAGCTCTTGCATCGTTGTGGGACATGTTAAGTGTCCCAAGTTAAACCATTTGAGAATATTGGACCTCTCATAGGTTTGTCCAGTGCAAAGAGTAACAGGGTCTTGCATTGGTTCCAAAGAGATTGGACAAATGAAAACGCTTGGAACCTCACTTAATTGAAGCTCTTCAATCATCTTTCCCAGATCCAACTTTTCACAAACCCCACTTCCCACAACCCCACCGTCTACACCACCTAAAACACCGTCTTTCACGGCGGTGTCCAGATCTAGAATCTGACCATCGCCACCACCCTCAAACCCTACAACTAAATCCCTTTTAGAAGGCTGATACATCGGCATTTTCAAAACCCCCCTTTTTATACCTACACTAGAAAAATTGAAGAAACAGAAACCCTAACACAACAAAATCACTGCAATGACAAATACTCTTGAGGGGAAATCACATTACAGTTAGAACCCTACGCAAAATTGAAAGAAGGTGAAGAATAAAATTAAAGAGGAATATGATATGATATGATATAATATAACTCCACGAGGTTGGGTTTACTGTGGAAAATGGCTTTTTGTGTGGTCAAAAACTATAATGAGCAAAAACACATCTCACATCATGAACATATAATCGAGCTTTCAAAGCTTGAAAAAGAAGGGTTAAATCAGAAAGGCTTTCGGAAAACAATAAAGACACAAAGGAAATCGAAAAGAAAAAGAATAAAGACCAATCAAAGAGTGAACAGTGCGGACCACTTATGACGACTATTACGAAGAAGTAAAATCAATGGCAGAAAAAAAAACTGACAAATAGTTGAAAGAAGAGGTGGGTGAGTTGGAGAGAAATAATTGAGAAACGGATCAGAGAAAGAAGAAGGAAGATTAGAAAATTAAAAACGAGGTTGAGATGATAAATCAAGAGAACCGTACCACCGTGGGTTAGAGTTAGACACACAGTGGGTGTGTTGAGAACAGAAGAAGTATACTGCTAAAGGCTCTTCTCTTCTCTTACCCTTTTTCTTTTGGGGGCATTTGGTCAACAAAGTAAAAAATAATTCAATGTTTTCGTTAATTAATAGGGGATTATAGTCTGTACAGTATTTTTCTTTATTTTTCCGAAAAGATGTATGACCGGAAAAGTAAGGGTAGTAGCCGGTCAATGCAATGAGACTCTCGGCCCGCGTACCACACGTGCACTCATCTAATCTGTATTCTGTCGCCGTAACTTCCCCTTTTCTCTCTTTACTGTACTAATCAATTGCTACTTTATAACAAAAAATTCATTATACGATTTACGATTAGTAATCTTTTATGTCCCGAACTTCAAATTACACTAATGTCCTTTATTGATGCCCATTATTTGTGCCTAAATTTTAAGTAGTGTTTTATATTTAGCATTGCTATTTGTTAGGATGAATTTTTGCAAGAAAGATAATAATAATACCTAAAGATAGGGTATTTAACTAATCAACAATTGGTTAACAATTGTCAAAAAAAAAACAATTGCCTAACAATACATAGGGTCGTGGGTAGTTTTTTCTGATAAAAGGGTAGTTGGTAGTTATAATTTATAAGTGTATTATGGGTGAGTGCTATAGCCTTTACTTAACGCTTGTTGCCACAATCCCTCACTATATTAGGGGCCTAATTCTCCGATGCCAATAACGTATGCCAATAACCATGTAATAGTCTGAGTGCTGTATTATACGAGTGTGCACACGCCCTTAATTAGGTCAACGAATGATTGTTTGATCGTATCTATTGTAATATCATAATGGCATAGCCTTCAGAAGCACATTGCTCGATAGAATGTTCTCAGGAACATGATACATTTACGTTGGGATGGTAATGAATCAAATCAACTCAATCATAATTTGAAACTCAACTCGATAAATAATTCGTTGAATTTGATTCATGAACAAATGAATCGAATTTGAGCTAAAAGTTGAACTCGTTATACGAATGGGCTAAAGTTGATGTAGGTATGTCTGACTTATTTGGTTCATAAACCAACTCTGTAGTAATATGTATATGTGTGTGTGTCTCTCTCTCTCTATATATATATATTACTAAAATTATAGATTATAGATTTTAATTTTAATTCTATATCATCTCAATTATGCATAATTTTACATCTGTTATGCATTGTGTTTTTAGAGCAAAGTTCGTTTTTACAGTTTAGTACAATTTGTTTAGTATTAGTTATATCATTATGTAATTTCCAACTAAATAATTTTAAGATATTTATGTAATTTCACATTTTCATTTTTTTAAACTTTTTCACTCTCTCACATACTTTTTCAAACTTTTTCACTTTTTCACTTTCTCCTCCTCTTTCTTCCTCTAAGTCAATCTCATTTATCTATTTTTCACGATTATTTACTTTAATTTCATCTACACGTCTCTTTCATTTTTTTAAATATTCTATCTTTTCTCTGTCAATAAGTTTTATTTAGTCTCTACGAGAAATATTACAATTTGTAAAATTTGAAACTTTACTACAATTTTTCAAGATATATCTACTTTAATTTCATCTACGCTCTGTCAATAAGTTTTATTTAGTCTCTACGAGAAATACTACAATTTTGTAAAATTTGAAACTTTACTACAATTTTGTTTTTTAATCTCTACATGAAATATTACTTATCACTCTCTCTCTCATACATTTTTCAAACTTCTTCAATCTTTCTCACACATTTTTTCACTCTCTCCTCTACTTTCTTTCTCGAACTCTATCTCATTTAATTTTCCTATTCTTCATAATATATCTACTTTAATTTCATCTACATGTCTTCTTCATTTATAATATTCGATTTTTCTCTATCAATAAGTTTTATTTAGTCTCTACGAGAAATATTACAATTTGGAAGTTTTGAAACTTTAATACAGTTTTGTTTTCTAATCTCTACGGCAAATATTACATATTGTTGGTAAATGTTCACGGGGTAATGTCCGGGCTAAGTCAATTACAATTTGAATTGTTTATCTACTTTAAATTAGTCCTGCTTTTCACAGGTAATGTTCGGACTAATTAAATTATGTCTAAGCCTATTAATAAAAATAACACGACAACACTCGTGCACATGCACGGGTATATCGCTAGTTTGTGTCTTAAAATTTTGGCAAAACTACTCCCGAGGTCCCTTAACTTATTTTTTGGTATCAAATCAGTCCCTTAACTTTTTTTTGTAACGACTTAGTCCCTTAACTTTTAAAAACACGACAACGTAGTCCCATTTAACGTTTTTTTTGTTAACTCCGTTTAACAGTGGCTGACGTGTCTATTAGGTGAAAACTGGAAAAAATCATCTTCTTCATGTTCGCATCCTCTTCTTCCATACTCCATGAATTTAAGCAATAGGTGAAAACTGGAAAAAAAAATCCTATGCATCCTCTTCTTCCATCGTCTTCATCCTATTCCTTCATCTTCTTCACTCTTCTTCATCTTGGAAAAAATGATTCATGGTTGATTTAAGTTCTGATTTGTTCATCCAGTTCAATTTCCAGATATAAAACCTTGAATCATTTCAACAAACTGAAAACGAAAAGCCAAAGAAGGAGAAGATGATTATTTAAAATGAATCAAACCGAAAACGAAAGGAAGATGATCCGTTTCATTTTGTTTCATTTGGGTATGAAAAGATCCGTTGCATTTCGTTTGGGTATGAAAAGATCCGTTTCATTTCGTTTGGGTATGAAAAGATCTGTTGCATTTCGTTTTCGTTTGGGTATGAAGAAGACCCGTTGCATTTCGTTTTTCATATGGTTATGAAGAAGATGAAGATCTGGGTATGAAGAAGTTCTGGGTATGAAGAAGATAAAGATTGTTCACATTTTTAATTTTTGTAACGGTGTTAACAAAAAAACGTTAAATGGGACTACATTATCGTGTTTTTAAAAATTAAGGGACTAAGTTGTTACAAAAAAAGTTAAGGAACTGATTTGATACCAAAAAATAAGTTAAAGGACCTCGGGAGTAGTTTTGCCTAAAATTTTTATTCCAACTCATGAGGTAGGTAACAAGAAATATTATATTTATATTTTCAATTAGACAAATATTTCATTAAAAACTACTACTAAATTGTTGATTTTAAATGTCAATGATGTTTTTTTTTTCCGATTCTTTTACAAATAGAGTCCGAGTTAGAAATAATAGTTCACATCAAACTCAAGTCAAGCTACCAACTGAACAAATTCTTTTCCAGTCGAGCTAAATAGAGGTCGACTTGATTCAATCCATTTCGACCCTACATTCACATAAAAAATATTGAACAATTATTCTGAATGTAAAAATTACATTTGGGAACAGAATCAACTCACATGCCCTTATTATTGTTGTGAGAATCAGTATCACTACCAGGGTTATAAATAAATGCTAACCGTATATGAACTTCTAGGTTACAAATCATAACATTTCCAGCTCTCTCTTTATTTTACTTTAACCGCAACCCAACCCAGGCATGGAGTTTATGTGTTATTACTTCAAACAGGATAGTGGTTATAAATAAGTGCTAACCGTAGATGAACAATATTTTAATGCAAATTTGATGAATTATAATGATGTCGCTGTATTTATCATACACACGGGTAAAAACTTTTATAGCGTGTATAAATAGTTTGGTTTAGTTTTGAGAAGGTAGTTGGAAAATGTAAAAACTTTTGTACTACTACTGCTACAATTTAGTAAATACTGTAATGAATTTTAATATTTCGGAGAACCATTTTGGCTCTTTTCAATAGAAAATTTCATGTTATGAAAAAAAATCGAACAAAGGCAAAGCTTTGATTTCATATTCAGTGTCCACATCTCGTCTTCCTCATGAGATGGGAAAAGCGTAACGGAGCGTATAAAGGATAAATTGGTCATTGAAAAGCGTAAATAAAGATATAATTTGTGCGCACGAAGCAAGAAAGGTAGAGAAGAGTTTCACAAAGTCCAGGAAAACCCCACGAGGATGAATGAATAAGAATAACCGGTGCGTCACACGATGGAAAAAATTAAAGGAAAATTAGTACTAAGGAATAAATTGTAAAATAAATGAAATATAAATATGATTACCCTCTCAAAATAAATGAAATATAAATATTTTAGATTTTAAAATTTGCTTGTAATTATAAATTAAAAATAATTTATATACATAATAATATGTGTATTTTACACTACTAATTAAAGTTGACATATTATTAAAAACAAATTGATTAATTGGTAACCAATCATTCGATGAAATGTGATTGATTGTGGTTGTAAAAGTCTATATAATACTATGAGTCTCTTTGGATCGACTTATTTAGGTTTATCTACTGACATAAACACTTAGGAAACTGTTTGGGAGAGGTTATGGAAACAGCTTATGACATGTTCTTAAGCTGTTTTCAACCAATTTCCATAAGCTCCAAAAGATAGTTTATGGAAACAGCTTGTGCATGGCTTATAGAAAAATAGTTTAACATTTTTTCCATCCTTTATTTTAGAAATAACTTATGCATAAGCGCTTATGCCATAAATTAGACTCTTATAAATTTCACTATACTTTATTTAAATTGAGAGTAGTTTGATAAAAATAAGTAAATACTTTATCATATAACTAATAGAATTTAATTTATATAAATAATAGGTGTATATGTTTTTTTACACTATCTACGATTTAGATGCTGACACATCATCATCTAAAGAAAATTGATCAATTAGTAACCACCAATTAGTCAATTAATAACCAACGACTTCTTGTATTTCAATTTTCTATACACCATTTGTGTATAGAAATTGAACTCTAACTAATAAAACCAACTGATTAATTTAATATACAAATTTAAAACATATGTCGCGAGATAAAAATAAATAATGAAAAGCAAACACTTAAAAGTTAAAATCACTATACAAAAATTCATCCTAATTAAAAAAATTGAACAGTGGACCCCTCCATCTCTATAGAAAACCAAAAACAATGTATAAAAAAGAAGAAGGTGCTGCTCACAATGGCACATCTCGTTTTAGTAAATCGAATAAAATTAGGTGCTTTTTTAAAAAAACGAAACAACTACTATCAGATTTATATTTAAAATAAAAAAATAGAAAAACGACAATCTGTGGTCTCCCAAAAAAACCCAAACATAGTTTACAAATATATATATAAAACTAAAGGGAAGAAGGGCCACCAAAAGGGTTCTTTTTTTAATTTTAGGTAAAAATGCCAGCAAAGCATTGAACTGTGACAGTTTTTGCTTTGACTATACGCATCGGTTTGCTTATCCAGTCTTGCTTTGACTGCCTTTGCCCACTTCCGTCTCACACAATCTATATCTCTCTCTTTCTTTCTTTACCTTCTCTCCAACCCAATTGGACACTGACACGTGACTCTGCTAACTCTGTCTCCATCTCACCCTATCTCACTGTTTTTTATGGGCTAACCTTGTCCAATTAGTGCACTTTAATATTCCTCTAATTCTATAACTTTCATTTTCATCAATAAGTAACACTTACTAGGGCAGTGTGATCAGATTGTGTACTGCACGAACACTTTCTATTTTTTAGCTATTTTTACGATTTTGATGTTTGGTGATATTGTTGATTATATATTTTAAGTTTATGGGCAGTAGTAACTCCAAGTAAAATACGATTAATTATCAATTTAAGGTGGGTATATATAGGAGTTTAATAATTTGATCTCTACAAACAAATAATCGAATTTAAGCTAGTTTTTGATCATCGCCCTGGGTATAGAGCAACTTTAAAACTCTGGACCAGCTGTCTCATCTTTCGAGGTGCCTCAAATTCAACGAGGAAATTAGCCACTGCGTTCAGCGGTAGACACCCTAGTCTAAGAATTTAAACTAGTTTTTAAAAATTGAAATTTTCAGCTACATTAAAATAATTTGGCTGACCCAAAATGGTGACTATTTGCTTTTCACTCTTGACGGAAACATTATATTTTATTAGGATAATTATTTTTATAATGAATATTTTATTTTTTGAAATTATTATTTTTCTTTTGGATCCAACTAAAAAATATTACAAGTTGTTTGAATATTTTTTATATTTAATGATTTAATCTTTATCAACTTATGTTTTGCTTTTAAGTTCCAACAAGAACAAGTAAATTGTTGTTAATATAAATTCAATACTTTGCTCAATACATAAATATTATATACAGTAATGTATGAGTAAGATAAAATTAATTATATCTTATTTTAGTATGTGACAATGTAAACTATAGATAGGAATATCATTTTTAATTAATAAAGATATTGAAATTGAAATTCCATAGATAATAAGGAAAAAATCTAAAGAATTTTAATAACATAATCCATATTCATCAAATGTAAATATAAAAGCTTAACTCATAATTAGAAGAAAAAAAGGCAACACAATTAGAAAGTAGAACACACGGGTATCATGCAGTGTTGGATGAAAACCACCAATAAAATGTAAGCAACTATTCTAATTTTTAAGTTGAAGAAGATGAGGGGGGGTTCTTTTGTAAATGTGAATGAAGTTCTTGCGGGAGTAAATACTATAACGGGGCACTCGAATATAAAAGAAAGATAAAAATATAAACACTGATTTAAGTATGACATTAATGAATGTGGTGCGAAATGACCAAAATAAAGAACACGACACATAGTAGAAAGTGAAACACATGAGTATAATGCATGATTGAATGAAAACCACCAATAAATTAGAAACACGTATACAACGTTAAAAGAATCTGACGAGGATCGAATGTAAGTGTGGCTGAAGTTCCTATAGTAGTAAATAGCTATAGATGCAAAAAAAAAAGCAACTCTCAGTAATGATGGATGCTACCAAACACGAAGAGAGGATTTATTCCTATAAATCGTAAATAAAAAATTAAAAAATATACTTGTAATTTTTAGTGACCAAACTAAATAGATTCAGTAGATATTCTAGGTTCGGTAGTATAAGGAGAAGAAATATAATTTTTTTTAAAAGATTCAGAAAAATATGGTCCTAAAAAATATAAAGACAATAAGTATAAAAAGAAACTGTTTGTTCAAAGTGGTTAGAATTAGTAAAAGAATAAGTTGTTGGTGTCACTTAATTATTATTATTATTGTTATTATTATTATTATTATTTTACCAAACTCGTTATTGAGGAACACACTTTGAGTATTTAAACAGTTAATTTTTTTCCTAACGCTATAGTACCCCAAAACACACTGCTTAGCATCGCACTTCACATATTTTGCCATGAATTTCTAAAACCAGTTATTGAAGAATAAATTTTGTGTAAGTTGGTTTTTTATTGTTAAAAGGAAGATGTTTTTTTTGACAATTAAAAGGAAGATGTTTTATTTTCTCCTATTGTTTTTGGTCAAATATTTTCTCCTCTATGCCTGGAGAATCACATTTGGCACTTATTTTATGTGCCCCCATACTCCCATAAATTTCATTGTTCCAAAAATGCCTTTGTAAATTGATGTGTAACAAATTTATTTAAATAAAAGATAATTCTGTAGTTGAAAAATTGTACTACTGATTTATCTGTTTAGTACATTTTTTCACCTACGGATTTATCTACTAAATAGATAAATCTGTAGTTAAAAAATAGACTACGGATTTATCTATTTAGTAAATAAATCCGTAGTGCATTTTTTCAACTATGGATCTATCTACTAATTAGATTAATCTGTAGTTAAAAAATAGACTACGAAATTATCTATTGAGTAGATAAATTCATACGGATTTATCTACTAAATAGATAAATCCGTTTGACTTGAAGAAAAATGCGGAAGCAAAATTATCAATAAAGGCTACAGATTTATATAAAGCTAACAGATTTAAATAAATGCTACGGATTTATGTTTTTAGTAGATAAATCTGTAGTGCATTTTATAACTGCGGATTTATCTACTAAAAATATAAATTTGTATTGCATTTTTTAACTACGAATTTATTTAACAAATAGATAAACCTGCAGTGCATTTTTTAACTACGGAACTATCTATTTGTTAGATAAGTCCGTTTTGCAAAATATTCAGGGGTAAAAATGCGAAAAAGTCTCTAATGAGAGCATGTATCGAGTTGGTGGTACAAAAAATAAAAGCCATCATATTTTACAATCAGACCAAAGTAGCTAAAAAAACTGGGTTAAGCCCAATACCTGTGAATAATCTGTAGCAGGACTATTGGTCTTAATTGTGGCATTTGAAATTCAAGGCTATGTTAAAAGCACCTCCACATTTAATACCTCCACCTAAAATGGTTTATTTTTTTTATTTTTTACTTTAAACATATTTTAAATTTAATAAATGAATAGGGAGGGGAGCATGAGACTAATAGTATAAATTCTTTAAGAATGAGGAGAAAAATTATCCCCCTAAACCCCCCAAACCCCTCTCCTAGTTTATTTTTGGAGCCCCTCTAAAACCCTTCAAAATTAGAGGGTTTTGGAGGGGCTCCAAAAACAAACTAGGAGAGGGGCTTGGGAGATAACTTTTCTCCCCACTCTTAAAGAATTTACACTATTAGTCTCATGCCATCCCTTCCTCTCTCATCCAAACTCCCAAACACATGCTAAGAGAAGCTTGAAATTGAATTGCACTTTCCTCCACTCTTATGTTAAACTTTACACTCCCCTCTTATGCAAAATATGTTAAAAAAATTACACTCCCCTCCTCCTCTCTTGAGAGAAGCTTGAATTACATTCCCCCTCTTATGTTTAAATCTACACTCTCTTTCCTTAATAATATTGCGGGTCCAATTTAATATATTCGAAATTTATATGCATATTTTTCTCTATTTTTGATTCACAATATTATTAAATATAGTTTTTTAAATCCTGTTATAAAGTATGAAAAAATGCAAAATGAAGTTAAAATCTGCGAAAAATTACTAAATCCGAAAGAATATGGCCATTTAAAAATGATTTTTAAATTCTAGATCATTAAAATAATAACAAAATACTCAAATGTATTTATCATTTGCATTAAAATTCTAAATGAATTACTTTTCGGCTCAAAGTTTGTAGATCTTATAAAATTAATTATTTAAGTTAAAATGGATTAAAGTGTAGTATATATTTAATTATTAAAGGAGATGATTGCAATTCAAGTATCTTTAGGGGAGGAGAATATAATTTACTCTATGTTGTTACTTCTTAACGGAGGTGAAATGTATATTTTAACATAAGAGGAGATGGCAGTGTAATTCAAGCTTCTCTTAGAGGAGGAGAATGTAATTTACTATAACATTTATTATCCTAGAGACTAATTTTAAATATTAATAACATGAGGATTGTAACACCCTCATTTTTCAGTTTATTGCTCTATGTGTTTTTTTTTTAGTTTGGACCATTGCTGACTACCCACGTAGTATCTCAACGCTTTCAACGAAAGACAAATTTCCACTTGTGCTTAGGATCAAATTCGCACTGGCTAACACTGAGTTTGTCCACTGCGAGAATTGAACCCGAGAGCACCTCATCGACCCCCGTGTCTTAGGGTAGATTAAACCACTAGGCTTACAGTGTTGGTTATTGCTCTATGAGTTTGCTTTCACGCTAACGCGTACAAAATCTGTTTAAAAGTAAACATATGTGTGATTTTGAGGAAACTAAAAGCATTTTTGGAACTATATATATGTATATAGTTGGGTTCGGGTGGGAATTAGTTTTTACCGTGATAAATGAGAACTCTTAATTATAACTCTTAGATTAAAATTAACGGTTCAGATTACGTCATTAATTACAAGATCTCATATGTTTGTTTCCTTGTTTAATTAAGATCACATAAAATCTTGTAATTAATGGCATAATCTGAACCGTTAATTTTAATATAACAGTTATAATTAAGGCTCCGTTTGGTAAAAAGTAGCAGATAGCGGACAGCAGATAGCGGATGAGCTAGCGGATTGCAATGATGTGTTTGGTAAAACTAACGGTTAAAATAGTTGATAAATGTAAAATGACATAAAATGATTTTTAATTAATGAAATTACTTAATGATGACAAAATGTTTAATGAGTAAAGAGAAGTAATTTAAGAAAAACAAAAGGAGTAAAAATGTTTAAAAAAGTGAGACATTATTCGCTATCCGCTAGCGTTTGAAAAAACACTACTTGAAGTAGTGTCTGAAAAAATGCTAAACGCTACTCGAAAAACGCTAAACGCTAGTGTTTGCCAAACACGCATACTCTTCATCTGCTAGTTTCATCGGATATTCGCTAGCAGATGAAACATGCCAAACAGAGCCTAAGAATTTTCATTTAACACGGTAAAAACTTGTTCTGACCGGAACTCACTGTGCTTTATATCCGCGAGGCAAAATCCTACCCACTTAAAAACCCTATTTTGTCTTGAATATTAATACCTGGGTTTGATAGTTTTCTGATTGCAGATGCCGCTATTATAAGGAGATAATGCTCTTTTTGTTTTAGTTTCCTCTGCTTCTGTTTTTTCCCATGTTGTTAAAAAAAACACGATTAAAATAATAACTACTTTAATCGGTTTTAAGTTGTTTAAATCCTACTCAGCATATTGGCGAACAAAAATCATTAAACTATCCTATGAAAACTTTGATCAAAAAGAAAAAACTATCCTATGAATTAAGTTAATGAGTGGCTAAGGAGTTCGATGAAGAGCTTTGAAATCTGAAGTAATTCACCCTGCCAATTAGCCACCATTAACGAACACATCCCTGCACATAATACAATACACATCTCCTTTTTCACTTTTTAACGTTCAGGTTTCATGAACCGTGGTGAGAGTAAACGCAGATTCAATGAAGCAATCGTTAACACGCTCTATCCCTCTCCTCCACAAGTATATCTTTTAGCTCCTCTCTCTGTTTCATTCTTTACACTTTTTAATAAATCGTTAGTTAAGATATATTTTCATCATCATTCACCCTGATCAGGAGTTGGAACCCGTGGAAGCTTCGATACAAGGGTCTATCTCCAATGTAGTTTCAAGCACTTTGGAATTTGAAGACAGTGACAATGCCTCCACCAGCGGCGACGAAGAAGAACACGACTCTGAGACAGAGAAGCTCACCAGGGCTCAACGAAAGAAGATTCGTAAAAAGAAACTAAAGGAAGAAGCCATTCGTCGCGGAAAATTAATCGGGCCGCTGCAACCTCCAACCCCACTAACTGTTCGACCAAATGCTTCTGAAGAAGGTTTATAAATGTCTTATTTTTTTGTTGATGTTGAAACTTGAAATCATATATGTGCTGTTTTGTCCTCAAGGATTTTTAAAACCTCGCAACTTGGTTCAGGTGATAAACCGGCTTGTGCTAACTCCAGGAAAATCAAGCACAGAAGGAGAGGAAAAAAGATGGCCAAAGAAAAGCGTGTTGCTGTTGAAGAGAAAGAAACCCATGTGTAAGTTTATGTGTGTTCTTCAGTAACTAAAAAAATAGAAGTTTGTGGGGGTGTAACTTAGAATATTGTTTTTTTTACCGGGTTATTAGTGTGAAATATCCATGGACATTGTTTTTTCTACTGACATTATTATTTGACTAATCACTTGTGAGAAACTTTGCTATCTTTAGTAGAATCTCTCCTATCAACCACGTTTTTTCTATTCACATGCCTTGAACCCGAGACTTTGTTTAAGAGATCCAAGTCTAGTTTGACTCGAACGTCAAATAGGACATACATATGCCAACTCAGCATCTTGCTAATGAAGAAACTAACAGAAGAACAAACATGAAAATTCTAATATCTACAAGGAGTAACTTAAAAAAAAAAACACAAGAACTAACATTAGATGACCTTATATTTAAAGGTGTGTTTGGATTGGCGGTATGAATGGAATCTTTTTTTTTTGACATGGGTATGAATGGAATCAGATAATATGGAATGGAAAATGTGTTTAACTTCCATTATTTGGGTTGTTAAAAAATGGATGGCATGGAATGAAACTTAATGGAGTCTATATCCCATTTCATCCTTTCTTGTTATTTTTCTTCCCCTCGAATTTGGGGGTACACAATGGTCAATGGAATGAAACCTCTTAATTAGTTAAATACTATTTTACCCTTATTTTTAACGTGGACTCCTTGCCGCCGATTCTTCTTCAATCCTTTTTCTTTATTTTTTTCCCCATTTTTCGTTGTCTCTTCTTCTATGGGTATGGCATATACTAACTCTTAATTTTGCTTCTTTTTATTCCAATTTTTCTTCATATGAATCATTCTATTTCTCAGTCATAAAACTGAATCATTCCATGTATTTCAACTGACTCTGATACGCAAATATTGTTATTCTATTAAGTTATAAGGTCAACATAATGAAAAAACGAAGAGTCGGTGTTTGTATATATTCAATTATATTTGACTGTTTACTATTATTAGTGAGTGAAAATGACAAGAGAAAGGAAGGGCAAAGACATTTTATTTAAGATATATATATATATATATATATATATATATATATATATATATATATATAGTCATTTTAATAAAAAAAATAGGATGTTTTAACTCTACATAATAGTGTGTTTTAAATAAGGGTAAAAATGGAATGAAAATTTTGTTATGTTCGATCATAAAACACACAAACAATGGAGTGGAAACTTTATTTCATTCAACTCTGTTCCGCTCCAGTCCATTTCGCTCATTTTTTTGTCAAATTGCATTGATTTATTAATTAAGTGGGCAAAGGTCCAAACCAATACAAGCAACAGGCTAGAAAGCAAGGCCTCAAAGGCGCTACAATCGGTCGACCCGATCCAACACTATAGAAAAGTCAAACTAGGAACTCAACAAGTACAAATCCTTTAACTAAAAAAAATGAATCTAGAAACCGAACTAAGGAAGAGAAATGCGATCTATATCTAGAATGAAGAAAAGGCAAGGAACTAGAACTCTAGAACGAAGCTTCTCCCAAACTAGCGTTCATGGCATCGATGGTGATCCATCGAAGAAGAGATGAGGGAGGGTGTAGCGTCCAGTTTCCCACCAGAGCTCCTTTATTGCAGAGGGAACTATCTCATGCGCTACATAGTTTCCTTTTCTCCTAGTCCAAGAAAAACCACAAGCTTCAAAACTAGTTCTTAGGAAGAGCATACTGATTATACCTTAAATTTCTCTAATCTCTTTAATTCCTCTACAAGGATCGATAAGGTCAAGATTATCAGCTTCAAAGATGACCTTTTGAAGATTGAGGCTTCGACCCACTTAGAGTGCTTCACGCATTGTAAAGTACCCAAATATACCCTAAGAGCATCAAAGTGAAGAAACTCAATTTGGATACTTAAATGGATCTAACGTATACACGTCACTCTTTTATAATTTTTTAATAATAGTATTTAATAATAACTTCATCTTTTCAACCCAGAATCCCAACAAAATTTATTAAATGGGTCTCACTTTCATGTCAACTACAATTTTTAATTCCGTTTTTAATCAAAAGTAAGGCTATGGTCCGCGCGTCAAAGGAGATAGAGAGTTTCCGATTTAAGAGTTTCTCCCCAATAAGTACTCACTTTTCATCTTCCTCAATTACCTATTACAGTACCTCTTAACAAGTAAGAACTCCCCATTTGGAGATCCTCTAAGTGGTTTTTTTTCTTAGTCAACTCATTACTGGCCTCTATATCAGTATGTGCTGCCATTATACATTTCTGACGATGTGTGACCCACAACCCTTATGACATTACGGGTCAGTGACAATTTTCGGAGGCATCCATGTGATTCATCTACCCATCTTAATTAACTGTTTGGATCCAAATCCCTTAATAAATGGGCCGCACTTATTTTATCCCAAATTGAGTAGGTGCTTCATACTGGCCTGTCCAAAATACTAGTACTACATTTATGAGATCCTCAAAAAAATGCTTCCCCAACTAACAACAGTCAACAGAGAAGGGATGGTAAGAGAAGGGATGGGGAGGTTCTGGCCGCTACCGCATTGGAGGCCCGTTTGGTCTTTCCTTTCATTAGTTTGAAAATCCTAAGGGTGCGTTTGGATAGGGCATTTCACAATTCTAGAGAATTTTAAATTATTTGTTTGAATGAGATAGTTAAAATTCTTCATTCTTAAAATTTCTTGTTTGGATAGAGTAATTAAAATTCTTCATTTTTTAAATTTTTAAAATTCTTCACTTTACACAAGGATCGAATGATATGCGGGTTCAACGACCGATGAAACCGACACACCGGATGTCGGGCCCGACCCATCGAATGTCGAACCCGACCCACCGAATGTCGGGCCATTTACTAAGCTTCTTCACCATTTACTAAAATTAGTATTAAATGAATATACAATATACAAATATAAACCATGAACCTATAAATTCCGTCTTGTTTTCTACATAGAATGTCATATACAAAAAATATGATCCACGTTGAAAATGTCATATACACAAATATAAATGGTTTATCTATTAATCCTTCACATTTTTTTGACAAACATAGGAGAATATCTTGTACACAAATATAAACTATACTAGTCTTATGACCCGTGCGATGCACGAGTTGCGCACAAATTTCACTATAGTAAAATAAAGAAGACAACACAAATTAGAAAGTGATGAAGTTTCCGTGGGAGTAAATGTTGTAACACGGTACTTGGAAGTAATATATATATATATATATATATATATATATATATATATACTTTTAATACTTTTTTTATGGAAAAAATATACTTCTAATACGTGTTTGTGTGAAATGATCAAAACAAAGAGGAGAACACAAATAGAAAGTGAAACGCGTGGGTATCGTATAGGGTTGGATGAAAACCACCAATAAAATAGATGCACCTATATAAAGTTCAAAGAAGATGATGTGGGGTTCGATTGTTAATGTTTTTGAAGTTCTCTGAATAAAAATTAAATTATAACTATAAATTAAATAAGATTATAAAATTAAAAAAGAACATAATAAAGTCATTGAGATTGAGCATCCATATAAGAATAAAAAGTATAAATAATTGTAATAACATAATCGATATTCATCAAAACTTAATCCATAATTAGAAAGAAAAGAAGACAACACAATTAAAAAGTGAAACACGTGAGTATCATGCAGAGTTGGATGAAAACCACCAATGTAATAGAAACGATACAAAAGTTGAAAGATAATGATGGGGTCCAACCAGTTATTGAGGAGGGAACTTCGCGTATTTGAACACTTAAATTTTTGTTCAGACTCTAAAGTAGTATTTGCAACATTTAATTTTTTTTCCGAACGCTAAAATATAAAGAAAGATTAAAATATAAACCCTGATTTAAGTATGCTTCTAATAGTTGTTGGTGCGAAATGACAAAAATATAGAAGACAACACAAATAGAAAGTGAATCACGTGGTGGGTATAATGCAAGGCTGGATGAAAACCATAAATAAAATAGAACCAATTATACAAAGTCGAAAGAATATGAGGTTCTATTGTAGATGTGGGTAAAGTTCCTATGAATAAAAATTAAATTATAACTATAAATTAAATAAGAAGATTATAAAGTTAAAAAAGAATATTAACAAAGACATTGAACTTTGCGTATTTGAACACCTAATTATTTTTCGAACGCTAATGTAGCTCAAAAGACACTACTTAGCATATCACTTTACATATTTTGACACGAAATTATTTTTTCCACCAAATCGATTATTGAGGAATAAACTCTATGTATTGGGACAACTAAATCATTTTCGGAACCATAAAGTACATCAAAAGACATTGTTTAGTATCTCACTTTCTGTTTTCCGTCCAATCATTTATTGAGGGACGAACTTCACGAATTTGAACAGTTAAATTTTTTTACGAACGCTAAATTTGTATTTTGACAGTTTAATTTTTTTCCGAATGCCAAAGTAATTCCAAACACACTTTTTAGCATCACACTTTACGTAATTTGTCACGAAACTATTATTTTTTCACACATTAAAATATGCCCAAAAAAAAGCAAAAAGGTTTAATTTTAGAGTAAAACAATAAAAGAATGGCATGTGTTGTAAATATAATTGAAATGGATGGTCAATGCTTAAAAAATGAAAGAGTGGCATTGTTGAAAATATCGAACGCTAAATTTGTATTTTGACAGTTTAATTTTTTTCCGAATGCCAAAGTAATTCCAAACACACTTTTTAGCATCACACTTTACGTATTTTCTCACGAAACCATTATTTTTTCACACATTAAAATATGCCCAAAAAAAAAGCAAAAAGGTTTAATTGTAGAGTAAAACAATAAAAGAATGGCATGTGTTGTAAATATAATTGAAATGGATGGTCAATGCTTAAAAAATGAAAGAGTGGCATTGTTGAAAATATCGAACGCTAAATTTGTATTTTGACAGTTTAATCTTTTTCCGAATGCCAAAGTAATTCCAAACACACTTTTTAGCATCACACTTTACGTATTTTCTCACGAAACCATTATTTTTTCACACATTAAAATATGCCCAAAAAAAAGCAAAAAGGTTTAATTTTAGAGTAAAACAATTAAAGAATGGCATGTGTTGTAAATATGATTGAAATGGATGGTCAATGCTTGAAAAATGAAAGGGTGGCATTGTTGAAAATATTGCTGAAATTGGGGTTGTATTGTAGGCTGAAGGTTGGCGCCCTTCAATGCCAACTCGCATATTATATAAAGATATATCTAGTATGTAATGTTTCACAAGAAATATGTTGTCCGGAACAATATAGTTGCATGGTCCAACTGAGTTTCCTCAAGCTTTGCCAACAAGATCACAACAATACCAATCACACACGTAGCTTCCTCTGTAAGAACCCCTACCAGCTTGCTTATATCTAACTTCAGCTCAATATAGAAGACCACTTCGTCCACAATAATCCTTTTCTGAAAAACCATCACCATAGCATTCGGTTATAAGCATAACATAATCCAAGGAAGTGATTCATGACGTCTTGTCCATTGAATAAAAACAAAAATGGGAAATACACATAAATCTGCAGAGGCTTATCCAATTGGAGAACAAAATAAAACATGTAGCAACTTCTTTTGTCTCACTTTAAATATAAACAATAACTAAAATTTATACAATTCATCATAAGAATGTATACAAAATTCTGATAATAAGAAACATGATGTATTTTAGTTAGTCATTATACAATCCAAATGAAGCAAAAATTGAAATCAATAATATATTAGAACAGGATCAACAAAATATTTTCACACTTTGCAGGGCATAGTTGCTAATGCTACTTGAATTATTCTTCTTTTATCTGAAAATATTATCACGAGAGTAAAACTTTATAAAGAACTGATGATATTTAACACTTTCAAAGCAACAGAGAAAATGGAAAGCTAGTTTATAAAGTTTGCATACACTGTTCAAGATAAACTATCCAAACCAGCAAAATAAATAATTACACAAAGCAGCAAAATAAACTATCCAAATTGAGATAGATTGTTCTTCTAAACAATTAAACAAAACAGCAAAATAAACTATTCGAAGAAATCAATTCAGAAAGGTAGTGCACAGTGAATCAAGAAGTTACCTGCTCAAATCGAATTGAAGACAGAGCACAAGTGAATCAAGAGGAAGATAGTGCACAGTGGCGAAGATGATTACGGAGTGTGATACAACAAATCTGGATTTGATGCGAGGAAGAAGAAGACAATCCATTTCAAACCGAAATCTGGATTTGATACGAGAGTAGCCTTGAATCTATCTCAAACCGAAATTCTCAAATCGTAGCTTTGAATCTATCTCAAACCGGAATCGTAGCCTTGAATCTCTCTCACTCCAGAATTTTCTCTCAAAGCGAAGAGCGAAGAGTGAGAAAGCGAAGACGGAGAGAGCGAAGAGCGAGAAAACGAAGAACGATCTGGAGTGAGAGAGGATGAAGAACGAGAGTCTGAGAGAGAGCGAAGAACGAAGAACGAGAGTGAGAGAGCGCACTCTGGAGTGAGAGAGGAATTACAAAATTCACTCTAATTAGGTGTTATTTTAATTTCAGCATTTTTACCCTCTGCAAAATGCTTCTTAAAATTTCATCAATTTTAAAATTCTGTTAATTTTTTACCAAACAAGATATTTTAAAGCAAAGTATTTTAATTACCCTCAAAAAATACATTACCCTTTATAAATACCCTATCCAAACACACCCTAAGTGTTAATTGGCTCATTGGATCTTCTTTTTCAATTTTTATTTTCTGTCTTTAGTTCGTTCTCATGATCGTGTGTTCAGGTGTTCCTTGTGCTTAATGTAATTTGTTAGGATTTTAAGCCCGATTGTTGTCCATGTGGGTTGTTGTTACAATGCTTATTTGTGAGCTTCTGCTAACATTTTGTGTAATATTTCGGTGGCCTCTGCCCGTTTATCAATGAAATATTGCATTATTAACAAAAAAATGCTTCACAATTTAAACATGGTGCTTTTTTTATATGAAATTCAAACATGGTTCTATAGGGTGAAAGAGGGAAGAGAGAGTGAGGGAAGAGAGAGTAAGGGAAGAAAGAGTGATTTTAGGATGTTTGGTTAAGGAGAGAAATAGGAAACAGAGAGGGAGGAAAGATTAGTTTAGTGGTTTTTATAATCTCTCCACAAGTGGAGAGAAAGTGGAGAGAAATGGGCTCTTTCTCTCTTCCCTCACTCTTTCTTCCCTCACTCTCTCCTCCCTCTTTCTCTCCTAATCCAAACACACCCTAAAGTATATTTTAATAGTACTTCTAATTATTTTGAATATGAATATTAACTCATTTTTGCTAGCACTTGCATATTGTATAGCAAGTGTTAGCACTTGATAGCATTTTCTTTTAAATAAGTGTGGATGGATTGTAGAAGAAATCACAAATATGGAAGACGCTCTTTTAGCTAATGCCACCATTGTCAGAAATTATAAACATTATTGAGTAGATTAATTTTAGTGAAGTCAAGTCATTTGAACATAATTGTGGTTGGGTGACTAAAGACAGCTCAAATACGTATCCTACCCTTATACTATTGCAATAATGACTCAATTTTCCTTCAGTAATCCTGAAAGCACATAATGAGGAAATCTGTGAGTGGGCAAATATTGGTAGGACTATGTGAGTGTTTCACATACTTTTGATGTAAAACTTTCGTTAAAGTGATTCCAAATATTGGTAGGACTATATTTTTTAAAAAAAAAAATTAAACTTTTGACTGTAAGACCTAATAAATCATTACTAATATACAAAATACTATTCTCTTCCGTACTTTTAATAAGAAATAAAAGGTTTATTTTTTACTTCAAATAATGAGAAACAAGCATAAATTTTAAAATGTACTAAATGATAAATTTTCATTTATACTGTGATTTATTTTGAGACTCATGTTAATTATATACCTATTTCTCATTTAAGGACTGGAGTATTTTTGAAAAAAATAAATAAATCTTTAAGAGTATAAGAGTTTTAATTGAAAAAATTGTTTGAGTATTTATATTTCTAAGTGTTAAAGAAGGATGTTACGTCTTCCTTAAGATGCATGACAAAAAGGGACTTGGCCCCCGTTTTGTACACACACAAAAATGCGTAACAAACAAGGCTTTAAATTTAGTTTATCTTCCAAATAAATTTTATCTCTCCAATCCTCACATTTCCAATGCCTTAGAAGATCTTTGCAATGACAAAATGAATTAAACATTTCATCCCATGAGAACTTACGCCTAGGGGTTGTAAATCTATAAATCTATATCTTCTTCAGATTCATTTTGTAACTGATTTTTTGGTGTCAAATTTTTTTGACCAAAATACCCTTGTAACTACCCACTAACACTATTCACTATATTATTATTTATTATTTATATATTATTTATCTATTACTTCTATTAGCTATTAGAAAGTGAATGGTAGCCTGAGTTTCAAGCGAGGCGGAGGCCTTATTTCGACACCGACACGATACAGTAAGCAAATTAGTCCAATTACTAAAAGAAAAGCATTCGGAATGATTAAGAAACATTCTTATGGACAAAAATGAGTCAAATGGTAGATTATTACCGTAGTAGAATAAAGACAAACCGCTGAACAACATTATGCTTCTAGAAATCCGAGAAGAATAAAATTATCCCCAATTCATAAAACTAAAAAATATTTATTTACAACCAATACTGTGGTGCCAAAATCCCCTTTTAATCCGCGAAAACAGAACACACGGCTTTAAATATTACAAAATAGATCTTACTATTCCACAATAACGAGACACATACAGAATCTGAGTAGACAAAGGTCAATATAATTGGATCCTAATAATTAATTAAAAGAGTACCTGAAGGTCACCCACCCTCATGGTTGAGGATAATCAAAAGGTAAAGGAGAAACGGCGTTTTCCTGTAGATCAGGGTGCAAGAAGCCATATTTACGGATAATCTGATTATCAGCGAAATTAAGCGCAATACGCATACCGTTCCAACAAGTATCAGCGGTGTACATTTCATTATACTTTCCACTACAAGGTTGACAACCAGTGAAATGTGTAACAAAAGGTCTTCTCCAACTCCCTTTTCCATACCCAGCTTCCTTCAAAAACTCTTCCCTCACTTCCCCATAACTCTCACTCACTTTCTCAGCGTGACGCCTCCTTAAGCTACGCACCCGTCTTTCAACATCATCGTATTTCTTGCTAATGTTATTCAATGTTCCTACAATTTCCTCCCAATACCCTTCAAAGTAATACTCACCTTCTAAATAAATCTTATCCGCCCACTTTTCTTTCTCTAGCGCGATTAAATAAGCGAGACCCGTTTGATCATCTGACTCTGGAAAGAACTTGTCTTTAAAAGTTGACCGTAGTTTTTGACCCCACTTTTCGTATTCGGGAGTTTGTGGGCCCATTCCAGCCCAAGCATCCATGAAGTCCAACGACCACTGACAGTTTCTTATTAAGAACACACCGGCGTTAAGTCCAGTCCAGCTCCGTTTATCGTGAATGAGGTGGGCCCAACCATGAACAACAAGATTATGATCCTTATAACGCTGTAATGGAAGCTTAAACTCCATGTCGGTGAACAACGCGTCGGAATCAACCCACCATATCCACTCCGCTTCCGGGTGAGCCATCATCGCCGCTTTCACCACCGGATATTTCGCCCAGTACGCGAACATCTTCGGGTGCAGTAACGCGTTGTTGTAGAAAATATCGTATCCGTGAAGACGACAGTAATCCACCTTGTTTTTAAAGAATCTCAAAAGCAAGTGATCGCCGATGGGATTCCGGCACGGTGAAGGTTGCGATCCGGTTACCATAAGAACCCTTTCTTGTCCACCGGCGGCAAAGGAAGGATGAAGCTGTAGCCACTCCTTTCGCTTCTCGTCCCAGTCATGAACCTTGTCGTCCATGTTGTATCCCATTTCGGGATCGTCGTAGAATGTCGGGTCGGGTGGGTCGAAATGTAAATTTGGAGTAGCGTACGAAACGGTGTCGTGTGAGTCGATATTGAGGTTTCCGTTAGGGAATGATGTTGTGAAAGCGGAGAAACCCCAAACGATGAGAAGAGAAGAGAATGCTCCGGCGAGAAAGAAGCAACCATCGGAAAGCCATATAGAAGAAGAAGAAGAAGGTTTGTTTCTGAAAGTGGATTTTGCCATGATAGAAGAGTCGTGAGAGTTAGAGAGTTTGGTTGTTATCATATTTAGGGTGGAAGGTAAACGGTGGTCGGTGGTGTTTAATTTGGTTTTTTTGTTGAGTGACGTTTGATTTAGATGGAGTGAGTCGTCGGATTGTGGAAAAATATCGTCATGTCTGAAGTGTGGTGGAGAAGGAAGTAGAAAGTGAGGTGTTGATAATAAATGATTTTGGAAGAGAGGTTGTGAAAGGAGAAAAAGTAAGAAGGAAGTGTCTCAAAAATGGCGGAGAGTGTAACTTTCGATGCAAAAGTGGTGAGTGAGTTAGGGAAGTTGTCGCTCTTGTGTATAAAAAGAAGGACGCGCGTAAGCTAACGTTTCGTGTTGTGTGAAGTGGAAGAATTAAATGACTAAATTTAAGTAAATATTTTTAATTTTATTTATCACAGAAATATAAACAATAGACTAATTCAATATTAATCAGTGCAAATTTTGATCTTGTACATGAGTAAATATTAGTCTTTTATTGAAAACTTTCAAAATACTCTATAAATAACCAACAATCATAAAAAAAGAAAAGGAATAATAATTGGCAGGAACTGCCAGAGTACTCATTTATTTTTATTATTAATTTAAATTTTACATCCACCTAAATGTTGAGTGTTAAGGAATGCATTAAGAGGATTGATTTCGTAACTGTTGTTGTCTTTATTCAATTGCTTGAGAGAGGAGGGTGTTTTGATGGATAAAAAGAAGATATGAGTATGACCATGTGAAGGGGCAACTTTGAAATTAGGTGCACGGCTTCTATGGTTGGCCTGCTTTTATGATCTTGCTGTGATTGAAAAGATTTTTGAAACTGCTAATCTCAAAAATAAGATTGCGCGTATATTCTCCCTCCAAGGTTCCAACTTCATATTAGGGGTTACAAAATGAGCAGTTAATACTTGCTCAAAAAGACTTTATATTTGACTAAAAAATTAATACTATGAGTTTGATAAAAATTAGTGGATAGCAAATAAACTAACAAGTGACGGATGAGTGAATAGCAAGTGAGCTAGTGGATAGAGAATAAATTAGTTGATAGCAAAATTATGTGTTTAATAAAACTAACGGTTAAGATAGTTGATAAATGTAAAATAACACAAAAGAATATTTAATTAACGATTAATTTATTTGATTGTGATAAAATATTTAATAAGGAAAGAATTAATTTAATAAAAGTAATAAGGATAAAAATGTCAAAAAAACGAGACTTTTTCATTTTTTTGACATTTTTATCCTTATTATTTTTATTAAATTAATGTAACGCTAAAACTACTTGAAAAACGCTAAATGCTACTCCCTCTGTTCCTATTTACTTGTCTTTTTTGGCTTTTTACACATACCAATGAGACCAATAAATTTTGCTATTTTTGATACAATTATTTCTCTTTTATCTATAATACCCTTGATAATTTATTATTTCATTTTGTCTACTTCTTTCTCTTCAATAAATTTTTAAGGGCATTATTGACAAAACAATAATAAATAAGGAACAAAAGCAACAAGTAATAAGGAACGGAGGGAGTATTGCTTACCAAACACATGCACTTGCCAAACAGAGCCTTAATAAAATTGCCCTATTGGATTTATATTAATTGTCTTTTAAGGTTGTTTTGCACATACCAAAAAAGTCATTAAGTATTGTTGTTTTTTTATAAAATTATTAGTCTTTTTCCTATTATGTCCTTAATTATTTATTATCTATCACACTTTTTTCTCTCTCCAGTCTCCACAATAAACAACAAATGACGTAATTGGAAAACAAGCATTTAATGTAACCTTTGAATTAACAAAATGATAACTAAAAAGAAAAAATTTTCTTCTTAAAAAATGAAAATTAATATGAAGTGGAGGGAGTATTTATTTATTCAGATTTCAGTATACATTGAAAACAACACAAACTCAGAATTGCTAAAATCAGAAAAGATGAAACTATAAATAAACTTATTGAATTGAAGTTTATAGCAAAAATCAACGAAATGCCAACAATAATGACAAAATTAAACTGACTGTAATACACAAAAAATTGTAATGTATTAAATCTAATCGTCTATAATGGCTGGAACAAAAGAATGTCACACTCAAACGAACATTAAGAAAAAACCCAAGAAAAACGATATCTATTGAAAACCACGTATTTAAACGAAAAGAGAGAAAAAAGAGATGTAGATGAGTAATTCCAAAACAAAACAAAATAGCTAAAAACTACGGTTAAAAATATTTATAAGAGTGACATGTCATTTTTCTTTGTCAAGACTAATTAAAACATAATAACTTATAAAAAATTAAATATATTTGCGAAGATAAAATATCAAAATAGTAATATTTCTCTGTCAAGACTCGAGCAAAATAATCATTTTACAAAGAGAAGATATAAAAAATAATTATAATGATTACATGCAATGTTTTCCAATGCGAACTCAAAAGTAAAATAAATATTTTTAAAAGAAAATCATGTACAAGAACAATGTAAAAAATATTTATATATCCACAGCATATAATGCTTTCTTGAGTCAAAAAAACATATAATATTTTATCGTTTGGACTACTTAAAGGCGGTGCAATTATACTGACAATAGGTAATATTTCCTAGAGTGGAGCTGGATATATATGTTTAAAGGTCGTTGTGAATTGCCTTTCGAGTTCGTCAAAAGGTAACTCATATAGGGATGGAATTTGATATGAAGAATTCCTAATCTTCTAGCTATACTTGGAGTGGACAGTAAAAAATACCTCTAGTCCACAATATAAGATACATAACCTTACATCCTACAGATTAAAGAATGATATTGAAATCAACTATTCTTATTTAACTACTAACACATTAATTCTTAACCACTTTGCCTATAAAAAAAAACTATTCTTGTTTAATAATGCTAAAAGTTTACCTCATTTCCAATTTTTTTCATTAAATGATGATTTATACTCCTAATTAAGACATCATTTTTATTAACTACATCACTTAAATAGGGTAAAGTTGGGATTGATCATTTAATACTCCTTAAAAATTGTGCTTGTTTTTTATATTGTGGTCAACCAAAAAATACTATTTGTCTCTTATATATTGTAGACCAGATGTAGTAAAACTAGCGATTAAACTAACTTATAAATATTAAATGACATAGAAGGAAATAGACTCATACTATTTGTCTCTCATATATTGAAGACCAAAAAAAATACTATTTGTCTCTTATAACCGATAAGAAATGATGTGTTTTGTAAAACTAGTAATTAAACTAACTGATAAATGTTAAATGTGGTAAAAGGAAATATCTATTTAATTCATGATTAAATTGTGGTTTATTTTAATAAGGATGAACAAGGAATTTAAGAAAAATAATAAGGGTCAAAATGTCAAAAAAAAGTGAAACACTATACGCAAAAAAAAAACGCGAAAAATGTTAAATGCTAGTGCTTATCAAACACGTGTATTCGTCAGTCATTTGTCAAATTCGCTATCCGCTAGCGGATGAGACTTGCCAAACAAAGCATTAATATTAATACAAGTAATAGTAATAATTTTTTAATAAGTAAGAGCCCGTAATTTTGTTGGTTATAGCATTATCTCTGCTTTCATATATAAGTAAAAAATGGATACACGCACCTTTAAAAATTGATTTAATTTTCCAAAAATAATTTAAAAATGACATATAGGTTACTCATAAATGGGGAAAAAAACTTGAAAACCAAAAGTTGCTTAAAAAAACGAAAAAAGATGAATCGATTAATAATAATACGAGTGACCTCTCGCTCGTCACCCTCTATTTGACATCCATTGTGGACCAGCGCACAGGTCCATTATCGCCTCAATCAGGTTTGCGATAAATGATACGAGTGACCTCTCGCTCGTCACCCTCCACTTGCACCTTACTCTGTAATTTATCTTAAAGAGCAGCGAATGTGATGTTGTGTTTAAGCCTGCATGTAATAGTTGTTGGACACTGGAAATAGAGACCATCATCTCTGTTGGTGATTGTGCCATGATGATGAAGGAAACATAAGAAACAAATTGACGTACTTATTAGTGGTGGTATTTCCATAGTGTCTCACCTTATCAGTCCACGGTCCAATAAATCTGTCTCTGTGAGGAGTCAACCAATGCTTGTTCACATAAGTGACAAGCTGGGGTACATCGCAACATGATTCTTCAAAATCATGCAACCTCTCATAAAACTCCTCTTCACATGTAGAGTCAACTATCCCCCTCCAAAGATTCATCACTGACTTCACTTTATCCCCCCTTCACCGCCTGCTTAACATTAGCATTAACATTCTTGTTAATGTGATACCGACAAAGCAAATTAAGACTTTCAAGAAACACAATCTGCATAGCACTCATCAATTCAGTCTCACAGTCGGTGAGGATAATTTAAGGAAGTGGGATATCTATCACTATTAAATCTCTCAATGTCTGCAATATCCAACTATAGTCATCATACCGCTCAGCAGACAAGTAAGCAAAAGCCACTGAAAATGTCAACTCAGTCGAAGTGACACCAACAATCTCCAAGAGATCGAGGCAATCTATATTTGTTGGTTTTGAAGGTGCAATCCATAATCAAAATGCTAGGAAACATCTTCAATAAACTTGATACTCTCAGGGTGTGCCCACATGAGCTCTTTAACAATATCAGTGCCTTCAAGTCGACTAGTCCAATACAAGTAATGCTCAGACTCGAACAATCTCATAAGCTTCTGTATCTCAGTCCTATTACCTCTCCTACCCGATCGGAGCTTACTG
This sequence comes from Astragalus glycyphyllos, assembly GCA_963573325.1. Classification (NCBI taxonomy): domain Eukaryota; kingdom Viridiplantae; phylum Streptophyta; class Magnoliopsida; order Fabales; family Fabaceae; genus Astragalus; species Astragalus glycyphyllos. The sequence continues at coordinate 86,087,355 of OY754308.1, read as the reverse complement.
CGGATTTTTTACATTTGAGAGATGGTACTCAAGTTGTTGACAAATCTCTTCTTAATTGCATCTAGACTTTTTCGTGCTTTTACATTCAACAACAAATGCTCCTCAATAATAGACCACTCCTCCTTGCTAAACCGCCCAAAAATTGCTGCTCCAAGACAACTCTTATGAGGCACATGATTGTGAATTCCACATATAACTCTAACTTTCCAATCCCAATTAGGAGGATTCAATGGAGTAGCTTTCAGCTTAAAAGGACAACCACACATTTTTGAAGACTTGTGTCTAGAACACCCAATGTCTACTCTGACATATCTGCGATGTCTCTCGCAACCCAAAATAATCTTATTCTTCTTCCCTTTACCATTCATGGTGGACTCTGATCGAAGAATGATAACATTCACTCTGTTGGCTTCCCTGATGTCTCTAGTCCAACGTACAAGGTTATCATGAGTAGCAAAGATTTACAAAATAATCGTAAACATAATTAATAACTTATAAAAAATCATAAACAAGAAGCGCTTTAGGAAGATATGTACATCTATAGTGGTAAACTTGTCTGATAAATCCAAAGTAAATGGAAGGTTGCCGTCAGGTGTATCCATATCTGTAGAATAAATAAATCAAATGTTAATTATGAAAACTTTAAAAAAATTTAAAAAAAGCATTTCGGAATCACCTATATAAGACATAATTCTGGAAGCTAAATTTTAAAAATTCTGGAATTACATCCAATGGGATAATTCCGGAAGCGAAAAAAATAAGGTTTTCTGGAAATATGTTGAATGAGATAATTCCGGAACGCAAAAAAGAAAAATTTCCGGAATTACCTAAAATTACATATTTCCGGAATCAAAAAAAACTTTCCGGAATCATAAAAATAATGTAATTCTTGAACACATTTTTAAGGTTCCTGAACTACGTGTTTTCGGAAATCTTCCGAAAAAAATTCTAGAATTACCTTTTCAAGGGATAATTCCGGAAAACTGCAAAATTTTAGTACTATGTTCAGATTTTGGTAAAAATGAGAGGAGTATTTTTGGGATAAATCGAATTATGGGTGTGTACATTAGGGGTGTTCAAAACTGAACCAAATCAATAGAAAATCGCAAACCGAACCAAACCAAACCGAAAACTACAAAAAACCGCTTTTGATCGGTTTTGTTCGGTTCTTTTTTTCATTGCACCGCGCGGTTCGGCTCGGTTCGCGGTTTTGATTTCAAATATCAAACCAAACCAAACCAAACCGCAAGTAACACTAAGGCTTGTTGAATTACAACCTTCCTTACTAACTTACTAACCCAAATGCAACTAAAACTCAACTCTCACTCACTCACTCACTCACTTACTAGCCTAAATCCAATTAATTCTTTGACTCACTTACAAACAATCCATATTGTTATGCTATATTTAAAAATTACAATAAAATATTTTATTCAAATTCTTTTAAACATTGTCTTAGCTATTTTAAAAGAATTAAAAGAGAGTAATTTATATACTACATATATTTGAGTAGATTTTTTCTTAAAGATTTATGTTAGCCATTTCTTATGTTAGTTAATTTAACTTCATTTTAAATTATGTTTTGTCTTGGAAAAAACCGAACCAACCGAACCAATCCAAACCGCATTTGTTTGGTTTGGTTTGATTTTATTTTAGGAAGTCAACCGAACCAAACCAAACCGCATGTAATTTTACCTTGCGGTTCGGTTCACTTTTTGTCTCAAAGCCGAACCAAACCGAATCGTGAACACCCTTAGGGCCCGTTTGGTGCACAAGATAGGATAGAGACATGATAGGATAGAAGACATGATAGAGACAAGATAGGATAGTGATAGGAACTTATCATATCTTGTGTTTGGTACACACATGATAGTAAATAAGATAGCATTATTTTATCATATCCTGTGTTTGGTACACCCCAAATAACGACAGGATATGATATATATTATGGTTAAATGACAAAATTTCTCTTCTAATAAATTGCATCTTTTTAAAAAAAATATAATTTGTAATATTTTTAAATATTATAAATTATCAAAACCTACTAAAAAAATCATTTTTTTCAATAGATTAAAAAATCATTGATAAAATTAACAAATGATGTTTTCACTTGACAACAAATACATAAATACTAGTAAATTTATTACCCATATACATCTGATAAATCTGTAAATTTGACACCACAAAAATGCAATTGACAAGTAATCTGTCATTAATTGCAAATGCAATTACATAAACCAGTAATCTATCATTGATTGCAAATCCAATTACATATACTAGTAATCTCACTAACTATTTCCATTCTTTTGTCATATAGCAGAGACATGTGATGTAGAAATACCTATCCTTGATTGCAAATCCAATTACATAAACCAGTAGTCTAACAAAGACATGATATGAGCATACACACACATAAATGATGTTTTCACTAGATCAATGACTTAACAAATGCAATACGATCAACGAGCGATGTGGCACAGATAAAATTTTGTCTGCTGCAGCAAAGCGCTCTTGTTTTGTTAGCTGCATCTTCTTCAACTCATTCATAATTTTTCTTGAATCATCAAACACATCTTTACCAACTCCTAGACGATTTGCAGCTTCACCCAATCTTTCTGAACTTTTCTCAAGCCAACTCCCCATAGTCTCTTTCCTAACTCAGATATACTTTGAGCAATTATATTTGCTCCCCTGTTTCTTTTCTTTAATTGAACATCCATATTGTCACGCACTCTTCTAGTTTGTGATTGGTTAACAGATTGTGACTGAGTAGTTTCTCCTTCAACATGCTCGTTATTATTTTGTTCTCCATCTTCTTTATCTATTTCCTCAACTTCATCACCAGGACGAGAAGCTCCTTTACCATTATTAGCACGATCTTTTCCAAAAGCATAGGCAAGTTTATCAAAAATCAAGACCGGAGCATACCGATAATCTTTCGCGCTTGGATGACTCTACACAAGATAAAATAATCATAAATAACAAACAAAACAAAAAGAATCAATAAAGAAAAGTTGTTGACAAACACTGACCTTTACATGCTCCTTCCACACTTCATCACTATCCACCTTAATCATTTTTTTCTCTTCATCCCAACCAAATTATAGGTAAAAAATATCTGGCATAATGTATTCAAAAAAAATAACCAAAACAAATAACAGATAGACATCAACTAGTAACATTGTTACATATAATGGGACTGTTGCTGTCACTACATGATAGACATCAATTAAGGAATATGAACATTGATGAACTTCAATTAGGATTACTTGTTGCAAATCCAAAACTTCAATTAATTCGCAAAGCAACATTCAAACTCCTAAGTAAATTGGTATTGAATATAAAGAAAATGAAAATTACAAGACACCTTTTATTGATCATGACTTTGATATTATAAATATAGCAGAAAGTAGTGGCAATGGCATCCTTTTTAACAGAATTTAGTAACAAATTAATGTACATACTGAACAGATTAAATATGGAGTATATACTTCAACCACCAACAAATTCATAAATTGAAGCAGGAAAGGTTTGTAACAGAATTGAAACAGGAAAGCATATCACACATCATAAAATCTCACTGACTCTGAACTGAAGCTTAAATCTCACATGATCAACTAGTTGTTCCCTAATGCTATGATTTTCGTAAAACCATAATGCAGAATGGCTCACAACCATGAAGATTGCAAAACAAATTTCAACCATCTCTAAAAACATTTGCTCCAAAATTAGATATAGCATCACATCATGTTGTTCTTGTGAATTCATATTTACCTAGAAAATTGAAGGAGATAGCTAGAAGAATTAGAAAAAACATCTTTAAAATATGCAGAACATTATAAAATATGCAATTTGAGCTCATTAAAAAGGGTTTCTTTCACACTAACTATCATAAGCCTCCAACATCACTTGCTTATGCCTGCAGAATGAGTAAGTAAAGAACTCATACATTTTAATTGTCTCAACCATTCAATGACAGAATCAACATCATTTCATTTCATATGCCTGCAGAATCAACATCACTTGCTTATCCTGATTTTCCTATTTCTCGTGGACATCAAAAACTTGTATTTTGAATTATGTCTAGTAGTATTAAAACAGGAAAATCCAGCTAGAAATGAGTTCCTAAACTCAATTCAAGCTATGAGAAATCAGTGTTGGACCAACATTGAATAGTTTATCACTGATGATAACTAAATAAAGCTATTCATTAACTAATATGGGCTATGAAGTAAATTTGTTGTCTACTAGATATGGTAACTATTCCATGGTGGATTTCTTAAAATTTTTAGACTTTGTGATGTAAGGTAACTGTTGGAGCTTCTTTCTTATCACAAACAATTGCCCTGCAGGACTCTACAACAGTCATTAACTAATAATTAAGGTGTGCCCTGTTGGCAACTAATTAGATGCTAAATGATGAGTTAATTCTATCATTAACTCATTGAATTGCTCTCATATGATTAAGTATAGTACTCAATTCATAGGTTGTTCTACTTAATATATCTCACACTATCACTCAAGATGATAATAAACTTTTGCAAGACAAAACAAACCAAAGAAAAAATGCTATGATCATTTAGTTCAAAATTCAACTCAATTTCATTCAAAAATCAATTCTACAAAATCAATTAGTTCAAAATTTCACTACAGTAAAACCAAACACAGACTATGATCATTAACAATTCATTTTCAAGTCAGACGCATAAATCTCGTTCATTCTACAAATGAAAAGCTGAATGAGAGAAATAAAAGAAGAGCAAAACCTAACCAAAAAGTTATGATAGACAAAAGCTCTAGGCTCCCACAATATTAATTCAACCCACCACTCTCCAGCACCATCTTCACCTTCACTACTGCATAAAACACAAAATACATATCAACGAGGGAAAGCTAGGAACACTCATGGCAATGTACCAAACTTTCAAATCCAAATAATTCATCAATTAACAGAAAATTGAAGATGATATCAGAGCACAACAAACCCTAAGTTGCAAAATTAGTGAAGAAAGGGGAAAATCAAAATCAATGGAAAAGGGGAAAGGGAAATCAAAATCAAAATCAGTGGAGAAAGGGGAAATCAACGATGAACAAGGAGGAAAACAAAAACTAAGGAACAAAAGAAGAGGAAAAACGCACCTGTGAGATGATTTGCAGAAGAAATCGTGAAGAGGGAGAGGTAGAAGATGAAGCGCGAGAGGAAGAAAATCGTGAATCTAACCCAGCTTCCGTGTGTTCTTTTGAGGGTGAGAGTGAAAATGTTCCGTGTTTCTTTTGTGCGATAGGATAGATAGTTGGATAGGATAGATTCTAACTCAGCTAAAATTAAGGATAAAAATTACATTGTGTTGATAGGATAGGATTAGTAAATGAATTATTTAATCATATCATATTGGTGCAACAAACAAAAAATTAGAGTAGTATAGGATAAACCTATCATATCCTATCCCCTTATCCTGTGCACCAAACGGGCCCTTAGTGTACAAGGTATTGTAGGGGGTAAAAAAAAAGCTTTTTTTGATTAAAAACAAAATCAGAAACACTACGATACCAAAAAAAAGCTTTTTTTGATTTTGTTTTTAATAAAAAAAACATCGAATTATGGTTGTGTATGTATAAAATTTCTTGCTGCATTTAATAGTTAGTAATTTCTTGCTGCATTTTTTCTTTTGGGTACAAAATTTACAAGCGTTTTATGTTGTGCTAACTGCTAACCAAGGACACGCTGAATGTGACGGGCAGATACTTGGCCCCACCAACCTCCCTCAAGTACCTTTTCAAACTTTCGATTTCGTGCTTTCTCGTAGGATCAAGATAATACGGCATTGTAATGTGAATTTATTTGCGAGAAAAACTTATTTTCTTTCATCTGTCATGGCAATAGAAATAGACATTCTACAAACTTATATTTATGTTGTCCAAGTGTCAACGCATGAATTTATGTTAAGGGCTAAACTAATTAGAGGCATTGACTCCAATGATAGTTCTTATTGGATTCATAAATATAAGAACTCACTTTTCTCTAAGTTCACCAATGGCCAAGTTAAAGGAGAGAGGTGAATTTGGTTCTTCCTGAAGAACCAATTCTTCTCGTAAACAAATACATCAATCGACGCATATATCCAATTTAGTTGTTGTTGGAGATATTTCCAAATATATGAATGGATAAATACGTATTATTTTGCGTAATAAGCACATTGTTGTAAGTAGCCTAGTGGTTGAGTATGTGTGGCTGGAGCCCCTGATTGCAAGTTTGATTCTTGTTTTATTTTTATGCGTCATTTTGTTACTCCCTCACGTCCCTAGTATAAGAAGAAAATACAAAAATCATTAATACCAATGAGCTTATTTAATTATTGTCTTTTAAAGTTAAGTTTTCAAAATACCCTCCACTCAACTTTACGTATGAAATAACTCCCCTCAAATTAGATTTGTGTGCTACTCCCACTCACATTGAAAACTAAAAAGACAAAACATTCAATAAAGGTAAAATTGGTACGTAAGAAATAAATACACTAAAAATTGAAATAGTTTCTAATATTTGGGACCAAAATTAACTCAAAAAATCTTCTTATAATAGGGACTGGAGGGAGTATAACACACAAAAAAAACAAGCGAAAAGGTGCCTTAACTTCAAGTAACACAAATTCTATTTACAAGAGTTGTTTCCTCTTACCATATGACATGCATTTCTCTATCAATAGAGATACTTTTGGGCACACACACAAAATTCATGTTTTCATGAACCAAATTTGTGCCAAAATTATATCTAACTCATTTATTCTTTTCTCTAGTGCACACAAGAGTAATTGAGAAAATTTTATTTCGTAAACTATCATTGATCGATACGCTTGGTGTGATTGTGCAAAACACATCAAGGCAGTGTTATCAAAACCGTACCGGACCGGCGGGTCCGACCGGCCCGACCAAAACTCGGAGCCTTGTCCGGCTCGGTCTGTATGTTGATCCGGTTCTACACTTTGACCAACATATATTTTGCACCTTTTCACAAAAATAACTTACCTAGGATTCAAACTCCTCCCCTAGAATTCAACCTTGGCACTTGCAACCATTAAAATAGCATTGCTAATTATTTTCCACCATTGTAATACACTACTATAGCATTGTACTATTATTAAATTTAAATATTTTATCATTTTACTTAATTATAATTATAAATATAAATACTTTCTTTATATATATTATAATTTTTGAATTTATTTAATATAGACCGGCTCATGCGGTCCGACCAAAGAGCCGCCGGCCCGACCAAAGACCCAGTGACCCAGTGCCTTGACCGACTCAATGACTGGTCCGGTTCTGATAACATTACATCAAGGATTCCAATGTATTCTAAAGGAGATTCAACAGTTTACCCATTTGCATTCAATTTACATAAACCGTTAGATGCAAATCGAATTTAGAACTTGGTGTTTACACACACGCTTTGTAAAAAAAAAAACAGTACTAGTTACTCTATTACACATAAGTTCATTTTTGTGATACACATAACTCCGGCATTTCAGCCGAGAATCACCTTTTATACGGCAACAATCATTTTTCTAATGAAAAAAACAGAATCATTGTCCAGTAAAAACTATTACGGTGTGGAAAATAAACACATGTTACATACTTACATGTACTATCCTCAAGCTTAAAGTGCGTGATTATTGTCGCTTTTCCAAAACCAGAAACGGTGATGCATGCCGTTGCCTTGAACTTAAGGGACATTGTTTGTTGCATTTCCAATTTATTTTCCTTTTCTGAATGAGAATCAACCTACGTGGCCTCCTCATACTTTTGACATCTAACACTTTCTATGCCGACGAAATTATTCTATTTATTGTGCGCAAGTATTGCCTTCAATCATGCACTAATTAAAGGTCCCCCCACCCCCTAAAGCCTCCATCTTTGTGTTTCAAAGGACCCCGTAGCAGAACAAAAAAGATAACATAAACTGATAATTAAAGGGAAGAATGATTACTGCTTAGTGTTTAATGAGTTCCACCTTTACCAAAATCACATAAATTAAAAGAAAGCTAGTGGCTACTTTATGAATTGGGATATTTTCTGTGTCGGGCAAAGATAGGAAAAGAGATAAAAAGGAAAGAGTTTCTCACATCAATCGCAATTTTATCTGGTTAATTTTGTGTTTTTAATTTATATCCAAATATCAGTTATTTATTGTCTTGTGAAAAAAAAAATAGGGTCATACTTCGAACACCCCCCCCCCCCCCCCCCCCCCACTGGACCAAATTGCCATTAATGATAAACTCCATTCCCTTATTTTTTAGGTTTACGAAGGTTCAGAAGGTGGTTTCGAGTCCAGTCTGTATTAACAATATGTAATTGTGATTTTGTGCACACCTATGAACCCGCTCTTTTAATTGAATCATTGCTTATAAAAAAAAAAAAGCAACAACTACCATTTTCCACTCAAAATCACTCAAATCTTTTAGTTTCCAATTCATTTTCAAAATTCAACACTTATCTGTTCTTCAATAACATACACGCAAACTTGATCCCTTTCTTCTTTTAATCTCTCCATATCTCTCAATTTTTCTTTTAATCAATCCAATCCCATTTCAATTTTCTTCTCCCAATCCCTTTCTGCACTTTCTTGTTTCTCAAGCGATGTACTATTTCTTCTCTTCTATTTTTTTCTTTCTCGAGAAAATCTAAAAGAAAGTCAAGTTGTCTTTTTCTGAATCAAAAATTAATGGCTGACGTTGTTACAGAGACAAGCTTGGTTTCTTCTTGGCACGGCAGTAGAAAACACCATCATCAAAGGATGAAGATGCTAAAAAACTTAAGTCATGGCAAAAAAACTAAAATATGAAAAGGAAGCACTTCAACTTGGACCTATGTGTGAGTTTGCAATTCCTAACTCTCAAAAGAACACAGTTTCGGAAGTTCTTCCGAACCTTTAAAAATTCAGAAGTAGAGGATTTGGGAGCGCGTTTCACGTGAGGGTATTTTGGGGATATTAGAGGGTTAAAGGTGTCCAATAAGTAGATGAGGGGCTGTACAAAGTATGAGCCAAAAATATGGGTGGAAACGGGCTTAGAAATAAAAACAAATTAAAAAAACACCTCTTGATACATGATTAATGTTACTTATGTGATATGTCATAAAGTAGTGCAGTTTTTTTTTGGTCGAAAAATAGTGCAGCTTAGTATCGTTGTATTTGTGCATAAATTTGGGCCACTAGTGGGCCATGATGTTGTGGTCCTTAACCCGGTACATCAGGACCATGAATTTACAGCCTGCAAGTGCGTGCCTCTTTGGTGTGGGGCATCAATAGGTTACATTATTTGATGCATAAAATCTATATTAGTTCAGGAGTGTAAACAATAGGTTACATTATTTTTTTTGAATATTTAATTATTTAGAGAGATGAAATAACAATGAGCTTTTTAGGAAATAATCAAATAATTATCATGAATTTTAGATTATTGATTATTTTTCTTACTCTGTGTTCCGCAATCTTAAACGACAAATAAAGTTCAACGTAGAGAGTAATAGAATTGTCCAACATGTAATTTTTGTCTGAATATGTAGAACTTAAAAACTCTTTAATTAAGGTCAAATAATCAATTGAATGAGTTAAAGGAACACACACAACACATTAATGTACTCAAGAAACACTTGATGATGATATTAATATTACGAAGGGGTTTCTTACAATCTTGGAAATGTTAAAAAACTATTAACCGATCAACAAAGAAGAATTTGTCAAAAACAAAAACAAAGAAGTTTTTTTTTTTTATAAATAGATAAAAAAAAATGTTGTTGGTAACCTGCATAGGAAAACAATATGACAAAAACTCTCAGCTTGTTTATGCTATGATCATTTTCCGTTTACTATTTCTTGTTCACACTACATAAATATGATTTGCTACTTACAATTTATTGTAATGATGTACCGAGGACATGAGTTAAGCGTATTGTGAAAAAAGCATAAATCTTTTGGTACAATACTTTTAATATAGAACAAATATAATATTGTGGCTTTTAGCCTATGTCGTTCAAGGAAGTTGTCCATGATGGACCGATCAAAAAAACTACCAATTATGTGATTGATATTGATAAACCAATAATTAGTGACCTCAAAGTTTCTAAATAATTACTATTTGTCACAATTTATGGAACCGTTAAATAAGGTAGCGTGTACACAAACAAAGGTACAATAAAAATCAAAGTAAGTGTTTTGAAATGAAAACAACTCAATTCAAATCATATATTTTATGATTTACCGGCAAAATACTTGTGCATGCGCACGAGTGGCGTCGTGTTATTTTCGTAAAGTAATCTCGTATTGTAATTGTAATATAGTTATCAACTCGTAAATTGTAGATGATTATATTAATAGACAATTTTACCCTCAAATGACAAAAATAGCTAGAAAAAAATAAAAAATAGAGATTTCAGTAGTAAGTGTTTTGATTAGAGAGATAGTAGATAGACTCCAAAAATTTGAAATCTGAATAGAGAGAATTAGAACTAAATAAATGGGGAAAAGAAATTTTGGTGAATGTGCAATGAATCCAATGAGAATACATATGAATGATTTTTTAATAGACAGTTTTACCCTCAATTGGGGGTGATTTGGCAAAAAAACAACAATGAGCAAAACAGGGATTTTGGTAGTGGGTGTTTTCAAAGACAAAAAGATTAAGAAAGATCTAAGACCATGGTTTTTGAGGAAGCTTGTTTTCAAAATATGACATCAAAAAAGTTTCAAAGAGAAGTTCAAAAGAGTATGTAAAAAACTAGTTTCAAAAACTAATTCTTAAAAACTTATGCATAGCAATGTGTTATTAAAAGGAAAAAATTCAAACCTAACAAATTTTGAGAAAGGATCTAAGAACAAGGTTTTTTTTTGAGAAAGTGTGTTTTCAAAATATGACATGAAAAAAGTTTCAAAGAGAAGTTCAAAAGCATATGTAAGAATTAGTTTCAAAAATTAATCCTCAAAACTTAAGCAAAACAATATGTTATCAAAAGAAAAAATTTCAAAATTAAAAAAAATTGGGAAAGGATCTAAGAACAAGGTTTTGAGAAAGTGTGTCTTTAAAATATGACATGAAAAAAGTTTCAAAGAGAAGTTCAAAAATTAGTTTGCAAAATTAACTCTCAAACTTTTGGCTTAGATAATGTGTTCTCGAAGGAATAATTTTCAAAACTAAAAAAGATTCAAAAGAAAAATCTAAGACCATGTTTTGGAGAAAGTGTTTTCAAAATAATGATATGCAAAAAGTTTCCAAAATAAGTTTAAAAGAGTATGCAAAAATAAGTTTCAAAATTATATTCTCAAAACTGAAAAAGATTGAGAGAGAATCTAAGACCCAAAGTTTTTGAGAAAGTATGTTTACATGCAAAAAGTTTCGAAGATAAGTTCAATAGAGTATGCAAAAATGAGCTTAAAAAATCATTTCTCCAAAACCTAGGCTAGACAATGTTTTCAAAAGAAAAATTTCCAAAACTAAAAAAGATAGAGAAAATATCTCAAACCAAGGTTTTTGAGAAAGTATTTTCAAAATATGATATGCAAAAAGTTTCGAAGATAACTTCAAAAATGAGTTTCGAAAATTAGTTCTCAAAAACTTAGGTTAGACACTGAGTTTTCAACAGTAAAATTTCCAAAACTAAAAAAGATTGAGAAAGGAACTAAGACCAAAGTTTTTGAGAAAGTATGTTTTCAAAATATGACAGACAAAAAGTCTCAAAGATATAAATATAAAAAAACAAGTTTCAAAGATATGTTCAAAAGATTAGGCAAAAATAAGCTTCAAAAATTAATTCTCTAAAACCCAGGCTAGAAAATGTGTTTCCAAAAGAGGGTTTTTCAAAACTACAAGAGACAGAGAAAAGATCAAGACAAAAAAATTTGAGAAAGTGTTTTCACAATATGATATGCAAAAAGTTTCCAACAAAGTTCAAAAAAGTATGTAAAAATGAGTTTCAAAAATTAGTTCTCCAAAACATAGGGAATTTTCAAAAGTAAAATTTCCAAAACTAAAAAACTTGAGAAAGGATCTACGACCACGATTTTTGAGAAAGCGCGTTTTCAAAATATGATATGCAAAAAGTTTCAAAAGATTATGCAAAAATGAGCTTCAAAAATTATTTCTCCAAAACCTAGGTTAGACAATGTGTTTTCAAAAGAAAAATTTTCAAAACTAAAAAAGATAGAGAAAATATCTTAAACCAAGGTTTTTGAGAAAGTGTTTTCAAAATATGATATGCAAAATGTTTCGAAGATAACTTCAAAAATGAGTTTCAAAAATGAGTTCTCAAAAACTTAGGTCAGACACTGAGTTTTTAAAAGTAAAATTTCCAAAACTAAAAAAGATTGAGAAAGGAACTAAGACCAAAGTTTTTGAGAAAGTATGTTTTCAAAATATGACAGGCAAAAAGTCTCAGAGATATAAATTAAAAAAAACAAGATTCAAAGATATGTTCAAAAGATTAGGCAAAAATAAACTTCAAAAATTAATTATCTAAAACCTAGGCTAGACAATGTGTTTCCAAAAGAGGGTTTTACAAAACTAAAAGAGCTAGAGAAAAGATCTCAGACAAAATTTTGAGAAAGTGTTTTCACAATATGATATGCAAAAAGTTTCCAACAAAGTTCAAAAAAGTATGTAAAAATGAGTTTCAAAAATTAGCTCTCCAAAACATAGGGAGTTTTCAAAAGTAAAATTTCCAAAACTAAAACTTGAGAAAGGATCTATGACAACGGTTTTTGAGAAACCGCGTTTTCAAAATATGACATGCAAAAAATTTCAAAAGATTATGCAAAAATGAGCTTCAAAAATTATTTCTCCAAAACCTAGGCTAGACAATGTGTTTTCAAAAGAAAAATTTTCAAAATAAAAAGAGATAGAGAAGAGATCGCAGACTAAGGTTTCTGAGAAAGTGTTTTCTAAATATGATATGCAAAAAGTTTCAAAGATAGATAGGTTCAAAAAAGTATGCAAAAATGAGTTTCAAAAATCAGTTCTCAAAATCTTAGGCTAGACACTGAGTTTTCAAAAGTAAAATTTCCAAAACTAAAAATGATTGAGAAATGATCTAAGATATAAATATCAAAAAAACAGTTTCAAAGATATGTTCAAAAGATTAGGCAAAAATGAGCTTCAAAAATTAATTCTCTAAAACCTAGGCTAGACAATGTGTTTCCAAAAGAGGGTTTTTCAAAACTAAAAGACATAGAGAAATGATCTCAGACAAATTTTTTTGAGAAAGTGTTCTCATAATATGATACGAAAAAAAGTTTCCAAGATAATTTCAAAAAAGCATGCAAAAATGAGTTTCAAAAATTAGTTCTTCAAAACTTCGTGAGTTTTCAAAAGTAAATTATTTGAAAACTAAAAAGCTTGTGAAAGGATCTAAGACCATAGCTTTGGAGAAAGCGCGTTTTCAAAATATGACATGCAAAAAGTTTCAAATCTATGTTCAAAACATTATGCAAAAATGAGCGTAAAAAATTATTTCTCCAAAACCTAAGCAAGACAATGTGTTTTCAAAAGAAAATTTTCCAAAACTAAAAAAGATAGAGAAAATATCTCAAACCAAGGTTTTTGAGAAAGTGTTTTCAAAATATGATATGCAAAAAGTTTCGATGATAACTTCAAAAATGAGTTTCAAAAATTAGTTCTCAAAAACTTAGGTTAGACACTGAGTTTTCAAAAGTAAAATTTTCAAAACTAAAAAAGATTGAGAAAGGAACTAAGATTTTTGAGAAATTATGTTTTCAAAATATGACAAGGCAAAAAGTCTCAGAGATATAAATATGAAAAAACAAGTTTCAAAGATATGTTCAAAAGATTAGGCAAAAATAAACTTCAAAAATTAATTCTCTAAAACTTAGACTAGACAACGTGTTTCCAAAAGAGGGTTTTTCAAAACTAAGAGATAGAGAAAAGATCTCAGACAAAATTTTGAGAAAGTGTTTTCACAATATGATATGCAAAAAGTTTCCAACAAAGTTCAAAAAAGTATGTAAAAATGAGTTTCAAAAATTAGTTCTCCAAAACATAGGGAGTTTTCAAAAGTAAAATTTCCAAAACTAAAAAACTTGAGAAAGGATCTACGACCACGGTTTTTGAGAAAGCGCATTTTCAAAATATGACATGTAAAAAGTTTCAAAAGATTATGCAAAAATGAGCTTCAAAAATTATTTCTCCAAGACCTAGGCTAGACAATGTGTTTTCAAAAGAAAAATTCTCAAAATAAAAAGAAATAGAGAAGAGATCACAGACTAAGGTTTCTGAGAAAGTGTTTTCTAAATATGATATGCAAAAAGTTTCAAAGATAGATAGGTTCAAAAAAGTATGCAAAAATGAGTTTCAAAAATCAGTTCTCAAAATCTTAGGCTAGACACTGAGTTTTCAAAAGTAAAGTTTTCAAAACTAAAAATGATTGAGAAATGATCTAAGATATAAATATAAAAAAAAAGTTTCAAAGATATGTTCAAAAGATTAGGCAAAAATGAGCTTCAAAAATTAATTCTCTAAAACCTAGGCTAGACAATGTGTTTCCAAAAGAGGGTTTTTCAAAACTAAAAGACATAGAGAAATGATCTCAGACAAATTTTTTTGAGAAAGTGTTCTCATAATATGATACGAAAAAAGTTTCCAAGATAATTTCAAAAAAGTATGCAAAAATTAGTTTCGAAAATTAGTTCTTCAAAACTTAGTGAGTTTTCAAAAGTAAATTATTCCAAAACTAAAAAGCTTGTGAAAGGATCTAAGACCATAGCTTTGGAGAAAGCGCGTTTTCAAAATATGACATGCAAAAAGTTTCAAATCTAAGTTCAAAAGATTATGCAAAAATGAGCTTCAAAAATTATTTCTCCAAAACGTAGGCAAGACAATGTGTTTTCAAAAGAAAAATTTTCAAAACTAAAGATTGAGAAAGGAACTAAGACCAAAGTTTTTGAGAAATTATGTTTTCAAAATATGACAGGCAAAAAGTCTCAGAGATATAAATATGAACAAACAAGTTTCAAAGATATGTTCAAAAGATTAGGCAAAAATAAGCTTCAAAAATTAATTCTCTAAAACTTAGGCTAGACAACGTGTCTCCAAAAGAGGGTTTTTCAAAACTAAAAGAGATAGAGAAAAGATCTCAGACAAAAAAATTTTAGAAACTGTTTTCACAATATGATATGCAAAAAGTTTCCAACAAAGTTCAAAAAAGTATGAAAAATGAGTTTCAAAAATTAGTTCTCCAAAACATAGGGAGTTTTCAAAAGTAAAATTTCCAAAACTAAAAAACTTGAGAAAGGATCTACGACGATGGTTTTTGAGAAAGCGCATTTTCAAAATATGACATGCAAAAAAGTTTCAAAAGATTATGCAAAAATGAGCTTCAAAAATTATTTCTCCAAAACCTAGGCTAGACAATGGGTTTTCAAAAGAAAAATTTTCAAAACTAAAAAAGATAGAGAAAAGATCTCAGACCAAGGTTTTTGACAAAGTGTTTTCAAAATATGATATGCAAAAAGTTTCAAAGATAACTTCAAAAATGAGTTTCAGAAATTAGTTCTCAAAAACTTAAGCTAAACACTTAGTTTTCAAAAGTAAAATTTAAATAAGAATGAGAAAGGACCTAAGACCATGGTGTTTGAAAAAGTGTGTTTTCAAAATATGAGAAGTAAAAAGTCTCAAATATAATTTCGAAATATTATGCAAAAATCTCAATTCTATCGAAAGAGTATGCAAACATGAGATGCAAAAATTGATTCTCAAAAACCTAGGCTAGACAATGTGTTTTCAAAAGAAAAATTTTCCACACTGAAAAAGACAAAAAATATCTCAGACCAAGGTTTTTGAGAAAGTGTTTTCAAAATATGATAAGCAAAAAGTTTCAAAGATAAGTTCAAAAGACTATGCAAAAATGAGTTTCAAAAATTAGTTTTAAAAAAATTAAGCTAGTCACTGAGCTTTCAAAAAATTAAAATTTCCAAAACTAAAAAAATTGAAAAAGGATCTAAGGCAATGGTTTTTGAGAAAGTGTGTGTTCAAAATATGACATGCAAAAAAATTCAAATCCAAGTTCAAAAGATTATGCAAAAATGAGCTTCAAAAACTATTAGTCAAAAACCTAGGCTAGACATAGAGTTTTCAAAAGAAAAAATTTCAAAACTAAAAGATATAGAGAAAAGATCACAGACCAAGGTTTTTGAGAAAGTGTTTTCTAAATATGATATGCAAAAAGTTTCGAAGATAAGATCAAAAAAGTATGCTAAAATGCATTTCAAAAATTAGTTCTCAAAAACTTAGGCTAGACATTGAGTTTTCAAAAGTAAAATTTCCAAAATTAAAAAAGATTGAGAAAGGAATAAAACCGAAGTTTTTGAGAAAGTATGTTTTCAAAATATGATATGCGCGCAAAAAGTCTCAAAGATATAAATATAAAAAAAAAGTTTCAAAGATATGTTCAAAAGAATAGGCAAAAATGAGCTTCAAAAATTAATTCTCAAAAACCTAGGCTAGACAATTTTTTTCAAAAGAGGGTTTTTCAAAACTAAAAGAGATAGAGAAATGATCTCAGACCAAGCTTCAAAAATTAGTTCTCCAAAACTTAGGCAAGACAGAGTTTTTGACTCAAAAGTAAAATTTCCAAAACTAAAAAAAGCTTGAGAAAGGATCTAAGATCATGGTTTTTGAGAAAGCGCATCTTCAAAATATCACATGCAAAAAGTTTCAAATCTAAGTTCAAAAATTATGCAAAAATGAGTTTTAAAAATTATTTCTCCAAAACCTAGACTAGACAATGTGTTTTTCAAAAGAAAAATTTTCAAAACTAAAAAAGATAGAGAAAAGATCTCAGACCAAGGTTTTTGAGAAAGTGTTTTCAAAATATGATGTGCAAAAAGTTTCAAAGATAACTTCAAAAATGAGTTTCAAAACTAAGTTCTCAAAAACTTAGGCTAGACACTGAGTTTTCAAAAGTAAAATTTCCAAAGCTAAATAAGATTGAGAAAGGACCTAAGACCATGGTTTTTGAGAAAGTGTGTTTTCAAAATATGACAAGCAAAAAGTATCAACTCTAAGTTCAAAAGAGTATGCAAAAATCTCAAATCTAAGTTCATAAGAGTATGCAAACGTGAAATGCAAAAATTAATTCCCAAAAACCTAGGCTAAGACAACGAATTTTCAAAAGAAAGTTTTTCAAAACAAAAAAAGATAGAAAAAAGATCTCAAAATACGATATGCAAAATGTTTCAAAAATAAGTTTAAAAAAGTATGTAAAAATGAGTCAAAAATTCTCAAAAACTTAGACAATGTTTTCAAAAGAAAAAATTTCAAAACTAAAAAAGATTGATAAAGGATCCATGACCATGGTTTTTGAGAAAGTTTGTTTTCAAAATATGACATGCAAAAAGTTTTAAAGATATGTGCAAACGATCGTGCGAAAATGAGTTTCATAAATTAATTCTCAAAAACCTAGGCTACACTATGTGTATTCAAAAGAAAAATTTTCAACGCAAATAAACATTGAGAAAATATCTAAGAACAAAGTTTTTGAGAAAGTGTGTTTTCAAAATAATGATATGCAAAAAGTTTCAAAGATATATTCAAAAGATTATGCAAAAATGAGCATAAAAAATTTATTCTCAAAAACCTAGTCTAGACAATGTGTTTTCAAAAAGAAAAACGTTCAAAACTAAAAAAGATTGAGAAAAGATATAAGACCAGGGTTTTTGAGAATGTGTTTTCAAAATATAATATGCAAAAAGTTTCAACGATATGTTCAAAAGAGTATGCAAAAATGAGTTTAAAAAATTAATTCTCAAAAACTTAGGCTAGACAATATGTTTTCGAAAGAAAAATTTCCAAAACTAAAAAAGACTGAGAAAGGATGTAAGACCAAGGTTTTTGAGAAAGTGTGTTTTCAAAATAAGACATGCAAAAATTTTCAAACATATGTTCAACAGAATATGCAAAAATGCGCTTCAAAATTTAATTCTCAAAAACCTAGGCTAGATAATGTGTTTTCAAAAGAAAAATTTTCAAAACTAAAAGATTGAGAAAAGATCTAAGACATAGGTTCTTGAGAAAGTGTTTTCAAAATATGATATGCAAAAAGTTTCTAAGATTAGTTCAAAAGAGTATGCAAAAATGAATTTCAAAAATTAATCCTCCAAAACTTTGGCTAGATACTGTGTTTTCAAGGTAAGAAATGGACAGACCTGCCATGCTTTTGCAGAGTTCTCATCAGCAAAGTCACCCTTCTTTAACAACCTAATTAATCCTATTCCGATAGGCAATTAGAACATCTTCTGCCAGGCTAGCCAAACTAAGCATGCATGAAGCTGACTTGGCAATGACAAAAGAATCCCCGGCATAAAATTCCTTCAACTTCTGGGGGCTATACTTCCCTTAATACTCAGCAGACAACTCATAACAATGTTGAACCTACATAACATAAAATTACTAAAACTAATAAGCCACAAAGTCCATGTTTGCAATAAAGTGAAGAAAAATAACTTGTAGACTCCATGCGAGTAAGCTAAAATCCAAGTTGAATCGATTTAAGTTTCAAGGTACTACAGTATCATATGTTTAAAAAAACAAAACTTTTATATCCAAACAGAAAGGATCAAAATGAGCATCAAGAACACAAGATAACAGAACACATTTCCCATCACAATAAATCTTATACGTTTTTTTCCACAGGATTACAAGTTTTTTCATTACATAATGACAACAATTAGGAGTGTAAGTTGTTTTAACTTAACTTCAGCTAAACTCAAATTTCAATTTTGAAATAATACCTTTTGACCTCCAACAAGTTTGACACAATGCCCCCCAAGGAATGCTGTTACCAAAGAAATCTCCTGTAGTGACAAACATGCTGGTCGTAACTTGGAAGCATTCTGATTAGCACCTGACATGTACACCAACTAACATCATTATTGAGTACCCGGAATTGAATATGATGACCAAAGCTGAGAGTGAAATTTCACCTTACTAGATACTACAATACAAAGTTCATAATTTTATCTTCAAATTAATGCTATACAATTTCCAATCCAAGCCTACTAGGCACGAAAGAAAGAAAGAAAGAAACAACTAACCTTGACTTCAGATTTCTTCACTGTTTTGATTATGAAGCGTTAGAGGTCATCCTGAGTAAGGTAAAAGATGCTTCCACTTTAACCAGGAGAAGACATCTCTCTAAGTGACTCATTTCCACAAATAGCAAGGATGTAATCCGCGGGATCTATTGAGCATAATTCCCTTAGCCATGCCTAAATATCCAACCCACCAACAACAAAGTAACCACCAATATATATAGCCACAATTAGTATATATAGTATACATAATCAATCTTTCTTTAATTAGAAACAAAAATGAAGAAACAACAATCAAACTCGAGAAGATTGACAGAGAAAAGTAAACACCTTGAACACCATCCGACAGTAGTATTTCCACCTGAAGCCACTGAACTATGAGGAGGAGGAGGAGGAGGAGGAGGAGGAGGAGACACAAACTTCGACCCTTCCGATGGCAATCTCGTCCGGAACTTCTCCTTCGGATCAAAATCCCCCAGCCTAAGCTCTCTCACAATGGAAGCATACTTGCCAACGGCGTATCTGTGCATTAACAAACAATGTCTTAACGCAACCTCAACATTAACAAACATGTCTAGTAATGAGATCATAGTTTTTATACCTGATAACCAGTTGGAGACTGAGCATGAGATCATAGACCTTGTGTCCCTTAGAAACAATTTTGCTAATAAAAGCTGTCAATTGTGCATCAATTGTCAACTTTTACGGTCGAGCAGCAATGCATCCTCAATTGTGCATCAGTTGAAGCTATCTTCCCAAGCTTCCTCGTCACCATGCTCAGACTCACTCGCTAGCTTTGTATCTCGTCGCCATTCTCAGCCATCAATTGTGCATCAATTAAGTAATGAATGGAATGCCTTAATTAATCTAAGAACTCAAAATATGAACCGACCTGTTGAATTGTGAAAACAAATTAGAAGGAATTGCGTGTGGCGAGTACAATAGAATCAAAAATGTCCGATTAATCCTCACCTTATAAACAAGATTTCTTGAGCAGCTTCTGGATTTAAACGTTTATCTTTTCTCAGGCCAAGAAACCATTCAAGATGGATTATCCATTCTGATTTTGTGAACTGATCCTCACCGAGGCATTTCGCAGGCATACCTTAATTAATTCACAAGAACCAATGCAGTGTAGTGTTTGGAGACCGACCTGTTTAATTTTCAAAAGAAATCAGAAACAAACTGATGCCAGCAGGCAAGGAATGTGGAGAAGAATAGAACAGAAATGATAAGGTGCAATTAATCCTCACCTTATAAACAAGACTCCATCATCAATGTTGAGGAACTTCTTTATTATAAGATTTCTCATTCTCAGGCAGGCTCTCAAAGAAATCATTTTGATCCCAGGAAAGCTTTACTCAATGGCCTACCCATTCTGATTTTAAGCTTTCTCTCTTTTATGAGGAGGAAGTGAATCCCATCGATGCTATCTTGTTGATCTTGACCCACTAGTATAGCTCCAAGAAAAACCTGAACTGATCCTCGACACAAGAAGACACAACAGTAGAACAACTCTCTCTCTCTCTTCTCTCAAAACCTTAGACTAGACAATGTGTTTTTAAAAGAAAAAATTTCAAAACTAAAAAAGATTGAGAAAGGATCTAAGACCAAGCTTTTGAGAAAGTCTATTTTCAAAATATGTCATGCAAAAAGTGTCAAAAGATATGTTCAAAAGACTGTGCAAATATGAGTTTCCAAAATTAATTCTCAAGAACCCAGGCTAGACAATGTGTTTTCAACAGAAAAAGTTTCAAAAATGAAAAAGATTGAGAAAATATCTAAGACCAAGGTTTTTGAGAATGTGTTTTCGAAATGATGATATGCAAAATTTCCAAGGTAAGCTAGAAAGAGTATGTGGAGAGTATGCACAATTTCGAAATGATGATATGCAAAAGAGTATGCACAAATGAGTTTCAAAAATTAATTTTTAAAACCACATAAGCTAGAAAATATGTTTTCAAAAGAAAAATTTTAAAACTAAAAAAAATTGATAAAGGATCTAAGACCTGGGATTTTGAGAAAGTGTGTTTTCAAAATATGACATGCTAAAAGTTTCAAAGATATGTTCAAAAGATTATTCAAAAATGCGCTTCAAAAATTAATTCTCAAAAACCTAGGCTAGACAATGTGTTTTCAAAAGAAAAGATTTCGAAACCAAAAAAAATTGAGAAAAGGTCTAAGACCAAGGTTTTTGAGAAAGTGTTTTCGAAATATAATATTGAAAAGGTTTCAAGGATAAGTTCAAAAGAGTATGCAAAAATGAGTTTCAAAAATTAATTCTCATATACTTAGGCTAGACAATATGTTTTCAAAAGAAAAATTTCCAAAACTAAAAGATTGAGAAAGGGTCTAAGACCAAGGTTTTTGAACATGCAAAAATTTTCAAGCATATGTTCAACAGATTGTGCAAAAATGGGCTTTAAAATTTAATTCTCAAAAACGTAGGCTAGATAATGTGTTTTCAAAAGAAAAATTTTCAAAACTAAAAAAGATTGAGAAAAGATCTAAGACATAGGTTTTTGAGAAAGTGTTTTCAAAGTATGATATGCAAAAAGTTTCTAAGATTAGTTCAAAAGAGTATGCTAAAATGAGTTTCAAAAACTAATCCTCAAAAACTTAGCCTAGACACTGTGTTTTCAAGGTAAGAAATGGACAGACCTTCCATACTTTTGCAGAGTTCTCATCAGAAAAGTCACCCTTCTTTAACAACCTAACTATCCTATTCCGATAGGCAATTAGAACTTCTGCCAGGGTAGCCAAACTAAGCATGCACGAAGATGACTTGGCAATGACAAAAGAATCCCCGGCATAAAATTCCTTCGACTTCTGGGGGCTATACTTCCCTTAATATTCAGCAGATAACTCATAACAATCTTGAACCTACATAACATAAAATTACTAAAACTAATAAGCCACAAAGTCCATGTTTGCAAAGCAGTGAAGAAAAATAACTTGTAGACTACACGCGAGTAAGCTAAAATCCAAGTTCAATCGATTTAAGTTTTAAGTTACTAAAGCATCATATCTTTAAAAAAACAGAACTTTTATATCAAGAACACAAGATAACAGAACACATTTCCCATCACAATAAATTTTATACGTTTTTTTCCACAGGATTACAAGTTTTCATTACATAATGACAACGATTAGGAGTGTAAGTTGTTTTAACTTAACTTCAGCTAAACTCAAATTTCAATTTTGAAATAATACCTTTTGACCTCCAACAAGTTTGACACAATGCCCCCCAAGGAATGCTGTTACCAAAGAAATCTCCTGTAGTGACAAACATGCTGGTCGTAACTTGGAAGCATTCTGATTAGCACCTGACATGTACACCAACTAACATCATTATTGAGTACCCGGAATTGAATATGATGACCAAAGCTGAGAGTGAAATTTCACCTTACTAGATACTACAATACAAAGTTCATAATTTTATCTTCAAATTAATGCTATCCAATTTCCAATCCAAGCCAGTAAGGCATGAAAAAAAGAAAGAAAAAAACAACTAACCTTGACTTCAGATTTCTTCACCGTTTTGATTATGAAGCGTTAGCGGTCATCCTGAGTAAGGTAAAAGATGCTTCCACTTTAACCAGGAGAAGACATCTCTCTAAGTGACTCATTTCCACAAATAGCAAGGATGTAATCCGCGGGATCTATGGAGAATAATTCCCTTAGCCATGCCTAAATATCCAACCCACCACCAACAAAGTAACCACCAATATATATAGCCACAATTAGTATATATAGTATACATAATCAATCTTTCTTTAATTAGAAACAAAAATCAAACTCGAGAAGATTGACAGAGAAAAGTAAACACCTTGAACACCATCCGACAGTAGTATTTCCACCTGAAGCCACTGAACTATGAGGAGGAGGAGGAGGAGGAGGAGGAGGAGACACAAACTTCGACCCTTCCGATGGCAATCTCGTCCGGAACTTCTCCTTCGGATCAAAATCCCCCAGCCTAAGCTCTCTCACAATGGAAGCATACTTGCCAACGGCGTATCTGTGCATTAACAAACAATGTCTTAACGCAACCTCAACATTAACAAACATGTCTAGTAATGAGATCATAGTTTTTATACCTGATAACCAGTTGGAGACTGAGCATGAGATCATAGACCTTGTGTCCCTTAGAAACAATTTTGCTAATAAAAGCTGTCAATTGTGCATCAATTGTCAACTTTTACGGTCGAGCAGCAATGCATCCTCAATTGTGCATCAGTTGAAGCTATCTTCCCAAGCTTCCTCGTCACCATGCTCAGACTCACTCGCTAGCTTTGTATCTCGTCGCCATTCTCAGCCATCAATTGTGCATCAATTAAGTAATGAATGGAATGCCTTAATTAATCTAAGAACTCAAAATATGAACCGACCTGTTGAATTGTGAAAACAAATTAGAAGGAATTGCGTGTGGCGAGTACAATAGAATCAAAAATGTCCGATTAATCCTCACCTTATAAACAAGATTTCTTGAGCAGCTTCTGGATTTAAACGTTTATCTTTTCTCAGGCCAAGAAACCATTCAAGATGGATTATCCATTCTGATTTTGTGAACTGATCCTCACCGAGGCATTTCGCAGGCATACCTTAATTAATTCACAAGAACCAATGCAGTGTAGTGTTTGGAGACCGACCTGTTTAATTTTCAAAAGAAATCAGAAACAAACTGATGCCAGCAGGCAAGGAATGTGGAGAAGAATAGAACAGAAATGAAAAGGTGCAATTAATCCTCACCTTATAAACAAGACTCCATCATCAATGTTGAGGAACTTCTTTATTATAAGATTTCTCATTCTCAGGCAGGCTCTCAAAGAAATCATTTTGATCCCAGGAAAGCTTTACTCAATGGCCTACCCATTCTGATTTTAAGCTTTCTCTCTTTTATGATGAGGAAGTGAATCCCATCGATGCTATCTCGTTGATCTTGACCCACTAGTATAGCTCCAAGAAAAACCTGAACTGATCCTCGACACAAGAAGACACAACAGTAGAACAACTCTCTCTCTCTCTTCTCTCAAAACCTTAGACTAGACAATGTATTTTTAAAAGAAAAAAATTCAAAACTAAAAAAGATTGAGAAAGGATCTAAGACCAAGCATTTGAGAAATTCTATTTTCAAAATATGTCATGCAAAAAGTGTCAAAGATATGTTCAAAAGATTGTGCAAATATGAGTTTCCAAAATTAATTCTCAAGAACCCCGGCTAGACAATGTGTTTTCAACAGAAAAAGTTTCAAAAATGAAAAAGATTGAGAAAATATCTAAGACCAAGGTTTTGAGAATGTGTTTTCGAAATGATGATATGCAAAATTTCCAAGGTAAGTTCAAAAGAGTATGCACAAATGAGTTTCAAAAATTAATTTTTAAAACCATAAGTTAGAAAACATGTTTTCAAAAGAAAAATTTTAAAACTAAAAAAAATTGATAAAGGATCTAAGACCAGGGATTTTGAGAAAGTGTGTTTTCAAAATATGACATGCTAAAAGTTTCAAAGATATGTTCAAAAGATTATTCAAAAATGCGCTTCAAAAATTAATTCTCAAAAACCTAGGCTAGACAATGTGTTTTCAAAAGAAAAGATTTCGAAACCTAAAAAAATTGAGAAAAGGTCTAAGACCAAGGTTTTTGAGAAAGTGTTTTCAAAATATAATATTGATAAAGTTTCACTGATAAGTTCAATAGAGTATGCAAAAATGAGTTTCAAAAATTAATTCTCATATACTTAGGCTGGACAATATGTTTTCAAAAGAAAAATTTCCAAAACTAAAAGATTGAGAAAGGGTCTAAGACCAAGGTTTTTGAGAAAGCGTGTCTTCAAAATAGGACATGCAAAAAATTTCAAACATATGTTCAACAGATTGTGCAAAAATGGGCTTCAAAATTTAATTCTAAAAAACGTAGGCTAGATAATGTGTTTTCAAAAGAAAAATTTTCAAAACTAAAAAAGATTGAGAAAAGATCTAAGACATAGGTTTTTGAGAAAGTGTTTTCAAAGTATGATATGCAAAAAGTTTCTAAGATTAGTTCAAAAGAGTATGCTAAAATGAGTTTCAAAAACTAATCCTCAAAAGCTTAGCCTAGACACAGTGTTTTCAAGGTAAGAAATGGACAGACCTGCCATACTTTTGCAGAATTCTCATCAGAAAAGTCACCCTTCTTTAACAACCTAACTATCCAATTCCGATAGGCAATTAGAACTTCTTCTGCCAGGCTAGCCAAACTAAGCATGCCTGAAGATGACTTGGCAATGACAAAAGAATCCCCGGCATAAAATTCCTTCGACTTCTGGGGACTATACTTCCCTTAATACTCAGCAGACAACTCATAACAATCTTGAACCTACATAACATAAAATTACTAAAACTAATAAGCCACAAAGTCCATGTTTGCAATGCAGTGAAGAAAAATAACTTGTAGACTACATGCGAGTAAGCTAAAATCCAAGTTGAATCGAGTTAAGTATTATGTTACTAAAGCATCATATGTTTAAAAAAACAGAACTTTTATATCCAAACAGAAAGGATCAAAATGAGCATCAAGAACACAAGATAACAGAACACATTTCCCATCACAACAAATCTTATAAGTTTCTTTCCACAGGATTACAAGTTTTCATTACATAATGACAACGATTAGGAGTGTAAGTTGTTTTATTTAACTTCAGCTAAACTCAAATTTCAATTTTGAAATAATACCTTTTGACCTCCAACAAGTTTGACACAATGCCCCCCAAGGAATGCTGTTACCAAAGAAATCTCCTGTAGTGACAAACATGCTGGTTGTAACTTGGAAGCATTCTGATTAGCACCTGACATGTACACCAACTAACATCATTATTGAGTACCCGGAATTGAATATGATGACCAAAGCTGAGAGTGAAATTTCACCTTACTAGATACTACAATACAAAGTTCATAATTTTATCTTCAAATTAATGCTATCCAATTTCCAATCCAAGCCAGTAAGGCATGAAAAAAAGAAAGAAAAAAACAACTAACCTTGACTTCAGATTTCTTCACCGTTTTGATTATGAAGCGTTAGCGGTCATCCTGAGTAAGGTAAAAGATGCTTCCACTTTAACCAGGAGAAGACATCTCTCTAAGTGACTCATTTCCACAAATAGCAAGGATGTAATCCGCGGGATCTATGGAGAATAATTCCCTTAGCCATGCCTAAATATCCAACCCACCACCAACAAAGTAACCACCAATATATATAGCCACAATTAGTATATATAGTATACATAATCAATCTTTCTTTAATTAGAAACAAAAATCAAACTCGAGAAGATTGACAGAGAAAAGTAAACACCTTGAACACCATCCGACAGTAGTATTTCCACCTGAAGCCACTGAACTATGAGGAGGAGGAGGAGGAGGAGGAGGAGACACAAACTTCGACCCTTCCGATGGCAATCTCGTCCGGAACTTCTCCTTCGGATCAAAATCCCCCAGCCTAAGCTCTCTCACAATGGAAGCATACTTGCCAACGGCGTATCTGTGCATTAACAAACAATGTCTTAACGCAACCTCAACATTAACAAACATGTCTAGTAATGAGATCATAGTTTTTATACCTGATAACCAGTTGGAGACTGAGCATGAGATCATAGACCTTGTGTCCCTTAGAAACAATTTTGCTAATAAAAGCTGTCAATTGTGCATCAATTGTCAACTTTTACGGTCGAGCAGCAATGCATCCTCAATTGTGCATCAGTTGAAGCTATCTTCCCAAGCTTCCTCGTCACCATGCTCAGACTCACTCGCTAGCTTTGTATCTCGTCGCCATTCTCAGCCATCAATTGTGCATCAATTAAGTAATGAATGGAATGCCTTAATTAATCTAAGAACTCAAAATATGAACCGACCTGTTGAATTGTGAAAACAAATTAGAAGGAATTGCGTGTGGCGAGTACAATAGAATCAAAAATGTCCGATTAATCCTCACCTTATAAACAAGATTTCTTGAGCAGCTTCTCGATTTAAACGTTTATCTTTTCTCAGGCCAAGAAACCATTCATGATGGATTATCCATTCTGATTTTGTGAACTGATCCTCACCGAGGCATTTCGCAGGCATACCTTAATTAATTCACAAGAACCAATGCAGTGTAGTGTTTGGAGACCGACCTGTTTAATTTTCAAAAGAAATCAGAAACAAACTGACGCCAGCAGGCAAGGAATGTGGAGAAGAATAGAACAGAAATGAAAAGGTGCAATTAATCCTCACCTTATAAACAAGACTCCATCATCAATGTTGAGGAACTTCTTTATTATAAGATTTCTCATTCTCAGGCAGGCTCTCAAAGAAATCATTTTGATCCCAGGAAAGCTTTACTCAATGGCCTACCCATTCTGATTTTAAGCTTTCTCTCTTTTATGATGAGGAAGTGAATCCCATCGATGCTATCTCGTTGATCTTGACCCACTAGTATAGCTCCAAGAAAAACCTGAACTGATCCTCGACACAAGAAGACACAACAGTAGAACAACTCTCTCTCTCTCTCTCTCTTCTCTCAAAACCTTAGACTAGACAATGTGTTTTTAAAAGAAAAAATTTCAAAACTAAAAAAGATTGAGAAAGGATCTAAGACCAAGCTTTTGAGAAAGTCTATTTTCAAAATATGTCATGCAAAAAGTGTCAAAGATATGTTCAAAAGATTGTGCAAATATGAGTTTCCAAAATTAATTCTCAAAAACCCAGGCTAGACAATATGTTTTCAACAGAAAAAGTTTCAAAAATGAAAAAGATTGAGAAAATATCTAAGACCAAGGTTTTTGAGAATGTGTTTTCGAAATGATAATATGCAAAATTTCCAAGGTAAGTTCAAAAGAGTATGCAAAAATGAGTTTCAAAGACCAGGGATCTAAGACCAGGGATTTTGAGAAAGTGTGTTTTCAAAATATGACATGCTAAAAGTTTCAAAGGTATGTTCAAAAGATTATTCAAAAATGCGCTTCAAAAATTAATTCTCAAAAACCTAGGCTAGACAATGTGTTTTCAAAAGAAAAGATTTCGAAACCTAAAAAAATTGAGAAAAGGTCTAAGACCAAGGTTTTTGAGAAAGTGTTTTCAAAATATAGTATTGAAAAAGTTTCAACGATAAGTTCAAAAGAGTATGCAAAAATGAGTTTCAAAAATTAATTCTCATACATAAACTTAGGATAGCCAATATGTTACCAAAAGAAAAATTTCCAAAACTAATAGATTGAGAAAGGGTCTAAGACCAAGGTTTTTGAGAAAGTGTGTCTTCAAAATATGACATGCAAAAATTTTCAAACATATGTTCAACAGATTGTGCAAAAATGGGCTTCAAAATATAATTCTCAAAAACGTAGGCTAGATAATGTGTTTTCAAAAGAAAAAATTTCAAAACTAAAGAAGACTGAGAAAAGATCTAAGACATAGGTTTTTGAGAAAGTGTTTTCAAAATATGATATGCAAAAAATTTCTAAGATTAGTTTAAAAGAGTATGCAAAAATGAGTTTCAAAAATTAATCCTTAAAAACTTAGGCTAGACACTGTGTTTTCAAGGTAAGAAATGGACAGACCTGCCATGCATTTGCGGAGTTCTCATCAGAAAAGTCACCCTTCTTTAAAAACCTAATTAATCCTTAATATTCAGCAGACAACTCATAACAATCTTGAACCTACACAACATCAAATTACTAAAACTAATAAGCCACAAAGTCCATATTTGCAATGCAGTGAAGAAAACTAACATTGCAGACTACATGCGAGTAAGCTAAAATCGAAGTTGAATTGATTTAAGTTACAAAAACATCATATGTTTAAAAAAACAAAACTTTTATATCCAAGATTAGGAGAGTAAGTTTTTTTAACTTAACTTCAGCAAAACTCAAATTTCAATTTTGAAATAATACCTTTTGACCTCCAACAAGTTTGACACAATGCGCCCCAAGGAATGCTGTTACCAAAGAATTCTCCTGTACTGACAAACATGCTGGTCGTAACTTGGAAGCATTCTGATTAGCACCTGACATGTACACCAACTAACATCATTATTGAGTACCCGGAAATGAATATGATGACCAAAGCTGAAAGTGAAATATCACCTTACTAGATACTACAATACAAAGTTCATAATTTTATCTTCAAATTAATGCTTTCCAATTTCCAATCCAAGCCAGGAAGGCACGAAAGAAAGAAAGAAACAACTAACCTTGACTTCAGATTTCTTCACTGTTTTGATTATGAAGCGTTAGCGGCCATCCTGAATAAGATAAAAGATGCTTCCACTTTTACCAGGAGAAGACATCAGCTAAGTGAGTCATTTCCACAAATAGCAAGGATGTAATCCGCAGGATCTATGGAGAATAATTCCCTTAGCCATGCCTAAATATCCAACCCACCAACAATAAAGTAACCACCAAGATATAGCCACAATTAGTATATATAGTATAGACAATCAATCTTTCTTTAAAAAGAAACAAAAATGAAGAAACAACAATCAAATTCAAGAAAATTGACAAAGAACAGTTAACACCTCAACACTATTGGACACTGATCTTTGAGGAGGAGACGCAACTTTGACTCTTCGTTGACAATCTCATCCTGAATTTCTCCTTTGAAACGAAATCCCTCAGCCTAAGCTCTCTCACAATGGAAGCATGCTTGCCAACGGTGTATCTATAAGGATAAACAAAAACAAACAATGTCTTAAATCAACCTCAAGATCAACAAACATTAGAAGGAATTGCATGTGAAGAGTAGAATAGAATCGGAAATGTGCGATTAACCCTCACACCTTATAAACAAGATTTCTTGAGCAGTGTTAAAGATTTTTCTTTCAGACCAAGAAATCATCAAAGATAGGTTACCCATTCTGATTTTAAGGGTTTTGAGAATTCTTGATCACCATTTCACATGAAACCGTAGCACTTGCAAGCATCCCTTAATGAATTCAAGAACCAAATTAGAAACTAACTAACGCAAGAAGCGAGGAATGCGGAGAAGAATAGAAATGAATTGAAAAAGTGAAAGTAATGGCCTACCCATTCTGATTTGAAGCTTTCTCTCTGTTATGTTGAGGAGGTGAAGTCGATGTATGGTTTCTTGTTGATCTTGAAACAACATGATACTCAAGACAAGAACACGCGACACTAGCACAACTCTCTCTCGTCTCTGTGTGTGTGTTTTTTCACAGTTGAAGGTGTGGGTGGAGGTGCTCCTCCTTTATATACAAAAAAAACTCTTAATGTAACGTTAACTTTTTTGTAAACCCACTCGCGCAATTAGAAATAATTATTAGGCTTAAATAATTATTAGACTTAAATAGCTTTTACCCCTGCAAATATCACAAGAATCCATATACCCCCTAAAAAAAAGTTTTAAAATGAACCTTGCAAAATTCAAAACGTTTTTAGTTAGGTCTCTGCTCTTATTTTTTCTTAACAATGTTAATTTAAACTGAGCTGTGTGTCCACGTTTGCATAACACGTGACTAATTAGGGCTTATATCATTATCATCAACATCATTCACTCATCTGAAACTCTTATTCTCACTGAAACTCGCCTCATTCATCAACATAATTATTGGCGAGTTTCAGTGAGAATAAGAGTTTTAGATGAATGAATGATGTTGATGATGATGATATAAGCCCTAGTTAGCCATGTGTTATGCTAACGTGGACATCCAGCTCAGTTTAAGTTAACGTTGTTAAGAAAAACTAAGAGCAATGACCTAACTAGAAAAGTTTTGAATTTTGCAATGTTCATTTTAAAACTTTTTGTTTTGCAGGGGTATATGGATTCTTGTGATATTTGCAGGGGGTAAAAGCTATTTAAGCCTTATTTTTATTAGGAAAAATTACATTGACATAAATATACCCTCTATTTTTAAAAAGAGAACTCGTCTCCCTTATTTATTTAAAAACTTTCACGCAACTCGTCTAGACATGACAACGAGGTGTGGGTCAGGGTGGGTTTTGCATCCTCTGTCCCTGCCCCTATTTTTAGCCAAGTCGGGTTTTTCCATCCCCGTCTCTTTCCCAAACGAGGATGGGTTCCTCGCGGTTACCTGTTTTCGCCACTAAGTTATATATTTTTTTATTTATGATAATTGATAAAGTAAAATCATAATTATTATATTATAAAAAAAATTACAAGTATTAAAAGAGAGTTTTCTATTAAAAATAGACAAAAAATAAAAATACACAAGAATTTTTAAACAAAATGAACGAGTGTATACGCATAAAGTAAACGATTAATATTTTGTCAAGCGGGTTAATAACATAGTTTTTGAGAAAGTGTGTTTTCAAAATATGACATGCAAAAAGTTTCATAGATATCTTCAAAAGATTATGCAAAAATGCACTTCAAAAATTAATTCTCAAAAACCAAGGCTAGACAATGTGTTTTAAAAAGAAAAAATTTCAAAACTAAAAAAGATTGAGAAAGGATCTAAGACCAAGGTTTTTGAGAAAGTATGTTTTCGAAATATGATATGATTTTTCCAATTATTTCAATTTTTTAATTTTGTTTATTTATATATATATATATATATATATATATATATATATATATATATTAGTTTATTATATAGTTTATTATACTTTTTAAATTTTTTATAACTTCATGTTGTTTAATTAAAACTGTTAAGTACTTATTTTCATTTCGATCTTTGAAATACTTTTTACTTTTTTATCATTTCCTTAGTAATTTTTTTGGTTTTAGTTTTTCACTTTCTTTGTCATTATAATTATCTTTATTATTCAAACATGATTATGTTACTTTTAAGTTTGATAGAGAAATATTATAAGTGGTTAATATAATTTTATTCTTTTTTTTTGTTACCATGTCATTGCGTAGTTTCCACCGATTTTGTCAATGATTAATCTACGCCGCTGGCCACAAGTACCCGGCTTTACCGGCCCGTGTGGTTCTCTTTTATAGTGCATATCAATTTTTAATTTTTTTTAATACTTACAAATAATAAATAATTATTCTTTGTTTTCAAGTAATTTCTAGAACTCTTTTTTTAAAGTCTTAAATTTAACTTGTCTATAAACATCTATAAATTTCAAAGGGCTTTTCACAAGCTAAAAACTAAATAGTTATACTTATTTTAATTAAAAAAATTTGTCGTAAACTAGAAAAGTAATCCAAACTAAGCAAGTAATCCAAAAAGAGAGAAAGTTGTTTCTCTCAAGACGATCGATAGCCAAATTTCCATTTTATTGCATACTTGCGCATGATGATTGAGGATTTTAAGTGTGTACTACATAATACCTATGTTTACATAAACATCCCCTTCAATAATCACAATTTGACATCAGCTAGGGGGGTGAATTTACACATACTGCTAATACAACAGCAGAGAATTCAACTAGCGATCAGCTCAGTTTATTGAATCAACAACCTCGAAGATCGCGCCACCTGAGATAAACTAACCCTGCACGATAATGAGTGTATGCCCCAGCCACCACCAATACATGAAACAGTTGGTGACTGTGTCCAGCAATATCAAATTTACCAGGCATCCATCGTTCTGGAATTCTAGTGGCATAAATCAGTGCTCCAAGTCCATAAAAAAGACCCATCAGAATCTCATAACCAGTTGTGTGAAACACTTCAGGTTCGCCCCAGAACAGAAAAAGCTTGTGCAGAATTGGTCCTGCACCAGACAAACCCATTCCCAAAAAGAGGGATGCACGAATGGTGCGGAATTCTGGAGTTTGAAAGACTGGAAGGAGAGAAACCAAGATGGTGGCAATACCCAATATAGTAATAAAGCCCATGTAAAGGTTGCAGAAAAATGGATAACACATAAATGAGTAATATACTGGAGGATAGAAAGAGGTGGATATCAGGGCAGCAATTCCAGCATAGTCAAGTCTGAGCATAATGTATGATACGCGCTCAGAGTGGCAAGAGAGAAGATGGCAAACACTGCTAGCTAGCAAGCAAAACATGGCACCTCCTAGAAATGCATAAAATGGCCACCTTGTAATTGGTCTAATCATCAATGGTGCAATTATGTTTGCAAGGTCATCTTTTACACTATGCTGCACAAAGATCAACAAAGAAATAAACAAAGTTGCATCGACTCTCATATTCTAGTCAATAATTATTGGAAACATGTAGAAAAAATCAAAAGTAGAGCAAATTTCTTCTGAATAGAAAAATCTATGAACATTTTATTCTGAAAAAAAGGCTCGCATGAGGAAATTATCGACGAACTAACATCTTCAATCCTTCATTCAGTATTTTTCCTCTACCAAGTTTAACTCTTGATTTAAAGAACAATAAGAAAACCTCAACCATATCATCTACTGTACTCCGGGTGAAATATACATCTCATATAATTTGTACTGCAGCATGTTTGTTATTGATCAGTATCCTTGATACCTATAAAGAATAATCTATCCACAAGGAAACAGGGAAAATAACATGCTGCCGTGCTGGTATATCAACAATCAATGCCTCATCTAGTCTAACATCTCACTGCCTCTCTTTCAGCCACAAAAGGGAAAGAAGAGGGGACTTAAACAAGCAGTTAGTTTAAAGTAATTACCAGAAGACAAACATCAGTGTGATTGCTACTGGAAAATCTTACAGGCAAACAATTATACAGAAGTTCTTTAACATGCCAGCTTGAGATTTCCTCCCTGAGTCTGTGCAAATCAGGCATGGAAGGTAGGCAAGTCAAAAGTTCCGATTGTAGTTTGTGCAGGTCAGCCTTCTTGAGGATGTCAGGCAAATGCTGTAGCGAATTAAGATCTACAACCTTCGGAACTTGCATGGCAGTGTATATGGTCAATGACAGAAATAGGAAGAACCCAATCAAATGCCTAGAAGAGATAACGTTTGTCATTTTAAGATTGAGAATAAGAAATTAAGAACAAAACAAGAAATACATAGTGAACAATGTACTTAATAATGAGACAAAAAGTTAGAAACAAAAGTGCAAAGTCCAAATCTGAAATCTCTAAGGCAATAGACATATTATTTAACTCAACTAATTAAGAGATAAAAAATGGAGACAGAAATAAGGAAAGCTAACTGAATATAATCATTGCTTTACATGATATACCATCTTCAAATTCAAAATAAAGACGAGCAAATAATAATTCAATTTTAAGCAAATATAAAATAGGTGAAATTTATATTGATGGTTTGCGGCTTGCGCACTGGTGGTCATTGGCTCAGATTGGTCATAAAAACATAAGAGCACAAACTTCCAATACATAAAACAAAGAAAGAAATCTGGAGTTATTATAATATTAGGTGCATGTTTCTAATTCTAGCTATCATGTCTGAAAGGAGAAAGCAAACTACAACTACATACTTTTATTTTCAAGAAGCACAGTGTATTCATTTTTTTTTTTCTATTTGGAGGCTATTGATTCGGTATCGCAGTGGCGGAGCTTGACTGAATCTCTTACGGGGGGGCAAAACTGCTTATTTCAATCCTTCTTTTAATGATAGTATGCAGGTAAATAGAACTCCCCCAGAATGAAAAGCAATGCTTAGAAACAGTGCACATGTAAGAATCAAGAGATTAAGTTACAAACTTGAAAACCCCCACATGAAACACACCATAAGTTGTAACTGCGGTAGGAAATACTAATGAACAGCTTGGATTAATTTCTAGTCTATAAGCATCAACACAGACACATGTAACAGTAATTTGAGAAAATAGAATAAATTAATAGTTCATTAGATATGGAAAAAACGAGTGTTTATAAACCTATAGAAGTTAATGAAATAGTTGAATCCCAAAAATCTACATGCAGAGACTAATTTCAACAAAAAAAAAGCACATTGTGATTACAGGATCTGCTTACTTACGTCCAAACATTGAGAGTTTCATTGTGAATGGTGAAGATGCTAAGCAAAACCTGCTTAATTGGCCATTCCGATCGATAGTGACCCAAAATGTACTCATTGTCTCGAAGGAAACCGGGCAAAGAATGATACTCAACAAGCTGGTACTTCACCTTCTTCCAAAGCCTTTTTCCTTTCCCTTCCTTTCCACTGCAATCCCGTTCGTTCTCCGCCGAATCACAATACCCGATCGAATCTTTACAATTTGAATTGTCACCCATCGTCTATCAACTCAACAAACAAAAACAAATTAAAAAATAATCTAAAAGAGATTAATTAAATACGAGACGAAAGTATCAAATTATTAATCTATAAAAGGTACCTGAAATGGAAGAATTGGTAGATGGAGAAGAGAAGCTTGGGTTTGGGTGGAGAATATGCTGGGAATGAAATGAATGTGTAAAAATTAGGGTGACGGAAAAAAACAAAAGAAAAGAAAGGTGCGGGGAAAACTAACGGAGTTGAACGTGGGCGATGTCGGTAACCCGCAAGAAATATCGACGTTAACGATGGAAGAAGATTCTTTCAGGACATGTGGAGATGCCACCTACCATCAAATCAATTAACACACTTTCGTTTGGGCGTAGCATTCTTGGCTTCTCCGCGCTACGCCAACCCCTTTCTACATTTAAACTTTTCTTTAAAGACTAGGTCTCCTCACACTCGTTGCTAAACATGTTCGTGACAAATAAAAAAATATGACAAAATATGAGATAAATCTATACGGAATTCATTTTTTTTGTCAGATTTTTCAGACTAAAATATTCTTATAACTACCCACTAACACTATTTCATTATATTATTATTTATTATTTATCCATCAACTCACCAACAGATGAAAGACGGGTCTGGGAATGGCCCGTCCTTCCCCTAGTATAAATTAATGAAGTTCTTTCAAATTGGACATCAGGTAAACATTTTTTTAGTGGAAGAGCAGCAAGTAAACATGGGTGCATAAACCTAAAACCATACCTAGTTTACATCAATAACAACGTACAGGGTGCTAGAGGTGACAAAGTTATATGGTGCAAAGGCTGAAAGGCTGCCAAACATCAGAATTAACATTTTAAGAACTTCAAAATATGATTAAACTCCACAATTGAAATTCAAGGTAATCAAACTTTTAAATTCTTTGCAAATGTACAATTTAGTAAACCATTTTTTATCTAGCTAAAAGCCAAGCTACTACTTCCTTTCTCTTCCAATACAGTTATATTAAAAGTTCCAAAATATTTCCAGTGTCAACGACAAAGTAGTAATATTTATATGTCATATTAAATTAGTTAATTTTAACACTGTTTAAAATTATGTTTTCTCTCATAAAAAACCGATCCAACCAAACCAATTCAATTCAAATCACATTGATTTGGTTCGGATTTTCTTTAAGAAGCCAACAGAACCAAACAAAACCACACGTATTTTTACTTTACGATCCAAATGATTTTCAGGCTCAAAACACCCCAAATGGATCCCACAAAATGTGGGATTTAGATTCGGTGGTAAGATTGATGTTCCAAATCTCAAGAGACTTTGATAGTTTAGATGGTTTTTGGAAATAGCAATAGTGGTTTTGCACTAAAGTTGTGTGCTGGTTTCAATTTTCAAGTTTTTTTGAAAAATTAAAAATTAGATTGTAAAAGTATTTGGTTTTTCACGTTTCTCTTTGATGACATCACAACTCCACTTCACATTTTCTCTACCACCGTCACACTCACAGCTCTTTACAATTCATCTTCTTCGTAATCGTAGTGAAATTTTTTTTAGCTCTTTGCGTCTTTTCTAAATTGTTTCTTCTGAACCTCGTTTACCTCACGGCACCGTAAATTCTCACCGGCGAGTAACAATCGCGTTTAATCTTTCCGGCAACAACAGCGACCGCCGCCTTACACTCTTCTTGCCTTGCTCTAAGATTCCACGGGGCATGATTATTAAACTATAAGTTATTATTAATAATTATTAATAATATTCATTTTATAGGTATATTTATTATGTACCAAAAAAATATATAATATTCATTATATATATTTATACAATATGTTTTTTAGAAAAAATAAAAACATAGTAGATGGTACACGAATTTTTGCTTTATTTAAAATTGTAGATGAGCGATAAATGTTGTGTAACATAGACTATATCGATCTTATCTTCTTACCAATATTTTGTTTTTTATTTTTTTTATTTAATTTTAACTCCACCTCTATCTACCTATAAATACAGGGTGTAGACTTGAGTTTCATCAAGTTGTTTTCATTCTTTTCTACACAATATTTTGTTATGTTGTTTCATTTTAGAATTTAAAAACAGGATGTAGACTGAGATTCTTTTCTACACGAAAGCTGCATTTTTGTTTTGACAATACGAAAGTTTCATTTAATGAGCTAAAAAATTGTAATATTATAATTAATTTGTAATATATCAAAGAGTTTGATTTATAATGAGGTTGGTACCACTTTTGTTCAATTTCACTTTGTTAGCCTGTAATTTCGACAAACTAAATTAAATGTAGTCAATGGGATTTGACTTTGGTTTTCTCAGAAGGTGTTGGTTTCGACACAGAAGAGTTGTATCAGAAGGCAAATTCGACAAAGCCTTAGACTTAACAAGAATTGAAGGGTGATATTTCGACGAAAAGAAGGCTGAGATTCAATAGCAGGTCAAAATCAAGTGCTCGCCGTCGAAGTTCTGGCAGTTACCCTAGTCGAAGGCTGAAGCAGTTTTCTTTTTTAAATTCTCTGTACAGTTAGTTAGTTTTAGTGTTTTCCCTCCTTGTATAAATAGTAGTTTCTCATAGGAAAAAAGGGTCACAAACTCATTACAGATTCTCACGCTCTAACACTAATAGCAGTTACCAAATGTTAGCAGCGCAAATGGGTAGAGTTGCTGATTTCTTTGGTACTCCACCAGTCCATAACCAGCAAATTCCCCAAATTCAGAATGTTAGGCCTGTCGAAGTACCTGTTAAAAGGCCTAACAATCCAATACCTATAAATCAAGGAAACCAAGGACAACAACAGGTTATCGAAGAGCCTATGAGGGTAGAGGCAATCCCTGAAGTTGTGTTAGTAAATAAAAATCAAAATGCAGATGAAGTGGTCAGACAAGTGCAACAAAACAATTTTGGAGCACAAAATAATCTGGCTAATATGGTCGAAACTATTCTAGCCCAGAATGGCCTTAACTTAGGTTTACATAGGCCTAATTTTGTGTCGCCTTTGTCGGAATACACCTTACAAACGGAGCTGCCTAGGGGATGGAAAATCCCTAAGTTCACAAAATTTGCTGGAGAAACCAGTGAATCTACTGTCGAACACGTGGCTCGCTATTTGACTGAGGCTGGTGATATTACGCATAACGAGAATTTAAGAATGAAATACTTTCCAAATTCTTTAACTAAGAATCCGTTTACATGGTTCACCACCCTGCCTCCAAATTCCATATTTAATTGGAGTCAGTTAGAGAAGGCCTTTCACGAACAATTCTATATGGGCCAATGTAAAATTAGTCTTAAGGAATTGGCTAGCGTTCGACGCAATGGGGCAGAATCTATTGATGATTATCTCAATAGATTTAGACTTCTCAAAGCAAGGTGCTTTACTCAAGTGTATGAACACGAGTTAGTCAAAATGGCTGCTGGTGGTCTAGATTACACTATAAGAAAGAAACTAGATTCACTACATTTAAGAGATATGGCACAATTGGCTGATAGAGTTCGACAAGTCGAAAGACACAAAGTCGAAAAAGCCAGAACAGGTGGATTCCAAAGTAAGAAAGAAAAGGTTGCTTATGTCGAAGCTAATGACAGTGACCAAGAATACGACATATCTTATGAAGATGTCAGAGAAGAGGTTAACATTGCAGAACTAAAACCAGGACCTCCTTATACTTGCAAATTGTTGAAACCTTCTAATGGGAAAAATCCTGTTGAGCCTAAGAATGATAAATTTGTTGCAAAAACTTATACTTATGATGTTTCTAAATGCGATGAAATATTTGATCTGTTAGTGGCTGATGGTCAAATTTTAGTGCCTAAAGGCCTGAAAATTCCACCATTGGAACAGCGACAGAAAATATAGGTTTTTGTAAATTTCATGGTTTCTTGGGCCATAACACTTCTCGTTGTGTTATTCAGGGATTTGGTGCAGAACGCCCTCAATGAGGGAAGGCTGAAATTTGGTGACAAACCTAAGCCACCAATGAAGATTGATGCAGATCCTTTGCCAACAGTTGATGCATTGCTCGTTGAAGTCGATCTTAATGTGGTTGAGGTCACAGAGGTTGTTGCTGAAAATGCTAAGGTAGAGAAGGCTGTCGAAATGGTCACTGAAGACCAGTACGCTGAAAAATTGAAGATAGTGTATCCAAGGGCTGAAGAAGAATTGATTGGTTTTCTCAATACCTGCAAAATCAACAATACTGAAGTTATGCTTTGTCCAAGGTGTAGTTCTGTCTTCGACAAAGAGGCTGCCAAAAATCTGGAGGGATTTAAGCCTCAACTGAAACGTAAAGGAAAGTTGGTCGACAAAAGACCAAAGTTCAGCTACAACAACAGAGGTATTCAATACAAAGTCACTTCGATAAGAAATCCTCAAAAGGAACAGATCAAAACTTATGTGCCTCCAACAAAGTCTCTTGTCGAGAAATGGGTGCACTCTGGTGGAAAAAGTACTGGTTATTATCCAATATATTATGCTGGAAAGAATGTTGGAAATCAACAGAAATCAGCAAAATTGGTTAAGGGTAGCACTAGTGCTACTAGCCAAAACAAGGCATTTGAGTCTAATAAATATGCCTATAATAATAACTACAAAGGGAAGAACCCTATGACAAGAACTCAGTGACTTAGATATCAACGCCAGAAAAAGGTTGCTGCTGCAGGCAAGGTGGAAAATTCCAACAAAGAGAAAGGTAAACAAATACCATCAAAATCTCCTGAAATGGCTAGAAAGCCAGCTACTGAAAGGATATTTCCACCACTTTCAGTGATCAAAGAGGGTCTCAACTTAGACAAAGAAATGAGCTCGGATTTCGCTGATTCTGGGTCAGAATAATACGTCTTGTGTGGTGTAGTCTCAATTCTCCCAATTGAGTATGATGTAGTTTCTGAAGTGAATGATGTCGAAGAAGATTTCGACGAAGAAACCACTTACAAACCAATTTGTTACTATGTGCTGAAAAATGGTTGCGTTGAAGAGCAACACGCTGTGTTTGAAAAACCAGACTGTGGAATGATGAACCATCTCAAACCTTTGTATATTCAAGCAAAGGTGAACAATATTGGTGTCAATAAAATTCTGGTTGACGGTGGTGCTGCTGTAAACCTAATGCCACAACATATGCTGAAAAGAATTAGAAAGTGTGAGATTGACTTGAAAACACACAATGTAATTCTTACCAACTATGAAGGCAAAAGTGGCCACTCACTTGGAGCCATTGAAGTTGATTTTGCTGTTGGAAGCATCAGGAGACCAACAATGTTCAAGGTAATTTCAACAAAGGCAAATTACAACATGCTGCTGGGAAGAGAATGGATCCATGGTGTGGGAGCAATACCTTCTACAGTTCACCAGAGGCTTATCATTTGGAGAGAAGATGGTCTAGTCGAAAATATTGAAGGGGATCAGAGTTACTTCAAGGCTGAGGTAAACACTATTACCAAGAAAACCTTTGATAAACAATTGCCGAACATTGCGCCATGTATTTCTTCTGAACTTGGTTATGAAAACCAAAACAATGTTAGATCTTCAGTGATACTTCATCCCAATTATGGATTCATTTGGGATAGAGAGGTTATAGATGAAGACAACTACACACAAGGCTTTGTTAAGCCTACAGGGTGGGAAGGCCCATAAATAGTTATTTATGGATAAGCCCACTGCATGGGATAGAATTACGGCCTACGTGGCCGAGAATAAGCAAAAAGCGATTTTAGAAGCTGAATTACAACAACAATTAGTTGCTGAAGCCGTTGAGGACAAAAATAGATACAATGTTGTCAAAAACCATAGGCTTGATTGTGTCTATGATGACGAGCCTTTAGGTTTTGAAAAAGATCCAATGGGTTCGACCAAAAGGATCCAAGCACAAGATCCCTTAGAAGAAATCGATTTGGGAGATGGCTCCTTGAAAAGGCCAACATATATAAGTGCTAAGATTGATCAAGCATTGAAGGTGCAGATTGTCGAATTGCTAAAGGAGTACAAAGACTGCTTTGCCTGGGATTACA
Organism: Astragalus glycyphyllos; assembly: GCA_963573325.1. Lineage (NCBI taxonomy): Eukaryota > Viridiplantae > Streptophyta > Magnoliopsida > Fabales > Fabaceae > Astragalus > Astragalus glycyphyllos. The sequence continues at coordinate 86,046,179 of OY754308.1, read as the reverse complement.
ATGAAATGCCGAGGTTGAGTCGTGACATTGTTGAGCTAAGACTACCAATTCGACCAGGAAAGAAGCCAGTGAAGCAGACACTAAGAAGATTTGCACCAGAAATCCTGTTGAAGATCAAAGTAGAGATAGAAAGATTACTAAAGAGCAAGTTCATCAGAACTGCCGGGTATGTCGAATGGCTTGCTAATATAGTTCTTGTAATTAAGAAAAATGGCACGCTTAGAGTGTGTATAGATTTTAGAGATTTAAATAATGCTACACCTAAGGATGAATATGCCATGCCAGTGGCAGAAATGCTAGTGGATTCAGCAGCAGGTTATGAATACCTAAGTATGTTTGATGGTTATTCTAGATATAACCAAATATATATTGCTGAAGAAGATACGTCGAAAACAGCATTCTGATGCCCAGGGGCATTAGGTGTCTATGAATGGGTTGTAATGCCATTTGGCCTAAAAAATGCTGGTGCAACTGTTTGCTGGTGTTTTTAGCAAACAATCACTAGTTTTATTAGAAGGTTTGTGAGATCAAACTAGAAAAATCTCAAAGCAATTGCCTTTGAATTGCTCATAGTTTTTGTTTCAGAAAATGTAGAAAAGGGGACGATTTGCAATGATTAACAGAATTGAAAAGAAAAGAAGCAGTAAATGGTGCGTGAATTGTAAAGAAAAGACAAATAAATTGCATTGAATTGTAAAAGTGGTACACGATCACGTACAGCGATTCTTCCACTCGTTTTTCGCTCTGGCTTGGAAGTTAGAGTTTCAGGAATCGGATTGTGTATTGTGATTTGCGACCCCTGTTTCTTCTCAGAAACAGTTATTTATACAAAGGAAAAGAGGGGGAAAACTGAACTAAGTAACTGCCTAGAAATTTGAAAATTAATAACTGCTACTCCTACTTTCGACCAGAACCGCTCTATCACGCTTCGACCAACTGCTAGTCTTCAACGCATAACTGCTCTGTTTTCTGTCTGTCGAAAGCTTGTGTCCATTTTCCTCTCTCTTGCTTTTGCTTCCCCGGAAGCTTGTCGAATTTACCTTGCGCATGACCATTTTCTCTGTCGAAATAATTTGGTCTTTGTTGAAATAGAAGTCAGGCCTTGTTGACCATTGGAATATGAAGCCTGTCGAAATTATAGGCTAACAAATTGCCCCCCAAAAATGTCTTTTTCGACTGAACTTGAGGAGGAAGAAGAGAAAGACATTTTTGAATTCACCATCGAAATAACTTTGCACTTGAGCAAAATAGCTGTATACCTGATGTCACAACTGTTAAGTGTTGTTGACGTTACTCCTATATTGATGTATTACGTGGCCTTCAACGTTTTACTTCTCAGTAAGGCTTCTCTAATCCTTCCACTTCTTTTACCTCATAAGTTGCCATCAATAATCCATATTCAAACCTTGAACTTGAACAGCCTGTAATTTCGGCCTTTGACTATGTTTACTGATTCTCTGTTTTAACTTTGAATGGTTCCACCATTTTCCGTTACGTTACTAACGCCGTAATTAAAGTGATGCCTCACTTCTCGGAATGCCAAACTCGTAACCAACTGACGTTCTTTCATACTTCTCCTTATAAATAGAAGAGTCTTGTTTCTCATCTTCACCACTCCATGATTTTTCCTCTTTTCCTTTCCCGTTCCAAGATCATTCCCTTTGCTTTGAGTCTTCCGCGTAACCTCATTTCTCATAATTGCAGTGAGGTTGCCTAGAGGTTCAAAGTGATGGTTTTTGATCTCTTCGAATTATGGCTTTGCTCCTTTTTTCTTCATGTCACTTGATCTTGCAACTTTCTGAGTTTATGCGGGAGACTCAAAATGGGAGCAGGAAGATTCATCAAAATCTCCTCTCTGAAGGGCTTCCTGAGGTTTACCAAGTAAGGAAACGCCCAGTTGAAAGGCTTACAAGCCTAACGCGCAGACGAAAGAGAAGTTACTTGGTCGAAGAAGACCACCCAAAAGAGAAGTTACTTGGTCGTAAAAGACCAACTGCAATTCAGCGTTTTATTTATGCCTAGTTTATTCACCCTTTCGGCACTATGTAATTCACAAATGCCTCCTTTGGCACATGTAACTTGGCAACGTTATAATGAAATTTCTTCCATTTTATTCTTGAGCAATTTTTATTCTGTGCTTTCGACAATGTTTTGGCAACTTAAATGCCATGTTTTTACGCTTTCTTTATATTTATTCCAGCGTTATTTTAACTTCTTGCAACGTTGGCTTATACTTTTTCAAGTATTTGCCATTTATACGCAAAATTCTTTCATCAGCGCCAATCTCTTTGACCTCATATGCGCCGTTTGAATAAACTTGTAAAATTTTAAATGGTCCTTCCCAACTTGGGGACCATTTACCAAAGACCCTATCTTTTTTATCCATAGGCAATAGGACCTTCCACACTAGATCACCTGAATCAAAGGCCTTAAACTTAACCTTTTTGTTATAAGTTTTAGCTACCCTCTCTTTCTGTCGAATAAGCATATCTAAAGCTAATAACCTTTCTTCGTCTAAATCAACCAATTCATCAAGCATCATATTCCAATAATAATCAGAGGGAATCTCCCACTGTCTCTGAATTCTTGTTGATTGTAGACAAATTTCAACAGGCAACACTGCATCGTGTCCAAATGTTAGCCTATAAGGAGTAGTGTTGATAGATTCTTTGGGTGAATTTCGACAAGCCCATAATGCTTGATCAAGGGTATTATGCCAATTTTTTGGTTTCTGCCCAACATGCTTTTTAATCAAATTAATAATAACTTTATTGGCAGCTTCGACTTGTCCATTGGCTTGCGCATAATATGGTGTCGAAGTTAATAACTTAAAACCATTTTCAGAAGCAAACCCTACCATTTTTCTACCAGTGAAAACTGATCCCTGATCTGTAGTAATGGTTTCTGGAATTCCAAACCTATAAATGATATGATTTTGAATAAACCTTATCACTGCTTCTTGATCAACATTGGCTAAAGGTATAGCTTCAACCCATTTGGTGAAGTAATCAATTCCCACAAGGATATATCTATGGCCTTTCGACGAAGTTGGCTTTATCTCTCCAATCACATCTAGAGCCCAACCTCTAAATGGCCAAGGTTTGACTATGGCATGCAATTCATTTGCAGGTACATGTTGTATCCCAGCATGCTTTTGACACTCTTGGCATCCTTTAGCAAATTCTATGCAATCTTTCAGCATAGTTGGCCAATACATTCCTTGTCGAAATAATAACCACTTCATTTTGTGGCCTACTTGGTGTGAACCACATGCTCCACTATGTGTATCAGAAACTGCTAAATATGCCTCATTTTCACTAAGACATTTTAATAGTACTCCTTCAGGAGTCTTTTTAAACAATTCGTTTCCAATTATCACATAGCTCAAAGCTCTGTATTTTACCTTTTTATTGGTATTTCTTGTGGGATTTTGCAAATATTCCACAATAGGCCTTCGCCAATCATTATTGGTCATATTGTCAAGAGCAAAAATTTCTGCTAAGTCAAAGTCACCAAAAAATTGACGTTTTTCGACAACGACTAATTCCTCGTTTGCGTTCGCATCTGTTGCCCCCCCAGTTATTGGTGTTGACAATAGTGACGAAGAATAGTCATTAGAAATGATCTTATCCTTTATTTCAATTAACTCTTCCAGGCTTTGTTTTGAAACTTTATAGCCTGAAGCAATTTGTGCCAATTCATTTGCCACTTGATTATCAATTCGTGGTAAATGTTCTAAGTGAACAGACTCAAATCTTTTTAACAAAGCATTGGCAACAATAAAGTATCTGATAAGGTGCTCTTTAATGCATTTGTACTCTCTTGTCAATTGTTTGACCACCAACTCAGAGTCACCTTTTATTTCGACATGACTTGCCCCCAGCTCAAGTAAAATTTCAAGGCCTACTATTAAAGCCTCATACTCAGCTTCATTATTGGAGCAAACATCTCGAATTTTAAACTTATACTTCGTTGGAATGTTAGTAGGAGATATTATTAAAATACCAATCCCAACTCCATGTTTATGGCTTGAACCATCAATATACAACCTCCAAGGATATACGTCTACAAAACTTAATGTTTCTTCGACAACAGAATGGTCAACTATAAAATCAGCAACCACTTGTCCTTTAATTGATTTTAGAGGTTGATAAGTTAAGTTGTATTCTGACAAAGCCAAAGCCCATTTACCAATTCGGCTATGCATTATTGGTTTTGACAGCATATGTTTAATAACATCAAAATGCGAATAAACAGAAACATCAGCTGGTTTTATATATTGCTTTAACTTTGTACACGAGAAATACAAACAAAGGCACAACTTTTCTATAGGAGTGTACCTCGTTTCGGCATCATTTAAGACCCTACTGAGGTAATAAATGGCTCTTTCGACACCACTATCATCCTCTTGTGCTAACATGCTACCTATTGTTCTATCAGAAGCTGCTATATACAATTTGAGCACTTTGTGTTTAATAACAAGCAACAAAATTGGTGGTTTCATCAAATAAGACTTGATTTCGTCGAAGGCTGCTTGATGCATTGATTCCCATTTGAATTCTTCTTCCTTCTTCAGTCTTAACAATGGCGAAAAAACTTGTGTTTTGCCACTTAGATTTGATATAAATCTTCGAAGGAAATTGATTTTTTCCAGCAACGACTGAAGCTCCTTTTTGGTCGAAGGGGCCTTCGTTTCCATAATTGCCTTAGTCTTATTTTGATTGATTTCAATGCCTTTTTTGTGCACTATAAAACCCAAGAAATCACCTGCACGTACACAAAAGGCACATTTTAATGGATTTAATTTCAATCCATATTTCCTCATTCTTTCAAAAGAACGGCGAAGATGGTCTAAATGACCACTTTCTGAGGAAGATTTAACCACCACATCGTCTATGTATACTTGCATAAAATCATCAATAAAATCATGAAACATAGAATTCATGGCCCTCTGATATGTAGCACCAGCATTCTTTAAGCCAAAGGGCATTACTACCCATTCATAAACACCCAATGCCCCTGGACATCTAAAAGCAGTTTTCAACACATCCTCTTCAGCAATGAAGATTTAATTATACCCAGAATAACCATCGAGCATACTAAGATAATCAAATCCTGCTGCTGAATCTATTAGCATTTCTGCCACAGGCATTGCGTATTCATCCTTGGGAGTTGCATTATTTAAATCCCTAAAGTCTATGCAAACTCTAAGAGTCCCATTTTTCTTTATTACAGGAACTATATTGGCTAACCATTCGACATACCTGGCAGTTCTGATGAATTTGTTTCTGAATAGCCTTTCGATTTCCTCTTTGATCTTAGCCAACACTTGAGGAGCAAATCTTCTTGGCACTTGCTTCACTGGTTTCTTCCCTGGTCGAATTGGTAATTGCATTTCCACTACTTCTCGACTTAACCCAGGCATTTCGTCGTAATCCCAAGCAAAGCAGTCTTTGAACTCCCTTAGCAATGTGATGATTTGGGTTTTTAGAGAAGCATCAATATTCGCACTAATATAAGTTGGCCGTTTTATTGAGCCATTTCCCAAATCAACTTCTTCTAACGGGTCTTGAGCTTGCATATGTTTTGCCGAATCTCTAGGATCCTTTTCAAAACCTAATGGATCATCATCATAAATGCAGTCAAGTCTTTCATCTATGACTATGCCATGTCCTTCATGTAACTCACTGGCTTCGACAGCCATTGTTTGTTGAATAATTTCGGCCTCTATAGCCGCTTTAAACTTGTTTTCGGCCATATAAGCCGTAATTTTGTCCCATGCATTGGGCACTGGCATAAGAACATTTTCAAGAACCAGTGTTCCACCCCGTTGGTCGAAGAACACCATCAGGATAAACACTATCATCTCCCATTATTTCTCTTTCCCAAACAAAATCATAATTTGGGTCAAGATGAACTGAGGCAAAACCATTATCCGCAGGAACATATGCCTCATTAGAAGATGAACATGGCGCGATCTTCGCCATTTGTTTCTCAAAATTTTCCTTGGTAATTTGGTTCACATCAGCCCGGAAGTAGCTCTGATCGGCTTCAACATACTCTACCAAACCATCTTCCTTCCACATCACTAAACGTTGATGCAAAGTTGAAGGGACAACACCAACTCCATGGATCCACTCTCTACCAAGGAGTAAATTAAAATTTGCTTTAGAGGCTATCACTAAGAACAATGTAGTCCTCTTTATGGAACCAACGATTAAGTCCACCTCAATGGCCCCCAAAGAATGGCCAGTTTTGCCTTCATAGTTGCTTAAGACAATGTTATGTGGCCTGAGGTCAGTGTCGAACTTACCAATCTTCTTCAAAAGACCATGTGGCATTAAATTCACCGCAGCTCCACCATCCACTAACACTTTGTTAATTCCAACACCATTGACTTTGGCTTGGACATACAGGGGTTTCAAGTGGTTTTGCATACTCATATCTGGCTTCTCGAAGGTAGCCATTTGGTCTTCGACACAACCATTGTTCATCACATAGTAACACATTGGCTTATGATGAGCCATATCCTCTGTAAAATCCTCTTCAACATCATTTGGTACTGTGATAACATCGTACTCAAGAGGCAGTATTGATACCACATTGCAAACAACATCGAAATCATCTTCAGAAACATCAAAATCAGACTCCATATCTTCATCCATGTCGAAATCAGCATTCTTTTCTTTCACTGTTGACAATGGAGGAAATATTCTTTCAAGAGCAGGCCTTCTTGGCTTTTCTGTTACTACAGCCTTGCCTTTGGCCTTATTCGCTGCACACACATGACTAGCAACATCAGCATTCCTCTTTGTGGCAACTTCAGCTTTGTGAACCTCACTCTTCGCCACTATTATGCTGCGTGGAACTTGATTAATGTCAAAGTTTGCCTTCTTCTTCTGTTGTCTTTGGTAACGACGCCACTATGTTCTAGTCATGGGGTTCTTACCCTTATAGTTATTCTTATAATTAAGCTTAGCAGCATCAGTACCTGGCTTGACAGCTTTAGCACGTTGATTATTGGGCACCCACGCTTCAACAGGAGCACTAGCACTCGGGACAAAGGATTTATTTGTTGACAGCTTCAAATACCCTTTCGCTGAGGACTTCTCCTTAGCAAATTGTCGTTTGCTTGTTGAAGGCTTTGTTGACACATTAGCCTTATAGCCAGGAAGATCTCCTTTTGCAAAGTCAAATTTCGGCCTGTTATCAAGCCATTTTCTTTTACGTTGTTGTTGATCCTGATAACCTTCGACAGCTTTGGCTGCTTCTTTGTCAAAGACAGCGCTGCACCTTGGGCAAAGCATAACTTCAGAGTTATTCCACTTACACCGATTGAGGAAATCTATCAATTCTTCCTCAGCCTTTGGATACACAGCATGTATCTTCCCATCATATTCTTTTAGGGTCACTTCCTGTTTCTTACCTTCAGCATACATAAAACCTTTTAATTTTTCGGTGACAGTCTTGACACACTTAGGAGGGTCTGCCATTTGAGCATCCACCATGCCTACATCAGCTTCGACAGGTTCAGAATACATAGCTTCAGCCTTAGGCAATGGATCAACATCAATCTGCATAGGAGCTTTCATTTTCTTATCAGCAAATTTGAGTCTTCCTTCGTCAACTGCTTTTTGCACAATATCCCTGAAGAGCACACAACGGTCAGTGTTATGTCCCAAAAAATTATGGAACTTACAATAACCCTTTTTCTTTCTTTGGTCAAGAGTTGGTATTTTAAGGCCTTTAGGCACTAATATTTGACCATCAGTCACTAAAAGATCAAAAATTTCATCACATTTAGTAACATCAAAAGTATAAGTCTTAGGCATAAATCTATCATTCTTAGGCTCTACAGGGTTATTCCCATTCGCAGGCCTTAATAATTTACAGGTATAAGGAGGACCAGGCTTAAGTTCAGCCACGTCTATCTCCTCCTCTTCGACATTACTATATGTAACGTCGAATTCTTCTTCGACATATGCCACTTTTTCTTTTTTATGATACCTATTCGACCTAGATTTTTCCTCTCTAAGCCTTTCAACTTGTCGAACTCTATCAGCCAAATGCGCCATATCTCGCAAATGAGATGTGTCTAATTTCTTTCTAATTGAGTAATCAAGGCCACCAGCAGCCATTTCGACAAGCTCATGTTCAGGGACTTGTGTGAAACAACGAGATTTCAACAACCTAAATCTGTTTAAGTAATCATCAATAGTTTCAGGCATTTTGCGCCGAACACTAGCCAATTCTTTAAGACTAATTTTCGACTGGCCCATGTAAAACTGTGCATGGAATGCCTTTTCTAATTGCCCCCATGTGAACATAGAACCAGGGGGTAAGGTCGTGAACCAAGTGAAAGCATTTTTAGTTAGAGAATTTGGAAAGTATTTCATCTTCAAATTCTCATTTTGTGCTAAGTCCCCAGCCTCAGTCAAGAAACGAGCAATGTGTTCGACTGTGGACTCATTTGTATCACCACCAAACTTAGTAAACTTGGGAACTTTCCATCCCCTTGGTAACTCAGTTTGTAATACGTATTCACATAATGGTGATACGAAGTTAGGCCTTTGTAAACCTATGTTAAGGCCATTTTGCGCCAAAATAGTTTCGACTAAAGTAGCTATATTGTTTTCTGCGCCAACATTGTGTTGTTGCACTTGTCGAACAACTTCATCAGCGTTCTGGTGTCTATTTACCAAAACTACTTCAGGGACGTGGTTTACTGCCCCTTGTAGTTCGCCTACAATTGTGGACGCTTCGACTGCAACTGCTTCTTGGGGGTTAACTGACGACGCATTACCCGCAATAATAGGAACTTGCCTATTATTAACCGCTGGAGCCCCAAAGAAATCTGCAATCCTACTCATCTGATTTGCCAACATTTGGTAACTGTTATTGGTATTTTGAATCAATGGATTGAAAACTGTACCAATTTGTTGGGTAAGCATATTAACCATATCGTGATTACTCTCGTCTACTTGCTGTCTTAAGGCCAACAAAGACGTATTGGTTAATGCTGGGGGATTCCGACCAAATACACTCTCAGAAGAGACATGTGTAGGGGAAAAGGTCGAAATATGTGGCATTCCAGTAGGCATGCCATACATTCCCAGAGGAAATGGGGGTAGATGCACGTTATTCAAACGTGGGTCTAAACCGTTTCCCATTGCCATGTAAGGGCTATGAAGCCCTGCACTTAACGGCAAAGACATTGGCAAAGATGCCATTTCTGACTGCGTTGAACCAACATTAGTCATTGATAATGAAGGAACGGTTATCGACGACGATGGTCCTGCGCTAATGCTCGCAGAATCCATTGTTGTTCCTTGTCCTTGTGAAACCACAGGGTTGGAACTAGACGCATTATTCGTACTAGAACGAACCATTTTACCACTTCTTAAGTGCATACAACAGTGAATACAAATAAGAGAGTACGAAAATGAACAAAATCAAAGGCAAAGTCCCACTGGGCGTGCCAATTTGTTTGCTGGTGTTTTTAGCAAACAATCACTAGTTTTATTAGAAGGTTTGTGAGATCAAACTAGAAAAATCTCAAAGCAATTGCCTTTGAATTGCTCATAGTTTTTGTTTCAGAAAATGTAGAAAAGGGGACGATTTGCAATGATTAACAGAATTGAAAAGAAAAGAAGCAGTAAATGGTGCGTGAATTGTAAAGAAAAGACAAATAAATTGAATTGAATTGTAAAAGTGGTACACGATCACGTACAGCGATTCTTCCACTCGTTTTTCGCTCTGGCTTGGAAGTTAGAGTTTCAGGAATCGGATTGTGTATTGTGATTTGCGACCCCTGTTTCTTCTCAGAAACAGTTATTTATACAAAGGAAAAGAGGGGGAAAACTGAACTAAGTAACTGCCTAGAAATTTGAAAATTAATAACTGCTACTCCTACTTTCGACCAGAACCGCTCTATCACGCTTCGACCAACTGCTAGTCTTCAACGCATAACTGCTCTGTTTTCTGTCTGTCGAAAGCTTGTGTCCATTTTCCTCTCTCTTGCTTTTGCTTCCCCGGAAGCTTGTCGAATTTACCTTGCGCATGACCATTTTCTCTGTCGAAATAATTTGGTCTTTGTTGAAATAGAAGTCAGGCCTTGTTGACCATTGGAATATGAAGCCTGTCGAAATTATGAAACCTACCAAAGGGCAATGAATTCTATGTTCCATGATTTTATTGAAAAATTTATGCAAGTGTACATAGATGATATTGTAATTAAGTCTTCTTCAGGAATTGGTCATATAGACCATCTTCGACAATCATTTGAAAGAATGAGAAAATATGGATTGAAAATGAATCCACTCAAATGTGCCTTCTGTGTTCGTGCAGGTGACTTTTTGGGCTTCGTTGTACACAAAAAAGGTATTGAAATCAATCAAAACAAGATGAAAGCAGTCTTGGAAACGAAAGCTCCTTCGACCAAAAAAGAATTGTAGTCATTATTAGGAAAAATCAATTTCCTTAGAAGATTTATTTCAAATCTAAGTGGCAAGACTCAAGCGTTTTCGCCATTACTTCGACTGAAGAAGGAAGATGTGTTTAGGTGGGATGTAGAACACTAACAAGCTTTCGACGAGATTAAAGCATACCTGATGAAGCCACCAATTTTGTTACCACCTATTAGGAATAAAGTAATGAAATTGTATATAGCAGCTTCAGAATTTTCTATAGGAAGCATGTTAGCTCAAGAAGATGAAAATGGTGTCGAAAGAACCATTTATTACCTCAGTAGAATTTTAAATGATGCAGAAACTAGGTATCATCCTATAGAAAAATTGTGTTTATGCTTGTATTTCTCTTGTACAAAATTGAAGCAATACATAAAGCCTGTTGATGTGTATGTTTATTCGCATTATGATATTATTAAACATATGCTGTCGAAACCAAATTTACATAGTAGAATAGGTAAATGGGCTTTGGCTCTTTCTGAATTCTCTTTGACTTATCAGCCATTAAAAGCAATAAAAGGTTAAATAGTGGCTGACTTCATAGTTGACCATTCAGTGGTCGAATATACAATAAACCTGGTGGAAACCCAACCTTGGAAGTTATACTTCGACGATTCAAGCCACAAAAATGGTGTTGGAATTGGAGTGTTAATAATTTCACCAACAAAGATACCAACAAACTATAAGTTTAAAATTGAAGGGACATGCTCCAACAATTAGGCAGAATACGAAGCCTTAATAGCAGGACTCCAAATCTTGTTAGAATTGGGGGCAAAATATGTCGAAATCAAAGGAGATTCAAAACTAATTGTGAAACAGTTAACAAAAGAATACAAATGCATCAAAGAGAACTTAATAATGTATTTTGCCATTGCTAATACGTTGTTAAATAGATTTGATACTGTTCACATAAAACACGTGCCCCGTATGGAAAATCAAGAGGCAAACGATTTGGCAAAAATAGCATCAGGATACAAAGTTTCAAAAGAAAAGCTATTAGAGCTAATAGAAATCAAACACAAACAGATTTCGACAGGTCCATCCAATGCCCAATTGTCAACGACAAAACTTGAGGGGGTAGAGATGTTAAATCTGGTGGAAAATTTTAAAACTTTTGAAAATTTTGAAGTTGAAATTTTTGCCATTGACAATATGTCGAATGATGATTGACGAAGGCAAATTGTCGAATATTTGGAAAATCCAACAGGAGTGACTGATAGGAAAACCAAGTATAGAGCTTTAAGTTATGTTATTATTGGGAATGAGTTATTTAAAAAGACTCCTGAAGGAGTGTTATTGAAATGTCTTAATAAAAGTGAGGCATATTTAGCAATTTCCAATACTCATAGTGGAGCTTGTGGATCTCATCAAGCAGGTCACAAAATGAAGTGGCTTTTTTTCCGACAAGGAGTATATTGGCCAACTATGCTGAAAGATTGCATAGATTTCTCCAAGGGTTGTTAAGAATGCCAAAAACACGCAGGAATACAACATGTGCCTGCAAGTGAATTGCATTCAATAGTAAAACCACGGCCTTTTAGAGGTTGGGCTTTAGATTTGATTGGTGAAATCAAACCAACTTCGTCGAAAGGGCATCGTTTTATCTTAGTGGGAATAGACTATTTTACCAAATGGGTGGAGGCTGTTCCCTTAGCTAATGTAGATCAGGAAGCAGTAATAAATTTTATTCAAAACCACATCTTATATAGATTTGGTACTCCTGAAACCATTACTACAGACCAAGGCACAATTTTTATTGGTCGAAAAATGGTTGATTTTGCTTCTGAAATTGGTTTCAAGTTATTAACTTCGACACCATACTATGCCCAAGCTAATGGTCAAGTAGAAGCGGCCAACAAAATTATTATCAATTTGATTAAGAAAAACATTGGGCAGAAGCCTAAAAATTGGCATAAAACGCTTGATCAAGTGTTGTGGGCATGTCGAAATTCCCCTAGAGAATCAATTAACACTACTCCTTATAGACTAACATTTGGACACGACGTAGTCTTGCCAGTCGAAATTTGTTTACAATCAGCTAGAATTCAAAGGTAATTTGAAATTCCATCAGATTCTTATTGGGATATGATGTTAGATGAGTTGGTTGATTTATACGAAGAAAGACTAAATGCGTTAGATGTTCTTATAAGGCAAAAAGAAAGAGTGGCTAGAGCTTATAATAAAAAGGTTAAATCAAAAACATTTGCCTTGGGGGATTTAGTGTGGAAAGTCATATTACCCATGGATTAAAAAGATAGAGTTTTGGGTAAATGGTCACCAAATTGGGAAGGACCATTTCGCATTTTACAAGTATTTACTAACGGTGCCTATGAAGTCGTAAAGTTAGGTGCTGATGGTCGAAATTTGCAAATAAATGGCAAGTATTTAAAGAAATATAAGCCAATATTACAAGAAGTTAAAATAACACAAGACTAAATAGTATAAAGAATTCAAACATGGCATTCAAAAGTCTTTGCCAGAACATTGTCGAAATTACAAAAACTGGAAAATAAAGAAAGTTACAATCTAAAGTTGGAGATTGGCTTTTAGCCTTTCAAAAACAGCTTTGGAGTGTTCTAGTCTAATGGCAGTGAGGGCTTCGTCTTCAACCAATCTTTGAACCTCTGCCTCATGTGTGCTAAATTTTTCCAAGTGTTGAATTGCTAAGGCTGCTTCTGCATTAATAATAGATTCCAAAGAATCTGGAATTCTCTTGCGAATTGAAGCTTTCTTCTTTTCCTCTGCCTTAATTTTCAATTGCAGGTTTTTGATCTGTTCTTGATATTTCAAAATGGCATCATCACAGGCAGCCATTTCTTGAGCGTTGTTTGCTGCTTGAGTTTCCCAAGAAGTGATCTTGGCTCGTGAGGATTCGACAGCCGCCCATTCTTCCTGTTGGAGTTTGGTTTCACGTGCTTTATGTACAACAGTGTTCTTCCTCTTTTGGATGTCTAAGGTGATTTGTTCTAGGAGAGGCTCAAATTCAACAATAAAGCCAATGAGAGCTTTGCCTGATGTCGAATTATTGAGTTTACGCAACAAAGCTTTAATTTCAAAGGTAGTCATATGGTCGTGCTCAATAGCTTGAAATAAGTCAGCTTCAAGAACTTTAGCTTGAAATTCCTTGAGGAGGTCTTCCTTGGAATTATCAGATGCTTCGCCCATAGAAGTGTTTGAAGATCTTTGTCTAGTCGAAGATTTCCTACTACTCAACATAAGGTTCAAAGCTTCATGAGGATTTTTACTTTTCTCCCTACCACAATAGATTGATAAAGTCAGGATCATTTTCTGGATCGGAATAATTAAAGGATAGTTGAAGGTTTAGTTGTTACCTTTGACAGTGTCTCACTAACATGAGAACCTGCACTTTCAAGTCTTTTGGGAGTCTTTTCTTTCTTCTGGATAGATTTCTCTGGATTCAGAGGAGTTTCCTCCGTAGTTGCCTCTTTGTTGTCTTGCGATTTTTCGACAAGAACCACTGGAGTGAGAGTTTTAGGAGCATCCTGAGAATGTTTCGTCTTCTTTTCTCTTTCGGTTTGAGTTGAAGTGGGAGTTTTAAGAGTCTCTTGGGAATGTTTCTTTTTCTTCTCCTTTTCGACTTAAACTGCAGAAATCTTGATTTGCTTTGGGCTACGTGTTTGATCGTCAGGCTGGAAGTTTAATGTTCATGGTTAGTAATGAAAAGAAAAATGGATAAATGTTAGCAGGAGTAAAGAGGTAAGAATATTAGATCTTTGAAATACCACTCACAGGTTGCACTTCAGTTTTCTTCAACTTTTTAGCAGGAACGTCAGTAGTAGAACTGCTCCCTCTTTTTCGACTTTGCAAAACGAAGATCAGTCAAGTGTTGGATTTAAAGTGTAAATGTGATGTTACAAAGACCTCATGGAAGTAGTTACCTCTTGTTTCTTGGTTTGCTGAGATTGGTGTTGTTTTGGAACGATGGAAACCTTCTTCTTGGTATTTTTCTTCGGCGTCTTAGTGGTGCCAGTGGTTGTTGGAACAGCTGCAAAAATATTCGACGAGGTTAGTTGGGAAAATCCCAAAAATTGTTCGACCTAAACAGCTGAATAATGTACCATTTTGAAGAGACTTTGGAGAATCTAGAGTGTATTGAATTTGCGTACCTTGATTTTTGGGAAAAGCAGAGAGTAAGTTAGGCAACAAAGTGGATTCTTCGACAGCAACCAGTTTAGGTGCATAATAGCTTGACCACCATTGGATAAATTCCTTAGTACAAGCGAAAAGTGGGTTGTATTTGAAAGGAATGAAGGTAGGAATGCACTGAGCAGCCATGGTAAGTCGATGCCAGTAGTCCTTTTCATTATCTGGGGATATCAAAGATTTTTTCGACTTGTAAAAAGAGGCTGGTCGAGGTTGGCACAGTCCGAATTGCCTCGCCACGAGATTTGGCTGGTATCCTGTCAGTCCATAGTGAGTCGAACCTTTGCTTGGAGAAATCCTAAGTGATAACCAGCAAGGAGTCAAATAGGCTCGCCAGATTTCATGGAGTTCGTCATCAGAGTCGATGGGTGTTGCAGGAAATTTTTTGAGGAACCAATGAGGTCCATGGGTTCTGTGTACAAATGGTGCCATTGAAGGAGTGAAAGACTTGAAATTCAATAGCATGTCAAAAGTATCAGAGAATTGGTCTTCGCTTGATTGACCAATTTCCCTAGGTTTTAGGAGAGCAAGTCTTATCCCTTCGAAGCTTCTTCTTTCGACCATCCGAATTTGGTCTTTGGGACAGATCAATTGGAGTCTCGATTCAAAAGTGGCAAGAAACCACATTTGAAACAACCAGATAGGCCCAGAAATCAGTAAGGAGGATTGAGGCTTAGAGTTTTTCATTTCAAGGGCCCCATCTCCTAAAGCTTCGTAAAGAGACCCTAGGATAAGTTTGCTAAGACAGGTATTTCGACCATTATGAATCTGAGTAGCCAAATTGATATACATCTTTGCAACTTGAAGTGACGAAGAGCAGAAAATATAATGGGACAACCATAAGGTAAGAAAAGCTATGTGTTCCTTATCAGAAACCTCATCACTGTCGAGGACGTGTTGATGTTCGATATACCCAGCAAAAGTGGCACGCTGGAAAGTGAAATTGTAAGTATCTGAAGCTCTGTCGGGTTCGAAGATCTCACCCGTTGGTCGAAGTCCAGTGATAGCAGCTACGTCTAATAAGGTGGGAGTGAGCATTCCACATTTTAGATGAAGGCTGTTGGTAGTAACCTCCCAAAAGTGAAGTGCTGCGATGAGCATAGAACTTTGATATTTAGGGCCATATTTTGACAACTGGATGAGGTCGAAAATACCTTGAGTCTTCCAAAAGTCACCTTTCTTCGACTCGATTTTGTTGAGCCAATTAATATAAGCTTCGTGCCCTACATGAGGTGCAGATCTGAAAACTCGTGTAGCCATTAAACTCATTTCATAAGGACCTTCGTAGAAGATTCTAGGGCTATAATGAAGATAGCTAGGAAAAATCTCTTGGATTTTTGGTGGTTCTGGAAGAAAATAAGGAAGAGGACCAAGAAAAGCATGTGTGTGATTTTCACGACCAGGGATGATCACTTGTGACTTCCAATTTTGAGCACGTGGATCTTCAAGGTCAGGTTCAGCAACACAAAAATGTTTTCCAGAAGTGTGGGTGTGTGAGATTGGCACAGGATCTTAATTGGGCTTGGGCAGATTCAGCAATGAGTTGTTGCTTGTCAGTAGCGGTTGCAGAAGTTCGAGCTTGCGACGAAGACGCCATTGATGAGCAGTGCAAGATATTAATGGAGTTCTGGAGTTTCTGAGTTTGGAAAGCGCAGGTGTGTTCTCACGAAGAAGAGAAGAGAAGAGAAGGGATTGCAAAGGTTTCAGAAAAGAGTAAACGGGAGAGAAAATGATAGCTTATATAGCTGTTGAGTGTAAAAGGATGAAACCTTTGGGTTTCTCTTTAATGGAGCAGTTACTTGCAATGAGTAGTGGGGAGTTCCAATGCAAAACGTGGCCCACTAACTCTGAAACGGTGGCGCCTAAAGGCACTTTTCACTAAAATGTCTCATCAATGCTGCAACGTGATGTTAATGACGTCATCAGAGCAGTTAAAAAGGAATCTTCAAAAATGTCACTTTTCTGCCTTACATAAAGCTTCAATCGAAAAAGACATTTTTGGGAGGCAATTTGTTAGCCTGTAATTTCGACAGGCTAAATTAAATGCAGTCAACGGGGTTTGACTTTGATTTTCTCAGAAGAAGGTGTTGGTTTCGACACAGAAGAGTTGTATCAGAAGGCAGATTCGACAAAGCCTTAGACTTAACAAGAATTGAAGGGTGATATTTCGACGAGAAGGCTGGGATTCAATAGCAGGTCAAAATCAAGTGCTCGCCGTCGAAGTTCTGGCAGTTACCCTAGTCGAAGGCTGAAGCAGTTTTCTTTTTTAAATTCTCTGTACAGTTAGTTAGTTTTAATGTTTTCCCTCCTTGTATAAATAGTAGTTTCTCATAGGAAAAAAGGGTCACAAACTCATTACAGATTCTCACGCTCTAACTTCCAACATCACAGAGAAAACGAGTCAGAGAAGAATGTATGATCATGTGTACCAACTTTCTTTTCAATTAATGCATTTTACATTGTTTCTTTAAGCAATTTTCTGCATTTTTATTTACTCTCTTCATCTCTGTCCGAAGTGACTTCGACAGTTTCGCGCGAAACTGACAGTTATCTTCATTCTTTCCTTTAAAAACTGTAAGACATTCATAATTTCTAGAAAAAACTTTAACACAAATGGTCTTAGGATTTACTAGTTAATCCTGTAAGCAGAAGAAATTTCAAACTAGCGGTGTTTACCAAAAACCACGGTAAACACACATTATCTGAAAAACTAATTTATTCCTGCATATGTTGTTTTGAAACAAACTTTAGAGCTATTACAAAACATAAAGTCTTGAGCTGATCTATTTTGATTGCATCATACATTTTTGTGTTTCCTTATCATGCAATTTTTCTCCATGCCTAGATAAAAATCCAACTTCTTTTGAAACAAACTCTGGAGCTATTACAGAGTCTTGAGCTAATCTTTTCTCTGCTCCAATTCTTTCGAATCTATTTGCTAGAGAAAAAAAGAGAATAAAACAAATATGGTTGCAAAGGGTTAAACTATGTAACTACTACTTTAAAGTATCAAAAATAGTATATTTGAACAAAATCTTCAAACTTTAACTATACTAAGCACTCATAATCTATCCACTGAAAATTAACTTGCAATAACAGACTATCAGTTTATGCAACATATTGTGATAGAAGTAACTAAAGAAATGGCATAAGCAAGACAAATGAGAAAAGAAAGCTGCCAAACAAAGAAAGTTATCTCGTGTTTCTGAAGATTTACAATTTTACCTTTGATGTGTTGTTACAACATCCTTTGATACTTTGAGATTATTCATGTAAGACCAACACAACTGATACAACTAAGGAAACAAAGGTTGGAAATCATAAAGAGCACCAAGAACGTGGAAATCTTAATTTTTTAAACAAAAGCTCCAAGGTGGTTGGTGTGTGGAAAACGTGTGCAAGTATACACAGTCACAAACAAGTAGTATAAAAGATCGAACCCACGGGGATTTGATTAATTCTTATATGTTGCAAAGACTTGTAAGCTAGTGCAGCTACACTACTCACAATTTTGGTTGAAGTTGAAATAAAAATAAATTAAAGGAAAGCAAGTCAATTGTGCAGGAAATAAGTCGAGAATGATAGTTGAGATGTCTTCACTATCTAAATCACTTTTGAGTGTATTGTGTTTTCTTGTGGTGCAGATGCACTTAGGTGCAGCTGCATCAGTGTGTGCTGGTCAGCTACTTTCTTCAGAGTTTCGTTACAAGCTCTTATAATCCTGTTTTTTTTCGGTAAAGAAAGAAGTTGTCAATTCCTTTCTCGCCCCCTTACAGATAATCCAAGTTGCTTAAATAAGTTCACTCTTGCATTTTAAGATCTCACTACACTACTTGTAAGGACTATGTTAACCTAAGGCTAGGAATTAACATGGAATTAACAAGCTGACTTTATCAAAAAAGTTTAACAAAGGCTTTATTAAACACTTATCCTTACTTAGTTCTTGATTTCTAGTTATAAGCCAATTAAGTGAATATAACTCTACTTGTTCTAAGTGATCAACCTTAAAACAAGATTAAGAATTTAAACACAAGAACTAAAGTGCTTACACCACTTGAAAACACAATAACTTTCCTCAAAAGATCATTGGAAAGTTAGAACATCCCAACTTAAGAAGTTTAGCTCATGATGGGCATAGCAAAGCAAATATATTTGATAGAAAACATGTTGCAATAAAGGAAATGACAAGAGTATTCAAGAGAGTAAGAATTACACCAAATGAAAGACTCTTGCATATATTTGCTTAAGAACTAATTTCTTGCACCTATTAGTTCTTTGAAGAAGTGGAGAGAGAAGTTGTCAATTTCTTCTCACATTCCTCTCAAACTAACACTAATTTAAACTAAGAAAATATGTAAAAAGAACTAGAAGAAATAAACTAGAGAACTATGAGAAACTAGGATGGAAAGAACATGAAAAGGTATATCTTCAAGTGAGAAATGAAGTCCTATTTATAGCCTTGGAGCTTTCCTTCATATGAGGGTTTCCTTGGTGATCAAGTTAACCAAAAGGTGTTTAACCGTGGTTACTTTTCAAAAGCTGATGATAGAATTTGATTCCAACACTCAACCTAAAGAGAGGTCCAATTAGAAGTTTCCACATGTCCTTTAAGAATGATTATTCATGATGGTCTTCTATTGTGGGCGCCGCATTTTGCAAGTGGCCATGTGCCTCCATGTGACTCTTAAGCAAACAGCATGCCAACAAAGCATTATGTCAATGGTAAGAATTGAGGTGCTTCCAATGTGGGGTTGTGAGCTGCTTCGGTGCAGGAAGGTGCAGTTGCACCAAGTGCAGATGCACTGTGAGAATTGTTTCTGGTGCAGATGCACCTAACTGCAGCTGCACTAAACAAACACATCAAACATACCAATATACATGCAAAATGCTAAGTTATGAACATCATTCACCTTAAAACCATGAATATTGTTATTTTATTTATACTACTATATTTAGCACATTTTATACTTGATTTTAAGCAATTATCTAAGTTTAAATACATGAATAACTCTGTATAAAATAGAGTTATCAGTGACAGTCAAATAACAGGTCTTCATATGCAACTCACAAAATAAGAAGTTTATCACTAAGAAAACATAATACTGCTTAGTCAAATACAAAGTCATATTTAAAAGCTCCAGGTGTTGAGGTAATATTAATAGATTAATCTTGTAATCATTGTCCAAGTCTAAGATTGCAGACTCCAATTAGTCACCTACAAAATGAAAGGAAACTTTAAATTGGTATTATTACAAATATAAATATAAATGTTTTGCTAACATAAGGTTCATATATAATTGGGAAAATGATGGTATATAAAGACTTTGTAACCTACCACATTGGTATGATGAATGTTTAGGAGATAAACATAACTGCATCTCCATCATTGAATTCGTTTATGAGGGTCATTTTGATGATGTAACATGCAACATGGTATATTTATTTATAATAAAAGTTGTGCAGTTGTTGTAACTAAAAAAATCAGTCTGAATTGAGTTACAACTTATACCTCATCAAGAGTTGCATATGGCAAATGCATAAAGCACCATCCCTTGCATTTGTCTCGTTCAAACAAAATCACATTTGTGTATAATTAAATGAAACATACAAACTATATAAGTAACTGTCATAATCAATTACCTTTCAAATAACCATCATCACAGCAATAAGAAGGAAGGTATAACTAAGAACAATGTGGTGAACTATTGGAATAATGAATAAAAGGAACATAAATTATTTTAAATTCTCTTTAAAGGCATAAATCCTAATCTTAGAGCAACTTCACTCCTACTTAACAAATACAAAAAGACTATATCCACAACTCCAGAAGACAAACATGGCAAACAAACTTTTCAATTAAGAGATGGAGGCCACCTTTAGAGAGAGTTATTATAAGTAAAATACCAATAATATATTTTGCATCAGTTTTCTTCGTTCACGTTGAACACAACAATTTGCTAAGAAAATGAGGTTTGTTTCTTTTTTTGTTACCAAATGAGGTTTGTTTCTCATGTGAATATATAAAATAATACTACTTGATAATTCAGAAATAATGCACGTACCAAAACATATCAAACAAATAATTCCATCTCAATTCCTGTAAAGCTGGTTGAATCCATTCCATGGTTTGGATTAGCTGCTAAAGCAAAGCAAATATGAGTGTAGTTTGGCCCTTTTCTTTTTTGAAATGTTTAATGGGCCTTTACGCTAGCTCTCTGTCATTAACCCGATGCAACTAAGGCTATAACAGATCTCAAACGAATCAGTTCAATTGGTTTCATCATTTGTACAATTTTTTTTGAGTGAAACCTTGCATTGCAGCCTAAAAGTTGTGTATAAAAAACGGGCAGTATGAATTTCAATATTTCTCCGGTCAAACTACAATAGAAAGAACTGAAATTACAGCTCAACCTTGAAAGGGCCACTGTCGGTTTTTGATAAGATCTAACATGATCTTTAAGATTTAGGATCTAGAAATATGACAAATCAAAGTATCTTTTACAAAAACACATATTCAACAACACCAAAATGAAGACACAAATACTTACAAGAGGAAGAAAGATCAAAGATGGACAAGACTTGGAATGGAATGGAGATTGAAGATCACCACACCTCTCTTGGAAAGGTGATAAGATCACTCTATCCTTAGGTTCTCCTAGCCTCAAGGATGTGAGCTTTAGGTTCTCATCTCAAGAACCAATGAGAATCTTCTAGATGAACCTCACCCTCACAAGCATAAACTAGCCCTCACCACACTCTAGGTATTTTGGCTTTCAACTTTGCAAAATGAGAAATGATTTCATTCATCATAGAAGTTCTAAGAATTACATATGAAGATAGGGTATTTATATTGTGGGCTCTATGGATCCTAAGTCCACAACACAAACCCAATTTGCACACAACCAAAGGCCCATCACTACAAAAAAACACCTTATTAGCGACGGATTTTTGCGAGGGAATGCTGGTCCCTCGCAAATAGTAGCAATAGCGACGGATTTTGCGACGGCATACGTTGCGTCGTTCACTTTGGACATTAGCGACGGATTACATGGCGTTAGCGACGGAAATTTCAGTCGCAAATTGTTGGAGGGAAATTTTCAGTCAAACTGCACGCTTACCTAGGCCATTAGCGACGGAAATCATGGTCCCTCGCTAAATGCAAGACCGTTTGAATTTTTGGGAATTGTGTTTGGGGTTAGCGACGGATTTGAATGAAAATAATTCCCTCGCTAATTTTTTTTCACTCAAAATCCGTGTACAACTCTTCTTCTCACTCACAACACTCACAACACTCAAAAAACTCACTCTTCTTCTCTCCTCTTCACCTAGCACCACCGTCCACCACCACCACTCTTTCTCCTCTCTCTCCTACGACCTACTCTCTCTCCTCTTCACCCTTCCTCTTCCTCTTCCTCTACTCTCTCTCTCACCTACAAACCCTAACCCACAACCACACAACCACCACCACACAACCACCACCACCGCCGCCGCCACCACTATCACCTACGACCTACACTCTCTTTTAACCCCAATTTCTTCCCTCTTCCCCTCTTCCTCTCTCCACCTTCCTTCCACACCACCACCACCACCACCACTACCACCACCACGAACCGTACACAACCACCACCACCACCAACACCGGAGCTCTCTTTTGTAGGTGCTGTTATTGTTTTTTATGATATTGTGTTGATTTGTTGATTTTAATTTTTTATTTATTGAATTTGTTTTAATTTATTTAATTTTTGCTTGAAATTGAAATTTGTTAGGATTGAAATTTGGTGTTTGAAGCATCACAACCGCACCGGAGTGCCCACCGTCACCGAACCACCTCACCGGACCTCAATCTTGCTCATAACGGTTAGTTTTTAAATTAAATTGTTGTTGTTGTTGGTTAGGATTGAATTATTTGTTGTTGTTGTTGTTGTTGTGTGATAGGATTGAATTGGTTAGGATTGAATTATTTGTTGTTGTGAATTGTGAGTTAGTTGTTAGAATTGTGTTTGTTGGAATTGTTGTGAATTGTAACTTCATAGATTAGATGTTAGAATTGAGTGTTGTGAATTGTGAGTTACAATTGAGTGTTGTTGTGAATTGTGAGTTATAATTGTGTTAGGATTAAGTGATATTGTGAAATGTGAGTTGTAGGATTGAGTGTGAAATGTGAGTTAAAATTGAGTGAATATTGTGAAATGCGAATGTTAGTAATTGAAAAATGAATTTAAATTTGTTAAAGTGAAATTGTTGAGAAGAGTTAGATTGAAATTTGTTGAGAATTAAAAATTGTGTATGTTGTTAATTGTGTCAAATAGTTGAAATTGAAAAGTGCATTATTTTAGAGTTGTTCCATATCCATCAACTCGGAGAGGATGGTGTGTTGCAATTAAGACAAAACCTCGGGGTCGCATTGAAGCTAATGATGCGGAGGATGACGTTCCTTATCAGGTGGATGAAATTTCGGGAGTAAATGAGGTAATTGAAGTTGAACAGATTGACTCCTTACGTGATGATCGATTCCTAGTTGAAGAAGTTGAAGCAGTTGAAGCAGTTGAAGCAGAAGTTGATGAAAATGAAGAACATAATGAAGATGAAGAAGAGAATGAATATAACGAATATGAGCAAGATGAAGATGAACAAGATGAAGAAGACAATGAAGATGAATAATTTTATTAATCTTATGTTGTATTTAAATTTATTAGAGTTATTGTTCTTGTGTTTTCTTATGTTGACTCATTATGTTGTCTTTAAATGTATTTTAATCATGTTGACTCATTATGTTGTCTTTAAATTTATTTTAATCATTAATATATCATGATTGTTCTTGTTAATTTAGTTTCTTTAATTTATTTATAATATACATCATTAATGTTGTTAGTATCACATTTGGTTTCTCTTTTTTTCATAGATATGGATCCAGGAGGTTCTGACCCACCGAGACGTGCAGGGAAGCAGATTGCCGATGAACCTCCCAAGAGGAGGCGTAATCGTCGTAATCGTGAGGTGGTTCTCAACATTGGGAACATGAGGCAGGGTCATACATCATATATGAGTCCACCAGGTACCGAGCCGATTGCCCCACGACCTCCGTCTCCATCTGGTCCCGGATTTTTTCATTTACCCTCGCATGGGCATTATATGGGCCCATCATATATGTATGCAGCAGGGCATATGGGTGCACCACATATAGGCTCATCATCTGGGCATATGGGCACACCAGTTGGGCATATGGGTGCACCACATGGACATATAGGCTCATCATCTGGGCATGGCAGACCAGCAGGGCATATGGGCGCACCATCTGGACATACGGGCAGACCAGCTGGGTTATCTATGCCTACCCCATCGCCCCAGGATGATATTGATCCTGATATTGAGCCCGAGCTGGATGATATTGACATCGATGAAGAGACGGTGGAGGTGGTTGTTATCGATGGTGTTAAACTAAAGGTCATTTATCCTAGTGGTGACGCGTAAGTATTTTGTTTGTTTTTTTTTAAGTTAATTTATCAAACGAATTATATTTGATTGTTTGATATATCTTTCATTATGCAGGCTTCTTCCTGCAAAGGTAGCTTCATCGAACATTACCCGTGTCATCCGAAAAATGTACTTTCAAAAGTTTCGTTCAAAGTGGACTAAGGTCACTGATGACGAAAAGAATGAACTGCTGGAATTCTTTAGGGTAAGTGTCAATTATGTCATTACTTATATTGTTAGTTTAAATTTAATGTTTAATATAATTACTAATACATATATTTGTTTTACTTAGGGTAAAGTGACATGGCGCGAAGAAGATGATGAAGAAGTGAGAAGAGTTTTTAATAAAAGGATGAGCGCTCAGTTATCAGATTTGCTTTATAAGTTGCGGGCTAAAAAGCAGCAGCCAAACTACATGAGTGATGAAGTTTGGAATGCCTTCCAGGCTCATTGGGCTACAACAAAGTTCAAAGCAAAATCTGAAGCAGCCAAGAAGAATAGAAACTCAGAGAAGGGTGGCTCGCTTCACACCTGCGGGTCCGTCAACCAGGCTCAGCATGCTCTTAGATGGGTATATTATTTTAAAAATCTTTGTGTTATTTTTACATTGGTTAATTAGTTTGCAATATTTGAAAATGTATTTCATTTTACAGAGTTTGAAGGCAGGACGCCCTATCACTGCTCCTGAGCTGCATAGAGTCACCCATTTGAGGAAAGGGACTAACGAGTATGTTGATGACCGCGCCAGGATTACTCAGGTAAATATACAGCTTGATTTGTATTATATAAAGTTGCTTTGTTAAAATAGAGCGTTAATTATGCTATGTTCTGTGGTTATGCAAAACAGGAGCAAATTAATGAGATCATGTCTCAGCTGACTCAGGGGAGCTGGGACCCTGCCTCACTTGGTGAACTTCCTCCTGAGATGCGAGATCTGGCAAACGTCAATTGGGAGAAATTAATTGGTTGGTACAAGGGTCGTCTGTATGGTACTGGGCCAATGGCTCCTATTATGGGTTCTAAGGGCTCGTCTAGGGCCGGGAGCAGCAGAGGACGCAGTCGACCAGCTTCTACTAAGTCAGATGCGGAGACAGAGCAGCTTAGGCAGGAGCTGCAATCTACTAAACAGCAGCTGGAGGATACTCAAGCGGAGGTTAGGGGCTGGAGGGCAGACCATGCGAAGGTGCTAAGGAGACAGGAGCTGATGTATAACTATTTTAAGAGCAAGAATATTTTTCCAGATGAGGAGGAAGATCAGGAGCAAGCTCAGCAGTCAGAGGAGTCAGAGGAATCAGAGGAGTCTGACGGCAGCTATTAGGATAGTTTGACATTTCTGTACTTTTTTATTCGGATATTATGTTATTTTTTATTCGGATAATATGTTGTTTTAATTCGGATTTTATGTTGATTTGGATTTATATTATGTTGATTTGGATGGAATTAAAACTGTTTTAGCTATTTCAATCAGGTATAAAATCAGGTCTATCAATAAAAAAATAAAAATAGGTTTAGCAGAAAAAAAAATTTTAAAAAAAAAAATTGAGATTAGCGAGGGATTTAGCGAGGGAAAAAAAAATTTTAAAAAAAAAAAAGGGATTAGCGAGGGATTTAGCGAGGGAAAAAAAAATTTTAACAAAAAAAAAATGGATTAGCGAGGGATTTAGCGAGGGAATTTTTTTTTTTTTTTAAAAAAAAAAAGGATTAGCGAGGGATTTAGCGAGGGAATAGTGGACGCGTGGCTGTCAGAAATTGGCCACGTGTCTCTCAATATTAGCGAGGGATTTAAAATCCCTCGCTAATTAGCGAGGGAATTAGCGAGGGATTTGTCCCTCGCTAATTAGCGACGGATTTTAAATCCCTCGCTAAATGGATTAGCGAGGAAGGATTTAGCGAGGGAACCTGTCCCTCGCTAATTCCCTCGCAAATGACCATTAGCGAGGGATTTTGGTCAGTTTGCGAGGGAAATATCCCTCGCTAATCCCTGTTTTTTTTGTAGTGCATGGCCATAGTCTCCCTAAACAAAGCCCAAAGTGGCCCAAATTAAAAGTGTCTTAAAAATATACAACTATTACAATAATACAAAGTATAGAAAACACTTCAACTAAGCTCCATGTGATCTTCATCCAAGCTCCATGCATATGGGCTCACATCAGTTTTGAAGCTATGCAACGAACATACTTCAACCAAACAGGAAATTCTCTACCTAAAAAAGAACGTTATGGTGAATCACAAAAAGAATTCACACCAACAGCCCAAACAATAACCGAATAAAGGAAAAAGAAAAGAACACACACAAACACATAAATAGAGACAGAAAAGTTGAAGATGCATACCCAAAGTTCAACTAAACACAAACATAAGTAAATGGTTAGAAGTAAATGGAAAGAGAAAAAAAAAACAAATAAACAATAGAAACATACCAAAACAAAGGAGAACCTAGCAAATGATGGACAGAGCAAGCAAAATTTTGAATGCAAAACAACTCATATATATATATATATATGTAGCAAGAAAAGATTGGTAGAAATATAAATAAAAAAAAGAGGGCGGTAAGATGGTTTTAGACAATTTTTTAACATACAATATAGTGTCTTTGATTGGCTACCATTCGGCAAAAAAAAGGAAGCCACGCGCGCAAAATACAATTGCAGGCCGATCCTACTACAATTATTAACTGATTAGCAATATAGCAAATAATAGACTGATTAGCAATAGTTAGAAGAAAAAGAAAACAAAATAAACAAAACAAATAAATCTAGTATTTTGGTATGAACAATGAACAATGGTTAGAAGTAAACCAAAAATAAAAAGAAAAGTAACAAAACGAAAAATAAAAAATAGAAATAGAGAAGCACACTAAAGCAAAGAACACAGCAAATAAAACACTCACCCAGCGAAACAGAGAAGCATCATATAGAATGCAATACAACCAATATATATATATATATATATATATATATATATATATATATATATAAAAAAGAAACAAATTGATGCACACATAAATAAATAAATAAATAAATAAATAAAGAAAATAAAATACGCGTGACAAGCTAAACATAGATGAAGGGCGGTGAAGCAATTTTTTAACATAAAATGCCAGTGGGTTTAATTGGATAGCATGCGGCAAGAACAACAAAACTATAAACGCGCGAATTTCCGATTGCAGCATAGGTTATCATAAGACCGACTGCAGCTACCCAACTGCAATATATGATAAGATAATGGAAAAATGTTACATGTTAGTTATATCTCATTACCGATAAAATGTTATAAAATATGTAGACTTAAATGCACTTTTGGTCCCCCTATTTTACCAAATGTGCAATTTTGATCTCCTAATTTTTTTTTGGCAATTTTGGTCCCCCTACTTTCCAAATTTTTGCAATGTTGACCAAATTGAAATTTTTAACTCTTGGATGCTGATGTGTCAATATTTTAATTGACATGGCACTTGACAGTATATTGGAATGCCACCTCATTTTTTTTTTTTAAATTTGCTTTTATTTATTGTTTTAAATAATTAAATTATTTTATAATTTAAAAAATAGAAAAATAACAAAACTGCTTCTTCCTCGATACCACGTTTCTGGAAAAAAGGAGAGAACACTATGAGAGAACCCAGAAATCGAAGAGAAAGGAAACTGAAATCCAGGAACCCAAACTCCGTTCAAACCAGAAATCAAAGGCGAAGTAAAACCCTAACCTACGCAATCGAAATCGCACAAGAATACTCTTTCGGTCTCAAAAGTTGCTCCCTGTTATATTTGAAGATAATCATTGATATAGAAACAGAATGTACAACAAAAGTTAGCAAGGTTAACTTGAAGAAGATTTGTGTCGTGCAAAAATCAAAGTCGCATATGTTATTACATCAAGTTGAACAAATTAGTAGCCAATTTCTAGAATCAATTTAGCAATTCATTGGATTGTACACAGGTCTTTATTCCTACACAAAAATGAAAGAACGCAGCATCCTAACATGTAATCTACTCACTGGGGGACTACAACAGAGTGATATTTAACATAAATAAATATCGGTGATATTATCAAGTGTGCTTGACAATTAAAATGTTGACACATCAACATCCAAGAGTTTGAAATTTCAATTTGATTAATATTACAAAAATTTGAAAAGTAGGGAGACCAAAATTGCCCAAAAAAAATTAGGGGGATCAAAATTGCACATTTGGTAAAATAGAGGGACCAAAAGTACATTTAAGCCAAATATTTAATAGGAGTAAGAAAAATCTATATTTAAGGAAAAATATAGATAAAATTGATGGATAAAATGTTTATATATAACTAGAGTTGGGGGAATTAAAATATAAACGTAAGAAATATAGTTATCCATTTTAGTAAAATATATATAACTTGATGGATAACTATATTCCTTATGTTTATATATAAGGAAAAATTGTTGCTGAAATATATAAAATGTTAACGTTGTCGGTACTTTAATAAAATTGTCTCATTCGTCTCCGAAAGGCACTACTTGTAATCTTTTAGGAATTAATTTGAAGGATACCACAAACTTTAAGGACGGTTTACTAATCAATTTCTTAATTTTAGTGAATTTAGTGAATATATTTGAAAAAAATATAACAATTTCCTGAACAGACAATCTTAATAATGAAAAACATTTGCACCCTTAACTCAAGGTCATTGGTATGCCACTACTTTTCTGTGTGTCACTGTTATCTCTGTATTAATTTTAACAAATCATACTTACTTATCTTTGGTATGTAACAAATAGCGGATCAGATAGTTATAGCGAACAAGGTATGTAGAAGCTGATAATTTAGGAGATTGAATTTAATTTTTCTGATAAAACTAGCAATTGAACTGGTTTATAAATGTAAAATAACAATATATATTTGTAACTGATGCTTAAAATGAGAGAGATTGTTCATATAAAGTACTATAAACAAAAAATTTAATTAAAGTAAGGAAAATCTTCTCTCAGTTTTTAACTTAATTTCAAATTTTGGATTCATCCTTTATCTTTTTTCTTTTTTTCAAATTGGCCATTTAAGTTTAAAAAAGTTAACATTGCTGACCTTTTCATGCTCTTTTTTTAAAAAAAAGTATAGGTAGCTTGTTAAGGTACTGATACAGATGTCACAAAACTTATGTACGGGCATCGTAATAATGGGTTTGCTACTTTTATTTTATACAATATTGCTACCTACAAATACCAACTCATTCATTGTGAGAGGTACACATTCTCACTTGGACCTCTTAGTGACTTTCGCTTGGCTGACTTTGACATTAGAGTATCGGTGGGTACAATCCCCCGACTTGGGACAGGAGAGGATGACTTCTGCAAGGAACATTATCAACTACTCAAGTTGGCCATACCGAGACAGAGTAAGGTACATATCAACTATAAATTTGAATTAGAATTTTAAGTCATCTTCTTCCATATTGCCACAGTCACCACTTCTTTCAACACCAAATATGGCAAGGGGAACCCAGATCCAACAATATCTCTAAACTCTTTTTTTTCACATTTCCACCAACAAACTCTATCTTCATTTGATATTCGTTTTGGCCTTAAAAGCATCAAAACAATATAAAACAAGCAAAAATGTATTATAACAATGACTTTAATTCCATGGTGTTGGTTCCAGACTGAGGAAAATTCTCCTTCTTATTTATTTTATGAGTGGTTTGTAAATTTTATAGACTGTTTATCTAGGTGGTAGGTGTTTTTGTTTCTTCCTTCAGATGCTACTTTCAGTGTTGTATATGGGTTGAGTAGCCCTTGTACTCTGCTATCTATATATCGATTATGTTTGGGATTATAACCTTTGTTTCTTAGCATCTAACATGAGACTAGTCTTACTTTGAAAGACACTAAATAAACTAGCAAACAATTGAACGATCTAGCTAGGAATTACCAGAAACTAGTAATAAGGTTTGGGGGGGATCTCTAAGGAGTCCTTTCATTACAATATTCACACTTCTTAATGGGAGAAGGGGTACGATGTCATAAATAGACGTTACGACCACTGCAGAGGTGCTCGATCAAACTTTTGCAGCAAAGTCTTGCACAAAGATAACATGCTATTACGAAAATAGAGAAGACCCAATAGTCGTAGCTTGGTAGTCACCGGCAACCAAGTAGCCTTGTTTAGTTGTTTAAAAGAGTTGTTGCACACACATTTCATTGGCGTAGAGCTGATAGCGCTTTGGTTTGAAACACTATTTTCTTGGTATAAATCGGGTATTCTCTGCGCGCAACTGCAGAGATTAATTCCTCGAGCTGGGTAGGAGCACAATGGGAGGCAAAACTCTTCCTCAATAGATTTAACACTGTTATATATATTGTTTATATTTGATTTTAGAGTTAAATATGTTTTTAGTTCCTATAAGAATTTTCATTTACTTTTTGCAGCAAAGTCTTATTAACTCGTGACTGGGAGGTCCAGCTACATCATGTTTTTCGAGAGGCTAATTTTTGTGCAGATTTTCTAGCAAAATTAGGAACTACATATTTGATTGGTTATGGTGTTGTGGATATTCCATCTCCTGCTGTCTCATTTACTAGTTGTTGATGGTCTTGGGCTCTCGTTTGTGAGGCCGTAGTGTTTTTGTTTTTTCTCCTTTGTAACAAAAAAAGAAGTCATGAGAGCCTAAAAAAATTAGTGGATGAAAATGTGAGGATTAAAAGTGAGTGGAATTTTCTATAAAAACTAAATCAAAATTTTCAAATTTTATAAAGAAGAAAAACATATATAACCCGTAATTTTATCGCAATACAAATAGTCTAATCTAATCAATAAATTGTCAAATACAAATATAGTAGATTTATAACAAATTGAGTCTACATTGTTATGAAGGAATTACCCAAAAAATCTAGTGATGAACCATTAGGGACGGATAGGCCTGTTCATGGTTCGGTGCTTAAGGAGAACTGAACCGAACTGTTCAAACAGTTTGCCCGAACCAAACAAAATTGTCTTAGCAGTTCGGCCGAACCGAACTGAACTGTCGTAATAGTTCGGTTCGGCAGTTCGAGTTCGAACCGAACTGTTTAGATTTTGAATTTTTTTCGGGTTCAAAAGTTTGGGCAGTTTGGGTTCAATAGTTCGAAAAAAAGTTCAAAATTTAAACAGTTCGGTTCGACCAAACCGCTAAGACAGTCTGGTCCGGAAAGTAAAAGTTCAGTTTGGCAGTTCAGTTTAATTTTTTAATTCTAATGAACAACCCTAGGGACGGATACAACGTAAGCTAATGAGGGGTATTTACCCGCACTTAGTTCAATTTTTAGTCTAAATATGCTTAATAAAGTGGTTTTGCCCTCATAAAAATAGATATTGCCCCATGAAATAATTTTTATAAAAAAATCACATGTAAAAAGTTACGAAGGATAAAATAGAGTATACATTTCTATATATTTATTCTTTTTATTCTTCTAATTTTGACTTCTTTTTTAACATTGAACACACATATAACACCACACGCATTAGATTTCGGAAATAAAATTTTATTCTATCACATAAAAACTAGGTACTATTTTGTTAAAATTTATAGTATTTTTTATATAAAAATATTATGACTAATTTTTTGTCGCCACTAACAAAAAATGTCTGGATCTGTCACTCTGAACCACCTAACAATTAGTTATGAACCTCCCAGTTCTAGAGCTAGGCTCTGTTTGGAAAAAATAGTGTATAGCCAGCCGGATAAACTAATGGATAACGGATAAACTAGCTTATAGCCAGGGGCGTATCTTTTAAGGGACGGGTAGAGGCCACGCCCCTACAAACTTTTTAAATTTTCTTTTAAAAATATATATATTATATAAATTTTTTAATAACTAGGTACCTATTTTATATATATATATATATATATATATATATATATATATATATATGTTGGCGCCTGTTTGTCAATTAACATCACCTGGTCCAGTGGTTAAGTTGATTTTAGACAAGTGAAAGTCTGAAGTTCGATTCCCATGGTTGCCATTAGGAGTGGCAATTTCTACCCGCAAGTGGGGATTGCCCCGTTTGGGACCCCGTGGGCGGGAATTTTCCACCGTGGGGATGGGGGAGAAAATCCCCCCGCAGTCAATTCGGGGATGGGGATGGGTTTATATTATAGATATATATATATATATATATATATATATATATATATATTATATTCTAAGCAATAGATTTTTTAGTCTTTTATTGTGTTTTTAAATAAAAATACTAATAAAATATTAAATTGTGCTAAGTTTTATATTTTTATTCTTACCTTTATACTTTTTAAATATTAAAATATCAATGTAAGACTAAATTTTATACATTAATTTTTGGGGTCCCTGCGGGGACCGTGGGGATCCGCGAGGATGGGGGAGGAAAACTCCCCGAAGCGGGGAATGGAGATAGGGGAGAATATGGGAGGCGGGGATTGCGAAAACAATGATCACGGGATTCAAACTCAGATCTAGTGAAAACAGTTTAAGCAACTTTACCACTACACCAAGTTTACATTTTGTTTATATTTCGGACATAAATTATATAATATATACAAATATTATAATTTCTATGAATTTGTTTTTTGACAGGAAAATTTCTATGAAATTAAAACATTAATTTTGTAACTGTATCACAAGTTTATTTGCGAGACATTTTGGCCTCCACAATAAATTTGGTCAAGTTCCGCCACTGCTTACAGCGGATGATAAACTCATCCGCTATAAACTAGGGGATTGCCAATTAGAGACCTAGTCCCTAGAGTGTGTGTGGGCTCTCCACGTTGCTTACATTCATTCCCTTCCTCCCACTGTTCCGCACTCAAACTGTACTACCACCGTTCTGAACTAGATTCGCATACAGACAATAAGATCATCCACCGTCGTCACACACCCGTACCCGCCATGCTCCACGCTTCTCTCACCGCCACTTCCCCTTTTTCCCAACTTTTATTTTATTTATTATTTATTTCCCCCTTCTTATGCATTTTAACAACCGCTTTGCGTGCACTAATCTTGTTATATTAATAACTTGCAAGTCATTTCACAACTACAGTCAACAATTTGTCACAAAATAATTTATTTAAACAATTCCAAGTATTTGTGAATTTGGGAAGCCCCATCACTCCTCCTCCAAGAGGCATGCTTGAGTGTTGACGTGCGTCAGTGAACGTGGAAGAGCGTCAGATTCATTTATTTATTGGTTCAGAAACACAACTCTTTGTCAGCTCCAACGTCATCCATCTAAAAATTTTCTAATTCTACCGGAGTAGTAGAAATGTTACACAAAGTCACAAACTAGCATAGTAGCATATTAGCATATCCATAGACGACCAAAGAAAAAAATGGGGAATTGTCAGGCTGCGGAGGCATCAACGGTGGTGATTGAGCATCCAGGAAGCAAGATCGAAAGGATTTACTATTCGGTTAGTGCTCGTCGGGTGATGAACTCTAACCCTGGTTATTACGTGGCGCTTGTCATTACCAAATCACAGAATGACACGCCTTTGACGCACCTCAAGCTTCTACGACCTCACCATATTTTACTTATTGGTCATGTTTACCGCTTAATCAGTTATCAAGGTACACCTAACTTACCTAACCCTAATGCATATTTTCACATTCATTTTGATGATCATAATGTATACTCCTGTTATATTATTTACAGAATTATTAAAGGAGTTTGCTGCTAAGAAATGTGTTAAACTTGGGAAATTACTCAAAGAGACGGGTGGTCTTGGAGTTCCGATGAAGCATGGACTCAATCCTAGTACTCTTAGGGTATGTTTGGGAGGGGGTTTTGGGAGGGGAGGGCGTATTTTTCAATTCTAAATTGAGGAAGCTATAAAATGTCTCTAAACATAAATCAAATGTGATTAAAAATGTTATATTGATATCTACCAACTTGTTCTTTTAATTTTTTAAAATCTCAAACATATATTAAAATATAGACAAATCTTTTTCAAGCCCTCCCCTTCCTTCCCCTCGCAAAACCCCCTCCCAAACATACCCTTAAGGTAAATAAATAAATTAATCATGTTCGTAATATGACGATATATAGTTAGCTTGCATTTGTTTCAGATAGGTTGGTTTTCTTTTACCGTGTTTGGATTGCTAAAAGTATTTGAGAAAATTAAGCAAATTCTGATTGAATTCGAAGAGTAGTGGTTTTCTGGTTTTTGACAATGAAACGCGTAAACAGAGAGGCGAGAAGGGAAGGAAAGTGAGACTCACAAATGTGTGTTGAAACTTGACGAATCAGTTCATTTTTTTAATAGAAAATCTTATCTTCAACACGTTGGACGAATCTCAAGGCTGAAATTCTGCTAGTATTTAATTTTGTTGTCGTGGTTGACTGAATTTTTGCAAAATTTAGAGGTTTGAATACGTTGATTCAATTTTGCATTTCTGATCTGTGACTACGTTAGGCGCGTACCTTTTTTTATCTTATAATAATTAGAAAGTGCATGTGATGATTGCTTTTTGCCTCGAACCTATGCTGGTGTATACGGTACTTGTGCTGTGCTCATCCACAATCCATTCAGTGATCCTAATAACTCAAATTTGTTGCTAGTTCAAGTGATAATTTAGTAGTATAGTCATTGTTCCAATCCATGTGTACACAGCGGTAAATTGTAAAAAGTTTGTCCAACATTTTAGTATATTTGATGTCTTTTTTGTTTGGGACAACCCTCATTTTTGAATTAAGAATCAATTGGAACTTTGAGTAGTAATTTTCTTTCTCTATCTGTCAGGTCGAAGAAGAGCTTCGCAGAATAGGAACCGATTGCGGTGGCAGCAACAATAATAACAGTAATATCAAAGGAGGTAGAAGGCAAAAATGTGGTGGGGGGCAATGGAGGCCAGCCTTACATAGCATCTCAGAAAGTGGATCGTGAATGCACTTTTAGTCTTTTAGCTCAGCTCATGCATGCTCTCCCTCACTCCCATGAAGACAACATACGCAGTCTTCCTTACTTTCACTACACTTTCATTGTATACATATGTACACATGTGTACATGTAGACATGTAGTTATGTACATTGTGACCTTATTTATAGATTAGCTATTGCCTATTTTCAGCGTAATTAACAGCAGCTATAAGATATTGATATTAATATTGTTGTTTTCCTTTTTTTTGATTTAATTATTCATTCTTAAGCTTTTTTTTTTACCCAGTTTAAGATGAGGAATATCTACCGATTTTGTCAGTCTAATCTACGTCGGGGATACCATTCATTCTTAAACTTTGTATTAAACTTTTTTGTGTTGCGTTATAGGTGCACATTATCCACCAGTTTTACTTGTGATTAATATACACTAGAAAACCTAGATAGTTACGTGTAACAACTTTGTCGGTCAATAAAATTCTTCCCTTTCAAATAAAATTTTTGCCACTTCCAATACTCGAATTTAAAACATAGATGACATCCGAATCCAGATATCAGTTACCGCTTAGGTCAACGATGCAATCACTTTGCCCCTTACTTTTCATGAAATAGAGTCCTAGTGTCTTACCTTTCTTTTTAATTTTAATTATGATTTCCATCAAAAGCTTGAGGACATTGTCTCTTATTTTTATGATTTTATTTTATTAATTATTATAAATAAATATTGATGGTATCGTGAACCTGTGAAAAAACTCAACAAACTGAACTTTTTTTTTATATAAAAATGGGAGACGAGCCCAAAAGCAATTACACATAAATTAAACAAGGAGTAAAAACTCCAATAACATCATCCTTGTGAAGAATATCTGTCAACTCCAACTAAAGCTCTTTCTCAAGATTAACGAGAAAAGAGTTCATGGAAGTGTACTGCTGCTTTCTTTGCATACCTCTTAACCGGGCAATAATATTTTTCTTTTTGGCTTTAATATCACCGAAGGTGGTGTTCTTCCAGTTAAGTAAGTCCAGCTCCAACATCTTGAGCTTATAGTGAAGATTGTCCCCGTTGCCCCACCAATTCAACAAGTTTTCATTGAAGGTCAGGTGAGTCATCCAAGCTACTTCAAACCGAAAGGGTCTCTCCACTCTAACACTAGAATTGCCATGGAAGCAGCAAAACAAAGGATGATGGCCAGAGAATTTAATCCTTGGCAACACTCTCACCAGAGCATCAGAAAAAGCTACTCTCCAATGATCATTACACAAGCCTCGGTCAAATCTAGCAAACATTCTGATTGTGTTCTGGTAAAGAACACCTTTCCAAGTATACCTGGAGCCAACAGAACCCAAGTCCATCAGCTTAAATCTGTGGATACGGTCCAAGAAGTCTGTGTATCTGCTAACATTTGCTGGAGCTCCTCCCTTCCTCTCATCAAGAGCATCCACCTCGTCAAAGTCACTTGCAAGAAGCCACTGATCCTGCATAGTATAAGTTAAATCTGCCAAATCACGCCAAAGTGACTGCCTCGACTCTTCAGACGGACTCACATAGATTGGGGTGAAT
This sequence comes from Astragalus glycyphyllos, assembly GCA_963573325.1. NCBI lineage: Eukaryota > Viridiplantae > Streptophyta > Magnoliopsida > Fabales > Fabaceae > Astragalus > Astragalus glycyphyllos. Next base: position 86,009,654 of record OY754308.1, on the reverse strand, counting down.
AACCAGCTCTGGCCTCCTTGCAAAGTCACCTGCAAATGAAGAAAGACTTTCAAGCAGTGATGATGCCTCCAGCGAACCCTCTATTCCCTGCAAAAAGAAATGCATCATATCCAAGGAGCATGAAGGTATTACGCAACCTGTTGGGGTGAGCTCTTGTTTCCAAGATAACTAGAATGTCAGGTCTGTGAATATCCTGCTTGCAATTCCTATAAAAACTAGGACTAGCAAGTAGCAACCCCTCTATAATTCCAAACCATTATTTTATCAATAATGCTATCTTGACAAACATTTTTGACAAAAATACTTACAAAAACACGGTACAGCTACAGTACCGTATGTTTGATTAAAAATTTGGTTTTTTAAATATAATATAATAATATAATAATAATAAGAACAATACCAAAGTTAAAACACAATCTTCTAACTACTCCCTTCTCCGTTTCTCGCTCTCGAGTCTCTCCTCTCCATATTTGAAGAACCATCTCCACCCACCCTCCACCTCCAATCTTCTCCGTCGATGTCCGCCACCTTGTCCGCCGTTTCTCTGGTCGCGCCTTTCGGTCTCTGCTCGCGCGTATTCTGCTCCGTCCAGCTCCAGTACGTCGGCACCGTTATTCGCCGATCTCCGCCGTATCTCGGTGGCGTTTCACCTATTCTCAGCCACGAGGTTATTGCACTACTACCTCTTTCTGTAATTTGTTGACATTTCAGCAATGAACTTGTGTGGTTAGGGTTTTTGTTTGTTCATCAGAACGAATAATAGGGATTATATGATGATTTTAGGTTAATTGATACTGAAGGTTAATGATTGAAATTAGAAAGAGTCAATTAAGTGTGAGAAACAGGTGTTTTACATAAAAATTGCTCCTTTCAAAATGCGGTCCGTAAACTTCGATACCTTGAAAGCATACTAGTACAGTTTCTGGATTTAATGTACTTAATCTATTTGTATTTTGAGCACATTTGAATACAACCTTTTTATAACAGAGAACTTCTTATTGCCTTTGGAGTGATTTCCTTCTGGTGGTCTCTTTGATACCTTCTTCTGGTGGTCTCTTTGATACCTTGAAGTGATTTCCTTGACGAATGGTTTGTTTCCCGCATTAACTTGTTACTAAACATTGTACAACTTTCATTTGCTACACATACTTGTAATACTGCAAAATAATAATACTTATTGTCTGAATTTTGAAATTCTTGTGATTGGACTTTGTTAGAAACCATGACTTGTGTAGGTGACATTTATGTGATCCCTTTGATTTACTTTCGTATTCTTTTGTCAGATTCTGAAGGTGTGTGTTCTTGCATTATCTCTATCACCACATATAATTGTACTATTGTAGTATTGCATAGTTATGAACTAGGAATGTTTATGAAGCAGAGAAATAAATTAGGAATCAGGTTGATATAGAAGAAATATTATTAGAGAGCAGTCATAAATAAGGCATGGAGTTGACATAGTCCCCCTTGAAGACAAACAAAAGCGAATTTGAGCAAATTCTGATCCACTTAGTGCATATGGTCATGAGTTTTAGTTTCCATTAATTCCTATAGAAAGATGAGTTTGTTGTGATGCCGTGGTTTGATGCTTGAAAATAATTAATTCTTCATGGGGTATTGGGGTTGGGTTATCCTAAGGGTGCAAATCTTTTGCAACTTTTCTAATAATTCCATGCTACCAGGCATTCAAAATAGTCAACTTGAGATAAAGTTTACCATAAATATTTTAATGACATTGTGATTCTGACTGACTGGTTTCTAAAATCTAATATGTTTTTTTAGTAGTAAAAGATCTGTAAACAAATTTGCACAAGTTAAATTTTGAAGGTAGATAGATATGCATAATTAGAGTTGTTTAATGATTACTTTGAGAACCATTTGCACTAAGGAATGATGATTAGAAGAGAAAGCAAGTTTGAACTAAGTTGTGAAAAAGGAAGTTCCCTATAGACTATAGTCCCCGATTAAACTTTATGTTATAGTATAACATATATATCTGCCAAGATTTCACTGGATGGTTGAATAGAATATTGTATAGTAGAAACATATTATTGGTTGAGGCAAAGAGTTAGAATGATGTCCTATGTTAGGAGTAAAAGCCAATTCCCTCAAAAGAAGAAAAAGACATATATTGTGCTCTAAGAAAATAGTATAACCATCCACTTCTTACGAATGTCTTGGATTTGTGTCTTAAGTTTATCAGAAAAAATAGTGTCATGATATTCTGCCTGCTAAAATAATTTACATTTGTAAACATCAAATTGTTGCTTTTGATCATAGTGCTTCACACATGTTATACAAAATGTGAGGTTTCACTTTATGAGTAGTGAAATTATCGTATACATCTAAAATAATAGTAAATATTTTGTGTAATGATTGAGTTATTAAATAATTTGTGTATTATTGGTTCTAACTGTGGAGTGTTGATGTGACACGTAGGTTTTTGAAAAAAGATGGATGATAGTGCAGCAACATTTGTGGAGGGTCGTAGTGCTGATGGTGAAGATATAATAGTTGACGATTCAAATGATGATGATGCACGTTGGGAGCCTGCGGTCGGGATGTGTTTTGCTTCCTTAGATGAGGGGAAATCATATTATGGTGAGTATGCGTCAAGAAAAGGTTTTGGGTGGAGAATTAGAACATCAGCAAAGGGAGATGATCGGAAAGTCAACTACATACTACTTGCATGCTCGAGAGCGGGGTCTAGCGCAAACATGTCAAAAATTCCAAGTTCATTGAAAACACTTCCGACTAAGGTTAACAATTGTCCTGCCAGGATAGCTTTGAAGTTACAATCCGATGGGTCATGGGAAGTCCAAAAATTTGAAGGTGTCCATTCTCACGAGATGAGCCCCACAAAGGCAAGGTTGTTTAGGTCTAACAAGAAACTAAATCTGCATGTGAAGAGAACAATCCAAATCAATGATGAAGCGGGAGTGAGGATTAACAAAACATTCCAATCTATTGTTACAGATGCGGGAGGGCATGAAAATGTAGCGTTTTGTGAAAAGGACGTGAGGAATTATGTCAACAAGGAAAGGCGTTCAATTGGAAAAGGAGGTGATGGGAAGGCGTTGATTAGTTACTTTTATGAAATGAGGGAACAAAATTCTAATTTTTCTATGATCTTGATTTGGATGATGGTTTTCATGTCAAGAATGTGTTTTGGGCCGATGCAAGAAGTAGAGCTGCTTATGAATATTTTGGAGACGTGGTAACATTTGATACAACATTTCTAGTCAATAAATATGATATGCCTTTTGCTGCGATTGTAGGTGTCAATCACCATGGCCAATCAACATTACTTGGGTGTGGCCTAGTTTCAAGTGAAGACGAAGACTCATTTGTGTGGTTTTTTCAAGCATGGCTTCGTTGCATGCTAGGAAAGGCCCCCTTGGGTATTGTCACAGACCAATGCAAGGCTATGAAAAAGGCCATTGACATAGTCTTCCCTACTACTCGCCATAGGTGGTGTTTATGGCATATAATGAAAAAAATACCGGAAAAACTCAATGCATTTGGTGAATATAAGAAGATAAAGGCAGCCATGAAAGAAGCAGTTTATGATACTTACACCGTAGTTGATTTTGAAGATAAGTGGTGTTCGTTCATAGAAAAATTTGAGCTTGAAGACAATGATTGGTTAAGTGGATTGTATAAGGAGCGACAAAGATGGGTTCCGACGTTGTTAAGGAAAAGGTTCTGGGCGGGCATGTCAACCACAAAGCGCAGTGAGAGCATACACGATTTCTTTGATGGATATATCAATTCAACAACAAGTCTTGGTCAATTTGTTAAACAATATGCCAATGCTCTTAGAAATAAAGCAGAAAAAGAGTTTGAAGCGGATTTTAAATCGATGGATACAATAATACCTTGTGGGTCAACCTCGTCCATTGAAATGCAATTCCAATGTGCTTACACGCATGGTAAATTTAAGGAGGTCCAAGTTGAATTTAGAGGTAAAATGAATTGTGTCCCCTCGTTGGAGTCATTGGAGGGTTGCATTGCTACTTATAATGTCTTGGAGGAATTGTTAGTTGGAGATAGACCAAAAGAACGGTACTTTAAAGTTGTGTTCAATGTGGACAACCATGATCTCGAGTGTCAATGCTCGTTGTTTGAGTTTAGAGGAATTTTGTGTCGCCATGTACTATGTGTGTGCGCTAAGGAGAGGGTTTCAAACGTCTCAGACAAGTATGTTTTGTCCCGATGGAAGAAAAATGTTAAAAGGAAGCATTCTTATGTTAAGATAAATTACGGTGTTTAGGAATTGAAACCACAGATGGAGAGGTTTGAAAAACTCTCGAAGCATTTTTACCAGGTTGCTGAATTAGCGGCGGAGTCTGAGTATGGCACAGAAGCATTCCATAAGATGTTGAATAAATTTAGTTCTGAATTGCCAAACTTGGATCCTTCAATGGAGAATGTTAAAACAAGTTTGAACGAAGAGTCAATACCAAATACTGCTCCTATATGTCACAATCCATTGAAGGTAAAACATAAAGGTCGTCCTCCGACGAACAGAAAAATATCAACTGTTGAGAAAGTTGTTAAAAAGTCACGGAAGAAGCGAACCAAGCGAGCTGATGACAAAAACATTACCAAGGTCAGTGTTGTTTCCTTACTAAATATGTATTTACCATGAAACACTGTACGAAATACATGTTAATGTTTTTTGTATAATGTGTAGGCCTGCAATGTTGGAGTGGCTGATCATGAAATCCATAGGGACATTTCTGTTGAATCAACTGTTGAAGTTATGACTAGTGGAGATGTGACGGATGCGACTACTTTGGTTCGTGTCCATTATAAGTTTTTATTAAAAATTTAGAGTTTATAAATTTCTATTTGTAGATGGATTAATTTGATCTGTCAGATAACTCCCGGAACATTTATTCACACAATTGTTGAGTTGAAATTGTAACTTTATATGATAATTTCGTACATTTATGAGTAGAGTTAATGGGATTGACCATTTTATAAGTCGTGGAGTTGTTGGATGCAAAGACCGTAAAGAAGTTTGTATCACAGGATCGTGTGTATTACCACTAACGTTGTTTTAAGTTGTTTGTTTTTCTTCATTTAATGTATTTAGATATTTGGCAATAGGGTAAAAATTAAGTTACATATATTTAACTTATTTAATATTTCGTCTATACAGTCAGGGAGTGTATATTTCAGTACAGATGCTGGAGGGTCAGAATTCATGTCCAACCGTTGGGCTTCTCAATGTCCAACTGTTGCAAAACCTTGTAATTTGGGATCAGACAACTCTCATATTTCTTCTTCACAGGCATGTGATTTGAATGGCTGTCAAGTTGCTTTGCATATTTATATTTTGATGTTCCTAAACAAATGGTTTTTAATAGGTTGGACGTCAAATTTCATTCATGGAACTTTTGTCAAACGTGGAAATAGACTTCCCTGGACTGTCACAATTGTCTACAAATCCGTGACATTTTAGCTTGAAGAATCCGTGGGCATACTTAACTTTTTATATAACTTTTTGTTGTAAGTAAAGATGTATGTATTTTTTGGTTTGCATAGGTGTAAATGCCTTAAACTTAATGTATATCGTGTAAATGTCTCACAATTTGTGTCAACGGCACAAAGTTAATTTTTTGCTACACGTTGTTTAGACATCGTGTAACCTCTAAGGTTTAGGGAAAACCCTTTACCCAATTTTTGTTGTAACTAGGCATCTATGTAATTAGGATTTTTGGTTTGTATTGGTGTAAATGCCATAAACTTTATGTATATGGGGTATATGCCTCCCAGTTTATTTAATTTAAAGGGTTTGTGACATTTGCCAAAAACTTACATTACAGGTTGGTCAATCGATATGTTCACATCAAAATAAATGAAAGTAGTATTTAGACTAGTGTCATTTTTTTTTACAGTGGAAGCAAGTATCTGTTTTCACTGTTTCGAGAATGTGTGTACGGGATTTTGGTTCAAGTTGAAATCATGGTAATGATGATGGAGAATGAGGAGGGGTGATTTCTGGTTCCCACATTTCTCTTTCTCTTTGTTATTATTATTTTAGTGACACAGATGATCAAATCCGAACAACCAATTCATAGGTCAATAAAGAGACACGGGTGATCAAATCCATTCCAATATTTTTATTTTTATTATTTACAGGGGTTGGTTAAGGCGTCATAAAAAGTGGGTAATTTCGTAGAGGCGTTGGTTACCCTTACTAGATTCCCAAATCATATTTTGTTTTGATTTATTGTTATTATATTTTTATAAAAAAGAAAATTGTAATCCTGTACTTTTTTTTTTAGAATTTAATAAAGTTTATTTATATCATTTACGGGGCTTGGTTATGTCCTCATAAAAAGTGGGTAATTAGGTTGGGTGATTGGTTACCCTTACTAGATTCCCAATTCATAGGTCAATATAGAGACACGGGTGATCAAATCCGATTCAATAATTTCCAACTCTGTTTTGATTTATTATTATTATGCTATAATAAACAAAAATCAAAATTTGTAATTTTTTTTTAGAATTTAATTAGATTATATTATATTAATTACAGGGCTTGGTTATGTGCTCATAAAAAGTGGGTAATTAGGTTGGGTGGTTGGTTACACTTACTAGATTCCCAATTCATAGGTCAATATAGAGACACGGGTGATCAAATCCGATTCAATAATTTCCAACTCTGTTTTGATTTATTATTATTATTATGCTATAATAAACAAAAATCAAAATTTGTAATTTTTTTTTTAGAATTTAATTAGATTATATTATATTAATTACAGGGCTTGGTTATGTGCTCATAAAAAGTGGGTAATTAGGTTGGGTGGTTGGTTACACTTACTAGATTCTCAATTCATAGGTCAATATTGAGACACGGGTGATCAAATCCGATTCAATAATTTCCAACTCTGTTTTGATTTATTATTATTATGCTATAATAAACAAAAAACAAAATTTGTAATTTTTTTTTTTAGAATTTAATTAGATTATATTATATTAATTACAGGGCTTGGTTATGTGCTCATAAAAAGTGGGTAATTAGGTTGGGTGGTTGGTTACCCTTACTAGATTCCCAATTCATAGGTCAATATAGAGACACGGGTGATCAAATCCGATTCAATAATTTCCAACTCTGTTTTGATTTATTATTATTATGCTATAATAAACAAAAATCAAAATTTGTCATTTTTTTTTAGAATTTAATTAGATTATATTATATTAATTACAGGGCTTGGTTATGTGCTCATAAAAAGTGGGTAATTAGGTTTGGTGGTTGGTTACCCTTACTAGATTCCCAATTCATAGGTCAATATAGAGACACGGGTGATCAAATCCGATTCAATAATTTCCAACTCTGATTTGATTTATTATTATTATGCTATAATAAACAAAAATCAAAATTTGTAATTTTTTTTAGAATTTAATTAGATTATATTATATTAATTACAGGGCTTGGTTATGTGCTCATAAAAAGTGGGTAATTAGGTTGGGTGATTGGTTACACTTACTAGATTCCCAATTCATAGGTCAATATAGAGACACGAGTGATCAAATCCGATTCAATAATTTCCAACTCTGTTTTGATTTATTATTATTATGCTATAATAAACAAAAATCAAAATTTGTAATTATTTTTTTTTAGAATTTAATTAGATTATATTATATTAATTACAGGGCTTGGTTATGTGCTCATAAAAAGTGGGTAATTAGGTTGGGTGGTTGGTTACCCTTACTAGATTCCCAATTCATAGGTCAATATAGAGACGCGGGTGATCAAATCCGATTCAATAATTTCCAACTCTGATTTGATTTATTATTATTATGCTATAATAAACAAAAATCAAAATTTGTAATTTTTTTTTTAGAATTTAATTAGATTATATTATATTAATTACAGGGCTTGGTTATGTGCTCATAAAAAGTGGGTAATTAGGTTGGGTGGTTGGTTACCCTTACTAGATTCCCAATTCATAGGTCAATATAGAGACACGGGTGATCAAATCCGATTCAATAATTTCCAACTCTGTTTTGATTTATTATTATTATGCTATAATAAACAAAAATCAAAATTTGTAATTTTTTTTTTTAGAATTTAATTAGATTATATTATATTAATTACAGGGCTTGGTTATGTGCTCATAAAAAGTGGGTAATTAGGTTGGGTGGTTGGTTACCCTTACTAGATTCCCAATTCATAGGTCAATATAGAGACGCGGGTGATAAAATCCAATTCAATAATTTCCAACTCTGTTTTGATTTATTATTATTCTATAGTAAACAAAAATCAAAATTTGTAATTTTGACAATGATTTAGCTTTTAATATTATTGTTTTAAAATCCCTATGAAAAAAATAACTAAATAACAAGTATCAATGAGAGAAATAAATGATCAATCATCGTGTTACTGTTAGAGACAAAGAGAAGAGAAACACTTTGCTTCTAGAAACCCTATTCTGTGTCGTTGCCTACCCGTCGCCGTCGCGTCGCATTTCCGTCCCCGTTGCCGTCTCCTCAGGTCGCCTGGCCGTAGCCGCTTCTCTGTTCGTAACTTCGCCGAACGCTAGAACAGCATCAGTGGAGCAATCAGTGTTAACCTACTCCCTGTCTACTCCCTGTCTCTGAATTGGTAAGATTTCTTTAGTTAAGAAGAGTATAAATCACAATCATATCTTGCTTGAATAGAACTGGATGGTAAAGCAAGAAGAATAGGTAGAGATCAGTGTTTACAATGCGAAACACGCGTGTCTCTCAAAGCCCAGGAATAACTTATATTTCTGCCTCTCCCTCTAAAATCCAACTACTGAAAAACCAAATTTAGAAGACTTCTAATTGGTCTGCTATTGAGTAATATGTATGAACTAGCTGTAACTCCCTTGGGTTACAGAGATTTGAGCTGAAAAACCAAATTTAGAAGACTTCCAATTGATCTTAAATGTCTTTATTTTTCCCTGTTAAATTCTATTTGTCAACTTAATATGGATATGCTAATCAATTGATCTTAGTCTGTCGAGTTTAGTAATATTTTTTCCTGGATTTCATTTAATTATCTGACTCATTGTTCAATCTTCATTTTGTGACACAATATGGATATTTTTTGATCTCTTGTTTGTTTGATGATTTTGTGACACATATAGAGTTTTAATACAAGATGACGAGTCGGAAATTAGGCGCTACTTCCTCAAAATCTAAAACAGTGAGTATTATGGCCTCTAGTTTGCCTTTCTGTAATTGTAGAAGTTACGTGTACACCACTGACAGATGTGTTGATCATATTTTTGTAGATCCGTCTGCGACATAGTTGTACAACAGAATGGATAGGCAAAGTTAATCAGAATCTTTCAAGTGCACAAAAGCAAAGGATTAATGCAACGCCATTTAAATCGTTGATGTTATTGCCGGAGAAAGTAAACATTTCTGGTATATTGTTAGAAGAATTAGCACGACGTTGGGATAAAAAAAGGGGGGATTTAGAATACGGTCTAGGTATATTGACTTTACTCCACTAGATGTTTGTTATGCGTTAGGGCTTGGCATAGTTGGTAAAAATGTGGAATTTGGGGACGACCTTACTTCACATACCTTAGGATTGGTTGAAGGAAAAAAAACTTCCTGTGCAGGAATTTATGAAAAACTGACCACCCTCTCTGCCGATGAACATGTTGATGATTTTTGTCGGCTGTATATTCTGCTTGCAATGGAAGAGTTTTTATTCCCCAACACTTACACCGGCATTCATTGTGGGTGCATTAACTTGTTGGATGATCTAGATTCGCTTGAGACATTTAATTGGGGACTTGCAGTCTATCAATATTTGGTTCAGAATTTGAATAAAGTCACTAGTTCTTTGGAAGAATCAAATAGCCCTAAAGCATACTATCTTAGTGGGTGTGTAGTTGTCTTGCAGGTATTCTGTTTTGTTATTTATTTTGTAGTCATTTGTAGTGCTGTAACAATTAATTTAATTTTGTTTTAAAATGTTGATTAAGTTTCATTACTCTATAGGTCTGGGGACTTGAACATGTATGGCCACACCACAAGATAAGTCCCAAAGTTGATAAATTATTTCCTCGTTGTTTGAAGTGGCAGGATGTATGGCTTTTTAAAAAAACCCTTTTGGATGCATTTGAAAAAAATCAGGTAAGCCTCATAATAAATATAGCAATCATTATGTCTTCATAGTTTATCTACATTCCCATTACAGTAAATGATAGTTTATCTTCTAATATGTTCATAATGATTCTTTGTTACTAGGTTTATGACCAATTGAATGCAACAACAGAAGAACTTGCTTTTTATGAAGTGAGACAAGCATTAACTGAGGCACCGCATGGATTTGTCTCATCGAGACAACAATCAGCTGATATGAATAATCTGGTTGTCTTCAATCAACAGCTGGAGGCGGAACACAAAGCACTTGAAGAAAGAATCTCAAAAGCTGAAAGGGATTTGTGTGACCTACAAAACTTACCTCACGAGGAAAAAGAGGTTCTTCTTCAAACAATAGCGGATCTTCAACGACAATTAGAAGAAGCAAAGAACGCAAAAAACTTGACTCCTTCCCTTTCAAAAGAAGCAAAACAAGGACATTCCCCGATCAGCAGCTAAGGAAACATGGCTGAACCATCATCTGTTGTCGTCCCCCAAAACTCTCAGCATCATGTTTCAAATATTTACACGCGTAAACTTCGGAATCGAAGAATTATAAAAAGTAGTGCAGCAATCCGAACACCATATGAGACTTATGGTGTGTCAAAGAAGGAGAAAAATGAGAGGAAATGACATAATTTTATTGGGACATTTAATTGTGTTTTTATTACTTGTAAGTTATAGTAGGTACTATATTTGTCTGATATCAAGTAGCCTATGTGAATAGATGTGTTGGTTGAGAACCAAATTATGACTCACTTACTCCATGTTCAGATTGGTAATTAGGAAGTTGGAGATTGATTTCAATGGTGAATCATGTATGATGGTGTTTTGTGATTACAGGACATTGCTAATTAGGAAGTTTAAGTTTAATTAGAATGTGTATGACATGGCATTGTGCTTTTGAGTTCGTGTAGTATGGAACTCGTAAAACTATTGCTATATGATGGGGATTTATCATATAGCAATAATTCGTATTTATCATATAACATTGCCCAACAATTACATATAAGAATAATTTGCTATCTGTTAAAATAGTGCCCAATGTAATTGGAGTTAATACCACCTTCATAGCACTCAACATTCACAATTTATACTACTTTGACATATATGTCTCAGAATGTCCTAGTATTAGAATCCCTTACGAGTACACATTTCCCATGCAATTTGAATAAAGCGGCTTGGTGACTTTATTAGAAAAACCGGGTAATTCTATGTGAAGCTTGGTTACCTATATTGGATAATGAATTGATAGGACAAGAGTGATGTGGTATCTATCTTGTTGCTATATCAGGGTTCACAATATTCTAATTTGGTAGGACACGTGATTGCATAGTAATATATTCCAATCCCATTGGACTAAAGCGGCTTGGTGACTTTATTAGAAAAACTGGGTAATTCTATGTGAAGCTTGGTTACCTGTATTGGATAATGAATTGATAGGACAAGAGTGATAGGGTATCTATCCTGTTGCTATATCAGGGTTCACAATATTCTAATTTGGTAGGACACGTGATTGCATAGTAATATATTCCAATCCCATTGGACTAAAGCGGCTTGGTGACTTTATTAGAAAAACTGGGTAATTCTATGTGAAGCTTGGTTACCTGTATTGGATAATGAATTGATAGGACAAGAGTGATAGGGTATCTATCCTGTTGCTATATCAGGGTTCACAATATTCTAATTTGGTAGGACACGTGATTGCATAGTAATATATTCCAATCCCATTGGACTAAAGCGGCTTGGTGACTTTATTAGAAAAACTGGGTAATTCTATGTGAAGCTTGGTTACCTGTATTGGATAATGAATTGATAGGACAAGAGTGATAGGGTATCTATCCTGTTGCTATATCAGGGTTCACAATATTCTAATTTGGTAGGACACGTGATTGCATAGTAATATATTCCAATCCCATTGGACTAAAGCGGCTTGGTGACTTTATTAGAAAAACTGGGTAATTCCATGTGAAGCTTGGTTACCTGTATTGGATAATGAGAAGAACTGAATAAAGAGTGATGGGTCTCTCCTATATAAAGAGAAGAACTGAATGAATATATGCCATTCATCAAAATACATACACCTGTATTGGTTACTTTGTTATAAAAACTGGGTAATTCTTTGTCCGGATTGGTAAACTGTCTTGGCAAATCAAGTGATAGGACAAGAGAGTTGGAGACCTATCTATATGACATATAATGTCCTAATTTGGCAAGACACGTGATTGCATAGTCATATTTCCCAAAGAATTTGGACTAAAGTGGGTTGGTTACTTTGTTATAAAAACTGGGTAATTATTTGTCTGGATTGGTAAACTGTCTTGGCAAATCAAGTGATAGGGCAAGAGAGTTGGGCAAGAGAGTTGGGTAATTATCATATTCCCGGGTAGACGTTTAGTATTATCCCATCAATTGGGAATCTTGAAATGTTAATCAGAATCTCGAAAATGAATTACCCAATTTTTTTGAACACTTAACCAACCTGTTTAAAAACAAAAAATATTAATGTCATATTACTGTGGATTCACATGGGCACAAATTATTGTTATCAAAAACAAATATTTTTGGTAAAATTAATTTTAGAATTTAATTACGTTTATTTATATCATTTACAGGGCTTGGTTAACTCCTCATAAAAAGTGGGTAATTCAGTGGAGAGATTGGTTACCATTACTAGCTTCCCAAATCATAGATCAATATAGAGACACGGGTGATCAAATCAAATCCGATCCAACAAATTCCGATTCTGTTTTGATTTGTTATTATTATTTTATAAAAAACAAATATTTTTTGTAAAATTATTTCTAGAATTTAATTACGTTTATTTATATCACTTACAGGGCCTGGTTAACTCCTCATAAAAAGTGGGTAATTCAGTGGAGAGACTGGTTACCATTACTAGCTTCGCAAATCATAGATCAATATAGAGACACGGGTGATCAAATCAAATCCGATCCAACAATTTCCAATTCTGTTTTGATTTATTATTATTATTATTATTATTATTATTATTATTATTATTATTATTATTCTATAAAAAACAAAATTATTTTTGGTAAATATATGTACCCTTGTAACACATTTATCTATTTACTTGTATTACTCATACAGCTTATGATATATATAAATACATGTACAATCAGATGATGCTACTAATGATAATAATTAAACAAGTTTAATGATTTACAAAATTAATCACCATCCTAAAATCAAACATGCAAATGATCATTTAAATGAAAAAACGACTTATACAACTGGTCTACTTCTATTTTACAACCAATAGAATCACACAATCATCTAATGTCATCAAATGTCGATGGCAATAGTTGAACACGTATACTATCATCCAACACAAGAACATTTCCTTGAAGTCTTTATGAAGGGGAACAAAAAGAATTTCAGCTAAATAATGGAACTATCAACTTTTTTCCATAATTGCCTTGGAACTATAGAGAATATAAATTCCAAGTCAGAAAGGAGTTATAATGTTATATGAGAGTGTCTCCTTTTGCAAATTACGAGTTGTTGTTTCGTAAGAGCGCACTAACAAGCCTACACCTATGCCAACTCCAACACAGATGCCAAGTCCAATTCCAACACCAACTCTTACTCCTACATTAAACCATGATGATACCTCCCCTTCTTCCCAATCTATATATTCTCTTCTTTCACAATACATGCTTCTGTTGTAATCCTGTTCTTCTTCAAAGAAGAAGCTTCTGTTAATTAGATGACTCCATCTTCATAACCAATCATTCAAATCCTCTAATTTGCATGAGCATCATTGGAAGTGGAAACACCTTTCTCTCCATCAGATTTATTACAATTAAAACCTGCTTCACAATCAACAAAAGACTTGATGATAATATTGTCAACTTTCTAGGAAAAATAAGAAACAAAGGACACAAAATTTTGTAGAATTCGAAATTCAAATCAAGAAGAAAGGCAGAAAGAAAGAGAACTTGGGTGGAAAGGCAATTTATTGTTGTGTTTTAAATTAAAATTAAAAAGGGGAATGAGAGAATGAAAAAAACTGATGAAGTCTGAAACTGCAGAGCATATTTATGTGTCTTAGAGAAAATAACAAACAGGTCATACTTGTTACTAAGAGACAAATCTGTGTGTTGGATTGAGGAAGAGGCACCACCACAAACAAATTTAAATCTCCTACTTTTTGTCAAATAAACTCTAACCGCACACTATTTGATTATGATGTTTCTTTCTCTATCCCTAACCACAACCAGGCATGCTAATGCTATAAAATCAAATTCTATAACCAAATTACCTTTCAGATCTTTGTCCACATAATAGCCTCCACTCTTTTGATTCTATATATCTGTAGAAAGCATATACATTCATAAATCAAAAACATAATATACAAGTATATATACTTGTAGGATCATTTTTAATGATCCAATATATATACACCACAGCATGTTTTGTATGGAAGTTTCATTTATGTTAGACACACACATACACATACAGACACATACATGAGGTTACAAATAGAGGGAAACATCAACATAAATAGAAGCATAATTCAGAAGAAATGTGCAGATCCAGATAATTATAAAAAGAGACTAAAGTATGAAATTTCCTAAAACAAAAAATGCATTATTATCTTTTTCATAACTTCATATAACATCATTAGTTCTTTACCAACTCCAGTCCAGAAAGGGATCAAATTACCTATTACGGCCATCCTTCTCAACCAAATATACAAGTAAGCCAAGAATAGCAACGAGAAAATCCAACTCGTGATCAGCGAGATGTCTACCACGGAGATGGTCTTTTTTAGTTCTGAAGCAACTTTCTTGTATCTGAGCAAAAGATAACGATGAGCTGAATGAAGGGAAATGACCAGCAATTAAAATAGACAGTCTCCAGTCCTACATAGGCAGCAATTGTAGTTTTAATGCACTCACAACAACCGGCAATTTCCTCTTTTTCCTCTTCTTTGACCTTTTAATATTATCATGTTTCCAGCGTCAAATTTTCCGGCACTCCCGCTTTCTCTAATACCTCTGCCCTTAACATATTTCTTCGATCAAGTACCCATTTCAAAACAGTGTCTTGACGAAATGTAAGAACATCATCCTAAACAAAAGACATGCATGTTAATATATATGCATTCTTCCCCTAACATTTGAAATACGCAAAGATACAAATATTAATTATTTACCAGCGAGTAGTCTCGCATCGTTCCTTCACCGTTCCACAATTCCAAGTATTTCAACACATACATTCCACAATCATGGCTGTATTGGAAGGGAATATGGATTTCAACACAACAACATAAAGAGAATTATAAACTACATATGAACATAACACTTATACAACAACGCATGTAAAATGACTTACGTATTTCTTTGTTTCGGCAAGTTTTCATAAACGATCTCAAGAGGCAATGCGTTAATGTTAGACCCTCTAACAATTTTGTAACTCAACAACTCTTGAAAACGGAAGCGCTAAAATAACACAATTACCAACGTTGTCAAAATTAAGTAGAAGCCTTCAAATGAAAGAGACCGAAAATGAGGTGGTCAAACTATATTAGAAAAATTAAAGAAGAAAAAATTCTAAACCAAGACACTACCATTGCATTATCAAGCCTCAACCAAGACTCGTTTCTTTGATGTGCCACGGAGTCCAACACGTACATCTTCCTTTCGTCTTGAACTACCACGTAGCACAACCAGTGGCTTTCATAACAGGCTGGAGCAAAAATCTAACACATTTATAAAAAAATTATTACGTAATATTCATAATAAACATATGTACAACAAAAATATATAAACTCCAACTACACACTTACCATATTGCAAGACCTTAACACATCCAGCCGGGTTGACTTCAATTCTTTCAATGAAGCATATCTAAAATGATCTCGTAAACTCCATCTTTTTTGGGTGCCTTCTTTAAACTCTTCTAATTCTTTGATGACTTCCCACTACATTGTAAAATAAATATCGTCATGATAACCATATTAAACGAATAATTTTAAAACCTTGGATCCTTGCAAAACAACAAGTTTAAGATTTTCTCACAGAATATATTGAATTAAATAGGAAACGGGTCAGAACACCGCTTCTTTGCAATTCTTCTTCCATCATCATCGGCGAAGCAAAAACGAATACCTGAAAACAAAATTTGAGCCTAAAATTTAATTTCATATCCAATATTGTAAAAACATTTATAAATAACAAATTAAATTCACACATCTGATTCAATAATGGGTGCATTTGAGTACCATGTTGTCCACCCATCTCCTTGGTCCAAGGGTTTCGACATCTCCTCTTGTAAGAATGTGAGAATTGATCCTAACCAATATTCTACATTAAATAGAAGAAGCACGTTGTCAAAAATTGTACTTGTTAGCATCTAATGTTTTCAACTACTTTCCAGTTCTAATTTCTATAACAAATTAACACTTACTCGCCCTTCGTTTCTTCAGTGGGTCGGCGGGTGCAAAACTTGTACAACGATAACAGAAAATTATTCAATTGCTTTTGATGTCTTGTCACCATTGACAGATTTGCTACCGATGGTGCACATGACAATTCTGGGACATTGTGACTTACATCAAATTCATTGCTTGATGATGACCTTTTATAAACTTTTGTTTTATAGACTTCGATTTTATCCTCAACGGTCGAAAGCCTAATCTTAATCGCCTTTTCTGCACTAAATGTCCCTTCACAATGTACCCTTAGAATCTCCTCCATAGCTTGATTCAGGACTTCACTTGATTGGTCTTCTTCAGTTAACAGTAGAATCTCAACAAACTAATAAAAAACATATAATATCAATCACAAATAAAAAAAATAAGCATTCATAAATCATGTTCATTTTTATTCAACCAAAGGATTAAAGAATTCCGATAATTTACTAAAGTCAATACTAAACGAATCAAACTAAATGCGTCGTAGCTAACCTTTTTGATTTCAAATATCCTACCAACTATACACTTGCCCGTTCCGACATTAACCCAACTTAAAATACGGGGAAAACGCGTATCTTCCGGAGTAGGTCGCAACAAGAAGTGTTCAACGGTCCAAATCTACATCACAAAATAGATTAAATAATCAAATTTATATTTTTTTAAATTTAATAACAACTCTAAAAAGGATAACACGATTGTACCTGAAGTAGAACTGCACACCCGCCGATACTCACAGATTCATTGTTCCTTCCTTCATTGAAGCGTGGAGCAGTACGGTTTAAGCTATATATTAAATTGTCATAAACCTTACCACCCCAATCATAGCTATCAAGCCTATCTAAATCATCCAATACGCTAAAGGGTAGGGTGCAAATCCTGGGGGTAGTTTGGGGAAAGTAAATGGTGGCAAAAGCAAGGAGAAGGTAAAGCCTACAAAAGTCGTTTACGCATTCATTTGATCTTAGCTCTCCCATTTTTTCAACAATACGCGCCACAGTAATGACTTCCCCATCGAACAACTCTTTCACTCTAGAGTCATCCCCATCGTCATCAATAACGGGGTCTCCAACTATCCGAAGCCCCAACCCAAAACAAACGTCTAACTTCGAAAATGTAATTATCCTATTAGAAACCCTAATACCTAAACTATGTCTATCCCACCTTCTCAAAACTTCCCGAAGCAAAACACCACTAATGTTGATTTCGGATTCTAAACCAACCAACGATTTGAAGGGAGTTGTGTGAAGACGTTTCATTTGTAGTGGAGTCAACTTTCTATTAATGTCCACTATTTCCTTACTTTTGATTTTGTGTCTCACTCGAATCTGAATAACACATCAATTAACAGACAACAACAAGAACACGGAGTTATACTCGATTATAGAACAAATTATGATAGATGACTAAGTTATGGACAACGGTAAAAACATTGAATATAAGACGACAAACTAACCTCAGCTTCGTTTGTCTTATCACTGCCTTTCATCCTTTGCATAATGGAACCTTACTATACTTTTACTGTGAAATTCCAAGTGACAATCAATGATAAGGAAAGTTTCGCTAAAACAGAAATAAAAGCAACATTCATATACCTCAAAAACTCCTCCAAAATAAGAAATAAGAAATAAGAAAGTTAATAGATATATAACAAACCTAATAACACACTTATGCAGCAGCAAATATATAAAAAAGTCAAGCTAAAACCAATTTTCAAAGAGAAAAGAGACAGAAATTTCAGGGTGTAGTGGCAAAGTCCAGAAGGTTTAAATTTTGTGTACCCAAACCAAACACCAGGGGCTAGTGGCCATGTTGCAAACTTTTGACCAATATGTGGATCATAAATCTAGTCCTAATATATTCAATAATAAAAAGTAATTAATTATATTAATATATAAAAACATGCTTTAAATTGGAGACAGATCCGTATCTGTATCTAGGACCGTATTTTTGTAAGTATTCTTGTCAATTTTTTTGTCAAGATACCATTACTGAAAATCAAATTTGAAAGAAAATGAAAGATAAATGATTGGAGGAAATCTTATAGCTGGAAAAACAACTAGGTCACATTACCCTGACACTTGTTGTACATATGAATTAAATTAGGTTTCCCAAAGTTTGCACTTCTTTGAAGGAACTAAGTAGTATAAAAAACAAAATATAAGCCTATGACAAGAATTACTCACAGATTTATTAGGTTGATCAACCTTCTCTTGTATATATAGAGATGTATATCTCATTCAATAATACAATAATTACTCACAGATTTAAGTGTTGGAACTAATTGGAAAGTACCTAGAATATTAGGATCCAATTGCATAACAAATTAAGGAACTGGTCCTAAAAATTATGGTCAGAACATTGCACAAAAGCTATAAATAAAAGTAGCATATCAACTCATTCTTTACTCCAACTTTGTTCAAAAAATCTGCCCAAATATATATCATAGTTTAAGGAACACGAGTTAAATTCTAAAATAAAAATCACATTACCAGCATTACATCACAAGGGAAACAACAGCAAATGTTCTTACTCAGCCACTTCCACGGTCCATGCTATTGTTCAGAATGCATTTTCAACTTTTTTGGTCATTTTCTCTTTTCTTTTAAGCAATCAACTTCATTCAATCAATTACTAAAATTAAATGTACAGTTCAATTCCATGAATTAAAACACAAATGAACACAATATGATCAATCCAACCACACCAATTTGAATCATTCATGACAAGCAATGTAGCAAACTATAAACACCCAATTTTTGGCATTTGTAAATTTTATCTACAAAGTCAAGGTTTTTTGCTTAAAAAGTGCCTAGTTACACTGTACACTCATCAACTTCTACCATTACCAAACATCTCATTGTTACCCAAAACGAAAACCAAAAGCTACAGAGAAACAACCCTCTTACCCAAAACGAAGCTCCTGCGTTGAGAGGAAGAATGCTGTTTGTTCGTGGACAGAGAAAGTGAAATACGGAGCTGACGGTTCCGAGACGAGACGGCAGCGTTATGGAAGTAAAGGGTTTACGGTAAGGAATGGAAAAACACTGTTCGTTGGCAGCAACGGTGGTTGCCGGCGACGGAAACTTACTTCTTTTTAACGTTTGTTGCCGGCAACGAAAATGGTTGGGTCTTCGATGTAACCGGACCTGACGGGTTTCGCCGTGAAACGTGTAACAGAGCTGAGGGAGAGTTGAGCGACGGTAACGGAGTTCAGCTCAGGGTTGATCTGAGGGTTGATCTGAGACTTGAGAGAGAAAGGGAGGCAGCTGAGAGTTGAGAGAGAAAGGGAGCGGAGAGATGAAGAAGCTGAGGGTTTTGGTTTTATTGTTTTTAATTGTTTTAATATAAAACATTATTATATTATATTATAATATATAATATCAAAACCAATTTTTAAGTCATTCATACGGTATTGTTGCTGTACCGTATTTTTGTCAAAAGTGTTTGTGAAGATAGCATTATTGTTATTCTATTTTGTAAAATCATTAAAAAAATAATGGAATGAGAGACAAACCCTAAAAAGCAATTAATGATAGAGCCCATTATTCGGCCCATTCGGATCAGGTGTGAGAGCGCTGAATGACTGAATCCATCCTCCCACAAGAACACCTGCAGGCGCGTAAGGACCGTTTAAAGGTGTGAGAGCGCTGAAAAATTAATTTAAACTGCTATTTAATTTTTCTCCTCTGGAATCCGTTTGCTCTTCGTCGTCGATTTCTGTTCGAACTTCAAACCTAGGCATGGCAATGGCGTGTACTCACACTTCACAATCTGCTTGGATTCTTCGCTTCTTCTTACTTTGGGCTTCTGCATTTCTGGTATTCGCCCATGAACGCTCCTTATGTATGCATTCTTTTCCCTTTCTCGCCATTTTTATTCTCTTTATTATTCAAATATAGGTTTTGTTTGTGTTTTTCCCTTCTAGAGGATTTGATTACACTTTTACTTGTTTCTCTTTCGGGATAGTTGCTTCATCGAAATACAATTTCAGAATAAATAGGAATAAATACCCTAAATTCGTTGAAGATTTTGAAACTCGTGCTATCGGAACTTCAACAAGCCAACAATTTCCTTTATATGTTTCCCTTCTCAACCACTAGAAGAAAAACTCGTTTTACACTGTTTTGTCCAGTTTAAGCTTTCTCATGTTATAATGACCTATAAACTCTAGCGATTAATTGTTCATAACACAACACTTCAACGTAAGGTTTGTACTAATTCAAGTGAAGCTCTACTGGATTGAATCAAAATTTTGTTAACATTCCTTTTTATGTGAATATATTTTGTACCAATTGTTTCTTAAACTAGGGGTCGTGGTTTACAGTTTACACTAAGAACTGTTTTGTATATTATTGGAATTAGAATGTTGTGATGGTGTGGCGTGGTTTATGACATTTCACTCATCGGCAACCTTATTTCTTTTGCAGTTCTCACTCAAAATACTACGCTGCAGCTGTCCCGTGGCTTGCCTGTGGGAAACTCTCCTGGTTCTAAGCCTGGTGCTACTGTGGTTGTCGAAAGAGTTCATATACATGGACTGTCAAGGTTTAGAAACCTGGGGAAATATGCACACTCAGTGAAAGTGAAGGTGTTCCCAGCAAATTCAAATGTTCGCCTGCCAAACATAGAAGTTTGTTTCCATAGGTGAGTTATTTGCATCAGTGCATATCTACTTAATGAGATCTATCTACAGTCTATGCATCTTAACATCGATTTGGTGAATATTTATTTTATTGGTGAGACTAGTTATTGGATCGATGAGTGAACATGAGCAGTATGCTTGGTTCAGACTATTTCCCAAAATATATCCTTCCTATACAATTTCTATTATTTAACCTACTGGCCCAAACCAACCAAGAACTCCCCAACTGCCTTCTTAGCAGTACAACTGTTCTCCTAAATCCTAATCGCCTAACGGGTTATTTTATTCTTTCTAGTATTCACTTTTAATATTTCCTATCTATTATCTTGAGTATTGCCCCTCGCATTATCACTTCACTAGTTCACTTCTTAACTGATTGATGTTTAACAAACTGGAAATTGAAAAGTGACCAGTATAATTGATTTAGGGATTTCTCCGCGTCTTTTCAGGAATACATCTCTTGCTGTTGGGATGTGCCCACAAGGGCAGTGGGAGAGAGTTGCCAAGGGTTCTTGGTCTCGATCGATGTCTCCTTTTGACCATAAGCTCTTAGACATAAGAACTAGTGGTTTAACACTGGAGATTTTTGTGGTGTCCGCTGAAGAAGGTGATGCTCTTAGTTGATGATAAGAGGTTTCATGAAGTGCTCTGCTATCAATCCCCCTTTAAGAACAATTATGTCTAGCACTAATATGAATTTTTCCTCCTTTGCAGAATTTTTTGCATATCGCATTGTTTTGTTAACATTGGGTATTATTCTGATGAGCTCGGCATCCTTTTTAAGCAAATCGTTAATATTTTATTATAGCAGCGCAATGACAATTGGAATAATTCTTATGATATTGATTATTCTGTATCAGGTAAATTGTTAATGTTACTCAATTTTTGAAATTTGGAATCTTTTTTAATATTCAATTCTAATGGTGAACTTTTTGTGGAGCAATTAACCAAACCTTCAATATCAATTCCTCCTTTAGAAAAAAAATTATTCTATCGCCTTTATCTTGTCTGATATTTTTCTCTTTTGCTTTTTATCTTGGATGATCTCAGTGGTCAAGGCAACATTGACATTGCTGATCGCTGAAATAATGTTGCCTGCCTATTCCTTAGATTTTATTTTATATTTTTAACTAATCCAGGTAGTTTAGGAGGAATACTTTGTTGAATATCAAGTATGAGAAAAGATTAGAACAACTAAATAAATTCAAAAGATGAGATTGCTAGATTTTTAGGTCAAAATCAAAACTCAAGTTCTCTTTCTAATTAGTGCTTTGATGGCTCATTTTTAAATCTTCATGAGATTTATATTTCTGATATTTGCCAAAGGAGTGTATCCAAGCTCCCTGAATTGTAACATAGTTGGCACTAACTGATTAATAGTTAGTGACAGGTGCTAGTCAGTTACAACAGCAGTTAGTCAGTTACAACCAACTCTAATTGGTTAGAAGACTTTAAATAATTAATTCACTATTGCAATTATTGAGAAATTCATTATGAAGAATTCAGTAAAACAGTTTGATAGTTTTCTCACATATTCCAGGTTCTGTTAAGGGATTTCTGAAATTCTAACTTGGTATCAAAGCCTATCTTAGATCCATTAGGGGCAACCCATCTAGAACTAGGGATTTATGGAAATTCTAATAATATTCCAGGTTCTGCTAAGGGATTTCTGAAATTCTAACATGGTATCAAAACCTATCTTAGATTCATTAGGGGCAACCCATCTAGAACTAGAGATTTATGGAAATTCTAATAATATTTAATTGCTATGAAGAGTTTCTTATTGACCTTAACTTGGAAGTTGCCTCTTATATTTGACAGGGAATGAAACTTCTTCCAACTGGTCGGAAGAGTTCCCTTGCTATAGTTTTATATACATCTGCTGTAAGTGTAACCTCATTGCATTTTTCTCCAATCTTATATACTATTTTATTTTATAATAAACCTGGACAATATGATTTTTATCAGATTGGTGTTGGGACTTTTCTCCTTGGTTTCATTCCTGGTTTAGTTCGATCAATACTCACAGAGCTAGGAGTTGATGAAGACATGTATAATCCTGTATGTAAGTCATTTTTCATGCTTTCTGCTAATTTGGTTAGGCATCTTTGCTACAGATTGAAATTTAACTTTATTCATATGTATTCTAAATTCTAGTTATGTTGTTTGGGCTTACATCTTTTGTCTATAAGTTTATTAGCTGCTCAAAGCCTATACGAAACTCCCATCACGATAGGGTCCATGAAAGGGTGATCAGATTTGCATTGGTGAGAATGGAAAAAAAATAAGAGAAAATGAATGAAATTCCGTTGAGGGAATTTGAGAGAATCTGAAGTTTATTTTCTGATGTAGAGAGATGAAATAATAGCAGTTATGTGAATTAGTATTTATAGGCTACAACTACAGTAGCAAATGATGGCAGTTAAGACTGTCAGTAACAGAATCTATTACTGCCTAACTAACTGTAAAGTGCTGCATCAGATTATTCTCCGCTTTCTCCATTAACAGCAAAAGGCAGGGCTCAAGGCCCAATCAACAGATCCGAGTAAGCTGATATGCAACTAAAATACCGTAAAACAGAAAATATAAATGCACAAATATGAATCCTGCAAGTAAAGTGTTAGATCCATTATGGATCTAGCATGTATTGCAAGAGGCTAATTCTACAACTTAAACCTATGTGAGACCTCCCAGTCACATAGTAGCAACTCTAAATTTTTGAGTTCGGAAAGATAGCTAATAAGTTAGCTAATAATTTATAGCAGATAAATTAGTTGATAGAAATTGAAGTATTTGATAAAACTAGTTCTTGAACCAACTAATTGATAAATATAAAATGACATATTTCTGTGTTTTTAATATAGATTTTATTTTTATATTATTTATTTTGAAACAGTTAATACTTTTCATATTTTAATTTATTTAAAATTGTGGTGTTGACTTCCATGCATTACCTCAATAGGTGATGCACATTATGAAAGGATATTTTGATAATTTTTTTTATTAAGTTCAACCAATTCAAAGCTGTAAACAAAGGAAAATTGAATTGCATCCAACTTTTGTTATGTTTCATCGCACCAGCATTTGCGCCCATCATGCCAGAAGCTGAAGCCTCTGCTTGCCGCAAACCGCCATCGTCAGCGCAGTCTCACCTTTATGCCATTGCGTGACCGCTGGCCGAACGGACCAGCAGTACAAGGTGAAAGGAACAAGATTATGGATGGAGGAGAAAGAACACAACGAATGGACAATGCAGCCCCAACCTCTCCGTTGGAGTGATCTCTCTTGAATATTCAGAAGAGATGCAGAATCACCACATTCTGCTCCCATTACCGCTATCACGCCACCACCTGCAATAGAAGTTGAGACCAAATCGAATCAATTTTGAAATTTTAAAATTAATAGCTAGAATGGATTCCAAATTTGGGATATTCAGCTATCAAATAGCTGCCACTCTAGAGTTCGTCCCATTGTACATAGTGAACATTCTTCCTTGCAATCACCCATTAGATTACCGTTAATTATTTTACCTTTTCTCATCTATATTATGTTTGTTTTTGATTTTTGATGTATAAATATCTGAGAGTCTTTGAATCCTTAACTCATGAAATGTCTACTGCAGTTGGCAATATTTCTGCTTGCTTTTATTGCAATAACTGGAGCCGGGTTGGGATTCTGGGTGGTCCAAAAGTTTGTCCTGACTGAAGAAGGATCTGTGGACATAAGCACTGCTCAATTTGTTGCATGGGCCATATGGATTTTGGCTTCTATTATGATTCTTCAGGTTTTTCTTTTATAATGATTCTGTTTTTTCGTTTTTGTGTATCTCCATCTTCCTATTTCTGTTATGTTGGTTTCTTGCTTCATATTAGTGGTTTTTAGCAGCATAGGATAATACAATATTCGCACATGATTGCAAAATTTGATAATAGGAATATGTTGTTTCCAGAGTTCTATGGATCCTTTATTGGGAACATTGGCATTCGTATGTGGATCACTCGTCCCTTCCTTGAGAAGGATGCTTGGATTGAGATTCCTTCGTCGCTTGCGCAGGTTAGTCCACTCTTATATTCTGGAGCTTTTGTTATTTTCAGTAATCAAGATTTGGTTTTCTATTTCTTAAGGAAATAGAAGGATGACCTTTTTCCCCCTTTATACACCCATATGTATGGAATCTTAACCATTGGATAATAAAATTAACTGTGATAATGCACATGCGTAACTGTTGGAGTTACTATTATGTGGCTAAGAGATTATAGACCCATCTTAGTTTGACTCTTTCCTGAACCTCACTGTCATAGTCTTAGAAAGTTAATATTTCAGTTTTCTGTCTAAAGTTACCTGATTATTTTAGAGGAGATAAAATTCTGATTTTCTTATTTACTACACTAATAGTATATATTTAATATTTTAGATTGTTTTGGTGATTTGCATTTACCTAATGTTGAGTCTTTTGACGGATAAGCTGTTAAATGATACGTCGAGTATTTACTGGGAATCTTTTTGCAGGCGTTTGTTTAAATCACCCAAGAAAAACAGGAGGTCCCATGTTTCTGATTATTCGCATGCAGAACACATGTACAATACGCAAACTATAGAAGACTCCGATCTTCTTGGGCCACAACCGAAAAGCTTCAACATTACCCGTTGCAAATCTCCCGAACAAGGTTTGCCCCATCTTCTCGAATTCCTTAGTTTTATGATGGAAATATCACTTCTCAACATAAGTGGTGCTTAACATGCTAAAATTGTACGTCATCAGGCTTCATTAGGACACCACCTAAGACGCTGACAGAGGAATTATACCCGTCCATCATACACACTACACCTGAGAGGAGAAAATTTTCAGCAGCAGAATGGGACGCTTTCACAAAGAATTCCACCAAAAAAGCCTTGGAAGAACTCGCTGCATCTCCCGATTTCGGTAAATGGCTTTCCACCAATGCAGATAGGATAAGTGTAACTCCAGACTCTAAAACTGATCAGAGGCGTAGTTGGCAGCTGTGGTCTTGAACCACATTAGCGTTTTTTCATAAAAGGAGGAGAGCTTCATCAAAGTAGCTTACAAAAACAAAGAAGGTTTCATATGTCAGTCTAAACGGTTGGTTTTCCTGTACAGAAAGTAAACACCTGAAGTGCAATGTTAACTTGTAGATTAGAAGCATTAATTAGTGGTGTAAATTTTTTCCTGAGAAGTAGTTTCTTCCACTGTTTAGATATCCACTTTCTACATAGTTGGTTTCTCACTTTCTCATCTCTATTTTACTGGGAAGATTCGGGAAAATGTTTTAATTTGCAAGTTGTATCGCAGGATCATCCAGCTCGTGCGTATTCCCTTCAGTTTATTATGTTGTCATCCACCCAGGATTGTTTGTTGCATAAAAATAAAATCTAAATTACTTAAAGGAGTATTTTAGATAAGACATTATTACATAAAGTAATTCAGTAATTAAAATCTACTTATATTTTGGATCACCAAAATGTTTACATTCAGTTGTAGTTGTAGGATGTGGGCACCTCACTAATAATAGTGCATAAATGCCGTGTCTCCGTCAAGTATTCGATGGAGGATCAATGCCATATCTTCAATTTTGGTTGTTGCTCACTTGATATTTGAAACTTCAGCATTTACGAAATTGTTAGAATCGGGACAGTTGATAGGACAGTTGATGTGTCTAACTTTGACCAAACACTTGATCAATTAGTTTAATATTATAGCTAAATTATTTGTTTAATTATTTTAAACTAATCCAAAGTTGATTGAAGGAAATTTATTTATTAGACCAAGTATCATAAATAATACTCTTTCTGTTCGTTTTTACACGCTTTTTAAGATTGTTTTATACAATTGGATCAAAAAAATTTGTTTTATACAGATTAAAGAAACAACCATACTTTATTGTTTTTATGAAATTATTAATCTTTTTCTTATGATTTGTTTGTTTGTTTATTATCCATCACACTAATTTTTCTGTTTACTAAGTTCAGAAATAAATAATTAATTAATATAATCATAAATTATCAACATGACAACTAAAAAAATAAACCTTTTCTTTAAAACCAACGCGTAAATTTCGAGAAAAACCATACGTTTTATAATATAAAAAAATTGTACATGTCATGTTAACGTATATTTTTTTTGAGAATATGTCATGTTATCGTATATTTGATTCCTACGTAAAATATATTATTTAATTTATATACACAATATGTGTATAAATGTTTTACACCATCTACCAATTATAAGTGGATACGTCGCTAAAAAGAAATTAGTCAATTGGTAATCATTTAAATTAAATTCTAGAATATAAAAATAATTATCAATATTTTTTTTTACGGGAATCGAATTTAACTTTTGATGCCTCCTGTTTTCCAATATTTACCGCGTCAGTAGAGAACATCATTCTTTCTAACTTCTATCACATCCTAGTGGCCCTCCCTCACTATAGGAAAGTAGACTCGACCTTTCGCATTGACGAAAGTTTTTGTTTGATTCTCAAATTCTCAATGCTAATATAATCATACAAATATTGGAAAACAGGAGGCACTAGGATACTTGCTCCGGTGTCCATTGTTTGATTTGTTTTCTTTTCTTTTAGTTAATAATTATCCATTTCTTTCGTTTAGAGAAGAGAGTTTCCTATGTAAATTGAAAACAGTGAATATTTTCATTTATATAAAAGTACATTTTATTATCTTTATTTACAAATTCTTCACTTCATCTGTTTTTTGCTGGTATATTTTCAGAACTTTTTTTAAGTGGGTTATGCAGCTCCAAAGTTGTTTAAAGCATATAAAGTAGAAGCCTCGCAATATTATGGGGATGAAGCAATATTGGAAAGGTAGAATTAGAATATTTGATAGGGAGGAAAGTTGTTAAAGATACATATAAGATTGGTAAACTTTATTCACATTCTTTGAGGTATATTCTATATTATATTTTGTAATTAGACCGTGTAAGCCGCTTAGCTTGGTTCTTGATATCTTATAAGACCTATTTTCTTCATTTTTTAAGTCGCTAAAAACCAATGGTGTATATAAAGGTAAGATCAATTTTAGTCCATTGATTGTTATTGGACCATTCCAAATCCAAACACCACCAAATCTATCCAACAACGGTACCGTCTCGCCGCGTAATTGACAGTATTGTAGTATTTGTCTGGCATGCACTTCTTGATATACACTCTAAATAAAATGCATAGGCTCTTCTTTAAGCTAACAATAATAATAAAAAAAAGCAAAATACATCACTGTTGTGTTGTGTTGTGTTCACATGGCTGCTTGTACTTCAAAGCCACCGATGTATTTGCCATGCCAAAGACATTCACGTGGTCCCAAGTGTTTTGATTTTGGTAATTCGAGAGTTGAAAGGTTTGGTTGTTGTGTTGCTGTCAAATTAGAAAGGAGCAAAAGGGCTAAGTTTTATGTTAGAAGTAATATTAATGGAGAGAAATTCTATGGTGTGACGGAGGAAGACCGTGGTTTCGTGAAGGTTTTAAGGGAATCTCAGCCATATATTTCTGTGCACAGGGATAGAGTATTTGTTGTGCTCATATCTGCAGAGGTCGTTTCTACTTCTTACTTGCATGCCATTCTCAAGGTACCACATCATCACCCTTCTATTCTAGTAGGATTTGTTTGTTTGTTTTATAAATTTAGCCCTACATAAAATGCTTATCTCATCAGATTATTAATTAATTAGTGGTCACAACCTTGGGGCCTCTTTGTCTAATTAATTATTTTCAGATTTTCTATATTCTCTCTCTCCCTCCATCATCACTTTCACAATTGAGGTGTTTCTTTCTGATGAGGACGGATCCTCGATCTGCTGCATGCAGGGACGGTTGCATCTAGGGAGAGAAATAAGACTTCTAATTTATCCCAATGCTCACCCATTAAAAATTAGAAAAAGTTCTTAAAAAAAAAAATTCTTCAATTTTCTTCTCTAAATAAAAGTTAATTATTCTATATATACCACTCAATTAATTGAGTGGTTGACAATTTAGTGTAATGAGAGATTTTTTATTAAAGTGTGTGGTGAAGTGTCCACACTTCATGTGAATAAGGTAGAATGCCACATATCATTGAATAGTGTGGGTGTTTGTGCTTCTTTTTCAAAACTCCCGCATAGAGTTCAATATATGAGAAACTAACATGATGGCTCATTGTCTGGCTACGACGGGTATTTATAATGTTTGCTCTCATTCTTTCTCTAATATTTCTAGTTGTATTGATCACTTAATTTTTAATTGAAATAGATTAGAATTATTTCCTGAAAAAATTAAAATAGTCTTTGTTGGCATAATAAATTTACCTTTTAAAAACATGTAACACGTGTATATACTATTTGTACTTTTCTCTTTGCTTTTTTGAATAATTTTTCTATGAATACATATTTGTTAGATATTATAAAACGCGATACTAAAATGATTTTAACATGAATTGTAATATTTTTTATTCATAAATTTAATATTTTGAGTTTTTATTGTCAATTAATCTTATTTTCTTTGGTATCCATTTAAAATTATTATTATTATTATTCAAAGGTTAGGTTTATTCTTTTTTATTCAAAGGTTAGGTCCAAGTGGTAATTGGATTTGGATCCCACCCCAAGGTCTCTCAAGCTCAAATCTTGGGGTGTGACAAAAATTTTGTTGTGAAAACTGCACACTATAATAACACAGTAACAAAAAAGATTATATAAAAAAATCACAATATGAGAAAAAGATTTCAACTAGTTTGGCTCTAAATCCCTATCTATCATTAATTTGCAATACATGATAAATACATTGGTAAAGAGACAAATCCAAATAAAGCAAGGGGGACATAGACCAAAGTCCAAACTCAAAGTTTATTGGAATCGAAAATAGGAGAAACCCACATATTATGGAAAAGATTATCTCTAATGAAATCGGGAAGAGAACTCCACCAAACTAAATCGTGTAAAGAAACTCTATTAGAGACAACTTATCTGCACAAGTGTTGGTTTAAGGAAAATGTGAAGAAAAAAGAAGTTCATGGTACTAGTAAAGGTCAAACAGTTATATCATCTATTTATGAGCTTTTAAGGGACTATGTAGATAGAATTGAAGGCCCCAATAATCAACTAGGAGCCACTTTAGAGTACAAAAGTTATATGAATCATCCTTGTGAGTCGTTTCAATTGCGAGAGGTTGCGATTTATATTAATTAAACCTTTTTTCTTTGTTAAAAGAAGAGAGGAGCACGGAAATCAAGGCACAAGGTTGGGATGCAACACCCCTCTCTTCTTTTTTGTTTGTTAAAAGAAGAGAGGAACACATAACAATACTAAAAGTGGGTGAGGGGACTTCTTTAACACCTCATACGAAATTACCCTGATGACCTATATTAGGTAAAATAGTTGTACAAGAGTTTGCTTCTTTATAAACAAGAGATATAAAGATGGAAATATTATCTAGGTAAGTCAATTGAATGATGTCATTTGAAGATGGAAATATTATCTAGGTAAGCATTTGAACAAGTTCCCTTTGCGTACCAAACAAGTGATTGTGTTCGAAGCTCGCGGTCCAACTTGTTCCAATGTTACAATAGAAGTCATACCAATAGTCTTGTAGATCAGAGACTGACTCATCTACAAGGGAAGGAAGCTCATAACCAAGCTTGTTCGAGGAAGGAACTCAACTTAGAGTCCCACACTTAATGCATTCAGAATCCTTAAAATCCAAAAGATTGATGTGGAAAGGTCCAATCTTTTGTTGGAATAAATCCTCTACCCTTTCCTAGCTTTAGTGTTTTTTTTATGAGAGAGAAAAATAAAATGAGGAAAAAAGATGACAGAGAATATATTAAAGAAACAGATACAAATTTAGGGGGAAATTCTCTACAAAAAGTTAGTGGATAGCTACCCTCTTTTGTTATGGAAAGGTCATGCTTTAAAGTGAAAAAAATGGAATCTTGTTTGAATTATTTTTTAACTAATTTATTTTACCTTTCATTTACAAGGCAAGATTCACCAACCCTCAAAGGTGTAAAGTAAACCTTCACTATCATCATCAATAAACCAAATAGAGTCAAGCTTTTTGATTATAATAATAAGTCGAAAACTATAGGAGTAATAAACAAATACTTTTCACATGGCCATTATGAAGGAGACAACAATTGCTCTAAGCGGCGCGGTGGCTTGCGTTTATGTGTGTCAAAACACATACTTCGCCGCGGCCACCGTCCAGTGACCACCCATCCCATCCCATCCATCTTCCAATGGCTTCTTCCGTACAATCATTTTCCTTCAAATCACTTCCAAACCCTCCCAACTTTTCAGCTTTCAAATCTTCTTATAGTATTTCACACCACTACTTGTTTTTCCAACCACAACGCAAACTCCAATTCAAACCCTCGCTTTTGGCCACCAATTTCCGGAACAGAAAGCAGGTAACATCAACAAAACACAATGCTTTGAGTGAAGGAGTGAACGGAAATGTTGAAGAAGAGAGCTACAACAACTCCACTATCAAAGAGGATAAACAATTTGTGCGTTCCTTTCGTGAAGCTTGGCCTTACCTTTGGGCTTATCGAGGAAGCACTTTTGTTATCATTATTTCTGGTGAAATTGTCTCTAGTTCTTTGTTGGATCCCATTCTCAAGGCACGCCCACCAATTATTTGTTTTTTTGTCTTACTTCAAATCGTAATTATTAACTAAACATTTTTGTTCGTGCAGGATATAGCGTTCCTTCATCACTTAGGAATCCGGTTTGTTATTGTTCCAGGGACTCATGTTCAAATTGACAAGCTTTTGAATGAGAGAGGTTAGTAGCTATCAGTAGCTTGATCTCTTAACTATGCTAAAAATGAGTGCTTTTGAAGCTTAACACTGTTACTGAAATGTTTAGGGAGCAACCCTAAGTATGTTGGTAGATATAGAATAACTGATGATGAGTCTCTAGAAGCTGCAATGGAAGCAGCTGGGGGAATTAGATTGATGATAGAAGCTAAACTTTCTCCTGGTCCTTCCATATGCAATATTCGTAGACATGGTGATAATAGTCGTTGGCATGATGTTGGTGTTAGTGTTGCCAGTGGTAACTTTCTTGCAGCCAAGGTTTGGATTTTGTCATTCATTCATTTATTCAGTGACAATGGTCTTGTATTATTGTCCCTCTTTTGTTATCACTGTGTTAGAGCATCTTGTTATTTTGGTTTTTGGCAGAGAAGAGGGGTGGTCAATGGAATTGATTTTGGGGCAACTGGGGAAGTTAAAAAAGTAGACGTATCTCGCATGCGTGAGAGACTTGATGGTGGTTGTATAGTTATTTTAACCAACTTGGGCTACTCCAGCTCCGGTGAAGTATTGAATTGCAAGTATGCTTTGTTATTAGCTTTTAATGATTACTTTCTACAACTTAGTATAGCTTGTTGCATGCTTTAACATGCATGTAATTTCTGATTAATCATACATGCTTGTATGGTATTTTTGCAATTTCTGATTTATGATATCTTGTAAGTAATTATTCTTGGATCTTCTTTAAGAACACTTATGGATAGATCTAAAAACACAGCTTTTTGGAGATTATGATACAAGTAAAAGCACAAAAGGAAGTTGGTACTTGGTAGCTTACGGAAGAATAAGAAAGGTTTTATTGCAACTTAACTGATTGCTAGGACTTTTTTTTCTTGTAAAATGTGAAAGGACGAATACTAAGAAATTAATGTTACAAATTTTTCAGCAGAGTATGTGATCCGGAGTTTGACCTTTGCCGATGCGCTCAATTTTTTTCCCTGTTATATGTTATAACTTCAAATTTACTACTTGGATATGAACTACTAATTGTTCAACAGAAAGATAATAATTATAAAGAGAAAAAATGGGCCGAAGAAACCATGTGTGCATGACCTGCTTCTCCTGCTTGTATGAGTATGCACGAGAGTTGTTGTACTTGAATATGGTGTTCCTTCGCCAAATTAATGAATCTGACAAATGCTTGAATCCTAGATATTGATATTTTTATTTTTATCTACAGCACATATGAAGTTGCAACAGCTTGTGCCTTGGCTATAGGAGCAGATAAGCTTATATGCATTATAGATGGTCCAATACTCGATGAGAATGGACGTCTAATTCGTTTCTTGCCTCTTCAAGAAGCAGACATGTTAATTCGTAAACGGGCTGAGCAAAGTGAAATAGCTGCTAACTATGTAAAAGCTGTTGATGAAGAAGGTTTCAATTCTGTTGGTTATAACAATTTTAATGGGACGGTCAAATCTCCACCAAATGGAAAACGCATTACAGAGTGGCATAATGCAACTTTCCATAATGGTGTTGGTTTTGAGAATGGAAATGGCCTAGGGACTGGTGAGCAAGGTTTTGCTATTGGAGGTCAAGAGCGGCTAAGTCGAATGAATGGTTACCTGTCAGAGTTGGCTGCTGCGGCTTTCGTTTGCAGAGTGAGTCCATGATTCCCCTTTTTTAACGCAAGTGCACTAGTTTTGCTTATTTAAGTCCATATAGGTATATGAGGAGTAAAAGTCCCCTCCATTACTTTTATTACTATAGTATTGAAGATATTTGTACCTCATTTAATGTTTTATTATTACATTTATTTTTTCAAAACTATAGTAACAAAAGTAATGGAGAATACAAGTAATTGAGAGGATCTTTACTCGTATATGAGCATATTTGTAAAAAGTCTTGAAGTGCACTGACTGAAGGCTAAGCAATGACTATGCTTGAAGTTTCAGTTGTTGAATATTTCTCAAGTATGTTGCTAATAATACCATCTTCCATTTGTCAGGGAGGGGTTCAAAGAGTTCACTTGTTGGATGGCACAATCAGTGGAGTTTTATTGTTGGAATTGTTTAAAAGAGATGGGATGGGAACAATGGTGGCTAGGTAAGCAACCTTTGCAGTCTGTCTCTGGATTAAATCTTATCGCTCAAGCCTTTATTTCGTTTTCTTATCCTTCAATTAAATTTTGCAGTGATCTTTACGAAGGCACTCGAATGGCACAAATGAAAGATATTTCTGGAATAAAACAAATTATTCAGCCTTTGGAGGCGTCTGGCATACTGGTTAAGCGGACTGATGAAGAGGTTTGCTTAACTATATACCTTCTACGTATCTATTGTAGATAGCCACATAGCCACCGTAATTTATCTAAATGTCTCGCTTTTTTATTCATTCTCTGTTTATAGCTGCTACGAACTTTGGATCATTTCGTTGTTGTGGAAAGAGAAGGTCAAATAATTGCTTGTGGTGCCCTTGTTCCTTACTTTGAGGAGCAGTGTGGAGAAATTGCTGCTATTGCAGTGTCTCCTGATTGTCGTGGCCAAGGACAAGGAGACAAATTGCTTGGTATGCTATTGCTTTTGTGCTTGAATTTGTTCAATGAATTGGGGAGTCGTGGGTTTTTTGGTTGTGTATACGCAATATTAATCAGCTTTAAACCATATTTGTTATAACAGTTTTAACATAAAAGAAAAATGTAGACCAAATTATGCAAACCTGAATTGTGATTAAGAACGAATCCATTATTATTTCATATTAGCTGTGTAGCATAAAAATACCATAATGATTGTTCTATTAAATGTAGTAACTTTGTGATCCTTCTCGCGAGATGTTTCTTATATAATGAGATATATGCAGATTATATGGAGAAGAAAGCATCATGTCTTGGATTGAATACGCTTTTTCTGCTTACAACGCGAACAGCAGATTGGTAAGGAACTTCCCTAATGCATGTCACGGATCAGTGTATTACTGCATATTGAGTAATTATTGGATACAGTTTTCTGTGACAAAAAATGTA
Organism: Astragalus glycyphyllos; assembly: GCA_963573325.1. NCBI lineage: Eukaryota > Viridiplantae > Streptophyta > Magnoliopsida > Fabales > Fabaceae > Astragalus > Astragalus glycyphyllos. The sequence continues at coordinate 85,974,644 of OY754308.1, read as the reverse complement.
CATTGATTACGTTCGTGTGCATGGAGTTCCTGAAAGAATATACAAATAAAGGCCTACTTTTAAGTGTTTGTTTTATTATCTTCATAACTGCATTTCTAAGCAAAAGTATTCCCAACTTTTTGGCAGGTTTGTGAGGCGTGGATTTTCGGAATGTTCAATTGATTATATTCCTGAAAAGAAGAGGAAAACAATCAATCTGTCCCGCAATTCCAAGTATTATATGAAGGAGCTTCTACCAAATAGTAGTGGAATTACTGTTGGTGAAAAACTTGCTTCAAATTAGTGCTATTTTATACTTATAATATAAAGGGGGAAGCATGATTGGATGTAAGATGTTATAGGCAGTTCTGTAGACTAGAAATAAAAATGTGGTAACAATATGGTGGCTGGGATCAGTCTTTATTGGAGGTCTTCCATGTGTAGCATTAACTTACCTATTGTAAATCTATTGTAAGTGTTTAATTTCCATGCTCTGGGATAGGGCTGGACAAGATCCGCCCAACCGACCGAAACCGCAAAACCCGTGACCACAAGTCTGAAAACGGGTAGGTGGGTCTCGGATTAACGGGTTCACTGTTTGAAAATACGGTTACAAATGGATTCTAATGGTCGGTTGCGGATCTAGGTAGCTAAACCGATAGTAACCACAACCGACCGAGAGTTAATATCCACTATTAGATATAGAAAAGTTACTAGGATCAATGACTTGGCAGCAAATGAGGGGCTAAGATTGTTTTGTGTTTCCCCAACTTTAAAAGTGATTGAAATATTAAAATGTTATTTTAATGCTCATTTATCACGTCTGACTTTTGTCTTCCCAAGGTGTCAATTACTAGTCAAAACTGTCATTGAATCATTACTTTATTTTACAGTTGTAAATTAAATTAAATTTTATTTCTGTGAAGAAGAAACAAATGTTGCTTTCTCTCTCAACTCATTCTCGTACCACGGTACCAGTACATTTTTTCTTCTCTTCCGGTTCTTCTTCTTCGTCCATGTCTTTCTTCCTCCTTCGGCCATGTCGCCCTTTTCTTTTTCTTTTTTTGACAAATGTCGCCCTTTTCTTATCTCCCTCTAATTGTGTAAATCCGACCGTGTACTCGCCAACCCGTTTAAACCGTCACCCGCCCAATCCGAAGGCAGAAACGGTCGAGTATGGGTGCCATATTCTCATCCGTCGGTTTGCTCGGATCAACCATTTTCAATTCGAATCCGTCCGAAATCGACCGCTGTCCACCCCTACTCTGGGAGTATATTTCCCTGTCTTAGTCTTACCCACAATCAGAATAATTAGTATCGATCTGCCAGTTTGAAAGATATGTTCATAAATAAGTATGCAATGCTTTTGTGAAGTAGATGGAGCGGGTAGATGATTAACAGTTTCTGATTGAACTTTGTCACTGTGAGATGGCAATTTATCTAGATGTGCTTTCTCCTCTTATGAAAAGTCAATGTTTTGAGCAATTCGCATAGTTGATTGGGTGTCACAATTGAGATGAATAAATGTGGACGCAGGATCATTTCAATCATGTAGAAGATACAAAATCCATTGAATCTCACAAGCTGTATTAGCTAATCCCGTTTGGATTAAGTGCTTGTGACATAAGCGCTTATCATATAAATGTTTATGCATAAACTGTTTACATGATAAAAGATAAAATAATGTTAAATTATTTTTCTATAAGCCATAAGCTGTTTTCATAATCTATTATGTGAAGGAAATTAGTTGAAAACAACTTATGAACTTGTTATAAGTTGTTTTCATAAGCTCTCTCAAATAGTCTCGCAAGTGGTTATGCCAGTAAATAAACTCAAATAAACTGATCTAAACGGGCCCATATCTACTTCAGAAGAGCTTATTGAAATTGTGGTCTATTTATATAAATTTTCGTTAATATTTTTTCTTTTATTTTTTCTAGTTGTTGATTGTCATGAAATAATTTATTTTTTATCTTATATTTCTTTTGATAAATATTTTTTCATTATTTATAAAGAAAGTAACTTTTGTTTAATGGCATTACACATATCTATGTTATAAAATTTTAATTAATATTTAATCTGATCCTTAAAATTATTGAAATGTATTAGCTTAGAGTATTTACACAAGAGCACTTAGATCTCTTTGGGCTTAACCAAGGTCCTGGATAACTGGATTTGAACCCATCTTTAAGCATGCAGCAGAGGATACCCGATTTATACCAAAAAAAGCTTGGAATACTTTTTTTGAAAGCAACTTAGGGTATTTTGATTAACATTATAAAAACAACTTTGTTGTAAAAATAAATAAATAAATATCTCACAACATATCTCTGTTTTTTTTGTCAAAAGATAAATAAATAAATAAGAAAGAATAATTTTTTTCTCTATTAATTTTTCTTAAAAAGAAAAACTTATCTCTTTTCATTAATAATCAAATGCGTAATAAAGTTTGACTCAAATCAAAAACTTGGGAGCTAGCATAGTCCCTTGAACCTCTAGTAACGTATGAGTCACAAGCTTGGCTTGCCTCCGAATGAAATAATTGTTTGGGAACATATCAAACCAATCTTGATTAACGAAAATACAGTCCAAACGTTATTCCATAAAGGCCCCTACCTTTCGCCCTATTATATTGATACCCCTGCAAGATCAACGAGAAGACAATCCTCAATAGCCTCTCTAAAACCCCTTAGTAGCCAAGGTGCTTCGCCTGCACTACGCAGCTTATCATCATTGGGTAGCAAGTCGTTATAATCACCCACAACACATCACATAAAGAGTTGTCTCTCACCAGATTCCTTAACAAGTCCTAAGAATCCCTACGCCTACCACTTCCGGATACTCATAGAAGCAAGTAAGCCTCCATCTTGAATTGTGATTTTCAGACACCTCCACGTCAATGAAATTAGAAGAGTACCTGGTTACGGTGCAGTCAAAAGGATGCTTCCATAAAATTGCTAAACCACCAGCGCTCCCAACCTTATCAACCGCAAAAGCTGAGTCAAAGCCCAATCTAACATAGCTTATTCTATTTTATTTGCATGCAAAGTCTCACAAAGAAACATAACATCCGGTTGGTACGACAGAACGAGGTCACAAAGAGAGAGAACTGTACTCGGGTTACCCAAGCCTCAGCAGTTCAAACTGATGATACTCATTTATCATAGCAGGCCTGTCTGCCATGACCTGCCTATAAAAAAGAATTATCACCAGCTAGTGTGTCGCTGCAGGCTTGAGAAAAGTTCACATGCTGATTTATAGTGACACCCCCCATTCATAATAGTGCCTTTATTGTCACTACTCACACCACAGAATTACCGCCCGTGCCCCCATATTCATACTCGCACCTCCTCGATTTTCTACTTGCGAAACAATCACACCCTTGTGCACCTGTTGTTGCTTGTAAAACAAGAGTGCTAGGTTTCTAAAAACCTTTATTAAATGCCCAATATTCCTTCCTCTTTCATTATCAGCACTAATAGCAATATTATTACCTTCTTTCTAAGATCAGAGTCGTACCACTCTCTTTTCCTAGCTTCGCAAAATTCACGCGTTGATTGCTAAAAATCCGGATATCATTAACTGCCCGATTTGGTGGACGACTCACCCCTCAACCATCTACCACCGCCGCTACTATTCATCCTCCTCGTCCCCGCCCTTAACTTCGGTCCTCACCCTCCTATTCAATCATCCACCACAACTCAAGCAGCCTGGTTTCTGATGTCAACAAGTACTCTAATCCTCATACAAAACTCTCCAAAAGCTCAGACATAAAACCAACAGGGACATTATGCACATGAATCCAATACGGAACATCGAATAGAGGAACCTCTTGGGAAACCATACCTTTCGGTATCACACTTAAGATCAAAATATGTTTATCAAATGACCAAGGACCTTTATTAAGCACCATCTGTATATCCCAATGATGAAAAAACTGAAAGTGAAAAATACATAGATTGACTTACCGTATCGACACCACTTTTCCCCGCCGCCACACTTCGCCCATACGCTCCTTCATGATGTGAGTTTTGGTTGACCTATTAGTAAGGAAGCGATCCCCCAGAGTCAGTGTTGTATTACCATTATCATCGACTCCCTCCTCGAAATCAACATCCACTTCCACCAGACCCTCCACACTCGCCATCGCAAGTAGTGTGGACAAAATAAGACAATGAAACAATACTTTGGACGAAAAGTAGAAAGCTGGAACCGTCTCACCTGGAGAGAAACTTTTCATTGAAAGCAAAACCCTAGGAGAGAAAATAATTGTCAACACTCCGAATCATATCTGTGACTATTCTCTATTAATTTTTAAAAATAGAAAACTAGTGACATTAATTTTCTTTAAATTTAGATTTAAAAGAAAAAAAATCACCGAATGAAAAAACGCAAATGATTGCCCTAGTTTGGGAACACTTGTGTATTGTGAGAACAAGGGGATCTTTTAGCAATTCCCGAAAAGATATGAAATTGCAAGCTTAAGGAAAAACACAAGAACACATTTATCTATCTCGTTATTCGATTTATCGTACCCACACTGCTTCCTTGCAGAATCTGTCGTATCAGTTCGATTTATCTGCGTCTAAATACTCAAGCTTCTTCCAATTCGCATCCGCGCCGTTGATTTTCCGATCCGCTACACCTTAAATTCTTGTGCCCCCTTTCTCCAAATTCAAGAAAATTGTATGGCATCTATATTCGCAGGTCAGTGTGCATGATTATAGTTTCTACGCCGGCACTGATTAATTTAATCTCAAAAACTCAAAATTTATTAACATTGTGCTTGTACCAGCTGTAAAAAATAATTCTTTTTATTGTCATTGTGTTTTATTTTATTTTAATGTAATGTAATTTATCTTTCTATCTGCTTAATGTAACGTAATTTCGCTTGTTTTTTTTTATTTGAAATGAGGGTGTCATAGTTAGATAATCCAATACTGTTGTTTTTGTTATGAGTTGTAGGTGGTGGATCCAACACCAAGAATCAATTTAAGTGTAGATGTACCTAAGAATTTAGTTGTGTAACAAGGCCTAACCTAATTGCATTGGCATTGCATCAATTCAGTGCGTCATTTTTTCCCCTTGCCTTGATGCTTCTCACAATGTTTATTAAATGAGATTGAAGTTAATTTTGGTATTAAGGTCAAGTTTGATAATCAGGATGACTATTATTTTCTTTCTTTTAATTATCTTTGGATTGTTTGTAATTATTGAAGCATGAAAAGTGTTTATAACTTGTCTTTGTTGACATTATTATTTGCATTTCTGATTTTTTGTAGGTCAACAATAGTCAGATTTTCTTATTTGTGGATGGAAATGCAGAAGAAGACTGCATTCCACTTCCAAGGTTTTTTGTAGAATAAAAGCAGAAACTATACTGTCATAAAAAGGTTGGCCTTCTTTTAATGGGTGCTCCTAAGCAGAAATGGACTGCAGAAGAAGAGGCAGCGTTGAAGGCTGGAGTAGGCAAACACGGGGCTGGAAAATGGCGCACCATACTCACTGACCCAGAGTTCAGTGCCACTTTGCGCATTCGATCGAATGTAGATCTTAAAGTAAGTATTTTCAATGGCCTAGCCGGTTATAAAAAATGTTAAAAGCAAGTTTTATTGTGATTCAGGATTGATATGTGAATAAATTGCCAAACTCGTCGTATACGAAGGTGTATTTTTGTATAACTATATATGTGCTTTAATCTGTGAACAGGATAAATGGAGGAACATAAATGTGACAGCAATATGGGGATCCAGGCAGAAGGCAAAGCTTGCACTTAAAAGAAACCTAACTCCCTCCAAAGCTGGAAATAACCACACAATGGCCTTGGATACTGTAGATCAATGTAATGAAGAAAATGCAGACGCTAAGCCTCTGGCAGTTTCTGGTGGAGCATTTCCTAATACCAAAGAACAATTATCAAGGTTACAGAACTCCAAGCTAAATATATCTGCCATTTACTCTAGTTTACAGAATATAAATGGTCTGTGATTCTTGGTTGGTAGAATCTGGTTCTTGAATTGTCAAAAAAAAGAATCTGGTTCTTGAATAGCAATTGAACAAACAATAGTATAATTTTAGATATTACTTCCATCGCTAGTACGTAGTTCTAAGATTGCTTAAAACAGTGTGCTAGTGTGCCAAATTTATAAATGAACAAATAATTAGAAAAATATTGAGTATTTTTCTCTATATTTCATTAGTTATTTAATTTCATTTCATAATGAATTTTCTCTAAGCCTTACAAAGAGACACCAAAATGATTCGATTAACTATATGTAGGTTCCAATTACAGCTACAAGATAATAGATAAATAGTTCCTCATCAACAAAAAAAGATAAATAGTTTTCTTCTGTTGTCGTGTCTGATGATAAAATCCCATCATGTTTGTGGGGAATTGGTGTTGTGAATTTTGTGGCCATGTTTTCCAATAACGACAGCAATATTCTTTTTAATAATGGCAGATTGGATAATCTTATATTAAAGTCCATCATCAAGTTGAAGGAGCCAAAGGGTTCTGACAAGACTTCCATTGCTGCTTATATAGAGGTATTTATACTTTGAAACCTTCTTTTGTAAAAAAAAAATATACTTTGAAACCTTCACTTATGGTTTATAGAATGAATCTAATTATCAAACAGAAACAGCAACCAAAACCTTTTCTTCACTTTTGGAATCAACTACATGCGCCAAAAGACACTATAATATCCTATTATAAATAATGTCCAATGACAGATGTTAGGGAACTAGAAGTCCCCAAGCTTAAAGTGTATTCTAGAATGAAGTTAGTTGGCTGGTTGCTTATGTGAGGAAGGTTGTTAGAGGAATATTGTTTTGTAACTGTTTGTAACCGATGTTAGTCGGTATATAGAGGAAGGGTAGAAGTCTTGTGGATTCATTCATGAAATCATGACTGTTATTGATTATACTGGAGTAAACTGTTACAGTTTGGAAAGGGATGATTCCCTTGGCATAGAAATACCTTATGTCTTTCTTTGATTCTTTTCTCTCACTCTTCTTCACTGTTCAAAAATCAAAATCTATTCTCAATACCTCAAGGACCTATCAACAGACGTTTAATACCATATCCTTCGTAATAGTTCACCCTTTAGACGATCAACATGTTGGTGCCTGTAAACTTACATGCTTCGAAGTATACTTATTACTTAATTTCTGCTTTTGTAGGACCCTTCTTTTTCAAGATAATTTCTCATGTGCAACTAGCATTAGACAGTAAATTGATTTAATTTATTCCTTGGCTATTAGATTTTTTTTTGATTAAAATTCCTTGGCTATTAGATAATTTATCTTTAAGTCTATAATTTTTATAGTTATTCATGTTTTAGCTATCTGTGACACGATCAGCCTGCTCTGTGGTCAAGTTTACAACATCAAAAATGTTTTAAACTGTTTGGAAATGTTACTCTCTCAGGTCCATTGAGTTATATTTTGCTTATTATTTATCGGTAATTTCAACTAGCTTTCAGTTTAATACCTCTTTTTGCCAAACCTAAACAAAAAACAAGTTGATGGAGTCTCTGACCTGGCAAGAACAAGCTATTAAGTTTTTTCCCTCCCAAGGAATCAATGGCTTAGCATAATTCAACAAATCATGCTATGCTATGTATCATATGTCTTTTTGAGTGACCTGATAAGCTTTCAGCACTAGGGGATGCAACGAAAACTAGCAATTGAATCTTTCCATTTGTACTTCTCTGTATCATTGCATCAAACAGTAATTCTGAAAACTTTTCACCTCAATAGGATCAATACCAGTCCCCACCAAACCTCGGAAAGTTACTGTCGACAAAACTGAAGCAAATGGTGGCATGTGGCAAATTAATGAAGGTAAATTTTCTGTCACTTAAATGAAGCTCGGATTCTTGGAACTCGGTAATGTAATTTAACATAATATTCGGTCATTGATCCCGAGTGTGACTTCCTAATTACAGGTCAAACATAAATACAGGATTGCAACAAATTCAACAATATCTCAGAAAAGAAGATGCTCTTCCTTGTCTCTCCTGGAAGGGAGGCCCAAAGATTCTTCAAAAGCAGAGAAAACGGATGTCAACATCATTTCGAAATCTCAAGTTGATGCAGACCTATCAAAAATTAAGGAGGTGACAGCTGAAGAGGCGGCAGAAGCGGCGGCAAAAGCAGTTGCAGAGGCAGAAGTTGCCATTGCCGAGGCTGAGGCAGCAGCTAGGGAGGCGGATGCTGCAGAAGCCGAAGCAGAGGCTGCACGAGTGTTTGCAAAAGCAGCAATAAAGGCACTAAAACGCAGAACACTTTATTTTTGGTAAGGTTCCTAACCAAGAAAAATTAATTAATTCCTATCACTGTGATGATGTTTATACCTTCCTTTTGATCTCTTTTGAATGCTTTCTTCAAATGGTTACGTAGCCCAATTTTGTTTACCCAGTTAGTTTCTTAGTTTCTGAAAATGTCATGTAGCTAAGCTCCATTCCATCTTTTCCTAATACCCTATCTAATCTAATCTTTCCAAAATAACGTTACAAGAGAAAGAGGTTTCTGTTGGTTCGTTCAACTAACCGTTTTATTTTTGTGCAGATGGTGTCAGCTTCTTCATGGTTGACATAATTTGGATCATAATTCTGCTGCTAGGCTGCCTGCATGTATTTAAGCTACTGTACATAATTTAGGCTTGTAAATTTGGAATTTGCGGGATTGATTCATGAACATTTTGTCAGGGATAGTTTATCTTTTTTATTTTATTTTTTGTAACCTTAATTTTAAAGAAAGACAACGAGGAACGGTGGAAGTAGTAATTGAGTGTGCTCAGCTGTAGTGCTTACTGAAACGTGTGATGGGCATCCAATTAAGGAATACAATTTTGGTTGTGCTCCAATGGCAACATGTAGACTTGCAGTGTCATTTAGGTGGATTGTTGTTATAAGTTGTTGCTACATTACTGTTTGTGACAACCCGGGGAAGGATTTAGTGTCTTTTGGGCGGGAAAGATACGATGCCTTTAGACTTTAGGTTATTTTGTGTCTATCTCTCATTAATTTCTCTCTTATCTAATCTCATTCTTCTCTCCATATTTCTCTCTCTTAAAAACATAAAGTCACCAAAGATACAAATTATCAAAGGCGCTGAACCCAAATCCGTTTGAAATCTCAAATGACTAAACTAGAATTTTACTAAGGAGTCTGTAAAATCCTGGATGAGTGAAAAAAACGTCCCTTTGGATGAGTTTGGATCTTGGATGTGTAGGTAACACTGCTAGCATGGGTTGTGCCTATTTGAGACGTAGCAAGTGGGAAGCTTCTTAAGCCATGACTAAATTATTGACCAAAAAAAAAAAGCTATGACTAAATTATCTCCTCATTTGGGACAATGGCACAAAACTTACTTGGAATGGCACAATCATTTCGAAAGCCAAACAAAAAACAACCTTTTCATTATGCACACTCTTTGCACATCTCTAACACACTCGGTATCTAGATATTGAGTGTATTAGGAATGTGTACATATCATGCGAAATGAAAAGACCACTAGAATAATTAACACTTTAGACACAAAATTATTAAATTATTTCTCCTAAAGGTACTCATATTTAGGAAAAGGTACTCATGCAATTGAAACCAACTTCTCGATGTGTTTGATTTTAAAATGAAAAATACTCATATTTAGGAAAAGGTACTCATGCAAGTGAATCTCTGTGATTGGTTAGTTTTTTTCATTTTTACTTTTTCTCTCACCTCTTTCGTGTTTTGTGTCAAGCTGCTATTTTTTTTGTCCTTATTTGAAATGGTCGAGGGGAGAGGATGGATGGGGAGGAGAAAAGTAGAGGGGTATTACTCATAGCATTCACATATTATGTACATGTGTTTTCTCATGTGTGTTTATATAACCAACAAGTTGTCATTCTTATGTTTTGTTCAAAATCAACTTCATAATAAATAGCACTTCGTAATAACTTAATACCACATTTAAGTATGTTCTAATTGCTTTAATAGTTCTTTCAAACTATAATTGCATTATTAGTTTTATTTTTACAGTAATTGTGTCATTAATTTAATATGCAAAGTCTTCTCTACTTTGGATTTTGGATTGAGGCGTCATCCCTTCACCCTAAAATTGTGACAAAAAAAAGTATGCAACATGTAAAAGAAAAATTCCATTGCCAACGATATATTTTGAACAGATTAACAAATCAATCTTGTAAAATCATTTTTAATTACAACTAAGTCTTTAAATTGCACGAGTTAACTTTTGAACCTACAAACTCCTTTCGGGCCTCTCTCAATATCCAAATAATAAAACGTGAACAAGATTTGATTATATTTTTAGTTCATCAAATTTGGACTATGGGCAACTTCAAATACAAACGAAAATTTAGTCTCTAAAGTTTGTTTTCCCGAATTAATCAAATTCAACTAATCTGAAATGCATTGGCGGCTCACTTATCAACATGAGGCCACGTTGCTGATCATTAAAAGCAACAAGCATACGACTTAACATACAATGACAAACATTCATTCCTCTCGCAAAAGCAATTCTGTTATTTTCAATGATAGCTACACCGATAATAATACACAATATAATTTACTCAAAGTAACCCTTGACATGTAACCCATCCCGTTCAATTCCCATTTGCACAAGAAAAATATTACATCGCAAAGCATATATATGGGGAAAGGGAAGAATAAATCAATCTGCACCGAAGTTAGACATGCAAATGCCTCTAGTAAATCCAGAAATGTGTCACCCAGAAATTACATTAGATTTCAAAGTAGGAAGTAGGTTCTCAGCTCTTTGATTTGGAATGCTTTACAAGCCAGTCAATAACAGAGTCAATGTTGGTGGAGTTTTTGCATGAGATCATGAAACAACAAACTTCTCTGTCAGTAATTGATTTTAGATCCCTGCACACCAGAGACTAGAGCACTCAGCACTGAAGTAATATAAGGGTAAAAGAATAAAATTGAAAGAAAAAGTTTAATTCTGTAACTTGCTAGGATTTAGTTCACTCCTTTATTGGTCCAATACAACCAGAATACAAGGGACATGTATCTTACATTTCGTCAGTCAACGCTTGTTTAGACAGAGCCCCTGGTTTGTCAATCTTGTTCCCCAACACCAACAAAGGGATACCACTCAATGATGGCTTGCTCAGCAAATCATGGAGTTCACTTCTTGATATGCTTAGGTTCTCTGGATCAGCAGCATCAACAACATAACTGCAGGAAATATCAGATTGTAAGAAATTTCCAGGATTTCCACAAACTCAGCTCATGTTTAAGAGATCAAACAGAAAGACTCCAGTCGAATAGAAATTTGAGCACATGATCCAATTAACAAGTGCATTGATTAGATCTGAGAGGCAATGAGTACTCGCAGCATCACAGTTTTTAACAGACGTGAAAAATGGTTTGAACTATAACCACCAAAGATTTTTCAGAACTGAGCAGTAGCAAAACAGAGTTAAATACGTAATTTTGCATCATTTTCATTCCTCATCGAACTAAACTAGCTCAGAGACCTATGCTTAAAGCACTGGCGTGAAAAACTTAAGACCTAGGAAATATTTTGGGTGGAAAAATAGAAGCACCAGCAGAAAATATGTTGCCCCGAGAGTTTAGTTTTAAGCAGGAAAAGTTGGTTTAGCATAGAGTAATAGAATAAGAATGGCTGGAAGAAAATCATTTTGAACCGGAAAGGCTTTCATGGGAAATTGACATGTGTCCAACCCAGGACTTTGTTTTATCATTATAGTGAAGTAATATAGTAAATAGAATAGAACTTGGTAAACAACATGCAATAGTAACAACTAGTTACAGTTAAACATAGCATAATCCAATGGTTATGGAACTACAAAAGCTAAAATAAACATCTACGCACATAAATCAGCAAGAACAGAATTAGGGCTTTATGTATACCTCAAATCGGCTTGCTAAAGAATAAATGAATGTGGACAACATTGTCTACACATTGTACACATAAGCTGATTATCAACCAAACACTACAAATATGCATGATTGCTAATTTAAATTTATCAGTTAAATCTGCACCTATCTGAATCAGCATATACATGTAGCCATGTGCCAAGGCTTCTATGGGAAAAATAAACTCACACACATACACATACACATACAGGATAGAATTTTCAGAGTCATAAGAAAATAAGAAGTTAGTTCCATACACAATGGCAGAAACCGCACGGCAGTAACGTTCCCACATGCTACGGAACCTAGGTTGCCCTCCAAGATCCCATAACTTAATTGTAACATTGCCTTTTGTTACTTTCCTCATATTGAATCCAACCTGAAATCAGCCAACAATAGAATGATCAGAATATTGTTGCCTTTGATAGATATTAAACTTCATAAAATCTAACTCACAAACCCAAAAGAGCTACGAAAATTAGGATGAGAACAGGCTGAAAATTAAGAAGAAAGCTCCTTTGTATCATAGACTGAAGTAACAAGGTCAAGATGACCTTTCAAGGGAGAATTCCCTTATCACACGACAGGACTTTCCTATATTTTTTTCCGATTTACCTATTTGTCCTCCCCAATTCCTAATTATATTATGTCCTTTAAAGGAAAACTGTACCCTAATGAATCCTACTAATCCTCCTAACTACTAAAACAATGGTTTTTCCTAAACACTCAAAGCTTCATCAAACTAGTTAAGCTCCTTCCAGCTACCACTCCCTTCTTGTATGCACCTTCAAAATATTTCCACCCGACTGCAGCAAGTAGGTAATATCCCCCCACACACCCAAGAAATCAACTTTGGCCTGGAGAAAAAAGGAATTCGCTCCGGGCATAACCCCTTATCCTCCAACGTATCCTCTTCCTTTGGTCTGCATTGCAACTGCACTGGATCTGTTATACCAGATCACCATGTCTGCTGACAGATCTGCCAGCAACAACCCTTGATTAGTGCAAAGAGCAAAGCCTCCTCTTGAATTGAGGTCGGTGGGTAACTCTGTTTCCACCTCCTGGTGCCCCACGTACATCTTCAGCTAATAATACACTTAAAATGGAGGAGCTAAGAAATACAGGGTGAATTCGAACTGGTTCAGCAGCTATAGTTTGAACGCAATGGAACCTATTTGTCTCATAATCTGATGAGGCTCTTAATATTGTGCTGCCAATTTGGAGTGCACCTCCATGTTTTCCGGTTAGGATCCGACTATCGGATCACTGGTTACGAAGCCAAAATAATACTAAGATTAGGATGCAGAAAGGTAGCAAATTAAGAAGAAAGTTCCTTTGTGTTATTGATTGAAGAGACAAGGTCAAGATGAACTTTTAAGAGACATTTCCCTAATGACTCCAAGAGAGATTTCCCTTACTACATGGTGGAACCCTTTTCCTTTATATTCCCCCAAATATCCTTTTTTTCGTCTTCCTTAATTCCTAATTATATCCTATATGTTATTTTGCTATAGTGACAGCCACACCCTAATGAATCCTACCAATCATCCTAACTACTAAATATACAATTCCTCCTAACTACTAAAACAAGGGTTGTTCCTAAAAACTTAAAACATCCCCGGCTGTATTAACTTGCTAGCTCTTTCTTGCTTCCTACTCATTTACACCTTCAAAACCCTCCCTCATGACTCATGACTGCTACTCGTACTGCTGCCCATCGCAAACACAAATAAATAGAGAAGGAAGTTATAATTGGAAGCATCTGGTGAACAGAACTTACAGTGGGAATCATGTCCTCGCTGTATCCACCAGTCTACAAGCAAAAGACAAAAAAGAAAAAAATTAGTGAATCAGCTCAAGTATAAATATAAATTATGCAAAAAGACAAGAAACCAACGTGATTATTGTACTTACAGCAACAACATTTACAAGGGAAGTCTTTCCAGCATTCTGAAGTCCTATAAGAGATAACTCCATTTCCTGCTTGAAGAAAAGGCTGCAATCAAATGTACAACATAATAAGCTCATGCCTTTTGAAGAAAGCGGTTCACTTTAGCACCACAGATCATGCATACAAGTAAACATGAATATAAAACCCAACTTCCAGCAGCAACCTAAAACTGTAATGTGCGTTACGAAGAGGGAAGATAAGTTTATTGCAATCAAAAGCGAAGAAAAATGCAGTTTAGGACGAAAACCAATTTGTCTGTTGTGTTGACTTGACCCAGAGATTCTTATTAGGTGATTTCTGTTATCTTTCCATCTCAACTAAATCCACTTTGCAGCTGTAGTTATCCAGAGTTCGAACACAATAACTTCAGTATTAAAAATAAGTCATTTAAAATCGAGTGAATTACACATCATATCAAAGGTGGAAAGAATTTTCAAATTGTGAAATATTACTAACAAAATAGATAACTATACGCATTGAACACCTTCAAATATTAAGATGGGAATGCACAAAAAGTAACCTAAGAATACAAACAAATCTCCTTCCTCCACAATCGGCAATTTCCTTACCAAATTACAGACAGAGTACACATTTAAAACCATCTAAACGACTCAAATTGAAGAGAAAAATTATGCAATAAAAATAAAAATAGCATACAACTACCAGAACATGATTCTCTTAAATTAAATAATTAAATAAATAAGGAAAAAAAAGAAGATTAATGAGAGAACCTTGCCTTTTCGTCCATAACAAAAGCCAGATCAATGATTAATTAAACGAAAAAATAAAAATGTAAAAGCAAATGAGGTTGTTGGAGTTGAAAGAAAGAGAAGAAAGCGATAACCTATCACGATAAGGATAAAGATAGTCAAAGAAAGCAAGAAAAGGTTACCTGCGTAGCCAATTCAGAAAAGCTTCCCATAATCCCATTGCTTTTCTGTTCTACTCAATCAATTTCTGATGACAAAATTATAAAAAGAAAGAATTCAGATCTACAATTCCCCTCGTCGAGAGAGAAAGAGAAAGATCTAGAGGGTTCCCTGCATCTGCATCTGCATCCAATTCAACTTTCCTTCACACACCTCTTCTTCCCTTTCTCTTCCCTCTCTACGCACTCATATCAAATACGAAACAAATTTTTTTAAATTTATTTTTTGAAAAAAACTTTGTAGGTTTATTGAGATCCAACGGTGGTGAATAATCTACTCCATCATATACGTTTAATGTGGTGGGTCCCGTATTAAGGTGACCATACGATACACGGCCCATTATCTTTATTTCAAGGGACCTGTGGTGGATTGCCACGATAGCTTGATTAAAATGATTATGTGGAAGGTTTTGTCCACGCTCGAGTAAGGTGCGTGGGTAACACGAACCGGTGAAAAGTACATCAAGTGGTTATGCGGCAAAGCGTGTAGTGTGTAGGTGAGTGTAAGTGAAGACGCCTTCGACAATGAAATAAATCAAAAGCAGGTTGGAAGCATGCCAAGTGTGAGCTGGATAATGGGTGAGGTTAAAATAATAGGAAGAAATTTAATATTATATTATATAATAAGGGAATTTAATATTAAGGTCAAAAAAAATAGGGAATTTAATATGTGGCTGTGGCTGTGGCTGTGGTTGTGGTTGCGTGGGAGGCAGGGAGGCCAAGGCCAACCAAACGGATGCTGCCAGGTTCCAAGGGTAATGGTTATAACTTACTCCCTCCGTTCCTGATCTTTGGTACTTTTGGTCTTTTATTTTTGTTTCAAAACAATGGTACTTTTAAAAACCAAATATACAATTCACCTAATTTTTCCTAATATACCCTCTATATTTATTTATTCTTTTAGAGTTCCAACGCATGAATTAATTGTCCCAAGACTATTTTACTTTAACTTCAATTATCCCGATACAACTACAAGTGGGGCATTTTAATACTTAAACAACACAAATTAATGGTATCTTAATATGTGTGTAACAAGCCAAAAATACCAAATATTAGGAAGGGAGTATAATTTTGAATTTTATAATGGGTTGGACTAAAGAGTGACTTGATGATAAAGATTGTGGAATTAAAATATTCTTACATAGTCGTTTCCCACTCTTAATTTACTTTATTCAATGAAAACGACTTTTTAAAATCGGATATCATATATACATGCAGGGCAATTATAGTGACTAATCTCTAGAATAAAATCACAATGGGGTTCTTTTTCAGATAACATATGCGTGATTATGTATTTTTAAAAAAATTACAATACGTTTATTCTATGAATTATTATAGATAATTTATTTTCTTGCCCTCATGAAATTTTCTCGCTTTAAAAATTCTCATCGATCGGTACTTTTAATTTTTAATTTTAAACATATGTAAAATGATGTATCCACCATGTACTCTAAAATTGAATATTAGTTTTTTTTTATAGGAAAAATTGAATATTAGTTTTTTTTTATAAAAAAAAAATTAAATTGAATATTAGTTAGCACATAGTGAAACTAATTAAAGTGAGGTAAATAAGAAAATCTGAATTATTATTTTATTTTATTATCATAAAAACAATGAATGGTGATCTCCATCATGAAAGTGGTGTTGGTCGAGACTTCTTAAAAGTTGTACAACCTCCTCAACATCAGTCTCACACACCACATTCAAGATGGAGTTATTGATTATCAAAGTAAGCCCATGGTAAACACTAAATAGCTTGGCAAAGAGAGCGTCACCCTTGCTATCATATGCGGAGAAACCAGCTACCCATTGACCCTTGTTATCTCTAATAATACCTCATGCACCAATGTTATTAGATCCATTGTAGCTGCCTTTCTATGAATATGGTGCTCCGTAGAGGTTAGCTTAGGAGTAACCATGTCAGCGTACATAGCTTTAACGTACCCGACCACATCAATACTCTTACTCCGACTCTTTTCTGCGAATATACTTTACCTTGTATGCAGAAACATAATAAAGATAAGTGTTATTCAAAAGTTGTGGCCTTGGCAACTGCCAACTTGTCAACTAGCCAAGAGAGACTTTGTATATTTCCCTTGTCAGTATAAGGTCTGCAGCATCCCGGAGACATAGGCATATAATTGACCGAACTTGGTTATCAATTTTGTGTGTGCTATTATTTTCGCGTTCATTTTTCACTTCCACTAATCTGACCACATGGAAATTTTGTATAGTTTCCCAACACTAAGAATTTCTCAAGCCAAATCCACTTGAACACGTAAGCACCTGACCCAATTTATGAGCAAGAAATAGAAATTGTGACCAAATTCTTTCCGTAATTTAATTTCCTACCAGCACTTAATATAAAGGCACTTATTTTATGTACCCCACACCTATACCTCATACCCCCACAATTTTTGTTATTCCCAAAATGTCTCTCAATAAAATGACCAACAGATTTATCTAATCTAAAGATCAATCCGTTTTGGGAAAAATAAAATAAAATGAATTTATCTTTAAGTTAGATAAATCCGTTTTAATAAAACATGCATAATAGATTTAATTCAAGAATAGATAAATATGGTATTAAAAATAACACAACAGATTTACCTCAACAAGACATAATCCGTTTTTGTACTTTTTTAATAAATAAATCCGTTTTGAATTTTTTGAAAACGAAATTATCTTATAAATAGATAAATCCATTTTGTAAAATAATGAATAAATAATATTAATAAATATGTTAAAAATTTAAAATTACTTTTTTAAAAAAATAAAATAGATATGGATATCAATGATCTTTTGGTTCCATTTAGTGTGTAGATATTTATTAATACGGGATGATGTTGTACGCCGTGTGAATAATTTAGGCTAAAAAATCGGTTTTCGGGCAACCTACTTCGATTGTAATAAAATCACAACCATTAAATCCGAAAAAAATCAATGATTATAACTCCCGAATAAGGGACTTCTATCAGGGCTGCGGGGCTCAAAATCCCAAAGTCAATCATTTACTATTTTTTATTAATTTTTCATAATCTCCATAAAAATCTAAAAAAATCTGCATAACCTTATTTTGGTTTTACTAAATAATTTTTTTTTAATACACAACGAATTTATCAATTTATTAGATAAATCCGTTTTGAATATTTTCAAAACGGATTTATCTAATAAATAGATAAATCCGTTATTGTAAATTTACAAAACAGAATTATGTGTTGTCATTTTTCTTCTAAACAAATTTATCTAATTTAAAAATAAATCGATTTTGGAAAAAACACTGAAACAGATTTATTTTTAAATTAGATAAATTCGTGTGAAGAAAGTTACTAGAGGTAATTTAAAAATAACAAAAGTTGTAGGGTATAAGGTCTGGTAGAGTATATAAAATAAGTGACTAATAAAGATATGAGAATGCAGTGGCCCCGCCCATACAAAGAAAGACACAAAACTAGTGAATTCGTGATCCAATCAAATTCCATGATTAGCCGAATTGAATAAAATGAAAATGTTGGAATTCTGATCAGACCCCAAATCATTCATGCAAATCATAATTGAGAAGGTTCTCCTCAAACAATTCTTCACACAATTGGAAGTTGGCACAAACGCTGAGCAAAATGGAAGCTATGCGTGAAAAAAAGGGATAATTAAGAAAGGTAAAAAATGATAAACAGCAACAAAAAAAAAAGGTAAAAAAGATTGGTTGAATTAAAAGGATGGAAAGTTAAAAGAAGCCAGTAAACATGGATTAAGATGAAGAAGATGATAGGAAAGGCACCGCAATCAAGGCTTGAGGAACAAAATGATAAACCGTGAAGAATAAGGATAACCTTAATTCTTATCCTAAAGCATCTTGATATTTTAATTTTTGCATCAAAAGTAACTAATTATACATAGTTTCAAGCAAAAGAGAGAACATGAAAGGAGAAGACAAAAAAAGAAGATGGTTGTGCCTCGTGCTGCCTGAAAAGCTATTTTTTACTTTGATTTATTCCATTTCCACGTTACGTATATTTTCAAGTTGGAAATTCAAAAGCCAAGTTAAAAAAACAAGAGGAGCATTAATAGAGATAGAAAAATTAATGTGGTAAAGAAAAAGCGCGAAGCATAAGCTTAAGAAGAAAGACACACGGTACTAAGATACTATGATACATACAGTGAAAAGTGGTGAATGAATTACTTTCCTTGGATTTGACGAAGCAACAATTTAGGCTTCTTCTGATTCGTTACCTCCATTCCATCTCTTAACATTAACATTTGTCCTTCCTTCCTTTCTTCACATTAACAAAAACATAAAATAATTTCCTCACTAAAACCATGTCACAAGCTATTCTTACCTTGCCTAGTAAGCACACTTGTAAATTCCCTCCCTTACACAAAAACACCTCACTATTTTCATACACACCAAATGATTTTCTTGTTCCCTTTGCTAAAAGAACTAGAAAATCGACCCTGCCATGCTCAACTTAACAAACCGTTTGTTATTTCTTTCATTGCTCTTCTTGTTCTCGATTTCAGGATCCTCTGTTCATGGAAGAACCTTCAAAAGACCTGATCCTTTGCAACATTTTAAAAACTATAATGGAGACTTCGACGTTAGGAACAAGCATTACTTGGCTGTAAGTCGCTTTTCGATAATGAATAACGTGTGTGTATGAATATGATCATCACATCACATATAGGATTGAGAGATTAAGATTGGTTTCTGATCCTTTTCAGTCTGCGGCATTTACAGGAGTTCATGGATACGCATTTGCAGGAGTTTGGTTATTATGTGGGGTGGTTTTGGGCATTTTCATGATGCTGAAGTGTTTATGCAGTGGCTCTCCCTCATTACCATGCTTGGAGAATTATCATCTTCACATTTTCTTTCTTCTTCTCTTCTTAACCTCTCTTGCCATGTAAGTCCTCAATTTCCTACACCCCATCTGCCATGCACCATTCAATGTTATTATTTAGTACCAACACTTCAGATTGAAGGTGTTTCTAGTGTTCGACATGTGTCTATGTTGGATATACAACATGACTTTGACACGTGCAAATGTGCAATTTACATTCAATTATTTTTGTTTTCTCAAATTATTATTTGTGTCTACATATCAGTGTTGTGTCATGTCCGATATTCGTCTTGTGCGTGTATCTCTAACTAGTTTGAGTATATCTAACAGAGTGGCTTCCAGTTTTGTACTTGCAACAAGTCAGAAGACACTAGGGAGGACAGAAAAATTGAAAGAAAGTGTGGTGGGTATAGGAGAAGAAGCTCTAGGAGTCATAGGGAGGGTAATGAAAACAACAAAGCAAATGCAGTATCTTCTGCTTCCTTATAATCCGCAGATATCTGCGAGTTTGAATTCCACCACTCAAGACCTCAGAACAAACTATCGTGTCATTCGTCGTTTTATTCATAGAACTGGCCAATCCTTCGACAAGGCCAGTCATACTTCGTATGTTTTTCCCTAGTACTTTCTCCGCCCCTAAATATAAAGACAAAACTTACGTGTATCTAGACTAATTTTAGTCCATACATATACTTTTGGTCCTTATATTTTGGGACGGAAGTAGTAATAACCTCAAGTTTATGATAATTGCGTTTCTTAATTACTTTCTCATTCAATTTAATTTATTGATTTTACGCTCCTAATGTGTCATATATATCATAGGCATACAGCACATTTGGTTGTTCTAATCATCAACTTATGGACACTGGTTGCAGCAATAGGTAAGCAATAAGCATTAATTCATCCTAGTAGATTAAATTTGGTTGAGATTAATTTGGTTTGATTAATTCATATGGTTTGCTTACTTTATTGTTTTGAATCAGTTCTAATGCTACTCTATTGGCGTCCAGGATTTATAATGTAAGAAGATAAAGTACCATTTTTAGGAAAAATAACATACATCACCCTACTGTGTTCTGCATTCTGATATGACTAATTCTGCATCTGTTATTTTCAGCATAATTCTATGCCTTTGGATTCTAACAAGTCTATGCTGGTTCTTGACTGGTTTTGATTTTTTCCTTCACACGTGAGTAAATTAATGAACTCTTTCATGCTTGATCGAGTTATAAGTGGGGTTGAAGTCATATTTATTGTACTCTCTTGTGGATCAATATGTAACCTGTGCATGCAGCTTTGCAGATGATGCATGTTCTGCTTTCGAGGATTTCCAAGAAAACCCACAAAACAGCAGCTTGGGTTCCATGCTACCATGCATTAATGATTCATTCTCGGAGAAACTGATAGCTCAAGTCGGAAACACCATCCACGGTTTCTTAGTTGAGGTACAAATTTTGGATGCAATACACCATTTAGAAGGAAATGCATGGACACAAACGTTTGTCTCGGTCTATGTTATGTTCTGATACACTATGGTTTCTTTCTGTCTCAGTTGAATTCTAATATGTCGCTGATTTATCGGCTCCTAGGAGTAGGCGAGGAAAATGAACAATCAATAGGAACCATGAAGATTTGTGACCCTTTCTCTGGAGCACCAAACTACACCTATATTCCACATAGCTGCCCTCATGATGCCATTACAATTGGCAATTTACCAAAAGTACGTTACCGACACTGACACTTCAATTACTTTCATTTTCTTAAATTATTATTGGTGTTTGTGTAAGTGTCATATACGGTGTTCGTGTCTGTTTCTGTACTTCATAGATTTTGAGTTAGATAACACTATGATCTAGAAATGTAAATATTACTTATTGTTTGTAGATTCTTGCAAGGTTCAAATGCCAAGAAGAGGACACAATAGAAGAATGTAGAAAAGAGGGGAGATTTCTTCCACAAGCCTCATACAACATGGCTCATGCCTATAGTAGATCTATCCAGGATTTGCTTGATATATATCCAGATTTGCAAAGACTGTCAAAATGCACCATTGTGAAGAACAAAGTTGCTGAAATTGTGTTGCATCAATGCAAGCCAATAAGAATTTCAACTAGATTGTTTTGGGCATCTATGATGTCTCTCTCCATTATTATGGTGGTCTTGGTATTCACATGGGTGATAGAGGTTCTTCTATGCTGGGAGAAACCCCTTTCCATTTGTTCTAGGACTCCCACTTCTAGATAGGTTTTATTTGCATACAAATTTAAAAGAAGAAAATTAAAGGTGGTGATAATTATTGGGGGGATTGGAGGGGTTTCCAATTTTTTTCAGAAGAACAAATAACTTGGACAATAACACTCCATACAGGTCGTAAGACAAAATTGGAGAATTAATGTAATAAATGTAAATAATACAAAGTGTGAATATCACATGTTTGTAGGGATAATGGGGTTGGGATTTGAGTGATGCTTGTCACAATTTACACATATAGCATTGTGAAGCTTTATAGTCTTGTTTTTTTATTTGAGATGTTTTTGAAAGAGTCCATTTATAGTTTATTTGAACTTCATTTTAAGTAAAAAGAAAAGAGGTGTGTAAAAGTATCACAAAGCTGGAGGACATCTCAGCTAGGTTAACACTTGCTAGCAACAAGCATTTGTAGCCATGATTATCAAATCGAGATATGTATAGTTGTCATACCCTAATTTTGTCCGCCTAGGTTTAAAACCCTAATTTTCCGCAAAAAAAAATAAATAAATTGAGAAGTGTGGTTTTATTTTGAAGAGTGAAGAGCATTGTGCATGCATTTTTGGGTTTTAAAAGTCATTCTAGGGCTTTTAAATTCATTGTTAGAGTGGAAATGCATTTGTTGTTAAAAAACAAGGTTTTTAGGGCAAAAGGGTATTTTGGTCATTGTCAAAAATAAGATAATTTCTCATCAAGAATCATTGTGCAATTTTAGAGAAATTTATTTGAGGCAAAACATTTTTGGTCATGTATGTATGTATGCGCATGCATGCATACATTGTGCACAAAATTTCAAAAAGGATCAAAAGGGAATATTCTACAAAAAGTTCCAAGATGTGATTTTTATGACATTTTTGGTCATGGTGATCACATAAAATGGCATATTCCTCAAGATACCTTGTATGTGGCTCAAAGTGGTGTATTTTTGTACAATTATCTTGAAAAGAATAATCAAAAATAAAAGGAAAAGGGAATGGTCTCATAATAGTACAATAGTACAATTGCCAACTTGCAAAACTTGGTCACCAAGGACCCCTCCCAATGTGTGTCGCCTATCCCTCTCATTCCCTCTCATATTTTCATTTTTTGACCTCAATCCATGTGTGATTCAATCCTCACCCTCCATTCAAATTTTAGATGCAATCCTAGGGTGAGATGAGATGCACAATGACCTAACTACCCTTAAACCTAATTGCTTTCTATATATATACCCTATTAACCTCACCTCACAAAAAAAAAAAGCTTTTGGCCTCACCATTCACTCATAAACCCTAGCACACAACTCCCTCCTCACCTTCTCTCCATTTATGCGCCACCCCCTCTCCCTTCTCTCTAATTCACTTCTTCATTTCTCATCTACCCACACACATTCAATCCATCTTCCAAGCCTAAACACTAATTTTCAACCATCAATCCTTCATAAAATCACACAAAAGTTCAAGATCAAGGGTCATTTTTTGGAGATTGAGGACCAAGCTTGAAGATAAGTTGATTTGGTTGATTGTTTCTTCATCTATTGTGTTTATTTGGAGCTCATCTTAAGGTATGTGATTCCTAGACCCCTTCTCTTGTAAATCCTTGCATAAAGTCATCATTTCTTGCATATTTGTGAGATTTCCACTTCCAAAAATGTAGACCCTCTCTTTTAACTTCATTTTTATGCTTGTACATATGTTAATGAATCTTTGTTTTGATGCTTTGATTTTGGGGTTATATGCATGATTTTGTTGTTTTAATAAAATGTTATTTGCTTTGATGATAATCTCGCATGCTTCAAATAAATATGTGTTTTATGATTTTTGTTGGTTCTCATGGTTGAATCTTGTGAATAAATGTATCTATGTTTTGGTTATGTCATTCGCTTGCTTGATTTGGTTGACTTGTTGAAATAAATTGATGATTGGCCATGTATGTATTTCGCATATTTTGAGATAATTTGGTTTGATGTTGATTTTTGGGTGTTTGTTGGCTTAATCTTATAATTATTTGAATATGAACCATGATTGTGAGTTTTTGTGCCAAAAGGAATGGTTACAAGATGTAAATCTTGATTTCCTTCGGCTATTTGGTTCGCATATGTTCAATAATTAGGTTTTAATATTTGATTTGATGCCTTTTGAGGTTCAATCGTACAATTGCTTGGAAATGAACCTTGATTGTGAATTTGGGTCGCTTAAAGGAATGGTTGCAAGATGTGTATCTTGATTTCTTCGGGCTAAAAGGTTCACATACTAGGGTTTATGAATTGATTTTGTTAAATTACTTGTTTAAACTTGCAAATATTCAAACCTATGTTGTTAATTGTGAAATTTGTGATTTGAGAAGATGAATTTGGGTTTTGGTTCATTTATGGTCCACAAATGATCTTGGGTTATGCTAAGTTGGCAAGAGATAGGTTAGTTTAACCTTGATGCCTATGCTTGTAAGCATTTAAAAATTCAATTCCCATTTGATGTGCTTGTGAAATGTGAGCAAAAAGGGGTCTATAAACAATTGAATTTGCGCACATGATTGGTCTCCAATGACCTTGATGCATCCTCAAGTTTAATCATGCTTTCTTTGCTCTTTGAGTTTATTGTAAATTGTTGTTTGAAGCTTGTGAAGTTATGGCAAAGGATAGGCCACTTAGAGCCTTGATGCACCATTGCATTGTCTTAATAAATTGCAAAGGATAGACCGCTTGGAGTCTTGATACACTTTCCATTTCTCAATCGGCAAAAGATAGGTTCATTTAACCTTGATGCACATGCATTTTGCATATTCATGCATTCTTACCTATTCTTGCATCCTTGCCTACTCATGCATTCTTGAATTAAAGCTTGGTACTCCATGCTTGATATACTTGTTTATGTGCTTGTGGTGCATTAAAATGTTGAATTGGTGTTCACAATTTGCTTGTTTTGATTTCCACCAATTGTTACTCGTTAGTAACTCTCCAAAACTTCAAAACCATGTTGCATACAAAAAACAACTTGTTACTCGTTAGTAACGTTCCAACTTCAAAACATTTTTTTGCATTTACATAATCATTGATAAACAACTTCACTTCTTCTCAAAACAATTCCAAACTATTTTTCACAAATCAAACTTTGTTGAGGATAATGCGAAGCCTTTGCTTGCACGATTGTCAACAATGGGGTGCTAGTGGTGATCACTTGGAGTCTTTGCTCAATTGATTATCATGAACACTCATTTTTCAAAAGAACTCTCATTTCACAAATTAAAAACTTTGTTGAGGATAATGCGAAGCCTTTGCTTGCACGATCGTCAATAATGGGATGCTAGTGGTGATCACTCGAAATCTTTGTTGTTTGATCACTGTGAACATTCAATTTTCACAATTAAACAACTAAAAAATAAAAACCTTTTCTCGACAACCGAGAACTACGTAAGCTTTGAATTCTCCATCGCATTGGGAGATACGTAGGAGCGGGTCACATTCCCGTCAAGCACGACAAATGAAAACCATTTTCTTTTCAAAAAAACAAACCCTTTTCCAAAACAAGGCAATTTCTAAAAACAAAACAATTTTCGAAAACAAGAACTACGTTGCTTTGATTCCCTCCTCAGGATACGTAGGCACGGTGCCCTCCCGTCAAGCGCAAAAGATTAAATTTTCCTTAAGTTTTTCCATAAAATAAGGAGAGATAAAGAGAGATAAAAACAAAGCATTTCTTAAATCAACCTTTTAAATCACACGTCAAATCGAGGTTCCCTTTCAGTAGAAAGGATGTGTGGGGTGCTCGTACCTTCCCCATGCATAACCGACCCCCGAACTCAAATCTCGTGGTTCCAAGGACCATTGTCTTTCAAGAAAGGTTTTTTTTCAATGTTTTACCTCTAAAAAAATATTGGTGGCGACTCCAATTCATGTTGTGCGAAGAGAAATCCCTCCAAAGGATTTTTCGGGGTGCAACAGCTGGCGACTCCGCTGGGGACCTTTCTTTAGTGGGTCGAGCCAATCGATTCGACATGTGATTTATTTCGTTGATTTGAATGCTTTGTTATATCTCTCCTCCTTTCCCTTTCTTCTTTCTTTCCTTTACCTTTAAAAACATGCTTGCATTATTCTTAGAATTGTCATGTGCATTCTTGTGATGTTGTGCTTGCGTGCATTGTGTGTTAGCCTTCTTCCTCTTCTATATTTGCTTCTTGAGTAAAATAAGAGTAGCTTCTTCTTCTTCTCCTCTTACTTTCGTCGTTTATATGCTTTTCTCATACATTTCCCCAATCCTAGCATGTTCCCCTCTTCTTTGCTCCCTTTCTTGAGGTAAGCTCATGCATTTCCCCTAATCCTATTATGTCCCCTCCTCTAGGCTCCCTTTCTTAAGGTAAGCAATGCTTGCGATTGTTGTTGGAACCCTAGTTTAGTATACTTATGTTGAAATGATATTGAACCCTAGGGTAGACGACATGCTGTTGCTTGATATTGTCTGGATTGTTCTGGTTTCCCTTTGCAGGTGGGGTTTGGGTAGATTTTTAGGTGTTGTGCCCTCATCACACACTGCACACCTTATATTTGTAAGCATTGAGTGGGGCCTAAAACCCAAGGTCTGCAAAGAACCCTAGGAGAGTGGAAATGAGTAGTGACTGCCATTCGTAGACCGTTGTCTGTCTGGCTCTCATGAAAGTTTCGCCCAAGAGTGCGCTTTCTTCATGATACCTCACAATCGGTAGCTCTCTACGATTGTGGGTGTATTCATGAGAGAGACTTTAGCTCTTGGTTGCCATTGTGAGGCAGTGACCAGAACCCACATGGGAAGATTACCCTTGTCGTTGACTTTAGAGCCTACGATCCTTACCCATTTGTAGGACACGGGGGCACGCAAATTGTGTGTTGCATTAGCTTAGGCATCCTCTTTCGAAACTCTTTTACCAAAAATGTAGAAAGTAATTTCCTTTTTCCCTCATAAACACCTATATGAGGTGGCATATAGCGGGTATTTTCAAAAATGTTTTGAACCGCCACCAATAAACATCATTTTCTTCTCTCTTTTCTATGTAAATAAAAGGTCATAATCATCACATCTGCGTCATTTTGCATCATCATCATTGCATTCGCATCTAACAAAAATTTTGAAAAAAAAACCTCCATTCTTTGCATCCTCCATGCATTAAAGTTGTTTGCCGGAGATCGCAACGTAACACAAAGTCTTGTCATAGGTGTGTAAGAAACGGAATGGAATCAAAAGGCAAAACCGTTTTCAATTCAAGGCTTCCTGTTGTGAAAGAGATTGATATGGCTAGTCTGAAAGAGTATGCATCCCTCCTAGGTCCTATTGAGGTCAGGTCTTTTGACAAAACCTATGGGAACATTCGCAAGCTGCTACAACTAGAAGTGCAAGAGAGTGCCATTGCTGCCCTGTGTCGGTTCTATGACTCGGAGATTCGCTGTTTTATTTTTAAGAATTTCCAAATGGTGCCTACCCTAGAAGAGTATGATAGGATTTTGGGCTTTGATCGATCCAAGTTTAAGCCTTATCAATACCAAGGGGAGTATTATTCTGATGAAAAGCTTGCTGCCTTGTTGCAAATCAGCTATGTAATAAGGTATTTGGGTTTCCTCAAGAATACTTTGAGAGTTTGATGACCAGCTATGTAGTGTCTGATGATTGGAATTCTTTCAAGCAAGTACTAGCTCTGACCATCTTCGGCATTGTGCTCTTCCCTCAGATAGAGAGGCATGTGAGTGAAACTGCAATCGGTGTCTTCCTCGCCTTCAAATGTGCAAAAAATCCTATCAACCCGGTTCCCGCAATCCTCGCAGAGACATACCGTGCCTTCACTCGTCACCATGAATTCCAAAAGAATAAGATGTGTTGCTCCTTCCCTGTGTTATATGCTTGGTTGATCAGTCATGTGTGTACCAACAAAAGTGATGTGAAGGATTTGCTTTCCTATGCCTTGGGTTGTAATCCGAAGACTATGAACTCTCAAGAGTGGGTGCATGCTTTCAAGAACCAAGATGCTCTCCAGATTCGTTGGTTCTCACCTAAATGTTGGGTAGACAGGCCTTCAGTGGTATTTCGGTGTGGGAGTTTTCAGAACGTTCCTCTCATGGGAACCCAAGGATGCATAAACTATAACCCCTCTTTGACCTTGCGACAGCTCGGATACCCTATGCGGGATTCACCCTCCGAAGCTATGCTGTTTCGTTTTTACCTCCACGCAGGGATCCCTAAAGACGAGAGTATACTTCGGCGAGTCCTGCAAGCTTGGGAAACCGTAGTGCGGAAGGACAGAGAAGAGTTAACTAGGAGGACCACTGCTATCTCTTTTTCTCAATGGCTTGAAGGGAGGATTAGTGAAACTTGGTCATCCAACCAAGGAGTACCACTGCCTGAGGAAAAGATACAAGAACCTCACATTCCTACCATTGAAGAATTGGAAGAGGTTAGGTTGGCCATGTCAAAGGTGGAAGAAGAGAAAAGGGCTCTGCAAGATAGATTGAGAAAGATGCTGCAAGACAAGAAAAAGCTAGAAAATGAAAATGCTTTCCAAGCTGCAGCTATTGAGGAAGTCAATAGAAAACTTGAAATAGAGGGGCAAAGCAAGAGGGAAATGCAAAAGCACTTGAAGGGTGCCAAAGAGGAAGTGAAGAGGTGCACTACCAAGATGAATGAGGCTGTAGCGGAAGCAATTAAATGGAAGAGGCTATATGAGGATACATGGAAAGAAGAGCAAGCAGTCAGGCACGCA
This sequence comes from Astragalus glycyphyllos, assembly GCA_963573325.1. Lineage (NCBI taxonomy): Eukaryota > Viridiplantae > Streptophyta > Magnoliopsida > Fabales > Fabaceae > Astragalus > Astragalus glycyphyllos. Next base: position 85,946,090 of record OY754308.1, on the reverse strand, counting down.
CTAGTTAAGTCAAGAAAAGACTCTCGAATGATGAAGCTTGAATTGGAAGATCAATTAAAGAGTGTCAAGCAAGATCGGGAATCTATTGAAGGGATCCTGAGGGATTATCAGCAAGCACTAAGAAGGGAACAAGGGAAGTCGAAAAGCTTGGCCAATCATGTGCAGTACTTGGAAGGGTCTTACCTCCGGCTAAGGGAGAAGAGTGACTATTGGGAGAGTCAATTTGCGGAATTGCTCAGTAAGGTAAAAAGTCAACAAGTCTTTGAGGAATTGAAAAAGGAAGGCTTACATTGGAAAGACAAGTTCTCCAAGTTAGTTTGGTTAGCTAATCAGGCTGTGAGAGACATTCCCAAGAAGCTAAGAAAGGCGGATGCAGAAATGAATCCTTTCAACACCCCTGTCAAGGTGTGTGAGTTTGTTGAGTACTGCAAGATTCTCACAGAAGAACTCCTGGAGAAAGCCCGGGGGTCAGCTGAGAGCAAGAAGAGGAAAAGGAGCGAGGAGTTGAAAGCCATATGCCTTTAAAGTTCCCTTTAGAGTATTGTAGCGATCCTTAGGAAATTGTAATTTTCTTTAAGAAGTTGTAACTTTCTTTGGAAAATAGTACTTTGTTTAAAATCATTGTATTGCACTCTTAAGGAATATTGTACTTTGATTTGCTTTCTATTTGTGATACTCCTTCGCATTCCATTTAATTGAAGTACGTTTGTTTTGCCTTGTTGCTTCCAACTTTGTTGCAATCCTAAAAACACCTGAACCTTAACACCTATGACAAGACGAGTTGCACCGCGATTCCCGGCAATAAACATAATAACATGCATATTGCATTGCATTTGCATCATTTGTCTTTGTGTTCATAAAAAAAATGTTCCGTCCACAGAAGTAAGACAAGCTGGTTAATCATCGGTATTGGACGCGATCACAGGCAAGAAATATGGCCAACAATCAAGACGACGCGAATCTGGGCAATCATCAACCAATCCGGAATGATGCAGTTCCAGAAGGTCCGAATCCAAATGGTCAGGGTCAGCATGATCAGAATCAAGAGAATCGAGCAATCAGGGCTGAGATGGAAGTTATAAGAGCTCAAATGGCAGAGGTCATAAGAGTGTTAAGTGCCTTAAGGGATGCTGGCATAACTGAAGGTGCTGCTGCCGCAGGAGTGGATCCTCCTCCTGAACCTAGAGTCTCTCAGGCTCTCCAGAACGTGCGATGGCCTCCTTATGGTCTCCCATTAGGGTACACACCCCCTGCTGCCGGTGCAAACCCAGAAAGTGGTCCTTCGGGAACCACAGGACAGGCCCAGCCTGAATCAGCTGTGAATGAAGTTGGAACGGGGACACCTCAGGTTCAAATTCAGATTCCTACTCCTGCTATTACCCCGGGAACTCCGGTTGGCTTCAATTCTCCAGCAACAATCCATCCACAAGTTCAGGGTCCAATTCCTCAGATTATCGCTCACTCACGTGACCCACACGTGACCCCAGCTGTGGTGTCGATGAATAATCTTCACTACGGTGTGAGTGGTTTTCCGCCGAATTACCCTGATGAAGCTAGAAGTCAGTACCAGATGTTAGAAGAAAGATTGAGAGCTGTTGAAGGAACAGGTTCCCGGGCTAGGAACGCCCATGAGTTATGCTTGGTCCCTAATCTAGTCCTGCCACCCAAGTTCAAAGCACCATTTTTCGACAAGTACAAAGGAGCAACCTGCCCGCGCAGCCATGTGACGATGTATTGCCGGAAGATGACTGCCCACGCCCGTGATGATAACCTGATGATACATTGCTTTCAGGAAAGCTTAGCTGAAGCTCCCCTTGAATGGTATATGCAATTGGAGCCAACTAATATCCGTTGTTGGAAGGATCTGGCGGATGCCTTTATCCGTCAATACCAGTACAACAGTGATTTAGCCCCGGATAGGACCCAGCTGCAATGTATGTCTAAGAAGGATAATGAGACATTCAAGGAATACGCCCAGAGGTGGAAGAACCTCGCTGCACAAGTAAAACCCTCCCTGCTTGATAAAGAGATGGTCCATATGTTCATGGAAACTCTTCCCCCAGTGTTCTATGATCGTTTGGTCGGTAGCGTGGCTTCGAATTTCTCTGAGATGGTTGTCATTGGAGAAAGAGTGGAGAACGGCATGCGCAGCGGAAGAATAGCCCATGGCCCAACACCTCCTTCCCATCAGAAAAAGCCTTTTTCTGGTTCCCACAAGAAGAAGGAGGGAGAAACTAATGCAATCATCGGAGCTAGCGGTCCATCACACAACAATCCCCCACAAGCCATTCCAGTTCCTGCTCAGACGCCGCCTGCTCAGCCATTCCAGTCCAACAATCAGTACAGAAACTACAATGAAAAAAAGCCTGTCGTCTTTGAACCTATCCCCATGTCGTACACGGATTTGTTCAATTATCTCATTGCCAACAAGTTAATCAGCACTCGTCAGATGAAACCATATCAGCCTCCCTATCCCAGAGGGTATAATGCAAATGCTACCTGTGCCTTTCATTCTGGGGCAGTAGGTCATGTGGTGGAGGATTGTAAGGCGTTCAAGTACGTTGTGCAAGACCTGCTTGATGCAAAGAGTATATCATTTCAGCAACCTAATGTAACCACCAACCCGTTGCCGGGGCATGGTGGGCCCACTGCAAATGCCATTAATGATCAGGGTGGTCAGTACTTAATTAGGAAGGTGGAGTGCATTCGTACACCCCTGAGTATCATTCATGCTGCACTATGCCGTTGTGGTATCATCGAAGAAGGGTGTGCCAGAAGAGACATCTGCAATGACCCTTATTGTGTTGGGGCCTGTGAGAACTTCAAACCCATCCTCCAAGAGCTGTTAGACAGACACCTGGTCCAGGTTGGGGTTCAGGAAAAGGAAGAAAGTGTATCTACTCTGCAATCAAACAACAGAGGTTTCAGGAGACCGGTTGAAATCCCTTGCAGTCTGAATTCAAGCTCGGTTGTGGCAAGACCTCTGACTGTTGTTATTCCGGTACCTGCTGCTACCCCTAGTAGAGAGACTAGGGTTATTCCCTGGAGCTGCAACGTGCAAATGCGAGCAGAGGTCCCTCAGGGCGTGTTGGATATAACAAACATTGCTGGGAGTAGTGGAATTACAAGGAGTGGAAGGATGTATGTTCCTGAAAATCTTAGAAAGGAACAATCAAAGGAAGCTGAAGAAAGGGCCCGTAAGGGAAAAGATAAGGAAACTGTGGAAGTTAGAGAAGTATCAGACAAAGAAGCTCAGGAATTTCTGAAAGTAATGAGACAAAGTGAATACCGGGTGGTGGACCAGTTAAATCAAACCCCGGCCAAAATCTCAATGCTTTCGTTGTTGCTTAGTTCCGAGGCACACCGAGCTGCACTGTTGAAAATCCTGAATGAAGCACACGTACCCCATGACATTACGGTCAACCAGCTTGATGGTATTGTTGGGAACATAGTGGCATCCAACTACTTGACCTTCACAGACGCTGAGCTACCTCCGGCGGGGAAGAATCACAATCAAGCCCTTCACATCTCTGTCAAGTGTGGGGACTACATGCTGGCCAGAGTGCTCATCGACAATGGCTCGTCATTGAATGTGTTGCCCAAGTCCACAATGGATAAGTTGGATGTGGATTGCTCATATCTGAAGCCTAGCTCCACCTTGGTTAGAGCATTTGATGGGTCTGTGAAAGAAGTTTTTGGAGAAGTAGAGGTGCCTTTGCAGGTGGGTCCTGAAGTGTTCTATGTCACATTCCAAGTCATGGATATAGCTTCCTCTTATAGCTGTCTGCTAGGACGACCTTGGATACATGCCGCTGGGGCAGTGCCATCTTCGCTCCATCAGAAACTCAAGTTTGTGGCCGAGGGCAAGTTGATAGTAATCTTCGGGGAGGAGGAAATGATGATAAACCGATCACCACCAGAATATTACGTTGAAGCAGCAGAGGAGTCTTTTGAGACTGCCTTCCAGGGATTGGAGATCTCAAATGCTATCTTTGTTGGGAGTGAGCCTCCCCAATTGAAGCCTAGGTGGTCCAAGGCGGACATGATGGTTGCAAAGGTGATGCTAGGATATGGGTATCAAGTTGGAAAAGGCCTGGGAAAAGCTGCTCAAGGAATTGTAGCACCCGTCCTGCTGAAAGGGAATACTGAAAGGTTCGGTATTGGGTACATCCCAAGCCCTGCAGACCGAGAGAGGCTAGCAGCTGATAGAAGAGAGAAATGGTTGGCAAAGCTCAGAGGAAGGACCCCCAACCAGGGAGGGATGGTCGTCGGTGATCTTAGGAACAACTTCCGAAGTGTAGGCATGCTGAACCCTGACCAGGTCAATGTGATTGAAGAAGATTCAGGCTCGGGTGACGGTGCTGTCGGCTTAGTGCGCCGTTGTGCTGCGAATGAAAAGCTCCAGAACTGGGAGGCCCTAGATTTCCCTGTGTTTTTCAATTTAAAGTAATTTTTCTTTGTAATGCAAAATTCCTCGGCTCTGCCCAAGGCCTTGGGATATTTCATTCGGGCATGCATGTTTTCGTCAAACTTCATCAATGAATAAAATGTTATTTTGGAATTTTCAATAAAATTCTTTTTCTTCATCTCTCATTTGCGTGTCTTTTCTTTATTTTTATTCGCCACTCCATTTTAATGCAGATCGAATACAATTCTTGAAAGTAATAATGCCCATAACTCATACTGTGACTTTGATTACCCGGTTAACCAAACCGAGGAAGATGTTGAGGATGGTTGGGATACTCCTCCAGAAATTATGAGAATGGTAGAACAAGAAGAAAAGGTCATCAAGCCCCATGGGGAGCCCACAGAAATGGTTAATTTGGGTACTGAGGAAGATAGAAAAGAGATCAAGGTTGGTACCGCGATGGGGGATTGTGAACGTAAGAAGTTGATTCAGCTCCTGTTTGACTATGTTGACATTTTCGCATGGACTTACCAAGACATGCCGGGATTGAATACAGATATTGTTGAGCACAGATTGCCGGTAAAACCAGAATATCCTCCGGTAAAACAGAAATTGAGGCGAATGAGGCCAGAGATGTCCTTGAAAATCAGGGATGAGGTCAAGAAACAGTTTGACGCAGGGTTCTTAGCAGTGGCAAAATATCCTGAGTGGGTAGCCAACATCGTTCCGGTTCCCAAGAAAGACGGAAGGGTCCGGATGTGTGTCGATTACCGTGATTTGAACCGAGCAAGTCCTAAAGATGATTTCCCTCTGCCTCACATCGATGTTCTGGTGGATAGCACAGCGCAACACTCAATGTTCTCCTTCATGGACGGATATTCAGGTTACAACCAGATCAAGATGGCTCCAGAGGATATGGAGAAAACCACCTTCATAACCCTTTGGGGAACTTTCTGCTATAAGGTCATGCCTTTCGGATTGAAGAATGCCGGGGCAACTTATCAAAGAGCAATGGTGACTCTGTTCCACGACATGATGCATAAAGAGATTGAAGTTTATGTGGACGATATGATCGCCAAATCAAGGACCGATGAAGAGCATGTTGTTAACCTGTAGAAGCTTTTCGAGCGCCTCAGAAAGTACAAACTCAGGCTGAATCCCGCCAAGTGCACATTCGGAGTGAGGTCAGGAAAATTGTTGGGCTTCATTGTTAGCCAGAAGGGAATTGAGGTAGACCCAGACAAAGTGCATGCTATCCTCGAGATGCCGGCGCCAAAAACAGAGAAAGAAGTTCTTGGTTTTCTTGGAAGGCTGAATTACATTTCCCGATTCATCTTCCAGTTGACCGCTACCTGCGAGCCGATTTTCAAACTGTTGTGCAAAAACCAAGAGTTGAAGTGGAATGATCAATGTCAAGAAGCCTTCGAGAAAATCAAGGTGTATCTTCAGAATCCGCCAGTCCTAATGCCACCTGTGTCCGGCAGGCCTCTTATTCTGTACCTTACAGTGTTGGACGATTCCATGGGTTGCGTACTGGGGCAACACGATGAGTCGGGGAAGAAAGAACATGCAATCTACTACCTGAGCAAGAAATTCACCGATTGCGAGACCAAGTATTCACCATTGGAGAAGACTTGTTGTGCCCTTGCCTGGGCAGCGCATCGATTGAGACAGTACATGTTGAGTCACACTACCTAGTTGGTGTCTAAGATGGATCCAATCAAGTACATATTTGAGAAACCTGCGCTCACAGGTAGAATTGCTCGTTGGCAAATGCTTTTATCAGAGTATGACCTCCAGCATCTCACCCTAAAGGCGGTTAAAGACAGCACATTGGCAGAGTATCTGGCACATCAACCGGCTGAGGATTACCAGTCCATGCAATGTGAATTCCCAGATGAAGACATCATGGCATTGTTCGACGAAGGAAAATCCCAAGATGATGAAAGGTGGAGAGTACTGTTTGATGGTGCCTCTAACATGTGGGGGCACGGGGTCGGAGCAGTGTTGATCTCCCCGGACAATCGTTTCATACCATTCACGGCAAGGCTGAGTTTCTACGTCACAAATAATATTGCAGAGTATGAGGCGTGCATCTTAGGCATACAAGCGGCCCTCGATTGGAAAGTCAAAAGGCTCGACGTGTCCGGGGATTCAGCTCTAGTTGTTCACCAAGTAAAAGGTGATTGGGAAGCAAGAAACCCTGATTTGATCCTTTACCGTGACTACATTCAAGAGCTAATCAAGCCCTTTGAAGAGATCACCTTCCAGCACATACCTCGCAATGAGAATCAACTGGCCGATGCCTTGGCCACTTTGTCTTCCATGTTCAACGTCAACTGTGACAGGAACTTGACGTGTGTCAGAGTCCAACACCGGGGTCAACCTGCTTATTACCATTGCATGGCAGTTGAAGAGGAATCGGGCAGTAAATCTTGGTACCATGACATCAAACAGTATATCACCAGCAGAGAATATCCCCCCGGCGCTTCAGAAAATGATAAGAGAACACTCAGGAGGCTGTCGATGGGTTTCTTCTTGAGTGGAGACGTCCTTTACAAGAGAAACCATGACTTGGTTCTCCTCAGATGTGTAACAAGGGAGGAATCAATAAAGATCATGCAAGATGTTCATGAGGGCTCATTTGGAATTCATTCCAGTGGGCACACAATGGCTAGAAAGATCCTGAGAACAGGTTACTATTGGCTGCAAATGGAATCTGACTGTTATAGCTTTGCAAGAAAGTGCCATAAATGTCAAATTTATGCAGATCACATCCATGTACCACCAACCTCTCTGAATGTCCTGAGTGCACCTTGGCCTTTCTCAATGTGGGGCATGGACATCATTGGTCCTATTGAACCCAAAGCTTCAAATGGTCATCGTTTCATCCTGGTTGCTATCGACTACTTCACCAAATGGGTAGAGGCTGCTTCTTATCCCAATGTAACAAGGTCAGTGATTGCTAAGTTCATCAAGAAAGATTTGGTTTGCCGCTACGGCCTTCCGAACAAAATCATCACAGACAACGGCAGTAATTTGAACGGCAAGGTGATGAGGGACTTATGCAAGGACTTCAAAATCCAACATCACAACTCTTCTCCCTACCGTCCGAAGATGAATGGGGCAGTTGAGGCAGCCAATAAGAATATTAAGAGGATAGTACAGAAAATGGTAGTAACTTACAAGGACTGGCATGAGATGCTCCCCTTCGCCTTGCATGGGTACAGAACCTCGGTGCGTACATCTACAGGGGCAACCCCTTACTCGTTGGTTTATGGGTCAGAAGCTGTTCTCCCCATTGAGGTTGAAAAACCCTCGCTGCGGGTATTGATGGAGACCAAATTAGAAGAAGCAGAGTGGGTTCAGGCTCGTTTTGACCAATTGAATCTCATTGAAGAGAAGCGAGTAGCCGCCTTGTGCCATGGTCAGCTGTACCAACAGAGGATGATGAGGGCTTTTGACAAGAAAATCCGTCCTCGGGAATTCCAAGAAGGAGACCTCGTGCTCAAACAGATCTTGCCAATCCAGACGGATCCCCGTGGCAAATGGGCTCCCAAATATGAAGGACCTTATGTGGTGAAGAAGGCATTCTCCGGAGGGGCATTAATTCTTGCAAACATGGATGGAGATGAAATCCCAAATCCAGTGAACTCAGATGTGGTAAAGAAGTACTATGCCTAAAGAAATAGACAGAAAAAGAGAAAGATGAGCCAAGTAAAGTTTAGCTCGCTAGGTCGAAAACCCGCAAAGGGCGGCCTAGGCAAAATCAGAGCGACCCGGTGGATTGAAAACCCGCAAAGGGCGATCCAGGCAAAAATTAGGGTCAGAAAACTTGGACTTGAAAAAAGAAAGGCAACTAGCACTCCCGAAGGTTTGGATAAGGGGTTGATCAAGGTCACAAGTATGAACGGTGGGCACCGTTACTTCAAGGATAGAATCACAGGATCTGTTCCTTTTTCTTGTATTTTATCAGTTTAGAATAAAGATTGCAATTGTACTTTCAACTGGCGTGACTTTCTGCACGACCAGTTTCCATATCAGTAAAAGTCCAACTTTTCTTTCATATGTGTGCTTTTCGTGTCTTTACTTTCATTTATTCAATTTCTTTCAAAATAATGATTTTATGATTGATGAATTTGAATTGCAAAACATGTGCATACATTCAGAGCATTACAGATTATTACGAAATCTTTGAAAATCACAAAAGGAAATGGTTTCCCAGAATGGGTAAAGTTGCAAAAAAAAAAGTCACATGCACTGCCACCTTAAAATAACAAGATCATTGCAAACCAGCGCGCAACCCTTGCGTTATCACCATCCTGGAACGGTCTTCGTGTCAAGTGCCACAAGTCCCGCGGATTGATTTAACCAGCAAAAAAAAAAACATTTTCATATCATTCATCATTCCTATATCATCCATGTCGTCAGACAGTAGAGCATTATACTTTCATATTCGCATCCCAGAAGGGCGAAAGGATACAGAAGAAAAAGAAACAGAAGAAAAGAAAAAGAAAAAGGAAAATCAAACAGAAAAAACATCTCACCAAATCGATCATTGCATCCATGTGCATCCCAGCATCAAAAGCCTGCATTCCATGCATCATTCGAAGCTTCCCAATTTTCAAAAAGAAACTCAGTTGCTTTGGACTCGTTAGTCCCCAAAATTTTCAAAAAAGTCAGTTACTTTGGACCAATGGGTCCCCGAAATCTCATTTTCAGAAAATCATCATGGCACCGAGTTAGTGAACTCCATCAGCACAGAGTTAGTAAACTCCCACAGAGTTAGTGAACTCCTTCCACAGATCACAACGTCGCGTACGAGCGCGCGGCAGATCCTACAGACTTCGTTAAGTCCATCGGATTAATTGTGTCAACCTAAGGCATAGCGTAGATCCATTGATCATATCAGTTCCGGACCTGATATTGATCGGCCGCTCGAAAAGGCCACCCCCAGAGCTCGGACTCGACGAGAGTCCGTTAAAAGGTTTTAGGCAACCTCCGAATTCCCCAATTTACGGCACTTCCCATTTACTGCTTTCATTTACTGCTTTACGCAATTTACTGCTTTCTCGTCGACGCGACAAGTGTTGACTCTCTCTCTCTCAAAAAAAAGAGATCAAAGAAAGGAAACAAAAAAAAAAGAAAAAAGAAAAGGAAAATTCGGGTTTCTCTAAGTAGACAAAATTGGTATCATTTCTGAATTCTTTATTTCTATTTTGCCTCGGAATATGTTTCGGCCAATTCATATTCATTGGTAAAATCCAAATAAAGAGGGGCAGCTGTCATACCCTAATTTTGTCCGCCTAGGTTTAAAACCCTAATTTTCCGCAAAAAAAATAAATAAATTGAGAAGTGTGGTTTTATTTTGAAGAGTGAAGAGCATTGTGCATGCATTTTTGGGTTTTAAAAGTCATTCTAGGGCTTTTAAATTCATTGTTAGAGTGGAAATGCATTTGTTGTTAAAAAACAAGGTTTTTAGGGCAAAAGGGTATTTTGGTCATTGTCAAAAATAAGATAATTTCTCATCAAGAATCATTGTGCAATTTTAGAGAAATTTATTTGAGGCAAAACATTTTTGGTCATGTATGTATGTATGCGCATGCATGCATACATTGTGCACAAAATTTCAAAAAGGATCAAAAGGGAATATTCTACAAAAAGTTCCAAGATGTGATTTTTATGACATTTTTGGTCATGGTGATCACATAAAATGGCATATTCCTCAAGATACCTTGTATGTGGCTCAAAGTGGTGTATTTTTGTACAATTATCTTGAAAAGAATAATCAAAAATAAAAGGAAAAGGGAATGGTCTCATAATAGTACAATAGTACAATTGCCAACTTGCAAAACTTGGTCACCAAGGCCCCTCCCAATGTGTGTCGCCTATCCCTCTCATTCCCTCTCATATTTTCATTTTTTGACCTCAATCCATGTGTGATTCAATCCTCACCCTCCATTCAAATTTTAGATGCAATCCTAGGGTGAGATGAGATGCACAATGACCTAACTACCCTTAAACCTAATTGCTTTCTATATATATACCCTATTAACCTCACCTCACAAAAAAAAAAGCTTTTGGCCTCACCATTCACTCATAAACCCTAGCACACAACTCCCTCCTCACCTTCTCTCCATTTATGCGCCACCCCCTCTCCCTTCTCTCTAATTCACTTCTTCATTTCTCATCTACCCACACACATTCAATCCATCTTCCAAGCCTAAACACTAATTTTCAACCATCAATCCTTCATAAAATCACACAAAAGTTCAAGATCAAGGGTCATTTTTTGGAGATTGAGGACCAAGCTTGAAGATAAGTTGATTTGGTTGATTGTTTCTTCATCTATTGTGTTTATTTGGAGCTCATCTTAAGGTATGTGATTCCTAGACCCCTTCTCTTGTAAATCCTTGCATAAAGTCATCATTTCTTGCATATTTGTGAGATTTCCACTTCCAAAAATGTAGACCCTCTCTTTTAACTTCATTTTTATGCTTGTACATATGTTAATGAATCTTTGTTTTGATGCTTTGATTTTGGGGTTATATGCATGATTTTGTTGTTTTAATAAAATGTTATTTGCTTTGATGATAATCTCGCATGCTTCAAATAAATATGTGTTTTATGATTTTTGTTGGTTCTCATGGTTGAATCTTGTGAATAAATGTATCTATGTTTTGGTTATGTCATTCGCTTGCTTGATTTGGTTGACTTGTTGAAATAAATTGATGATTGGCCATGTATGTATTTCGCATATTTTGAGATAATTTGGTTTGATGTTGATTTTTGGGTGTTTGTTGGCTTAATCTTATAATTATTTGAATATGAACCATGATTGTGAGTTTTTGTGCCAAAAGGAATGGTTACAAGATGTAAATCTTGATTTCCTTCGGCTATTTGGTTCGCATATGTTCAATAATTAGGTTTTAATATTTGATTTGATGCCTTTTGAGGTTCAATCGTACAATTGCTTGGAAATGAACCTTGATTGTGAATTTGGGTCGCTTAAAGGAATGGTTGCAAGATGTGTATCTTGATTTCTTCGGGCTAAAAGGTTCACATACTAGGGTTTATGAATTGATTTTGTTAAATTACTTGTTTAAACTTGCAAATATTCAAACCTATGTTGTTAATTGTGAAATTTGTGATTTGAGAAGATGAATTTGGGTTTTGGTTCATTTATGGTCCACAAATGATCTTGGGTTATGCTAAGTTGGCAAGAGATAGGTTAGTTTAACCTTGATGCCTATGCTTGTAAGCATTTAAAAATTCAATTCCCATTTGATGTGCTTGTGAAATGTGAGCAAAAAGGGGTCTATAAACAATTGAATTTGCGCACATGATTGGTCTCCAATGACCTTGATGCATCCTCAAGTTTAATCATGCTTTCTTTGCTCTTTGAGTTTATTGTAAATTGTTGTTTGAAGCTTGTGAAGTTTTGGCAAAGGATAGGCCACTTAGAGCCTTGATGCACCATTGCATTGTCTTAATAAATTGCAAAGGATAGACCGCTTGGAGTCTTGATACACTTTCCATTTCTCAATCGGCAAAAGATAGGTTCATTTAACCTTGATGCACATGCATTTTGCATATTCATGCATTCTTACCTATTCTTGCATCCTTGCCTACTCATGCATTCTTGAATTAAAGCTTGGTACTCCATGCTTGATATACTTGTTTATGTGCTTGTGGTGCATTAAAATGTTGAATTGGTGTTCACAATTTGCTTGTTTTGATTTCCACCAATTGTTACTCGTTAGTAACTCTCCAAAACTTCAAAACCATGTTGCATACAAAAAACAACTTGTTACTCGTTAGTAACGTTCCAACTTCAAAACATTTTTTTGCATTTACATAATCATTGATAAACAACTTCACTTCTTCTCAAAACAATTCCAAACTATTTTTCACAAATCAAACTTTGTTGAGGATAATGCGAAGCCTTTGCTTGCACGATTGTCAACAATGGGGTGCTAGTGGTGATCACTTGGAGTCTTTGCTCAATTGATTATCATGAACACTCATTTTTCAAAAGAACTCTCATTTCACAAATTAAAAACTTTGTTGAGGATAATGCGAAGCCTTTGCTTGCACGATCGTCAATAATGGGATGCTAGTGGTGATCACTCGAAACCTTTGTTGTTTGATCACTGTGAACATTCAATTTTCACAATTAAACAACTAAAAAATAAAAACCTTTTCTCGACAACCGAGAACTACGTAAGCTTTGAATTCTCCATCGCACTGGGAGATACGTAGGAGCGGGTCACATTCCCGTCAAGCACGACAAATGAAAACCATTTTCTTTTCAAAAAAACAAACCCTTTTCCAAAACAAGGCAATTTCTAAAAACAAAACAATTTTCGAAAACAAGAACTACGTTGCTTTGATTCCCTCCCCAGGATACGTAGGCACGGTGCCCTCCCGTCAAGCGCAAAAGATTAAATTTTCCTTAAGTTTTTCCATAAAGTAAGGAGAGATAAAGAGAGATAAAAACAAAGCATTTCTTAAATCAACCTTTTAAATCACACGTCAAATCGAGGTTCCCTTTCAGTAGAAAGGATGTGTGGGGTGCTCGTACCTTCCCCATGCATAACCGACTCCCGAACTCAAATCTCGTGGTTCCAAGGACCATTGTCTTTCAAGAAAGGTTTTTTTTCAATGTTTTACCTCTAAAAAAATATTGGTGGCGACTCCAATTCATGTTGTGCGAAGAGAAATCCCTCCAAAGGATTTTTCGGGGTGCAACAATAGTGAATCAAAATACCTATTTTCGAATCGTGAATCGTATTTTTTTTTTTATAAATTGTGAGATACGTGATCATTTAAAAATGACATTTGTTAATAAAAATAAGAAAACTAAGCTAAAAAGTACTAACTGATATATCGTATATAGACTTCAAAACAATTGAATATATTCAAATCATAAACTGAAGACCAAAAAACAAAGAATAATAGAGGAGAAGGGAGGGTGTGAAGGACTATGTATGCAGACAATTTTAAAAAATCGTATTTTAGGAGGGAGTGCAAATCAAAAACATAGTGTGCTAGGGTTGTTTGTTAATCAATCTGCCTGGGGGTATTTAGAAGGATTGCTTTTGGCTTATTAAATCTCATTTAAGAAATATTACCGAAAAACAATTTGAGCAGACATTTTAGCAATGTGAATTCATATTGTAAGATTCAGCAAAATTCATGAATCGTGAGATTCAGCAGGGCGAATAGAGGTTCATGATGAGATTCAGATGCAAAAGAGATTCACACTAAGATAAATATCGATTTTGTTTATTTCATATGAAATCGGAATACGAATTGTAAGATACCGATAACCATGTTTGCAACACCCTCATATTATTATTAAAAAGGGAAAAAAGTACAACTCAACGGAGAACATCAACCAAAACCCTTGAAAACATTACGCAGAAGAACAATAAGGCAATCACAATCAATTCCTAACAAAATCAGAAATAGAATGTGCAACGAAGTCTCTCAATTAATAGAAAAACACAATGATTACCCTCCATAAAATGGGAAAGTTAAAACCTCATCTCAGAGACCCGTTTTGTGGGTGAATTGGCCAAACCAGGACACTTCATTGCAAATAATTGGATTCAGTTGCCCCAGCTCAAATTTGATAGCATACCTTCCTTGTTTTTTTTTTCCCGATTTTGTTGTCTTAGTTTCTTTCTTTGTGTTGTAGACCGCCTCTTGGAGACCTGGAGACCTGACTATCCAATTTGAGTAGTATTCACCTTACAAAGTATCATCAATAAAAAGTTGACGACCACTGGTAAAGTTAAAGAATACTACTCTGATCTAATTTATAAGCAAAAAAACACTTTTTAAACTTATCTATATTTTTGTGTCAAAAAAAAGTTCATCTATATCTTGTCTATATTATAAACTAAATTCCTCCATCATGGTATATTAATAGTATATAGAAAAGTTGTTGTTTTTAAAGACTCTTGTTAGATCATCCATCATGATCACCGTTTGCCAGTTTGCCACGAGTAATAGTGTAATTGAGTAATGAGTGTTTAGATTTTAGATGCTTTGGTGTCGTTAGCTGTCCCAGTTTGATGGCAAAACTAGTAAAAATCTAGTTACACTCCTCATATATTTATCCCCTTCAACCAAAGCAACTAAGGAAAGAGTCGCAGGAAAGTAGTTCAGTTAGCGAGCTAATGAACATGAAGGAATGCAAAATTACAAGAAAGAGGTCTCGGGTTCAAATCCCGAAAACTAACATTCCCCCACCCTACTAACATTTGCTTATAAAAAAAAAAACTAAGGAAAGAAAGAAGAGAGAAAAAGCAACAACTAACAGAACATAAGGAAATTTTGTCATTAAAAAAAAAACAGAACACAAGGAAATGGAGTTGATTAATGTGTACTCATACTATTTAACTACTTATGGTAAAAGAAGAGAAAAACTCTAGAAGAAGTGTCCGAAAGACCCTGTAAAAAGTGAAAACAACTTTGGTTGGAAATCAATGTCACCACCACCCTCAGATCCAAACGGCACCGGAAGTTAACTACTCATACCCAACAACAACTTCAATCATCTTACTATTTTATCTTCCTTCTTTCTCACTCTCCCTCTCTCTTTCCCTAACCTCGTAGTTGGACTCGGTGGTCGTGTTGCGGCAGTGTCTCCGTAGCGTTGAAAAACCACCAACAAAACCGCATGTCGGGAAATTCGGTTCATTCCTCAGTTCGAATAGTACCAGGTAAAATTCTTCCACTTCTTTTCACACTTCGCTTTGTCCCGCGGCTTTTAATTATTCCTTAGCTTTTATCATGCATCTATCTATTAGGGTTTCTTTCTTTCTTTTGCCAACTTCAAGAGTCGTTAATTTGAACTTTGTTGTGTGATTGCTCACTGGATCTGACGCTCAATTTTGATTCCCTCTTATTTTTGTTACTGCGCAAGTGCAACAACTCAGTGTATTGCCCTGATTTTATAAATTGATGAATTATTGATTATTTTTTGTTTTTATTTAGGAAAAGTAGGGTAAAGATAGTGTCTTAAATTGCTTCTAACTAACTTGTTAGAGAGGGTGGTTGATTTGACCAATCATGTGAAATTTATGAAACTGAAAAAAGGGACTAACAAAATTAGGCAATACTTTACTGTCTCATTTGTAATTTTTAATACCTGAATTTTTGGAAATTAGTGATGAAATTCTTTACCATGTAGGTTAGATGTTTGTGACTTGTGTTTAGTCACGTTGTCATGTTTCCATAGCTTGTTGCATTTTGTAAACTGCAGCATTTTGTTGAAGATAAAAAGGAAGGAAAATGAGGATGAGGAACAAATACAAGAAACCAACAACTTTACGTTGCAATGCAGGGAGCAGATGGTCATCAACATTTGTTTTGGTACTGAGCTTATTAGGATGCCTTCTTTTGCTTCATTTATATTCCTATATTCATCACACAGAGAGACCCGGCGTGGAGCCTCAATTGCGTGCGAGTCATCATCATCCACAATTCCGGGAACTTCAAGATGTGGAAGAGGAGGACCTTCGGGTTCCCCCGCCGAGGGGAAAGAGGTCACCAAGGGCAGCAAAACGCAGACCTCCTAAACGGACTACGTTGATTGATGAATTCTTGGATGAAAATTCCCAAATGAGGCACGTGTTTTTTCCTGGTCGTAAAAGAGCTATAGATCCAATGCAGGCTGTTGAAAATGAGAAGTACTACTACTATCCTGGGAGAATTTGGCTTGATACTGATGGAAATCCTATCCAAGCCCATGGCGGGGGCATTCTGTATGATAAAAATTCTAAGACATACTATTGGTATGGTGAATATAAAGATGGACCTACCTACCATGCTCACAAGAAAGGAGCTGCTCGGGTAAGTCGTTTTAGTTGAGATAACTCCTTTTTTTTTCTTCCTTTCTGCAAGTTATTAATTGCCGTTATGTCCATAGGATTTAAATTCTTATGTAGCTTTAAAGGGGTGTTAGTGTTACATGTGATGTGGTTAACATCTTTTTATGCTAGAGCAATGTCTACATGGCTGCATTTTTATTTATTTTGGAAAGGAAAAACAATAAGGGTTCTGGTAGGTAGGGGTGTGCAAAAAAACTAGTAAACCTAAACCACACCAAAAACCATATTGGAACCATTATGAAAAGCCCATGCCACTTTTTAAAAAACCAGTTGGTAAAATTTTAGGTTGGGGTTTTTTTTTTTTTTACATGAAACTCGCCTTGAGAGCCACAGATCATCGACCGACAAGTTTACAAGGGAGTTGTTAGGAACCCAAGAAATAGAATAGGAAAAGTATACTGTTTATTGAGAAAGAAATGGGAAAGAAAGGTAAGAATAGGAGAGATTATCTCCTTCGAGGGAAACCCTCTTCACAATGGAGCCAATGCTCTATTCTCTAAACAATTACAATTCTGAATACTCCTTCCCTCAACGTGCTAGAGTCCTCCTATTTATAGTTGATAGGAGCTAGGACTCTAACTAACCTCTTATCCTAACAAACTAACTGCGCTTATTACTAACAGCCCATTAACAGTCCCTTATTACAAGTCGTAACAGGCGTGGTTGAGGGAAAGCATCTTCATTTGTATCAGAAGATTGCATGCTAGTGCCTTTGTGTGGAATATTTTTTTATTCCATTCCCATGTAGATGTTAATTTGAGCGATACACTTAGCAGTTAGCACCAATAGGTGTTTTGTTTTTTATCTTTGCTTTTCCTTCTTGCTCTACATTATGAACATGATGAAGTAAACTTCTTTCTCCAAAAATCTTATGCTCTTTCAATTACTTGCATACTTTGAAATAACTAATTTCCAAACTCTCATGGCTATAGTATTGGCTCTGTATTACCATTTACCTCACTTTCAAGTAGCTACCAAAGGAATGCACTTTATTATTTATGTTTTTCAACCAACCTTTATTGTATACTTTAATGTACATCCTTGTCTTTAAAATGGTAATTATCTCTCTCTCCACCAGGTGGACATTATTGGAGTTGGTTGTTATTCTTCAAAGGATTTATGGACCTGGAAACATGAGGGGATTGTATTGGCAGCAGAGGAAGCAAATGAAACTCATGATCTTCACAAGTCCAATGTGCTCGAGAGGCCAAAAGTAATTTACAATGAGAAGACCGAAAAGTATGTAATGTGGATGCATATTGATGATACTAACTATACCAAAGCATCAGTAGGCGTAGCAATCAGTGATACACCAAATGGTCCTTTTGATTATCTCGGTAGCCAAAGGCCCAATGGCTACGAAAGCCGGGATATGACAGTTTTCAAAGACGACGATGCTGTTGCATATCTAGTCTACTCCTCCGAAGACAACAGTGAACTTCACATCGGACCCCTAACCGAAGATTATCTTAACGTAACATCTATCATGAGAAGGATTCTTGTAGGACAACACAGAGAAGCACCAGCTCTATTCAAACATCAAGGCACATATTACATGATCACATCAGGCTGCACAGGATGGGCTCCAAATGAGGCACTGGCTCATGCGGCGGAGTCAATCTTGGGACCTTGGGAAACGATCGGAAGTCCATGCATAGGAGGAAACAAAGTGTTTAGACTCACAACTTTCTTTGCTCAAAGCACATTTGTGCTTCCTGTCACTGGGTACCCAGGAATGTTTATCTTCTTGGCGGATCGGTGGAATCCAGCTGATTTAAGAGACTCAAGATATGTATGGTTACCTTTGATAGTGGCAGGATCTGTTGATCAACCTATGGAGTATAATTTTGAGTTTCCATTATGGTCAAGAGTTTCTATCTATTGGCATAGAAAATGGAAATTGCCTCAAGGGTGGAACCCCTTTCAAATAATGTAGGTTGTCTTTGTACATTCATGGTCATATACAATAATACAAAAAGACTTGATATATACCTTACCTTGTTACGGGTCAAGAACTTGTTGGGAAGCTGGTGCATTACTCACATAAAGGAACACAGGAACACAAATCTCAAAAAAGTGCAGTGGTCTTGGCATTTGACCCCTTAAATATAGGGTAATTTGAGATTAATTGGAGGGAGATTATGAATGTGGAGAAAGATTACTCACTTGATTGGAGTTTTGCTAATAATGGAGCATGGTTGATTAGCTGTGCCACGGCATTATGTGTAAAATTAGTTATGTAAATTATTCTTTCATGTGTACTTTATGTCTTTTGTTTTTTGTTTTATTGGTTACGTTTTACACCATGTGGAATTGCTACAAATTTGCAGGAGATCATAATTTGATTTACATGAGATAAAAGAAAGAGTGAACAATATACGATTTTTAAGGGTCTTGGTTTTTATATATTATTTAAAAGTTTACCAAACTTAGATCACAAAAACCATTACTCTTGGATGGTTTTGGTGTTTTGTGGTGGAGTCCTTGTATAGGAGAATGAGAAATTGAGAAGGAGTAGCTTTTTGAATGTGGTACTTCAATTGGTAAAGTTAGGATACTTTTTGAATGTGGAATTTCTCAACTGTCCAATAAATATAACCAAAGCAACATTATTTGCTAAATGCCGTTCATAAGAGTTGTAGATGTTGTTAACAACTTTCTAATGGCATGAAGTCCATCTGAAAAGAAAATCTACAACTCAAGATATTGTTAACACAAGTGGTTGTCATGAACAACTCATCTAACATCACATCATGAACTTCAACATCAAAGTTAGCCTTATAGAGGTGGATGTGGGTTAGGAACTAACATGATAGTTGTAGATACGATTAGACCTACTTTAATATTCGAGTAAACTCTTAATTTGGTTTCTACACTATCACACTATCTCTTATTTGGTCTCTTAACTATAAAAATATAATAGATAGACCCAAAACTATTCTAAACCCATTAATTTAGTCCCTCAATTACCTTCTAAATAGGAGAGGTGGTGGATAGCTGAGGAACTAAATTGATAAATTTAGAATAGTTTGAGACTATTTATTATAATTTTATAGTTTAAGTTTATGAACCAAATGTGTGAATGTGATAGTTTAAACCAAATTGATGGTATACTCTTAATATTCAAGGTTGGGAATGAAGGTGAGGATTGCAATGGGTCTGAAACATGATGCCACGTGGGGTGGGAAGTGGTGAAGAGAAGGGCTGACTTATTGATTTTTTTTTGGGTGGTGATATTTTTGTTTTTTACAATTAAGTGGGAGGTGGAAAATGAAAGATGTTAATCCCATGACCCTTTTTTTTTTTTTGTGAAAACATGGCCCGACATAAAACGCTTCTGAAAAGAATGTAGCTCATTCTTTTCCCACCCCTCTTTAATTTCACACTCTCCCTTACACTATGAAATTACTAAAATACTCCTAACATTAATTAACCCTTTTCCCCATACTCTCCCCAACCCCTCCTCCTCACCTACCTCCAACCCTTTCTCCCAAGCCACCCTCATTATCCCCCACCTTCAGAACTTGGCAATACATTATAAAAAAAGGTTTGATTTCTCCCATACCATTCACAATTTTTGTTTTGAACACTAGCTTTTTGTGTTTCTTTTCTGGGGTTTCCTTCAATTCGGTTCCTTCGATTCGAGTTTAACGCACTTGATACCTTGGCACCGCCAAGTTTCGATACTTTAGTACCGAACATGTATTTTTTGAATTGTCTTATACACGCTCTTACCAAAGTACGGATACTCGCAGTACCAAACAACTAAGTGTGGAAACACTCCCCTATGTACACTCGCTGCTTTGGTACTGGTCTATTTTAACACTTTGGTACCGAGCGTGTATTAGGTTGCGTAGAATTGTGTTTTAACATCTTTCTTTTGTAATGTTTAATGAGTAGGGATGGAAGAGAAATGTCCAAGTGGGCCATCAGCTGGTGTAACTACAGACTCATTCTATTTTGTTAACGTCACTAATTCATTCACAACTCCAAAGGTATCACATTAGTCTATAGATTTCGGTGTTGTTATATTACTAATAACTAATCGACTATTGGTTTTAGGGTATTTTCTACTCGTGACAAGCTATTGATCTAGGTGCGCAATGTGGGAAAGTCTCTAGATCCAACAACAGACGGACTACGTACCCAGAAGGTTTATGCCATTTCTGCATGTGAAAACACGGTGCATATACAAGGCTATTGGGTTGAATTCCATACGGGCGGTAGAAAAATGTCATTGTCCATTCAGATTGAAAGGAATGTTGGTTAAGGATCTACGAGGATGAGTGCTAAAGGTTATGTGTGGTACTCACAACCACAAATTAGTTAGAGACTTTGAAGGCCATCCATATGTTGGTAGACTACCGGAAGAAGAGAAAGTTATGATGATTGATATGATGAAGAACCTTTTTTTTTAGATAAACAATATGATGAAGAACCTGATCAAGCCTAAAGATGTCTTGCGTTCATTCCAAAGTAAGAATCCTAATAGTCACACATCAACTAAAACAAATCTACATTGCACGTTCGAGGTTCCAGTCTAG
Organism: Astragalus glycyphyllos; assembly: GCA_963573325.1. Lineage (NCBI taxonomy): Eukaryota > Viridiplantae > Streptophyta > Magnoliopsida > Fabales > Fabaceae > Astragalus > Astragalus glycyphyllos. The sequence goes on along the minus strand of OY754308.1, from coordinate 85,925,235 downwards.
TTTACGTACGTGCGCTGGCATATATAGATGGGCAGAAGACTCTAATATCATCAGGGACATTTGGACTCCATTGCGCTTGCGAATACAAATTCAACACCATCTTGTTGATTGATTCTACCTATAAGACCAATTTATTTTAATTGCAAATTTGGCCCAAACTTCCTTTCTTATTCATTCTTTTGTAAATTAATGTCGGCAAATTATAATTCTTCCATTACTGTTGGAAAGGGTAATTATTTTCTTTTTCCAATACGGATTAATACAGACAGATGTTCTATGAGTTGGAAATTATGCACTGGAGTTAGCTTTCTACATTGAACTCGGTCCCATAAAAAGGAATAAAGACATAAACCTGTCATTGTCATTGCTATAGAAAAAAAGATACTAAAGCTTGAAAACCTGCAGAAGAAGGTATGGGCCAACATAAAACTACCTTTAAAAAAACACCAATATATAGTAAATACTTTTTTTTTTCAAATATGGGAAAGGTAAAAGATGCAAAAGTGTGGAGAAGAATGCATATGTTAACGTGGAGAGGGGGCAAGTCTCATCAGATATGCAACCCTAAAAAGATGAACCCACTACTACTATTCATATTATTTCCTTTTCATTGTTAATGTTATTATTGCTTTCATGGGAAAAGGAGCCTCTTACTCGCGATGAAAGAGCTGATGATCAGGGTTTTGCGGGGGGCATGCAGAGACCAAAGTAAAGCTAAAACTTTTTTTACAAGTAAAAATTAACGGTTAGTAATTAGTTAGGAGCGAGAAAATATTAATTTTTAAGATTTCATGTCTTTTATCTCGTCAACTAAGCTATTTTCTTAAGACGGAGGTTAAGCTAAATTAAACATGGTGTCATATGGAAAGATGATAATAGAGTTTAGACTCAGAATGATGATGGGAGAAAATATAAAAGAAGAAGAAGAAGACTATTTCAAAGACAGCGTGCTGGCCACTCAATAAAACTCTTAACCCACTAATGACTATACACCTTTTAATGAGATTCCCCACTCAAACTTGGTGGCCGTCCTATGATTCTATTTTATTGCCAAAACACTAGATAACGACATGGTTTTTTGCTGGTTTATTATGGATATTATTGGGTGTGCATTTACATATAGTCATTAATTATATATACTCCTAACCTTATATATTAAAGTCCTAATATCCTTAAGCTGACATCATCTTTACACGCCAAAATACCAAACCCTACTTCTGTTGGACAAATTATTTATTAAAATAAATTAAGAGACGGGCTAAGTTGGCTAACTACTACTGATCGTAAATTTTGTTGAAAGCCTTAAAATATTGTCAATCAAACCATTGTCCTTCTTATTTAATATTAAGGCAAATATATGATCATCTACCAATTCCTTAGATGAGACTACTATATATGATATATCTTAATAATCATCTACCACGTACTTAGTCAATATGCTTATAAATTAGCCTATAAATAAATTTGGATTGTGACAATTAGTTTATCTTGAGAAATTAAGATAGCTATTAATAAAAACAATAAAATAAGTAGTAATGTTTGGGAGAATAATTTCACAACCACCTGGAGTTCATTACTATTTTTTCTTAGTTATTGAAAAGGTCCCTAGTGTTTTTTTCTCTCTTTGCTGGAAATGGTCTTAAGGCTTAATGAGACAACTTTTAAAAAAAATTAAAATGTGATTATCACTCACTCCAAATTAAAATGTCCTCCACAGCTAGTTGAATGGACAATTTCAGCGACATAGAAACGTCTTCATCCTAAATGTGTTTATAGGATAATGTGTGTGGTTTTTATTTGCTATTTAGTAAGCTAACAAAAAATATATTTATCATTTTTATACTTAAATTAGATAATTAAGTTTAATGAGTGCCAAATTGGTAACGTTCTTTTCTTTGGTCTTCATACTTCTTATTTTTCCCCTTTAATATAGAGTGGCAAAACTTGTTCTTAGCATATATTTAGGTATTGAGTGTGAGGGAAGTGCAAAATGGGGAAAATGAGTGTGTCAAAGAAAATCCTACTAATATTTGTGTTTAGAAAAAAAATCAGCCTACTAACATATATTAATATTTACCTTCTAAAAAATATCTTAAAAAACAATATATTAAAATTGCATTACATTTAAAATAAATTTGATGCTAGTAAGCGATATACTTTTTCTAAAAATAATTCATAACATTAAAGAATTTGAATTGAAGCCCTTTCTCTTAATTCATACACACCCACACGAACAGATTTATAATTTGTAATGCCATAACTTATAGTACTATACTTCACAAACTAAAAAATGAACACGAAACATTAAAAAAAAGAGTTAATTAGTTCATATGATTTTTTTTTCAATAATCAATACATTAAAAACTCCCTTGGTCCTACTAACCACTCTCATAACCTCCAATTAACCCCATTGTCTTACTTACCAAACTCATCAAACAAAAAAAAAAAACTCCCCTTAGTTCCCACGTGCTAAAAGAACCATGAACACGTGCGAATCACTGACTTATTCTACGTCAAGTCAAGGCCTCCATGCACTGGCCCACACCACCGGTAAATCCTTCCATGTCAAGAATATTCCGGCGTCGTTGCACGGCGTCATCGACCACCCTTCCTTATATCTCCTCAACAACGCTTTAACATCATCACAAACCTCTTCACTAAACGCCGCCGTATTCAACCCTCCACCATGCAAACGCCGTGACCACCGCGCCGCCGTCTCCCGCCGTTCTATGGACTCCGTCGGAGCACAAGCCACTAAATCAACAATCGCTCTCCCCGCTTCTCTTTCTAGCATCAAACACTCATTACTCGTCCTCGGAAAACTCTCTTCTAAAGCCTCAAAGTAAACCCTAAACCATCTCAAACATTCTTCAAAACCTTTCACAAACTCAAATCCATCGAAACCAACGTCTAAATCAGCTTCCTCTTCCACCACCGTAACTATCTTCGGCCGTAATCCACTCAACGAAGATATCAAAGCATCACGACGGTTACCAACGCCATTTATCGAATGCAATGCGTTGACACAGTTAACAGCCAAAGCCTCGTCGTCGTTAATATCTAACCGTGAAAAATCCAATTCAGAAAGATCGCCGGCGTGATGAATAACATTAAATTTAAACGGAACACCCATGAGTCTCGCGAATTTCTCCATTCTAGTGCCTATTTCCTTCATAACTTTTTGAACGGAGCCACCAGGTCTGGCGGTGACGACGGTGGTTAAACGGAGGTGAGGAGTATCGTCGTTGCGAGTGGCTAAAGCTTCAAAGAGAGTAGGCCATTGAGTGCAATAAGTGTCACTGAAATCAATAATGTGCAATTTTGATTCTCCTTCAAAGGCTTCTAAGATGGCGCCATTGGAAGCCACGTGGCCAAAGGTTGTCCAGGGACTAACTTCTTGGAATTTAAGAACCGTTTTCCTCGTTGATTCAAAGGAACATGTTTTTTCGGATGCAGAGGTTAAGGTACGAAAGGTTCGGTCACCTGCTTCAGTCATACGAGAGAACAAGGCTTGAAGAAAATAAGAAGCGAGTTTTTGTTCAGTGTCGCCGTAAGGTGAACTGAGTTCGTTGAGCATCCACATGAGTTGTTGAATACGAGTGCTGTTTTTGTCGGCAATGGCACGTGCGGTTTCAAGGAGGATGTCGTGGGACCACTTACCAGAGAGTTCGAAAGGGAAGTCAGTGGTGGTAGTGGGAGGAGGAGGAGTGGGTGTGGGTGTGGGTGTGGGTGTGGTATTAGTGGAGGTGTGGGGTTGATAATTAGGATAGTAGTGTTTGGAAGAAGAGGAGGAAAGGTCTTCATCATCCATGAAAAAGTTGAAGCATTCTTCGTCGTCTTCTTCTTGTGGGTAGTGATGATAGTTTTGTGATCGAGAGGAGGTGGTGGTTGTGGTGGTGGTGGAGTTGAGAGATTGATCGGGTTGGTGGTGTTGAAAACTCACTAGTCTAAACAAAGTATCCATTTATGAATATTTGAGACCCACATCAAATAATCTTTCTTTGTGAGCTTTAGTAATGCACGTAACGTGTTTTAAACGGGGATATAGTGTAGTGGAATGGATATCAATTTGGATTCTAGCTAGTTAACTAAACTTGGTAGAAAATATTTGGTTAATACTTTTCATACAGGGGGGAAAAGAAAAGAGATGGTGAGGTGGATTGAATTGCGCTTTCCTCTTCTTTTTGATGGAGGGAAGGGAAGGGAAGGGAAGGGAGGTGGGGTTGGTTATATTCTTTCTTAGTTTTATTGGGAGGATGGCTTCTTTGCTTTATTGAGCTATGGATAGAGAGAGAAGAGGGGATTGACTGAGAAGTGTTTTGTTTTGTTGGTCAACAACTAAAATGACTTTGGTATAGTAGGGTTTGTGGCCTAGCTGATGCTAAGAATAGAATTGTGTCTGACAAAAGATGAAAAATAACAAAGTGCGAGCAAAAGGTAGCGAGAAGAGATCCTTTTCATTTTTTGAGAGAGAGAGTGGGAGCAGGCGTGCCAAATTGCCAATTGGGTAGAGAGAGAGAGAGAAGAGTAAAGCTGCCGGCGTGAATCATCTTCATCAAACAAACCCACTATCAAGCATCATCAGCAAAAACCCACTCAAGTTTCTTGCCTCCTAATCCCTCTCCAAATCCTGCCAAAACTCCCACCAACTTTTTTTTCTTTTTCATACAATATTTACATAAACCAAAACATCATTATGTCATTTTATATAATACTCCCTCCGTCTCAAAATATAAGTCACCTTTGACTACTTCACAAAAATTAAGAAAATTAGTTGAGTTAGTTAATCTCATTAACTATGTATACTTTTTATGCTACTTTTCCTAATTTACCATCTATAATTCATTTCTCTCTCCTCTAATTAATTACTTTGGTATTCCAAGAGTTGTAACCATAAAGAATTAATTAGGGGTATTTTAGTCAAGAAGTAATAAATGCAATAGACAACTTAGAAATAGAACTTATATTTTGGAACAAATGAAATTCTTAAAAGAGACTCATATTTTGGGACGGAGGGAGTAATAATACTAGTATTGTTTTGTTCTAATACCAAAATGATCTCCTTCTCAAACTTCTAGGGCATGCCTTCTTACTTTATATGCACTCTTATTTGATGGTTTATAAGCATGCCCTCTAATCACCCCCTCCCCCTAGCACATTCAAGCCTTATTTATGATACCAATATATTTGTCCAAGTTTTGAGATGATGCATATGAGGAATGAACGACCCTCTCTTGGTTGAACAATTGAATAATTATAAATTGCTGATGATGATTCTAGTTTCACGGTGATTACCTCAAAATCTCATAGATATAACATTAGAAAAGATAGAAGAGTAAAATATGAACTTTAATTTATGTCACATTTTTACTTATTTTACATTTTTTTAATAAATTTGTAATTCATAAAAAAACAACTAAGATAAGTATTACTCCTGTCACTTGTTTTTTCTTTCTGCTAATATAGAAAAGTTTAGATGAATTGTCGAATATTAGGACTTATGGCCTAGAACCCGCCTTAAGGCTAACAAGGGATCATTGAAATCCTTACAAATTTGTTTTTTCTTTTCAAAATTACCCGTATCCATTACTTCAAAACCCAAAAAGGGTGACCTCCAAGCTAGGTATCTCAAGCTAGGTATCGCAAAAAAGGTAACCTAGCCGCCGCCACTGCTGTTGGGTGTTGGTTGTGCTCCAGCGCCTCTGTCCAACACTACTATCAAGAAGCCCTCTCTCCTCCATTGTCTCGCTCCCTCCATAGCTCCTTCTCTTCTCTCCTCTGATGCTATCAAACAAACCTGAACCCACACCATATCCTTTAAGCTTGCTAGCTGACCACCATCCTCACGCTCCTCACCCACCATCTCCCTCTGTCGTTCTCCAGCGCGGAACCTCTTGACCCTCCAGACCCTCATGATCCACTTGATTTATTCTCTATTCTACTGTCTTTGGACTCTTCCTATTCTACTAATCTGAGACCTCCCCCCTCAGCTCTCTCTCTCTCTCTCTCCACTCCCATTTGCGCTTAATGTCGGTTTACAGAGACTTAGGGATATCTAGCCTATCTACAAGGTATCACCTAATTTCTTGGGTTCTCAACTTCTAGTCTTTTTTCCGTATGGCCAATTGGTCTTCAAATACAGGGTAACTCTGGACTGTACTGTCTTACCCTTTGTACCAACTTTGTGGGGCTCAAGATTGGAGTTTGGGAGTCTCCTTTTCTGCTTGCTGGTGGTGCGAGCGAGCTAAAGATGTTCGTTGGGGGGGGGGGGGGGGGGGGGGGGGGGGGGTTGTGTCTCTACTCTGTGTTTCTGCCTTTTATAAAGTAAAAGTTCCCTTGGCCGCTTGGTCGTCTTTTACGAGGAAATGTTTTTCCCCATGTTCCTTCTGTGGGTTTTGTTTGTTGGCAGTGGTGACTCGCAGTGCTGCTCTGTGGGTGGCAAAAGGCTTTTGTTGCCTTGTTGGGTGACTGGTTCCTTGCTCAGTTAGCTTGCTGAGTGGTGGATACAAGGAAAGGGGATTTTGGTACATTTAGTAACTAGTCGGTGGTCCAAACTTGATGTTTTGTTGGTTTGTTTTTTCGGATGTTTTATTTCGTGTTTAATGCCTGCCTTTCATTAAGATTTGTTTAGTTCAGTAAATCGATTTAGTTTAGCTTAGGTGCTGCTCATAGGCTTAATTTATATTTTTAGAGCTTCAGCTATACCTGATGTATTCGTCCCTCGGAGGACTTGATGATGCTTCTACATAAGCTAGTGTCTTACATTCTGTGTAATGTTTCGGTGGTCTTCGTCTGTGATGGTATAATCAATGAAATTTTGCATATTTGACAACAACAAAAAAATACTTACAAATTATTAGCAGTGAAGTTTAAATTCACATCATATTTTTACCAATATTTTGGGCCTCTCATCCCTTGAATCGTCCTAGTCCTCAAATCTTTTAAAATATGTGATAGCAAAGAAAAAGTCTGCTTAACTTTCCATTGTTGGTCTAACTCAGCCTATACACCCTTAATTCTTGTTATTATAGAATAAAATCACTTCGCCATTTGTGGCCCAGCCTACCTCATTACAAATTGACGTCCCAATTTTAATTTTTCAATCCACGTCTGTGATTAATGTATATATCATCATTATATGGCTCGGAGGAGATTTGGGTATGTCTACATCTGCTTATTTTATTTAGGAACTATAATTGTTATTATTATAAGGTGGAGGGGCAGGGCTTCTTTGTATTTCTTCTTTATAATTAAGTAAAGTATACTAGTAAACGAGAGTTTAAACGAGAGTCTAAGGCCAACAAAACCGAGTACTTGTGGCCACAAAAAAAGGAATGCTCGAACTCGCTACACCTTAACCTATGGTGGATTTTGGTGCCATGAGTGTGGAGAACACAATTGATGTGTGATGATTTTACTCATAGTAATATATAATAATACTATACTTTGCTTGTTAAAAAAATTTAATGTTTCAAAAGGTTCTAGTAAACAGTTCACATACAAATTTCTTTCGGCCTTATCAAGACAATAAAATATTTCAGTATATAAGGCTAGTCGGAATTGGCTCCTCTCTTGTGTGCAGAGTGGTGTTGCGCTAGTGAGGATCGTCAGATCTAGAGTCAGATCCAAAGCGAACCAGATTTGACGATCCTCACAGGGGCAACACCATTCTTCGCACAGTAGAGGATCTGCACTCATTGCTAGTCTCTCATCTTCTTCTATCACAATCTTCATTTTCTAGTTAGTAATTCAAAATGAATCTTTTCAAGAAAGATAACAAACCCTAAATTTTTCAAAGGGCTAAAAATTTGTAACTAAACATTTGTTTCCCTAAGCAACTAATCCCGGACAGGATAGGACAGATTATTACCCATACTGAATGAAATGCATGGATAGAAATGGGAAAGGGGGGATGGAAAGTGGTTTCAAGAGCTTTTCCTTTTCATTTTTCTTCTATTATTGTTTCCCCTCATTGTGGTGGTGGGAGTGAAAGGGGTCCACTTTCTGATTTCATGCTCAACCAAGAGGGTGAAGATTTCCCAATTTGAACCCATCACCAGAACTTTATATTATATGTTTTGTTCGATTTAGCTATAAATATTAAAAGTTCCAATACCCTTCTCTATCCCTCCAACGAATAAATAAATAATATAAATAAATAAAACGAATGAGACATAGACATGGCGATTTTCTTTCCTCATATCCCATTTTATTTTTGAAAGCTAGTACATTTATAAGAAAGTGTATAGTTGGTATGTCATTACTTCAATCATTATACTAGTTAATTTTCGTTTGGACTGTAGCATAGATAAAAAAAAAGTATCATCACATTTTTTTAGTGTAGTACGTCGTTTTCATATACGTTAATTAACTTTTTTTTTCATTTATAAATAGAAAATCTAATTTCATGAAATAGAAAAAAAGAGTTCAAAAACATGGAATGGAGTACGGACTACTCTTCTTTATTAAAGTGATATATAACACATGCTGTATTTAATAATTTTTTTAAGATAATGAGTTTTATTTACTCTTAAATAGCAAATTTTTGGAAAAGACGGTTTTATTAATAGTGAGTGTCAAAAGTTACTCATAACCTATTACATGGAGTTAAAACTTCCATAGAACACAATCCTTTCATGTAAATCCATACAAGTAGTTAGTGAACAAAAATACTACCACTATGTTTGGTTGAGAATGTGAAAATAGTGACAAGTAAGTGAGAGAATAGAAAGAGATATTTTTAGTAAATGACATAAATATCCCTTAGGCTAAATATCACTTTTGGTCCTTTATCTTTGCTCAAAGTTTCACTTTCGTCCGTTTTGGTCCTTCATCTTTCATTTTCGTTTCATTTTGGTCCCTGCCGTTAGTTTTTGTTAACGGACGCCACGTTGGCAGTTAACTGCAGACGTGGCGTCTTAAATTCATTAAATGACGTGGCATTCATTATTGAGGTGGCAAAAAATTATATTATTTAACTCTAAATCAATTTACACATCAACATTTATCCTTTTTTAAATTTTAAAAACACAATTAACAAATAACTAAAAACATTAAAAATATTAATCTGAAATGTTTTTAAAAATTGAATTGGAAAAATTCCTAAATCAAAACTAGGGTTCATCTTCAAACTTCAAGCTTCAAGCTTCATCATCAATCATCAATCTTCATCACCAATCTTCTTCAAATCTGTGTTCGATTTTCTTTGCAAATCTGGGTTCGATTTTCGTTTTCGTTTTCAAATTCTGGGTTTGGTTTTCGTTTTCAAATCTGGGTTTTAACCCATTTCGATTTCTAGCAACAACAGAATCTGAATTGTTTCAATCTTCAACAACAAACCCATTTCGATTTCCAGCAACAAACCCAATCATTTCAAATCGTTCTCATCTTCCATCGTTCCTAATTTCGTTTCTGGATTTTGAAGAATTGGGTTTTGGTTCTTCCATCGTTCAATCGTTTCTGGATTTGTGTTAATGAAAAGATAGATAATGGTAAAAACAAACTCTTATTACTTATGAAACCCAAAGAAGCAACAGAACACTAGCACAATATTTGATAGCCAAAAAGAATCATTGTTTCAAATGGTTGATTTTTGGGTTCTAATTTTTTCCCTGTTTTCCCAAACTGTTTTTAAATATCTCTATTAAACTCTACATGTAAATGAACACCAATTTCACTGGTGGAAAAACTTGACATGTTGAAGAAGAAGAGGAATTTGTGTGCCTGATTGGAGAAGAAGAGGATTGAAGAAGAATAATCTGTGTGTCTGATTGGAGAAGAAGAGGATTGAAGAAGAGGAATTTGTGTCTGATTTTAGTTTTTTATGTTTTGGGTTTTTTAAATTAAAAAAACTGAAATGCATGTGTAAAATAATATTAAATTAAATAATACATTTTTTTGCCATCTCAATAATGAATGTCACGTCATTTAATGAATTTAAAACGTCATGTCAGCAGTTAACTGCCAGCGTGGCGTCCATTAATAAAAACTAACGGCAGGGACCAAAATGAAATGAAAATGAAAGATGAAAGACCAAAACGAACCCAAAAAAAGATAAAGGACCAAAGTGAAACTTTGAGCAAAGATAAAGGACCAAAAGTGGTATTTAGCCTATCCCTTAATAAGAATTATATGTGATTCTTTTCTAAAAAAAGAATTATATGTAATAAATAGTGAGGATAAATATGAAAAAGAAAAGACAAATTTTAAACCAAAACCAGATGAAAGTAAAATTGTGAAACCAACACCATTTTTTGAGCTTTCTTTACTTCTTGACCGACCGCATTCCAAACAAGAGAAAGTTTTTCAATCTAGGTGTTTTCCATCCTTCCTCTATCTTTCCTTTAGCTTTCCCCTACATCCAAACATATTCTACTAGAACGTAGAAAATGGTACTGGGAAGAGATGGCAAAAGAAGAAAATAAGGGGTGGGGATAGCAATACCCCTTAGTAGGTTGATATTCTACACTGAGTGAGTACTTGGTTACTGCACTAAAAAGACTAGCTAGCCTACCTAACTAGAACTGTTTCTGTGAAGGACAGACAACATTGACTGAATTTTGCATCCACGCCAGACAACAGAACAGGAATCAAAAAATTCTCTGCAACCAAAATTCGTTCGGATAGATAACCCTGAAAACGAGGACAAAGCGGTGAAAAGAGATTTACATGGTGGAATAGAGTTAAATAATTTTTAATATTATTTGTATATTCTGTCTTTTAATCAAATCCATAAAGAAAATTATGAAAATCCTGACAAGGAAGCAACGTAACATAAGTGAAACGTGAGGGATAAAAGGGAAAACACACTTGAAAGTTGAAACAAAATGATTCTATTCTTACATCCAATAATTTAACACTTATTGTACAAAAAACCTGAATGGCGTGCAAAATATTTTTCCACTATTCTGTTAATTTTCTCAACGGAAATATGATTGCTACAAGAACAGATTATACTGATTTGCAAATTGTACGAAATTGGGAGCACTACCATGAAGAAAAATCTTTAAAATCACCACTGACTAGTGCTTTTCTTTTCTTTCCTACAACGGGTGTACTAGTGTCAATAGTAGCAGATTCAGCTTGACCATTCTTAGCTTTCAAGTACTTCCCAACACCACCACCACCACCACCAACCCCTGTACCTCCAGATTCAGATATTCCAGCACTAGGATTGCTATACCATGAGCCAACCTTATTCTGAAAGTTAAGCCAAAAAAGTTCAGAGGATTAGTTAACAAAAAAGTGAGAAAAAATATAACGAATAGCTAATAAGAGATATCTGGTATATTTTGGAACAAACATTTTCTTCATCATTTGCATCCTTCTCTTTGGCATTATTCTGCTCTTCTTCCTCATCCGGTTCTGTGTAAGGATTGACAAAAACTGTGACACCTGTTATCTTGATTTCCTCCTGCAAGTAAAAAAAAGATATAGCACATGGTTATTGGATCATTTAGAAGACATTAAATGTCCCAGCATGCTTTGTTTAACATCAGCTCTTCAGACCAGTGAAAACTTGGCACCAATTAACAAATAAGCTCTTAAGACCTAAAGAGACATAAAAAGAGTATGCAACTGTACTTGACATAGTCCAAAACCTCAATGTTTACAAAATGATATGCAATACCAAAAATGAAAATTTAATGCATGAAAAACCCAAGGTCCAAACCAGACGGATGCAAAGGTACAAAACATAATCATGCAAAGTATGTAGCATGCCAGAAGAATCTACTTTTTTCAAAAAGCAGGTCCAAATTTTGGATTCATATGTTTGTAAATACAGTATGAAAAGAATAAAACCAAAATAAAAGGGGCTGAAAATAGGGGGGCATTCTATTGCATCAATAGTGAAAAGAATATAGGACTCACCAGAGGTCGGTCATTGTCATCAACAGGAACCTTTTCCATTACTGCTAGTGCAGTCAAGCCACCGACAACTCCTCCAAAAACTGTATGCTTGAAGTTTAAATGATTTGCGGATTTGTATAAGATGAAAAATTGGGAACCATTAGTGTGTGGACCACTGTTTGCCATGCTGACCACACCACGTCCAGAGTGGACTAATTTGGAGTTCAGTTCATCTTTAAAAGGTTTTCCCCATATTGATTCGCCACCTTTACCAGTACCAGTAGGATCACCACCTTGTATCATAAAATTCCTGCGTAAGATGGAATGTAAGACATCATCATGAATGTGACTTTTGACTACCTCCAGGGAAGAAACAAAGGTGATCACATTACCTAATGTTTCTATGAAAAGCAACGCCGTTGTAATATCCACGCTCACAAAGCGTGATAAAGTTCTCACATGCCCTGGGGGCTATATCACAATGCAGTTCAATGTTCAAATCACCATGTGTTGTATGCAGTTGTACATATCCCTTTTTCTTTGGATTCTTTTCAACTTTCACATATTCATATTCATTTTTTGTAACTGGATCGAATGCTGTTGAAGTGAAAGACCGGGAAGCAGCACCTGTAGTGTAACGACTTTTTACCTGAAATAGGGAACTTCATTAGAAGTTGATGATACATTACATAAAAAGGATCATTTAATTATGCACGAAAGGTCCAAATGTGGATCACTAGGTAAAATTAGGAATCTAACCATCTTTCCATTCACTGGCGCCCTGTCACCAGCCACGTGCATAGCTATTCTAGCAGCAGTTTTATCACTTGATGAGGCTTTAGCAGCAGCTGCACTTCTTCCGTGTACAGAGGCAGATGCAGCATCTACAATGCTAAGTGCCGGAGGAGCATTGGCCGCTCCATTTGAATTGGAATCTTCTTCAACACGCGACCTTGCAGCTAAGAGGGCAGCAAGAGCAGCAGCTCTTTCTTTTTGTGCCTTGCCACCACCTCCCCCATGCATTGCGGTTTCCTTTCCTTTCTCAGTTCCAAGCTCCTTAAGCATTTGCTTGATATCACCCGACACATTTATATTATAGGTTGGATCTGAACCCATTCTCAGTAATTCTGAGATAAGAAAACAGAAGATCTCAGCTAATAATAACAAACAACAAAAGCAGCAATTTCAAGACCAACAAGAGGTTTATAGCTGGCAAAAGCTGGAGAAGCTGCAGGTTGTACCATACCTTCATCATCAATTTTCAAGTTGTGTTTAACATGATCAAAATCCAGAAGAACCTTCTGATCAAGTGCATTAGGATTCTGCAACAAGCACATCCACATACATCAATATGATGTTAAGCCAGTGAGAGATAAAGGAACATTTAGAAACTGTTTTCATTCGAAGCAAACTCACCTGAATTGTTATAAGGTCATCCCTAGTAAATGGTTCATCAGTGAGGAGCTCCTTCCAATTTTTTGTCTTTATGTTCAACTCTTTAACAGCCTATTTTCCACAACTGACAAAATATAAACACCATCTAGACAAGTAACTTAGTAGTGTTAACACAAAGATGCTGAAAAACCAAACCTCATAGCAGAACACATTTCCAGTAGTCTTCACTGCAACTATGTGTGTAAATTCAGTGAAAACTTTGTTTAGCACTGGACATTGATATTCTCCTACAGAGTAACAAAGAAAGGCCAGTCAATACAAAACAGCCAGCAAACTGGATATATATGACAAACTGTTAGGTCTTTTTGTTTCCGCTAGTTAAGAGGCATAGTTAGTGAATCAAGTTAGGTTAGTTATAACTAACTGGATATATAAAGCATGACGCCTTTAAATAGAGAGGAGAGACTAGAGAATGGGGAGCTTATCAATTGGAAATAGTTGGGGATTTTGTAGCATTTGGGAGATTGGCAGAGCCTCAAATATCTGCTATTGTTCTATATCTAGGGGAATTCTTCCCAATTTTCTCTATTAAGATACCAGGTTCCTATCGACTGAAGATAAAAAACAAGAATTTGGGGAGCCAATGATCTTGGAAATAAAGGCAACCGATGAAAGAGAACCACAGCATGTGCGACATCTTGATGAAGGAGATAAAGTGGAGAATAAGACCAAGAAAGAAAGTAAGATGGAGAAGGTTGCCCGTCAGTTTCTTGATGATAGGTCTATCTGTTTCTGTTAGTTAAGAGGCTTACCTATTTATTCAGGTTGGGTTAGTTAGAAGAAATAAATAACGTAAGTTGCCAATAAATAGAAAAGAGAGATTAGAGAGTGGGGAACTTATAACTTGGAAACAGTTGGATTCTTGGGGCATTTGGAAGGTCGATAGAGCCTCTCTAAAATCAGCTATTGGTTCTATATCTAGGAGAGTTTTGATAGGTCTGTTATATAGTAGTTACAGTTGGTAAATGTTTGTTATAGTAGTTAACAGTTAGTTGGGGGGTTGAAGGGTTAGTTAGTTGCAATTGGTTAGTAAAGGCATGTTGCCTATAAATAAGAAGGGAGTGGGATAGAAATAATCATCTTGTCAATTGTATACACTAGAGGGCAACTTGGCTTAGGAGAGGGTTGGATCTCTTGAATATCCAGTAAACATTCATGTGATAGTCCAATTTCGTTCAATATATGACTCGGTACCTATCAACTGGTATCAAAGCAATTCGATCTTCGAAACGTTCATGGTGCGCAAGAAAATCAGTTTCAACCACCATGGATTCATGTATCTTCGAATTGGAACGGCGATTTCAAGAATTAGAGGTTCGCAATCAGCGTCGCTTCGATCGCCTCAATGAGCAAGCCACACGCATGGAGCAACTCATCGCTGCGATTCAGCTAGTGGTGCACCCCAACAACAGCTGGGGAGTCCCCAAGATGGAGCGTTTCATTGACTCAAAACAGGCTCATGATCAATCCAATCTTGTGAAGGACAGAATTGAAGAAACCGTTCTTGAAAAAGAAGAGTCTTCAAGTCAGAATTCCAAGAAAGACGACGCATCTACATCTTCAACGGGAAGCAAGAAATCAGATGTGGAAACTGAATATTGCAAGGTCCAAATATGGTCCAAGCGGAATGTCAGTTTGGCACTTAAGATGAGAGGCATCACGGTAAGGTGGAGAAGAAGTCGAGCAACCAAGGATTCAAGAATCATTTCCAAGAAAACTACACACCAGAAAGAGATGCGGAATTGCAACAACGAAATGGCTAGTTCGGAGTCCATGAGAGTTTCAACGGGTCTTGGGCCATCATTGGGACTATCAGAGCCGAAAAAGCATATTGTGACTGAACGAACAAGGGATGAACCGACACCACCAAAATCTCTTGGTGCGTTGCCAGTGACCAGTGCTCGTGTTTGTTCGCAGAGAAGAAAGTCAGAGAATGGGAAATAAACCACCGCTGTCGCCAAAGCCACCGGATTGGAGCGATTCCGTGGGAGGAGAGGGAAACGCGAACACGAATAGAGGAAATTGTGGAAAGAAGAAAATGCCATTGGTTCAACTACCATCACCACCAGAGTTGCCGGCCACCGTCGCAATTGACAAGGGCTGGTTGGACTTGACGTCGTCGTCGTTAACGTAGCGAGAAGCACGCAATGTGCAAGATGAAGCCAGAAGGGTACAGTGGGAATTACACCTAATGGGTCAGATCCAAGGAAATGTGGATAATTGGGACTTGGGCCTTATTCTAAACCAAGTGGGTCAAGCCCAAAATATTTCTGATAAGTGCAGGGAAGAGATTACAACAAGAAACTTGCTGTGGCTCTCATCGAACCCGACCCGAAACCAGTGCGAACCCGACCTGAATGTGCAAGGGAGATATATGCTGTCATCACCAATCGTGGTGTCTGATTCGTCTCCGCGGTTGCAGCTGCCGGAGCAGGTAGAGTCGCTATTGCCGCTTGCCAATCCCCTCACGCTGATCATGGGGTGGCTTTTGACGACACCACCATGGGTAGGTATAATAAGCTTTCAATGTTGCACTTATTTTTCTGGAAATGAGGCGACGTCAAGCGTGGAAGCCATCGAGTACTTACAACAAATGCAAGAAATTGCACAGTTCCTGTTTGATAAAATGTTTGTTCGGGACTCCATGGATAAGGACAGGGTGGTACGTGGGTACATTGAGAATAGCCTTTGTGGGGTTGCTATTGAATCAGAATGCGGTTGGAAGGGACAACTTGGCAATGCATATGGTGGGTGGCAGCGGATTCCTAACCTATTGAATCCAATGCACCATGAAGATGCTAGCAGCAAATTAATACCCAAGTGTAGTTGGAAGGTCATCACACGGGTGGCGCAGTGGTGCGTGGTGGGCTCATTCAAGCAATATTGCAAAAATAGAGTTTGGGGGTTTAAAAGGATAGAAATGACTTTTGTGACTCACAAGGAACTTGACACAAAGGTGGTTGATGCAACAAGTGTATTATCCTTAATGACAACAACTGAAGCTATGGTGTCTTATCTCTTAAAGGAAGATAAAGAAGTTCAGTCGACGCCTTGTGGTGTTAGTAAAAGTGGGTGGACACACTCTGATGTAGGCTTGATAGCTGTCTTGGACCAAGAGGTATGAAACCGAATTGTAGAATTCGTGGGGAACGTGTTGCAATAGTGACTGAAGGACTAGGTGTGGGGGGAATGGTTCCTCATGTTTGGAAGCAAAAGTTGGCCAAGGAAGCAAACAGTCTTTCTATGATTCCAATAGTTCCTCAATTGCAAGTAAAGCATGAATTGGCTGTAGATGGAGATTCTACAAAACCACTCATGATTTCTATTGAAAGATTATGGTTTTTAGATCCGAGAAGGCCTTGGAATGTCATGGGAGTGGTTCTTCCTCAACCTATTGAATACTTAATTTGGACCCGCAAACATGAAGGCATGGAGCAGGGCTGTTGGAGAGTGCACAACAAGTGCCACCATGAAGCATCAGCACATAAGGAAGGACAAGCAACATTGCAACCAGATTTTTTTTTTGTGACTGTTGTATACTTTCTTTTTTTCCCCTTTCTTTCTTAGTCACCTTGAGGACAAGGCGAATGTCCGGGGGGGAGTATTGATAGGTCTGTTATATAGTAGTTACAGTTGGTAAATGTTTGTTATAGTAGTTAACAGTTAGTTGGGGGGTTGAAGGGTTAGTTAGTTGCAATTGGTTAGTAAAGGCATGTTGCCTATAAATAAGAAGGGAGTGGGATAGAAATAATCATCTTGTCAATTCTATACACTAGAGGGCCATTTGGCTTAGGAGAGGGTTGGATCTCTCGAATATCCAGCAAACATTCATGTAATAGTCCTATTTCGTTCAATATATGACTCGGTACCTATCAATTTTCTCTAATACAATACCCAGGACCCTATCACAAATACATTCAAGAAAACCATGACGAGTGGAGTGAATGGATCAAACTGGTCATGGTAAGACATTATGGTGTCATTTCATGAGACAAATACATTCAACAAAAACATGGAACTTGCTTGTGAGTTGTGACAACCATTCAAGAAAACCATGGAACTTGCTTGTGAAAACCAAACAGTTTTGCATCTCTCATTGAATAACTGGAATTTTAAATTTAAATTTAGTAATCCAATTGTAATATAAGAAAAAAAATAGGAGAATGCCATACTTTAATGCGTACAACTAAGGAAAACTGACTAAAATGACTTGTAGATGAATACAAATAACAGTTTAAGTGGTCATTATATACACAGTCGACTGCATATATATATATATATATATATATATATATATATATATATGCATATATATATATATATATGTATATATATATATATGTATGCATAGTAAAAGGAGAGAAAAGAAGAAGAAAACTAAGGAAGAAAAGGAGACTGCTATTACATGAGAAGGATGCCCACTGGAAACGAATATAGACACTACAGATATGGAGGAGGATGTGATGGGAAGAAGAAAGCAGAGCACTGCCTGTGTATTGGAAGGGAAAGAAAGAACACAAAAGAAAACCTTAAGTTTCTGCTATTTCTGCTATGGCCACTATGGCATAAAACTGTATAGTGGCCGTCTAGCCCTTGAAGCAAAAGTCAAACAGCGCCACAGTTTTCATAGCAGAATGTTCAAACCCACTATGATATAGCGCATTTATACCCGCTATTTGACAACACCGGTGGAAATAGTGGTTGTGTGTGTGCGTGCGGGGGGGGGGGGGGGGGGGGGGGGGGGGGGGGTGTTTTAAATCCTAACGTCAAGCCCATAATGACCTTAAAAACTCTAAACACCCATCAAATGCTACCACAAAACCACACATATCTACTCTTCTCTCATTTATCTTTGCTATCTAATCTCATTCTGTCGCTGATCATACCTCAAAGGTCCAAGATCAGCTGCTCAGCTGCTCCTATGTCTTTTCTGTCATCTCCGGCTATGGTGCATATCTGGATTTGGTACACTAACCATCTTCAGAAGACTGAAAACCCCGTTTTCTATTCTTCTATTTCATATGTATTTCCTTCTTTGTTTTGTTCTATTTGTTTATCTCTTTTATCTCTTTATGATTTTGTACTCTTTGTTCAGTGGTTCGAGGTTGCTATCGAAAGGATGACCAACCAAAATGATAATTCACTGTCAACTAATCAGATTTCAACTCGCAGGCATGCAAAATTTAAACTAAAGGAGCCAGAACATGGCAGCATAAACTATATACTAATAATTTAGAAGCCAAGCTAATGAACTAAAATCTCATTCCAAAGATAAAACTTGCAATTTTCCGTAAACAATAAACCCACGGAAGAATCAAAGACAAAAAATTAAGCCAATAGAACACAAAAATAATGCAAAAGAGTAATAAGTAATAACCTTCTGAATTCTTGTGAAATGTTAGTGGAATGAGATCTTGCTGCTTCAACGGAGCTCCAGTAACGGGATGTTTACCATATTTTATAACATAAGGAGTTATGTGCCTGAAGCCAAATTGCAAAACCAAGTTATCAAACAAAACAAATATGAAAACTTACAACAATAACAAAAGGAATCACAAAGATACTCACATAACATCGAAAACACTGCCATCAGGTGTGCAAACTGGATACTCAAACGGCGTAAATGTAAGCCTGAATAAGAAAAAAAAGATGATTTTTTACTAAGAAAAAAGTAGAACGTAAAATTGAGTGAAAGGTGGAAGGTAAGAGAGGAGTTGAGAGAACGTACGCGCAGCAATAGAAAGGAAGACGTTTGAAAGGAGTTCGATTTTCTTTGGATTTGGCACCTCCCCATTCCGTTGCCCACTCAGTTTTGGTGATGAACATTCTATCTTTGCTGTGCTGCTTCTTCCCCATTTTTAGGGTTCTTCTGAATCACTACCGTGATTGATAGAGTTTCTACTTTCTAGCTTTCGCAGTTGCACACGCTAATCTAATATATAGGATTGTGCCTTCTTCAGTTTCCGGCGATTTTCAGAATCGGAGGAGCAACTCTGTATTCTCGCTCGGCCCTCTACCGCCTTCCTCAATTTCGTTCCTGGGTTCAGAATTTTTGGTGGGTTTTGACTTTTTTTTTTTACTCATGTTTTTGACATATTTTCTTGACATTTTTTTTTTAAACCAAGGTATCCCGTGCGCACAACTATAAAAACTAGTCTCTCTAGGTACTGAGATCTATTTAAATGGTTGACCTCTTTCACTGGGTATTTTTTCATACGCATCGGCCAGAGATCGAACTGGACCAAATGGTTAAGGAGCCCAAGTATCCACCACTTGTGTTATACCATGCAGGTTTTTGACATATTTAAGAACCGTTAAAAAATTAAAGACGGAAAAATGAAATTGGTTAGGCTATTTGGTAAGAAAAACTCGTAAAAATGCATTTTATTTTTTAAATTTTAAAACGAAAAAATTAATAAGGTGAATTCAAGTGTTTTTACTTAATAATTTCTATTTGGATAAGGCAATGTGTTACTATCACAAGGGTTCGGCCCCGTCAAGTCAACCGAAGGACCTCTCTGGTTGGCCTAGGAAGGAACCGGCTCCATCCTCCTGTAACGAATTATTCTCTAAACTCCGTCCGGCCAAATCAAGATCGATACACAACAGGGATTCGAATTGAATATGATCTCACTAATTTTGCCTTGATATTTCGCACATTACCTTATTTGTAGTATCTGTCATTTACGGAGAAGAAGGGAAATGTAATATATATATATATATATATATATATATATATACTAGTTCGAAAAACGGAAGACTTGCGACTCACCACAACTAGCTATTTCGTTGGCCAATTAAGAGGCTGGTGGGATCATTATCTCACGGATACCCAGAAAAAAGAAATTCTTTCTCATAAGAAAGAAATTCAAATTGAAGAAAACACCAGCAACATTACTTCCACCACTGGTGAGGAAGATGCTGTTTATACCCTATGTCTATCCATCTTACAGCATTTTGTAGGAACCAATATTCCTATAGGAGAAAAATTACAAACTCTCCTTCAGAATTTAAGATGTCCCTCTTTAACCCATTTTAGATGGTATAAAGATACTTTCTTGTCAAGGGTTTTTCAATTAAATAACCCTGATTCTACCCATTGGAAGTCTAAATTTGTAGATGGTCTACCTTATCTTTTTGCTGAAAAAATCAGACAATCTTTGAGAATGAAAAATGATGGCATTAATATTAATTATGCTGACTTGACCTATGGTCAAATTATTAGTACTTGTATCAACGAATGATTAGCTCTGTGCAATGACATAAAGCTGAAAAATCAATTAAAAAAGCAAAAGTTATCTCAAAAACACCAATTAGGTGAGTTCTGTGAACAATTTGCTTTTGATATTGATAAGCCTCCAGCGTTAAAGGATAAGAAACAAAGGACTATTAATAATAGGTTTTATAAAAGGAATAAAGACAAGACAAGTGGATTTTATAAATCTCCTCAAAAGAAAAAATATAAAAGAAATTATTATAAAAATAGGCCCAAGGATAAGCCCTACCAAAGCAAAGGCAAAAGAAAAGCCAAAAAATTGGACATTACTTGCCATAAATGCAGCAAGATGGGACATTATGCCAATCAATGTTGGACCAAAAAAGCCCTGAATGACATTGAGGACAACCAATTAAGGACCCAATTGGAAAAAGTCTTATTAATTAGTTCTGAATCAGAACTAGAATCTTCAAATGAAGATATAGAGGTTATCAATGATACCTCTTCAGAGTCTTCTTCTACTGACAATAATGATTGTCAATGCAATGAATTAAATTGTTGGAAATCCATTGTTGATATGAATGGATTAAATGTTCTTACAGCAGAACAAGATGAAGCCTTAAAGGCTTTAGAAACTATTTCAGATAATGATCTGAAAAGAAAAATGATCAATTTCCTAATAAAGGAAAATGCGAAGAAAGAATCTCCTCTAATTATAGAGGCACCTTACCAAATAAGTGAGGTATTATCGAGATTTAGACAATCCAATATTAAAGAAACACCTGTTCCTACTATGGATTTGAAAAGAGAAATAAATCTCTTAAAATCTGAGATATCTCAGATTAAAAAGGATAATAATATCTTATCCCAGAGAGTCTCTTTATTGGAAATTCCAAAACAAGTCGAAGGAATCCCTTCCAACATAGAAGAAATCACTTCCACTAGCAATAACTATTTATCTCTTTTAGATAGAGTAACTTCACAAAAATGGTTTGTCAAAATAACCCTAGTTATTAGCAGAAATTTTATTTTGAAAAATGAAATAGCTCTAATAGATAGCGGAGCTGATCTTAATTGCATACAAGAGGGAATTATCCCTACTAAATATTTTTCAAAAACCACACAAGCCCTAACTCAGGCTGGTGGAGATAAATTACAAGTTAATTATAAGCTATCAAACGCACATATTTGCAATCAAGATATATGTTTACCAACATCGTTTATTTTAGTCAAAAATTTGACACATAGGATTATTCTAGGAACTCCCTTTTTGCATAATATCATGCTTATGACAAATATTGATCAAAGTGGTATTACCACCATTATTAATAATAAGAAAATTATTTTTGAATTTATTATCGATCCCCAAACTAGGATGTTAAATGAGGTTAAAGATATTCTCCTTAATAAAGAAAAACAATTATGTTTTCTTAAAAGTGAAATGAATATTTTCAATATTAATGATCATCTTAATAAAGAAGAGACTAAAAGACAAATTAAAATTATTGAACAGCAGTTCAAGGCTGATGTGTGTAATGATCTACCTAGTGCTTTTTGGAATAGAAAGCAGCACATCGTCTTTTTACCTTACGTAGATGACTTCAAAGAAAGTCAAATTCCTACCAAGGCTAGACCAGCCCAAATGAATCAAGAATATCTTGATCTTTGTAAAAAGGAAATTAATTCCCTTTTAGAAAAAGGTTTAATTAGAAAATCCAAATCACCTTGGAGTTGCACAACTTTTTATGTTAATAAGAATGCTGAGCAGGAACGAGGTGTTCCCAGATTAGTTATTAACTATAAACCTCTTAACAAGGTTTTAAAATGGATAAGATACCCGATTCCTAATAAAAAAGATTTATTAGATAGACTTAACGATGCTTTGATCTTTTCAAAATTTGATATGAAATCAGGATATTGGCAAATACAGGTCAATGAATCTGATAAATACAAAACAGCTTTTACAGTCCCTTTTGGACACTTTGAATGGAACGTCCTTCCTTTTGGACTTAAAAATGCTCCTTCTGAATTCCAGAATATCATGAATGATATTTTTAATCCTTATTCCGATTTCATGGTTGTTTATATTGACGACGTGTTAGTCTTCTCGAAATCCGTAGACCAACACATGAAACATTTGAAAATTTTCAAAAATTTAGTTAGACATAATGGTCTAGTTTTATCTGCCCCTAAAATGAAATTATTCCAAACAAGGACAAGGTTTTTGGGCCATGAAATAGATCAAGGAACAATCGTTCCTATCAGCAAAAGCATAGAGTTTGCTTCAAAATTCCCCAATATTATTACTGATAAGAAGCAGCTTCAGAGATTTTTAGGAAGCCTAAATTATATTTCTGACTACTATGATTGTATATCTGTTTTGAAGGAACAGATGGAATTGTCCATTTGTTTAATTGATCCAAATTTTTTGGATATTCAACTAATTCTTCATTTTTTATTGAATTCTCTTGATGATTATAATCATCTATTTCCATGATAAAAAGCTAAGATAGTTGTGGTTAGTCGAAAAACAGAATCAGACCTTAATAAACCAGTTGACCTTCTATTAATGCCGGGTACACTTTGTGGGCCCCATAGGCACATTAATAATGAATACAAACGACAAAAATTAAAAAGCAAATAGTAAAAAGCATAATATTGTTTTTTGACTTAATTGTCTCTACGGGATGATTTTCAAAATTATTGCTTTGATGATGTCATGACTTACACCTTCATTGTTGTCCTTTTCCCTTTTTGGTTTGCTAAGTCATTGACTGGATCATTGCGTCCCAAAAATCTTCGGGAATTGGGTTTTCTTCGTCCTGAGATTCTCCGGCTAGGCAATCAAATGCATTTGAGTCTATTGAACCCTGTGATGAGCTAGTCTTCATAGAAACATCTTCCTTTTTAATTTGGAAAGTTTTAAAGAATTGATTTTTCATATGGTCAAGAGTTCTGACCATAATTTGTTCTTCAGTCTCATTTGGGTGAATTTTTTGGAAATAATTTTTTAGATTGGCTATTGAAAGCTCTTGAGAACTTTGTTCTTTTGTTTTACACTGGTCATCAGCTATTGCTGTTTCGATCTTGGCCTCCATGTATTGAAGGTCTTCAGTAGCCATCCTACTCCACCATTTGTAGAAGAAATTTCTTCTAAGAACAGGGATATTGTGATTATCCTGAGCTATGGTAATAGTCCATCTCCATATCCATGGGATCTGGAATTTAATAAAATATAAACACGGACCTTGTTCTGTGATTATTTTAGAAGCATTCTTCAAAATTAAGGGGCTATGATTGCACCAATTATCATATAAGTTTAGTAATTCTTCTGGTAAAATTACCAGAGAAGGGCCAAAATTTACCCACCAATTATAAAACCAATTTGGTATAGGTTTCTCAACCACTTCTGGGTTGATACTAAAGAACCAAGAATGCTTGTTTTTTGGATTTTGATAATAAAAAGCTAATGAAAAAGCTTGGATATAATCCCAATAATTAAAATATACATATTTTCCTTCGGCAATTTTTATTGCCTTCTCTTCATTGACCTGTATTTGCCAATATCCTGATTTCATATCAAATTTTGAAAAGATCAAAGCATCGTTAAGTCTATCTAATAAATCTTTTTTATTAGGAATCGGGTATCTTATCCATTTTAAAACCTTGTTAAGAGGTTTATAGTTAATAACTAATCTGGGAACACCTCGTTCCTGCTCAGCATTCTTATTAACATAAAAAGCTGTGCAACTCCAAGGTGATTTGGATTTTCTAATTAAACCTTTTTCTAAAAGGGAATTAATTTCCTTTTTACAAAGATCAAGATATTCTTGATTCATTTGGGCTGGTCTAGCCTTGGTAGGAATTTGACTTTCTTTGAAGTCATCTACGTAAGGTAAAAAGACGATGTGCTGCTTTCTATTCCGAAAAGCACTAGGTAGATCATTACACACATCAGCCTTGAACTGCTGTTCAATAATTTTAATTTGTCTTTTAGTCTCTTCTTTATTAAGATGATCATTAATATTGAAAATATTCATTTCACTTTTAAGAAAACATAATTGTTTTTCTTTATTAAGGAGAATATCTTTAACCTCATTTAACATCCTAGTTTGGGGATCGGTAATAAATTCAAAAATAATTTTCTTATTATTAATAATGGTGGTAATACCACTTTGATCAATATTTGTCATAAGCATGATATTATGCAAAAAGGGAGTTCCTAGAATAATCCTATGTGTCAAATTTTTGACTAAAATAAACGATGTTGGTAAACATATATCTTGATTGCAAATATGTGCGTTTGATAGCTTATAATTAACTTGTAATTTATCTCCACCAGCCTGAGTTAGGGCTTGTGTGGTTTTTGAAAAATATTTAGTAGGGATAATTCCCTCTTGTATGCAATTAAGATCAGCTCCGCTATCTATTAGAGCTATTTCATTTTTCAAAATAAAATTTCTGCTAATAACTAGGGTTATTTTGACAAACCATTTTTGTGAAGTTACTCTATCTAAAAGAGATAAATAGTTATTGCTAGTGGAAGTGATTTCTTCTATGTTGGAAGGGATTCCTTCGACTTGTTTTGGAATTTCCAATAAAGAGACTCTCTGGGATAAGATATTATTATCCTTTTTAATCTGAGATATCTCAGATTTTAAGAGATTTATTTCTCTTTTCAAATCCATAGTAGGAACAGGTGTTTCTTTAATATTGGATTGTCTAAATCTCGATAATACCTCACTTATTTGGTAAGGTGCCTCTATAATTAGAGGAGATTCTTTCTTCGCATTTTCCTTTATTAGGAAATTGATCATTTTTCTTTTCAGATCATTATCTGAAATAGTTTCTAAAGCCTTTAAGGCTTCATCTTGTTCTGCTGTAAGAACATTTAATCCATTCATATCAACAATGGATTTCCAACAATTTAATTCATTGCATTGACAATCATTATTGTCAGTAGAAGAAGACTCTGAAGAGGTATCATTGATAACCTCTATATCTTCATTTGAAGATTCTAGTTCTGATTCAGAACTAATTAATAAGACTTTTTCCAATTGGGTCCTTAATTGGTTGTCCTCAATGTCATTCAGGGCTTTTTTGGTCCAACATTGATTGGCATAATGTCCCATCTTGCTGCATTTATGGCAAGTAATGTCCAATTTTTTGGCTTTTCTTTTGCCTTTGCTTTGGTAGGGCTTATCCTTGGGCCTATTTTTATAATAATTTCTTTTATATTTTTTCTTTTGAGGAGATTTATAAAATCCACTTGTCTTGTCTTTATTCCTTTTATAAAACCTATTATTAATAGTCCTTTGTTTCTTATCCTTTAACGCTGGAGGCTTATCAATATCAAAAGCAAATTGTTCACAGAACTCACCTAATTGGTGTTTTTCAGATAACTTTTGCTTTTTTAATTGATTTTTCAGCTTTATGTCATTGCATAGAGCTAATCCTTCGTTGATACAAGTACTAATAGGAGATTTATCTCACGGAGTTTATTAAGATGTTGATAGTTCAACTAGGAGAAATCCACAGGTCCCAGGTTAACTGGTCTTTCATATGAACTTAGTATGTTAGCAACATCCTTTTGTGTTTTCTAAGTTCTGATTATTTTTAAGGGATCCAAATTCATTATCTCTAATACCATTGCTTATTTTTCTTACGATTATTATCAGTTTGATTATCCTAGCGTACGGTCTAGATCCTACCCAGGAAATAGACAGGGTGGTGATGTATTTTGCCTCAGCGGGGGGTGCAGTCTGTAATGCTAATGGAGAAACGTATGAACTTCTTAGAGATTCGAATGATGTAATTTATTAAGTGAGAGATCATTCAAAGAAAATGAGGAAGGCAACTAGTTAGCTTTACCAGACCCTAATTTCTTTTTCTTCTGGACGATGTAAGGATTTGGTTTTCTATAGTATACAAAATAAATAATTGCCAAGGGTTTTATTATCCCAGCGGGACAGCATTGAGTACCTAAGCAGCAGGATAGCAAACAAATCTTCACATTCTACAACAAACATGTTTGCTAACAGATACGGATCATAATATACAGGTTTGTTACACCAAAATACCAATCAACACCAACTCCTCCTTCCACACGAATCCAACTTACTGCCACCTATATGATGAAGTCATGAATACAGTACGGTTTTTATTTTATGTGCATTGCCACTAGATGGAACCAGATGCATAGGGAAAGATTATTTCCTTGCTTCCTAAAGATGCAGTTTTTATGTGCAACAGACTATGTACATGCAACATATCTACAACAAACAAGAAAGGCCCCATTCAAGCATAGTCAGGCCCTCAAGTACCCATTCTTCTCTAAGTCGGATATTACTATTTCTGCTGCATCACTTGGAGACATACAGTCACTTCCTTTTTGCTGTAATACTATCTGCAAATGCAACAGTGTAATCATTAATTTAACGAAAGTTCGGCCGAAGTTTGATCAAAGGAAAAGGCAGAGATTGGATGACATCTTGTTTTTAAGGTCACATTTTCCTTTCAAAGTTGGATCCTGGTCAAAGAGAACTAAAATATTTTCATGCAAGCCAGTATGGTATACATTTGTTCATCTTATTCCTCCTTATAATAACATTATTACAAGGCAACAAATACATACCTCACAACTACGCGGGGGTTCATATGGATCATCGATCCCTGTGAAACCTGCATGCACAAATCGATCAGCAGTAAAAAGAGAAATAGGCATATGTTTATACTTTATATAGCTAAACCGCTGAAGCTAATATAGCAATGATTGTTACACATAATACTAAAAAGACACCTAGTAAATAAAGTCGTAATGCAAAGAAACAAACGATACCTTTGATCATTCCAGCTCGAGCAAGCTTGTATAGTCCCTTTGGGTCTCTTGCTTCACACACAGCTAGTGGCACGTCTAAGAAAACCTAAAATGCGTGTGGTGCTCACTATAGTTAGCATTTAGAAAATGCCAAACTGCCAGCATAATTTGGTTCCTTCCAATAATAATGTACCTCAATAAATTCTCCTTTGGGCAGTAGAGCTCGGCAAGCATCCCTATCTTTTTGGTATGGTGATATCAAACTGGTGATGCAAATGACTCCCGCATCTGCCATTAGCTTTGATACTTCACCTGAAACAGAGTCATGATGTGTGACTATTAATATATAATATTGCAGAAAAGGGGGAAGGCAGAGGGAAGGAAGACCTTCTGTGTCCTGATGTGTGTATCTGTATCAACTTACCAATCCTTCGTATGTTCTCTGAACGCTCTTCTGCTCTAAAACCAAGATCACGGTTTAGACCATGTCGAATATTATCACCATCAAGAATATAAGTCAATTTTCCTCTTGAGTGCAAGCTTCTACTCAAAGCACATGCCACAGTGCTCTTTCCTGAAATCCATGTCTAAGACTAATTAATCAGATAGACTGAGAGAGATAGTGTAGGTATATACTATCTAGAAGATCGATTGGTAAGCGAATGAACCAACATTCTAAATAAACTAAACACGATTGATATCATTTTCTTGGTTCACTATAGCAATGGCGGTTATAATTATATTCGAAGAAAAAACGTGAAACCAGCCATACTCTTTCACATATGTAATTTAAAGCATTCATAAGCCAAGAAAATTCAAGTATAGATCTCGGTTCGAAGGAAGACAAACAATACAACATTATAATGCAGTGACATTATCCCTCTATTGTGTTCAGTTCACCCAAAAAATAAATCCCTCTATAGAGACGGAGTATCATTTGATGGAATAATAATAAAGGTAGTTGTCGACTTGTCGTGTTTTAAGATGCTGTTCTTCTGCTGGATTGATATATAGTTGGGAATTTGGGTATTTTATTCTATTTCACATGCATATATCAAATTTTGTGTATTCATCATATCATTCCAATCAGGCAAAAAATAGGACTCTGGTTGCATTGCTCAAAAAAGAGGCCAAAGCTAGTACACAGGGAAGAAACTAGCAGAGAATGGTGCATGGTAAACAAGACGGAACAGCATTTAAATTGCTTAATCATAAAACAACACGAGACATTATGAAGAAGGAGCATGTACCAAAATGAATGTTCACTCTTGCTGCCTGTGCATACAATGTAAGACAGTAAAACAAAGGACTACACATAACAAAATGACATCAAAATATCAAATGCAATAATTACAGATCTAATCACCATTGAAATCCTGGGGATATTGAAAACTGATAAAAGGAAGCTAGGACTCTATTATTGCATACAATTGTACACTTATTACTGCTTGACCCTAATGAATTAGAGCAATTATGCAAAAACAATGACTATTTAAAAGTAAATAAGCTGAATTTGACAAACCTGAACCACTGAGACCAGTTAGCCAAATGACACAGCCTTTCTGTTGAAGTAGTTGCTGTCTATCAAACTTCCGGATTGGACATTCATGCCACAAAATGTTTGTTGAATTCCCAATATTTGATATATCACTGAGATTTTTACCTAGCTAGACGATAATTGGGTTAAAGATTTGAATGATCACTCTTTAAATATTATAGTAATATTTATATTGCTAAGAAATAGATGCAAGATGTTTCATGAAACAATCTTTTGTGTTTTGTTTATTTAAAGGGGGGTAATAGTTGTCCAGAATCCATAAGCAGCACAAATGAATATTTGAACACTCATTTAATCAAGGCCATCAAATTTACAGTTTCAGTTCAAATGATGTTCCACTAAAAAAAAAAGACTGTTTTGTAGAACCTCCAAAAGAATCAGATTATTCAAGCCTTAAAAGATGAGTCAAAATAACAGTCACTAGAAATAGGATTGTTGCAGCATTTACACACTGAAACAATTATCTATTTACCTTGCTTATTTTTATTTTGATTATGTTTTTACAAGAAATGCTTCTAGAAGCATGTAGGTGTCACAACTCACAAATAAGGGGTGAGTGCTAGAATTGATGAGGTGTAACTTACCTATATATGGCAGTACTTGATGTATCCAATTACTACTTACCTCTAGATTCTTTGCTAACATCACACACACTCTAACGAATTTTCTGCTTCAACGTAAATTCATAACAACTACTAACAACAGTAATATAAATAAATATAGTACCAGAAAATGCAGCAGAGTGATTAGTGAGAGACGATTCAGGTTCACTGTTATCGCAGTTCCGGTTATTCACAGAAAGCCGGTGGTATTTAGGACTACCGTTACCGTCATCGATCAAAGACGCGCCATGGTCCTCCGTCGCCAAAATCGGCTTCAAATTTAAAAAGCTTTTACGACAACGTCCTAATCCAACAGCATTGAACCCGATGACCTTCACAAACCCTAACTTATCCGTAGCCGAAGCCCCGCATTCAACGTTCTGGAACAATCCACCACGACACGGTGGACACAGCGCTTGTACGGTGCACATCTCCGCCAACCGAAAAAATCAAGATTGCGTTCAAGTATTCGAATGGTTGAGGGTGGTTTGGTACGTACGACGCCCTCGTAACGGTTTTCACTTCAGTTACAATGTTATTTATCGGTAAGAATTTTCGATGAAATATCTTTCGAGTTGGAAGATACTTGCTCTGCTCGATAGTAAAAAAAATGAATGAGTGTGATTTTTTTTCAAAAGCAGAGTCTTAAACGTTAAGCGAGTGTGGTCCCTTTTCACGCAATAGAAGCAGCAGAAACATGTTTGTTTGAGGAGCATGCGTATCCTATGTGGTCACGTTAAGGTGGAAAATGACGGTATGATGGATTAGAGAATGATGAGTGTGTATTGTGTAATGTAGTAATCTCCAAATAGTGAGCGAGTGGGTGCCATGTCTACCTGTTCAGCACTTCAGCTACATTCCAATGTATCCCCAATATCTATGCTATTGCTCACGTGTACCCAACTATTCTTTCTTCATACCAAATAAAGACAAAAACCAGCTAAAAACACACAGGGTTGCAATTCCATTCATCAATGGATATAGATGCGGCAGAGAATATGGAGGATTCAGATTCCATGCAGTTGGAAATTCGGTATATTTGTGTATTCGGCAGATTTGAACCGTCCAATCTTAATCAAATGATTTATATTTTTAACTTTGAAATAGATATAAAATATATACTTAAAACCGTGATCGTCCAATTAAAAATTAATGGCTGATATTGACTGGGTGCATGAATGCACAATACTCCGACTGCACCAGATCCGAATCAGAGAATATGTAGTTATGTAGTACTACCTCCGTCCCATTTTATAAGTTGTTTTAGCAAAATGAATTTATCCCAAATTAATTGTTGTTTTACATTTTCAAGAAAGCATCTAACATGTTTTTCCACTATTGTCCTTATTAATCATTACAACTTTTTACATTTAATAAATAATTCACGTTTATCTATGTAGAGAGATAAAGAGTTAAATGGTAATTTAGATAAAACTTTTTATAAAATCTAGACTATCAATCATTTTTCTTAATATACGTGCAACAACATTAAACTCCATATAAAATGAGACGGAGGAGGTAGTACATCCTTTCCCCTTATCAACTGTTCTAAAAAAGAAAAATAATGAATTGATGTGACACCTGACATGAGTGAGTGAGGCCGGTAACTGACTGAGTATATATAATCAATATAATTTAAAGACATATTTAAGGAGAAAAAGCTCTCACGAGATTTATTTAGAGTAGAAACTTTGCTCAATAGAAGTCAAGCTCCTTGCCATTGGACCACCGGAAATTCCCAAATAGTGCTTCCTTCATCTTCTACGTGCTCTTCCTATTCCTAGCGTATGTGGATGAGACCAACACAGACATGCATCCCTGCATACACATAAAGATATGGTACTTTATTTATATAATAAATATAGTTAAATACTAATCTGAGTAATGCTCATATAACCAGTAAAAAAATATAGTTAAAAAGATAAAAGTTAAAAAATATAGTCAACGTCGTTAGGTTGGACATTTTCTATGGTTATCTGGATTTGAATATGAAATCTCCATTTAATGTGTGTACGTTTATGAATGGTGTTTGTCACTCGTTTGCAAACCAACAAAAATACAAGTTAAAAATAATTCCAAGAAAAAAATACACTTCATATGTGAAACACATAAGTGTGGTTGCCTTTGTAATTTGTAAAACTTCCGGCATAATATGTTGGATGCCAAAAGCCTTATTAAAGAAGTTTACTGTTTGAATCAAACGGTTGTCCTGCTAGATACCTGATAGTGCTTATATTGTTGCAACCAACTGGCAAGGTCAAATACAAGTAGGGTTGATCACAAAACCCAAACCCGCAAAAACCGACGCTAAAAGATATAAACGGGTCGGGTCCGGTCGGGTGAACGGGTACCAGCAGAACGGAAAAAGGTTCGCATGGTTATACTTGGGCGGGTGCGGTGGCACTTCTTTCCCGGCGGGTGGACCCGAACCCGCCCGCACCCATGTCACTAAGTCTAACGTTTAGACTTTAAACCCTAGGAGCAGCCACACGCAAGAAACATAAAACAGAGTGAGACTCGTTTGACGTTTCTATTTTCAGTTTCTTTCTCCCTCAAAATCCAAATTCCTTTCTCCAGCCAAAATCTCTCACAGTTTCTCATCTGTTTCCCTTTCTCTCAGTTCTCACAGGTTCATAATTTCCTACTTCGCAAAAACCCCTTTCTCTCCTCTCAATTTCGTTTTTTTTATTTCGTTTATGTTAACTTCTGTTTTTTTTTTTATTTCGTTTATGTTGCAGAGGAAGAGATACAAGGAATCATCAACGTCAAGCTTCATTCTTGCTTCATTCTGTTCCCATCAAGGTATTGATTTCGTTTTAACCTTTAACTGTTAACTTTAGTTTCATTCTTGCTTCATTCTTGACTCAATATGAATCTTTTACCATTTCTAATATTTGTTGCAATTTCTGATTCAATATTTCTAATGAACAGGTTGCTATAGATTTCTAATATTTGTTGCTATAGATTTCAAATTATTTCATATATAGTATTCTGTGTTAGTGTAATTGTTTAAGCTTATATAGTATTTTATTTAATTTCCTCTTATAGATTACCAAATTTACTGGACTTGGCATGCAAACTTAATTATTTGTAAATGAATGCTTAACTTGTAGTTGTAGATACTTTTTGAATGCTGTATTGATTCTGTTAGTGTTTCTTGTAAATGAATGTTTGACTTCTAGATAGTTTGGTTATCAAGAATGATGTATTGATTCTGTTAGTGATTCTTGGCTTGTGTTATACTTTGAAATTTGAATGCTTGCATGAGTTTGTGTCTGGTGTAATTTTCAGTAATGGACCAGCCTCCTAATCTAACTACTGCCCCACTGACTGCTACTCCTACTCAAGAACAAATACCTCAAAATTTGACTGCTGCCCCATCTGATCCACCTAACCAAACTGTTGATCCATCCGCTCTTCCCCCTAAACCTCCCAAAAAAAGGAAGAAAAACGCTAATGGGCCTCGTAAGATATCCATGGCTTGGGACCACTTCACTAAGTTACCAGAAAGTGAAGCACCAGATCCAACTGCTAAGTGTAACTATTGTGGGCAGAAGTATCTATGTCACACTAGGACTCACGGCACCACAAACATGAAAGTTCACATAGAAAAATATTGTAAGAAATATCCCTATTCGTTAGCACATGACCCCACCCAAACCGTGCTTACTTTTACCCAAGGTAGCAATCAATTGGCAGCCACTAGCCAAAGGTTTAATGTTGAGTATTGTAGAAAAGCTTTGGCAATTTTCATCATTGTGGATGAACAACCCTTTAGGGTAGTTGAAGGTGAGGGTTTTAAGTATTATACTAATGCATTACAACCCCAATTCACAATTCCTTCAAGGCACACAGTAGCTAGAGATTGTTTTCAACTGTATTTGGAGGAAAATGACAAGTTAATCCGCTTCTTTAGGTCTGATTGTAGTCGTGTTGCTCTCACAACAGATTGTTGGACATCTATCCAAAACCTGAATTACCTCACACTCACTGCCCACTTCATTGACAATGAATGGAAGTATCAAAAAAGGATCATCAGTTTGAGTGTAATACCCAATCATAAAGGTGAGACAATAGCTAAGCACATTGAGGAGATTTTAAGAAAATGGGGGCTTAAGAATCTATCTACAATTACAATGGACAATGCATCTTTAAATGATGTGGCAGCTGGGATTTTAAAAAGGAGGTTTAAGTCAATGAATGGGGTGGTACAAGATGGTGATTTTTTCCATATGAGGTGTTGTGCTCATATTTTAAACCTCGTAGTCAATGATGGTTTAAAACAGATGAGCTCTTCAATTAACAAAATTAGGCATGCTGTTAGATTTGTGAGATCCTCGACTCAACGACTTGCCAAGTTTAAAGAGATTGTAGAGCTTCTTGGGATTTGTTCTAAGAAACTTGTATGTCTTGATGTTCCTACTAGATGGAACTCGACTTACATGATGTTGGAGGCTGCTGAAAAGTTCCAGGTTGCATTTGAAAAGCTTGAGTTTGAGGATGTAAGCTTTACCGAATACTTTGGGAATGATGGTGCCCCTAATTGTTTAGATTGGCAGACTGCTCTGACATTTATGAGGTTTCTTAAGATTTTTTATGATGCTACTAATGTATTTTCAGTTTCTTTGCATGTAAGCATTCATACTGCATTTCACCAATTAGCCTCAATACATACTGAACTTAAGAATGCTATCAATGATGCCAATTCTGTTTTGAGTAACATGGGTAGGGAGATGAAGTGCAAATATGATAAGTATTGGGGTAGTCTTGTTAAGATGAACCCACTTCTCTATTTTGGTGTCATTTTTGACCCCCGCTACAAGTTGAGTTATGTTGAGTGGTCTTTTGATGAAATGTACAAAGAAGACCCAACCTTACTTGCTGAATTGATTTCTTATGTGAAGAAAGCATTGTCTAACATGTTTGATTGGTATTCTAAAGTACTTGAGCAACAAAATAACACTACCCAAGCAGCACCTAGTCCTATAAACAGGGCTTCTGAATCATCCACATCTAATTCTGTTGGGAACATGGGAAGGGCTGATGCATTTAAGAAGCATTTGGTTGAAAAGAATTCCATAGAAAAGAAAAATGAACTTGAGAGGTATTTATTTGAGCCTAATTTGGATGGTGATGACAAGTTTGATGTGTTGATTTGGTGGAAGCATAATTCTTCTAGATTTCCTATATTGTCTAGCATGGCTAAAGATATCTTGGCAACTCCTATTTCCACTGTTGCTTCCGAGAGTGCTTTTAGCACCGGTGGTAGGGTTTTGGACCCTTTTAGAAGTTGTCTTAGTCCAGAAATGGCAGAGGCATTAATTTGTGCTCAAAACTGGTTGAGGCCTTCTCTCTTTCAATTCAAAGACCTCAATCTAGAAGAGATGTATGAGTCATCTGAAAATGTAGTATCAGGTACTTCTTTCTTCTTTAAATATAGTTGTTAAATTCTGATTTTTATCAAGTATCAATTAATACAATCAAATTGATTTTCTTTTATAATTTCCATCTTGTATCAAGAACTTACTCAAGCACAAAACAATTCTGGATGAGTTGAAATGTCTACTGCTGGTTCATCATCTCAATCACAACCAAATATTGGTTGTGATTTGAGAAGTTAGTGTAAGTTTTAAACATTATTCAATTATCATGTTTTCTGTTGTTTTGTGTTTATGTGGAATTACCTATATATAGGCAAGTTGTTGCTGTGATGAATTCTTAAGCCCAAGTTGCTGTGATTCTGGATTTTTTGATGTTGCAATTTTGCTTGGTAAGTACTTGTTAAACATACATATAATATGCTACTGTAAATAAATTTAATGCTATATCTTTGATATGCAACATATTAATACTTATTTTCTCATTTTTTTTCAAAAGGTCCATACTCCACACGGTTGATGAATTGATGTGATGAAGATTGAAGACAGAATCCAATCCACTGATCCAGCACTTGAATGAACATTTACTTTAGATTATATCAAAACATTCGGTTCATTGGTTGTGATGATTTAAACTTTTAAAGACTTTTATGGACATGGTATCATTTAGTATGCATTTTTATGGACATGTGACTTGATGAAAGTGAGATGGTATCATCTTTACTATCGATTACTAAACTATTTCATTCGGTTTATGGACATGTGACTTGACTTTTTGATTTATGATGCTATAGTATTTGTCTATTTGGTGGTAAACTGTTAGTAATTTTAGATACTAGATACCTGACTAAGATTTTACATAAATTGTCTGTGAAATAGTTGAGTAATTGTTTTTTATTAACATTAACATGCTTATGTACAAGGCCACAAAAACTGTTCAAAAATTGTTTTGTTATTATCAATAAAATGTTTTTGTTGTGTTTTATATGTTGGGCCTTGAATTTCAATTTCAACCCGCCAGCACCCACCCGTGTAACCCGCACCCGCCAAAAACCGAATCAAACATTGGGCGGAAATGGGCCTTCTTTTGGGCCATTCGGTTTTGGCCATTTTTAATCATATGGGCCCGAACCCGCCCGAACCCGCCCGATGATCAGCCCTAAATACAAGGCTGGTGGAACCCTGGATAGGTACAATGCGAGGTTAGTCGCCACAACAGATACACACATCAATTGATTTATTTAACCCACTCTTTCATGTGGCCAAGCTCACTACAGTTAGAGTGTTATTCTATGTCCTAATTCAACAAAAATGGCACATTCTTAAACTTGTCATAAACAATGCATTTCTAAATTGTGAATTGTTTGAGGAAGTATATGTGAAGCTACCAATCAGGTATCCCAGTCAAGGGGGGAACCTTGAGTGTAAGCTTCACAACTCTCTCTATAGATTGAAGCAAGCATCCTGTGAACGGTTCGATAAGTATTCTACCACCATCCATCCTTAGTCATGGTTTTCAGAAATGCTCTATGGATCACACCTTATTCACAAAGGGCTCTAGAACTACATTGGCAGTCCTTCTTGTGTACGTGGATGATATCATCACCGTTGGCCCAAACAGAGATCTAGTCACGCAAACTAAAAGTCATTGGTGATTTAAAGTACTATTTAGAGCTGGAACTATCGAGTAGCAAGACAACAGTATGATTCTAAAGGTAAGCCTTCTTAATAGCCAAGTCTCCCAATGGGATTCATCTGTGCCAACAAAAATACACCCTGGAACTTTTGAATGATACGGGTTTCGTAGCCACAAATGACAAAACCCCAATCATTTCTCAAGGAACCAAACATAGGTCTAAATTATACTGATGGTGAACTACTTGCTGATCCTTATTTATATTGTCGTTACAATATCACGTCTTAATGTCGCCTTTGACGCAACAGATTAAGCCAATTCATGTCTAAACCCAACTATTTGAAAGATTACATATAGGCCCTTTCTAGAATGTTGTTGTTATGCATTGATGTCAGATTTTTGCATTTTGGTATTGCTAGATTCCCATTAAATTCTAATTATTTGTGGACCATTGAGTTGGTAAGCCAACGATTGGCTACGATTAGATAATCATTGTATAAATATCCATAGAATGAAATGAATGAGGAGAGAATACTGAATACGAGTTGTCGATAATGTCGTGAAGAATGACACCAAGATCCTGCCAACGACCAAGTGATATTGTCACTAGCAAAGTCCCCAGCACATAGCTCTCGGACATGGCAGAGAAATATTGACGGACCTTTAGAATACCTCATCTGAAAATAAAATGTCAAACCATAGGAACAGATAATATACTTGATTACTTGTTATGATTTAATTGGAGAATAGTACCTATACGATGTATATATGAAACTGTTTCTATAGGTGTGATGTTTTAAATCAATGGCATTGAGTATGTCCAAATAGTTAATTGAGCTAGAGTGTACTATTTATTTGCAGGCTATTTCATTATATTAAGGGTAAGAACAAATAGAGGTAAAAAGTTGGACAACTCAATTTCACCTAGTGAAACCCCTTATGTGAATCTTCATTCATGGTCAACTTTCCTTTTGCCAAAGAGTTCTATAATATCCTTAAATTTCGTTGGGTATCAAAATCTTGTATGCAAAATTAGTTCAACATTTCAATTTATTTTAAAATAATTAACTATTAGAAAATGATGTTATTAAGTGATTGGATGATGGATATTTTACCCAACAAAACTCTTTTGAGTATTGGAGTGTTCACCATTAATTAGAACCAAGAAAAGCCTCCTCCTCTGAAGAGTCTCCATGTCCAAAGATGGAAAAGTGTATGTAGTTACAACTATCAACTATGGGCTTGATCTATTAGGACAAAATAAATATCATTCCAAAAAAATAAATACGAATATTTTTTATAGCAAAGAGCAAGAATAAAAAAGGGAACAATATTCATTACATGTATATCCTTTAATTTCTCCTTTATTCTAATTTTCTTAACTTGATGCAGAATTGGATATCCGGAATGCACTCTTGAGCCCAGTTATGAACCTATGGCGAAGACTTGTACTTGTGGTAATCTTTGGAGTACCGCTCCCCTCTTGACATGTACCTAAGTTGTAATCAACATTATATTTATAATTGCACCTCCCCATTTCATTGTTTTTCTTTGTAACAGTATCAACCACAAAACCAGATGACGAAACAGACCCTCTTCCTCCCCTCTGTATAATCTTACTGTTGTTCTCATCAGTTGGGGCAAAATGGAAACTAGCTGAACGCTCAGAGTTCAAGACATTCTTCTGCAGTTTCTCTTCCTCAGCTTGATGGTCTTGAAGGAACTTCTTCATGCTCATAAGCTCTTTCTCAAGGCTTTGAATACGAGAGTACGTTGAATCCATAGCTTTTTGCAGCTGAGCCGTTTGGCGACGAGCTGTGTCGCGCTGGAGAAATTCTCTGAGTGAGGTTCGCTCGACTTGTTGCTGTTGTTGTTGCTGTTGTTGTTGTTGTGCACTGGTTGTAGCCGCAGCCGCGACGATGGAGCGGCGAGTGGTGAGATGTTCCACTAGAATAGCTCGGACTATGAATCTGAGGGGCATTGTTGGGTTTTGAACACAATCCACCAGGGTACGTGGTGAAAGCTTAGTACAATCTATGGCATTGCATATTTCAGTTTTCTGTTCCTCTGTTAGTTTCCCATACTTGTTTTCCTTCAAGAAAATGCCAAAAAAAAAAGTTCATCAAAAGGAAAAGTCTGTAATAACCTAAGTCAAATATTTTTGCTATGCAATAAAGATTGAGTTAAATTGCTAGACATGGTCCGTGTAACTTTGTTACACTTATACTAACAAATAATGTTTTTGTTATGCAATAAAGATTGAGTTAAATTGCTACACATGGTCGGTGTAACTTTTTTACACTTATAACAAATAATATCTCGTGGTCCTATAAAAAAACAATTCATGGTATAAGTAATATATAAGGTGATATTTGTTAATCATTTCTTTTTTTTAATGACGTGTCAATTTTTAACTGATTGATAGTGTAAAAATTTTATACATCAATGGTGTATTTAAATTAAATCCATAAAAGTTACTTTATTTTATACTGTGTTTTCCAAAACTCTGGTTCAATTTTTGTAAAAAAAAAAACTTTGGCTAAAGTATTCTTACATAGATTTAGAATTAAAGATTTAATTTATATATAATATTGTTTCAAAATAATTTTACAGTATGAACCAATTGCAAATTAACATGTCAATAAAAATATATATCTAATCTTTCTCTGTAATTGGTTAAAAAGTCTTATCAACCAAAATTCCACAAGAATCAAACTCTTAGAAATAATTAATTAAGACAAATTTGGAACAAATTATTTTTAATTATTACTTCTTTTTCTCATTAATATTTTATGAATTTTAATAATATTTATTAATTAATCTCAAAAACCAGCCAACAGAGTTGGTTCAGTAATTTAATCTACCCTGAGACACGTGAGTCAACCTAATGCTCTCGCGTTTGATTCTTACACTAGACAAACTCAATCGGTGCGAATGTTGAAAGCATTGAGATACTATGTGTAAAAGCCCGCGACATTGTAGGTGTGTATGAACTAAACTCTATTTTGTTACTTATAATTGATTGATGAGTCTGGATAATACGTGATTCTGTTTGTTATAGGCTATGTGAGTGTGACAGGGTACGTACCTTGATGTAAAGATCAACCAACTTATACAGAACGTCGTGACTCGCTAACCTTCCGTTCAGCGAGTACGTCACCGTTTGAAAATCATGAGCCTCCATTCCTACCACCACATTCAAACAACCATCATCCAAATTCCCACCTTCGTTTTCCCAAACCAGCGCTTCAATACATCTACTCGCAAGCGACGCCGTCGTTTCAACATCTGGAAGAAGGGGAACGCACGAACGTAGAATCTTTGACGCCTCAATGTCAACGATTCTCCGAAAGTAAGATTCTGCCACGTCACAAAGATTCTCTTCCTCTCTCATGTCTAGTAACTCCGCCGCCGTTCTGATGGCGGCCACGTTAGTAGCCGTTAACTGGATTTTCCGGCTGTAACAGAATTCCGCCACTGCGGAGAAAGTCTCTGCCGTTATGTTTAACGGTGGAGAGAGAGTGAAGTCGGAGACTAATGTTAGATGCCGTTTTAGATACAAGCTTCGTGATGTAATACGATCCTGAAAAAGCCACGAACAGAAGTGAAACAGAGTAAGGCAATATGTGAGGCATGTCTAATGTCGTTTCGTGATCAATACAGTACAAAACGACACAAGAAAAACAAATAAATAAAGTGTTTAGCGTTGCACGTATTTTTATGTTATTATTAAAGGGAATTTCCTCCTTCGTTGGGATTTAAAAAGCAGAATTTTAAAAACCTTTCAGACAGAACAAAGCGTTCCTTATCCTTAAAGTTAAAAGCTTGCAAAATTAACATCTAGTCATTGGATTTACTGCTGCTATATGCTATGCCAACTAAACTGTTCTTTTTTTTTTGTTTCTTTTCATTTTCTAAACCAAAACATGCAAATTGAAAATATTTGTGCGGTTTGGGGATGAGTTTCGAATCAAATGCTAAATTGAAGAAGATCGTGAAATTGCCAATTTCTCTTTTTAGAAGCATTTTTGGAAGGACTTTTGTCCAGTTTGAGAGTTTGTTGTTTATTGTGATTCATAAAAAGGAAATTATAACTATCGTGGACTTTGATCCCTTATATTTTATGGTAGAGAGGAAGAAGGGAAAGAGAGGATTCAAACACAGGTAAGTAGAGTAGTGCTCGCTACAGAAGCGTGATAATTTGCTAGGGTTGATAGATTCATAAAGGCTGTTTGGTAGGCCATACCTCTTTTAATGGGATTTCCAGTCCCAGTACAATGCTCAATTAATCATGTCCAAATCATATAATTTGAAACAAATAGTACTACACTTAGTTTTCAACTAGTCTCACACAACACAATCATCTTATAATCATGTCACACCAAACCTCATTTTCGCAAATTACCATAATTCCCCATCATTTTATCAATTTATATCACCTAAAGATTTCTTCGGGATTGATGTTGTATTCAAGTCATTAGTCACATTCTTGCATGTATTATCAAAAAAATCAAAACAGTGCACCAGAAGAAAGTTACATTGTTGCAGTTGCAGTTGCAGCGAATTGGTTGCAGTAATTAATTTGATCCTAACTAACACTGATGGTAGCTATAATGTGTGACAGAAAACAAAAGAGGGAACAAAAATTAGTGAATAACAAATGACTAAGTGACATAATGGGTGAATCAACAAACCTTGTGGAGACGAAAACAGGTTCCTTGGACACGTATCAACACATCTGTTTCACATCCAGAATCCAGTGACCTAAATCAAATCCATCATAATCTTTTCAAATTAAATAAATAAAAGGGGTTATGAAATAGGAGTTATGGAATTAACAACAAAAAAAATGTATGAGAAGAATACAGGAGAGAAAGAAAGAGTACCAACCAAGCATTTACGGTGGAATGAAGAGATGGAGGAGAAGATGAAAATGATGGTGAGAGAGAAGGGGAAGAAGTGGAAGAGAATTCGTGTTCTTCCTCGTAGATGGTATCAATGACCCCGAACTGGTTCCAACTCTTCATTTTTGTGTCCTTGGGCTTCAAGTCTTTTGAAATCGCACTCTACTCTACACACACTTCTCAAGATTGTCTGAATAATAATAATGGTGTTGCTGCTATTTCCATGGAGATTTTAGGAAGCCATAAATTTGGTTTGGAAGGGCATTAATGGCACATGTGATGCCTCATCAATGCTCAATTTAATTTTCTCTTTTACCTATTTCAGTTTTATTTTTAACTTTTATGTCAATATTTTTTTTATCTAGAAGTCTCTAACTTCACTCCGCTCCACTATGGTAGTATTTTAGGGTTTCATAAAAAATAGGAGTGAGAAGCGACCGGTTATACTTGTCTCTAACTCGTTCCCAAATATTTATAAAGTCAACTTTTAGACCTTAACAGGCAATGTGTTTAAGGATTCTCTTGTTGGAGTGGCGTATTTTAGGGCCCATGGCATTAGGTTGGAGTCCAAGAAAGTTGGGAGATTGAAGTATCTTCTTTGGATGGCAGTCACATGGTGCCTTTGGATTCATAGAAACTATATTCTCTTTAGGGATCAAGTCTTCAATTCTCAAGTGGTAGTCAATCATGTTAAAGTTATGTCTCGGAGTTGGTTCATTAGCACTGAAGGTCGCAATTCAGCTTTAAAGGTCTCAGATTGGTGGGGAAACCCTATTATTTGTATGAACTCGGTTTAAACTGGCATTTGGTCTCATTCTTCCTGGGGCACTCTTTCCTCTTTGAGTCTTTTTCCCATGGGGTTTTGGCCCAAGTGGCCCAAGGAGGTTTTAATGAGGCCCCTTGTATTTGTACCGGTTGGGGTGCCCGTTTGCATCCCCTTTAATATAATTATTTGCTTATCAAAAAAAACTTTTAGACCCTAACAAACTCAATGTTCCTTTTGTCAAACTAAGGCTTTGTTTGGTAAAATGTAGCGGATAGCGGATGAACTAGCAGAAAATAAATAACAAATGAGCTAGTTGATAGCAAATAATGTGTTTAGTAAAACTAGCAGTTGAACTAGCTGATAAATGTAAAATGACATAAAACGATATATTTATTTAATTCATGATTACATTTATTTAATAAGGATAGAGAAGTAATCTAAGAAAAATAAAGAGGGTAAAAATGGCACACAAAAAAAAGTGAAACATTATCCGCTATCCGCTAGAATTTGAAAAAACACTACTTGAAGTAGCGTTTGAAAAAACACTAAACGCTACCCGAAAAACGCTAAACGCTAGTGCTTACCAAGCACGTGTACTCTTCACCCGCTACTTTCATCCGCTATCCGCTAGTGGATGGGACGCGCCAAACAGATCTGAAACCTTTGTTTGGAATTGCGTTTCAAGTCACGTCCAATTCGAAGCTACAAGGAGAAGTGTATTGATCGCCACACGTTTGGAGCACTCCCATCACGATTCCAAATAACATAAAAATTATTATAATTTTATTTAAAAAGCGGTCATTTTTGCATCTACTAATTGAAATATTAAACACGATAGTATTTAGTGAATTAAAAAACATCCAAAATATTAGTTTGGATTTATTTTTTTTAAAGTTGGATATACATAAAGTTGGTTATAATATAACATAAATATCCAAAATGTTCATTTGTAGTTAGATTTAGTG
This sequence comes from Astragalus glycyphyllos, assembly GCA_963573325.1. Classification (NCBI taxonomy): domain Eukaryota; kingdom Viridiplantae; phylum Streptophyta; class Magnoliopsida; order Fabales; family Fabaceae; genus Astragalus; species Astragalus glycyphyllos. The sequence goes on along the minus strand of OY754308.1, from coordinate 85,882,088 downwards.
TTTTATGAATAAAAATTATTTCATTTTTTTAAAATTGCATATAGGTTAAATTGCAATATTAGTAATATATATATATATATGTGTGTGTGTGTGCGCGGACCTGACAACTATAAAAAACGACATTATCGACGACCAAAATCCGCTGGAAATGCTTGTAGGTAACATTTTTCGGGGGATTATCCGTCGGTAAAATTACCAACGTATTTTTGAAAGAAAGAAAAATCCGCCAGTAATTTACCGGCAGTTTTTGGTCGTCGAAAATGAAAAAAATGGATTTTTTTAAATTTAATTATTAATTTAATAAAAAAATATTTCAGAGAGAATGAAAATGAAAAAGTAAGAATGAATAAGAGAGAATATGAGAAGGAATGAGAATGAATAAGTAAGAAGAAATAAGAATGAAGAAGAGTATGAGAAGAAATAATATAAGAGAGAATGAGAATGAATGAAGGAATGAGCATTAGAATAAAAAGTAAGAAAGAATAAGAATGAATGAGAGTATTAGAAGAAATATTTCAGGAGAGAATGAGAATGAAGAAGTAAAATGTAGAAGATAATGAGAAAGAAATAAAAAGTGAAATGACATAATGAGAAGAGTGTAGAAGAAAGTTTTATTTACAGGCATTTTCGGAAGTAAAATTACGACAGCTTTTTAAAATAAAAAATAAAAAAATCTGTCAACAATTCCAATTTTTCCACCGGAATGGTACCGAAGGGGAAAATATACCGGAAATTCCAATTTTTCCACCGGAACGGTAGCAAAGGGAAAAAAATCGTCAATAATTCCAATTTTTGCGTCGGAACAGTACTGGGGAGAAAATTCGCTGGTAATACAAATTATTAAGCTAATTTTTCATTTTATTATATGATAATAAGCCAGTTGATATTAAGTTGATAATTTTCTCAACGTTTCAATATTTTTAGCCCAATTGCAATATAAAAGAGATGTATAAATTAGCCCAAAAACAACTCTAAACCCGGGCCACGTCCAACGAGAAAACAAGATAAAAATGTGAAATTTATTAAGTTCCTTATTTAATATTTAAGTATGAGAATTAATTAAGTAAAAACAAAGATAGAAAAAATAGAAAATTCCAAAATAATGATATCCCAATTACACAAAAATTTACAAAAAAAAAAGTATTAATAGTAGAAACAAACATTACAAGAAAATCTTATTCCAGCAGCCATCCCTAATCCTAAACCTAACTACAAAAAGGAACAAATTCAAATTCAGATCAATCAAAATGTCAATCAGTATCAATTAACATTAATTCTACCTAATCTAATCTCATTTAATATATCTTTTTTGTCGAGACCAAGTATCCATCGCCGAACGCAGTGACTAGTTCCCTCGCTGGATTGGAGGCACCTCGAAGGGTGGGACAGCTGACCTAGAGATTTAAAGCTGCTTCATACCCAAGGCGAGGATCGAACTCGCGACACTTGGTTAAGGGATGATCTAATTTAATAAATCTAATACTTACATACATACATACATATATATATATATATATATATATATATACACACACACACACACAAATAAACCTCCTAAGAAAATACCAATATTTGGATCTCTTATTGATAAGACAAGTATCTAATTTAAAGGTAAAAATGTCATTACTCTCTCTTTCTTCTTTTTTTCTTCTTACACTCTCTTTCTTTATTTTCACCTTTCTCTTGCACTCTTTTTCTTCATACTTTTTACTTTTATCTTTCACAAAATTTTGAATTTTACTTCATTTCTCTTTGTTTATATCTCATCTACCATCTTTCTATCTCCTTTCTTTCCTCTTTTCTATTTTTCCCATAAAAATTCTTCTCTCTCTCTCTCTTATCAGTTCACTTAAGTTTTTTTTAAATAAATTTCAAAATTTTCTACTATTTAATCTAATATAAATTTATACAAACATTACTCTGCTAAAATGACCTATAAGACCATTTGGAAAAACTGACACTTGAAATAATAGAAGATAAAAATATAAATGAGTCGCACTAAAAAAAAACTATCACCTTTTTGGAAAAAAAAATTGTCACCTTAAATTTTTTACTTTTCACTCCGAAATCTATTTACACTCTCATGCCTCTATATTTATAATAATTTAGACTTACTATTTTTCCTCATTCATAAATAAATGTTTCTCACTCAATACTTTATTCTTTTATAATTTTTGTTATCACTATAATTATCTTTTATATTTTGTCTTTATAATATGTTTTTTTTATATCAATGAATATGTTATGTTGTTGTTACAAAACATTGCTGTTAAATAATTCCAAAGGGGAAAGATTACTACCGCTATAATTTGATCTCTTAGTTTATAATTTTTGTATCTGCTAAATTTTTATTATAGTATAATTTTATCGACTCTTTTAATTTATAAATTATTTTTATATAAATTTAGATTTACTATTTTTTCCTGATTCATAAATAAATGTTTATCACTCACCACTTTATTCATGCCAATTTATAAATTGTCTTTATAATATTTTTGTTTTCCATCAATGAATATGTGATTCATAAATAAATGTTTATCACTCACCACTTTATTCATGCCAATTTATAAATTGTCTTTATAATATTTTTGTTTTCCATCAATGAATATGTTATGTTATTGTTACAAATACATTGTGGTTATGCAATTCCAGTGGGAAAATATCATTATTTACTACTATTATTTAATCTTTTATTTTATAATTTTGTATCCGCTATTATTATCTTTTTTATATTTTCTTTATAATATATTTGTTTTGTATAAATGAATATGTTCTATTGCCGTTACAAATTCATTATTGTTAACCAATTCCAACGGGAAAACATCAGTTATTACCGCTATAATTCGATTGCTTACTTTATTATTTTTGTTACCGTTAAATTTTTTATTATTGTATAATTTTATCAACTCTCTTAATTTATAAATTCTTTTTAAATTTTGCCTTTGAGTTCCAATGGGGAAACATTAGATGTTGTTAAATTTTCACGCTTTTGATACTCGATTGAGAAACATTACACGTTGTCCGCATACAAGTACTTTACTTCGTAAAAATATTTATGAAGTCATAATACAAAAAATATAACTGGTTTTTACTGGTTCGGACCACGCTAGTCCGAACTGGTTCAGAGCACATTGCTCCGAACCTCTTTTAATATAATTGAAAGGAAAAAATGGGTGTTTCAGTGCGTTGTTTACTGGTTCGGACCACGCTAGTCCGAACTGGTTAGGAGCATGTTGCTCCGAACCTCTACTAATATAACTGAAAGGAAAAAATGGGGGGTCTGTGCGTTATTAACTGGTTCAGACGATGCTAGTCTGAACTGGTTTAGAGCACGGTGCTCCGAACCGTCGTAGGAGCATAAGATTTATTACTGACATTTTGATTTTTTCATGCGTGTAGGGGGTGTTCATTGAGTACCAAGGGTGTTGTATGAAGTACAAGCCTTCAAAAAGGGTGTGGCTTATCCCACACCCCACCCTACTCACCCCACACCCCCAACCCCTTTAATCCCCAAAATACCCTTCACTAAAAAATTCTATTTTCCCTCTCCGTCCCTCACACCCCTTCTCACACTCACCCAAACACACCCCAACCAAAACCCTCTCCCTCTCCCTAGAGTAGTCCGCCTCCCTCTCAATCCCTGATTTTGAAGGTTCAATCTCAATTTCGCAATAACAGGTACTCCCTCCCTCACTTTCATCTGTTATTTTTCATGGTTTTAAGTTTCTGTTTCTTCGTTTTCTGAATGCTGGTTCGCATGCGACAGATTCGGTTGTCCTCAACCGAATGGTTCTGGGGACGAAGCAAAACGAACCCATTCGGTTGAGGTCAACCGAATACATTCGGCTATGGGAAACCGAATACATTCGATGGAGGTCAACCGAATAAAGTTGATGTTGATTGTGTTGTTTTGATACGTTAGGTTGCAGGTATGATCCGATTTGTTACCCTGATTGGTCGAGATGATGGGAAGATTACCATTCCAAATGAGATTTGGAGGTATGAAAACCCTAAAGACATTTGTTTTTGCTTCGATGTTGGCCTTGATATTTTTGGTGTCAGCAACTTTCACTATTACAACGTCCTTATTGATACGCATGCCATATGCGGAGCGTATGGGGGTGTTGAGAGTGTGGACGTATTGGTGACATTTATTCGGACTGGGCTATTCAATGTCACCAGGATTATGCCCCAAGAAGACAATGCCGGTTCTGACTCGACTGATTCAGATTATCGGGAATTCCTAGATGACTATGATGGGAGTGACTCTAGGAGCGATGCTGGGAGTGAATATGTTGTTACCCATTTGTAGTTTTTTACTGTTATTTCGTTTATGAATAATTGTAATCTCAAAACTAATTTAGTAATGAATAAATATTTCGTTATTTATATTAAACAACAATTTGTAGTTACCCATTTGGTGAATCTGTTGTTACCCATTTGTAGTTTATATTAAACAACAATTTTAATATAATAAAGCGTAACCGTACATGAAACACGAAATACATCAAAACGATAAAAAACAACATAAAGAAAGGACAACGAAACAATTAAAAAACAACTAAGAAACTAGCGATTCTTGGCGAGTCCCTGCTCCATAATATAAATGACCTCTTCCGGAGTGCGCATTGTTTTGACAAACAGCTCAAGTTGACGTCTGTAGCGACCGAAAAATCCGGGAGAGAATTCCTTGAAGTTCGAAAGATGAAGCCGCCACCAAAGTTTAGTTTAAGGGTAAACAATGGAAAATCCCATTTGATTTGGATAATGGTCCTTGAGACCAGATTTGGGTTCAGGAGTCGGTTATGTGTAGGGAAGGTATTAGCACCCCACGACATCCTTCCTAAGGAAGGTTACCTGCTAATTAGTTGTACGAAAAAATGTTAATTTTCAAAATGTTTATTTTACCCCTTTTATTTTGATAAAGAAATTTAGAGAGATAGACTTGGTATTTTTGGATTATTATTTATTTAGAAAAAAGACTAAAAAGGTTTTTTATTAGTGCAATTGACAGAGGTCGGCCGCCCTCTGCTCCTACGTATCTCCTGGTAGAGAATCAAATCACACGTAGTTATTGGTAGAAAATATTTGTTTGTTTGATGTTTTTTAATTAGGGATTTTAGGACTCTTGAGTGATCAGTTCATTTGTCCTTAATCCCTTTTTTGAAAATTTGATTTTGTTGGAGAAAAATGTTTTGTGTTTGTGTTTTTTTATTTTGAAATTGTTTTTGTTTTGAATAGGGATTTTAGGTCCTGATCCGTCACGGTTCATTAGTGGTCCAAAAAATGAGACTAACATGACTGTACAGTCGACTTAATCCCTTATTTATATTTTTTTAGTAGAAATATTTATTTGCTGATTTTTGTAGGTTTTTGTAAAAGAAACTAATTTTTGAAAAGAAATGAATAAAAATGAAAAGGGGTTGAATTAGTAAAATGGGGTGTAATTAACTGCAGGGGGTTATATTAGAAATCAGGGGAGTGCAAAAAGGAACCCAGTAATAATTTCAGATTGTCTAAGCCCACGAAATCTGGGCTTTAAAAGAAGGGGGTGCGTGAATTAAAACGTTGGGTGTGATTAATAAACTGGAAAACAAATTAAAATCATAAACGAACCCAATCAGCCTATATAACACAACCCATTTTTATCTCAACCCTAATTCTCACTTCTTCTCCCAGCGCCGCTCACTATCCTTTGAAGAGAGAAAATGGCGAAATTTCAGCTATGGAGAGAGAGGTTTCGTGACTGAGAGAGAAGAGGGCGTGGTGCTGACGGCGATGGGGTGGCTCACGGCGGTGCGCTGGTGGTTCTACGGTGGCCGAAACTAACAAAGGTGAGTTCTTTCCTCTTTTTTGTTCATTTTTATTTTACGCTTCCTTCTACTCCCATATTCTTCTCTGATGCTGGATTTTTTGTTGTTAAGATTGCTTGTTTCCCTATAACTCTAATTCTTTCAACTGGCAACTATTCATACTAATTGCTATTACTTTGTTTTAGAGAGAACAGAACACTGAATTCTAACTTATTTTTACTAACCTATTTTAGTTTGATTACTAATTTCATTTTTTTCTCAAAAGAGAACAGAGTACTTATACCCTAATATGGTCCTAATACAAAGATAAACAAAAACTAATTTATTTTTGAAGTTTCTACAAAACCTATTTCTCTATTCTTAATTTATTCCTAATTTAATTTTGTCTATTCAACCTAAATACCATTTTCCTTTTGTAATCTGTTTCCGAATCGACTAATATGCTAATATATACAAACTAATATACAATAACAACTAATATACTACTATTTACAAACAGTTTTAAGTCATATAGGAACTACCTTATTTCAAAAAAACTCGAATAACCTAAACATACACATGTGTTCTTAAAACAGGGTAGTGGAAAATAACTAAGACTAACCTTTTATTCCAGCTTCTGAAACAATACCTTTTGCTTACCGCTTGCTGCTACTGCCTCTCTATTTCAGAATCCCACTTTTTGAGAAAAACTCTGGAAAACAGGGTTTCAGTGTGAAACCTTGTTTCTGATCTTTTACCTAGTTTTTGTGTACGAATTATGTGTGTCTCCTGTCTGAATTAGTTTCCTTTTATAGGCGAAAATTAGGTTTTACATAATTAATTTTCTGATTCTAACCTGATTTTCTTTCCTTTTTTCAGGTTTATTGGGCTTGTGAGGAGCCTTGTTGAGAAAGGAGAAGCCCATAGGAGTAGCGTTGATGCTGATTTTCTTGCATTTTCGTTTTTAGTATTTTTTTGTTATTTTCGTTTTTGGACCTTTTTTGTACTATTGGACATATTTTGGACCTTTTGGACTATTGTAATATAAAACTGTAATAAACCGACTCTATAAAAATTATTTTGGCATTTTGTAAGTCATTTTGGATGTATTTTGACCCAAAAGTAAAAAATAAAAGCGAAATTTGGGTTAAACCAAATGGTTGTGAAAACGAAACTCAAAATAGAGAAATAGACTCGAAATGCACAAGTAAATGAAAATAGGCTCAAGTGAGCTGAATTAGCTTAGGCACAAATGTACAAAAGTCTAATTAAGTAAAAAGCGAATTGACTCGATTGACTAACTTATCAAAAGTCGATTTAATTAGACAATCTTGATGGAGTTAGGAAATGAATTTTAGCATGCGAATTGGAAAGTTCAATAAAATAATATGGACAAAATTGGGGTATGACAACGTCTCAATGAAATATTACGATGATGTTTCACCATTGCGCGAACATCATTGTCGCTTCGGAGATCCATAGCTTCATAGCGGAGAGTACCGTCATCTCGTCAACAACACTTGCAGTAACAGAAGATGTTATCACGAGACTTAAAAAACACCCCATCGGCGTGGGGAAATATGAACCGTTGATCAAAATTTTAGATAACAAATCTGAGCTATTTATTTTCTATCTGTTGGGGCACAATTTCCAAAGGAAATGCCATCCACTCATTTTCCTGACACGCTTGACTGGTTGTGAGCCGTTGATCAAAAGTGTGTGTGAAATCTGGGTCGTACAATAATTTTTTTTTAAAAAAACGCGTATTCGGCTGCCCTGATCCGAATATATTCGGTTGGGGTCAGCCGAACCCTCTAAAACAGGAAAAGAGGGGTGTGTGCCAAATAATACACCTACGTTTGCCCATAGCCGAATTTATTCGGTTGCCCGTAATCGAATAGGCGCAAAATGCGCTTTTAACTAATTGCCTTTTGGTCATTTCGCAGGGTTAAGGGGTGTTTGGTGAGTAGCATGGGAAAAACATGGGCCTTCAAAAAAAGCACCGAAGTTGTTTCAGAAGGCCCAATAACTTAGTCATTGGACATGGCCCAATCCAAGACAACAACAAAAATGAAAATATAAAACTTGAAAATTAGGTTTCAGGGTTCTCATACTCACTCGGTTTGATAGCTGCCGCACAACTCAGAAGAACGCAAAACCTCTCAGAAACGATGAAATTCAATCCAAGGGTTTCAAGCAGCCGTCGCAAGAGCCGCAAGGCTCATTTCACGGCGCCGTCAAGTGTGCGCCGCGTTTTGATGAGTGCACCACTCTCCGGCGACCTGCGATCAAAGTACAATGTTCGATCCATGCCGGTTCGTAAGGACGACGAGGTGCAAATCGTTAGGGGAACATACAAGGGACGTGAAGGTAAGGTTGTGCAGGTTTATCGCCGTAAGTGGGTGATTCACATCGAGCGTATTACTCGTGAGAAGGTTAACGGTTCTACTGTTAACGTTGGAATTAACCCTTCCAAAGTTGTTATCACTAAGCTTCGTTTGGATAAGGATCGTAAATCTTTGCTTGATCGTAAGGCTAAGGGTCGTGCTGCTGCTGATAAGGAAAAGGGTACCAAGTTCGCTCCTGAAGATATCATGCAAACCGTCGATTAGTCTTTCATGTTAGTTTTTTGTTACTGTGAGAACTTGGTTTTGTTAGTGTTTTGTTATTTGGATCTGAACGATTCTAATATTTTGTTGCCTTTATGTTTTGTTTAATTTAATGAAATGCTTGACATTATTACTGCTACTGTTTTTTGCTGTTTTGTTCTACTAGTTTTGTTTTGTCTTAGTTGTATTGTTTAGCTGTTTTCACCTGCTAGTTGCTATGCTGCTCTGCTTGCTAATGTTTACCTTATTTTACATTCCTGAGCAATAAATCTAGGTCTATAGTTTGATTCGTAATGTGTGCAGTTTCGGATCAAGGATCCGAAATTATGGGGGTGTCAAAAAATTCATGGTGTGGTGCAAATACAAGTACTTATGGTGCTTATATTTTGGGAATTTGTTAAGAATGTGGTGCAAAATCAGGGGCTTAGGTGGGGGAAAAGATTCAGGGTGTTAAAAAATGTACACAAATAAAATTTGAGGTTGTGCAAATGACACCCCTCAAATACATGTGGCTCCGCCACTGAATGTGTGGAATTCTTCTGTTAAGAATTGAAGTTGTTTTTTTAAGTTTTATGTCAACATTGAGACCAACCTTGAGAGACATGGGATCAATATTCATGTTGGTATAGTGTTGTTTTCTTTGAGTCCAGCTTTGTTTAGTTGTAATCTTTGGTTTGTAGGCTCAATCATTTTAGCAATGGTGAATCTACTGGGAGGTTCAATCATTCAATCCAATGTGGTGTGTCTATTGCTTGTTATAATTTAGAATTAGTATTTCAATTAGAGTGAGTTAGGGAAATGTTTGGCCATCTGGTTTAATGAGCAAATGATTGTGGGTTACTGCTTACTAGCCACTGCATTGCTGTCTTGGGTCACCAATTTTCTTTTGCTGAGATAACAATATTCAGTTTGCATGGTAAAATTTGTTTTTGGATGGAAAATCTACAGTATGATAATTCGATGTTTTCGTGGTTTATTTGTAGCAGTTTGGCAGTCAAATTTTATAAAAGAAAAGCCTTCACTTTACACGTGATATTAGTGCAATATTTTGCATCAACATAACTAGTGTAACGATGAACTAAGAGTGGTATATTGTGTAAGATGTAAATGGTAGGATAATGTATGGCATGCACCGTATCTTTACCTCATCACTCAAACTGATAATGTATGATATAGATACCCTGCTTTCATGAATCCTGCGATCTGGGATTTTTTTTTTGTCATTTCAACTGTGAGCATTGTTTCGTTATTTATGCTAAATGCAGGAACCTGGAAACTTTTTATTTTATACTAAATAAATATTGGATCTTGCTGTCACGTGTGAATGTCACGTGTGAATGCAGGGAAATTTAGGGGTGGTGGCAGTGGGATATGGTTTGATTTTGAAGTACAAAGTTAATTGATCCAAAGAGGAAAATAACATGTTTGGTTTTGCTTGGGTGGTTTGCTTACAAAATTCGACCAACTCTATCCGAATAAATACATTTTCGCTAATTCAGTTTTTAGCAAGTCGAAAGCAATTATTACAGGTATAACTTGCGATTGTCTGAATCAGGAAATATTTGGATCAATGAAATTGTGAAATTTATATTCTGAAAAATGTTGTGACAAATTTATTTTTGAAAATATATCCTAAAAAATATCATCATATTTATAAATATACACGATGTGTATGTAGGTAATGTTATTCAATTAGTAACCACTTGATGTATCATTCATACCATTGGTGGATAGTGTAATAAGTTTTGTAATAAGTTTTACAGTGCATGTGTAAACTAATTGAACCCTAAAATTATGAGAAATATAACTATGTGTAGACTACTTTGTGTTTGATGAAAGAAAAAGACTACTTTGTTTTCACTAAGGGATACTTGAAAGACAATCAAATTAGGGATGGGAAAAAGTCGCATTGTTTTTTGAAGTTGTTGGAGACAATTTTTTCACGTTTGTGACTACTTGATTACCAGATAGTTTTTCTATTTTTAATAATCTAGGCGGATCAGATTAATTCAATTGTAGAACACTTGACTAGTGGAGACCGTGAATGCTTCAAATTTGAACACCCATATCTAGGATGTTGCGTTTCTTTTATAAAAATGAATAGATGATAGAACGATGTGTTGGATGCAAAAAATCGCCCCAAAGTTTCAGGCCTTTTTCTTTCTCAGTCATGTCAAATACTCATAACAATTGTTTCTTTTCGTACAATTGTTTGTTTAACTTGTAAAAAGTTGGTATATTTTTGCTGTGTCCTTAAATGGGTGTTTAATGATCTATTGTGAAATGTTCATTTTTGTTGTTGATTCAATTCATCTCAATGTGACAAAGATTGGTGGTATATAAGTTTTATTTTGGTTGGATTGACATTTACTTGGCCTGAATCTGACCATAACCAATGTGAAAACCATGTGACAAAATTTATGGGGAATACAACTTTAAGGAAAGCACAATCGATAGGAATCCTCCCAGAAAACAGGACTTCCATACATCAGAATGTCAGCTAAAATGCAAGGATAGCAGAAAATTCGGTAAAAATTGGGAAACAGAAGCCATTGGTGGATTCCAAGTTTTGAAATAATCCATCCATTCAGAAAGAACCTAGAAACGCTCATCTGTGGAACTAATTATTCTGCCCTCCCTTCAAGGGCCACCAAAAAAAATTGAATTGACGTTTGAAATTCCAATCATACGTTTTAAAAATGAAGAAAAAAACCTCAAGGTTTGAGGGCAATGGCCAACCCAAACTTGGGATTTTTATCCAGCGACTTGGTATCAACTTCACCAGAGATAGTCAGCACTGACTTTGGAATGATCTCATGCTGTAGGAGGCCCCCAAGCTTTCCATGATTGTTGAGCTTTGCTTTGACCTGTGTCAAAGGGTCAACAGCAAAAGACCCTCCAACCGTAATAGTGTTTTCGTTTGTTGAGAACTTTCTGGTGATCTCCGCAACAGCAGCACTCTTCTTGAGTAGGTCTAGATGGTGGACGTATGATGCTTTAAGGCTGTCACCCTTGTCGCCACTGATTGAAAAGAACATGTTCAATATTAATTTGTCGCTCATAAAATCCAATGCTAGATATTTGTAAGTTGTAACGTATATCTGAGAAAAGAATCTTACATGATTATTGAACCAGTTGAATCCAGTCTCGTAAAATTAATCCCAGAAGTGTATTTAGTAAAACCACCAGTTGTAGTATCATAGCCCGCCTCAATACCAAATGCAATGGTTGGGGTACCAACGGTAACAGAAACATCAATTAAAGGGGATTGGTTCAGTGTAACGGCTGATGTTAAGGTAGCATGGTCGTGGAAGTATTGAACCTCTAACTGCCAAAGACAAATCAGACAAATTTTCAGAACAATGTACACAACCAGTCATTCATTTGCCGGACAGAAGATGCAAAATTACTTACCTTGCCAGAATTATAATCAGGCAGCTTAAATGAAGCAATAGTTTTCGTGGATGGAAGAACATCGTTGAATGTGAGGGTGGTGTTGATCTGGGAGAGAGAGAGAGGGAGAACCAAATAAGATGATTTACTCAAGAATATAAAATATTTCGCAATCTTACAAGACAGGGTAACCCACAATTGATGCTGTGTCAAGTTTGACATCAATAAGAGTGTTCTTATACTTGTACAATGCTGCCACATCCCCAGTTGAGAGTCCTCCTTTCTTCACAGCAGTTGAAGTGAGAGCCTGAAAGGAGAAAAAGAAAGAAGACACATTGAAAGTGAGCATTAGGTATGTTTTGCTCCTAGCAAATGATATCATGTGACCATGGGCACTGTCAGAAATACTTAGTATTACAAAAGCCACCAAGATTACCAGAAAGTACAGTAGCCAGACAACAACTTAAAATGAACATATTTTTTCCAGTCATACAGCTGCGAAGAAAACACATAACTGCTAATAGATACTAACAACCCACATAATAAATAAATAAATTAAACTATAAGCAGCTGCCACTTAGATGTGATGCCCCTTTCGATACGAAGTCGCTTTAGTACTACATTAAGAACCAATTTTTAATGATGTGCGGTTGGTTATTGTTGATTATGGAAAACCTGTATGCTTACTAAAAGGTAAAAATCAATAACAATAAAATAAATGAAGTTAAAATTAATTGCCTTCAGAATAACCCAAGTTAAGAAAAGCCTTCATTGCTATCAACATGTATCCATTAGACACTAAGTATACAGTTTGCAACATGTAAGAAGAAATTCCAAAAGGAATTATAGAAATGCTCAACAGCAATACTAATCATTTGGTGATTCAAACCTACTGAGAGGGCCATACAAAAAGCTGCCGACATCTATGAATTGAACATTAACTTGAAGTGATGATGCCAATAGAGAAATGCCAAATCAGCAAGTAAAGGCAAGGAGTTGCAACAGAATGCGTGAAATACGCAGTGTAAGGAGAGGCGTGTGAAGGAATGGCAAGAGGTGTAAAACATGATGTATCATTTCTGATTCTAATTCTGGCTTCTCTTCTCTCCGTCTCTGTTTGGCTTTCCTTCTTATTTTTTCCTGCATTTTAGTCTTATATTCCCAATCTATATTTCTGCCACTACTAATAATCCTTCCAGCATATACACCGGAGGTTGAGAATCAATCAAACAAGAATATTCAATAAACCAGTATTCATTTATATGTGCCCTTGAATTGCTCTCCCCCTCTAAACCATTTTCATAGATGGTGATTACGGTGTTTGACAGAAAAACAGAAGCTTATTGGTGGGTGTTGTGTAACGAGCAATACTTCAAGGTACGGGCATAACAAAGGAGGTGAAGATGCACCTTGTCAATCTTATATTATCTTACTAGTTTACAAGGGATTGAATCAATATCCTGTCCCCAACCTAGATCTAATATCACCTTACCCAAGTGGTGAGTGAATCTTGCATTTTCAGTCTTAATTTATACTCTCAAATCTCCATCACTTAGATCTCAACAAATCAAAGTTCAACCACCAAACAGTATTTCTCAACCTCTACAGCCTATTTTTGAGATCTTTCTTAGCACTGAAGCACCATTTGAAGTCACCTGATTATGAGGTAGTATTGGTAAAGGCGCCCATGTTGTTTGATATTCTAATTTCTAACACATGTCACGTGACCAAGAAAGCTTGTTTGTATATCAACTAATGAAAAACAATTCAACGACTTAAATGTTATATATCGGAATCAGAATTCAGAACCAAGTATTTCAGGCAAGAAAAAGGCACAACCTTATGACAGTTGATAACTTTCACCTGCGATGACTTTTGAGAATATGCTTTTTAAAATAATTTTTTCTAAATTGCAGTGTTTGTTCCCCAAGTTTTCTCAAAATGCGCAAAAATGGTCCTCCAACCCCTTTTTCAGTGAATTTAGTCCTCCTAAAAGTCAAATGTTGCGAATTTTGTCCTCATAATTTTTAATTGCATGATGTAAAAAAACATGATTTTGGAGGACCAAAAGTACAACTAAAAAAATATGGAATAAAATTCACATCATTTGGATTTTAGGAGGACTAAATTCATCTAAATAAGTTGGGGGCCACTTTCGCCAAACCGAAAAGCTTAGGGGATAAAAAGTACAATTTAGCTAATAACTTTCTATATTGATTTCATCTCTGGATCTATCTTTCTTCCAATTCTGATTCCCAAAACCCATCCAACTATCCAAGTCTAGATACAAATACAATCCATTCAGCACTAAACATTCAGTTTCAAGTTTTCTTTCCTAGATATGGTTCATACAGTATTTATTCCTCGACCAAAGCCAAATCCAAGAAATGACATTTTGATTAAAACAATCATGTTATATTATGTATTATAATAAAACAAAAGCTGTTTCCTGCAAGAATAATTGATGGATTGTAGGGACTTACATTCCAATTATATATTTTGAAAACTACATACTCCACTCTTATGATAAAACATACCAGCAATAAGGCAAAAGGTTCGAAAATATAGAACACCGCAAAAGAAGTTTAGACAGAAGCATTTGAGTAGAGCATGTGATGACGATACATCTAATCTAATATCCTACATTTTTTTTTAGTTGCAGAGATAAATTTCTCTACACAATACGGATCAGCTGAACGTGGTGACTACGTAACGTAATAAGAAACAAGATTAACAAATTCAAAAATAACATGTGAGCTCATGTTAGATATTTCTCGAAGGAAAATATGATTGAATATCATTTAAAAAGCAAATCAATAAAAGAGGCAATGATTAATAAAGCTTATAACGTAACGAGCAACGATCATCATCAACCTCACAATACGAACAAATCAATCGCGATGTAAAGCAACAAGTTAGATCTTGACCACAAATCCTAGATACTTCACATCTAGGAATGTAATTGCGTGTGATTGATTAATCAAATATGATAGAAATTCAAAAGAGCTTACCACTCCAGCGCTGCTGTAGGATGAAATGGTGAGTTTCTGGTCGGAGTTATAGTCCTTGGTCAAAAGATCTAAAAGCAACAACAAATCAAAATTACTTGAATGAATTTTATTTTCAAAGCTTTGAGAAAAGTGATAGCGAATCGAATCAATAACAGAGATTGCAATAGAGAGATAGAACGTTCAATCACCTTTGGCTTTCTTGCCGATGTCGGTGAAAAGACCCGGTCCCTTGCTCATCTTTGATTTCGCGGAGAGAGTGTTTGAGAGAGAGAGAAAGCGAAAGAGAAAGAGATCTTGATGCACTGATGAGCTTCACGAAACACGGTGTGTGTGGGCGAGGAAATGACACCCTTTTTATTTTATGTAATAAATAAATAAAAAATGTAAAATGAGAGACCGTAGTATTCCGATGGGAATGTGGATGGTTGTGTCCAATCATGCGCGATGTAATATTTGGTGTTCTTGTTCGTTTCTATAATTGTGTGTATGTTATGCAAATAACCACAACAAGAGTAAAATATAGTCATTATAATAGACAATAGATAAAGAAGAAAAAGAGAGAATAACAGAGCATTTGGATTCTCCTCTTGAATGTATTTTTTACATTGTCATATAAGTCCTATTTATAGGATACAAATCTTGTAACTTACGAGCACAAAAGTAAGAGCAATAAGAATGAGTGAAAGCTCTTTACTCATGGGAGTTATATAGTATCCTAGGTAAGATGAAAGGACTAAGGAGAGATGGACATCCACCAAATATTCATAAAACCCCCCCTTGGATGTCCATTGAGGATATGCCTCATTAAAATCTTATTAAGAAAAAACCCAGTGGGAAAAATTTTTAGTGAAGAAAAAAGAATACAATATCCTTTATGTGAGAACTGTCTCTTTAAAAACTTTTCGTGGAAAACCCAATGGGATAAAACCACGACAAGGGAAAAAGTACAGTTTTCTCCCCTTGTTTGAAGAGTCTCTTAAGAATATACATTTAGATTTTCTCCCCTTGATGCATATGAAGCAATATACTTCGTAATATATCCTCCTTTCAATTGAGCTTCATAGTTGATATTATCTTCAGGGACTTCTTTCTTGAATTGTTGGTATTTGAACATGATATGAGGAAGTGATAACTATTGATTGTTATGTAGATCATGATGATGCCTTAATGTCACCATATATAAATAATCATATATTTCAGAACTGGCTTGATCTGGAACCAGAAAAATATATTGTATCTGCATAGTTATTGCTCCAATTCTATTGTAAAAATTAAAATAAATATATCTCACTCTGTTCTAATGCATTTTGGTTGGTGATAAATTCTATCTCACTAATAAGTATCAAATGATATTATCACATCAATCTATATGACATTTAGTAATATGCGCGCACTAATTTAAAGTCTTCTAGACCGAGATATTTGATTTCTTCTTGAGACACACATCATGTACTCAATAGAGATATAATTTATCATGATTCAATTAGCTAATTGATCGATCTGCAGGTCGAGACAAAACTTTGTTTGGCAGAAATATTTATTCAACGTATTTCTCTATATCTTTAATCCTTCTAGAATTTACTATTTAGAGATCAACCAGAGGTTCAACCTCCAAATCCATCAAATATAATTTGAGGTTCTTCATATCAAACTCTTTCTTTAAGCAATTTAAAATATGCATTAAGATTACTATACCACATGTGTGCAGATAATATTACCCCATGGAGGAATTATTTCAATTGGAGTAATCATCTCAAGAGTCTGAACAGCCAATTTCGAAAAATTAGATCCTTTTGGGATCCTCATATAATCATGACTATCAAATAAGTCATACAAAAAATTGTAACACATCCATCCTTGTACTTGAGCCTTTCAAAACTACTTGCATTCACTACAGGTGAATTTATATTCAAAATTAAATGTTATGTTTGTGCGAATACTTTTGAACGTCGAGTCTAACTAGATTCACATCTTTGGCTGTATGGACTATAGGTCGGAAAAACGTTTTTCTTTGCAAAACAAGTTTAATTCCGCTTCAATTGCATTTTTCTATTTTGACCAATCATTGCTTTGACTAAATTCTTAATAGACTTTGGTTCATGATCCTCTTCATCATTTATCATATTTAGCGCTACATTATACTCACAAAATTGTCAATGTTGACTTTATTTCGGTTCCATCATATTTCATTATTGACATAATGTATTGACATCTCATTTCCATAAACTTCAAGTACCTGATCAGTTCTTCTGGAACTTGAAAGTTAATTATGTCAAATTACTCGTTTGGAGTTTCCATATCCTCTTTTGGGCCATCTTGCTTTTAAGTTCATTTCCTTGTTCTAGGATTTTTATTCTTTGGAACCGACTAAATCACACGCTTAATGTGTGGTTAAGATTCATTTGCAATGTTTGAGTGTCCAATAGGGACATCAATTTTTATTTCCGTATTGTAGCTGGTGAATAACTTACAAAATTTTGCAAATGAATTATTCTTTGGACTTCTGGTTCACATTGGTTTATAAGAGGATAAGTATAATAATTTATTTCAAGTAATACTAATTTCCAGTTGCTTATCTCTCCCCTAAATGTTGGGAAAGCTAATTCGTCGAAATGATAATTAGCTGATTAAGCTATCAATACATCTCTGGTTATTGGCTCAACATACTTTATGATGGATGGATATTCATATATTCATATATTCCCAACATTCTTTAAGGATCCATATTATTACGTTGTGATGGACTATCAAAAATATTTTAGATGGAGAATATTAGGTCATTGACCAAAAATCAATTGTAAAAGGGAGAAATTACAGATATAGGTTAACTTATTGGCTTGATGCGTATCAATGTGTCAACATGCTAGATTGTATGTTTCCAAGTAGAAATTGGAAGTTTCATCTCATATTGGTCATATAATTAACTTTAGATGCCTAATGAATGGTTCTTCAAGACCATTTTATGAACGAACATATGCTATGTGATGTTCAATATAAATTCTAATAGTCATAAAATATTTATTAGATGCTTTCAAGATAATTCACATAATAAGTTTTTACACGAATTAGTTGAGCAAACAATCTCACAAACTTCTAGTTGTGAGTTGATGACAATTATGTATATGTAGCCATTACAATAGACAATAGATGAAGAAGAAAAAGAAGAGAATGAGAGAATAATAGAGCATTTGCATTCTACTCTTGAAGGTACCTTTTACATTGCCATATAAGTCCTATTTACGTGATACAAATCTTGTAACTTACAAGCACAAAGTTAAGAACAATAAGAATGAGTGAAAGCTCTTTACTCATGGGAGTTATAGAGTCTTTACTCATGGGAGTTATAGAGTATCCTAGGTAAGATGAAAGGACTAAGGAGGGATGAACATCCACCAAATATTCATAACAGTGTACTCTTCTTTGATTTTTTTTTATGGTTACAAAAGATAAGTCTTCTTTGATTCCATTTACATCTATTTTTTTTTCTTAGCTTTAGTGATCTAATAGCGTTTGCCTAGAGAATAAAGAACTGTGTTGGTTGAAAGAGGTGTGTGTCGAGTCTAGTTTATGTTACTAAACATTATGTTTAGTAACTATTACTAAATGGCAAATATGTAAGATCCATCATAATAATAAGGGGGGGAAAATCAGCTAATTCCCTATTTTCATTCCATAATTATAGGCCTTAATAATTATTAGCAATTAAAACTGAAAAGAGAGAGAGAGAGAGAGAGAAACCCCATTCCATCGCAGAAACGCAGAAACGCATTCCATCTACTCAGAAACGCTGCCTTCTCTACAACGCTGCCTTCTCTACTCAAGAAAAAATCGCAGGAAGAAAAAATCGCAGGTTTCTAAACCCAGAAATCGCAGGCTACTGAACCCAGAAAATCGTAGGTTTCTAAACACAGAAAACGTCGTTTCAGTTGCGTTGGCAGGTTGGATTTCTGAAAAACGCAGGCTTCTCTATTTCAGTTGCGTTTTTGTTTTCCATCGTACACTTAGAACGCTGAAAAACGGCTTCGACAACGCAATCAGGAATCGAAACGAGTTCGAACACGCAACTGTCGTCTCTAACCACTTCGTAATCCGGAAAAGGTTAGTTTTTGTGTTTCAAATATTGTATGTAACTGATAAAAAGATTCTTGGATAGGGGTTTTCTGGTTTTATGCTTTTCGAATTTGTAGGTAACGGAACCTAACCAACGTTGTTCAATTTTGTGGTTAGTGATTGATTAACCAGAGTACTGTATTCGTGTGGTTATATTAACAACTTAGTTACTAACCAATGCTCTTCATAAAGTGCATAACTTAATTCGTCTAGTTTACTAACCACGACGTCACTTTGTTACTAACCAATTTACTTACTAACCAATTTCGTTGATAATCAATTCATTCGTTTAGTTGATTGTTTCTTAATTCATTATGTGCCAACACACTAGTTTCTGGTGATTGTATTTTGTTACCCCATAGTGTTGAAATATTAGCAATTTAGCAATGAATATTTCCTATCAAATTAATTAGTAAAGTTTAGAAAACTCGACAAATGCGACGTTAAATTAACTTGGTTTTGTAAAATTTATATAGTTAATTGATTTTGAAGTGAATCAATTAATGTTTGTATGTTTTTATATGTTTGATGAAACCTTGTAAAAAAAAAATCTATCAAAGTTAGTCAAATTGAGATTTTGATTCAAAGTAACAAAACATCTAAAATAATTTGATAGGAATTAGAATCAATCTTGACACTTTTTACTGTCAATCCATTCACATACACTTCAAGACAAGATAAGGGTTTCTTTCAAGTATGTGGAGTTATAAAACAAAATGGACATTGACTATTGTTTTATCTTACATGGTATGTATAATACAAAACTTGCTTTACAAACACATCAAATGTAATGCTTCCACTTCTCACATAACTATCTTTCAGCTTCGTGTGTCTGCTGTGATGAGCAATTCTCCCTGCATCCTAGTTCTAGACTGTGACATGTTCTGCAATGATCCAGTTTCAGCTCGATATGTCGCGTGCTTTCACCTTGATCCAAACATATCATCCTCCTTAGCTTTTGTTCAATTATTTACTAACCAATTTAGTTGATAACCAATTCAGTTACTAACCACGAAAGGTTAGTTTTTGTGCTTCACGAGTTTTGGTGCTTCAAATATTGTATGTAACTGATAAAAGATTCTTGGATAGGGGTTTTCTGGTTTTATGATTTTCGAATTTGTAGGTAATGTCACCTAACCAACGCCAATCAATATTGTGGTTAGATTAACAACTTAGTTACTAACCAATGCTCTCCATAAAGTGCATAACTTAATTCGCCTAGTTTACTAATCACGACATCACTTAGTTACTAACCAATTTAGTTACCAACCACGAAAGGTTAGTTTGTGTGCTTCACGAGTTTGTGTACTTTAAATATTGTATGTAACTGATAAAAAATTCCAGGATAGGGGTTTTCGTGTTTTATGATTTTCGAATTTGTAGGCAACGACACCTAACCAACGTTGTTCAAAATTGTGGTTAGTGATTGATTAACCAGAGTACCGTATTCATGTGGTTAGATTAACAATTTACTTCCTAACCAGTGCTCTTCATAATATGCATAAATAAATTGTGAATTAGATGGATAAAGTGCATAACTAAACTACCATAAATAAAGTACATAATTAAATTGTGAATTTACTGCCTAGTGCATAATTAAATTGATAAATATTCTCTAATTTTGTGATTATTATTGCTTTTTATTTATCAAAAACGGTACATCTCCTCTCCAATTTTTAAATATATATGTTTGTATCTTAAAACCATGACAACTACCGTTTTAATTATTTACTATGGCTCCTTTTATGTTCAGTGATTATGGCAAAAAGGAACATAAAGGAGGTTGGGAGTGCTAGGGAAGCTAAACCTACGAGGTACATGCATAAATGTAAACCACATATGGTTTCCAAAATGATGAGTGGAATTAAAGGATGTCAGAAAGAATTGCTGCAGTCAACCGGGTTTGGATCCCTTATGCTCATATGCAAATGGAGCAGGATTCCCAGGGAGTTCGTGAAATGGGTGTCCGAGAACTTTGAGCCCGGTCAAAGTCAATTGCAACTGAGCAAATACGAAGCATTTCTCTCTTACATAAACCATCTAAATTAGCATGCAAGAACATAGTTTATATATACAAGGAAAATAGTCATGGACCTATTCCTAAAATATTGTAAGAAAAAAATGCACTTTCTAGGTTTATTGAATAACTGATGAAATGTTCGACCGAATAATAATTGTTATAGTGATAGTGGTTTCCTAGTTTTATGCTTTTGGAAATTAAATGTAACGAGTCCTAACCAAAGTACGTAATATTCCTGGTTATTATTCCACTAACCAAACTTTTCAAAAGTTTGGTTAGTACAATAATAACCACTCTAAACTATTTCTATGGTTACTATTGAATTACACTAATTTTCGAAATTGTATGCATTTGTAGTATTTTAGTATAGAAGCGGTACATTTTATACTCTCGCTTTTTCCATGATACGTTCTAATTGAGGTTCGTTTTATGTTGTAAATGTTCGACCGAATAATGGCTGTTTTAGTAACGGGTCCTAACCAAAGTACGTAATTTTCCTGGTTATTATTCCACTAACCAACTTTTCAATAGTTTGGTTACTACAATAGTAACCAATCTAAACTATTTCTATGGTTACTATTGCACTACACTATTTTTCGAATTTGTTTGCATTTGTAGTAATCCGGTGCTCCAACCCCCTGTTCTAATAGTATTCACCTTGATAACAATATAAATGTAATTATAATAATGCTTAAAAAATAGTATAATAATAAAAATAATACTTTTTTTTTTGCTTTTAAAAAATGGACAATGACTCCTTGAGCATTGTTACGCGTGCTCATAATGATTGGAGAGATAGTTAATTGATTTGACTTGATGTGAGTGGATGGTTGACTGTTTGACTATCGACTCTAACATTTTCTCTTCGGTTTTCCCCTTTTGCCTGTCGTTTTTTGTGCTTTTGTAAATGCTCACACTTGTAACTATAATCTTCTGTTGCGTTATAAAAGGGGTAGGGTTCCTTGGTTTGGCACCTCAGACTCTCCTTTGTTCTTGTCTCTTCTTGCTGGCGATTTTCCTAATGCTTTATAACCTTCGTATCGGGATCAAGTTCCCCTCCTCGAGTTCTTTAAACGTGCTTTCAAGTGCTTCGCAGTGCATCGGAGAGCTTGAGGTGGGGATTTTTGATCTGCGAGCCAATATTAAATCTTAACCATTGATGAATTTTTATACTACATCCAACGGTCAATTTTAGTGTTTCACCGGTAAAAGATTTAATTTGCTCTTTCACCCTAGAAGAAACTTAATTTATCATCTAGCAAAAAATTTAATTGTTCACATAGGTGAATTTTGTTAATTTTATATTTTAAAGGTAGTTTACGGTTCAGTAAAAAATTTAGCTGTTCAAATAGCCGAAGTTGATTCCTCCATAATCAAATTAGTGAAAATGAAAATTAGTTTTGTAACAAATTACGTAAAGTTATTTTTATTATATTATAGTGGTAAACTCCCCCTTCCCTCATTTTCCCCTTTTTCTTCTCTCCCTTTTTTCCCTTCAAAGTTCATGTTACTTTCAGAGATATTTCTGATCGTCGTTGTCTTCGTGTGATGCGTGACCAACCACTACCCCTACAAGTGGAATTTTCTTACCAAAATGCACATCAAAGAAACTCTAATCATTCTATTTTATCTAACTTAAATAATAATTAGGTGAATGATGATGTTGAACGTATGATTTTCTATCTTTGGATTATGCATCTTATGTCTTTTAACTTTCTACTTGAAATTATGACTATAGATTATGTGTATAGAACAATTTGTCTGGATTATGTCTGTACATTTTAACTTAGCTCTTTAGCTCTCGCAATTGTCTTTTTTTGTTTTATATTTGCTTCTCTCAATCATTTAGTAAATTTGGTTATGATTTGTTTAATGAGACATTGTCAACTACATTTATTTTCAATATTTGGTAGCTTAGGATGTCATCATATTTTTAAAATGCCTTTGAAATTTGGTGTCTGAGTCAATATTTTGGTGTCTTATTAGTAATTTAGTATCTGTTTGGAAACTGTATGACTTTAGTAATCTTCCCTTCATTTTTATAGTTACAAATGAGAATATATTGACAATTACATGCGTTGGGGAACTTCCAAGTTATTTACTTCGCTCATACTTTCTGTTTTGGTTTTCCACAGAGGCTCATTAAAATTTCAAAACTTTTTTATAGAGATTATCATCAGCGCTTTCCTCCTAAGCTTCGGATAAAAACAAGCCCTGGGACACTCTACCCCGCCTCTGTTTTTGTGGATGAACGTGGTACTGCCTATCTAGACACAGATACTGATCTTATTATGGACGTTTTTGGAGCAAATGGTTTGTATGGAACACCTCAAAGTAGAGAAGCTCAACTAACTTATTTAAGTTCAAAGGGTGTTTTTGTCATACATTGCCCAATGTCAACTGAACGACTTCGCCCAAGAATGATGCGTAATTAACCACCACCAATTGAAGTTGTGTACCCAAACAATGAGGATGTCCAACAAACTATTCAGCAGAACCCTTCCAATGCTTCTGTTTTTGAAGACGACCTTACCCCTGATAACCCAATTATTATGTAATAGTTAGTATTTCTACTACTGTTATCGTTTTGTGTTTTGGTTTTATCCTTTTGAACCTTTTAAACGTGCCTTTGTCGTTAAAAGTTGACTTCAACTACTATTAATCTAATCTTCCTCTTATAATACTTTCGTAGACACTAAAGCTTTGACCCCGTGCATTGCACGGGTCACGACGCTAATTCTCCTTAAAATATGATGCTCCAGCCTCCAAAACGAGAATTTAAGGCAGCATACAAACGAGTATGATAAATATCAAAACAATTGTAAATTAATATATATATATATATATATATATATATATATATATATATATATATACATATGTTCCCATAATATGAGTAGGTTAGCAAGCCAACCTCACCAAATAAGACAGTTTTGGTCTAATAATTGTTATAATCTCTTTCCGGCAAGGGAAAAAGACCGAACACAATGATAATGCAATAATAGTAATCGAGAGTATAGAACAAGTATAAAGTTGGAGAAATGATTTTTGATCTATATATTGACCTTAGAGAGCTGTATTTATAGTACAAAGTGAGATTATTACTCATTATTATACTTTATAGTTGATCCAGTCATTGCAGACAGACAGGAGGGGAATCAAGGATTTTTTCTTATGATCTCGCTAAATACCATAAAGGGAGAAACACTGAGTAGATGAAGGCAAGAGAATTATAGTCGATTGGGCAGTTAGTTGGGAGGATTTTTCCTTCTTCCGTCGGTCGAAATGAAAGCTGAGCTCTTATACATATTGGTCAGTCCGGTTGGAAACATAGTCCTTCGAGCGGCAAGTGTAGAGCACGAAGTCGTTCAAAATAAAAGGAGCTCGGCTGAACCTTAGTCCATCAATTCTTTAGTGAGGGCCTCTAGACACTTAGTCATTTAGCTTTTGAATGAGAGCCTCCAGATGCTTAGTCCTTCGGCTTTTGGACAATGACTCCTTGAGCATTGTTACACGTGCTCATAATGATTGGAGAGATAGTTAATTGATTTGACTTGATGTGACTGGATGGCTTGACTGTTTGACTATCGACTCTAACCTTTTCTCTTCGGTTTTCCCCTTTTGCCTGTCGTTTTTTGTGCTTTTGTAAATGCTCACACTTGTAACTATAATCTTCTGTTGCGTTATAAAAGGGGTAGGGTTCCTTGGTTTGGCACCTCAGACTCTCCTTTGTTCTTGTCTCTTCTTGCTGGCGATTTTCCTAATGCTTTATCACCTTCGTATCGGGATCAAGTTCCCCTCCTCGAGTGCTTTGAAGTGCTTCGCAGTGCATCGAGTGCATCAGAGAGCTTGAGGTGGGGATTTTTGATCTGCGAGAGCTATGTATTTTTATTGAGATCTTCTCACCTTCCTTCGGGAATGTAAAGCCTAACTCGATGCACCCTGCTTCATCAAGGCAGGTCGCTTTGTCATCCATCCCCGATTCATGGTCTTCTTCTAGTGGAGGATCTTAGGGTGTGATGACCTCCTTGTTGTGGAAACTAGCCATTCTTTTGATTTTCAATATAGATTCCGATTGTAACTTATATTTTTGAGATTTGGATATTAAAAGAATGAATAATGGGGAAAGGGAGTGAAGAATCTCGTGGGTTTTGGGATGAGGAGTTTAGGAACAGTTTTAAGACTAACGAGAAGAATGAATAGTTGTTGAATTTGTGAAGAAGATGGTGTTTAGGTTAGGGGCGCCACATTGGTCTAATCCAAGACAAGGATAAGCTTATGAGTGTGAGGATCACCACAAGAAAATGAATTCTTGATAAGATCGAATAAACTGGTTCAATCCAGAACCAAAGAGTATGAACTCGAAATCTTTGATAAAGTCTTTCTTGTTTTTCATTGACACATATACTCCCTATTTATAATAAGGGAAGTTCTTGCTGATACAAGGGAAAAAATAAAGGGTATTCAAAAATTACAAGAATACTATAGACAAAATAATTTAAGAAAATATCCTATTTGATTTGGCATTGAATGCACAATTAATGATTAGGATCTTGCATTTCCTTTTTTGCTCTGATTGTCTGATGTGTCTTAAATGTCTTAGATCTTGTAATCATTTTTTCCTCTTATTGCCTTTCTTGATTAGCAAGTTTGTCTTTCTTGATTAGCAAGTTTGTTTGCTTGATTAGCAATATGTTGACTCCATCAACTCACAAAAATATGTGCCACACACACCACTTGAAGTGGATTAAACACACTAAAAAGTAACTTGAAATGAAATAACTTGGTGCCTTAATCCCAAATATATCAATTGGTCACATGCACTTTTATCATAACTTAAAATAAAATTAGAGTAATTAAAGTTGGATAGCAAGCCCATGGTAGGTTGTCATCAGGGTGACACTTCATGATGGGGTTTGAGCGGCAGATGCGTCCTCCACTCCATCGGCTATGAGCGATTCCGAGGGCATTGCGGAGAGTGGTAATGGAGTCGATCACACAAATCTTTTTGGAGATTTGTTGCTAGTGGTTGCCATCTCTAGGCACTTGAATTGGGAGAGTCTTCTGAAAAAAAGAGATTGAGGAGACTTCGGCTATGGCTCGATGTAACACCGAACGGCCTTATGTGTGTGTGTGTGTGTGCACCCTAATCCTAAGTAACTTGAAGGGGATTCACGAGTTTACCCATTATATAAACTGGTGAGGGCAAATTGAACCTAAAATTTAGTATTTACACACACCCTTTAGAATTTATTTGTGCAACCATTTTCATGTTCTTCCTAATTTGTAAAAAAATAAAAAAGTGACAATTTAGCTTAAAAAAGGCATTAATGACCAAAATGAATAAAAAATATTTTGTAAGGAGTTTTTTAAAAAAAACTTGGAGAGACTAAAATGAATTTCTGCTATAATTACATAGACCAAAAATGATATTTAATCCTTGAAAATATAAAAAGTTCTTTACTAGAGTCATTTCTTTTAAAAGAAAAAGAAAAACTTTTTGTTTTTGTAAAGTTAAAAAGTAGACGATGGAATGGAACGGCCGAGTGACGATAGATGTGATTTCCGCGTTTTTGTTTGTTTGTTTTTATGTCTGGTACGTCGTTAACGCGTTTTGGGAGAATGATTTCTCACAATTACTACGGACGAAAGTAACGCGGAGTGAGAAATAGCGCGTTACTTTTCGTCGAGTCGAGTCGAGTCGGAACCAAAAAGCAATGAAGAATAGCGCGTGGTTCACAATTTACGTAGTAGTCACGCGTTCATGAATTAGAGCTTTTTCTCCCATATTTTATTTGATTCGTTAATTATAAATAATAATAAATAAATGAGCCAAGTCTAAACTCATCTAACCCTCTTCCCCTGTAAACTTTGAAGAAGCAAGCAAAGGCAACTAAGCTAAACCGTTGACCCAACAGACAATCCCCTTGAGACCAAAGTCATTCATTCTCACAACAAAAATTCCCACAGGTCTCCACCAAGTCCTCTATTTCCTTCCTTGTTTGTCTCCTCCTAAATAGATTTTTTTTTTTTAAATTTTATTATTTGGTCCACCAATCTCTCTTTTTGTCCATCCCCCGCTTTCCACGAAATATCATCATCCAAAAAAGTTGGTGCCTCCTACTCTCTCTCCTAGCTTCTAAGAAGGCAGGCTTTGAATTAGAAATCAAGGAGACTGTGTCTCGTATCACAAGCCCTTTTATAAGACAACTACTGATCTGAAACCCTTCATTCTGTTCATTTGATATTATTTGATAATAGATCTAGAAAAAAGTGATGGAGAATTACTTGAATGAGAATTTTAGTGGAGTGAAGGCAAAGAACTCATCTGAAGAAGCACTTCGAAGATGGAGAGATGTGTGTGGGATAGTAAAGAATCCCAAAAGACGTTTTCGTTTCGCTGCTAATCTCGAAAAGAGAGGTGAAGCTGCTGCTATGCGTCGTACCAACCAGGTTTCTATTTTTGCTTTCCTTCAACAACACATTCTTATTATATTATATTTTAGATATTTAAAAATGGCCTTTCTTGTTAATTAATCACACTACATTTGGAAGGATGACATTCTCCCATAGCTTGTTGCTTGCTTCAATTAAACACATTTAGGACGAGCGAGGATTAATGACTAGGAATTAATGGACACATGTCAAACTCTTGTTTCTGCTTCGGACTATGAATCACTAATTAACAAACTAAAAAGGGAGAAATTAATGCTTTATAAACTAAAAAAAGGAGAATTTCATTCATTACTCCACTAGTCAATAAATAAATTAAATAGACATTCGGATATTATTGCTGTTCTGTACATTCTCTTTTTCATGTTCTTTGTGGTCTCTCTAGTTTTTAACTTTTTATTATTCTTACAAAAATGCTTGATTATAATTTTGTCTACATCCAACTTCATATACTCATTTTTCATTTCACTGCATGAAAACTTTTTTTTTCCTTAATAAAGGATTTTAGAACACTCTTTTGTCTCCTCAACGACATTTAGAATATGCTGTCTTCATGTTTTAGTTCTCCAAAGACTTATTAACCGTCTCCTCACTGCAGGAGAAGCTGAGGATTGCAGTTTTGGTTTCCAAAGTAGCATTTCAATTTATCCAAGGTAAGTTTCTTCAGCATTTTTCTCATAGCTTATAAGTGTATGTGTAAGAGCCAGTATATTTATTTACTTTTGATCATATCTACAGGCGTGCAACCAAGCGATTACAAAGTTCCGGAGGAAGTTAAAGCTGCAGGATTTCAAATATGTGGTGATGAATTAGGGTCTATTGTTGAAGGCCATGATGTAAAGAAGCTGAAAGTTCATAATGGGGTTAATGGCATTGCAGAAAAGCTTTCTACATCAACCACTGATGGGGTTAGCAATGATGCTGATTTACTCAACAGGAGACAACAGATATATGGAATCAATAAATTTGCTGAAAGTAAAGCTAAGAGTTTCTGGGTTTTTGTTTGGGAAGCCCTTCATGACATGACTCTCATGATACTTGGAGTGTGTGCTCTTGTGTCTCTAATAGTTGGCATTGCAACAGAAGGATGGCCCAAGGGGGCTCATGATGGTCTTGGAATTGTTGCAAGTATCTTATTGGTTGTCTTTGTGACAGCAACAAGTGATTATCGCCAATCGTTACAGTTCAAGGATTTGGACAAGGAGAAGAAGAAAATTTCCATTCAGGTCACGAGAAATGGATATAGACAGAAAATGTCTATATATGAACTACTTGCTGGTGATATTGTGCACCTTGCCATTGGTGATCAAGTCCCTGCTGATGGACTATTTGTTTCGGGATTTTCCGTGTTGATTGATGAGTCAAGTTTAACAGGAGAGAGTGAGCCTGTAGTGGTGAACACTGAAAATCCATTTCTTCTCTCTGGAACCAAGGTCCAAGATGGATCATGCAAGATGTTGGTTACCACCGTTGGAATGAGGACACAATGGGGTAAGTTGATGGCCACCCTCAGTGAAGGAGGAGATGATGAAACCCCATTACAGGTTAAACTTAATGGGGTGGCAACCATTATTGGGAAGATAGGCCTATTTTTCGCCGTTGTTACTTTCGCTGTTCTTGTGCAAGGGCTTGTGAGCCGTAAACTTCAAGAAGAAAGCTTTTATAGCTGGAATGGCGATGATGCGTTGGAGATGTTGGAATTCTTTGCAATTGCAGTTACCATTGTTGTTGTTGCTGTTCCAGAGGGACTGCCATTAGCTGTGACATTGAGCCTTGCATTTGCTATGAAAAAAATGATGAACGACAAAGCCCTTGTCCGAAATTTGGCAGCTTGTGAGACGATGGGATCAGCCACAACTATATGTAGTGACAAGACTGGGACACTAACAACCAATCACATGACTGTTGTGAAAACATGCATTTGCATGAAAAGCAAGGAAGTGAGCAACAACAAGGCTTCTAGTTTGCACTCTGAACTCCCAGAATCTGCTGTGAAACTGGTGCTACAGTCAATATTTAATAATACAGGAGGAGAGGTTGTGGTTAACAAACAAGGAAAACATGAGATTCTAGGGACACCAACTGAAACAGCAATATTGGAGTTTGGCTTGTCATTAGGTGGTGATTTTCAAGGAGAGAGACAAGCATGTAAACTTGTTAAAGTTGAGCCATTCAACTCTACCAAGAAAAGAATGGGTGTAGTGGTGGAGCTCCCCAGTGGAGGTTTAAGAGCACATTGCAAAGGTGCTTCTGAAATAGTTCTGGCTGCTTGTGACAAAGTGCTCAACTCGAACGGTGAAGTTGTACCTCTTGATGAAGAATCAACCAACCATCTTCAGACTACAATTAACGAGTTTGCTAATGAGGCACTTAGAACTTTATGCCTAGCTTATATTGAATTGGAAAACGGTTTCTCTGCCGAAGACCCAATTCCTGCTTCTGGATACACTTGTATAGGAGTTGTTGGTATAAAAGATCCTGTTCGTCCTGGTGTTAAGGAGTCTGTAGCAGTTTGTCGTTCAGCTGGAATAACAGTAAGAATGGTTACAGGCGACAATATTAATACTGCAAAGGCTATAGCGAGGGAATGTGGGATTTTAACAGATGATGGCATAGCCATTGAAGGGCCAGAGTTTAGAGAAAAGAGTCTGGAAGAATTGCTTGTACTGATTCCCAAAATTCAGGTACTTCTTATTCTTACCTTCTTTTATGCACTACATCTTGAATACTTCATTCATGGTTCGAATCCCGTGCTCCCGGTGTCCACGTAATACTTGTTTTAGAATTGATTGTGCGCTTGGAAAATTCACGGTTGATTCTTTCAGTAATATAATAATGTTTTGTTCGTTTTTAGGTTATGGCTCGATCCTCACCTTTAGACAAACACACATTGGTGAAACACCTGCGTACCACATTTGGAGAAGTTGTAGCTGTAACTGGTGATGGAACAAATGATGCCCCGGCCCTTCATGAAGCTGACATTGGACTTGCAATGGGCATTGCAGGAACTGAGGTGAGTGCAATGCAATGTTTCTATGAGTAAAAAACACTTGTTCTACACTGTTAAAGAGATGTAAATAGTTGAAACCAAAATAAAAGAAAAGTAGTTGTGCTTTATTAATGGTTGCAAGGAGAATGAATACCAGAATCCGGCTAATTTCATAATATATGTACAGGTTGCAAAAGAAAGTGCAGATGTCATAATTCTTGATGATAACTTCTCCACAATAGTAACCGTGGCCAAATGGGGACGCTCAGTTTACATAAACATTCAGAAATTCGTTCAGTTCCAGCTGACAGTTAATATAGTTGCATTAATAGTGAACTTCACCTCAGCCTGTTTGACAGGTTAGAAAATTAGCCTAATTTGTCGACTTTGATAATGAACTTCATTTCAGGATCTATAAATATAAAAAGCTTTTATTCCTTTTACTTCTTTATCTTATAATGTAATATGCGTTTTGTTTCCAGGAACTGCGCCCCTCACAGCTGTTCAACTTTTGTGGGTGAACATGATAATGGACACACTGGGAGCACTTGCGCTCGCAACTGAACCTCCAAATAATGATTTAATGAAGCGTTCACCTGTTGGAAGAAAAGGGAACTTCATCAGCAATGTCATGTGGAGGAATATCTTGGGACAATCACTCTATCAGTTTATGGTGATATGGTTCCTTCAGGCGAAAGGAAAATCGATCTTTTCACTGGATGGCCCCAACTCGGATCTGGCCTTAAACACAGTTATTTTCAACTCATTTGTATTCTGTCAGGTAATTTTCTGAAAAAGCTGAACAATTTGCTTAGTAATAATTACGACTCCATCGCTAATTAGGAAAGATCAAATCCAATGCATATGATATTTAACTGCTGTATGAACTATGAATAGTAAATCTGTAAATGTGCCTTATCATTTTTGGGTTGGCTTGGTTTTGCAGGTTTTCAATGAGATAAACTCGCGTGAAATGGAGAAAATTGATGTTTTTAAAGGCATATTGGACAATTATGTTTTCGTGAGTGTCATCAGTGCTACTATTTTCTTCCAGATCATAATAGTTGAGTACTTGGGAACCTTTGCAAACACAACACCTCTCACTCTGGTACAGTGGTTCTTTTGCTTATTCGTTGGATTCTTGGGCATGCCTATTGCTGCTCGCTTAAAGAAGATCCCTGTCTGAAGCGCGTGAATGAATATCTTAGAGGAATGAATATCTTAGAGGGCGTTGTTCTTGTACATTCACTAATTTAGTTTGGTATTGCTCGAGGTTTTCTTGGCTTAGAATCAGAAATGGAGCGGCTAAGTAGAACTCTAGAGCCTAATGGCAGTTATTCTTAGGCGTGTCTGACTTACCACCATTTAACCATTTTAATATAGTAGTTCATTGTTTATTTTCAAGGCCAACGGAGTTATCAATTACTATATCAAAACTGTTGACCGTTGTTGCCTTGAAACAACTTGAGTATTAACTAGTCGTCTTCTATATATTGCAATTTGTATGGACAGATTCCATGTTTTTACCTTTTATATTCTATGATGTTGATTCTTATTTGGAATTATCCCACTAGTATGACTTTAATCCCGTTTAAACCAATCTACATCTCTGAGGAATATAACTTAGTAAACTACAATATCAAACAAGCAGTTCTCCATTAACTTTTCAGCATTTTACTCAGGATATTTTCTTAGTTAACTGATGGCAAACTACCATATCAAACGAGCAGTTCTTATGTCAAAAAGAAAAAAACAAGCAGTTCTTAACTACTACTTATCAGCATTGAAATCACAAAGTTCTTTGGCTAGATGACATGGACAATAATAGTCCACTTCTGTACATAAAAAGAACAGGATCGTTTTTACTGTTACTTTTTCTATCAGTTGCATTGTTAAAGCAGAAATTTATGTACATCAGGTATAAAAAGGCTATAAAAGGGCTTCGTAAATTAAACTCTCATTTTTTTTCCCACTGAGAAGAAAAAACTATTTCTAGTCATCGGTCTCATTGACCTTTCCACTTTCATATAGATGGTACATCCAAAGAGGTTTAATCAGCTCCTTTGCTTGGAGTAATTTTTCCAGATCGTTTCCATCAGTTTCTTTTGCAATTTCCCTCTCTATCTTAGGATAGATTTCTTGCAGCGAAGACAGCATCATATCACCCCAATCCATGTCATCGTGTGTAAACAGCTTGGAACATACATACTGCAATAGTCCCAATGCTAGTCCAAGGTCCTTTTGTTGTAGCCCACCAAGTGAACAATCAAGGAAAATAACCCCAACTGCATCCATTATACTGCGATTCTTTTTAAGCAATATAATCAGTATAGCCAGAAGTTTATTGAATGTTGAGAATTGTGCTGGCTGAGAAGATTCATCTCCTTCATGTTCATCGGCTCCAGAGAGCTCAGTTTTCGCTACAATCATAGGCCATTTAGGAAAATGTGACTTCAACTGTTCCGATGAAGTAGAATGGTCCATTTGACTGTCAGTATGTTGTAGAGCGCCTGCAGATCCCAATGCCAGAACCACATCAGGCAGCCAAGGCTTTGCTGCTGAAACAATACGTGATGCATATGCAGAGCCCATACATGATTCAATGGAGACAATTAAATCAAGTAAGTCATTAGCAAGGGTAAAAGCTTTTGGTAGTACTATGGAGGATCCACTGGAATCCGTCAGAATCATATTGAGTATTTTTGCAGCATAGATGAAAGAGCTTTTCAGGCAAATTATAGTATTCTTTTTATCCTCTTCCTTGAATTGAATTTGGTTATGGCACAGCTGGTCCAACGAAGACACGATATGTTGCATGCATTTTGACGTGTAGTTCAAGAAGACTCCATGGTTGTGAGGAGCAAAACACATTGCAGTAGTATCAGCCATGAATTTGAGAACAGCCGTAAGCATCTTCACCTTACAAAATACTAGTTGGGGTTTCTTGTCAACCGATCCTATTCAAATGGTTCTGGAGAATTAGTCACAAACAAAAAAGAACAAACACAAAAATCACTAAAAAAACTTAGCTTACGAAGCACATTTCTATTTCAACCGCAGAAAAATGAAGCTTACTCAACCATATTATGAAAACATGCAACACCAACATCATAAAATGAAGCTTGTTCAAAGCTAAGCTTATTCACATTTCCCTTCTGCTCAGTGGGCTTAGGTTACTTATATTTGGTCAAAGCAAACCAATCCATTATCAGACCTAAAAACGTATAATGTATGTATTCACTGACCTCCATTACTTGGGCAAAATGCATTTGTAGGAGATAACTTTCGTCCTTTTGTAGAATTTTGATATTTCCCAGTGGTTGACTGCAAGTTAGGTGTAGTGTCATCTGATCCAAATAATTTTTCTAAGCAGTTGAGTACGTGCTCTATTGTCAAATCCAAGACCGTCTGTTAAAAAAATTATCAGAAAATTAGGCAAGCCATTGCTAACATTAAACTGGTTACTGAACGATAATATCAATTCATCGACACAGTTGGAGGTCTCAACTAAAATGAATAAGTGAGCTAGGTAGGTATGATTACTAAATAATAGTAATATGCTCGAAACATGAACATTCAAGGGAAAAAACAAATTCAACATTTTGCCGGGCAACTGAAACTTTTTAGCAGATAATGAAAATCAAACAGTAAAATAAAGCACGGACGCCGAACACGATATGGACACAGACACGGACACGGACACGCAGACACCAGTTTTAATTTGAAAAATACAAGTAATTAGTTTCTGTGTCAGACAACGGACACATCTTCAACTAAAAGTGTCAGTGCTACAAAGAGTAAAACTGAGCAAAAGACGATGCAAAGATAAACCGCATAGAATTTTAAGTTTCAGATGCCAAAAGAAAAAAATAAGTTGAAATGTCATAAATCTCAAGCTACAAGAAAAAAACCCAAGGTCAGACACATCAATTCGCACAATTTAAATTTTGAATCAAACAATTTCCATTGCAAGGTTAGATAAAAAAAATATAGTAAATGCACATGTTTTATGTCCAACAACAAAATAATATGATAAATTGGTATGACAAAAGAATATAGCTGGCAATTTGGGATTGACACAACCATTTTGGAAAACATACAAAATAGTAAGAAGATCAAAAGATGCAAGAAGTTGGGCAATAAATTTTAAACAGCCAATAATCCAATAAAAAAAGTGCAAAAAGATTCTACACACCTCTGAAAGCAATGTAGAAGAATCAATCTTATGTTTCTTCTTCTTTGAATCACCATTCTTTTCACTACTTGTGCCAACATTATCCACCGTCATTTGCAGAGCAAGGGCCATATATGCCAAAACAGGAGATATGTCCATATACTCATACTGCCTGCAATGCACAATGCTGACCTCAGCCATCACCTTAAGAGAAAAAAACAACATTTCTAATGGTTGAGATCTAAAGATAGCTTTTCTGGTATCTTCATGTTGAAGCAAGTCTCTAACTTGCCATGCTACCCCAACGGCTACTAAATAATCATCTTCAAAAGATTGCTTTCTTTTAATTGTCTTTGATTTAATTGAAGCTTTTCCCGAGGATTTGAATCTTTTTACAGTAGAAACACTGTGTGATGGCATGTCTGCACCAAACTTAATGTTACAGCGGTAAGCAGCCTTATGTAAGAGGTTTGTTAAAGCCTCAAACATGTCATCAAAACCACCCAATGAAAGCAGCAACTTATGTGCAGACCTCATTTTAGATTGGCGATCAACATCTTCAGGTAAACCGCAGCAGTTTGTGACGACACTCATGCATTCTTCAAGAAGTCCCGCAACATCATCTGGACATAAAGTAGAGAAAATGTTGAATAAAGAAGATTGAGCTTGTCCTTTAGATGCCATAGTTAGTAAACCTTTCACTTTCTCTGCAGTAAGAAACTCTTTGAGGGCATTCATATAGCATGGTTCACAGGATAAGTCATCACAAAGGTAGCTCACGGCAACAAGAAAACCCTCTATCTGATCTGCATTCAGCTTATCTGGTGATAAAATCAAGCTGAGGAAAACTTTGACCAGTTCCGTAAGATGAGTTTTGGACGCTCCTTCCAAGACGGCATACTTGCAAAATCTAGCACCAGCAATTGGAGCCCTTTTTACAAGTGTAATGCAGCGATTACATGCCTCCTCCAAGGGTACTTTTGAGGGAAAATAAGACGGTATAAGTAGTTTTGTTATTTTCTGAGCTACAGGAGGTTGATCACTAGCAAGCACAGACAATAGCAAATCAAGATCCACCACCTGTATGACATAAATAACAATAGCCAGGAACGAATGAGCACTGATAATATTAGAAAATACATTAGTCATTAGATGCTGAATTAAGAATATGTTTACCTTATTGAACTGAAAATTTCTGACATCCTTTAGATGGAGCAGGAGATTTGCCACAGCAACTCGTATTGTGAGGACATTATCCAGCATTAAGTGCCTCAGTCTTGGCAAGAGCACCTTAAGGATTTCATGTGAATGGAGATTGCCAAGTAAATAAATGATGCCATTCAACACAGAAAGCCTAACATCACTGCATCCATCATGAGACATGTCATCAAATATTTTTGTAATTATCTTTGTTATAATTGGTGATGGAATAATTTCCCAAAATAAATGAAGGACGCGGCAAGAACCCTCAACAGCAATCGTTCTCACTTCTGGACAATCATCCATAAGTAACTTCTCTAACAGAAAGAACTGCTTATCAAGCAATGTATCCTTTTCCTCTTTTGTGGCATCGGGATCTTCAAGGGGGAACATGTCCAGAAGCAAATGCAAAGCATTCTGACGAACATTTGAGTTTGCAACCTATTGAAAAGAAGTCAGTAAAATTCGGAAAATAGAGAGGCAAGTGACTAAATGACAAATTATTATAGATATCATAACTCATAACTATTACTTCTTAGCATGCTAATCCAAAAAATGTGCATTTTTTTAAGAAAACCCAATTTAAAGATGACTCCAATTTTAAATGCGTCTACCAGCCCTCAAAAGTCATAATGTTGTTTTTTCATTAGCACAGAGTAGTAGCCATTTACAAATTACACTTGAAGATTACTGATGCAATGATAAGGAACACTTCAGTGCTGCCCTAATATTTTTCCCATGGCTATCAAACATTCAAGACAAGATAAAAAGCAGGGTGGGAAGGAAAAAAAGTGAATTTGATGATGCATTTACCTGCATAGACCTAAATATGACAGGCTGTGCAAGTCGATAGAGCAGTTTCTCAACTCCATCAATGGTCCTTTGGTTAATAAAAGCTCCTAAAATCCTCCTAATATACGAAGCAAGGGGTCCAGAACTGGCATGTATCGAAGCCTCAATCAAATCCTGCATGAACCCTTTCTCAATTTCACCCCTTGAATTCTCCGGTGCAGCTTTCCATGCCCGAAACAATACATCTCCATAAGCCTCCAACATAGACTTCCTTCCAAACGGTATCTGCGATCGAATCATCGCCAACACTTCCTTCCCAAGTTGATCACTCAGTCCAAAGATAAACGACAGAAACCTTCTTCCATCTTCTGTTTTAAGATACAAAGGCGAAATCACACACCGAAACAACAATAGCTTCAAATCTTCAATGCTCTCGTCTTCAAAATCAAAAAATGCAAACGCTTCACGTAGCATATAAACCCTATGCACGTCAACCTTCTTCTTCAACGTCAACGATCTCGATAGCAGAAAAGGGAGTGTTTGAGAAATCAACGATTCCCTACCAGGTAAATTCTCCTTCCACCATTCTTCACACAACGATTCAATCTCAAAAGCCAAAACTGAATCCGATTCCAACACGATTAAATTATCGTGCAATGCTTGAACGCCGGGGAGCAAATCGGAGGGGGAAAAGACTTTTCTAGGGTGCGAAACGCATAAGAGAGTGATGTGAGCGAGAACTTCAAGACGGTCGAGAAGTTGCCGCTTGTCATCAGGTTGGGATTCCGAGCGAGTCTTGGAATGGCGGGAGGAGCGGCGGACGGTGGCGGTGGGAGGGGTACGGGGGTTTGAGGAATTAGGTTCTAGAATGTTCTGGAAGGAATGGACGGAGGAAGTGATGGAATCGTAGAGAGAGGGAGGAAGAGAAGAGCAGAGGTCAGAAGAGGGTTTAATGGAATGGATTAGGGTCTTGAGAGAAGATTTTGAAGATTTAAGGGTTTGCTTTGTGGCTAAGGAGATGAATTCTTCCGCTGAAGAGTGAAGAGATGAGCGAAGCTTCTTCTCCATTGTGCTTTCTGTTTCAGACTTCTTCAAACGTAACTCGAACCTTCAAATTTCCATTGCAGGGACATTGGAGTTTGGATAGCTTCGCGAGAGGGAAAAGTTCAATTTTCAAATTCAGTAAGAGGGTGCGCATAAACAGAGACGGCTTTCAAGCATTGAATTGGGGTTTGGTTTTTCTATTTGAACTCGCTTATTTTGCTAACACACCGCCAATAGTCTTTTTATCTATTTTCTCTCTCCAAAATACCCACCATTAAAAAGTTAAGAGAAATGAATTCTCTAGCTTTGCATCTTCTAACTTTAAGCTTTATTGATGAGAGAAAGAAGTAAAAAAAAAAGAGGGAAATAAGATGAGAACAAATGTGTTAGACGAGATAGGTAGACAGAAAGTTATGGTGCATTTCCCACCAAAAAAGTTAGAGGATTTTCACTCAAAGATAACATTTTGACTGAATCAATCCTTAATGAGTAAGCAACCATTCTGGCCCTTGAATTGTAACTCGCTGTCACTTTAGTCTCTCACTTTAAAGAAACTACGAATTAATCCTTGAAGACCTCATATGTTAGTCATGTAGGTCCTCGTCGTTAATTCTGTTTATTTTGCTTACATAATACATTTTCTAGTAAACAGAACGCCCTACATGGCACGTTTACTTGAGATACACTGACCCACTTACAAGTCCACGTCATAAATACCACTTTGACGGTAACCAATGATGTTTTTGATAAAAGAAGTGTTTCGCTCTCCCTTCACTCTCCCCTCTCCCTTCACTCTCCCCTCTTTCTCCTCTGCATTTTTCCTCTATGTCACCCCTCCCTCTCTTTCTCTTTTGCCTCTCCATTGCTTTTGTCTCCTCTCTTTCCTCTATTTTTCTTTTCACTCCCTCTCACCTCTCTCTTTCTCTCTCTCATCTCTCTCTACTCTCTCCAATTCTTAAAAAAATGATGTTTGTTATTTAGTCCTCGAGAGTTAGTTTGGGATACTAGAAAAATATATCAAGAATTGAATTAGAAGACAACATTTTAATCTTTGCGTTAACTTTCATCAAATTTGTTTTGGTTTCACTTATTTATTCACTAATTGCATATATTATCAATGAAAGTGACGGTAGTTAAGCCAATAATTTATTTCTAATGCAAGTATTAATGATTCTAGCTCAGATTTATCTTTTATTGAAAAACAAACATAATTTATCAATTTATTTTCCAACCTGTTGAAGCTGAATGAGGGATATAAAAATAATGTATGATCTCTCCTTATAAAGAACTTTACGTTATGCCTTTATTGGTTTTAGCAAATGCAACTAAACAAGTTTTGTGAAAGTTAACTCAAAGATAGTGTTGTCTTACTATGCAAATATTTTTAGACTTCTAAATCTTGAGATATTTTCTTAGGTTACGCTCACAAGTCACAATTAACTTCTAAGCATGCTTATTTTGGCAAAATATTATTATCACAAAATTTTGAGCATGTACACTACATAAGCCAATGAACATGTGACAAGTCCATAATATATAGTAAATAATAGGTAATCTCGTTAAGAAAAAGGAAAAGTAAATTCTTATGGTGAGTTTAATTTGCTAAAAATTACGGGACTGAACTATACAACTCAAATTGTACTCTGCTTGATTTGGAAATTGGTCATAGTACTAAACAAACACAAATTCACGCCCTCACAAAATCACAGTATAACTCTCTGTCCTGTTCCACAGTATAACTTTATGTCAACAAAGAAAATACCAAAATATTATTTTTATTTCCCTATTAATATTCTCTCTTTCTCTCTCTCGCTCCTCTTTCATTTATCTCTCCCTCTTTACCTCTCAATTCTCACTCTATATGTTTGGCATATAATGCTCAGTGTTTGCTTACAAGTAATAGATAAGCAAACACTTTATTTTTTTCCAGTGAAGTCCATATTATTCTACTGTTTTGCACTAGCTCAAGAGGGAGGGATGGAGGGGGAGGGGGAGGGGGAGGGGGAGAGAGTATGGAGAAAAGAGGGGAGAAGAGAGAGGGAGACATAGAAAGGGGAGAGAGAGAGAGAGGGTGCATATTAAAGAAAAGTAGTGGGTGCAAATAGAAACCTATCGCAACCTGCAATCCTGAAACTCACCTCCTTGGGCTTATAAAGTTTTAGGACTAGCTAAGTGGCTAAGTACACCAATCGTATTAGTTTTTTTTTTCCACCCGCACCCTTTGAGGTTATACCCCCACAAAAATTGAAAACTCGATAATACCCCCCACCCCCAAAATTCAAAGCGGATTTATCTCTTATGAAATAAATCCGCTTTGAAAAAATGCAAAGCAGATTTACCTCATAGAAAGATAAATCTGTTTTGAAAAAAATTCAAAGCGGATTTACCTCATAGGGAGATAAATCTGTTTGAAACTTTTTCATGAGGGGTATTTTCGGTTTATCAAATTATGTGGGGGTATAGACTATAGATGCATGTGGTGGGGGTAGGAAAAAAACCCAACCCATTATTTTTTAATTATTTCACATTAAATTTTTTAATTTAAGGATTTAACATAGATGCACCGTTTATCTTTAAATGTTGTACACTTGTCAAAAAACTAGTTACAAATTGACATGTCATTAGAGAAATGTTGACCACTCCGGCCAGCGTCGACCACCACTCCAGTCACCGGCGACCACCACTCTGACCACCGTCAACTACCACTTTGATACCACTTTTATGTTCATGTTTTAAACTATAGTTTTTACTTTTGAAAGTTTCTCAACTCAAAACTCAGCCTGATTTTGGTTTTTGAAATTTTTAAAACTCAAAACAGAAACTGATTTTTGTTTTTGAAAATTTCAAAACAGAAAACAAAAAACCACCCCAACTAGGGCTTAATATGTCAATCTTATCATTGATTGTGATTAGTTGTGAGTATAAAAATACTTACACCGACATTACATAAGAAACATTTAAAGTGTGTACTAATTCTAGGAATAAAACTTTTTAAATTACCAAGAACCTTTGAAAACAATATACGTGAATTAAAAAATATTAATTACTATTGTCTATTAACTCGATATCTTGTGAGTCAATATTTAAATAGGGTTAATTGGTATACATCGTTGCTATACTTTTTTTAACATCATAAACCAATAAAAATTCATGGTATGAATGACTTTTAAAGTAGTTGAAATAAAGTCAAACATTTTTTACGACGTATAGTTTCGTGATTGGCTGATATTGTACAAAATCTCGTACAACGACAGCATATATAAATTAAATCTATTTAAATATATGAACTTTGAATTCAAAAGTATGGAAAACTAACAGCATAAAAGGATACTTCTATTAAAACATACACTAACTAACAAGTTGTAGGAATGTAATAATTTGGGAAACTAGTGGGAACGGTGGGTGAGCTAGCTCTTAAAATTGATATGAGCAAAGCATAAGACCGGGTGGATTGGACGTATTTGAAGGATATGATGAGGAAGTTGGGTTTTGATGATAAGTGGGTGAGTTAGATGTCCATGTGTATGGAAATAG
Organism: Astragalus glycyphyllos; assembly: GCA_963573325.1. Taxonomy (NCBI): domain Eukaryota; kingdom Viridiplantae; phylum Streptophyta; class Magnoliopsida; order Fabales; family Fabaceae; genus Astragalus; species Astragalus glycyphyllos. The sequence continues at coordinate 85,840,967 of OY754308.1, read as the reverse complement.
CTAGGTACTCGGTAATGATGAACAAATAGGACCTATCACACCAGGGAGAGGACTCAGACATGATAACCCACTGTCATCTTATCTTTTTATTATATGTGCGCAGGGACTTATTACACTACTTAAGAGAGCAGAGGCGAGGGGTGAGAAGTGAGGGTGTGTAGAAGGTCTCCTTCCCTCTCACACCTACTTTTTGTTGACGATTGTTTTTTGTTAGGCCGCCATGTATTTGTTGTATCATTGGGAAAAAACGAAAAATGGACAGCCAACTGAGGGTGTTGTCGTAACAGCAACCAGCACCAGTACAGTTTGCTGGCAGAAATCGAGTTTGGGACGCCTCAAATGTAATGTTGATGCAACGATCTTTGAAGACAACAACAAGTTTGATGTGGGATTGTGTGTTCGCGACAATAGAGGCATATTCAAGTGTGGCAAAACGATGTTGTTCCTAGGTTCTTCAAGTCCTCAAGAAGCCGAAACAATGGGTCTAGTTCAAGCTCTTTGTTTCTCAAGGAGAAGAATTTCACTCAAGTTGATGTTGAGATGGACTGCTTTTCGTAGTGATAGTCGTTAATAACATTAATTACCTTTATCAACACAGAACTAAGTGCACTTTTTTCTCAATGTCAAAGCTTTAGGATCAGCTTTATTCGAAGGCAAACAAATCTTGTTGCCCATTCACTTGCTAGAGCATCAAGATTATGTGCTAGCTCTCAAATTCATGATTGTAGTCCAAATTGTATTATCGACATTATTATTAATGAAGTTAAGTATATTTCTTTTGGTAAAAAGAAAAATAATTTGGGAAAATGAAGAGAAAAAACACAATTAAGGTCATACATCAGCAGTGTGGGTTAAAGAAAAAAGCTTCTTGTGAGCAAAAAAAATGATACATACATATATTTCTCCTTATGAGCATAGGTACATCTTCCTTTTGTCATTAAAGTCAACATTATTTATACAGATATGTTCATATGATAGCCTCCCATCCCAGAAGAAAGGAAATTGAGGAATGAAGATACTACCTAGCTATGACGATAAACTGGACAAATAACGTACAATACATTATCAGGTTATCGTCTTGCATTTGCTCCTTACCTCTTATGCAGATTCTCTTGATTCAATTTTGTCAACAAGTCATTTATCACTCAAAAGAGACAAATAATCTTCGTCCAATGAGAATAAAAAATTAGAAGATGACAAGAACGTTTTCCTCATGAGAGGGCACATAAGAGCAAAAATAACTTTAACCAATTAGCCTTATTATGCAGATTTTGTTGTGTGGTCCAACAGACATCTCACTCACCCCATTCCGAGACAGTTATGCATAATATATGCAAAGATTTTGAATTTTAAACACTTTGACATCCAATCCAATGCAATGCTTAGTCTTTATCATTGACAATGTTGAAAACTACTACTAGTATTATTATAAAGCAATAGCCTCATTTATTCTCAATAAAAAACAATTATTACTATGTTTAAAATTAAGCTATAACAAACATATAGTGGCCCAGTTTATCATAATTCATGAAATAAGAGATCCTGAAGATAAGATTAATGGGAATTTGATGTCAGAAATTTCATCCAATCAAAAGTGCTTCTGAAATGTATACAAATACAGACTGGCATAAACCTTGTATTTTGGTGGAAGCAAGTTACTGTGAGTACTTCATTGTTTCATTGTTCACATGGAGACTCTGAAGCAGTGATGGAGATTCTTTTGGCCTCTGCGTAATTGTTGGTTAAATGTTTGCTGTTAAAATTGCATATATGGTAAAAGCTGATTTTATAGTACTGCTGTACTGACACATATGATCTCTGAGATTGCAGACTTCACATGATGATCAATGATAACTGAATAATTTATAACCATATTGTAGAAGATTTCTTGATGAGGTTCACCTAATGATAATATTTGCATGGCATGAGCTTGAAAATATACCTTTGACAAACAAGTGCGATTCCATTGTTCACAGACTTTAGACTGGGCTTATATTATCAATCATAGAACTGCTATTTAGGGGAATAACATTGGCGAAGACTGAAGAGTACAGTAAACCCATGATTCCATGATGAATAAAGACTGTGTTGCTTTAAATTCAGAGGTTGCCAATTTAGCAGTAACTATATTTTGACTGTGTGTATGTATGTAAAATATGTAATCGTGTCTTAATATGGACCAGGTGAGATACATTGTGTTGAGTATGGCTCATATGCACTATCAATAGGGCTGGGGGCGGGGGAGCTAGGCTAGCCGAGTTATTATAGGTACCTATTGTAACCGAACTGCGTGATCAAAATCGTGTCTCATTTCTTACGTTTTGGTGTCAATATCTTCTTTTATTGGTTGTGGTGTCCTAATATATTGTTTTTGGATGAGACACTCTTATGAGTCTTATGACATTGTGAAGCCCATTAGATGGAAGAGCCTACGAGTTAAGTACCGTATTGAACTTTCTTATCTACTCAATGTGGGACTCATAGCAATGCCCCGGCCCTTTAAGAGGCGAAGCCCATGATGGCTTTCACTCTAACGACACTGACCCGATGGTAGTCCAATATTCCTTTTGGTGGCTTCGCTCATCTATTAGTATTCGAATAAGTACTTTAATTCAGCCAATAGGTAGCCATTTCTGTAGCCTGGTTCAAGAAAGCACTAATTATTATGACTTGAGCTTATGTAGAGAGCCCAACTCAAAAATTAATCCATTAAGTGGGAGAGCCTCATGGCTTAAGTGTCACATTGAGATTTCTTATCTACTCAATATGCGACTCATAACGGCCACTGTAATTAGGGTCTTTGGCTTGCCAATGACACTCTGAAGTATCCCCACAAGCTTCTTGAGAATAATCCTCAATGGACTTTTGGGAGCAGGAAATTAACCCTTGATTTTCACAACTTCCCACTAGAGTGTCTTCCAATTTGTTAATATCTTTTTCCTATTATTCAGTATATCTTGACATTTTAATTAGTTTTCAAGTAAGAAATTCCCTTTCTCATAAAAATAAGAAGAATTACTCTTGTTTCAAAGGTCTTGGATGTATGGTTCAACCAAACAAATATATCCAATATATTTTTGCTGGTCATTGCTTTTTAAACCACAATAACTACAAATTTTGGGATTGGGTTTCCGTGCAATCAGAATCTTCATATAGTCGCGTAATCACCAATTATGGATTATTCAATCTTAACCAGATGATACAGATTCCAAATTCAAATTTAATATTAAACAAAAATCAAAAACCGTTTCTGAAATATGGACGGTCGGATCTTTGATCAGACGGTCTCTAATTCACCGACTGCATTACTGCACCTAATCCGAATTCCAAATTTGAGCTCCTTGAAACCAATCATTAATTGCCAGCCATAATGATAACATACAATCTACAATCTACAAAAAGGAATTATATGCTGGTTCAGTATAATAACATGGTTTCTTTATTCATATGATAAAACATAAAATGATATCATAGAATACTTAATTTGGAGGATATATAGTATGAGTATTGTTATTCTCACTATTCCTCAGAGTCACAAAAGTCTCATCTCTATTGACCAATTTTCTTTTCCATCTATTTTGCCAGACAAGTATGATTCTCTATATCAAAACTTTCTGCCCAAAACATGTAAGTATAACTGTATAATGTTGTAATGAATTGCTAGCTATTGAATACTTTTCTGTTAATATTTTCCATAACTTATCTAAAATAACAAAAACATTATTCCAATAGAGCAATGTTAGAATAATGGGGGGGACCAAAGTTTATGCAAGGTAAGCTGTGTTAGATTATCTCCTTTAATTATTAGTTTAGAAAGTACTGGCAGTGCTATTGCACCGTACCAGTCAAATTCCCCAATCTTATGCAATTTATAGGGAACTAATAATAATAATAATAATAATAATAATAATAATACTAAATCACAGTACAAAAGAAACAGTTAATGGAAAGTTTCTCTTTCTCAGTCCTTCTGAAAAGGAGCATCCCACATTCAACTTTTACAAGCTTTATCAGTAGTCCAACACAAGTGCTATACAGACACTTCAAATCAACCAAAACCGGTTTCCCATTCTTCATGGAATCCTGTCTCAACACATAGAAAGCAAAGCATCCCAAGCTCCCCCATCAAATTAAGGACAACGTGTAGGGTTGCTATTGCCTTCATTATATACATACATTAAAAATGTAAAATTAATAAACAAATAATTGAAACAAAGAAAGAAATACACTTGAAATTGAAAAAGTAGGAATGTAGTTCAAGAAAGCAAACACTATATATCACTATGAATAAATAGTGTTCCTCAAACCAAAACCGTTGGTGTAATAGCTTAAGCTATCTTGGGACACGGGAGTCAATCTGGTGCTCTCAGGTTTGATTCCCGCGGTGAGAATTCAGGCTGGCCAGTATGAGATTTGCTTCTAAGCATAAAGAGAGATTAGTCTTTCGTTGAAACTCTTGAAACACTTTGTGGGTAGCCAACAATAATTCGAACAAAAAAAATTAGTCTTCCACATAGCTTTCACTCATCATGTAATGTAACATCTTTCATTTCACCTCCTCTTCCTTGTGAACTTTCACTCAGCTAACCACTTTTTTATTTATTTACTTACTCTTCCTTTTTCTCTATCTTCTTGCCACTGGTGAGAACTTTTTTTGTTGGGTACTAAGAAATAAAAACCCAAATCATCATCATCAATACCAAATCATTCCACAAAATGGTGGATGACACTCATTAAGCCTTAGGCCTATAATAAAAAAAAAACTAACAAAAACAATAATAAATTTTTCACTAATAAAGATCCTATAATCAAATCAGTAAACACCAATCAAATTCACATAATCTGCAAGATGCAAACTAAGGTCGATGTAGCTTTTGTTCCGTACAGTTTTCACTGTCCTCCTCATAACTAAGCTTTCTCTTAGTTCCCAAACAAACAGCATTAGATGTATTCTCAACAACACACGTGGAATTCGATAAGGTTGAGCATGGTGTCTTATTAACTTTGTTACTCTTCTTTTCCTGTATCAGATTGTAGCAATAAAACACATTTCCCTGTTACATATAAAAAAATAACATTATTATTTTCTTTCATTCCAAATTAATAATAGTAAAAACAAATTAATGCTAATGAAATTGAAACTCACACTTTCTACATTTCCCCAAGATGAGATTACACTTATTCGAATATCAATAGCCTTTTTTGTTAATGTGGAATCAGAAGCTGCTAATATGGCAGCAGAAGCAATTATAGAAGGCCGTTGATCCAACAAATTAACATCTGCAAATAAAAAACTCATGTTCAATATCTTCATTTAGACAACATTTTTAAATTGTATTACTGATAAATGATAAATGAAAATCACCTTTGAGGATAGCTACAATGTGTTCTGTGGCCTGTGTTATTATTTTTTCTGATCTGGAATCATTGCAGAACTTAGTGAAGAAATAATGCAAATAAGCAAAAGGAGTTGGTGAACCCATTTTCCATTCCAAAGTACTTAAAATGAGAAGCTCCATGTTCTTAATAACTTTATTCTCAAACCGATATTCTTCTATTGGATATTCTGATAGAAGTGGCACTCTTTGTTCTTCCATTTTTGCTGCTAAAGATAAACATGCCACTGATAACAATTGTATAGCCCATGGTTTTGATTCCTACATCATTCCACACACAAAAATACAAAAAAAAAAAAGAGTAAAATTAATCAATAATTATATATAATGATAATATGACTTATGTTAAGAAAAGTAATGTTAATTAAGCTTACATGGATGGATCTTTTTGAAAGAAAGCGATCAAAATAAGTGACTGATAAATAAGCTGTTTGAATTCCAAATCCAAATTTTGCTTGTGTCTGAATCAACAACAATAACAACTTTCAATAACTAGCAGAACAATCAAAAGAAATTAAAAAAAAAATGCTTAACTTGTTTTTGTGTTGAAAACTGAAAACTAACATTGAAAATCCAATCAATGGCATGGAAGCGAGCATTTCTCAACCAATATCTGTTTCTACTTGAATCATCATCATTATCATCAACATCATGATCATTATAGGAGAAAAAATGAGCATGAGATTCAAATCCTGTTTCTTGTTTGAATAAATACTCAATGTATTCTTCTTCATCTTCCAAAACAATGAAGGTGCTATTTTCATCTTCATCTTCATCTTCAAAGAAAGTGGCTTGGCATTCTTCATCACATAAAAGACTAGATAAGGAAAAAGAAAAACAGTTGGCGTTAGAGGTTTCCATATCTGAGAAGTTAAGTTAACTTGACTTGTGTCGTGGAAGAAGAAAGAACCTAACCGCTAAAATACTATGAAATGAAATCTTCTGTGAGAGAGAGAGTAAAGTAGAGGAGAGTGGATTTATGTGAGTGGGAAGCAGCGGTTTTTGTGCCGCCAAATTAAACATATCACATATAAATGGACGTTAATTAGCAGTTACATTACATGGTTTTGTTTTCAACTCTATATTTGATAGTAAAATACAAGATTTAATTAGTATGCATAGATAGTATTTACAACATCAACCAATCCGAATTTGACATATCACATAAATAATGTTTGACATTTATCCTATTCAACTTGAAAGTTTTCTTATCAGTTGACGGTGTAAAAAACCTTTACACTTTCAGTGCATATCAATTAAACTCTTATATTAAATACGTTTGTACGATAAATTATGGATTTATAACAAAAAAAATTAGATGAGCTAAACTAATATTTTGAGTCGGGTAAAACCACAATAGGAGAAAAAGCTCTTCCTCAAAAGATTTAACACTGCTACATACCGAAGACTGGATTCGAACCAAAGAAATTGGTTAAGGTAAAATATAAATCCAACTCATCTCATGCATGCAAATGTTCTTCGCCGAGTCCATGAGGGTACTGCTATGGTACATGCTAGGCCACTTTGAGTTTTTACCTATAGTGAGTTTAAAACAGCTGTAAGATGGTCACTTTTGTCCCATGTGATGGTATAAAGTTTTCATATGGTCTTAGTCTTCATCATCCTCTTCCTTTTTTTGCTTTTCCCATAAATTCCCTATCTTTATCTCAAGTCAATTTTTTTGTTAAATATGTAACAATGCTGAGCTAAGCCATCTTTTGTTTCTGAATTTAATCTGAAATATAGTAGTTAACTTACATTACACCAATTATGCATTGTTATGTACTATATAGTATAGATTATGCATTCTCATTGTCTATATTAGCCTTCAATAAAGAAGCAACTAAAGCTCAATCCAACTATCATAGAGTATACTAAAGTAGAGAATTTGTTAACAGAATATCAACAAAGAAAGTGGAAATAATTGTAATTTATAAGATTTTTTTTCCTTCCCTAAAGTGAGTGTGGTTTTAAAATACACAGTGAAGATTGTGTGGACCATTAAATTTTAGTAGATTAAATCACAAAAATAAATATGCTTGTTATTTAATTAACTCTGTCATAAGCTATGAGCTCCGTGACCTTACCTGTCTCCTAACTTCCATTGTACATTATTATCAATGGTCTCACTTACTTGTTGGCCTCCTTAGTCTCTCTTTTTTGGTTTCAAACATGTCTTCATTCTTGACCCCTTGTGTATACCAAATTATATAGCCCCTAATGTCTGTCTATATAATTTAAATTATCAGCATCAAATATAAACAATTAAGTCGACATCTTATTTTCTAGTCATGATCAAACGTGTCATAATTAATATAAGTCATTGGTTGCTTTGCTTGCTACTATTCCATTGTTTTCAATTTTGATTAATAGTAGTGAGATTATAATTACAATATTCTGAACTTCATATTAGGAAGTTAGTTTAGCAATTAGTTGAAATCAGTTTTTGTTGTAACAACTTTTCAAACTTGATTAATTAGTTAGATTTTGGTATTTACTTTCTCTAGAAGATGCACTATATATAATGCATTTGTGTAGTCAGTAGATTCAAATCGTCCGACATTGATCAGACGATCTAGGTTTTGGTTGTATGTCTTTTATCTGTTTTTAAAGATTAAAATCTAAACCGTCTGGTCAATATCGGATCGTCTGGATCTACTGACCGTATAAATGCACCAAATTAGTGACCGCACAAGTTCGGATTTCATATAGTGAACACCTCTAAGTTTTTACTTCACAATTCATTTTTAATTAAATTCATATTCAATTCAAAGATAAAGTTGATAACTCTTAATACTTCAAAGTAAATATCAGAATCGGTGTAAAATTATACAACAGCTATTTCTGCTACTGCTAGCATTAACTCATGGTGCGTGATATTACAGGCATGAAGATAAAGATGATTAATATACTTTTTGTAGTCTTCTTTAGTCCATATAATTAAATAAATTTTTTGTCTTTTATGCTATCAATGGAAGTGCTCAATATCACTGTTAGCACACAGTGATGATAGCTGCGAAGTTGTGGTGCTTGTTTATTTTTCTCTGGTTAACTAAGATTTTTAAAGGGGGAAATTAAATATAGATGAACTACGTGAACTTGCCTTGCAATGACATGAGTTTTCACGCTTTTTGTTTTTAAACATTCAGTTAAAGCATTTTCTATTTTTCTTAGTCAGATAATCAGAAAAACCGACCATTTGAGAATTTATTATGTATCAACAGGGATGAGCAGAAGAACACAGTGAATCTTGTTTATCTAAGGGACTAAGATGACTAGATGATATGGTCTTAATATATTTCTAAATACATAGCAGGTTAAATACTATATAATAGGACTTAACTAGTTGATTATTATGTTAGAATCAAATTAAACTAAATGACACAAGATCCAAAATTCAGGATGCAATTAAAACAGTTGGATTGACATCTTTAACAGTCCTTGACTGCCAGGTAAGATTCACACTGTCCATCTCACCAAAATAAATAGTGCAGCATTATCTTCATCATTTATATTGCAAGCACGTTCATCTTTTATCTTATGTAGTAGGTCACATGCATTTTAATCCAACCAGTAATTAACTAAGCTTTTGAGTTTTAACAACAGGCAAAGTTTTCAACTCCCCTTCTAATATTTTATTTGTTACCATGTTAGAATTTTAGTTCTTACTCATTCTTACAAAGCACACTACTTTGAAGGGTGTTCCTTGCTTATAATTTTTTTTGTTGGACCTTAATTTTAGCGAGTGGCGGATCTAGAATCCGGGTCAGCGGGTCAAATCTTTTTAAACTCGTGCATATCATTAGATATAATAAAAATAAACTTTAAGCAAAATTAGAAGCTTGGGTGCAAATCATTTTTTCAGGACATGCAAAATATATTTTGTTCCAGATTGGGCCAGAAGCCCAAATTCGATCTTGGGCCAGAGCGCGGCCTGACGCAAGCAAGGATTCTACGCGGGCGAGATGCATGCTTCGCCTCCTGATCATGGGCGATCTGTGCGCCACTGTTATCAACGGTAGTGGGCACTTGGTCGGATCCAATGGTCTACAATGCGCCATGACAATTACACGCAGCTAACGCCTGACGCACACCTGGAGGCTATAAATAGCAGGCAACCGGTTATGCTAGGTACGCATTCATTCTCATTACCTCATACATGACTTCTTATGACTTGGGCGTCAGAGTGTCATTGCAAGTATAACCCTCCGGGTTTGGGCTCTGAGGCACGACTTCCTTGGAAGCATACTACCAACTGTTCAAACCGGTCTTACCAAGTTCAGAGAAGTTACATATCATACTTTTATAGGTGTGAGTGTAAAAAAATATAGGGTGTGAGATTGACCCCCTCATTTGATATTTTTATCACTATACGAGACATTTTTGCTTTATTAAAATTAATGGCAATTTTTTTGTTATTGGAGCCTAAAGCTAAAACTTCAATATAGACTCTTCACTATTGGATTGCATGATAGATGCATTTTGCATTTTAGTCCAATGTATTAACTAACTTTTTAACCCCACTTTGAATTGAATACTATATAATATGCAAAAGAGAATCATTATTCTTGGAGAGAAGGAAAATAAGGGGAGTGGGAATTGACCAGTGTTAGGAATTAGTAGCCATCCATGAATTGCAATATATATATATATATATATATATATATATATATATATATATATCCTTTGCACCCAAATAGTTAATCCTCTAACCTAATACTTATGTTGAGGAGGAGAGGGGGGGTTTTGATGGGCCAGAAATAGAAGTTAAAAGATAAGAAAAGAAAAGAATTGATGAAAGTATGATAGCACACGTGAATAAAATAGCAGGGGAGGAGCGTCTTCACGTGTGAAAGGCTGGACCATTTTCCAGTTAACATAACATCAATCAAAGATTTTTATAAAAAGGAAAGGCAGAATGAGGAGTAGACGCTCCTCCTCTATCCTAACTTGCCACCCACTCACATTAGAATACCATAACAGTAAATAAATACCATATGATATTATTATTTACAATACATACTACTATACATACCTATATAGATTTTTTTTTCGAGACCAGGGTATCCAACATCGAACATAGTGACTAATCCCTTTACTGGATTGGAGGCACCTCGAAGAGTGAGACAGCTGACCCAAGAATCGAACCCTCGACACTTAGTTAAAAGAAAATGAGTCTCGGGTCTCAACCACACCTTTAGATTCATCCATATATAAATTGATACAACATTTTTATTTATTTATTGAGCTTAGGTAATAGTGATGGGAAGACTGAGTGACTAGGTAGATAGAACCTTTGACTCTGAAACATCAGCAAACCCAAGATGGTCAAACTTGCTCTATTCATATTCTCTTGCTTACAGATGCAGAATGGGGGTGGGTAAAATCATGGTTCCAAGACACACACACCATTTGCTTTTATTCTCTCAATCACTTGTATGTGTCACTGAATAGCCTGGCTTTGCACACACTCGCACAAACAATAACGACAAACAAAACAGACACTCAATTTGTTGTATAATGAGTACTGAGTGCGTGACAAAGAGAGAGAAATTAATTATAAGAAACATGTACTGTGCATGAATGAGGTTTCTGTTTGTGGAATTATATAAATAAAATAATGTGCTAGCTGAGCTTCAGAATTACTACTGGACTAGTAGATGTGTGATACTATTGCATTTGCTTATAAATTGAATGTTGTTTTGGCCACCATTCATTCATCAAGCTATTCAGTGTGTTGATTTTCATCATAGTATATCGCAACTACCACCATTAATATTGTTTTTTCCCATTTTCATATAGTGTGCTACTGTTCCATTATCAATTAGAATGACGATGGATGGTTGCTATTATTGTGATCTCATTAATTTTAGAGACCAAAATCTTATAAAAAAATGTTGTACTAGACTGTAGACTATTATAGACTTGCAAGAATTGGATTAAATGTTATGTTTTTTATAGGCAAATATCAGTCATAAATTAATTAGTTTGCATGGATCCGGCATGTTACACTAGACCAAGAAGGGTTGGTAAGATCGGTAATTAGGTTTGGATCTCACATCAAAGTTTTGGGTTCAAATTCTGGGCGTGACAAAAAATTCGTTGAGAGAAAAATACTCAAAACAAATTTTTTTGGCAAGAATTGCATGTTCACCGTGATTTGCAATTTAAGCGCTTTTTCAGTGAAAATTCTCGCCATATTCTAACTCCTTGTTGAATTTCGAGCATTTAGGCTCAACAATTTCTTTTGTTTGGTGTTGTATTGTGAATTTGTCATTGTTGAGTTGAAGTTCTCTTTGAAGCTCATCTTCTTCATTCGCCCAAAAGTGTTTTTTCTGTATAAACACTTTTCTGCGCTTAATTTTAGTTCTATTAAATTCCTTGCAAAATTTTATTCAAGTTAGAGTTTAACTTCATTCAATTTGGTCACGTATTGCATGAGTAATTTATTTAATGAAATCTCAGTCAGATGTGCCACTAAAGATGCCACGCCATCCCGTGGACGTAAATCTTAAAAAAGGACAACTTTGACATATATTTGAAAGATAAATGACCAAAGTGGAAAAAAAATATAAAGGACCAAGCTGAAACTTTAATCAAAGATAAATAACAAAAAATTTAGTTTTGCGTTCAAAAACCAACAAAAATGTAACAAAGAGGGATAACTTCGTGTGAACTTGCACATAAGGAGAGAGATGTGGAGTTTGGGAGTAGAGATGGCAAAGGGTACCCTATGAGTAGAGTACTTTAAAGCCCGTATTTGAACCCGCACATGTATGGCCATGTTACTATAGTGCCTGTCCTCATTCCCTCTGGGCACCAAGTGCCCATAGGCACTCCCATTACCCGCATTTTAACAACACAAAATAATAAATAACATAAAAATATTATAATTCAATTTAAAAAACCATTATTTTTTTTGTATCTACTAATTAAAATATTACACATAATAACATTTCGTGAATTAAAAACATCCAAAATATTAGTAGTTTGAATTTATTTTTTTTAAAGTTGGATATACTTAAAATTGTAATAATAGTAACTATATATATATATATATATATATATATATATATATATATATATAATCCCTGGGCCAACTGTCCCACCCTTCGAGGTGCCTCCAATCCAGCGAGGGATTAGTCGCTGCGTTCGGTGGTGGATACCCTGGTCTAGACCAAAATAATAATAATAACATCCAAAAATGTTAATTAGTTGTTTTTTTGACAATAATGTTAATTAGTTGTTAGATTTAGTCTTTTATGAAAAAAAATCATTTCATTTTATTAAAATTGTACATAGAATTGTAATTTTTTTGACCAAATTGTAATATTAGTAATGTGTGGTGTGTGTGCGCGCCCACGTGCGCATAGTACTCGTACCTGAGTCCGCGGTCATGTGTGCGGGTAATTACCCACCGATTTGTGAGTAATTTTTGCGAGTATCGTATGAGGCATGAACTCAATTGCTATTCCTATTTGGGAGTATATAATAAATCGGCTTAAATATATGTTTTGCCCCTACAAAGATCACCATAATCCAGTTATACCCCTGTAAAAATAAAAACTTTAAAATTACTCTTGCAAATATAAATCGCTTACGGTTATGCCCCTCGGTCAGTTTCTCATCCAAAAAAATAATTTAAATAAGGTTTAAATATATGTTTTACCCCTGCAAATATCACCATAATCCAGTTATGCCCCTGCAAATATCACTATAATTCAGTTATGCCCCTGTCAAAATCTTTAATTTTTCTATTATGCTGATATTTGCAGGGGCATAACTGGATTATGGTGATATTTGTAGGGGCAGAACATATATTTAAACCTTATTTAAATTATTTTTTTGGATGGGAATCTGATCGAGGGGCATAACCGTAAGCGATTTATATTTGTAAGGGTAATTTTAAAGTTTTTATTTTTACAGGGGTATAACTAGATTATGGTGATATTTGCAGGGGCAGAATACATATTTAAGCCTAATAAATCTATAAATTTTGAACACGGATATTAACTATTAAGATGGAGAAGAAGGTGCGAGAAATGAGAATGCACGGAGACAAAAGAAAAAAAAAAGAAGGCTTTCAAAACAAGGAGTTTCATTACCATTCGAAAATTTATATCTGGATGGGGATAATTTGTAAAAAGAAGAAGAAAAGAAAATAATTCTAAGGGAGTGAATTAGAAGAATAGGAAAATGGAATTTAAACTATATGCAACAACTTATGCAAACTATAACAATGACAGAAACAATTATAATTATAATTATAACGATAATCAAATCTGCGCGTGATAATAGCAAGTGCGACGACAGTTAACAATTATAAAAGAATACGGAAAGTAAAGATAAGGGATAGGAGTACACCGTGATTTTTACGAGGTTCGGGATAAAAGCCCTACGTCCTCGGCCTCCGGCTTTGCAACCTTCGGACTTGATAATAACCACTATATGAGAAGATACTTCTTCAACGTCTTACAAGCAAGCAACTTCGATATAGCTACCACACCAATCTCAATTTTCCCCAAATTGAGAACCCAAGCTCCCCGCTAAGGATTTCGCTACAATTCAATCTCCCCGATTGAATTACCCAAGAAAACTTCCCAAGATTTCACAACAACCAAGTATTAGATGATTACAAAATGAAAGCTAGGATCCAATCACTCAAGCAGTATAACAAGATGTAGTTGAGAGAGATGAGCGATTTGAATTCCTAGATGAAGAACGTGAAGAAAAAGTGTGACGGTAAGTGTTTGCGTTCTTTTCTTTTTGATTTGTGGGTTGTGTAATATTGATCGTTAAAACCCTAAGTCTATTTATATAGATTGTGAAAATGTGACTGTTGAGGCACTTTTTAACACAATTGTAATAAGTGAAGAATCGATTGATTGCTTGAAAGATATAATATGAAAATCGATTTTCTTCTTGAAAATATACTAGCAAAATCGATTTTGTGCCTGAGGAGGAAGGAAGGAAATCGATTCCTTACTTCCAAAAGTAAGTGGAAAATCGATTTAGCTCTTTAAAAATAACAAGCCATCAATCGATTGTTTTCTTTTCAAAACTGTGGATATCTTGTGTTGCAGGTTAAGTTTTGATGATGAAGTAATATAAGACAAAGTGACAAATGGAACTCCAAGGCACAACCAACTCAAGAAGTAAGTGTGTCAAGGGTAGTAGTCCCTAGGAAGTTGGGTCGTGTCTTAGGAATGAATTGTAAACCGCTTTTGAAGATTGGCTCAAATCACTAAACACACTAGCACTCAGACAAATGGACCTAACATATGTTTTCAATTGATAAATAGGTTAGGCACTTGTTGTTTTTGAAAGAAATAGATTCATGGCTTAGTGTTTTTAAAAGAAATTGTTTTTGAAGTAAAGAAATCGATTTCATTCATATTGTTTAAGCCAAAATCGATTTCATTCTCATTATTTAAAGCCATAAATCGATTAAATTCATAAAGGACTTGGTTTTGGAAGCAATGAATCGATTCCTTACTTGTTTTCTAAAGCAAAGAATCGATTTTGAGCTTGTTGGTTGCAAGCACAAAATCGATTCATGACTTGTTAGCTTTAAAGCTAGCAATCGATTATGGGCTTCCTAATTTTGTGAAACTTTCCTATTTTTAAGCAAACAATCGATTCCCTTATTATTTCTTTAACCAAACAATTGATTTCTCACCTGTATATCAAAGAGGAAAATCGATTGTCTACCTGCCTTCCTTCTTTTTATAAAGCCAACAATCGATTATCTACTTGCTTTACTAAAGCACAAAATCGATTTCTCACTTGTTCCCACAAGCAAGAAATCGATTTCTCACCTATTATTTTTAAAGCCCATAATCGATTTTCATCTTATCTTTTTCAAGTCATTAATCGATTTTTCACTTATCTAAATAGAGTTAAAAATTGCTTCAACGGTCATATTTCTACAAACTCTATAAATAGGATCTAGGTTTTATGATCAAATCAACAACCTACAATTCTAAAGAGAAGAACGCAAACTCTCTCACTGTCACACTCATTCTTCACGTTCTTCATCACTTTGAGCTGATCTCTCTCAAGGGTTAGGTTGGGATTCTTCAAGTTGTCATATTCACCTTCTCAGAGGTATTTGTTATTTCATTGTAATTTCTTTTAAAACTGTTATTGGTTTGTACTAGAGAGTGGGGAATCTCTCTAGGGTTTTGATTGTAACAAGGGTGGGGTATCTCTTGTTCTCAATTGGTTGTACTAGGGAGTGGGGTATCTCTCTAGGGTTTTTGATTGTAACAAGGGTGGGGTATCTCTTGTTGTAATTGTTGTTTAGGGCTCTTGCACAAGGTGGGGTATCCTAGGTGAAGAGTGCCTGTGTCTGTAAGGGTTTTAAAGCACCCGGTTGAAAGCTTTGTTTTGATAGTGAAAATCTCACAAAGGGTTGTGAGGACTGGACGTAGGTCACTGGGAGGTGACCGAACCAGTATAAATCTTGTGCGTGCTTTACTGTTCTTTATTCTAATTCGTTCATTTCATAAACCTGCGCGAAAATTAATCTAAGTCGTTAAAAAGGGGAAAAGTTTTTAAAATCTCAATTCACCCCCCCTCTTGAGACTGAAGCCACTTGGTAACAAGTGGTATCAAAGCTAGACTCTTGTTTAAAGGGCCTAGCAGCTTCAAGAGAAATGGCTTCAGGTTGGTCTACGCAAGAGGGTGCGCGTCTCTTACCCGTCCTCCGGGATTCAATGGGAAAGACTATGCATATTAGAAAGAAAGAATGAGAATATTTATAGAAGGGGTTGATATTGATGTATGGGATGCTGTGGAAAATGGACCCTATGTCCCCACGCACATGGTAAATGGTATTCTCACTGTCAAAGAAAGAGCTGAATGGACTGATAATGATAAGAGAAAAGTTCAACACAATTTTCGTGCCAAGAATATCATCACTTCCGCCCTCAGTCCTGATGAGTTCTTCAGAGTGTCAAACTGTAAAACTGCCCAAGAAATGTGGGACAATCTTCAAGTCACTCATGAAGGTACTAGTGAAGTAAAAAGAGCAAGAACAAACACTCTCATCCGGGAATATGAACTATTTAGAATGAATCAAGGAGAAACTATACAAGAAATGCAAAAGAGGTTCACTCACATAGTGAATCAACTGGGCTCATTAGGAAAATCATTTCCTGCAGAAGACTTGATCAACAAAGTGTTAAGATGCCTAAACAGAGAATGGCAACCGAAAGTAACTGCTATAGCTGAATCAAGAAATTTAGCTACTATGACACTCGCCACTCTTTTTGGGAAACTACAAGAGCACGAATTAGAGCTCGCTCGTCTAGCAGAACATGAAGAAAAAGACAATAAAAAGAAAAGCTTAGCTCTCAAAGCTTCTAGTTCAAATCCATCTGATGATAGTGATGATTCGGAAAATGAAGATGATGAAGACGAGGAGAATATGGAGCTAATGGTTAGAAACTTCAAAAAGTTCATGAGAAGGAAAAGCTTTCCCAAAAAGAATTCTTCACCCAAAAGAGTCTCAAGCAAGGAAAACTTCCCAAGTCCACCAACTTGCTACGAATGTGGCAAATCCGGACACATGAAGATGGAGTGCCCGAACTTACAAAGAAAACTGTCAAAATTTAAGAAAAATGGATCCAAAGGAAACAAGGGTAGAAAAGCCTACATAGCATGGGAAGGCTATAACATGGAGTCATCAGATGATTCAAAAAGTGAAGAAGCTCAAGTTGCTCTCATGGCCGACCACGACAGTGAAAATGAAACTGAGGTAGATTCTAACTCTGAAACTTCACAAAATGCATATGATGAATTACATGAAGCATTTCTTGAATTGTGATAAACTCTAATTTAGTGCATTTATTAGAGATATTTTGAGTTGTTTTTAGAGTAATTATTACTGATTAAATAAATAACTGACTTAAATTACTCTATATTTGCAGGAAGGTAGAAAAAGAAAATAATATAAATGTGGGCTGAAATTAGAAGAAATGTTAGAATAAAAGAAAGCAAGCACAAGCCCATTAATGCAAGAAGGCCCACAGTAATAAAAAGAAGACCCTCTTGGAGATTTCAATCAAAAGTGATGCACATGTGACTTGGAGAGAAAGAAAGAGGCATGGAGTGGAGAGCAAGCAACACATATTTAGGAAGGATCTAAATCCTAATATTTAGGGATTGGCATATCTTGCAATTAAAAGTGGAAGCAATCTTGACTTGATCCTTGGCTTGGAGAGAAAGAAAATGAACTAATATAAAAGGAGAGCTTCACTTGTGAAAGGGGGAGACACCATAACACAAACAAAGCCAGACACCACATACACAAACGAGAGCTACGAAAACGCTACGGAAGGAGATTGGAGACAAAGACTAAGATTTTCTCTATTTCCGGGTTATTCTTATTTCTGTAATTCATGAACCTTCTTTTTCTTTTATTGTTCTTCATTATTATGGACACCTAAGTCCTCTTCTAGGGTCTTAGGTGGATCTTGCATGTTTAGAAACCTCTTTATGTTCTAATTTTATATTTGAATTCCTGTTTTTATTTCAATTAATATTGTCCTATTGCTTTAATCACATAATTAGGATTGACAACCCTTTGCATGTTCATAATCAATTAGTTGATCAGCGACCGTACTGCAATTAGTTGGTGGACCTATAGGATAATTGGGGCTAAAATTAATGCATGACCAAACTTTAATTTAGTCTTCCAATCATTTAACCTTTTTGTACTTTATGCTTTTCTTAAATTTAAATTCTAGCATGACCAAACTAGGGTTAATTTAGGAAAAAGAATATTAATCGCGAATGACCAAACGGATTAATAGCTTTAGTAAAGGGATTGGTAATTAAATAAAATAAGGGAATTCAGGTAGAATTAGACATACGAGAATCGAAGCTTGCAAGTGAAATCGCGACCCTAGGCTTCTCTCTATCGATCAAATTTAGTATTTTAATTCTTGCTATTTACTTCTTCATATTATAGTTTTTATAATCACCATCAATTATTGTTCGTCTAAACAATATATAATCTCGACTAGTTTGGTACTTGTTAATTAATCCCTGTGGATACGATAATCTTTTATACTACTTCTGCGAGAGAGTACACTTGCTCTAAGTGTGTTTTTGACGCAACAAGTTTTGGCGCCGTTGCCGGGGATTAATTTAATAATATTAAACGAAAAAGATTTTTTATTGCTTTAGACCTTTTTTTTTATTTATTTCTTGTTCTACTTTGTTTTATTTTAATTTAATAAAAACAAAAAAAATTTAATTACATTTAGTTTAATTTTATTTGTTAGTTTTATTTTTATTATTATTACTCGTGCATGCTCACCCGCTCCCAAGAGCCTATTTTGATTTTTGATCCAGAAATTGAAAGAACTGCTCGAAGGATAAGAAAAGAGACAAGAGTGATGGCTGCCAATCCGAGAAGAACTCTTCGGGATTACTTCACTCCAACAGCAAATATCACTACGAGCATAGTCAATCCACCTATGCAAGCTACTAATTTTGAGCTCAAACCAAGCTTAATTCAAATGGTTCAGAATTCTACAATGTTCAGAGGTGCACCAACAGAAGACCCTCACACCCATCTTAGCAACTTCTTGAGGGTGGCAGACTCAGTAATTTGTAATGGTGTCCCTCCTGATGCAATTAGAGTGAGATTGTTTCCATGGTCATTGGCTGACAAGGCATCTGCTTGGCTAGACTCTCAACCTGCTGAGTCCATTACCACTTGGGACCAACTGAAGCAGAAATTCTTGACCAAATATTTTCCTCCAGGTAAGACTACTAAGATTCGAGGTGCAATAATCAGCTTTGCTCAACTTGAGCAAGAATCTTTACATGAAGCTTGGGAAAGATTTCAAGACTTACTCCGAAGTTGTCCGCATCATGGATTTGAGAAGTGGCAATTGCTTGAATATTTTTGTAACGGATTATCTTCTCAAAATAGGGGAATTATTAATATGGCTTGCGGGGGCTCTCTGATGAATGGAGAACCTGCGACAGTGTATGATTTAATTGCAGAGATAGCAGCCGATAATGCCCAATGGGAAACTAGTGACAGACACATTAAGAAATCAGTTGGAATGTACAAGGTTGACGATGACACTAGTATTAACATAAAGCTGGATGCTCTCTCTAAACAGATGCAATCTTTGATGAAAGCACAAGCTCAATCTACTCCCATAGTTACCTCCACAAGTGATATCACAAATAATCCCTGGGGAGGCCTAACTGAAGAAGTCAACTATCTTGGTCAGAAGAAAAGTGACTTAAGGCCTGGCATGCAAGATTCTTTAGTTAGATACATGGAAAAGGTTGGACATCCATGCATGGGTGTTTTAGCCAATTACATGGACAGAACTGATGACAGGTTACAATCTATTGAAGATTTAATAAAAGCACAGGGTCGACCATCTGCTTCAACTGAGGATGCTAATTATGTTCAGAATTCTAACCGGGGCCAAAATGATCCTTATTCAAACACTTACAATCCAGGTTGGAGAAATCACCCGAATTTCTCATGGGGAGGACAACAAAAGGGGCAAAACTCAAACTCCTATAAGCCTCAACATGTGCAAAGGCAAGAGGAGAAGAAGTTGGATACCAATGATGGGTTGGCAAGGTTTATGGAGCAGACAAATGGAAAATTTGAAACATTGGAGAAGAAATTTGGAAGCTTGGAGGGCCAAATTGGAGCCATGAACAATGAATTTGGAAGCTTGAAGGGTCAAATCTCAAATCTCGTTACTGTGTTGTCTCAAAGGCCTCAAGGTTCACTACCTACCCAAACTGAGCCTAATCCAAGAAATGAGCATTGCAAGGCTGTCACTCTTAGGAGTGGCAAGGAGCTGGTTCGAGAAAACAATCAAGATGGGCTGGCGCCCGAGAAAGAAATACAAGCTCCTACTAAGGGGAGCACTTCTGAGAAAAGCAAAAAGGAAAGGGAAGAATATGAGCAAGCAAAGGTAAATGTTCCTTATCCTCAAAGACTTAAAAGTGAGCAGCATGATAAGCAATTTGCTAAATTTCTTGAAATATTTAGAAAATTGCATATCAACATTCCTTTTGCTGAAGCTATTGCTCAAATGCCTAAATATGCCAAATTTTTAAAAGAAATTATTTCCAATAAGAGGAAGTTAGAAGGCTTTGAGACAGTTAGGCTTAATGAGGAATGTTCTGCTATAGTTCTAAAAAAGTTACCACCTAAGCTTAAAGATCCAGGTAGTTTTACTATCCCTTGTACAATTGGTAACTCTCATTTTGAAAAGGCTTTATGTGATTTAGGAGCAAGTATAAATTTGATGCCTTTTTCTGTTTTTAGAAAGCTTGGTTTGCAGGAACCCCATCCTACTAACATCACTTTGCACCTAGCTGATAGATCCATTGCCCACCCCCGTGGAGTGGTGGAAGATGTTTTAGTTAAAGTTGATAAGTTTATTTTCCCTGCTGATTTTGTTGTTTTGGATATGGAAGAAGATGAGGAAGTCCCAATTATTTTGGGGCGCCCTTTCTTAGCTACAGGTAAAAGCTTAATTGATGTCCAGCAGGGAAAATTGACTTTGAGACTTGGAGATGAGGAAGTTGTATTTCAAGTTTTGAACTCATTAAAAAATCCCTCATCATTTGCTTCTTGTAATTTTATTCAAGCTAAGGATATTAATGATGTGGTTACCTCCGAAACTTTTGATGATTTTAGAATTCAGGATCCTCTAGAAAAAGTACTTACTGTGCAGGGACTTGGCATGTTGCAGGGTGGTGAGGAAGAAGAGTTCTTAATGTTTTTGCAGGCTCACCACCCTCAGAAAAATTGGAGTAATCATAGATTTGAGGAATTGGAATGGGGTGATACTCCAAATCCCAAACCTTCAATTGAAGAGGCTCCTGAGCTTGAATTAAAACCTCTTCCTTCAAATGTAAAATATGCTTTCTTGCAACCCCCTTCCTCTTTGCCTGTGATTATTTCTGCAGATTTGACAGACACCATGGAGGATAAGCTTTTGAGGGTGTTAAGGGCCAACAAAGAGGCCTTTGGATGGTCGATTCATGATATAAAAGGCATTACCCCCTCAATTTGCACTCACAAGATTTATATGGAGGATGATTATCAACCTCGGGCACTACCTCAACGCCGCCTCAATCCTAACATGAAAGAGGTAGTTAAAAAGGAAGTGATTAAGCTTCTTGATGCAGGTATCATCTATCCTATCTCTGATAGTAAGTGGGTAAGTCCCGTTCAATGTGTTCCTAAAAAGGGAGGTACTACTGTAATGGAAAATGATAAAAATGAATTAATTGCAGTTAGAAAAACAACCGGGTGGCGTATGTGCATTGATTATAGAAAATTAAATGATGCCACTCGAAAGGATCACTTCCCCCTCCCCTTTATTGATCAAATGCTTGAGAGAGTGGCAGGTCATGATTATTATTGTTGTTTGGATGGATATTCCGGCTATTTGCAAATACCAGTGGCTTCCGAAGATCAAGAAAAAACTACTTTTACTTGCCCATATGGAACATTTGCATATAAAAGGATGCCATTCGGTTTATGTAATGCCCCTGCCACTTTCCAAAGATGCATGATGGCTATTTTCTCTGATTTGGTTGAAAAATGCATTGAAATATTCATGGATGATTTTACTGTTTTTGGACCCTCTTATGAGGATTGTTTACATAACTTGAATTCAGTGTTGCAAAGATGCAGGGATACTAATTTAGTGCTCAATTGGGAGAAATGTCAGTTTATGGTGCAAGATTGCATTATTTTGGGACACAAGGTGTCTACTAAAGGCATTGAAGTTGATCCCGCAAAGGTCGAGGTAATTGCGAAGTTGCCCCCACCCAATTCTGTTAAGGGGGTCCGTAGTTTTCTAGGCCATGCCGGCTTCTATAGGCGGTTTATTAAAGACTTCTCAAAAATTGCAAAGCCTATGACTAACCTCTTAGTTAAGGAGGCCACTTTTGATTTTTCTGACACCTGTTTGAAGGCTTTTAATTGTTTAAAGGAAAAATTAATTAGTGCCCCTGTTGTTGCTGCTCCCCTTTGAAATTATGTGTGATGCCAGCGATACTGCTGTGGGGGCTGTTTTGGGGCAAAGAAAGAATAAGGTATTCTATACCATTTACTACGCTAGTCGCACTCTTGATGATGCTCAAAGAAATTATACTACCACAGAGAAAGAGTTGCTAGCTGTAGTATTTGCATTTGATAAGTTCTGTCATTACCTTGTTCTTTCTAAAGTTATTGTTTATACTGATCATGCTGCTATTAGATATTTACTTGGAAAACAGGATGCAAAACCCAGGTTAATCAGATGGATTTTGTTGCTACAAGAGTTTGACTTGGAGATTAGAGACAAGAAAGGCTCAGAGAACTTTGTAGCTGACCACCTCTCAAGACTCGACCATAGTGTGATGCAGGCCTCAAATGATGGGGAGATCAAGGAGATTTTCCCTGATGAGAGACTTTTAGCTATTTCTACTATTCCTTGGTTTGCAGACATCGTCAACTACTTGGTGGGTAAGGTTGTTCCCCCTGATTTTTCCTTTCAGCAAAAGAAGAAATTAATTTCTGATGCTAGACACTACTTGTGGGATGACCCTTACCTATTTAAAGTTTGTGGAGATAAGGTAATTCGGCGTTGTGTGCCTATGGATGAGGTAACTTCTATCCTTGAGCATTGTCATTCAAAAGAGGTAGGTGGCCACTTTGGCCCAAATAGAACTGCATATAAAGTTTTACAATGTGGTTTTTATTGGCCTACTATATTTAAAGATGCTCATGAATTTGTGAAAGCTTGTGATAGTTGTCAAAGGAGTGGCAACATTTCTAGGCGTCAAGAGATGCCGTTAAATAATATTTTGGTTTGTGAGATATTTGATGTATGGGGTATTGACTTTATGGGGCCCTTCCCTAAATCTTTTTCAAATCAATACATTCTTGTTGCTGTAGATTATGTGTCTAAGTGGGTAGAAGCTGTAGCCTTACCCACTAATGATGCTCGGGTGGTGGTGAAATTTTTAAAGAAAAATATTTTTTCCAGATTTGGCACTCCTCGAGCCATTATTAGTGATGGTGGCACTCATTTTTGTAATAAACAATTTGAAAATCTTTTGAGCAAATATGGTGTTACTCATAAGGTAGCAACTCCTTACCACCCACAAACTAGTGGGCAAGTTGAAATTTCAAACAGAGAGTTGAAAAGGATTTTAGAGAAGACAGTTAGTGCATCAAGAAAAGATTGGTCTTTGAAACTTGATGATGCACTATGGGCCTATAGAACTGCTTTTAAAACCCCCATTGGGATGTCTCCTTACCGCCTTGTTTTTGGAAAGGCATGTCATTTGCCTGTTGAATTAGAGCATAAAGCACTTTGGGCTTTAAAATTTCTAAACTTTGATGCTCAGCTTACAGGTGAAAATAGGTTGTTGCAGCTCGATGAATTGGATGAGCTCCGTCTGGGAGCTTATGAGAATGCCAAGTTATATAAGGAGCGGACTAAAAAGTGGCATGATAAGCGCATCCAGCAGCGTGAATTCCATGTTGGTGAGAAAGTTTTAATTTATAACTCACGTTTGTGTCTTTTTCCAGGAAAGTTGCGCTCAAGGTGGTATGGACCCTACACTGTTACTCAAGTTTTTCCTTATGGAGTTCTTGAGGTATCTCATGAAGATGGTACCACTTTTAAAGTCAATGGTCAGCGTGTGAAGCATTTTGAGGAAGGGTTACTCCAAGTGAGCTATGTCACTGCCCTCAAGGATTGACCCTACTACCGTCAGGCTCGGGACGTTAAACAAGCGCTTCGCAGGAGGCAACCTGTGTTTTATTTTCTCTTATTTTTATTTTGTTTTGTTTTTTAGGAATTAGCTCGGTTTGCAAGCTCTCTCAGGGAAGTCACTCTTACTCTCTCTCTCTCATTTATTTCCTTTTGTTTCTATTTGATCATTTTGCATTGAGGACCATGCTTCATGCTAGTGCGGGGGAGGATAGTTATTTTTGTCACTTGATCTCTGTTAATGCACATACCCACTACATGTGTTGATAGCATTTTTTCTGGCTTGTTTTGCATGAACTATGCTTAAATTGAAAGAAAAAAAATTAGAGATTTTGCCTTTAGGGGATCCCATAATTAATTTACTTGACAGACTTGTGCTTAATTAATTGTAACTCTGAGGATGTCCTTAGGAAGCTGATAATTAGCATTTGTCCCTCTTGAGTACTTTTTGTGAACTAGCTTCTAAATGTGAGATCTGAGCCTTCATAAGGGGATTGATACTAAATCATAAATTTTTACTCTTTTCTTTCTATGAGTGTGTTTCCCAATTTGCTACATTCTAGAATTTGTCTTTTGACCGTTTCAAGGCGAAAATTGATTTGCATCATGTAAAAAGATTTGGGGAATTTAGGTATTTTTCTGGCCTCAGAGTTGTGTGTTGAATTTATCCATTAGTTGCCCCTTTGAGCCTATTTGTTATATTTTTTCTTTGGTACCCAGATATAATTTTTTCTTTTTTTATTGTGGTAACCATTTGAAATTGTATGTGGAGCAACTATTGAAAATTACAATTTCGTCCTATATTTTAGCTGTCTATATTATTAGGACTGAAATTTCGTCCTATGCTTTAGTTATCTATCTTGTCAGGATGAAGAGAAAAAAAAATGGAGTGAATCATGTGCTTACAAAAATATTTTCACACAAAGGAAACAAAATAGGAGTTTTCATGTACTTACCTTTTCCTCCTACAAAAAAAAATGCAAGAAGGAGGAAAAGGCAAATCAAAAGAATGAAAGAGCCAAAGGGCAAATCCAAAAAAAAACAAAAGAGTCTACTTAAGAAAAAAAAAACAAATCAAAAAGAGTTGACTCAATAGAAAAAGAAGAATGAAGAAATGAAAGTGAAATTAATTTGGAGTTTGGGCAAAAATTGTAAAATAGATAGGAGCTCCATATTTGGTTTCAAAGGTTACTATTTGCTTCTTGTTTTTAGCCCTTTGATTATCCCTTTCTTCTTGTTTCCTACCTTGCATGATTTCACCCTTGGCCCCATTACAACCCATGAAACCCCATCTTTTGCATGCATGTGAACTATTTAGTGGAGATTTGGTCTAATTACAAGCTTATGGTAATGTGCATTTTGTGGAAACTTGAGTGTATATTTTCCCTAGTCCCTAAACACTTAGAGAGACTGTGAGCGAGTGCCCTTGTTCACAGAAATGTATTCTTCAGCGACATGAGCCTCTAATTGGGCAACCTCTTGACACCTCATATGTGCTATATTATCTATTGTCTGTCAGTGTACTTCTAATTTTGAGTCCCTTATTTGGCTGTCCCTATTACTTCTTTGAAAATTTTATTGAGCCAGGAAATTTGCTTGAGGACAAGCAAAAGTTAAGTGTGGGGGAGTTGATAAACTCTAATTTAGTGCATTTATTAGAGATATTTTGAGTTGTTTTTAGAGTAATTATTACTGATTAAATAAATAACTGACTTAAATTACTCTATATTTGCAGGAAGGTAGAAAAAGAAAATAATATAAATGTGGGCTGAAATTAGAAGAAATGTTAGAATAAAAGAAAGCAAGCACAAGCCCATTAATGCAAGAAGGCCCACAGTAATAAAAAGAAGACCCTCTTGGAGATTTCAATCAAAAGTGATGCACATGTGACTTGGAGAGAAAGAAAGAGGCATGGAGTGGAGAGCAAGCAACACATATTTAGGAAGGATCTAAATCCTAATATTTAGGGATTGGCATATCTTGCAATTAAAAGTGGAAGCAATCTTGACTTGATCCTTGGCTTGGAGAGAAAGAAAATGAACTAATATAAAAGGAGAGCTTCACTTGTGAAAGGGGGAGACACCATAACACAAACAAAGCCAGACACCACATACACAAACGAGAGCTACGAAAACGCTACGGAAGGAGATTGGAGACAAAGACTAAGATTTTCTCTATTTCCGGGTTATTCTTATTTCTGTAATTCATGAACCTTCTTTTTCTTTTATTGTTCTTCATTATTATGGACACCTAAGTCCTCTTCTAGGGTCTTAGGTGGATCTTGCATGTTTAGAAACCTCTTTATGTTCTAATTTTATATTTGAATTCCTGTTTTTATTTCAATTAATATTGTCCTATTGCTTTAATCACATAATTAGGATTGACAACCCTTTGCATGTTCATAATCAATTAGTTGATCAGCGACCGTACTGCAATTAGTTGGTGGACCTATAGGATAATTGGGGCTAAAATTAATGCATGACCAAACTTTAATTTAGTCTTCCAATCATTTAACCTTTTTGTACTTTATGCTTTTCTTAAATTTAAATTCTAGCATGACCAAACTAGGGTTAATTTAGGAAAAAGAATATTAATCGCGAATGACCAAACGGATTAATAGCTTTAGTAAAGGGATTGGTAATTAAATAAAATAAGGGAATTCAGGTAGAATTAGACATACGAGAATCGAAGCTTGCAAGTGAAACCGCGACCCTAGGCTTCTCTCTATCGATCAAATTTAGTATTTTAATTCTTGCTATTTACTTCTTCATATTATAGTTTTTATAATCACCATCAATTATTGTTCGTCTAAACAATATATAATCTCGACTAGTTTGGTACTTGTTAATTAATCCCTGTGGATACGATAATCTTTTATACTACTTCTGCGAGAGAGTACACTTGCTCTAAGTGTGTTTTTGACGCAACAAATTGCATAATGATTCTTTGAAACTAGCTAAAGCATTAACCCAATCTAAGAAAACAGTTGCTCATCTTCAAAACGAAGTTATTGCTTTAACTAAGGAAAAATTAGAACTTAGAAATGAAAATCATAGTCTTGGTTGCTTTAAAGCAAATTATGTATGTGATAAGTGTGCTGAATATGAAAAGAAAATTCATGAGCTTGAATGGACAATAGGAAAAATGTCCAACATACAACATATGCATCCTAGGTCTCCAAGAAATAATTTCATAAAAAGACATGTGCATTATAGACCTAAGTTCACTACTAGTCCATATATTAGATGTTATTACTGTGCCAAATTAGGACATACTGCATCTGTTTGTATGGCTAGAAGCAGACACGTTGTGAAAAAGGTGTGGGTTCCCAAAGGAACTCTACCAAGTACTAACCCACAAGGACCCAAAGAAATTTGGGTACCAAAACTTTCAACTTGATCTTATTGCAGGTATGCTTCAAGGTATGGGGGAAAAATTAATACCTTGATAGCAAGTACTCAAAGCACATGACTGGAGATATGACAAAGCTCTTAACACTCACCCCCAGAAAAAGCCGTCATGTGACTTGTGATAACAACAATAGAGGAAGAATCCTCGGTGACAGTAAGTTTGGTAAAAGTCTATCCACCTCTATTGATAATGTTCTTTATGTAGAATATCTTAAGCATAAGTTACTTACCATTAGACAAATACGTGATTATCATTGTCTGATTTTGATTTATGCACCATTGAGGACAAAGTCAGTAAGCAAGTTAGAACAATAGGAAATAGAGTAAACAATAACATATGGTGTCGATATAAATCACATTAATCTATAGATGGACCCCGTTCAACATTCTAGAACTAAGCATATACAGATTAGACATTATTTTCTTAGAGATCGTGTTCAAAAAGGTGATTATGTGATTGTTTAGTTGAGCAGTCAAAACAGCTAGCTGATTTTTTTTAAACCATTGCAAAAAGAAAATCTTTTTTTCATTCGAATAAAACTTGGAGTTATTAATTTATCACTTATCTGAATGAATTATGAACTGCTGATTGAATTTTGGTTAGGCTATCTTGTGTTGAAACTCGACTATCATGTCATTTTGTGATTTAAGCTATCTTTTTTTTAATGTAATGAACTCACTGTTACTATTAGCTGCGTTTTCGACTCACCAACTAAGTTTGGCATTAACTCTTTTGATCATGACAAAAAGGGGGAGAAATATTAGTGTATTGTATTGTCACTTTGCATTTAGATAGGGGAGCATCAAGTAAGGGGGAGTCTAGATACATATCTTTAATATTAGCGTATTGTTTTGCTTGATGAACTAACCTCCCACTTGAGATGAATTAAAATTTTGTCATCATCAAAAAGGGGGAGAATGTGGATATCTTGTGTTGCAGGTTAAGTTTTGATGATGAAGTAATATAAGACAAAGTGACAAATGGAACTCTAAGGCACAACCAACTCAAGAAGTAAGTGTGTCAAGGGTAGTAGTCCCTAGGAAGTTGGGTCGTGTCTTAGGAATGAATTGTAAACCGCTTTTGAAGATCGGCTCAAATCACTAAACACACTAGCACTCAGACAAATGGACCTAACATATGTTTCAATTGATAAATAGGTTAGGCACTTGTTGTTTTTGAAAGAAATAGATTCATGGCTTAGTGTTTTTAAAAGAAATTGTTTTTGAAGTAAAGAAATCGATTTCATTCATATTGTTTAAGCCAAAATCGATTTCATTCTCATTATTTAAAGCCATAAATCGATTAAATTCATAAAGGACTTGGTTTTGGAAGCAATGAATCGATTCCTTACTTGTTTTCTAAAGCAAAGAATCGATTTTGAGCTTGTTGGTTGCAAGCACAAAATCGATTCATGACTTGTTAGCTTTAAAGCTAGCAATCGATTATGGGCTTCCTAATTTTGTGAAACTTTCCTATTTTTAAGCAAACAATCGATTCCCTTATTATTTCTTTAACCAAACAATCGATTTCTCACCTGTATATCAAAGAGGAAAATCGATTGTCTACCTGCCTTCCTTCTTTTTATAAAGCCAACAATCGATTATCTACTTGCTTTACTAAAGCACAAAATCGATTTCTCACTTGTTCCCACAAGCAAGAAATCGATTTCTCACCTATTATTTTTAAAGCCCATAATCGATTTTCATCTTATCTTTTTCAAGTCATTAATCGATTTTTCACTTATCTAAATAGAGTTAAAAATTGCTTCAACGGTCATATTTCTACAAACTCTATAAATAGGATCTAGGTTTTACGATCAAATCAACAACCTACAATTCTAAAGAGAAGAACGCAAACTCTCTCACTGTCACACTCATTCTTCACGTTCTTCATCACTTTGAGCTGATCTCTCTCAAGGGTTAGGTTGGGATTCTTCAAGTTGTCATATTCACCTTCTCAGAGGTATTTGTTATTTCATTGTAATTTCTTTTAAAACTGTTATTGGTTTGTACTAGAGAGTGGGGAATCTCTCTAGGGTTTTGATTGTAACAAGGGTGGGGTATCTCTTGTTCTCAATTGGTTGTACTAGGGAGTGGGGTATCTCTCTTGGGTTTTTGATTGTAACAAGGGTGGGGTATCTCTTGTTGTAATTGTTGTTTAGGGCTCTTGCACAAGGTGGGGTATCCTAGGTGAAGAGTGCCTGTGTCTGTAAGGGTTTTAAAGCACCCGGTTGAAAGCTTTGTTTTGATAGTGAAAATCTCACAAAGGGTTGTGAGGACTGGACGTAGGTCACTGGGAGGTGACCGAACCAGTATAAATCTTGTGCGTGCTTTACTGTTCTTTATTCTAATTCGTTCATTTCATAAACCTGCGCGAAAATTAATCTAAGTCGTTAAAAAGGGGAAAAGTTTTTAAAATCTCAATTCACCCCCCCTCTTGAGACTGAAGCCACTTGGTAACAAGTGGTATCAAAGCTAGACTCTTGTTTAAAGGGCCTAGCAGCTTCAAGAGAAATGGCTTCAGGTTGGTCTACGCAAGAGGGTGCGCGTCTCTTACCCGTCCTCCGGGATTCAATGGGAAAGACTATGCATATTGGAAAGAAAGAATGAGAATATTTATAGAAGGGGTTGATATTGATGTATGGGATGCTGTGGAAAATGGACCCTATGTCCCCACGCACATGGTAAATGGTATTCTCACTGTCAAAGAAAGAGCTGAATGGACTGATAATGATAAGAGAAAAGTTCAACACAATTTTCGTGCCAAGAATATCATCACTTCCGCCCTCAGTCCTGATGAGTTCTTCAGAGTGTCAAACTGTAAAACTGCCCAAGAAATGTGGGACAATCTTCAAGTCACTCATGAAGGTACTAGTGAAGTAAAAAGAGCAAGAACAAACACTCTCATCCGGGAATATGAACTATTTAGAATGAATCAAGGAGAAACTATACAAGAAATGCAAAAGAGGTTCACTCACATAGTGAATCAACTGGGCTCATTAGGAAAATCATTTCCTGCAGAAGACTTGATCAACAAAGTGTTAAGATGCCTAAACAGAGAATGGCAACCGAAAGTAACTGCTATAGCTGAATCAAGAAATTTAGCTACTATGACACTCGCCACTCTTTTTGGGAAACTACAAGAGCACGAATTAGAGCTCGCTCGTCTAGCAGAACATGAAGAAAAAGACAATAAAAAGAAAAGCTTAGCTCTCAAAGCTTCTAGTTCAAATCCATCTGATGATAGTGATGATTCGGAAAATGAAGATGATGAAGACGAGGAGAATATGGAGCTAATGGTTAGAAACTTCAAATAGTTCATGAGAAGGAAAAGCTTTCCCAAAAATAATTCTTCACCCAAAAGAGGGAAACTTACTATGGTGTCTGCCTTGTGTAGGGTAAAGGATACCGTAAGTCATTATTGAATCAGATTCGGCCAACACCATTAGTTTGTTGTGGGCCCCTAAGTCCCCGTTGTGCCCTCATTACAACCTCATTCATGCCTTCATGGTATCAAAGATGTGATCAAGAACAAAGCAATTGTGGAGTGGAAGCATATTGATAGGGAGTGTAATCACTCCGCAGATACTTTAGCTAGAAAAAGCCACTATATATAATGTATAGTTTGTTGGTTGCTGAGTTTTGGGGTGTGTTTGAGGGACTCAAGTTGTGCTTTGCTATGGGGTGGAGATCTATGCAGGTCCAAATCGATGACGAGGCTGTGTGTAGTATTCTTAATAGCCCAGGGGAGAGCGTCTATCTGGTGGTAGTCTCATCAGGGAGATCAGGAAGTTGCCTTGGAATTTCCAATTTGTTCATATCTACCAGGAGGATAACAAGTGTGTAGATCCGCTTGCTAATTTGGGGTGTCTTCAAGAGGAGATTTTGATTGTTGAGCAGTGTCCGCCTTGTGTGAACTCTTTGTTGCTCGATGATATTAGGGGTGTTGCTACACCTCGATGTGTGGCTTGTTAGTTTGTTTCCTTTTGCTTTTGGGGCTTAGCCCCCATTGTCTGTCCAAAAAAAATTGGGCAACATCAATTTAAGTAAATACTCATTTTTTTGTCGGATCATCGATTTATTTGGCTACAAGGATTCAATCGCAAAGCCTATTGTAGCTAAAATTTTTGGACTTATTGATTTGGTTGAAACGAAAGTTCTGCACATGCCGTAATGATGCATTTTGGTTTGTTGTAAAGACATATCCTATTTCTGAATTATTTCTTTATTGAAAAGAGAAATGCTAGCAACACTCTATTCAACACTTACTCAAAAATTGGTTAAAAGTCATGTTGATTCTATCACTTTGGAGAATGTGAAAAATAGAGTGTGTAAAAATGATCAAAATGACTCAAGATCACCAATAACTTAAATATGTGTAAAAATGACTATATAGAACTGTAATCTTCCCATTAATATCTAATTCTAGATTCCTTACTAGTCATCCGTGCAAAAAAGACTATATATATATATATATATATATATATATATATATATATATATATATATATATATATATATATGTATATATTATATACACACACCAATGTAACTATATGTATACTGGCCTTGAGAGGCCAAAAATCAAGCTATTTTGATTATTCACGAATCTTAGCATCTTTTATATATTACACAATTCTATGAAATGATAAATTGATAATCATGTTTACTAGTGGTGAACACCTACTTAAACTCCTATCTCTACTTAAGACACCCTCTCTTATAATTTTTTTGGAGAGAATGCAATCCAATAATTAACACAATTATTATTCATAAGGCATAACACAACTAGCATTGTTAGGCTGAATATTTTTTGTGGTTACTCAAATTCGAACGAGATATATCTGCTTTGCGTGTGTGAACTTACGAGTGGGGTTTAACATTATCTCTAGAAAACAATCAACACAATTAATATTGGTAAAGTGATGACAGCAAATAAGTGAAATTTGTTGCTACCTCCAACTGGACGATATTGTTGTAGCTCTTGTCAATTGAGGTAGCATAACCTGTCTCTTTCTTTTGTTAACATTTAAGCACTTCCCACCGTTCATATATCATCACACGAATTATATGCCATGACAAACCGACCCTGTCTCTATGAATGACCGTGTCCAGGTAGGCAGGCATGCACATTATTTCTACATTGTCTGCCATATTTTTTTTGTGTGAAGTTTATTTTTTTATTTATTTTTTGACAAAGGTGTGAAGTTTATTTCTTTTTCTAGGAACTTCAACGTTTTAAATTAAAAGAAAAATCAATAAATTAAAAAATAAATAAAAGAAAAACCAATAAATCATGATAGTTGGAGAAGGACCAATTGCAATTCTCTTCTTTTTTTGGTGCAACAATCTATTTTCTTTTCTTCTATATTCTATTCCCCGCTTGGACCCTTCTACCAACACACCTTTCATAGTTTAAGTAATTAACATTTTTTTTATAAGCGAAGAAATTCACACCTTTCATAGGTTTATTAAGAAAATAAGTTGCATATACTACCTTAAGCATATTGATAGTGCAGTACTTAAAAAAAGTTGTATTATAATAGAAGCAGTTTTATTACTTTTTATTTATTTTAAAAAAGCGTTTGTTTCTAGACCAGT
This sequence comes from Astragalus glycyphyllos, assembly GCA_963573325.1. Taxonomy (NCBI): domain Eukaryota; kingdom Viridiplantae; phylum Streptophyta; class Magnoliopsida; order Fabales; family Fabaceae; genus Astragalus; species Astragalus glycyphyllos. The sequence goes on along the minus strand of OY754308.1, from coordinate 85,807,787 downwards.
ACAAGCAGTATCTATTATAATACAACTAAATATTGCTATTCAAGTAATTCTAACTTATTTGTTTATAAGCTAAGAAATTTACTGGAATGAGCACAAGAAGTAACCATTAGAACTGCATTATTCAGTTATTTCAAATAAAGTTTAACCTTTTGTTTTATAGAATTTGTCAAAAAAAACTTTTTTTTTATAATACAAAAATTGAAAGAACCAAAGAAGTCAATAAGAAGATAAAAAGGTAATAATAGAGAAAATAAAATTATCATATTTTTTGTCAAAAAGAAACTATTATATTTTGAAAAGATTGAATTGATTAATAATTAATGTACGAAATAAAAATATTTTTCAACAAATATATATATATATATATATATATATATATATATATATATATATATATATAAAAGCATTTTTTGGGGGAAATGATTTGTTTCTAGTTTTAACAAAAAAAATAGAAAATTGGAAACTTGAAATGAAACAATTCTCTCATTTGTCCTTTTGTCTTGGCGAAAAGTGCGGCGAACATAAGACCCTCAATAAGATACAGAAAGAAGATTTAAATCAAAATTCTTGTTTCAGACTTTTTATAATTTATTTCAAATATACTCATTTGATTCCTGAAATTATAAAATTGAATTATTCTCAGTACAAAAAAAATTATCTAATTTAATTCTACATTTGTACTTTTGGTGGGTGGATAGCCAAGTGCACCCAGCAAGTGGATGTAATATTGCAATATTGTATAGTTTTTCATTGTATAGTTTTTCGTTGACAATAGGACTACTATCGGTGACATAGGCGAAGGATTTTTATTATAAATTATAAACAAACAAAAAAATATAATAGAGGAAGAGGATATTTCTTAGGTATGCAGCGGTGTTAAATATCTTGATGTAGAATTTTACAGCTTATTATAGTTCAATTTGGTCAAAAAAAAGCTTATTATGGTTCAACCTGATTAGTCTCTGCGCCAATTGCGCGCAGAAGAAATCCGATTTATATTTATACTAAATAAAAAAGAGAAAGAGGATATCTATCTATAAGAATATGACAAGAAGGATCTGCGTGGCATATACGTGGATATATCTGTTGTTGATCATATTTATAGCAACAACAAGAAGCAGCTAGACTGACAGCAGATAGTCTCTTTCGGAGAGTTTTTTTTTTCTTCTTTTTCAGTTTATTTTTATTTATATCCTTTCCGTAGAAATCTTTGGAAGAGAGAGAAGAAGAAGAAGAAAGTGACTCTGATTCTGAAACCCTCATCGTCGCGCTTATCCTTTCCCCTTTCCATTCGGTTTTCACATTCGTATTTATTCGCTTGGGAAATTAAGGATAAACGTCGTCGTTTGGGTTCGGGATACGGGAAGTTTGACCTGAATCAGCAGTTATTGCATTTTTAACGTTCCGAAGGAAGTCGCTTTCCATCTGCTTCCGTTTTCTTTTCCCTTTGATATTCAAAATTACAGAGACGAATTCTTCAAGGTTTCAATAAGGTAATCAGATTCATCTTTATCTTTTCATTCTTTCTATTATTTGCATCTTATCCATTCCGATAAATTCTTATGAAGATTTGTGATTGTGAATTGTGAATTGTGAATTGTGGATTGTGGATTGTGGATTCCTTTTTTGATAAAAAAATTTGAATAAATCAAATATACTGTTGTTGAATTTGTTAATTTCTCCCCACTCAAACCATCTCCAGAATAGTTAGATCATCTGGCCTTTTTAGCAATTTGATTTTGCCTATAGCAATTCCTGATCATGTTGAAAAGTGAAAACCTTAAAAATGTAGTAGTTGAGATATTACAAGTTGCGCCATGACAAATTGTTGATGAGAATTGACCAACCTCATGGTACTGTTGAGATTGTAGGGTAGGTTAAGTAATTAGTCTAATAAATTAAAGACCACACAATTGACCATCAAAATCAACCTTTATATGAAACATGTGATATTTAGAGGGTATTAATGATGATAATGATGGAAGAGCTTGAAATTGACATTTTAATTTAGATGTTTTCCTTAGTGGTGCCATTTCATTGAAGTTTCTGTCTTTGTTTTCTTGCTGACTAGTCTCTGGGTATTTGATTTAGTGATCATTTAACATAACATTTCTTTCCAACAAATGACCAAGACCGTTGCATTTTGACAGTTCAGATATGCGCAATGAATACTTGTCTTTGTATGATCCAAGAGAAGATGGAATGAGAGAATTTTTTTTGGTGCTAACATGATGGGATGAGACAATTTGAGTTTAGAAAATAAAAAATAGCTTAATGATCTTTTTATTCCATCTAAATTCTCTCATTCAGACAAGTATTCTTTGCTAATTTTTTTTTTTTTGCTAATTGTTTTGATCCTTAAGTTTGTTTTGACACTCTCACACCCTAAAATCAATTAATCAATTAATTATTAAACAAACACTCCCATCGGATAATATAAAACTACAAAAACGTGGGGGTATAAATGTAAAGTGGTGGGGCCCACAAAGATTTTATCAATCTTCTCTATTTCTTTGCAAACCAAGCAAGATAAAGTTGATCTCCCTCTTCTGTTAAGACCTCTCCAAGTCCTCGCATTTCCTTTTCTCCTCCCCCACAAGTTGTCGTGTGCCTGAAACCCCAACCTATGTGCAGGGCCGGTCTTTAGATTTTGGGTGTCTTGGACAAACCTAGAAAATGATGCCCTTGTCACTTAATAAATACTATCTTTTTCATACTTTTTTGTTACAAAATCATTAATTAATCGTTTATAAGCAAAGTTATTTTAAAACTCATTTTTGATAGGAATGAATACAAGTACTATTCAATCTATCTTGTTACATAATCAATCTAAATACGATTTTAACTATTCAAATTTATGAGTTCTTTGCTTACAAAAAAACTACTTAAGGTTAATTTGTTGCTTTGGTGTTTAAGGAAACAACTTGTTTAACTGCAACTTTTATTTAAATTTTTATTAGAGAGTTTGTTTTTGTCCTTGTAAATTTTATTTTTTGTTTTAATATATCCATATACTAGTAAGAAAACAATTTTTGGTGCTCCTCAAAAATAGGGGTCCTGGGAGATTGTTTCTCTTGCCATGATCAGGGGGCCACCCTGCCTATGTGTGAAGTCATAGGGAGAGAGGTTGGGGTGTGCGCAAATCCCCTACACGTGCATGACCTGCTTGTGTTTATAGGGTTGGCGCAATGGAAGAGAAAATTGGAGGTTTTGTGGTGTGGGGAGACGATTGAAACTAAGTAATGTATAAGTGTGTAGAATGATTGTTTAAAGATATCAAAATCCAGAAAAGTGTCACAGTTTGTCGGAAGAAGTGTCACAATTGAGAAACTTTGTTATTGTCTTTCTTTTTTGTCTGTAAACATAGTGGCAAGTGTCACCTGTAAACTAACACACGCAAAGTGAGTATTTTGGGTTCAAACCTGGGTAAGCATGGAAAATATCCAGTTTAACAACTAGTTGCTAGGTCTTACAAAGTGCATGATTATCTTTAAATAAAGAGAAATTAGGTTGTTACTTAAGTGTGTGTGTGTGTGTGTGTGTGTGTATAACCTACAAAAAATGAAATCTCAATTACATAGAGAGATGGGGAGAGGGTGATTATTTGGTGATAATAACGTATCAAGAATTTAGGATTTTTTATTTATTGTTTTTCCTATTGATATTATACAATTTATGACTTGGCAAGAGAGTGATAGAGTTTTATCCAATCCCACGTGTAATAACTTATCTCTATTAGACAATAAAAGGAAATAATTTTTTTTACTGGATAGGGAAAAAATTGAATGATTGAATTCCATTGTGTATTTAAAAAGAGAAATGTGAAGGTCACACACTCTATCATCCTCTTTTCAACGCACTTTTTTCCTATTAGTTGAAATTTGAATGGATCTCACCATATTTATAAGACACACATGATTTAGTGGGATACACTTGCAAATTTAAAAATGTAAACTGCAGTGATAACACGTGGTGAAAGCTCATTTATTTGTTTAATACTGTTTTACCACTTTTTTCTTTTCTGATGTGTTATGTACCCGGGAATGATGAATATATACATATATGCATGTATGTATAAGATAAGATAAACTTTAATTAAAACCTGTGTGTATTAGCTCATCTTAATAACTTCGTTAAAAAAAGCTTATCTTTATCATACAATAAAAGGAAATAATTGAAATATGGTGGAGTTAATTAGGAAGGATGTAACCAAAAATACAAAGTTAATTAGGAAGGAGGCCCGCGTAGTTGCTGAAAAGTTGGTAGGAGTAGATACATATATGGCTAGAAGTATTTTACAATTTGTAATTGAGGATTTTATTGATAATACTTTTTTGAAATTATCTAGCAGTGTTTTGCAATTTTTAACTTAACAAGTAAGGTTATTAATCTTATCCAAACCATATATATATACGGGATTATCTTTTTTTTGACCAAATTATAATGGGTTATCTTAATCATACAATAAAAGGAAAAAATTGAACTTTTTTACTTTGTAATCTTATCCGATACTTTTAATGGAAGGGTTGACATTTATTTTATTTGAATTGAATTAGTGTAGAAAACGTTTCCAACTGTATCATTGAATTCCTAAAAGACCGTTTCGGTTTCGTCCATTCAGTATTTACTTGTGTTTTGAATTCCTAGAAGTATTCAATTAATGTCTGTATCCTTATCCTCTATATAAATACTATGTATTTGTATATGCAGAACAGTAAAGTACAAACTGATGGCTAACATGGATGGCGATTGTAACCAATCACTCCGGGATGCCAAGAAATTCATTCCAGCACCGCCTTGTCTGCCTCGATCAGCTGGAACTGGTTGTCCTTGTGAGCGTCCGTTGATGAAGAATTCAGCACCAAGAGAGCGCAGCAGCTGTGTCTCTTCAACAACAAGAGATTTGTGGGAGCGTCTCTTTGATGAAGGTTATAAAGCAGATGTTTGCATTAATACTGATAACGGTGGCATTGTTTATGCTCATTCTAACATTCTTGTAAGTTCATTCATCTCACTTGATCCTGCATATGCACATACCGCTGGTGAGCTACATCAAAATTGTATGGTTGTATCGTTCACATCATCATGGAATACTGATATTTTGTCATCAAATTTAAATGATTAAAAGTTATGAGTTTTATGTTATCTTGAATTCAGCTTTTGTGGATACCACTCACTTCATACCATATGAACAGGCCATGGCTTCCCCAGTATTAAGAGGCATGCTGAAGCAAGCAAATCGTCGCAATCGATGGCGATCAATCTCAATCTTTGGGGTTCCACATGATGCAGTTCGTGTTTTTATTCGATTCCTGTATTCTTCCTGGTACGTTCCCTTTATCGTCCTCAAAATCACTAGTGTTTGTCTCCCAGTACTATCGGATCAGGCTTGATAATATTGTCTTGAATTTTGTATGCTCTTAGACGCCATTGCTTGATTGATGTAGTCAAATACTTGCATTCATTTCTGTTAGACAAATACTAAGCAATATTAATTGATAATGGAGTTCCCTGAAATCACACCAGGAAAACCTGGGTATATCAGTGTTATAACAGTAGAGATGTGAAATTGAAACATATTAAAATTGAGTCTATGATTTATTTTTTGAATTTGGGGCATAGCGATCAAGGTTACAGAGTTATTGGTGAAGGTCTTCCCACTTTGAATGCTTCTTAGTTGTCATGGCAGAATACGGACAAAAAATCTCAGATCTGAAATTTTTGTGCCTTTGAGTGGCACGATTCATCCTAGTCCTACATATTTTATCTTTATGTATAAATATGCTGAAATTTTTGTCCCTTTTTTCATAGTTATGAGAAAGAAGAAATGAAGGAATTTGTCCTACAATTGTTGGTGCTGTCACATGTATACGTGGTCCCTCACTTGAAGCGTGAATGTGAGCGGAAGCTAGAATTGGGCTTACTCACCATAGATAATGCAGTTGATGTGTTTCAACTTGCATTACTGTGTGATGCTCCGCGGCTCAGTCTCATTTGTCACCGTTGGATACTGAAAAACTTCAAAGCTGTTTCAGAATCAGAAGGATGGAAAGCAATGAAGCAGAGCCACCCAGTTTTAGAAAAGGAAGTTCTGGTGTCAGTGATTGAAGCAGAAAATGTAAGACTTGTCTTTTACCCCTCATTTTTTTTTCCTTCTATTTCACACCGCGATTAGGCCATCCTCTAATTGCTTTTGAATTGATTATTCAGAGTAAGAAGGAGAGGATCAGAAAAATCAATGAGAGAAAGACCTATCTGCAATTATACGATGCAATGGAAGCTCTTGTTCACATATGTAGAGATGGTTGTCGAACTATTGGTCCTCATGATAAAGACTTCAAAGCAAACCAACCGTGTAGTTATGCAGCATGTAAGGGTCTAGAATTGCTTGTCCGTCATTTTGCTGGATGTAAGTTGAGAGTCCCAGGAGGTTGTGTTCATTGCAAAAGGATGTGGCAACTATTGGAGCTGCATTCTCGACTATGTGCTGATCCAGATCACTGCAGAGTTCCTTTGTGCAGGTAAGAATGTTATGTGTTTTCTAACTAAGGTTTTAAATAATGCAGCTCAATCACTCATCTGAGTTGTGTAACAAATCCTTTCATTTCAGGAACTTTAAGCAGCGAATATCAAGACAAAGCAAGAAAGATGAAATCAGATGGAAAATATTGGTTGAAAAGATCTTGAGAACAAGAGGAATTGGCATAGCACCTGGCTTTCGGCGGCTATGACTATGATTTTTGGTGGGATATATAGAACTACATATAGATCACAGCAGTTGATGTTTAAACAGGCTAAAGTTGTATATTTGATGTATGTATTATGCTAGTAAAAAAAGGTTCTCAAGGATGTGAAATATTGCTCCTCCTTACCTTTATGGCTTATTGTAAAAGATATGGGGCAGAAGAAAACTTTCTTCCAATATATTTTTATTGTCTCATTTTCCTAACGTTGTTCTATTTTTATGTTTAGTTATTTTCTTATACGTTCAAATGGTTCAATGACCATTTGGTTCAATGACCATTTGTAAGACCTAGTTCAATTGTTAAATGTCAAGATTGTTAGATTAGATATCTTCTCACGGGTTCAAACTCTTGCCACTTTGTCAGACAAAAAAATGGTTCAATGATTGAATGGTCAAAAGTAATATTGTAAAGATTGATTTGGACATTAAGTTTAGGTACAATTGATTGTATTAAGCTAGTGATGTGTAGGGATGACGAAAAATGCGCCTCGATACCCATTTATGGGCAAAACTGCATTCGCAAACGTATTAACCTACAATCACCACACAAAAAAAACGAATTAACCTACACGAATGCACCACAGTGAATAGAGTAACATGCGAAAATTTAACATAGTTTAGTATCTCTTATCAACATCCTCAAAAACACTTAAACTAATTGTAGTTCTCTGGTGCATGCATAGAAATAAATGCAAGCGATCTCAATCTCCAGAACCAAAAATCGTTTTTGAGTTCGTGTTCGTCATCCACAGATTCTCTCTTGAAGAATAGTGACAGTAAACACAACGTTCAAACGAGCAATGGTTATCAGTAGCCGAAGGACAGGCTCAATATAGTTACGTGCTTTTATTCAACACAACTCAAGTACCCTTTCTTTCCGTTGGTAATCTTTACTTTTCAAACCCTTATTGTTCTTTCCTTGGATTCTAAGTCTGCTTCAAAATTAGATAAATACAAGATTAATTGTGAAATCTAGTGTGCTGCTGTAAATCTTTAAACGTAGCTACAGATAAAGAAAATGCTACGAAATTGCTATTTATTATCAATAATTGATTGTTAAAAAATGCATATATAGAGCCTCTTACGTAAAATCAAAACATTCTACAAACATTACAATGTGTGGAACTCTGATCTAATTAAACCTATATTTGACTTTAGCATACGTATTTGAGTGGAAGAAACAAAATGGTGCATCTCCTGCACCTCCCATTTCAAGATTCCTTTATTCTTCATATGAACTTGAATGAAGATCATGGCATGAACAATTGCAGCCCCTTTTGGTATGTTCATTTTCTCTCCCCCACCATCACCATTCATTTAACATGTTTGATGTTTTATTTCAGTGAAGTTTGTCCTTCTTTACTATTACTGCCACTGGTGATCAACAAAAAACATTTCATTTACTTTCACTGCTATTTTGAGAGGCTATGGTTTATTTGGTATTCACAAATACTAGGGAGATGAAAAGCTTTCCTCATCCGAGCTTCTATCTTGCCTTACAATGAACCTGTTGTGAACAGGTAATGATGCACTTGCAGCTATTCTGAATGATTTGGAAGAGCCACCAACAATTCTATCATGCATTCTTCCCACTTCTTTGCAAACTAGATCCAAAATGTTTAGAAAGTCTCTCACAATCATGAAAATTCTGAAAGGGTGTGCTTCTTCCTTTGCTACATTCCCATGAAAGTATTCAGTAACTTCTTTTACAAGTAACAAGGCTTGCCTCTCATGACTCTTAATCCTTGCGATTTCGTCTTCTGCATATTTCAGAAATAGCTTTGTGGAGTTAAAGAAATTGCCCTGCGAAACTAGCTTCTCGTCTTGCATAACCGATCGCACTTTATCAAGCCCTGTTTCAAGCTTTGTAACGTAGCTGCTTAAGACATCTGAGTCCATTCCTGCTGCTTTTTTTACATTAATAAGGTCTCTACTAAGACCAGCCACGACTTGTAATCCTTTCTTCTTGAACTCGTCCTCGTTAAATTTCGAATCCATTTGCTTTTGAACCTCCCCGTTTGCAGATTCAGCTCCCGCACCTTCAGTTCTGATGATCTCTTGGACCACAAAGTGGAGCAATGTGGTCTTCCCATCTGTTCCCTTTATATCTACAAGTTTTAGGAGTGTCTCCAGCTTAAAAGCTTTAGCATCACCTCGGTTAGTGCCGACATTCATTCTGTTTCCTGTCCTGAGAACAGCTTCAAGGAGTTTGAAGAATAACCGGCTGTTCCTTAATTCCTCACTCGCTGCCTGACAGATATTAACAACTAATTGGTTAGTTTCTCATAAGACATCAGGAGATCAAAGATAATAAGGGGTTGGAAATTAGTTAACCAGACCTCCAGGGTTTGAAAAGACTTCCTGAGGTAGTTAATTTCTGAGTCAAAGTTCGCTCTGTATACCATAGCTTCAACTCTTTTGAAGGCAAAAGGGATGTCAAGCACTGCTTTAAGAAATCTTTCTGCAGATCCGAGTTTTGAGAGATCACCATCATAGTTTTTAAGTTTTATCTCTTCTTCTTTAGTAGGAGCCATCTTTACTAGTGTTTCCAATAGTTCAGCACCCAAACCTTCAGGATTCCCTGTTTCATCAAAAAATAGCACAACACATGATGTTTGCATTGTGATAACATTTGATGCAAGCAATCGGTTCAAGGAAAACTAAGAATTGCGTGCTAAGGAAACAAACTAAGGTACCACTTTATGCAAATACCTATGTTCAGATATTTCACATATATTACATATTTACTACTGATTGTAGATTAATATACAAATTGGAAAAACAGTTGTTTAGTGATTTGAAGCAATACAATTAACAAATAAAAATTGCTTCAGTGTTAAACTTGAAAGTGATGTAAGCTTTCTTATGGAAGAATCTCTTTCAGATATTGCTTTGTTACAATTAACTCTGTCATTTGAGGTTAATGAGATGGAGGCACGAAAGTAACGTGGTTCTTCTGTTAAGAATGTGAATGAAAAGATGGTAAAAATGCAATAAATTTAATATTTAGACATCAACTCATTTTGAAGTTTTTTTTGTTTGGAAAAATGTCCAACAACATGTGGACAGTACCGAAGTTAGAGCTGAGAGCTCCTACTTATTGATCATACCCCAGTTGATTTCAAGAAGTAGAGACTGGTATTTCTATTAGAAGAGTAAAGATAAAAGATAAAGATGAAAAAGAAATATAGTGCAGTTAGAGAAATGATAGAAAAGTTAATTTTTACGATTAGAGCATTGAGCAAGCATAATAGTATGCTGCCTGATTTGGATGTATCATTTATGATCACGGCTTTCACAGAACTAGGGTGCTTATACTTTTGGAGGAAGCACGATCATTAGAACAAAAAGACAAAGCTAGGTTGTTAAGTAGGCTGGTTGATTTTATTGGCAATTGCTGTATCTAGTTTAATAACAATAATTCCTTGGTAGTTTGGTTGTTAAAGACCATTATCAGCTGGGAGTGGAGGTAGAAGACAAACAAAATTATAAAGGGTAGATGTTCGGTTGTTGTTTTATACTACTTCTAAAGGACTATCTATGACCATAGCACTATAATTTATGAGCTGGATTTGGTCTTTGCCCCATTTTGAAATTCCCACTACCAGAAAACACCTAAATTTAGACCTCCCTTAAAATAACATAATGATGCACGTGGCATCATGCTGATTTAGACATTTTCATACCAGAATTCTAATGCAGTGATGGTGACTTCTTGTTTTATGTTCTTGAACCATGCTTTTGTTTTACAGATTATTAGTTCTATGTCCCACACTCCACAACACCACAATTTTTAACGTATGATATACATGAACTGAATTCATTACATCTTTTTAAAGTAATATCTACTCAAAATGAGTGAATCATGCTTGTTTTTTGTTGGGTACCCATGAAGGCATAAACCCGTGATTCAACACTAAAGATCATAGCACCATAAATACATAATAAAAGCATGAATCACTTATTAGGCATATTTTACCCCAAATTAGAAAATGTGACTTAGCATTTTCTTATCTGTCTTGGAAAAATAAAGTCCAATTAGTTAATTACTATCCAACTATGGAAAAGAATGAAGGAAACAACTTACCATCCAAAAGAGCTTCGGAGACCTCATCTCTTGTGACATTTAGTGCCCTCAGCAATATAGCTATGTTTTGAGACTTCTTAGGGTCTAATACCCTGTTCTCCTGATCAGCTGAGGAAGGGAGAACTGATTTTTTTGGAGGTTCTTTTGGAACTGAATTTGTTGCATTGCAGCCAAACAGTGACTCCATCATATCCTCATTTAATCTATCAAAGAAAAATACCACACCACACACAGATATGAATATTAATTCACAATTGTACTATTACTGGCTACTAGTACTAGTACTATGTATGTAGTAGCTCAAAATTGTAGCCAACTAATAAATAAATAAATAAATATACTTACTGAAATGAGCTTGATTTAATTTGGTCCCACACTGTAGCACGATCTGAAGTTGCACGAACTTTGTCCCAGTGCAGAGCTTTTAACTTTGGCTTACCTCCTTCAGTGTCATTGGCTTCAGCTTCAAGTCTCTCCAAAGAAGAACTAACACTCAAACTCCCACTACCATTCTTATCAACATGCTCTGAACCTTTTGTTACACTACCAGCAGAAGAAACTCCTTCACTAGGAGACCAAGATTTCCGCTGTATAGATGCAGAAGAAGACGAAACACCAACCTTCGGTGACTCTGTTTTTTTCAACACCGGAGGCGGTGGAGGAGGTGGCGGCGGAGGTGGAGGCGGAGGAGGACGATTATTATTCACTAAAGTCTCAGACACGGGGAAATTTGTATTAGTTGTTGATTGAAGATGCGCCAAATTGGGAGGTGGTGGCGGTGCTGAGAACTTTGGCTTTCTTGTATGGCCACCAGAGGTTATTTGTTTATCCCGAGGCGGCGGAGGTGGTAGAGGCTGCTTTATCGATGGTATGATGACGTGTCTTATATCCGGCGACGAAGCCGAAAGTTTAGATTTCGGTGAAGTTCTCTTCGAAAAGGGAAGTGAAACCGGTGTTATCGAATTACTCTCTTTCTTAGCAGGACTACCGTTAACCAAAGAACTCCCACGCGAAGCCGGCGTGTAAAACCCTTCCTCTTGACTCCCCGACGAGTTCTGCGGCGAATGAAACGCCGTCTCATGACTTCCCTCATCTTCAGACGAGGAAGATGATCCCGCCGGCGGATTATTCCCGTCGGGAAGCTTACTCAACGGCGGCATTGGCTGTAACTCAGGACTTGGACGATACCGATCAGATCGCTTCATCGAATTCAGCTTATGATAAGGTGACCTGTTTGGCTTCTCTAATTCTCGTTGCTCGTTGACCGTTGTTGACGTTCTCGTCGGTTCAACGGTCCCAATGTAAAGACAACTCGACGGCAGAGTCTCTGTCTCGGCCGTCGAGTTTTCAGTGTTATTATTCCTCTGTGGATTTCTACTCACTAGCTTTTGAGTATCCACAGGGTGTTTAGCTCTGTGCTTGTACAAGAAGAAAGCCAGTGCCGACAACATTCCTAAAGTAACGATTCCAACGGAGATCGCAATGGCTACATTTTTTGCTCCCTTTGATGGCTGTGTAGCCGTTGGGATCGCCGTTGTAGCATTCGTCGTTGAAGTTGAAGCTTGATTCTGATCTGGTGGTGGTCCTCCGGGATACTCATGGAAGAAAGGAATGTTGCCGTCGGAAGAAAGTGGCGTCGGTGGCGGTGGTGGTGGTGATGTGGTTGTTGGTACTGGTGGTGGAGCTGAACTTGCTGGGAATAATGGTTGATGGAGAATTCTTCTGTTGTCAGATTCATTTGTAACGGTGATGTTGACCTTTCTTGCAGTGTTGACTGGAATGGAAAAAGACAGTGAAACGATGATGATGATAATTATGAAGCTCAAGTAATGAGCTTTCATATTGAATTTTTGTGAGTTTCTCTAATTGATCCCTTTTGTTTCGCACAATTCATCTCTGAATTTTCGTTTCTTTCCTTCCGTAAATTCCTCAGCTCGAAATAATAAGAGAGAGAAAACAGAGACAGACAGAGAGAGAAAACAGAGGAAACTTCTTTCGGATGTAAGATCTGGATGCTTTCTTGCCACAATAGCTTCCGTCAGCAGAAGAACCCGCACTTTATATTTTTTCTTTTTCTTCTGTTTTTTTCTCCTTTTTTAATTAATTTATGTCATCGTCAAATGCAATTTTCAGGTTTAAATTAAATGAGGACAATATATGCTGACAGAATAAACTATTTGTAGGAATTATACGTGGTAGCGTCCAGTGCACTTCGTGTCTCGTTTTAAATTTCTCTATTTAAATAAATAAATTCATTGTTTGTATAAATTTAATTAATATAAGGAAGTTGGTGGTTACGTGGTAGTGTCATAAAAAATTAGGGTACGTTGGTGTCCTTTAAATTTGGTTCGTAAGTAAGAGGGCAAGGCACAAATTCGAGATTTGACGCCGTTATCTCTTGGCCAATGAGTCCATTGCCTTTGCCTTTTCTCTTTTCTTTGCTTGATGCTTGCTTGCCAGTTCCATATGCTAAAGCTTCACATTTTCAGTTTAATATACTAAAAATATATAGACAGTAATTCAGGCAGACAAAAATGAAATCTAAAAGCATGACCATACCATTACCTACAAATAATAAAAAAACTAAAAAGTAGCTAAACAACGTGCTCTACTATGCCACCCATTTTAATTTTTTGTGTTCATTTTGTCTTGGGATTTATGGAGATACACTTTTTTATATTAAAAAATTATGGAAATCCTTTGATCACAATGACTAAATACGACCTCATTAGTGATTAAGACCTGGCATTGATCATGAGTCATGAGTACTTTTTTGGTATCCTAAAATTTGAATTCTTAATTTCACTCCACTAAGTTAATCCTTCACCTCTCAATACGTAACCCAAAAGATAAATTATATTTGAGTAATTTTGAAGAGAGGGATGTCTCGGGTATTCTCAGAGGAGTTATGATATTATAGATTCAGATATACTACTAGATATAACAACACATCTATTGCTGAGTTTTGTGATAGGCATATATCTAAAATTAATATATTGCTACATGTAATATTCACCGATTTCTAATCTACATTATCAGTTTTCACAATTATTTTCAATCGCCTTTTCATTTAGTCATTGAGTTAAGTGTTTGGACTATCTCCTCTCAACGTCCTCTCTCTCTCTCTCTCTCTCTCTCTATCTCTCTCTCTATCTTTGTTCTATATATTATTTTGAGTATTTCATGAAAAAAATATGAAATAATAAAAGTATAATAATTGGTTAAATTAAAACGTGCCACGAGTATGACTAGTGTATCCAGAGGCTTAAGCTTCTTTGAGATAGGTGAGAGTCATGTCACTCCTAAGTTTCTTTTTCTTTTTAGAAGAACTGCACTGCATATTATATGATCATGTTATTATACTGGCTAAACTGCAGTTTTGACCCTTTATGTTTGGGGTTGGTGTCACTTTGGAACAGGTTCCTCTCCTGTCACCCCTCTCTATCTCTCTCTTCTTGCATTTTTTTTTAAATTTTAAAATAAAATAATTGAAGGGTTGAGATTGAGTGTAACAATGATCCAATGGAGAGATTTATGGTGACAGGAGTGACAGGAGGGAGTTTGTGACTGGAGAGGATCTAGGTCCGTGTCATTTTGGCCCTTTATCTTTTTTTTTCCTCGTTTTGACCCCTCGTGTTTTTTTTGTGTGTCATTTTGGCCCCTGCCGTTAGTTTTTTTTAACGGACGCCACGCTGGCAGTTAACTGCTGATGTGGCGTCCTAATTGTCCAATCTGACGTGTCTTCGTTAAATGACATGGCTAATGGGGGACCAAATTGAAACAAAAATAAAACATAGGGGACCAAATTGACACAAACACAAAACATAATCAACCATTCTTCATCTTCTTCCTCCATCTTCACCTTCTTCTTCTCCGCCACCTCCGACGAGCCACCACCACCATCACCACAAATCAACCGGTCTTCAACTCTTCGTTCATGATGATTATCTCTTTAAAACTCGAAACCCCCAATTTATCAAATCCCTAAATTTGGTTCTAAATCCCCAATTTCATCAACCTCTGGATGCCCAAGAACTAAACCCATTTTCCAAACTTCTGACCTCCTAGGCTACGGAAGAGAGAGAATTGTTCTGCATAAAGTGATGTTTTTCTTTGACTGTGAGGAGGTACGACAATTTTATAGTTCTCTCTTGACAACACCAGATTTGGTTTAAGGCAAGGTTCTATAGATAGTTCAATAATTGTAATTGTATCAGTGGATGGAAGATGAAGAGGTACAACAATGTTTGCAAACCCATTTGGTTTTGTATTTGTGTTTGTTAAGGTTGTGAGATTTGTTGGTGGAAGCCATTTGGTTTTGTCATGAGCACATACTGGTGGAAGCCATTTGTTTTTGTTGGTACAACAATGTTTGCAAACCCATTTGGTTTTGTCTTGAGCGCAAAAGCAGTGGTGTGGTAAGGCGTCATCGATTCAACACAGAAACGCATAAGAGCATTAACAGATCTTGTTTTATTGTTCAGATTAATTTAGGAATTTGAAACTAAAATTAGGGATTTGAGAAATTGGGGGTTTTGAAGAGATGATTAAGTTCACCTCATGAAAAAAAGAGTTGGAGAGTGATTGATTTGTGGTGGTGGTGGTGGTGGCTCGCCGGAGGTGGTGGAGAAGAAGAAGGTGAAGATGGAGGAAGAAGATGGAGAGTGATTAATTATGTTTTGTGTTTGTGTCAATTTGGTCTCTTATATTTTATTTTTGTTTCAATTTGGTCCCCCATTGGCCATGTCATTTAATGAAGACACGTCAGATTGGACAATTAGGACGCCACATCAGCAGTTAACTGCCAGCGTGGCGTCCGTTAAAAAAAACTAACGGCAGGGGCTGAAATGAGACACAAAAAAAAGATAAGGGGCCAAAATGAGAAAAAAAAAAGATAAAGGGTCAAAGTGACACCAACCCCAAACATAAAGGGCCAAAACTGCAATTTAGCCTATTATATACTATAATTGATTAATGTCATACCTGTTGAAGTGGTGTAATGGTTAGCTTTTGTTTTGCACCTAGCAGGGCTAGAAATATGTTCTGAGGTCCATAGGCCAAAGTTGAGAGCGGAGGTCCATGCTTGGAGTTCATGGTGGAGCACACCGGTGGTGTAGTACGTACCTACGAGTACTCTGATGTTAATTAAGTGGTAAAATAAAGTAAGTGTTATGTGGACATTGAGGGATCGGAACTGAACCCACAAGGGTCGGCCTAAAGTCGTTGCTTAGGTAGTCAGTCTTGCTCCTTTCCATAATGAGGAAAAGCTGAAATACCGAAAGAGAAATGTAAATTGGTCTTCAAATCGGACGTCACAAACACTTAGAGGCGAAACTAGAGACAAATTCTTGTCATTTTGCGTCTCGAAACTAGAGAAATGTAAAAACGTATAATCATGTTCTAATAAGTAATAATGGTTTTCTAACTGGCTCAATATTTCAAAATAAAAGTGGCGCATTATTGTATATGACAAGCCTCGTTTATTTTAAAATTTTGCACCCCTTAAATTTTAAAATTTCATTAATACCCTTCTTAAAAATGTGTTTTGATCCATTAATTATTTG
This sequence comes from Astragalus glycyphyllos, assembly GCA_963573325.1. NCBI lineage: Eukaryota > Viridiplantae > Streptophyta > Magnoliopsida > Fabales > Fabaceae > Astragalus > Astragalus glycyphyllos. The sequence goes on along the minus strand of OY754308.1, from coordinate 85,791,391 downwards.
TATTACTTTGCACCTCTAACTGGTAGCGATGCAGTTGCACTCTTGCAAAATAGAAATCGTAACTTATTTTCATATATAACTTTTATTTGACCCACTAAGTTTATAATTTTAGTCCTAAAACCCTTCAACTCTTTCAGGTGACAATTAAGACTTTGTTTGGCAAATCTCATCTGCTAGTAGATAGCGGATTTGACTAGCGAAAGACAAATAGACATGTTTGATAATCCCTAGCATTTAGCGTTTTTCAAACGCTACTTTAATTAGTGTTTTTTCAAACGCTACTTATTGTGTATAGCGTCTCATGTTTACCCTCCTTATTTTTCTTAAGTTTTTTCTCTATCCTCATTAAATAAATCAACCAATTTTAACATCCCTAATTTTTATGTCATTGTACATTTGTTAGATAGTTTAACCGCTAGTTTTATCAAACACTTCATTTGCTATTAGCTAGCTAGCTTATCCGATATTCGCTATCCACCAGCTCATCCATTATCCTGTCTCATTTTGATCTAGCTACTGTAAGTTAGCTCTTTGGCTCTCTAGGATTTAGTGTTTTAGGGAGCTTTGTTAGGGGTTCTTATTATTCCTTTAACTTTATTTTCTTCTTTTATCAAGGGTATTGTTCTAGTCCCCCATTGAGCTCTTTTTTGTCATATCTCTTTTTCTTAAATAAAAATCAAAGGAAAGTTGTCTTTTTCCTTTTTGATGTTGCTTTTTATGAGAATGTCTTAACGAGGTTTCCTTCCTTCTTTTGCCAAAAAAGAAAGACTGAACTCTCAATTTAATTATTGAACTTACATTTCTTTTCTAGTTGATCATAAAGTATATAATATTTGTGAATTCTGTCAAACTAGAGTCTCCCTCTTTAAACTTACATTTCAAAAAGATGGAAAAATACTAGAAATGGAACGGGAAAAGAAAACCTATAGGCAATGGAACAGAGAACATAAAATTTGAATAAAAAAACCTTACGAGTAATTAAGGTTGGTTTACTTTGGGTGTGTTTGGTTTTGGAAAGAAATTGTGAAGAGAGAAATAAGTAAAAGAGTGTGTAAGAAGAAAGAGATGAAAAGTAGGATACGTTTAGGGTATTATTGTATACCCTAATAGGTAGTTGACTCCTCATAAATGTGACTAAAACTCCTGTATAATGCTCGATCCCTGATTACTTGCCTTATTATCCTCCTAACAGTCATAATAATATTTGTATCATTATGACAACTGAAACCATTGGCCCAATAACGTAAGCCACTGTTGGACACAGGGGGTCGACATGTACTCTTGAATTCGATTCCCACAGTGGGCAAACTCGGTGTTGACCAGTTTGAAATTTGCTCCTAAACAGGAGCAGAGATTAGCTTTCATTGAAAGCGTTGGGACACTCCATGGGTAGCCAGCAATGGTCTAAACAAAAAAATATGTATCATTATGACGACCTATGACCAATGTACTACATATATGCTTGTCCTTGAGACCACTATACTACATATATCATTGTGTAATCATCTTGTTTGCTATACGTGAAGACGGTATAATACTATAATGAGATCAAAATCATCAATTGCTTTCAACAGAAAAGAATGAAAACATTTTTTAATTAGGTTTGTTTGATCCTACAGGCTACGCCAAGGGAAAGGACGGGGATCAGTTATTAGTTTAGCATCTTATTGTAGAGTTTAGAACATCACAAGTACTTGTGGGATAAGTTATGAAAGAGAATGACACAAATACTTGTGAAGATAGAAACTCTTACTTAATTTTTTGTAGCTAAAGGCTGGTAACACATTACTATGTGGCACCATTCTCATTCCTCGGAATATATAACATAAGTAAGTAACTAGCCTAGAGATATTGGGTAAAAAAAAAAACTAGCCTAGAGATATGGGAATCCTAGGTCATACATAAAAAGTGATCGATGCATGGGGTCACAACGTCGTATTCTTTCAGCTTTCATTCATTCAATTCAATGGCACTATAGTATAGCAGATTTGATTCACCGACCCTCCTTGTGTTCATGTGTTGTGTGGGGGACATGCACACAAGGCCAAGGCTAATGTTTTTTATTACTTTTCTTTACTCCTTTTTCTCTTTTGTTTGTATTTGGACTCTCCTCCTCCACTACGCAAAAGACAATGCTATCCTCGATCTGTTTCCCCACCTCTCTAATTAACAAACGGGAGATGATTAAAGTTATGCCTTTCTTCGAAACTATGCGTTTTGCCACTAATATTGGACAGGATTACTTTTTACTAATTAAACAGAGAGAGAGCATAGTATAGTAGCATACGTTTTCTTTTCCTTTTTTGTCGAAAAGACCAGGGTATCCATCGCCGAACGCAGTGAATAATCCCCTCGTTGGATTGGAGGTACCTTGAAGGGTGGGACAGCTGGCCCAGGGATTTAAACCTGCTCCATACCCAAAGCGGGGACAGCTGGCCCAGGGATTTAAAGCTGTTTCATACCCAAAGCGATGATCGAACCCTCGACACTTGGTTAAGGGAGGATGAGCCCCAATCGCTCAACCACGGATTTACGTTTTCTTTTCTTTAAATATTCGAGTAAATTTCCCTTCTTTTAAAATAAAATATTATATGTTTCTTCTGATACCAAGTTAAAATTGCTTTCTTGGGCTCTTTTATCCTATCACAAGTCATTCGATTCAAGCTTAAGACAACAAAAAATTATGTGGTGTATATATATATATACTACAATATGAATCAAGCAGCAGATTATGTTGATGAGTAGGCTAATATAAAATCATTGAGGAACTTCTATTATAGAATAATTCATTTATCTAGCACAATCTTCTCTTATTTCACGAGAAGATTTAACATAACAGGCAAAATAGGGAGATACGTTCATTGTTCATATATTTTATCTAAAAGTGGGAAAGAAAACATGATAAATCTACATTCATTTGGCAAATACACATGAAGTCAAACAAGTTCTTAAGGACTTGTAATTCCCATTCTATTTTCATAAATATATATATATATATATATACACACACACAAATGTCTTTCTTTCCTCCTTTTGGATATCCATCCATGTTAAGGTTTATACATGTAACTTGTAGTGTAGGGAGGATCGCAGTTGGTAGGTCTCATGCGGTCTGATTGGAGGTTCAGAGTGAACCCGAGAGGGGTACCTGCGAAATCACTGCGACGCTCAAGTCAGTATTGAGAATATATGAGTGATTTAGCAAGGAATGAGAATGTACTTAATTATGGCAATGTGAGTCAGTATTCATAGAGAATTGTGCCCGTTGTGAGCCGTCAGATCAGTAGAGTGAATCTGAGTCATCCAAGTAAAAAGTCATGAATGGACTTGTGTATTGTTGATATATATGGATCAAAGTGATTGGGTCAATCCATGTCCAATTGCTGAATAGTCCTCTTGGTCCAGTCCAAAACAATACAGAAGTGAGCAATTGACCTACTGTCTCATTTATAAGTAAAAAAATAATAATTTTTAAGTTTATTGAATAACTGATATATGTTGTATATAATATAAACCATGTACACATGAATTTTGATATATAGTACTTTTTTGTTTATAAATGAAATCAGAAGTAGTATGACAGTGTCACCAACCCTCTGTTGGCAATCTTCAGTCAAAGAAAAAAAGAAAACCTCTTATGGCTATCTCGGTGTTTTGCGTATGATTTAGGCTGCTGTTTTTGTTTGCTGGCGTTCTATCAGTCTAATTTTTTCCATAACCGAGTATTTGTTTCCATTAACTTATTGAGCAAAATACACATGTATGTTTTTTGTGGTGGAGTCCTTGTTTGAGTTTTTTTTTTTTTTTGGTGATCGAGTCCTTGTTTGAGGTTTTATATAGAGAATCCATACTTTCCATTTTATATCATGTCGGATAGAATCTTTCACGTGGAATAAAACCAATTCATAGTGAGTTGATGTTGACTGGTTTCCACGAGAGTGATTTAGGATTTTAGAAGTTTAGTAACAAATACTAAATGGGTATATGTGTCATTTCCACCATAATTAAAAACCCAATTTCAAAACAATTTTCCCAATTTCAAAAATCAGAAACGAATCACTTTACAATCGCCCGCAAAACACCATAAACGACCGCCCGCCACAAACCACTCTACAATCACCGTCGTCGTCACAACACCGGAACCGACTCTACAATCGCAGTCGCAAACCACCGTGAATCCACCGTCCGTCGCAAACGAAGTCTACAAACTCGCCGTTGAATATGTATTGAGATTTCTGTTATTAACCATTGTTGCACTATTCTATGGTTAGTGGCCACTAACCACAGTTATGTGTATCTGTGGTTAGTGGCCACTAACCATTGTTGTACTAATTTGTGGTTATTGTCACATACCACAAATGTGCATAACATTGGTTAGGATTATAATTTGCTCTTAATCATAATTTGTTTATTTAATTTTCATTTTCATTCGTTCTCCACGATTCAGGATTATGATTAGTGGTCATTAACCACAGATACACATAACAGTGGTTAGTGGCCACTAACCACAGATACACATAACTGTGGTTAGTGCCCACTAACCACGGATACATATAACAGTGGTTATTAATTGCTATGTCCATAAATTAACATTATCAAACTTAATCAGAATCGCATTATCAAACTTCTATGCAAACAATATGGCAATGGTATGTCAGTAAGCATATGTTTACATGCCATTGTATAACGGACATTACAGACTTAAGTATAAATGCATTAGAACAATTGTTTCCTCCTAAATTGTTTTACAAGTTCTAAATCTCGGATGGCTTCTAAAGTCCAACAAACAATGTCATAAAAAATATATTTATTATATAATAACAAATCAGCATTCAACCTGCAACCACAACTTCATCGAGTTCGTCATCGTGACATCCGACATTGGTACTTGATTCTATGCAAACATTAAAAAGGAAACGAAAAAATGAATCAGCTAAGCATAGGAAAGCAATGCCAAATAACACTAACCATAAATATATGGTTACACAAATTTTAACAAGTTAAAATCAAAGAATTTGACAATAATAAGTTAACAACCTGAAATAACCATATCAAAGAGATTTTCATCCTGACCATGACAATCCTGAACTGCAATAAAGAAATACAATGTAGTAAGTGGCAATAACCACAAATTAGTACCACAATGGTTAGTGACCACTAACCACAGATATGTACAACACTGGTTAGTGGCCACTAACTACAGATTAGTACCAAAAATGGTTAAAACAATGCAACAAGCAACAAAGAAAACTTACAATACAACAAATGACATACGAACAAGCAAACGTGTAAAGCTGATTGCTTCACCATGTTCATCAACTCCGAGCATATTGAAATCTGCAGAAAAACGACTTACGCTTGGAGGTTGAGTGAATTGGTTCTGTGATGCAGAAAACCAACTTATGAACTGAATGAATGAAAAATAATAGTTAATGAGAAGTAATATTGTTTGTAACAAGTAATAGTAATGGCAATCTGTGACATCTAACAAGTATTAACCACAATCGTACTATTCTATGGTTAGTAACCACTAACCACAGTTATGAATATCAGTGGTTAGTGGTCACTAACCACTGTTATATGTATCTGTGGTTAGTGGCCACTAACTACAAATATGCACAAATATGCACAAACACTAGTAGATGCCACTAACCACAGTTTTTTTGACAAATTGAAAGCTGAAATACTAAAAAAATGAAAGGCGAAAAAAGGCTCTAGGAAAAAGAAGGAAAAGATAGGAAAATTAGAACTTCTATGTAATTGAAATTGTAGGTGAATGAAGAATTAGAACTTATATGTATTGAATTTCTAATATACCATTCTAATGAAGAAATTGAAATTATATATATTGAACTTATATGTATTGAGATTTCTATTATTAACCATTGTTGCACTATTCTGTGGTGTGGTTAGTGGCCACTAACCACAGTTATGTGTATCTATGGTTAGTGACCACTAACCACAGATACACATAACTGTGGTTAGTGAAATTGCATGTATAATCATAACAATAAAAGCTCCAATTCAATTTTGGCATTTTTACAAACAGTTAGTATGCATTCTACACAAAGACACAAGGCACTTCGCAGAAAACAGCAACCCACTTTGAAAATACAGTTGAGCAGGGACGATGATGTGAATTGAAATTAACGGAAGAAAACGTGAGAACGTGAGAACGTCAGAACGAAAATACAGTGCGTGATGGTTGCCGGAGTGAACGTTGTCAGAGTGATCGTTGCCGGCGGTTGCGAGCGCAGACGTGAGAAACAGACGTGAGAAGGAAGACGAAGCCTGATGCGTGAATTGAAATTGAAGGGTAAAATGACACATATGCCCTCGTTAAACACTGTCCGTTAGATTAAAGTTTATTAAAAAAGAGGAGATCCAACGACTGCAACAGATTTAGTAACCAAAACTAAGCTTTTGGCTTAGTATTCTAAGCCAGTGCCGGTTTCCACATAACAGGTATGTCGTGAGATACATTCCTCCTATGCATCACATCTCCCATAAGATCGTGATTAGTGGGGCTGCGCCAAATTCCAAACAAAAGAGTAAGCCATGCATATCTTCTTTCTTTATGCTCTCTTAATCTTCAATGGAATGTATCACACAACAGCTGTTCTATAATTGTCGCAAGGGTTTTTTTTTTACCCCCACTGTTTACCAATATACCCCCACACTATATTTTTGAACGAAAATACCCCTGACAAAAATTGAACCAATCGGATTTATGTTCCTCATAGGTAGATACGACTTATATTTTTTAAAATCGTATTTACCTATATATGATTTCCCTTAAAAATTTCCAATCGTATTTGCCTTGGATGAGGTAAATACGATAGAAGAAAAAAAAACAAAGCGTATGTACCTTGGGTGGAGGTACATACGATTCAGGTAAAATACAAGTCGTATTTACCTATGGGTGGGGTACATACGCTTTGTAAAATACAAATCGTATTTACCCTTCTGTGGGGATAAATACGATTTGTTAAAATACAAATCATGTTTACCCTCACCCATAGGTAAATACGATTTGTGTTTAAATCGACGACCAGATTTACTCCGCTGGCCCAACGGCTATTTTTTCAGCGGTGTAGATTGCACGGATAGTATCAACGGTTGATATTCATTGACGAATTCTATAAATACCCACCCCCACCCTCATTCTTTTCACACAAAAATTTCACTCTCAATTACTTATTTCACACATCCAAAATGCAGATTTGCCTAACACAACAGTCTGACGAGAATAGGCTCTGCGGTATACATCATGGGGGCAACATCACCATGAGAGAAGATGGCGTCTACTTTTGGAGTCCGAAGCCGGTTTTATGCAGAATCCACCGCGTCATGGGGTTTGAGGGTTTGAAGGATAAAGTGTGGTCAAAAGTTCAAGTGACTGGCGACGACCGTGACGGTACTGATGGTGCTCGTACTGATACTCTGGGGACTCCGGCAGCGGTAGCTGTCTAGCCTCGGCGCGCCTACGCCTGGTGGACGCGTGTCCCGCAACTCTCCGGCGGGTGCGTGTACTGGGAGCAGAAGACGAGGAGGATGTCTGCTCAGTCCGTCGAGAAGACACTGAAAAAACAAAAAACAAATAAATAAATTAAAAAGAAAAAAGAAAATCGTATTTACGTAGCTTGAAGGTAAATACGATGCGATTTTATTAAGGAAATCGTATGTATCATCTTAGAAGGTAAATACGACTTACTGTTTTGCAGTTTCTGGGTGGAAATCGTATCTACCTAAATACGATCTGAGGTTCAAGTGGAAATCGTATCTATCTCTTAGAAGATAAATACGATGAGCTCTAGAATTTTTCTGGTCAAATCGTATGTAAGTGACAAATAGTAAATATTTTGTAAATTTGTAATTTTTTAAGGGTATTTTAGTCTTTTCACCGTATGCATGGGGGTATAGAGTCAAATGGTGGGGGCAAAAAAAAAACCCTCGTCCCAAAGCCACACTATATTATGTCTTGTCATCTTCACTTTTTGGAGCTTTCTAGAATTCCGGAATGATTTATTCTAATTAATAACAAAATATTGATGTATAATATTTAGTCACAGATGTTGTCGTTAGCCACACGAACATTAAGCGTGGTAACATTCACTTGGCAACGGTTTAACTAATAAGTAGTTAACGAAATGCGCATTGCCACGCCACGTCATTTATTTAATGACTAGAAATTAACTCAATTGCCACGTCATATTTTTTTAATAATCGTTACTAGTTATTTTTTAAAAAACAAAATTGTAAGCAATATCGTTTTGAATACTATGATGCTACTTCACCCACCACCTCATTTTTACTAATTGTTTTTAAATGTTTATTCTTTTCTAGTGACTTTTATTTAAAAAAAAAAAAAGTTAACTTATTTTTTTAGATTTATTTAATAATAAAAATAACCTGTAATAATAATTATTATATAACTGCTAAAAGTGTTTTTCTAAAAAAAATTAAAATTAAAAAATGAACCAACAAATAAACATTAAAAGAACAATTGGTCAAAAAATTATTTTGAAAATAACTAGTTAAATGAAATATTCAAACCATGGCATAAAAACTAGGGATAGGAATAGGCTGGGTCGAGCTAGGCTTTGTATGGTTTGGGCCTGGCCTGTATCGATTAATGTATTAGGCATGAGTCTGGCCTGTGGCCTGTCGTAGACTCATTTTTTAGGCTTGACCTGGCCTTATTGAAAGCCTGCTAAGGCCTAAAAGCCTGTTTAAAAGCCTATTTCACCATTTTTTTATGAAAGCCTGCGACTTTGACTGATGTATGCTTTTGTAAATAGACTAAGAAGCTAATATGTCAGTGAAATTAAGTTCTATTTTATATGACATCCAATTTAAATTACATTTTATATTATAACTTTAAATATGTCAAAAAATTGATGTAGGTTGATATGTTTAAATTAATAGAAAATATTAGAAAATTTATGATTTAACACAATATAGTAAATTTAATATAATAACAATAATATTAATAAAAGAATTTTTTATATTTACTTAAATAGGCCGGCCTAGTAGGCTTAAAAGGCTTTTTCGATGGCCTGTAGCCTGACCTTTGTAGCTAAATAGGCTTTTTAAAAAGCCTTAGCCTGGTGTATTTAAAAAGTCTGGCCTGGCCTGGGCCTGACCTAGGCTGGGCCATAGGCCCCTGTTAGGCGGCCTGGCCTGTTCCCACCCGTAATAAAAACTATCAAAAATAACTATAAAAAAATTATTAAAATAAAAAAAATTAAAATAATTTTAGAAACTAACTAGTAAAACAATTTATATGAAAAGGCTTTTTATTTTATTTTATTCTTTGATGAGTGTTCACAATTTTATTTTATTTTTAATTAAAAAATAATGAATCAGCAAATATAACTGCCACATAAGCATAAAAAAATCCACATAAGCATCTTAACAGCCACTTAGGCGTTTTTGTAACGAAGTCAAATAGAATCAGTGAAAAAGGTTATTAGTGCTAGCATTTTGAAACTTAAAGGACCAAATTGGAAAAAAAAAAACTTAAATGACTAAATCAAAAAATTAAATTAAATTAAGGGACGTTGAGAGCAATTTTGCGAAGAAAAAAAAGAACATATTTAACTTGGGCTCTTAAGCCCTATTTATTCCAAAAAAACATATTCAACTTTAATTTTAATATTATGTATTTTTTTTACCATATGATCATATGGTAAAAAAAAAATACATAAATTTAAAACTTTTTATCACTTGGGTTCTTAATTTAATTTCATTTTTTTAGTTTAACACTTGACAAACTTTTTATTATTTTTGACAAACACTTGAAAAACTCTTAGACAAGGAAGGGTTCAATCCATGTATATTTTTTATTGATGGATAGCTTATGTGGTAGGCTCGTATTTTTGGTCAAGTGCTTGCCTGATTTTAATGGGCCAAAACAAAGAACCAAGCTCAATATATCATGAAGGCTGGCTATTTTTGTAAACCCCTCACCCCCATATTAGACCACATACCCCCAATTTTCATTTAATTCTAAAATACCCCTCAAAATTTATACTATTCCCGGAATTATGTACTAAACGGTAAATTCTAAACTGTATTATTTTTACTTTTCCGGAAATATGCACTAGACATTAATCTGGAACAAATATTTGGCTTCCTGATTTATGTCCCAAAACATAATTCCAGATTTTGTAATTTTTTTGACTTCCGGATTTATGTTTTTGACATCAATCCGGAGTTAAAAAATACATTCTGGATTTATGTCAAAAACATAAATCCGCAAGTCAAAAAAATTAATTTATTTTTTTGTTTCCAGATTTATGCTTGACAGTTTCTGTCCGTAGGTAAAACTCAATTTATTTAAAAAAAATTGATTTTTGCTTCGGGATTTATGTCAAAAAAATAAATCCATAATGTATTTTTTATGTCAAAAAATATAAATTCAGATGCCAAAATACCCCTCTCATAAAACCGGATTAATCACAAAAAAGATACTTTCAGAACTGTTTGTTATTTCCGGAATCGCCTACCCCACATAAATCCTGAATTATAAAAGCGTATTCCAGATTTATGTCCAATCACGTTATTCCGGAAGTAAGAAACGAAATTATGTTGTAATGATAAATTCAAAAAAAACTCAATTTTTTACTTCCAGATGTATGGGTCATAGGAGATAATTTCAAAAAACTTAAATTTTTTGAGGAATTTACGGGTAAAATTGGAACTTTGGGTAACTAGGGGGGTTGGGGTCCAAAGGGGGTATGTAAATTAACGCCCAAAATGTGGGGGTTGTGATAAAATTAAAGGGTAAAATTGGGGGGGGTAAGTGGTCTATTATGGGGGTGTGAAAATCAGCAGTCTATCATGAATTACAAATTTATTAACACCCATACTTTTTAAACTGCCCCTACTCCCACACACCCCAAAAATACTTCTCCCCAAAACCCCTTCCTCCCACACTCCCCCCCTCTCACTTCTTCACACACACCCCTTCCTTTCTCTCTCTCTCTCTCTCACTCCCCTTTGCCTGTCTCTCTCTCTCTCTCTCTCTCTCTCTCTCTCAAACCCTCTTACATTCTCACTTCCCTTCGCCTCTCTCTCTTCCTCTCTCACTCCTACTCCCTTTCACCTCCATCTCTCTCACACTCGAAGGCTTCTAGGTACTCTCTCGTTCTCTGTTTCTGCGGTTTCATTTTTCTGGTTTTGAGCATGGTTCGGTACTATGGTACTGAACTATTTAAACAAAATTGAAAAACAAGGTTCGACACCACAGTACCGAACAGTACAATTCTATAGCGTCGTACCTTGTATTTTCCAAATTTTTAAAGGACAGGGTACGTACCGAACCTATACGGTGCTATAGTGCCATACTAGTGTTGATTTCATATGTTACAGTTTGTTACTGTTGTGTTCATTTTTAGGTTTTAACTTTGGTTTATTTGCTTCTTAGGTACGACAAAGACCAACAGTGGTTATTCTCAGACACAACCACACCCTCGTGCGGGGCTAAGGTCTACTGCTTTCGTCCGCAAAAGAAAGACGAATGTAAACGTCGGGCCCTGAAGAAGATCATCCATCCAGAGATTGTACACTATGTGGAGGCATCTGGGCTCTATCCTCTTAGGGACTTACGGTTCTACGACATGTTGGACTATACTAAGTTTCAGACAGAGGAGCTATTGGTTGAGTATTTAGGAGTAGACCCCCAGGATGCACATCAGCAGATTGCAGTTAATGGGATGTACATACAACTCAGCTATTGGTATACCATACAGCCATCCAAGTGCGGTGATGGGAGCATGTTGGTCGGGCGTACATGTTATACCTGCTGGGCACCACCATCTTCATTGACAAGTCGAGGTCAAAGGTGAAGGTGGCATATCTTGCGATGCTCATTGAGCTTGAGGCGACTGGTAATTACACCTAGGGAAGAATGGGCCTTGCACATCTCTATGACAAGTAGAGGGATGCCATCGGAGCCAAATGTGGGTAGGTGGCTGGTTACGCCACACTCTTCCAGGTATATATTATAATTACTTTATTTGTCAGTTTACGGTGTTTATGTATGTTTACTAACCCGGTTTCCATTTTGATTACAGGTCTGACCCTTTCCATGTTGACAGTTTCAGGACAAAGTGGATTAATTCTAGATATGATGAAGATCAGCCACATGTCAAGCGCTGGTTGAATAAAAAAGGCGACGGGTCCACCAACACATTTCGGAAAGCGCTGGATCGTCTTACTCTAGAGGAGGTCACCTGGGACCCATACACCGATCACAAACATGTCTAGGCCTTCCAACCGCTGAGCTTGTTCAGACCGGGGTCACAAGTAGTTTGAGTACGTACAGGGGATCCCAACTAACCACAAATTTTCTAGGCTGGATGTGACTCTAGAGGATGCTAACCGCGTATGGGAGGAGCTCACCGACCACCTTATATTGCGCGGTCATCAGATCAGCATGTCAGGTATCCTAGACATTGTTGACAAGTACTTTGACTGGTTTAGAAGAATCTTACACCTTTACCTAGTTCCAATTACCCCACATCGGATGAATCACATGCTATTCAAATATGTGTTTTACATGTATTGTTTTATTTTATTGAATATGATCATATGTTAATACCTTTGTTATGCTAGTGCCTGAGATACTGAGTTTGATTACTAATTTGGAGTAGAGGTTGGATGAACATATTCCCCGATAGGCGCATGCTTGGGGCATACTCGAGCAGCTAAAAATCATGGTGAGGCTATTTTCTCGATTTAGATTGTGTTATGGTGAGCCTTTTTTACCACATACACCCCCTTCTTTCGCATCTATTCACACCACACAAAAGCCCAATATCAAAGGGCCCAGTCCGAACATCAAGGGCTCAGATCAAACCACCAGATCGGACGGTCCTGATTCATTGGAATCAACCCCACCCCACTCTATAAATACAACATTCATTGCCTCATTAATGGTAAGCATTCTCTTATTTATCACTTCGCTAAGACTATCCCACTGACTTTAGCATCGGAGCAACTTTGCAGGTACAACACCAGCAGGATCGGATACAGTCATTGACTAAGGATATCAACCACTAACTACCTCGGATCGCTCATCAAGGTCGGAAGTACAGTGCAGAACATTGGCGACCACAGTGGGAGATCTCAGGACCAAGATCTTCTCCCCTCACCTTAATCAATGACGACTCGAAATCTTCGTTTCAAGGCGAACAGTCACACAGTGGGAATCCATCCCGACCCTGTCCCGAGACCGGTCATACCCCATTTGGCCGAACCTCAGGCAACCCCGGACGGATTCGTTCAAAACCTTCCAAACTCCGATCAAGGGCGAGCCCAACGTCAAATTCCGGACTTCGTTTTGGTATCCGGAAGCTCCGCAAGGAACCGCGTACCTCCTCAAAATCAACTTTCTGTCCCGGCCGATGCTGTCCAACAGCTCGTCCTACTACTCAATCGACATGAATTGGCAAACCAAGAGAGGAGTTACCGATTTACAGATCTTGAAGCACAGGTGGCGGAGCTCCGAGCTCGGAATATCCCGGATCAGGTCTCGCCCGACCGGGATTCCGCCGAAAGAAGAAATCCGGCTCGAAGGCACCAGGTCTCGCCCGACCGAGATTCCTCCGAAAGAAGAAATCCGGCTCGAAAGCGCCATCGATCTCCACCCAGAAGGCGACACTACCATCGCTCTCCTCCTCGTAGGCTCGAAAGGAAAGTTTCCCGTTCGCCATGCGTCGGTAGGGCAGACGCCGATTCTTCACCCGAAGTTCATTCTTCTCTGGCATCCTCTTCTCCTGGGCAACGATCGAGGAGTAGAGAATATTCACCTCGAGGATATCGCCCTCATAACCGCAGGCACATGCAGCATCAGCACCGATCTCCGCCGCAGGATCAAACAACCAATCGCAAAGGCCCTTTTACGGATAAAATCGACCGTTACCCGGTGCCCAGATATCTCGAAAAACCCCCAGAAGGATTGAAGACCTACGACGGAACGGGCGACCCAGACAGACATTTGAGTTACTTTGACACAGTAATGCAGTATCGCAACGTCCCCGTAGAAATGAAATGCCGAATTTTCCCCCTAACTTTGGAAAAAATAGCATCGGAATGGTTTTAGACCCTCAAATCAAACACAATCTCCTCATGGGACCAACTGGCCAAATTATTCTCAGCTAATTTTTCCCATTCCAAAAGCAAGCCAAAAAACAAAAACATCTTAGCTTCCATCATCCAAGAGAACTCCGAATCTTTAAGACAATATATAGAGAGATTTAATAAGGAAGCAGTTCAAGTTCGGAACCTCGATGATGCCTTCCGAGTTTACTTCATGGGAATGGGACTGCGTCCCGGAAGCCCGTTCAAAAAACACATCAACACATGGGAACCAGAGAACCTCCAAGATTTCCTCCAGCTATCCCAATGTTTTATCAATGAAGAAGAAAGCGCGATGGTCGGTAAGAAACCACAACCAATCACCGAATCGTCAAAGCCCCCAAATGAAAGAGATCAAAAAAACGACGGCCGAGGCTTCAGGGATCCCCGACCTCGGAACCGTCATCAATTCTACACCGAGCTGAATGTCACTCAAGCTCAAGTTCTGGGTGAATGCTGGAACACGGAGTTCAGAGACGAAAAATTCCCGAAACCACTCACCAACAAGCCAGGACAGCGTTCTAATAAATACTGCCGATACCATCGGAGTAACGGTCACGACACCAACCATTGCAACGCCTTGAGAGATGACATTGAGGATATGATTAAAAGGGGAAAACTTGCCGGCTATGTAAACAAACCAGGGCATCGAGCTGACGAGAAAAAAGAAGAACGAGAACAGGAACCCAGAACAAAGGGAAAAATCAAAGCCGAGTCTGATGACGATGAACTTGATTCAAGGAAATCAAAAGGACGGTCCGTAATGATGATGATCGCAGGAGGTTTCATCCCACGAAGAATCCGGGAAGACAATGAAACGAAAATGGAAAGAGCTACTCAATATAGCATCCACTTCAGTCACACAAACGCCTTCAAACCGACCTCCGTTGTATTTTAGAGATGAAGACTTTCTAGATGGAAAACCCAACAAACACGTACCACTAGTTATCACGGCGGTGATCGCCAATAACGAAATTAGAAGGATTTTGGTCGATCAAGGGAGTTCTTCAGACATCATTTTCCTCGACCTCGTGGAAAGAATGGGAATCGATAAAGAAGACATCGCTCCTTACAGAGGATCGGCACTATCAGGATTCAACGGATCTCGAACTAAACCTCTTGGACACCTGGAACTGATGGTTTCCTACGGTGAAGAACCTTTAATAAGAATCATCAAAACAAAATTCCTCATCCTACCGTGTGAATCGATATACAACTGTATTATTGGAAGACCGACTTTGGGAAGGCTCGGAGCAGTAACCTCCACCACTCACTTAAAAATGAAATTCCACTCTCTCTGCAACAAAGTCATCACCTTAAACTCGGATCTTGAATCCGCCTCAAGATGTTTCTTCCTATGGACAAAAGCAGAAAAAAAGGCCCAAGATAAAGAAGGTTTTTCACCTGAGTTAACCAAAGATAAAGAAATCACAGGAAGATCAGCCGAAGTCAACTTAACCGATTTAGATGCAAGATACGACCCAGACAGCTCGGAAGATGAAAATGACGATGAGTTGGCCAAAGAACTCAAAAAGAAAATGAGAAGACCCCAGCCTGATGGAGAATCCATCGAAGTACAACTCGGAGATGACCCTACCAGAACAGTAAAGATTGGAGCGGACCTATCCGAAGAGGTAAAAATCGAGCTCACTCGTTGCTTAAAAGATCATTCCGATCTTTTTGCCTGGTCGGCGAACGATATGCCCGGAATCCCGCCAGAAGTGGCATGTCACCAGCTCGCCGTTAATCCAGAAGCAAAATGGGTCCTCAAAGAAGACGAGCTCAGAGTGGAGAGAAGACCATCGCCGCCGCAAAAACTGTTGAAGATTTAATCAAAGCAAACTTTATAACAGAAGTCAAATACACGACTTGGTTATCCAACCCAGTACTAGTTAAAAAGAGCAACGGTAAATGGCGTATGTGCATCGATTATACTGACCTAAACAAAGCCTGTCCGAAAGACGCCTTTCCAGTCTCGAGTATTGATCGCCTCGTCGACAATGCCTCCGGTTTTCGCCTACTTTCTTTTATGGACGCTTACTCTGGTTACAATCAGATCGCCATGTTTCCTCCCGATCAAGAGAAGACTGCTTTTATGACGGACCAAGGTAACTTCGCCTACCGAGTTATGCCCTTCGGTTTAAAAAACGCCGGAGCCACTTATCAAAGAATGATGAACAAAGTTTTTCAAAAACAGATAGGCAAAACCGTCGAAGTCTACCTTGATGACATGATTGCAAAAAGTGAACGGGAAAACGACCACGTAAAAGACCTTCAAGAAATCTTCGCTAAAATCAGCAAAAATAACATGAGACTAAATCCAGAAAAATGCACTTTCGGGGTCCGAGCTGGAAAGTTCCTCGGTTTCTATTTAACAAAGAGGGGAATTGAAGCAAACCCCGACAAATGTCGATCTGTGACTGAAATGCGGACTCCAACTTCCAAAAAAGAGGTCCAAAAACTCAACGGAATGATCGCCGCTTTATCACGATTCCTGTCGAATGCGGCATTCAAATCTCTCCCTTTATTCAAGCTTTTGAAAAAAGAAAAGGAGGACGACGAAGGAAAGTTCAACTGGACAAACGAGCAAGACGAAGCCTTGCAACAACTCAAAAAAGCACTTTCAGAACCACCCATCCTAACTCGCCCGTACAAGGGAGAAACTCTGTACTTATACCTATCAATCTCGGAGGAAGCTTTGGGCGCCGTTCTCATCCGGGAAACACAGACCGGTCAAAGTCTGATCTACTTTGTAAGCAAAGCACTCCAGGGACCCGAATGCAGATATCAGCAAATAGAAAAAATCGCCCTCGCCTTGGTCGTCGCCGCCCGACGCCTCCGACCATATTTTGTGGCACACCAGATAGTCGTACGCACCAACTATCCAATAAGGCAGATTCTACACCGACCCGACCTTGCCGGAAGAATGATCAAATGGGCAGTAGAGCTCTCCGAGTTTGGAATCAAGTACGAATCCCGTACGACAATGAAGGCCCAAGTTCTAGCAGATTTTGTAGCAGAAATGATTCCTGCTGATCCTATTAACGACATCTGGACTTTACACGTTGATGGGTCTTCCAACCCCAAAGGAAGCGGCGCGGGTTTAATGTTGGAAAGCCCGGATAAAGTAATCATTGAAGTCTCCCTTACCTTCGCTTTCCAAACAACTAATAATCAAGCAGAATACGAGGCTTGCATCGCAGGTTTACGATTGGCAATTGACCTACGAGTCTCTCAGGTCAATCTCTACACGGACTCACTCTTGGTCGTCTCACAAATAAACAATCAATTTGAGACCAAGGATCCAACCCTGCTGAAATACCAACTTCGAATCTGAGAGTTACTCACACAGTTTAGAACAGCCGAAGTAAAGCACATCCCCAGATCCCAGAACCAGAGGGCGGATATCCTATCAAAACTCGCCAGCACCAAGGTCGCCGGTAATCATCGGACGATCATCCAAGAACTACTTAGAAGACCCAGTATCTCCCTTAATCCGACTTATACTTCCGCAATTTGTTCGATTGAGGAGGACCAAAGTTGGATCACTCCAATATTGGAGTACATCAAGACAGGAATTGAACCTCCAGATTCGGTAGAAGCAAAAATCATCAGGAGAAAAGCCTCCGCCTTCTCAGTCATAGATAATACGTTGTACAAGAGAAGCCTCTCCTCACCATTATTAAAATGCATTGAAAGGGAACAAGTGCATTCCGTCCTAGCTGAAATTCATGAAGGAATATGTGGGCAACATCTTGGCGCCCGTTCCCTAGCTCGAAAAGCCCTACGCACAGGATATTATTGGCCGACCATGGAAGGCGATGCCAAAAACTACGTCAAAAAATGCAAAAAATGCCAGGTCTACGCCAACGTTTACGTCACCCCACCATCCGAACTTCGAAATCTATCCTCCACATGGCCCTTTGCCCAATGGGGAATAGATCTCCTAGGTCCTTTCTCAACGGCTCCAGGCCAAAACAAATTTCTCATAGTGGCAGTTGATTATTTTACCAAATGGATTGAAGCAGAGCCCTTAGCCACCATCACTGCAAGGAACTGCATAAGATTTTTCAAAAAGAACATCATGAGCAGATTCGGGATCCCCGAATCGATTATCACTGATAATGGGAGTCAGTTCGCCGACAAAGGTTTCAGGAAAATGATGTCCGACTTCAAAATCAACATCATTTTACTTCTGTAGAACACCCGCAAACTAACGGTCAGGTAGAAGCAGCCAACAAGATACTCCTCAACGGTTTGAGAAAAAGACTGAACGACGCCAAAGGAAGTTGGGTAGAAGAACTCCCGTATGTTCTCTGGGCTTACAGAACAACCCCTCAAAGCTCAACGGGAGAAACGCCGTTCCGGCTATCCTATGGCAGCGAGGCGGTCATCCCAGTGGAAATCAGCGAGCTAAGTTGGAGAGTAGCGAATCCCAAAACACCCGCAGAAAATTACCGAGCTTTGAAAGAAAACCTCGATCTCATCGACGAAGTTCGAGGACAAGCCACACTTCGAGAAGCCATCGTCAAACAAAGCGTTGCAACTCGATACAATGCCAAAGTCATCCCCAGAGATTTCGAAATCGACGACTTAGTCCTTCGAAGAGCCGACATTGGTTTGAAAAATGCTTCACAAGGAAAATTAGCACCCAATTGGGAAGGACCTTACCGTGTTAAAAGTAAGACCGGTACCGGGGCTTTCAAATTGGAAACACTTTGCAAAAAGGAGATCCCCCGAAGCTGGAACGCCACAAAGTTGAAAAGCTATTACATTTAAGGACACGACGGTTTTGCGTGTGCCATTTTTCGTGTAACGGTAGTTCCTACCACTATAAATCTACAAACTCCTTCACAAATAACTTCTTGAGCCGATCTCATAAGATCTCCATACGTGGCCAAAGCAGTCACAACCCTTAGGGGCGAGTTCAATCCGGGCCGAGTCCTGGTAAACTGCCCAAAAGGTACGAAAGGTCCGTTAAGGATTTTTCCTTAAATCGATCATTGGCCTTAGTAGCCAAGAACCCTAATGGACGAGTTAAATCTGGGCCGAGTCCTGGTAAACTGTCCTTAGGCTCGACCTTACGAGAGTTCTCAACAGTTCCTCTCTAAATCGTTTGAAGAGCTCCTCTCAAACCTTTTTATACCTACGTCCCACACTTATCGTTCTTTGATCTTATCAAGAACTATAAAGTCAAGACTATGAAAATTGGTAATTACGGTGACGAATACAAAATTAATTTCATTACAACCACCTCGGAAACGGCCGAGACCTCAAGTTTTATAAACAAAAACTAAAAACTAAATCAACTTAAAGAAGTTCCGAGCTTATGCATGATTCTCTGTATAAACTCGGAACTCTTACAAAACTGGATCTGAACATAAATCAGGCAGACTTGGGATGAACCACGGTCTTCACATTAGTCTTGATATCGACCTTCACGATCTGGTCTCCCTCGATCTCATGATCCACATTCAGGACGGCTCTGTCAAGATTAAGAGAGGGATAGACAAGAGCAATTTGATCAAGTGCAAGATCGAAGCCATCTCCTGCCATCTCCAGAGCAAGATCAGCGGCAGTCCGCGCTTCCTTCTTAGATTTTACCAGCTCAGCACGGGTTTGGGCAAGCTCTTTCTCAAGCACTGCGCATCGATCTTCAGGAGTGGAACTAGTCCCAACCTTGTTCTCTTCAAAAATTTTCAGCGACGCCATCAGCTCTTGAATCCGATCCTCCAACCTTTTAATTGTACCTTCCGCAATCTTCCTCTCTCCTTCAAGCACTCTAATTCGATCGTTTAGCTGACCGATGCGAACAGTGCTATCCTCGACCTGCGACTTAGCAGAATTATGGGATTTTTCAAGATCTTCCACATAAGCCTTCAAAGTCTTCAAGTCGCTCAAAGTGTTACCCAGGACTTTATTCTTTTCTGCCAGTTCTTTCAGAGCATTAAATAACTTGGCCCTCTCACTGGTTACCAACTCTGAAAAACAAATAAAGTCAGTAAGGTAGGTAAAAAGAACGGCAAACGAACTCCAGATAGAACACCTCACCTTCATGACGACGTTCCATCTCCTCCCTCTGCAATTTGGTAACATCGGCCAAGTGAACAAACAGCTTTGCGGCCGCACTAACTGGATCGGTAAGGTATTCCTCCATATTCTTTTCCATAAAACTAGCATCCACGGGAACAGAAGTTGCTTTCTTAGAAGATCTATGCCCCTTGGAAGACTTAGGATCTGTTGGAATCACCACCTTCTTCTTCTTCACCTGCTTTGAAGAGGCTACCTCATTTGCTGGTTTTCTCTTCCGATGCTGAAGATCTTCCACAGGATTCTCCAGCAGCTGTTCCTCGTGGACGGTCCTGATTGGGGAAACGTGAACGGCACCGCTTAGATCGGGAATATCCCCTGGAACCTCTTGGCTCGCATGATCACCTTCCTCGGCCCCCAGGTTCTCCAACGCCATCCTTCTTAATTGAGCAATCCTACTCCCTGCCATCGTATCTGAAAACAAAGAAAAAATTGGACGAAATGGTCAAAATAACATATTAACAATTCTCAGCCAAAAGATAAATCGACAGATCAAAAAACGACCCTACCTAGAACCCCCATAACCTTTCTTCTGGTAGCACATTTAACCAGTCGATCGACAGGAATGCCTCGGTATTTATGCTTGGTATAAGGCACTTGAGATGAAATAAACAACAAGATATCTCTAGTCAGGATATCAGCACGGCAAAGATGAGATTCGCCGACATGATAGGATCTAGGAGATCGGTTGTAATGACCAAGTCTCCATCCTATGGGAAACTTAGTGGACACTAAAGTTTGCCCATCCGAATCAAATCTACCCACATGGTCAATTGCCTCACTGTTCACCGGCTCCACAAAATAAAAAAGCTCCTTCCACCTCCCCTTCAGCGAATCTGACTAAGCCCGGAAAATCTTGGCACCTTTCAGAGACCGAAGGCTCACATGCTCCCAAGCGTTTCCTTCCTCGCCTCTTTCACTATTCCTATTTACCTCAAACAAATGAAAAAACAGATCGGCGGACACTGGACGATCAAGTTCGAGGCATATCAATTCAAAGGCTCGAAGAAACGCCCAACCATTGGGGTGAAGTTGCGAAGGTGCCAGTTCCAGTCTCGCCAAGACAGTCTGTTGAAGATTGGTAAACGGTGGACGGATATGCATATCCGATACCAATACATCATACATGACAAATTTCAAAGATCCTGGCCAGGTCGCTGCATGCTCATCGGATCTCATACCCTCGACATTCCAAAGTCGGCCCCGAATGGATAACTTATCTACAAAAGTGCTCATATCTTCCCCTGCTTCGTACAGAGACCTTGTTTCAGTAACAGAAGAAGCGACCCAATTAAGAATGCGAGGAACATTCACGTCATAAGGCATAGGAAGATTAACTCGCCCCGGACCAGTGCTAGAATAACCATCAGTCAAAGCAGATGTACGATCATCAGCCTCGGCAGCCACGTCAACAGCAACCTCATCGTACCTTTGCTGTAAATAACCTTGCCTATCCTCAACTTCTTCGTCAAGCCTCTTGCTCTCACCAACCTCGTATCCCGCATGGCTTCCATCCCCTACCTCGGTTCTAGACTCCGATTTCGATTCAGAACCCACCACTTCCTGAGTATGCGAAGACCCTTGCTCATCATCGAAACACGTCGATTTAGAAGACGCCGTCTCCACCACGACGACATCGGTGTCGGTGTTTTTTACACCAACGACAACCACATCCTCAGAAGACTGCTCCCCGTCATCAGAAGTATGACGACCAACCTCAGGATCGTCCTCCACTTGTTCGCTGGTCGGGGCTGAATCAGGGTGATCTTGGACTTCGGGAATAACCGGGACAGTGTCAGAACGACGACCCTCGACATTCTCTCCACTAGAGGCCATCACGTTCGCAAGTTGCGGGGGTTGCTGAGAAATCTGCCTACGAGTTTTTTTGGTAACCGCCAGTTTTAAAACCTGCAAGAATGGGGGCATGGGAAAGTCAGGAGTAACGACCTAACGGGTCCGTACCGATCTTTAAACCGACCTGACGACCCCCACCCTGTGGCAACTAAAGAAATGGGGGCAAATCTGACTGTTCAAAGAAAAAACAATAGAAAAATTAAGAAAAGAACTAACCTCGCACAAACAAAGCTCTCGCTGATAATCTTCTGCGAAAGTCGAGCACTTGAACCCACTGGAATGGTGAAACTCTAGCCACTATCCTCCTGATCGACGAACTTAAACTCGGATATGAAGATCGGTATGCAGAGCAAATTGGCAATCAGGAATAAAAGCGGGGACCTAACCCCTATTTATAGTGGGCCTCGCAGAACTGGATTGGGCCTAAATCGAATCGACCCATCCCATCAAAAGCTTTCAACACACGCATACGCCTACCAAAGCGTCACCATCATTAGCCACCATTGGGAAACGCGCTCTGACAAGCGCAATAAATGCAAAGGCGCCAATTCAAAATTCAAAACTATTATAACGGTCAAAATCACTTCATCACTATCAGAGACCATACTCAACATCGGTAAAAAAGAACACTTCGTATCTCATCAAACATCGGACGGATAAGATCGCCCTCCCATCTCGTAGCAACGTCTGAAAAATCACAGCTCGTTCGGAGATCGTGAAAACGCATCATAATCTCGTCAAGTCAAGATCGCCTCTAAGACGACCAGACTTGGGGGGCAACTGTTATGGTGAGCCTTTTTTACCACATACACCCCCTTCTTTCGCATCTATTCACACCACACAAAAGCCCAATATCAAAGGGCCCAGTCCGAACATCAAGGGCTCAGATCAAACCACCAGATCGGACGGTCCTGATTCATTGGAATCAACCCCACCCCACTCTATAAATACAACATTCATTGCCTCATTAATGGTAAGCATTCTCTTATTTATCACTTCGCTAAGACTATCCCACTGACTTTAGCATCGGAGTAACTTTGCAGGTACAACACCAGCAGGATCGGATACAGTCATTGACTAAGGATATCAACCACTAACTACCTCGGATTGCTCATCAAGGTCGGAAGTACAGTGCAGAACAGATAGTGTGTAACAAGAATTTCTCATTTTTCAAATGCACCATTCACTAGTATTTTTATTTAAGCGAGCCAAATATTTATTAATTTTAATTACTAAAAAGTTTTTTGTGAATTTTTTTTTTTCTAAAAAGGTCCGTCCAACCTTTGGTGGAAGGCGTAAGAATCAAAAGAGGAAGTCATGAACAACACAAAAACATCGTTATCAAGCTAGGTGGCTTCCTTTGCAATATTCAACTAAGGTCCTTATTATCATATAACAACGGTGACAGACCCAACCGAGATAAGAGTGTGTACCAGTCCCGGTTCTGTTCCTTCCTCACAAACATTGAAAAATGAAGCCACTCTTCAATCTCTTCTTTCTTTCTTCACTCACTCTTACTCTTACTGGTAAGTAAAATAAAACAACTCAAATCTCAACTTTCCTTCTCTTAAACCTCTCAAATTTCCGTTACCAATGTACCAATGATTCTCTCTCTCTTTTTTCATTCTTTCAGTTTTATTTACTTTCATCTAACGATAAACTTTATTTTCTAGTTTGCATTGCAGTTACTAGTGAAAAAGGTGAACAATCCATTGAGCTCCTAAACCTATGTGAAACAAACGACGACGTTTTACAAGCCACATCACAAAGTGAGCTTCCCTTAGCTGTTTCCCTCAATGCTGAAAACCTCAATAGAGTCTCTGGAAGCATCTTATTGGCTGAAACTTGGCTCAAATCAAACGTTCTTGCTCACTACCCAACTGCAAAAATCACCAACATTGTTGCAGGAAACTATGTTTTCTGCCAACAAAACCAAAAACATAACCTACTTATGGTTCTGTCTGCTTTGAAAAATGTCTTTCATTCTCTAAAGAGATGGGGTTTAGAGAAAGAAATCAAAGTCTCATTTGCTTTCCATTTAGACTGTTTCCATCTAAACTCAGCTTCTTACAAAAATGACTTCAAAACGGTTATGGAGTTTCTTCACTCTGTAAACTCCACTTTCTCTCTCATCCCACATGAGGGTTTCTCACATAAAAGTTTAAGCTTGGCGTCTTCCCATATAGACTCCATGAAAAAGCTTGGATTTTTCCATCTTAGTAACATAGTAAATGTTGCAGCAAGCATTGTTCCAAAAGAGAGAAAAACCATAGCTAGAAAGCTTTCTGTTCTAGATTCCTCATTTCCTGTAAGACCAACACCAATGCCAGAAATAGCTGAACCTCCACTAGATATCCCTGTTGGTTATCCTTCTCCTGCAAATTTACCTTTATCTCCTTTAGCTCAAGTAGTTTTGTCTCCACCTCCAATATTTTCTCCCACTTTTACCCCTCAAGAACAACCACCACATTTTATTGTTCCAGCTAGTTCACCTTCACCTCATGGTTTTACTTTACCACATTGTAATCCAATTGATAATGGTTCACCTTATCCACAAATTACTCCTATTCAGAAACTGTGGTGTGTTGCTAAGCCTAGTGTTCCTGAAGAAACACTTCAACAAGCTTTGGATTATGCTTGTGGTGAAGGTGGTGCTGATTGTAATGAGATTACACCTCAAGGGAATTGTTATAATCCTGATACTGTCTTTGCTCATGCTTCTTATGCTTTCAATAGTTATTGGCAGAAGCATAAGAGAAATGGTGGAACTTGTAACTTTGGTGGAACTGCTATGTTGATTAACTCTGATCCAAGTAAGTGCAATATTTATTCCTTCTCATAATAATTAAGAAGATTATGTTACTACTTATGTACTAATTTTTCTTTTTTCTCTTGCAGGTTTCCTTCAGTGTCGATTTGTTCTCACCTAGATACAAGTGGTGAAAAAAAGAGTGGCATTTGTGGCTTACTTTTGCTGTAGTTAATTTAGTGTAGTGTAGAGAATCCTAAGTTAAGGTAACTATGGCTTTTGATTCATTTTGCTGCTAGTAATTGGTTTTATGTATGGACCAATTTAGAGGATTTATGTTGTCCTTAGAACTACTTACTGATTATTAATTTATGGACCAAGTTATGGAGATTTTTTGGGCTTAATTGTTATTTTGTTTCTCCATGATATTTAAGTGTAAGGATAACTAAGTTGTAGTTCAATTCAAAGTTACTGATTAGTCATTAGTGATTACTCATTGATGCCCATTTGCCTACAGATTTCATTTTATTCTCAGCAAAATTTGGAAACCTTATCATAAAATAAATGTCCTACTTAATATGGATTCCATTAACTCAACATTAAAACTTTGACCATATTCTGTTTTTTTTTTTGGTACAATGACCATATATATTCTGTTTTCTACTAGAATTAGAATAGCAGCATCGCACAATGATCGCCATCTTTTGATTTGATTTCTTAACATAAGGTTATCAAACAGCTATTGTGCCATGTGTTTTACTCATTTACCTATGTGGTTTTGTCAAAAAATCAAACTTTAACTACAATTCAGCTTGGACATTATGGATATGTTTGGTGAAAATCATATGAAATTTAGGGGAAACCCTGAATAACTTGCCTCTCGTTTAATGCAATGAGGGATTTAGTTGGTGAATTTTGACAAGATACTACTTTTTTTTATACAAATGAAAGGAAAAGACAACAAAAGAACTACTACTCTCTTATCCTCTCTACACCTATAGCATCAGCTAAGCGCGTAGAGGAAATAGCAGCAGGACAATGAGTCCAAATTTGAATCCAGACACCATATTTGATCCTTGTTTGGCTAGCCAATCGGAGCAAGACAAGATACTCCTTTTGTTTCATTATCACTATTATATTCAACAAAAAAATGATACAAGTGTCCTATTTTAGTCTCAAATTAATACTACCTCATTATTAATTTTTTCAACATGAGATTAATTTTTTCAATTCAATATTAATTTTGTTTTTCACTTTTTACTCTCAAATTAATACTACCTCATTCCAATATATTTGTTTTTCTTCCTAAAAAAATATTGGTGTTTTAGTCAAAGTATAGCAATATTTTATATCCATTTAATACTATGGCAATAACTTTAAAACATTAATAGATTTGGGCTAGTGTAGACATCACTTCAATAGGTTGATTCGGGAATCGGCCAATCTCGTGGTTTGTTCAATTTCAATAATCTTGTGAACTAATCGTCTTGATAATGATTTTTTTCACCTCTGACCAAAGGTCCTTGGTATTAAGTGCTTTAACCTTTATGGGAGTGGATTATCTATGGTGAACTTTTTCTATAGTGGAATCGTAAATGCTCATTAAATAAGACAAAGAAAAACAACGAGTGTTAGAGAAATTTATATTTTTATTTTAAAATGGGTGGATTGAATAGTGGAATTTGAACACATAAGAACCCCATCGAGAACCCGCTATATCTGCAAATGAGGCACTTAAAAGACCGTGTCAATGCAGGGTTTTGAGTCTACGGTTCAATGTGTCAGTTTCATGCGAGTTCATGCAGTCAGTTGTGGATGCGAAAAAATCCACCATGGGTGCTCGAGCCCCACAGATATAGTATGAACTTGTAATAATTACAAGCTTGTAATAAATTACCCTAAACAATCCATTTCGAAACACTTCACACTCTCCCAATCCTAACCCTAGTCACTCCACTCACTCTAGCTCTCGATCTCATCTCCACGCCTCTCTTTACCTCACTCAGCAGCCTCTCATTTCACCCTCTCTCAATCTCATCTCCCCCACCCTCTCTCGATCTCATCTCCCTCAACCTCTCTTGATCTCGTCTCCCTCACCCTCTCTCAATCTTTTTCCCACAATGTTCTCGATCTCATCTCCCTCGGTGTTCTCAATCTCAGCCTCCTATTTCCCTCAACACTCTAAGTTTA
The DNA here is from genome assembly GCA_963573325.1 of Astragalus glycyphyllos. Taxonomy (NCBI): domain Eukaryota; kingdom Viridiplantae; phylum Streptophyta; class Magnoliopsida; order Fabales; family Fabaceae; genus Astragalus; species Astragalus glycyphyllos. Next base: position 85,764,363 of record OY754308.1, on the reverse strand, counting down.
TACATTTCCCTGATAGCAAACCTTCTTGCGTTTGATTTCCATGTTGGATTTCTGGGGCTAGGGATCTGTCTGCCTTTGGTGTTTTTTCTCGACTTCTGATTTCTTTGTTTTTTCTACGCGCAACTGTTTTGAATTGGGTAAAGTTAGCCCCATTGTGCCCCATACCCCAACCGACTCACCCACCCAACCTACAAAATAGAACAGTTCAAACTAAGTAAATATTTGGCCTTGTTTTATCAACCGCAATTTGGGCTGGATGGACTGTTTTGGACCCAAAACTATCTGCACCCTATCGGGGTCCAGACCTAGTTTCACACATCATTCTTTTTTTTTATTCTCGCAGGCAAGTACAACTTGAGTTAAAACTAGCCTAACTTGAGTTGCTAATTTTATGCACCCTTTAGTCCATAATATAAGAGAAAAAACACGACACTAAACAAAGTTAGGCTTGTGCTTACGGCACTTTGATTTGTTGGCGTTTGCTTTTTACTATTTTATACTTTTCTAAAGCTGTATTCAACAGTTCAAAGACAAGAAAAAAAGCATGAAAAGGAAATAACGGTCAGCCAGTCACAGTATATGCACAGTACGCAAGTCATCATCAAAAATTTGATTTGATTCTTTGGGTCAGTTTTACTCTGACTTCAATGGAAATTTTTTGAAAATAATTAAGGTTAATTTTATTTTTTTTGTAAAATCTTAAGTTGGTGCCAGCTGCTTTTTTTCCAATGTGGCAAGGTTGCAGGAGTTCTACATTTCAAACACACTTTTGAGTTTTGAGGAGGAAACTGCTGTGCAAGGAATCTCAGTATAACCGAGTTTGACTAGGAAGAAGACGTTCAATACCTACTACTAGTAATACCACTACAACTACAACTACCTCATTGTCATGGGAGATCTCATGATTTATCTTCATAACCTCTTATGAACCTTGGTGTTTTTAACTCAGTAAGAAGGGAAGTGGAAGTTGCTAATAATTCCACATCATACTCCAAAAATAAATCTATCAATCTGAAAAAACTACTAGAAATTGTAATATAAGTTACATCAAACGGGAAGGAGTATATTATGTTTGGATAACTAATTTAATTAAGTGCTTATATATATATATATATATATATAATATAATATATGTGAGTGGGGTTCAAGTTACTCCAAGAGTAACTTTTGTAGAATTACACCACTTAACTTCTAGGATTACGGAAGAAAAAAATAGATAATGTGTAAAAGTAACATTATCTATTTTTTCTTCGGTAATCCTGTTATTTCTTTAAAAAAAATAATGGAACTAGGTGCTGAAATGACTTTTGATCATTTCCTATTTCTTCATAATGTCAACAAAATGCACTACACCATGTTTAATCCTAAACAAATGGCTTTTAATAGATAAATCCGTTTAGCAATATTTCAAAACGAATTTATCTACTAAAAAGATAAATCTGCTTCCAAAATTTTTTTGCAAAACAAATTTATCCTAAAAATAGATAAATTCGTTTATATTTTTTAAAGGGTAAAATAGGAATATATTATTTTTTTGGAGGAGGGTTTAAAAAAACGTGACCCAAAGTTTTAACATGAAGCACATCATCAGCTAAAGAAGAATGTGAGCCCATTCAAAACATAATTATAGGGCTTATTCTGTCCACACCCCTCTTTATCCAACTGCACCCCAAGTGCTCTAATGACTTAGTTTTCAATAGAATGAATACATTTTAATGCGCAGAAAATCCAAGTTATAAGTGTTCAAACCTACATGGATATACATGGATAAAGAAGCTCTTAAAAGCGTTGACAATGTTATCAAAATGGTTTGGATCCTAATCCTTTATTGGGATTTGTTGATCAGTCTAGTGCTCCGCAAACTTTAGTTATAAAGGTTCAACAACATTTAGCCTTCACTACAAGAAAAACATGAATTTTCGGCGGATTTTTATCGGCGGATTTTTTCCGTCGGTACATTTCCGGCGGATGTTTGGCATTTCCGGCGGATTTATTCTGCCGGAAAATTGCCGACGGATTTTTGAAATTACCGGCGGATTCGTAAAAAAAAAATCAAAATCAAAATCCGCTGGTAAAATTCGGAGGGAAAAAAGTCCGCCGGTAATTTCAAAAATCCGCCGGAAAAATTCGGAGGGAAAAAAATCCGCCAATAATTTTAAAAAATCACCTATAAATAAAACTTTCTCCTACACTCCTCTCATTCTCTCATTTCACTCTCTATTTCCTTCTCTTTCTCTTATACATTTTCTCTATCTTATATTTCTTCTTCTTCTTCCTCTTCCTCACACTCTCCAATCTACATAAATTTCTCTATACTCTCTCCTTTTTTCTTCATTCTCACTTATTCATTCTTATTTCTTTTTGCCCATTCTCTCCAATTTTAATACTTCTCATCTCTCCTTCATTCTTTATTCCTCATTCTCACTCCTTCATTCTTCTCACTTCATTTTTATTCTCACATATTCTCTTTCATTCATTCATATTTCTTGATTCTCACCCCAACCGGTACAAATACAAGGGGAAATTTGAAATTGGACAAAATTTAGATACAGTAACATTTAAATTTAAAAAATGAAATTCTTATTTAAAATTTAAAATTTTAAAAATTTAAAAATAATTTTTTTTTTAAAAAAAGCCAGTAATTACCGAGGGAAAAATCCGCCGGTAATGTGAAAAATCCGCCGGTAATTACTGGCGGAAATTCCGCCAGTAACATTACCGACGAGTGAATTATCGGCGGAAAAAATCTGCCGGTAATACCCATTTTCCGGCGGATTTTGGCCATTACCGGCGGATTTTGTAAATCCGCCGGAAATTACCGAAATTCATGTAGTGCTTGAATAGGTAGCAAGCATAATCTTCACCTAATGGGATTAGAGAATTGGCCATGCAATCTAACGAATAATTCGATTCTGTCCAATTTGTCCATGACTTTTTCACTTCAGATGAGCGTAAGCAAGTGTCGCCCATGGTTATGCAGATGCAAGAAGAATCTTTGAACTACATTCAAAAGCTGGTTAATGCTTATATATCTAGCAAACAGACAGCAGCTCAAGCGAATGTTGTTCAGATTTTTCCTACCTCTGATAGTATTAGTGGTTGTAATATTGTTTATTCTAACAACAACGTAGACTTGATTCACTAAATGCCTCAGAGTTCGCTGAATTCTAATATAGTAGTAGCATCTGACATGAGAATATTAGACAAGCTTTGGGTAATCGATGTGTTAAATCATGTTGGTGATCCTATGGCTACCAATACCGAAGAAACAATTGCGCGTGCTGATAATTTCAAACCGATTGTGTCCAAATACCAAAAGAAGAAATTGCGGCAAAAAAAAATTATTCATTGGCTATAATACTCGTTCAAGGGAAAATTTTGCCTCTCTTTCTTTTTGAGCTATCTATTGTAATTGTCTCTAGGACTAGGATGTATTGTTTTAGGGGGTCTTTCACCGTAACAAGTTAGGGGTTTCTATTATTGGTTTGACTTTATTTTTTTTCCTTGTGAAGGATTTTTGTCTAGTCACTCATTGACTTCTCTTCTGTCTTCTTTCTTTTTTCTCTTTAATAAAATTCCGGAGAAGTACTCTTTTCCTTCTTGCTAATATGTTACATTATAAAATTTGCAAAATGTAATTATTTTTATCGCTAACCTGACTATTAACCCATTGACTGAGTATCATGTTCGAGTCTGGATTAAATTGTATAACACTGATTATATCCATTTGCGTACTACCCAAAAGCTTCCATTGGAATTTGGAAATACGTGGAATATAGGTATTTAAATAGTATGGATGAAATAGTGATCAATTGATCATCAATCCGACAATTTTTTTGAAAAAAAAAATAACCGACAAATTTTCAAGAATATAATCTTTGAAAGATTGTGATATAATGCGTTCCAATTTTATAATTTAGGGTCACAACAGTTTTCCAGGAATCTATCTAATTTTTCAGAGATCCTTCTGTTGTTTTTTTCTTCTTGTATCATCTGCATCAGGTGTGTAAAACAAAAAACACAAGTTTAATTAATGTTTATGTCCTGAGGCTCTTGACTGGTCTGATTAATTTCCTGGGAAAAAATAGTCTTGAGTCAAAGGAAATTATAATAAACAGCGATAATTATCATGGGGTCTCCTCTTTTATATATCGTTCATATAGCTCATTCATAAGGCATTAGGTATATGGGATCTCCTCTCTTATATATCCTTCATATAGCTCATTCATAGTCGATATGGGACTACCACTCACAATTGAATTTCCAACAACGACTAAGCTATTACTGAACTAGTACCTCAAGTGCCTTGTGATTTATATATTTCTAGTAGTATATCTTAATATAATTCTATTGACATTGGAAAGAGCAGATTGGAGCATTATTGCATGTGGGATGGGTAGAATAAAAGACCGGATAAGGTATAGCGTTGTGGACACAATTTGTCGAGTAGCAGTTGCAGGGAACTATTCAAACCGCTGTACCAGAATTTAGATCATTAACCGACGAGATAGGGAGAACCCACAGTTAGTCTAATCAAAGGCATAATAACGACAACTCAGTTTCCTTATTTAAATTGCAAAATATAAAAGATAAATTGAAATCCAATGATATCTGTTTTATCACTTATTCTCATTTAACCCCAATTTAGGGAAGAGTACAATAGAAAATAATTAAATGCTATATGTTTTATAAAATCAACACTGGTTTGGTTAACAGAAGGAAAAACAAAAGAAAAAGGAAAATGGTTCGGTACCATAGAACCGTACATGTTCGGTACTATAGTGTCGGATGTTATTTTTCAACAATTTAATAAAACAAAGGTTCGGAACTATAGTACTGAACCTGACCGGTACTATAGTGTCAAACCATGCATAAAACCAAAAAAAAAAAAAGAAGAGATAAGGCAGAGAAAGAGAGAGAGAGAGACAGTGCCTGTTTGTTCTTAACAGTGACACGGAGAGAGTGGCAAAGGGGAGTAAGAGAGGGGAGGGTGTAGGAGTAAGGGTTTTAGTGGAGGGGTATTTTTTGGGGTTGGTTGGGTTTGGGAGTGTGTGGTGATTAAAGGGTGTTGTAAGAAGTCATGGCCAAAAATTAAGTAACCACTTGAGCCCATAAAAGATAGGCCCATCCCGGTCTAAGCTCCAAATGGTGGAAAATAATCCGTCTTTGACAATATAGTTTTTTTCGTATTTTTTTGACAATATTGTTTTTTTGGTTTTATAAACACTAAAGTAGAAAACAGTTTTAAAAATAATTATTACAAAATAGATTCATCAGCGAGTAAGTTCTAACACAATTTGTTGTTAGTATGGATATTTTTTATGGTTATTCGAGTTCGAATGTGAGATCTCCAATTTACGTGTATATGTTTATGAGTAATAATTGTCATTTCGTTTATAGACAAAAAAAGTAAATTGATAAAACAAATTTATTTATTTTTTAGTTTTAAAACCAGAAACTGTTTTCATAAATACTAATAATTAGAGATGATTTTAAAATATTAATAAGTTTGGAATCTTAGATAGTTTTAAAAACTATTCTGGTTATTTAGTTTTTTGAAATTAAATTGAAAGTAACAGTAGTTACATTAAAAAGTTTTATTCTTTATCAAAAAAATTATTACTCTTTTAGCTTTGAAAACCAGAAACTGTTTTCATAAATACCAATTAGAGATGACTAGACTCTCACTCATACTTTGCACGAGGTCTTAGTTATTTTCATAAAATATCATTACATATTTTTGCTTTTCCCCAGAAATTATTTACTTTTTTTTAATAAAAACTACAAAAATGTCATTATATATTTTTGTTTTTTCCGTAAATGATTGGCCTATTTTTTAACAAAACTATAAAAATATTATTACATTTTTTTTGTCATTTTCCAGATATGATTGTCATTATTTTTTTATCAAAACCACAAAAATGTCATTACATACGTTTTGTTTTTTTCTTCCCAAAATGATTGACCTCATTCGTTATCAAAACTAGAAAAATGTCATTAACTTTTTTTGTCTTTTACCGGATATGATTGCTCTCACTTTGTATCAAAGCCACAAACGTTTGTCTTTTCCTTCAAATAATTGCCCTCATTTTTTTTTATCAAAACCACAAAATTGTTTGATCTCATTTAGTTGTCAAAACCACAAAAAAACCATTAATTACGTTTGTCTTTTTCTCGAAATGATAACCCTAATTTCTTATCAAAACTACAAAAATGCCATTACTTTTTTATCTTTTACTAGATATATTTGCTCTCATTTTATTGTCAAAACTGCAAAAATATCCTTTTTTTTTTTTGACTTTTTATAACTACATATTTGTATGCGGACAATACGGATAGCATAAAATTGTTTTTGTATAGGTTTTGTCCCAACAGCCTTATATAAGTAAGGATTTTAAAATATTAATAATTTTAGAAACTATTCTGGGTATTCAGTTTTTTGATAGTATTAAGTTAAAACAAACAGTAGTTACATTACATTGTTTTATTCTTTACCCGAAAAAACAGGACAGTTGTTTAGTTTGATAATGTTTTGTTTGGTAGTCTATGGGAATGGGGATGTTTTAAAAAGGTTTAAGAAACGGGAAGATGATAAAAGGGAAAGTGAAAGGGAAAGTTTGGCGTGGTGGGGGCGTGAGTGCTTCTGATTCAAAAGCTCTTTTGTGTTAAAGAGAGAGAAAGAAAGTGGGAACATTCTGATATATTGGTTGGCATTTTGTGTTTGTGTAGGCTGCGGTTGGTGTCAAAAGTTGAAATGAGAAACAGCTCATCTTTTTCAAGGCTCATCTTTTTCGTATTGGTTGGGTGGTTCTTGTTATATGTAGCTGGTTTCTTTTCTTTTCTCTCTTTCTTTCTTTCTTTCTTTCTTTGAGGATATAAACATATACTAGTGAACTCCATTTTTTTGATTCCTTCTACTACTCACCACCAAAGCTTATGCCTTTACTTTTTTCTTCTCTCTCCTGAAAATTAATCTCCTCTGCTACTCTCTACTGGTAAGAATATTCAACTATTCATATCATATGCTTCCAATTTAACTGAGATTCATTTCTGGGGTTGGTTGTGTTTTAATTTCCTTTTGAAGAACAACATGAAAAACTCTGTTTCTTACTAGTATTTGGGTAAAACCTATCATTATTTTAGCTTGTGATCAGTGTCTAATTGGGTTGATTTCCATTCAGTTCTGATTTAAATTTTGAGAAAAATGTTACTAAAGAAAAAACAAAATCTTTATTTTTTCCTTTTTCTCTTTTGGACATGTAGATGGAATGATAAGCACCACAGAAAACCTAAAAATATCGGCATTTACCAGTTGAACTAAGCGTTACGGATAGTTTAGTTTTACTGTATTTGTAGTGTGAAACGTGTAGAATGATGTTTGGAGCAAAAAACCATGAAAAGTGATGCCTTTTGTTTTGTTTTTGTCTACTAAATAGGTGGTTTTTGTAAACTCATACCAAGACAAATGTTGTTTTGTGTTTGCAGGAATAGGTGTTTGGGTTGAATTCAAAAACAGTGAATGTTGAGTATTGAATGAATCTGAAACTTTGCGGACCAGAAAGGTTGTCTAACTAAAAATTGGGAACAACAAAGAAGCAAAAACCTAGATTCAAACAAAGATAAATTTAATAGAGAGGGTGGGGCTGTGGTGTCAGTTTTAGCAAGTGGGGGGTGTCTGTCAATTACACTCCCTTTAAGAAATTATATATAAATATATTTTGTTATGTTGGTAATGTCTCCTAACATGGTTATCTTTGGCGGACACTTTGGACTTTGTTACCATTTTAGTAAGCAACATGTTCTTTGAGTCTCTTCTCATTCAAGTCACAAAAAAAAAAGAATAATAAAGTGTTAAAATATTTGCACCATTCTTCAACCTTTTCTCTCTAACTAGCCTTGTTTTGTGGGAAAGATTCGGTCATACAAGGAAGGAAATTACTCTCATATCACATTCTCTTCTTTCTTTTATCATCCAAATTTCTAGTTGGTAGTGGAATATAGGAATTGGATTCTAATAGGGAAAGGAACATCTTTGGTCAAGATGAAGTTTATGAAACTTGGATCTAAGCCTGATTCTTTTCAGACTGATGGAGATAATGTCAGGTATGTGATTAGCTTCCTCTCTTCTCAGATCAGTTCTCTCTTGCTTAGAAATTATCTGTTGTGTGGTTACTATTATAATTGATGATTTGTTCTTTTTGATTTCCCTTCAAATCCATTGGTTTGTTTCCTTTGTTCAATTTTGATCTTATTCTCTTAATAGTTCTATAGATTGTAGGATGAGGTTGCTGGCAGGGGCTCATAATCTGTTAGCCACCTGCTAACTTGATTCTTCAATACAGAACCTGTCAAGGCCTGGGACAGTGGCCAGGTGGTCTTGGCAGGGTTATTTTATTCAAATGCAGAAGAAAAGAACTCATACACTGATGCACTAGCACCTCCACTGATATCTAATCAGTCATCTAACATGGTTATCAATTCAATGCCTTCACCATTGTCTAATACCCCTTTATATAATAGGGGTACAGAGCACTGATTACTAACAGTCTCTTAACAACCTTCTAACTAACTAATAACTACTATAACTAACCTATAACCTCAATAACTAACACATAACAGATTATTAATCAATCAGGGTACATATTAGTTGCTAGGTCTTACTGACAATAACTTATTTCTTATTCTTTCTGGCATACACTTTGAGGGGTCTAACATAATCTTCTTTTTTTTTGTTACAAATTTGTTTCATCTCTAATTCCTAGTACTATTTTGCTTCTCTGTCTTACTCAAAATGAGGATGGATATGTTTGAAGTCCTAGTTTTTATCAGTAAAGGACATGCAATCAATCTCTACGTTTGTCCCCCACAATTGGTTGCATTGGCAATTTCAGCGCATGGGGATACCGGCTCCCGGATTCAAACCTTAGTGTATCCATTGGAGAGTGTGTGTGGTATTTATTTGTCATTTCGTGTAAGCTGGCAAAAAAATAATCTCTAGGTTTATTTTTGGACATGTTAAAGTTAATAGGTGGAGCAGAGGTCAGTGGTATCTTCCTGATATTTGCTGAATATGTGGGGTTTCTTCTCCCTTAACTCCAACAAGACCCTTCCACCTCACTAGGCTCCAATAAAAAAACAAAACAAAAGCTAACCTTCTCACTCATTGGTGTTAATTTCTCTGTAGATGTTAAGTGACAATTGGATGTATTACCAGATAGTGTTTATTTGGATATAATATCTCACTCATTAATCCCTATTTAATTTTAATTTTTTTCATTTTTAGTCCTTAACCAACCCAAAAATTATGAGTTTTTAGTCTATGGTGGGAGACTAAACATACTTTTTGTTAAATTTAGGGGCTAAACACAAATAAAACTTAAATAAAGAGTAAATCAACAAAAGGTACTTTTTTTAGCGAACGAAAACATATTTAACCCTTTCTAAAAAGAATTTGATTTTCAGCTTCCAATATAGTTTTTACATGGATCTAATTTGATTGACTGAAAATGGTAAGCATTCAACACTTTTAAGTTTTAACACCCTCTTTGTAGTTAATTTGTGCATGCCAGAATATCTGCTATTGCTTGTTATACTGCAGTGGGTTCAATATAGTTCTCTCAGTATTTTATTTTCTTCTGGATTTTGTTCATTTCATTCAAAATTAATGCCAACCAGCATATATTTGTCCAGGTATGTAGCAACTGAGTTGGCGTCTGACGTAGTCATCAGTGTTGGAGACGTAAAATTTTATCTACATAAGGTAAAATTTCCAACTAGAACATTCATTTTGTAATTATTGTACACAATTGGTCTGTTTAAGTTGTTCATGCTTGCTACACTAGTTTGTTTGTTTGGATTAAGGGTTACATTATTCTTTCGGCTGCTGATCATATCTTTACCTGATCAATATTTGCAGTTTCCGCTTTTGTCCAAAAGTTCACGCTTACAAAAGTTAGTTTCGAACACGGACGAGGAGAACAACGAAATTCACATCCATGACATACCTGGAGGACCAGTTGCATTTGAAATATGTGCTAAGTTCTGTTATGGTATGATAGTCACTCTAAATGCATACAATGTGGTTGCAGCTCGCTGCGCAGCTGAGTATCTCGAAATGTATGAAACGGTTGAGAAAGGAAATCTTATCTACAAGATTGAAGTTTTCCTCAACTCCAGCATTTTCAGGAGCTGGAAAGACTCAATTATTGTTCTTCAAACAGCCAAGTCTCTTCTTCCTTGGTCAGAAGAACTTAAAGTGGTGAGTCATTCCCTTGACTCGATAGCTACGAAAGCTTCGATGGATACATCAAAGGTTGAGTGGTCATACACATATAACAGGAAAAAACTCCCGTCCGAAAACGGGAACGATCCACATTGGAACGGTATGAGGAAGCAACAAATGGTTCCAAAGGATTGGTGGGTGGAAGATCTCTGTGAGCTTCAACTCGATCTCTATAAGCGAGTCATGTCAACGATAAAAACCAATGGAAACATTTCTGGGGAAGTAATTAGTGAAGCTCTAAGTGCTTATGCTTCTAGAAGATTGCCTGGTTTCAACAAAGGTGTGATCACGAGTGGCGATATTACGAAGAATAGATTGTTGTTAGAGACCATTGTGAGTCTACTGCCAGCAGATATTGGCAGTGGCTCTTGCAGTTTCCTGCTGAAGTTATTAAAAGCGGCTATTCAATCGGATTGTGAAGTATTCGTGAGATCTGAACTGATGTGTAGAATCGGCCAGTGCCTCGAAGAGGCTACAATTGCTGATCTTTTGATTTGTGAGCCAGATGGTGGAACAATGATTTACAGTGTTGAAACTGTGCAGAAGCTAGTTGAAGAGTTTGTAGCACATGAAAAGCAATCTCAGAATGAATCCCTTTTGGAAGATGAATTGCAGGAAATGAGAAGCCCCAGGATGGTATCAAATTCTTCTAGAAAGATAAAGGTAGCAAAACTGGTAGATGGATACCTTGCTGAGATTGCACGCGATCCTAATTTGCCGGTTCCGAATTTTGTGAATATTGCTGATTTGGCATTGAGCTTTCCTAGATCATCTCATGATGGCCTTTATCGCGCCATTGACACGTATTTAAAGGTTAGTTCTTCGTACTTAAGTTAGATTACAGCTCTGTGATTATGCACATCTTGTTACTTTCACTCCTTCAATTATAAAAAATAAAGATATTTATAAAGTCGTAGTAAAAAATAGTGATCATGTTATGCAGGAACATCCCAGTATCAGCAAAAGCGAGAGGAAAAGAATATGTAGGTTAATGGACTGCAAAAAGCTGTCAGCAGAAGCTTGCATGCATGCAGTACAGAACGAGCGGCTACCTTTACGTGTCGTTGTGCAGGTTCTCTTCTTTGAGCAGTTAAGAGCATCAACGACATCATCAGGAGGAACCAGCACACCTGATCTACCGGGGTCTATCAGGGTGTTACATCCCGGTGGATCTAATGAGAGCTCAAGGTCTACTACAACAAACACAGAAGAAGAATGGGATGCTGTGGCAACAGCAGAAGACATAAAAGTTCTGAAAGGCGAACTCGCAGCACTAAAATTATCAAGTGGAGGTAGTGACAGAAACAGCAATGATAGTGGTAAAGGAAATACTGAAAAAGTTGCCACTAACAAAATGAAAGGTTTCCTCATGTCAAAGAAGATATTCTCTAAGATTTGGTCTAATAAAGAAAGAAATGGAGAGATTACTAGCTCTGATACTTCTGAAAGTCCAGCTTCTACAGTTGTGGAGGAAACAAAATCTACACCATCTAGAAGTAGGAGACATTCAGTGTCTTAAAACTTTTGTTTTTTTGTTGTTGTTGCTAACTTCAAGCACTGTTCAAATTGTTGTATAATCGTTGTCTCACTTTGGTAGTATTAGGAGATAGAGCTTACTTTGACATCTTTCTAGCTGATTCTTCAATAGAGCTCTTTGCAAATGATGGCATAAAGTATGAAGGTCATCTTTTGTTGTTTGTAGCTATATATATATATATATATATATATATATATATATATATATATATATATATATATATATATATATATTACCCCTACGAGAGAGTAACTTCCAATCAGCTAGCCATTATTGGTGTTTATTAGATTAGAGACGAGCTCAACAAGTGACCCGGTTTTGTTGTACTATAATGAGAAGGTTTAAGATAAAAGAGGTTAACTTAGAATCAACTGCTTTTGCTTTTTTACGTAATCCAACTTCATTTCATTCATAACAATGTTCTAAAAATAGATAAATTCGTTTAATCAATTTCGTAGGGACAATATGGGAATAAAAAAATGGTGGGAGTATGGGGTATAACGGTGGGGTATAAAAAACTGTGAGAATGGGGTATAATCAAATTCGTTTATTAGATTTTTTTTTTGGTTGAAAATTCGTTTATCTTTATATCCAATTCCAATATGTTCCTGCAGTTGAAATTGCAGCTAGAAATGCACAAAGTACTTGATTATACCCCATGTGTGTGGTAGGGCCCTCAGATACAACATGCAATTTATTATTCTTTTCACTCAAATTTGTATTCTATTGTGCTACAACCAATGGAATGCTAATATAAATAAGTTGCGGGTCCCACTTTTTCTTTTATCTATATTGTTGTGTTAACAATATAAATTACTACACGTCAAAAAAAAAAAACAATATAAATTACTAAGTGGTGTTAAAAAATAAATTTAGGTACGTAACAAAGTACGTAAAGCGTAATACTAAGTAGTGTTTTTCAAGGTACTTTAAACTCTATAAAGAAAATTAAATTGGGTACTTTAGCGTCTAGAAATTTTTTAGATATTTAAATAGCCAATGTTCATTCCTAAATAACCAATTTGTAATAAAAAATTATATATTTTTTGACAAACTACGTAAAGTATGATGCTAAGCAATGTGTTGTGTGGTGTGTTTGGTAAAAAGTTTAACTGTTCAAATACTCAAAGTTTGTTCCTTAATAACTGATTTTATGAAGAAAAAAATAATTATGTGATAAAATACATAAAGTGCAACGTTGGACAGTGTATTTTGGGACACTTAGAGTCCAGAAATTTTTTTAGATGTTTTACTACGCGAAGTTTGTTCCACAAAAACAAGTTGTAACAAAAACATATATTTTGGTGACAAATTATGTGAAGTGAGATACAACTTACCACTTTAAAAAAAAAAGTTTATTTTTTATATTTTATCCGTATATTTGCATTTCTTCTTACGTTTATTTCTTGCGAGTACTCGCTCTGAACTATCCCCCTTTTTTTGTTTTATTGGTGGTTTTCATCAAACCTTTCATGATGTTCATGTGTTTCACTTTGTATTTGTGTTGTCATCTTTATTTTAGTCGTTTCGCAACAACAGGTACTAGAAGTATACTTACATCGATGTTTACATTTTTATCCTTTTTTGTATTTATTTGATGAATGTGCACTATGTTAAATTATAGTAATATAATTTAATTTTTATTTTTAGTTATTAAATTATATATTTTACAAACCAACAAACACCGTTAGCTCAATGACATGTTTGTATAAAGTTTGTATGACATGAATTGTCTAGCTTTGCATTTCCTAGCACTAATTATGCATGTTCGTGATTCGGTTATAATTTGTAATTATCATGATATTTCCTAAGTTTAACAACGAAAATGAGCAAAGGTCCGTGCATGTTGCTAAAATTTTACAAATTTTATTGTAAATAGTATCTTAGAAAATGATTTTTGGAATCATATTTGTCTTAACCTTTCAGAAATTAATTAACTTTTATCCATTTTCTCCTTTTACTTTTTAAAATCATATTCTTCTCAATTTGAACTCCAGGAACATTTACAATAAAACCCCATCGTATTCTTTTAACTTTGTATAGGTGTTTCTATTTTACGTGCCCACATATTTCACTTTCTATTTGCGTTCCTTTTATTTTGGTAATTTCGGACTAATTAACAGGTATTAGAAGCATATTTACATTGGTGTATATTATAATACTGTTCCGATAGTTGTAGACATCATTTATAGTATAACAATATTAATCATTAGTAATAATAATATAATAAATTTTGTCAAAAAGAAATATAATAATAGTAGTATTCCTTTTTTTAAGAGATAAGTGCATTTTAAAAGGGCAAGCAAGACTAACATTCTTACTTATCTATAAACCATCGGTATCTTTTAACTTTTTACACTCATTTCATTTTCTCAAAATTATTCATAGAGAAGTATAACTAAAAAAAGGCAATTAATATTTCATAGGTTAATAGGTTTTTAATAGATGAAATTTGGATGGGCTCATTTTGGTAAAAAATGAAAGGCGATACATATTAGTATGTTTGTTAACATTTATTTTTAATTGGTAAATCTTCTTATTCAACCTATAGTTGTAATTTAATTTTTATTCTCAATTATTATACGTACTATATATTTTACAAACAATATTGTTGGCTAATAATATAAGCTATCCTAAGGCGCTACGGTGCATACAAGTTCGATTTACTCATCAGCCCAAATCAATATTAGTATTTAATTGAAAGCATTGTGATATTACGTGAGTAGCTTGAATTGATATAAACTAAAAAAATTATATATTTTGCACAAGTCATATTTATTCGACCCCTTCTAACCATCCAATTTTTGTTCTTAAAAATGTTGACATTCACTTTTTTAATAATTAAATTGTTTTTTATAATAATCATTAAATTGACCCTTTCAGGCGGCCACATGGTACCATGAACTTGTCTGCAACTCCTCATGGTTATCGCGTTCGTTAGAGGTGAGCAAAGGACGGGTTGTACGCGTCTCTAACCTGGCCCTAGATTTTTACAGGGTAATTTTTTTGACCCTAACCCATCATTAGCCCCGAATAAACCCGATGTTCTTTGGGACAAATTAGGACCGAGTCTATTTAGGACGAGATCGGGTTGACCCGAAAGACAATTTGAAACAAAATTATAAAGTGATCACCCAAATATGACTAAAAACTATAAGTGAAAAATTGAGTTTTTTTTAGCATTTTACCATGTATTCAACTCAAAACATGACTTTTACAATAATATTTTACAAAGGCTTCAACTTAAACTAAAATAGATTTTAAATTTGTTTATAAAAATCTCATTAACAACGTAATAGAGTTAAAAATTAGTAGTGATGGGTGACTATGGGATGGGTTGGGACGAGTTATACCTAACCCTAAACCGTCCCTAAATTTGGCCTGGCCAATTTTTTAGACCCTATAAACCCGTCCTTAGACCCGAACGAACCCTATTTTTTGCGGGTTAAATGGGACGAAGACGGGACGGGTCTTAGGGTTGGAACGGGTCTTGCTCACCCCTAGTGTTCGTGTCTAAGCCAATCTTGGTATTTCTCGAGTAAGGTTGGATACAGTCGCTCAAACCTAACGCTAAGTTCATCTTTCAAATTAAACGTACACTTTGTGACCCTTAGGGTTATATGTCAGCGTATTGTTGAATGTTCATCGCATATCAGATGCAAATTCCATGAATGAATTGAAAGAAGGCAACCCGTGCGGAGCACGGGTGTTAGGACTAGTTAGATTAAACTGAATGTAAAACTGTGAGTTTGGGCTGTTGGTTCAAGTGGCCAGCCCATGATGAGGTGTAGCTATGAATTGATGATCACACCCCCTTCTTTTCCTAATGTATTTCTATTGCTATACAAATCTAACAACTTAGATTAAACTGAATGTAAAACTGTGAGTTTGGGCTTTTGGTTCAAGTGGCCAGCCCATGATGAGGTGTAGCTATGAATTGATGATCACACCCCCTTCTTTTGTATTTCTATTGCTATACAAATCTAACAACTTAATAAATATGACATTTTCTTTTAATATGTTACCATCAAATACAATTCATCAATCATCATATTTACACAACAATTACCATTGCCGCAAAATTCCTTTAAAACATATTTATAATCTTATTATTAAATAAATCATTAACAATTAAGTTAGTACAAATACAATCGTAAGACTTCACTTTAATTATGTCTCGAGGGTGGTAAAATACGCGTAAGTGTTATGTGGATGTGGTGACTAGAATTTAAATTCGTTATGTACGCTCCAGTTTCCCCCACCCCATACCTCCACCCCAACCATTTGTACTAAGAATATAAATTATAAAGCAGATTATTATAGATGTCCTGGTTCACATCTTTTGGACCACGAGGTAACATTAATCAGAGCATTATTACTTCCAAAGCCAAAATCAATTTTACTCGAAAGCATATATATAAGTCAAAAGTAATTTTATGTATTTAAAATAACTTGCCTCTCCTAAGACGAAAAGTGAATCTAAGCCTCACCAGATAATAAACCATACAATTTTGTAAAATGTTGGTAATCGTATTATTGGTGCGCAATATCCATTGGTTTTGCTAGTGATAAATTTATACTGGGCAATCTGACTAACCAGGTGTATATCCGACTTTTTGGGTCTGTATGGTTCTCCCCTCTCAACATTCACACCCGAAATTCGAACCTGAGACCTTAAGGTGGGATCTGAGTCTAGTTAGCACTGAAATAAAAATTTCTTAGGTTATAAACCTATGCGTTTTTAAATTTTATGTTTAGTGAATGAATTTTATGTTTAAATTATGTCTAGTGAATGAGTTTCATTCTTTTTATAGTTAATAATTATTTTCTTGTTGCATATTATTTTCAATTTATCCTTTCATTTTATAATTACTTGGTTATAATTTCTCTGTTTATTTTGTTGGTCTGCAGATGAGCTGACGAAGAGCGTAGGTTATAATACCCATTTAAAGACAAATTTTGTGTCTATCTCTTTTTGATCTAACTATTGTAAGTTAGTCCGAAATTTTTCAGTAAAAACAGAATTTGGTCTGAGAATTGTTGGCTATAATTCTCGTTCGAAGACATATTCCGTTTCTGTCGCTTTTATCTAACTATTAATAGTTAGCTCTTTTATTTCAGTATCTATGAAGTGTTCATATTTCTTTTTCTCTTTCTTAATATAATAAAATCAAGACATAGAACCTATTTGATTAAAAAATAAAAGCTGATGAAGAGACAAGTATCATCTTAAACTCATACAAAGTGGAGATTTCGAGTTCAATCCTCATAACCACAAAAAATACCTTGCTTAGCAACCAGTTGTGCTAGACTTTGCAGGTAAAATTAATGTCTTCCATTATATAATTATCAAACTCTTAAAATGTAGAAAGTAAATATAAGTTGTTAAGTATGAGACGATGCATAAATAAATTAATACTGTCTAATTTTGACTTTAAGTTTATAAGTATATACTATTTTTCACATTGTCCTGTCCTTACACCCAAACCAGTTAAACCTAGACATGGAGCGATCACGGCAATTACCTATCAACTTACCTTTCTTTTCCTTAGGAAAAAAAATCACGTTTCAGTTTTCTGTCTCGCCTTTTCATTGGCCATCACTTTCCTTCATGGCTGTTTCTGTCTCTGACCTATTCTAGGAGAAGGAGCTTTCACACCTAATATATGTTTAATTAGTGACAATTAGGCAAAGACTAATTAGTATGCATGCTCGAATCGAACCATATGCCTAACAATTCCACACGTATATTATATATAATTGACTAATGCCCTATGAGTGTGTGTGTTTTTAATGATAGGATAACAAAAATCAAACATTTCTCTGGGTTCGTTGAACTTGTACTGCCCAAATGACAAGTCTTGGTGTAGTGTTAAGTCAGTCAATTCACTACTTGTTTTTTTTTCTAGGAGATGCGGAAAGACAAGGATTGCTTGTGCGGTTATCTTGTTTGTTTTTTAATGTTAATAATGTCAAATATATAGTTCCAGTTACAGGTGGAAAGTTTTGAACCTAACACTAGACAATTTTAATATTGGAAAGTTTGAACTGCATGCATTGGCTGATTAAGAAGAAAACCGGTATATCTTGTGAGAGTACTATCATTGCCTGATTAAGAATAAGAAGAAAACTATCATGTGAGAGTACTTGACGATTATATTTTTCTTTTATTGTGAAGACTTAAATGAATATGTTTCATGTGGACTTTATGTTTGGCAGGATCCGGCTGAATGAATTAGAGAGAGAAAGAATAAGATAATGATTTCTTTGTTTTTTATGTGGTGTGATTGTTTCTTTTTTACACTTCAGTATAGTAAAATTGACCTATTTTCACAGACTTTTTAGTACAGAAGGCAAAAAATCTGCACTCGCAAATATCTGTGGATAAAATCCAACGAAGGTGCACAGGACAGGTAGCTTAATAGCTACACGGGAGGTAAAATAAAAAGATAATTTAACTACTTGTTAATGGATAGAAAGCCAGATGTAATAGTATATGTGTATCCGTCAGTAAATTACTAAAATACTCCAATACTTTAATAGAAGAATTAAGAAATTCTATGTTTGATAGATGTGTGTATTCACATTTTTAATATAAATGCATTTTTAAAAAACATTTATGATATATGTGGGGTGATTGCTCCCATACCCATTCTATAATGGAGGGGGTATCATACCTTCCTTACTTGTTCTAATTTAATTGGGTCATGTGTCACTTGTATTTCATATCATTTTTAAGATGTAATTTTTAAAATATACCCAAATCTTTAGAGTAATTATGTTAGACCCTAATTCTTCATACAAATCACACCAAAATCCTATTTGTTTCAAAATCAAGTTTTGTGACCCATTAAAATAGAATCGTCTCTTTCAACGTCTATCTTCTTCTTTTTCTCCCTCTTTTCTCACTGCGTCTCTCTTCTTCTTTTCTGTTTCTCTCTTTTGAGAGTTGTGTTGTGGCTGAAAACAGTCTTGCAAAAAAACAATCTTTCATATCTCTTTGAATAGTCTTGCAAAAAACGATTCTATTTTAATGGGTCACAAAACTTGATTTTGAAACAAATAGGGTCTTGGTGAAATATGAAGAATTAGGGTCTAACATAATTACTCTAAAGATTTGGGTATATTTTGAAAATTACATCTTAAAAGTGATATGGAATACAAGTGACACATGACCCAAT
Source organism: Astragalus glycyphyllos (assembly GCA_963573325.1). Taxonomy (NCBI): domain Eukaryota; kingdom Viridiplantae; phylum Streptophyta; class Magnoliopsida; order Fabales; family Fabaceae; genus Astragalus; species Astragalus glycyphyllos. Next base: position 85,745,363 of record OY754308.1, on the reverse strand, counting down.
TAAATTAGGACAAGTAAAAAAGGTATGATACCCCTCCATTATAGAATGGGTATGGAAGAATTTACCTATATGTGGATATCGGCAGATACACATGGATACTGGAACATTTGCTAAATACCCACATAGCGGATACCTGCACAAATATATGGAAAGGGCACTGGGCACATATGTGGATATCATTTTAATCCAATGGGGCGAATAGCAGATGAGCACAATCCGTGTCCGTGGATATCCGTTGACATCTCTAGTTTTTTGTTACGGTCAAAAACTGTTGATGAAGGTATTGCAAGATGGATAAAGGCTATATTGACATTCTAAAATTTGTGGGTAAAGATACTGATCGAGTAGTGGGTAAAATAAATGATTTTGATCCCCTCGTTTCCATTCTCCATAAATTTTCCTCCATCCTCTCTATTTTTCTCTTAATTTCATTCTCTCTCATTATTAAAAAATTATAAATAATGATGAGAGAAAATGAAATTAAGAGAGAGATAGAGGACAGAGGGAGAGTGGAAGGAGATAATCCAAAGTGGTAAAATAAATGTCCAATCTACATTTAGCTATCGACGTCGCTTACGTTTGATGATAGTTTTTTGTGCATAAAACTCGAGTTTTTTTAGTGTTAAATAAATAGGAAAAATTACACTAGAGATCCTTTAAGTTATTTAATTGTAACAAGTTGGTACTTTAAGTTTTTACGTACCACTTAGGTCCTTTAAGTTACACAACGGGTACACCTTTAGTACTTTTTTCATTTTTCATTACAAAAAACCCAAGTTGACATTAATAGAGCTGGCGTGGCTATGACGGAGGCTACGTGTCATCTATCTGGTGATAATTTGATCATTTAAGACTACTGTCATGTAACAATTTGGTACTTTCAACTTTTTTAAAAAAAAAATGGTTCATCTTCTTTTTCATTTAAGTTAAAAGGACCAAATTATTACATGACGGTAGTCTTAAATGACCAAATTGTTATGAGACAGATGACACGTAGGCTCCGTCACGACCGCGTCAGCTCTATTAGTGCCAACTTGAGTTTTTTGTAATGAAAAATGAAAAAAGGACCAACGGTGTACACATTATGTAACTTAAAGGACATAAGTGGTACGAAAAAAACTTAAAAGACTAACTTATTACAATTAAATAACTTACTGGACCTCTAGTGAAATTTTGCCAAATAAATATCACATGAAATTTTGTAAAACACGACATATTCTGAACCGTTGATTTTAATCTAACATTATAATCAAGTTTTTTCTTTTTGAAATAAACAAAAGTTCACCTAGGTATAATGTATGTGAGTGTCGGCACACGCTAATAGAGGTGCTCACGGGTCAATTAGATCGGATTTTTCTAAATATGTTGCCCTGACCGACTAATTTACTTGGTTTGGGTAAGTTCCCGAACTAAACAAGCTCGATATTGGACGAATTGGTTTCGAATTGGGCTCACAGTTCATACACCAAAATATTAATTTTTAAAATATAAAAAACTATACTTTTTTAATATTTCAAAACTCTTAATAGCCAAAAAGAAAACTCTAAAGTTTATAAAATATACCAAATTATTCAAACTCCAATTCATCAATAGTCATCCAATCCAAAGGATTAGAATGTTATAACTTAATCATAAATTATAGAGGTTAAAAAGTCTAAGTATATAGCATCTTGTCCTTTTAAAATATTCTTTCAATTTACTAAGTCAATTGGTGGTATGTTTAAAAGAAAAACTTGGTGGTTTGATTTAGATGGTCGGTTTCGCGAGATTGTTTTTTAAACTTTGTGGCTTGAACCAAATTACTGTGGGTAAGTATATGGGTTGATTCAAGTTTAGCTTGAATTAATTTAATTTAACTAAGCTAAAATAATAATATGTCTTTGTTTCGTTTGTCATTCTTCGGTCACTCCTGAGTAAGGATATGACATTTTGACAACCTTCCTAATCAGAAAAAGCAATATAGTTTTCAAATAATGGAAGTAGGTATACTAGGTATCTGGTCAATTCCATCTACTCTTTAAATCAAGTTCTTTGACTTTGAAAATTAGCATGTTATCCTTCCTTAAATACGGTATAAATATTTCAAAGCCATACTTTTTAATCTATGTCGTAACAAGAGCTAAATGGCAAACCCATTAATCCAATAGCAAACTAATGATAGGGAGAAGGATTAGAATGGAATTAGCATCTTAAAAAGGAGCATATAATATAGTTTTATAATAAATTGTTAACTCAATCATAATCGGTTTAATCTAATCACCAAAAAAATAATCGATTTATCCCATTACATCCCACTTAGTAAATTTTGGGTGCTAACAAATGACCCCATTTTTGCGTTGTCATCTAGACGGGAAACGGGTAGATATGGCAACGCAAAAAACAACTAAAGGGTGGGTGATAAGTCCAAAAATAGAGTGTTTTTAATGTTAATTTGAATAAATATTGTGGGAATTTAGTTCCATTATTGAACTATTTTACTACAAGTTATTAGTTTTATTTTCAGGGATTACAATTGAAGAAAGAATGAACATTGCATGAAGAATAGGCCAAGAATCAGAAGAGAATAAAAAAGGGTGTAAAGCAAGGAAGAATAGTGCAAAGCAAGGAGAAAAATAGTGCCAAGATACAAGGAATATTGCATGGACCAGGCCACAACTCGTGCTCAACCGAAAAGCCAAGGAATTTTAGCCATAAATGTTGCACGACCCGTGCTAATGTTGCACGACCCGTGCAGACCTTAAAATCTCCAGTTTCGCTTGTTTTCTCACTTAGCACGACCCGTGCCAATGTTGCACAGACCGTGCAAACTCTTCAGGACCCAGAAAACAGTTTCAAAACTGTTTTCTTTCTCTCTTTATGGTCTTTATTGTATTTGATGCAAATTGATCAGCTTGTCTACTGATCCTAGCCTATAAATAGGACCTTATTTCAGTTGTAATCTTACCTTAGCATACTTGTAATCTCACTCCAAAGTTTAATCTAAGTTCTTGCAATTCTCTTTAGCTTTTGCTCTTTTATTTTCATGTTCTTTACTTTCTTGCTTTTATAATTTCTGTTCTTTATTTTTCCAGCAACTTTACATTCAGCAATTTATCGCTTTATTTCAATTCCCGTCATTTACATTACGCAATTTAGATTTCAATCATTTACAATTATGTTTCTTTATCTTATTGCAATTTATCTTCTAAGCATGAGTGAGTAGAAATATGGTCTTGGGTTATTGGGAGTAATCACAATGATAGGTCCCTAGTAATTCCAAAGACTATTCTCCACTCCAATTGTTTTTCTAATTCTAATCTATTTTCATTATACCTCAATCTTATTTTTAACATTAGAGTGAAGTACCAAGAGGTGAAATTCTATGTTCGACCTATGAAAATAGACAAGAGAATTAAGATATGAGAATAATCCTAATTCTCTTGAGGTATTTAAAAGGTTTTGTTCTTAAAGGGTTTTGCTAACTTTCAACCATGAGAATAGGATTGAAAGTTAGATCAAAACACATCATTTTACTTTGAAAGAAGACTATGATTACATTTGTTACCTTGCCTTTAGAATATATTACTTTTTGTGAGTTGGAGGATAGTTAAAGAGTTACATGGGTTCTCATCATAGTGATGAAACTAATACCCCGAGATTCTTTACATTCCTGAATTTAATTTAATCAAAAATCTCTTCTTCAAATCATTCCTTTCAGCTAATCACCATCAAAAAATTAGATTGGTAATCACAAAAACTCCCTGTGGATCGATACTTTTTATTACACGATCGAACCGTGCACTTGCGGTCTATCAAGTTTTTGGCGCCGTTGCTGGGGAGTAGTGATATTAATCAACCTTTTGGTACCGGTTAGACTGAAAATTTCTGTTTTCTTTTATTGTTACTTTTTCTCTTCTTCTTTGAATGCGAATAGCACACAGTTTCGGAGAAATTGTTGAACCAATTCCTGAAATCGAAAGATACCTTCACCAAAGAAGAAGAGAATTGCGCAATAACCAAAGAATGGCTGCTAATCCAAACCGTACTCTTAAAGAGTATGCTACGCCTTCTACGACTGAGCCACGTGTAGTTATTGTGCATCCTAATATTGATGCAAACAATTTTGAGCTTAAACCTTCTCTACTTTCTATGGTCCAGCAGAACCAATTTTCAGGTTCAGCTACTGAGGACCCAAATCTTCATCTTTCAATCTTTCTTGAATATTGTGGTACTCTCAAACTAAATGGAGTAACCCCTGAGACCATAAGACTAAAGCTTTTCCCTTTTTCACTAAGGGATAGAGCTAGAGCATGGTTACATTCATTACCAAATGAGTCTGTTACTACATGGGATCAACTAAAGCAAGCATTCCTTGCTAGATTTTTTCCCCCAAGCAAAACCGCACAAATGAGGAATCAAATCACACGATTCACTCAAAATGAAGGGGAATCTCTTTATGATGCTTGGGAGTGTTTCAAAGAAATGCTACGGCTATGCCCCCATCATGGACTAGAGAAGTGGTTGATCATACACACTTTCTATAATGGTTTGCTTTACACTACAAAAATGACCGTGGATGCTGCTGCGGGTGGAGCTCTAATGAACAAGAACATTGAAGAGGCTTATGCACTAATTGAAGACATGGCTCAGAATCACTACCAGTGGACAAGTGAAAGAGCCATCACTACTACACCTCCATCAAAGAAAGAACCAGGTAAGTATGAAGTTTCTGCTCTTGATCATTTAGCTTCTAAGGTAGACGCACTTTTCCAAAAATTTGAAAAACTTAATGTTAATGCTGTCTCACCTTCTTCTACTCCTGTTGTACCTCCTTGTGAAATATGTGGTGTTGTTGGTCATACCGGTGTTGAATGTCAACTAGGAGTGTCTGCTAATGGTTCTGGGCAAGTTAATTATGCTCAAAAGGGGGATCCTTTTTCAAATACTTATAATTCTGGATGGAGGAATCATCCAAATTTTTCATATAAAAATCCTCCAGCCAATCCCTCTTTCCAACCAGCAGCAAGAACACCCCCTGGTTTTCAAAATAATCAAAGAGCTCCTCAAAAATCCAATTTGGAAACTTTATTAGAAAATTTTGTGATAACACAAACAAAGCAAAATGAAGAATTTAAAAACCAAACTGGATTTTTGAATGACTCTCTCATAAAATTAACATCAAAAGTGGACTCTATTTCTACTCACAACAAAATGTTAGAAACTCAAATTTCCCAAGTAGCTCAACAAGTTGCTTCATCCTCTAGGTCCTCTGGAATTTTTCCAGGGCAGCCTGAACCCAATCCTAAAGCCCAAGAATGCTGTCACCCTTAGGAGTGGAAAACAATTAGAGGAACCAAAGGAAACTAATGAGAAAAATGTGAGTGAGGAAGAAGAACCACAAAATGAGAGGGTAGAGGTTGAGGTAGAAAAAGAAAAAGAAACACTTTATGTACCACCACCACCAAACAACCCTAAAATACCATTCCCACAAAGGTTTGCCAAATCAAAGCTTGATGAGCAGTTTAAAAAATTTGTTGATTTGTTGAAAAAGCTCTACATTAACATTCTTTTCACCGATGCACTGTCTCAAACGCCATCTTATGCAAAGTTTTTGAAAGAAATTTTATCTAAGAAAAGAAAGATAGATGACAATGAGACAATAGCTTTAACTGAAGAATGTAGTGCTATTCTTCAAAACAAACTGCCTCCAAAGCTTAAAGATCCTGGTAGCTTTTCCATCCCTTGTGTCATTGGAAGTGAGACTATTAAAAGAGCCATGTGTGATTTAGGGGCTAGTGTGAGCTTAATGCCCTTATCCCTTTGTGAGAGGTTAGGCATAGGAGAGTTGAAACCTACAAATATGACCTTAACATTGGCTGACCGTTTCACTAAATATCCAGCTGGTATTCTTGAGGATATTCTTATTAAAGTAGGAGAAATTTTTATTCCAGCAGATTTTGTTGTGATGGAAATGGAGGAGGACTCCCAAGTTCCAATTCTTTTGGGGAGACCTTTCCTTGCTACTGCAGGGGCCATAATTGATGTTAAGCATGGTAAGTTGGCATTCAATGTAGGTGAAGAAAAGATTGAGTTTGAACTTGCTAATTTGATGAAGAGTCCTTCAATTCAGGACTCTTGTTGCATGATTGATGTTGTTGACCATTGCGTGAAAGAGTTCTCTTTAGCACCATCTTCAAGCGATGGTTTGGAAGAATGTCTGATTAACAATGCAGGTAAAGAATTAACTGAAGATGCCCAAGTCTATGCACAATTGTTGGATGAGAATCCTCTTATAAAAGACTTGGATATTGAAGAACTGGTTGAGGAAAAATCTGATTTTCTTCCAATAGAAGCACCAAAGGTTGAATTGAAACCTCTTCCATCATCTCCAAGGTACGAATTCATGGGTTTGACCTCTACTCTTTTCATTACTAACAATACAAACTTGAGTAAGGTGGAAATTCTTGAACTAAAACCCAAACATAATGAATTGAAAGAGAACAAAACCCCACAAAAGATCAAGACTAAAGTGGAAAAACGTGCTCGCCGAAAAGGTGTTTTCACAAAGCCCACATGGGTAGATGATGTTGAAAGAAAAATGTCACATATAGGGGGAAAGATGAATAAACCAAAAATCCTCATGGTCTGGAAAGTTAAAGGGACAAGCATCCCTAGGTTGGATCCAGGATAATGACGATACTCGTCAAGCTAGTGATGTTAAAAGAGCGCTGCCTGGGAGGCAACCCACGGGTTAACGTTGTTTGTCTTTTTGTAGGAAAAATAATCATCACAATGTCTCAAGAAATTCTGGGCCGCCACAATACTTGTGAGCTTTCTTACCCCTTTCATGTTGTTTTTATTGCAAATCATTGAGGACAATGCTTAGTCTAAGCATGGGGGGTATTTACCTTGTTTTGTTTCTTTTCCCTTTAAATTTTTTCGTTTTTTCTGCTATATTTTGTTGTTTTTGCGGTTTTAAGATAGTGAGTCTTGATTTCTCCCATGTATTGAGTTGTTGTTGTTGTTGTTGCTTTCTTGCAAGTTGAATGTGAAAACTTTTTAGCACTTGTTAATAATTGCATTTGAAAAAGAAAAAGAAAATATAGAGCTTAGTCTTTTCTGGGACCACAAAACTGATTTGTATGATAGACTTGTGCTAAATGTAAATGTGAGGCTGTCATGATTGGAAGCTGAGAATTAGCATGTCTGAATTGTACTCTGTGTGAACCAGCTACTAAAATGTGAGATATAGAGCCTTCACAAGGGGATGTTATTGAAATTATATATTTTATCCCCTTTTCTTTGCTGAGTGTATGTTTCTCAAATTGTATCATTCCAGAATTTGTTTGTTGACCGTTTTGAAGCGAAAAATGATTTGCAACATGCGAAAGAATCAGGGGATTTTAGGAATTTTTCTTCAGGCCTCAGAGTTAGTGTTTGCTAAAAATTTCCCTCTAGTTGCCCCTTTGTGCCTATATTTTTATTCCTTTAGCACCCAGAAATGAATTTCTTTTTGTTTTTGGTAAACTTTGGAATCGGATTGGAGCAACTATTGAATTTGCAGGTTTTTGTTCTACATGTCATATCATATATCTCATGGACATAAGCTGGTTGTATTGCCATTTTTCCTCAAAGAAAGAAAAGAAAAATCAATCAAAGAAAAAAAAATATAGAAGTGAAAAAGAAAAGAAAACGAAAGCAAAAAGGGGGAAAATGGCAAAATCAAGGGAAATCAAAAAGAAATGAGTTCACTCAAATCTCAAAGACAAAAATCAAGTCAAAAAGAGTGGGCTCAAATGAATGAAATGAAGAAGAATGGAAGTGGAAGCAAACTTGGAGTCTTAGACAAAAAAAGTGCAAAATTGGTAGAAGCTCCATTTTGATTTCAAAGTTTGCTATCATTGATTTTATTTTTTAGCCATTTGTTTTTCCTCCTTTCTTATTCCCTACCTAACGCTAATACCCCAAGGCCCCTTTACAACCAAATGGATCCCATCTTTCGCGTGTTTGTGAACTTTTTAGTAGAGATATTGGTCAACTTACAAACCTATGGCAATGAACATTTGTTGAAACTTGAGCGAAATATTTCCCAAGTCCCTAAAACACTCAGAGATTGTGAGCGAGTGCCTATGTTTGCACAGTTGTACTTTTCAGGTCATAAGCCTCTAATTGGGCAAACATCTGGCATCTCACTTGTGATATTGTATTTTGTCTATCATATGCCTCTACTTTTGGTGCCTCATTTGGCTAACTTTGTTGATTGCACTTTTTGAGAATGCAGTTACTAACATGTGCTTGCTAGTTTTGATTGTTCTTGCTTGAGGACAAGCAAAGATTCAAGCATGGGGGAGTTTGATAAGTCCAAAAATAGAGTCTTTTTAATGTTTAATTTGAATAAATATTGTGGGAATTTAGTTCCATTATTGAACTATTTTACTACAAGTTATTAGTTTTATTTTCAGGGATTACAATTGAAGAAAGAATGAACATTGCATGAACAATAGGCCAAGAATCAGAAGAGAATCAAAAAGGGTGTAAAGCAAGGAAGAATAGTGCAAAGCAAGGAGAAAAATAGTGCCAAGATACAAGGAATATTGCATGGACCGGGCCACAACTCGTGCTCAACCGAAAAGCCAAGGAATTTTAGCCAGAAATGTTGCACGCCCCGTGCAGAAGCAGCACGATCCGTGCTGGTCAAGTTGGTTGCTGAAAAGTCACTTTTAAAGTGCACCTGAAACATTGCACGACCCGTGCTAATGTTGCACGACCCGTGCAGACCTTAAAATCTCCAGTTTCGCTTGTTTTCTCACTTAGCACGACCCGTGCCAATGTTGCACAGACCGTGCAAACTCTTCAGGACCCAGAAAACAGTTTCAAAACTGTTTTCTTTCTCTCTTTATGGTCTTTATTGTATTTGATGCAAATTGATCAGCTTGTCTACTGATCCTAACCTATAAATAGGACCTTATTTCAGTTGTAATCTTACCTTAGCATACTTGTAATCTCACTCCAAAGTTTAATCTAAGTTCTTGCAATTCACTTTAGCTTTTGCTCTTTTATTTTCATGTTCTTTACTTTCTTGCTTTTATAATTTCTGTTCTTTATCTTTCCAGCAACTTTACATTCAGCAATTTATCGCTTTATTTCAATTCCCGTCATTTACATTACGCAATTTAGATTTCAATCATTTACAATTATGTCTCTTTATCTTATTGCAATTTATCTTCTAACCATGAGTGAGTAGAAATATGGTCTTGGGTTATTGGGAGTAATCACAATGATAGGTCCCTAGTAATTCCAAAGACTATTCTCCACTCCAATTGTTTTTCTAATTCTCGACCTATGAAAATAGACAAGAGAATTAAGATATGAGAATCATGCTAATTCTCTTGAGGTATTTAAAATGTTTTGTTCTTAAAGGGTTTTGCTAACTTTCAACCATGAGAATAGGATTGAAAGTTAGATCAAAACACATCATTTTACTTTGAAAGAAGACTATGATTACATTTGTTACCTTACCTTTAGAATATATTACTTTTTGTGAGTTGGAGGATAGTTAAAGAGTTACATGGGTTCTCATCATTGTGATGAAACTAATAACCTGAGATTCTTTACATTCCTGAATTTAATTTAATCAAAAATCTCTTCTTCAAATCATTCATTTTTGCTAATCACCATCAAAAAATTAGATTGGTAATCACAAAAACTCCCTGTGAATCGATACTTTTTATTACGCGATAGAACCGTGCACTTGCGGCCTATCAGTGGGCGTCATTATGACTGCTAAACTAGCCGTTACACTATTGATTAGTCATGAAACGACCAGTTTAACTTAAACCAATGCAATGAGGTGATGTTTTGCTCGCGTTTAATCATTACCACCATTAGCTATAAATAGCCCTTCTATCAACTGCTGCAAACTCATTGTTACCTTTGCTCACTGTTAACTTTTGAATGATGTATATAATTATTCTTTTGAAGAAATAATTAACAATTAATGTATATAATAATATTACGGTGGGTCACAGTAAGCGAAAGGTAACAACGTATATAATGTGCATAATGTACATAATATATATATATATATATATATATTTTTTTTTTGACAAATATATATATATATATATATATATATATATATATATATATAATGTTAACAAAAGTTAGCAATGTATGTTACCTTCTATATTTCTTCTTCAGCAATTTTAAATTATTTAGCTTCATCAAAAGAATAATTAACATTAAAAAATTTAAGCTGAGTCGTGAAAATTTATTAAAATGAAAACATTTTGTTCTTTACCGTACTTCTGACCTTGGAGGTCGGTCCGAGGTAGTTGGTAGATGTGGTCCTTGATGACGAACGTTCCGGTCGAGGTTGAGGTGTTGGTCCTGCAATGACACTGTGACGATCAAGTCAGTGAGGTAGTCAAACAGAGTATTTTTATGAGTTGAATAGCTTACCATTAATGAGCAATGAATGTGGTATTTATAGACTTTGAATAGTGTTTGACCTAATGATCCTGAACCGTTGGATTTGCTGGTTGCATCTGGATCGTTGAGATGTGGGTTTGTTTTTGTGGATGGGCCGTTAGAGAATGGGCCTTTAGGGGGTGCAAATAGTAGCAGACCAATTACCATAACAGTTGCCCCCCAAGTCTGGTCGTCTGATAGGCGATCTTGACTTTTATAACTCGTGGCTGTATTGCGACCTTGGTTGGACCGAATTGGAAGCGCCCGAGCTTCATCGTTGCCCGATCTTCGTTCTTTGTCGTTTGTATGCTTGCTTGATATTCAATATCGTTTAATGAATGTATTTAAATTTGCAAATCACGTACGTCGTCCTCAGGGCAGTTTACCGAGACTCGGCCCAGATTTAACTCGCCCTTTTGGGATCTTGGCACCTGTGGCCAATGGTCGTTCTGGAAACCTTGGTTCCTGAAAACCAACACTCGTTAAAACGGTTTACCGAGACTCGGCTCGGATCTAACTAGTTTTAAAGAGTTGCGACCTTAACATGGTCGCGGGGAGATCGTAAGATCGGTCCCTGTTCGATTTATCTTTATTGAAAAATAAAGATGTTATGAACGCAGGATTGGAGTCGCGACCTTAACATGGCCGCGGGGAGATCATAAGATCGGTCCCTGTTCGATTTATCTTTATTGAAAAATAAAGATGTTATGAACGCAAGCATGGAGTCGCGACCTTAATATGGTCGCGGGGAGATCGTAAGATCGGTCCTTGTTCGATTTATCTTTATTGAAAAATAAAGATGTTATGAACGCAGGATTGGAGTCGCGACCTTAACATGGTCGCGGGGAGATCGTAAGATCGGTCCCTGTTCGATTTATCTTTATTGAAAAATAAAGATGTTATGAACGCAGGATTGGAGTCGCGACCTTAACATGGTCGCGGGGAGATCGTAAGATCGGTCCCTGTTCGATTTATCTTTATTGAAAAATAAAGATGTTATGAACGCAGGCATGGAGTGTCACTTTAATTGATGAGTGAATCATTACAGCAGGTTGGCACGCCAAAAGGTGGTGTCTTTAGGGAGAAAATTGCCTTTCGAGAAAATGACTCTTGAAGAGATGCAAAGGAGTTCTTAAACATAGTATTTCTTCCGCTTGGTTGCGTTCCAAGTTCGCACAATCGGCTTTCCACTGAGGGTCTCAAGTGAAAAAGCTCTGTTGCCGGTCTTGGATTTGACACGGTAGGGTCCTTCCCAGTTTTGCGCGAGTTTCCCTTGACCGGCGTTCCTTAGTTCGACGTCAGCGAGTTTCCCTTGAAGCACTAAATCCGGAGATCGAAGGCCCGACCGGTGTTAGGATTTTCTCGGTCTTGCCGCTTTCTTCTTCGTTGATGAAGCATTGCGATATTTCGAGAAACTCTTGCAAGGTACTGGGTTCCCACTTGAGGATGTGCTTCCTTAACGGACTTCCAGGGAGCAGCCCTTGGGTCATGAAAAATATCCGGAACGCGTCGTCTAGGTTGCGGACTTGGGAGGCTTCTCTATTGAATCTTTCCATGTAATCTCTCAGAGGTTCGCTCTCCCCTTGCACCACGGACATTAGTACGATCTTGTTTTTGGGTTTACTTTTGGCGAAGTTAAAGTGAACGCTGAACATCTTTGCTAGCTGATCCCAAGTTGAGATGGAGTTCGGCTTCAGGGATCGGAACCACTCCGACGCTAATTTGTCGAGCGTTAAGGGGAAGATCCGGCATTTCATTTCTGCCGGGACGTTCCTATATTGCATGATATGGTCAAACTGGTCGAGATGTCTGTTTGGGTCGTCAGTCCCGTCGTAGGTCTTAATCCTTCAGGTGGTTTTTCTAGGTGCCGAGGGACTCGGTAACTGTCGATATCCTCCGTAAAAGGTCCTTTTCGCTTGGATGTTTGTGCTCGTGGAGGGGTTCGATGACGACGATGAGGGTCGACGCGTCGTGCCTGTTCCTTGGGTGAATTCCCCCTGCTCCTCGACCGCCTACGTGGGGACGACGACGCCCAGGATGAATGTGGTCGTGGCGAGCGATGCCGTACTTGATCATTTCGGGATGGGGATCCATGATTCCTTCTTTTCGGTGGAGATCGGTTCCTCCTACGAGCCGGGTTCCTTCTTTCCAGAGAGTCTGGTTCTGGGGAGCCTAGGTCGGCGATTCCCCGGGCCCGGAGCTCAGCCACCTCTGCTTCAAGTTCGGTGAAACGGAAACTTCTAGCCTGGTTGGCCAACTCCTGCCGGGATAGTAGTTGCACGAGCTGCTGGACTGCGTCGGCCGGAACGGAAAGCGCCGGCGGAGCCGTTACCGGAGGAGGGGGCGGAAGTCGGTTCCTTACCGAACTTGCAGGGATTAGTACGAAGTTGTTGTTCGGATGTTGAAGCTGAGCTTGAGTTGAGTTCGGGACGTCTTGCACATGTCCCTCCGGGGTTTCTTGAGGGACGGTCTCTGGTAGTACCTGCTGACCAGGGTCGGCCACAGGCTCGACTGCCACGTTAGTGGCCTTCGGACGTAGGACCGGAGCCATCGTCGATCAAGGTAAAGGGACGAGGTCTGAGTACTGACCCTCCCACTGAGGTCGCCAATGTTCTTTACCGTACTTCTGACCTTGGAGGTCGGTCCGAGGTAGTTAGTAGATGTAGTCCTTGATGACGAACGTTCCGGTCGAGGTTGAGGTGTTGGTCCTGCAATGACACTCCGACGATCAAGTCAGTGAGGTAGTCAAACAGAGTATTTTTATGAGTTGAATAGCTTACCATTAATGAGCAATGAATGTGGTATTTATAAACTTTGAATAGTGTTTGACCTAATGATCCTGAACCGTTGGATTTGCTGGTTGCATCTGGATCGTTGAGATGTGGGTTTGTTTTTGTGGATGGGCCGTTAGAGAATGGGCCTTTGGGGGTGCAAATAGTAGCAGACCAATTACCATAACACATTTGATTGAAAGGGACAAAATAAATGAGAAGGGGACAAGGAAAATGAAAAGTGGCCTACCAAAAAAGAGGAATATGAGAAAGGGACAAACCCAATCCATTTTTATTTTTTTAAAAATAAAGAATAAAACTTGCATTTCTTCTTTTGGTATTTCAAAAACAAAACAGAAACTAACGAGAAACTAATCTAAAAATAAAATCCCCTACAACGTAAAAAAACAATAATAATCCTACAGAATTTAGACACCGCAGATAAATAACTAGGAGCCATTAAGCTTTTGACTCACGCTTTCCCCATTAAGAAAGATACCAGAAACTCAGTCATGAAAGAAAGTTCGATAGGATAAGGTCCTTGGCTTCGTGCATATTATCAAAAGACAAAAGATATTGGCATGTAAAGGTTTGTTAAAAGTTAGGCTACATATATAAGACATGTCCAAACACAACGATTTTGGGATTCACACGAATTTGATATCACAAATTTCTCCTCGTAAAGCCATATCCTACTATTATTTTAGTTATAAAACTGTAGCATTAAGCATAGATTCCGTTATGGTAAGGACTTTTACTAATTACACCTCCATATATGCGTCTAATTGCACCCACAAGGGCTCAACAACAAAAAGCCCATACCCTAAAACAGATTCATACATCAAGGGTTCAGATCAATCCCTAAGATCGAATGGCTCAGATTCATTGAGTCAAACCCCCACCACACGCTATAAATACAGCATTCAATGCCTCAAGCAATCTCACATTTATTACTCTGCTTGACTACCTCCCTGACTTGAGCATCAAAGTATCATTGCAGGCACAACTCAACTCAGACTGGACATCTAATCGATCAAAGACTTATCCATCAACTACCTCAGACCATCAATTACGGTTAGAAGTACGGTGCAGAACAGATTCCGATATTTAGATTTTATAGAATAAGAATATTACCCATTACACAAATTTTTGAAGGATAGCTAAAAGCTACAAATTCCGAACGACAAAATGTGGGGAATGGAGATATTCCTTCAAACAAAAATCCACATATACCTCTCATCCCTTCCATTGAATCCATTCCCAACCTTCTTAGTCACTAATTTAACTAGATAATATATTTTCAGATAACAAGAAAGGCTAAGTGGAAATCAATGTTGTAAAAACCGGACCGAACCGGCCGGTTCAACCGGTTGGACCGGGAACCGGGCACTCGGGCGGTTGGTTCAACCCCATTTGAACCGTAGGCACGTTGAACCGCTTAGAACCGGTTTGGACCGGATTGAACCACGGTTCAACCGCTTTGAACCGCCAATTGACCCGGGGTTGAACCGCCCGGAATGCTTTTTTTGACTTTTTTATTGACTTTTTCTCCCAAATTTAATACCTTTCTTATTTTTTATTTAATTATTACTCATCCGGTTCAACCATGGTTCAACCGAGTGAACCGATTGAACCATGACCCGGAGCTCTCTCCGGTTCAATCTCCGGTCCGGTTTTTAAAACATTGGTGGAAATAAATAATTATAACATAACAACTTTTTAGATCTCTCTAGGATCAACAAAAATGGATATTCCAGGTGCAGATTTGGTCCAATCACCAATAGAACCATCGCTATAACCTTCATCAAGCCTTTTAACGCACCATAAATCTTCAAAAGAAAGTTTCTTCCAATGAGGTATTCCAAATCTTAGAGGTTCGTTTGCTGCAACTTCAGTTATCACAACACCGCACCCACGTTCCATTGCTACATTATGTGCAAAACCAAACAGAGCCTTAACCATTTTAACTGCTTTTGGGCCTTCAGCTCCAAGCCCAAACAAAAAGTGAAACCCAAACGGCTTAAACACATTTGGAAACGAAGGTAACCGTAACCACGGCAAGGCACGATCCAACAAACGAGTTGTTTTCGCTAGCACGCGCTCAACACGCGACGCGCCACGTACCTCTAGCATGTAAACTTCCTTTGCGTTCCAAATGCTTATGATTGCCCAAGAGTGTGGTGGGCCTGAAAGGAAAGAATCTGGGCCGGGCCATGATTCGAAAGTGTAGGACCCACGTGGGACAGCAAGGAAGGTGCCGATATTGAGTTTATTGTTGAGAACGGCGTCAATGTCGCGAGGGAAGAACTCCGTCGTGGCAAAGCGGCGGCGGTAAAAAATCTCGGCGTCGGTGGGAGTGAGGGGAATGATAGTGACGTTTGGTGATACGTTGGCTGTGTGGGCGAAAACGGGGTTGACAAGGACGAAGGGTGTACGGAACTTTGAATAACCGCATTTATCTGTGAAAAGTTTAACGGACGCTAAATTGTCGTTTTCCGTTGTCATGTATGAGTATTCAGCGCCGTTATCTTTAAACCACGCCTCCATTTTATGTACCAGTTTTAAACCTATTCCCATTCTCCTGCACCATTATTAAAAACAAAACAAAAAAACACTACAAATGAATATCATTAATATTAATTAACGTTGTTCATTGAGCTAGGTAGCCAGGTAGGTAGGCGATGGATTGGATGTTACCGTTGATTTGGAGAAACACGAAGGCCTAAAATGTAAGCGAGTTTGGTGTAAACAGGTTGTGAAGTAGTGTGAGTGTTTCTTGAGAGTTTCTTGCCCCACGTAACGGTTTTTATGCAGCCTCTTATCATTCCAACTATCTCTTCACCTATCTCCGCAACCTGTTGAAACCAGACACAGAATAATCGTTATGATTGCTCTGTGACCGACCGTAATATTGTTATATACATCATTTGTTTGCTAATAGAGAATAGTGAAATGTAATATTATAAGCACTGATCAACATGTTGTGAAAAAAAAAGGAGCATTGAGGAAGATATATTTATACCAGCATGAGGAAAGAAGGTGAGTGGCGGACCCTGCAAATGGGGTCGCCGAGCATGTCGGTAAAGAGAGAAAGCTTGTCACTGGGTCCAACCTCACATGTCCTTTCAACGGCTTCTGCTCTTTCTCTGTCTTTTTTAGGGTCATACTCTCTCACAACCACCGTCACGGTTGCCGACTCTGCACCCATGTTTTCTGAACAAAAGAAAGAATGGTAGTAATAGCTTGGGTTTGTTCCGATGATAGTGCAGAGAAAGTAGTGAGGGGTGGTGCTATTATATAGTAGTAGATGGGAGAGGTAGAGAGGGTTGTGAGAGTGATGAAATTGGCAGCTTTTTCAAGACTTGTTAACGTCTCTGTAGCGTGCTACGACAAACCAAGGGTTCCAAATACTACTACTATCAACTCAAAGCCAGGGGTCAAGTGCTGTTATGTAATGCATACGCGACGATAAGTTAGCACCTATTCCGAAAATCAGTTATACTCCTGTATATAGATATAGTACTAGTTTTCTCATACTATATAGTACTAGTTATAATATATATATATATATATATATATATATATATATATATATATAGTACTATATAGTAAGAGAAAACTAGTACTATATAATAAGAGAAAATTGGGAGCCAAGACGATAGAGACAGACGAAAAAAAAATTACTACCTACTAGCTAGGTAGAGTGCGAGGATGGAGTAATCAGCGTCCCACTTAGGTATGTTGCCTTTTCTTTTTGCTAGTCCGTCAGATATATCCTATGGATAAGAATGTGCCACGTGATAATTGTTTCTTTTCTTAGAACAACTTGAAAGAAGCTTTTTTTTTGTTTACAAGAACTTGAAAGAAGCTGTGTAAGAAAAAATAGAGAGGCAGAACGATATGGACAGACGCAAGAAAAAATGATTTGTATATTATTTTTTGTTTTTTTGTTTTTGTTCTTCAAATAAATAAAATAGCTTTGAATACGACTTTATCTATTCTCACTACTCTCCATCTGTTTATTTTTTGTTTATCTCCGCGACTTTTTTCCTTGGCATTCGAATTTTATTTCATTAATTAATCAATAGGAGTAATTTAGCTGAAATTTCTCACTCCTCAGTTACTTGTATTGGTGGGTAAGACTTACGAGTGCTCTGCTGGGTAAGAAAGACGGAAAACGAATTTTGTCCAAAAAAAAAGACTGAAAACGAATAAGTACTTTACAAAATCAATCAGTCAATAGTAGTAGTAGTAGTATTCGTTAGGAAAGGTAGGGGAAGGGGCAAAAGGGAAGAGGAAGAAGTGGCGGCTATGGCTGCGCAATTTTGTGGAGGTGTTTTTCCTCTTAAATTCAATACTTAATCATACGGAACCACGCGTCGCCATCATGACCCCATTTTTAATCATTGCCTTTAATTACTCTCCTCTCCCTACTTTTTTTTTATTTTATTTTGACAATCTTCTTCTCCCTACTTTTTCCACCACCATAATGTTAATTTATGCATCTACCATGTACAACTACCTATGGTGAAAGGCAAACGATGAACAATTTTTACTAGTTGGATAAAGCCGTAAAATCACAACAAAGAAGAATATACTAGTCGCTGAAAGTGAAACGGACTAAAAGGACAACGTGGCGAAAGAAGAATATACTAGTATATATATTCGCGCATCAAAGATTTGCTGCACTTTATCATCATGATTAAAGGCTGTTGATTTATCGATGATCGGTTCAGCATCAGCATAGGCTTTTGCAGTGTACATAACATATCTATCACTAGCCGTAAAGTAACGATATATGATCACGACAATTGAGTGAGGCCAGCTGGAAACTCTGTTCAATAATGGTTACTCCATGGTAGTAGGCCGGCCAAAGAGAGTTTTGTTGAAGATGGTCCATCGTTTCTGTTCCGTACTATACTTCCGATTTTGAAGGGTGGTCTGAGGTAATTAGTGGTTGATGTCCTTAGTCAATGATCGTATCCGATCCTGTTGGTGTTGTACCTGCAAAGTCACTCCGATGCTAAAGTCAGTGGAGTAGCAAAGTAATAAATGTGATAATGCTTACCATTAATGAGGCAATGAATGTTGTATTTATAGAGTGTGGTGGAGTTTGTCTCAATGAATTTGGACCGTCCGATCTTGCGATTCGATCTGAGCCCTTGATGTTTGGATTGGGCCCTTTGATATTGGGCCTTTGCGTGGTGCGAATAGATGTTAAATAAGGGGGTGTATATGGTCAAAAGACTCACCATAACAGTTTCCATCATGATTAGTCGACTAAGGAGGAAGTGAGTACGTCATCAAATCTATATGCTTGAGTTATTTAATAGTATATCTCTGGTCTACGATATAAGAGAAAAAACACAACATTACACAAATCAATAAATGACATTAAAATCAACTATTACTATAATAAGGTTAAAAGTTTATCTACTTTCCAAGATTTCCTTTTTCATTAAATGTTAATTTACACTCCTAATTAATGACATCATTCTTTACTATAATACTTAAATAGGGGTAAATTTGGGATTGATCATTTAATACACGTTAAAAATTGTGTTTATTTCTTATATTGTGTACAGCCAAAACTCACTTTTTCCCTCTTATATTGTGGACCGGAAGGAGTATTTAATTGTTTCAATAATTTTCCATTGAATGAACATTGATATTCATTGGGTGGGTAACTGCTCGTTGCACTTCAAACTGTCCTCATATTTGAAGGCCAACTGGCCCCGGGATCTTGAGATCTGAGTCTGTTGGCCGGAGAATATAGGATGGGAACTGGAGGGCGATTGGAGAAGGATCTAAAGGGTGTGGTGTAGGCGGGAGGGTGGAGAACAATTTACAGACAGGGGGTGACGGAGCAGATGGATCTACGACGCAGTGTTGGACCATCTAGGATGAGCATCTTCGCGAGTTTCACCTCGGAGCTTCCTCTGTGTTTAGAGCAGCACCAGAAGCCTTGGAGGCAACAGTGAGTGCCGCAATGGACCCCCCCCCCCCCCCCCCCCCCCCCCCCTCAGCAAAGTCTAGGGAACATTTGTTAGTGCAATTAAGACTAATCCTTCAAGGTATTGGGAGATCCATTTAATGGATTAACTTCTCCCAACATATGGTTTTTCATGTGCATCGACCAGAAGTCGAACCCAAGACTAAATGGTTAAGGGATCTAAGTATCTATCATTTATGCCAAATGCTCTTTATGAATGAAGTATTTTTTTTTTTAACTTTCGCTAATCTTTCAAATAAATTATTTTTAGCATTAATTTCAGTTAGAAGGGTAATGTCAAACGAAAAAAGTTTCCTTGCTCTATCATACTACTGTTAATTTTCCGAATTGTGTTTTTAGAAATTGAGTTAAAGAAGAAAACTTGGTTACTCTTTCACATATTTTCTCTAATATCTTATACTATCCCTCTCAGAAAAAAGGCTGGGCAGAGAGCTTACGCATTGCTTGCAAATTTGACATATTGTGTTTGTCGTTTGGCTTGCTTGTGTTTTCTATTTGTGAAAGCGTTTGATTTCCTTGTCTAGCTCATTTATAGGTTTAATTAATTAAAGTAAATTTTGAAAAAAGTCCCTTTATAATGCTCCTAATTTATAAGATAATAACATGAAAATTATAAGCCTAATAAAAATAAAGATAAATATATTGATGCTACATATATATTTGAAAATATCTAATAGAAAAGCACTTATAATTTATAAAATTATTAGCTATCTATCTTTAGACTTTTATAAAGTATATATATTATTGAAATTGAAGATAAAAAAAGGAAGATATGGCATTGTTTGGTGCTTTACCAGTTGCACTATTGAGTATAATATTTATTAACAATATAACTCACTGTATAATTGCATAAGTTTTTTTGTTTACATGGAGACTTTTTGTTGGATCAAAATTTGAAGGCTTAAAGCAAGAATTGACCCACTTTATGCTTTTCCTAATTATAATTTTCTTGTGAAAATATTTTGTAACATCTAAAAAGGATTATATTAAAACATGTTTTTCCTAAATATTATTTCAAAGATTGAGTCTTTTTTCAAAACTACTTTTCTCATGACATGTAATGTCTAGGAAATAGTTGCTTAAATGTAAACTTTCACTTTAAGTA
This sequence comes from Astragalus glycyphyllos, assembly GCA_963573325.1. NCBI lineage: Eukaryota > Viridiplantae > Streptophyta > Magnoliopsida > Fabales > Fabaceae > Astragalus > Astragalus glycyphyllos. The sequence continues at coordinate 85,725,025 of OY754308.1, read as the reverse complement.
GCAGTCAATACATTATAAAATAGAGGATTGTTTATATAAAAAAAAAACTATTTTGTTTTTTTATTAAAAAATGGACACAAGATCACCAAAAAAATAATAAAATAAAATGGACACAAGGGATGACGAAGTAATAGATTTCTTTTGAATTCTTCTCAAGACTTTTTTCTTTCTGATTCTATTATGAATCAGCTGTTCTACTTCTATATACATTTTCAACATAGTCAAAAGGAATATACATTTTCAACATAGGGTATAATTTTTTAATAAGCTGGAAACAATAAATAACACGTATTCTAGAAAGAGAAAAAATATTAAAATAACGCAAAAGCTAGGACCACATAGTATGATGTATATTTAGATTTTGGAAGGTATATTTCATCTTTGATGTTGAAATAAACAGACAAAGATGACAGTTAGGTACAAATCTCATAGTAAATGATCAAATCTTGTTCCCTTTTTATTTTATTTTTTTTAAATACATGTTTGGGTTCCGTAAATATATAAATATAAATAATTGCTAGTCGCGAAGCACTATTGTATTTGTAGTGTTGATACCAATAAATAGGTCTTGTTGTTAAGTCATGTCTCTTCTTCTTGACTACCACATGGAGCTAGGGTTATAGGAACCACGTTAATAAGCTATGTGATATATGATTAAATTAATTAGTTAAACATTGGCTAATTAAAAAATCATATAATATTAGTCCCCTTGCCTAATATGGTGATCGACAATGAAGCATGAAAGAGGGTTAAGGTTAAAGAAATTGAAACAATTAGGCAATTTATTGACTATGATCTTGCATAGTGTCTTGAGAGAATGAACATGGAGCATAGTAGTTAGGGTATGATTAAAAATTGATTATGATAGATGTGTACAAGTGAGAAAAGAAGATTCAATTGGGTAAGTTGACTTGACCGTGCATGATTTGGAGAAGAGAAAAAAGAACCAAAATGTGATGAAAACGTATTCTTCTCCATATGTTTCTATATATAGTTTTATGTGCTTGATTAATTACTTGATTAACATAACAGATGTACTGTAAATTAAAATTATTGTAGAAAATCATAGCTGGCCATGGATTTGCTTATGGGACAGTAAGATGCCAATGTTTCTTTGTCATTAACGTTTGAGAACTGCAAATGATAAGAAAAGCTAAGGTGCTCTCTAGGTTGACGACATAAGATAGCTATACTTTGACCATTTTACAGGAAAACAATGCTGGAGCGTAACACACTTGAAAATATGGATTTAATTATATGGACTAAAATACTTTAAAAATGCTTCTAATGATGTGTGTTGCCACATTATTTAATATGTATTTTTTTTGTAAGGCATTATTTAATGTGTATGATATATCATGAGTTCTTGAACTTACTAAATGACGTGGCAAGATTTTATTAGAAGAATGTATAATTTTTTTTACAGAGACTATGCATAGAAATTAAACTTTAAAATATATCAAAACTCATTAATTAAGAAAATGCATTCTTAGTAGGGTTGCTTCTTTTTTACTGCTTTAATCTTGCACAACATTATCCATATTGTTAGAAGTTGTTTAAGCTATTTTTACCTCACCATTTTTTTTTGCTTCCTTTTGCTCCATTAGGTGCTCGAATGGAGCTATTCGGCTATTATTATTCGTAACTTCTTAGTGTCTCTAGGTTAGAAGATGATGAGTATGCCCCACAAATATAAGTCTTGTTTTTTCAAGAACATTTATTCAATCCTCCCAACTATTTAGGTTTCTCTTTCAGGAATCGTCATACATGCTCAAATTTGAAGGGTTCGCCTTAATCTTGAAAAATAATAGCATATGTGTCACACATGATGTCCTTATTTAAGCTTCTGTTTTTTTTTTCTCAAAAGAGCTTGCTTATAATCCCAAAAAAACCATACAAAAACCTCCTTTCGAGGTGCTATACGAAAAATGTGGTTGGTGAACTGTACAATTTCTTTTGTACCCTAGACGGTTCATTAACACCATTTAAGTGGTAAACTCTTTAATTGGTCTCTCAACTATCACCTTCTTTCCGGTTTAGTCCCTAAACTATTTTAAATAATTAAATACTCCCTAAAATTTTCTCAAAGCAATCAAGTTAATCCCTCTATAAATGTAAATCATTGCTAGTCACGAAGCACTATTGTAGTGTTGATACCAAGCAATAGGTCTTGTTGTTAAGTCATGTCTCTTCTTGACTACCACATGGAGCTAGGGTTATAGGAACCACGTTACTAAGCTATGTGAGATATCATTAAATTAATTGGTTAAACATTGGCTAATTAAAAAATTATATAAATATTAGTCTCCTTGCCTAATATGGTGATCGACAATGAAGCATAAAAGGAGGTTAAGGTTAAAGAAATTGCAACAAGTAGGCAATTTATTGACTATGATCTTGCATAGTGTCTTGAGAGAATGAACATGGAGCATAGTAGTTAGGGTATGATTAAAAAATTGATTATGATAGATGTGTACAAGTGAGAAAAAAGATTCAATTGGGCAAGTTGACTTGACCATGCATGATATGGATTATGGAGAAGAGAATAAAGGAATCAAAATGTGATGCAAACGTATTCTTCTCCATATGTTGCTATTATAATTTTATCTGCTTGATTACTCGATTAACATAACAGATGTACTGTAAATTAAAATTATTGTATAGAAATTCATAGCTGGCCATGGATTTGCTTATGGGACAGTAATATGCCGATGTTTTGTCATTAACGTTTGAGAACTGCATGGGTGATCGTGATTAAAAATGAGTTGGTTATCATGTTGATTTTTTGTTATAATGTCAACCACCCATGATTTGATCTATGACAATGATTAGTTCCTCTCACCCTTTCATTATAAAACTCTTCTCATAATATACGTTCCTTTTATATATATATATATATATATATATATATATATATATATATATATATATATATAAAAAGAGAGACTTGGTTTCTGAAACACTATAATTTTGTTAGACTTGCCTTATTACTTTAATGCTCTAACCTATCACTATGTAGTATTTTTAATGCTCCCTCAAGACTGAAAAAACGGATGCATTGTGAACCATGTTAGAACTGTAGTAACAATTCTGAGGGGTGTTAATAGCAACTTTCAGGCCTAACTAGCCCAACCCAAGCTAAAAAAAGCCATTGTCCAATTTCAAAAAACCTAATTGCAACCGGGTTAAAGCAGCACCCAATACCTCGCGTAAGCGAAAAAACATGTGGATCCACTTGATCCGCTTCACGACCAAAAACCCTATCCTTCTTATTCAGAAGCGTTGGTACTCTCCCTCCCTCTCTCTCTCTCTCTCTCTCTACTTTCTTTCTTTTCTTTCTTGCAATCTGCTAGGGTTTGATGATGATTTGCAGAGATTGAATTCTGAAAATGCTTCGATATCACTGCAAGTATGTCTATGAGCAGGGATATGACAAAAACCCTCTCGTTTATGGCTTTAATTTCTAGTTAAGAAACTTAAGTTGTAAACCCTAACTTCTTCTTTTGTCTTTGCTGCTTGCATGTATTGAGCGTTGATAAAGCTTTGATTGATTGGCTTAAACGAAGACTTTAGAAGGTATAATCTCACTTCTCTTGCATTTTTATTTGTTTTTCCTTTTTCACACACAAACCCTAACTCTGCGTTACTGCGTTTTTGTTTGCATCTGTTCTCGATGAAACTTTTGTTCGCACTAAGAGCCTCAGTGCTAAAAATTACTTTTACAGGTAAATTTCCTTCCTCTCTCACGGTTACTCTCCTTGTTTCTCTTTTCTTCACTCCTTTTAACAAACCTTAACGTAGTTTGTTCTTTCTCTCTCTGCGAGGTATATCCTTACCACACTCAAGATCAGAAGTATGAAGAACACATAAAACTTTTAGCAACAAGAACTTGGAAGCAAATTGATCTTCCAAATGCTTTTTAAGCTAATATTATATATAATATATTATTTGTGGTCAACATTTCTTAGCTATCCTTTTCAGAGCAATTACATACATGCTACTAATAAATATATTATTTGTTGCCATTACAATTTGGTTAAATGACATTAATTAATAATTTAACCAAATTGATTGTAGCAAATAATATGTTTATTAGATTTCTTAAGAATAATTACTCTAAAAATCTAAAGATCGATATTGCATTTCTTTTTGAAAAAATTAGACACTAATATTTATTAGATTTGGCCAGTTTTTATTTTGATTTGTTGGAGTTCTGCTTTTTTTTTTTTAAAATAATGCATGTGAGGGAAAAGGTATATATTAGACAAGTCACTTGAATATATAATCTAGTTGGACCCAAAAAAAAAGAATATATAATCTAGGATCAACCTAAAGCCCTGCCTGCAAGGTAGAATGAGTTCCAGAAATTAATCGCCAAAAAAAGTAAAGAATGGTGTTTGTCAAAAAAAGAAGTAAAGAGTGGTAAACAATTATTTATAAATCCAAAATGCAATAGTAAATAAGAAAAATTTAACCATAAATATCTCATTTCATTTTGCTATTCATATTGCAAATTATTTCAGTAAAAAGTTTAATCAAAAGAAACCAACAAATAATTTAAAACCCACTAAAAGAAGGAAACTTATTTAATATTAAACAGCACATTAAAGATTAAATTTTATTTTGAAAATATTTTTAAAAAATTAAAATCTCCTCTTTAATGTAAATAAATAAAATTACCTCTTCTATTTGATGGTATCCAATGTTTATGATTCATTTTCTTTAGTAGATAGATAAAATTGGATAGGTGGAGTTTCTTCATGCATTAGAGAAAATAAATAAATTATATTATTTTTTAACTAATCAATTATATTATATTATACTATATTATATTGATAATGATGTTCCTATTCCTTTTTTTAAATGAATTCCTTTTTTTAACATGTTTCTTCCTATTCCGAATTAACACTGTATGGAAATAATTATAATAATAATAACTAGTATTTGACCCGTGCATACGCACGGGTGATACTGTAATCAAAGAAAAAGGAAAAACTCCATAAATGGTGCTCCCGTTGGTGCGCCTATTGGCGCTCTCGTTGCTGCTCGCGTTGGCGTTTCTATTGGTCATCCCGTTAGCGTTGTCGTTGCTCCTATTGTTGCTGTTCCCATGCGGCTCACGAAAAAAGTTGATGAGATTTAATATTTTTTTTTTCAAAAATAATTTTGCAATTTTTGCTAGCGGTATCACTTTTTTTGACAATCGGTAGTGGTTAAATTAATTGGATTTAGTAGTTTTGAGTAGATTAAAGTAAATAATAAATTCTACATAATTTAATATTACTTTTATTAAGTTTATTTAATTACTGATTTTTTAGAGAAACAAATTTTTTTTTTTAAAAAAATTGACGGTTAGCGTCAGTGCGACAGACACCTTTTGCTACTTTTTGGCGCTTCCGTTGGCGTTGTCATTGCTGCTCCCGTGCAACTCACGAAAAAAAGTGGATGAGATTTAACTATTTATTTTTTTTAGGAAAAATATTTTTGACTATTGGTAATGGTCAAATTAATTGGGTTTAGTAGTTTGAGTAGATTATAGTAAATAGTAAATTAATATTAATTTAATTAATTTTATGTAATTATTGATTTTTAAAATAAAAAAAATTGCTAAAGGATTGTTGCAAAATGTAATAAAAGAAAAAGGAAAAACTCCATAAATGGCGCTCTCGTTGCTGCTCTCGTTGGCGCTTCTGTATGTCATCCCGTTGGCGCTTTCGTTGCTCCTCTCGTTGCCGTTCCTGTGTGGCTCTCGAAAAAAGTTGATGAGATTTAATATTTATTTTTTTTGAAAAATAATTTTGCAATTTTTTCTAGTAGTATCGCTTTTTTTTGACAATCGATAGTGGTTAAATTAATTGGGTTTAGTAGTTTTGAGTAGATTAAAGTAAATAATAAATTCTACATAATTTAATATTAATTTTATTAAGTTTATTTAATTACTGATTGTTTAGAAAAAGTTAATTAATTTTTTAAAAAAATATTTGACGGCGAGCGTCAGCGCAGCAGACAACTTTTGCTACTTTTTGGCGCTCCCGTTGGCGCTGTCATTGCTGCTCTCGTAGCTGGTGCAGCTTACGAAAAAAAATGAATGAGATTTAACTATTTATTTTTTTAGGAAAAATATTTTTGATGATCGATAATGGTCAAATTAATTGGGTTTAGTAGTTTGAGTAGATTATAGTAAATAGTAAATTAATATTAATCTAATTAATATTAATCTAATTAATTTTATGTAATTATTGATTTTTAAAATAAAAAAATTTGGTAAAGGATTGTTGCAAAATGTAATAAAAGAGAAAGGAAAAACTCCATAAATGGCGCTCCCGTTGGCGCGCTTATTGGCGCTCTCGTTGCTGCTCCCGTTGGCGCTGACGTTGCTCCTCTCGTTGTTGTTCCCATGCGGCTCACGAAAAAAGTTGATGAGATTTAATATTTATTTTTTTTGGAAAAATAATTTTGCAATTTTTGCTAATAATATCGCTTTTTTTGACAATCGGTAGTGGTTAAATTAATTGGTTTTAGTAGTTTTGAGTAGATTAAAGTAAATAATAAATTCTACATAATTTAATATTAATTTTATTAAGTTTATTTAATTACTGATTTTTTAGAAAAAATAAATTACTTTTTTTTAAAAAAATTGACGGCAAGCGTTAGCGCGACAGACAACTTTTGTTACTTTTTGGCACTCCTGTTGGCGCTGCCATTGCTGCTCTTGATAAAAGTGGATGAGATTTAACTGTTTATTTTTTAGGAAAAATATTTTTTAGATTTTTTGCTAATGATATCGTTTTTTTGACAATTGGTAGTGTCAAATTAATTGGGTTTAGTAGTTTGAGTAGATTATAGTAAATAGTAAATTAATATTAATTTAATTAATTTTATGTAATTATTGATTTTTAAAAATAAAAAAAAATTGGTAGTGGATTGTTTGATTATGTTGATAATAGAGAAGTAGAAAGAGTGAGAGAGATAGAGGAAAGATAAAAGATGATGTGAAAGTGACACCCACTAATAATAAAAGTGAGTGAGAGAAAGAAAAAGTAAAAGGAAATAAGTTGAAATGACATATTTATCTTATTGATATAACTAATGGAATAATAGAAGGAGGGCATAATAATAACTTTGGTAGAGGGTTGGTATCCACTTTTTATTATTTAGTTTATAGATAATAATAATAATAATAATAATAATAATAATAATAATAATTCCACCGTCTCATGTTTTGTAGCATATCATTAATATATTAAGTTTTAATAATAATTATATTTTTTAATATTATTAAACATCTTCATCGCTTCCAATAACATGGTAACTGTTTCTTGCCACCAATTAATATATAAGTTACCATTGACCAATGAATATTCTTCATCACCGCCATGTCTATTCCTTTCTTATTAATCCACTTTATCCTTTTGAAACTAACCAATTATAATAATTGTCTGATTACAAATATAGGCTTAAACCTATAAAAACTAACCAAAGTCAAATTTATATTATTTCAGGTTGCAATATGAGGATGAGTTGGGACAATGTGAAAAAAATGACTTTTCGAAAGATTTAGGGTCTGTTTGGATAAACAACTTAATTAACAACTTATAGCATAAGTGCTTATGGTATAAATGCTTATACATAAGCTATTTGTATAAGAAACAATAAAATAATGTTAAAATTATTTTTCTATAAGCCATAAACTGTTTTCATAAGCTATCTCGAGGAGCTTATGGAAATTAGCTGAAAACAGCTTATGAACAAGTTATAAGTTGTTTCCATAAGCTCTCCCAAACAATTTCATAAGTGTGTATAGCAGTAGATAAGCCCAAATAAGTCGATCCAAACGGGCCCCTAGTTGAATGAGAACAAAGATCATAATATTTGCAGGAGCTTAAACCAAAACACGTTATATTTGCAGGGGCCTAAAACATATTTAAGCCTTTAATAATTAGGTTTAAAAAACAACCGTACCGATACCCCTTTGGGCTCCCTATTTTACAAAATATGCAATTTTGATTCCCCTATTTTCTTTTGGGCAATTTTGGTCCCCTTATTTTAAGGGAATCAAAATTGCACATTTAGTAAAATAGTGGGACCAAAATTGCCCAAAAGAAAATAGAGGAATCAAAATTGCACATATAGTAAAATAGGGGGACTAAAAGTGCATTTAAGCCTAATATATATGATCACCAAAGGGTTTAAAAATTCTCATCGTTGAAAAAGATGAGAAATATGTGGAATACACTAAAAATGTAGTGTATCATGAAATATTTTGTGGACTTCCTCGATGTGAATATACTTAAATAATCTTCACAAAATGTGTTGCCATTGAAACTATGATTGAATAAGGAAGACATTGAAAAAGCTAACCACATTATTATAAAATGTATTGCCACCATATCGCTTTCCCTCAAAAAATTCATATTTTTGTTAGCCTGTAATTTCGACAGGCCTCATTGAAAATGGTCAACAAGGCTTGACTTATATTTCGACAAAGGCCAAAGTATTTCGACAGAGGAAATGGCCATGCGCAGGGTAATTTCGACAAGCTTCCGGAGAAGCAAAAAAGCAAGAAAGAGGAAAACGGACACAAGCTTTCGACAGACAGAAAACAGAGCAGTTATGCGCTGAAAAACTAGCAGTTGGTCGAAACGTGACGAAGCGGTTCTTGTCGAAAGTAGGAGTAGCAGTTATTAATTTTCGAATTTCTAGGCAGTTACTTAGTTTAGTTTTTCCCTCTCTTTTCCTTTGTATAAATAGTAGTTTCTGAGAAGAAACAGGGGTCACAAATCACAATACACAATCCGATTCCTGAAACTCTAACTTCCAAGCCAGAGCGAAAAACGAGTGGAAGAATCATTGTACGTGATCGTGTACCACTTTTACAATTCAATGCAATTTATTTGTCTTTTCTTTACAATTCATGCACCATTTACTGCTTCTTTTATTTTCAATTCTGTTAATCATTGCAAATCGTCCCCTTTTCTACATTTTCTGAAACAAAAACTACGCGCAATTCAAAGGCAATTGCTTTGAGATTTTTCTAGTTTGATCTCACAAACCTTCTAATAAAACTAGTGATTGTTTGCTAAAAACACCAGCAAACAAATTGGCACGCCCGGTGGGACATTGCCTTTGATTTTGTTCATTTTCGTACTTTCTTATTTGTATTCGCTGTTGTATGCACTTAAGAAGTGGTAAAATGGTTCGTTCTAGTACGAATAATGCGTCTAGTTCCAACCCTGTGGTTTCACAAGGGCAAGGAACAACAATGGATTCTGCGAGCATTAGCGCAGGACCATCATCGTCAACAACTGTTCCTTCATTATCAATGACTAATGTTGGTTCAACGCAGTCAGAAATGGCATCTTTGCCTATGTCTTTGCCGTTAAGTGCAGGGCTTCATAGCCCTTACATGGCAATGGGGAACGGTTTAGACCCACGTTTGAATAACGTGCATCTACCCCCATTTCCTTTGGGAATGTATGGCATGCCTACTGGAATGCCACATATTTCGACCTTTTCCCCTACACATGTCTCTTCTGAGAGTGTATTTGGTCGGAATCCCCCAGCATTAACCAATACGTCTTTGTTGGCCTTAAGACAGCAAGTAGACGAGAGTAATCACGATATGGTTAATATGCTTACCCAACAAATTGGTACAGTTTTCAATCCATTGATTCAAAATACCAATAACAGTTACCAAATGTTGGCAAATCAGATGAGTAGGATTGCAGATTTCTTTGGGGCTCCAACGGTTAATAATAGGCAAGTTCCTATTATTGCGGGTAATGCATCGCCAGTTAACCCCCAAGGAGCAGTTGCAGTCGAAGCGTCCACAATTGTAGGCGAACTACAAGGGGCAGTAAACCACGTCCCTGAAGTAGTTTTGGTAAATAGACACCAGAACGCTGATGAAGTTGTTCGACAAGTGCAACAACACAATGTTGGCGCTGAAAACAATATAGCTACTTTAGTCGAAACTATTTTGGCGCAAAATGGCCTTAACATAGGTTTACAAAGGCCTAACTTCGTATCACCATTATGTGAATACGTATTACAAACTGAGTTACCAAGGGGATGGAAAGTTCCCAAGTTTACTAAGTTTGGTGGTGATACAAATGAGTCCACAGTCGAACACATTGCTCGTTTCTTGACTGAGGCTGGGGACTTAGCACAAAATGAGAATTTGAAGATGAAATATTTTCCAAATTCTCTAACTAAAAATGCTTTCACTTGGTTCACGACCTTACCCCCTGGTTCTATGTTCACATGGGGGCAATTAGAAAAGGCATTCCATGCACAGTTTTACATGGGCCAGTCGAAAATTAGTCTTAAAGAATTGGCTAGTGTTCGGCGCAAAATGCCTGAAACTATTGATGATTACTTAAACAGATTTAGGCTGTTGAAATCTCGTTGCTTCACACAAGTCCCTGAACATGAGCTTGTCGAAATGGCTGCTGGTGGCCTTGATTACTCAATTAGAAAGAAATTAGACACATCTCATTTGAGAGATATGGCTCAATTGGCTGATAGAGTTCGACAAGTTGAAAGGCTTAGAGAAGAAAAATCTAGGTCGAATAGGTATCATAAAAAAGAAAAAGTGGCATATGTCGAAGAAGAATTCGACGTTACATATGGTAATGTCGAAGAAGAGGAGATAGACGTGGCTGAACTTAAGCCTGGTCCTCCTTATACTTGTAAATTATTAAGGCCTGCGAATGGGAATAACCCTGTAGAGCCTAAGAATGATTGGTTTATGCCTAAGACTTATACTTTTGATGTTACGAAATGTGATGAAATTTTTGATCTTTTAGTAACTGATGGTCAAATATTAGTGCCTAAAGGCCTTAAAGTACCAACTCTTGACCAAAGAAAGAAAAAGGGTTATTGTAAGTTCCATAATTTTTTGGGACATAACACTGACCGTTGTGTGCTTTTCAGGGATATTTTGCAAAAAGCAGTTGACGAAGGAAGATTCAAATTTGCTGATAAGAAAATGAAAGCTCCTATGCAGATTGATGTTGATCCATTGCCTAAGGCTGAAGCTATGTATTCTGAACCTGTCGAAGCTGATGTAGGCATGGTGGATGCTCAAATGGCAGACCCTCCTAAGTATGTCAAGACTGCCACCGAAAAATTAAAAGGTTTTCTGTATGCTGAAGGTAAGAAACACGAAGTGACCCTAAAAGAATATGATGGGAAGATACATGCTGTGTATCCAAAGGCTGAGGAAGAATTGATAGATTTCCTCAATCGGTGTAAGTGGAATAACTCTGAAGTTATGCTTTGCCCAAGATGCAGCGCTGTCTTCGACAAAGAAGCAGCCAAAGCTGTCGAAGGTTATCAGGATCAACAACAACGTAAAAGAAAATGGCTTGATAACAGGCCGAAACTTGACTTTGCAAAAGGAGATCTTCCTGGCTATAAGGCTAATGTGTCAACAAAGCCTTCAACAAGCAAACGACAATTTGCTAAGGAGAAGTCCTCAGCAAAAGGGTATTTGAAGCTGTCAACAAATAAATCCTTTGTCCCAAGTGCTAGTGCTCCTGTCGAAGCGTGGGTGCCCAATAATCAACGTGCTAAAGCTGTCAAGCCAGGTACTGATGCTGCTAAGTTTAATTATAAGAATAACTATAAGGGTAAGAACCCCATGACTAAAACACAGTGGCGTCGTTACCAAAGACAACAGAAGAAGAAGGCACACTTTGACATTAACAAGGTTCCAAGTCATTTGGCTAATAACCATTCTCCACGCAGTACGATTGACATTAATCAAGTTCCACGCAGCATAATAGTGGCGAAGAGTGAGGTTCACAAAGCTGAAGTTGCCACAAAGAAGAATGCTGATGTTGCTAGTCATGTGTGTGCAGCAAATAAGGCCAAAGGCAAGGCTGTGGTAACAGAAAAGCCAAGAAGGCCTGCTCTTGAAAGAATATTTCCTCCATTGTCAACAGTGAAAGAAAAGAATGCTGATTTCGACATGGATGAAGACATGGAGTCTGATTTTGATGATTCTGAAGATGATTTCGACGTTGTTTGCAATGTGGTATCAATACTGCCTCTTGAGTACGATGTTATCACAGTACCAAATGATGTTGAAGAGGATTTTACAGAGGATATGGCTCATCACAAGCCAATGTGTTACTATGTGATGAACAATGGTTGTGTCGAAGACCAAATGGCTACCTTCGAGAAGCCAGATATGAGTATGCAAAACCACTTGAAACCTCTGTATGTCCAAGCCAAAGTCAATGGTGTTGGAATTAACAAAGTGTTAGTGGATGGTGGAGCTGCAGTGAATTTAATGCCACATGGTCTTTTGAAGAAGATTGGTAAATTCGACACTGACCTCAGGCCACATAACATTGTCTTAAGCAACTATGAAGGCAAAACTGGCCATTCTTTGGGGGCCATTGAGGTGGACTTAATCGTTGGTTCCATAAAGAGGACTACATTGTTCTTAGTGATAGCCTCTAAAGCGAATTTCAATTTACTCCTTGGTAGAGAGTGGATCCATGGAGTTGGTGCTGTCCCTTCAACTTTGCATCAACGTTTAGTAATGTGGAAGGAAGATGGTTTGGTAGAGTATGTCGAAGCAGATCAGAGCTACTTCCGTGCTGATGTCAACCAAATTACCAAGGAAAATTTTGAGAAACAAATGGCGAAGATTGCGCCATGTTCATCTTCTAATGAGGCATATGTTCCTGCGGATAATGTTCTTGCCTCAGTTCATCTTGACCCAAATTATGGTTTTGTTTGGGAAAGAGAAATAATGGGAGATGATAGTGTCTATCCTGATGGTGTTCTTCGACCAACGGGGTGGAACACTGGTTCTTGAAAGTGTTCTTATGTCAGTGCCCAATGCATGGGACAAAATTACGGCTTATATGGCCGAAAACAAGTTTAAAGCGGCTATAGAGGCCGAAATTATTCAACAAACAATGGCTGTCGAAGCCAGTGAGTTACATGAAGAAAATGGCATAGCCATAGATGAAAGACTTGACTGCATTTATGATGATGATCCATTAGGTTTTGAAAAGGATCCTAGAGATTCGACAAAGCATATGCAAGCTCAAGACCCGTTAGAAGAAGTTGATTTGGGAAATGGCTCAATAAAAAGGCCAACTTATATTACTGCAAATATTGATGCTTCTCTAAAAACCCAAGTCATCACATTGCTAAGGGAGTTCAAAGACTGCTTTGCTTGGGATTATGACGAAATGCCTGGGTTAAGTCGAGAAGTGGTGGAAATGCAATTACCGATTCGACCAGGGAAGAAACCAGTGAAGCAAGTGCCAAGAAGATTTGCTCCTCAAGTGTTGGCTAAGATCAAAGAGGAAATCGAAAGGCTATTCAGAAACAAATTCATCAGAACTGTCAGGTATGTCGAATGGTTAGCCAATATAGTTTCTGTAATAAAGAAAAATGGGACTCTTAGAGTTTGCATAGACTTTAGGGATTTAAATAATGCAACTCCCAAGGATGAATACGCAATGCCTGTGGCAGAAATGCTAATAGATTCAGCAGCAGGATTTGATTATCTTAGTATGCTCGATGGTTATTCTGGGTATAATCAAATCTTCATTGCTGAAGAGGACGTGTCGAAAACTGCTTTTAGATGTCCAGGGGCATTGGGTGTTTATGAATGGGTAGTAATGCCCTTTGGCTTAAAGAATGCTGGTGCTACATATCAGAGGGCCATGAATTCTATGTTTCATGATTTTATTGATGATTTCATGCAAGTATACATAGATGATGTGGTGGTTAAATCTTCCTCAGAAAGTGGTCATTTAGACCATCTTCGCCGTTCTTTTGAAAGAATGAGGAAATATGGATTGAAAATAAATCCATTAAAATGTGCCTTTTGTGTACGTGCAGGTGATTTCTTGGGTTTTATGGTGCACAAAAAAGGCATTGAAATCAATCAAAATAAGACTAAGGCAATTATGGAAACGAAGGCCCCTTCGACCAAAAAGGAGCTTCAGTCGTTGCTGGGAAAAATCAATTTCCTTCGAAGATTTATATCAAATCTAAGTGGCAAAACACAAGTTTTTTCGCCATTGTTAAGACTGAAGAAGGAAGAAGAGTTCAAATGGGAACCAATGCATCAAGCAGCCTTCGACGAAATCAAGTCTTATTTGATGAAACCACCAATTTTGTTGCCTGTTATTAAACACAAAGTGCTCAAATTGTATATAGCAGCTTCTGATAGCATGTTAGCACAAGAGGATGATAGTGGTGTCGAAAGAGCCATTTATTACCTCAGTAGGGTCTTAATTGATGCCGAAACGAGGTACACTCCTATAGAAAAGTTGTGCCTTTGTTTGTATTTCTCGTGTACAAAGTTAAAGCAATATATAAAACCAGCTGATGTTTCTGTTTATTCGCATTTTGATGTTATTAAGCATATGCTGTCGAAACCAATAATGCATAGCCGAATTGGTAAATGGGCTTTGGCTTTGTCAGAATACAACTTAACTTATCAACCTCTAAAATCAATTAAAGGACAAGTGGTTGCTGATTTTATAGTGGACCATTCTGTTGTCGAAGAAACATTAAGTTTTGTAGACGTATATCCTTGGAGGTTGTACTTTGATGGTTCAAGCCATAAACATGGAGTTGGGATTGGTATTTTAATAATATCTCCTACTAACATTCCAACGAAGTATAAGTTTAAAATTCGAGATGTTTGCTCCATAATGAAGCTGAGTATGAGGCTTTAATAGTAGGCCTTGAAATTTTACTTGAGCTGGGGGCAAGTCATGTCGAAATAAAAGGTGACTCTGAGTTGGTTGTCAAACAATTGACAAAAGAGTACAAATGCATTAAAGAGCACCTTATCAGATACTTTGTTGTTGCCAATGCTTTGTTAAAAAGATTTGAGTCTGTTCACTTAGAACATTTACCACGAATTGATAATCAAGTGGCAAATGAATTGGCACAAATTGCTTCAGGCTATAAAGTTTCAAAACAAAGCCTGGAAGAGTTAATTGAAATAAAGGATAAGATCATTTCTAATGACTATTCTTCGCCACTATTGTCAACACCAACAACTGGGGGGGCAACAGATACAAACGCAAACGAGGAACTAGTCGTTGTCGAAAAACGTCAATTTTTTGGTAAAATACAGAGCTTTGAGCTATGTGATAATTGGAAACGAATTGTTTAAAAAGACTCCTGAAGGAGTACTATTAAAATGTCTTAGTGAAAATGAGGCATATTTAGCAGTTTCTGATACACATAGTGGAGCATGTGGTTCACACCAAGTAGGCCACAAAATGAAGTGGTTATTATTTCGACAAGGAATGTATTGGCCAACTATGCTGAAAGATTGCATAGAATTTGCTAAGGGATGCCAAGAGTGTCAAAAGCATGCTGGGATACAACATGTACCTGCAAATGAATTGCATGCCATAGTCAAACCTTGGCCATTTAGAGGTTGGGCTCTAGATGTGATTGGAGAGATAAAGCCAACTTCGTCGAAGGGCCATAGATATATCCTTGTGGGAATTGATTACTTCACCAAATGGGTTGAAGCTATACCTTTAGCCAATGTTGATCAAGAAGCAGTGATAAGGTTTATTCAAAATCATATCATTTATAGGTTTGGAATTCCAGAAACCATTACTACAGATCAGGGATCAGTTTTCACTGGTAGAAAAATGGTAGAGTTTGCTTCTGAAATTGGTTTTAAGTTATTAACTTCGACACCATATTATGCGCAAGCCAATGGTCAAGTAGAAGCTGCCAATAAAGTTATTATTAATTTGATTAAAAAGCATGTTGGGCAGAAACCCAAAAATTGGCATAATACCCTTGATCAAGCATTATGGGCTTGTCGAAATTCACCCAAAGAATCTATCAACACTACTCCTTATAGGCTAACATTTGGACACGATGCAATGTTGCCTGTTGAAATTTGTCTACAATCAACAAGAATTCAAAGACAGTGGGAGATTCCCTCTGATTATTATTGGAATATGATGCTTGATGAATTGGTTGATTTAGACGAAGAAAGGTTATTAGCTTTAGACATGCTTATTCGACAGAAAGAGAGGGTAGCTAAAACTTATAACAAAAAGGTTAAGTTTAAAGCCTTTGATTCAGGTGATCTAGTGTGGAAGGTCCTATTGCCTATGGATAAAAAAAGATAAAGTCTTTGGTAAATGGTCCCCAAGTTGGGAAGGACCATTTAAAATTTTACAAGTTTATTCAAACGGCGCATATGAGGTCAAAGAGATTGGCGCTGATGAAAGAATTTTGCGTATAAATGGCAAATACTTGAAAAAGTATAAGCCAACATTGCAGGAAGTTAAAATAACGCTGGAATAAAGATAAAGAAAGCGTAAGTACGTGGCATTCAAAAGGAGTTGTGATTGCCACATGAGCATTGTCAGAATTATAAGCAGAACGTTGAAGGCCATGTGGTACACCAAGATAGGAGTAACGTCAACAACACTTAACAGTGGCGACATCAGGTATACAGTTGTTCTACTCAAGTGCAAAGTCTATTTCGATGGTGAATTCAAAAATGTTCTTTCTCTCCTTCCACCTCAAGCTCAGTCGAGAAAGACATTTTTGGGGGGCAATTTGTTAGCCTGTAATTTCGACAGGCCTCATTGAAAATGGTCAACAAGGCTTGACTTATATTTCGACAAAGGCCAAAGTATTTCGACAGAGGAAATGGCCATGCGCAGGGTAATTTCGACAAGCTTCCGGAGAAGCAAAAAAGCAAGAAAGAGGAAAACGGACACAAGCTTTCGACAGACAGAAAACAGAGCAGTTATGCGCTGAAAAACTAGCAGTTGGTCGAAGCGTGACGAAGCGGTTCTTGTCGAAAGTAGGAGTAGCAGTTATTAATTTTCGAATTTCTAGGCAGTTACTTAGTTTAGTTTTTCCCTCTCTTTTCCTTTGTATAAATAGTAGTTTCTGAGAAGAAACAGGGGTCACAAATCACAATACACAATCCGATTCCTGAAACTCTAACTTCCAAGCCAGAGCGAAAAACGAGTGGAAGAATCATTGTACGTGATTGTGTACCACTTTTACAATTCAATGCAATTTATTTGTCTTTTCTTTACAATTCACGCACCATTTACTGCTTCTTTTCTTTTCAATTCTGTTAATCATTGCAAATCGTCCCCTTTTCTACATTTTCTGAAACAAAAACTACGCGCAATTCAAAGGCAATTGCTTTGAGATTTTTCTAGTTTGATCTGACAAACCTTCTAATAAAACTAGTGATTGTTTGCTAAAAACACCAGCAAACAATTTTTAACCTCAACAACTACTCTTCATGAAAGGTTTAATTCTATGGACTAAAATATTTTTAAAATGTTTCTAATGATGTGTTGCCACATTAATTATTTAATAAGTATGATATGTCGACGTGTTTTTAAACTTTTGGAAATTTCTATGTTACAGTCAAGTAAAAAGGGGTATCGGTACAGTTGTTTTTTAAACCTAATAATTAAATGCTTAAATATGTTTTAGGCCCCTGTAAATATAGCGTGTTTTGGTTTAATCCCCTGCAAATTCTTTTTAGTAAAAAACCCTTCCAAAATACACTGTTTTTATATAAGCCCTTATGTTAACCCAACGTTACAAAAACACCGAGTTGGCTAAAGAAGTCTCTGTTGTCATTTATTTTTTCTAATTTATTTTTAATGTTGACTTGTAATGCCAAGTCATTATTTTTAGTTTTAATTAATTTTTATTCTTCACCTCTCTCAATCTTCTTCATTTTCAACCTCCAACCTTCAACATCCGTTACCACCACCTTCGCTGCCTTCCTTTCTCCCTTCTTCTCTTCACCACCATACACCAGAAACCTCAACCACGTTTGCTGGGTGTTCTGTTTGACCCGTCCCAGAAATAGGATTTGGGAACCCTAACCCCAAGTCCCAAATTAAACTCAGATTATTTGATTTTTGTTGTTGGAAATCAAATATCGCAACCCTAAACCCTAAACAGAAGAACTAATATCGAAACACTGAATTTTGCAAGGACTTTTTACTAATTTTTTTTTGCAGGTACTTAAACCAAAACACACTGTATTTGCAGGGGCCTCAATAATATTTAAGTCACTATTAAATGAGTTATATTTTAGTAAAGAATGTGATATTATTCGAAAAAGGGTAGTGACTTATTATATCGAAATATATAATGGATATAATATATATTAAAAAGTTAGTTATTTTTTGTAATGCAATTTTTTTGACAAAAAAAAAAGGAATTTATAAGTTTTTTCAAAAATGTTAATAATAAGAAGAAAAAGATCAAAAAAAAAAGGAATTTACAATACCTGAATTGATTGAGTGTAGTGGTTGATGTTAATGAGTACAAGATAGTGAGGTAAAAGCAGTATCTATTCTGTTTTAGGAAAAAAATACTAATTGCATGAACCGAACCAATTCACTCTTACAACAAGTGGCATAAAATGAGGTAGGTCTCTTTGGTTGATGTTGAGGTAAATGCAGTATCTATTAAGTTATACAATTAACCGAAGTTAGTTCTTTAAAAAGGATCTATTTTTAATGTAAGGTTTTGTCTAATGCGATATTCTTTAGTAAGACTTGGGTTTTCCTTATTTCCCACACATTATTTTCCTCTTTTCTTAACTTTTCAGGGACAACATAATCAGGTGTATGAATGGGGAATTAAAATGAATTAATGGAATGGGTTGATCTGTCAAAGGTATATGTTTTTTTATAAGCCTGTAAAAGGTATATGTGCTATTTTATCATGTTTCTTAAGGCTAAAAGGTATATGTGCTATTTTATCATGTTTCTTGGTCTCAATTATTTGCAGTTGCTATGGCTACTAGAGATGCAATTTTCTTTATAAAATGATCAGATCTTACTACACTTTTCTTATTGTGTTCATGATTTCCATTTTGTCTGCCTAATTTATTATATGAAATGATTGTAAAATGAATAAGTTCCATTTTTCCTAACTTTACTGAGTAATTATTATGACATGAGCATGTTAGGGTTCAGCTCCAGCATGTGACATACGAAAAGGAAGGAAAGATGGAACATGATCCAAAGATATGGTGGTGGCTTTATCCGGTAATGACTCACAAGACCTAAAACCAATGAAGTCCTTAATGTTGAATCTTAGATTTATTCCTATGATCATGTCCTTACAAACTCATCTTGATTGTTTGAATGTTGTCTCCATAGTGTTACATCTCAATTTTCTTTGACGGTACTGGTTGTGATCTTGATTGTTTCAATGACGTGGCCCCTGGTATGCCGCCCTAACTTCTTTATTTCTCTTACATTGAGTAGCCTGTGTTAATCAATGCTTCGTGTACAGATTTGTTGTTCTATTTTGGGGCTAAAGCGTTGTTTATCCTGTCGTTGATTCCATTGTTGTGTGTTTTATTTGTGTCTTTTTCCCGTTTCTAAATCGTGAATGGAAACGTATTTATTTGCTTCCATTGTTATTCTTTTATCTTCTATGTTTATCTAACTTAATCACTGATGCTCTTTTAGGGTGTGTTTGGTTGCAATGAAAGATGAAAGAAAAGTAAGAGAATATTTCACCTTCCTTTGTTTGGTT
Source organism: Astragalus glycyphyllos (assembly GCA_963573325.1). Taxonomy (NCBI): domain Eukaryota; kingdom Viridiplantae; phylum Streptophyta; class Magnoliopsida; order Fabales; family Fabaceae; genus Astragalus; species Astragalus glycyphyllos. The sequence goes on along the minus strand of OY754308.1, from coordinate 85,705,465 downwards.
GCTTCATAAAATGGGAAGGAAAGAAAACTTTTTGTGGGTCCCACTATATTTTTTGTTTCCCCCCATTTTGGAAAGAAAAGTAAGGGAAATCTCTACTTTTTAAGGAAAATGACTTAATCAACCTTGGGAATAGAAATAAGGAAGAGCATTTTAAGAAAAGTGAAGGTTATTTTTGTCATTTTAAACATATATGCTTTTCTTTCCTCTCACTTTTTATTCTACCAAACAAGGGAAGAGAAAACTTCTACATTTCTTTCCTTCCATTTTCCTTTAAACCAAACAACTAAAAAATCACCTCGCTTTCTACTCTCTTTCTTTCCTCTCACTTTCCTTTCCCTTGCTTTTCTTTCCACTCACTTTCTTTGGTGAACCAAACACAGGGTTAGGCTTTCTTTATTAGAACTGTTGTACCTATAGTTAACCCTAAACTGATCTTCTAAATTAGCTTGAATCTGCAGTTGGGGATTCTTTCTTATTTTCGATACCAATATGTTTTGCTTAATGGACGTATTTTTTGTTTGCCTCAAATGTTCTTCTTTTATGTTTATTTTTAAATTATTCGTCTGGGCTGTTGTGTTAATCGAAACCCTCAATATTGTTTGTAATTGAAAACTTCTGTGTGTGTGTGTGGTGACATTTATTTCTGTATGAGTGTTTCTTTTTTATTTTTGAGACCATAGGCATTATTCGTAGTTGGGCTATTTAGAAAATATCTCCCAAAACTTTTAGGGATATTCCAGTTGTACTGCCTTTGTCCTGGTAGTTTTAACATGGCTTCCTATATCCTATAGTTTCTGCACAAATCCTTTAGTAATGCAGTGGGTAATTAATAGTAATGGACAACTCTGTATCCATTTTACTATATATATATATATATATATATATATATATATATATATATATATATATATATATATATATATATATATATATGGCACTTAGAATTAATATTACTCTTGCCTACTATTTGTTGTTAGAACGTTGTGTTAGCTTGGAAATATGAATGAAATAGGGTTTAGGATTGATAAATCCTTGGAACAATAACACAAGGATAGAAGCTGTTAGAATCTGTTTTCCCCTCCTTTTCTCGCAACTCCAGTTGTTCAACATATTGCTGAAGTCGTAGGTCTCTTTCATTTAGAATTATTTTGTTTGATGCTTTTTTAATAGGTTTGTTGTTGACTACATGGCTAACAAGACTTTCACCTCCGTTAATCTCTTGATACGGTAATTGTTATTGTTTTTAATTTTACATTTCTTTTTATTACTTCTATAAACGGTGATGTTTTACACCGACATCTTGGTTCTCTTTTTTACAGAAGCTAATTAAGATAGGTAAAGTTTTTTATAAAGAATATGGTCATATCCTACCTTCTCGCCTTGAGATAGAAACAGTATGCGGTACAGTTTGCCGTCAACCACCACCCATTCAAGTCGCTCATCCATAGGTTGTTGGAACAGTTCGACGAGGCTATTACTTTTTTGATGGAGTTGCTGGAGCTACCGCTGATAATCCAATTTTTCTCTGATCGTAGTTGCGCGCGTTTTAAAAACTATTAACTCTTCTATTTGTGTTTTGAATATATTGTTAACTAAATTTGGGTTGTAATGGATTATGTTTGGTTTGTAATTTTAAGTTCTTAAGTTAGACAGTTTAAGACTAATCATATTGTATTTGCTATTTGAAAGTGTTTGTTTTGGTAGGACTAATTCGAGTTTCTAAAGTCTTTGTGTTGGTTTGTTTTCCACTGTTTAATGCTTTTATTGGTTGATCTTTTCGACTTTTTCTTAATATCTAATTTTCGTTCAATAAATTATAACTTATTATTTGTAACTATTATACTATTTTTATTTAATTTATAATTATAACTTAATTTTTAGTTAGAACCCAACAATTATAACTTATTTTCATTTAATTTATAATCATAACTTATTTTAGAACCCAATAACATTGGTTTACTAGCATATGCTACCGTTGGATATGGGGTCGGCTCATTACTCCTAAGTCCAATTTCTGCATTGGACATTCTCTACACATTGAAAAAACTAAAACAACCATGTATATTTATAAAGAGATTTGATAATAACTGCGTAAAAATTTTAGTTCTTATATATGCAAAGGAATCTAGCCAAATCCCGTGCAGCAGAGGGTCATAGGGCTAGTAACTTAATAGTTCTTCACTCTAACAGCCGCGTTGAACCACAAAATACTGGCTCCTAAATTTAAAAACCATGCAAAAACCTCCATTCGAGGTGCTCTACAAAAACTGTGGTTGATGAACTGTACAATTTCTTTTGGGCCCTAGAACCCTTTTGCTAGCAACAAATGAAATTAAAATTAACCACATTATTAATTACAAAATTTAAAAATCCGAACATACCCCTGCTCAAAATTCGCTCGGATTTAACTAAATCCGTTTTTTGGTTTTTTTGGAAAACGGATTTATGTATCAATGAGATAATTCTATTTTCAGTTGAAATTTTTTAAAATTCGTTTTTAATAATTGCAAAGCGGATTTATCTAATAAATAGGTAAATCCGCTTTTAAAAATAACAAAATCAGATTTACCTCAAGTGGGGGTTAAATCCGTTTTGTTATTTTTGAAAGCGGATTTACCTATTTATTAGATAAATCCGCTTTGAAAAAGTTCAAAGCGGATTACCTAATAAATAGGTAAATCTGTTTCGTAAAATAATTAATAAATAAAAGTGATAAATCAGTTAAAAATTAAAATTAATTTTTTTTTAGAAAAATAAAATAGATATGAATATCGAAACTCTTTTGGTTCTGTTTAGTGTGTAGGTCGTTAACACGTGTACGTCGGGTGAATAATTTAGGCTACAAAATCGATTTTCGAACAACCTACTCAGATTGTAATGAAACCACAGCCATTAAATCCGGAAAAAATTAGGGATCAAGACTTCTGAGAAGGGACGTTGGGAACAAATGGGCTCAAAATCTCAAATTCCATCGTTTACTATTTTTTATTAATTTTTTTAATTTTTCATAATTTCCAAAAAATCTAAAAAAAATTGCATAACCTTATTTTGGTTTTGTTAGATTTTTAGTGGTGTTTATATAATTTTTAGTAGTTTTGACTCTTTAACGAATTTTTAGTAGTGTTTTTATAACCTTTTTTAAAAAAATTAAATAAAAAACAATTATTTTTAATATAAAAAGCAGATTTACCTATTTATTAGATAAATCCGCTTTGAATTTTTTCAAAGCGGATTTTTCTAATAAATAGGTAAATTCGCTTTGTAAAATAACATAAACGGATTTAACCCTCACCTGAGGTAAATCTGCTTTTAGAAACAATAAAAATGGATTTACCTTATAAAAGATGAATCTGTTTTTCCTTTTTTATCTCAAAACGGATTTACCTAATTGAAAGATAAGTCCGTTTTGGGAAAAAACCAAAACAGATTTATCTTTTATTAGGTAAATCAGAGCGAATGTTTTAAGTGGGGGGTATTTTCGGGTTTCACTATTATGTGGGGGTATATGTTGAAGGGGTGGGGGTAAAAAAAAAACCCAAAATCATTCAAAAGCTAATCCCACACACACTTGACGGTTCTCACTTGTTCCTGGATTGGCTTTTGTCAAGCCTTTCAAACATATCACCATTATCATATCAACATTTTTTATAGGCAAATGTTAGTAGTTAGTAATTAAGGTGAGGGGGTAAATGTTAATTTCTCAGATCTAAACTTGAGATCTCCTGCTTGCACTCCTTCAAATTTCGATGCACAACTTTGGTGTTCCTTAATCATATGACCATTTAAGAGGTAGCGTAAACTCCTAAATTGATCTCTCAACTATCACCCTATTTCCAATTTAGTCCGTAAACGATTTTAATTGATTAGAGAGTCCATAAAATTGTCTTCAAACATCAAGTTAGTCATTCTGTAAATGTGACCCATCTTAACAAGTAGACTCAATTAATGAACGGAGAAAAACATAAGGAATTTTTTAATCAATTTATATCATTTAAAGACTAAATTAAAGAGTGAATGATAATTGAGATTTACTCTGCGCATATACTCCCTACGGTTTCTATTATAAAAAGATTTTTTGAGTTAATTTTGATCTAAAATATAAGAAAATTAGGGATGGCAAAACGGGTTTGGCCCGCCGTGTAACGCCCTAAAATTTAATCAAATTATTTCGAAGTTGGATTGCCGTAGGATAATTGTAAGAATTGAAATTATGGGCGTAGTAGCTATGTTGAAAACGAGTTAGATGATAATCACGTGTTGTGGGCTAGTTAAAAATAGCATTGGGCTCCCTTCCTATGTGGATAAAGTCCCAAATAATTTAGCCCATTATGTTTCTCACTTATTATAAGTGGAGAGGATTAATTTAGGGTTGAGAGAGAGAGGAATTTCGGATTAGAGCAGCCACCAAAGAGAGAGAAAAGAAGAGAGAAAACAATTCCCGTTTTTCTCAAACCTGTCACCGTAAAATTGCGATTCCGGTTTCGTTAACCGTTGGATCGTCTTCGTTTTTGGGCAGCAGGTTCGTAAGATATAGTTCTACACTTTCACTGTTCGGATCTTCGAAACGAGTTCTGAGGAGAGAGATATTGGCTTCGCACTGAAGCTGCAGTTTGGGGGAGTCGCCGTATTCGGAGATCGAGGAACGAGGCTAGGAGGGAGTTTGCGCCACCATAGTTGAGGTAAGGGTGGGCTTAACCTTGATAATGGGTTGATGATAATTATGTGTGGGTAGTCTAGGGCTTTGTTGAATTGTTCGTGTTGTTGCATATCGTGTTTTCGTTGAGATTGGTGCTTTGATGATTATTGCACGTTATTGTGATTTGTTTCGTTATTTGTTGTTGCGTGATTATTGTATCACGATGATGGTGTTGTTATTGTTCGTGTTTTTGTTGTTGCTGTGCGTGGTTGATTGTTGTTGTCACGTTGTCGAATTGTCGTTTTTGTTGTGGTGGTTGCGGTGTCGTTGCCGTTAGGGTTTGGTGTTTGGCAATTTAGCGATTCTGGACACAGGTTCGGTTTTTCTAAAACTGGCGCTGTTTGGTTGATCCAAAAATTATGAGGTTGATTGTTTTTGAAAATAGACTTAACGCCGGTCGTTTTGGCACTGGTTTCGTTAAATTCGGAGTTGTATAGCTCGAGTTATAGGCGATACAAGTTAGGTTAAAATTCTGGAAACGATTTGGGTATAGATTCGGTATTTCGGTGACTGGGAACGTTGTATTGACCGAAAAATTATGTGGTTTATTTTTCTGGAAAATAGACTTAATGCTTGTTAATTTGGCACTTGTTTGGTTGCGTTTAGAGTTGTGTAGCTCGAGATATGAATTCCACAAGTTAGAGTAAGATTCTGGAAACAATCTGGACACAGGGTCAGTGTTTTGGTTACCACGTTTTCAAAAGAACTCCTTTTCGAACGAATCCAATTTCTTTGAAAACTAGACAAAATTTGCCCCAGTTTATGCACAAGTTTCATGCAATTTGATTGAGTCTTGGTCACTTTGGAATTGCTTGAATTTGAAGGACAGAAACTGTCCTCTTTTGCAACTAGCCTGTGTGCTTTTCGAAAACTGTACCTATTGGACACTCTCCTTCAAAAACTGAACTTAGGGATGATAACCAGACCCATAGGGCTTTCCAACAAGTATTTATTTGTTGAAATCCGATGTCGTTTGCTATTTTAATTAATTCGCTGAAGTAGGTGCGATGTGCCTAGGCGCTGTGCGCCAGTCTTGTGCGTGGTGTGCGTGCGTTATGTCCGCGTTGTGGAGCCGTCTGGTGTTAATATTTCAGGTGCGGTGCTGGTATGCTCAGGAGAGTTTAGTGGTAGCTGTGATGCTACAACTTGGTGCTATTTTTGGTGAAATCATTTGTTTTGATTCTGGTGATATAGTATTTATTTTAAATACTTGTTATGGTGAGTTGGTGCATAATCATGGTGTCGCATTGTCATATGCATGTTTTGGTGATATAGGCTCTGCCTCTGGTGTTTATTGGTGATATGCCCGTCGTGGCTCATTTTGGTGATCGGTACCGCATGCATATGCCCACTGGAGGGGTTGCATATCATCCCATTGTCTATGAATGTTATAATTTTGGTGGTTCACTGTCAAATGGATTTTTCCTTTGGTATCTGGTGCTGTGATATGGTGTAATTGTATTGTGTTGCTGTAGTTACCTGATGCTAGCATATTTTTATCATCTGCTTATTACCTCTGTTAGACTCACCCCTTCTGCTTGGAATGTTGCTCTCATGCGGCAACGCTGCAGGTGATCGCTAGTGCTCGTGGAGGAATTGCTAGGTTTTGCTTCCTCTCTCGTTTGGGTCTGTGTCAGCTCTGATATGTAGCACCGGGGAGTCGTTAGTTATCGTTTTGAACTATTATTTTAGTTATTGGAAATTGTTTTAATTTATTTTGGAGATGTCTTTAATTGTTAATTCTGGAGATGTTTAAACTGGTTAATATTTCCGCTGCTTGGTGATTTCTTTTATATAAATTATTTTGGAGATTTTTTTTTGGAATAAATGGTGTTTTTTTTTAAAAATGGTGAAAAAATGTAGCGCCCTTCGAGGTGACTCTGATAATTGTCTATTTAATTGTAATAGTAAAAGGGGGGTGTTACGGGCCGGCTCGCTAACCCGCCAAAAGAAAAAAACCGCGAGCTAAAGCAAGGACGGGGCGGGTCGGACCGCCTGTCCGATTTTATTTTTTAAGAAAAAAATTATTCAGATTTCAGGCCAGCCCATTTATCTTGACCAAAAAAAAATCAGCCCATTTTATTAAAAAACCAAGAGATATGAGAATAAAACATGAGGAATAAACTGAAGGTTAAGAATAATCCACAGACATGCTACAGATTCCAAAAGCTGTCGTCCAAATTCACGAACAAGGTCCACAGGGAATGGGCAGTATTTATTTCTCTTTTGAAAATCAAATAAGCTTGGTCCAAGCTTCTCAAAGACCTGATAACACCATTAAAATGTGTTGAAAGGAATGCTTCTGCTCAGTATGAATAAATCCCACAAGCACATATATGGACATATAAATCTATTATAGCTAAAGTTAGCAAGTCAATTTACTTGCAATATAAATGGGTACTAATCAACTAGTCCGCACTTGGGGGAAAAAGGCCGAACACAATATAAATGTGAGTTTTTTTTCAAAAATATTGCAAAAAAAAAACTAGGCGGGCCAGCCCGCCAAACCGCTAGCCCATCACTTGGCGGGACGGGCCAGTCTTTTGAACTCGCTGCTTTTGGCAGACCGGGGCGGACCGCCCCGTTTTTGGCGGGCCGAAGGCAAGGCGAGGCGGGGCGGCGCGTTTTGCCATCCCTAAAGAAAATACTTAGTGTTGATTTATTGCTTAAATACCAATTTTACCCTCATTGAATGCTTTGTCTTTTCGGTTTTCAAAGTAAATGGGATTAGTACACATAACTTGAGGGGAGTTATTTCACATGTGAAGTTGAGTAGAGAGTATTTATACTTAATTTAAAAAGACAATAATTAAATGAGCTATTTGGTAGTGATTTTTGTATTTATTTTATAATAGGTACCGGCGGGAGTAGATTCTAGCATTACAAATAGGATATTGGTAAGATCATACAACTGGTTAAAAAAAATTGAAACGTCATGTTATATTGTACGAATAAAACTGAAGACTGTTTCCATTTTCTTGACCGCTACAGAAGAACATCGAAGGGTATTTGACCAATTACAACAAACATAAGCGTGTGAGCTTCCCTCAAATTGAATCAATTCATTCCCAAATTGGGAGCACACAATAAAATTAAAATGAAATAGTTGAGACCGGGATTTTTCCCCGGCCGGGAGGTGATAAAACTTGACAACAGAATAGGGGTGAATCTCCTAAATGCAAGCTCCCTCAGAATTAAAAATTCTGGTCAGAGAGAGGAAGTGGATGCCTTGACCAAATGCAACAACGATGTCTCAAAACAAGCTTCAGCAACTCAATGTGTACGACTTTTACTGCTTTCTGCATTTCTGACTGGATTGAAGTAGGGGTGGGCCTGCATGCAATGAATATGTTCGCTAAAACGTTACGGGAAACGAGTTCAAATTGTCAAATAATTGTGTGCAGCTATTAGTAATTTGAGCCCAAAAAACAAGGTATTTTTAAAATAAAAAGTTTAGGCTAATCACAATCTTCTCGAGGACAGAGCATAAGAAATCAACGGCCCAATTTAGCAAAATAGTACTACCTCTGGTAGTAGTTATATAAGAAAAATGCAGTTTTAGGTTCATTGAGTAACTGATAATACAATTTTAGGTTCATTGAATAGTTGATATTAGTTATTCGATGAACCTAAAACTGCATTTTTCTCTTACAAATAGAACCAAAGGTAGTAACCGAGAAAGTCATGATAGGATTTTGTAACATATTCCCAACAGGATTTTATCCACAAAGCCTAAAGGGGAAAGAAAATCAAAATATGGCAAAATTAAGATAACAGAGGAGGTGATGGCCAGTGATAAATCATGTAAAAATTAAGACAAAGATGAGATGATGAGCAGTGACAAATCATGTTAAAAGCCTGAAGTCTGAAAGCTAAAGACCCGTGTTCAGACTTATACAGAGAAATGTGTCATTGAACCAATTGCAAAGATAAAGATGTTAACAAATTGTGATTGGGATTTTACCATAGCTTCTTTTGCAGTGGGCCGTTCATGGTGATCGTACCGTAGTAACTTGTCGACAAAATCAACAGCCTTTGAAAAAGAGAGGTAAATTTAGAATGAGACTCAATGACCATATGGGTATTCAAGAACAGAAATAATTAGAACTCATGCTACCTCAAGAACCGCCAAGTGTTGATTATCCACGTTGATGAACTTTCTCCATGGCTTCCGGCCATGCCTGCCACAATATTAGAGCATTTTTTTAGTTAAAACTTCTAGAAAAGTAATTACTAGTTAGCAGTAAATGCAACATATATACAGAAGATTTGATCCCTTTAAAGTGGGGATTCACTTTAAGAGGCGAGAATCAATGGTTAAAACTATGATTATATACATGCAAATGTAAAGCAAATTATGTCCATGTTTAAATTTCAATCATCAATTTTATAATCATTAGTTAAAACTCCTCACTAATGTGAATTCCTCGCTTCAGAAGAACTAAATCAATCGGCAGAATTGTGAAAGCACGGAAATTACCTCCCAACAAGCACTGCAAGCTGTGGATCCAACTCTATACGATACCTGTTCAGATATGTATTTAATTCATCCGTTCCAAGTACCTGTTACAGCAGTGATAAAACAGCTTATCATTCAAGAACATTTGCCTCTATCTATTTAATATACAAATTGTAAAGCATGTAGCTAAGAACTGAGAAAACATCTTTCACGGTTCTAAATCTACTACTTCGGAATTCAGATCGACTGTGAAGGCACAAATAAATATTAAAAAAGTATTTATAGAAACAAACGTGCTACATGACTGGTATCAAAAATAAATAATATGGGCCCAAGTTGGAATCAAAAGTTAGGCATTCTCAAAGGCTAGTTTGTCATTTAAACCAGTTTTGTTAAAGAATAAAAAAAGTGATGTTTACACAATAATCTAATATTTGTTTTTACAGAGTTTTATGTAAAATAAACTAATTTAAATTTGCTTAAAACCATAAAAAACACTTGGTTAACATTCTCTCTCATCTATTATGCTCGCCAAAATCTATATCTCATGAAAATTATGAAAAATACTTTTCATTATAATCACATTTCATATTTATTTCAGATTCTAATTATTTTCAAAAGCTGAAACAATCCAATAGAAAATCCTAAAACATGATTACTATTTTTTGGAAAAAACTGCTTTTATCATGATAATCTAAGACAAAGTCAAACAGACTACAATCACAAAACCAAAAAATAGAAGGGGGCCATAGTTGCAATATACTATTTTTTTTATCATAAAAAAAAACATCTCAAGTCTGAAAAAGTTACCGAAAACATGCCAGACACAAAACAAAAGCACCTATCAATTATCGCCCAAAAACATAAATAACCCAAAAAAAGGTCTAGCTTGGAACAATGTTGTCAAACTCGAGATCAAAGGATCGTGCGATCCTAACAACAGTGGCTCAGGGTGCCAATGTTCACCAACCTTGGCTATTTTCACTAGTTGATCATAGTTATCATGTCCATAAAAAAATGGCTCCTTCCGGAATATCTGTAAAAACACAAAAACACCAGGTAAGCGTAGTAGAATAATGTAACTTATACATTGATTTTAGGATAAATCAATATAACATGCATTAACGAAAAAGTCAAGTTTACCTCTGAAAATCAAGAACCATGCCTAAACCCTAAACAATGATCAAATTGCATCATAATGGAAGTAGACCCCTTACCATTCCCGCAAACATACAACCAAGAGACCATAAATCTAGAGAGTAATCATAGTCTTGAAGATCAACAAGTAGCTCAGGACCTTTGAAATATCTACAAAAAATGCATAAAGGACAGAGTCAAATAGTAGTTTCTTAAAGAAAAGTAACAAGTTAAAAAGCATTTAACAAAATCGTATTCAAATAAGTATTTAATAACTGTACTATCAGTGTAAAGAAGTTTTACATAGGCATCCATTCATACTTGTGTCATGTTATAATATTATGAGTAAACTCTCAATTTGGTCCCTATACTATCACTTTCTTTCTAATTTGGTCCCTTTGGTCCCCTGAACTATTGAAATACAATAAATAGTCCCCAAACTATTTTAAATCCATCAAATCTGTCCCTCAACTATAATTCTCTCTCCTATTTTATGAGTATTTAAGGGACTAATTTGATTAACTTAAAATAGTTTACGGACTATTTATTGTATTTCAATACTTCAGGGACCAAGTTAGAAAGAGACTGATAATATAGTGACCAAATTGAGGGTTTACTCTAATATTATTTCCTGCAATACCAACACAAATATCTGAATAGTGAGATATAATTGGATGTCTATCCAAAACCTTTCACATTATTGTTTATACACGAACATACATGCTAAGGAGTTCCAATAAACCCCACAATATAAAACTTTTTTTCTTGCGGTAAATTAAATAAACAATAGATGGTTTCTCTCTAGTCAAATATCTACTTAGTAGACATTGATATTTATAGGACATTTAGCCAAAATATTTACTTTTATGCAATGCATGAACAATAGCATTATTTCTATCTCGTTTCATCTCCAATTAGTGTGTGTGTGTGTGCGCGCGCGTGTGTGTGCGCGCGCGCGTGTGTGTAATTGCCTATTATTTGATAATCATACAACAAAAGAGGATATAAACATATAGTGCCGCTAACTAGAAATACAGAATAGAGGAATCAGTAATGAAAGGTATCTTACAGAATAATGTAGAGACTCCAGGAAAAAAAGGTGTCATCTTAGATTATATTGAGACAATATTACCATATTATATGTGCGGTGCTAAGACCGAGATTAGTAAATGTTCAAAAGTCAGTGAAGATAGATGCCATCTTAGAAATCAGTAAGGACAAGACCAGGACAAAGGTGTCATCTTAGAAATGCAGAATAAAGGAATCAGTAATGAGAGGCATCTTACAGAATAATGTACACAGCATAGAGACAACAATAGCTGTATACTGTATACAAACAGCACCAACATCCAAAAAATTCAAGGAACACATAGATTACACAATAGCAGTATAGCACCCACTCAAACTCCAGGCAAAGGTGTCATCCTAGATTATATCGAGACAATATTATGTTATTATATGTGTGGTGCCAAGACCAAGATTAGTAAATGTTCAAAAACCCGATGTGGTGGCAATTTTCTTCAAAACAATCTTTTGGTCCAGTGTATTTGTTGGGTGCCACTCAGTAGTTTTTCCTTTGGAAAAAAAAGATACTCTTGGGAAACAAAAAAGGACAGACAAGGAAAAATAACAAAAGGTTACTAGAAAAACCAACAAATCCCTACAAGTAGACAGGATATCGCTAAGAGACCGGTGGATTTCTAGAAGGATTCCTTAAGAAGGGATTTCTCACTCTTTTAAGAAAAAGTATGATTTTGAGAAGCCTGAAGGTATTTACAAGAAACGCATGGAGAGTCAAAGTTCTGAATTCTCCTATGCAAGTTAGAAAAAGATGACCCAAATAAATAAATAAAACAAATGGACTCCAACCTAGAAGTTTGTGTCTTTCAATTTCCTACACAACTAGAACTCTCTGAAAAAATTGGAGGAAAAGAACTGACTATGCTAAAAATCTGGAAAGGGCTGATACAACAAAGAAAGACAATATGTGTGAGGAAAAGCTTCCCAAAGAAACATATCCCACCCAAATATCCTCTCAAAATTTAATGCAATAGCCGCTACCTACTCTTAAAGAAATAAATGGTTAAAAGGAGTATTTTTTAGAAATGAATTTTCAAGGACTGAGCGAAATGCAGTGATTGCTTTTTTGAGTCCCACCTATTTGGGTGTAATTCGGTAAACCATATTTGCTCTATAACCTGCTTCTTTATTAAAGATTGATGAAGTCTATGGATGGGAATGTCATCAGCTATTCCAAACTAAAGCAGTGATTTTTAAGACACACGCCCCATTTGTTTTCTGCTTAAAAAAATTTCCTGGACCTGACCAGAGGAATTTTTCTATAACTCATAAGAAAAAACAATGAGAGAGACATAAAGAACCTCGAGGCAACGCGAACATTATATTCTTGCCCGGGATGATAAAATTCTGCAAGTCCCCAATCTATAAGTCGAAGCTTGCGCTGCCCGTGATCAATCATTACATTATGTGGCTTTACATCCCGATGCATGATTCCTTGCGAGTGGCAATAATCCAATGCCTGTTAAACAAGTTTAAGAAAACATAACTCTTCCAAGTTAAAAGCCACAAAGAATAGGGGAAAAATGTTTTGGTAAAAAGAAATTACTGAAATGATATATCAAAAATTTGACAACGTAGAACAAGACATGGGACCAATCATACTATGTGAGCATGCATAATTAAATATACCAATTAGAAAGCTCACAGGACACATAAGCAGACATATATAGATGCATATACATGTAATTCTTCTGGTCAAGACTTCCTAATTTAGTGCAATTGACAACAGTTTGTCATGGTCATGGACTCTGGAAAGTAAACTGTTAGGCTGGGCCTTAGCTAATGTATTGTTAATATGTGGGCCTTAGTCCAATGTTAAAATTAGTAGTTAATAACAATAAGGCATGTTGCCTATAAATAAGAGGGGAGGCTTAGAAAAATTATCATCTTGGGAGTTGTATAGACTAGGGGCCATCTTGGCATTAGGAGGGGGATCTCTCGAATATCTAACAAATATTATTGTAAACGTCCCTTTTCCCTCAATTCATCAACAAACTCCAATTCTGGCAGATTTTCCCCTTTAATTCATTTACCAGTTCTAACATAAACCTCTGCAGATGCAAAACCAATGCACGCATCCCCAAAATTAACTTTAAAACCAAAAGTGCAATTAACATCAAAAGATCAAAAGCATTTAGAATGAAGAATAACAATCAGAAACATTCGTAAAGAAAGCATGCCAAGTTATACTATGGGCACATGAAGGGCTAAAAAAGGCTTCTGCATCCAAGCAATCCTGATAAGTTCGCTTTGTTAAATGCAAGTGATTTCAAGAGAAGAAAGGGACTGGTTTTGAACTGTTACTGTAAAACAATAACAAGGTACTATATCATAATTATTTTGTAATATATAACAAGAGCACCATAGAGCAAATTAGATTCTACAAAGACCTCACTCCTAAGACTTTAAACCCCAAACTGATCAAAATGTGTTATTATATTATATATCACAAGAACGCCTACGGAGTAAATTAGATTCTACTAAGACCCTCAACATGTGATATTGTTAAGACTTAGGACAGAAGATAGTCGGGGTCAGTTAAGAAAACAGTCGGCTAGTTAGTTAGAGAAACTTGGAGAAAATTAGTTACATGATAACAGGGGGTGCAGGGGTAGAGGGAGCATTTGGATTTGTTGCTTGGGAAAACAAAGCAGTGGCTCGGTGGTAAAGTGAGAAACCCTTGGTCGAGAATTCTTCCTCCTATTTAGGAGTGGAAGTTGACGGGGCCTCACAAGGGTTTGCTTAAAAGGTATGGTTGTTCTAAAAATTCAAGGTCGAAGCATGGCTTGTTACGTGTCAATTGTCATGGGTTTTTTTATGCCTAGTCTGGCCTTTATAAAAGTCTAGTACGGCCAATTAGCCTATTAAAACTTTAAAGGTTTGTCATCTGACTGATATCTAAATTGGTTAAAAGACTAATAGGCCAATGAGCATAAACTTAATGCATGATAAACTACAAATTATATAAGACAACTACTCAATAGTGTGATAAATAAGGGTGGAAATAGACTATCTTAGGTTGACCTTTCATGACTGGGACTGTCTTATTTATTTGATATTAGATCATTTTTAATGTCTGGGTCAATCTGTATAAAGTGTGACATGACGTATAGGCATAGCCTTTTAAACACGTATTTGGCAATAAGGCCCTAAAGTTAAAACAGGTTGTGAGTTTATCACTAAAAAAATTTATAGATTCTAGTATTTTATGTAGACCAATGTGCTTAAATCTTTAGAATAATAAATGCGTATATGATTGTAACAACAAACCTATCATATCCATGTTATTCAAATAGGCTGGCATGCTCTGAAGCATGGGTACTTCAAAATCGAAGCCGTACCCGTACAGGATACGTATCCGGTACCGGTACTCATTGGGTACTCGTGGGTACTTACCTGTTTATATTTATGGTTCAATATATAAATATTTATTTTTTGTGTAGTAAAAGATTAGATTTTTCATTAGTATTTTAGTGATATTGAAACTTTTCCTATATTTCATCGTATATTTTTTTGTTATATGTGCTATTTGTTTGTATTTTCTATCTTTCAGTCATGTTTATAGCAAATTTATGTTACGTACCCGTACCCTAATTTTTGAAAAACGACGTATCCCGTACTAGCACCCGTACCCCATGCCGGTATCGTACCCGTATCCATGCAACATAGCTGGCATGTAAGACCTAAGAGCAGTGACGGACCTGCCCCCTACCGAGGGGGGGTCCAGCGCACACACTGAGAAAATAAAACTAGACCTACCCGCCTTATAAAAAATATGTTGGACACCCTGAATAAATAATTTGCACAGAACTTCTAATTTTGCACCCAGTCCATGCTATATCACAATCACTCACATCAATTCCTCTCCCTCCCATGTGCATAGAGGACAATTTATTAATTGTGTAATTTACTTAATTAAGTATATCAAATTTTTATTTTTAATATATTTTGAGAAATTCATTATTTTAAGAAAATTTGACTCCCCTGGCCTCGGGTCCTAGATCCACCACTGCCTAAGAGGCTTTTCAGTTTTTAGATGACTTGAAGTATGAATTTTTTAGTTAAATGGACTTTTCAAAAAGCTTTGGTGTTGTCTATTTAAAAACAGAGTATGGTCCAACTTGAGTCTAATGTAGACTAGGTCATAGGTCTCTAATAGGCGGTCTGACCTATTTCCACGCCTACTCCTATTCTCAATCACTAAACAAAAATGCTTCTGTCAATGTTCCATTTCTCTCCAATGGCTCTATGATATCTATCTACAATCAATACAGAAGCTTCTTCATCAAACTATGCAGCAGCATATGGCTCAATCACTATCTAACTTAGTTCTCATAATATACTAATCAACCTTATTAATAAGCATTTAGCATATCTTGTGTCCAGCAAGTCAGCAACGTGTAAAATGAATAATGGCATTGACAACAAAATCAATATATGTATGTGTGTGTGTGTGTATATATATATATATATATATATATATTTATATATTAAGTTGCTTAAATAAACAATAAAGTAAATAAAAAAAACTTGCCTTTAGAAGTTCGTAGATATAATATCGTATATCATAATCTGACAGGGTAGGATATAACACTTTAAAATCAGTGTTATTAACATATTCAAATACAAGGCTTGGGGTCTTTGATTGCTGGTCTCTAACAATGTCAAGCAACTTTATAATATTGGGTCCTCCACATAGATTCTGCAATATTTTGATTTCCCTCTTTATCTGCATTCAGAATCAGGAGCTAGTAAAATGTTTAGTAGATATATAGATAACATAACCAGAGGACAGGAAAAGGATGTACGCACAACACAAATCTTTAAGGTCTAACAAAAATCATACTGTAAACAACAAAATAAATGACTGGTAGTCTTCTAGAACTACTCTACAGCGCCGAGTGACCACTCAGATCTAAAAACCACAAAGAAACTACTAAGAAAACCGAAACACTGACATAGAATTAGTTAAATATATAACCAATGCAGCAAATTGAAGTGTGACTGACAAGTACATGAAGAATAAAGAAGCATTAACACCTTTACTGCCTGAGCAAGATAAAAGAAACTGATGTAATGTACAAATAAGGGAACAAGTGTTTATAGATCATCCAACAAAGCGCAATGTACAAATAATACTGATGAGCACACTATCCATGGAGAACTACTAATAAACTTTAATGAGAAAACTGCACTGTCTTAATCCTTTTAGTCACCTGCCCCAAAGATATGACTGATGTTTACATCTAACCCATGCACATCCTTCTATGACCGATATTAGTGACAATAAACAAGCATTAATTAAAAACAACAATCCATTCACCGAACACCAATTGAAAAGCAATAACAACAAAACAAAATTGCAATGTGAAGTAATAAAAGCCAATGCCATGATTCACCTTCTTCTTCTTCACGGGTTTGAGGATCTTGATAATGCATTTTTCATTATCTGTACAGTGAATACCTTCAAACACCTCACTGTATTTCCCCCTTCCCACCTTCCTCACAACTTCATAGTCATCTTGTTCCCTATAAATCATAACAATAACAGAAGCAAAAAAAATATTGAATAATATTAAATTAAAAAATATATAAAAATTATTGACGGTATAGATTGGATTGTTACCCCCAGTGGACAGCAAGGGATTCATAGTCCCAATATTCCTTGGGGCGAATAACATTGATATCGGCGTAGATTCTGGCCTTAGAGGTAGCGCCAGGGAGGCGAGTGGATTTTCCGATCTTCTGCGCCAGAGTGTCAAACGGCGGCTGCGGAGGAGGGTGTGAGTGGTGAGGAGAGCGTGAGAATGAAGTTGACACCGACGCAGCGAAGCGACGGAGGACGGGAATGGAGGAGGGAAAGTTGTTGGTAGAGGAAAATGAAGGACGATTGCGGAAAAGAGAGACCAATGTATCGCACGACAAGGTGGTGGATTGGAAAGGCCTAATGGCCATCAAATTGCAAATGCAATTCAGAAGCTAGGTTGCATTACATTGCAATTTCCAGCTACCCTTTTGATGTTTTGACACTCAAACCCTTTTTTTTCCTTTTATTTATTTCACGTTAAATTACTTTTTTTTGACCAAAATAAACTTAATGCATTTCATTTAGGCTCTCTTTGGCAATGTTCATCCGCTAGCTTATAGCGGATTTGCAAATTGTAAGTGTTTGGTACAATTAATTTTTAGCGTTTTTCCATTAGCTTATAGTGTTTTTTGAAACGCTATTTAAAGTATCGTTTGAGCTTATAGCTTATAGCATTTCATTTTTTCTCCCAACTTTACCCTCATTATTTTAATTAAATTCCTCACTTATCCTCCATTAAATGTGTTTCTCTCTCATTTGTAAGCATTAATTACAAATGTTTATTTATGTAATTTTATTTTTATAAGCTACTTCAACCGCTAATTTTAACAAACACTTTAAATTCAATCCGCTAACTCATTCGCTCTCTGCTACCTCATCCGCTATAAGCTAGCTTACCCGCTATCCGCTAGCTTATCAGCTATTTGATACTTTTTGCCAAACAGAGCATTAAAATAATGTTAGTGTTCCTAACCGTTCCGTAGAGCCGGACGCAGCTAGGGAGTGATTATCGTATGATTGATGATTAAGAGTATAGAGTGTAGTGTGATGTGAGAATAACGGATTCTGGGTCCCCTCCGTTGGCCTCTAGGGCGTATATTCATTACACAGACATAATTAATGCTAATAAATGCAATACATTAATTAGGCGGGAACCATGGGCTTTCCATATATATTCAGCCCAAGGTTGCTCTCGGCCGAAGGTGGTGATGAGACCAGATCCCAGGCGGAGGGGGAGCCCCTCGCTCTGTGTAGCCGACGAGCCCCTCGACTCTAGAGGAGGGCCGCGGCCTCGTTTGGTTTTGTCTTGTCTTCGTGAGTCAGTTGTGTCGGCCTAGAGGTGTAGTGGAACCGAACCTATCTGGGCGGACGGCTGAGAACAGTTGGTAATACAGCTTGGACTAAAATCATGATAATGAGAGCTAGCATACGATCTCGATGCTCTTGCTAATGAATAAGCAACTAGATTTGCTTGCCTTCTAATATAGCTAAGCCTATAGCTTTGACATAGTGCAATGATTGTCTTACAGTGAGAAAAAATTACACCAAGTTCGGTGTTAATGGAAGTATTGTTAGTGACGCCATTCACTACAGAAAGGTAATCCATCTCCACTTTAGTTGATGTTTCACGTTAAATTAATAGAATTTGTTTTGTAAAAACTTTTACATCCACGGTCGATGACAATTCATGAAATAGTTGACATATAAGATGACAATCAATTAATTAACTTCTTTTTAATGACAACTTATAATTAGTAGATAATATAAAATATTTCTACACTTATCATGTATATAAATTAAATCCAAAATAATATTGGATTCAATTTATATATGTTGCAGTTTTGCAATTTTTTTACAATGTCAATTACGAAACGAGACATCATAAAAATAGTTTGAGTTTATCTCAACTAACTTAAAAATCACTACTAACCAACACCTTACCACTACACCGGCCTTTCTTTTTGATAACTTTGATATTTCACCCCGCCAACTTAGTAGGCCAACGATGGGGGCGGGGCGAGCTAGCCCCAACTTTCATTTTTCTTATTTTTTACTTTTCCCTCTTTTTTTTAACTATTTCTAAGTATTTTTTAACATTTTTTAGACGGGTTGTAATGAGCCAACCCACCATTTTTTCATTGTTTTTGGCGGGTTTAGGCGGACAAACCCGCCAACCCGCCTATTTTATGTTCGAAGTGTATGTATTAAATACAATTTAATTTATTTATTAATTTTAATGGCGCCCACCAACCTACTGAGGAGCGGAGTGGACTCAATTTCGCAACCTACTATCCTTTAGAGGGCTAACGGGGGGGGGGGGGGGGGGGGGGGCTGCCATGTTCTTCAACATGGCATCAGAGCCTATCCAAGATACGTTGGGCTATCCGTTGTCGGGCCATTCTCCAGATGTCTACTCCTAGGCCACTCGGGTCACACTACAAATGTCTATTCCGGGCGTGAGGGGTGTGTGTTAAGAGTCCCACATTGGATGTCATATGGCCCGAAAAAGAGTTTATAAGTGGGAGCATCCCTCACCTTACAAGCCGATTTTGTGGGGTTGAGTTAGGCCCAAACCACATTCTAAGAGGGTATCAGAGCCTATCCAAGATCTGTTGGGCCACCCGTTGTCTGGTCATTCTCCAGATGTCTATGTGATATGGCCTGAAAAAGAGTTTATAAGTGGGAGCATCCCTCACCTTACAAGCCGATTTTGTGGGGTTGAGTTAGACCCAAATAACATTCTAAGATGGTATCAGAGCCTATCCAAGATCCGTTGGGCCACCCGTTGTCGGGTCATTCTCTATATGTCTATTCCTGGGCCACTCGGGTCACGCTCCAAATGTCTATTCCTGGGCGTGAGGGGGGGTTTGTTAATAGTTCCACATCAGATGTGATATGGTCTGAAAAAGAGTTAAAAGTAAAATGACTAAGCCTATTTATAGGCACTTACTAATACTAGCAAACTATATCTCTAATAAAAGACACTCATATCTTTAGATTTTTGTGTCTATCTCTTGTCTTTTACAATTTTCTCTCTCATTCATTTTCCTTCGAAATAAGTTTAAAAGGTAATAAAGGCACTCAATCTTTTTTCCCTAGTCAGGTAAGGAAACAAGAGAGTAAGTTGGACTAGAGGGAGTAAGACTTTGAATTTTGAAACGGAAACGTAGAAAAGTGTCGAGGAGATATGGAAAGCACGCATCACGTGATCTCATTGGTATAGAATCTGGCGGTGTGATATGGGAGTCAATATTATCCTCCGTATAAGCCTGAAACATGACATTTTCATGGCCCATAAAGCGTTCCCATTTTTATTTATTTATAGAAAAAAGTAACGAGGGTCAGGGTCAGGGTCAGGGTCAGGTTCAGAGTCAGAGTGCCAAAACAAACACACATGGAATTGGAAAACACGGCAACGACATCCCTACCCCTCACCCTCAGCATGAAAACCCGCGAAACTTCGAACAAGGTAATAAACCACCAACACTTCCCATCCCCGCCTACCTACCCTATATATTTATTCATTCATTTTTTTTTTCAAAACGTTTTCGTTTTAGGGTTCGCCGCATTGTACTTCTCACCTTGAAAACTCCATGGACGACGTTAGGGCAACTTCTGCTTGGGTCGCAAGCCGTTCCTCCCACGTTGTTGTTGACTCTGAAGGTTCTAATGCCATTCATTTTACAACTCATTTTTCTTACTTCTTTAAATGCGGTATTTTACCTTTGTGTTGTCGTGTTCAGGAATTGAAAAAGTTGTGAGCACCATTGAGTCCATTCCCAAAGTTGAGTGGGATTTTGAAGGGATTCACTATTTTGATAATGGACCTCTCACTGTTCAGTACTTGTTTGTCTTGGACGCTTTAAATTTTTGCTTCTGGCCTGGTATGCTTTTTATACCTTTTTTTATTAATATTTTTTTATCTTTTTCCACCTAAAATGCTACAAATTTATCCAGGTGTTTAAAGACTATCACCATAACTAATCATATGCATTCTCTACCTTAATTTAGTGTGTTAAAGGTCCCCTGTTTTTGTAAATTTTTTCCTTAATTGCTATTATTCTGAAAGGTACTCTGCCACATTCTGACTTTATTTTTCATGGCCAGACTGAAATGAATACATGCATATAATTAGAAAAGGAGACATCTTTGTTTTTAGACAAGTTTTGTCTTTTATTTTTGGCATATGTACCCCTATTTGTCTTTTATTTTTGGCATATGTACCCATTTTTAGAAAAACTTTCTCAGTGTTGAAATGAGTTGATATGCAGCAACGTGTTGTTGGCACTGAATATGAAAATGGTTGGTGAACAAATTGCAAGAGGTGGCAAATTTGGATTTCCATACCTGTTATGTTATTTTTTTTCCAAAGCATTTGATATGGTGAACAGCTTTTTGTTCCATGCCCTATGCGAAATGAGTTCACATACCTTCATTATAAATTTTGAATTTGTATAAGTTCTGAATTTATGTGAACTGAGTTTACACAAACGTATGGAAACTTTGTTTACACACATTTATGTGAAGGGGTGTATATAACTTAAGGGTGTTTTTGTCATTAAAAACATTTATTTTATTAAAGGGGTGAGGATAGAACCACCCTTATTATTATTATGGTGACTACTCTGTTACTCTTCTAATTTGTTGGGTACTAGGACCCTTGGACCTCTTAACTGAAGGTACATTACCTTTTTTTTACCTTTAAAATAATTGTTTTAAAAAATTAATTTTAGCTGTCTTTTACTCGTTGGGTATGGGTACCAATACCATCCTTTTTCATGGGTACTTTAGAATCTACGTATTATCATTGTTATGTTTTGTTATTTGATGACCGGTTGTTGTGGTGCATTTGATAGATTTGCTTCCTTTATTGACTGATGAACTGCTGCTCAATTTCTTGGATACCATCAGTCATTTCTTTCATATGCTGATGAGAAACAATCATATATGATATATCGTTTAGAACTATGGTAACTTGTTTTTTCGTTTTGGTGTTGGCCGGGAGTTTAAACATCATGGTTTCGTCTGATCCATGTTGCTGACCATACACAATTGGAAAAGATTTTGCCCATATATTAATTTGATTAGCAATTTAGCTGACATTCTCATTGCCAAAGACATGATATAGGAATATAGGATTAGTGAAATAAATGTCTCCTAGGATTCTATCATATGTTTCCCTCCTGGCTTTTGGCTTTGCCTAGCCATTCTTACTGTTCTTTTGAATGGTCACCCTCTGTTCTCATTTGTCAACAGATAAGGATTTGAATTATGATAATTTGGCATCTGGGCTAAAGAAAGCTCTTCAAAATGATAAGTCTGCATTTGATGCTGATCGTCTGCAAAAGTATACTGGTAATTCTACTTGTACCTTGCATTGCCTATGTGCAAACTAACATGTTTGTTAAATTACTTCCATTTTTGTGCTTAATTTGTATGGAACAGACAATTGAATGTGTCAAACTTCATCTTCAATTCAGTTCATATTTTCATCTGCAGTTGAATGTGTCGATGTGTACTTAATGATAGTTGGGTCTCAGGTCAGGACAGTGAATAGAACACTGTAAAATCTTTTTTTTTATGCTGTAAGTTAAAAGACTATAGTTTTGCTTGGTGCTTGTTTGGTTTCCTAAAGTGCTTGAACATTGACCACAGTCCAATTGTAATTCTTCATATGAGAACAATATCTGATATTTTTGTTCGAGTTACAGTATTGTCAAAAAGACATCCTGTTCTTTGTTTACAATCTGGCCTTATGGATTTTCTTGCTTCCAGTAGAAATAATTTTCCACATCATAATGACAAAATCAATTCATAATGTTAGGTCCACAGCTGCGTGAGCTTTTGAGTTGGCCTAGACCCCTTCCTTTGGAAGAAGAACGTGTCAGGTTACTTCACGAGGTAAAACAAATCAGTGCTGAAGTTACCTTTAGTCAGTTATATCCATCTGTTTTTGTTAGTTTCATATTTATTTCTATTTTTGGTATTTACTTCCGTTACTTTAGCAATGATGATAATAGCTGATAAGCATCTTATTTGTGGTATTCATTTCTGTGAATTTAACAATGATGATAAGAATTGCTAAGCATCTCTCAGTGTCCTTCCATGTGTAATATTGCACTTCTACTGCTAGGTTGGGATTGAACTGGAAAGAAATTTTGACGGGAAAGCAGCTAATCTTGTAGAGCAATGTGGAAAATCAGCTGTGAATCTCGTTGCTCTTGTTGCACGCCATTTTCCCGGTATAGCTGTGATTTCTTTTCCTATATTTCGTTGCTTAAGTTCTGCGATGGTGTGCAAAGATTTTCATTTGTTGACTCCAAATTGAAATGTTCTAGGCTTTAGAGATCATTCAGTGTACAAAGGCCGCCAGGTATTTTTGTATAAAAGAGCTCAGATATTTGCGGCAGATTTATGGGGGGCATTCGGTGGCCAAGGGTATGGCGAGTTTAAAGACATCGGCTCTCTAACTATAATGGCAGACTATATTGTTCCGGCAGTGCTTCAGCAGCTTGGTGTTTTAAAATTTAGTCCTACACTTGCAAGTACTATTGAAACCAGCAGAGAAATAGGTCCCGGGACTGAAGAGGAAGTCGAACTACGGGCTTGCTCTATACATGCTGTGGAGAAAATGAGGGAGCTGATAAGTATAAAATCAGGAAGACAGGTCAGTTCTTTTCTTTACATGTATTCTTCACTGTAATTATTTAGAATGAACCTCACGGCATGGGAACATTCCCCTGCAATCACCGGGGTAACCAACTAACTGACTGATCACTTGTGATTCCCTTTAATTGCCATACAAGGATTCATTTCCATCTAATATTGTACTAATATTAATGAATAGAAGAGTTTGGCAATGTATTAGCAGGAAAAATTATGCAGCCTATGCTTATGTTTTATGCACAAGTTGTTCCTATTACCTGAAACAGAAAAGCCTGTTTCCCTTTCCTCTGCACTTAACCATTATTTTTTCATTTTCCAATTTCACTATGGGTTTGACTTAAATATGGAACTGTCCCATTTCAGGTGCTCAGTGTGGAGCTGGATCTTTGGCTCTGGGCTTCTGGTGTTCAGTGTGAATCTCTGAAGCACCACCGAACACTTTCAATATATTACTGAGCAAATGATATATGGCAGGTCCCAGATGAACAATTTAGTTATAGAACACGAAAATCTTAGCTGTTTAAGGTAATTACTTTAGGATAATGTTAATAACTACAAACCTTTGGAATTAGCTTGTTATTTTGGAACACAATATGCATGGCCTTTGAAATTACTTAAACTCCTAAGTTTGCATCAGCTATTAACGTGCAACAAGTATCCATACTCCATAGTCTGCATTTTAGTGTCTCGTGTATGATGTGGATGTGTGTGCTAGCAATTGTGATATCTTGTGGGAGAACAAGGCTTAGTTTGCAGGGAGTATTTCATGCTGAGTGCATAAACCTGTGCTTTGTTGTCAAAAAACTTGGGTAGTTAGTCAATGGCATCGAGTACTGCTCCAAGAATATTAACTCGTAGGAATTATCTCAAACATTCGGCAGACATTTTTGAATGTAGGTTGTCCCTTGCTGTCGGTTGCATTGGCAATTTTTAGTGATACGGGGACGTAGGCTTCCTAGTTTGAACTGGGTGTGACCATCGGAGTGTGTGTAGTTTTTATTTATCATTTCATCTAAACTGACAAGAAAAATGTACTCGTTCATACAACCTTGTATTCAGAACGAGGTAGTTTGCTCTCCACTCGTCAATGATAGATATAGGACTAAGGGTTTTTTTTCTGTACCCTCACCACCTTCTCATCTACCCCCATGCCCCATGTGAAAAGACCAAAATACCCTTCACAAAATTAAAAAACCCCAACATATCCCCAGCTTAAAAAAAATAAAGAAAAAAAAAAATTGGAAATCGTATATAGGTATATACGATTTTCCTTAAAAATTTAAAAAAATAGAGTCGTATATACCTAAGGTGGGGTATATACGATTTGTTAAATTACAAAACCGTATGCCCTCACACCTAGGTATATACGACTTTGTAATCCAATAAATAAATAAATAAATTATTTAAAAATTTTAAATTATTTTTTTTTAGAAAAATAAATTAGATATGAATATTGACCGTCGTTTGGTTCTGTTTAGTGTTAGTTCGTTAACACGTGACGTTGTTATACGTCGAGCGAATAATTTAGGCTAAAAAATCGGTTTTCGGGTAACCTACTCCGATTGTAATGAAACCACAGCCATTAAATTCGGAAAAAATCAAGGATCAATACTCTTTAAGAAGGGACTTCTTTCAGGACATGGGGGCTCAAAATCCCAAATTCTATCGTTTACTATTTTTTATTAATTTTTCATAGTCTCCAAAAAAGTCTAAAAAAATTTGCATAACCTTATTTTGGTTTTATTAGATTTTTAGTGGTGTTTTTATAATTTTTGGATTAGTTTTGACTCTTTAACAGATTTTTAGTAGCAATTTTAACCTTTTTTTTAAAAATTAAAATGATTTTTTTAATAACAAGTCGTATATACATAAGGGGGGTGTATATACGACTTTGTAAAATACAAGTCGTATGTACCCCACACCTACGTATATACGACTTGTATTTTACA
Organism: Astragalus glycyphyllos; assembly: GCA_963573325.1. NCBI lineage: Eukaryota > Viridiplantae > Streptophyta > Magnoliopsida > Fabales > Fabaceae > Astragalus > Astragalus glycyphyllos. The sequence continues at coordinate 85,679,891 of OY754308.1, read as the reverse complement.
AAGTCGTATATATGTAGGTGTGGGGGTACATATGACTTATATTTTACAAAGTCGTATATACACCCCCTATGTATACACGACTTGTTTAAAAAAAATTCACATATATACGATTTGAAATTTTCAAAGTCGTAGATATGTAGGGTGAGGTATATACGGTTTTTGGTCAAATTTTTAGGGGTATTTTCGTCCAAAAAAGTCTTGTGAGGGTATATGGGAAGGTGGTTGGGGTAAATCTTGGGCCTTAACACTGGGTTGAGGTATATTGGGCTGCTTCACAGCCTAGAAGGCTAGAACAGGTTTTTGCTAGCATAAACATTTTGGTCCATTGATGCCTTGTTGTTGAAGCACCAATAGGATCTATTTAGGGCCCCAACCATACATTTTCAAATAATATTATTACACTGCCAACCCCATTGTCCAGCGTACCTCTTGCACCCCCCTTCTCAAACTCAGCCACTAGCATTTGAATAGGAACTTTTTAAGCTTAGTTGTTCATAACAAGTATTTCAATATTAAGAGTTTAATGTTTTCTTATGTAAATAACAACTATTTTATGATAAATTATTTTTTCCCAAGAGAAACAAAGGGGTTAACTAAAAACTCTTCGTTAACTAAAAGTAGTAAGTATCAAAAAGTATTTTTCGACAGTCAAGTGTCTACAAATATAATCATCTTAGTATGTCACTAAATGTGTATATAATTCAGACTTCAACAAGATTTTAGGGTGTTCATTTTGACCTGGATCTTTTGCCACCTCGACACGATGCAACAGGCAGTAGAACCGTTCAAAGGCAGTCGAGGATCCAAACTCCTTCGTTCACACTATTATCTTCAAATATGAAGTGCATAGTGGGGGTTAGGTTTGGTACTTTGACCAAAGATGATTATTAAAATTTAAAATTTCTCAATTCTTAAAAACTTACCCAAGTAAGTTTAACCTCAGCAGCTAGGGGTATCCCATCCATGGGTTGTTTGTTGCCCTTTAAGGACAGCACCACCTTTGTGCCGTACCTAACATTTCTTTACCCTAAATCTTGAAGCTGATATAGTCGAACAAAATCAATAGTACTTGTGTACCACTCAGTCAGGGGATTCCTTTAATAGTGTTTGTGTACCTTTACTTTTATAAATCAGGTTGAGCTTTGAAAAGAGATGGTTTTTGACAACTACGGGCAGCAACATTGTTTCACCTTTTTTTCTCCAATGTTCTTTAGTGGGTGGTGGACCACTCACCTCTATAAAAAGTTTTAACCTTAGGTCCAAACCTTTTTTGTCTTTTAGTTATTTTACCCTAGTTGGATCAAAAGTTTTAGGGCACTTAAACCCAAGCATAATATTTTTGCCTAGGAAATTTAAGGTAAAGTCTCAGCCACTCACTAGAGAATAAAACTTGTACTTCATCTCCACCATCAGATTAACTTGTGTAAGAATTTGGCTATCTATCCTTAAGACCTAACTCAATAGGTAAATGACGAAGTTCTTAGGTTGTATATTATTATTATCCGAGTTCGAATTGGAGGGCTTCCAGTTGTGTGTGCGAGTTTCAGACGAGACTAGTCACTTCGTCTTCAAATTTTGAATCAAGAGTTCTAGATTTTTGTTCATCCTTTGCTTTAATAATATCTTGAGGTTGTCATTTTTTTTTGTTTAAACCATGTATGATATACCTCGTGTGTGTGTGACCATAGAAACTAATCATTTAGAGTTATGTACTACGAGTATTTGGAAAATACAAGAATTTCGCTGAAAAATCATGGTGGACTAGAAGCTACACATTTAGCACCTGTTTTCTGTGGTAAATAGCAAATCCATGCATGATTGTGCCAAAGCTACAACGCGTAGCTTCTATGGCAAATAGTATTTTACGACAGAGTGACGTGAAACTAAACACACTTTGAAACTTCTAAAAACTACGGTGGGATAGCTCTAAAAATCACGGTAGCAAATTCAAGACAATTGATTAAGTTGCATGTGAGGCTCATACCATTTCATACAAATGCTGTTATGTAGAATTGTGTCACTTCCGATTAATGTATGATCATGATCATGTGCGTACTGTAATATCTTGTGTTTGAAATTAACCGATTTTTCTGAAAAATGTATGATATGATGCTAATTGATTAGAAGAAGAAGGACAACCGAGCAAGCTACTTTATATTACTAGACATGTGGACCTTAACATCAACATCATGATTTGTGGGTGGAAATTTAGACTCAAAGTTAATCCAAACGCATATGTAAGAGAAAAAAAGAAGTTAATCCAAACGTACACTAGTATGTTGGTTGTACAGGGACCCACATATCGGAATCTTTGGGATATTGCCTACATTTCACCATGATTTGAGTTGTTTGTTTGTTTGTTTTATGGAGATAAATATTTTTTGTCTGTTTTTTAGGAGATGATGGTCCTGAAAGTTGTTCATAGTTCATTGGTTAACACCTCAATTACGATACTTAATACATAAATAAAAATATGATAAGTTTGATTGCTGAAAAAGATCTTGTAGCCTATGACAATCAAGTAGTGAACTTCTAATAGATTTTTATATTGTCTGTAGGAGTATGTATTTAAAAATATGCATGCAACAATAAAATACCTATAGTATTTGAGTGCGTGGACAGAGAAATTCTGAAGGGGAAAATCAAAGATAGAATGGAATAAGACAACGGATTTGTATAAGTAACTTAGACCATTACTGGTCTAGCTAGGTCAGATACCTTATCCTCGTATTTATTTTATTTATTAAATAAAAAGAAATCAATGAAAAAAGCAGAGAAGCGGAAACTGTGAGTCGCTAAAGTCAACAGGATGACTCGGATATCAGTCAGCTAACACAAGTTGCTTGCAACGTAATCCGATGAAAGCAAGTAGTAATGAGTATGACTAAATAAAGATACTTTCCTCAGTTTTTTTTATAAACTACGTATCCTCTGCGCGTAACTACAGAGATTAATTTCTAGAGTCGGTAGGACCACAATGAGCGAAAAAACTCTCCATCAAAAAATTTAACATTGTTGCATGCCCAATATTGGATTCAAACCTAGAACCTTAATTAATTTGTAAAAGACCCTTACTATGCTCTTGGGTTCCCTCAAGTTTCATATTGTATGATGTTTCTACCATTTTAAAAGTAATTAATTTTGTATGAAAAGATAAATTATAAATTACTTTACAAAATTATCCTCCATTAATAAATGAGAGAAATAAATTCATAAAACAGAGAGATAATTAAATAATGAAAGATATAATAAGAAAAGAAAATTTAATTTTTCATTAGTATCGTAAAACATCAAATCATATGAGATCATTTTTTACTAAAACATCATATAACATGGAATGGATGAAATACAATCTAATGAAAGAGTGATCCATTTTTGCAGTTTTTTTTCCACAAACTTACGCGGTTAGCATTATTATATCTATGAAGTATTTAATTTAAGATACTCTCTCCATCCTATATTACTTGACATTTTAATAAAAAAATGGGGCCATATTATTTAAAATTTTATAATAATATCAATAAAGCATGAAATGCAACTTGAATACTTTTTTTTCTATTAAATCCTTGAAATATTATTATAGTTTTCTTTTTTCAATACTCAGTTATTAAGAGATACATGAAATAGTTCGGGATATATTAAAAAAATATGAGATAATTAAATATTGTTAAGTTAAATCCTTAATAAGAGTTTCTCATTCCTAAAGAGTAAAGAGGGACAAGTTGAACCCATATTTTTGAGTTGAGTTGAGGGTGTGTCGGAGAGAACAGAAACTAAAAATAATTTGACTTTCATGTGCTACTTTTAAATTTTAAATGTGTGGAATAGTATTATTTACTTCTTCGTACATGTATGTGCACGCCATCCGCGGTGGAGTAATAAACATTGTTTTTTTGCACATTCCGAAGCTGAAAGAAAAGAATCCAACGGTGGAGGAACATCCATCCGCGGAAACACGGAGCCGCTCACGCCCAAGACCTTGGAATCTCACCCTTCCATACAAGCAGAAAGTAACTTTGCACACACACACACACTCTCTCTCTCTCTCACTAACCTAACCTTAGTTAATTCCTAACCCCACCTTCCTACTACCCACTCATCCTCTCCTCTCCTGGTTAGTAAGTGTTTATTTATACCCCAACTCTGCACCTGCACTCAAGTTCCATTCTCTGCTCTTCTACTTCTTCTCTCAACTTCCCATTACCCCCTTCTTCTTCTTCTTCTTCTTCTTCCGTCCTTGCCCCCCATGTGAGAGTAGTTTTACAAACAAAAACATTTTCAGTTCTTCACATAAATTGCTTGTTTTTTCTTTTTACTACTAACCAAAGAAGCATGAGTTGCAACGGTTGTCGTGTCCTTCGAAAGGGTTGCAGTGAATCATGTATCTTACGACCTTGTCTTCAGTGGATTGATACCCCTGAATCCCAAGGCCATGCCACTGTCTTTGTAGCCAAATTCTTCGGCCGTGCCGACCTCATGTCCTTCATTTCCAACGTCCCCGAACCTCAAAGACCTGGTAAGTAAATAATTAAATAAATAATTAAATAAACTTCCTTTTTAAATTTTTTAATAACTTCACATTTCTTAGGGGAACTAATTACTAGAATACTAGTGACTCACTAAAGCTTCTTTTATGTGCAGCTTTGTTTCAATCTCTGTTGTTTGAAGCGTGTGGACGAACGGTTAACCCTGTTAACGGTGCCGTGGGGCTTTTGTGGACAGGAAATTGGCACGTGTGCCAAGCGGCCGTTGAAACAGTTCTCCGTGGCGGTACCTTGAGGCCGATACCGGAGCTTCTAGGTTTAGAAGCTCCTATTTCCACTCCCGATGACGTGTCCGAAGGGGAAGTTACTTGTAACGACACGCGGAAGGTTCGAGATCCAAACCCAAATTTCAGACTTATGAGTTCGCGGTCAAATAAGGTTGCTTCCGGCGGTAAACGGAAGCGATCGGAGGAAGTTGAGAAGCTTAAGGCGACGACTGATCTTAATCTCCGGTTGACGCCGAGTGTCCTGCAGAACACGACCGCTTATAGCTGTCGGCGGGAAATTCGTCGGCCAGGGACGCCGTCGATGAATTCAGAGGAATCTGTTACGACCACAGTGTGTTTGGAAAGCAGGGTTAGAGATCACTACGCTCACGACGGAGACCGGAAAGTGCTCAACCTTTTTGTTTGAGGGTTCCTTTCTCTTTAATCGTGTTATTTTTTTTTTTGGTTTCTGAATTGTACGCGTTTGTTTTTTATTAATCTTTTTGAGCGTTTTATTTAACCGGAAGAGAAGTCCGGTGAGATTTTGTAATACACCAGCACAGGATTTTTCTCTGTTTTTTCTATGTATACAGGGAGAAAGATGAGGGTTCGCCGGTGATAATTTTCCCTTTTATATTATTTTTTATCTATCAAACATGTGACGATGGTGTGACATGAATATTAAATAATTAAAACATATTTTCATTTCATTTTTAGGGTTCTCGACTCTGGTATACAAACACTCTCGTACCAACAAAAAAATAGTACACAAACTCTAAGGATAATTGAAACCACTTCCTTGAAGTCTTAACAAAAAAAAACAAATAAGAGTATAAATTTTGAAGTGATAACAAAAACTAAAAAGGGTAAATAGTCAATTTGGTCCCCGAAAGTGTAACTCGCTGTCAATTTGGTGTCCTCAATGTGTATTTTGTCCTTCACCTTCGTCCATCACATTAATGGACATCGTTAACTTCGTCAATTTGGCTGATGTGGCACGTTTAGTGCCACATTGTTCTGCTTAGGTGGTTTTTTAATGTGGGTAAATTAAATAGCCAATTTGGTCCCTCAAAGTGTATCCCGCTGTCAAATTGGTCCTTCATTCGAACAAAAATGCAAAAAGGCCCCTCAATGTGTATTCCTTCTTTCACGTTCGTCCCTCATGTTAATGACCTCTCTAACTCTGTCAACAAATGAAGATGTGGCACGTTTAGAGCCACATTTTTTGCCACGTTTAATGCCACGTATAAGGGACCAAACTGACATTAAACTTATTTTTTTTAAAATATTTGTTTTTAGTTAAAAAACAACATAAAACGTGAAAACACACAGAGACCACAATTGGTAAGTCACTTCAGGTTCTGGGATCATCCTCACAAATGCAGCAAAACGCGGCATCGCAGAAAATATAGCGATTTGATTATGAGGATGCACTTGCTCTCCACTCAACTCAAAAACTCAAATGGGTGTCATCAAAAAAAAAAACTCAACTCAAATGGGTTTTCTTTGCTTTTTTCCCCTTCTCGTATGTTTAATGTATGCACTTGCCGCATTTTCCATGGACCCTATTCTCCAATGAGGTTCCCTCATTTTCACTAATTAATGTTTACTTGTTGGTTGAGACTTGTTGATTTCAATCCACTCTCTAGCTTCCTCCTTCGTTGGAAATAAATGAGAAGTGAATGACAAGCTCTATTATCTCTTTCCTAATTGTTCTGCACTGTACTTCTGACCTTGAAGGGTGGTTCGAGGTAGTTAGTGGTTGATGTCCTTAGTCAATGACCGTATCCGATCCTGCTGGTGTTGTACCTGTAAAGTCACTCCGATGCTAAAGTCAGTGGAGTAGTCTTAGCAAAGTAATAAATGAGAGAATGCTTACCATTAATGAGACCATAAATGTTGTATTTATAGAGTGTGGTGGGGTTTGTCTCAAAGAATTAGGATCGTCCGATCTTGCGATTCGATTTGAGCCCTTAATGTTTGGATTGGGCCCTTTAATATTGGGCCTTTGTATGGTGCAAATAGATGTAAAAGAAGGAGGTGTATATGGTAAAAAGACTCACCATAACGCTAATCAATAACCATTTATCATGACATCATCTCCTTGCCAGAGTCCACAAACTTCTTGTCCCATTCCTTTTTCTTTTCGATAAAAATCATGGACTATTCTTGTTCACGATCACGCTTAATTAAATGGATAGTTTCTTGTCTTTTCTCATATAGTTGCCTTTTAGTAGTTTATGTGTCGATATAAACATTTAATTCTATTTATCTGTATTATTGTATATCCTATTTCTCTGTATTTTAGGAAGTTTATAATTAAAATTGTTGTATCTCTTTTCCAATTTTTTTTCATACTTGCATAATAATTCTCAAACGATGAATTTATCTATTTATACGAGCAATAGACTAAAAAATTATTATTTTTAAATATCTTATATTGTTGGCATTTATTAATTTTTAAGGTCAAAAATGTCATCCAAATGTCTTCTACTTTTCTTTCTCTCACTTTATATTTTCTCCTCCCTACTTTTGCTTTCTCTCCCCTTATTTTGAATCTACTCTATCTTTTATATCACACTTTTCTCTCTGCCAAAATTATGTATATTTTTCTTTTCAGTTTAAACAGATAAACATTACATGTTATTTCTTTACACGTTTTCAAAATAATTATTTTGTGTATTTTATTTTTATCATGTCTTTCTTTATTATCAATAAATATTTAAATTTTGACTCTTGGCGAGGATGCATTACAATATCAAAATTATTTCATTCTTGTTAAACTAATAACATACATTTTATAAGTATCTTTATTTTTTAGAAATGATTATTTTTCACTTGAGTTGCGATGGGAAAATATTACTTGTTGGAAATATAATTTTTTTTATCTTCATAAATATCTTTATTTTATAAATGTTTTTTTTTCATTTGAGTCTAGATGGAAAAAAATACATGTTATTAGTGTATTTATTTTTAGAAATAACTTTACATTTCTACTTTGTATTTGATGTTATATTATTATTTTTTGTATTTTATTACTATTATTATTATATTAAACTTTGTACTAGATGTTACACTTTTTTGTTAATTTAATTATATTTATCTATATCAATTTTTAACATATTTAAAAGTATTATTATAAAGTAGAATTTAAATACGATGTCATTTAAAGATAATTCTCTAAATGATTTTGTTATATCTAAAACTTGAACTTAAACTTATTGACTTACTAGCTTGTTAGATTTTTGTAAAAAAAAGTAGTGAAATAGGCTTATAAACAGGCTTTCACAAAGGTCGCCCTGACTCTTTTCAACGTAGGCCAAACTCGGGCCCTGCAAAGTCAGTTTGACACAACTTATTCCCACTCCTAGCTATGTTTCATTCTGAGTGTGTTCAAGGCCCTACTCCCTTGTGAAGGCTCTCCCCCCACCACAATTTGTTGGGGATCTTTGCCTCCTTCCCACCCTCCTTCCTTCCTCCCATCTTTAACCCCTCACCTCTTCTGGTTGTCCCTTGTGCCCCCTCTGGCAATCAGCTTCCCCAGGAACCGCCCACTCCTTACCACTAAAATCTATTCTTCAATCGAGCACCCTCCACGAGATGCACTACCCCCTAGCTCTCGCTCTGGTTGATGCCCCACCTGCAAATATGTGCTTGTTATAGTACCCAAAATTTGTTTGCCTTACAAAACATTTTTTTTCTTTGTTTTTATTTATTTTTGTAACTGGGTTGTCTTGGGTTTATCTTTGGCCCATGCTACTCACCAAATACCCCTAACCCTGCGAAATGATCAAAAGGCCATTAATAAAACGCGCATTTTTTTACTATTTGGTTACGGGCAATCGAATAAATTCGATTATGGACACCCGAATGGGTATTTCTTTGAGATACGCCCCTTTTTTCAATTTTTAGAGGGTTCGGGGCACCCCACCGAATAGTTTCGGGGCACCCCCACCGAATACCCCTAAACCCAAAACAATCAGAAGCCTCCTCTGCTACTTGTCCATAGCTTCGGTGCTTCTCATCCACACATTTTGTTTTTTTAATAATATCATTATCCTTAATTATCACTTTTAATTGACACCCCCACCGACGGTTTGAAGAAGAAGTTGAGGATTTGTTTAAGGATGATGATTTGGAGGATATCCTGTAACTCCATCTCAAATTCTCAAAGTTGAGAATGATGATAATTATCACTTTTAATTGGCATATCCTGTATCTCCATCTCAAATTCTCAAAGTAAAATGAAGAAGAAGAAGTTACAGGTTGAGGAGTTTAAGATGAGGAGTTTATTTTTCATGATGGAGTTACAGGATGAGGAGTTTACTTTTCGATATTAGTTAAGTTTAATGCAAAAAATGTAGAATATTCAATTAGAGCTTTTCCACTTGCTTGGTTTGTTGGGTTTCCTGATAATGATCCAGATAGTGATATTCCTGTTGATGATAAAAATTTGCTTAAGAACAGGCCAATATTAGATAGAGTCATTGTTGCTGGGAATTGTTAGAGAGAGATTCGGTGGGGTGCCCCGAATCCTCTAAAATTGGAAAAAAGAAGCGTGTCTCAAAAAAATACCCGTTCGGTTGCCCTCAACTGAATACATTCGGTTACCCATCCCTGAATTGGTGAAAACATGCACTTCACTTAAGGGTATTTTTGAAATATTTGTAGTTAAGGGGTGTGGGGTGAGTAGGAGGGGATGTGGGAAAAGTCAAACCCTTATCTTTTTATTGACTTTGATCTATGGCATGGAGCCCAACTTTGTATTGCAACTCAATTACGGTTTTTTATGAAATAGAATAAAAAACTTTTTAGGCCAAATTTGTTATTGGGCCATTGGAGCACCTTTTTGTTGTCAAGCCCAATCTGTTTTTTAAAATAAATTTAGGGTTTTTTTATACCCCACATAATTTGATAAATCGAAAATACTCCCATGAAAAAGTTCCAATCGGATTTATCTCCTATGGAGGTAAATTCGCTTTGTATTTTAGGGTTTAGGAGATAATTCCGCTTTGAAAAAATGCAAAACAAATCGGATTTATCTCCTATGAAGGTAAATCCGCTTTGTAAAATACAAAGCGGATTTACCTACATGGGAGATAAATCCGTTTGAGTCAATTTCATGGAGGTATTTTCGGCTTATCAAATTATATGGGGGTATATAGTCAAAGTGTGGGGGCAAAAAAAAAACCCATAAATTTACTCCAAATGTTGTATAGGGCCATTTGAAGCCAATTTTTCTATCCAGTCCATTTTTAGCCTAAACACAAAAAAAAAAAAAGTAAAAGAGAACCTAAACAAAACTAAATAAAAAAATAAAAGAGAAATAAGTGGGGGCACCCACACCATCCTTGGTTTGCTTTCTCGTCGCAGAGACTCAAGTTTTGCCCCAAGTATCAAAACCCTTTAGAATAATTTGAAGGAGAAAGGGGATGTAAAGACAATATTCAACTGAATATCTCATTAGTGAGAATAACATAACCTTTTCAACATGATGACTATTCGCGTTGAAATGGTCTCATTCATTTTGCCTTCTTTGTCTAATTTTAAAACTTGATCGATTTAACTTGGTTTCTGTTATGGTGAGTCTTTTGACCATATACACCCCCTTCTTTAATATCTATTCGCACCACGCAAAGGCCCAATATCAAAGGGCCCAATCCAAACATCAACGGCTCAGATCGAATCGCAAGATCGGACGGTCCTAATTCATTGAGACAAACCCCACCACACTCTATAAATACAACATTCATTGCCTCATTAATGGTAAGCATTCTCACATTTATTACTTTGCTAAGACTACTCCACTGACTTTAGCATCGGAGTGACTTTGCAGGTACAACACCAGCAGGATCGGATACGGTCATTGACTAAGGACATCAACCACTAACTACCTCGGACCACCCTTCAAGGTCGGAAGTACAGTGCAGAACAATTTCTATAAGTCCATTTCATATTTTCATTTTGTCTATTCCGAAATGCTAATTTGGACCCTAACAAAAGTATATCTCTTTTCTTATATTTAAAAATATAGTGATGAGTATGGCGGTAGGAAGATTCTTTCTCTTGCAAACAAATTAGTATAACAAAAAGAACAAAAGGAACAGTGTTTGTCATTTTTTTATATATTCATTAAATACTATTTACAACCAAATCTTTAAAAATGGGACTAAGACAAAAATATAAATACTAATTTAAATATGTTTCTAAATAGACTGAATAGATAACTTGAATATAAAAATTATCTGGTGGTGACCAACTAAATGTATTATAGTCATTTTGATCCCTGAATATTTGGAGCGATGTCATTATAGTCCATGAATGTATCAAAACTCAAAACACATCCTTAACTATCTCTTTTGTTTGTAATTTTAGAGAGTATATATTAAACAACAAAAAATACATATGAGAAACTGAATGACTAACCAAAAATACATTTAAAGATCAAAACAACTTACTAAAAGACATTTTAACAAAAAGAAATTAATAAACAAACATTTTTTAGAAACAAAAAGAAAAATTAATAAAATATAAAAAGGGGGACGGGAGTTTGGCGCGCAGCCTCTGCGAAAGCACGAGACTCGTTGTATAGCTAGGATAGTTTTAATAACTGCTTGTGATCATTGTCGATTATTCGACGATTGAAATTTTGTCTTTCGTCGAAGTCTTCAAAAGGCGTAAAACGTAACCTTTTCGACACGATGACTATTCGCGTTGAAATATTGGTTTCATTGATTTTGCCTTCTCTGCAAATTTTAAAACTTGACTGATTTAACTTGGCTTCTATGAGTGCATTTCATATTTTCATTTTGTCTATTCCGTAATCCTAATTTGGACCCAACAAAAGTATATATTTTTTCTTATAATTAAAAATACCCAATACAGTGATGAGTATGACTGTAGGAAGATTGATCTCTTGCACACAACATTATAGTGCAACTCGTGCAAAAGCATGTTGTGTGTTTGGTACTTAATCAACAATTTTTTTATTGCACCTCAATGAAGTTTGCCCGAGATGATATCAAGGTTTTGAGGTCGAACTTGCTCCAAGTGTTGTTTTGAGATGCGCTCCTTCGCGTCAATCCGACGAGGGGGTGGTACCCGCTCACACTCCGACGCTCAAGTCACCTCATAGAAAAGGTGACAGACTGTAATAAATGCATACCTTACATATTAATAGGACAACGTATTTGTAGGGGACTGTGCCAATAACGTGACAAGATCCCATTAGCGAGGCACATAGTCCTAAAGTAGGATCTGGACCGTGTGATAGAACGAACCGATCTTGACCATATATTCTTTTGGATCATGGGCCTAAGTTGCTAAGGTTGGATCAATTCCGTTGGGTAAGGCTCAGTCCAAAACATGTTTGTTTAAACTTGACCATATATTCTTTTGGATCATGGGCCTAACTTCGATATTTAATTTTTCAAAAGTTCTCGTTCTCAAAGCTGCTAAAAAAATCTCTTTATAATAATAAGCTCAACTAAACAAATAGTGCACCAAACGAGTGCACCAAAAACATAATGGGTTATTATATCATGGACCTCATTCTTGATATAATGGTCCATGATATATTTGTAAAAAACATAATGGGTTATTATTTTTCATGATATGAGTTGTTTTCAAGAGATTTGATGTCGGTAATCAAGTTGCTTAGTGTGTTTTTTATATTGTTTATCAGTGAAGCATTTGCTTACAGATTATTAATACTTTACACTCCCACTTTTATCTCTAGATAGGATCAATAAATTGATAGTAATTACATACCTGCTCTGTTTTTTATGCTGCTATTTTTGTCTGTTGCTGATAATTAAATTAACTACGTTCAGTGTTGATATTCACTGTGAGTTGCTTCGACAATTTGAGCGATATAAAGATGTTGGCACTGCAGTCATACTTGAATGTGTCTGTTGACTAGTGTGTGCGCGTGATATTTATTTACCATTTCGTCTAAGCCAACAAAAAAAACTACTTCAGTGCTTATTATTTTAAGCAAAACGGAAAACACATGAACATGATCATCAAACGTATTCCCTTGATTGATCATAATATATTCTAACTTAAATTATGCTGTGAATTAAATCACGGAACAATCTGCACGAATGTTCCCATGCTGTGAATTCTTGATTCCAACTCTGCCCAATTTGGTCATAGCAGCAGCAAAGTTAGCACGAAAGATTTTGCCACTACTAGCAAAAGCATTCACTGTAGCTTTGGACCTTGAATCCGTGAAGAGAACTTGGTCTGAAGTGAATAAACCCTTTCCCCTTTGAAGATTCTTGAAATAAACATTGTCGAATGATCGTGGAGTTGTTGGATCCATGTCTATGGCAATCCTCGGATCCACATTCCTTGGGCACATTGATCTTAATTCTGATGCATATTGTATGTTTAATGTAGGGTCCACTTTACTTTTGCTCTTGAAATTATATACTCTGTTTGAGAATTTGTTGCAATGTGAGAATCCAACTGTGTGAGCACCTGTAGAGGGAATGATTGAACAAAAGGAAGAATCCAAAGTGTATGTTTATTAGTTTCTTATTTGATGCTCCTTTTCAAGTGTAACAATTATTACTTTGTAAAGTTTGTATGGTATATGAACTAATTAATAAAAGAATTCAAAAACATCAACTCTGTTTCTTTTTATACATTACTTTTTTTTTATTCATTTTTATTATTAAGTATAGATATTGTTTTTACTCTATTTGTAAAGGGAATGTTAGGAACTTTTTTAATTAGATGAAAATCAAACAAAATTCATCTAATAAAAAACGTGTTTAAAAAACACTATTGACACTTTTTTAGTATAGTAAGGAATGATGAGTTTATTCCCTATTGACACTTTTTAGTTTTTAAACTACAAAAACTTATTAAGTAGTTTTAAAATTTATGTCTTACCCTCACTTTTGTCCTTAAACAGTAAATTTTAAAGACTAAAAGCCCGTTTGTAACAATTTTTTTATGAGAAATTCACTTATTTAACTTAAAAAATCATTTTTAGTGTTGTGCTTGTTTGAGTTTTCTGAAAAATCAATTTTATTCTTAAAATGAGAATTTGTTTTTAGTAACTTATCATAAAAATTATTTTTTGGGCCCATTTGATATGGCTTATTTTTTTTAAAAAAAATTCACTTATGACGATATGTTGTCCGTTTGTTACAGACTTTTAAAAAAAATGAAGAGCTGCAAATAATCTAAAAACCGCTTCAAATGAGAAGTTGTTTTGAGTAGCTTATCATAAAATCAGTTTTTTAAGAATGACTTTTTCAAAATAAGTGATTTTCAGTATATTACATAAACACAAAACAACTTCTCATTTTCTTAAAAATCTCTAAAAACTAATCTCTAAATTATTTAACAACAAAATCACTTATTTTTTAATCCTTAACAAACGGGTTAAAGAATGATTTTTTAAAAATAATTGATTTTCAATATGTTACACAAACACAATACAATTTCTCATTTTCTTAAAAATCTGTAAAAATTAATTTCTAAATTATTTAACAATGACTTATTTTTTAATTAGTAAAAAACAAACCTAAATGAGAGTGACATATTAGAGGTTATATCGAGGGTCCATGGGACAGTTAAAAGTTAAATCATGATGCATGAAAATTAAACTCAATAATGGTATCCACTATGCACACACAGGAGAACAACATAAATTGGACAGTGTGAAGCACGCGCATTATTACCTGAGAGAGCAATCATTTCTGTTTGGGTAAGCCCATTAGCAGCAAACAGAGAATTCAGCTTGTTCAAGTTGAAGCCCGGCTCAGGTAGCCTCCCATTAACATCTGAATCTTTAGATCTTAACCCATCAAATCTTCCCAATTCAACCTCATAATAAGGTCCACCAGCCTTAAACATCAAATTCCATTAATTCAATTAAACTGAGTCCTAATTAGCCACATTACATAAACTTAAGAGGAAATTCTCAATTTAGTCTCTGAATTTAGAAAACTCATTAAATCATCTTTAAAGTATACTACCTCGGTCTCATTTATAAGAAAAAAAACATGTTTTAGATTCATCCATATTGAGTCTCGAGTCTGTAACATAGACTAGATACATCATTATCCAATGAATTTGAAAAGTGTTTATTTGCTTATAAATCAGACGAGAGAGAGTATTTCTGTTGGTCAATTTACCAGTACAACAGCATCACGGGTTGCCATGGCAAGAATATCAGAACATGAAACCTTATTCCTACATAGAGGAACAGCATCAACAGCTTCTTTAGCTTTGATTATGGTGTCGAAACCATCTCCAGCCAAAGAAAGATTATCAGGGTGATCTCTCTCTGCTTTATTGTGTGCGGTAGATTGTACCAGAACAGAAGCATCACAACCCTGTAACATATATTACAGACAGACACAGCAAACATAAACATAAGACAATCACAAATCAAATGCATGCAATGCAGTGCAATTAATTACCTGAACAAAACAATCATGGAAGAAGAGACGAATAGTAGCAGGGACAGTAACAAATGTTTCATGAAATTTCTTTTTAACAGCTTGTCTAACAATATGTTCAACATTGGGACAGGATTTAGCATAGTGGTGTCGGCTAAGTTGAGCTGAAGTAGGACATGAATGAAGAGAGAGAGTTAAGAAGAGTAACCAGACAAGCAGAAGATTGTACTGAGACATTTGCTGTTTTTTGTTTTTTTGCAGTGTGTGTCAATTAATGTTTAAGTGGAAAAGTGTGGAGAGGAGTGAGGGCATATATTACTATACGAGCTATGAAGTTGTCGTGGTCACGGGCCAGTTGTATGAGATTCTTTTCAACTTTATTTTTTAATTTTTTACAGCAAGAAAGTGAATTTTGAATAATAATAGAAGAATGATAATACATTTTGAAAGAGACACAAATAATAATTGATAGCTAGAAAGGGACCCTAGTGCGGTTGCTTCTGGTACCAACCTTCGGTTCGGTTATATAGGTACTCTAATTTGTGTCCAAATGAAGTGTTTGTAAGGGTATAATAGGCCATAGGGATGGGACTCGTTTAATTGCAAAAATATCCAAAAGTAAGACGACAAAGGTAGAAAAATATTACTCCCTCCAGACTCAATTATAAGCAAAAAAATTCTTTGGTTTGGTGGACTCAAATATAAGCAAATTTTAACTAATCTACCCATATTTAATGTTATTATGTCAAAAATACCCTTGAATTATTTCGTTGATATTGTGAGAGAAAGATCATTAATTATGGGGAGTTAAGTAAATACATTTATTTTTTTACATGAAATCAAGAAAATTAAATACAATTAACTATCATTCTTAATAAGTGTGAAAGTAGATATCTATAAAAGTACAAAGGAAAATGCCTCTATGGGCTCTTTTTCCTAAGTGTCACTCATAGGTGCATTTCGCCCAAATTCATTAAATGTTAGTCCTACATAGCATTTTTCATCTTGCTTAGTTGAATAATCTAATATATTTATTTATATAATTGAATATGTTGAAAACTAAACAATTAAACCAATGACCGTCGCAATTTATTAAAAATAAACATCTGCAATTTTTAATAAATATATTGTAACGTGTGCCTTATTAGAACAAAAGTAACGGACCCAACCTATAAACGACCTCAAAAATTTTCCACCATTCAAAGCTCACTTTTATGGATTATAACCGAAAGCCATTATGGGTTAAGGTTTATTGAATCTCATCCAAAATAATTAATTAAATATAATTTCTATAGGATGAGTTGAAAAACATGAGTATGTCATATGATGAGTTGAAAATTGCAATTCAATTTCCTCTTGGCGCAATTTTCAAAAATTTCACAACCTTTTTAATTTTCAATTTCAAACCATTTTTATACCACTAACATTTATACTAACACTATAAATAGACTCCATTGGTATCACAACTTTCCATCCACCATATTTTATGCTTTTCTCCTTTACACATTAGCCATTTTTGAAAATCATTTTGTTAGCTTCTTAGAAAAAAATGGAACTAAGTGCTGAAATGGCTGTTGATTTCCTATTTCTTAATAATATCAACTTGAATGCACTACACCATCTTGGCACAAATGTATATCCACTTTATTTCATTTCCTCTCCAATTCATCTACCATTATGTTTCTGTCACCATTTTGGAACACACCATTCATAATTTTTTAGCTAACTAATTTATTTTTGATTTCCCAAAATATCAAACATATCTGATATTTTCACGTTTTAAATTGTCTCAAGGCTCTCCTAACATAGTCATGGCCCATATTGACGATATCATTTTTGTTCACAGGTGAATTGTAAATCCTAAATTACTTTGTTCTCAGATTCGTTGAAAGTTAGTAACTTATTTTTTGTTTGTTTATAGGTATCGTATTCATCTAAAAGTTGTCGATCACCCAAGTTCGGCTGTCTTTATCTTAAAAGACTCTGTTGCTTTTGGTTTTTATGAAAAACATCTGACGGACGAAATTGGAGAAATTCGAATGGCTGATCTTAGGAAAAAGTCTTTTCTTTTCAAAGTTTGCAGCCCGAACACACAATCAAGTGTTTATGATAAGACATATGTTGTTAAAAACATATGTATGGATAAGGATATAATCGATCAATTTCAATACAAGACGAATACAGAGGTAACAACTTCGTAATTCATTTACATAAAACACTACATAACGAGTGAAATTGCAAATTATTATATTTTAATCGAAAATTATTGCCAACTTATATTACTCACTTTTGTTTTGTATTTACAGAAGTATCTTTGTTATCAGGCATCTTTCACTAAAGCTATTACGTCTAAACTTACATCAGCTGAAAGTTATGCATGCTTTGATGAAAGAACTCCAACTTTCAAAAAGAGAATATTTGCACCTGCTCAATGTTAGAGTCGTGCAATTGCAATTGGAGTCCATTGCTTTATGGAGTAGTTACATCCTAGGTGGATGTTTTAAGTTTCAATTTCAATAATATTGTATCAATTTTAGTCCTAATTACATTAGATATTGATTTATTTCGTTTAATTTTAATTTGGAGTCCATTTAATGTCCCGTTACTGAAGATCCAATAAAGTTCTTATTCCAGTCCATTTGAAGATCCAATCGTTTATAGATTTTAAATTCCATGGTTGGATGGTTTGTGATGCGAGTTGTACATTTAAATTAACAGCCATCCTATCCCACATAAAACCCACATATTGTAATTGTGGAATATTTAAAATTAATGTGAATTCGATTTAAACACTTTTTTAAAGATCAATTATTAATTTTTGTCAAAAAAAATCATTTCTAATTAATAAATTATTTATTAATTTAAAACACCTACTTTCTTTATACCACTTTTTTCAATTAAAATATCAAATGCAGCTCCAATTAAAATATATGAATCTATAAACATACAAAGTAAAATGTTTCTATGGGCTCTTTATCCTAGGTGTCAATCATAGGTGAATTTCACCAAAATTTATTTAATGTCAATCCTAATTGGCATCCTTTCATACTAAATAAATAAATTAAAAAACAATTTATTTAATGATAAAATAATACAAATGGTAATTACAAATAAATGAATTTCAATGAGGGTATAAATTTTCAAACAGTAACGTATGATTTCCAATTAAATTTTCAGACAATAACATATGACTGCAATTAATACTGACATTTAAATGGTATAATGTGCATTTATCTATAAAATGAAATGCATAAGATCTAATTAATTTAGACTTCAAATAAAATAATGAAGAATGATTGCTTCTTCTTAAACGATTTAAAATTATTTAAAAAAAAACTGTCTAAACTCAACATAATTTGAAATGGAAATAAAATAATTTTGTATTATTTTGTATTAAATTAACACATGAAAATAAAATAATGTATCAAATTAACACATTAATTTGGTATGAAATATAAGTGTCAAATTTTGGCAGGTACTTTCCCTGGTTCAAGGATTAAATTTTATTATTATTATTATTTTGACAAAATATTATTATTAGAATAAAATTGATATACAATTAAAAAATTAAAAAATATTTAAGCAAATGTCTTTGACATTAATCACCCTTCATTTGCTTTGCTTGCAAAAACTTTTAACCGTTACACCTTCAATTTGTTTTGTACCAGACAAAACAAAAGATTGCAAATGTTACTCCACCATCCTTGCCAATCCAACACATTCCCTAGGTAAAACTTCTTCTTTCCTCTTTTGGTTTGTTCATTTTCTGCTTTGGTACATGCACAATTTAATCGTATATATGTTGTGTTTTCAGATTAAAATGTCTTTAAACATTTGATAATGGAAGCTAATGTGGAGACCAACAAATTGTATGCAATGGGTGTGTTCAATTTGAGTTAAGAGAAAATGTGTGAATTTGTGCAGTGTAGTACATATCTGACTAACCAACAGTGTAGTTAGTGTTTGGAGGCCATGTTAGACAAAGTTCCTAATTCTTATGGAATAGAAAAATGATGACATGTTCTTGCTCCAGTTGTCTTATAAAGTATGGTATACAAGTTCTACCAGATTATTGATCAAACATCTTATCCTCCACCTAATTTTCAAGGTACATCTCAAATATAATAATTTCTTTAATTATCATTAATCAAATTGTTCCTCATCATTATCGATTACTACTCACAATGATTGCACAATAATATTCACTGCTATTTCTTAATTCAAATAAAAAACATTTCAAATTTCATACCTCAAAATTAACAACATTTCAATGTGCATTTATCCCTAAAATCTAAGCGCATAAGATCCAATTAATTTAAACTTCAAATAAATCTAAGTGCATAAGATCCAATTAGGGGAAAAATTGTCTAAACTCAACATAATTTGAAATGGAAACAAAATAATTTAGTATTAAAATAGGGACATGGAAATAAAATAATGTATCAAATTAGCACATCAAGTAAGAAATAGGTTTTGCTTCTAGCAACTGCAAAAAAATTTGTGATAATTGAACTGCGCAATTATGGGAGGTCAATAGTTAAATAATTCCCTTGATACATATATTAAAAGAGATGTTTTTGATAGTATTAACAATGAAAATATCACACAATATTTTTACACATCAAAAAAATATCCTACAATATTTTTTGAATATGAAAATGCATAGATAATGTAATTAGTTGAATCATTGGTATCCTTTTTTTTGGAGTTTCTTCAGCATGTACGCCATTATGTATTTTTTGAAAACTTTTAATATTTTTCTTTAGAGACATATTTTAGATAAATTATTTTACTGCCTCCAATAATGAAATTTTCTGGATTCACCACTTTGCCTTCCTTTTCGTTCTATATGCGAAAAATTCCATGGATGTGATGAGAAGGAACAAAAGCGAATCAAAATACTTTAAAAATGGGCGATATAATTCTGTTTTTAAATTCTTTTCCTACAAGTCAATTATAGGTGAACTCACAATGTTGGTCAGACATAAATTAGGGAAATGTTTTTTAATACTATATACTTTTCCTGCTAAAATATACTATGGACAAATATTTTACATGAATTCCTATTTATATCTCCATGAAATAAATCAGTTCTCAAATGATAAATTCAATATACATTTGAAGGAAATTAAAAATAAACATGAAACAACACTAATTTTAACATTTTAATATAAAAATATATAAAAGTAAGTCTTAATTTTATCTTTTAATATTTAAAAAAGTATAAAAGTTAGAACAATTAATATTTAAAATTAAAAACACGTATAAAAGACTAAAAAATTAATACTTATAATATATATATATATATATAATAAAAATATTTATGTAATATATTCAGGGCATGGTCCCTGCGTGCTAGGGGTATGATCCCCGTCCCCACCCCGCTTTGACTACATGGAGATTTTCTCCCTGTCCCCACAGGGAAAATTCCCCGTCCACGGGGCCGTGAATGGGCCAACCCCGCAGGGATCCCCACATACGGGTACAAATTGCGACCCCACATAACGTATATTACTAAAATTAGAAAAAGTTAATAAAATGATGAATTTTTCAAAATGATTTACAATATTGAATTTTATTAATAAATATGTTTACAATTAATGTTTAGTCAAGCAGGTTCGGGGCGGTTATCGACATCCCCATCCAACTCCCGGTCAAAGCGAATTTTCCCACCAAAATTGGACCACAGTTGAATGAGTATCTAATGGTTCAGGTTCTGCTGCCATGTTTACTTTTAATAAATCCAAAGGTAACATAAATTATTAGTTACGTTGTTACTAATACTAATATTAACAACTTAATGTTACAAACATAATTATCATCTATCATATCTTTTCCCTTTTTTTAAAGAATCACCCGTAATTATTAATAACTTATATTTAGCTGATATATTTTGATAACAAATGTGATATACAAATTACATTCTTTATTTACACATATGTATGACTTAATTTCTTATTGAATATTTATGCTACATGTATCAATTTTTTATAATACTATAAACACATATTTACCCTGTGCATCGCACGTGTTAATATAATATTTCATAATTTCATATATTTACCTCATCCAAAAATTAAATTAAATTTCATATATTAAACTGAATTTGCTCCCGTGCATCGCACGGGTTTCATACTAGTTTTTACTTATAATTGAATGGGAGAGAGAGAACAAGGGGCTGCTATGCTAGTGCTAACATTTTTTTTTGGATAATGCTACTGCTAACATTTAGCACAACAAGAATGTGGCGTGGCGTGGCGTGGCGTGGCGTGGCGTGCACTTTAAGCTTTGCCTCACATCCGTAGCAGAAATAAAGTGCAATTGTCTGCAATGTTATAAAAACTCACCGCTTCGATTTGGCCTGGTCAAATGTGTCAATATAGAATCCGTGAAGTAAGGTTTTTTTAATCGGTAAATTTTACGTGAAAAAATTAAAATAATACTTCAATATGTTTTTTTAATTTCACACTTTTATGCTTTTTTTTGATCCGTGAAGTAATATGTTTTTTTAATTCCATAAAAAAAATTATAACATTAAATAATAGTTATAAATATTTTCATTGTCAAAAAAGTAGTTATAAATATTTTTCTTTTTGACAAGATAAATATTTTTCTTTTTAAGAACACAAAATTTAGTTAAATTAATTATCAACATAATTCTCAAATTAAAAACTATCTTATATATATGACTTAATCTATATCCATAAAGAAATGACTTAATCTATTCATGAAAAATATTATTGGGTCTTAAACTATATTAAAAATTCTGATATATTTGTCAAAAAAAAAAAAAATTCTGATATATTTTGAAATATTAGTCAACTCAGTAGTTTTCATGGTTTCAAGTTTCAACTCTAAACCTCCTTATATTTCTAGCATCCTCTGAATAAAATGCTCATTGTGAAAGCTTCTATCAGAAAGCTTCTCTCAACCATCTTCTATTATCTTTTGAAAAATGAAAAATATCAAATTAGTTATTTTAAAATAATTTTCGGATCTAGGCGTATCTATGGGGTTTAGTTGAACCCCGTGAGAGAAAAAATTGGCAGTGGTACTTCTACATAATTACTTTTAGAACCCTCTGGAATTTTAAGTTCGCACTCGCACATTTAATTTTGTGCTCAATTTGCACCTAAATTTTAAAAAATCTGTCTTATTATCTGTGAGGAACTATTTATAAATCTTTAGGAAAGAACTTTACTGATATCATATACTTTTACAAACTACTTCTTATTTTCATATAATTTAAGACTTAAATAGGATAGGGCGTGTAAATTTAAAGACTAATTTGGCAATTTTCTCTTAAATAAATTTGCAGTTAGATAACTCGATTCGTTAATTTTAGTAAATTAAGGATATTTGAAAAAAAAAAATTAAACAATCTTATGAATCAACATTTTTTAAAATGAATTTTTTTCGTACCCCCTACCCAGAGTAATGGCTTCGTGGATTCA
The DNA here is from genome assembly GCA_963573325.1 of Astragalus glycyphyllos. Taxonomy (NCBI): domain Eukaryota; kingdom Viridiplantae; phylum Streptophyta; class Magnoliopsida; order Fabales; family Fabaceae; genus Astragalus; species Astragalus glycyphyllos. The sequence goes on along the minus strand of OY754308.1, from coordinate 85,657,266 downwards.
CCTTTGCAATTGCTTATGGAGTACTTTTTACCGATCAGAGTCTAATATCTATTTATACAAACAAACCTTCTATGAAATTACCAATTTGGATCTCTTATTAACAAGAAACATATCTAGTTTAAGGGTAAAATTGTCATTACCATCATCTCTTTCTTTATTTTTCTTCTTACACTCTCTTTCCTCATTTTCACTTTTCTCTTACGTGCTGTTTCTTTCTTTTTTCTTTTTACTTTTCTCATAAACAAATCTTCTATTTCTCTTATCACTTTATTTTAGTTTTTTTTAAACTAAATTTCTAAATTTATACAAACACTGCTCTACTAAAATTACATGTAAAAATATAAATAAGTCACACTAAAAAACAAAAAAAACCGTCACCTTTTTGGAAAAAGTTATCACCTTAAAATTTTAATTTTTCTCTCCAAAATCTGTTTACACTCTTATTGAAAATCTACTATCACCTCTTATTGATAATCTACTATCTAACTTTTACTACCTATTATGATATACTAATCAACTAAGATAATTAATTGAAACTACGAGATAACTGCACAGATATATAAAAAAAATACGGAATAACTGCAGTGAGATATAAAAAGACACGAGATAACTGCAGTGAGATATAAAAAACACGTGTATCATGGTTCACAATCATACATGTAGATGTGGAAGAGTAATGATACAGAGTATTGACTCCCGTGTCAAAGAATTTTGTCTTCATCTGAAAGCTGTACTGTTTTGTGTGTTTCGTGAATCAATTGCCATCTTATTGTTCGCTTTTCCTTTTACTGCATGCACGTGATGACAAAAAATAGGGCAAAAAAACCATTGAGGTGCTAAAAAAATAAATTATATATCAAAGTAGGGCAATTTTTTTTTTAGTTCAGAAGTCCCCCCTGGGGGGACTTCTGAACTGTGTTTTGTAAAAAAATTTTAAAATGCAGTTCAGAAGTCGCCCCCCAGGGGTGACTTCTGAACTGTGTTTTTTTATTTTTTATTTAATTATATATTAAAATGATAAAAATTAATTTAATTTAATTTAAATAAAAAAATTGTATTTAAATAATTAATATTTTTAATCCAAATTTCCTAATTAAATTTAAGGGTCACAAAGAAATATTACAACACAATAATTTATTTAAAAGACCAACCGAAAATTACAATAGTTATTTAAAAGACTAATCCAAAATCTTACAACACATTAATTGCGATTAGGACAGTTGTTTCTGTTGTGACCCTCATTTCTACAAATTCCGCATCTTTTGGTGCGTGTACCCCTTTCTCTTTGATCCATCTCTGTACAAATACGGGTAGACTGTGGACGACCCTTTTTATCTCTCCGTTTAGTTGGATCATGCTGTAGTTCTAAAGTATTGAAATAAGGCCATGACGTCTCAGTTGGCAAGGGTGGGAACTCCACAATGTAAGTATTGAAAATATTCTCCATTGTGTACGGTGGATCCACGAATTGCATGTGGTCGTAATTGCATTTTGAGCATGCTGCGATGACATGTGAACAAGGGTAGTGAAGTGCCTGGAATTCCCCACACTCACACGTTTTTGCTCTGAAGTTCACCACGAATGTTCGCGTAGGTATACCACTTTGTGGTCATACAAGTTCTTCAACTCGGAACAATTGTTGGGCACGATCGTGAATTGCGACGTTATGCATTTTTGAGACTTTTATGTTCCTGGCAACATTTTCCAACAATTTTTCAGAGTACATAGTTCCGGATCTCAACATTGCCTGTGCCTGTGTTCCCCTTTTGACGAAAACCTTGTTCATCCTGAAATATGTTGCATCTATCAATGAACGAATAGGGAGATTCCGCACCCCCTTAAGGACATTGTTGATGCACTCTGCAAGGTTTGTTGTCATGTGCCCCCAACGGGAACCTCCATCGCACCACTGCAACAATTGTTCTGCTGTTATGTCTTCAACCCAAGCCACCCCCTCAGGACCTACTTCCCGATCAATTTTTTGTTTGTAGTGATTGGCCGATTCTTCCGTCATTGAATATGCTGAAGAAAAAAAAGAAGATGTTGGTAAGTATGGAATGGAAATTTGAAACTAATTAATTAAAAAAAATGTTAAAAATACTCACCCATATTGATGACATGTTTCCTGGCAGGAGTGTTTTTGATGTGTCTCATGAAGTTTTGTGCTATGTGGCGAACACAGAATACGTGTTTCCAATTGGTGTTTAATTGCGTAACAGCACTTTTGATAGACTCGTGTCTATCTGATATCAAACAAATACCCTCCTGTGGTGGCACATAGTGTCTTAAACGAGATAGGAAGAAAAACCAAGCCTCCTTTGTCTCACCCTCGACCACTGCATATGCAATTGGGAAGGTGTTGTTTCTTCCATCTTGTGCGATTGCTAAAAGAAGACACCCTTTGTACCTACCGTACAACCATGTTCCATCAACAGAGACAACTGGTTTGTAAAATTAAAAGCCTTTAATGCACGGGCCAAAACTCCAAAAGATGTGGTGGAATACACCTTTGTCGGCAACTAGTTGTCCATTCTCATAGAATGGTTTGTATTGCCAGTCGTGAACTGTGTCTGGAATATAGTAAGACAAAGCATGTAGCCACCTGGTTACTTCATTGTAAGAGTCCTCCCAATTACCGAAGATAAGCTCGATTGCTTTTTGTTTAGCAATCCAAGCCTTTCTGTAGGAACTCTGGTACGTGAACCGCTCCTTGATGTGTGCAATCAACACAGCCACTGATATTGTCGGGTCCTTCCTTACAAGTGGAAGTATATGAGTACACATGAGGGAGGAGGTCAGCTGGCGGTGATCTTGGGAAATAGTCGATGTTGTACATGTGTGTGGGTGAGTCAACTGTGTAATCCCCCAATATCCAGTTTTTGCTCCTAGTCTCACTACACACCTCCACAAACAGGTTTCATGAGCACAACAAACGGTCCAGGTGTGTGGTTTAGACTCATAGATTTTGTATGCAACTGAATGGTTTAGGTGATATGTTTGGATGAATTGTTGGGCTATTTCTTTTGTGGGAAATTTCATTTTGAGTTTGAGTTCGTTTGGGTCTTCATTGGATAAAAGTTGGTTCCTGTCCATGGAATGGCCAAACTCTACATCATAAGGTTCTGGGTTATCAGCTGTGACGTTTTGAAAGTGTGGGACAGGCTCGCGGAATGCAACACCTATGTTGGGGTTAGCTTCAATTGGTTCCTCAGCGACGTCACGCTGAAGAATTTCATCTTCATCTTCGCTAAAGTCCCCAACGTCTTCATTATGGACACCAACAAACATACTAAACGGTGGGGTATTAGTTTGAGTATGTAGAGGGTGGCTTGTGTTAAGGTCAATGGGTGTGTTTGAGGATGATGGTGCAGAGTGATGGTGAGGTGTTGAAGGACTGTAATGCATGTCAGTTTGGGATAATGAAGTATTGAATTGAGGGTAAACAGGTGGAATGAAGTCAGTATATGGTATTTCTGTTTGTTGAGAAAAACGTATGTTCTGTTGTGATGAAGATGGAATAGAGTGGGCGTGACTTACCTGGGTGTAGTTAGAAGGAGCCTCAACCAAATCTGCGTATATTTCTGGTGTACATATACCAAGGTGTCTATCTTCTTTGAAATGCTCTATCATAAGTTCAACATCATCGTCAGAATTTATTTCGAATCCCCCATAAAAGGTATGGCCAGTACTGAGAGTTGTGGGGTACCGATATGTAAGACTAGCAACCATTTTTGAATGGTCAGGAGAGATTTTTTTTTTCAATGGCTTGTTTAACTTGAGCTAGTTTGGATTTAGAGATGAGTTTGACAAGGGTGTTGTTATCACACCTAAAAAATATACCCTCAGTATTTGTTTTTTCAATATAACCATTGTAAAAGACCGTGATGAAAACATTCGTTGGAGCCATTGACGAAGTTGGGAGTAGGAGGGTGTGTTTGAGTTTCAGTTGGTAGTAGGAGAATCTATGGCAGTTGGGTGTTTAGTGGTGAGAGAATATTTAGGGCCTATTTATTGAAATTTGAATGGTCTAGATTTCACCGATGGTTTTGAAGGCCAGGATTGCACCGACACTTTTGAATTGTTCAATGTGCATTGTTCAGAGTGCATTGTGCAAAGTGCAGTGTCCCATGCATTGTTTCGAATCTTGTACACGTGTAACTGTAGTTCTATAACTCTACTATAATGTCATATCATTTTTTTTAATTTAGTAATTTAACAAAATTGGTTATAATTGATCTAAACATGGTAAAAAAGTCATTTTTTAGACTTAGGAAAAACCTTTTTTAGTCATTGTTTCGAATCTTGTACACGTGGGTTATAAGTCCGTTAGTACTAATTCAAAACATGAAACCGTAGTTCTATAACTCTACTATAATGTCATATCATTTTTTTTAATTTAGTAATTTAACAAAATTGGTTATAATTGATCTAAACATGGTAAAAAAGTCATTTTTTAGACTTAGGAAAAACCTTTTTTAGTCATTGTTTCGAAGGCCAGGATTGCACCGACACTTTTAAAGGCCAAGATTGCACCGACACTTTAAAGGCCAGGATTGCACCGACACTTTTAAAGGCCAGAATTGCACCGACACTTTTGAATTGTTCACTGTGCATTGTCAAACTTGAATTATAGCAAAATTGAATTATAGCAAACTTGAATTATAGCAAACTTGACTTCAATAGCAAACTTGAGAACAAAGGAATATATTCCTTCATTATAGTTCTTTGTCTCTAGCGACAACAAAGGAATATAATCCTTTTACTTTTGACAACAACAAAATAGGACAATAATGCTTAGACTAGAATATATACAACAAAAGGCAGCAACACAACCACATAACTCAAACATTCAAGTCACCATAACTCTTCAACAACACTTCCTCTAAAAATGTCTTCCTCACTAAACGAAGAACCTCACATTTCCATGCTTCTCAACGATGACCCAATGGAAGTTCACCACGCATTCAATCTTCCCGAACCAGATGCCTCTATATTACCATTGATAGAAAGAGCTGGGTTTCGTGACATTGCTTCAATTGGTGCATTCAAAATAAATCCAGCTTTGGTGGCAGCAATGGTCAAAAGCTGGAGACCAGAAACACACACTTTTCATCTTCCAGTAGGGGAGTGCACAATAACTCTCCAAGACGTGGCGTTGCAGTTGGGACTTCCCGTTGATGGAAATGTCGTTACTGGAAGTTGTGAACAAAATTGGGATCGAGTATGCGAACAACTTTTGGGTAAGCCTATCCCAGCAAATGGCATGGTAGGCAACCAAATTAAGTTCACTTGGCTACAACTTGAATTTAATAATGTTCGAGAGGGCGCTTCCAACAAAGTGTGAAGACAATATTGTAGGGCGTACCTATTGCAGTTGATCGGGGGATACATACTCCCAAACAAATCATCAAACAGAGTCAACATAAAATACCTACCCCTATTGAAAAATTTCGATGAAATTTCAAGTTACAGCTGGGGGACAACATGTCTAACGAACTTATACAAAATGTTGTGTAAGACAGCTACATGCTCCTCACGCACAATGGGTCGATGTACTCTTTTGTTACAGTATTGGGTCTGGTACCGCATGCCGTTCCTAGCACCAGACTGCAACCGTTGTTGCGTTAAAAACACAGTTGAGAGCAAGTGTACTCTCTTGCAAAAGTAGTATAAAAAATATCATCTCGATCCACAGGGATTAATTAACAAATACTAAACTAGTCTAGATTTTATATTGTTTAGACGAACAAATAATTGAGTGTTGTAGAAACTAAAATAAAAAAGAAATAATTAACAAGAATTAAAAGTAAAGATTTAATAGATGGAGAGAGATCTAGGGTCGCGGTTTTACTTGCAAGCTTCGATTCCACTATGTCTAACTCTACCTGAATTCCCTTATTTTATTTAATTACCAATCCCTTTACTAAAGCTATTAATCCGTTTGGTCATTCGCGATTAATATTCTTTTTCCTAAATTAACCCTAGTTTGGTCATGCTAGAATTTAAATTCAGGAAAAGCATAAAGTACAAAAAGGTTGAATGATTGGAAGACTAAATTAAAGTTTGGTCATGCATTAATTATAGCCCCAATTATCCTATAGGTCCACCAACTAATTGCAGTACGGTCGCTGATCAACTAATTGATTATTAACATGAAAAGGGTAGCTAATCCTAATTATGTGATAAAAACAATAGAATAATATTAATTGAAATAAAAACAGGAATTCAAATAAGAAATTAGAACATAAAGGGGTTTCTAAACATGCAAGATCCATCTAAGACCCTAGACGAGGACTTAGGTGTCCATAATAATAAAGAACAATAAAATAAAAATAAGGTTCATGAATTACAAAAATAAGAATAACCCGGAAATAAAGAAAGTCTTAATCTTTGTCTTCAATCTCCTTCTTTTACTCCAAAGCTCTTTCACGGTGCCGAAAAACTCTTCTCTCCCTCCGTAGCGTTTCCGTGGCGTTTGTGTAACTATTGTTTGTTTATGTGGTATGTGGCTCCCCCATTCACAAGTGAAGCTCTCCTTTTATATTAGTTCCTTTTCTTTCTCTCCAAGCAAAGGATCAAGTCAAGATTGCTTCCACTTTTAATTGCAAGATATGCCAATCCCTAAATATTAGGATTTAGATCCTTCCTAAATATGTGTTGCTTGCTCTCCACTCCATATCTCTTTCTTTCTCTCTAAGTCACATGTGCATCACTTTTAATTGAAATCTCCAAGAGGATCTTCTTCTTTTTATCACTGTGGGTCTTCTTGCATTAATGGGCTTTGGGTTTATTTTCTTTTATTTGTTAGTCTTTCTTCTAATTTCAGCCCACATTTATATTATTTTCTTTTTCTACCTTCCTGCAAATATAGAGTAATTTAAGTCAGTTATTTATTTAATCAGTGTTAATTACTCTAAAAACAACTCAAAATATCTCTAGTAAATGCTCTAAATTAGAGTTTATCAACCGTCCTTATGAATGGCCACTAGCAAAGAGGTAAAAATTTGACACAATTTATGAATACTAACAATTATATTTCTTCTTTATGTTAACAATTTATTTTTTTTACCAGATGGGTTCGCACGCCACTTAGACACACTAACTGTCCAAAAAGCCTTGTTTTGTACAGATCAACAATAGACCGCATGACACATGAAGAGTTTGAGTGGTTGCCATATCGGGAATTCAATTTGCCAAAAATAGCATATCGGCACCAAGGCATATGGACTACAAACACGGTTATGGTCTGTTTCCATATTGTAGAATGGCACCATGCGGATAGAGTGACCTTGCAATTTGGCCTCGTCCAAGACATACCATCAGCACCAATAGATATCAGCCACATGCACAACATCACCATGCAGGGACAGACTGATGTCAATTGGGCTGTATATCACAGATAGTTAATTGATTTATGGAATGACAGACAAAATCGATGTGTTGTGGGTCGACCGTGCTTTGCTAAACCAACGCAGTCAGATAAATACATGCGCTGGTTTCTAAAAAAATCAAGGCCATACATTTCAGCCGACCAACATCTAAGGGATCCACGTGGTCTTGCAAATGTTCGTGATGTGGATGAAGAAGATGAACAAGACGTGCCAGCTCCCCCAACTACTCAAACCAAATGTCGAGAACATAACCGTAATCGACATCGACGTGCACCACCAACTTAACAGAGGACCCAAGAAGATGTGCCTCACCGCCACTCTATCTCCCACACACCAACATTCCAATATTACGAACAATACAACCAGTCAGTAGAACATACTCCTTTTCAAGATACATATCGACATTCTACGACCGAAAGGGACCCCGATAGGTTCTATGAGTGCTTTGGGGTCCAACCCGGCTCTGCGCAATCTGTGGCGTTGCTTCGTCAAATTCAAGAGCAGGCCGGCGGTGCTAGTTCTTCATCAGTTCCCCAATATTTTTCAGAGCCACCGCCCCCTGCCCCAACTGAGGAAGAACATCAACCACCACATCGGCATCAACGTCCACGGCGTGTCCCCCAACCTCGAAAGTGTGGAACTGAGTCTCATCTTTGTTAATTTTTTTCTGTACTGTCTTTTTAGTTCAATTTATCAATTATTGTAATTTTATATTAACTAAGTTATTAATTTTAAGGGTTTAATCTTATGTGACATTTATTACATTTGAATCAATAATTTACTCTTTTGTCTTTAATAGTGCTTTGTGCAGAGTGCACTATTAAAGTGTGCATTGTGCAGAGTGCATAGTACATAGTGCAGAGTGCACTATTACAGTGTGCATTGTGCAAAGTGCACTGTTAAAGTGTGGATTGTGCAGAGTGCATAGGTTTTAATTTCTTTAATGGCCTAGATTTTGTCGATACTATTTAACGGCCTAGATTTTGCCGACACTCTTTAACGGCCTAGATTTTGCCGACACTCTTTAACGGCTTACATACGGTCACCCCTATTATAAATACATTCTCACATTACACTCAAATTCACACCAACAGTTTACCCTCAACCTATATTTTTGATTAATCTTCTCTTCTATGGTTCTTCCCAAACATCGCCGCCCAACCCGCTGAAATGGAATGGCAGTAGTGCTCAACCCAATACTCAAATGACAAATTCCTAACCGCACTTCATCACAGTGGAACTGTAACCACCGATGAACATGGTGTTGTCTTTCGTTGTCCTAATTATATCTTCTGTAGGATGAATAAGGACATCACATTCGCCTAACTCAAGGAGAAGGCTGAGAGGAAGATACGGCAAGAGGGAGGGTGGCGTAAAGACGTGGAGCGTATCCGTTACAGAAAGTACAATTGTGGAGATGACGGGACTTTCTGTTATTCTGTCATGGAGATCCAAAGCGACGACGACGTTCACTCAATGATGGAAGCGCATGCTAACATTCCAAATGGGACGTAGTCTCTTGGAGCTGTACATGGACACAATACGCACTCCGGAAGAAATCATTCATCTTCTGCGACCACCCCCACCACAACAAGTCATACCGGAATGAGTCATCAACCACTACTGTACACTTCACTGTCAGACCCATGTTATGTACAGGGAAGAAGATGGTGTGTATTTTAGTGGTCCAAACACCATTTATTCAAGGCTTAAGAACAACATCACCTTCGCCGAACTGAATGAAAAACTAACGGAAAAGGCGCAGCTGGAGGGTGAGGAGCAAACGATCACTCGTATCGTTTATCGTTGCCCCCGGATCGGTGAAGGTAATCGTATTCGGTGGTGCGTAATGACTATCAAGACTGACAAACACGTTCGACAGATGTTTCAGCAGCATGAGATGTTTCAACCTCATACTCGGAGTCCTATCGAATTGTGCGTTGAAACCACTATTTCCACCGATGAGATCATCTGTCGGGTTATCCCTCCAGCGGTCCAATGGCCACTACCAGAAAATGTTTGGTGGAAGTAGTTTCGGTCATGTTTTCCTCTCGTTTCGTTTTTTATTTTCTATTCTTGTATTTCTGAAAATTTTGTTGTTTATTTCAGTCTTTTTTCTATATTATATTATGTTCCAATTTTTAATCTCTCACTTTTTTCGTAAATATTAACGTAATTAAATTATAAATAGGTATAATCATTTTTATAAATTTATTTAGGTATTTATATATTAATATATAATTAAATAAAAAATTTGCAAAACACAATTCAGAAGTCACCTTGGGGTGCGACTTCTGAACTGCATTTTAAAATTTTTTTGCAAAACACAGTTCAGAAGTCACCCAGGGGGGGGGGGGGCGACTTCTGAACTAAAAAAAAAATTGCCTACTTTGGTAAATAGCCCACAATGTGCATTATTTTGGTATATAATTTTTTTTGCACCTCAATGGTAAATAACCCACAATGTGCATGCACGTGATGACAAAAAATAGACGTTAAAGTCTTAGGCAGAAACCAATTGGATATCAATTGGATATCCCAAAAAAATAAAAAACAAATTGGATATCCAATTGAATAACCGGATAAAAACTATATCCAATTATTAGACACGTTGAAATAATCGTTATAAAAATAACATAAATATCCGGATTTATTTAACCGGATATGGATATAAATGTGGTTTAACCGGTGCACCCTTACGTGGAGGTCATCGAAGCTCCGCTGTCGACTGCCGTGGATGTCGCTGGAGCTCCGCCGCCGACCGCCGGCCGCCGCCTCCACCACCACTCTCTATATATATATGTACCAGCCGCCTGAACCGTGCTACGCACGGGGTTGACTAATTTTTAGTTAGCAAAATTAAAGTAAAACCGGAAGGGGAAAACCTCTTTAATAAACCAATCATTCAAGACAACAGTTTTCTGTCCACTGCAGGAATCAAACTCGGGAGCACTAAGTCGACCCCGTGTCCCAGGGTAGCTTATGCCAGTGGACCAATGATGTTGGTTTGTAAAATATATAGTCAAATAATTGTGGATTGAAATTAAATTATAGCTATAAATTAAATAAGAAGATTATAAAATTTAAAAAGAATATTGACAAAAAACGTTGAAATTAAATATCCATAGATAATGGGAAGAAAATGTCTAAAACTTTTAATAACATAATCCATATTTATCAAATGTAAATATAAAAACTTAGCCCATAATAAGAAAGAAAAGAAGACAACACAATTAAAAACTAAAACACGTGGGTATCATGCATGGTTGTATGAAAACTCATGATAAAATATGAGCAATTATACAAAGTTGAAAGAAGATGGTGGAGGTTGTATTATAAATGTGGCTGAAGTTCCCGTTGAAAGAAGATAAAAATTTAAACACCAGTTAAAATATGTTTTTAATACCGTTTGATGCGAAAAGACAAAAATAAAGAAGACAACACAAATAGAAAGTGAAACATGCGGGTATCGTGCAGTGTTAGATGAAAACCACAAATAAAATAGAATCACCTATAGAAAGTTGAAAGAGGGCGATGAGGGGATCTATTGTAAACGTGGCCGAAATTCCAGTAAATAAAAATTAAATTAAAAAACTATAAATTAAATAACAATATTATAAAATTAAAAAGAAACATTAACAAAGACATTGAAATTCAACATCCACAGATAATAAGAAAAAAAACGTAAAGAATATTAATAACAACAAATACATTGAAATTGAACATCCATAGACAATTAGAAGAAAAAGTTTAAAAAAGTTTAATAACGTTATCTATATTTATCAAATGTAAATATAAAACTTAACATATAATTAAAGAGAAAATAAGATAACATAATTAGAAAGTGAAACACGTACGTATAGGTATCGTGCAAAGTTTGATTTAAAACCACCAATAAAATAGAAGCACATATACAAAGTTGAAACTATTTTTGAAGAAAGAAGTTTGCATATTTGAATAAAATAGAAGCACATAGAAACACTATTTAGTATCGCACTACATATTTTGTCACAAATTTTTTCCACCAAACGGGTTTTTGAGGAATGAGCTTTGTGTATCCGAACATGTAAAAAAATTTGAATCCAAAAGTACCTCAACAAATTGTTTGGCATCACATTTTACGTATTTTGTCACGTATTTTTTTTATTTTTCGTCAAACAGGTTGCTGAGGAACAAACTTCACGCATCTGAACATATAAAATTTGTTCTGGACCCTAAAGTACCCCAAAATTCAATGTTGGCATCACGCTTTACCTATTTTGTCACAAAGCTATTTTTTTTTCCCAAACCAGTTATTGAGGAAAAAACTTCGGGTGTTTAAACAGCTATTTTTTTTCTGAATCCTAAAGTGCCTCAACACACACGGGTTAACATCGTACTTTACGTATTTTGTTAAAAAAATAAGCACACTGTTTAGCATATCATTTTATGTATTTTGTCATGAAATTAAATCTTTTTTTCACCAAATCGATAATTGAAAAACAAAATTCGCATATTTAAACATCTAAATTTTTTCGAGACCCTAGAGTACTCGTTAAAATATTAAAAAGGAAAAAATGGAAAACATTAAAATAAAAAAGAGGACAAAACAAAAAAAGAAAAAGAAAAAAAACTAAACTTAAAAAAAAAAGTGCTGCAATTCCCGCACGGGGTTGGCTAAATTCTATCATACTAATATCTGATTGTGCTTGAATACAAATTTTGCACTGGTCAACACTGAATTTGTCAACTGTGAGAATCAAAATCTGGAGCACGGGATCGACTACCAGGCCCCAGGGTAACCTGTGCCATTGGGCAGATGGTGTTAGTCTGCAAAATATAAAACTAATAACTGTGAATAAAAATTAAATTATAAATAAATTTTAATCAAAAGATTATAAATTTTAAAAAGAACATTAACCTTTGATAAAATAAGAAGAAAAAGTCTAAAAAAATTTAATAACATAATCCACATTCATCAAATGTGAATAAAAAAATTAACCCATAATTAGAAAAAAAAAAGACAATACAATTAAAAAGTGAAACACGCTGGATATCAAGCATGGTTGAAGAAAACTCATGATAAAATAGGTGTAGTTATACAAAATTGAAAAAGATTTTGGAGATTTTATTGTAAATGCTACTGAAGTTCCCATTGAAAGAAGATCATGAAGATTGTATTGTAAATGTGGCTGAAGTTCCCACAGGAGTCAATGCAGCAATGTTGTACTCGAATTTTAAATAAAGATATAAATATAAACACCAACTAACGAATGGTTTAAATACCCGTTGGTACGAAATGACCAAAACATAGAAGAAAACACAAATAGAAAGTGAATTATGTGGTATCGTGTAGTGTTGGATGGAAATTACAAATAAAATAGAAGCACCTATAGAAAGTTGAAAGAGTACGATTGAGGGACCTATTGTAAATGTGACTAAAGTTTATGTAAATAAATATTTTTGAGACTTAAGTATTTACGTAAATATTTACGTAAATAAATATTTACGTAGATATTTATTTACGTAAAAATTTGCATATTTAAACATTTAAAATTTTTGAGACCGTAAAGCAGCTCTTAAAATATAAAAAAAGAAAAGAGGAAGAAAAAACTGAAGTAAAATCCAAAGTAAAAACCAAAGGGTGCTTTTAGGTTGAGGGAGCAAATTAAATCTGTCATCGATAACCACTAAAATTGATTGTAGGATATTGTGTAAAATGCTATGAGTAGTTAAGATTGAATCAATTTGTATTAAATCTCAACCGTTAATGAATTTTTATACTACATCCTACAGTCATATTTAATGGTTCTGAGGAATTTGATTTGTTCCCTCACTCTAAAAGCACTCAAAAACGAAAAAGGAAAAAAAGTAAATGAAAAAAGGAAGAAGATAAAAAAAGTGAGGTAATATAAAAGAAGAAAATAATAAATAAAAAAACAAAAAGGAAAACAAAAAAAAAGGAAGAATAAAAAATAAAAAATAAAAAACTGAAGTTTGGCGGGCTTCGGTGACAAGCCGCATAAGATATAAGATATATATTGTATTATATATATTTATAGTTATATATATGTTTATAAAAATTTAAATTTGTTGCTGTAAAAAAAAAAATAATTTATGCATTAATAAAATATATTAAAATTTTGACTATTTTTTTTTTTTTTTTACTTTTTTGACTCATAAATATTTTTTTTACTAAAAGGTTTTTTATGTTTTAAAAACATTAGTGGATGGATTGGATAGACTTTTTTGTAAATGGATGGATGGATTGGATTGGATTTTTTTTTGGTTACCATGTCATTGGTGCGTAGTTTCACCGGCCCGTGTGGTTCTCCCCTCCCAACATAGTTTTTGTCACACCCAAGATTCGAATCCGAGACCTTGGGGTGGGATCCAAGTCCAGTTACCACTTGAACCAACTCATGTTGGTGGATTAGAGATGTTTGGTACAATTTGAATGGATATAAATGGATAAATAGATTGTCTCCGATATATATATCTATTATAATCCAAATCCAAATCCATCAATTCCATCCATTTTGACACCGAAGTTTTGATCATATTTTTGATCTGAAATCAGTCTCCCCTATCAATTTTTATTTTCATTTAAATTAGTGGTTTCATTTTCCCTATTCATCATAATAATTTTGGTCAGAAATCAGTCTCCTCTATCGGTTTTCCTTTTTTTTTTTTTTTATCTAAATAAGTGATTTCATTTTTCCTATTCATCATATAAGGACATGATTAGAATAGTTTTAGGTTCCTCTGTTCATGAATCTTACCGTTTATTGTGACTTTAAAATCGTTTGACACAGGCATGATTAGGCTAATGATTCAAAACTGTTGGCGATGTAGAGCCCAAAACATTGCACATGGCACCCAATTATCAAGCTTAAAATGACCCGATAAAGATATTTTGAATTTTGAAATGCTGGTGCGATACACATAGAACATGACGAATCATATTTGTCCATCCCATTTCCTGATTTATATCTCGTTGATTTGGCTAATGCGATTCAAAATGCAAAGCGCAATTCTAATATCACGAGCACCTACCTGCATGATTATTGGCTGTTCATGCACGTAATCTTCTTATTCTTAATTAACGTTGTCTATTACTTATTCACCTTTTTCTTCCCTTTCCCGGGCCCTTCCAGGCTTCCATATATAAATGACAGATTGAGTGAAGTGGAGTCGGTCGTTTGGTATCGAATTCTTATCCAGTGTGGGACAACCTTTGCTGGTGTGAGATCTCACTTTTAAGTTTCTTCTAACTTTTTGTCAAGTGCTTTAGTCTTTTTTAATAGTTGTTGCCTTGAAGCAACGAATTATTCATATAGGTTAATGTTCCCAAGCCAACTTTGGCTAGAGATAATGAATTTAGGAGTCCAATTGTAAGTAAGCTCAGTCACACCACTCCTCTCAAATGATCTATCCTTATTATGGACTGACTTGGGCGTCGGAGTGCTTGCAGGTGGCGGCGTCCCCGCGCTTCACATCGTAGCTGATATTAACTCGGATCTTGGATTTCCATCTCAGCATCACCACTGTGAGGTACGATTTTATCTCAGTGAGTTCCATTCGGAACAGTTACAAAATGGGGAAATGAATCGTCTAACTTTACATTTTCCTAACTTTTGTAACTTTAGGTTTTTTATAAGAGAGAAAGATAGAAAATTGAGGAAAATATAATGACAGAGAATGAGTTGAAGGAGAGAGAGAGACTCAAAATTAGGGAGAAGTTTCTGTCCTAAAGTTAGATGATCCCTACTCACAGAATGGGATCCAAGTTACCAAAATTTGTGTTTCCTATTTACTGTGTGTTTACTTGTGAAGATAAATTTAGAAAAGAGAAAGAGGTGGAGAAGTGTGTGAGAAATCGAAATAGTTGAACAATATAGTAGATTTGATTAGAGCCGTCAAAATGAGTCCAGCCTCACACTTTGGCCTAACTCTCCCGTTAAAATAGGTGGGCTAGGCCAACAATAAGAGTTCGAAATTTTTTAGCTCATCCTAACTTGGCCCAAAAATTTATTGACTCGTTCGGTTTGCCATGTGTTGGGTCAACTGATGGCCCAATATTTTAAAAAATGGTGCTAGTACTTTTCAATATTTTAAAATTGTCCGTTTCACTTTCAATTTCAAGTCTAATTCACTTTCAATTTTAAACGTGTATTTGACAATCTATTTTACCTACACATTTGGGCTTTACATGATTACATTAAAAGCCTTATGAAATTAAAAACAAAGATAAAATTGACTTGGTTTGACGGTCCAAAAAGGGACAGTGTGTTATTATGTTTCTTTTGTTGTGAAAATTGTCAAAAGAATGTTTCTTTCGTTTTGTAATGACAATATTTTTTGGTATATAAGTAGTTTTTATGTTATTTTGTAGTAGGATAAACAAAGAACTTTATACTTAAAGACTCATATTTTTTTAAATAGTTAGTAGCTTTGTGATGAGATCCTATGTTTTTTGTGATTAATTTAAATACTATATTTAATATACCAATTCATGCCAAATGTGTGTATATATATATATATATATATATATATATATATATATTGTAATTTTATTTTGTGCAACATAGTTTAATGTGTACAAAGTAAATATGTAAAGCACAAGATTTTGGTCCATGGGCCAGTCTATTTAGCCTGCAACTCGCATAGAGCTGGACTGGGCCAGTAAATAATGATGCGAAATAATTCCACTCAATGCAGTCCAGCTTGAAATTGTCTTTGACCCGAGAAATTAAAAAGGAGATGTGTTTGTTAACAATGAGAGACCATGGAGAAGAACAGAAGTGAAGGAGAGAAGAGAAGAGAAATTGGCTAGGTTCAACAGGGAAATATGAAGTGTTGCAATTACTATTCAATAGGAACATATAAATACTAAATACACAAAAGACTAAAATACCTTTTAACATAATATAAAATATTATCTAATATCTCCACTCATACTCACGATGGACTAATAAGACCATCGAGAGTTTATCAATCAAGAAACGAAAACGTTTAATGGAGTGCAATTTCGTGAACAAGTTAGCAATCTAGGAGGAGGAAAAAAACAAAATGGTAAAGTAATGGTGTCATGTTACAGTTAATGACGCGTGAGGTGACAACCAGTCTTAATGTGTTTGGTGCATTTGTGAAAGACTGAGTTATGAGCAATTTGAATAGCACTATGTTATCGCAATACATAGGTATTAGCTTATGGATGGGGACACTTATATCAAAGAGGAGCCAAAGTAACCAAGCTATCTCTGAAGTGGTGGCTGGCATAGCACAATACTCTACTCCTATAGAAGAGTGAGAGATAATATCACGTGAGCCTCATGGTACAACTCACATATCTTTTATTTAGAGTGAAGGCCGAGAAAAACTTTAAGTCTCAATTTAGAACCTGTTAGAATCTCGTTTTTAAAAACAGGTTTTAGTTTTCTAAAATTTTTATTGAACAAATTTGTTCTTTGTTAAAATTTATAAAACAAAAAATCAATTTTTAGAAATCAACTTAAACAGGATATCAGTCTCTCACCTTTCAAAATAAGGACATGTTGATCTCATCGTCCATTAGCATTAAAAAATGCCAGTTAAATGAATGACATATGGTGGAGCATCATTGCGAGTGTGTCAATTTTGATACACATTACTTTTGGGCCAAAATTGGTCTCCGGGTCAAACCTTTCGTATATAATCAAAAAAGGGGAAAAATAGTCTATGTGCAAGGAAAAATTATCTACTTTTTGGTAAAAGAAAAAATTTGGTGTACTGCTGCAAGGAAAAAGGATGCCATAACTAATAGGAAAAATGATAATTCTCCCTTTTACTTCAAATTTATCTACAATCAAACAAACAAATTATATATTATTTTTAACCACCCCTTACAAGTTACAATAGTGTTCTCAATGAAGCATAATGATGATATATAATTTACACGGGGTCACACAAAAGAAGTAAAAACTACAAAAGAAACAGTAGTGCTATATTTTCAAGCCTCTGAAACTAATAAAGAACATGTAACCAGCATAACCAGAAACCAGTAACCTCAGGAAATAGAGTGACGTCGATTCTTGTTCGGTTTTGTACGAGCTTTAGCAAAAGGAGTAAGACCATCAACACGTGGAAATGGAGAAAGCCTCCCAAGTTTCTTAGAAACAGAGCTAATAAACGATGATGATTTTCGAGGCAGAGGAGGTTTATCAGCAGAACCAGAAGGAGAAGAAGCATTTACTACAGGACTATTAATACCTGATGATTTGCGCGTAGAATTCTCAACTTCTTTTAATCTCATTTTCAATTTCACTACCTCTAACTTGAGATCTTCATTTTCTCTTCGTAAACTGTTGAGCTCATTTGGAATTGGGTGAAGATCACCTGAGTATACATTCAGTTTAGCATGAGAAGGAGATTCACCGCTTCCGCTACCGTTCATTGCATCACGAAGTCGTTGTTGTTCGTAATAGAGAACTTGAACTACCGTTTGGACAGGTAGCCGGTCGTTTTGAGCAGCATGTGCACATGCTTCTCGTGATAGTCTTTGACAGTCCATTACACTGCATACTTTCTTTCTGTCCATGTCGCTTAAATTGGGATGAGCCTGAGAATTGTCACATTCCAACTTTATCAGCAATAATTAATAAGCTTATGTGCAAAGAATTCAACATCAAAATCAAAATATTATCTAATTTTTATGATTAGTAAACATTATCTAATTTGGTTCTAGTTCTACCTTATCAAAATTTGATTTAAAATGTAAAGTTACTTATATTTGAATACATTCACCTAAAAGCAAGTTGAACTATAAATATTATGAGACTAAGAATCAAATTTGGGGGCAAAAACTCCAAATCTCAGCTTAAATTTAGAATCCATCTAATCTACTTGAAAATACTCAAACATCTCAAAATAATTTTATGTGCGTCTCCCACAAATAGGGGCGTTTAGCCGTTCGCATAAATCAAAGAAGATCCATAGTTTGACATAGATTGAGTTGTTTGGTTCAATCATTTTTCGTGTTTAGGTCAAACCCAAACCAACCTGTTGTTTGTAATGGTTTAATTGGACTAAAATTTTAACAAATTAAACCCGCCCACAAACCAAAATCGAACACTTATCATTTATTTATTTTTACGTTTTTTAGGGAATTTGAGTGTCTATGTTTGGTTTGAGTTACGTTTTTTTACGTTGATAATGAGTTTTAGATTTTTTTATGGGTTTTCTAAATTTCAGAATTTTTTTGACTATTTAGAAGTATTGGAGTATTATAAAAAAATTACAATTTTTTTTTTGAAAAAACATTGGTAGTTGGTACACAATCTGTTACCTCAATCCAAACCAACCTATCAAATATGAGGTTGGTTCATTTCTGATTTTACAGAATAAAATCAAAAAATCAAACCAACTCAAACCAAATAAATATAATTGCCGTACAAATATGCAATGTGATTAATTTGATAAAAGAGAGAAAAGACTGAAATGTGCACCTTTAGATAGATGTCAATGGCTCTATACATGCCATCTTCTGTAGGCTTTGATTGTTCAGGAATCAATTCAGCCAAACTGATAAACTTCACAACTGATAAATTTCGATCAGTGGCAATTTCAGCAAGGTAATTTTCCATTAACTTTCCAACTCGTTCCATATCACTTTGTGGAGGAGAAAAGTATTCATCATCTCCATTATATACCATATGGTTTCCCATTTGAGTTTCTAAGAAATTACTCATGATTCTCTGTACTGTATCCACATCAAATAATGTGTCCCCAGTAAATGAATAAGAAGGAATTAGAAGATCATCTAAAACAGCTTGTCCTAATTGCATAGCCATCCTCTTCTCCAAATCAAGCCTACAAGCAACTGTTGTATCAAGATATATTGCTGCACGTAGCAGCATAGATAAAAAGCTTACTGACATTGCATTCTTCTCTCTTGGTAAAAGACTCACTATTGTCTCTAATACAACCCTCTTTTCATGCTCTTGTCTTGGTTCAATTTTCTTCCTTCCCTTTCCAAATATATCCTGCTCCTCAAAAAAGAAATTAAAAAAATAAGAGCTAATGTTTCAATTCAATCCATAATACCATACACCCTCACAGTAACAAAGCATAAGTAAATAGACTGATCTCTTTGGATAAACAACTTAATCAAGTGCTTAGCATAACTGCTTATCACATAAGAGTTTATGGGCCCAATTGAATTAGCTTATTTGCGCTTATCTACTAGCATAAGCATTTGTGAGACTATTTGAGAGAGCTTATGGATACAGCTTATGAGATATTCATAAGTTGTTTTCAGCTAATTTTCATAAGCTCCCCAGAATAGCTTATAGCTTATAGAAAAATAATTCATCACTTCTTTATACTTTATTATAGAAACAGCTTATGCATAAGCACTTATATGATAAGCGATTAAGCGCTTATGGCATAAGTGTTTAACTAAGCTGCTTATCCAAACAGACCCTATGTGTAAATTGTTTATTTAACAAAATACAAAAAAAAAGAATGTGAAACTATTTTTTTATAAGTTATAAAACATTGTTATAAATTATCTTGAAGAGTTGAAAAAAATTAGCTGAAAACAGCTTATAAACATGTCATAAGCTGTCTTCACAAATTCTCCCAAACAGTCTCACAATACTCATGCGAGTAGGTAATCATAAGCCGATCCAAACAAAAAGAGAAGAAAGACAACCACATTGATTTTTTTACTTATATTTTGTTGCGGAGAGTGTACTTATTTTAACATTTGCATTGTTATAGTGAGGGATCTCACCAAACCTCGTAGAGATTTCTGAGCATAGAGCATAAGAATGGGACCAATAGCATACTGTTTAAACCCTCTAGCCAACATAGCAATAAGAACTCTTTGAAAAATATCAATTCTAAGAACACTTAGATCTTCAGCCCACCAATCAACAACTGGTCTTTGATTCGATGCTGTAGAAGATGTCACTATATCAGAGCCACTGTCACTAAATAACTGACTTTCCTTACATGCTATATATGCAATAGCATCTATGCATCTGCTCACCAATTTTGCCTTTTCAGCTATTGGTAACAGACTCTCTGACACGTGTAAGATAGATACAGCACCTGCCATTGTCTCAAGTGCCACTTCATTCAAGTAAGAATCAGTTCTTCCCACTAAGTTACCAACTGCATAATCTTCTGTCATTTCAAGATATTCTGCTACACATCGTAGCATAGCAATGTTTTCAACGTTTATCTCGAAGTTTATTCCGTAGCAGAATTTTGCTGCTAGTTCAAATGCTTCTGCTCCTCCAGGAACATCAGAAAGTTCAATTAAGGAAACGTCTGCATCATTAGATTCTGAGACCAGTTTCCTAATGTATCCACACTTTGAGACTAATGGAAACTGCAATTACATCAGAAATTGAATATGTAAACAAGTTTTAGTATTAATAGATGAAACATAATAACACAAAAATTATCATTTAATTAAAGTAGCATCGATGACCATTTTACAACTGTCTTCCGAGAAGATTCGAACTATGTTACTTGAAGTTACAAAGTCAAACTCTTATCAGAAAAATAAAGTTGGTATATATAGCAAATTAAGAGTCCTTGTTTGAATTGATTTCACTACCTTATGCAATGAAAAGGAAGAATCTCCAACTTGGATATTGACATCACTTGGAATCTCCTGAGAAAAAATCCTGTAATCAAGCAGTTAAATTCATACACAAGAAAAGCTAGTTAAGTGCATTTTGACATAAAAAGACACCAAAGCAGTAGTTTGAGAAGAACATAATTAAGCATACCATTCACTTGTTCTTTTCATGGCACTAGAAAGAAGCTCTTTCTTCTTCAAAGAAAAGTCACTGGCAGTGGCAGAAGGTGTAGTTTTGTCTTGACCACGATCAACCATGGCAGGGACAGATTTGTAATTCTATTCTACCCTGTCTTACAATTGATGATGAAGCAGAAAAAGAAAGGAAACAAATTGAGTCATTTATAATATAAGGTTGAGGTCACCTTTTATATTTGAGAGAAGTGGTGTATTTTTTTATCCCTTAGAACTGTTTATTTTTGTTTTTTTTTTCAAATAAGAAAGAACTTCAATTCAAAGTCTTCAATGTTAGCTGAGGTGAACAGTTTTTGGGAATAAGGAGGATAGACTAGAGTTAGAACGTGAACCTCATATCAGTGTTAATCCAAAAAATGATAGGTTTTGTGAATTACCAAAATAAGGCCTTCTTATCAAATAAGAAGAGGAAAATGAGTGGTAGTATATGGAGATTATGGAATAAAAGGAGGGGCAAAATAGAAGTATGAAGATGTACTTTATGGTGTGTGGTCTATGCTTAGGGAGTTTGAGTGGAAAGGATGAGATTGCTGCATGTTGATTGACGTCTAACGCCGCATGTTTCCACATGGCAAGTTCAACTTTTTTCTTCCACAACTGCATATGTGTGTGCCCGGTCCATAAGTTGGTAAAATTATTATATTAATATATTATTTAAGGTTGGGGATACTAACTCTAATTTGCAGTAAAAAAAAAAACTCTAATTCACATTACTACTTTATACCATATATACTAAGATTATATATGACAAATACTGAATTAAAAGCAATTGTATGTGCTAGACAACCCAAATGGCAAGAAGATCAATCAAGAACTATCAATCTAGATTTTTCGCCCTCTTTTCCTATAAACCAACTGCAAGATAAAGTTTTATCTAAGCAACTTATGCATTACAACCGACTATTGCACCTTGAAAATTATATGGTTTCTACTTTCTAGCTAGAAAAATTAACTATCTCCAAGACAATATTTTAATCCGCTCCAATGCATGTGATGAATCACCTCGGCGACTTTGAAAATATGGTTATTTCGAGACTACCAAACTACATATGATGATAACAGGAAAAAAAAAAGGTGCATCTGAAATTGATGAGAATAAGTTCTAATTTGAGATTTAACAAATTTTTTTTGGGGAAATATCTTGAAATAGGTTGGCCTAATAGGTCTAAAAGACTTTTTGGGTGACCCGTGGCATGATCTTTTTAGCTAAATAGGCTTTTAAAAAAGTCATTTGCCTTATCTGCTATTTAAAAAAAGTCTAATCTGGTATGGGCCTGTAGTAGGCTGACCCTAAGTCTCTGTTGATCAACCTGACCTATTCTCACCCTTAACAGAGAACGAAGTACCCTAACCCCATATATAACCACAAGGACCTCCTTCTTTAGCATTGTCGAGGCATACAAGAGTCTTTATTAGTTTTACATAGGCTAAATACCACTTTTGGTCCTTTATCTTTGCTCTAAGTTTCACTTTGGTCCTTTATCTTTTTTTGGGTCCGTTTTGGTCCTTTATCTTTCTTTTTCGTTTCATTTTGGTCATTTCCATTAGTTTAAGTTAACAGACGCCACGTTGGCAGTTAACTGCTGATGTGGCGTCTTAAGTGTCACGTATGACGTGTCATTGATTAAATGAAGTGGCAACTAAATATATTATTTAGCCCACAAAATCTTAGTCTACTTAGCCCACAAAATCTTCTTATTCTCCTTAGTATATGTTATGAAATGGCTTTTTGCCATATACACCCCCCTTTTTGACATCTATTCACACCCCTTGTAGGCCCAATATCAAAAGGGCCCAGTCCGAACATCAAGGGCTCAGATCAAACCACCAGGACGGTCCTGATTCGTTGGAATCAACCCCACCCCACTCTATAAATACAACATTCATTGCCTCATTAATGGTAAGCATTATCACATTTATTACTCTGTTAAGACTACTCCACTGACTTTAGCATCGGAGTGACTTTGCAGGTACAACACCAGCAGGATCGGACACGGCTATTGATTAAGAACATCAACCACTAACTACCTCGGACCGCCCTTTAAGGTCGGAAGTACTGTGCAGAACATTGGCGACCACAGTGGGAGCGCTCAAACCAAGATCTTTCCCCCTCACTTTAATCAATGACAACACGAAATCTTCGTTCGAAGGCAAACAACCTCGCGGCGGGAATCCCCCCGAGCCGATCCAGAGACCGGTCATTCCCCGTTTGACCGAACCTCAGCCAACCCCGGAAGGATTCGTACAAAACCTTCCAGACTCCACTCAAGTGCATATTCAAAATCCACTTTCTGTCCCGGCTGATGCTGTCCAACAGCTCGTCCTACTACTGAACCGACATGAAGCGGCAAACCAAGAGAGGAGTTACCGATTTACGGATCTCGAAGGACAGGTGGCGGAGCTCCGGGCCCGGAATCTCCCGGATCAGATCTCGCCCGACCGAGATTCGCCTGAAGGAAGATATCCAACTCAACAACGCCATCGATCTCCACCCAGAAGACGACATTACCATCGCTCTCCTCCTCATAGGCTCGGAAGGAATGTGTCCTGTTCGCCTCAAGCCGAAGTATACGTCGGAAGAGAAGACGCTTATTATTCACCCGAAATTCATTCCTCTCTGGCATCCTCTTCTCCCAGGCAACGATCCAGGAGTAGAGAATGTTCACCTCGAGGATATCGCCCCCATGACAGAAGGCACCCACACCATCGACACCGATCTCCGCCACGGACACGAACAACCAAGCGCAAAGGCCCTTTCACGGAAAAGATCGACCGTTACCAGGTGCCCAGATATCTCGAAAAACCACCAGAAGGCTTGAAGACCTATGACGGGACAGGCGACCCTGACAGACATTTAAGTTACTTTGACACAGTAATGCAGTATCGAAACGTTCCAGTAGAGATGAAATGCCGAATTTTCCCCCTAACAATGGAAAAAATAGCCTCAGAATGGTTTGAGACCCTCAAATCAAACACAATCTCCTCCTGGGACCAACTGGCCAGGTTATTTTCAGCTAATTTTTCCCATTCCAAAAGCAAACCAAAAAACAAAAATGTCTTAGCATCCATCGTCCAGGAGAACTCTGAATCTTTAAGACAATATATAGAAAGGTTTAACAAGGAAGCAGTTCAAGTTCGAAACCTCGATGATGCCTTCCGAGTTTACTTCATGGGCATGGGGCTGCGCCCCGGAAGCCCATTCAAAAAACACATAAACACATGGGAGCCAGAGAACCTCCAAGATTTCCTCCAGCTATCCCAATGCTTCATCAATGAAGAAGAAAGCGCCATGATCGGTACAAAACCACCAATCACCGAATCATCCAAACCCCAAAATGAAAGAGATCAAAAAAAACGACGGCCGAGGCAGCAGGGATCCCCGCCCCCGGAACCGTCATCAATTCTATACCGAGCTCAATGTCACTCAAGCTCAAATTTTGGGTGAATGCTGGAACACGGAATTTAAAGACGAAAAATTCCCAAAACCACTCACCAACCGACCGGGCCAGCGTTCTAATAAATACTGCCGATATCATCGGAGTAACGGTCACGACACCAACCATTGCAACGCCTTGAAAGATGACATCGATGATATGATTAAAAGGGGAAAACTTGCCAGCTATGTAAACAAACCAAGGCGTCAAGCTAACGAGATTAAAGATGAACGGGAACAGGAACCCAGAGCAAGGGAGAAAAACAAAGCCCAATCCGACGACGACGAACCCGATTCGAGGAAATCAAAGGGACGTTCCGTAATGATGATGATCGCCGGAGGTCTTGCCCACGAAGAATCCGGGAAAACAATGAAACGAAAATGGAAAGAGTTACTCAATATAGCCTCCACATCAGTCACACAAACACCTTCAAACCGACCTCCTTTGTCTTTCAGAGATGAAGACCTTCTAGATGGGAAACCCAACAAACACGTACCACTAGTCGTCACGGCGGTAATCGCCAATAAAGAGATTAGAAGAATTTTGGTCGATCAGGGAAGTTCTTCAGACATCATTTTCCTCGACCTCGTAGAAAGAATGGGAATCGATAAAGAAGACATCACCCCTTACCGAGGATCCGCACTATCAGGATTCAATGGATCTCGAACTAAACCTCTGGGACTCCTCGAACTGATGGTTTCCTACGGTGAAGAACCCTTGGTAAGGATCATCAAAACCAATTTCTCATCCTACCGTGTGAATCGATATACAACTGTATCATCAGAAGACCGACTTTGGGAAGGCTCGGAGCAGTAACCTCCACCACTCACTTAAAAATGAAATTCCACTCCCTCTGCAACAAAGTGATCACCTTAAACTCAGATCTTGAATCCGCTTCAAGATGTTTTTTCCTATGGACAAAAGCAGAAAAAAAGGCTCAAGATATGGAAGGATCTCCACTTGAGATAACCAAAAAAGAAGAAATTTTAGGAAAATCAGCCGAAGTCAACTTAACTGATTTAGATGCAAGATACGACCCAGACAGCTCGGAAGAGGAAGACAACGATAAGTTGGCCAAAGAACTCAAAAAGAAAATGAGAAGACCCCAACCTGACGGGGAATCCATCGAAGTACAGCTCGGAGACGATCTTACAAGAACAGTGAAAATTGGAGCCGACCTATCCGAAGAGGTAAAAATTAAACTCACCCAGTGTTTAAAAGATCATGCCGATCTTTTTGCTTGGTCGGCAAACGACATACCCGGAATCCCGCCAGAAGTCGCATGTCACCAACTTGCCGTTAATCCGGAAGCAAAGTGGGTCTCCCAAAGAAGACGAGCGCAGAGTGGAGAGAAGGCCATGGCCGCCACAAAAACTGTTGAAGATTTAGTCAAAGCAAACTTTATAACTGAAGTCAAATACACGAATTGGTTATCAAACCCAGTACTAGTTAAAAAGAGCAACGGCAAATGGCGTATGTGCATCGATTATACTGACCTAAACAAAGCCTGTCCAAAAGACGCCTTTCCTGTCCCAAGAATCGATCGCCTCGTCGACAATGCCTCGGCTTTTCGCCTACTTTCTTTTATGGACGCTTATTCCGGTTACAATCAGATCGCCATGTTTCCCCCCGACCAAGAAAAAACTGCTTTTATGACGGACCAAGGTAACTTCGCCTACCGAGTTATGCCATTCGGTTTAAAAAAACGCCGGAGCCACTTATCAGAGAATGATGAACAAAGTATTCCAAAAACAGATACGCAAGACCGTTGAAATCTATCTTGATGACATGATTGCAAAAAGTGAACAGGAAGACACCCACGTAAAAGACCTTCAAGAAATTTTCGCAGAAATCAGAAAAAATAGCATGAGACTAAATCCGGAAAAATGCACTTTTGGAGTCAGAGCTGGAAAGTTCCTCGGTTTCTACTTAACAAAGAGGGGAATTGAAGCAAACCCTGACAAGTGTCGATCCGTAACTGAAATGCGGACTCCGACTTCCAAAAAAGAGGTTCAAAAACTCAACGGTATGATTGCCGCTTTATCCCGATTCCTGTCAAATGCGGCATTTAAATCTCTCCCATTATTCAAACTTTTGAAAAAAGAAAAGGAGGATGGCGAAGGAAATTTTGACTGGACGAACGAACAAGACGAAGCCTTGCAACAACTCAAAAAAGCGCTTTCAGAACCACCCATCCTAACTAGCCCATACAAGGGAGAAACTCTATACTTATACCTATCAATCTCGGAGGAAGCTTTAGGCGCCGTACTCATCCGGGAGACACAAACCGGTCAAAGTCCCATTTACTTTGTAAGCAAAGCACTTCAGGGACCCGAATGCAGGTATCAGCAAATAGAAAAAATCGTGCTAGCCTTAGTCGTCGCAGCCCGACGCCTCAGACCATATTTTGTGGCACACCAGATAGTCGTACGCACCAACTATCCAATAAGGCAGATTCTACACCGACCTGACCTTGCCGGAAGAATGATTAAATGGGCAGTAGAACTCTCCGAGTTTGGAATCAAGTACGAGTCTCGTACGACAATGAAGGCCCAAGTCCTAGCAGACTTTGTAGCAGAAATGATTCCCGCTGATCCTGTTAACGACATCTGGACTTTACACGTTGATGGGTCTTCCAACCCCAAAGGAAGCGGCGCAGGTTTAATGTTGGAAAGCCCGGATAAAGTGATCATTGAAGTCTCCCTTACCTTCGCTTTCCAAACAACTAACAATCAAGCAGAATACGAGGCTTGCATCGCAGGTCTACAATTGGCAATTGACCTACGAGTCACTCAGGTCAATCTCTACACGGATTCACTCTTGGTTGTTTCACAAATAAACAATCAATTTGAAACCAAGGATCCGACCCTGCAGAAATACCAACTTCGGATACATGAGTTACTCGCACAATTCAAAACAGCCGAGGTAAAGCACGTCCCCAGATCCGATAATCAGAGGGCGAATATCCTATCAAAACTCGCCAGCACCAAGATCCCCGGTAATCACCGGACGATCATCCAAGAATTACTCAGAAGACCTAGTATCTCTCTTGATCCGACTTGTATTTCTACAATTTGTTCCATTGAGGAGAGCCAAAGTTGGATCACTCCGATATTAGAGTACATCAAAACAGGAATCGAACCTCCAGACTCGGCTGAAGCGAAAACCATCAAAAGAAAAGCCTCTGCCTTCTCAGTCATACACAATACGTTATACAGGAGGAGCCTCTCTTCACCATTATTAAAATGCATTGAAGGGGAGCAAGTGCATTCCACCCTAGCCGAAATTCATGAAGGAATATGCGGACAACACCTTGGCGCCCGTTCCCTAGCTCGAAAGGCCCTACGCACAGGATATTATTGGCCGACCATGGAAGGCGATGCCAAGAATTACGTAAAAAAGTGCAAAAAATGCCAAGTCCACGCCAATGTTTACGTCGCCCCACCAATCGAACTCCGAAGCCTATCCTCAACATGGCCCTTTGCACAATGGGGAATAGATCTCCTAGGTCCGTTCTCAACTGCTCCAGGCCAAAACAAATTTCTCATAGTGGCAATTGATTATTTTACCAAATGGATTGAAGCAGAGCCCTTAGCCACCATCACTGCAAGGAACTGTCTGAAATTTTTTAAAAAGAACATCATAAGTAGATTCGGGATCCCCAAAACAATTATTTCTGATAATGGAACTCAATTCACCGACAAAGGTTTCAGGAAGATGATATCCGACTTTAAAATCAAGCATCATTTCACGTCAGTAGAACACCCGCAAACCAACGGTCAA
This sequence comes from Astragalus glycyphyllos, assembly GCA_963573325.1. Lineage (NCBI taxonomy): Eukaryota > Viridiplantae > Streptophyta > Magnoliopsida > Fabales > Fabaceae > Astragalus > Astragalus glycyphyllos. The sequence goes on along the minus strand of OY754308.1, from coordinate 85,628,851 downwards.
GTAGAAGCAGCCAACAAAATACTCCTTAATGGTTTGAGAAAACGACCGGACAACGCCAAAGGAAACTGGGTAGAAGAACTCCCATATGTTCTCTGGGCTTACAGAACCACCCCCTCAAAGCTCTACAGGAGAAACGCCGTTCCGGCTCTCCTATGGCAACGAGGCGGTCATCCCAGTGGAAGTCGGCGAGATAAGTTGGAGAGTAGCAAATCCCAAAATCCCTGCGGAAAACTACCAAGCTTTGAAAGAAAACCTCGATCTCATCGACGAAGTTCGAGGACAAGCCACACTTCGAGAAGCCATCATCAAACAAAATGTTTCGACCCGATACAACGCCAAGGTCGTCCCAGAGATTTTGAACCCGGCGACTTAGTCCTCCGAAGAGCCGATGTTGGTTTGAAAAATGCTTCACAAGGAAAATTAGCACCCAATTGTGAGGGACCTTACCGTGTTAAAAGTAAGACCGGTACCGGGGCTTTCAAATTGGAAACACTTTGCAGAAAGGAGATCCTCCGAACTTGGAACGCCACAAAGTTAAAAAGCTATTACGTTTAAGGACACGACTGTTTTACGTGTGCCAGTTTCGTGTAACGGTAGTTCCTACCACTATAAATCTACAAACATCTTCAGAATAAATTCTTGGACCAATCTCATAAGATCTCCACACGTGGCCAAAGCAGCCACAACCCTTAGGGGCAAGTTCAATCCGGGCCGAGTCCTGGTAAACTACCCAAAAGGTTCAAAAGGTCCTTTAAGGATTTTATCCTTAAAATCGATCATTGGCCTTAGTAGCCAAAAACCCTGATAGACGAGTTAAATCTGGGCCGAGTCCTGGTAAACTGTCCTTAGGCCCGATCTCACGGAAATTCTCAACAGGTCTTCTCTAATCGTTTGAGAGCTCCTCTCAAACCCCTTTTTACCTACGAGAATTCTCAAAACAGATCCTCTCTAAATCGTTTGAGAGCCCCTCTCGAACCCTTTTTTACCTACGTTCCACACTTATCTTTTTTGATCTTATCAAAAACTATAAAGTATGAACTATAAGGTCAAGACTATGAAAATTGACGATTACGGTGGTTAAACCATTCAAGGAATCAAGCTTGCATAAACAGATTTAAATTCATTACAATCTTCTCGGATACGGCCGAGGCCTCAAGTTTCATATATAAAAAAAACTAACTAAAAACTAAAAACAACTTGACGAAGTTCCGAGCTTATGCATGATTCTCTGTATAAACCCGGAACTCTTACAAAACTGGATCAGAACATAAATCAGGCAGACTTGGGATGAACCACAGTCTTCACGTTGGTGTTGAGGTCGATTTTCACAATCTGATCTCCCTCAATCTCATGATCCACATTCAAGACGGCCTTGTCAAGATTAAGAGAGGGATAGACAAGAGCAATTTGACCAAGCGCAAGATCGAAGCCATCTCCTGCCATTTCAAGAGCAAGATCGGCAGCAGTCCGCGCCTCCTTCTTAGATTTTACCAGCTCAGCACGGGTTTGGGCGAGCTCTTTCTCAAGCAAGGCACATCGATCTTCAGGAGTGGAACTAGTCTCAGCCTTGTTCTCTTCAAATTTTTTCAGCAGCGCCATCACTCTTGAATCTGACCCTCCAATCTTTTAATTGTCTCTTCAGCACTTTTCCTCTCTTCTTCAAGCAAGCGGATCCGATCATTCAGCTGACCGATACGAACAAGGCCATCCTCAACTTGCGACTTAGCAGAATTATGGGAATTTTCAAGATCGTCCACATAAGCCTTCAAAGTCTTTAAGTCACTCATAGTGTTACCCTGGATTTTGTTCTTTTCGGCCAGTTCTTTTAGAGCATTGAATAACTTGGCCCTCTCAGCATTCACCAACTCTGAAAAACAAATAAAGTTTAAAGTCAATGAGGTAGGTAAAAAGAACGTCAAACAAACTCCTGAAAGAATGCCTCACCTTCATGACGACGTTCCATCTCCTCCCTCTGCAACTTGGTAATATCGGCCAAGTGAACAAACAGCTTTGCGGCCGCAATAACTGGATCGGTAAGATATTCCTCCATATTCTTCTCCATAAAACTCGCATCCACGGGAACAGGATTTGCTTTCGTAGAAGATCTATGCCCCTTAGAAGACTTAGGATCTGTTGGAATCACCACCTTCTTCTTCTCCTCAGTTCTCCGGGCTATCTTCACCTGCCTTGTGGAGGGACCCTCAACGGGGGCTTTTCTCTTCCGATGTTGAAGATCTTCCGCAAAGTCCTCCAGCTGTTCCTCATGGATGGTCCTGATTGGGGAAACATGAACTGCACCGCTAAGATCGGGAGCATTCTCTGGAACCTCTTGATTTACATGCTCACCTTCCTCCGCCCCCAGGTTCTGCAGCGCCATCCTTTTTAATTGAGCAATCCTACTCCCTGCCATCGTATCTGAAAACAAAGAAAAAACAGGACGAGTTGGTCAAAATCACAAATTAACAATTCACAGTCAAAATATAAATTGACAACACAAAACACAGCCCTACCTAGAACCCCCATAACCTTTCTTCTGGTAGCACACTTAACCAATCGATCGACAGGGATACCTCGATATTTATGCTTGGTATAAGGTACTTGGGATGAGATAAACAACAGGATATCTCTGGTCAGGATATCAGCACGGCAAAGATGAGATTCGCCGACGTGATAGGATCTGGGAGAACGGCTATAATGACCAAGTCCCCATCCTATGGGAAACTTAGTGGACACCAAAGTTCGCCCATCCGAATCAAATCTACCCACATGGTCAATTGCCTCACTGTTCACCGGCTCCACAAAATAGAAAAGCTCTTTCCACCTCCCCTTCAACGAATCTGAATAAGCCCGGAAAATCTTGGCACCTTTCAGAGACCGAAGACTCCCATGCTCCCAAGCACTTCCTTCCTCGCCTTTTTCGCTATTCCTATTAACCTCAAACAAATGAAAAAACAGATCGGCAGACACTGGACATTTAAGCTCGAGGCATATCAATTCAAAGGCTCGAAGAAACGCCCAGCCATTGGGGTGAAGTTGCGAAGGTGCCAATTCCAATCTCGCCAAAACAGTCTGTTGAAGATTAGTAAACGGGGGATGGATATGCATATCCGATACCAACACATCATACATAACAAATTTCAAAGCTCTCGGCCAGGTCGCTGCATGCTCATCAGATCTCATACCTTCGACATTCCAAAGCCGACCCCGAATGAATAACTTATCTACAAAAACGCTCATATCTTCCCCTGCTTCGTACAGAGATTTTGTTTCAGTAACAGAAGAAGCAACCCAATTAAGAATGCGAGGAACATTCACATCATAAGGCATTCGAAGATCGACTCGCCCCGGACCAGTACTAGAATAACCATCAGTCAAAGCAGAGGTACGATCATCAGCCTCGGCAACCACATCATCAGCAGCCTCATCATTTGAATCGGTACTAGAATCCGATTTCGACTCAGAAACCCCAACTTCCCGAGTATGCGAAGACCCCTGCTCATCATTTGAATGCGTCTGTTTGGAAGACACCGTCTCCACAGCGACAACTTCGGTCTCAATGTTTCTTACACCAACGACAACCACATCCTCAGAAAACTGCTCCCCAGAAGTATGGCGACCAACCTCAGCATCGTCCTCCATTTTTTTCACTGGTCGGGGCTGAATCAGGGTGATCTTGAACTTCGGGAATAACCGGGACAGTTCCGGGACGACAACCCTCGACATTTTCTCCACCAGACGCCATCACGTTCGCAAGTTGCGGGGGTTGCTGCGAAATCTGCCTACGAGTTTTTTTGGTAACCGCCAGTTTTAAAACCTGCAGGAATGGGGGCATGGGGAAGTCAGGAATAATGGCCTAAACGGGTCCGTACCGACTTTGAAACCCGACCTGACGACCCCCACCCTGTGGAAACTAAAGAAATGGGGGAAAATCTGACTGTTTGAAGAAAAAACAAATAGAGAGATTGAGAAAAGAACTAACCTCGCCCAAATGAAGCTCTCGCTGATAGTCTTCTGCGGAAATCAAGCACTTCAACCTACTGGAACGATGAAACTCTAGCCACTATTCTCCTGATCGACGAACTTAAACTCGGATAATGAAGATCGGTATGCAGAGCAAATTGAAAATCAGGAATAAATGAGGGGACCTAACCCCTATTTATAGTGGGCCTCGCGAAACTGGATTGGGCCTAAGTCGAATCGACGCATCCCATCAATAGCTTTCAACCCACGCGCACGCCTACCAAAGCGTCACCATCATTAGCCGCCATTGGGAAACAGGCTCTGATAGGCGCAATAAATGCAAAGGCGCCAATTCAAATTCAAAATTATTAAAACGGTCGAAAAAACTTCATTACTATCAGAAACCAGACTCAACATCGGTTAGAAAGAACACTTCGTATCTCATCAAGTCAAGATCGCCTCTAAAGACGACCAGACTTGGGGGGCAACTGTTATGGAATGGCTTTTTGCCATATACACCCCCCTTTTTGACATCTATTCACACCCCTTGTAGGCCCAATATCAAAAGGGCCCAGTCCGAACATCAAGGGCTCAGATCAAACCACCAGATCGGACGGTCCTGATTCGTTGGAATCAACCCCACCCCACTCTATAAATACAACATTCATTGCCTCATTAATGGTAAGCATTATCACATTTATTACTCTGTTAAGACTACTCCACTGACTTTAGCATCGGAGTGACTTTGTAGGTACAACACCAGCAGGATCGGACACGGCTATTGATTAAGAACATCAACCACTAACTACCTTGGACCGCCCTTTAAGGTCGGAAGTACTGTGCAGAACAGTATACTATTAAGCACAAAGCTTAATCATACTACCAAGTGTGACATGCCTATTCTTCTACGAAGATATCAACGCCACATTAAGGTAATAAAGGGGTCCGTGCGTGCACACACACATTTACACTTTGGGGAGTAATGAGAGTAGAGGTGTCAATTTTAGTCCGGCTCAAGAGGTCATCTCGATAGTCTAGTGTTTTGGGTTGGGTTGGACTCGCTAAATAGAGGCCCGAAAAAGAACTGGGCCATTTTGGTCCAGCTTAGTTGGCCAAGTTGGGCTTGCTTTTTTGAACATTTTGATGGTTTTGTTTGTTAAACTATGTAGTGGGTCGGTCCGTTGGCCCAATGTTTTGGGCTGAGTTGGGCTACATAAAACATAGCCCAACCCGGTGGGCCAGTTTGATAGCTCTACCCGCAACAACTTGATTGACACCATCTGACACCACCAAGAGACTTGAACACCAAGTGTCTTCTCAAAACCTTAAAATATTAAATATATGAGTCACCTCTCTTTTATATCTTTCATTTAACTCATTTATAATTGATGTGGGACTAACCACACTCACTTCATATCCCAACATTTTAAACATAGATAAATCCATATCATATAGCAATCAAATTAGGACGATTAGGCCCTACACTCACAACCGCTATCATTTTCTTCCATTAGAAACAGCATATGGTTGTTGTTTTGTTTTTGTTGATTATAAATACTTTCATTTCATACAGTGTTAATTTCCAGAGGTGCTGTGCAGGTGGTAGATGCCGTCCTCAATAATTGGTGCTCAAGGTAATAATGAAGAACCTTGCTCTAGTACACGTCGGAGAGACATTGCTTAGGTTCGTGTTTTCACATCATCCATAATAAAGGGTCCCCTTTAGATAGTGAGCAGACTAATCATAACAGGCTTATATAATTCATATCAGATTTGGTTTTTCTATATGATCCCTGCATTGTCTGTCTACTTGTTCGATTCAAAATCCAAATAATAATGTGGTACGTTTCATTCTTATGGTCATCCATAGACTCATGCCCTCTAATACTTCGTCAACCACTTCCCAACAAAATTACAATATAATCAGTTTTTTCATTTATGACTTGAATGCATTATGCATGGCTAAAAGTGACCATGATCATCAATTTGCATATATGCCAGTAATGTTTCAAGTAGTTCCTAATTACTAGTTTGGACTATATATGTGTGTGTCGGTCTCGAGCATGTACATACAATACATAGGGTATTCCAATATCTTTATTCCAAAATACTATATATAGTAATAGTTTGCACTATTTTTTTGGTGAAATAGTTTGGACTACATATAGTAACAGTTTTTACTGTTTTTTTGGTGAAATAGTTGGCACTGGGATTAAGGAAATAAAAAGTATCATATTAATATTTATTTTTTAAAATAAATAAAATATAAGAGATTAACAAACAACAAATTTATTCTGTCAAAAAAACTTCAAATTGATCCTATCTAATATATTAAATTAAAGAATAAATAAAGAGGAAATAAAATAATCATATCAATTTTTTTACAAGATATCAAATTTCATTTTATGTTGCTAAGCATATCAAATTTCATTTGATTTTACCTCATTTTAAACAATGCCAAATATTTCACAACAAAAAAAAAAGCAATGCTAAACATAGTGGCATTCTATTTTATTTTCCACCTTCTATTAGATCTATTTATTTTCCACCACTGGTCAAAAAAAAATTATTTACCACCAATCATGTTTGCCAAACAGCTGCTAGCTACTAAGAAATGTAGCATGCTAATGTCAGATGGGAATTAATTTGTATGAAAACATGATCATTTTGATCCAGTTCTTTAGAAATGTCCCCTCTTACTTGCTAATATATGGAGCCTATCACTTAAAGTGCTCTATTATTAACATGCTCCTGGAAAGTATATGAAATTTCCTCAAGACGTGTGAGAAAATGGCCATGAGGTGCACAAGAAACTGTCCCCATGGCACGTGGTATGTGACCAAATTGTCAAATTGAGTAGAGATCAAAGTTGTGGAAAGAAAAAATACATCACATTTATCTTCTTGACTTATTCAAACAAGAATTTGTTCCAGCAGTTTAATATAATGCAGTTAGCTTTCCAATAATACTTTATCATTTTTGTACTAAAAAAATATTTTCATTAATTCAAATTTGGAGAATACATCAAAAATTATACAAATTCAACAACGCTAAAATCGTATAGGATGAATATGTGAACAAACTCACAGCACCCAAGTTAATAGCATAAATTGACAAAATGCATACAAGTATGCAAAATCAAAGTGACCGGAACATTCATGGCTCGGGATCTGTAGCATTGACGTCCAAATCATTGACTGGATATGTGATAGATTAAAGTTTATCTGTAAATCTGAACCAAACAAACAACACAACAAGACAGGAAAACAAACAATGTCACACCAAGATGACGAACAAAACAACGCCGCACTCGAACGAAGAAATCAAGAAAAAACGTGCAAGAAGAAATGGATCGGGGTGGTAACCACTTACTTAAATGAAAAAGAAAAATAAAGTGATGCAAATAGGTAATTTCAAGCCAAAAATTAACCCAAAGTTACCCTTGTCCGGTAAATGTATATGAAGAAGGAGAAGAGTAAAAACAGTATCGGAGCTAGCTTGTTTTTCACGAGGGGCTAAAATTAAAGAATAGTTTTCCTATTTACAAAATGAACTTCATTAAAAGAGAAACAAAATTACTCTCATTGTAACAAATTATAAGCAAAAAAATCTATCCATTTAAATTAAATTTAGTCTAAATACATAGAGTTATTTTCCTTATAGTTTGTTCTCAAATTTATGAGATGAAAGACTCTTTTTGTAAACAAATGTGATAGAAAAGAGATGAAAATTAGGTCAAAATACAATACATAATTAAATTATAGGGTATTAATGACTTGTTCTTATGCCAACAGATGACCAACTTTGGAATAAAGGTTGTACTGTTGTCTCAGTTTGTAGCAATTGTGGGAGTGATTCAGAGACTTCTCACCACCTTTTCCTAGTCTGCCCTTTTGCCAAACACATTTGGAATTGGCTCAGAGGAATCCTAAGCCTCAATATTGACACTGCTTCTTACCAGAGCATCTTATCATTGACTTCCCAAGGTTGGAGTCCTCAATTGAGTGACATTGTCTCTGCTGCTATTGCAAACATTTTTTTGGGTGATTTGGTATTGCAGGAACCATGCTCGATTTGATAATCATGTGATTCCCTTACATACTGCTATCAATTTAATTATTTCTAATGTGACTTTAGCAGGAAATGCCTCTAAATCTACAATGTCTTCCTCTGCTGCTGAATTTATGATTATAAAGGCCTTTAATGTAAATGGTAATCACAGGAATTCGTCAACCATCAAAGAAGTAATTTGGACCCCACCTGCTCCTTACATGATTAAGTGCAATACAGATGGTGCTGCTAGAGGGAGCTTGTGGTGCTATTTTTAGAGACAGGAGTGCTGCTGTCCTTGGGTGTTTTTCTGCCTCGATAGGTAACAGTTATGCCCTTCATGCTGAGCTTATCAGAGCTATGTTGGCTCTTGAGATTGCTTTTGATAAAGGTTGGATGTCTTTGGGTATATATATACTTTTCCAACAATGAAATTAGGCATCCAAAAACAAGAGACTTTATTGTGTTGTCCCTTCAAGTGATTTCATCTAAAAACAATGAAATTAGGAATGGATCCCTTCAAGTGATTTTGTTGTGAAGTAAAATTTCAGCCACACATTGAATAAGACATATGATGAGATTGAAATATGATAAACATTAAAGAAAGAGTTGAATGAAGAGATTTAACATTTGACACTGTCCAATAGAAAAAATTCATTCCCACGAACAAGACATTAGAAGCCCCCCCAATCCTCAATGAAACCTACCTTATAAGATAATCATGTTTTGTTTTTTTTACACAAAAATGATGTTTTGTTGGTAGTCTATTATGAGCAAGCTTACCAGCAATAAGCGGAAATTTTCTTTGGAGCTTTATTTCTAAATTAAATTGAAGATGTGGGAGTAGCATAATTTAAACTCCACAACATATGTTTGTAGGCTAATTTAACTGAGTAAGATTTGGAAGGGCAGTTAGTTCATATCCATTCATCCTGCAAATTCTTATTGAGCACCATAGTATTTAGCGTTCGTTGCAATTTAGCCATTGTTGCCTCCTTTTTGAACAATATTAATCTTCTTCTCCACTTCTTATTCCATCTCCATCCCAAAGCAGCCAAGGGTTTGCTTTGCTGCTGCCACATGAAATAGTCTCGGAAATAGTGTGTCTAGGCTAGTATACACAGTCAAAAACAAATAATAAAGTAGTAAGTGAGAACATTGACATGATGATTAATTAGCTTAACTTCCAAATCTTGTAATTAGTACTCGAATTAATAAGTAAAAATAAAAAGTAAAAACAAGGAAAATATTCATTGTTGTAAACAGTAAATTTTAAAGGTAAATAACAGTGAAAAAAGTAAAGGATTTTGGTCAAAAAAGGTTAGTAACAGCCAAGACTTTGTACAATAAATAATCACTAAATGATTCATTGTTGTGAAAGAACCGGTGTGCATAATTAATAAAGTGGACTTTCGAGTAACTAAGAGTCAAAATGTCACTAAGATTCTTTTATTCTTAAGCTCTCATTAGGTTCATTTTGCAATTTTAAAGTACGATTCAGTTCACACCAGGGACGAATCCACTTATATCTAATTGGGGGCATTTGCCTCCATTTGAAAAGTTATGTTGCTTAATATATATATATATATATATATATATATATATATATAACAAATTATTATTTCCCCCATAAAAAATAAGGATTGCCCCATAAGATATTTTTAAAATTAAATGTGAAAATTCACAAGAGATAAATAAAAGAGAGAATTAATTGGTATTAATTTTACCTTTTAGTTATATAATTAGTAGAAATTATGTATCTTAAGATTATTCTACGCTGAAATTTTATATTTTGTACAAATTTACAATATTATTTTGAGAAAATACTATAAGCTATTTTTAGCCCCCTCTAGTAAAAATTTCTTGATACGGTGTACACTATGTGACCTTTGTGTAATATTCCTATTTTTACCAAACAAAACAATATTCCTATTACTAAGACAATCATATTATCTTGTGAAAACAATATTTTAACCCTTTCCAGTATTAAAGTCCAGTAATTAAATTTATCAGATCTAAAGAGAGCCTATAGCATTAAATTGCACAGGACAGTAAAACTCAAGCATTTACTTATCAACTTTCATAATAGGATCATATTTACATTGCATAAGTCTTGACTGTAAAATGATTTAGCTCATAGTGAGATTGAACAAGATAAAAGTGTATTGAATAGCTCCAAATAGAGTCATTACAACCACAATTACAGCAGGTGCAAAGTTACACAAAAATAAAGAGCGCAAATAATTAAGTAGGGTCTTAGAATAAGCTCCTATTGTCATAAGTATGCTTGTACTTGTTTTATGTTGTGGTGTTGAAGATTTATGCTGCAAAATGAGAGTTAATAGTCCCAAAAATGGAGTTTCAGGTACCAAAATGATGGAAGACAGGTGCAGAAGAACTGAAGAAGATAGAACAGTGATGGCATATGCTTTTAGTAATTCTGACCTAGGGATGTGTGTGTGTGAAGCAAAAAAGTGTTGTCCTTTAATTTTTAGGGTTAGTCTTTTCTTTTATATTGTTTCTCTCACCAAATACCCTTAAAGCAGGGCACATATTCTGTAAAGTGAAGAACTCTCACTAAACAAGGTCGTTTTTGTCCTGTAGTGACCAAATAAATGTAGAATTTCCTTTATTGCTCTCATAGCACCAGAGACAACTCTACACTAAAAATGCAGCACCACTACAAGCAACATTAAATTCCATAATTTGGCACAAGTGTCATAAACAGTTTTCAGTCATTGATATACCCTAACATCACAAACTTTACACACTACTCTAATTATTTACACTAATTAATTTTGAACAAACTTGATTTTCATTTATCTAGGCATAAATAACTCTCATTTTTGAGAGTTATTATTTATCAAGCCACCGTTTATCAAAGCCCAAACATGGTAGAAGCATCGTTTCACACCTTTTTAGTTACTCCTTTAGCAAGCCACCGCAAAGGTGTCAAACCACCAATATCAATCAATAGATATAATATCCCGATGTCATCGAGAAATAATTTTCAATGGCATCGGGATATAATATCCAGGGTACGTATCTTTCAAAATTGGCTCCTAAATTGCTTCCTTCATGTGCAACATTCTCCATGCCTTTTCTCCAAGAGACAAAAATTACCTCCAACGCCAAAATTTCTCCCTCCGACTTTTTAGTTTAAACACTTTTTGTTCCGATCATTGCTGGCTACCTATAGAGTGTCTCAGACTAATCTTTACTTGTGCTTAGGATCAAATTTCGTACTGACTAACACCAAATTTGCACACTGTGGGAATGGAACCCGGTGCACTCCCCTTGTCCTATGGTAGATTAAGACATTGGGCCAACTATGTTGGTTCTTTAGTTTACACACTTGGTTTCAATTGACTCATGACATTTTTTTTCTCTTGACTCATGACACATGGTAGAGAAATATAAGCTGATTTAATACTTTTCTTTGTTGTTTATAAAAAACTAGTAACATACTCGTGCATCCGCACGGGTCGATTGCGTTATGTGATATTTAGTACTCAAATCAAAATTGAAAATTTGAAACCTCATTGTTCTACAAACGGACATAAAACACCAAATAATGTTAGTTTTGTTGTTGCGGGACAAAATCAAAAGTTAATAAAAATCAAATAATTTAACCGCAAAAAAAGTAGACACAAAGAAAAATATAAAATCCTAACACAAACTTATACATTTTGAGATCTATAAAAAACAGTACTTTATCTCTAAAGCCCGTAAAGGTGTCCAGTTAATTTTAAGCTACTATAAAACAATTTGTTGTCTTTAAATAGTATTTCATTTCCTAGCTACCATGAGTGTGATAAAACTTACTAAAACCGCCAAGTTATTGCACTTTTAAATATTTATGTTACTCCACTATTATAGCCGAACTCTGCCAAATCATAGAGAAACTCATAAAATTGGATAAAAATCATTCACGATTACGGCCATAGTCAGCCTAATCATTAGTGAAAATCTAAGTTACTGCATGCTACTTGTTACGACAAATTGGACAAAAATGTAGTTCTAAATGGATAAAATAAGTCATCAAAGCAGTTTTGTCCTCAAGATTATATTCAAGTCCAAATTTCCTTGACACCGTCATCACATCCCCTTCATTGGTGTTAAAAGGATCGAAGCCGATAAGCATTCAATGGACACTTGTATTGTAAACTCCCACAAATTAGCTTGCCCCTCTGACAGAAGGTGTTGAAGCAATTAAGGTTGAGATGAAACCTTGTTCTATGCAAAAACTTGTCTTGCATTTCAAAAAGAACACAACCAAGTGTCAGTAGAGGTTGAGGCTGATAAAAACATTTCACCAACAAAGTGTTAGTGAAGGTAAGAATGAAGGAACAAACCATAACAGCAAAGGAATGGATGCAGATGATGATAGTAAAGGAAACAAAAAAGATTAAACAAAAACTCACGATGAAGGGAAAATTAGGCAAAACAAATTGTGAATAAACTTACAACAACAAAATTAGAAGAAACTTATATCAACAACCTATACATTCCAAAAAAATAGTCAGAGTAGCATGGTCAGAAAATCTCATAACAATTCAAAATGCCATTCCCATAATTAGATGAATCATGTCAAAGCAGAACAAAATTAATGGGTCCTGATAAATACCATAGAACAATTAACCTAGGAAAACAACTCTGGTGGAGTCCAAACTACCAACCCATTAAGCTAACATCTTCCAATAATAGCACAGAAACAATTCTCTTTGATCCTTGAGCATCATGCAAAACAAACTCCCTATCCCAACAAAGCATGGAGAATCAAATCAATATTCTCAGCTCACATTCCTTGTCAAGCCAAGCTGCTACGTTGTTTCTATGGATCATCAAAAAAAATAAGATTGGCGTGACTTTCTGACAGAGGTTATTGCCATTGTTCCACTTCTTGCTATGTGGAATTTTGATTCTACAATAAAATTAGTTTTCTTTCTTTTTTCTATAACACAAAGTTTTTTTAAAAGAAAAGATAATTATGGCACAAGAAGTGCCAGCTAAAAGACTAAACGTAACAAAGTCAATATCCCTAAACCAAAACAGATTAGAAAGAGATATAAAATACAACATAGAAAAATAGATATGAAGCCTGACAATTGAGTAATCCGTAACACCAATCTTTCAATTCCAAAATGTAATCCCACACCCTTGAATTGTTGCTAACCTCTTCCAAGCAATAATTAAAATTGAAGGTAATGTACAAAACAAAATACCAATATGATCGAGCAAAACACGTTCACCAAAATATTGCATGAATAGAAGGAAAAAAATAAAGATGCACCAAAATAGTGAATGAACATATGTAAAGTACCTTTAGGACTAATGATCTCAGACATATTTGACTATTATCATGTATAATCACAACCTCTGTCAGCATAGAATTCTCATGTATAATCACTCAAGAACACTTACTCAATAAGGTAGTTAAAATAAAACAATTGCTAGTTAAAGCAAAGGAAGAAGGATTGAGAAATGAGAAAACAGTAATGCCTTTGAGAAATGAGAAAACAATAATACCTTCTTTCGTACTCTCCACACAAATTACCAAATTAAAAATGAATTAAGAATGTGAGATATTTCATTAAGAATATGAACCATTAGTCCTGAAGGCTATAGTATGATGTACATAATTATCACTAAGATTAAGTTTTCTATGAGAAAAATAAATATACCTTGAAATCAATGTAAACCATCTCAAGATGTTCTTGCTTCAATTTGTTAACAACAGTCCAAAGAATGTCTATTTAGATGGAAATCTTCCAAAGCACCTTGAAAGGCAACCATAGCCAGACCAAAAGTAAACCATCAAAACACAACAATATGACCATATCTATATTATAAAGGAAAACTGGAAAACATCAAAGCAATTGAATGAACACGTATAGTCAGAAATCTCAAAAAAATTAAATATCAAGCTAATTAATTTTTGGAGAGTGCTTCAATTCTCATTCTTGGAAGAGGTAAACATGAAATTCCCTAAATATAGTGCTTCTTTATATGTTAAAGTCATGCAATTTCAACACCTCGTATATAACATTAGAGAAATCAAGCTCCTTCATCCACTTACTCAATAGTAAGTTAACTCCAGCTTTCCTCTGTTACTCATCTCACCACCGTTCCTGTCACTCATTAACACAAGTTAATGATATAAGTCAAACATTCAAGCTGTACAATTAAATGAAACATAAAAACTATCAAACTACCATAATCACATGATCACAACACTTGGTACTTATTTGTATGATGGTAAAATGTTTTGGCTTATGACCATGAATAGAAATGAAGATAGGCCTATAAAAGCTTCAATAGTTGTCTAGTACTCTGATGTACTAATGGTTTGCCTTTGAGTTGAGGCTTATAGCAACACAAAAGTCATTTTTAAAGATTATCTTGCAGATGAGAAACAATAGAAAAACCAAGTCTAGTTATGAGGTTGGATTGATTTACAGCAAAATATAGAAAAAAATAGTGTTTTTTACTCATATAGGGACCATAAGACAAAAAGAAAGTAACAATACCAGATTGAGCAGAGAAGCATGGCCCAGATGCATTTTGAAGGGAAACAACCATTTTGGCAAAATAATAAGGCACTATTTGCTTAACTAAAAAACAGTTACCTAAACCCTCCCCTGTGCCAAGAGAAAAAAAAAACATCATAAAAACAATTTCTGATGAGATCTAAAGTAGATCTTGAAGTTTAGGATCTTGAAATTTAGCAAATCAACAATTTTCTCACACAACTATGAACACTAACAACACAAAATCAAAGACACAAATGAAACAACACTTACTTGAATGGAAGAAAATGCAAATATGGAAGAGATAGAAATGGAAGTGGAGAAGGAAGTCCACCACTTCTTCCTTGGGAAGGTGATAAGGACAACACTATCTTTGAGCTCTCCTAGCCTCAAGGTTGTGTGCTCAAGGTTCTCATCTCAAGAAACCTTGGAGAATCTGGAGAATCTATGATGAACCTCACTACACTAGCAATGGAGTCTAGCCTCTCACCTCTCTCTTAGGTCTCACGGCTCTCTCTCAAGAATTGCTCAAATGTGAAAAGTGATTTCATTCATCATCAAAATTCTAACTATTACATGGAAAGGAAAAGTATATATAGGTTGGACTCTTGGATCCTAAGCCCAACACTGTAAAGTCCACTAAGGAAAGAAATAAGGCCCAAGGCCTAAACTAAATGGCCAACAAGGCTCAAAAATAAATGTTCATTACAATTAGGAATGAAAACCTAAATTTATTGAAAAGCAAATACAAATAAGTAGGAAACACTAGAGTTTGGATATTCTAGAAATTCCCTAATAGTATCATTGGTCACCTTTAGTGTGTCCTTGTCAATTATCAAGGTGGTCACACTAAAGTATATTCCCTTTAAGTGTTGAATCTCTTTTTGGTATTTTGAGTCTTTATCTTTGTGACCTTCATTCAAACTCCATGATTGGGCTAGGCATGCATGTGGGCTCACATCATACTCCTCACAAGTGTAAAGTAAGTCACTCAAGTCACTCTATTCTCCAATGATCTCTTAGGAGTGAACCTCAAAAGCCTCTTTCCAACCTTCATGTTGATATTACTATAGATTCTCAAGGAGTGTATTGTCAATCACCAAAGAATGCCAAAAAAGGAAAGAAACTACTATGACAAACTTAAGAATTTGATGACCAAAATCAAAAGAAAAAAAATTCACAAGCTAAACCAAATAAAGAGTATTTAAAGACCAATTTAAACTAAGAAATAGAGACTCAAAAAGAATGGTAGCAATGAACCAAGAAAATGTCAATTAATGAGCAAACCAAGCCATAAGGGTAAAATGGTCCAACTATGGTCAAAATATTTTGAGGGAATTTTTCAGTGATCCAAAAAATGTTTCCAATCTCAGGGGAATTTTTTTCAGAATTTTTCAAATTTTATTGATGCTCCCGTAATTAGATTGATGCCTTTTTTTTCTTGAAAATAATACTTTTTTTGCTATTTTTTTACTTATTTTTCAGTATTTTCTTTTTTTGAATATTTTTTTTCAATGTCTCAAATAATACTAAATTTTGAGACAAGCAACCTGGCTTTTGAATCATTGAAAAAGAGAAGAAAAATGGACTCAAAACGCGATTATTCAGAAAAACGCATTTATGGTTTTGGTGACTATGCTCAAATGCTCAAAACTCAACCAAAATTCATCAAATCACTTGCAATAGGTTCGAAATTAGTGCAGTTAATGATTGCAAGCAATAGATTTCAACGAAATTGAGCAAAAATGGAAAACGAAAGTGAAATTGGAATGCAACTTTTATGGGTTTTTTTTTACACTTTCAATGATGAAATCAACACCAAAACCAGTGAAATGAAGGTGTAATATGTTGCAAATTCCACAACAAACAAGATATAATCACGAATTAGACAAGAAATGCAAGGAAAAACAGAATCGAAAATTGGACAACAAGAAGAAAAAAAAAAGAACGCGTCAACAGTAACAATAGTGTGAGAAAAGTAGATCTTGAAGTTTAGGATCTTGAAATTTAGCAAATCAACAATTTTCTCACACAACTATGAACACTAACAACACAAAATCAAATACACAAATGAAACAACACTTACTTGAAGAGAAGAAAATGCAAATATGAAAGAGATAGAAATGGAAGTGGAGAAGGAAGTCCACCGCTTCTTCCTTGAGAAGATGATAAGGACAACACTATCCTTGAGCTCTCCTAGACTCAAGGTTGTGTGCTCAAGGTTCTCATCTCAAGAAACCTTAGAGAATCTAGAGAATCTATGATGAACCTCACCACACTAGCAATGGAGTCTAGCCTCTCACCTCTCTCTTAGGTCTCACGGCTCTCTCTCAACAATTGCTCAAATGTGAAAAGTGATTTCATTCATCATCAAAATTCTAACTATTACGTGGAAAGGAAAGGTATATATAGGTTGGACTCTTGGATCCTAAGCCCAACACTGTAAAGTCCACTAAGGAAAGAAATAAGGCCCAAGGCCTAAACTAAATGGCCAACAAGGCTCAAAAATAAATGTTCATTACAATTAGGAATGAAAACCTAAATTTATTGAAAAGCAAATACAAATAAGTAGGAAACACTAGAGTTTGGATATTCTAGAAATTCCCTAATAGTATCTTTGGTTACCTTTAGTGTGTCATTGTCAATTATCAAGGTGGACACACTAAAGTATATTCCCTTTAAGTGTTGAATCTCTTTTTGGTATTTGGAGTCTTTATCTTTGTGACCTTCATTCAAGCTCCATGATTGGGCTAGGCATGCATGTGGGCTCACATCAATTTCCCCCATGAACTCTTGATGGTCAAGCCGTCTAGCCTCTCTTGGCTTATAAGGTATCACTCTATTTTCTCCAAGAAGAATAGTTAAGTTCAATATAACCAAAACTCGGAAAGAACAAAAGGTGAGTATAACCAAAATTCCTACCTTCTTCTATATTCTTTAATAGTGAGCCAAAATATCTATTGAAACATTTTATCAAACACATTCTACTCAACTAATAATATACACAATAATATAAAAGATACAATACCAATACAAAAATAGCAGCCGTGAACCATAACATACTAAATGATAATGCTTGAGTCACTAAAGAGTGATTAGGAGTTGGAACCTTAATAGTACAAAAACCCTAATTTTCATGTTTCACACACACAAATCAGAATCAGGAATGAAAGATTAAAAAAATATAGTACCAAATGACTCAAAGAATGACTTTTAAAACCTAAGATGAAAATAAACTCCAAAATATAAAAATCTAACAAAATCCAAGTAAATAGTGACTAAAGTATAAAGAAGAAGATGAAAAGAGATGGAGACCAGGTTCACCATTGTTGTTATCGTAGGTGAAGTTGCAGTTCATATTCTTGCTGCAAGAGTGATTCATTTCTCTAAGGTAAAAAAAACATGAGAAGTTCCTCCCATTTTCAGAAGCAGAAAACGAAAGCAAGAAGAAGAGGGAACCCGTGGAAGCTTGGAATGAGGGAGAGGGAGGAGACCAGAGGGAGGGACACTACAAGAAAATCTGTTATTAGCGAGGGAAAAACAGTCCCTCGCAAAAACCAGATTTAGCGACGGAAATAAAAAAATTAGCGACGGAATTTGAATGTCATCCATTAGCGACGGAAATGTTGGCATTAGCGAGGGAAATTTCCCTCGCTAATTGTTTGGTGGGAAAATTCAGAATTTGACACGCGAATCAAGGAAATTAGCGACGGAAAATAGTTCCCTCGCAAATTAAAGTGGTTTTTAGCGACGGAAAATAGTTCCCTCGCAAATTTTTTTAATTTTTTTACTTAAATCCGTCACTCACTCACTCACTCACTCTTCTTTCTCACCCTTCTTCTCTCCTCTTCACCCTTCCTCTTCCCTTCCTCTACTCTCCACCACCACCACCACACAACCAACCAACCACCCTCACTCTTCTTCTCTCCTCTTCACCTTTCCCTTCCTCTTCCTCTACTCTCTCTCTGTCTCACCTATAAATCCTAACCCACCACCACACAACAACAACCACCACCACACAACAACCACCACCCACGACACCACCACCACCTTCTTTCCTCTTCCTCTCTTATCTCTCTCTATCTCTCTCTCTCTCTTACACAATTTCCACTTTCACTCTTCTTCTCTCCACCTTCTTCCACCACCACCACACCACCACCACCTACGAATTTCTTTCCTCTTTCTCTCCACCTTTCACCACCACCACCACCACCACAACAACAACAACAACCACAAAATTAATAATATAATATAATATAATTTTCATTAATAATATAATAAAAAACTGATTTAAAAAATAATATAATAATAAATATAAAAAACAAACCATTCAAATTAAGACACGTGTCAGTCAGAATTTGAAAATTTGCACAAATTTTGAGGCAACATTAGCGAGGGAATTAGCGAGGGAAATGTCCCTCGCTAATTAGCGAGGGATTCAAATTCCCTCGCTAATTGCATTAGCGAGGAAGGTATTAGCGAGGGAACTGGTCCCTCGCTAATTCCCTCGCAAATGACCATTAGCGAGGGATTTTGGTCAGTTTGCGAGGGAAATTTCTCTCGTTAATCCCTGATTTTTTTGTAGTGGGAAGAATGGTTGAATATTATGAAATGGAGAAGGAGAAAGAAGGAAGATGAGGTGAGATAGAAGAGAGAGAGAGATGAAGGGGGTTGATTGTGAGAGAGAAAGAGAAACTTTTGAGAGGGAGAGGGAGAGGGAGAGGGAGAGAGAGAGATGAAGGGAGTTGATGGTGAAAGGTTACTTTAATTCAAAATTGTTTTCCTGGTTAATGAAGATTTTTTCATAAAATGACTGATGTACCCTTTTTGCTTGTAAAAGGTAGTATAGGTGTCAATCAAAGTTGGAGGCTTTATTTGGAAGTTCAAATGTAGTGTATTAGATTAGATAGATTAGATTAGATTAGATTAGATTAGATTAGACGAAAAGTAATCCACAGGAGCACAAATTCAGTAACACCACGATTATTGCTAGAGACAAAATGGAGAAGATTTAATTACTTAGAGTAATCCACTTAGTATTTGTTACTTAGAGTTTCTATGAAATTTGTCTTGAAGTAATGAAAATTAATTAGTAAATATGATGGCTTCATTCCATTTTTGTCGAGCAATGAGTTTATACTAAACTAACCCCATAAAAAGTGAGGAGTAATTTTGACACGAGGAGTAATTTTGTACTTCTCGCCCTGTTACAGATTAAAAAAATAAGTGATTTTGTTGTTATATAATTGGATTAAGTATATTTTTAGTCCCTCTAAAATTTGAGTTTCTCGCTTTTACTCCACCATGACTTTTAATAGCGCTTACAAAAGGTTAAAAAAGCGCTATTAAAAGTCATGAAACGTTATTAAAAGTCATGAAAGACTACAATCAAAAAAATCAAATTTTATAGGGACCAAAAGTTAACGAATTTTTTTTTTGAAGAACTAATACAAAAAACCCAAATCTTATAAGGACCAAAACATATTTAACCCTATATAATTTAGAGATCAGTTTTTCGAGTTTTTTTAAGTAAATGAGAAGTTGTTTTGAATTAGTGTAACATATTGAAAATCACTTATTTAAAAAAAAAACATTCTTAGAAAAATGATTTTTATGATAAGCTACTCAAAACAGTTTCTCATTTAAAGTAGTTTTTTGATTATTTTAATATTTTTATTTTTTAAAAAAACTGTAACAAACAAATGAAAAACTTCTAAAACATCTTTTTAAAAAGATGTTTACTCTTCAAAAAAAAATCTGTAACAAACGATCTCTGAATTAATAGATATTAGATTAATAGATACATATTAAATTAATGGGTGCTTCTAGGGTGAAAGAGCAAATCAAGTCTTTCACCGGTGAAACACTAAAATTGACCGTAGGGTGAAAGAGCAAATCAAGTCTTTCACCGGTGAAACACTAAAATTGACCGTTGAATCAACCAATATTAAATCTCAACCATTGATGAATTTTTATATTACATCCAACGGTCAATTTTAGTGTTTCACCGGTGAAAGATTTAATTTGCTCTTTCACCCTAGAAGCACTCTAAATTAATCTATAATCTATAACAATATATAAAGGGCCTTCCAAAAAAAAACTGTCTCCATTTGGTGTCAGATTTTTTTTCCTTTTTACCCTTTCACACCCACCCTACAATTACAATAGTACCCTTAAAAAAATAAAATGCTTCACCACACGTCAAAAAAAAAAAAATACCCCACTAAGTGTGCAGTTGACCTTTTGGCGTGTGTTCAGTCTCCACTAACTGTGCAGTTACCACTTCGTCCATTATTTCTTGCGTGTCTTCTGTTCTTCCAATATTTCTTGCGCTAATTCAGTTCCTTCTTCACTTCAACTCTCTGCTTCTCACGCTCAGACCCACGATAGCCGCTTCCGGCCCCGCCAACAACCGCCAACGCTTTACTCCTGCAGAATTGGTCTTCACGGTTCACACTTCTAACCTTTATGCGGTAATTTCATTTTACGGTTTATCCTTCCCTTCTTCTTCTACAAATTAGTAATTAGTATGCATAATTTAGTTATTGTTGTTCCTGTTTATCTCTAATTTCCTGATTGAAACCCTAATCCCCATTTAATTTGTTTCCCCTATAGTTTATTGTAACACTTTACTCCTGCAGAATTGGTCTTCACGGTTCACACTGCTAACCTTCATGCGGTAATTTCGTTTTACGGTTTATCCTTCCCTTCTTCTTCTACAAATTAGTAATTAGTATGCATAATTTAGTTATTGTTGTTTCTGTTTATCTCTAATTTCTTGATTGAAACCCTAATCCCCGTTTAATTTGTTTCCCCTATAGTTTACTGTCATATACACATTTGTTGAAATGCAATTTCAATAACCAAAATGTTGAACTAAGTGTGTGACTGTAGAATTAATTGATACATAGCATAATTAATTGAAGAAGAAGAACCACTGCAGTAACAGCTACAGTACCCGTAGAGAATTAATTGAATTTGGAGAATTTCAAACCACTCCTCTACCTTCAGCACTTATTGGTCGTATGTTGTCTGCGAGACGTTCGATTCAAATTAATGCTTTGTTTTAATCCGTTTTTTACTACTTAACTTCCCTTTTTCCATTTTTCCTCTTGATAACTTACCTATTGTATGTCTTCTTTTCAGCATCATTGGTCAATTTACATTGTTAAAGCAAGAAGCAAGGAAGGTAATTCATGTCTTTATTTATAGGTGATTTGTCTTCTTAGTAATAACCTGCATGACATCCTGGGTGCATATATATGTCTGTCAACTACTTCTATATTTCAGTGTATGATTTCTTTGAAGATTGAACTCACAACAACAACTTGACTAGCACTAAATTATATTGTACTGATTTTGTTTTCTAATGTGATGGGTTTTTAACGAAAGTCTCCCCTCAATTCTGAGTTTTCATTTTCAGCACAATATGTTTTCTAATCAGAAATGTTTATCTTAATTGTCTCATATTTGTTAGTTTGTTAGTTTGTTAGTTTGTTAATTGTCTCATATTTATCTATTTTGTAGTTTGGGAAATGATTCTAATGATTGAAGAAAGTTTCAGTTTACATCAACAACCATAACAGGTACGGTAACTTAGATCCAATCCCTATGATATAATATATGCACTAATGTCTTAATTTGTCAATGAAGAAGTAGATATTATCTGAATTTTAACTTTTCCTTTAGTGCTCTGTCTTTTTTTTACTACGTATATCCAAACTTTCGTTAGAGTCAGAAATGTTTATCATGATTGTGAATCTGGGTGCCACAAACTCAGAATAACACAATGGACTAACAATCAAGACATGGCAGGGGAGGGATGGGATCTGTAGCAATTTTAAAATTGGAGAACATTCAAATGGATAGTGTTCGAAAATGTATAATTATATTGAGCTGTACATGTTAATGAACTATCCTATATCTGTAACAACATATAAAGGGCCTTAAAAAAAAACTACCACTTTTGGGGAGGTAATTTCTTATTCTCTTTTTTAGGTGGCTATATCATTCTATATTTCAATGTATGAATTATTCTTTGCATATTGAACTCACAACAACAAATTGACTACCATTGAATTGTGTTGATCTGAATCTCCTTCATGAAAGTCTCCCCTAAATTCTGAGTTTTCATTTTTAGGACACTATTGTGAACTCATCAGAAATGTTTATCTTAATTGTCTCATATCTCATATTTTCTGTCTTTGTGTTTCATATTGCTGGATTTTCTGGAAAACCATTTTACCGTGCTTACCTTTATCTGTGTTCGAATTTTTCAGACTTAATATTGTCTCTTAGTAGAGCAAAACATCAGTTACAGTAAATCAACACACGAGGTAATTACAGGTATTACTTCTTTAGTTTCAATATCTTAGACATACAGCCATGTTCTTTAATTAATTAATGTCTATCTAAATTTGTGAAATGATTTTGGTGCGGTTTTCTAATATGTTTTTGGCTTTTTGAAACTTAAGATAACTTTCTTCAATAAAGTGTGATAAAGGTCATGATTTACCTATTTTATTTCAAAACATTCCTTTTGAGATAAATATATTCTCTAACCTTCACAGATTTTGGTGTCATTTTACATGACATGGTTACTTAAACTAAGCCATAGTTAGTTAAACCTTCTTCTTAGTAGTATTATATATTTGAATACCTTCTTCCTACACTTAATAGTAGCTGTGAGAATGTCAACTTCATCTTATGCTTGGCATGTTTTCTGTCTTTTGGATCTTTTATTCTCTTCACTTTTGAATCTTCTTCTCAAACTAGGATATGTAGCTTTTCACACCAGCAACTTTGTCCAGAACTGATTACTATATCATCACTACTAAAACAAATAAACTCATTTCTTTTTCTCTCTTCTTTGAGTATCCTCATTCAATCACACACAATTTCTCTCCCTCTCTCTGAGGTTACTGTATTCATTTTTTTTCCAAATTATTTTTTTCGGTTTAAACTTTATATAAAATAATTTACCTTTTTCCTGCACAGGTAATATTCTTTCTGATAGTATGGGAAATACCAATAGTCGACAATCAAGACAAGAACAACGGCGGGAAAGATGGAGGGAAGATACAAACAATAGAAGGCAAAGAATGAGCGTTAAGCAACGACAACGAGACTTATCAAGAAGGCGACAAGATTATAGACAAAATAGGCGGTTTCGAGGAACACATGACAATGAAGCCGGACCAAGTAGAACACACCATATTAGTGACATTGAAATTGGTGGGTCAAACAAAAAATTGTTCACTTAAGATTTGAAGCATTTACGTTTCCTTTTTTTTACATATTTTTTTTATTTTAGTTCATTTTGTTAAATACATCGGTACCTTTTTATCATTTTATATTATTAGATCCTCCTTCTGCCTCGCCAAGTTTTGATCGACCGTATAACAATGAAACTGGACCAAGTAGAAGATATATTGATCAAACTAGCATCGGGCAACGACAAAATATGCCCTTTCAAGGAACACACAATAATGAAGTCGGACCAAGTAGTACAAATAATATTAGTGACTCTGAAACTGGTGGGGAAAAAAAATTATCGTGTGACATATAATACGTACATTTATATTTTTTATTATTTTCGTACATCTTTTTGCAATATCAAATTAAATGTTGTTTTTTAATTTCTAATAGATACAAAATTGGAATATAGATTTCGCCCGGCACATAACAATGGTAGGAATTTTCAAAACAATGCAAGAATGGTCAAACCACTTTTGCCTCCTCCAAAAACATGTAGACATTGCAACGCACGATTGTTCTACCATGAATCAGCTGACACATGTTGTGCTGGTGGAAAGGTTTCACTTTCACAAGTAAATGCTCCTCAAGAGTTGCAGGACATCTTTTCAGACCGTTCAGCTAAAGGAAGAGAATTTAGGCAAAATATAAGAAGCTATAACCATGTTCTTGCATTCACTTCTATTGGTGTACATCTTGATGAGAATATTTCTAGAACTGGACGTGGTATATATACTTTTCGTGCACAAGGTGCAATATATCACAACATAGGAGGATTCTATCCAAACGACGATTCTAGACCGCGCTTCTTGCAATTGTACATCTATGATACCCAAAATGAGTTGGAAAATAGAATTTTAGAAAATCCTCAACTTCATCAAACCATAGTTCACAAATTGCAGCAAATACTCCATCAGTACAATTGTTTCGTTCAGGTATTTAGACAACTTTCATTGCGTCCAGATGTACAGAATTGCACTCTTCTAATTAAAGAGCGTCCTCCAAATCAACCACAATATACTCTCCCAACTGCTTCTCAAGTTGTAGCAGTTATTGTTGATGGCGACGATGAATCATTGGCAAATGAAAGAAATATCCATGTTGTAAGTCATGCTGGAAATCTGACGAGGGTTCACGAAACTAAGGGGTTTTATGATCCACTACAATATCCTTTGTTGTTACCTTTCGGAACGTATGGTTGGGACATCGATACTACGAGTCATAACGGGCGAAAGATAACATGTAGGGAATATTACAGTTACATGCTTCAGGTATATATTGAAAATTGATTCAATTTTTGAAAAAAAAAATTAACGGAAAGAATGTTGTATATTTGTTATACTAAGGAATGACTTAACTGCTTTCAAATTCGTCCCAATGATCACTCAATGTTATTAAAAGCTGGTCAACTTTTACAACAATATGTTGTAGACAACTATGTTAAGATTGAATCAGGGAGGTTAAGGTGGATTCGAACACATCAAAATACTATACGCTCTGAAATGTAC
Source organism: Astragalus glycyphyllos (assembly GCA_963573325.1). NCBI lineage: Eukaryota > Viridiplantae > Streptophyta > Magnoliopsida > Fabales > Fabaceae > Astragalus > Astragalus glycyphyllos. The sequence continues at coordinate 85,603,548 of OY754308.1, read as the reverse complement.
CAAGGTTTGCATAATGCTTTGCATGTAGGTGAAACTTCAACAGGTACACACAGTGAAATAGTAAACTTAGTAATTGAGGAGTATCTATACACACACACACACACACACACACACACACACACACACACACACACACATATATATATATATATATAGTAAGGGGAAAGACGGGCCCTCCGGGCCCATCTATCATGTGTTGGTGTGTTGGTGTTTTAGTGGGTGATTATTATTATTAGAATTAGAAATAGAATTGTGATGGTGTGTTAGTGGGTAGTTATAATAAGGGCATTTTGGTCAGAAAAGTCTGACACCCAAAAATCAGTTAAAAAATGAATCCCCTTTATATATAGGTATAGATATAACAATATATATTTTATATAAGATATATACATATATATATATATATATATATTTACGAATCTCAACTATAATTATTGACACTTCTTTTTTGGTTTTCGTAGATAACATTGGACAAAGAACAATATTGCCATCATCGTTTATTGGTAGTCGTCAAGACATGACACAGCGTTACGAAGATGGAATGGCTATTGTGCTTAACGATGGTAAACCTGATATTTTCCTAACAATGACCTATAACCCTAATTGGAGTGAAATATCATCTGAACTTAGCCCTTTACAAACTCCACAAGATCGTCCAGACTTACTGACAAGAATATTTCGAGCCAAATTTGAGCAATTGAAAGATGACATCATTAACAAAGGGGTCCTTGGAAAGGTTAAAAGTTACCTGTATGTCACCGAGTTTCAGAAACGAGGACTACCACATGTGCATATGTTGTTGATCTTATATAGTGATGACAAACTGCGTAACCCAGAAGATTATGATAGTGTTGTTAGGGCAGAAATTCCCAAAATTGAACATGAACCTCAGTTACGTGAAATAGTACTAAAACACATGATCCATGGACCATGCGGTGAACTTAATCCATCGTGCCCATGCATGAAGAGTGGTAAATGTAAAAAGGCTTTCCAAAGGATTTCTCACGGGAGACGCATCAAGGTAATGACTCATATCCAGTGTACAAAAGACAGATGATTGAACCAGTATACCTGAATAATACAAACAAGACAGTTGATAATAGATGGGTGGTTCCTTATAACCCTTGGTTGTTGTTAAAGTATGATTGTCACATCAATGTTGAAGTATGCAGTAGCATCAAGAGTATTAAATATTTGTACAAATACGTCTACAAAGGCCCTGATCGAGTTGCCATGGAGGTTCACAGGGGATTAAATGTAGATGAGGTGCAACAATTCGTTGATGCAAGATGGATTTGTGCTCCTGAGGCCTTATGGAAAATATATAGGTTTACCCTTTATCGAGTATATCCATCTGTTGAAAGATTACAAATTCACTTACCAAATCGGCATCAAGTCAGATTCTATAATCATCAAAGAATTACAGATGTACTAAATGATGATCGCAATTCCAAGACCATGCTTACAGAATTCTTTGAACTAAACCGTATAGACCCCACAAGCTAGAAGTTATTTGTACAGAGAGATTCCAGAGCATTATTGTTGGGATAGGAAGCATAAGCAATGGCGTCGAAGAAGGTCAAATGTTAAAGTTATTGGTCGAATTTATACTGTATCACCTTCAGAAGGAGAAAATTTCTACTTGCGTGTTCTATTATCTCATATAAAAGATCCAACCAGTTGGGAAAACTTACTAACATTGAACACCACACGTGCGATGACATTCAAACAAGCAGCTGGGGATCGAGGCTTTCTAGAATGTGACAATAACATTTACGAATGTTTAGTTCAAGGTTCAAATATTAAAATGCCATATGCTTTAAGGAGGTTGTTTGTGACCATATTAGTTTTTTGTGAACTAACTGATGTTAGGCGCCTATGGAATGATTTTTACGCATATATGATAGAGGATTATCCTTCATCAATCAGTAGAATAGGATCAATAGTATCTAATATGTTATTGCAAGATTTGAACGACCTTCTAATTCAACACGGAAAATCCATCACAGATTACGATTTGTCTACATTAACATTAGAGACAAGTGGAGATAATGCAATGCCGAGGGTTATACAAGAAGACTTATTTGTCCAAATACCTTTAGAGGATGTGGAATCTGTACAATGGTTAAATACCGACCAATTGAATGCTTACAATACAATCATGAGTGTTATTGATTGTAATCAAAGTCAGGTTTTTTGTGTGGATGGACCAGGAGGTACAGGTAAATCATTCTTCAATCGAGCTATAATTGCAACTTTGAGAAGTAAAGGAAAAATTGTTTTGGCTGTAGCCTCATCTGGTATAGCTGCAACATTGTTACCTGGTGGTAGAACTGCTCACTCTCGATTTAAGATTCCTCTCACTTTGGAACCATCATCCTTTTGCTCAATAAGTAAACAATCAGATCTTGCAAAACTTATTAGAGCAACAACAGTAATCATTTGGGATGAAACTCCTATGACTAATAGATACGCTTTGGAAGCATTAGATCGAACAATAAAAGATATTTTAGATTCTGATGCTCTATTTGGAGGAAAAGTGATGATAATGGGAGGAGACTTTTGCCAAGTACTTCCTGTTATTCAAAAAGGGACTAAGGCTCAGTTGATATCTTCATCTATTGTCAAGTCTCATATATGGGCAAACACAAAGGTCCTACATTTGCGCCAAAATATGCGCGCATTGCAAGACCAAGATTTTGCACAATTTCTTATGCGCATTGGTAACGGTATTGAACCGACAAAATATGATGATATGGTAATGATCCCGAGCCAAATTGCAATATCGTGGGGTGGAGAAGATTCAATACAAAATCTCATACAACAAACGTTTCCTCAATTAGAATCGCATGGGTGGGATGCATCTTACATGGTTGAAAGAGCCATACTTACACCCAGAAATGACGAGGTCGAGAAATTGAACAACACGATAATCAATCAGTTTCCAGGAGAAGAGCATAATTTACTATCATTTGATGAGGTCGAAGGGGACACACGCAGCTTATATCAACAAGAGTACTTGCACTCCATTGCTCCAGGTGGTTTGCCGCCACATATTCTAAATATTAAAAAGGAGCACCCTTAATGTTGTTGCGGAACATAGACCCTAAATCCGGTTTTTGTAATGGGACAAGGTTGTTATGCCGTGGATTTTACATGAATTTGTTGGATGTTGAAATCCTAACCGGCAGTAATGCCGGAAAAAGAGCTTTCTTACCAAGAATAAAACACAAGACAACTGAGAATGCAGGACTTCCTTTTGTGCTCATTCGGAAGCAATTTCCCGTGAGACTGAGTTTTGCAATGACAATAAATAAATCACAAGGACAGACAATTCCCAATGTAGGAATTTATCTCCCCCGACCCGTTTTCAGTCATGGTCAGTTATATGTGGCTTTATCGAGAGGTGTTTCTATGGCTACAACAAAAGTCCTAATTAAAGATGGAGAGATTGAAGGGGAAGACGGTATTTGGACGAGAAATGTTGTTTACAAAGATATTTTGCTATCTCAAGCTCATGATGAATCTTAAACAACAATTATAATAGTAGTGACCTAATAATTTTTTTATTTTGTCTTTGTTTTTGTATGAATCATGATTTTTAATTATGCATGGTTTTTCAAGTAGTGTTATCTTCAAATATTGATGATTATTAACTTTATTTTAAATATAGACGCATTTTGAACGTCATGCACAAGGTTATTGTTATTATGTACACCAGGGGGTTCGGGCCCGTCTTCCACGCTCTACAGTAGATACTTATTATGTAATAGTGGTTTATTGTGAGTTTCAGACTGGGTTAGCTCAGTCCAAATCAGCTTCGCTCCAAGGGCCCAATAAACACATTGCTGCAAGTCGTTGTGCACACCCTCTTGATCTAAAGGCCAATATCGGCTCGGCGAGGTCGAAAGGCTCTTGGAAGAGCGCGTCAAGAGTTGAGGTGTGATGTGACCTTTCGACCTCGCTTAGGCGATCTTGGCCATTATATCAAGAGGGTATGCACATCGACTTGCAGCAATGTGTTTAATGGGCCCTTAGAGCGAAGCTGATTTGGATTGAGCTAACCCAGCCCGAAACTCACAATAAACCACTATTACATAATAAGTATGCGTCATAGTAGTTATTAGATTAATAAAAAAATATGTAAAATATCTATCAAGCATCGCCCCAAACGAATTGCAGGGGTGCTTCACCTTATCCAACCCCGCGAGAATCGAAAACCCTGCAATTGCAACACAACACAACACCCCCAAACGCTGTCATCTATGGTGTCAAAACCAACACAAAAACCCACAAATCACTCATATTATTCTTCATAGCCCGCCCAACTTCCACAACCAACATTTCTCACCACAGTTACCTTCCAATGGAACTTTCTTCCTCCTTTTTACTCCCTCCAAAACAACCAACCAACTTCTCATTCTCATCTTCCTTCTCTCCATTCCCCATTCAAATTCTCATCAAAAACTCCCAATCTCGAAACCCCTCACCACAAACCCTTCGTATTTTCGCAGTAACCCTAGAACCAACAAAAGACCTCCCTAAAAACAGTCCACAAAGACTTCTAAAAGAACTCGCAGAACGAAAGAAAGTAACTTCTCCAAAATCAAAAGGACCACCAAGGAAATTCATCTTAAAACCTCCATTAGATGATAAGAAATTAGCAGAAAGGTTTCTTAATAGTCCACAATTATCTCTCAAATCATTTCCTCTATTGAGTTCTTGTTTACCTTCTTCACGGTTCAGTAATGCTGATAAGATGTGGATTGAGGAGTATTTGCTTGAAGCGAAACAAGCTTTAGGGTATTCACTTGAACCTTCGGAATCGCTTGGTGATGATAATCCGGCGAAACAGTTTGATACTTTGTTGTATTTGGCGTTTCAACATCCTTCGTGTGAGAGATCGAAAGCAAGGCATGTTAAGTCTGGGCATTCGAGATTGTGCTTTTTGGGACAGTATGTGCTTGAATTGGCGTTGGCTGAATTCTTTTTGCAGAGGTATCCGAGAGAATCGCCGGGTCCTATGAGGGAGAGAGTGTTTGGGTTGATTGGGAAGAAGAATTTGCCTAAGTGGATTGAAGCTGCTAGTTTGCAGAATTTGATATTTCCTTATGATAATATGAGTAAGATTATCAGGAAGGAAAGGGAGGGACCTGTGAAGTAAGTTCTAACTCTTTGTTTTGTGAATTGATCTTTCGGTTATGTGGTTTTGATTTACTTGATAACTTTGAGTTTGGCTTTTCTTTGAAGTTACTTCATAATTTGATGTTATGTTAGTGCAATTGTGCTAAGAACTGCAGTACTTAATGGAGGTAGAATTCCACATTCTACAAATATTTAAACAAGAAAATAGAAAATAAGAATATGACCACATTCTACAATGCATAATATGTGATCAGGATGATGAGGAATTCAGATTTGAAAATTATGTTGATAGTGTATTGACTTCAACATAGTGGGCAAAATTTGGAGATAAATCATTGTACAATTAGGTTAGATGTGGCTTTAAATTTATGTTTTGCGTTGTGTCTGTTCATCGTCCAATATATGAACATGAGTTAGTGGTATAAACTATATGAACATGAGTTAGTGGTATAAACTAAGGTTTAAACTTTAAGAAAAATTTATGAGATCAATGACCTTTTTATAGTTGTTACCATCTCCTATTCAAGTTGTTGTTTGATGATTAATGGATTCAAAATATGAAGATGTTTGTGTAGCTGTCTGTCTAAAAAGGACCTAAAATTTTGAATACTTAACTTCCCAGATGATGTTTTATTAGGGTAATCAATTTCAAGTAGAACCATCTAATTCGGTTGAGTTTGTTTCTGTTCATAATCTGTTTCTAAAATGAATTCTTCACTGCATTTTCACATTTGTTATTCTATGGTAGGTCGGTGTTTTGGGCTTTGTTTGGGGCAATCTATCTATGTTTTGGTCTGCCAGAAGTCTACCGTGTTCTTTTTGAGGTCTTTGGAATGGATCCAGATGCTGAAGATTGCCAGCCCAGGTTGCGCAGACAACTTGAAGATGTGGATTATGTATCTGCCGAGTTTGAAAGCAAGCTAAACTGGCAAGATATAGTTACTTATAAGGCAAGCTTTACATATCTTCTATTTAGACTATTATTTATATTAAAAAAAAGCTAGCACATAAAGATCCACTTATTATGCACAATTGCACATAGCTCAGACTTGTTTAATCTGATTCCATTACACATTCAACTGTGTTTTTCTGCACTATTGCCAAGTTCTTATGCACTGTTCCTGCCCAGCAATAGAATACTATTTTCGATTGAGGCAGAAATGATGTTTACTGTTCTTCATTCAGCCTCCTGCAGATGCTCTGTTTACTCATCCAAGGCTGTTTAGAGCTTGTGTTCCCCCAGGGATGCATCGGTTCAGAGGAAATATATGGGATTATGATAGCAGGCCCCAAGTTATGAAAATACTTGGATATCCATTAGAAATGACGGATAGAATTCCCGAAATTACTGAAGCCAGGAATGTAGAGCTTGGACTTGGATTGCAGGTAGCTGTAGTACTATACTATTGCCTCTCATCTATTTTTCCCTTTTCCCTATCTAGCTATTTAGGGCCTGTCTAGGTAATCACTTATCATATAAGGGCTTATGTATATTTTCTGTAATCAAATAAAATGTAGTCAAACTTTTTTTCATATTAGCTATTTTTCATAACCTATCCTGGAAGGCTTTATCAAAATAAGCTGAAAACAGGTTAGATGTGTCATAAGCTTTCTATAAGCTCTGCAAGACAATCTAGCAAATGTTTATGCCAGTAAATTAGCCCAAATAAGTTGTTCATAAGTCAATTCAAACAGGTCCTTAAAGCGCCTAGAAGAGGGCTGGCTATATGTTTGACTTATTTCTGAACAACTGAACAAACATTTTAACCTTTTACTTATAATCCCTCGCTGGGCTGCATATGAAATGTCGTCAAAGATGTTTAGTGATAGTGAGGGTTGAATCCTGAAAGTTTTGTTTGTTTTGTCATAGCAAAATCAATTTCTGCTATTACACCTACAAGGCTACAACTGTTACTTTTAAGTTTTTGTGTCAAATTCAGGAAAGTAAATTTAAAATAAGCAGAATTAGTGAGGGGTGGTAACATAGTTGATAGTTAGTTGTTATTGCTTTTGACCATTTTGTTTTTACCTGCTTTAGGTGTTTAGTTATTGCTTTACTGTAATTTTCTCACTTCTTCACAGTTCATTGCATGACAACACAGTCCCATCTTAGAACCTCCCATGTACCAAGTGTATGGGTAGTTTAATTAGGAAACAGTCAATATATTGGATTCAGAAGTCAACTTGGATACTCTTAGACCCTTCAGTGGAAGATGTAAAGTGGGAAGTTAGTAGTTAGAAAGTTTGATTGGTTCTGTTAAAATTTCTGAATTCTGATACTGAATGTCTTATCTAATTGCAGCTTTGTTTCTTGCATCCATCAAAGTACAAATTTGAGCATCCTCGATTTTGCTTTGAGAGATTAGAATATGTTGGCCAGAAGATACAGGTAATGTTCTTTCTGCTGTCTTTTTGACTGCATATGTGGAAAGTCTTTCAGAAAGACTCTAGTTTCATATGCAATATATCATATATTTCATATTTGTATGAAAATCTTGTCCCCTAATCACATGTCCTATTCCCTGCCTCAATTAAATTTTGCTTTTCTCAATTGGATAGTGAATGATGTTTTTATTTTGATTAATTTTCTTAAGGATTTGGTGATGGCTGAAAGATTGTTGATGAAGCATTTAGATGCTCCTGGGTTGTGGCTACAAGAGAAACACCGTCGCATTCTTATGAACAAATTTTGTGGAAGATATTTGAGGGCCAAACGTCTCCACCATTTTATTATATATGATGATAAGGTTCAAGACGCTTATGAGCGCAACAGGAGAAGGAGAAACCCGGCCACAACAGCTGTTCAACAAGCTATTCATGGGCTCTCGTATCTTGTTTATGGAAAACGTGATGTGAGACGCCTGATGTTTGAGTTTTTTGACTTTGAGCAAATCCAGCCTAAAGAGGTCTAAATATAAGACCAGAGTGACATAACAATAGAAGTCCTTTTGGTTTGCTTTTTCACATTTTTTTCCCATCCCCCCTTAATGTAAGCTTTTCCATATTATGATATGATCCGCCTAGTTTTAGGTGTTTTTTTTGGTTCAAGGTTATTTACAAATTCTTCTTAGGAAGTTCCTCTTGTATTTATGCATATATTAATTTAATTTTATGAGTGGGATCGACTTACTCCAAGAGTAACTCTTGTAGAGTTACTCCACCTAATATATCTTTGTAGACATTAAATTTTACTAAATCAACAGTTGAATAGTTTTATATTATCTTAATGATCATGCATACCAAATATTATAAAAATTAAATATATGTAGTTATTGAATCTTATAGTCCATATTTTACTTGTATCTAAGTTCGAGCATTTTTAAAAAATTATGAAAATTTGCATATTTGATCTACTCAATTAGAACTATTAATTTGACGGTTGGATCGTTAAAATTTAATGTCTATAAAGAAATAGGTGGAGTAAGGTATTCTTGGAGTAAGTTGATGTCCACTTTAATGTTATTATATTTTTCTTGATATCGAGCGGCCTAGACAACAAGTGCACCAATACAGTTAGATATGTGATTGTTTTTCCAAAAAGGATTTTCGGACACAGTTTTTTTTTTTTTGGTAGTTTCGGACACAGTTTTAGCAACGCCGTATATCCATCACCTTATCCGTATGACACTGTATGTAATGGTCTGTGGTTAATAATTTTGTAAATATTGATTAATTCAGTACACTGTGATTGATGAGTTATCAATTTTTGACTAGATTTTTTTTCACAATTCACTAAAGAGTATAAAGGGTGTCAATGAAATAGTTCTTTACTGCCATGCTCAAGGGGTGTGACATGTGTTTTCTCTGTCTCGCATATCTCTCTGCCCACCGGGCAAGCCACCGGATCAAAGTATGGTTATGTTTGTTGATAGTTGGTGTTGTAAGGTTCGTTTATGTCATGAGTAGGTTAGCCTTTGTCTCGATAGAGTAATGAAAATCGCTTAGTTTGGAGCAAGTCAAGTGTGTTTAAGATTTATCTTTTGATATTGCACAAATCATAGCAGTTTGATTCTTGTGGCGAGTTGGCCATTTGGAGGGATAAAATGCTTCATGGATGACCAAAAAAAACGAAATTTCTGTAACACATGTAAATATTAACGAAAAATATTATACAGTTACACCTTAACATAAAGAGAAAGGGTCACATAATTTCTTTCCCTTTTATATCAAGGGGAAATCGAAATAACGCCCTTCCCTTTTTGTCCTTCCCAATCCCTAGGACACGCATAGAAGACACACACAGAAAGACACTTGACATATCAAGGTGAATAGATTTAAGTAAGAGGCCATGTTGATATCAGATTTTATCAATTTGCGGGTCCTCAATATGTTCATTTTTTAAGATGAGGGAAACAGGCATAGACATCAGACTTAGGGTGTTTGGCTTCAGCATGCTCCCTGCACTTCACCTCCGATGTGGTGCAAATGAATGTCTGCATGCACACCTTGCACTGCAATCAACAATCATAACACATTGATGATCAGTTAAGGAAGATTCAAATTTTACTGACAGTCGCTACAGCAAGGCAGTTAGAGAGATCAAATAAAAACAGCAGGGTTCAATTTTTGTTCCTCCTTTCATTGTATTTATGCAGTGCTTACAGGAGATTCAAATCTATAATTAAATGTGGATATCATTTATCTATCAAACCAGGCAAATGTGCACCTATTTTACAACAATTACAACAATATTGTGAATTTATGATGTGATGTAATGTAACATTATTATTTCATTATCCTTACTGGAGAACAATGAACACATTAATAAACACATTGAGTACATTAATAGAAGAGATTATATGGCATATCAAATTTATAAAACATAGTAAGCATCAGACTGCCTAGATAATTTATTACAAGGTAAACCAAGGTTATGGTGTTGATGCAGATGAAGTATGTCTCTTCATTAAAAAAAAAATTGAATATTCGTCATCTTGGCCTTCTCTTTGTTATACTCGAGACAAACCACAATACAATACGCTGACTTGACATTTAAGGTGATAGGTCTCTTATGGCTATTAGTTACAACTTTGGATCCTTTCATAAGGATAAGAAATACCAATGATGTACTTTTTTCAACACACTCTTTATAGTTGGTTTAAGTTTAAAAATGACAATTATTACCCCCTAATGTGATCACAATTTAAAAATGAGATGACTTTTTAGGCTCAGGCAACCAAGGAGTATGTTGTTAGCACTTCTTATTGAACAAACCTAGTATTTACGAATTGACAATGACCTGATCCTGTACGAATCTTAAATCACATCCCCCATTCTATGTGGTGACAACTAGGCTGAGGTGCCAATATATGCAGATTTTGCATCAAGGGGTGTGACTTGAGAGAAAATGACTTCAGGTTTCAGCCATGCACTAAGAGGGCTTTGGTGACCCCTCAACAACAAAAGGTCATTTTGCATTCATTGTGGCAAATAGAAGGTCATGGCTGTCGGCCATCAGATATGTGGAGATTTGCATCTCTGGAAACCAGCTGTCAGGTGCGAGGAGATTAAAATCTTTGGCAGGCTCATTAGGCAGAAGACGATTCCACTGCAAGCACATAAATACCACTCAAGATCACAAGCTGGGGCTTCAGTTATCCTGACATTCATATGCATATCCCATTGCAAAAAGAGGAGTGAAACCTAGGGAGACATGTGGTAATATGTGAAGGAGCCTCACAAACCAGCGCCATTATGCCGTAATAACCCCTTATAATTTAAGCCTTCTTCACTCTCCCCTCTCTCCTTTAGAAAACCCTCCCTCTCTCAAGTCTCAACCCAAACATCTGTCTCACTCACAAATTGTTGGCTTGTGGAGCTTTTTTAGCCTTACCACTCTAAAAGATCACACCTTTTTCTTGGAGTTGAGAAAGAATCTCTAGCTTGCTCAACAACTTTTCAGCAGAACACATGAGTTAGTCTAAGTTCATTTCTGCTCAGAGAAAGGACTATTCTACAAATGATTGAAAATATAAGTTTTCCAGTCACCTATGCAAAATCAACACGATTTAAGATTTAATCGTTATATCAAAGGGTTACTATATATTACCCAAAAGACCCTTTCTCAGTGCCTAACTCAAGAGGCGTCCGATTCATATGTCATGGTAACATCTTACTTTCACCACTTTGTCAAGAATAGGGAATGTCAATATATAAGATATCTCGGAAATGAAAAACAAAAAATAAAGAAAACAATCCTAGTAAAAAGGATGAATGTCAAGTGCATAACAAGGAACTAATTTAGCAATAACAGAAAAATGCTGCTGATATTAGCCTACACAAACTGCAAATGTATACAGCAATTTTCGTCCACATAAACGCCACGAGGCAATATTAATTTGTCGAAATTGTTTTTCTACATAGTACAAGAAACCGTGTGTAAAATTATTATGTGGAATAAAATAAAGGGAATGAAAATGAAAAGTAACAAGAACCACAAGCTGGTGTGAGATAACGAATATATTACCTGAATTGTCATTGCTTTCTTGTTTGCATCCAGCTGGCTTCCTTCACATATCAAACAGATCGTTGAAAATCAATAACTATGCCAGATCTAATTCTAACACATACAGCTTCGATTATTAGTTTTTTCTTTAAAAAAATATGTTTTTCAGCTTTAAAAAAATTGAAGAAAGTCTGGATTGAAATCCCAGCAATTCTCATCAATTAAACCAAAGATGAACGGGGGATTATTAGGTTACAGAGATTATGACCGGAGATTCTTAGCTTAAATATATACTTTTAATGTCAAAAAAAAGGTTACAGAGAAAGCCAAATGAAAGATTACCCTTTGCGCCTTTCTGCTTCTCGAGGTTCTTCTCACGAGCCATCTTTGCCTTTTGCGCATTACCTCCTCCCATGTCTGATATCACAGGATGAGACCCAGAAAACCGTAATCCTCTTTTTCTCTTCAAAGGAAAACACGAAAGTCTTTTTTTTTTTTGGGTCGAAACACGAAAGTCTATAAATGGTTCGGGTGCATTCGGGAAACATGTGTCTATCTCTCTCCTCACATTCTTTATATTATTTTCTACATGCGATGGCTAGTGCACGGCGGAGAAGGAATCACATTTCAAAGCTAGTTACAGAGGATGGTGTGAAAGTGACGGACCAGCAGGATATTTGCGCAGTGGCTAGGGGTTATTTCGCAAATCTTTTTCATGGTGGGGGAGGTGATTATGGGAGCGTTATTGATCATGTTCAGCCACGGGTATCGGATAATGATAATCACTTATTGGTGCGTCCTCTTGAGATTGAAGAATTCAAACAAGCTCTTTTTCAAATGCATTCCGACAAAGCGCCAAGACCGGATGGATTAAATCCGGCTTTCTTCAAGAGGTTCTGGAATTTATGTGGAGTGGAGTTGTTTAATATTGGTAGGGAGTGGCTGGTCATGGGCGAATTCCCCCCTAATATAAATGATGCTAATATTGTGCTAATTCCAAAGGTAGAGAATCCTACGTCTATGAAAGATCTTCGGCCCATTTCTCTTTGCAACGTCATTTACAAGATTATCTCGAAGGTACTTGCTAATAGATTAAAACCTCTACTTCCAAAGTTTATTGCTCTTGAACAATCTGCCTTTGTGGAAAATCGATCTATTCTTGATAATGTGTTGGTGGCGTTTGAAACATTACATCATTTGAAGTGCAAAACAACGGGGAAGAAGGGGGAGCTGGTGCTAAAAATTGATATTAGTAAGGCTTATGATAGAGTGGATTGGGTCTACTTGCAGCGTATTCTTGTGAAGATGGGATTTGATGACCAATGGGTTCGGTGGATGCAAATGTGTTTGGAAACAGTTACTTACTCAGTTATGATAAACGGTGAAAAAGTGGGACCTATCATTCCAGGGAGAGGACTGAGGCAGGGTGACCCACTGTCACCTTACCTATTTATATTGTGTGCAGAGGGTCTCACTACTTTACTACAGAGAGCTGAGAGCAGAGGGGATATTCATGGTGTGAAGGTGTGCAGAGGGGCTCCTTCTCTCTCACACCTCCTTTTTGCTGACGATTGTTTCTTGTTTTGCAGAGCCGATGCTAGAGAGAGTAGGCATCTCAAGGATATTCTTAACACCTATGAGAGAGCATCGGGGCAAGCTATTAACTTACAAAAATCTGAAATTTATTTTAGCAGGAATACTTCACAGGAGGCTCGCTTTGATGTTACAGCTATATTGGGAGTCACAGAATGTCTTGGAACGGGCAAATATTTGGGACTTCCGTCTATGATTGGAAGAAACAAGAAACAACTCTTTGGCTACCTGAGGGATCGGATTTGGAGGAAGATACATCATTGGTCGGGGAAGCACTTATCTAAGGCTGGCAGGGAAGTCTTAATCAAGTCAGTTGCTCAATCCATTCCAACTTATTGTATGAGCACCTTCATGCTTCCATCTACACTGGGTGAGGAGCTTGAAAGAATGATGAATTCATTTTGGTGGGGTAAGAACCGTGGCACGAGGAGGGGTATTCATTGGTTGAGTTGGGAGAAGCTTTCAGTTAGAAAGGAGTTTGGAGGTATGGGCTTCCGTCATCTTCATGGCTTCAATTTGGCAATGCTAGGGAAGCAGGCATGGCATCTTGCTACTCGTACAGATACTATTGTAAGTAGAATCTTTAAAGCTAAATATTATCCTAATGATGACTTTATGGGGGCTCGCTTGGGCCATAATCCCAGCTTTGTTTGGCGTAGTATCTTCTCTTCCCGGGTAGTTGTGAATTTGGGGGCACGTTGGAGGATTGGGAATGGCGACAAAATTTCAGTTTGGAGAGATCCGTGGTTGAAGGGACGTAGTGATAGCTTTGTTAGATCACCTATGGCTCAAGGGATGGAAGAAATGAGGGTTAAGGACTTGATGAACCAAGACAATAGTGGTTGGAATTATGGCTTAATTGATCAACTTTTTTGTCAAGAAGAGGCTATGCTCATCAAAAGCATGCCAAGGTACAGTGACTTGGAGGAAGATAAATTATCTTGGTGGCGAAGTCGGTCCGGTCTTTATTCGGTTCGCTCGGCTTACTATGCGCTTATGGATACTCCGGAAATTATTAATAATTCACATGCTAGAATTGACGGTGATTGGATGTCCATTTGGAAAGCGGGCGTTCCACCGAAAGTTAAATTATTAATTTGGAGGCTTGCTAGGGGGTGTCTTCCTACTCGTAGTAACTTGGTTAAGAGACATGTTGATTGCACCGTTTTGTGTCCTTTTTGCGAACAAGAAGAGGAAACAGATAGTCATGTTTTTTTGGAGTGTAGCGCTGTACAGGAAGTGTGGCAGAAGCTGGACTTGTTGCTGCCCTTTCGGGTTGCAGCAGAAAACGCAGCAACTCTGCGTGATGCCATTTTTTCGATGCTGGGTTCGTTGTCCGTGGCTAGTAGAAACAGGTTTTTAATGGGTATTTGGGCTCTTTGGCGTCGCCGTAATGACAAGGTTTGGGCTGGGGTGTTACAACCGGTTGAGCAAGTCGTTCACGCCGCGAAGGATATGTTTGACGCTTGGTTTGGAGCGCGCCAGTAACAGCACCATCCTCCTGTGCTCTCGGGCCAGCAGCTGCCACGGGTATTGAGGTGGGTTCGGCCAGCAGCAGGAGCTTTAAAATGTAACGTCGATGCGGCAATTTTTGCGGAAGACAACAAATATGGTATTGGTTTGTGTATTCGAACGTCCACAGGTGATTTCTATAGAGGCAAAACTATGTGGTTCCATGGAGTCCCAACACCGCAAGAAGCGGAGGCAATTGGTCTTAAGGAAGCATTGGCTTGGTTGGAAGCTTTGGGGCTATCTTCTGTTTCCATTGAACTGGACTGTGCTCCAGTTGTAAATGGCTTGAAGGTAGAGCCTTTGCCGAATACCGAGCTTGGTACTATTTTATTGTATTGTCGTAATAGATTACGTCTTTTTCCTAGCTTTGAGGTTAGCTATATTCGGAGACAAGCTAATCTTGCTGCTCATACGTTAGCACGGGCATCAAGATTGTTTGCTAGTTCCCACGTTTTTTATTTCATTCCAACCTGTATTGAAACAATTCTGTTTAATGAAATGAATTAAGTTTGTTCTTGTCAAAAAAAAAAAATATTTAGTGCATTTAATGGTTCAAATGCACTCGAATGCACCCGAATGCACCACAATCGAATGCACTGAATCCGAATCCCTCTGCCACTCTCCTATTTTTCTTTGGTTTTTTTTTACCCCCATTATAGAAAAAAACCATTGAGGTGTTAAAAAAAAATTATATACCAAAATAATGCACATTGTGGGTTATTTACCAAAGTAGGCAATTTTTTTTTTAGTTCAGAAGTTGCGCCCCCTCCGGGTGACTTCTGAACTGTGTTTTGCAAAAAAATTTTAAAATGCAGTTCAGAAGTCGCCTCCCCCAAGGTGACTTCTGAATTGTGTTTTTTTATTTTTTTTAAAATGCAGTTCAGAAGTGCCCCCAGGGTGACTTCTGAACTGTGTTTTGCAAATTTATTTTTAAAATGCAATTCAGAAGTCGCCCCCCGGGGTGACTTCTGAACTGTGTTTTTTTATTTTTTATTTAATTATATATTAAAATGATAAAAATTAAATTTATTTAATTTAAATAAAAAAATTATATTTAGATAATTAATATTTTTAATCCAAATTTCCTAATTAAATTTAAGGGTAACAAAGAAATATTACAACACAATAATTTATTTAAAAGACCAACCGAAAATTACAATAGTTATTTAAAAGACTAATCTGAAATACTACAACACATTAATTGCGGTTAGGACAGTTGTTTCTGTTGTGACCCTCATTTCTACAAATTCCGCATCTTTTGGTGCGTGTATCCCTTTCTCTTTGATCCATCTCTGTACGAATACGGGTAGTCTGTGGACGACCCTTTTTAACTCCCCGTTTAGTTGGATCATGCTGTAGTTCTAAAGTATTGAAATAAGGCCATGACGTCTCAGTTGGCAAGGTTGGGAACTCCACAATGTAAATATTGAAAACATTCTCCATTGTGTACGGTGGATCCACGAATTGCATGTGGTCGTAATTGCATTTTGAGCATGCTGCGATGACATGTGAACAAGGGTAGTGAAGTGCCTGGAATTCCTCACACTCACACGTTTTTGCTGTGAAGTTCACCGCGAATGTTCGCGCAGGTCTACCACTTTGTGGTCGTACAAGTTCTTCAACTCGGAACAATTGTTGGGCACGATCGTGAAATGCGACGTTATGCGTTTTTGAGACTTTTATGTTCCTGGCAATATTTTCCAACAATTTTTCAGAGTACATAGTTCCGGATCTCAACATTGCCTGTGCCTGTGTTCCCCTTTTGACGAAGACCTCGTTCATCCTGAAATATGTTTCATCTATCAATGAACGAATAGGGAGATTCTGCACCCCCTTAAGGACATTGTTAATGCACTCTACAAGGTTTGTTGTCATGTGCCCCCAACGGGAACTTCCATCGCACCACTGCAACAATTGTTCTGCTGTTATGTCTTCAACCCAAGCCACCCCCTCAGGACCTACTTCCCGATCAATTTTTTGTTTGTAGTGATTGGCCGATTCTTCCGTCATTGAATATGCTGAAGAAAAAAAAGAAGATGTTGGTAAGTATGGAATGGAAATTTGAAACTAATTAATTAAAAAAAATGTTAAAAATACTCACCCATATTGATGACATGTTTCCTGGCAGGAGTGTTTTTGATGTGTCTCATGAAGTTTTGTGCTATGTGGCGAACACAGAATACGTGTTTCCAATTGGTGTTTAATTGCGTAACAGCACTTTTGATAGACTCGTGTCTATCTGATATCAAACAAATACCCTCCTGTGGTGGCACATAGTGTCTTAAACGAGATAGGAAGAAAAACCAAGCCTCCTTTGTCTCACCCTCGACCACTGCATATGCAATTGGGAAGGTGTTGTTTCTTCCATCTTGTGCGATTGCCAAAAGAAGACACCCTTTGTACCTACCGTACAACCATGTTCCATCAACAGAGACAGCTGGTTTACAAAATTGAAAGCCTTTAATGCACGGGCCAAAACTCCAAAAGATGCGGTGGAATACACCTTTGTCGGCAACTAGTTGTCCATTCTCATAGAATGGTTTGTACTGCCAGTCGTGAACTGTGTCTGGAATATAGTAAGACAAAGCATGTAGCCACATGGTTACTTCATTGTAAGAGTCCTCCCAATTACCGAAGATAAGCTCGATTGCTTTTTGTTTAGCAATCCAAGCCTTTCTGTAGGAACTTTGGTACGTGAACCGCTCCTTGATGTGTGCAATCAACACAGCCACAGATATTGTCGGGTCCCTCCTTACAAGTGGAAGTATATGAGTACACATCAGGGAGGAGGTCAGCTGGCGGTGATCTTGGGAAATAGTCGATGTTGTACATGTGTGTGGGTGAGTCAACTGTGTAATCCCCCAATATCCAGTTTTTGCTCCTAGTCTCACTACACACCTCCACAAACAGGTTTCATGAACACAACAAATGGTCCATGTGTGTGGTTTAGACTCACAAATTTTGTACGCAACTGAATGGTTTAGGTGATATGTTTGGATGAATTGTTGGGCTATTTCTTTTGTGAGAAATTTCATTTTGAGTTTGAGTTCGTTTGGGTCTTCATTGGATAAAAGTTGGTTCCTGTCCATGGAATGGCCAAACTCTACATCATAAGGTTCTGGGTTATCAGCTGTGATGTTTTGAAAGTGTGGGACAGGCTCGCGGAATGCAACACCTATGTTGGGGTTAGCTTCAATTGGTTCCTCAGCGACGTCATGCTGAAGAATTTCATCTTCATCTTTGCTAAAGTCCCCAACGTCTTCATTATGGACACCAACAGACATACTAAACGGTGGGGTATTAGTTTGAGTATGTAGAGGGTGGCTTGTGTCAAGGTCAATGGGTGTGTTTGAGGATGATGGTGCAGAGTGATGGTGAGGTGTTGAAGGTCTGTAATTGTCATACCCTAATTTTGTCCACCTAGGTTTAAAACCCTAATTTTCCGCAAAAATAAATAAATTGAGAAGTGTGGTTTTATTTTGAAGAGTGAAGAGCATTGTGCATGCATTTTTGGGTTTTAAAAGTCATTCTAGGGCTTTTAAATTCATTGTTAGAGTGGAAATGCATTTGTTGTTAAAAAACAAGGTTTTTAGGGCAAAAGGGTATTTTGGTCATTGTCAAAAATAAGATAATTTCTCATCAAGAATCTTTGTGCAATTTTAGAGAAATTTATTTGAGGCAAAACATTTTTGGTCATGTATGTATGTATGCGCATGCATGCATACATTGTGCACAAAATTTCAAAAAAGGATCAAAAGGGAATATTCTACAAAAAGTTCCAAGATGTGATTTTTATGACATTTTTGGTCATGGTGATCACATAAAATGGCATATTCCTAAGATTCCTAGTATGTGGCCTAAATTGGGTGTATTTTTGTACAATTATCCTAAGAAGAATAATCAAAAATGAAGGGATAATGGAATGGTCATATAATAGTACAATAGTACAAGATGACAACTAGCAAAACTTGGTCACCAAGGACCCCTCCCATTTATGCGCCTATCCCTCTCTATTCTCTCATTTTGTGTTTTCTCAATGTCCTCAATCCATGTGAGCCTCAATCCTAGCCTTTGATTCAAAATTAAAATCAAATCCTAGAGCACAACTAGTGCACAATGACCTAACTACCCTTAAACCTAATTGCTTTCTATATATACCCTATTAACCTCACCTCACAAAAAAAAAAGCTTTTGGCCTCACAATTCATTCACAAAACCCTAGCACACAAACCTCTCCTCTCCTCTCCTCCTTTGGCCGAAACCACCAACAACCACTCCCTCCTCCATTTTTCTTCATTTCACTTCCATTTTCCATCTCATATTAACTCCTACTTCATATATCTTCCTTCTCTCCTAATTTAATTCAAACTTGCATCATCAAAGGGCATTTTTAAGCAAGCATTTCGTGGGTTTCATTGAAGTTTGGTGAAGATTCAAGTTGATTTGTGGTCTTGTTCTTCATATTAGTCATTCCTTAGCTTGGATTTGAGGTAAACTTCTTAAAACCTAGCATCATCTTCAACTTTTTTGCATCAAAATGTAGATATCATGTTTCTAATTTTTCATCCTACCATCTTCATGCATTTTAGTGTTGTTATATTGTTGATTTGTTGATTGTTGTTGGTGAGAGGTGTCTCAAACATTTTGACAAGCACTTAGGGAGGCTTGGGTGTTTGAGATTGCTTCTCACCCTTGAATAAATTGTGATTTGTGTTGTTATCATTTTGCTTGTTGCATTTTGTGAAATAAAATTGTGTTAGGAAGCTATGAATGTTTCGCACCTTTAGTATAAAAATAGGTTTAATCGAGTTTTGATGCATTTCTTTATGCAATCTTGTTATTGGGGCTTGATTTTGAAGTTCCCATGTCCAAACATGTTGTTTGATTTTGCAAATATTCATTTTTCATGCCTTCTTACTTTCACAAAAATCAAAAAATATGAATAGTTGTTGATTTTGGTGTTTGATCGCTTGGATCTTGTGAATAAATGTTCCTAAGTCTTGCTAGTGTCATTTGCTTGCTTGATTTGGTTGACTTGTTGAAATAAATTGATGATTAATTTGTGATTTGAGAAAATGAATTTGGGTTTTGGTTCATTTATGGTCCACAAATGATCTTGGGTTATGCTAAGTTGGCAAGAGATAGGTTACTTCAACCTTGATGCCTATGCTTGTAAGCATTTAAAAATTCAATTCCCACTTGATGTGCTTGTGAAATGTGAGCAAAAAGGGGTCTATAAACAATTGAATTTGCGCACATGATTGGTCTCCAATGACCTTGATGCATCCTCAAGTTTAATCATGCTTTCTTTGCTCTTTGAGTTTAATGTAAATTGTTGTTTGAAGCTTGTGAAGTTTTGGCAAAGGATAGGCCACTTAGAGCCTTGATGCACCATTGCATTGTCTTAATAAATTGCAAAGGAGAGACTACTTGGAGTCTTGATGCACTTTCCATTTCTCAATCGGCAAAGGATAGGTTCATTTAACCTTGATGCACATGCATTTTGCATATTCATGCATTCTTGAATTGAAGCTTGGTACTCAATGCTTGATATACTTGTTTATGTGCTTGTAGTGCATTAAAATGTTGAATTGGTGTTCACAATTTGCTTGTTTTGATTTCCACCAATTGTTACTCGTTAGTAACTCCCCAAAACTTCAAAACCATGTTGCATACAAAGAACAACTTGTTACTCGTTAGTAACGTTCCAACTTCAAAACATTTTTTTGCATTTACATAATCATTGATAAACAACTTCACTTCTTCTCAAAACAATTTCAAACTATTTTTCACAAATCAAACTTTGTTGAGGATAATGCGAAGCCTTTGCTTGCACGATTGTCAACAATGGGGTGCTAGTGGTGATCACTTGGAGTCTTTGCTCAATTGATTATCATGAACACTCATTTTTCAAAAGAACTCTCATTTCACAAATTAAAAACTTTGTTGAGGATAATGCGAAGCCTTTGCTTGCACGATTGTCAACAATGGGGTGCTAGTGGTGATCACTTGGAGTCTTTGCTCAATTGATTATCATGAACACTCATTTTTCAAAAGAACTCTCATTTCACAAATTAAAAACTTTGTTGAGGATAATGCGAAGCCTTTGCTTGCACGATCGTCAATAATGGGATGCTAGTGGTGATCACTCGAAACCTTTGTTGTTTGATCACTGTGAACATTCAATTTTCACAATTAAACAACTAAAAAATAAAAACCTTTTCTCGACAACCGAGAACTACGTAAGCTTTGAATTCTCCATCGCACTGGGAGATACGTAGGAGCGGGTCGCATTCCCGTCAAGCACGACAAATGAAAACCATTTTCTTTTCAAAAAAACAAACCCTTTTCCAAAACAAGGCAATTTCTAAAAAAAACGAATCAATTTTCGAAAACAAGAACTACGTTGCTTTGATTCCCTCCCCGGGATACGTAGGCACGGTGCCCTCCCGTCAAGCGCAAAAGATTAAATTTTCCTTAAGTTTTTCCATAAAGTAAGGAGAGATAAAGAGAGATAAAAACAAAGCATTTCTTAAATCAACCTTTTAAATCACACGTCAAATCGAGGTTCCCTTTCAGTAGAAAGGATGTGTGGGGTGCTCGTACCTTCCCCATGCATAACCGACCCCCGAACTCAAATCTCGTGGTTCCAAGGACCATTGTCTTTCAAGAAAGGTTTTTTTTCAATGTTTTACCTCTAAAAAAAATATTGGTGGCGACTCCAATTCATGTTGTGCGAAGAGAAATCCCTCCAAAGGATTTTTCGGGGTGCAACAGTAATGCATGTCAGTTTGGGATGATGAAGGATTGAATTGAGGGTAAACAGGTGGAATGAAGTCAGTGTATGGTATTTCTGTTTGTTGAGAAAAACGTATGTTCTGTTGTGATGAAGATGGAATAGAGTGGGCGCGACTTACCTGGGTGTAGTTAGAAGGAGCCTCAACCAAATCTGCGTATATTTCTGGTGTACATATACCAATGTGTCTATCTTCTTTAAAATGCTCTATCATAAGTTCAACATCATTGTCGGAATTTATTTCGAATCCCCCATAAAAGGTATGGCCAGTACTGAGAGTTGTGGGGTACCGATATGTAAGACTAGCAACCATTTTTGAATGGTCAGGAGAGATTTTTTTTCAATGGCTTGTTTAACTTGAGCTAGTTTGGATTTAGAGTTGAGTTTGACAAGGGTGTTGTTATCACACCTAAAAAATATACCCTTAGTATTTGTTTTTTCAACATAACCATTGTAAAAGACCGTGATGAAAACATTCGTTGGAGCCATTGACGAAGTTGGGAGTAGGAGAGTGTGTTTTAGTTTAGTGGTGAGAGATTTAGGGCCTATTTATTGAAATTTGAATGGTCTAGATTTCACCGATGGTTTTGAAAGCCAGGATTGCACCGACACTTTTAAAGGCCAGGATTGCACCGACACTTTTGAATTGTTCAATGTGCATTGTTCAGAGTGCATTGTGGAGCGTGCTTAGTGCAGAGTGCAGTGTCCCATGCTTAGGAAAAACCAGTTTTAGTCATTGTTTCGAATCTTGTACACGTGAAACCGTAGTTCTATAACTCTACTATAATGTCATATCATTTTTTTAGATTTAGTAATTTAACAAAATTGGTTATAATTGATCTAAACATGGTAAAAAAGTCATTTTTTAGACTTAGGAAAAACCTTTTTTAGTCATTTTTGTTTTACTCTAGTGGAGGATTTAATCCTTATTGTCTATGATACTTCTATTAAATAGAAATATTAGTAGCAGCACACCTTCATGGTTTGGCCCGGGTTATGTCCTGAAGCTATAGGATGATATTTCATCTAATTATATATTACTGTGTTGAAAAGATTTTCAAAGAATATGTCATTGCTTATTTTCAAAGTATCCCACGTGAAACATCATCTCCATTCCCATGTTTTCTTCTTCAAAATGATTGATATTCTAACTTCTTGTGCACATACATTGCATCCACTTGAGATAGAGAGCATCTGAAATGTTCTTGTACACAATTTGAATCAATTGGATATTTTCATTATCATTACAATGTTTATTTATTTTGGAATTAAACAGATCACAACATTCAATATCTCACTAGTTGTGCACGGCACTGTTGCCGAGAAGTCGATACACGTCATTTTTTAGACTTAGGAAAAACCTTTTTTAGTCATTGTTTCGAAGGCCAAGATTGCACCGACACTTTTAAAGGCCGGGATTGCACCGACACTTTTGAATTGTTCAATGTGCATTGTTCACTGTGCATTGTCAAACTTGAATTATAGCAAACTTGAATTATAGCAAACTTGACTTCAATAGCAAACTTGAGAACAAAGGAATATATTCTTTCATTTATCTTTTTGTTTTACTCTAGTGAAGGATTTAATCCTTATTGTCTATGGTACTTCTATTAAAGAGAAATATTAGTAGCAGCACACCTTCATGGTTTGGCCCGGGTTATGTCCTGAAGCTATAGGATGATATTTCATCTAATTATATATTACTGTGTTGAAAAGATTTTCAAAGAATATGCCATTGCTTATTTTCCAAGTGTCCCACGTGAAACATCATTTCCATTCCCATGTTTTCTTCTTCAAAATGATTGATATTCCAACTTCTTGTGCACATACATTGCATCCACTTGAGATAGAGGGCATCTGAAATGTTCTTGTACACAATTTGAATCAATTGGATATTTTCATTATAAATACATTCTCCCATTACACTCAAATTCACATTACCAAAGTAGGGCAACCACATAACTCAAACATTCAAGTCACCATAACTCTTCAACAACACTTCCTCTAAAAATGTCTTCCTTACTAAACGAAGAACCTCACATTTCCATGCTTCTCAACGAAGATCCAATGGAAGTTCACCACGCATTCAATCTTCCCGAACCAAATGCCTTTATATTACCATTGATAGAAAGAGCTGGGTTTCGTGACATTGCTTCAATTGGCGCATTCAAAATAAACCCAGCTTTGGTGGCAGCAATGGTCGAACGCTGGAGACCAGAAACACACACTTTTCATCTTCCAGTAGGGGAGTGCACAATAACTCTTCAAGACGTGGCGTTGCAGTTGGGACTTCCCGTTGATGGAAATGCCGTTACTGGAAGTTGTGAACAAAATTGGGATCGAGTATGCGAACAACTTTTGGGTAAGCCTATCCCAGCAAATGGCATGGTAGGCAACCAAATTAAGTTCACTTGGCTACAATGTGAATTTAATAATGTTCCAGAGGGCGCTTCCAACAAAGTGCGAAGACAATGTTGTAGGGCGTACCTATTGCAGTTGATCGGGGGATACATACTCCCAGACAAATCATCAAACAGAGTCAACATAAAATACCTACCCCTATTGAAAAATTTTGAGAAAATTTCAAGTTACAGCTGGGGGTCAGCATGTAACACCCCCTTTTTACTATTACAATTAAATAGACAATTATCAGAGTCACCTCGAAGGGCGCTACATTTTTTCACCATTTTTAAAAAAGGAAAATCTCCAAAATAATTTATATAAAAGAAATCACCAAGCAGCGGAAATATTAACCAGTTTAAACATCTCCAGAATTAACAATTAAAGACATCTCCAAAATAAATTAAAACAATTTCCAATAACTAAAATAATAGTTCAAAACGATAACTAACGACTCCCCGGTGCTACATATCAGAGCTGACACAGACCCAAACGAGAGAGGAAGCAAAACCTAGCAATTCCTCCACGAGCACTAGCGATCACCTGCAGCGTTGCCGCATGAGAGCAACATTCCAAGCAGAAGGGGTGAGTCTAACAGAGATAATAAGCAGATGATAAAAATATGCTAGCATCAGGTAACTACAGCAACACAATACAATTACACCATATCACAGCACCAGATACCAAAGGAAAAATCCATTTGACAGTGAACCACCAAAATTATAACATTCATAGACAATGGGATGATATGCAACCCCTCCAGTGGGCATATGCATGCGGTACCGATCACCAAAATGAGCCACGACGGGCATATCACCAATAAACACCAGAGGCAGAGCCTATATCACCAAAACATGCATATGACAATGCGACACCATGATTATGCACCAACTCACCATAACAAGTATTTAAAATAAATACTATATCACCAGAATCAAAACAAATGATTTCACCAAAAATAGCACCAAGTTGTAGCATCACAGCTACCACTAAACTCTCCTGAGCATACCAGCACCGCACCTGAAATATTAACACCAGACGGCTCCACAACGCGGACATAACGCACGCACACCACGCACAAGACTGGCGCACAGCGCCTAGGCACATCGCACCTACTTCAGCGAATTAATTAAAATAGCAAACGACATCGGATTTCAACAAATAAATACTTGTTGGAAAGCCCTATGGGTCTGGTTATCATCCCTAAGTTCAGTTTTTGAAGGAGAGTGTCCAATAGGTACAGTTTTCGAAAAGCACACAGGCTAGTCGCAAAAGAGGACAGTTTCTGTCCTTCAAATTCAAGCAATTCCAAAGTGACCAAGACTCAATCAAACTGCATGAAACTTGTGCATAAACTGGGGCAAATTTTGTCTAGTTTTCAAAGAAATTGGATTCGTTCGAAAAGGAGTTCTTTTGAAAACGTGGTAACCAAAACACTGACCCTGTGTCCAGATTGTTTCCAGAATCTTACTCTAACTTGTGGAATTCATATCTCGAGCTACACAACTCTAAACGCAACCAAACCAGTGCCAAATTAACAAGCATTAAGTCTATTTTCCAGAAAAATAAACCACATAATTTTTCGGTCAATACAACGTTCCCAGTCACCGAAATACCGAATCTATACCCAAATCGTTTCCAGAATTTTAACCTAACTTGTATCACCTATAACTCGAGCTATACAACTCCGAATTTGACGAAACCAGTGCCAAGACGACCGGCGTTAAGTCTATTTTCAAAAACAATCAACCTCATAATTTTTGGATCTACCAAACAGCGCCAGTTTTAGAAAAACCGAACCTGTGTCCAGAATCGCTAAATTGCCAAACACCAAACCCTAACGGCAACGACACCGCAACCACCACAACAAAAACGACAATTCGACAACGCGACAACAACAATCAACCACGCACAGCAACAACAAAAACACGAACAATAACAACACCATCATCGTGATACAACAATCACGCAACAACAAATAACGAAACAAATCACAATAACGTGCAATAATCATCAAAGCACCAATCTCAACGAAAACACGATATGCAACGACACGAACAATTCAACAAAACCCTAGACTACCCACACATAATTATCATCAACCCATTATCAAGGTTAAGCCCACCCTTACCTCAACTATGGTGGCGCAAACTCCCTCCTAGCCTCGTTCCTCGATCTCCGAATACGGCGACTCCCCCAAACTGCAGCTTCAGTGCGAAGCCAATATCTCTCTCCTCAGTACTCGTTTCGAAGATCCGAACGGTGAAAGTGTAGAACTATATCTTACGAACCTGCTGCCCAAAAACGAAGACGATCCAACGGTTAACGAAACCGGAATCGCAATTTTACGGTGACAGGTTTGAGAAAAACGGGAATTGTTTTCTCTCTTCTTTTCTCTCTCTTTGGTGGCTGCTCTAATCCGAAATTCCTCTCTCTCTCAACCCTAAATTAATCCTCTCCACTTATAATAAGTGAGAAACATAATGGGCTAAATTATTTGGGACTTTATCCACATAGGAAGGGAGCCCAATGCTATTTTTAACTAGCCCACAACACGTGATTATCATCTAACTCGTTTTCAACATAGCTACTACGCCCATAATTTCAATTCTTACAATCATCCTACGGCAATCCAACTTCGAAATAATTTGATTAAATTTTAGGGCGTTACACAGCATGTCTAACGAACTTATACATAATGTTGTGTAAGACAGCTACATGCTCCTCACGCACAATGGGTGGATGTACTCTTTTGTTACAGTCTTGGGTCTAGTACCGCATGCCGTTCCTAGCACCAGACTGCAACCGTCCTTATGAATGGGCACTAGCAAAGAGGTAAAAATTTGACACAACTTATGAATACTAACAATTATATTTCTTCTTTATGTTAACAATTTATTTTTTTTACCAGATGGGTTCGCACGCCACTTAGCCACACTAAGTGTCCAAAAAGCCTTGTTTTGTACAGATCAACAATAGACCGCATGACACATAAAGAGTTTAAGTGGTTGCCATATCGGGAATTCAATTTGCCAGAAATAGCATATCGGCACCAAGGCATATGGACTACAAACACGGCTATGGTCTGTTTCCATATTGTAGAATGGCACCATGCGGATAGAGTTACCTTGCAATTTGGCCTCATCCAAGACATACCATCAGCACCAATAGATATCAGCCACATGCACAAAATCACCATACAGGGACAGACTGATGTCAATTGGGTTGTATATCACAGACAATTAATTAATTTATGGAATGATAGACAAAATCGATGTGTTGTGGGTCGACCGTGCTTTGCTAAACCAACGCAGTCAGATAAATACATGCGCTGGTTTCTAAAAAAAATCAAGGCCATACATTTCAGCCAACCAACATCTAAGGGATCCACGTGGTCTTGCAAATGTTCGTGATGTGGATGAAGAAAATGAACAAGACGTGCCAGCTCCCCCAACTACTCAAACTGAACGTCGAGAACGTAACCGTAATCGACATCGACGTGCACCACCAACTCAACAGAGGACCCAAGAAGATGTGCCTCATCGCCACTCTATCTGCCACACACCAACATTCCAATATTACGAACAATACAACCAGTCAGTAGAACATACTCCTTTTCAAGATACATATCGACATTCTACGACCGAAAGAGACCCCGATATGTTCTATGAGTGCTTTGGGGTCCAACCCGGCTCTGCGCAATCTGTGGCGTTGCTTCGTCAAATTCAAGAGCAGGCCGGCGGTGCTAGTTCTTCATCAGTTCCCCAATATTTTCCAGAGCCACCGCCCCCTGCCCCGACTGAGGAAGAACATCAACCACCACATCGACATCAACGTCCATGGCGTGTCCCCCAACCTCGAAAGTGTGGAACTGAGTCTCATCTTTGTTAATTTTTTCCTGTACTGTCTTTTTAGTTTAATTTATCAATTATTGTAATTTTATATTAACTAAGTTATTAATTTTAAGGGTTTAATCTTATGTGACATTTATTACATTTGGATCAATAATTTACTCTTTTGTCTTTAATAGTGCTTTGTGCAGAGTGCACTATTAAAGTGTGCATTGTGCAGAGTGCACTATTACAGTGTGCATTGTGCAGAGTGCACTATTAAAGTGTGGATTGTGCAGAGTGCATAGGTCTTAAATTCTTTAATGGCCTAGATTTTGCCGACACTCTTTAACGGCCTAGATTTTGCCGACACTAAACCCTAAAATCAATGGTTAAGATAATCCAAAATCAACGGCTTACATACGATCACCCCTATTATAAATACATTCTCACATTACACTCAAATTCACACCAACAGTTTACCCTCAACCTATATTTCTGATTAATCTTCTCTTCTCTGGTTCTTTCTAACCGCACTTCATCACAGTGGAACTGTAACCACCGATGAACATGGTGTTGTCTTTCGTTGTCCTAATCATATCTTCTGTAGGATGAATAAGGACATCACATTCGCTCAACTCAAGGAGAAGGCTGAGAGGAAGATACGGCCAGAGGGAGGGTGGCGTAAAGATGTGGAGCGTATCCGTTACAGAAAGTACAATTGTGGAGATGACGGGACTTTCCGTTATTCTGTCATGGAGATCCAAAGCGACGACGACGTTCGCGCAATGATGGAAGCTCATGCTAACATTCCAATGGGACGTAGTCTCTTGGAGCTGTACGTGGACACAATACGCACTCCGAAAGAAATCATTCATCTTCTGCGACCACGTTCGACAGATGTTTCAGCAGCATGAGATGTTTCAACCTCATACTCGGAGTCCTATCGAATTGTGCGTCGAAACCACTATTTCCACCGATGAGATCATCCGTCGGGTTATCCCTCCAGCGGTCCAATGACCACTACCAGAAAATGTTTTGTGGAAGTAGTTTCGATCATGTTTTCCTCTCGTTTCGTTTTTTATTTTCTATCCTTGTATTTCTGAAAATTTTGTTGTTTATTTCAGTCTTTTTTCTATATTATATTATGTTCCAATTTTTAATCTCTCACTTTTTTTCGTAAATATTAACGGAATTAAATGGTTCCACCCCCCCCCCCCCCCCCCCCCCCAATTATACTCCATATCCCGTAATTTACCGAATGGACGAATATACCCATTTTTTTGGATTTCCGGATTTACGTCATTTTGATATAATTCTGGAAGGTTAATTGTGTTCTGCAAATACATCAAAATGAGGTAAATCCGAAAATCCAATTTTTTTTAAAAAACTGGACATTTATCCACGGTTTTGTCCGTAGGTAAAAGTCATTGTTTCATTTGGGATTTCCGGAAATATGGTGTTTTACAACAATAACTTTAAATATGTCAAAAATTTATGTAGGTTTATAGGTTTAAATTAGCAGAAAATGTTAGGAAATTTACGATTAACATCAAGTACAAAATTAATATAATAAAAACAGTAATGAAAAATATTATTTATATTTACCTGAATAGGCCGGCTTGATAGGCCCAAAAGACTTTTTCGACGGCTTGCAGTCTGCCCTTTATAGCTAAATAGCCTTTTAATTTTTAAAAAGTCTTAGCCATACAATTTAACAAAGACTAGACTGGTCTCGGACTGACATAAGGAACACATTTGTTTCAAATTGGTCTCGTATGTTTTCTTATAGTTTCAGTTTGGTCCCCTGTGTTGAAAAACAACACCAAGAACACAATGGTTTATTGTAACAAGTTTATCTCGTGTTGTACTTAACCAAATTACCAAAAATTGGTGTCCATTTCATTCAAATTTCATAAGGAATCTGATTATGAAAGTGTTAGAACCAAAAAAGCTCTTGCAAGAAAAAGTGATTCTGGAAAACCAATGTTGAAGATGAATATTCAAAAGCTTCAAGTCAACAATGGTAAAATGCTCAAAACAACACCAAAACAAACAAAATTATGCCTAACTTGAACGAAATTTCACAAGGATCACAAACCCACCATCAAATTGCACAAAAAAAGTAGCATAACTTATCTGAAAAATTGGTTTGGATTTTGTGCGAGGCTAAAATACTCAAATCTTAATCAAATTGCACCAAACCAAATGCTAAATGCTCGAATTGCTGCACTAAGTGAAAGTAACCAATAGATTTCATTGAAATTGATGCAAAATCAAATATGAAATTGAAATTAGAAATGCAAAATGAAATTGTTTAATGTTTTTATTAAAAAAATGCCACATCATTTCATAAAATATATACATCAGCCATGACACTTAAGAGGCCACGTCAGCAGTTAACTGCCAGCGTAGCGTCAATTAAAAATAATGGACGGAAAAACACTAAAAAGAACCAAAATGAAACGAAAATGGAAGACGAGGGACCAAATGAGACAAAAAAAAGAAAGAGCCAAAATGAAACCGAGAGCAAAGATAAATGACCAATAGTGTTATCTAGCCCTAATAGCGAATTTGACTAGCAGATTTGACTAGTGAAAAAATTAGATGTGTTTGCCCAGCTGTATGAGTTAGTGTTTTTAGGGTAATTTATAGCGTTTTTTGAAACATTACTTCAAGTAGAATTTGAACTTATAATTTATAGCGTTTCATTTTTTTAGTTATTTTTACCGCCATTAATTTTAAAATATTCCTTATTGGTCTTCAGTAAAGTTAAATATTATATTTAATAGGCTTAAATATGTTTTGCGTCCTTGCAAATATAGTTGTTTTTCAAATAAGCCCCTGCAAAATATTATTTTTAAATAAGTCTCTGCAAAATTATTTTTTTTAAAAATAACCTTATGTTAGTGATCCGCTAAAAAAAACTGATGTGTCAAACGGAAATATGATGTGGCAAATTTCAGTCTATTTAGCTTTGACACATCATTATGTATTATTTTCATTTAATTTTAAATGAACCATTATTCCTCTCTCCTCTTCATCTTTACCAACGCTGAACCATCCCTTCATCTACACCTTCTCCTACATCTTCAATGGATACTCACAACATCCATTATCAAAATCATCTTCCTCCTTCTCACGGCCAGTTAGCGCACTGATTAAAGAGTGAAACTGTCCAAGTCAAAAAGCCAAACAGAGAAGTTGTGTGTTATAGAGGTGAATTCCTACAGCTGCAAGTAATAGTGGTCATCTAGTTGTGGTTATGACGAGTATGATTCAAATAATATCTCAGCCTTCTTAAACCATCCATCACGAAACCATGTTGGTGTTGGACCCTTCACTACCACAAATAAGCATAATAATCTAAATCCACACCCTTCCCCACCATCACAACAACACAATCATACCCACATGTTCCCAGCATCTTTATCCAATTACTTAGATTCAATTCAAAAATCATCACCAAACCCATTCGTTAACCTCGACATGCTCTGGTCCAAACTTGTTACTACCGCTAGATCTAAACCAAACCAAACGGATCTTGCCGTTGCCTTGGTGGTTCCGTTCCAAACATCGAACGCAAAACCTAGAAATTGGGATTTGAATTTAGGGTGATTCATCTTTGAAAATTAAATGAAAAATAAAAAATAATGATGTGTCAACAAATTGACTGAAACTTGAATTTCGTTTGACAGATCAACTCTTTCTTAACGCATCAATAACAGAGGGTATTTTTTAAAAAAAATTATTTTGCAGAGATTTATTTAAAAAAATATATTTTATAGGGATTTATTTGAAAAAAATTATATTTGTAGGGACGAAAAATATATTTAAGCTTATTTAATATCTCTAATTTGAACACTATTATAAAAAGATTTTTTGAGTTAATTTTGGTCTCAAATATATAGAAACTATTCTAGTTTTTTAGTGTATATTTATTGTTTAAATACCATTTTTACCCTCATTGAATGTTTTGTCTTTTTAGTTTTCAAGGTGAGAGCATGAGAGTACACATAAATTTGACTTGAATAGAGTTATTTCACATGTGGAATTAAGTGAATAGTATTTAATTTTAAAGAATTTACTTAAAAAAGATAATAATTAAATGAGTTCAGTTTGGGTGATTTTTGTGAAATACGTGAACAATTCACACCGCTACGGCTCCAACAGTCGCATTAGCCGAAATCGGAAAAGCCTGAACCCGACTGCTATTTAGAACCTTGATATTGCTCGTTTTCATCTCCATAAGGTATAAACGGTACACAATAACTGAACCTTCTTTCCTCGATCACTTATATTTCTATCCCTCATTTCCAAGCTCACTATCCGTGTCTTCATCTGCTCTCACATTATCGCGAAGCACAATCTAGGGTTTACCTTGGATTCGAACAGAATGTAAATACATTGCATTCTCTATTCATTCTTCTTCAAACCGAAATTATTTAAGGCCAATGGGAGTGGTCATTGAGAGCTCCTTTTGGGAACTAAATCCATCAATATACATCTTCCTCTTCATTTGTTGCTGTTTCTCGATCTTTCTTTACCCTCACGCCTCTAACATCAAAAGAACTTCAACGATCTTCGACCATGGAATCTCTTCAACGTTTCTTCGTTTCCAGCGGAACTTTCTCCTCCTCTATTCCATCGCTTCAGGTTGATTTTCTTATTCATTGTAATACTGTTTAATTTCCTAGAAAATGTGAGAGATCAGTTTTGCAACTTTAATTTTCATTTGTTTACGGAGGCAGAATCTCTGCGAAACTTAGCTATACATTCACCGTTTTCTTAATTCTTGTTTTGAAATTTTATTTGTATATTATTATCACTTTTTCTCTGTTTTGGAAACCGAATTTTGAAACTCGATTTCTGTTTGTAATGATTTGTTACTCAATTAGGCGTTAGATCGGTGGTTTGAATTTGTGAATGACGTTTGTCGTATTTTTCGTCTTCTCAGTTATGGAAGGTGTGTGGTCAGTGTTCGGGGAGTTTGAGTTAGCTTCCTATGGACTCGGCAGGGAGGAGATGATCAGTTCTCTCCGTTATGGATATACAGCGGCTCTTTTTGCTGCTCCTTTCTTTGGCGCGCTTTCAGATTTAATGTGAGCCTATGGTTTTACTCGTTGATATTACTAGATCGCTTAAAAAACCTAATTATGTTTAACATTTAATAATTATTTGCAATGTTGATGCTGAAGTGACTCTATAGTCCATAATATGATTTTTATTGCAGTAGTTACCTATGTGCACCAGCCAGATTTTAGGATGAAATTCTTTCCATGTGGAAGAATTTCCGACACTGACTGATTGTTGATGTTGCTCAATTCTCTGAAGTATTTTCTGTTGTTTTTAGTGGATATTTGAAATGATATTAGGATTTTTTTTTGAAAATGCAACTATCCAGAGACCTGTGGATTTCCAAATTTTAAGTATATTTTTTAACCTATATATTTTGCCAATTTAGTCTCAATTATTACTTTTCAATGTTTCTATCAATTTGGTCACAACATTCTTCTATGTGTGATGCTGTGATTTGAACTTGAAGCATTTAGATATGAAGCATCTTGGTTATTTATTCCAGCAGTACTACAGAATGCACAATCGAGACATGCATTTTGAAAATAAGTTTTAGATGTTTTGTTCCATGTTAAACTAACTCACTACTTGCTATTTGTATAGAGGTCACAAGAAAGTTTGTTCGATCTTTTGCATCCTACACGTCTTTGTTGGCGTATGGAAGAAGATTACGCTACAACCAAGTGTTTTCATGTCTAGCATATGCCTCTCTATGGCTAATACAATATTCTCAATCAGTTTTGAGACTTTGATGGTCACTCAACATGAGAAGGTAATCAGTTATTTTCTTTTGTTATCTTGATTTCCACATAGACATGGATTACAGTCTGAGCATCTACAACTTTGCCTAGTAGGAGCTTAGTTCTTCCTGATTGAATAACTTGGTCCAGATTACTTTTCTTTTACAAGGCCAGTATACAACTGCCTAGACGAAACACTTGGATGCTTAAAATATCTAGAATTTAATGTCAATCTGGATTTTGTGTTTTTTTTTTGCAGCAGGGGCACAGGCTAGATTCACTTAATGACACATATTGGTTAATGACTTTCTTTGAGTCCGCATGTTTTATTGCCAGCCAAATGTTTGCAAATTGGCTGATTGGCTATAATATGGCCAAAATCACAGCTCCTTCATCTGCAATCATCTTCCTAGCAATCATATGCTTTGTTTCACTTACCAGAAGATGGACAGAAACTCCAGGAACAACTTCTTTTAAGGAGTATAGTCTGTCCTTCTATGCATATATTTTTGGTGGTAAGCTCATATGCTTTTCTCAGTCTTGTTTACTCTTTATTCTCAATAATTAAAAGCTCATTATTTTGTATATTTTTAAAAAGATGCACTATTTCAAACCTGACATTTTTTTGGCAATCAGACAACCTATTAATAATCATGAAAATTTTGGAAGGACAACTAGTCCAATTGAGTTATGTTGCTATTTGATGAAAAGTGTTATCTTGTCTTCAGTAAATGTGAGGTCTTCCACCATGAGTTAGTGGACTACTTATAGGACTCTCTTACTGGCCTTTCTTATATTCTACCTATTTGCCTGAACTTTCCGTTTACTGTTTTCTTGTTGCCCTCTTCCTTTGCCAATAATGATATTAAGTAATAAGTTATTTTCCTGCGAACAGTTTTTGATTTGCATCAGCTTTAGGTTGTTCCAAAATAAACGATTCATCATTTGTTTTCTTGTTGCACGAAAAGCTGCAATAAGAATCTTCTGGAAATGCAATAAGACAGGAAATATACACACAGATTCAACTGTATTAAATTTGGATCTCATGGGTTTGAGATTTGACTTATTTAATAGCATGAAAATGTATATCGGATTTCATGATTGTTTACATCAAGCTGCTGCTAATTCTATTTTTGGCAATCGCTAAGCTTTTGACGCTCAAGTTTTTTGATCTCCTTGCAACAGTTTGATCTTGATTTATTTATTTTCATTTTCAAGCCGTATTTGGCCTGAGCTGTGCATGATAAAGTCCATCTATATATTCGACAGACATGGTATAGTAATTTCTTAGGTTAGATGTGGATAAGAGTTGGCACTAGCGAAATGCATGTTCAATTTTCCATCAATGTAACGAAAAGTTTAAGTGATATACTGATTATAATTTTATAATCCACAGATAAAAGGATATGGCTGTTGGCATGGGCACAAACTTGCCTTCATTTCTCCCTTGGAATTTTTTGGATGCTTTGGGCACCTACAGTGGTGGTATGATATTGAAATTTTAAAGCACAGCTTATGATATACGAAAACATCAATTTATGTTGAGAATATTTTAAAGATTATGACCATCTTGCATTGAATCAATTTATTCTGGATCTTTGTATCAATGAACCTCTAAATGGATTTAATTGCACAAATTTATAACGAATGTTTCGGAGTCCATTATTTTAGGATGATTTATTTCTACATGATTGAATCTGAAAAAGTGGCTTTGTGTTATCGAACCTCTTATATTTCCCATCTTGGTGTGTAACTGTGTATATATTTATTTATATTCTTAATTCTTAATAAATTTGATTTTAGGCTGATGGGCGAGAAGTGCATTTAGGATTTATATATCCATGCCTTTTGGGATCAAGGATGATAGGGAGCACTGTTTTTCCTTGTCTCACTAGTGGACCATCATCACCTAGAATTGAAGACTGCTTAGTATTTGCATACATCATACTGGCTCTTCTCCTGTCTGTTGTGGCATATGACTATCAGGTGCAGTTATTGTTGCCTTTGAAAAGTCTCAAATATACTTTTTGTTAAATTTTTAATCTGGGAGTCTATATTTTGCTCTCATACATTTATCTTGTGCAGGAAATTGGAGTTCTGGTGACAATTTTTAGTTTGTTTCATGCTTGCGTGGGGTTCATCTTACCATCACTTGCCAGACTGAGGACCATGTATATCTCAATAACAAGAGTTGTAATTATTCACTGCCCAATCATGGATTTGATATTTTTAATTACTTTGTTTGTAGGTATGTACCCAATGAATTGCGTGGAGGGATGATGGGCATCTCTTTTGCCCCTGCAAATGCTGCACTTCTGCTTTCTGTGGTACAAGTGTGTATTTATGCATAAAATGATTGGAAATTTTAGAAGCATATAACTATCCATTTAGCCATTATTAACACAAGTTGACACAAACTATATGGTAAAAGATAAATTTGAGGTTAAGTTAGAATGCCATAATTGTGGAGGGTGGCATGAGAATTTGCCATTCAAGAGTTTCCCTGTTTGAATACTCCTGTGGTCATCAGTTAAAGTATAAGATAGAAGTCCTGGTTTAAATTCATATTATGCCAATGTGACTCTTGTCTATGAAATGATAAATCAAGCTGGCCGTCGCTGCTATGAAAATACGCATAACTTTTGAGTCTGGGTTGAACTTGATTGCCCCAGCTTGTACCTGAAGTTGCTTAGCTATATAGAGTAACATTGCATGTTCGTATGGCTCACTAAGGATTAAATGCACAGAATATGATATTTAGTAGTTATTACTTATTGTTAATTTTGTTATACTGTTTGGAGATTCATTAAATATATTCAACAAATAATAAATGACTGACAAGTCACCTTTTGTTATTAGTAGTTTGGTACCCTTAAAAAATGGGCACCGGAGAAATCCATTTCTTTTGAATGTTTGTTTGCAATATTCTTAGTGCATCAACTTCTGTCTAAAAAATGATTTTATGAGAAAAAATTATCTCAACCATTTCATGCGTGTATTTTCTGTCATATACATGTTAACTATTGCAGGGTGGCTATTATCGGAATGTTGGAAATGCAGCTTTAATGTCATTTGGCGTGTTTGGTTTGTTGCTAGCTGCTGGTTGCATGCATGTGCTGAAGAAATGGGGGAAGCAACCTTATAACAACTGGCATAAACAGTGAATGGACATCCTTTTGACAGGCTTTAGTAGTGATGGACGTTGGTCTCTTTCATAGTATGCAATGGAGATTAAAAAGATGAATAACTTCGATGACGCAATTGCAGGCAAGAGGAAATAAATTTCAGTAGAACACGACATCGACTTCTAGTGAATGCTGAACTGCACTGAGATTGGGTTACCTTTTGTTAGGACAATGACTGAGCATTGAATCTTTATAGTTTACTCCATTCTTTAAATTCAGTCTGATACCAAGATCTCTTCTAATACGAGCGAGTATGTCAGCCATTTCCAGTTATGAAGGACTAAAGGGTTTCAGATTCTGCTTATATACTGTAGCTTGCATGCTTTGGTGCTTGTGTTTGTTTGTGGAGGATAGGGTTTCAGATTCTGCTTATATACCGTAGCTTGCATGCTTTGGTGCTTGTGTTTGTTTGTGGAGGATAGGGTTTCAGATTCTGCTTATATACTGTAGCTCGCATGCTTTGGTGCTTGTGTTTGCTTATGGAGGATATAATCAGCGGTTCAAAACATCTTGCGTTTGCTTATATATTGTAGCTTGCATGCTTTGGTGCTTGTCTTTGCTTATGGAACATCTATCAGAATCTGTATTTGGAGGCATATGCTAGTTTCTCCAGAAGTGCACCTGAAGATCGTAAGGTGAAAATTGAATCTTATTGCTTAGGCTCTGTTATCGTATAAAGGTTAGTAATGTGTTATGGGCTGAGATTGTTAGTCATACGGGACGGAAACACATCATAGCAATCATACACAGTTTTGTCATCCTACTGGAATTAAATTGAGGTAATTATTTCAGATGAGATTAAGGCTTGCATTGAAATTTTTTTATGTATTTTGTTTTGTTTTGATATGAAAATATAGAAATAGTGATTGAAGATCTAACATAAGGCGAATTTTAGGGGCAGAGAGCCCTTATCTCAAAATTAAATATTACTTTTAGGTTCATTTGTCTTCAATATCCGAACCCTTCTCCTGTTCTCTAACCCCACTGTATTAGCCTTCCCGTCCACTATGGACCCAACTTGAAACCAATTAGCCCTAGAAACAATCACATGAGGATAGAGCTTGAACCAGAGTTTGGCTCATCAACTTTGTCATCGACAAAATGAGTAGTGACTCCATCCTAATACTATTCCGCGCAAAAATAGGTATTGTGGGAGACATAAGTGACATCGCCAGTCTATCTTAGGGGAGACATGTATTAAGCATCTTGATGGAGGCTATCCAGTGCAACATTGGGGGAATCAAGCTAATATCTTGGCCTGAGGTGTGTCAATAGGCGAAAATGTCGTAAGCATCTTGGTGGAGGTTATTCTATGCAACATCGGGGAATCAAGTTATCAAGAAGCTAGTATCTTGATGTGAGGCGTGTCATTGGCAAAATATTCAGTCTGGACTCTGAGCTCCCTTGGTGTCAATTCCCCATCCCGAGTATGAATTCTCTAACTTGTGTGCCAATAGTCACATCCCTTTGTCTCTATCTCATCTCTCATTCACTCATATTTTTCCTCTATATTTTTCTACATTCCCCCTACTCTTTTTGTTTAAAATTATCTAAAGTTATATGCCTTTCTCACCTTGAAGTTTCAGAAACCATTTTCATCCCCAACCAACCTTGTTGAACGCAATTATAATAAGTAAACTTGTAAAAATTTTCCTAATATTGAAACATAGGAATAATATTAAAAACCCTATAAGCGACACATATATACATAACTTGATGGAAAAAAAAAACCCTAAGCCGAGTCTGTAGCACAAAGGTCCAAATGTTGGGGAATACTTAGTTAGGACTTTGACATAATATGTGCTGAGTAAACTATAGTTTATTGAGTATCTGACTATTGAAAATCAACTGTACGACTGAAACCATAAAAAATCCGAACGACTCTACTAAGGTACTAAGGTACTAAGGTGATATAAATACTCTTATCTCTATAAGAATTTGAATCCCAATTGCAGGTACCATTCATCTAATCATCTTCTATTTGATTCCTTATCCACTTTGTAGCTACCCACTTCTCCCCTTTTATTACCGGGCAGCTTCCATGGAGTGATGTCTGCCAAAGAATATACAGAGAGATCGTCAAATAACGTGCAATTCAAGTTAATAACCAAATATTTTAAAAAATTTGCACAAGCAAATATTGTTTGGTTTTAGTCTTTTAGATCGCATTTAAATTCAACAATTATTAACGTCCGCAATTTTCTTTTTTTAATAAGAACATCCTTAGATTATTCACAAAATGTTTTACGTTTTACTTTTTGGACAAACATCTGGTGCAAGTGATTTTTCGGTCCCCTTATTTTGAATGGTAAAAAAGGCCGTTTCTAAATTCTAATAGCCTGGATCCAAAAAATAATAATTAATAGCCTTGTATGATGGGGTATTATTTGGTAATGCGGTAGGTTTATTTCAATGGGTA
The DNA here is from genome assembly GCA_963573325.1 of Astragalus glycyphyllos. Classification (NCBI taxonomy): domain Eukaryota; kingdom Viridiplantae; phylum Streptophyta; class Magnoliopsida; order Fabales; family Fabaceae; genus Astragalus; species Astragalus glycyphyllos. The sequence goes on along the minus strand of OY754308.1, from coordinate 85,564,407 downwards.
ATAATTTGAATTACACACTTTTTTACATGAATTACAACCCAAGACTGAACTACCATAATGAAGTATGTTACTCCCAATCCCAAGCTTCGCTAGGGTTTGTGGCAGCCCTTTCCCCAGTTTACACTAGCTCGCTCCCAACCACGTTAAGGTTTTCTCACTAGTCTTGACTAACCATACTCCTGGTGAAGCTCAGTTCCTCTCTTTGTTCCCTTTCTGTTATCTTCTTTTCTTTTTCGACTCACATCTTCATGGATCATGGATTAAAGAAAATACGTCAACCTTTCCAAGGAGTGGGAGGAAAAAATCTCCGTGGAAGAGGATGAAGTCTATGAAGATGAGGTATGTCATTCAATGCTTTATCGGCTGACATGAGGTTTGAACTGAGTTTTTATGGGCATGTCCAAGGGGTTAAAATCCAAATTTTGTTGGACATTGGGAGGTCAGATAATTTTTTACAGCCATGCATTGCAAGATGCTTGAAAAATATATGATATAGCATTGAGAGGCGAGAAATATACTAACCGGATCAATTGTACCATTAGGGAGCAACGAATAAAATAGAAGTCCGTCTCCCTTGCGTGGCTTTACTCTTAAACCAATGCAGTCCTCAAATTCATAGCTACCGTCCATGTTCAATCCATTCTGCAAAATACTAATGCGCGAATTAAGAAAGTGCTAGAAAATGGTAAATATTATGTGAGTAAATATAAATATTTATCGGCAAACTCGGCTTTACCTCAAACGGAAACATGGTCTCCCCACCTTCCGGAACATCGGTTAAATACAGCAAAAATGAAGCCATCTGCATGGCAACCAAAACTAATAGTGTTAAAAAACGATTTGGATAGATCGATATGTTCAGTTCAAGTCTCTAGTGAGATTGACTATGCAAAAAATGGTTAATGAGTATGTCTCATGGTTAATGGTTTACATAAATTTTAGTTATAAATAAATGAATTGGTTAAGTTATTTTCTTAACAAGTTAGATATTTCTTTACACAGTTAGTGTAATTTACCTTAGTGTAACTTAGTGTAATTTTTACCTAATGTAATTTTTACACTGTTAATAACTTGCTCAGTTAAAAGCACGTGTAGCTAGAGACTTGGACTTACAGGCGTTGATGGGGTTTGAATTATTAGCAATGAATTTTCTAACAAGTTTTTATTCCTGTAAGTCGTATGTTTTTTTTTACCTAAATGCACCTTGAGAAATTTGACTGCCCCCTCCACTGAAGTACAAGAGGAGGTTCAGGTCAGATTTTGTGAGGAAGAAATCCTCTGAATTGGCAAGTTTAAACACAGTGAAGCAAATGGAAGGTTGCTTATGCTACTCTGAAAGGACCAACAAATAAGAGTCTAGCACTAATCACTAAATTTTGTTGCGTTATAGCTTAAACACCGAGCTGTTGATGTTACTTTGTTGGCTTGCAGAAGTTTCTTAAAGCTGTTTTGTTGCATTTGTTGCTGAAAAAAATAATTTTACGTTATTAATCACTAGTTATTATTACTATTATAATATAATTATATCATTCAACGAGACCCATATAAACATGCAAAATATGCCAAGCAATCAAGTAAGTTGCATGTCTTTGATTTCATCCCTTGAATTTTTTAATGTTAAATCCACTAAAAGAGCCACATGAGTTCCACGGATAAACTTAATATTTGACCAACTTAAACGTCCTTGACATGTAAATCTAGATCCTTCATATAAAGGGGAAGGCGAAGGAGAAAGGAAAGGAGTAAAGTAATTGATATATCGTGTTTAATTGAGAAAAATAGGGTGAGAGGAAAGTGAAAATTATTTTTCACACACAAAAATGGAAAAACAAAGGTTCGACATCCAGTGAAAATCGAACCCGACAATCGGGTGTCCATAAACATTTCTGCCGCTGCGACGAATCAGCCTCGGACATTTTTCATTTTGTTTGTTTATAGAGGAAATGTGATATCTATTATAAGAATATTTTAATCTACTATTATTTAATTTAATATTTATATATAATCCCACATCTCCTAGAATATTAGAGCGAAGTAAAAATTGATCTAAGAGTGCGTTTTCTACCCTCCCCTCCCCTCTAAAAATTTAAACCTTAACAATCATTACTGGAAATAACTCTTTTCCTCCCTTCTCCTCTCTCCCATTCTTCCCAAGAATCGCAACTAAACACCATGTTAGTGTAATTTACCTTTTAACTATTGGCGCTAATAATTCAAACCCCATCAATTAGAGCAACAGGAACATTAACCATTAGAGCAACAGCAAATGAATATGTATAAGTTTTACTTCCTGACGTACCCTTTGGCTCTCCTGTGGGCCATATTCAGTAGGATGGAATGCATCATAATGAGATTTATATTTCTGTCCGACCTTATAGCGGAGGATATTAAATGCCTGAAACACGGCGATTCCTTAGATAATTTAAAAACCATCCTGAAAAGAAGAGGTTTGCAAGCTAGATAAAATCAAGAACCACCTGAGTTTGCAGAAAATATAAACCTCAGTAAGGAAATCTAATATATTCAACAGCCCGAAGGTACAAGAAAGTTTTTCTTAAAGGTGTTTAGAGTTGTCTTCTCCATTTTTTTAAAAAAATTATTATGGTTATTAAAGGTGAATAAACTACTCCAAACAATATTTTTATCTTATATGGATCATGGAAGTTGTGATTAGGGATGGCAATGGGGCGGGGCGGGACCGGGGAGTACTTCCCCGCTCCCCACCCCCACCTCCCATATTGTCTCCCCATTCCCCCCTTCGGGGGGAGTTTTCCTCCCCATCCCCATCCCCACGGTCCCCGCGGGGACTCCAAGAATTCATTCAAAGTTAGCAAAAATTAAAATTAAAGCATAATAAAACTGGAAAAATGTATAAAAGTAAGACTAAAAAACAAAAGTTTAATATTAAATATAAAAAAATTATAAAATTTAGTCTTAATTTGATATTTTAATATTTAAAAAGTATAAATGTGAGAATAAAAATATAAAAATTAGCACAATTTAATATTTTATTAATTTTTTATTTAAAATCACATATTAAAAGACTAAAAAATCTATAACTTTGAATATAAGATATATCTATAATAAGAACATTTATGTAATATATTCGGGGGTGGGGTCCCTGCGGGGCGGGGGATATGAACCCGTCTCCATCCCCAAGTTGACTGCGGGGGGATTTTCTCCCCCGTCCCCGTCCCCACGGGGAAAAATCCTCCGCCTACGGGCCCCAAATGGGGCAATCCCCACGAGGATCCCCACTCGCGGGTAGAAATTGCCACCCCTAGTTGTGATTGCACTTCTTTTTTGACGAAGTTTATGTTTTGATTGCACTTGTCAGAGTCAAAATACAAAATTAGAACTTTCCAAAACTCATGGTGACCAGCTTCTCCCTACCAGTGACTTCTTTAGCAATGCCATTCCTCTATTGAATCCCCAAATTTTATAAGACACCAACCTTTGACATGATTAGATTGCATGGATGATGTAAAGAAAATCATCATCTCTACTAAAATCTTAACAAAAGATACTAAACATAAAAACACTGAAATAAGAAAGGAATAACCGAAATAAACGCAATGAACACCCTTAATATTACTAGTCTAACTTTATTACATTTCACACACACACGTTAAGTATGAACACTCCTTACCTTCACAAATTGTTGGTCCTTAGTTGGCATAAGTATACATTTTAATGCTATTTTTGGGGAAAATGGTGAAACAGAAGTGTAGCAAGTAACAACATTCATGCAGCATTATTAAAGAGCATTTCTATAGGTGAAATAGGGTTATTCAAGGTACTAATTCTGTTTAAAACTCTGTACTGTATAAAGCTCTTGTAATGTTTTCTGTGATCTAAGACACTAGGGGAAAAGATGAAGCGAAAGACAGGTTTTGCAAAAATACAGAAACAAAACCAACAAAGAGAGATAAGCTAGTTTGAAGAGGGAAAACCCAGAGTGCAATGACAATGAGGCAAACATTTACTCTTCTCCTAGACTAAAGTACACTGCAAACATAATGGCCACAGTGCTAGTTTTACTGAAACGAAAACCCTGTAAACTAACAGTTTTAATGGTAGATACAAATTTTTAAAAAATACTAACAAAAGCTAAAAAGCATGTGAGAAATATTCAGTAAATCAGAATGACAATCTTTTTTTATTATGTCTTTTTTCATTATGCGCTTTTAACAAGTTGGGCGAGAGGGAGAGAAGGGAGGGGGTGGAGAGCATAATAGGAATGTTACCTCTCCATGACTCCTGGGAATTTTTGTTGCCCTGGCAATTTTCTCCTCAATGACATTTAAAATACCCGTTTTATCTTCAGAAGCGCTAATAAACATACCAGAGCTGTTTAAAAAAGATGCATATATAAGCTCCTGATATGATTGTATGGAACTATTACATATATTTTTTTATAAGCAGGAACTATATTACATAATGTGTAACTTTGGATGTCATCATGACCATAATCACCAATTTTCCCGTGGGCCACACCATTTTATAATGGGTTGTATTTTTACCATAAAAAGGTGTATAAAAAATAGCAACATATAACCAAATGTTAGATCATAACTTCAGGTATTGAAACTCCTAATACTTGAGGACATTATTAATTTATATTTGACTATATTCAATTTAAAAAAATATATATTTAGAGAGCCTGTGATCCAAGAACTGGATGGCGTCTTCCTTTATGTCTCTATGCAGCTAAAGAAAGGTCAACTCTAAAGAAAGGTCGGAATAAAATGTGTTGATATCTTCCACAAAAAGTTCATTGCCCAGGTTTAGAAGCGAGGATTAGAAAAGCAAGTATAAAGAAATCGAACAGAAAACATATTAATTTATCAATTCTAAGAAACGGAAATATTTGGCCAGGCTCACCATAATCCACCCAGAATCTACAAAATATTTATGAGTTGATTATCTTAGTCAACTTAACAATAACAATTAACTATTTATCGTGATCTTTTATTTCTGTGAGTCTTATTGACTGTTTATCCTGGTTTGTGATAAAATCACATAGTCAAGCATTTAACTTTGTCGCTAAACCATGTAGCTAATTATTCTACAGAACAAAACATACACAATACCTTGTTCTGATTTCCTTTGTACTTGCCTCCGTTTCTCCCTTGCGTAACATCAAGGTTGATGGTTTGAGTCCTTCCCTTGCCATCTCAATTATGCTTTCGCATTGTTCTGCACTTGCAAAATTAGGAAAATATAAAGCGCGAGGGTACCAGCTCAAAACCTGAGGAACAAAAATCAAAGACACACTCATTTGAGAGTCAAAGCTCAAGTCAATCCTCCAATAGAATCGCATGCTTAACATTTATTCTATTCCAGTAACAACGAAATAAATTTGAGATTTCTGATCCTTCAATTACATGAACGTCTATGAAATCAAAATAGCCACGCAAATTCACCGAAAATTCCGAAATCAATGATTCAACCAACTAATTGCACTACTTCAAACAAAATAGGAATCGTAAAATGCCGCGATCATCTCAATTCTCAACCGATGAAACTCCGATTTCAACTAACCTAGCAGAACAACATTTCAGTGTAAAATTGCGAACGCTTGAAGAAAGAAATCGCGCACCTGGAAAGGAATCGATGTAATGAAATTGTCACCGGATTCTCCAGCATGCAACAATCGGTGCTCCGTCTCCTCCTCCTTGGACGATTTTTCCAGCAACATCGCCCTCGATCTCGGCATAAGCATCATTTCATGTTCAACTTCCTGCAAATCCACAGTGATCAGTTACTTGGAATATTTTACGGCAGAACAAAACAAAATCAAAGAATAACAAGCTTAAAATCTGGAAGAATATGAGAAGGAACACCTGAGAGTGATCGAAGAGAATGGAACCAAAGAATCCAGCGAGGAAGAAGAAGATGCATAGGAGGAAAACAGAAAGCAAACCTAACTTCTTCGTTCTCAAACTCCAATTTCCTTTAACGATTTTAGCTTTCATCTGGAACGTGAGGGGAGTTGTTCGATTTTATATTTACCTACTTCTAATCAAAATGGTCATTAGCTTGCTACTACAAATAAACTCCGAGTGAAACCTAACAAGTTGACTGTGAAACTTCTCTATGTGGACTCTGCCTTTTGTTGTAGCAGATTTCTGAGGGTTCATTCTGTGTGCGCCCGCTTGTTTGGACTTGCAAATCCAGTATTTGTATATATGGCAAGTCATTGCTACTATCTTCTATTTAAGCATACAAGTTTATTAACTATCGATTATTGTTTTACTTTTAAGTCAAGATGGTAATAAAAAATTAGGTTATTTAAGGCTCTGTTTGGCGCATCTCATCCGCTAGCGGATAGCGGATGGAAGTAGCGGGTGAAGAGTACACGTGTTTGGTAAGCACTAGCGTTTAGCATTTTTCGGGTAGCGTTTAGTGTTTTTTCAGATTTCAAGTAGTGTTTTTTCAAACGCTAGCGGATAGCGGATATCGTCTCACTTTTTTTTGACATTTTTACCCTTCTTATTTTTATTATATTACTTCTCCTTCCTCATGAAACACTTTGTCATCATTAAACAATTTAATCATTAATTAAATGTCATTTTATGTCATTTATTAATTTATTAATTATTGTTTTGTTTTTGAGTTACGACAGTTAAATATAATAAGTAATCAGTTTAATTTCATTTACATAAGTACGTATCACTATCTTAAATCATTCATTTACATAGGTAAAAATAGTTTATAGCAAACAAATAGATATTCCGTAATTCACTTATTTTTAATATGAAAAAAGTATTTTGGATGAGGAAGATAGTGATCTTCCAAGGTATAGTTGGAGGAGAAGAAGAGATTATTTTAAAGGGGTGGAAAAAAAGGGGGCAAAATTTCTTTAAGGTCAAATTTAGATCCATGAAAAGTGGGAAGATTTTGGAGTGAAGAGAATATTCATATGAAGGACTTAATTTATATATATATATATATATATATATATATATATATATATATAAAAGAATATTCATATGAAGGACTTAATTTATATATATGTGTGTATATGTGGTTATTGTGAAAACATGAGAACAATAAATCATAATTGTTAGATTAAAATTAATGGTTCAGATTACATCATTAATTACAATATAATCGTACGATTGTTTCCTTTGTAATTAAAGATCACCAAAGATTTTGTAATTAATGATATAATCTGAACCTTTAATTTTAATCTAACGGTTATCATTTATTGTTCTCGTGTTCTCACAATAACGAAGTGTTCTCATCCGAGTCGTCCCCATATATATATATATATATATATATCATCATTGCACAACTTTTTTTTACAATGTAAAGTAATTGCGAGACGACATGTCATAAAATTGGATTGACTTTCTATCAATTACCTTAGAAGTCACTCATACCATGAATTTTTATTAGTTGATGGTCAAATAAATTTATGTTGAATGTATAAACCAATTAAACTCTTATCTGAATTAGACTTAAATATAATTATGTTTAATGTGTCATTAAGTACTTCAAAAGAAGGCCAAAATATAGTTTTACACATCTCTCCTATTAAAATCTAGGCAAAATACCTATTCAGGTCCCTTAACTTATTTATTTGTAACGAATAGGTCCCTTAACTTCTTTTTTTAACGCGTAGGTCCCTTAACTTTTAAAAACGTAACACTGTTGTCCCTTTTAACGTTTTTTTATTAACACCGTTACAAAAACGTCTAAGTGGATGTTTGGACTGCTTATGTGGCAAATCCACCGAAGATTTAACTAAAAATTGATTTTTTATTCAAAACTAAAAACCCAAAATACCCTTTTTGTTACTATTCATCATCTTCTACCCCAAAACCTTTATCCCTCATTCATCTTCTTCATCACACCCCTTTCCTGGTTGCTGCAAATTAGGAACTTTATTCATCTTTTTCGTTTGTTTTCAACTTCTTTGTTGCTGCAAATCTCGATTGACATGATAACCCATTTTGTCAATTTTATCTCAATTAGACAGTTTCGTTTGCTTAATGCATCGTTAAACTCCATTTTGACAACACCAATAGTTGAAACGAAATTGCAGAAATAAAATGAAGAGGAAACAAATCTGTAAAAATCTGAAATGAAATTGAAACAAATCTGAAGCAAATCTAAATGAATATGTTGCAGCAAATCCAAATGACTCTGAAACGAAATTGAAGAGTTGGGAAGGAGATTTATGAAACCAACACAAATCTGAAAACAAGACCCAACAATAAAATGAATTTGAAACAAAATTAAGGAGTGACGGAGGAGTTTTATGAAATCAAAACAAACCTGAAAACTAGACTTAATAGTAAAACAAATCAGAAACAAAATTAAGGAGTGAAGAAGGAGATTTATGAAATAAAACTGAATCGGAAACAAACGAAGAAGATGAATGAGAGGGGATTGGGGAAGATGAGACGAGGGATAAAAGTTTTGGGGCAGAAGATGGTGAATAGTAACAGAAGGGTATTTTGGGTTTTTTAGTTTTGAATAAAAAATTAATTTTAATTAAAATCTTAGGTGGATTTGCCACGTAATCAGTCCAAACAGCCACTTAGACGTTTTTGTAACGGTGTTAATAAAAAAACGTTAAAAGGGACAACAGTGTTACGTTTTTAAAAGTTAAGGGACCTACGCGTTAAAAAAAGAAGTTAAAGGACCTATCCGTTACAAATAAATAAGTTAAGGGACCTGAAGAGGTATTTTGCCTAAAATCTATTAAAAGCTGTCTTCTCTAGTTGTCAAATAAAACACACAACATATTTAAAATATCCTCACCTCTTTCCCTCCTTTTCTCACTGTCAAATCAAACACAAACATATTTAAAATATCTCCATATCTTTTCCTCCCTTTATGTTTCCTTGTAGTTTAGACCCTTTGGTCTTGTTCGTGAGATAGTCGGTTGAACTTGTTGCCTAGCTTGTGTAGATGGTCTTTTTGATACTTGTCGTGCATAGAGTTTTTATATTCTCTTGTCATACTCAAGTCATATAGGTGTGGTTGGTTGTTGCTGTTTTCGAATCACACTATAATGCATAGGTTAATTATTTATATTATTTATTATTTTTAAATAACTAATCCATGTGTTATGTTGTGATTGAAAAATAGCATCAAATAGACCTATAGATCCACACATAAGTTTTCTCTATTTTTTAAACGTTGAGATTATAAATATCTAAAGTTTGTGGTGAACAATGACAAGTTTGTGGAGTTCACACTTGAGGTGCTAGATTAGTTGTAAGAGCTTAGCATTGTATCCTCATTAGTGCCACTTTGATTAATGAAATGTCCCCCTTCTCTAAAAATTTTTTTAAAAAGTTTGTGGAATTCTTACACGGACACTCTCTTTGCCCACATGGCAAATCATCGCATTGGTGCTCAGGTATTCTATCATTAATACAATTTTCTATGGTTTGCTATTACTACCTTCGTCCCATTTTATAAGTTGTTTTAGCGCAATTGATTTGTCTCAAATTAATTGTTGTTTCACTTTCAAGAAAGCATCTAATATGTTTTCCACTAGTGCCCTTACTAATTGTTACAACTTTTTGCATTTAATAAATGTTTCACATTTATCTATATATTACTAATCGTTACAACTTTTTGCATTTAATAAATGTTTCACATTTATCTATGTAGAGAGATAAAGGGTTAAGTGGTAATTTAATCAACATTTTTTATAAAATCTAGACTACCAATCATTTTGCTTATTAAGTGTGTAAAAACCTAAAACTACATATAAAATGGGACAGAGGTAGTATCATGCTTAGGTCAATATTTTCATTAAAAACTATACCTTGTTAGAATAGTGATTAATCATTTAATCAGGAGCAATATGTGTTTAAGGTTTTACGTTAAATATTGACTGAATCATGTATTATAACCCAACTACTAGATTGATTTCACTTGGGATTTTTTTTTGTACCCCCACCATTTCAGCCTATACTCTCACAAAAAAGTGAAATCTGAAAATACCCCTCCACTATTGAGTCAAACAGATTTACCTAATAAAAGATAAATCTGTTTTTGGTTTTTTTTTCCTAAAACAGATTTATCTGGGGAAAAAACCAAAAACAGATTTATCTTTTATTAGGTAAATTCGTTTTTGTTATTTTTAAAAGCGGATTTACCTCAGGTGGGGGTTAAATCTGTTTTTGTAATTTTTAAAACCAGATTTACCTATTTATTATTAGATTTATCTTTTACCTATTTCTTATTAGATAAATTCGAGCGAATTTTTTAAGTGTGAGGTATTTTAGGTTTATCAAATTATGTGGGGGTATAGGATAAATGGTGGGGGTAAAAAAAAATCCCATTTTCACTTATGTTTAATAATGGTTGTGGCCTTTGGGCCTGCATGAAGGGAATATTACCCCTGTGACAAAAAAAAGTTAAGATGGACTTTTTTCAACAGCTCATATGGAGAATAAGAGATAAATTGCTATGATGAAAATTGTTCCTCCTTCTAAATGTGATGTAATATACTACTATTATTACTTTCTTTTTACTAGTATTTTTTCTGTCAAACAATCACTCCGTTAACTTCATGACCAAAAAAAGACTCTATTAACTTCATTAGCACTTAGCAGCTACCGTCCGTGGCTGGTTCCTAGCTCTCTACTCCCTCCGTCCCAGATTACATGTCGTTTAAGGTTCTGGTACAAGAACTAAGAAAAGTAGTTAATTTTCTATAGAAAAGAGAGATTGTGAGTAAATTTACCAAATTGTCCTTCATTAATGACATTGGAAACATAAAAAGTAGAATTGTAAGAAGAGATATATTAAATAATGAAGGGTATGACTGAAAAAGAAAATTGATGTTGCATTGGTATTCTAGAAAGTCATGTATTGTAAGACAAATTTTTTTGACTAGAAAGTCATATAATACGAGAGGGAAGGAGTAGTTAGTATTACAACAGAAAAAAAATGTTAAATCTATTTCTGAAGTGATGAAAAAAAAACAATTAAAAATTGAATAGCTACTACCTACTAGGTAACTACTACTTTACTTTGGACGAATTACACGAGTGATATTATGCAAGTGGGATTTGCTGTTTCTGTTGCTTCCTAATTGATCATGCTCGCTCCCACTGCGAGCAAGCAACAGGAACATATTAAAATTGCGTGGAAAGAAACAACCACCACGTTGCTCAAGCAACACTTCCAATCGCATCTCTATACCACAAATTATAAAGTGAACAAAATATGTTTGTTTCGGATAATCTAAGTCCTAAGACACTTAAGTGCATCAAATGGACGGTGTGTAAGAAGCCCACGTGGACGAGAAGCTTGTCCACATAATATTGAAGAGGCAGAGCAAGGTTGTGGGGTCTCTCTCTATCGATCCTCTATGAAAAATCTGGAAAATACTTAAACGTGATTTACTTGTGCTCCTCCACGTAAATAATTTATGTGGTATTGGCAAGAATTATTATTTAGTGAGCTTAATATTATCTCCTTCCTCCCTCTTCTGTTCCTCTTCCAAGTTAAGAATTGAACCGGGGTTTAAAACCACAACACAACCCTGCTGCTTTGGTTATGCTAAATTCAACAAGTAGAAATGATTAGACTAAATTTCCACTGCTCTCTAGTTCCAAATGCAAGACAAGCCAGACCAGACAGCAGCTATGGCTCAATGATGATCCAAAATCTCAGAGCTTCAAAATTTTCTCAACGGGTTTCCATCAAGGTTAAGGCCATAAAAGGTGAGATGAACGGAGAAACAAGCGGATCTTCAGGAAGTAGTTGGGACCCTGGGTTGGAAATTGAAGTCCCTTTTGAGCAGAGGCCGGTATGTGTAGACAAGTAGACAATTTCACAATTGTGGTAATAATTGTTTTATTTGGGTGATCTTTGAGATGAATATGATATTGCATGGTGTAATAGGATAAAGATTATTTCGGGTGAAATGAGTGAGATATAAAGGAAAGAGAGACTGGAGAGAAAAGATACGGTAAAAAAAGACAAAAAGAGAAGGGGGTGAAAGAAAACATGAGATAAAAAACAGAGCTCGAGAAAATCAAGATAGTGTAATATTAGTGTATGAATTTCATAGCTGAACTTAGTAGTAGCCATCAAAAGCATCATGCCAGCTAGTGAGTTACATATTCCTGCATACACATACAAACTGGAAGGATTCATGAGAAGGGGTCAATATGATTTATTAGTTATCAGGATTATTACTCTAAAATTCTTATTTTTTTTTTCACTTTATGCTAAATAGGTAAATGAGTACTCATCTTTGAAGGATGGAATCCTGTATTCATGGGGTGAACTGGGTCCAGGGTCGTTCTTCCTTCGCCTTGGAGGTCTCTGGTTGGCAGTATTCACAGTTCTTGGAGCGCCAATTGCAGCTGCAAGCTTTAACCCTTCCAGGGTAAGTATGAAGTTAAAAGTATATGTGCATAACTATTGACATACACAAAAATACTGCGAGCTGTAAACAGTGACACTAACACAAACATAGCATTTATAATGTTCTTCTGCCTGCGTTAATGTTCACAACCTTGCACAGGAGCCTCTGAGATTTATACTAGCTGCTGGAACAGGAACACTCTTCATTGTGTCTTTGATTGTCTTGAGGATTTACCTGGTGCGTTCTAACGCTGTTTTTCCTCTTCACATCATAATCATTTCATTGCTGGGGACCATGGGGTGAGTAAGGCAGACAAATCTAAACAAACTTATCCTGGTGTACTAAACACGAATTCAAAATCGAATTGCATTTGTAGAACAAGGATAGGAAGTTTTACTCTGGAAACTCCCTTTTGTAGTCACACATGCTCTTTATGTTGTTGCCAGAATACAGTATGATGATATGTTACTCAACTGAATGTAACCTATTCATTGTTCACAGTAACTGTCTATACCTGATATTATTAAATGCTGAGCTATGGTTGCCCTGCACACTTAAATATTTATGTGGTTAAGATAATTGAATGACAATGCAGGGGTGGAGTTACGTTGGCGATAGACTCCTGTCAGCAGTCATTCCTTATGAAGAAAGTGGATGGTACGACGGACAAATGTGGGTCAAGCCGCCCGAGGTTAGCCCCTTGCACATTCCTCATTTATCTAAGTGAAACAGAACAGAAGTCCCTCTGAGAACTTAACTGCCATAAAACCATATTCAAGGCGGTAAATTTAGAAGAGCATAATGTACATACATTGCAATTAACTTCCATAAAACCATATTTAAGGCGGTATATTTAGTGGACCATAATGTACATACATTGCAATTGACTAACTTTTAGCTCCGTCAACAGCGGGAAATTTGACAATAAAATATGGGTTTGATAAATAGTAGAGTAGGCAGTTTTACATGTTGCTTGCTAGTTGGGACTAGGAACTTGGACAGAATCAACTACTGGCCTTTTTAGCCTAAGACAACAAGGTAATTGGTAAAAGGCTAAATTGGGATCGATCAGATGAAAAAGCCTAAAGGCGAAAAGATAACAGGCTAGCCACTTTTATTTCCTTCCAAACTGAAAGAGATATTTTGACTCTAAGCAACAAGCAGTCTATTCAAAATTAGTGAATATGAAGCATATGAAGCAAAGTGTAGTTGAAATCTGCCAGCAACATATAACTATTTAAACCAACCTGGGGTTGGGAGATTCTTACATTCACCCGATTGGGAGGCAGCACAACCCTCACGTCCCGTTACTGACTCGAGGATTAGTCTTGCACTCAAAAGGGCCTTAGCCGTGGGGAAACCCTGGAGTGCCTGCTGGGAGTGAAAACCCCTAATTACGGCGGGTTTACAATATATATATATATATATATATATATATATATATATATATATATATATATATAACTAATAAAAGAACCAACAACATTCTTAGTTTCTCCCATTTCGGGCACTATAACTGAAATCTTAGTTTTCTTTGCAGATTCTAGCTCGTGATAGATTGTTGGGCTCTTACAAGGTATTTGATATACTAAGTATAACAGCATTGCATTAACTCATTATGTAGAAAATTTAGGATGCAGGATAGAAGAGTATATGCCAAAAAAGTTATTCTTGCAGCATGATTCACAATTTCACATACATTCCATGTCTTCAGGTTAAACCAGTTGTTAAACTGCTGAAGCAAACTCTAGTTGCAACTGGAGCATTACTGGTTACAGGAGTTATGCTATTTATCTTTGCTACACCAGTGGAGAATTTTCTTCATTCCACCTTTGCTACAGAAGAAAACAAATCAACTGCCCAAGTTCCTAAGGACAACAGGTTCAACCTAAGGTAGGGAAAGACAGAGATCCTGTAATATCTTCCAGCATATTTCCACCATGTCATTAAATTTTTTTAATGTATATTGTAGAAAGGAGGAGTTGCTTAAATTGCCTGTAGAGGTGATAGCTGATGATGATCTAGCAGCAGCTGCTGCTGAGGCTGCCGATGGAAGACCCGTCTACTGTAGGGATAGGTTTTATCGAGCATTAGCCGGAGGCCAGTACTGCAAATGGGAGGATCTGCTCAAGTAAAGGACAAAAAGAATCAATCTCATTTAGTAAAAGCAGTCTATGATTTGTGACAACTCTATGGCCAAAGCCTTATTCTATTAGTTAAGGAAACCATTCAATGCAGTCAAAGCAAACAAAAAACGCCCGAAATAGATAGTGAAGAAACATAACTAAAGATCATAACAAGCAGTAACGACACCATATTACGTCAACAAAAAAAGACATAAATATACAGACAAATATACAAGTAAACATATGCAATGCAAGTTCACATGCGTGTTAGGATACAAGTCTGTGCAAGGAAAGATTATATTTAAATACCGTGAGTTATAGGGTAAATTGCACGACATTGTTCAGCTCTGACCGTTCCTGTAAAGTGATGTAATTCTTTGCGCAGTGACACAACTAGCTTCCATAATACTGGCCAAAATAAAGAATTTTGTTTCAATTTTATTCTCCATAAATAGAAACCCATAAATGTACATCCACGATAAAGATTCCGGTTGCATAACAACTCTGAGACAATATAGAGTACATTTTTGACAAAAACAAATTAAGCTCAGCCATCGCTCCATGGCATTGATTCCTTGAATATTATGGCAGCACCAACAGCCAGTCCTTGACAGTGTGAGTTCAGTATTTGGCCAACATATTACAGTACCAAGTTGATCAAAAGTTGAATTTTCGCCAACCAAGTAGATAAAAGTGAGGCCTCTTGCGAGTTTTCTATATAGTACAGAGCATCCCTCCCAAGTCCCAAGAGTCATTGTGCATTGTAAATGGACGGGAATTCTTCTACAATCACAAAAATAGAGAATGGTAAGAAAAATCTGTTGATCTCTCCAAAATGGGTGAGCAATGACAAAAAGATCACTGACTATCATAAGCCCAATAGATACACTACCTATTGAGCTAGTTTCCTGCACCACTGAAGAAATCGAAACATATGTGCTCCAACAGCATTCCTAAATGTTTTCTTGCTTGTTTTGGCATATTCAAGATCAAGTGTTCGATATGCAAGGGCAAACAGATACATTGCTGGATGAAGTCTTCTGCAGATTGTAAAACAGACAGTCAGTATACTCAACGAACAAGTGCTTGGGTTGGTTCGTTGGGACATAAATATTCATTAGTTTCTACCACTTGTAAATGTCTATAATGAAAAGTGTATGAAGTGCAGTTGTGGGCAGTTCAATAAGCCAAAATACATGTCAAAAAGGCTTCAATATTTTTAGGAAAATAAAATAAAATACTGACTAAATGCAAATTTTCGTTTCTCTGAAAATTAGGATTTCTTCAAGATCCATAGTATTATTTATACATCATTCTATAATGATCATTTGATGACATACATTTTTAAAAGAAAAACTTCTGCTGGTTCCATTTAGTACATAAAGTTAAAAGAAGACAAGAAATATAACTTCGTAAGTACTTAACTTGTCGGCTTGCTCACTATAATCCAGACCATCCCAGAACCTTTGTGATGGCACAGTACGACCCTTCTTATCTTTGCCATATGTTTCAACATACCAACCTCCTATGTCATGGATGCCGCAACGAGGCTCAAATAGCCAAAATCTGTATAACCAAGGGGTTAGTATCATAAAAAGTGCATATTAACTTGAGAATACAGCAAACTTTACTTTTACAGGTATTAGTGCTATATAGTATAGAGAGGTGAGTTTCGGGGGAAGAAATCTACAAAGTTACCCAATCATTTCATGGTTCTATCATCTGAGAAGGTAAGGAAAACCAGTTCGATATAATTGAAAGTTGAAAATGACAAATAAATTAATCCAATGACTAAATTGTTTAAAGCTTTAATAGTACCTCTTGTAGTCAACAAAATCAGCACTTGGAAAACAAACCAGCAAACATTGAATGAGAGCATTGGCATACATAATAATAAGATCACAATATGTTCTAACAAGGAAAGAGACTACGGTATCTTCACTTTTTTTACTAGGAAAGATTGTGATGTAAAAAAAGACGACATGAGGTCCTATCAATGCATGAATACCAAATATATTGTTGCGCTAACTCAAACATCAGTAATAGAGAGATGCCAAAGATTTACTTGCTTGGTGGTAAACATGCTCTAGTGCATCTACACTCACAAACTGAAACTTCCTCACCAGCATGATACCAGTGCATATGCTTCACCTGAAAAATTTTCATGAATGACATTACAATTACAAGAATCTAGCTTTACCAAGTTACCCATTATACTGAATTTCTAGCAAGATTCTGAAACCCATACCACGTTTCTTTTTATACTTAAGAATACAAAAAAAAGTTAGCAAAGGAAAACCCCCTTTTGAGCATAAAACCATTCATACCAAGGGAAGGCAAATTTACAAACCAGTAATGTTCTATGTTTCATAATCACATGGGTCTTTTCACCACTGCTGTTGTAGACATGACAACATCCTTCATCTGGACTGCTCCCAAGTCCGGATATGGTTCCCAAATGAATTTTGCCTCCAACTGTGCTATTCACAAAGTAATTTCTTGAAAAGCCACTGCTGATATGTCTGGGATCTTCGTCTGAATTAAGGAACACACGAATGTGGTCTTCGGCATCTTCCTTTTGTGTTGCACCAGAACAGTATCTAGGCAGGACCCTAGATGCTGTAGCAACTAGTCTTCCAGAGACATGCAACTCTAGATCTCTATACGGATCTGATACATTACTTGAAAAACTGTGACCTTGTTGACTTCCAAAATCAGTTGGCTTTTCTGCATTCCTTTGGATGTTCACATCCATCATAGACTGACAAAGGCCTGAATGGAAGGACCTAAACCAAGTTAACTTTTCATTATTGGTAGATGATATCTCTGGAATCTTATTGATTAAGCAAACCATCCCAAAAAGATCACGGCCAGAAACCAAGTGCAAAACCTCGGGAGTTTCATTAGAGGACCTCTCCTCAGCCTCAAAACAATCAGGAAGAACATCCATGGGGATAGAGTCAATTTCAGGACCATAGTATGCTGCGTGAATAGCAGAATAAAAATCTCTCTCGAGTACATCAAAATAGCCTGTTCCAACCACCACCTTCTTCTCTGACAAAATATCATTTATTGCTAATCTGTACCACTTTAACCATTCAACAACTTCCATCTCCTTGAATGTAGTAGCCTGTGATTCGTAGATGTGTAATTTTGAACCCTGTCCGGAATGCTTTTGCATGAGCTTTTTCTGAGACAACAGGTACATGTCATAGTGGGCTCTCCTCTGAGAGTCTGAAAGAATCTGCAACAGATCATGGATTATTCCGTTAATTCAATATTCCCTGAAAGACAAAGAAAAACGTCATTCTAGTTACCCACACAAACTCCATATCATGATCTGCAAGATTTCCAGCAGTTAAACTCACAGTATGTGGTTATCTTGCTACTAGGATGAAAACACCATGCTCACTAAATATGTATAAGACCATGTACGACATATCAAAAATCGAAAAATTTCCACATATAGTCCTTTGTCTCACTGCTAACTTGACTCACGTTTCATCCAACCATCAATGCAGGGCAAGGTGAACACCAGAATGGCAGAAGCAAATTCATGAAAAGGATGCCATGCATTCAAACTTAGCATTACAAATAATCAAAGATCAAACAGAGCCATTAAGCAACTTACTATCTGGTTTTTCATTTGATTGAACAATTGGATGCCAAAGAATCAAATATCTTTCAGGGTCAAGGCCAATTGACTGCTTTTTAGACAATTGATACTAAGTTTCAGGGGAGTTTCTTCCAACTCATTGTTCCAATTTGACAATTTTTCTGTGATTAATAACTAACTAAACACATTACCCAACGGAGTAACATTAACAATAATCAACTTCGATATAAATCAATTGCACTCGGTATACTCAAGGAAAACCAAGTATTCATTCCTCTAAACATAATTTTAGAGGCATTCTTAATTATACTCACGGAAATTCATATTTAACCTATCTCAAAAAATTCGCTGGAACTAAAATTACCGCCACACCTCTGATAGCCGCCAATAATAATCATCATAAAACTGAGCATGATTTACACGAACCTCATAGGCGGCAAGGATTTGAACAAATCGTCGAGATTCAGTGGAATCGCTCCTTGACTCAGCGAGGTCCGGGTGAGTTTCTTTGGCCAATTTGTGAAACGAGGCTTTGATCTCAGCAAATGAACTGGTTTCCGATACTCCTAAGAGCTCATACGCGTTCTCTACAGGATAATCTGTCCAAGCTTGTTCAGAGGCGCTACTGAAACCGTGTTTTCTGCAATCCCGGCACGTAAATACGATAACGTGGCGCGATGAAATTTTGTTGTTGTTTAGTATAATCGATATTGAAGAAATTAGCCTCTGATTATTAATTCCGACGACTGTGCTATATCCGGCACCAGCGAGATAAAACATAGTTTTCTCTTTTTTTAAAAAAAAAGGGAATGCAAAATTGCAGAACCTCCGCACAAGAACAGCTCCGGTGGAGTTTGGATGTATACCTGTTAAGCTATCTCAATTCTGCACAAAAAGTGTGGACAGTGAATATAAAATCCTTTTCCTTTCTTTTTTTTTTTTCTTCCCTTTTTCTTTAAAGGGGTTCCATATTCCTTATTTTTACCAAGGAGTTACAATTTTTACTATAAAGTAACTTTAGTATAATATTGTTAAGGGTAGATAAGTCAACTAAGCTGAATAAGATGTACCTAAACCAAAGCATCATACTGTTAAGAGTCCCACATCGGAAATAATATGACCTGAAAAAGAGTTTATAAGGGAGAGGCATCCCTCACCTTACAAGCCGGTTTTTCGGGTTGAGTTAGGCCCAAACCACACTCTAAGATAGTATCAGAGCCAACCCAAGATCCGTTGGGCCACCCACTATCGGGTCACGCTCCAGTTGTCTAGTCTTGGGCGTGAGGGGGGTGTTAAGAGTCTCACATCGGATGTGATATGGCCTGAAAAAGAGTTTATAAGTGGGAGGCATCCCTCACTCTACAGGCCGGTTTTGTGGGCTCTCCAAGATCCGTTGGGCCACCCGCTATCGGGACACTCGAGTCACGCTTCAGTTGGGTTTTATGGGGTTGAGTTAAGCCTACAGTTGGAAATCGTTGTTGTTTACAACCAATATTTGGCTACAATTTCACCCTAAAAAAATATTGGAATTTGCCCATTGTTATTAGGTATGTGTTTGCTGGTGTTTTTAGCAAACAATCACTAGTTTTATTAGAAGGTTTGTGAGATCAAACTAGAAAAATCTCAAAGCAATTGCCTTTGAATTGCTCATGGTTTTTGTTGAAGAAAACGTAGAAAAGGGGACGATTTGCAAATGATTAACAGAATTGAAAAGAAAAGAAGCAGTAAATGGTGCAGGAATTGTAAAGAAAAGAAAAAACAAATTGCATTGAATCATAAAAATGGTACACGATCACGTACAGCGATTCTTCCACTCGTTTTTCGCTCTGGCTTGGAAGTTAGAGTTTCAGGAATCAGGTGTGTATTGTGATTTGCGACCTCTGTTTCTTCTCAGAAACAGTTATTTATACAAAGGAAAAGAGGGGGAAATTTAAATTAAGTAACTGCCTAACAATTTGAAAATAAGTAACTGCTCCTACTTTCGACCAAGTAACTGCTCCTACTTTCGACCAAAACCGCTCTATCACGCTTCGACCAACTGCTAGTCTTCAAAGCATAACTGCCCTGATTTCTGTCTGTCGAAAGCCTGTGTCGATTTTCCTCTCTCTTGCTTTTGCTTCCCTGGAAACTTGTCGAGCTTACCTTGCGCATGACCATTTTCTTTGTCGAAATAATATGGTCTTTGTGAAATAAATATAAGTCAGGCCATGTTGACCATCTTTAATGAAGCCTGTCGAAATTACAGGCTAACAAATTGCCCCCCAAAAATGTCTTTTTCGACTGAACTTGAGGATTAAGAAGAGAAAGACATTTTTGAATTCACCATCGAAATATAATGAAATTTCTTCCATTTTATTCTTGAGCAATTTTTATTCTGTGCTTTCGACAATGTTTTGGCAACTTAAATGCCATGTTTTTACGCTTTCTTTATATTTATTCCAGCGTTATTTTAACTTCTTGCAACGTTGGCTTATACTTTTTCAAGTATTTGCCATTTATACGCAAAATTCTTTCATCAGCGCCGATCTCTTCGACCTCATATGCGCCGTTTGAATAAACTTGTAAAATTTTAAATGGTCCTTCCCAACTTGGGGACCATTTACCAAAGACTCTATCTTTTTTATCCATAGGCAATAGGACCTTCCACACTAGATCACCTGAATTAAAGGCTTTAAACTTAACCTTTTTGTTATAAGTTTTAGCTACCCTCTCTTTCTGTCGAATAAGCGTATCTAAAGCTAATAACCTTTCTTCGTCTAAATCAACCAATTCATCAAGCATCATATTCCAATAATAATCAGAGGGAATCTCCCACTGTCTTTGAATTCTTGTTGATTGTAGACAAATTTCAACAGGCAACACTGCATCGTGTCCAAATGTTAGCCTATAAGGAGTAGTGTTGATAGATTCTTTGGGTGAATTTCGACAAGCCCATAATGCTTGATCAAGGGTATTATGCCAATTTTTGGTTTCTGCCCAACATGTTTTTTAATCAAATTAATAATGACTTTATTGGCAGCTTCTACTTGACCATTGGCTTGCGCATAATATGGTGTCGAAGTTAATAACTTAAAACCAATTTCAGAAGCAAATTCTACCATTTTTTTACCAGTGAAAACTGATCCCTGATCTGTAGTAATGGTTTCTGGAATTCCAAATCTATAAATGATATGATTTTGAATAAACCTTATCACTGCTTCTTGATCAACATTGGCTAAAGGTATAGCTTCAACCCATTTGGTGAAGTAATCAATTCCCACAAGGATATATCTATGGCCCTTCGACGAAGTTGGCTTTATCTCTCCAATCACATCTAGAGCCCAACCTCTAAATGGCCAAGGTTTGACTATGGCATGCAATTCATTTGCAGGTACATGTTGTATCCCAGCATGCTTTTGACACTCTTGGCATCCCTTAGCAAACTCTATGCAATCTTTCAGCATAGTTGGCCAATACATTCCTTCTCGAAATAATAACCACTTCATTTTGTGGCCTACTTGGTGTGAACCACATGCTCCACTATGTGTATCAGAGACTGCTAAATATGCCTCATTTTCACTAAGACATTTTAATAGTACTCCTTCAGGAGTCTTTTTAAACAATTCGTTTCCAATTATCACATAGCTCAAAGCTCTGTATTTTACCTTTTTATTGGTATTTCTTGTGGGATTTTGCAAATATTCCGCAATAGGCCTTCGCCAATCATTATTGGTCATATTGTCAAGAGCAAAAATTTCTGCTAAGTCAAAGTCACCAAACAATTGACGTTTTCCGACAACGACTAGTTCCTCGTTTGCGTTTGTTGCGCCCCCAACTTTTGGTGTTGACAATAGTGACGAAGAATAGTCATTAGAAATGATTTTATCTTTTATTTCGATTAACTCTTCCAGGCTTTGTTTTGAAACTTTATAGCCTGAAGCAATTTGTGCCAATTCATTTGCCACTTGATTATCAATTCGTGGTAAATGTTCTAAGTGAACAGACTCAAATCTTTTTAACAAAGCATTGGCAACAACAAAGTATCTGATAAGGTGCTCTTTAATGCATTTGTACTCTCTTGTCAATTGTTTGACAACCAACTCAGAGTCACCTTTTATTTCGACATGACTTGCCCCCAGCTCAAGTAAAATTTCAAGGCCTACTATTAAAGCCTCATATTCAGCTTCATTATTGGAGCAAACATCTCGAATTTTAAACTTATACTTCGTTGGAATGTTAGTAGGAGATATTATTAAAATACCAATCCCAGCTCCATGTTTATGGCTTGAACCATCAAAGTACAACCTCCAAGGATATACGTCTACAAAACTTAATGCTTCTTCGACAACAGAATGGTCTACTATGAAATCAGCAACCACTTGTCCTTTAATTGATTTTAGAGGTTGATAAGTTAAGTTGTATTCTGACAAAGCCAAAGCCCATTTACCAATTCGGCTATGCATTATTGGTTTCGACAGCATATGCTTAATAACATCAAAATGCGAATAAACAGAAACATCAGCTGGTTTTATATATTGCTTTAACTTTGTACACGAGAAATACAAACAAAGGCACAACTTCTCTATAGGAGTGTACCTCGTTTCGGCATCATTTAAGACCCTACTGAGGTAATAAATGGCTCTTTCGACACCACTATCATCCTCTTGTGCTAACATGCTACCTATTGTTCTATCAGAAGCTGCTATATACAATTTGAGCACTTTGTGTTTAATAACAGGCAACAAAATTGGTGGTTTGGTCAAATAAGACTTGATTTCATCAAAGGCTGCTTGATGCATTGGTTCCCATTTGAATTCTTCTTCCTTCTTCAGTCTTAACAATGGCGAAAAAACTTGTGTTTTGCCACTTAAATTTGATATAAATCTTCGAAGGAAATTGATTTTCCCCAGCAACGACTGAAGCTCTTTTTTGGTCGAAGGGGCCTTCGTTTCCATAATTGCCTTAGTCTTATTTTGATTGATTTCAATGCCTTTTTTGTGCACTATAAAACCCAAGAAATCACCTGCACGCACACAAAAGGCACATTTTAATGGATTAAATTTCAATCCATATTTCCTCATTCTTTCAAAAGAACGGCGAAGATGGTCTAAATGACCACTTTCTGAGGAAGATTTAACCACCACATCATCTATGTATACTTGCATAAAATCATCAATAAAATCATGAAACATAGAATTCATGGCCCTCTGATATGTAGCACCAGCATTCTTTAAGCCAAAGGGCATTACTACCCATTCATAAACACCCAATGCCCCTGGACATCTAAAAGCAGTTTTCGACACATCCTCTTCAGCAATGAAGATTTGATTATACCCAGAATAACCATCGAGCATACTAAGATAATCAAATCCTGCTGCTGAATCTATTAGCATTTCTGCCACAGGCATTGCGTATTCATCCTTGGGAGATGCATTATTTAAATCCCTAAAATCTATGCAAACTCTAAGAGTCCCATTTTTCTTTATTACAGGAACTATATTGGCTAACCATTCGACATACCTGGCAGTTCTGATGAATTTGTTTCTGAATAGCCTTTCGATTTCCTCTTTGATCTTAGCCAACACTTGAGGAGCAAATCTTCTTGGCACTTGCTTCACTGGTTTCTTCCCTGGTTGAATTGGTAATTGCATTTCCACTACTTCTCGACTTAACCCAGGCATCTCGTCGTAATCCCAAGCAAAGCAGTCTTTGAACTCCCTTAGCAATGTAATGACTTGGGTTTTTAGAGAAGCATCAATATTTGCACTAATATAAGTTGGCCGTTTTATTGAGCCATTTCCCAAATCAACCTCTTCTAACGGGTCTTGAGCTTGCATATGCTTTGTCAAATCTCTAGGATCCTTTTCAAAACCTAATGGATCATTATCATAGATACAGTCAAGTCTTTCATCTATGACTATGCCATTTTCTTCATGTAACTCACTGGCTTCAACAGCCATTGTTTGTTGAATAATTTCGGCCTCCATAGCCGCTTTAAACTTGTTTTCGGCCATATAAGCCGTAATCTTGTCCCATGCATTGGGCACTGACATAAGAACACTTTCAAGAACCAGTGTTCCACCCCGTTGGTCGAAAAACACCATCAGGATAGACACTATCATCTCCCATTATTTCTCTTTCCCAAACAAAACCATAATTTGGGTCAAGATGAACTGAGGCAAAAACATTATCCGCAGGAACATATGCCTCATTAGAAGATGAACATGGCGCAATCTTTGCCATTTGTTTCTCAAAGTTTTCCTTGGTAACTTGGTTCACATCAGCACGGAAGTAGCTCTGATCGGCTTCAACATACTCTACCAAACCATCTTCCTTCCACATTACTAAACGTTGATGCAAAGTTGAAAGGACAGCACCAACTCCATGGATCCACTCTCTACCAAGGAGTAAATTAAAATTCGCTTTAGAGGCTATCACTAAAAACAATGTAGTCCTCTTTATGGAACCAACGATTAAGTCCACCTCAATGGCCCCCAAAGAATGGCCAGTTTTGCCTTCATAGTTGCTTAAGACAATGTTATGTGGCCTGAGGTCAGTATCGAACTTACCAATCTTCTTCAAAAGACCATGTGGCATTAAATTCACTGCAGCTCCACCATCCACTAACACTTTATTAATTCCAACACCATTGACTTTGGCTTGGACATACAGGGGTTTCAAGTGGTTTTGCATACTCATATCTGGCTTCTCGAAGGTAGCCATTTGGTCTTCGACACAACCATTGTTCATCACATAGTAACACATTGGCTTATGATGAGCCATATCCTCTGTAAAATCCTCTTCAACGTCATTTGGTACTGTGATAACATCGTACTCAAGAGGCAGTATTGATACCACATTGCAAACAACATCGAAATCATCTTCAGAATCATTAAAATCGGACTCCAGGTCTTCATCCATGTCGAAATCAGCATTTCTTTCTTTCACTGTTGACAATGGAGGAAATATTCTTTCAAGAGCAGGCCTTCTTGGCTTTTCTGTTACCACAGCCTTGCCTTTGGCCTTATTCGCTGCACACACATGACTAGCAACATCAGCATTCCTCTTTGTGGCAACTTCAGCTTTGTGAACCTCACTCTTCGCCACTATCATGCTGCGTGGAACTTGATTATTAGCCAAATGACTTGGAACCTGGTTAATGTCAAAGTGTGCCTTCTTCTTCTGTTGTCTTTGGTAACGACGCCACTGTGTTCTAGTCATAGGGTTCTTACCCTTATAGTTATTCTTATAATTAAACTTAACAGCATCGGTACCTGGCTTGACAGCTTTAGCACGTTGATTATTGGACACCCACGCTTCAACAGGAGCACTAGCACTTGGGACAAAGGATTTACCTGTTGACAGCTTCAAATACCCTTTTGCTGAGGACTTCTCCTTAGCAAATTGTCGTTTACTTGTTGAAGGCTTTGCTGACACATTAGCCTCATAGCCAGGAAGATCTCCTTTTGCAAAGTCAAATTTTGGCCTGTTATCAAGCCATTTTCTTTTGCATTGTTGTTGATCCTGATAACCTTCGACAGCTTTAGCTGCTTCTTTATCGAAGACAGCACTGCACCTTGGGCAAAGCATAACTTCAAAATTATTCCACTTACACCGATTGAGGAAATCTATCAATTCTTCCTCAGCCTTTGGATACACAGCGTGTATCTTCCCATCATATTCTTTTAGGGTCACCTCCTGTTTCTTACCTTCAGCATACATAAAACCTTTTAATTTTTCGGTGGCAGTCTTGACACACTTAGGAGGGTCCGCCATTTGAGCATCCACCATGCCTACATCAGCTTCAACAGGTTCAGAGTACATAGCTTCAGCCTTAGGCAATGGATCAACATCAATCTGCATAGGAGCTTTCATTTTCTTATCAGCAAATTTGAGTCTTCCTTCGTCAACTGCTTTTTGCACAATATCCCTGAAGAGCACACAACGGTCAGTGTTATGTCCCAAAAAATTATGGAACTTACAATAACCCTTTTTCTTTCTTTGGTCAAGAGTTGGTATTTTAAGGCCTTTAGGCACTAATATTTGACCATCAGTTACTAAAAGATCAAAAATTTCATCACATTTAGTAACATCAAAAGTATAAGTCTTAGGCATAAATCTATCATTCTTAGGCTCTACAGGGTTATTCCCATTCGCAGGCCTTAATAATTTACAGGTATAAGGAGGACCAGGCTTAAGTTCAGCCACGTCTATCTCCTCTTCTTCGACATTACTATATGTAACGTCAAATTCTTCTTCGACATATGCCACTTTTTCTTTTTTATGATACCTATTCGACCTAGATTTTTCCTCTCTAAGCCTTTCAACTTGTCGAACTCTATCAGCCAAATGAGCCATATCTCGCAAATGAGATGTGTCTAATTTCTTTCTAATTGAGTAATCAAGGCCACCAGCAGCCATTTCGACGAGCTCATGTTCAGGGACTTGTGTGAAGCAACGAGATTTCAACAGCCTAAATCTGTTTAAGTAATCATCAATAGTTTCAGGCATTTTGCGCCGAACACTAGCCAATTCTTTAAGACTAATTTTCGACTGGCCCATGTAAAACTGTGCATGGAATGCCTTTTCTAATTGTCCCCATGTGAACATAGAACCAGGGGGTAAGGTCGTGAACCAAGTAAAAGCATTTTTAGTTAGAGAATTTGGAAAGTATTTCATCTTCAAATTCTCATTTTGTGCTAAGTCCCCAGCCTCAGTCAAGAAACGAGCAATGTGTTCGACTGTGGACTCATTTGTATCACCACCAAACTTAGTAAACTTGGGAACTTTCCATCCCCTTGGTAACTCAGTTTGTAATACGTATTCACATAATGGTGATACGAAGTTAGGCCTTTGTAAACCTATGTTAAGGCCATTTTGCGCCAAAATAGTTTCGACTAAAGCAGCTATATTGTTTTCTGCGCCAACATTGTGTTGTTGCACTTGTCGAACAACTTCATCAGCGTTCTGGTGTCTATTTACCAAAACTACTTCAGGGACGTGGTTTACTGCCCCTTGTAGTTCGCCTACAACTGTCGACGCTTCGACTGCAACTGCTTCTTGGGGGTTAACTGGCGACGCATTACCCGCAATAATAGGAACGTGCCTATTATTAACCGCTGGAACCCCAATAAAGTCTGCAATCCTACTCATCTGATTTGCCAACATTTGGTAACTGTTATTGGTATTTTGAATCAATGGATTGAAAACTGTACCAATTTGTTGGGTAAGCATATTAACCATATCGTGATTACTCTCGTCTACTTGCTGTCTTAAGGCCAACAAAGACGTATTGGTTAATGCTGGGGGATTTCGACCAAAAACACTCTCAGAAGAGACATGTGTAGGGGAAAAGGTCGAAATATGTGGCATTCCAGTAGGCATGCCATACATTCCCAGAGGAAATGGGGGTAGATGCACGTTATTCAAACGTGGGTCTAAACCGTTTCCCATTGCCATGTAAGGGCTATGAAGCCCTGCACTTAACGGCAAAGACATAGGCAGAGATGCCATTTCTGACTGCGTTGAACCAACATTAGTCATTGATAATGAAGGAACGGTTATCGACGATGATGGTCCTGCGCTAATGCTTGCAGAATCCATTGTTGTCCCTTGCCCTTGTGAAACCACAGGGTTGGAACTAGATGCATTATTCGTACCAGAACGAACCATTTTACCACTTCTTAAGTGCATACAACAGCGAATACAAATAAGAGAGTACGAAAATGAACAAAATCAAAGGCAAAGTCCCACTGGGCGTGCCAATTTGTTTGCTGGTGTTTTTAGCAAACAATCACTAGTTTATTAGAAGGTTTGTGAGATCAAACTAGAAAAATCTCAAAGCAATTGCCTTTGAATTGCTCATGGTTTTTGTTGAAGAAAACGTAGAAAAGGGGACGATTTGCAAATGATTAACAGAATTGAAAAGAAAAGAAGCAGTAAATGGTGCAGGAATTGTAAAGAAAAGAAAAAACAAATTGCATTGAATCATAAAAATGGTACACGATCACGTACAGCGATTCTTCCACTCGTTTTTCGCTCTGGCTTGGAAGTTAGAGTTTCAGGAATCAGGTGTGTATTGTGATTTGCGACCTCTGTTTCTTCTCAGAAACAGTTATTTATACAAAGGAAAAGAGGGGGAAATTTAAATTAAGTAACTGCCTAACAATTTGAAAATAAGTAACTGCTCCTACTTTCGACCAAGTAACTGCTCCTACTTTCGACCAAAACCGCTCTATCACGCTTCGACCAACTGCTAGTCTTCAACGCATAACTGCCCTGATTTCTGTCTGTCGAAAGCCTGTGTCGATTTTCCTCTCTCTTGCTTTTGCTTCCCTGGAAACTTGTCGAGCTTACCTTGCGCATGACCATTTTCTTTGTCGAAATAATATGGTCTTTGTGAAATAAATATAAGTCAGGCCATGTTGACCATCTTTAATGAAGCCTGTCGAAATTACAGGCTAACAGTATGTTAATGACTTTTTTTTTTGACAGGAGGTATGTTAATGACTTATCATTATATAATAATGAACGAAGAATATACTAAGGGCTAAGAAAATGAACTAATAGATTACCTCATACTAATAGCAAAATACCTAAATATAAAGGAACAAGAATAAGGATTAGAGTTTTACCTCGTCTTCGAAAGGACTATAAGAAGGCTCCAATTCCAAATGAGAATCTCTACTTAAGCAACACAGTGACTACATATATATAGACCTAAAGAACCATAAAAAACATAATAGTTATAACTAAGAAATTGAGCTCTTTAAGACTCAGGGAGCGGGTGTTTTCAACTACGTTGTGAGGCAAGTAAGATACCGAAAGGGCTTTAAGGCGCTAGAATCCTAATCATAGGATCAAATTGGGGTATCTACTATCTAGATTTTGAATGATGAGAAATATGGTCGAAATATTTTAGAGAGAGAAAAAAGTAGAGAGAAACTTGTAAATAGGGGTTTTTGGTATGAAATCGCGGGATACGGTGCTCGAGTTATAGGTTGGGGTAAGTACCTTTGACATTGCAGAGAGATCAATTTGCTTTACGAGTGGGTCATTTTTGTAACACGTGTAAGTGATTGGTGACGTGTAAATGTTGTTGAGATGCAGACATTTTAGTCATATTGCAAACACGAAGACGTAGTATTGTGAGTTGACTAATAAAGCCTTGCAAAGATCATTGTTAGCATTTTGAAGAAATTGAACGCTAAAATCTTATTTTCATTTCTTCTTCGCTTCTATGTTATTCTAAGCCCTAATTTAAGGTTGTGATGTCACACATGAAGCCTAGATGCTTAGCTATTTTGAAATAAAAGACAGGAGTTTGTTGAAATTGTAATGTTATGGTCAATAGTGAGAAGCATTGCACGTGTTGGTCCATGTGGGTGCCACACAACCTGTAATGTGTGCCAAGTTATATTTTTCTAAAATTTTAGATGTAGTGGGAGATGAAGGAACTAATATGATTGACAAACTAGTCTCTAAAAGTGAAGTTTGTCATAAATTACAATATAATCTATATATATATATATATATATATATATATATATATATATATAACAATTGAGAATGAATCTCAATAAATTCATCTCCACGTGTCATCTTCTCAGTAATTTGGTAATAAATACTTCTTTGTAATTAATTCTATTCATGAGTAATAAATATTTCTTACCAACACAATAAAAAAATGTCTCTATAAGGAATGTTTGATAGAATAATAAATATATGTTCTCATACTACATAAACAACTCAAGAAAATAAAAAATGTAATATTTTGCAATTAAAAAGATAGTGAAAAATTGAATGAAATTACTATATGATAGGAAATTAAATTGATATAAAATGACATGTTTTAACTTATTATTAACTATTTGAATTCTCAGAAAATATAAACTATCATAAATTACAAATAACAAAGAAATCAGATATTTATAAAAAATAGGTTCGTGAATTGTTTAGCACAATAAATAATAAATTAAATCAAATATAGACATTTTAAAATTATAAATATAATAGATTTTTTTAATAAATATGTGTTAGCCTGTAATTTCGACAGGCTAAATTAAATGCAGTCAACGAGGTTTGATTTATTTTTAAAGTTTGACATTGTATTTCAAGAGACAAGTATCAATTTCGACACTGAAATGAATTAAGCTATCAAGTTATATCAAGTAGATTTCGACCTCAGATTTGGCTAAGTCGAAGAAGCTGAAGACAGATATTTCGACAAGAAGGAGTTGGAGGCTGATGTCGAAGTAGGATCAAGTAACCGTTACCAAGAGCACGTAGCAGTTACATTTTTTAAACTTTGTACAGTTATTTTCTATTTGTATAAATAGTAGTTTCTCATAGGAAAAACGGGTCACAATCTCTCATACCAAGTTCTCACGCTCAAAGTACCGACACGCACTGAGAAACGAGTACAAGGAACACATGTATGATCTTGTGCACCACCCCTTTAAATTAATGCAATTTTAATTTTCCTTTTCTTTACGTTGCATGCAAATTTTCTCTTTGTTTTATCCTCCCTCATTTGGAGTAATTCGACGGTTTCGCGGAGAAATCGACGGTTATCTTCTTCTTTTTACTTTTAAACGCGCAATTCTGGAAAAACTTTAAACACAAACGGTCTTAGGATTTACTAGTTGATCCTGCAAGCAGAAGCAATTTCAAACTAGCGGTGTTTACCAAAATCCAAGGTAAACAAATTGGCACGCCCGGTGGGACGTTTGTGCTAATTTTAAAAGTTTTTCGTTAAATTCTTAAACTTTGTGTTTGTCTGTACATGCAATTAAGGAGTGGTAAACATCTTCCAGAGATGGCACACTCTAGTACAAGTAATGCTTCTGCATCAAATGCACAAAGTACACAAGAACAAGCGTCAGTTAGTGACGTTAACGCTGCAAATGTCGCAGGCATAACCGTCGCTATGCCTTCTTCGACAACAATGGGAGTAACCGCTATAACTTCTCCCATAATTACTCCTGTGTCAATGATGACCACTGCAGCATTAACAAATGTTAATACAATGGCTTCTGTGCCATCAATAGTAGGACCAACGAGTCCTTTGATGGCAAATCCAATGATTGGAAATATGCCATTTACTATGAGTGGAAGGGCTTTATCGTATGGCATGCCAACAGCATTGATGGCAAGCCTTCAGACAAATTCGTCTACATTTGCAGAAAATGCAAGTACAGGGTATTCTCCTATTCATAGTTCGACGGAGGGCATCCATAGTCGAAATGCCCAAACTAATTTGACTACAACATCTTTGTTGGCATTAAGACAACAAATGGATGATAGCAATCATGATATGGTCAATATGTTAACATAACAAATTGGTACTGTGTTCAATCCTTTGATACAAAACACTAATAACAGTTACCAAATGTTGGCAACACAAATGGGAAGAATTGCTGATTTCTTTGGTACTCCACCCATACATCACCAGCAAATTCCCCAAATTCAGAATGTCAGGCCTGTCGAAGTACCTGTTGAAAGACCTAACATTCCAATACCTATGAATCAGGGAAACCAAGGACAACAACAAATTGTCGAAGAGCCTATGAGGATAGAGGCAATCCCTGAAATTGTGTTGGTGAATAGAAACCAAAATGCTGACGAAGTGGTCAGACAAGTGCAACAAAACAATTTTGGAGCACAAAACAATCTGGCTAATATGGTCGAAACTATTTTAGCCCAGAATGGCCTTAACTTTGGTTTACATAGGCCTAATTTTGTGTCGCCCTTGTCAGAATACACCTTACAAACAGAGCTGCCTAGGGGATGGAAAATTCCCAAGTTCACAAAGTTCGCTGGAGAAACCAGTGAATCTACCGTCGAACACGTGGCTCGTTATTTGACTGAGGCTGGCGATCTAGCACACAATGAGAATTTAAGGATGAAATACTTTCCAAATTCTCTAACTAAGAATGCCTTCACATGGTTCACTACACTGCCTCCAAATTCAATTTTTAATTGGAATCAATTAGAAAAGGCCTTCCATGACAGTTCTATATGGGCCAATGCAAAATTAGTCTTAAAGAACTAGCTAACGTTCGACGCAAGGGGGCAGAATCTGTTGATGATTATCTCAATAGATTTAGACTACTCAAAGCAAGGTGTTTTACCCAAGTGCCTGAGCATGAGTTAGTCGAAATGGCTGCTGGTGGTCTAGATTATACTATAAGAAAGAAACTAGACACACTACATTTAAGAGATATGGCACAATTGGCTGATAGAGTTCGACAAGTCGAAAGACTCAAAGCCAAAAAAGCCAGAACTGGTAGATTCCAAAGTAAAAAAGAAAAGGTTGCTTATGTCGAAGCTAATGACAGTGACCAAGAATACGATATATCTTAAGATGATGTCGAAGAAGAGATCAACATTGCAGAACTAAAACCAGGACCTCCTTATACTTGCAAATTGTTAAAACCTTCTAATGGAAAAAATCTTGTGGAACCTAAGAATGATAAATTTGTCGCAAAAACTTACACTTATGATGTATCTAAATGTGACGAAATATCTGATCTGCTTGTAGCTGATGGTCAAATCTTAATGCCTAAAGGCCTAAAGATTCCACCATTAGAACAACGACAGAAAAGAGACTTTTGTAAGTTTCATGGTTTCTTAGGTCATAACACTTCCCGTTGTGTCATTTTCAGGGATTTGGTTCAAAATGCTATCAACGAAGGAAGGCTGAAATTTGGTGACAAATCTAAGCCACCAATGAAGATTGATAATGATCCCTTGCCAACAGCTGATGCATTGCTGGTTGAAGTTGATCTCAATGTGGTTGAGGTCACAGAGGTTATTGCAGAAAATGCCAAAATAGAAGAAGCTGTCGACAAGGTAGGTGTCGAAATGGTTACTGAAGACCAATATGCTGAGAAGATGAAGGTAGTGTATCTAAGGGCTGAAGAGGAATTGATTGACTTCCTCAATCGCTGCAAGATCAATAACACTGAAGTTATGCTTTGCCCAAGGTGCAGTGCTGTCTTCGACAAAGATTCTGCTAAGAGTTTTGAAGGATTTAAGCCTCAACTGAAACGCAAAGGAAAATGGGTTGACAAAAGACCAAAGTTTAGTTACAATAACAGAGGTATCCAATACAACGATACTTCGACTAAGAATCTTCAGAAGGGACACATTAAAACTTATGTTCCTCCAGCAAGATCTCCTGTCGAAAA
Source organism: Astragalus glycyphyllos (assembly GCA_963573325.1). Classification (NCBI taxonomy): domain Eukaryota; kingdom Viridiplantae; phylum Streptophyta; class Magnoliopsida; order Fabales; family Fabaceae; genus Astragalus; species Astragalus glycyphyllos. The sequence continues at coordinate 85,531,143 of OY754308.1, read as the reverse complement.
ATGGGTACATTCCGGTGGAAAAAGTACTGGTTATTACCCAGTATATTATGCTGGAAAGTATGACGAAAAGAAACAGGATATGAAAAAGATGGTTAAAGGGAGCACAAGTGCTACTAACCAAAATAAGGCAACTGAATCTAACAAGTATGCCTATAACAATAATTACAAAGGGAAGAACCCTATGACGAGAACTCAATGGCGTAGATATCAACGCCAGAAAAAGGTTGCTGCTGTAGGCAAGGTGGAAAATTCCAACAAAGAGAAAGGTAAACAAATACCTTCAAAATCTCTTGAAATGGCTAGAAAGCCAGCAACTGAAAGGATATTTCCACCTCTCTCAGTGATTAAAGAAGGTCTCAATCTAGACGAAGAAATGGGATCTGATTTCGCAAACTCAGGGTCAGAATTCGACGTCCTGTGCGGTGTTGTCTCGATCCTACCAATTGAGTATGACGTGGTTTCTGAGGTGAATGACGCTGAAGAGGATTTCGACGAAGAAACCACTTACAAACCCAATTGTTACTATGTCTTGAAAAATGGATGTGTGGAAGAGCAACACGCTGTCTTTGAGAGACCTGATTGTGGGATGAGGAATCATCTCAAACCTTTGTATATCCAAGCAAAGGTGAACAATGTTGGGGTAAGCAAGATCTTGGTTGATGGTGGCGCTGCTGTGAACCTGATGCCACAACATATGCTAAAGAGGATTGGGAAGTGTGAAACGGATCTGAAAACACACAACGTAATCCTTACCAACTATGAAGGTAAAAGTGGCCACTCTCTTGGAGCCATTGAAGTTGACCTTTCTGTTGGAAGCATTAGAAGGCCAACTATGTTTATGGTGATTTCAACCAAGGCAAATTATAATATGCTATTGAGAAGGGAATGGATCCATGCTGTGGGGGCAATTCCTTCGACAGTTCACCAGAGGCTCATTATTTGGAGAGAAGATGGCCTAGTTGAAAACATTGAGGGTGATCAAAGCTATTTCAAGGCTGAAGTGAATACTATCACCAAGAAAACCTTCGACAAGAAACTGGCGAGCATTGCGCCATGCATTTCCTCTGAACATGGTTATGAAAGCAGAGATAATGTGAGGATCTCAGTGATTCTTGATCCCAACTATGGATTTATTTGGGATAGAGAGGTCATTGACGAAGACAACTACCCACAAGGCTATGTCAAGCCTACAGGGTGGGAAGGACCATAAATAGTTATTTATGGATAAACCCACTGTATGGGATAGGATTACGGCCTATGTGGCCGAAAATAAGCAAAAAGCGGTTTTAGAAGCTGACTTACAACAACAATTAGTTGATGAAGCCGCTGAAGATAAAAATAAAGACAACATTGTCGAAAACCAGAGGCTTGATTGCGTCTATGATGACGAGCCTTTAGGTTTTGAAAAAGATCCAATGGGTTCAACCAAAAAGATCCAAGCACAAGATCCCTTAGATGAAATTGATTTGGGAGATGGCTCAATAAAAAGGCCAACATACATCAGTGCTAAGATTGATCAAGAGTTGAAGGCGCAGATTGTTGAATTGCTAAAGGAATACAAAGATTGCTTCGCTTGGGATTACAATGAGATGCCAGGACTGAAAAGAGAGGTGGTTGAGTTGAAATTACCTATTCGATCAGAGAAAAAGCCTGTGAAGCAAACACCAAGAAGATTTGCACTAGAAATCATGTCGAAGATTAAAGCGGAAATCGAAAGGCTATTGAAAAGCAAGTTCATCAGAACTGCCAGGTATGTCGAATGGCTTGCTAATATAGTGCCTGTAATTAAGAAAAATGGTACGCTTAGAGTTTGCATAGATTTTAGAGATCTAAATAATGCTACTCCCAAAGATCAATACCCAATGCCTGTGGCAGAAATGTTGGTTGATTCAGCGGCTGGTTATGAATATTTAAGCATGCTTGATGGATATTCTGGTTATAACCAAATTTTTATTGCTGAAGAAGACATTTCAAAAACTGCATTTCAATGCCCAGGGGCATTAGGTGTTTATGAATGGGTGGTGATGCCATTTGGTTTAAAAAATGCTGGTGCTACATATCAAAGAGCTATGAACACTATGTTCCATGATTTTATAGAAAATTTTATGCAAGTCTATATATATGACATAGTTGTTAAGTCTTCATCAGAAAATGGTCATTTAGATCATCTACGACTATCATTCGAAAGAATGAGAAAATATGGATTGAAAATGAATCCACTCAAATGTGCCTTTTGTGTAAGTGCAGATGATTTCTTAGGCTTTGTTGTGCACAAAAAAGGCATTGAGATAAATCAAAACAAGACGAAAGCTATCATGGAAACACAACCTCCTTCAACAAAGAAAGAATTACAGTCATTATTAGGAAAGGTCAATTTCCTTAGAAGATTTATATCAAATCTAAGTGGCAAGATTCAAATATTCTCGCCATTACTTCGACTGAAGAAGGATGATGTTTTCAAGTGGGATGTCGAACATCAAGTAGCTTTCGACGAGATCAAGACATATCTGATGAACCCTCCTATTTTATTGCCTCCTATTAGAAATAAGACAATGAAATTGTATATAGCAACATCAGAATTGTCAATAGGTAGCATGTTAGCACAAGAGGATGAAAATGGTGTAGAAAGGGCCATATATTACCTCAGTAGGGTTTTAAATGATTCTGAAATTAGATATCACCCTATTGAAAAATTGTGTCTATGCTTGTATTTCTCTTGTACTAAGTTAAAGCAATATATTAAGCCTGTTGATGTGTATGTTTATTCCCATTTTGATATTATTAAACATATGTTGTCGAAACCTATCCTACATAGTAGAATACGCAAATGGGCTTTAGCTTTACTTGAGTATTCATTAACATTCCAACCTTTAAAGGCTATTAAAGGCCAAGTCGTTGCGGATTTCATTGCTGATCATTCAATAATTGAATCAGAAATTAATTTTGTGCACCTTCGACCTTGGAAATTGTACTTCGATGGCTCCAGCCATAAAAATGGGTCTGGTGTTGGGATGTTAATCATTTCACCTAAAGGGATTCCAACTAAATACAAGTATAAAATTAAAGAAAGTTGCTCCAATAATGAGGCTGAATATGAAGCCTTAGTAGCAGGACTTGAAATTCTGTTAAACTTGGGGGCAAAACAGGTCGAAATTAGAGGTGATTCGGAATTAGTAATCAAACAATTAACAAAAGAATACAAGTGCATTAAGGAGAATTTGATTACTTACTTTATTGCTGCCAATACTTTATTGAAACAATTCGACAGCGTTGATATTCAACATGTGCCTCGTATTGCAAATCAAGAGGCCAATGATCTGGCACAAATAGCTTCTGGTTATAAAGTTTCTAAAGAAAAATTAACAAAGCTAATCGAAAATAAAAACAAGTTAATTTCGACAGCAATGACACAAGAAACCTTGTCAAGAAAAAAACTGGAGGAGGCAGAGAGCTACTCTTTAATCTTAAGCCAATTACCTCCAAGTGAAAGTGAAAATTTTATTGAAAATTTTAATGATGAAGTTTCAGACAAAGGTTATTGTAATAATGTGTTTGAAGTTTTTGCCATTGACAGTATGTCAAATGATGATTGGCGAAGACAAATTGTTAATTACTTGGAAAATCCAACAGGGATAACTGATAGAAAAACCAAGTATAGAGCTTTAAGTTATGTCATCATGGGCAATGAGTTGTTTAAGAAAACCCCTGAAGGAGTTTTACTCAAGTGTCTTAGTGAAAATGAGGCATACTTGACAATATCTAATACTCACAGTGGAACTTGTGGAGCTCACCAAGTAGGCCATAAAATGAAATGGCTCTTATTTCGACAAGGTGTCTATTGGCCGACTATGTTAAAAGATTGCATAGAGTTTGCCAAAGGATGCCAAGAATGTCAAAAGCATGCAGGAATACAACATGTACCTGCAAATGAATTGCATTCTATTGTAAAACCTTGGCCATTCAGGGGATGGGCTTTGGATATAATTGGTGAAATCAAACCAAATTCGTCGAAAGGCCATCGTTTCATATTAGTAGGAATAGATTATTTCACTAAATGGGTGGAAGCTGTTCCTTTAAACAATGTTAATCAAGAAGCAGTGATTAATTTTATTCAAGACCATATATTATATAGATTTGGTGTGCCTGAAACTATCACCACAGACCAAGGTTCAGTTTTTATTGGTCAGAAAATGGTCGAATTTGCTGCTGAAAATGGGTATAAATTGTTAAGTTCGACACCATATTATGCTCAGGCAAATGGTCAAGTTGAAGCAGCCAATAAAATTATTGTTAGTTTGATTAAAAAACATGTTGGGCAAAAGCCCAAGAATTGGCATAGGACACTTAACCAAATTTTATGGGCATGTCGAACATCTCCCAAAGAGTCAATCAATAGTACTCCTTTTAAACTTGTTTTTGGGCATGATGCAATATTGCCAGCAGAGATTTGTCTCCAATCAACTAGGATTCAAAGACAATTTGAAATCCCGTCTGATCATTATTGGAATATGATGTTAGATGAATTAGTTGATTTAGATGAAGATAGGCTCAGTGCATTAGATATGCTCACAAGACAAAAAGAAAGAGTGGCTAAGGCCTATAACAAAAGAGTCAAATTGAAGACTTTCGACGTGGGAGATTTAGTTTGGAAAGTTATCTTACCTATGGATAGAAAAGATAGAGTCCTTGGTAAATGGTCCCCAAGTTGGGAAGGACCGTTCAAATTTTTACAAGTCTATTCAAACGGCGCATATGAAGTCGAAGAGATTGGCGCTGATGAAAGAATTTTGCGTATAAATGGCAAATACTTGAAAAAATATAAACCAACATTGCAAGAAGTTAAGATAACGCTGGAATAAAGATAAAGAAAGCGTAAGTACGTGGCATTCAAAAGAAATTGTGATTGCCATATGAGCATTGTTAGAATTACAAGCAGAACGTGGAAGGCCACATGGTACACCAATATAGGAATAACGCCAACAACATTTAACAGTGATGACGTCAGGTAGGTGAGATATTCCAATCAAGTGTAAAACCTATTTCGACATTGAGTTCAAAAATGCTCTTTTTCTGCCATTCACATAACTCCTGTCGAAAAAGACATTTTTGAAGGGGGCAATTTGTTAGCCTGTAATTTCGACAGGCTAAATTAAATGCAGTCAACGAGGTTTGATTTATTTTTAAAGTTTGACCTTGTATTTCAAGAGACAAGTATCAATTTCGACACTGAAATGAATTAAGCTATCAAGTTACATCAAGTAGATTTCGACCTCAGATTTGGCTAAGTCGAAGAAGCTGAAGACAGATATTTCGACAAGAAGGAGTTGGAGGCTGATGTCGAAGTAGGATCAAGTAACCGTTACCAAGATCACGTAGCAGTTACATTTTTTAAACTTTGTACAGTTATTTTCTATTTGTATAAATAGTAGTTTCTCATAGGAAAAATGGGTCACAATCTCTCATACCAAGTTCCCACGCTCAAAGTACCGACACGCACTGAGAAACGAGTACAAGGAACGCATGTATGATCTTGTGCACCACCCCTTTAAATTAATGCAATTTTAATTTTCCTTTTCTTTACGTTTCATGCAAATTTTCTCTTTGTTTTATCCTCCCTCATTTGGAGTAATTCGACGGTTTCGCGGAGAAATCGACGGTTATCTTCTTCTTTTTACTTTTAAACGCGCAATTCTGGAAAAACTTTAAACACAAACGGTCTTAGGATTTACTAGTTGATCCTGCAAGCAGAAGCAATTTCAAACTAGCGGTGTTTACCAAAATCCAAGGTAAATAATATGATAAATTGTAAACAGTAACTTTAATCCGTCCTGTTACTTTGGAACTACTATATAAATAATATGTTTAGAATTAGTTATTTAAAATTTTACAAAAATAAGTTTTGAAATGATAAAATAATACAATAGATATATTCCTAACTATAGGATAGCAAAAAGGCAAATATAAGGAATTTCATAGACATCAATTCATGTCCAGTACGAACTTTGATTTAACGGAAAGATATCAACATTTTTTCGGAAACACTTTTATTTCCTGTTTTTGATAGCAAACGATGTTATTTCCTGATACCCCAATTTTAAACATTTCTAACTAACTTTTTGACTAATTTCCCAATTGGTTCTCTCTCTCACATTGTTCAAACAAACATAATATTTGGGGTTAGGATTTTTAATTAGCGCTCATTTGATCCCTCTCGCTTTTCATCTCCATTGTCAACCATGGGTTGACATGGCCGATCTTCCACGCTCCTTCTACACCTATATTAGAAATCTGAAAAGGTTTCCTTTCAATGTTATTCGGTGATATCTCATGACCCTTTTTAGGTTCGATTATTTATTTTTCCTCTTCTTCTCTTCTATGTATCTAATTCCCTTTTATCACTTCATGGGATGAACCCACGACGTTATTTTATCACTGCTGACAATTATAGGTCATATCATAATGGAAATTTGCAGAGGCATACTCACGGGACTTTGATGATCACACCATGTTCTAAAATACTCTCTACAAATTAATTTCTTCAATATTAATTTTGGCTTATGTCTTTAATCCTACGCCTCACTTTCTATGCTTTATATTTTTGTACGTTAGGATTAAACTCTTTGTCACCTCTTTTTGATACAAGGTTATGGCTTTTTGTTTCAAAGATGAGATATGTTTGACGTTTTTGCAACAATGAGATTTGTAGAGTCGGGGGCTTCTATTTTGAGTGGCTTTATTATTGATGAACTTACAATTGTTTTACTCCTCTATTCAACATGGACACTATATTCTTTGATCATAAGATAAAGCCTCTCACGTTCACTCGTGCTTCCACTACATTCTTTTCGTAGTGACCCACTTTGAGTTTTCAATTTAGTTGAGAGGAATTCGTAACAATTTTGTTTGCTTTGAAAAAAGGGTTCATCTAATATTTTTCAATCCTTGCAAGTTGCAACTGTTTTTAAGAGTTACTCTGGTTTTTAGTATTTTAGGTCTCATAAAAAGGATGTTATTTAGAATACTATTGAGAATAAGTGATCGTGTGTTTGTCATGCCTATTATTGAATCATGTCTCTTGAGTAAAATGCACCATTATGCCCTGTCACTGTCTATCTTTCTTTTTTACTGAATAAAGCTATAGTTGCCTTAATTGGATAGTTGAAACTTGAAAGTTAAACCGCGTTTTCCCCCATTAAACAACTATCATGTCTCCTGTTAGTTGTTAGTAATATTGGTGTAGTTGTAAGCCATGCGATATATATATATATATATATATATATATATATATATATATATTGGTTAGATGAGATTTATATTGTGTCCTGAAATTGTATCTTGTGTTATGTTTGTACTTATGAAATTGTACCAAAAGTATGTTTTCATATTTTTACTCCAGTATTACTGGTTTCATATGGGCCAATTATTTTTCTCTTTTTGATACTCAAAAGCACCCATTTCCCAAGTTCTTTTTAAAGGAGTTTATGCTAATTTCTCTTTTTTCCAATCACAAATTTCAGTTTAACTACTTCATGCGTACTTTGTAGTCTCCTTTGCAAGAGGCTTCATCACTAAACAATTTTGTTTCTTGAATATATTTTATTGCTATTCCATGTTCATATCATCTACTTTTAGGTAATTTGATTCTGAATCAGAAATTATGTAGTTGCTAATCTAATAGGAGAAAAAGATTTGATAGGAAACTCCTAGCTCCGTTTGTATTTGGATTGCTAACTCATTTTGGTAATAAGGTTTTACAACTACATTTTCTCCTTCCTGTATGAATTAACCAAGCCTCTATGTATACATATTAATATTAATAAATATTTTACAATCATGTTGGTGAAAATTACTACTTTCTAAAATGTGTTGAGTTCAATTTTGGTGTTTGCATGTTAATGATTGGTTATTTTCAAATTTAAAATTATTTATATTGAGTACTTTTTTATGTTGCCTGATGAATTGGTTGTTAACATTTGTTCCCACATTCCAGTCTTTTGTAAAAGATGATGTATACCCGTGCGAGCACGAGTCAATTATTCTAATTAGACATAATTCCAATTCTTTTAAGCTAAAATTATCGTATTAAAGATGTGTTTTTATCAAGCACATCACATGACTTTTATTTGTGCCAAGAGAGGACATTTATTTATTTTGAGAATAAAGTTTAAAGAAATATCATGATTTTTTTCCCAAAAGGAAATATAATAATTGAATCTCTTTTAGGACTAGTGTAGAGAAAATTACAAATAAATACTACGCACATATAGTATCACACGGGTCAAATCTGAGAATTAGTGTCGTCATATCGCTAAGATTACTAATACAACTGGCCGTAAAGACTATCATATTTTTTTTGTCTGCCGTGATAATCACATTTTAAAACAATTATAATACATGTAAGTAAGTGATCATTAATTTTTCTAGTTTTTTTCTGAATGATCATTACAAATTTTACTAAATTTAAAACACAAGACCTAAAATGATAAATTTAAATAGTGTTACATTTTATGTTATGTCTCGTGGCTTTGCTCCTTTCACTTATCAGAATCAGACTAACAGCTGGCTATACTATGGATCACACTTATCAGTTATCACACCTACTACAGTAGACACTTATCACTGAATTTACGTACAGGGCCCACTTAAGAAGCTAGGTCTCGCTCCACTAATCTTTTCTTAATCACCAAGATTTCATCCCACAAAGAAATTGTCAGTTACTCCACTCTACAGTGTGGGGCATATTTTTCTACGCATTGACGCGGAATTCACACGACACGATCCTCTCTTATTTCATATTCCTCCAATCTCGATCAATTCAAGGAATCAAAATTCCTTCACCAACCATAAAACTCACTCCCTTTTTTAATTCGTGGACCACCCCCAACGACCCAACCATACAGAAAGACACGGAGAATTAAGGATGTTGGATATGTGTCGTTGGCCACTAGAGATGTGCTTTGGTGGTGGAAGCAACGATGATGGGCTTCTGTGGCACATGGATTTGAAGCCTCATGCTTCAGGGGATTATTCAATTGCAGTTGTACAAGCTAATTCGTCATTGGAAGACCAAGCACAGGTTTTTACTTCTCCGTCTGCAACTTTTGTTGGGGTTTACGATGGCCATGGTGGACCAGAAGCTTCTCGTTTCATCACCACACATCTCTTCTCCTTCCTTCGTAGTAAGAAACTTCTTAATTCTGAAATATATGCATTTATAGTTGATCATTGTCGCCGTAAACATATATATGCTGCTTAATTGTTTCCTTGGTTGAAAGCTAAGATTATCAATGGCCAAGGGGCACAATTCTTTTACTTTTGCTCTTGCACTATACTATGACTCTAGAACAATTTATAAGGAAAAAAACACGTTTATTAAATAATTAATGTATCTGGTCTATAATACAAACTAGATACATCAATTATTCAACCTAAAAAGTGAATTTTTGGTTATAAATAGGTCCAAATGGAGTAAAGTTGCAATAAAAATATAGCAAAAGTACAAAAGGGTGATTTATGAGAGATCAATTAACTCTCTCATCGGTGAACCACTAAAATTAATTGTAGGATATTGTGCAAAATGCCTTGTTAACATTGAATCAACAAATTTTAAGTCTCAAACGTTAATGAAATTTTGTAGTATAACTTGTGGTCAATAATTTTAGTGGTTCACCACTAGATAAAGGACTTAGTTAATACCTCACCTTAGAAACACCCAATAAAAATAAAAACAGTCGAGTCTTCTCTCAAGCATATGAAAAGTCATCTGAATTGTGATTTGTGATTACTTGTTAATATAAAAACCTTTTATGTCAAAGTTCATAACAATTAAACTCGTTTCATTGAGTTTAATCAGTATGCATTGTCGGTGTAGAATTTTGTACTCAGCCAATCAAAAATCATGATATGAGTAGCTTTTAGCTTAGTTGAGATGAAGCCAAATATTTTGTATGATGTATCGTTTCGTTATCTAGTGACCGTGTAAAAATTCTCTTATTCCTTCATTATATATAAACTAGTGCACTTGAAACGTGGGATGCACGGGTATACATAAGCCCTTGGGAATGTTCTTTTGAAGGTTAACTTTGGAGATATCTGGGAGTGTGAAAGCATTTGCATGTGAAAGTAAAAGTCTTCTTCAAAAATCATTTTTATGTCCTCCAAAATGCATTTTATCAAAAATTCAAAATTTATATAAATTTTTATATTAATTTCAGACTGTATATTTGGATCATCTGATTTTTCTTTATTTGTGTGTGACTCATCCTATTGGCGATCCCTTTGTAGGAACCACCCTTCTTAGCTAATGCACGTTTGATTTTTAATTTTTGAGCTAAAAAGATGAAAATGGTGTTTTCTACTTGACAGAGTTTGCTTCAGACAAAGGTGGTTTGTCGGAACAAGTGATAAAGATGGCATTCGATGCAACTGAGAAAGAGTTTATGCATTTAGTGAAGAATTCTTGGACTGCACGACCACATATTGCTTCAGTGGGTTCATGTTGTCTCCTAGGAGCTATTTCAAACGACGTTCTTTATGTTGCTAATGTTGGGGATTCGAGAACCGTTCTTGGTCGGAAATCATTGGAAGGACAGATAGTTGCAGAGCGCTTGACCACTGATCATAATGTTGGAATAGAAGAGGTGAGAAAGGAGGTTGAGGCTCTTCACCCTGATGATCCACACATTGTGGTTCACACTCGTGGAGCTTGGCGAATCAAGGGCATTATTCAGGTACTTATATATTGAGCTTCATATATTCTCTGTCATTCAAGAAATATATTGTTCTTTGTTCTTAGTTTTTGTTACTATAGTCTATAATGTAATACCGACACTTCTGATTGAAGACGTGTCAATATATTGTTCTTTGTTCTTAGTTTTTGTTACTATAGTCTATAATGTAATACCGACACTTCTGATTGAAGACGTGTCAGGTGTCCTGTCAGACACTGACACAGTGTCTCCGTGTCTGTGTTATGTTAGCATTGTTAGGTATCTGTATCTGTGTGGGTGCTTCATAGCTGCTATGTTAGTTGCTTACAATTTGCAAATGAATTCTGCGTGAAATTTTTTGTACTCGGAAATTCTTAATTGCATCTCACCTTATAGGTCTCAAGATCAATTGGGGATGCTTATCTAAAGAAACCAGACTTTAGCAATAATCCTCTGTTCCGACAATTAGTATGCCCAATATATTTGAACAGACCTGTAATGACAGCAGAACCGTCGATATTGACGCGGAAGCTAAAAGCAGAAGATTTGTTTTTGATCTTTGCATCAGATGGATTTTGGGAACAATTAACTGATGAAGCTGCTGTTGAAATCATCTTCAGAAATCCAAGAATAGTAAGCATGATTTTCTGAATGTCATTGTATTTCGATATCCACTAACTTTTGCCAAACAGAGTCTTAGTGCCTTGCGCTTTAACCTCTCTCATTGTATTCCATTGTAGGGAATTGCAAAGCGATTAGTGAGAGCTGCACTGGAAGAGGCTGCAAAGAAAAAAGAAGTTATATATGATGATTTAAAAAAAGTTGAAAAAGGTCTAAGACGTCATTTTCACGATGATATTACAGTGATCGTTTTATACCTCGATCATTCACATGGATCACTAAACAGGTCAAGACATCAATTGTTCTATGATTCCATTGCTACCCCTTTTGATATATTTTCTATGAAAGCAAATGGGGATAACCTGTAAATTGAAGGAGCTACTAGGATACCAGCACTAGTAAATAACCAAACAGAAATCGCTAATGTGATGTTATGCTGCATAATAGTGAAAGATGGGTTCAAAGTAGAAGAATTTTTGCTGTGAGGATCTGGTTTGCCTACTCGACGACCTTCTTTACATGAGAATAACAAGACTTGAGTTTGAATTAAGGAAATTCTAGTTGGTTGATAATTTGTACTTCAATTATAAATTTTGATTGATATGTCATAACTTTATTAGTGTTTGGTTGGGGGAAATGAAGTAGTAGAATGATTATTTTAAAATTTTATTGCTTGGTTATTTTTTTGGTGAGGTAGGAGAGGGAAGCAAAATCTATCATAGCTTAATCTTTCTCCCTCCAATATTTAGGGATTTAGATTGCCAATTTGTGGTGTAGTTATAGCAGTCAAGCACAAAACACCTATTGGATAAAATTACCAAATTGTCATGTCAATTTTGTTTGATTTTTTAAATTAAAAAATCATCTCTAATACACTAACTGTATATTTTACTGACTGCATTCAATCCAAATTCAATATTTAGAGGATTTAAAAGAGAGAAGATATCACATCAAAAAATTTATATGATTAATTAAATATATTTTACTTAAAACGCCATATGATACATTAGTAAAAAGTAATTTAGCTATTGCTCTGAGCCGGAGATTGTGGGTGAGATTATAAGGGTCGCAAGTGTTTGCTTATTATTATTCAAAATGTTTTTGTTAGACTGCGCTTACAGTGTTTGTCGAAAATCCCTTTTATAACCTAAGTCTTTAGTATTCTATGATTTTACGGCTTTTTCTTACTGGTTTCGGAGTGGATTCTCATGATCAACGTTGCCATCTCTTTAGTCATTAAGCTCCTAGCACATTCTGAGTTTCAAAACCATATCACTTAGGACGAAAATGACCATATAACTTTAGCTGCTATACCCCAAGTCCCCAACCTTCTTCTAACCAGGTGCATTGAGTTAAGTAAATGCTTGTGGAGTTATTTGTCTAATGTGCCAAGACGTGGATTATTATGGTAAACAATGAAAAACGTCAGTTATAAAGAATAAATGATGTGAAATTCAAAGATAATCTTGAAGAGTACGATATTTTCCATGAATTGGTTTTCAATTTCTTTACACATTCAGCAAATCAAGAACACAAGAAAAAAAATTTATCTCACAAAAAATGAAAAGGAAAAAGGTGGAGATGGAGATGAAGATCCTCACATCCAATGAGGGATGATATAAGGTCGAGTGTCATCACCACAAGGGAGATGAATAGTCCCTTGATGAGGTCCAATATGAGTTCTTCAAAGAACAAAAGAGAAAAACTCTAAGCTCTGAGAAAAATTCAGATTTGTATTTTCATCAAAAGTATCTTTACAATGACAAGTTTGTCAATGTACACTTTTATGCATTTTGCTAAGCACGTCTTCTAATTTTCTAATCACCACCAATGTGCCTTAAAGCAGATATTAGGCTTTTAAAATGGAAAAATCATTCCGTAAAAAAAAAGAAGGAAAAATCATCCGAGTACAATTATTACCGATAGAAAAGAAAACAAGTCTATTATATTTCTAAAAAATGGATTAGTCACTAATAAGTAGGATTTGGTAAATGTTATCTTAATTTTATTCTGCTCCAATGAGAACTGTTCTGCACAGTACTTTCGACCTTGAAGGATGGTCCGAGGTAGTTAGTAGTTAATATCCTTGGTCAATGACCGTATCCGATCCTGTCTGATGTTGTACCTGCGAAGCCACTCCGATGCTAAAGTCAGTGAGGTTGTCTTAGCCGAGTAATAAATGTGAGAATGCTTACCATTAATGAGGCAATGAATGTTGTATTTATAGAGTGTGGTGGGGTTTGTCCCAACGAATCAGAGCAGTCCGATCTTGTGATTTGATCTGAGCCCTTGATGTTTGGATTGTGCCTTTTGATATTAGGCCTTTGAGGGGTGTGAATAGATGTGAAAAGAGGGGGTGTATATGGTCAAAACTCTCACCATAACAAGAACCAACAAAGAACTTATCTTTTTCTCCATGTCCACTTGAAGCTTCCTTAGTTTGCTCCTAGTAATCACTCCTTTTTAATTTGTGTTTCCTTCATTTGATCTAGGATGACCTCCAAGAAGAATCACTCACTTCTTATTCTTGTGTTAGACCTTTCTTCCTAAGGCTATCTTCCTCCATTATCGGGCATTTCTTTCTTCCCAGTTCTCACTCCCTTCTTGCAACCATCATCGTGCCCTTACTCACGACCACCACGCTGGAGTTCTTCGCTACTTCGACTTCTTTTCTTTTATACTCCTTCTATTTATATCTTTTAGATCTATATTTTTCCGAACCTATAAAAAATTAATTTTTATGTACTTCTTATATATGTTTTTTAAAACCTAAAATATCTACTGAGAGAGTAATTAATGAATAGAAGGTTGTTATTTTTATAGTCTTCGAGATCTTGCTGCTAATTTTAGTTTTGCATTTGAGATGCTTTATTAAATATATGACTTGAATAAAATTAGTTGATTATTATACTCATGAAAAGAAAAAGTGACATTATGATCTCTCTCTCTCATGCAGGTTATCTGTTGGTGCCCAAATTTTGATTCTACCTCACCTTCAATCGCTAAGTAATTGATGAAGAACCCTCACCTATAAGATAAGCGTAAGCATTGCTCTAGAAACAATCTCTCTGGACTAATCTCTCTGGACTAATTAATTATTATTTCTAGAGCAATGCTTAGGTTATCTGTTGGTGCCCATTGGTAAAAGTTGTATTGGTGTAGAAACAATTTTTTTAAATAAATAAATAATAAAAGTGAATTTGTAACCCAACAAATGTCCCGTGATTATTGGCAATTTTTCTACATTTTCTTTGATGTACAATACCACCTTCACCTAAGGTAATGTAACTAAGTTTTTTCCTAATTATTATTCTTTCTTTCTCCACAAATTTATTTGTAGTGAATTAATTTTATTGCTTTTTTTTTCTTTTCCATTTTGTTGTTTTGTCTTTCTTTTCTACTCTTGGACTTGGTCGTACTACCAGGACCACAATCCTGCTCTAGTCAGTCACGGTACTTACGTATGAGCAAGCAATGCAAGGTCCCATCATTGATAGGTATACCATTAATAAGCAGACCCAGTTGGAGTTTGAAGAAGGTGATGTTCGTTGCCAATTTGCAAGCAAAATGCCAAGTTACCATTAATGGGGTCGGTCGTGTAACCATGAGTTTTTAACTTTTCTAATCATATTTTCTTCACAACCTTCCCAGCGAACAATAGAGAATCCTCTTTTTCTTGACCAATGTAATGTAATTGCACTAATTTCTCATGTGAGTTTTATTTACATGTCAAAAATATCTGAAAGGTGTGGTGCTACTTCTTCCGCGTGGCCTTAGAAGTCCAAATATAACATCGTGACTTTTCACACAGCCTTTGGTTAAAGCAAAGTCAATTAGAACACAGAAACAGCGTTTCACAAAGAGAAAAGAAAGAAGAGGAACAAAATGGGAATAGTAGAGGAAGCTCACAACGTGAAAATTTTAGGATCAAGCAACAACAGAGTCATAGTTTTGGCTCACGGGTTCGGAACAGATCAATCTGTTTGGAAACACTTCGTACCTTATCTCGTCGATGATTTTCGTGTTGTTCTTTACGACAACATGGGCGCTGGTACTACTAACCCTGAATACTTCGATTCTGAGCGTCACTCAAGCTTAGAAGGCTATGCGTACGATTTGCTTGCAATTCTAGAAGAGCTTCGAATTGATTCATGTATATTCGTTGGTCATTCCGTTTCCGCAATGATCGGTGCTATTGCTTCCATTTCACGCCCTGATCTCTTCTCCAAAATCATCATGGTCTCCGGTTCACCAAGGTAACTAATTAATACTATTCAGAATACAAGCAAAAACTGGTGAATATAATATAAGCAAAAACGCGTCAATAGAAGTTGATGTATCTGATCCATTAACTTTAGAGTTTGGACCAGATTTTGCTATCGGAGAGAGTATTAAATATTAATGATTAATTTAAATTTCAGTTTATCCATTTATTTATACTAAAAAGCGAACAATTTATTTGTAACTGGGTTAGGTATTTGAACGACGTGAATTACTATGGAGGATTTGAGCAAGAAGATTTGAATCAATTGTTTAATGCTATGGCGGAAAATTACAAAGCGTGGTGTTATGGATTTGCTCCATTGGCGGTAGGTGGAGACATGGAGTCGGTGGCGGTGCAAGAATTTAGTCGAACGTTGTTTAATATGAGACCAGACATAGCGTTAATAGTGTCGCGGACAATTTTTCAAAGTGACATGAGACAAATTTTGAGTCTTGTTAGTGTTCCGTGTCATATTATACAAGCGGAGAAAGATATGGCTGTTCCGGTGGTGGTTTCGGAGTATCTACATCAACATATCGGTGGTGAGTCGATTGTGGAGGTTATCGCCACCGATGGTCATTTACCGCAGTTAAGCTCGCCGGATATTGTTATTCCGGTGCTTCTCAAACATATTGAACTTGATATTGAGCCTAGGAGGTAATTAATTTGTCATGTCAATACTCCATTATTGTCGGCTGAAGGAATTATGGGAGATAAGATGATCATCGCTGTTTTTTTTTTTCCATTTAATTGTTTTAGTTTTGTTTGTTGTTTGCGACATAATAATTGTGGCAGTGGGAATGAAATGTCATTGTCCTTAACTGTGTGGGGTTGTATAAATTTATCTTCTCAACTAATTCGAATAGTATGTGTCGGCTAAAGTTACTCAAAGTCTACCTCTCAAATAAATGCTGGTGTTTAATATCTATTTTTCAAATTTTCAATTATTCGAATTCTTCTTTTGTTTTGTCTATAAACTCAACTTTTTTTTTTGACAATATCTATAAACTCAACTTACATCAACCACAATCTAGTCTTTTCAAGAAAGCTAAAACAAAAACATGTACTAGTACTAGTTTAGAAGATCAATTATTCTGTTTTCTAGTAACCTCAAATCAATCATTCGAACAGTAAATATTTGAATCTTCAAACAACAATTATTATCAGTATGCTTCTCTAACTAAAGTCAAAGTCACAGTATATTGGTTCTTTCAATTACCGTTATAAATCAGATTTTTTTTTGTCGGCATCTAAGTTAGTACTAGTATCATGCTAACCACTCTTTATAAACTTAGACACGAGTAACTAACTTTTTGCATGTCTGACATTGGTTCTGATAATTTATTAGTGATTCACTAATGATTGCATGATTACAAAGTGGTCACATCTTGAAACTTCTAACGGAATCTCTTCAAACAACGTCTTGGTAACTCATGTAAACCTAAATCTAATGTTCTTAAGGAGGTCAAACAAAATGCATAGTTTTGAGGATCAATTGTTCCGGCTTTTCGTAACCTTGAATCAATCCTTTAAACAACAAATATTTTAATCCTTCTGACAAGTTCACAAATTTTCGAAACTTATGAATAAATTTTGAGTTTGAAATTCATTCTATCACTAGTATTTTTTTTACCATAGTTATATCTCTTTCTGCATGTCTGACATTTGTTCTCAAGGAAACCAAACAAAATGCGTAGTTTCGAGGATCAATTGTTCCAATTTTTCGTAACCTTGAATCAGTCCTTTGAACATCAAATATTCGAATCCTTCGAACAAGTTCACAAATTTTTTAAACTTATGAATAAGTTTTGAGTTCTAAATTCATTCTAACACTATTTCTTAGCTTTGTTATCTCATTCTTATCTTTTACTATATCACATTTTTGTAATTTGCTTTTTAGATTATTTTTATTATTTTTCTTTCTTATCTTCATGATTGACAAATTAAGGAACCATTTTGGTGTTGGAAGAGTTAGTAGCGTGACTTTCCACACGAAAAGTATTTGGATTGCCTTATTTGAGAGTCGGTCAGCTTGGAGCCAACCTAATTTCATGTAAAAAAATTGAATGCCATGTTGCCAATTGCGAGGAGTGTCGAGAACACATTTTATGTAAACCATGAAGATACCCTAGAGCGCTTACTAGGGGTTAAAGATCCTAATTACGGTGGACTAAAAATAATCACAAATGAAGATAAAAGAGATGCATGCTTTCAATTATGATTTGCTATCAGAAATATTTTTTCATAAAAGATAGTTTTTAACTAATGCTATTTCTTTCTAATCTCAAAAATTTAATATTTTTTCTCTGATACTTTTATTCGACCATAGTTTATCCCTTTCTTATTACTATATCACATTTTTGTAAATGTACATTTTACAATTTTTTATTTACTTTCATAAACGACAAAGGAACCAATTTGGTTTGGAAGAGTTAGTAACATGGGTATCCAATGAACCGGACCACTAAGAGACTTGGACACCACATCTCCACCCAAAACCTTAAGGTATTAGGTATATGGGTCCCCTATCTTATATGTCCTTCATATAGCTCATTCCTAGCCGATGTGGGACTAACCACGAACTTGGGCTCTGATACCACTTGTTGGGGAGTCCGGGGGAGCACCGGGAGAAACACCGAGCTATCCAATGAACTTGGACCACCAAGAGACTTGGACACCACATCTCCACTCAAAACCTTAAGGTATTATGTATATGGGTCCCCTCTCTTATATGTCCTTCTGTTTACCGTGGTTTTTGGTAAACACCGCTAGTTTGAAATTTCTTCTGCTTGCAGGATCAACTAGTAAATCCTAAGACCATTTGTGTTAAAGTTTTTCCAGAAATTATGAATGTTTTTACAGTTTTAAAGAAAAGAAAGAAGATAACTGTCAGTTTCACGCGAAACCGTCGAAGTTACTTCAGACAGAGATGAAGAGAACAAATAAAAATGCAGAAAATTGCTTAAAGAAACAAAGTAAAATGCATTAATTGAAAAGAGAGTTGGTACACATGATCATACATTCTTCTCTGACTCGTTTTCTCTGTGATGTTGGAAGTTAGAGCGTGAGAATCTGTAATGAGTTTGTGACCCCTTTTTTCTATGAAAAACTACTATTTATACAAATAGAAAGTAACTGTACAAAGTTTAAAAAATGTAACTGCCACGTGCTTTCGACAACGGTTGCTTGATTCTACTTCGTTATCAGCCCTCAACTTCTTCTTGTAGAAAACTCTGACTTCAGCCTCTTCGACTTTGCCAATTCTAAGGTCGAAATCTACTTGATGCAACCTGATAACTTAATTCACTTCAGTGTCGAAATTGGTACTTGTCTATTGAGATACAAGGTCAAACTTTAAAAATAAGTCAAACCTCATTGACTGTATTTAATTGAGCTTGTCGAAAATGCAGACTAACAAATTGTCCCCCAAAAATGTCTTTTTCGACTAACATTTAAATGAAGGAAGAAAATGACGTTTTTGAGAATTCACCCAACAGCTTAATGTCAAGTCTGCTAACGTCACCACCATCAGCTTTCAGAATTGAAAAGACACTTTTAAAATGAACATTTTTTTGCGCCAACTATTCAAAGATAGTGGGCCATGTTTGCTTTGGAACTCCCCACGATATCCACTTCTCCATAACTGTCAGGCCGTGATTGCTAGTGGGCCACTCTCTAGGTTGCCAAAAAACCCCAAACGTTTATAGCCTTTAATATTCTTACATTATATTTATTTATTTATTTTTTACCTTAGCAACTATAAAAGGTGTTGCTTCTCCTTCATTCTACTCTTTACTCTCTTCATCTTCTGATATTGCAAACAAAAACTCTCTGTAACTGACCTTCACCAATCTCCTTCATCTTCTTCGCTAAGATAAAACCCAAAATCACCATAGAAACTCTGTCAAACTCCATTAAAGCTCCAAATTTCTTCTCTAGTTTTTTACGAGAACCTCTAAACTGTTTAAACTCCATTTCAATCACTGAAAATGTCTTCTGCTTCAAGTTCTCGTGTTTTTGGAAAACAACAACTCGTTGCTGAACCTGATCTTGAGGATACACGCGCTCAGATTTGGAAATCTCAGGTACTCATTCCTTCTCCTGAACCTCATAAGTTTGCTTTCCTCGGGCCTCTTCCTGAATCCCTTGAAGACACACCCAAAATCCAAGAAATTTTCCCTAGCTATCACCGTTATAGCCCTAGGATCTTCCAACAAGGGCCTTACGAAATGGGGTTTATGAATGCCCCTGCCAGGGTTTTCAGGTCTGCGCCTCATGTAGGAAATGATGTTTATGTCGAATGGCTCAACAAAGTTGAGTCGAAAAAAGGCGAACTTTGGAAAACCCAAGGGATCTTCGACCTAATCCAATTGTCGAGGTATGGCCCCAAATACCAAAGTCCTATGCTCATTTCAGCACTCCATTTTTGGGAACTCACCACTAATAGCCTTCATCTGAAGTGTGGCATGCTCACTCCTACCTTGCTAGATGTGGCTGCTATCACTTGGCTTAGACCCACGGGAGACACCTTCAACCCTAACAACACCACCAACACTTATGACTTCAACTTCAAACGTGCCACATTTTCTGGATACATGGAAGACCAACACATCACTGATACTGAAGAGGTCTCTGACACAGAACACATAGCTTTCCTCACCTTGTGGCTGTCTCACTACATTTTTTGCTCTTCGTCACTTCAGGTGGCCAAAATGTATGTGAATTTGGCCATTCAAATTCACGAAGGTCGAAACCTCTGTCTCAGCAAACTCATTCTAGCCTCTCTCTATGAGGCCTTAGGAAATGGAGCTCTCGACTTGAAACAACTTGAACCTCAAGGTAAACTTCTGATTTCAGGTCCTATTTGGCTATTTCAATTGTGGCTCCTAGCCACTTTCGAGTCAAAATTACAACTGTTCTGCCCAAATGACCATGTTGAGATGGTCGAACAAAGGAGTATCGAAGGTTTAAGACTTGCCGTTTTAAAACCCTGGGAAATAGGTCAGTCTATAGAAGATCTATTTTCTGATGCTTTCACCATGCTCCAAAACTGTGATACCTTCACGCCTTCAATGGCACCATTCATTACAAGAACTCGTGGACCAAGTTGGTTCACCAAAGAATTTCCCGCAACATCTGTCGAACATGAAAAAGAGGTCAATGAAATCTGGCAAGCTTATTTAACCCTAAACCTCCTATCAATTAGAATTTCACCCAGCAAGGGAAAAGCTCAATTTGGTATGGCTGGATACCAACCAAATTTGGTAACCAGGCAATTCGGACTGTGCCAACTTCGACCTGCTCCCTTTTTCAAATCAAAAAAAGCTTTGAAATTTCCAGACAATGAAAAAGAGTTCTGGCAACGTCTTGACACTACTGCCCAAAACACTCCCACTTTTAATCCCTTAAAATATGAGCCATCATTTGCTTGTACTAAGGAATTTCTTAAGTGGTGGACCAATTATTACACAACTAGGCTTGCTGTTGTCGAGGAGTCCACCCTGTTATCCAACCTAATCTCTGCTTTTCCTCCTTTGCAGAACAAGAAGGACAAAAGTCAAGGTACGCATATTCGAGAAATTCAAGCTTTTCAAAATTACTTCAAAACTGTATATAATCCAAAATGTCTTAGTCGAACAGTTTCTGGGGCTGCTGATATTTTAAAGCAAAAAATTCTCAAAAAGATTTCGACAATGCATATTCCACCTTATATAACAAACAAATATGATTATGCTTTAAAATATAAAATTAAGTTTCCACCTTTGCCAACCAGTAAAATGGCTTTGGCATTTCGACCACCAATTCCTGAATGGTTTGTGTGTGGTTCGACTATGGCGTTACAAAATTATTTTATAACTAAAACAGCCCAGAAAGTGATTCCAACTAAGCATGACATACACACGTGTAGACGTGATCTCCATTTGGACATTCAACATGTTCGAATCACATCTCCCATCGCAACATATTAGGACTCTTAGAAAAATTTCAATTTCTCTTTCATGTGCAAATATATTTACATAATTTGTCGAATGTTTGTTGCTGTTCCCATTCCAATAACCACTGGTTCAACCAAGTCTCCAAAGAAAGGGACAAAGAAAGAAATTAGCACTGCTTCGAGGCAAAGCAAATCTCAACAAACCAAGAAACAAGAAGTAAGTGTCTTTGTGAAATCTTTGCAATATTATGTTCAAACCTTAAATTCGACACCTGACTAAACTTTGTTTTACAGAGTAGAAAGAGGACAAGCAGTTCTACTTCTGATGTTCCCTCTAAGAAAATGAAGAAAAAGGACATGCAAATTGTGAGCGATAATTCAGAGGTCGAATCTCTTACCTCTTTACTTTTTTAATCATTTACCTTTCTTTTCCTCGTTCATACTAACATGAGTGTCGAATTTTCAGTCTGGCAGCCCAATGAACAGCCCCAAACATACTGAGGTTCCCACAACTCAAATTGAGAAAGAAAAGAAAAGAAAACATTCTCAAGAAGCTCCCAAAACTCCAATTCAAATAACTCCTGTCGAACAACAAGGAGAAGACAAGGAAACATCCAAAGAAAAGGCTCAAGAGAATCTAGAAAAACTTGCTAAGAAGAAATCAAAAGCTCCTAAGAAACCAGAAAGTGCAGGTTCTCGTGTTGGAGAGACAGCTTCGAAGGTAATTAACAAACTCTTTATTTTTTCTTAATCATTTTGATTCAATATGATGATAAATTCATTAATCTGTTATAACAGGGAAAAGAAGCTAGCAACATTGAGCTTCAGCAAAAACAACCAACACCAACTTCGACTCTTTCCCCTTCTGTCGAACCAATAGCTGAAAATGTGGTCGAGGAACAACCAAATCAGACCAGTCCCATTAACATCATAGAAGAGGCTTTTCACCAACAAACGAATGATCTAACAACCAATGAGCCTTCATTAGACAAGAATGCACTTGAAAAGGAAGTTCCTGACCAGGATCAAGAGCAAAAAGATGACGAGATGAATGAAGCTGATCACACTGCTGGTGTTGAGTTTGAGAAAGATATTCGGATTCCAACTCCTAATCTTAGTGACAAAGAAGAAGAAGAAGAAAATCAAAACGAAGGCAACGAAGAAGACCAAATTGATGATGATGTTGTCGACTTTGAAGAGGAAGAATCTGAAGATAACTCAGAGCACGTCGACGAATCACCAAAGGAACAAAACACCTCTAAAATAGCACCTTCATCAAGCAACGCTCTGAGCCAAGAGGCTTTGACATAACTGAAAAGTAAGAATCCTCTTGAGGCTTTGAAATTCATGTTAAGTAGTAGGGCATCTTCGACTAAACAAAGCTCTTCGACCACTTCCATTGGCGAAATGTCTGATAGTTCGAAGGAAGACCTCCTTAAGGAATTTCGAGCTAGAGTTTCTTGAAGCTGACTTATTTCAAGCCATCGAGCAAAATCATATAACAGCTTTTGAGATCAAAACGCTGCTGCGTAAACTCAACAATTTGACATCGAGCAAATCCCTCATTGGCTTCATTGTCGAATTCTAGCCTCTCTTAGAACAAATCACCAGGGACCTTCAAAAGAAAAAGGATAACGCTGCAAATAAAAAGCGCGAGGCTAAATTGCAACAAGAAGAGTGGGCTGCTGTAGAAGCTTCACAAGCCAAAATTTCTTCTTTGGAGACCCAAGCAGCAAATAATGCTCAAGAGATGGCTGATTGTGACAGGGCTATTTCTCGATATCAAGAACAGATCAAGAAGTTGCAATTGAAGCTCAAAGTAGAAGAAAAGAAGAGAGCTTCACTTCGTAAGACAACTCCTGAATCTTTGGAACCAGTGATTAATGCAAAAGCAGCTTTGGCAATCGAGCACTTGGAAAGACATAGCCAACATGAAGCAAAGGTTCAGAGTTTGATCGAAGACGAAGCCCTTACTGCTACAAGACTAGAGCATTCAAAATCTGTTTTAGAAAGGCTCAAAGCCAACCTTCAACTTTAAATTGTAATTTTCTTGATTTCCAATTTTGTAACTTTGACAATGTTCTGGCAATTATTAACTTCTAAATGCCATATTTAAACCTTCTTTATAATTTTAGTCATGCATTATTTTGACTTCTTGCAGTATTGGCTTATACTTTTTTAAATACTTGCCATTTATTTGCAAAATTTGACCATCAGCGCTTAATTCTTCGACTTCATAGGCACCGTTAGTATATACTTGCAAAACTCGAAATGGTCCTTCCCAATTCGGTGACCATTTGCCTAAGACTCTATCTTTTTTGTCCATAGGCAGTATAACTTTCCAAACTAAGTCTCCTAAGGCAAAAGTTTTCAACTTAATTTTTTTATTATAAGCTTTAGCTACCATTTCTTTTTGTCTTATCAGGACATTTAACGCTTTTAATCTTTCTTCGTCTAAATCAACCAACTCATCCAACATCATATTCCAATAATAATTTGATGGAATTTCAAATTGCCTTTGAATTCTGGCTGCTTGTAAACAAATTTCGACTGGTAAGACTGCATCATGTCCAAATGTTAGTCTAAAAGGAGTAGTATTAATTGACTCTCTAGGAGAATTTCGACAAGCCCACAAAACTTGGTCAAGAGTTTTATGCCAATTTCTAGGCTTTTTGCCCAATATGCTTTTTAATCAAATTAATAATGATTTTATTAGCTGCTTCAACTTGACCGTTGGCTTGAGCATAGTATGGTGTCGAAGTCAGTAACTTGAAACCAGTTTCAGAGCAAAATCCACCATTTTTTTACCAATGAAAACTATACATTGGTCTGTAGTAATGGTTTCTGGAATTCCAAACCTATATAAAATATGGTTTTGAATAAGATTGATTACAGCCTCTTGATTAACATTAATTAAAGGAATAGCTTCTACCCACTTAGTAAAATAATCTATCCCAACTAATATGTAATGATGTCCTTTCGACGAAGTTGGTTTAATCTCACCAATTAAATCTAAAGCCCAACCTCTAAATGGCCAAGGTTTCACTATTGAATGAAGTTCACTTGCAGGCACGTGTTGAACTCCTGCATGCCTTTGACATTCTTGGCAACCTTTAGCAAACTCTATGCAATCTTTTAACATAGTTGGCCAATACACTCCTTGTCGAAACAAAAGCCATTTTATTTTATGGCCTGCTTTATGAGACCCACAAGTTCCACTATGAGTATTGGAAATTGCTAAATATGCCTCATTCTCACTAAGGCATTTGGGTAAAACTCCTTCAGGAGTCTTTTTGAACAACTCATTTCCAATAATCACGTAGCTCAAGGCTCTATACTTGGTTTTTCTATTAGTTATTCCTGTTGGATTTTCCAAGTATTCGACAATTGGTTTTCGCCAATCATCATTCGACATATTGTCAATGGCAAAAACTTCAAAACTTTGAAAATTTTCAATAAGTGGAGATAACGATACTTCTTCGGCCCCCAAGTTTTTGGCTTGACAATTCACTCAAAGGATAGTCTGTCGAAATTAGTTTATTTTTTATTTCTATTAATTCTTCTAGTTTTTCTTTTGAAACTCTGTATCCTGAAGCAATTTGTGCCAAATCATCTGCCTCTTGATTGTCAAGTCGAGGCACATGTTTTATTTGAACTCTATCGAATCGTTTTAAACAAAGTGTTGGCAGTAACAAAATACATTATTAGGTTTTTCTTTAATGCACTTATATTCTTTCGTTAATTGCTTCACAATTAATTCTGAATCGCCTTTAATTTCGACATGTTTTGCCCCCAAGTCTAACAAAATCTCAAGTTCTGCTATCAAGGCTTCATATTCAGCCTCATTATTGGAGCAAGATCCTTCGATTTTAAACTTATACTTTGTTGGAAATTTTGTTGGTGTGATAATTAAAATTCCAATTCCAACACGGTTTTTGTGGCTTGAACCGTCGAAATATAACTTCCAAGGTTGAATATCCACTATGTTTACTGTGGTTTCGACCAATGAATGGTCGACAATAAAATCAGCCACTATTTGGCCTTTAATAACTTTTAAAGGCTGATATGTTAAGGAATATTCAGAAAGAGCTAAAGCCCATTTACCTATTCTACTATGTAAAATTGGTTTCAACAGCATATGTTTAATAATATCATAATGCGAATAAACATACACATCAACAGGCTTTATATATTGCTTCAGTTTTGTACAAGAGAAATACAAGCATAAACACAATTTTTCTATAGGATGGTACTGTTTACCGTGGATTTTGGTAAACACCGCTGGTCTCCAATTTGGTTAACTTGCAGGATCAACCAGTGAATCCTAAGACCATTTGTGTTTAGAGTTTTTCCAGAATTGCTTGTGTTCTTGCAGTTTAAAAGTAAAAGAAGAAGATAACCGTCGATTTCTCCGCGAAACCGTCGAATTACTCCAAATGAGGGAGGATAAAACAAAGAGAAAATTTGCAGGGAACGTAAAGAAAAGGAAAATTAAAATTGCATTAATTTAAAGGGGTGGTGCACAAGATCATACATGCGTTCCTTGTACTCGTTTCTCAGTGCGTGTCGGTACTTTGAGCGTGGGAACTTGGTATGAGAGATTGTGACCCTTGTTTCTTCTCAGAAACTGCTATTTATACGAAGGAAAATAGGGGGAAAAACTAAACTAAGTAACTGCCTAGAAATTTGAAAACTAATAACTGCTACTCCTACTTTCGACAAGAACCGCTTCATCACGCTTCGACCAACTGCTAGTTCTTCAGCGCATAACTGCTCTGTTTTCTGTCTGTCGAAAGCTTGTGTCCATTTTCCTCTTTCTTGCTTTTGCTTCCCCGGAAGCTTGTCGAACTTACCCTGCGCATGACCATTTTCTCTGTCGAAATACTTTGGTCTTTGTCGAAATATAAGTCAAGCCTTGTTGACCATTTTCAATGAAGCCTGTCGAAATTACAGGCTAACAAATTGCCCCCCAAAAATGTCTTTTTCGACTGAGCTTGAGGTGGAAGAAGAGAAAGAACATTTTTGAATTCACCATCGAAATAGACTTTGCACTTGAGTAGAATAGCTGTATACCTGATGTCACCACTGTTAAGTGTTGTTGGCGTTACTCCTATATTGGTGTACCACATGGCCTTCAACGTTCTGCTTATAATTCTGACAATGCTCATATGGCAATCACAACTTCTTTTGAATGCCACGTACTTACGCTTTCTTTATCTTTATTCCAGCGTTATTTTAACTTCTTGCAACGTTGGCTTATACTCTTTCAAGTATTTTCCATTTATACGCAAAATTCTTTCCCTAGCGCCAATCTCTTCGACTTCATATGCGCCGTTTGAATAGACTTGTAAAATTTTGAACGGTCCTTCCCAACTTGGGGACCATTTACCAAGGACTCTATCTTTTCTATCCATAGGTAAGATAACTTTCCAAACCAAATCTCCCGCGTCGAAAGTCTTCAATTTGACTCTTTTGTTATAGGCCTTAGCCACTCTTTCTTTTTGTCTTGTGAGCACATCTAATGCATTTAACCTGTCCTCATCTAAATCAATCAATTCATCCAGCATCATACTCCAATAATGATCAGATGGGATTTCAAATTGTCTTTGGATCCTAATTGATTGAAAACAAATTTCTGCTGGTAATACTACATCATGCCCAAAAACAAGTTTAAAAGGAGTATTATTAATTGACTCTTTGGGAGATGTTCGACACGCCCATAAAATTTGGTTAAGTGTCTTATGCCAATTCTTGGGTTTTTGCCCAACATGTTTTTTAATCAAACTAATGATAATTTTATTGGCTGCTTCAACTTGACCATTTGCTTGAGCGTAGTATGGCGTCGAACTCAACAATTTATAACCATTTTCAGCAGCGAGTTCGACCATTTTCTGACCAATAAAAACCGAACCTTGGTCTGTGGTGATAGTTTCAGGCACACCAAATCTATATAATATATGGTCTTGAATAAAATTAATCACTGCTTCTTGATTAACGTTGTTTAAAGGAACAGCTTCCACCCATTTAGTGAAATAATCTATTCCTACTAATATGAAACGATGGCCTTTCGACGAATTTGGTTTAATTTCACCAATTATATCCAAAGCCCATCCCCTGAATGGCCAAGGTTTTACAATAGAATGCAATTCATTTGCAGGTACATGTTGTATTCCTGCATGCTTTTGACATTCTTGGCATCCTTTGGCAAACTCTATGCAATCTTTTAACATAGTCGGCCAATAGACACCTTGTCGAAATAAGAGCCATTTCATTTTATGGCCTACTTGGTGAGCTCCACAAGTTCCACTGTGAGTATTAGATATTGCCAAGTATGCCTCATTTTCACTGAGGCACTTGAGTAAAACTCCTTCAGGGGTTTTCTTAAACAACTCATTGCCCATGATGACATAACTTAAGGCTCTATACTTGGTTTTTCTATCAGTTATCCCTGTTGGATTTTCCAAGTAGTTAACCATTTGTCTTCGCCAATCATCATTTGACATATTGTCAATGGCAAAAACTTCAAACAAATTATCACAATAAACTTTGTCGGAAACTTCATCATTAAAATTTTCAATAAAATTTTCACTTTCACTTGGAGGTAATTGACTTAAGACTAAAGAGTAGTTCTTTGCCTCCTCTAGTTTTTTCCTTGACAAGGTTTCTTGTGTCATTGCTGTCGAAATTAACTTGTTTTTAATTTCGATTAGCTCTGTTAATTTTTCTTTAGAAACTTTATAACCAGAAGCTATTTGTGCCAGATCATTGGCCTCTTGATTTGCAATACGAGGCACATGTTGAATATCAACGCTGTCGAATTGTTTCAATAAAGTATTGGCAGCAATAAAGTAAGTAATCAAATTCTCCTTAATGCACTTGTATTCTTTTGTTAATTGTTTGATTACTAATTCAGAATCACCTCTAATTTCGACCTGTTTTGCCCCCAAGTTTAACAGAATTTCGAGCCCTGCTATTAAGGCTTCGTATTCCGCCTCATTGTTGGAGCAACTTTCTTCGATTTTATACTTGTATTTAGTTGGAATCCCTTTAGGTGAAATGATTAACATCCCAACACCAGACCCATTTTTATGGCTGGAGCCATCGAAGTACAATTTCCAAGGTCGAAGGTGCACAAAATTAATTTCTGATTCAATTATTGAATGATCAGCAATGAAATCCGCAACGACTTGGCCTTTAATAGCCTTTAAAGGTTGGAATGTTAATGAATACTCAAGTAAAGCTAAAGCCCATTTGCCTATTCTACTATGTAGGATAGGTTTCGACAGCATATGTTTAATAATATCAAAGTGGGAATAAACATACACATTAACAGGCTTAATATATTGCTTTAACTTAGTACAAGAGAAATACAAGCATAAACACAATTTCTCAATAGGGTGATATCTAATTTCAGAATCATTTAAAACCCTACTGAGGTAATATATGGCCCTTTCTATACCATTTTCATCCTCTTGTGCTAACATGCTACCTATTGACAATTCTGATGTTGCTATATACAATTTCATTGTCTTATTCCTAATAGGAGGCAATAAAATAGGAGGGTTCATCAGATATGTCTTGATCTCGTCGAAAGCTACTTGATGTTCGACATCCCACTTGAAAACATCATCCTTCTTCAGTCGAAGTAATGGCGAGAATATTTGAGTCTTGCCACTTAGATTTGATATAAATCTTCTAAGGAAATTGACCTTTCCTAATAATGACTGTAATTCTTTCTTTGTTGAAGGAGGTTGTGTTTCCATGATAGCTTTCGTCTTGTTTTGATTTATTTCAATGCCTTTTTTGTGCACAACAAAGCCCAAGAAATCACCTGCACTTACACAAAAGGCACATTTGAGTGGATTCATTTTCAATCCATATTTTCTCATTCTTTCGAATGATAGTCGTAGATGATCTAAATGACCATTTTCTGATGAAGACTTAACAACTATGTCATCTATATAGACTTGCATAAATTTTTCTATAAAATCATGGAACATAGTGTTCATAGCTCTTTGATATGTAGCACCAGCATTTTTTAAACCAAATGGCATCACTACCCATTCATAAACACCTAATGCCCCTGGGCATCGAAATGCAGTTTTTGAAATGTCTTCTTCAGCAATAAAAATTTGGTTATAATCAGAATATCCATCAAGCATGCTTAAATATTCATAACCAGCCGCTGAATCAACCAACATTTCTGCCACAGGCATTGGGTATTGATCTTTGGGAGTAGCATTATTTAGATCTCTAAAATCTATGCAAACTCTAAGCGTACCATTTTTCTTAATTACAGGCACTACATTAGCAAGCCATTCGACATACCTGGCAGTTCTGATGAACTTGCTTTTCAATAGCCTTTCGATTTCCGCTTTAATCTTCGACATGATTTCTGGTGCAAATCTTCTTGGTGTTTGCTTCACAGGCTTCTTCTCTGGTCGAATAGGTAATTTCAACTCAACCACCTCTCTTTTCAGCCCTGGCATCTCATTGTAATCCCAAGCGAAGCAATCTTTGTATTCCTTTAGCAATTCAACAATCTGCGCCTTCAACTCTTGATCAATCTTAGCACTGATGTATGTTGGCCTTTTTATTGAGCCATCTCCCAAATCAATTTCATCTAAGGGATCTTGTGCTTGGATCTTTTTGGTTGAACCCATTGGATCTTTTTCAAAACCTAAAGGCTCGTCATCATAGACGCAATCAAGCCTCTGGTTTTCGACAATGTTGTCTTTATTTTTATCTTCTGTGGCTAAAACAACCATTTGATGTAACTCAGCTTCTAGAATAGCTTTTTCTTTGTTTTCGGCCACATAGGCCGTAATTCTTTCCCATACAGTGGGTTCATCCATAAATAACTATTTATGGTCCTTCCCACCCTGTAGGCTTGACATAGCCTTGTGGGTAGTTGTCTTCGTCAATGACCTCTCTATCCCAAATGAATCCATAGTTGGGATCAAGAATCACTGAGGTCCTCACATTATCTTGGCTTTCATAACCATGTTCAGAGGAAATGCATGGCGCAATGCTCGCCAGTTTCTTGTCGAAGGTTTTCTTGGTGATAGTATTCACTTCAGCCTTGAAATAGCTTTGATCACCCTCAATATTTTCAACTAGGCCATCTTCTCTCCAAATAATGAGCCTCTGGTGAACTGTCGAAGGAATTGCCCCCACAGCATGGATCCATTCCCTTCCCAACAGCATATTATAATTTGCCTTGGTTGAAATCACCATAGACATAGTTGGCCTTCTAATGCTTCCAACAGAAAGGTCAACTTCAATGGCTCCAAGAGAGTGGCCACTTTTACCTTCATAGTTGGTAAGGATTACGTTGTGTGTTTTCAGATCCGTTTCACACTTCCCAATCCTCTTCAGCATATGTTGTGGCATCAGGTTCACAGCAGCGCCACCATCAACCAAGATCTTGCTTACCCCAACATTGTTCACCTTTGCTTGGATATACAAAGGTTTGAGATGATTCCTCATCCCACAATCAGGTCTCTCAAAGACAGTGTGTTGTTCTTCCACACAACCATTCTTGAGGACATAGTAACAGATGGGTTTGTAAGTGGTTTCTTCGTCGAAATCCTCTTCGACGTCGTTTACTTCCGAAACCACGTCATACTCAATCGGGAGGATTGAGACTACACCACACAAGACGTCGAACTCTGTTCCTGAGTCTGCGAAATCAGATCCCATTTCTTCGTCTAGATTGAGACCTTCTTTAACCACTGAGAGAGATGGAAATATCCTTTCAGTTGCTGGCTTTCTAGCCATTTCAAGAGATTTTGAAGGTATTTGTTTACCTTTTTCTTTGTTGGAATTTTCCACCTTGCCTACAGCAGCAACCTTTTTCTGGCGTTGATATCTACGCCATTGAGTTCTCGTCATAGGGTTCTTCCCTTTGTAATTATTGTTGTAGGCATACTTGTTAGATTCAGTTGCCTTATTTTGGTTAGTAGCACTAGTGCTGCCCCTGTCCAATTTTGCCGGTTCTTGTTGATTTCCAACATCCTTTCCA
Organism: Astragalus glycyphyllos; assembly: GCA_963573325.1. Taxonomy (NCBI): domain Eukaryota; kingdom Viridiplantae; phylum Streptophyta; class Magnoliopsida; order Fabales; family Fabaceae; genus Astragalus; species Astragalus glycyphyllos. Next base: position 85,499,590 of record OY754308.1, on the reverse strand, counting down.
GCATAATACACTGGGTAATACCCAGTGCTCTTTCCACCAGAATGCACCCATTTCTCAACAGGTGACTTTGCTGGAGGAACATAAGTCCTAATCTGACCTTTCTGAGGATTCCTTGTCGAAGTAAACTTATATTGGATCCCTTTGTCATTGTAACTGAACTTTGGTCTTTTGTCGACCCATTTTCCTTTGCGTTTCAGTTGAGGCTTCAATTTCTCAAGATTCTTGGCAGCCTCTTTGTCGAAGACAGCATTGCACCTTGGGCAAAGCATAACTTCAGTGTTATTGATCTTGCAGCGATTGAGGAAGTCAATCAATTCCTCTTCAGCCCCTGGATACACTACCTTCATCTTCTCAGCATATTGGTCTTCAGTAACCATTTCGACACCTACCTTGTCGACAGCTTTCTCTGCCTTAGCATTTTCAGCAACATCTTCAGTGACCTCGACCACATTGAGATCAACTTCGACCAGCAATGCATCAGCTGTTGGCAAGGGATCAGTATCAATCTTCATTGGTGGCTTAGACTTGTCACCAAATTTCAGCCTTCCTTCGTTGATAGCATTTTGAACCAAATCCCTGAAAATGACACAACGGGAAGTGTTATGACCTAAGAAACCATGAAACTTACAAAAGCCTCTTTTCTGTCGTTGTTCTAATGGTGGAATCTTTAGCCCTTTAGGAACCAGAATTTGACCGTCCTTAACTAACAAGTCAAATATTTCGTCACATTTAGAAACATCAAATGTATAAGTTTTTGCAACGAATTTGTCGTTTTTAGGTTCGACAGGATTTTTACCATTTGAAGGTTTTAGCAATTGACAAGTATATGGAGGTCCTGGCTTTAATTCGGCAACATTGACCTCCTCTTCGACTTCCTCGTAAGAGATGTCGTACTCTTGTTCCTCATTTTGCATTTCGACATAGGCAATTTTGTCTTTTTTATTGTTATCAAACCTACTAGTTCTAGATTTCTCAGCTTTTAGCCTTTCGACTTGCCTTACTCTATCGGTCAATTGGGCCATATCTCTTAAATGTTGAGTGTCTAGTTTTTTCCTAATAGAATAATCTAGACCACCAGCAGCCATTTCGACTAACTCATGTTCCGGCACTTGGGTAAAGCACCTTGCTTTGAGAAGTCTAAATCTGTTGAGATAGTCATCAACAGTCTCTGCCGTTTTACGTCGAACACTAGCCAATTCTTTGAGACTAATTTTGGAGTGTCCTATATAGAATTGGTCGTGAAAAGCTTTTTCTAACTGGTTCCAATTAAACATGGAATGCGGGGGTAAAGTAGTGAACCAAGTAAAAGCATTTTTTGTTAGAGAATTAGGGAAAAATTTCATTCTTAAATTCTCATTTTGGGCTAAATCTCCAGCCTCGGTTAAATAACGAGCAATATGTTCGACAGTGGATTCACTGGTTTCTCCACCAAATTTAGTGAATTTGGGGACTTTCCAACCCCTTGGCAATTCACTTTGCAAAATATATTCTGATAATGGCGACACGAAATTTGGCCTGTGCATTCCTATATTAAGGCCATTCTGGGCTAAAATTGTTTCGACAAGATTAGCAATATCGTTCTGCGCTCCAAAATTGTTTTGTTGCACTTGCCTGACTATTTCATCAGCATTTTGATTTCTATTTACTAACACTATATCAGGCTCGTTTTCAACCATCCCCTGCAAGGGTTGTTCGACAACTTGTGCCTGTGCCTGATTTCTAGGCAATTCAATGTTAGGCCTTTCTAAGGAGATTTCTACAGGCCTTAAAGGTTGTACTTGGGGTATTGGCTGATTCTGCATTCTTGGAGTGCCAAAGAAATCTGCAATTCGACCCATTTGAGTTGCCAATGCTTGGTAACTGTTATTGGTCTCACGTATCAAAGGGTTGAATGCGGTACCAATTTGTTGGGTTAACATGTTAACCATATCATGATTGGCCTCATCTATTTGTTGTCTTAATGCCAACACAGATGCTGTAGTTAACGTGGGCTGGGCATTTCGACCATAAATGCCCTCTTGAGAGGCATGCATAGGGGAGAAACCACCATTCATTATGTTATCTGCACACGTTGATGAATTGGTTTGCAAGCCTACCATCATGCCAGTTGGCATACCATAAGGGAGATTTCGACCAACTATAGGCATGCTAAATGGGATATGACCACTAGTCATATATGGGTTAGACGTTCCCATTGTTTGTGGCATAGAAGCCATTTCATTAGGCTGTGTGGTCACCGTGGTGGCCATTGTTGGTAAAGGATTAAGCACAGGAGATGTAACTGGGATCATGCCTGTTAAAGGCATTGGAGCAGTTATTTCCATAGCGGTTACTGGATTAGCGTCATTGACAGAAGCATTCTCAGGGCCACTCTGTGCGTTTGAAGAACTTGCGCCAGAACGTGACATTTTTGACAAAGATTTACCACTCCTCAGGCGCATAAACAATTATATTCCAAGATTCTGTTAACTAACACTCTAATATTTCGACACAAATGTCCCACCGGGCGTGCCAATTTGTTTACCGTGGATTTTGGTAAACACCGCTGGTCTCCAATTTGGTTAACTTGCAGGATCAACCAGTGAATCCTAAGACCATTTGTGTTTAGAGTTTTTTCCAGAATTACTTGTGTTCTTGCAGTTTAAAAGTAAAAGAAGAAGATAACCGTCGATTTCTCCGCGAAACCGTCAAATTACTCCAAATGAGGGAGGATAAAACAAAGAGAAAATTTGCAGGGAACGTAAAGAAAAGGAAAATTAAAATTGCATTAATTTAAAGGGGTGGTGCACAAGATCATACATGCGTTCCTTGTACTCGTTTCTCAGTGCGTGTCGGTACTTTGAGCGTGGGAACTTGGTATGAGAGATTGTGACCCTTGTTTCTTCTCAGAAACTGCTATTTATACGAAGGAAAAGAGGGGGAAAAACTAAACTAAGTAACTGCCTAGAAATTTGAAAACTAATAACTGCTACTCCTACTTTCGACAAGAACCGCTTCATCACGCTTCGACCAACTGCTAGTTCTTCAGCGCATAACTGCTCTGTTTTCTGTCTGTCAAAAGCTTGTGTCCATTTTCCTCTTTCTTGCTTTTGCTTCCCCGGAAGCTTGTCGAACTTACCCTGCGCATGACCATTTTCTCTGTCGAAATACTTTGGTCTTTGTCGAAATATAAGTCAAGCCTTGTTGACCATTTTCAATGAAGCCTGTCGAAATTACAGGCTAACAGGTACCTAGTTTCTGCATCGTTTAAAACCCTATTGAGGTAATATATGGCTCTTTCAACACCATTTTCATCCTGTTGTGCTAACATGCTACCTATAGATAATTCTGATGCTGCTACATACAATTTCATTACTTTATTCCTAATAGGAGGTAACAAAATAGGAGGCTTCATCAGGTATGCTTAAATCTCGTCAAAGGCTTTCTGATGTTCTGTATCCCATCTGAACACATCTTCCTTTTTCAGTCGAAGCAATGGCGAAAATACTTGAGTCTTGCCACTTAGATTTGAAATAAATCTTCTAAGGAAATTAATCTTTCCTAATAATGACTGTAACTCTTTCTTTGTCGAAGGAGCTTTCGTTTCCAAGATTGCTTTCTTCTTGTTTTGATTGATTTTAATGCCTTTTTTGTGTACAACGAAACCCAAAAAATCACCGGCACACACACAAAAGGCACATTTGACTGGATTCATTTTCAATCCATATTTTCTCATTCTTTCGAATGATTGTCGAAGATGGTCTAAATGACCATTTTATGATGAAGACTTAATAACAATATCATCTATGTACACTTGCATAAATTTTTCAATAAAATCATGAAACATAGAATTCATTGCTCTTTGGTATGTAGCTCCAGCATTTTTAAGCCAAATGGCATTACTACCCATTCATAAACGCCTAATGCCCCAGGGCAACGAAATGCTGTTTTTGATGTATCTTATTCAGCAATATATATTTGGTTATAACCAGAATAACCATCAAGCATGCTTAAATATTCATAACCTGCTGCTGAATCAACTAGCATTTCTGCCACTGGCATAGCATATTCATCCTTAGGTGTAGCATTATTCAAATCTCTAAAATCTATGCAAACTCTAAGTGTACCATTTTTCTTAATTACAGGAACTATATTAGCAAGCCATTTGACATACCTGGCAGTTCTGATGAACTTGCTCTTTAGTAATCTTTCTATTTCTGCTTTGATCTTCAACAAGATCTCTGGTGCAAATCTTCTTGGAGTCTGCTTCACTGGCTTCTTTCCTGGTCGAATTGGTAGTTTTATCTCAACTACTTCTCGACTTAATCCTGGCATTTCACTGTAGTCCCAAGCAAAGCAATCCTTGTACTCCTTCAGCAATTCGACAATCTGCACCTTCAATGCTTGATCAATCTTTGCACTAATATATGTTGGCCTTTTTATGGAGCCATCTCCCAAATCAATTTCTTCTAAAGGATCTTGTGCTTGAATCCTTTTGGTTGAACCCAATGAGTCCTTTTCAAAACCTAGAGGCTCATCATCGTAGATGCAATCAAACCTCTGGTTTTCGACAAAATTGTCTTTATTTTCATTTTTAATGGCTTCAGCAACCATTTGTTGTTGTAACTCGGCTTCTAAAGCCGCTTTTTGTTTGTTTTCGGCCACATAGGCCGTAATTCTATCCCATGCACTGGGCTTATCCATAAAAAATTATCTACGGTCCATCCCACCCTGTAGGCTTGACAAAGCCTTGTGGGTGATTGTCTTCGTCTATAACCTCTCTCTCCCAAATAAATCCATAATTGGGGTGGAGTGTAATGGAAGATCTAATATTGTTTTGGTGTTCATATCTAAATTCAGAAGATGCACATGGCGCAATATTCGCCAGTTGTTTGTCGAAAGTTTTATTGATTATAGCATTTACCTCAGCTTTGAAATAACTCTGATCACCTTCGATATTTTCGACCAAACCATCTTCTCGCCAAATGATAAGCCTTTGGTGGACAGTCGAAGGTATTGCCCCCACACCATGTATCCATTCCCTTCCTAGCAGCAAGTTGTAATTTGCCTTTGATGGAACTACCAGAAACAATGTTAATGTCTTAATACTTCCTACAGCAAACTCGACTTCAATGATCCCAAGTGAATGGCCAATTTTACCTTCATAGTTTGTAAGTATAACATTGTGTGTTTTCAAATCAGTTTCACACTTTCCAATTTTCTTCAACATATGTTGTGGCATCAAGTTTACAGCAGCACCACCATCGACCAGGATCTTGTTGACACCAATGTTATTCACTTTTGCTTGAATGTATAAGGGTTAGAGATGATTCATCATTCCACAATCTGGTCTCTCAAACACAGCATGTTGTTCTTCCACGCAACCATTCTTCAGCACATAGTAACAGATTGGCTTATAAGTAGTCTCTTCGTCGAAATCTTCTTCGACGTCATTCACTTCAGAAACTACATCATACTCAATTGGTAGAATTGAGACTACGCCACATAAGACAGCGTATTCTGACCCAGAATCATCGAAATCTGAGTCCATTTCTTCATCTAAGTTAAGACCTTCTTTGATTACTGAGAGTGGAGGAAATATCCTTTCAGTAGCTGGCTTTCTAGCCATTTCAAGAGGCTTTAAAGGTACTTGCTTACCTTTATCGTTGCTAGAATTCTCCACTTTGCCTATAGCAGCAGCAACTTTTTTCTGGCGTTGATACCTGCGCCATTGTGTTCTTGTCATGGGATTTTTCCCTTTGTAGTTATTACTATAGGCATATTTGTTAGATTCAAATGCCTTGTTCTGGCCAGTAGCACTAGTACTACCTTTGACCATTTCTGCTGATTTCTGCTGATTTCCAGCATTCTTTCCAGCATAATATACTGGGTAATAACCAGTACTCTTTCTGCCAGAATGTACCCATTTCTCGACAGGAGACTTTGCTGGAGGTACATAGGTTTTGATCTGTTCTTTTTGAGGATTCTTTGTCGAAGTGACTTTGTACTGAATACCTCTGTTGCTGTAGCTGAACTTTGGCCTCTTGTCGACCCATTTTCCTTTGAGCTTCAGTTGAGGCTTAAAACCCTCAAGATTTTTAGCAGCCTCTTTGTAGAAGACAGAACTACATCTTGGACAAAGCATCACTTCAGTATTGTTAATTTTGTAGCGGTTAAGGAAATCAATCAGTTCTTCCTCTGCCTTTGGGTAAACTATCTTCATTTTTTCAGCATATTGGTCTTTAGTGACCATTTCGACATCCACTTTGTCAACTGCTTTCTCCACTTTAGCATCATCAGCAACAACTCCTGTGACTTCAACCACGTTGATGTCAATTTCGACAAACAATGCATCAGTTGTTGGTAGAGGATCAGCATCAATTTTCATTGGTGGCTTCGATTTGTCACCAAATTTCAGTCTTCCCTCATTGAGGGCTCTTTGAACTAAATCCCTGAAAATAACACAACGAGAAGTGTTATGGCCTAAGAAATTATGAAATTTACAAAAACCTCTTTTCTGTCGTTGTTCCAATGGTGGTACTTTCAGGCCCTTAGGCACCAAAATTTGACCATCAGCAACTAACAGATCAAATATTTCATCACACTTAGAAACATCACAAGTATAAGTTTTTGCAACAAACTTATCATTTTTAGGCTCAACAGGATTTTTTCCATTTGAAGGTTTCAACAATTTACAAGTACAAGGAGGTCCTGATTTTAATTCTGCTATATTAACCTCCTCTTTGACATCTTCATAAGATATGTCGAATTCTTGGTCACTGTCATTAGTTTCGACATATGCAACATTTTCTTTTTTATTTTGGAACCTGTCTGTTTTGACTTTTTCAGTTTTAAGTCTGTCTACTTGTCGAACTCTATCAGCTAATTGTGCCATATCTCTTAAGTGCAATGTATCTAGCTTCTTTCTTATAGAATAATAATCTAGACCACCAACAGCCATTTCGACTAACTCATGTTCAGGCACTTGAGAGTAAAACACCTTGCTTTGAGAAGTCTAAATCTATTGAGATAATCATCAATGGATTCTGCCCCCTTGCGTCGAACACTAGCTAGTTCCTTAAGACTAATCTTGCACTGGCCCATATAGAATTGTTCGTGGAAGGCCTTTTCTAACTGACTCCAACTAAAAATAGAATTTGGAGGCAAAGTGGTGAACCATGTAAACGCATTCTTAGTTAGAGAATTTGGAAAATACTTCATTCTTAAATTCTCATTATGCGCTATATCACCAGCCTCAGTAAGATAACGAGCCACGTGTTCGACAGTGGATTCGCTAGTTTCTCCAACAAATTTTGTGAACTTAGGGATTTTCCATCCCCTAGGTAGCTCTGTTTGCAAGGCATATTCCGACAAAGGTGATACAAAATTAGGCCTGTGCAAGCCTAAATTAAGGCCATTCTGGGCTAGAATGTTTTCGACCAAATTAGCCAAATTATTTTGCGCCCCAAAATTGTTTTGTTACACTTGTCTGACTACTTCGTCTGCATTTTGGTTTCTATTTACTAACACAACATCAGGAATTGCCTCTATCCTTCCAGGCTCTTCGACAACATGTTGTTGTCTCTGATTATCCTGATTTATGTGAATTGCATTGTTAGGCCTTTCTAAAGTGATTCCGACAGGCCTGACATTTTGAATTTGGGAAATTTGTTGGTTATGCATTGGTGGAGTACCAAAGAAATCAACAATTTTTCCCATTTGTGTCGCCAACATCTGGTAACTATTATTAGTGTTTTGTATTAAAGGATTAAACACAGTACCAATTTGTGTGTCAACATGTTAACCATATCATGGTTACTATCATCCATTTGTTGCCTTAATGCCAACAAAGATGTTGTAGTCAAATTAGGTTGGCCATTTCGACTATAAATGCCCTCTGATGAACTATGAGTAGGGGAATACCCTGTGATTGCATTATCTGCAAATGTAGACGAATTTGTCTGAAGGCCTGCGATCAATGCCGTTGGCATGCCATATGGGAAAGCCCTACCACTCATACTAAATGGCATGTTTCCAATCATTGGATTTGCCATTAAAGGACTTGTTGGTCCTAATATTGGTGGCATAGAAGCCATAGTATTAACATTTGTTAATGCTGCAGTAGTCATCATTGACACAGGAGTAATTATGGGAGAAGTTATGGCAGTTACTCCCATTGTTGTCGAAGAAGGCATAGCAACGGCTATGCCTGCAACATTTGCAGCGTTAGCGTCACTAACTGACGCTTGTTCTTGCGTACTTTGTGCATTTGATGCAGAAGCATTATTTGTACTAGAGTGCGCTATCTCTAAAAGATGTTTTCCACTCCTTAAACGCATGCACAGATAAGCACAATTTTTTTTTTAAGATGTCAACGAGAAAACTTTAAAAATTAGCACAAACGTCCCACTGGGCGTGCCAATTTGTTTACCGTGGTTTTTGGTAAACACCGCTAGTTTGAAATTTCTTCTGCTTGCAGGATCGACTAGTAAATCCTAAGACCATTTGTGTTAAAGTTTTTCCAGAAATTATGAATGTTTTTACAGTTTTAAAGAAAAGAAAGAAGATAACTGTCAGTTTCACGCGAAACCGTCGAAGTTACTTCAGACAGAGATGAAGAGAACAAATAAAAATGCAGAAAATTGCTTAAAGAAACAAAGTAAAATGCATTAATTGAAAAGAGAGTTGGTACACATGATCATACATTTTTCTCTGACTCGTTTTCTCTGTGATGTTGGAAGTTAGAGCGTGAGAATCTGTAATGAGTTTGTGACCCCTTTTTCTAATGAAAAACTACTATTTATACAAATAGAAAGTAACTGTACAAAGTTTAAAAAATGTAACTGCCACGTGCTTTCGACAACGGTTGCTTGATTCTACTTCGTTATTAGCCCTCAACTTCTTATTGTCGAAAACTCTGACTTCAGCCTCTTCGACTTTGCCAATTCTAAGATCGAAATCTGCTTGATGCAACCTGATAACTTAATTCACTTCAGTGTCGAAATTGGTACTTGTCTATTGAGATACAAGGTCAAACTTTAAAAATAAGTCAAACCTCATTGACTGCATTTAATTGAGCTTGTCGAAAATGCAGGCTAACACCTTCATATAGCTCATTCCTAGCCGATGTGGGACTAACCACTCAACTTGAATTTTCAACAGTTCTCTTATTGGAGTCGCTAACTCGGAGACAATCTAACTAAGGATGGCAATTGAGCCCATGCCCATAGGGTACCCCCAAAAATTACCCGTAAATGGGAGGGTAATTACCCGCACACATGTGCGCGGGCTCAGGGACGAGCACTATGGTGCCCAGCCCGCTCTAGGCCCGCACCCGCATATATATAGTTACTATTATTACAATTCTAAGTATATCCAACTTTAAAAAATAAATCCAAGCTACTAATATTTTGAATGCTTTTAATTAACTAAATACTAGTATGTGTAATCTTTATCTTTATCTTTATCTTTATTATAATAAATCATGGATAGGTCCACAGTGGCGTCCATGTCAGAAATTCCGATTAATGATGTCAGATTCTTCGAATTCCACGTCAGCAGAAACTGACATATCAGCGCCCAAATCAGCCAACATTTCAGATCCTACGGCTTCCATTCATCACGCGGCACACACGCAATGGATCAACGGTTACAGTGTGTCCCATTACAGACAAACAATTAATGTAAAGATTTAATCAATAATGAGTAATTAACGAAATCCCTCAAAAGGTGGGCTAATTTGAAAAATACAACGTCAGACAACAAGCAGATATGTAATTAATCCGCAAATTGCTTCCCTGAGAATAAAACAATTCATAAACAAGAAATTGTGTTGCTTATCTTCTTCCTGGCATACAAACCAAACAAGAAATTGTGATGCACCTTCTATAATTCATATGTTATTCACCTCCATGTGCAGATTTGAGAAAAGAATCTGGTGAGAAAAGAGATAGTCGAGAGGTGAGAAAAAGGTGCGACTGGTAAACGAGTGGTGCTCGCGGTTCGCGGTGGTCGCGACGACGGCGACACTCGCGGTGGCGGCGAAGACCACAGTAAAACGGACGGTCGTTGCATGACTATTCTATGCCATTCCCAAATATTGTTGGTGGTTTTGAATACCAAAATAAATTGATTGCAGATGAGTTGAGTTACGACAAGGAAGAGATGTCGTGCAAGCATAGTACTTTGGCCAAAAATCTGAATGCTGATCAAAAGAAGGCGTGTGATGAGATAACGAACTCTGTACTCTCCGGTAGGGGTGGTTATTATTTCCTCAATGGTTACGGCGGCACAGGTAAGACCTATTGTTGGAACACAGAGACTGCGTTGTTACGTTCTATGGGATATATCGTGTTGAATACTGCATCAAGTGGAATTGCAGCTCTGCTGTTACCTGGGGGTAAGACTGCCCACTCAACTTTTGGTATTCCGTTGGTTCCTAGGGATGAATCCACATGTAGCATAAGTCAAGGAAGTCCTAGAGCACAACTGCTAATCCAAGCAAAACTGATTATTTGGGATGAGGCACCCATGTTGCATAGGAACTGTTTTGAGGCACTTGACCGTACCTTAAAGGATATCATGTCCACTCAAGAGACTCAAGAACATTGATAAAAGGCTTCAACATAGCTGGAGTAACAATTTACTTGACATTCAGAAGAGTGTTTGGAAAGAGTATGAAGATATCTTGGCAAAAGAAGAAATCCTTTGGTTCCAAAAATCCTGTGCAAAATGGATTGAATTTGGGGATAGGAACACAAAGTATTTTCATGGAGTTACCACCATTAGAAGGAGGAAGAATCAAATCAGGAGCTTACAAAACAGCCTGGGAGATTGGGTTACAGATCCTACTGATCTTGAAAGGACTGCTACCAACTACTTCAGAGAGCTCTTTTCCTCTAATGAACCTCTTGCCCCCTATGTTCTTGAAGGTCAATTTCCTGTCCTTGAGGAGCATATGTATAATGATATGAGGAGGGGTGTTAATGATGAGGAAATTCACTCTATGGTCAAGCACATAGGAGCTTATAAGGCTCCTGGTCCTGACGGATTTCAAGCTATCTTTTTCCAAAGCCAATGGGAAGTTATAGGTGAGAGTTTCTGTAGGATGATTAAAGATATGTGGAACAACCCGGGAAAAATTAAAGAAATTAATTCTACCTACCTTGCTCTCATTCCTAAAGTTGATCAAGTGGTTTCTATGAAGCACTTTAGGCCAATTGGGCTTTGCAATGTTGCCTACAAGACCATCACTAAAATGATTGCTAGCAGGCTCAGGGAGGCTCTCCAAAAACTCATAGGCCCAGCTCAAGCTTCCTTTATTCCTAAAAGGCAAATTCATGATAACATTATCATTGCCCAAGAGATTTTTCATTCTATGAGAAGCAAGAAGGGTAATAAAGGGTGGATGGCTATTAAAATAGATTTGGAAAAAGCCTATGATAGGCTAAGATGGGAGTTTATTAATGAGACTTTGGAAGACATTGGAATTCCTGAAAACCTTATTCTTCTAATTTGGCATTGCATCTCTACTCCTACAATGCAAGTGCTTTGGAATGGTGAAGCTCTTGAGATGTTCCATCCTACTAGAGGCATTAGACAAGGAGACCCAATCTCTCCCTATCTTTTTGTCTTGTGTATTGAGAGATTATTCCAAGTCGTTGAATTTGAAGTGGATAATGCAAGTTGGAATCCTATTCAACTATCTAGAGGAGGACCTAAGATCTCTCATCTTGCCTTTGCAGACGATCTCCTTCTTTTTGCTGAAGCTAACACTGAACAAGCTGATCTAATTAACCAAACTCTCCTCAATTTTTGTATGAGCTCTGGTCAGAAAGTTAGTCAAGATAAAACAAGGGTTTATTTCTCCAAGAATCTGTCTAGATTGCTGAAAATGGATATTTGTGATTCTTTGGGATTTCAAGCCACTGAGGATCTTGGTAAATACTTAGGGGTGCCTATCTTCCACAAGAAAGTGAACAAAAACACTTTTAATTTTGTGTTAGAAAAAATCAAGCAAAGACTCAGCAACTGGAAAGCTAGGACTTTATCCTTTGCAGGAAGAGTCACACTAGCTAAATCAGTTATTCAAGCTATGCCTACATATGTAATGCATTCTAGTGTCCTTCCCAAAGGAACTTGTGATGATATTGACATATTATGTAGGAACTTCATTTGGGGTGATGAGGAAAATAGTAGGAAGGTCCACCTTCTCAGTTGGGAGAAATTGTGTAAATCTAAGAGGGAAGGAGGTCTGGGGCTAAGGTCTACTAGAACAGCCAATTCAGCCTTCATGATGAAAGCCATATGGAATCTCTGCAGCAACACTGACAGTCTGTGGAGTAAAGTGGTTAGGAGCAAGTATAATTGCGGATGGAGAGATTTTCCTAACATAGACACTAAGAAGAAGGGCTCTAATTTCTGGAATGGTGTTGGTAGCATGTGGGAGGAATTTAGACATAATCTCAATTGGCAATTGGGCAATGGAGACCAAGTTAGATTCTGGAGTGACAGATGGATGGATAATGATACTGTCCTTTCCAATGCTTGCATCAGTAACATAGATGAAGAGTGGGTGAAGCTTCCTATTAGTCACTACATTGATCATAAGGGGAATTGGAATCTAGCTAACATTGATCACATTCTTCCTGCCACTATTATTCAGAGAATTAGAGGAATGACTCCTCCATCAATTATGCAACATGAAGATAAATTCTACTGGAGTGCTACACCAGATGGAAGATTCACTTCCAGCTCAGCCTATTCAAATATCCAAGGATCTTCTAACATACCTACTGATCCCATTTTTAAAGTAATTTGGAAATGGAGAGGTGTGGAACGAATTCGTACCTTGTTATGGAAACTTGGTCACGGTTCCTTGCTCACCAACAGCGAAAGATTGAGAAGGAAAATGACTAATTCTAGTGACTGTCCTGTCTGCAACAATAGTGCTGAAACCCTTCTCCATTGCTTCAGAGATTGTAGCAAGAGTCAGAGCATCTGGATTAGCCTGCATGTGCGAAATAAGAATGAATTCTTCAACAACCAGAACTGGAAATCTTGGTTTGAAACTAATTTAAGTCACAAATCTAAGAAAAACGGTGATGATGACTAGGATGTAACCTTTGGTATCGCCTTAGATGCGATCTGGAGGATGAGAAATGATTGGGTTTTTGCCCAAAAAATTACAACAATTCAAGCTGCTGTTATCTCTATTCAAAGATCGAAGGAGTACATCTTGGATTGCATCAAGAGGAAATCAGATTGGAAGCTTTCAACAGTGAGTAATTCATCGATCGTGGAAGATCATTGGACTCCTCCTCCTGCTAATTATGTAAAGCTGAATTGTGATGCTTCGGTGAAGAACAATGGCCGGATAGCTGGGTGTGGTGGAATTTTGAGGGATCACAGAGGTAAATTCATTTTTGCGTTCACCCATAAGTTGGATCCTTCGTCGGTGTTGGATGCGGAATTGTGGAGTATCTACCATGGGTTAAGCTTGGCTTGGGGTAGAGGTCACCGGAAAATCATCATAGAATCTGACTGTTGTGAAGCTATTGATCTTCTTCATGATGCTGCGAAGAGGAAGCATCAAACTCACCATGTTCTTCGTGGAATTTTGGAGATTGGCAGTGGAGATATTGAAGTCACGTGGAAGACTATTGGTAGAGAATTCAATGCCTCTGCTGATAAGTTGGCTAGAGAAAGTTATCACATTAGGGATATTTGTGTAATTTATGATTTAGTTCCGGACTTTTTGGTCCATTTGTATTCTGCGGATCTGGGTAGCTTTGCTAGCCCATCAATGAATTAGTTCTCTTTGGGCCTGTTGGCCCTCTCTTTCACCAAAAAAAAAAATCTATTAAAATCCCGTGTAATTTACTGGAAATGCTTGTTTGAGTTGATTAGAAAACTGTATTTGGTTGAATATGCAAGTGAAACTACAAAGAAAGCAAGGGACCTATCTTTTTTTTTTGTTGGCTAGGGACCTATCTTATTGCTAGAGTTTTTTTAGTCAAATGTAATTACCCCTAAAAATATCCTATCCAAACATTTCTTAAAGGTTTGTTTGGTTCACAAAAGAAATTGAGAGGAAAGAAAGGTTAGGGAAAGGAAAATGATAGAAAAGAAAGAGAGTAGAAAGTGAGATGGATTTTTAATTGTTTAATTTAAGTGAAAGGAAAGAAAAGTAGAAGTTTTCACTTCTCTTGTTTGATAGGATAAAAAAATGAGACAAGTATATATATACATATAAAATGACAAAAATAACCTTTATAATTTTTTTACAATGCATTAATTTGAGTGCAATCTTTTACATTAACAATAGTGTTTTTCCCTTCCTTTTCATCCCAAAATGGGAGGAAATAAATTTTGGTATGAGACCCACTAAAACTTTTCTTTCCTTCCTTTTTTATGAGGCAACCAAACAAAGGAAAATGACATATTCCATTACTTTTCTTTTCTCTTGCCTTTCATGGCTACTAAACGCCATAATTTTGTTGTCGCTTTGATATCTTTGTCGCGTGTATTTGGTTTTGATTTTTTTCATTAAAAATTGAAAATTTAGTATTCCAATGCACCAAAATAGAAGAAATTTTTTGGTCAACCAAAACTCAAGAATTTAAAAGCTACTCCTTTGTATCATTTCCCAAGCTCAGTTTTCCAACATGGAAGAGAAAATGAAAAAGAACAAAGGTTAAGAAAAAGGATTGGGGTAGTATGGATAGTAAATTGTGGGGTGGGGATATAATTGCCTTTTTTTTCACCAAAAAAAAGGCTGCAAATGCAATGTGGCTTTACTTTGGGTCGACTCTACCTTTTCTCTATCACGTGCATTCCACGCGTCAAGCGCGTCATGTTCACTGCATTTTCATTGCACGCACTTTCTGATTCTCATGCCCTCTCCTTCCTCCTAACTTCCAAAGCTTCAAGCTCTTAACTCCCTTTTCCCCGTTTTGCCCTTGTCCTCTGCATCTCCACTCCGGAGTCCAACCTCAATATTCTCTTCATCGGAACCCGCTTGAAACTTTGAAGAAGACCAAAGAGAAGTTACTAGACACACATAAAAATCTTCTCTGATCTGTGTACCTAACCTCTCTTCTTTTTTCATCTTCAGTTATGGCTCCTGTTACCTTTCAGCGAGTCGAACTAGCTAGGGTATGCAGTTCTAAAGATTGGTCTAAAGCAATTCGAATTCTCGATTCGCTCGTTTCTCAGTCTAGTTCAATCCAAGATATCTGGTACGAAAATACATTTCTTCTGTGTATCTCTATTACTTCCTGATACAATTTTCTAATTGTTATTAATTATTTCTCATGAATGCTAATTTGATGTTCAATTTTATTATTTCAGCAACAGAGCATTCTGTTACAGTCAATTGGAGCTTCACAAGCACGTAATTAAGGATTGCGATAGGGCACTTCAGCTTGACCCTGCGCTTCTTCAAGCTTACATTCTGAAAGGTCTTTTTCTTCTGTTAAATTTAACTCATTTAGCAGTTTCTACTTTCTTTCTTAACTGTTTTGTATGTTCAGTACCATAGGAGGTGCGATTTAGGGCACGTTTGTTTGGATAGAGCTTATTTTGAGCTTATTTATGTATTACTTATAAGTTTGTCAATGTAGTTTTTTAAAGAACAACTTATGGAGATATAGTTTTTGTTAGTGAGAACTTATGAATTAATGTAAAAACTTATTTATGTCCATAAGATGTTTTTCATAAACTCAAAAATAAGCTAATTCAAATAGGCGCTTAAGTTCTCTTAAGAATAATATAGTTCATTATTGAATTCTTGAACAGAGAAATTAATCATCTAAATTTTATTGAGGGAACTGAATGAATTATATTACAGTTGCATTTCCTATTTATACATGCTGTGTTCGAGCTATGCATAGGGATCTGCTACCAACCCTAAGACAGTTTCAACTAACTATCTCTGATAGAATTCTAACTGCTAACTAAGTAACAAAATACTTAATTAGTTGCAAGCAAGCTAATAGTTGTTGGTGGATAATATTATCATCAGAAAAACCTTTTTTTATTTTTAATAGTTGAGTGGTTTTTAATCTTGATATCACTTTATTCCGTCACCTAGGTCATGCGCTTTCTTCGTTGGGAAGGAAAACAGATGCTCTGTTGGTATGGGAACAAGGCTATGAACACGCTCAGCATCAATCTGCAGATTTGAAACAGTTGCTAGAACTTGAAGAGCTTTTGGTGACAGCAAAACAAGGCAACAATGCTTCGTATGAAACCAATGAATCGCCCATGCCGCAAGCCAAATCAGATTCTTCAAGTAATAGGAACTTGACTAGTATTTGTGAGACCCAAGCCGAGTTTTGTGGCAATACAAGTGTTAAATCTGATATCTTGCTGAAGTCAACTGATAAATTTGACTCAAGGAATGAATTAAATAGTGAAGAAAGAGAGTCTAATAAATGCAGTGGCCAAGTGAATGGAAGCCCTGATGTTATCGATAAATTAAGCTATAATTCTGAATCATGTAATGACTCAAGTGACACTTCAGAATCTTGCGATAAAGTATTTACCAATAGTGGTGAATCTAGTGACTCAAATGATGTTATCGAAATTATTAGAAAGCCCCCCAGTAGTAAGTTTACATTTTCCCATGAAAAGACCAGTGAAGCAAGGAAAAATAAAAAGTCCGGTGTTGCTCGCATTTCAAAGACGAAGTCTATAAGTGTAGATTTTCGGCTTTCACGGGGAATAGCGGAGGTTTGTTTACACAACCACTCTCGCTGTATTTATGTGTTTAATTGCATATTTGATATTCAGATTATTTGCAGGTTAATGAAGGAAAGTATGCTCATGCTCTATCCATTTTCGATCAGGTACTATGTTGTCCTCCCCAGTGATACTTGTGGCATCTTCCTTTTATGTACTTGTTATTGCATGCTCTTTTTCTGTCACCATATGACAAACTGTTGCCTTATCTCCATTACATACTCAGATATTGAAAGAGGACCCTACATATCCTGAGGCACTAATAGGAAGAGGAACAGCATATGCATTCAAGAGAGAACTTCATGCTGCTATAGCTGATTTTACAAAGGTATTTACACAAAAACTATCTGAAAGGTGCATATATGTTTATTTTCTCTATTTCTAAGTACCCTACGTGTTGTATCCTTAGGCTATACAATTTAATCCATCAGCTGGCGAGGCATGGAAGAGGAGAGGTCAGGCTCGGGCTGCTTTGGGGGAGTTTGTTGAGGTTAGAGTGGCTTACACTAGCTTAGTATCTATCTAACTTTTTGAAGTACCTGAATCCCATTTCTGATTCAAATTTCATCTCTGTTGTTTGCATAATTGGTTATTTTAGTTACCCGGGGGTTTATTTTAAGTTTAGTCCATTGATGGGCACACACACATAACGAAGTGGACCAATTCTATTGCAGAAAATTAAAATGGCGAAAATATGTGTTCTTTTTAGTATTTTACCAATCTGCTTCTCTAACTAAAGTCTGAGTCGATTTAGATTCAGCATTGCCACATAGAGCTTTTAATTGAATCAATAATACACAGTTAATTATATTATATTGGTACTAAAGTTGAACCAATGTCAAAGAAGTTTGAAATATGAGCAGATCGAAAGTTTTGGTGCTTCCTGTAATGCCTTACTTGAGTAACTTCTGATTTTATTTGATTCTATTGCAAAGTAATAATCCATAAATGTGACATTGACTACTGCTTCCTATATCAGGCTATTGAAGACTTAACTAAGGCATTAGAGTTTGAACCCAACACAGCGGACATTTTACACGAGAGAGGTAGCATGCCTAACACTGGGTATTTTCATTCTGTTTTTTTTGGATAACTAATTGATGCATGTTTGATGTGACAACTCTTTGAAGTCTAGACAGAGACTTCATTAGTTTTGTGTGAAATGAGTTTGTAGTATTATTAATCATATTATCCTTTATTTGTTTAATATCTCCTAGCTAATTTCAAGTGCAGGGAGTTTGATTCTAAATAATTGAGATGATAACATTGAACTAATGAATTGGTTGTAGAGAGTAGCTACTCATATATGTGTAATGTATGATTTTCATAAAATTCAATGCAGGCATTGTCAATTTCAAGTTTAAAGAGTTCAATGCCGCAGTTGAGGACCTTTCTGCTTGTGTGCAGCTAGACAGGGATAATAATTCTGCCTACACATATTTGGTGGGTCCCAAGTTTTGACATTTAAATCCTCATTGATTATGACTTACGAAGTTACGAGCCCTTGATTTTTTGTTTGTTGCTTTTACAAGAAAATGTTTCTTAATTGCCTTGGTTTCAAACATGTATTTTACAGGGTTTGGCATTATCTTCAATTGGTGAATATAAAAAAGCTGAGGAAGCACATCTAAAATCAATTCAACTTGATAAAAATTTCCTTGAAGCTTGGGGACACCTAACTCAGGTAGCTATGAACTGCAATACCTTATTGTATTGATAGAGTTTTGGCAGCACATGTCAAAATTGAATTTAACGTTTACAAGTTTTTAACATAGCTGGACTTCTGATTCTAAAAATCTCGATTCATCCTTAAGGATATTATTTCCTGGTTTGAACTTTGAACCTTGATTAGTTGTATATTTGTATCTAATTGCTAATTGCTAATTGCTAATTGTATCTCTCCTCACTACTTTTGTTCATGACCTTTTTGTCTGCCTGTGCTCCATTTCACTCATTCAGCTTCAACTTGAGCTGAAGTTTCCTTTTCATACCGGCTAGTTCACATCTACAGCTTTCCTTTTGTTACTTGTAAGCTTAATTCATTGTGCAGGTCAAATCTTTTTTTACTTTTTATAACTAGTTATACGCTTAAAGCATTTCTTAAATGATTTTATTGCTAGCCTAGTTCTGAATTGATGTTGGCAATTTATGAAGATCTATTAGTCTTTGTGATTAAGTATGGAATATCTCTTTCAAATTTTTATTTTCAGTTGTATGCGCGGCTAAAGCTGTCATGTTATATGATTTTGGTTGCTAGTCTTGTTCTGAATATAAGGTTTTTTTTGCAGTTCTATCAAGATTTATCAAAGCCGACAAAAGCTCTGGAATGTCTAAATCAAGTGCTGCAAATTGATGGGAGGTAATCGTTGCGAATGAAACAGTATTGCATTATCATTGTTTTTTCTGGTTTATCACACTTCACGTAGTTTGTGCCTGTTAGCTCTTTATCTGAGACAGATTGCTTTTGAATTTTGAGGATAGGTTTGCAAGAGCTTATCATTTGCGTGGCCTTTTGTTCCATGCAATGGGAGAGCATAGGTATTTATGCAACCATAACTGTTATTTTTTAGTTGGGGATTGATTATTTATTTGACATATGCTTCTTGCTGCAAGCTTGCAATTGTCTTGACTATTGGGTCCTTGAATATAATTAACAAGAACTTTGATGTTATTGTGATAGACATACTAGCAGTTTTAGAAGAAAATTTAGTATTAGAACATGAAAAATGCTGAAAGCTTTCAGGGAGTAAAAAAGGTTGAGATTACTGGTTTTTGGAGTAGTTATACTTATCTTGGAGGGAAATTCACAGCAACTACAATAATTGAACTTGATTGAGGATGGTTTTCGTATTTGTAAATTTTAATTGGTTACATGATAGTGACCCCAGTGTGGATCCAGCCCATTTGGGTCCAGTTCGACCAAAAAGGGAGCTGAAGAGATCAGTCTGGTTAAAAGATTCTGTGTAATGGACTTAAACTAAAATATTAAATAGTATTGTATGTTTTTCTTTATTTCCTTCAAGTCAGATGCTGACAGTTGGATTGATGAGATCCATCTATTATTAAATAACAGTGTATTTAAGTGTATGATTTCTGAAAATGAGTAATGGAAAATATCTGCAGTTATCATCTTCTTCTCTTTTGTTAGTAGAAACCCTAGTTTATTCTACAGCTCCCACAGTAGGAATAAGCAGCCTATCATTACAACTTGTAGAACATGTACTTTAATACATATACATGTTATTATTGATAGCTTTTGTGAAATCTCAAAACAATTATTTTGGCTACTATTCATTTTACTCCTAAAATTCGATGGTGGATCCAATGGTTAAGTGACTTTTATTCTGCAATATAAGATTTTGAGATAGAAATTCCATATGATTATTGTACAATGTGGATACCGGTAAAATTATAATGGTTTATTAATTGAATTTATAATGTAGCAACTATTTTTCATACCACGGGTCAGCCGCAGAACTAAAATGTTGTAAACTAGTTTTGCACAGACATCCAACAGGAGCTTGTAGTTAATTTTCAAATGAATTTACACAAGAGACGTTGGCGTGGCAAAAGAGTGGGTTCTCATTGTATGTTAGTGTAAAACTGGTTTACACTGAACTGACAGTGCATGTCCTTTAAACTCAATGTTTTGGTTTTGAATTTTGTGCTCTACTAACCTTATTTCCAACTTAAATTGGGTTTGATTGCGACAGAAAGGCTATTAAAGATTTGACAATGGGGTTGAGTGTTGATGGTGCCAACATTGAGTCTTTATATTTACGAGCTTCATGCTACCATGCTGTTGGACAATACAAAGAGGCGGTATGATGTTAGTTTTTGGGAGCATTCTAGTCCACATTTGTCAGTCCATGACTTTATTTGATGATCATAGGTCAAGGATTATGATGCTGCACTGGATTTGGAATTGGACTCGATGGATAAGTTTGTGCTCCAGTGCCTTGCCTTTTATCAGGTTTGTTATATTGTGAAATAGTATTTTTCTATAACATTTGTTCGCTTTATATCTACGGACTTGTTAAAAATAGGAAAAGAAAAACAAGAGACTTAAACCAAGTAAAACGCATTAAGGATGAGAGAATGGGTCACTAAACAAGATATCAAGCTAAGATGGTGTAGTTATTTTCATAAATATATTAATGAAGGACATGATTGTTCTTTGAACTTTAATAGACTTAATATTGGAAGGAAGGATTAAATTTAATCCTATTACTGAGAAATCCAAAAATTTGATGTAAGAGAAGCGTTGAAGATGATAGCGAATGGTGAGGAAGTTAAATTTGATAATACACTTGGGGGTGTAAAGGGATTGGGACTCATGAGAGAAAGGCATGAGATGAATCAGAAAAGGGTTAACTTTGAGCCCCAAAAGAATGCATTTTTTGCAAATTATATAGTCTATGTTGGAGATTATAGAGAAGAAATAAAACATAAGTTGGAGAAATGGGAACAAGCATTGGAAACTTGTGACTTTTGCCTAAGTAGAAGTAAAACAGAGTGTATAAAATACAAGTTTAGCAAGAGGGATACAAATATTAGCTTAGAAGAAAAATTTATAACACAATACCGCCGGTCCTACGTTTCAAGTACATTGGATCCATTATAAAAAGTTATAAGGTGGTAAAGGGAGATGTTGACCATAGTATTCAAAAAGGGTGAACTCAATGGAGGAATGTTTCGAGAGTGATCTGCAGCAGAAAGTAACCACTAAAGAGATGAGATTGGAATGCTGTATGAGACTGGATGTTGGGTGGTAAAGAGTCAACAAGATAGTCAGCTTACTGTCATAGACATGAGAATGTTCTGATGAATGAGTGGTTATACAAGTTTAGGAATAAGCACCAGTGTAGGGAGATGAGACTGTGATTGTTAGGATCCCAGTTAGGAAACGTTGGACCCAAATAGTGATGAGGGAAAGTACAGAGAAGGGTGAGGTTAATGGGTCTGCCTAGCTGGCAGTTTGTTATACTTTGAGTGGGTTATAAGATGGGAGTTAGGGAATAATGGGGTCATTAGGCAACTATTCTGTTAGAATGTTTGTTTGGGCAGAGAAATGTTTTCTCTGAGGATCTTAGGCTCTGGGCTACAATTGTAGAGAGTTTCCTCTCAGTTTTCCCAATTTCAGTAGCAATACATTACTATTTTTATTTTCCCTCTCAATTTCCGCTTTAATTTCTGTGATCTATCAGTTATGCTGTATGAGACTGGATGTTTGGTGGTAAATAATCAACAAGATAGTTAGCTCACAGTCACAGAGATGAGAATGTTGGGATGAATGAGTGGTTTAAGTTGAGGAATATAGCCTTCAAATATACGAATTGAGAGCTTTCTCGGGTGAACTTCCAAATTTCTTTTGGCATTTTTCATTGTGGTGCTGTTCTCTTCTGCTTTAGTTCTTCAAGTTGATTAGTTATCGTTGAAGTTGTGGATAAAAGTAGGAGAAAAAATAATAAGGACTTTGAATATTATTGATAATAAATTGATACTGACTTGATATTAGTGGTGCATATAAGATAGGGATACATAGACTCAACCCTAAATAAATAGGGAAATAAAAAAACTAATAATAATAAGAAATATGGTAATTAAACTTGAGAGATAATCTAATATTCTTGCGTAATATAAATATATTATGAGATATTATTTTACACTAACGATTATCATGTATGTTTTAGTTGAAAAACAATGGACTTGCCTTCTGATGACCAAGCTACACATGCTAATGTACATGATTTTAGGGCATTATGAAATTGTAATGATGGACTTGTATGTTTTGTGTTTGCATAATGATAGCTAACATCATCCTTATATGTTTTAAGCATTAGGAGCCTGCTTCATTGATGCACTTTTCTTCTTTTGCAGAAAGAGATTGTTCTTTACACGGCCTCAAAGTTTAACAGTGAGTTTTGCTGGTTTGATATTGATGGGGATATTCATCCACTTTTTAAGGTACAACTTATGGAATTTATTCCACATTTCTTTGATAATTTTGGCCCTACTAAATGCGTTATGGGATTGGATTACAAATGTGAACTGAACAATTTGGAAATGGTATCGTTGCCATTACGTCTGAATGCCAGAAACCGATGACTCTTGCTGGTTTGCTTTATAACTTAAATTTCTTTGTGGGTTTTAGAAGCATAGAAACCTCTATGTTGGAGCTGTGTTTTGCAATTCCTGGATTCAGTTTTTTGTGATATTTATTTATACCTTCTTTATATACAGGAGTACTGGTGCAAGAGATTGCATCCAAAGAATGTATGTGAAAAAGTTTACAGGCAACCTCCTTTGCGTGAGTCTTTAAGAAAGGGAAAGCTTAAAAAACAAGAATTAGCTCATACAAAGCTGAAGGCTGCTCTTATACAGGCTGCAGACTCTATTGGCAAGAAAATCCAATATGATTGTCCTGGTTTCCTACCTAATAGGCGTCAGGTATAGTTAATTTATATTTTATTGTCTGTATGTCTGTGCATTATTAGTTTCAACCATTTTGTTTCCATGGAGTTCCGCTTTTCTCTTTCACATAATATACTTAGCAATGACTTTTGGCTTTTAGTAGATACCTCGTGCTTAATTTCTTTAAGTGCTTGTATCATGAGAAAATCCCAAATAGTCTCTTCCAAGTGCCCATAATACAATGAGACTAATCATGACATTGACCAGACTCCTAATGCTAATAAAATAAAGAAATAAATCATGAAATGTCAGGAAATACGGAAGTTAATTCTAGGAGATAACTAAAGATACTCTTCGTTAGATGATATCAGATAAGTTACTGCTGTACAGCTTTAGGCATCATTGTATTAGTCATAACTTGATACGATCTTAAATAAATGTAATGTAGGGAGAGAAATTAAATATGAGATGTAGGGGATTATGGCTTAGGGAGGGAATTGGTTGTAACCAACTTGCTTATGTGGCAAATTGGAGGGAAAGTGGGTGAGTTAGTGGAGTGGAGGTTATAAATAGGAGTTGAGGGATTAGAATCATTAAGCAAGTATGAATTTGGGAAGTTATTCCTATAGGAGAGATTAGGCCTCTATAAGCGCCTTTAGGAGATCCTAGGCTTCTCGAATTGCCTAGTTTATCGTTACATCATTGTATTTCCGTTTTTCACCATCAATATACAGTTTCATTGTTTCATTATTCTTCCATTTGAGAGATGAGAAATTCAGGATCCTATCAATTGGTATCAAAGCACTTGATCCTGAGTGCTCAAAGGAATAACAGAATCGCTGCCTTGGAGAAATTTCTGGAAAGAGAAGCAAGGCACAGCATACCAGAATGGAAGGAGCAGTTTGATGAAATCAAGCTATACTGGGAAAGAAGGACGAAAGAAGATGGTGGACGTCAATCACGGCGTAATCATGCTCCGTGTAGAAGGAGAAGAAGCGATGAAGTTTCAGAGAAGAATTATGAGATCTATTTAGATATGAAATTGATGTGGTTACATCAATTTTATGTTACTGCAAAATTAAGTAAACCAGACAAGAAGACCAAAGAATCAGGAGATGATGGATGGAGTGAAAATAACGAAGAAGATTGGAAGTTACAGAAGCTAGATGTGTTTGCGAAATCAGAAGTCACGAAGGAAGAGGAAGGAGGCAAATCGGAAACAGAGCATGGCAAGAGCGATGGTGGCCGTGGAGATGAAATCGGTGGTGACCTAGACCCACCGTGGAAGCCAACGCTGGTGGAAGCACAAAGGGAAGGGAATTCGCCGGAAGAGACGACGCCGGAGAAATCACCGTCGGAGACGACAAACGATGACGAAGTCGTGGCTGAGGCGTCGTCGTTGAACGCATTGAGGGAAATCTCTTGCGTGACAGATGTGTGCGATAGGGAGAAGAAAGAAGAAAGGTCGAGGAGGAGCGATGAGAACGTGGAGACTTTCGGTGACGTTGATGAATGGGGTCGACCATCGGAGGAGGAAGACGACGGAGTCACCGTGAGAATGAAGGGAGCTGTTTGCGACAGAGAAGTTTTTCTTTCTCTCTGGAACGTGAAGCGCGATGGGTTTGGGAAAGAGAAGGAAGCTAGCGTGGAATGGAGCTCCATGAAATTGGATCCTGCTGTCATCTCTTTGGGCCAGGTCCAAGTCAAGGTTAGTAGGTCTGATTCTTTTGATATAAAGAGGGAGGTGTTAAAAGAAGAGGGGGAGGTGTTAAAAGAAAAGGCTGCAAAGGAAAATGAGCTGTTTGGGTTTAGTTGGTCCCAAAGGAAAGTGGATCTCACTTTTAATCCAATGGGCCAGACCCACAATTTTATTACTACACCTACCATATTTACTAATACCGGAGGGGTGTTTCAAGTAGAAAAGGAAAGGGACCAAAAGAAGCTTATTGGGTCCGATTGGGATCAAAATCCAGATTTGTCCATGAATTTTCAAGCTGATGCAAGTGTATTTGGGTTTGTTGGTGCTCCTAAAATGGAAGTGGATGTCTTGGCTACTGTTGTTTCATTTACCAAAAATGGAGAAGCAACAATACTTTATGTTTTGCTAAAAAATATAGCTGAATGGAGAGTGTTTGATCAAGGAGGCCGCTTTTCAAGTTCATGCATTACTTGGTCATCATGCTTCAAGCTTTGGGATCCCGGCGGAAGACTCTTAGCGATTTGCTTTGGGTATCTTCACCTTGAGGACAAGGTGAATGTTTGGGGGGGAGTATTGATACGATCTTAAATAAATGTAATGTAGGGAGAGAAATTAAATATGAGATGTAGGGGATTATGGCTTAGGGAGGGAATTGGTTGTAACCAACTTGCTTATGTGGCAAATTGGAGGGAAAGTGGGTAAGTTAGTGGAGTGGAGGTTATAAATAGGATTGAGGGATTAGAATCATTAAGCAAGTATGAATTTGGGAAGTTATTCCTATAGGAGAGATTAGGCCTCTATAAGTGCCTTTAGGAGATCCTAGGCTTCTCGAAGTGCCTAGTTTATCGGTTACCTTTGTAATTCCACTTTTATCACCATTAATATACTGTTTGATTCAGTTTTATTGTTCATTTGAGAGATGAGAAATTCAGGATCCTATCATAACTGTACAGAATTGTTTAGTCACTGCAGTGGTGATAGTCTGTTAGGCAGTTAATAGTTTGTTAAGATCTGTTGTAACTATACTGGCTGCATCGTCTAGTATATATACATATATTGTAACCTGATTGAAGCGATGAAATAACAAACAGTTATTCAGTTACAAAATACAGAGTTAGAATTCTAACACTCTTAAATGCTTCCCAAATATTATGAGATGTTTCATACTCTCTCCGGACTCAAATATAAGCAAAAAAAAGTGTCCAAATTTGGTGGACCAAAATATAAGCAATTTTCAAATAATTCAGTTGTATTTATTGCCACCCCTTCAGAAATATCCCTGAAGTTAATTCAACTTTAATTTTCCAAGAAAATGACATGCTTCCCATGATTAAGGGTAGTTAAGAGTGTGTGGTTCATTCTTTTATATGAAATCAAGAAAGTTAAATAAACTTAACTTAATAGAGTAGTTACTAATTCTAATGTAAACACAATTCTGTTAAGAGTGCTGAGTAAGCACCATTCGTGTATTACAGTGTTATCAGTTTGTTAGAAACTGATAACAGCAAAAGGCCAGGCAGGTAGTCCAGTAAGTAACTGACATTGAAGTCTGTTAGATTACTCTAGGTATAAAAGTAAGCCAAGCTAACCGATTCCTGTTAACTGAGTTTCATAATTCCAAAAACAGAGTCTCACTCTTCTCTCTCAATTTCACTGTAATTCTTTCAGTTTCTGTAGTTTCTACTATAACTGACAGTTTCTTTAATTTCTTCTCTCTCATTGGAGAACTTTCGACCTGTCTGGACTCTGGTCTCTTTATTAAGCTTGATTACACTCTTTATAAAGTTACGTTAATGTGTAATACTACAAAAGTCACATTAAATTTCCATTTTAGACCAGTGTCATTTATTATCTCAATCTTTATACCTGATTCTTAGTATCTTAAAGTTTTTAATGTTTGAATTTTAAAGCAACTTGCCTATAACCAATGTTGGTAGTTATTCTTATAATATTGTTGACATTTCTATCATTTAATGTGTGCGAGTATCTCTAACTCTCTGTGTTAATACTTCCTTATTTATCAGCATCGTATGGCAGGATTTGCTGCTATTGAAATTGCACAGAAGGTCTCCAAGGCTTGGCGTGCCCTTCAAGCAGAATCGAAAAATTCTAATAAAAGCAACTCGAACTCCAAGTATGGGAAACGGGCTCGAAGAAGGGAAAGAATTAACATGCCAAGTCAGAATAGGGGAGGTGCAGGTTGTAGCACAAGTAGTGCTTTGGAAACATCTTCATATGGCATATTAGATGATAGATCATCCACCTGTTTCATATCATGGAAAGAAATTTACTCAATAGCTGTTAGATGGAGACAAATTTCCGAGCCTTGCGACCCTGTTGTTTGGGTGAACAAGCTAAGGTAAACCATAATATTATGTCTCAGTGCTTCCCATGTTTTGTTGTAGAGGCATATGCTTGTGTTTAACATTTTATTCTTCACATTTGGTCAATCTCCAATTATTTTGGATTATCATTGTTGTGCATGCTCTCTGATCTCTCCGTTGAAGTTATAGGATTTTTTGATAAAAAGGAAAGAGAAAAAAAAATTTGGAATTATGATCATGATTGATGATTTTGATTGATTAAAAAAGACTCAATTCTAAGTAAATAGGGAAATAAATCATGATAATAATGAAGAAATATAGAAACTAATCTTACGAGATAATATATGATATTCTTAAGATAAGAAACCAATTCTATGGCTAAGGATTTATGACTATGATTTCATGCAATGATTATTACTATTATTAGATGTTTCATATTTCAAGAAAAATATAATAATATAATTTGATATTGAAAATCCATAGGACTAGATTACATCTGGAACAAGATTTGATACCAAATTGCAGTTAGGCCAAAAGTTGGGGCCATATCACAACTGCGGCAAAAAATGTTGCCAAACCACATTTGACATAAAATCGGGTGCTAAAATGGCAATTTGGAATTGAGAATAAACCAATGGCGAATTGCTGCAGTATTTGGTTGACTTTCCCAGTTTCTCTTCAGATTATTACGTTGGAGATTAATCAAATTGAGATATTGTTTAAGATTTTGAATTGGTTTCTTTGCACTGCAGTGAAGAGTTTAATTCTGGATTTGGTTCTCACACACCCATGATTCTGGGGCAAGCTAAGGTTGTCCGTTACTTTCCTAACCATGAGAGGTAAAGATCCTGTTTAATTCTACATTGATTGAATGGCTTTGGAATGCTAATTCTTTTTAAATGCTACAGGACCTTAGACATTGCAAAGACTGTCATGAAAGAGAGATCTTATGTATACAGCAAAACTGATCAGATCATTCATCTTACAAAGGATGGGAAATTAGAAGAGGTTTTGTACTTGTTGATCTTTATCCTTTCTGCTTAATTTTTTGTTACATTACGTGCCTCTACCATGCCATGTAAAAACCCAACTGGTATAGCTTAGAAAAAGTTCTAAGTTTTTTTCCCCATGATGGAAACAAGGGCAAAGAAGGAAAGAAACAGACATTTGGCAAGGTTTACACTAGGAAGGGCAAAAAGGGGAATCATGCTAAGTAGTGGAGTAGTGGAAGGAATCTCATAACCAACTTTGCTGAGTTGGCATGAGAGAGAACATTCCATCTCGTAGGATTGCTCACACATGTGTGATGCATGGAATAAAAGTAGGGCATCATGCCATTTGTTGAGGTAGGCAGGTTTTTACCTAATTGGCTGGGCTGGGATTGGGAGTACAGTATTATACTGATACTTGTACTATTTTTCCTCTTTATTCACTTGTAATTGTTCCCTGAATTCTATGCAATACAAGTACCAATTCCCCAGCAATATTCACTGTTCCATTGATTCTACTAATCTCTTTTAATATTGTATTTGATACTCATCAATTGGTATCAAAGCTCTCGGTCCTCCGGAGCTTGAAGCATGGTGAAGAAGACTTCCATGGATGAACGCGTTGAGAAAATTGAACAAGAGCTTCAAGACATGAAGCTGCACACTGACGCTCGCTTTGATGAGCTCAAAGCTCTACTTGTGCAACAGAGCAGACCTCGTCGTGGAAGACCACGACCACCTCGCCGGAGAATGCCGACGGAGGGTGATCCAACTATTGAAGATGCCGACGGAGAGGAAGAAGGTGGTGACACTCCTACTGATCCAGAGTCTTCACTGGACAGTAGCCCTGCAAGACACCGTCACCGTGTGCGTGGACGCAAGCTAGAGATACCTGTGTTTGAAGGGGGGGAGGCGTATGGATGGTTGGTGAAGGTCGAGCGTTATTTCCGTATCAATGGTGTAGAGGAGGATGAGATGTTGGAAGCGGTGGTGATTGCGTTAGATGGAAGAGCTCTCAATTGGTATCAATGGTGGGAAGATCAAAACCAGAATCCCAGCTGGGATGAGTTTAAGCAAGCTGTAATTAGACGATTTCAACCTTCGCTGGTGCGAAATCCTCTTGGACCGATTTTGAGTGTCAAGCAAACGAGCTCAGTGATGGAATATCGTGAGCAATTTGAGTTGTTCATGGCACCGTTGAAGCGAGAGGAACGCGTCATGTTGGAGAGCATTTTCCTGAATGGGTTGCGCGAAGACATTCAGGCGGAGTTGAAGCTCCACCAAACGCGAGGGTTACAGCAGTTGATGGATCGTGCCATGTTAATCGAAGAGAAGAACGTTGCGCGAAAGAAGAACGATAAAGTGACGAAGGAGAAACCCGAAGGGAGTAAGTGGAAACCCGGATCTGCTGGATCGGGTTGGGATCCGGGTCGAAATAGGGTTTTTGTTACTAAACCCAAAATTGAAGCTGGACCCGGTACTGGGGGCCCAAAGGAGGTTAAGGCGAATACAGGGGGTGCAGAAAAGAAGCAGGGGGTGGGGAAGAAATTGTCTGAAGATGAACTGAGAGATCTCAGTCACAGAGGACTCTGTTTTAAGTGTGGGGAACGTTGGGGAAGAGACCATATCTGTAAGATGAAGCATTACAGAGTGGAATTAATTGTTGAGGCAGAAGAGGAGGTTGCAGAAGAGGAGGAAGAGGTGGTGGAGGTGAATTTAGAAGATGAAATTGAGCTAAAAACTCTGTTGTTATCCTTGAGAAGCAAGGAAGGGCTCACTTCAAACCAATCTTTTAAAGTGTGGGGGATAATTAATGGCAGAAGGGTGCTCATTTTGATTGATTCAGGAGCTTCCTCCAATTTTATCTCTTATAAATTGGTGGAGGAGTTGCAATTAGAGCTGGTTGATACATCAGAATATACAATTGAGGTAGGGAATGGAGAGAAGATAACTCACAAGGGGGTGTGTAAGGGACTGAGGGTGCAGGTACAGGGGATAAACTTCACACAGGATTTTTTCCTGATGACTTTGGCAGGAACTGAATTAGTTTTGGGGATGGATTGGTTAGCTAGCCTTGGTGATATTAAGGCGAATTTTCAGAATTTGGTGATCAAATGGAAGGGTGGGGGCCAGAAGTTCAAGATTAGAGGAGAACCTTCCTTGAGCAAGAGTCAGTCTTCTTTTAGAACTGTGGTGAAGTCCCTGCAACAAGATGAAGAATGTTATATGCTCCACTGTTGTAGTGCAGAGGTTCAGAAGACAGAAGGAGGAGGAGGAATGTTTGAACAGATTCTGAGTGACTTGGCAGAAGTGTTTCAAGAGCCATCTGGTCTACCTCCTACAAGAGCACAAGACCATGCAATCACCCTCAAAGAAGGAGCTCCAATCCCCAATATACGGCCATACAGGTATCCTCACTATCAAAAAGATGAAATTGAAAAGTTTGTGACTGAAATGCTGTCTGCTGGTATTATAAGACCAAGTATTAGTCCTTTCTCTAGTCCTGTATTATTAGTCAAAAAAAAAGATGGAGGGTGGAGGTTTTGTATTGACTATAGGGCTTTGAACAAACATACTATACCAGATAAATTCCCCATTCCAGTAATTGATGAATTATTAGATGAGATTGGTGCTGCTGTAGTCTTTTCTAAACTAGATTTGAAGTCAGGATACCATCAAATCCGAATGAGAGAAGAGGACATTCACAAGACTGCATTTAGGACTCATGAGGGACATTATGAGTACCTAGTGATGCCCTTTGGACTCACTAATGCTCCCTCAACTTTCCAAGCTCTCATGAACAAAGTATTGAAGCCTATCTTAAGGAAGTTTGTGTTGGTTTTCTTTGACGATATTCTGGTGGACAGTAGGAGCATGGCAGATCACAAAGAACATTTGCAGATAGTCTTGGGAATTCTGAGAGACAATCACCTGTATGCAAATAAGAAAAAGTGCACATTTGCTCAAGCTCAAATTGAGTATTTGGGCCACTTGATCTCAGGACAGGGAGTGGCAGCAGATCCAACAAAGATAAGTGCTATGGTGAATTGGCCTACTCCAAAAGATGTGAAGGGATTGAGGGGATTCTTGGGGTTGACTGGGTACTACAGGAGATTTGTAAAGAATTATGGGAAGATTGCTTGGCCCCTCACTCAACAACTAAAGAAAGACAGTTTTGCTTGGAATCAAGAAGCACAGGAAGCATTTGAAAAATTAAAGGTGGCTATGACCACACTACCTGTTCTAGCTATTCCTGATTTCTCCAAACAGTTTGTAGTGGAGACAGATGCATCAGGGAAAGGGCTAGGGGCTGTCCTTATGCAAGAAGGGAAACCAGTGGCCTACATGAGTCAGACTTTATCCAATAGGGCTCAGAACAAATCAGTTTATGAGAGAGAGTTGATGGCCATTGTCATAGCTGTGCAGAAGTGGCGACATTACTTACTTGGCAGGCATTTTATTGTTCATACGGATCAAAGAAGTCTCAGATTTTTGACTGACCAGAGGGTGATGGGGGAGGAGCAGCAGAAATGGATAACCAAGCTATTGGGTTATGACTTTGAAATTAAATACAAACCAGGCACTGAGAATAGAGCAGCTGATGCACTATCCAGGAAGTTGCAATATAGTGCTTTCTCTACTGTGCAACTTGAAGAGTGGGAGGGGATTGAAGAAGAACTTCAGGCAGATCCTAAGTTGAATGCAATTATTCAGGACTTGGTGACTAAGACTCACATGCATGAAGGGTACAAACTGAAGCATGGCAGATTGTATTATAAAAATAGACTGGTGCTTCCTAAAAGCTCTCCTAGAATCCCTAAAATTCTAGATGAATTTCATAACTCAGCAATTGGTGGCCACTCTGGAGCCCTCAGAACTTACAAAAGAGTTTCTGCAGTAGTATACTGGGAAGGTATGAAGAGCAGAATTCAAACTTATGTGCAAGCTTGTGAAGTGTGTCAGAAGAACAAATATCAAACTTTAAGTCCTGGTGGATTATTACAACCTCTACCAATTCCAACTCAGGTGTGGAGTGACATATCTATGGATTTCATTGGAGGGTTACCAAAGGCTATGGGGGTTGACACTATCCTAGTGGTGGTTGACAGACTAACCAAGTATGCACATTTCTTAGCACTTTCTCACCCTTATAATGCTAGAGATGTAGCTGCTGTATTCCTCAAAGAAATTGTTAGATTACATGGATTTCCCTCTTCCATAGTATCTGACAGAGACAGGATTTTTATTAGCTCATTTTGGAGTGAATTGCTCAAGTTGGCGGGGACTAAGTTGAAGCTGAGCTCTGCCTACCATCCACAAACAGACGGACAGACAGAGGTGGTCAATAGGTGTGTGGAAACTTATTTGAGGTGTTTGGTTGGAGGAAAACCCAAACAGTGGCCCAAATGGTTATCCTGGGCAGAATATTGGTACAATACCAATTATCACTCTGCTATAAAAATGACTCCTTTCCAGGCTCTCTATGGTAGGCAACCTCCTGTGTTAATCAGAGGAGATGTTAACCTTACTGCAGTGGATGAAGTGCAAGTGCTAACTAAGGAGAGGAATGAGTTACTGCATGAACTCAGAGAGCAGCTGGGTAAAGCTCAAAACCGCATGAAACAGTATGCTGATAAGCATAGGAGAGAGGTCAGTTTTGAAGTAGGAGAACTGGTGTATTTGAAGATACAACCATACAAGTTGAAGCAGCTAGCAAAGAGGGTGAATCAGAAATTAAGTCCCAAGTTTTATGGTCCCTATGAGATAATTGAGAAAATTGGCCCTGCTGCATATAAACTGAAACTTCCACCTGACTCAAGAGTCCATCCAGTGTTTCATACATCTCTGCTAAAGAAAGCAATTGCTGCTGAAGTAAATGTGCAGCCACTGCCTGCCTGCCTTGCTGAAGATTGGGAACTCCAAGTCATTCCTGAGGAGGTGCTAGCCATCAGGAAGAATAAAGATGACCAGATGGAAGTGCTTGTCAAGTGGAAGCAGCTGCCTGATTTTGAGAATTCTTGGGAGGATTGGCAAGAGATACAGGAACAGTTCCCTGACCTTCACCTTGAGGACAAGGTGAGTTTCAAAGGGGGGAGTGTTGATGGAAACAAGGGCAAAGAAGGAAAGAAACAGACATTTGGCAAGGTTTACACTAGGAAGGGCAAAAAGGGGAATCATGCTAAGTAGTGGAGTAGTGGAAGGAATCTCATAACCAACTTTGCTGAGTTGGCATGAGAGAGAACATTCCATCTCGTAGGATTGCTCACACATGTGTGATGCATGGAATAAAAGTAGGGCATCATGCCATTTGTTGAGGTAGGCAGGTTTTTACCTAATTGGCTGGGCTGGGATTGGGAGTACAGTATTATACTGATACTTGTACTATTTTTCCTCTTTATTCACTTGTAATTGTTCCCTGAATTCTATGCAATACAAGTACCAATTCCCCAGCAATATTCACTGTTCCATTGATTCTACTAATCTCTTTTAATATTGTATTTGATACTCATCACCCCACATTAGTAATGCACCATTTCTGCTGCTATTTCGCTGGGTGATACACTAGAGTTTACACTTGTAGGATATACATTTTGTTAATGTATAACTAACACTGCCTCCTTGTTTTGCTATTGAAAGTTAAGCCTTCCCGTCAAAAACAAATCATTGGGTGTAAACTATTGCTTCAACCATAGGCAGTTAAGTGGTACAATACACATAGTTTTGTGTCACCAACATCCCCCCTTAAGAGCTGGGTATGAAACATGAACTATGCACAAGCCTGTTTTTCGATGTGTGGGAATTCAACCGATTTTTTGGAACAATGGGGGAAGCGTGGATTGTACTCCTGACCAATATAGGCTTTCATGTTGTGTGAAGAACCAATTATCTAAACATGAGTTGTTAGGTGAAGACATGTCAATGATTTTATATCTTAACAACTATAAAACATGTAATCTGCTTTTCAAGTGTTTCATATTCATGCTTGTGTTTGTCGCGAATTTTTTTATAGTAATCTCTGGTGGATGTTACATTTTACTTTTTTTATAACAGTTTGAATATAATGTTTCATTTTTCCATGCTTTTATGAAAATAAAAAGTTAAATATTTGATGTGCAGATCATGCATGCAAAATCATGCTCTGATCTTTATAATGTTGTTGGCGAGGATTTCTGGTCAGCTACTTGGTGCAACAGTACTGCATTTGAAGGGTAAGTATGCATAATGCAAATAGAACCTGGGGAACATCTAATATGCTTAAATGCTTACCCTCCAATATTAATACTCTCTACAGGAAACAACTTGAAGGGACAAGGATAACACTTTTAAAAATGTAAGCTGGATACATGTTTTGTGGAAATTCAAATTATTTTGTTCCCCATTTCCCTTTCCACATCTACTTAACTTTAACTTTCAAATGTGTATTTAATTGTGGGAATTGATGAATCATTATTCAGGGGGCAAAATGGTTTTGACTTTGCAATCAGAACACCCTGTACACCTGCTAGATGGGAAGATTATGATGCAGAAATGACAATGGCATGGGAAGTATGTTAATACGAAACAATTTTAATTATTTCTCTTAGTCAATATATGAGTCATGACCCTAGCCATTTCACGTGGCTTGTTTTGGAACTGCATGTTACTTTTGATCTTTACTAATGATCCCGTACTTCCTGTATCATTAAATGATGTTTGATGGTTCCATGGGAATTGTATAGAAATTTTCTGACAGTATTTATTCTTTCAAGTTTCATGATGAGAATCTTGTCAAAAAAAGTTTCATGATGAGAATACATGCTATTGATAATTGAATTTGAAGTTACTATAAGTTCTTACAATTTGCCTTGTATGCATATTGGTACTGTTTTCTATTAGGCTATCTGCAATGCTTACTGTGGTGAAAATTATGGGTCCACTGATTTCGATGTGCTTGAAAATGTGAGGGATGCAATTTTAAGGATGACATATTACTGGTATGACATTATCAAAATATGTAAATTATCGTTGTCTTTTGGAGCATTTGCAATGATTTCTGTAAGTCTTTCCGTACTTTTTTTTAGGTATAACTTTATGCCACTCTCTAGAGGAACTGCCGCAGTTGGATTTGTAGTTATGCTGGGTTTGTTACTTGCTGCTAATATGGAGTTCACAGGAAGCATCCCACAGGGTTTACAGGTTGATTGGGAAGCCATTTTGAACTTGGATTCAAACTCCTTTGTGGATTCAGTCAAAAGTTGGCTATACCCATCTCTGAAGGTGACTACCTCTTGGAAAGAATATCATGATGTTGCATCAACCTTTGCAACAACAGGGTCGGTTGTTGCTGCCTTGAGCTCGTTCGATGAATGAATTTTTTGAAACAATGGCCAGGTTAGTCCATTAGGCATGATACCTTCCATTTTTATTTTCTGGCGAATTGTTATCCTTTAATTTCTGGTCTTCTGCTGCAATTTATATTGATTTATCTTAAATTTCCCAATATGAATGTGACATATATTATACAGCAGAATGGTTCAATTCAATGTGTTGAGCTGATTTTTCAGGTTATTTGTATGGTTGCCTAATAACAATATTGCTGCTGGTCATTCATAATCTTCTGGAAAAATGCAGCAGAACTGTTAAAAGCATTGACCTATTTATTGACCTTCCTATTTATGCTTAATCTGTACACAGGTTTTTTAAATTGTAATAATAAACTATTGTACAGTAATTGGATGAATAAACTACCATTTGTCTTCGTTATTTAAATAGTCACTGCTTTGTCCTCCCACCCTCACCCCAAAAAAACCAGAGCAGAGATGCATATTACATGTGTTGTTTGTTAAATTGTTTGGATTGAGAATGGGGTATTCCGTTATCAAATGTTCTAAAATGTGCTATTTGGGAAGAAGCGGATAAAGAACGAAAATGAATGGTAAATTCTTTTTTTTTAAAAAGCAAATAATTTTTTTAAAAGAATATGAATGGGACAAAATAGTAAATTTAATTCCAATTTCTTTTTCTCATCCCTTCCCTTCTATAACCCATCGCCTCACTTCCCCTGTGAATAGCTTTTGCATTCTTCTAAAGATATTAATAAATTTGCTCATTGTTTATGACTTACTAGAGTACAACATCAATGACTGGAACGAGAACAATGAGATTAAAGAACCGGAAAAGCTCGGAGGAGAGTGCATGGTGATTGTGTTAAAAATTGACTTGAAAAGTTGAAATAGAGATACTACAGACTGTTACTTTTTTTGAAAGTAAACAAACTTGCTTTAGAAATAGACTAATATGTTAATATATACAAGATACAAGATAAAAATTAACTTTAATTACTATCAATGTAGAGTGTGCTAGTTAGGTGGTAACGAGAATGTGATGATTCATGATAATATAAAAAAGAGAATGTGTGATGATGATTTGTGCTAAGAGTAGAGTTTTTAAAGCTTGGCAATAAATAAATATCAAAAGGGAAATTCCGAATTCTTCTTGCCCTATATAATCCCCCCCCATTATATCAATTTAGTCTCTCTATTTTGTAAAAAGAATCTGAATTAAAACACTTTTGCAAAAGTCAGAGACTAAATTAATATATTGTAAATGTTATAGACTAAATTGAATTTTTGTGAAATTTTATAGACTAAATTAAATTGTGGCTAATACTAACTCGCTGCTTTTTTTTTCGATAGGCAATGTTAGTGGGGGGTGGGAGAAATGTTAGTTTCCGGGGATTGAACCCGGGACTTCCTTCTTGCACTCTTTTGGTACACTCCTTCGATATCCCTTAGCTCGCCAACTAAGCTACCTACTTGGGATAACTCGCTGCTAAGTGGTAAGTAACAAAAAAACTAATTTAGGTGGCTTATCGGGTAGCTCCTACTACTATATATGTCTACCTCTCCAAATTCGTAATGTTCCATTTATGTAATTTACTCCTTATTTTAATTATGAATTATAGAGATAGAGATGATATTCACGTAAAAAAAAGGTGAGTGAGATAGTATTTCACCCAGGGCTTATGCACCCCCTTGGAAGCAAAGGGAAAAGGTGATTAAACAAATACGATGAAACGTAACCTTCTCATTCACAAAGGGAAAATTTAAATATTTATATTGTATATAATTCTTTACACATAAAATCTCGTGTCTGAATTCGCTTGTACCAAAAGCAAAGAATGCCATTTTCTCATAAAAAGAGGAAAACAAAGCAAAGAATGTCACAGTCCTACTAATATCATACTGTAGAATTGGGGGGAGGGGGCATATAAGATGTGTCTTATTGGACACATAAAGTTCGAAACTAAAGTCCTAATAAAGAAAGAGCTATATCATGTAATCATGATTAAAAGGATCCGCTGATTTGGGAAAAATTTGAAACAAACCAATCTGATATTGGACGGATTGATTCGGATTGGCGTTTCCGAGCAATGCACTAAAATGTTAAAGAAACAATTTTTTTTTGTAATATTTCAACATTTCTAAATAGCCAAAAAAAATTCTAGAATTTAAAAATTACACCAAATCAAACTTAAACTCAATAATAGTCATCTAATATGTAGTAATAAAATTTTACAATTTAATCATAAATTATTAAAGTAAAAAGTCTAAGTAAATAAAATTTCAACTTCTAAAGTTACAAAGCTATTATGACCTAGTATAAGTTGGTTTGAGTTCGCAAGTTTGTTTTTTAAAATTCGTAGCCCGAACCAAACAACTATAAGTTGGTTCGAACACGAAAAACATCTAAACCAAACATATTAGTTTGGATTGGATTCTGGATTGGTTAGAAATTGCCCAAACGAATAGACTCCCCTCCGAGGCAAACAAACTGCTACAAGTTGACTGTGCCAGCTCAGACTTGTAGCCTTCTCTGAACGCAATTATTAGCGGACATCCTTTCTGGCTCATAGGGATTGGTTCATTAGACAATGATGTACTCCCACAAACAAATACAATAACGACCCAGCTGTAACACCACCAAATGATACCCTAAGCCGAAAGATACCACATGCAACTAACGCCTAGCGGAGAGATACATATACCAACAGCTACTGCATTAAGCCATTGGATTTAATTTTGATTACTGGGTAATTAGAGATTTTCATTTGTTAATTAGTTATGTGTGGTTGCTACTTACTACTAACTACTACTATTAACTATTAAAGCCTGCCAAGTCAGATGATAAATTATTAAGAGATCAAACTCATAATAGAATAATAGTGTAAAACGACCACGAGTTAAACAAATACTAATATATGAAAAATTAAAAAAAAAAACACATTCAAAAATATTTTTGTAATTTTGATATGTTTAAACTTTAAATACTATGTGACAAGTAATGTTTCATACATTCATGACCATGTTTAGTTGTACAATTTTTAACTTGTACATGCTCAAATCCACTTGGCCGCGGTGCCACATGTGATTTATGCAATTATTTCAATGTCCCTTCTGTTTTTCTTTGGTTTGTCTATACCTAAATGAAATGTCCCTTCTAATCAAACCGTTGTATTGTATGCACATGCGCCTAATGGGGCCGGTCCAGACTGGGTGAATCGCAAGCAGATTTTGAGAACTTACGTAGTACCTACTCCACTTATAATAACGGTGCATAATTTGTATAATCATATATAAGTCCAACAACAATCGGTTCGGACGGTAACTAGATTCGAATTTCATCTCGAGATCTTGAATGTGACAAAAATTCTATTAAAAGTGAGAATTATACGGACCGATAAAGCCGAATATATGTGATGAGTTAGATTTCCCAACATAGATTAATCATTGATAAAATCGGTAAATACAACTCACTAATAACATTGTAAAAAACGAAGTGTATTGGTAATATTTATCCTATCAAAAGAAAATAATGTGTAGGTGAGAGTAATTTAATTTCATAACTTACAAGTTTTTTTTTTTGTAAAACTATGATATTAGAATTTATCCAAAAATCTATTAGATGAAATGCTATCGACACTAGTGCCAAATTCTAGATCTTCTATCAAAGTGGAAGATATCACTCACCTTATAAACTTTTTAAGATTGTGATAGAATTGGTTTTGAGACATTTATGTTACAATAATTTATTTTTTTGGTTAAAAAAAGAGAAAAAAGAGGATGGATTTTAAAAATGTGAGTTTTTCTAGAATTAATTTGTGTTTGGTAATAATGTTTTAAAAATAGTTCGAAATATTTGATTTAATTGAATGACAAAAGCAAAATCACTTTTAATTGGATTGAGATCGTTTTCATTTCTCAAGAAATAGAGAGATCCATTACTATGATTTTGGGTATATAAATCTACTATCTATCTACTATCTATCTATCTACTATACTCTAAGCAAACAAACCACCACCAAATTTACTAAAATACCCATAACTCAAAAAGTTACCAATACATCATTTGGAAGGTAATTTGGTAATTGTCTAAAAAGATACCAACTTTTTCAAAAAGCAAAAGTGACTTAGAGAGGAAGGAATGGTGGAGAGAGAAAAAAGAGAAAGAGAATGTGTTAGGGGAAAAAAGTGTGAGAGAAAATGAAATGAAAAAAATAATTTGTCATTTATACCTAAAAAAAGATAAATTACTGTCATATATAAAAACACACGGGCTCAATACATCATTTGGAAGGTAATTTGGTAATTGTCTAAAAAGATACCAACTTTTTCAAAAAGCAAAAGTGACTTAGAGAGGAAGGAATGGTGGAGAGAGAAAAAAGAGAAAGAGAATGTGTTAGGGGAAAAAAGTGTGAGAGAAAATGAAATGAAAAAAATAATTTGTCATTTATACCTAAAAAAAGATAAATTACTGTCATATATAAAAACACACGGGCTCAATACATCATTTGGAAGGTAATTTGGTAATTGTCTAAAAAGATACCAACTTTTTCAAAAAGCAAAAGTGACTTAGAGAGGAAGGAATGGTGGAGAGAGAAAAAAGAGAAAGAGAATGTGTTAGGGGAAAAAAGTGTGAGAGAAAATGAAATGAAAAAAATAATTTGTCATTTATACCTAAAAAAAGATAAATTACTGTCATATATAAAAACACACGGGCTCAATATTTGTCATTGATAATTATAATTTTAGAAGCCTACGATAAGTCTACTATCTATATTTTGAATACTAGCTGAAGTTTTCAAACAAAAAATACATGTGACAAATATTTGTCACTGATACCTAAAAAAGCATAAATAACTGTCACTGATATATAAAAATACATGGGATAAATATTTGTCGTTGATAATCATAATTTTATAAGACTGCTAATGAGAAGACTCAATGACTATTCAAACTAATGATAAATACTAAGAAAACGTGTGACAAATTATTTTTTTTGACACAACGTGACAAATTTTTGTCATATGTAATTAAGAAGGACAAATAATTGTCACTGATATATAAAAAATACAGGAGGAATATTTGTCATTGATATTTAAAAAAATATAAATAACTGTCATTGATATATACAAAAACACATATAAAGTATATGTCTCAACAAGACAATATTTTCTCATGTTTGTTTTCATGGGTGTATATACACACACATATACATATAAAAAGTTATACTTATATGTTGTTTTTGAGTTCCAACGGGATACATTATATGTTGTTGTTATGAAAAGTTATACTTATATATTTTTGACTTTTTATATGTATTTACTTTTTATATATTCGGATTAATTAAATTCTAACTTAGTCAATTCATATAAAAAACACGACGGTACCCGTGCGTATGAACGGGTAAACCGCTAGTACACACATAAAAATAAAAGATGTATATTAGGCAATATTATTCTCAAAATCAAGCAGTATGCTAAAGAATTAGGCAATAGACCAATGCATAAAAATAAAGAATATTGTGGATTACCCACCTAGAATTGATTTTAAAATAGTAATTTTTTTTCCGTCAAAATCAATTATTATAGTCACCTATAATTAATAATTAATCTTTTCCCCATAATTTTAGTAACTAAACACAAGAATAGTAAGTTTGGCCAAATTCTACCATGGAAAAAAAAATCTTCACTAGCCCCAAAACGATAAACTTTGTTGGTTAGTCATTTGTCCCCGGAAGCTAGCTCACGTGGTTGAGTGAAAGTGACATCGTTAGTGAAAATATAGGTGTACGGGTTCGAACCCTGCTCCTCCCTCCCCTCTAACTACTAACACACTAATTTCTATCCGCTCTACATATAAAAAAAATCCACAATTTATTTATACCAAAAAAATATAAATCCTTGTTGGTTTCAGAGCAAGTGGTCCCCAAAAGGCGAAGCTTCTTTGCCTAAAAACCCAAAAACGTGGATCCAACGGCTAGTGGTGGCCCTTTCCTTCTGCGGGACCCACTTCACCTAACGGATCCAGATTAATCAACACCCGTTCATCACCTTCTGACGCATCAAACCATTGAGAGCCTCTCTTTATATATCTCTCTTCCTTTTCTTCTCAAAGCACACACAAAACACTAAACATTACCAAATGGATCGCAAAAGCATTCTCTCCTTCGCATTGATCTGCATTGTCGTTGGTGTCGGAGGTCAATCTCCGGCATCAGCACCAACCACATCTCCGGCCGTCGCCACTCCTTCCACTTCTCCCAAACCAAAATCACCCGCACCTGTTGCTTCTCCGAAATCAGCACCTCCTGCTTCTTCCCCTACTGTTGCAACTACAACTCCAGCATCTTCTCCGAAACCGGCTTCACCAGCTTCTTCACCGTCAAATGCAGTTGCTCCTGTTCCGGTGGTTAAAGCTCCGGCGGCGTCTCCTCCGGCTGTGACTCCAGTAAGTTCACCACCACCAGCTCCAGTTCCGGTGAGTTCACCACCTGCTCCTGTTCCAGTGAGCTCTCCACCTGTACCTGCACCGACAACTCCACCACCTGCAGTAACACCGGTCGCTGAGGTTCCCGCTCCGGCACCTAGTAAGTCAAAGAAGAAGGGGAAGAAGAGCAAGAAGCACAGTGCTCCAGCACCTTCACCGTCATTGTTAGGACCGCCTGCACCACCGGTCGGAGCTCCGGGATCTAGCCTTGATGCATCGTCTCCTGGTCCTGCTTCTGCTGCCGACGAGGTACTTTTTTTTTAACTCTTTGTACCTTTTTTTACTTTTAACAGTTTTGCTGTTTCAGATCTGGAATTTACTAATGTAGTTTCAGATCTGAAGAGAGAGTAACACAAACATTGATATGTTTAGTTTACTTTAAGATTTTGACCTCTTTTTCGGTCCTTTTTAGCCTAGAGTGAGAGAAAGACAACGTCCATTTTTTCTTCAACATGTTGAACTCAAATGTTGTCTTACTTTTATACATGTGGCCATGCACCACTATATGGTCGCCCTTTTTTCACAACAGATTTTTATTATTTTTAATGAAATTATTAGTAGTTTTCTTATGAATTTTTGATGGCGTAAACCCTAAGATTTGTCCCTCAGCTATCACCTTTTCTTTAATTTAGTCTCTAAATTATTTTGAATGATTAAGGAGTCCCTAATATTTTCAGCTAACAGTATCCCTTTCCCTTTGGGAATGTGACCCACAATAACATAGGGACTAATTTGATAGATGGGGAAAATATTAGAGACTTTTTAATCATTAATAATCAATAATCAATTTAGAGACTAAATTTGAGAGAAGATAATAATAGTTGGGGACCTAATTGTGAAGATTTACTCAATTTTTAATGATTTGTTACCACCCTTCACACGAAAAAAATAATAAAAATGAATTTGGATGTCAGAAATTTAGGTGGAATGAATTAAGTCTCTATATACAGTTTCCAGACAATTTAGGTGGCATGGAATTATTACCGACCCAAAATTACAACTTACAATGAAGGAAAATATTGAGATCTTTTGCTAAAAAAAAAATAGAAAGAAAATGTTGAGATCTGAATTTTCTGTGGCTTGTATTGCAGAGTGGAGCAGAAACCATGAGGTGCTTTCAGAAGGTTCTAGGAAGCTTAGCTTTGGGCTGGGCTACCCTTGTTTTGTTCTTCTAGAGAAGAGACATCATTGGTGTTATTACGATATTCTTGTATCATTTATTTACTTTTTTCGGCCCTCTCATGGGTTGACATTAAATTTATTTACTACCATTGTTTTCTTCAAACTCTTATTATTCTATTACTATTGGTGATATTTTGTCATTAGCATTGTTTTAGATTTTAGTACTGTTTTCCTTTTGTTTGGTGCGCTTTGGTTTTTACCTTGGGATTGCTTGAAGGGGTAAGCACCGACACAATGTTGCCTTTCTAGTTTGCACTGTAGTTATTTTTTGATAACTCTCTTGTTAGTAAAATTAACGATGACGACTTCAATTAAGAACTAGAGTTGTATAATGCACTCACCCAACAGCTGAAGATAGGGACAAAACAACATGCTTTTATCGTACAACGAAAAGAAGAAACATAAACTACAAAAGGCACGTACATGCATCTTTGCATCATAGTTTTTGATTGAGATAAAATCATTGCATTTATAAATCAAGAAGCCATCATACGAAAGGTATTGACTCAGAAACATTGAGATCCTAATTCCTAATTTGTGATTTTACCTCTCTAGTTAGATGATACTCACTAGGGAGGCAAACTAAGAAAATGATATCCTCCTAATCTTATAAATACTATTTGTTCCGATCTATTCCTTTAGCAGGAATTAGACCGAACTCAAAATTTAAGAGATTGGTGCAATTCTTAGTGAAAAGAGATTGGGATATGCTTGTTATATAGCGTTATGCTTGTCTAATTTTGTATTCGTTTACTCGATAAATTGAGACTATGATGTACGTTCGGCTCAACGTGCTCGTACTTTGCCGGTGACGTCAATAATATATGATCATTCAAGTATTAAAAAAAAATGCTAAGAATCATAATCATGTATAAAGTTAAAGAAGTGAATTTTGGATTCTTTCATTGACCTCTGAGGGCGAAATATATATTACTAGGCAGTATCAACGAGATTAAATGAGCATCATGGCTATTATGACTGTCACAAGATAAAATGGATGAGTATCTGGGATCGCAATAACTGCTTTGACTGTCATTATTGCTGATCAGTCAAGCTGGAGGAGGAAGCTCAACAACCGATCGGTCGATATGATGTATGGGTTTCTTCTCTTACCGCCAAGTGATGTTCGGTCAAGCTTGGGAACATAGTCCTTCGAGCGACAAGCATGGAGCGCGAAGTCATTCTAATGTTAAGAGGAGCTCGGTCGAGTTTTAGTCCTTAAGGTATTAA
The DNA here is from genome assembly GCA_963573325.1 of Astragalus glycyphyllos. Taxonomy (NCBI): domain Eukaryota; kingdom Viridiplantae; phylum Streptophyta; class Magnoliopsida; order Fabales; family Fabaceae; genus Astragalus; species Astragalus glycyphyllos. The sequence continues at coordinate 85,455,222 of OY754308.1, read as the reverse complement.
GTCGTTCGGTTTCTTGAATGGAAGCCTCTGGACGTTAAGTCCTTCGGTTTCTTGAATGGTAGTCCTCCGGACGTTAGGTCCTTCGGTTTCTTGAATAGTAGTCCTTCAAGTGTTACTAGGCTCGCTCATAATGGCTGAAAGGACTTTTTGGCTGCCTTGACTGTATGGCCCTTGACTTTGACGCCATCGTCTTGGTTTCTTCCCTCTGATTGTCGTTTTTCTGTGTCTCATAAATGCTCACCCTTGTAACTTGCTCCTTCCTCGAGTATAAAAGGGGGTGTAGGCCTTGATTCATCCTTGTCTCAAGTTGTTTTTGTGTTTTCTCTTCATTGCATGTTTTACGATGTGTTATTTATGTAATGGAGTCATCTCAACCTCCATGTGATCCCTTTGATGCTGGTCTTGACTTTGATAGCTTCCTATGGTGAGACTTTTGCTCTTCCATCACTAATTTTTCCATTGTTAGGACTTTGATATATAGTCACTAACTATTATATGTTCACTGAGCCCCACATCCTCCTTATCTAAGTGTAGATCCTCAACTCTACTTGGTCCTAGGCCAGGAAAAACAACATCAGAGTTCAAGGGAATGGTTGTTGACAGCTCACAACCAGAGAAAGTAGGTTTCTGGCTCTCACTCTCTAGAGAATCTAGACAAGCCACACTTTGTTGAGAATGGTCAATAATCCCTCAGTTGAAACAAATATCATGAAGCCTTTCATATCTGTAGATGACCCACAGTTTAGGAAGGTCAATTCTGGGTATCCAACACCCTGCTGGTAAGGGTTTGGTGATGTTCACTTTCACTTTGGCTCTAGAGAATGGCCGAATGACTCTTCCTTCTACAATCGGTTCTCCACTTCCACAACCCTACCAAATTTCCCCAAAATAGTAGATACATTCTTGTTATTCAGATATTCACGAGGGATGTTATGTACTTGTATCCAAAATGGGTTCTCATCGAAATACAACTCGTGAGGTGAGACCTCAGGGATCCAATATTGCAAGCACATTAGGTGGTTCATTACATACCAATGGGCTTTCGCCACTACCTCCTTAGCATGACCCATCTCCTCAAACGTAAATAAAAACTTGTTGACACCCAGGTCTGAGATTTGTAGATTTTCATATTCTTGACATGCCTTGGCCATGAGATCCTTAACTGCTGCTTTATTTAGAGAATTCGCAACAGTGATTTTCCCAACCAGTGTCTTACGAGCAACTAATGTGTTGTTGTTATTTGCAGGAATCAAAACATCCTCTAGCACCTCCAGGTTTTCATATGAACTAGAGGCCATATTGCGAATGGAACAATGACTATAGAGAGTACAGGCTCAGCTGCAACACAACCCCGAACTGAGAACAGAAAGGGAAGGAAACAAAGCTGGAACCTGAAGCTGGATATAAAAGAAAAGGGAAGGGATAGGGCTTGTTATCGTGTACTAGAGACACGCGTGAAGTGGCAACAAGACCCAAAGGAACAACACTCTAGAAGGAAACCCTAGCTAGCAAAGCACCAAAACCCTAAAAGGGAACGTGACTCTACTTTTAATTTAAGTCATAATTGAATTGAATTCATTAAAACCGTCACCTTTCCCCTTCTCTCTCCCTCAGCCCACCTTTTCTTTCTGTCTTGTGTCAGCCCACTTTCTCTCCCTTCCGTTGGCTTTTTTGTTTTTTCTCTGACTGCGTCAACAGTAAATGTTGAACTTTTTTTGCTTTTTAGTGAATTTTTACCTATTTGCCCCTAAAATTGGACACGCTTCTAAATTGCACTAAGAATGTAAATTTGCTAACACTTCATTTTTTATATAAATGGGTATCCTCTACACTCAACTGCAGAGACTAATCCCTCGAGTCGGGTAGGACCACTATGGGCGGTAAAAGTCTCCCTCAAGAGATTCAATACTGTTGCATACCCAAGACTGGATTCGAACTCATGATATTGATTAAGTTGGAAGAGATCTCTACCATCTCATCCAAGTGCTCTCAAGTAACACTTCATTTGATTATATTAAAGTAGATTACTTCTATATTTCTCAAATTATTAGTAATGTCTACATGTTTGTGTTAGTATCGTGTGTGGTCTATATATTGATACTTCGTAGGGGTAGCTTTAAATGGCTATTAGAGGTCTCAATTGTACTTTCACCTTTAAAACACGTAACATATAGCATGATGGCTTACAATAATTAAAAGTATGATCAGCTTTCACTATCAGATATTTTTCTTCTAGTATCATAAGGAAAAATTTTCTGTAATTTCTTAACCTGCACTGCACCCATATGAATCTTTTTTGAGGCTTGCCATAAAATTATTAGTTGTGGGGTAGTGCCTTTTTTCTGTTAAAAACAACAGCTTATTAATGCTGTGTGGTGTGGTTTATTTTTCTTTAAGCATAAATCTGTTGAAGATTACACTTTTTCCTTTCATAAGTTTGCTTCACTGGGAAGAAAAATGTTCGGTGCCAACCGAGGGCAGTTGGTTAAAATATGCGCTCAATGCTTTTCCTTTCTCCCCCAAACCTCCTTTTAATGGCCAAAATTTTACATCTGTTTTTACTTTTTAGTTCTTTCTTTAATTAATTGGAGAACAATCTTATGCACAAAATCTATAACAAAAAGCAAAGAAAAAGCATGTTAGACCAAACAATTTAAGCTAATTAAATTGTCAGCGTAACACTATAAAAAATAAATGAGAAAATAAATTTATACTTATTTTCTTAAAGATAAGCATAAAGGTATTGTGAGCGTAACAAATTTTTTCTTAAAAGATATGTAGAAAATTATAAAAAATAAACGAGAAAATAAATTTATACTTATTTTTATCCATTTACCTTTCTAATTTTTACCTATCTTCTAAGTTCTAACACTATAGCACAATCTTAACACAAAACATGTCAGATTTTGAGGTTAAGTGTGTTTGTCACGAGATTATATATTTTGTATACATTTATAATCTTTTTTTTAGCACGACACTTGCATTTGCAAATCTGAATTTGAATAATTTTCAGGTGAGCTGTCGGTTGACATATCAATATTTAGTTTTTTTTTTTTACAAACAGACATATCAATATTTATTAACAATATTAACCGATTAACAACTAACTATTATATAATAACCAACATTAACTTATCATTTATTGTCAAAAAAAACTTATCAATTTATGTCAAACTAGTTTATGGCCAGCGAAATGATTAAGAGCCCCAAGTAGCAAGCGCAGATTAGTCCTTCGTTGACAGCGTTGGGACACTGCGTGGGTCGCCCGCGAGGGTCCGATACCAAAAAAACTAGTTTATTCCACTTAGGGGATAAAGCTTTTCTACTGTCTTACTATTTTTATTAATAGTAATATATTAATAGAACTTTAGTTAATTGGATGTAAACTTTTGACAATTAAATCAAGCGCAAACCAACAACTAATTAAATAATACACATTGATAAAAAGAAGGCTAAAATGCTCCTGGGGTCCCTTAACTTTATTTAAAGTAACGATTTAGTTCTTTAATGTTTTTTTGTCCCACATAAGTCCTTTATCTTTCAAATTTTTGACACATAAATCCTTTTCTATCAAAGACCGTACAACTCCGTTAAAAAACGCATATGTGGCTTTTTTGGGCTAATGTGTCACAATTGAGGCTTATGCAATGCTTATCCAGCTCATTTTAAATTTAGTTTTATTTTTAAAAAATCTGAAAAACCATTAACTGGCTCCCTTGGTGAAAATATGAAGCTTCCATTAACTTATGGTGATAAAGATTAATTCTAGCAATCATTAAAACCATGTAAGGAGAACATGAGATGCCAACATCGATGGCAACAATCTCCACTCAATTTCTCCCTCCACTCATTATATGGAAATGGAACAGATCTAGACTTGTGGCCTCTTCCTTCTTTGAATTCACGTTTTTCCTCTCTTTCTTACCACACCAAACAACTTTCTCTCTTTTTTAAATCTGAGTTGAAATGCAAAATCATAGATCTAGGGTTTCCAATGTTGAAGATGAAGATGAAAATCAAAATGAAACCCAGAAACGAAAACCGAAACCCAGATTGAAACCGAAACCTAGCAACTCTGAGTTGAAGATGAATAACGATTGAAATCATTGTTGTTGTTGTTGAATTTGCTGCTGTTAATATCGGTTTGAAGTTTCCATGATTTTGGGTTTTTGCGTTTGAATCATTTCAGATTCTTTTTATAATTAAAATAAATTAAAAATGACATGGATTTGCTGTTAATTTGGGTTTGAAGCTTTCGATGATTCTGGGTTTGTGCCTTTGCAACCTGTTATGAGAGAGCGAGAGAGACAAGTGAGAGACAAGTTTGAGAAGATGAACAGTGTAATTGTAAAAAAGATAAAGAATTCAAATTAAATTATTAGTCAGCAAGTTTATATGCCACCTAAGCAAAAAAAAATTAAAATATGACTTAAATGATGACTAGGATTTTTTTAACGGAGTTAGATGGAGATTAACGGAAAAGGATAAAATTGCCCAAACTTTAAAACATAAAGGATTTAATTGGGACAAAAAAAACATAAAAGACTAAATCATTACTTTAAATAAAGATAAGGGACCCAGGAGTATTTTAGCCTAAAAAGAAGTAGCAACAGAAGTGATTTATACAAAAAATAATGGAAGTAACTACTAGTGCTCACTGTTCAGGAATCATTCTCATTAAAAATGACCCACTATCTACCTCCACTGACACAAAATGACATGAACTCGTGAACATCAGCCATAAGTATCCATCTAAGATGTCAAAGTATTCCTCACTCATACTTTTGCATTTTAAATTTAATGGTCCCAGATCCAAGTTGAAATGGTAGGGATGACAAAGTTTTTTATATTGTTATTGTAGTGGATTATTAAACAATGAATTATTAATCAGCTGTTATATAAGTTTCGAAGTGAGAAAATTATTAAATTGAAAACTATCATTATCTTCAACTGTAACACCATCCAATATTTTATTATTAATGATTAGTAATTAGACTATAAGAATGAGGAGAGGAACACGTACAGAAGCAGAGAAATAAGAACAAGAACCAAGTAAAAAACTAAAATAAAAATGCCTGCATTATACGCATTATACGAAGTTGTACTTAACCGGACGCTTTCCTTTTGATTCACTGGTATCATGAACTAAATTGAGTTTGCTGAGGATACAAAATTCTTTCTATACATCTTTTTGAAACATCAAAATACAGCCTGTTTTCTTTCAAGAAAAAAAAAAGATCTTAGTCATTCAAGTAACTATGGTTGTATAAATTGCTCATGATTGATGGGCTGGAATATGGCAGCCACAAAAATTAGGGGAAACCATTAACCAGCAAATAGTACAAAGGTAAGATTATAATGGTTGAAGTTCCTGCTCTGGAACAGCTACATCAACTGGCTTGTATGAGTGCTTGGTTTGCTGTCTGTTTTTCCAGATTAAGAATACTCCCAAGGCTGATATTCCTAGAAGCAATGTAAGCAAAACAACTAAAGCCACCACGAAAAAATGTTGCTGCCACCAAGTCCTGCATCATCTCAAAAATATGTTAACAATATGCATAATGCTTATTGAATAAGCCTTAAACCATATCCAATCAATAAATATTTTGGACATTTTCAACTATACACACATGATAAGTGGTAACCAAAACAATAAGTAATAGAGAGAGGGGTTTGAATCAGCAGAGGTTGTTTTTGCATTTGACCAAGAGCAGTACTTATGTCATTAAAAACATTTTCTTGACAAATAACTAACCTCTCTCATAAGGGACAAAACATGTCATAAGCACTTTACAGTAGAAGTACAAAATAGGACATAACAAATCAAAGATAAATATACATTACACACACACACACACATATAGAGAGAGAGAGAGTTTAGATTCATTGAGACCATGTGTACATTTTGGATATTTATATACCACTTGCTGTAAAATACGACATTAAGTGGTTAAGTTAAATAGCTGAAACATGTGATATGTATATCAAATTTCAGATAATTTAGATAATTGTAAGTATGTAATTTAATTGTTATATTGTATATATTTTAAAAAATATATTATACCTTCAATTAAAATAGTGCGATAAAGTATCAATTTGTCTTTAATTTATACTAGTTTTAATACTTGATCTACTTCATAAGAATTTGAAATCCAATGGCTTGATTAATGAAATTCGTCACGTACCAAAAGTTATTAAAGTGGTGCAAGTATGCTTAGACTTACACCCAATATGAATGGACCTTGGCTCACACGCACACAATGGTGAGAAGTGAGATTTGAGAACGGTTGTATTTATCAGTATAATAAAACGGGAAGTTATGCACAAATATACAATGAAATGGAACAGATAATTTTCTAATTTCTCCTTTCAAGAAAAAGAATTACCACTTTGATGAAGGCTCGGCATTCCAATCAAGCAACCTGTAACTTCCAAATGTGTCAGGAAGTTGCATGCGATGTTCAGAAAGCCGAGAAATTATACCCTGTAACATAAAAAATCAGCATCAAATGACAAGGAAAACACCATAAATGCAAATGCACAAATGCCAACTTACCATTGCAGTGGTATTAGAAAAGAACTCAGCATATGGCCTCGAGGTTATGACCCATCTAGAGTAGGAACCATTTCCAACTCCAAGAGAAGAGAAATTTAATAAGTGAACCTGCTAGCATCCCAACCAAAAACGTTGACTATAAAGTAACAATACACATGAACAGGGAAAAATAAGATGAAAATGCATATCGTTTTCTTTGTATTTTAGAAGGTTGTAACACGACTAGAAGTCTTGGAATGCCTAAATCAAAACCCTTACCAGCCAACTGATCTAGCCAAGGTTGTATATGTATATAGTTAATTACATGTCTTTGTTGCACTAAAATTATTGATCATACTTAAAGCTGTACTGTAACTAAACCACAATATTTCCTGCACCATAGTGACCATTGTCTAACCTGTGAAGTATTAACATCTAACTCATGAGCTAACAGTCCAGCCAACTCGGTAATGCGAGGCTTCATATCCGTGTAGCTGATATTAAATGAAATCCCAATTGTTATTTCAGAAATTTGGAGTTCACCTGCACATTCAAGTTAATGATATCATCGGAGAGTATATAAATAACAAAGTGATCCTGCTAATTTCTGAAAAATAAAATAATATGACGACCTACATTATGTACATTTAACGTCTTATCGATGCTTAAACACGATATCTCTCTATATGCTTGCATAAAAATAGATTCCTAGCAGATAAAATTACCTTGATGAATATTATACTGCGACGCAGATGGTGCCGCCGAAGGCTCGAATGCTTTGGTTAAATTTGCTCCTTCTGAATTTGGAGACATTGGTGGCGGGGCATCAGGGACATGCAGTCTTTCCCATAACTTAGAACAATTAGTTTTCCAAAAACCAATTTTTGAATTCTCACGGTCGTACATTACAAGAGTGTTACGGACGACGATACCTACAGAAACAAAAAATATAGGAATGATCACTTAAGTATTGGACAAACCGATAACTCAGAAGCTCTCAATCTAAAACAAAAGTTAAAGAGCAATATTTCAAAAAGAGCAGAACGTATGAAATGAAATGGAGTTACCCACAGAAAATAAGTTACCTCCTAAAAGAGTAGTTAGATCCTTTCCATTCGAGAAAACCCCCAGACAATATGCACCTCGCACTTTTGAATGCTTTATAAAAAATAGCCCCAAGAAAAGTAGGGATTAGGAAATCAGTCAACCTGTAAACACAGCTAAGGATACTAATGACCTTCTTATATAACTAACCCGAAACAAGTAATTTTCCGGAGACAGTGACAACTTGTGACCATTTCCAAATACCATGTCAACTACCGGAAAGCTTTTAGAGAGTTGAGAGACATCACTGAAATACATGTAAATTCAAACTGTTAATTAAGCTGCAATGGGTGGGTGTATATGTTCACTCCTTAATAATGATGAAAACATACATTCCAGCACCAGAAAAACATATATCCTTATAATTTGGATCCGGACCACTAATTTGCTTTAAAGAGTGAAGTTCCTTCATGATCTGCAAACAGATAAATGCATAACCAAGTCATCGGACATATAAGATAAAGTTTACATTTAAAGGATGCTTATTATTTTATTGCGAAGAACATATCCAGTTCATGATTACAATGATTAATATACTATACCATTGTTAGAATATAGGAAAGTATCATATAATTATTTCAACAACCATCAATGATGCTGAAATAACAAAAAGAACCCTCCCTGATAAATGGCACATACATTCAACTTTTTTTCCGAAAAGACTCATACATTTGACTAATCCATTGAATTTTCTAATCCTACGAGCTGATTAGGAGGACTTCCCACAGATATGAAGACCGAAATACAGCTTTATAGGAGGTAATTTTAAAGCACCACTGTTTAAATTCTCTTGCAAAATTAATGGTAAATTTTGATTCCTAATATTATATTAAATCTTGATTGGAAGATTTGGTGCGACTTTCTGAACGAAGAAAAATATTACAAAAGACACCTTAAAACTCCAAGCACTTGTATATCATATGGCATTATGGCATGCATATGCTGCCTATTTGAATAAAGATAATCTAGAATAATTCAGGGCATCTTTAACTACACAATTAAGAAGGTTAAATGGAGCAAATTTTAGTATCCTTTGAACTCAATGTTCTAAGGAAACAACAATCCAGATATTCTCATAATTGTAATGAAAGGATAAAAACAATTTATCAAATATCAAAGTAATTTTCTCTAAGTGAATCAAATAATGTCCAATAAATTCAGAAGTCGATAAAAAATCATCAGGTAAATAAGTTGAGGTGCTTAAATCCTCCAACTTCATATAACACTTAGCAAGGCCAGAATCATAACCGTGAAAACAAGAAAATGTCAGCTGGAATATTTGTATAATGGGCATGATTCAACAACAATAACAAGCAGAGGCAGTTCCTCTTTGAACAATGAAGAATCAAGCTCCCCCAGAAAATCTTCAGAACTGTCATTTTTTCTCACCCAAAAAGATAAAATCGTATAGACACTTATATGATTAAGATTATACATAGGCCCCTAAGCCCCTTCAATTTATTTCTACATCACACCTGATAATAACACAACACTTGCAAATTGGAAGACCGCTTTAGGTTTTTAGAAAACAGGAAGATTAAAAAAAGCAACTAAAAGAACTTTCTACAAGAATATATGTGAAAGAACTTACAGCACTTTTAAAAGCAAGAAATGCAACTTCGGGTAGGTATGCATAAGTTGTGCCACTATCCAAGACACTTCCATGCTTCCCATCAAAAACCTTTGGGTTAAGACGCAATCGCTTCCCGCCAATATGTATCTCCTTCAAATTGATATTGTAATATGGGCTGTTGCCATCCCGAAACTAGAGTAAATGTGAGATTAATCAAATGCATTTTTTAAGAAAATGCATAACATCTCATATCTGTCAGATAAGAAATTTGACACACCTTCTATCAGGATCTGAATTTGTAAACACCATTTCTGCTGGGGGAGATATTCCACCAAGAATCATAGCACCACCACCAACATCCATTCCACCATAGCATAATGAGAATGAATTACTTATTACCTTTTGATCAACCAATTGATCCATTATACTTAGATCTCCACGTCCCAAACCCATGATGCCATCAGCACGCTGACTATAGATATCACCAGTCTCGTCATTTTCACAGCCAAAGACAGCACGTTGAGGGGCAAGCTCACTCAGATTCCCAAAGGATACAACATCCTCACCAAGGAGTCCACTGCTACTACTCATTTCAGCATACTGTCTATCATACATGCACTGCATCCTGTCATCGTCACAGTTGCAATCTGGGTTGCACTTTACAGGTTTATAGGTTTTCGACATGTCTGGCTGGAACTTTGGATCCTGTTAAAATAAAATTGGGCACACAAGTCCAATCAATTTCAGATAAACCATGTGATCAGTTACACATGCATGAGCACAACAACTCCATATAAAATCATTCTTCTTCACAACTATTCCAAGATAAAAAAAAAATATTATTCATCTAACCAAAAAATAAATATTATTCAGAAACAAAATAAACATAACAAAATTTAGGAAATTACTCATAGCTATCAACTGTCACTCCATTTATTACCTCTCCATTTTCAGTTGTGTTGTAAATAGTAGTCATTTGTAATTACCAACTTAACGATAAATGGAGAGGCAATAAAATTAGTTCTAACCAGCGTTATATAACTATTTTTTCGTAGTAGTCATTTTATAATTATGTAATTACCAATTCATACAAAATTAAATAATCAATCGATAAAATAATTAATTCATAGACTCGTACGTGTGCGTATAATGAAAAAAGTTGTTGGAGTATTATTACCTGGTGCCTACCACAGTGTTCACAAGTAGAGCACGGTACATAAGTAACGGTACTCCCCGTATCAACAATAAGAGCAAACATCTGCGATGGAGTTCCGATCCAAAGCCGCGTCGTATAGTACCTAACCCATGCAATTTCCCCAAAATACAATATTACATATATTTATTTACAAAAATATCTCCGAATTTAATTTTTAAAAAAATTCGTAATGGAAATGCATCGTGTGAAAGAGGCTAACCCGTTTCGAAGGAGATCGTCGTAGAGTCTCATGTGAGCGTTAGGATGGCGTTGGGACTCGGATCTTTGAAGTTGACGACGGGGATTGAAGAGAGAGATAGAAGAATCGGATGGAGAGAGATGCAGAGGGAGAATCATTGCAGGAGGAGAGCCGTTACGATCACTTTCAAAGAGTAATACGTTATTGGCGTTGGCGTCAACACAGATAGTAACCGAAGGACCGAACCGCGCAAGGTATAGAATTAGGGAGGCGATGATGATGGAGATGTGCTGCGTTGATGTCACCGCCATGAGTCCAATTGATATAAGGATTTGATTTGAGTATAAGCCCTGCGCGGTGGCGCTGATCGAAATGAGAGAGGAATTGAAGAACCGACGGAAAAACTGAAGCTCTTGTTCCTCAACTCAACTCTCAATTTCGCAAAAAAGGAGGAGGAGGGAAGTCAAACGATCATCTACTTAATGAATATTTATCCATTTCCGTTCGTTTTTTTTTTTCCCAAATAAGTTATTAACTAAACAGTTACCCCGATGGCTAAATTTATCGTGGGACATGGAATCGACTTGGTGCTTTCAGTTCGATTTTCGCAATAGACAAATTCAGTGTTGACATAGGCGAACTTTAATACTGCAAATTTGATCTAAACACAAGTGAATATTAGTTTTCGGTCGAAAGTGTTTGGATACTCCCAATAATGGTCTAAATCAAAAAGAGATACAATAATAAAGTTAAAAATCTTAGAGTTGGCGAATAACCCCTTAAGCTTTTGCAAGACAATAAACTACTTAGTTATCCTATCTCTTGACAAAAATAACCGTATAGTTTTTATTTGAGTGACTAATAATTTCAACATTTTAATTACTCATTCATTATTTTCTATATTTTATTAACAGTTAAATATAAGGCTTAATACATGTTCAATTAAATATTTATATTGCTTAATAATAATTTTAATTATTTATCTAAAATTTAATAAGATATTTAAAACAAATATTGAAGGGATAATTAATGAAAGTAATGTTGGACAATTCTCTTTACGTATTGTTCTAGATATTTTAAAATTTAATTATATGAAAAAAATTAAGTCAATGAGACAATCTTGATTAAATCGTAACCAACACGAGGTTGAGATTGGCCAATAATTTAGTTTCCCAAATTGTACGTTGTTGGCTATAGATCAGATTGCATTTGGACCAACTTGCAATAAACCAATCTGATTGAGTCGATCGAACCACCTGAATTGATACCTTTCAATGTCTAATTATACAGTGTTGCAACTTTCAACATATCTCCAAATGTTTAAACTTTTAAGAGGGATTGATTGTGTACTCGTTTTCATTATAAAAATGCCATAACGATGGATGATATATGAAACAGAACAAGATAGAAAAGTACTATAAAAAAATATAACAAAATCATCTTATTATCAAATTTTTTTAATCAAATGATAATAAGCGCTCTTAAGATTCCGATTAAGAAATCTACTCTAGAAATGTTGTGTTAAAAGTACTACATTCATTCATCCGTAAGGTGCATGAGTTTCTAGTGTTAATTGTCACTACATTCATTCCCTTTAAAACTTAAAATGTATTATTTTCAATACAATATTTTGTTTATTCCTCAACACCTTTTCGGGAAATAGATTTACTAACTTTGAATTCCCTAAATTTAGGCTTAAATATAGAGAGTGAAAGAATGTGTAGGAAAAAAAGTGAGAGAGTTAGGTAATTTTCCCGCCCCAAAGTTGGTGGATAATTTCCCAAGGATGGCAGGTTGAGGTAATTTTCATAGAGGGGACAAAAAAGGATTTACTATGTGCTAAAAATGGAGATGATTGCAAGGTGCTACGAAGCAAATACCAATGTTTGAGGGAAAAAACAGACTTACATAATATATTGACTTCTCACAATGCTGACACAAAATTATAGTTGAACCGTTAACAACTAAAATATGGTGACTGAAATGTGTAAGAACTAAAAAGTTATCCTTCTTTTCAGATTCAAGCTTGTGTACATTTTTGTACTCTTTACAGTGTTTGGTGCAGCCAGCTCTCGTGCACTGCCATCACTCTGCAGATAAATGAGAGTATACACATGTGACTATAAACAATGCAAACCAAGAGAAATCCACAATGCAATGAAAGAACAGAGCGAGCGCGTCAAGGAGAACCGAAAAGAGAGGAAACCATAATAGTGTTTGAGAGGTACAAGTTGTAGCACCGACACTTCAAGTAGAAGACTTGTCTGAAGACACTTCAATTATATGCATTTTTCAAATTGTTATCGGTGTCTAAGTGTCCATGTCATTGTCGTGCCTGTATCTGTGTCGGTGCTTCATAATACAACTACATTGTGTCAGAGTTTAAAAGGCATGCTTACTGCACTATCATAAATCAAATGTTACACAGACTTGTTTCATTGAATTATACAGACAACTGATAAGTTACCACTGCCCCCTAGCATTTCAAGTTGTTATACAAATAACAAGCATGAATATGCCTAAAAGAATATAGAGCAAAAGTATTCATTAAGGCCTTTAACAGCATAGCATTTCCTACTTTATAGTTTTAAGGAATAGGTAATGCCTTTGACTGCTTAATTCCCTGTGGTAGCAACTTCCTTTGATCCAATTAATCTTTGCCAAGGTGAATAGGTAATGGCGCGTGAAATAAGATAAATTATAAATGCAACATATGCAGCTGTTATTGCACACACTATAGTGGCGATCACTGCTCCATTCACTTCAGAGGAAAAGAATTCCAGCAAAAGATAGCCATTTATCACTATCACCAGAGCAGCCACAAGCCAGGAAATAGTCTGTATATCAATATCATAAGACAATCATGAGTATTATACAATTAATCCAAACAAACTGAGCAGAATATTGAGAAAAGGGATATTGTTGGATTGGATGCATAGTTTAAGAACATTTACCAAAAAGTCAATGCATCGAATTAACAATATTATCTGAAGATAATCAATAGAGATTAAAGAAAATAACAAGCAAATATCGATCTTGTTGGCCTTAGACAGAGAAATAATCAAAATCTAACTGGTAGACATTGTTATACATACATAAAATATAAATACTACTTTTTCGGATGTTTCAATGTTTCATGTCAATACTGAATCATATGTAGTTTTCAATTGCAGCAAAATCTAATAAACTGCTGAAAATAGGATATCTTAGGATTAGTTTGTTAGTAGTTAGTTTAGAGTTAGTTATCATTATTAGTTGTTATTTTCTTCATTCTCATATGAACTTATATGTATAATATAAATAGGGTCTATAGTATTCATGGTTAATTCAATTGATCAACTATCAATAATATTTGTTCATTACCTTTCTTTGCTTTTCCCTCATATGAATTCTATCAAGAATTGTAACATGATATTGAAAATATAATCCAAATGCGAATAAAAATATCAAAAAGGCAATTTCATATCAAATGAATTAATCTGGTATTTCATAGTACTGCCTGATAATAGGTAACTCATAAACCAGTGTGACAAAAATACAAAGGGGATAACATACCTTAAGGACAGAGCCAATCTTGAAAGTTCCCATTATCCGTTCCTTAGACACCAGACAAAGCAAAGGAATGAGTGCAAAGGGGATTTGCACTGACTGAAGAACATTAAGCCATTCATTCAAAACATCTAATGATTCCTCCGAAGTATCAAATATAAGAGCAACTATCATAGTTGGAATAATTGCAAAACTCCGTGTAATCAATGCCCTTATCCATTTTTTCAACTTCAAATTAAGGAAACCTCCCATGATGAATTGTCCAGCATATGTACCAGTAATAGTACTACTTTGACCAGCTGCTAATAAACCAATACCCCATATATACAAAATAGGGAATATTCCACCCCCATACTTTTCTTGAAGGTACTGTCCTGCATTTACAAGACCAATTCTATTTGCTATTTCAGTACCATAAAAGCCCTTAGCAAACACAGTTGTGACAAATATATTAATGACGAAAGAGACAACAAGGGCGATGGTGGACTCGATCGAGTAATAATTAAGAGCTTCTTGAACGCGGCCTTTCTTTTTGGGGTCAACTTGTCTTGATTGAACAAGAGCAGAATGTAAGTACACATTGTGAGGCATAATAATGCAGCCAACAACTCCAACAGCTTGTTGTATTGTTCTGGAGCTAAGTTTAGGAACCAAAATACCTACAAAGATAATGAAGTGCGTATCAGATATGAAGCATGAGCACATGTGCAAATCTATGAAATAAATTCCTTACCAACAAGAACATCAACACCATTAGGCTTTGCTTCACCAAACATCCATGCAAATGAGAGAGCCATTATAGCAATCAGAACAGCAAAAAATGCTTCCAATTTCCTCACACCATAGTTCTCAAGGAAGAGAAAAATAAAACTGTAACAAGCCAACCACATAGAAGTCAAATGTTTAATTTGGAATACTATACACGGTTAAGCAAGTATAAAATACATTTGATCACAGACTCATCAGTATTTCTTGTTTTGAATCTATAATTCCAGTCAACATATTTTTCCTTACAAGCTTAGGTTATATTTCATTCTCAAAAAAGCACCATAAAACCTATGAAGCACACGGATTCAGACACGAACACCAAAAAACGACACGATCACACACACTAAGACGAGACACCGTTAATGTCCAACATACAGGACACCAACATACCACATGTATATAAGTAATTACAAAAATAACTAAATCAATAACTAAATCATCAACATGACAAAAATCTAAATTGAGAATTAGTATTTTATATCCTAAAAATAAGTATAATAATTTAAAAATTTCAAGAAATTGAAAATTTTATGATAAGTGTATTCAAAAGGTGTCAATTGTTGACACAACTGAAGAGCTGCTACTACCTAAAAAAAAAATACTAATTTATCATAATTTATAACTAAAGAAACAAAGATAGTGAACTAAAAAAGTTACCAATCTAAAGCTGTAATGACAACACCAGCCCAAAGAGGAACAAGACCATTACTCAAAATCCTAATAGCAATAGCACTTCCAATAACTTCTTGAATATCAGAACCAATCAAAGCAACTTCAGTCATCAACCAAAGAACAATCCTAGCCCAACTAGGATACTCTTCTCTACACAATTCAGCCAAATGTCTACCCGTAGCAACTCCTAATCTCGCTGATAAAAGTTGAATAAGAAGTCCCATAGCTGTAGCCCACATAAGTAACCATAACAACGAGTAACCAGCAATAGCACCAGATTGAAGATCTCCTTCTAAATTCCCAGGATCGAGGAAAGCTATACTCATTAGAAAACCTGGTCCACTGAATAACCATAGTTTTTTCCATGAAAATGGTGGTACTCGAATTCCGTTGTCCACGTCAGCACCGTACTCGTCTACTCCGACTATAACTACTTTCTCCGATGAATCGTATGCGGTTTCTTCTAGTTCTTCGTTGGAATTCACTAACAGTGGTTGTTGGATTTCTTGACGAGGCATGGTGATAGATAGAGAGAGAGAATGAGAGAAGAAAATGAAATTGCGTTGTGGCTACGCCGGTGTATCTCTATTTTTAGCGGTTGAGAAAAGCTTTGAAAGTAGTCACTGTCTTTGTGTTTACTACAAGTGTATGAGATTTTGGTAAAGTGGTAGAAGAGCACACGAAAACACTCTCACTCTGTTTTTTTTCTGGACAATCGTTGAAAAGGAATATAAGATTAAAAAACAAAGAAAATGGGAATTCAGTTGAGATATTTTGATTTTCCCCCACTCTTTTGTTTGTGAGTAATTCTAAAATATTCCAATTTCAATAAAATAAAATACTAGTAGTACCTTTGTTAGGGAATAGTTGGAGAACACGTGACGTGACATCATTTGGCTGAGAATTTTGAACCTTGTTATATCAGATTTTTATTAGTTTTGTTTTGATTGAGGGCGAAAACAAGTTGAGGATAGAATATTTCTTTTTTGTTGAAAAGTTGAGAATAGAGTATGAAGGGAATATCTCTCTCTCATTTGTTTATCCAAAAAGAAATAACATTCTTTCTAGTTTTTTTAGAGAGATGAAGCATGCAATGGTGTGAGATTCACATTAAATTTTGAGTCAAATAACTACTAACTCATGGTATAATTAAGCTTATGTGTCTAGTGGCGGATCTAGTAAATTTTATCAATGGAGGCAAGATAATAATTTATCTATTTTTTATCGAAGAAAATAATTGATAATTAATAAATTTTCAAAAGAAAAATATTAAATGTAGACTATAGCCATTGATTGTGTCTCTTTGATATCCTAGGGTTTGCGTGACCTTTAGTAGTTAAAATCAATATGATCTTCCCAAAGAGTTTTGTGGCTTCTCCTACTCCTACCACTTGTCTTTCTTCTCCTCACGCCTCGTCAACTTCGTCACCTCAACGCAAAATATTTGCAGAGGCTTTATGTGATTCTTGTGACATTCTTGCTAGCCGACTTCCCAATCCATGTTTGAAAAGGTGATGAACTTGCAATCAACATACCCGACGATTTCAATATGCATCGTGTTTGAAAAATGATTTTCCAAGTGGGCCTAAAGAAGGAAAAATTGTCAACGATATTTTGGTCTTTCATTAGTTTTTTTTTTGGGGGGGGGGGGGGGGGGGGGGGGGGCTACCTCTCAAAGTTGAAGGGTATCCCCAATAAAGTTGAAGGGTATCCCCAATAATAACGTTAAAGTAACCGGCAATAAAATTCATGAGACCCAGCTTAATTTTAATGTAGAATGATGTCTCTCTGGGAATTTATAGTCACATCCCTACTTTGCTAACATACACACCCTTTTAGGGTATCAAATTGAACCCGGTCCATATGTAATTTTTCTCACTGTGAAGGCTCGTTTCTAGAGTATTTATAATGTTCTAAAATATTTTTTCAGAAAAGATTTAGTCGCCTTTATATATATATATCTTTGGAAGTTATATTTTGAGAATGCTCTTTTGTTTCTCTAACTCATCTTGTAGAAAAGAAGGTAAAAGAAAAAACAAAGTGAAAAGAATGAAAATATGCTTACCTTTGTTTAGTAGGGGGGCAATAAGATTCATGAGGCCCAGCTTAAGCTTAATATAGAATGACGTCTCTATGGAAATTTATTGTCACACCGTAAACCTCTGTTTTTTTGTCACGAAAAGCCTGACCCAACTCCCAAACTCAGCCACTGCATCAGCTCATTTTTATAGTGATATCCCTCGTCGCCGAGAAGCTCGGGTGCTACCAAGACATATGATGATATTTTTGAACTTTTGTTTGGTATCAAAATGCTTAGATTGTTCTCTAACAATGACTTCAAATTATCTTGCAAAACATCTTGAGACTTGCCAAAAACATAGTTTTAACAATTGAAGCAAAATCAAGCTATATATTATTGAGTTATTTGAAAACATATACTTATTTTCTTAATGTATCACTTTTAAATTAATATTAGCTATCCATATATATTCTTGCAGATGTTGTTGAAAGAAAATTTTTTAAATTAAAATTGTTAAAAACTTATTTACAATCTACCACTGTGTCTTGTACCAAAAAAAAATCTACTACTGTGTCACCACAATATAGATTAATAGTCTTTAATTTGATTACTATTGAAAAGGTTTTTAAAGAACCTAAATTATGAACTATATATTAATGATTTTGTAACAAAAATACAAAATGATAATATTTATAAGATTACAAAGACACCGTTTTCTTGGGCCTAGCTAGACCATGTCTTAAATTAACTTACAACATAACGAATTTTTTTTTTATAAGCAAAAAATTTATTAAAGGAGATGCAAACGGGCATCTACAATATACAATGAGTTTGATTGGGCGACGAGTTATGCCTTAAAGAATTAGTCTAGTTAAAATTTAATGAAGAATAAGAGACATAAAACACAGTAATTCTGCATTCAAATTTAATAATTTGGCATGGAATACAAACTACACAAAACAAAAAGACCAATTTCGGCATTCTTGTTAAAAAAGAAAAGAAGACCCGTTCAGCAAATCCCATTGCCGTTTACTGCTTTAGCCAGTTTTTTCCCACTTCTTCTTACTGTCATAAACCTCTTAATTAAATTAAAAAATGAAAAGGACTATTAGGCCGAGGATAGAGTGAAAATATCCACTTATCAGAATAATTAATACACAAATGATTGAGCTATTGCAGTGTTCTGCAATGCATTAAAAGATTACCAGTAGCTAGCTTGCAAATGTATTGTAGTGGTCCATTAATGGTCCAATCTTTCGGCAAAAGAAAATAACAAAAGTGACTGTTTTGAAAGTATAAACCCCTCCATTCTTCTTTCTATGAACATAGGTTCAGTGAGAGACTTTGTAGCACATGCAGCAGATCTAAAGATGAGACAACTTTTCTGACCAGAAAAAAAAGATGAGACAACTGAGTACCAAAAAAAAAACGAGACAACCAGTTAAAGGTACAAAAATAAGAGGTCGCACTATTCAAGACAAACTAGCAGACAAGTAGTAAATCAGCAAAGCATACAAAGATACTGTAATAAGTACTATTGGTAATGGACAATAATACACGTGGTCCATTTTCCCATTTCCATACTTTTTATTTACTTTTGTTATTGTAAGGTACTACGTAGAACTTTCCTTGTAACAAAAAAACGAGTTCTTTCCAAATTTCATGTTCAAAGTTATGGTAAAAAAGACGACAGGAGATTATTGATGAGGCCTTCACGAGACAGGAAAACATTCAAACATTTTACTTTAACAGCTTCCTTTAAAAACCTTATTCAATTCCGACCACCAACCATTGCATTTAGTATTGCCTACCATGATGCCATTCAAGATTTCAAGTAACTTTTTTTTTTATACAATTCATATTTGAGAAAAGACCCATTTTAATCTCTAACAATTTCTCAATAGGATAAATTGGTCACTGACAATTTTTGGGACAAATAAGTTCTTGACATTTTTAAAATGGAGACAAATTAGTTCCTGTGTCAGGGGTTAATTTGTCCCCGTTTTGAAAATATTAGGGACTTATTTGTCCCAAAAATTGTCAAGGGCTTATTTGTCTTATCAAAAAATTGTCTGGGACTAAAATAAGCCTTTACTCTTCATATTTTTTTCATACAAAGATTTCAAGTAACCTAGAAAAGCTATTACTCCATCCGGTCAATATAAGTAATAAAAGGCTCTAATTTTGTGAACTAAAATAGTATAAAAATAAAATTTAACAAACTTCACCATACTTTTTAAATTAGTTCATATTTTGTGATCTCTAGTAAATTTTAACAAACTTCACCATACTTTTTAAATATTTCAGATTTTATTTATCAATTACTCTTATATTTTCATTAGGCGTAGAAATAGGCCGGAGCTACTCATAAGGCCTATGACCTAGCATATATTAGGGGGAAAGATTGGATTTTCTTTTATATACCATTATGAGCCTTTTTTTTCAAAAATCAATTTAACCCAAAAAACTTGAATTTGAGCTACTTAAAAAGCCTTTTAGGCCCAACGTGTTGGCATATGTAAGTAATTCAAATTCAAATTGTATAATTTTTTACTATATTAAATTTTGTACGTGCATTGTATTAAATTATATACTTATTGACATTTTCAATAACTTACTGTTAGCCTATAATTTCGACAGACTAAATTAAATGCAGTCAAAGGAGTTTGACTTTGACTCTACAGAAAGAAGTGTTAATTTCGACACCTAAGAGCTACACCAAAAAGAGATAAAGTGGACGTAGTCTTAAACTCCGCAAGGAATTGAAGATGGAATAGTTTCGACAGCAAAGAAGGTGGGATTCGATCAAGCCAACGGAGATGTCCAGAGTCGAAGTGCGAAGGGTGGTTTTGGTCGAAAGGCGGAGCAGTTACTCTATTTTAAATTTTCTTTGCAGTTAGTTAGTTTTAGTTTTCCCTCTTTGTATAAATAGTAGTTTTTCATAGGAAAAACGGGTCAAAATCTCTCATACCAAGTTCCCACGCTCAAAGTACCGACACGCACTGAGAAATGAGTACAAGGAACGCATGTATGATCTTGTGCACCACCCCTTTAAATTAATGCAATTTTAATTTTCCTTTCCTTTACATTTCCTGCAAATTTTCCCTTTGTTTTTATCCTCCCTCATTTGGAGTAATTCGACGGTTTCGCGGAGAAATCGACGATTATCTTCTTCTTTTTACTTTCAAGCACGCAGAATCTGGAAAAACTTTAAACACAAATGGTCTTAGGATTCACTGGTTGATCCTGCAAGTTAACCAAATTGGAGACCAGCGGTGTTTACCAAAATCCCAGGTAAACAAATTGGCACGCCCAGTGGGACATTTGTGCTAATTATTAAAGTTTTTCGTTAACTTCTTTAAAAACCTTTGTGTTTGATTGTGTATGCGATTAAGAAGCGGTAAACATCTTCCAGAGATGACTCGCTCTAGTGCAAGTAATGTTCCTGTATCAAATGCGCAAAATACACAAGAACAAGCATCAATTAGTGATGTTAGCGTTGCAAATGTCGCAGGCGTAACCGTTGCTATGCCTTCCACGACAACAATGGGAGTAACTGCCGTAACTTCTCCCATAATTGCTCATGTGTCAATGATGACTGCAGCAGCATTAACAAACGCTAATACAATGGCATCTACGCCACCAATAATAGGACCAACAAGTCCTTTAATGGCAAGTCCAGTAATGGGGAATTTGCCATTTACCATGAGTGGCAGATCGTACCCATATAGCATGCCAACGGCTTTAATGGCAGGCCTCCAGACGAATTCGTCAACGTTTGCAGATAATGCAATTCCGGAGTTTTCTCCTACTCACAGTTCATCAGAAGGCACTTTCAGTCGAAATGCCCGAACTAATCTGACTACAACATCCTTGTTGGCATTGAGACAACAAATGGATGATAGTAACCATGATATGGTTAACATGTTGACGCAACAAATGGGGACTGTATTCAATCCTTTGATACAAAATACTAACAACAGTTACCAAATGTTGGCAACACAAATGGGAAGAATTGTTGATTTCTTTGGTACTCCACCAATACATAACCAGCAAATCCCTCAGATCCAAAATGTCAGGTCGGTAGAGATACCCGTAGAAAGGCCAAACAATACAGTTCCTATAAATCAGGGAAACCAAGGGCAACAATTGGTTGTCGAAGAGCCTGTGATGGCGGAAGCAATCCCTGAAGTTGTGCTAGTAAATAGGAACCAAAATGCAGACGAAGTGGTTAGACAAGTGCAACAAAACAATTTTGGAGCACAAAACAATTTGGCTAATATGGTCGAAACTATCTTAGCCCAAAATGGCCTTAACTTAGGTTTACATAGGCCTAACTTCGTTTCACCCTTGTCAGAATATACTTTGCAAGCGGAGTTACCTAGGGGATGGAAAATTCCCAAGTTCACCAAATTCGCTGGAGAAACCAGTGAGTCTACCGTTGAACACGTAGCGCGTTATCTGACTGAGGCCGGTGATCTAGCACATGATGAGAATTTAAGGATGAAGTATTTCCCAAATTCTCTAACTAAAAATGCCTTCACATGGTTCACTACTCTGCCTCCAAATTCAATTATTAATTGGGGCCAATTAGAAAAGGCTTTTCATGAGCAGTTCTACATGGGCCAATGTAAGATCAGTCTTAAAGAATTGGCTAGCGTTCTATTGATGATTATCTCAATAGATTTAGATTACTCAAATCAAGGTGCTTTACCCAAGTGCCTGAACACGAGTTAGTCGAAATGGCTGCTGGTGGTCTAGATTACTCTATAAGAAAGAAACTAGACACACTACATTTAAGAGATATGGCACAATTGGCTGATAGAGTTCGACAAGTCGAAAGACTCAAAGCCGAAAAAGCCAGATCAGGTAGTTTCCAAAGTAAGAAAGAAAAGGTTGCTTATGTCGAAGCTAATGACAGCGACCAAGAATATGACATTTCCTTTGGAGATGTCGAAGAGGAGGTCAATATTGCAGAACTAAAACCAGGACCTCCTTATACTTGCAAATTATTAAAACCTTCTAACGGAAAAAATCCTGCAGAACCTAAGAACGATAAATTCGTCGCAAAAACATATACTTATGATGTGTCTAAGTGTGACGAAATATTTGATCTGCTTGTTGCTGATGGCCAAATCTTAGTGCCTAAGGGTCTGAAGGTTCCACCATTAGAACAACGACAGAAAAGAGGCTTTTGTAAGTTTCACGGTTTCTTAGGTCATAACACCTCTCGTTGTGTTATTTTCAGGGATTTGGTTTAGAATGCTATCAACGAAGGAAGGCTGAAATTTGGTGACAAGTCCAAGCCACCAATGAAGATTGATGCTGATCCTTTGCCAACAACTGACGCACTGATGGTCGAAGTTGATCTCAATGTGGTGGAGGCCACAGAAGGTATTGCTGAAAATGCCAAAGAAGAGAAAGCTGTCGACAAGGTAGGTGTCGAAATGGTCACTGAAGATCAGTATGCTGAGAAGATGAAGGTAGTGTATCCAAGGGCTGAAGAAGAATTGATTGACTTCCTCAATCGCTGCAAGATCAATAACACCGAAGTCATGCTTTGCCCAAGGTGCAGTGCTGCCTTCGACAAAGAGGCTACTAAGAGTCTTGAGGGATTTAAGCCTCAATTGAAGCGCAAAGGAAAATGGGTCGACAAAAGACCAAAGTTTAGTTACAATAACCGAGGTATCCAATACAACGTCACTTCGACTAAGAATCTGCAAAAGGGACACATTAAAACCTATGTTCCTCCAGTAAGATCTCTTGTCGAAAAGTGGGTGCATTCCGGTGGAAAGAGTACTGGTCATTACCTAGTATATTATATTGGAAAGTATGATGAAAAGAAACAGGATACGAGGAAGATGGTTAAAGGAAGCACAAGTGCTGTTAACCAAAACAAGGCAACTGGAGATAATAAGTATGCCTACAAAAATAATTATAAAGGGAAGAACCCTATGACTGGAACTCAGTGGCGAAGATATCAACGCCAAAAGAAAGTTACTGCTGTGACTAAGGTGGATGATTTAAACAAAGAGAAAGGGGAGCAAGTGCCCTCGAAGTCTCTTGAAATGGCTAGGAAGCCAGCAACTGAAAGGATATTTCCACCTCTCTCAGTGGTTAAGGAAGGTCTCAATTTAGATGAAGAGATGGGATCTGATTTCGCAGACTCGAGGTCAGAGTTTGATGTCCTGTGCGGTGTTGTGTCAATTCACCCAATTGAGTATGATGTGGTTTCTGAGGTAAATGATGCCGAAGAAGATTTCGACGAGGAAACCACTTATAAACCCATTTGTTACTATGTCCTGAAAAATGGGTGCGTGGAAGAACAACACGCTGTCTTTGAGAGACCTGATGGAGGGATGAGAAATCATCTCAAACCTTTGTATATACAAGCAAAGGTGAACAATGTTGGGGTGAGTAAAATACTAGTTGATGGTGGTGCTGCTGTAAATCTGATGCCACAACACATGTTGAAGAAAATTGGGAAGTGTGAAACCAACCTGAAAACTCACAATGTGATACTCACCAACTACGAAGGTAAAAGTGGCCACTCTCTTGGAGCCATTGAAGTGGACTTTGCCGTTGGAAGCATTAGAAGACCTACTATGTTCATGGTGATTTCAAGTAAGGCAAACTACAACATGCTGTTAGGAAGGGAATGGATCCACGCTGTGGGGGTAGTTCCTTCGACAGTCCATCAAAGACTCATCATTTGGAGGGAAGATGGTCTAGTAGAAAACATTGAAGGTGATCAAAGTTACTTCAAAGCCGAGGTAAATGCTATCACCAAGAAAACCTTCGACAAGAAGTTGGCGAACATTGCGCCATGTATTTCTTCTGAACATGGTTATGAAAACCAGGATAATTGTGAGGACCTCAGTGATTCTCGATCCTAATTATGGATTCATTTGGGATAGAGAAGTCATTGATGGAGACAACCACCTACAAGGCTATGTCAAGCCTACAGGGTGGGAAGGTCCATAAATAATTATTTATGGATAAACCCAATGTATGGGAGAGAATTACGACTTACGTGGCCGAAAATAAATGAAAAGCGGTTTTAGAAGCAGAACTACAACAGCAATTGGTTGCTGAAACCGTTGAAGATAAAAGTCAAGACAATGCTGTCAAAGACCAGAGACTTGATTGCATTTATGATGACGAGCCTTTAGGTTTCGAGAAAGATCCTATGGGCCCAACCAAAAGGATCCAAGCTCAAGATCCCTTAGAAGAAGTTGATTTGGGGGATGGCTCATTGACAAGGCCAACATACATAAATGCTAAGATCAACCAAGAGTTAAAGACGCAAATTGTTGAATTGCTGAAGGAGTACAAAGACTGCTTTGCATGGGACTACAACAAAATGCCAGGATTGAGTCGAGAAATTGTGGAAATCAGACTACCAATTCTACCAGGAAAGAAGCCAGTGAAGCAAACTCCTAGAAGATTTGCACCAGAAATCTTGACGAAGATCAAACCAGAGATAGAAAGGTTACTAAAGAGCAAGTTCATCAGGACTGCCAGGTATGTCGAATGGCTTGCTAATATAGTACCCGTAATTAAGAAAAATGGTACGCTTAGGGTGTGTATAGATTTTAGAGATTTAAACAACGCTACACCTAAAGATGAGTATGCCATGCCAGTGGCAGAAATGCTAGTAGATTCAGCTGCAGGTTATGAATACCTAAGCATGCTAGATGGTTATTCTGGATATAACCAAATATATATTGCTGAAGAAGATACATCAAAAATAGCATTCCGATTTCCAGGAGCGTTGGGGGTTTATGAATGGGTTGTAATGCCATTTGGCCTTAAAAATGCTGGAGCAACATACCAAAGGGCGATGAATTCTATGTTTCATGATTTTATTGAAAAGTTTATGCAAGTGTACATAGATGACATTGTCATTAAATCTTCTTCAGGAAGTGGTCACTTAGACCACCTTCGACAATCATTCAAAAGGATGAGAAAATATGAATTGAAAATGAATCCACTTAAATGTGCCTTCTGTGTTCGTGCAGGTGACTTTTTAGGTTTCGTTGTACACAAAAAAGGCATTGAAATCAATCAAAACAAGACGAAAGCAATCTTGGAAATGAAAGCTCCTTCGACCAAAAAGGAACTACAGTCACTATTAGGAAAAATCAATTTCCTTAGAAGATTTATCTCAAATCTAAGTGGCAAGACTCAAGTGTTTTCACCATTGCTGCGACTGAAGAAGGAAGATGTGTTCAAATGGAATGAAGAACACCAACAAGCTTTCGACAAGATTAAAGCATATCTGATGAAGCCACCAATTTTGTTACCACCAATTAGAAATAAAGTGATGAAATTGTATATAGTGGCTTCAGAATTTTCTATAGGTAGCATGTTAGCTCAAGAAGATGAAAATGGTGTCGAAAGAGCCATTTATTACCTTAGTAGAATTCTAAATGATGCAGAAACTAAGTATCATCCTATAGAAAAATTATGTTTATGCTTGTTTTTCTCTTGTACGAAATTGAAGCAATACATAAAGCCTGTTGACGTGTATGTTTATTCGCATTATGATATTATTAAACATATGCTGTCGAAGCCAATTTTACATAGTAGAATAGGTAAATGGGCTTTAGCACTTTCTGAATTCTCTTTAACGTATCAACCACTAAGAGCAATGAAAGGACAAATAGTGGCTGATTTCATTGTTGATCACTCCGTGGTCGAAAAAGAAACTAACTTAGTGGAAACACAGCCTTGGAGGCTATACTTTGATGGTTCTAGCCACAGAAATGGTGTAGGTGTTGGAATTTTAATCATTTCACCAACAAAAATACCAACAAAGTATAAGTTTAAGATCAATGAGACATGCTCCAATAACGAGGCAGAGTATGAGGCCTTAATAACAAGACTTGAGATCTTGTTAGAGTTGGGGACAAGACATGTCAAAATTAAAGGAGATTCAGAACTAGTTGTGAAACAGTTGACAAAAGAGTATAAATGTATAAAAGACAATCTGATAATGCATTTTGCGATAGCTAATACGTTATTAAAGAGATTTGATACTGTTCACATAGAACATGTGCCTCGAATAGAAAATCAAGAGGCCAATGATTTGGCACAAATAGCTTCAGGATACAAAGTATCAAAAGAAAAGCTTTTGGAGCTAATTGAAATAAAAAACAAGTTGATTTCGACAGACCCGCCCGATGCCCAAATATCAATGCCAAAATTTGAGGGGGCAGAGATGGCAAGTTTGGCAGTTAATTTCGAAAATTTTGAAATTTTTGTCATTGACAATATGTCGAACGACGATTGGCGAAAGAAAATTGTCGAATATTTGGAGAATCCAACAGGATCGACTGATAGGAAAACCAAGTACAGGGCCTTGAGCTATGTTATTTTCGGGAATGAATTGTTTAAAGAAATTTCTGAAGGAGTTTTATTGAAATGCCTTAGTGAAAGTGAGGCGTATTTAGCAATCTCCCAAACTCATAGTGGTGCTTGTGGTTCTCATCAAGCAGGTCACAAGATGAAATGGCTTTTATTTCAACAAGGTGTTTATTGGCCAACTATGCTGAAGGATTGCATAGAGTTCGCCAAAAGTTGCCAAGAATGCCAAAAACACTCAGGGATACAACATGTACCTGTAAGTGAGTTGCATTCAATAATACAACCTTGGCCTTTTAGAGGTTGGGCTTTGGATTTGATTGGTGAGATCAAACCAACTTCGTCGAAAGGTCGTCGTTTCATTCTAGTAGGGATAGACTATTTCACCAAATGGGTAGAAGCTATTCCTTTAATTAATGTTGATCAAGAGCAGTGGTAAACTTTATTCAGAGCCACATCATACATAGGTTTGGTATTCCTGAAACCATTACAACTGACCAAGGTTCAGTCTTTATTGGTTGTAAAATGGTTGATTTTGCTTCTGAAATTGGTTTTAAGTTGTTAACTTCAACACCATATTATGCTCAAGCTAACGGTCAAGTGGAAGCGGCCAATAAAATCATTATTAAGTTGATTAAAAAGCACATTGGCCAAAAGCCTAGAAATTGGCATAAAACGCTTGATCAAGTCTTATGGGCATGTAGGAATTCTCCTAGAGAATCAATAAACACTACTCCTTATAGACTCACGTTTGGACATGACGCAGGCTTACCTGTCGAGATTTGTTTACAATCAGCCAGAATTCAAAGACAGTTTGAAATTCCGACAAATTCTTATTGGAATATGATGTTGGATGAATTGGTTGATTTAGACGAAGAAAGACTACACGCGTTGGATGTTCTTATAAGGCAAAAAGAAAGAGTGGCTAAAGCCTACAATAAAAAGGTTAAGTCGAAAACATTTGCCTTAGGAGATTTAGTGTGGAAGGTCATACTACCCATGGATAAAAAAGATAGAGTCTTGGGTAAATGGTCACCAAATTGGGAAGGACCATTTCGCATTATACAAGTTTACACCAATGGTGCTTACGAAGTAGAAGAAATAGGCGCTGATGGTCGAACGTTGCAAATAAATGGCAAATATTTAAAAAGATATAAGCCAACGTTGCACGAGATTAAGATAACAGAAGAATAAATAGCAAGAAAGTGCAAATTTAAACATGGCATTCAAAGAATAAAAGTTGCCAGAATATTGTCAAAATTACAGAATAAAAAAAATTGCACAAGACTAAAATGGAAGAAATTTCATTATAATGTTGCCAAATTACATATGCCAAAGAAAGCGTCTTCGAATTACATAAATGTCGAAATGCTAAATAAACTACAAGTAGATATGGCATTGCTTGATAAATGGCCTTTTTGGACCAAGAAATTGGCTTATTTATTTGCAGGTGGGAATTGGACACCTACATTGTCATGAACCACCCCTTCGTCATTGAAGGCACAGAAGGATAAGCTCCTCGGGCGGGCCAGCAATCGTTTTGCTATATCGGGTGTTCTAAGCCAGGACTAGGTAGCAATTTTGAAGGCGACTCTCCGGATGATCTTTCATTTAGGAGCGCCTATTTCGGGCTTTCTGCGTAAACCCAGAAAAGGTTGAGACTTGCAGAGAGAGGGGAGAAGAAAAGCCACAGTTCTCGAAGATCCAAAATCCTTACTTCGAGCGGTCTGGTAACTTCATCAAACTCGGGAAAAATGAGGTTACGCAGAAAGCTCGAAGCAAGAAGTTTAGCCTTAAAACGAAGATGGTGATGGAAGGAAGTCATGAGGAATGGAAGATAAAGATTGAAGTCCTTCTATTTATAGTGAAAAAGACTTATAACGCGCGAGTTATAGCATTCATGGTAATTTATTTTGGATCAGAAAACAGGGCTATTCAAGGAATATTTATGACGCCGTTCAAAGCTTGAAACAGTGCAGTCAAAGGTTATTTAGTCAGATGCAAAGATTCTAGGCGGCCGAAGAGTAAAGTTCTGAAGCAAGGTATTGATGGCGATTTATAAAGAGAAGAGAAGGGTTTTTATAACCATGAAAAATGCAATGAACTAGAAAATCTCTGATTTTTCCCTTAATGGGCAGTTACTCGCAATGAGTAGTGGGGAGTTCCAAAGTGAAACGTGGCCCACTAAATGCAAAACGGAGGCGCCAAAAGCTGTCTTTTGCACTGGAACGTCTCATCAATACTGTAACGTGATGTAGGTGACATCATCAGAGCAGTTGAAAAGGGTTTTCAAAAAATGCTCTTCTCCTGCCACTCAAGTTCTCGTCGAAAAGACATTTTTTGAGGGGGCAATTTGTTAGCCTATAATTTCGACAGACTAAATTAAATGCAGTCAAAGGAGTTTGACTTTGACTCTACAGAAAGAAGTGTTAATTTCGACACCTAAGAGCTACACCAGAAAGAGATAAAGTGGACGTAGTCTTAAACTCCGCAAGGAATTGAAGATGGAATAGTTTCGACAGCAAAGAAGGTGGGATTCGATCAAGCCAACGGAGATGTCCAGAGTCGAAGTGCGAAGGGTGGTTTTGGTCGAAAGGCGGAGCAGTTACTCTATTTTAAATTTTCTTTGCAGTTAGTTAGTTTTAGTTTTCCCTCTTTGTATAAATAGTAGTTTTTCATAGGAAAAACGGGTCACAATCTCTCATACCAAGTTCCCACGCTCAAAATACCGACACGCACTGAGAAATGAGTACAAGGAACGCATGTATGATCTTGTGCACCACCCCTTTAAATTAATGCAATTTTAATTTTCCTTTCCTTTACATTTCCTGCAAATTTTCCCTTTGTTTTTATCCTCCCTCATTTGGAGTAATTCGACGGTTTCGCGGAGAAATCGACGATTATCTTCTTCTTTTTACTTTCAAGCACGCAGAATCTGGAAAAACTTTAAACACAAATGGTCTTAGGATTCATTGGTTGATCCTGCAAGTTAACCAAATTGGAGACCAGCGGTGTTTACCAAAATCCCAGGTAAACACTTAAACATATTTTTTATAAGCAATGGAATTAAATAGGCACACGGGGTGCACCAATACTTGTAAAACAATGTTTCAAGTGGTCTCGTTAAAACCTCAAAGGGTCAAAATCCCTTGGAATAAAATCCAAGGAGGAAAAGAGTGTCCCACTACTAGATTACAAACTCGACATACAATCTGTCAGACAATTTCAACCACTCAGCATAGTTACAAAAACTTACACATATTAATATATAACTTAAACATATTGACTTGCATAAGTGTTTGACATATTTAAAAGGCTTATATATTGACCTTTTCAATAACATAGACATATTGGCTTGCCTAAGTTTTTGATATTTAAAGGATTCCAAAATATAATTTAATACTTTTTGTATAAACCGAGTATCCTTTGCGCATAACTACAGAGACTAATCTATATAACCATACATTTTCGTGATCTAGATATAAACATAAATTTTGACAAACTTCACCATACATTTTAATTAATTCAGATATTATTTATCAAATACTCTTATATTTCCATTAGGTGTGGAAATAGGCCGGAACCTAGCATATATTAGTGGGCCAGATTAGATTTTCTTTTATAAATAATTATGAGCTTTTTTAAGAAATCTATTTCACCAGAAAAACTTGAATTTGAGCTACTCAAAAAGCCTTTTAGGCCCAACGTGTTGGCATATGTAAGGAAATTCAAATTGTATAATTTTTTACTTTATTAGATCTTGTACATGCATTGTATTAAATCATATACTTATTGACGTTTTCAATAACTTAAACATATTTTTTATAAGCAATGGAATTAAAGAGGCACACGGGGTGCACCAATCCTTGTAAAACAATGTTTCAAGTCGTTTCCTTAAAACCTCAAAGGGTCAAAATCCTGTGGAAAAAAATCCAAGGAGGAAAAAGAGTGTCCCACTACTAGATTACAAACTCGACATACAGCCTGTCTGACAATTCAACCACTCAGCATAGTTACAAAAACTAACGCATATTAATATATAACATAAACATATTGACTTGCATAAGTGTTTGACATATTTAAAGGGCTTATATATTGACCTTTTCAATAACATAGACATATTGGCTTGCTTAAGTTTTTGATATTTAAAGGATTTCCAAAATATAATTTAATACTTTTTGTATAAACCGATTCTCTTTTGCGCGTAACTACAGAGACTAATCTATATCTATATAACCATACATTTTATGTTCTAGATATAAACATAAATTTTGACAAACTTCACCATACATTTTCATTAATTCAGATATTATTTATCAAATACTCTTATATTTCCATTAGGTGTGGAAATAGGCCGGAACCTAGCATATATTAGTGGGCCAGATTAGATTTTCTTTAATAAATAATTATGAGCTTTTTTAAGAAATCTATTTAACCAAAAAAACTTGAATTTGAGCTACTCAAAAAGCCTTTTAGACCCAACGTGTTGGCATATGTAAGGAAATTCAAATTGTATAATTTTTAACTATATTAGATTTTGTACGTGCATTGTATTAAATCATATACTTATTGACGTTTTCAATAACTTAAACATATTTTTTATAAGCAATGAAATTAAAGAGGCACACGGGGTGCAACAACCCTTGTACAACAATGTTTCAAGGGGTCTCGTTAAAATCTCCAAGGGCCAAAATCCCGTAGGAAAAAATCCAATGAGGAAAAAGAGTGTCCCACTACTAGATTACAAACTCGACATACAGCCTGTCAGACAATTAAACTACTCAGCATAGTTACAATAACTTACACAAATTAATATATAACTTAAACATATTGACTTGCATAACTGTGTTTGACATATTTAAAGGGCTTATATATTGACCTTTTCAATAACATAGACATATTGGCTTGCTTATGTTTTTTATATTTAAAGGATTCCAAAATATAATTTAATATTTTTTGTATAAATCGAGTATCTTTCTTTGCACGTAACTACAAAGACTAATCTATATAACCATATTTTGTGATCTAGATATAAACATAAATTTTGATGACAAACTTAGCCATACATTTTCATTAATTCAGAAATTATTTATTAATTACTCTTATATTTCCATTTGGTGTGGAAATAGGCCGAAACCTAGCTTATATTAGGGGGCCAGATTGGATTTTGTTTTATAAATAATTATGAACTTTCTTGAGAAATCTATTTAACCAAAAAAACTTGAATTTGAGCTACTCAGAAAGCCTTTAAGGCCCAACGTGATGGCATATAAGTAAATTCAAATTGTGTAATTTTTTGTTATATTAGATTTTTACGTGCATCGTATTAAATCTTTTTTTTGGTGGTGTTACAACATAACAAGCAAAAGAACAAAAAGAAAAAAGAAAGGAAAAATGAATCTAAGTCCCTAGCTTATCCATCAGGATAAGAGATTCCAACCCAGGAGGTGGGGAGTCCCAATGGGTAGAGCAAGAAGAATGGGCTCCTTCTTTGGCCAGGAAGTCGGCACACTTGTTTGTCTCTCGCACAACATGCTGCCAAGAGTCAACCTCGCACTTGGCCATGAGCTCGGTAATCTGCAATGTAGTGTGGGCATAGCTATGGAGGCAGTTGATGTTCTCTGTCGACACAAGAGTGATAGCCTCTAAACAATCACTTTCACAAAGAAAACGATGCATACCCCGCTGTAAGCACAACTCCAAACCCAACTCCATAGCTCTCAACTCAGCTAGGAGAGCATCACCACCATTCTCAAAGTGGGAGAAACCGAACATCCAATCACCATCTGAATTTCGAACGACACCACCTGCGCCCAAAACAGATGCGTTATTGAGGAAGCTGCCATCCACATTGAGCTTAAAGTTCCCCTGTGAGGGAGGGGTCCAGTGGGCAAGAAGCCGAAGAGGAGCAGGGTCAATCCCATCTCTGGAACAATGTGTAATATACTCATCATGGGCCGCGTGGACTTTCCTTAAGGCTTCATGAACTTGCCAAGGGTGGCCTTCGAAGATCATATTGTTTCTCCAACACCATGCAATCCATAGACCTACAAGGAAGAGGGCGGAGGGTGGGCCTTGCGCAAAACTCTAAATCCAGGTGGAAGCATCTGTGGTGTCAAAAAAGTCACTATGAGTTCCCATTCCCAAGCGAAGCCAAAGCTCTTTGGAGTGGGGACAATCTCGTACGCAGTGAAGAATATCTTCAATATTGGATGAGCAACGGGTGCAGCTAGGAGTGGCTGCCATGTTGCAGTGATGCCGACGGGCATTGGTAGGGAGGGCATTGTGGACACATAACCATACAAAATGTTGGACTTTGGCGGGTACCTTAAGACGCCAAATCCAAGAAAAGTTAGCGTCAGGGTCCTGTTTGCTGGTGTTTTTAGCAAACAATCACTAGTTTTATTAGAAGGTTTGTGAGATCAAACTAGAAAAATCTCAAAGCAATTGCCTTTGAATTGCAAAAGTTTTTGTTTCGGAAAATGTAGAAAAGGGGACGGTTTGCAATGATTTAACAGAATTGAAAAGAAAAGAAGCAGTAAAAGGTGCAGGAATTGTAAAGAACAGAAGAATAAATTGCATTGAATCATAAAAAATGGTACACGATCACGTACAGCGATTCTTCCACTCGTTTTTCGCTCTGGCTTGGAAGTTAGAGTTTCAGGAATCGGGTGTATATTGTGATTTGCGACCCCTGTTTCTTCTCAGAAACAGTTATTTATACAAGGGAAAAAGGGGGGAAAATTCGAACTAGGTAACTGCCTAACAATTTGAAAATAAGTAACTGCTCCTACTTTCGGCCAAGTAACCGCTCCTACTTTCGACCGAAACTGCTCCGTCACGCTTCGACCAACTGCTAGTCTTCAACGCATAACTGCCCTGATTTCTGTCTATCGAAAGCCTGTGTCGATTTTCCTCTCTCTTGCTTTTGCTTCCCTGGAAACTTGTCGAGTTTACCTTGCGCATGACCATTTTCTTTGTCGAAATAATATGGTCTTTGTGAAATAAATAAATATAAATCAAGCCATGTTGACCATCTTTAATGAAGCCTGTCGAAATTACAGGCTAACAAATTGCCCCCCAAAAATGTCTTTTTCGACTGAACTTGAGGATTAAGAAGAGAAAGACATTTTTGAATTCACCATCGAAATAATTTTGCACTTGAGTAAAATAGTTGTATACCTGATGTCACCACTGTTAAGTGTTGTTTCCATATTCAAACCTTGAGCTTGAACAGCCTGAAATTTCGACAATGTTTTGGCAACTTAAATGCCATGTTTTTTACGCTTTCTTTATACTTATTCCAGCGTTATTTTAACTTCGTGCAACGTTGGCTTATACTTTTTCAAGTATTTACCATTTATACGCAAAATCCTTTCATCAGCGCCAATCTCTTGGACCTCATATGCGCCGTTTGAATAAACTTGTAAAATTTTAAATGGTCCTTCCCAACTTGGGGACCATTTACCAAAGACTCTATCTTTTTTATCCATAGGTAATAGGACCTTCCACACTAGATCACCTGAATTAAAGGCTTTAGACTTAACCTGTTTGTTATAAGTTTTAGCTACCCTCTCTTTCTGTCGAATAAGCGTATCTAAAGCTAATAACCTTTCTTCGTCTAAATCAACCAATTCATCAAGCATCATATTCCAATAATAATCAGAGGGAATCTCCCACTGTCTTTGAATTCTTGTTGATTGTAGACAAATTTCAACAGGCAACACTGCATCGTGTCCAAATGTTAGCCTATAAGGAGTAGTGTTGATAGATTCTTTAGGTGAATTTCGACAAGCCCATAACGCTTGATCAAGGGTATTATGCCAATTCTTGGGTTTCTGCCCAACATGCTTTTTAATCAAATTAATAATAACTTTATTGGCAGCTTCTACCTGTCCATTGGCTTGCGCATAATATGGTGTCGAAGTTAATAACTTAAAACCAATTTCGGAAGCAAACTCTACCATTTTTCTACCAGTAAAAACTGATCCCTGATCTGTAGTAATGGTTTCTGGAATTCCAAACCTATAAATGATATGATTTTGAATAAACCTTATCACTGCTTCCTGATCAACATTGGCTAAAGGTATAGCTTCAACCCATTTGGTGAAGTAATCAATTCCCACAAGGATATATCTATGGCCCTTCGACGAAGTTGGCTTTATCTCTCCAATCACATCTAGAGCCCAACCTCTAAATGGCCAAGGTTTGACTATGGCATGCAATTCATTTGCAGGTACATGTTGTATCCCAGCATGCTTTTGACACTCTTGGCACCCCTTAGCAAATTCTATGCAATCTTTCAGCATAGTTGGCCAATACATTCCTTGTCGAAATAATAACCACTTCATTTTCTGGCCTACTTGGTGTGAACCACACGCTCCACTATGTGTATCGGAAACTGCTAAATATGCCTCATTTTCACTAAGACATTTTAATAGTACTCCTTCAGGAGTCTTTTTAAACAATTCGTTTCCAATTATCACATAGCTCAAAGCTCTGTATTTTACCTTTTTATTGGTATTTCTTGTGGGATTTTGCAAATATTCCGCAATAGGCCTTCGCCAATCATTATTGGTCATATTGTCAAGAGCAAGAATTTCTGCTGAGTCAAAGTCACCAAAAAATTGACGTTTTTCGACAATAGCTAGTTCCTCGTTTGCATTTGTATCTGTTGCCCCCCCAGTTGTTGGTGTTGACAATAGTGACGAAGAATAGTCATTAGAAATGATTTTATCCTTTATTTCAATTAACTCTTCCAGGCTTTGTTTTGAAACTTTATAGCCCGAAGCGATTTGTGCCAATTCATTTGCCACTTGATTATCAATTCGTGGTAAATGTTCTAAGTGAACAGACTCAAATCTTTTTAACAAAGCATTGGCAACAACAAAGTATCTGATAAGGTGCTCTTTAATGCATTTGTACTCTCTTGTCAATTGTTTGATAACCAACTCAAAGTCACCTTTTATTTCGGCATGACTTGCCCCCAGCTCAAGTAAGATTTCAAGGCCTACTATTAAAGCCTCATACTCAGCTTCATTATTGGAGCAAACATCTCGAATTTTAAACTTATACTTTGTTGGAATGTTAGTAGGAGATATTATCAAAATACCAATCCCAACTCCATGTTTATGGCTTGAGCCATCAAAATACAACCTCCAAGGATATACGTCTACAAAACTTAATGTTTCTTCAACAACAGAATGGTCTACTATAAAATCAGCAACCACTTGTCCTTTAATTGATTTTAGAGGTTGATAAGTTAAGTTGTATTCTGACAAAGCCAAAGCCCATTTACCAATTCGGCTATGCATTATTGGTTTCGACAACATATGCTTAATAACATCAAAATGCGAATAAATAGAAACATCAGCTGGTTTTATATATTGCTTTAACTTTGTACACGAGAAATACAAACAAAGGCACCACTTTTCTATAGGAGCGTACCTCGTTTCGGCATCATTGAGGACCCTACTGAGGTAATAAATGGCCCTTTCGATACCACTATCATCCTCTTGTGCTAACATGCTACCTATTGTTCTATCAGAAGCTGCTATATACAATTTGAGCACTTTGTGTTTAATAGCAGGCAACAAAATTGGTGGTTTCATCAAATAAGACTTGATTTCGTCGAAGGCTGCTTGATGCATTGGTTCCCATTTGAACTCTTCTTCCTTCTTCAGTCTTAATAATGGCGAAAAAACTTGCGTTTTGCCACTTAGATTTGATATAAATCTTCGTAGGAAATTGATTTTTCCCAGCAACGACTGAAGCTCCTTTTTGGTCGAAGGGGCCTTCGTTTCCATAATTGCCTTAGTCTTATTTTGATTGATTTCAATGCCTTTTTTGTGCACTATAAAACCCAAGAAATCACCTGCACGTACACAAAAGGCACATTTTAATGGATTTAATTTCAATCCATATTTCCTCATTCTTTCAAAAGAACGGCGAAGATGGTCTAAATGACCACTTTCTGAGGAAGATTTAACCACCACATCATCTATGTATACTTGCATAAAATCATCAATAAAATCATGAAACATAGAATTCATGGCCCTCTGATATGTAGCACCAGCATTCTTTAAACCAAAGGGCATTACTACCCATTCATAAACACCCAATGCCCCTGGACACCTAAAAGCAGTTTTTGACACATCTTCTTCAGCAATGAAAATTTGATTATACCCAGAATAACCATCGAGCATACTAAGATAATCAAATCCTGCTGCTGAATCTATTAGCATTTCTGCCACAGGCATTGCGTATTCATCCTTGGGAGATGCATTATTTAAATCCCTAAAATCTATGCAAACTCTAAGAGTCCCATTTTTCTTTATTACAGGAACTATATTGGCTAACCATTCGACATACCTGGCAGTTCTGATGAACTTGTTTCTGAATAGCCTTTCGATTTCCTCTTTGATCTTAGCCAACACTTGAGGAGCAAATCTTCTTGGCACTTGCTTCACTGGTTTCTTCCCTGGTCGAATTGGTAATTGCATTTCCACTACTTCTCGACTTAAACCAGGCATTTCATCGTAATCCCAAGCAAAACAATCTTTGAACACCCTTAGCAATGTGATGACTTGGATTTTTAGAGAAACATCAATATTTGCACTAATATAAGTTGGCCTTTTTATTGAGCCATTTCCCAAATCAACTTCTTCTAACGGGTCTTGAGCTTGCATATGCTTTGTCAAATCTCTAGGATCCTTTTCAAAACCTAATGGATCATTATCATAGATACAGTCAAGTTTTTCATCTATGATTATGCCATTTTCTTCATGTAACTCACTGGCTTCGACAGCCATTGTTTGTTGAATAATTTCGGCCTCCATAGCCGCTTTAAACTTATTTTCGGCCATATAAGCCGTAATTTTGTCCCATGCATTGGGCACTGACATAAGAACACTTTCAAGAACCAGTGTTCCACCCCGTTGGTCGAAAAACACCATCAGGATAGACACTATCATCTCCCATTATTTCTCTTTCCCAAACAAAACCATAATTTGGGTCAAGATGAACTGAGGCAAAAACATTATCCGCAGGAACGTATGCCTCATTAGAAGATGAACATGGCGCAATCTTCGCCATTTGTTTCTCAAAATTTTCCTTGGTAACTTGGTTCACATCAGCACGGAAGTAGCTCTGATCGGCTTCAACATACTCTACCAAACCATCTTCCTTCCACATTACTAAACGTTGATGCAAAGTTGAAGGGACAGCACCAACTCCATGGATCCACTCTCTACCAAGGAGTAAATTAAAATTTGCTTTAGAGGCTATCACTAAGAACAATGTAGTCCTCTTTATGGAACCAACAATTAAGTCCACCTCAATGGCCCCCAAAGAATGGCCAGTTTTGCCTTCATAGTTGCTTAAGACAATATTATGTGGCCTGAGGTCAGTATCGAACTTACCAATCTTCTTCAAAAGACCATGCGGCATCAAATTCACTGCAGCTCCACCATCCACTAACACTTTGTTAATTCCAACACCATTAACCTTGGCTTGGACATACAGGGGTTTCAAGTGGTTTTGCATACTCATATCTGGCTTCTCGAAGGTAGCCATTTGGTCTTCGACACATCCATTGTTCATCACATAATAACACATTGGCTTATGATGAGCCATATCCTCTGTAAAATCCTCTTCAACGTCATTTGGTACTGTGATAACATCGTACTCCAGAGGTAGTATTGATACCACATTGCAAACAACGTCAAAATCATCCTCAGAATCATTAAAATCAGACTCCATGTCTTCATCCATGCCGAGATCAGCATTTCTTTCTTTCACTGTTGACAATGGAGGAAATATTCTTTCAAGAGCAGGCCTTCTTGACTTTTCTGTTACCACAGCCTTGCCTTTGGCCTTATTCGCTGCACACACATGACTAACAACATCAGCATTCCTCTTTGTGGCAACTTCAGCTTTGTGAACCTCACTCTTCGCCACTATCATGCTGCGTGGAACTTGATTATTAGCCAAATGACTTGGAACCTGGTTAATGTCAAAGTGTGCCTTCTTCTTCTGTTGTCTTTGGTAACGACGCCACTGTGTTCTAGTCATAGGGTTCTTACCCTTATAGTTATTCTTATAATTAAACTTAATAGCATCAGTACCTGGCTTGACAGCTTTAGCACGTTGATTATTGGGCACCCACTCTTCGACAGGAGCACTAGCACTTGGGACAAAGGATTTACCTGTTGACAGCTTCAAATACCCTTTTGCTGAGGACTTCTCCTTAGCAAATTGTCGTTTACTTGTTGAAGGCTTTGCTGACACATTAGCCTCATAGCCAGGAAGATCTCCTTTTGCAAAGTCAAATTTTGGCCTGTTATCAAGCCATTTTCTTTTGCGTTGTTGTTGATCCTGATAACCTTCGACAGCTTTAGCTGCTTCTTTATCGAAGACAGCACTGCACCTTGGGCAAAGCATAACTTCAGAATTATTCCACTTACACCGATTGAGGAAATCTATCAATTCTTCCTCAGCCTTTGGATACACAGCATGTATCTTCCCATCATATTCTTTTAGGGTCACTTCCTGTTTCTTACCTTCAGCATACATAAAACCTTTTAATTTTTCGGTGGCAGTCTTGACACACTTAGGAGGGTCTGCCATTTGAGCACCCACCATGCCTACATCAGCTTCGACAGGTTCAGAATACATAGCTTCAGCCTTAGGCAACGGATCAACATCAATCTGCATAGGAGCTTTCATTTTCTTGTCAGCAAATTTGAGTCTTCCTTCGTCAACTGCTTTTTGTACAATATCCCTGAAGAGCACACAACGGTCAGTGTTATGTCCCAAAAAATTATGGAACTTACAATAACCCTTTTTCTTTCTTTGGTCAAGAGTTGGTATTTTAAGGCCTTTAGGCACTAATATTTGACCATCAGTTACTAAAAGATCAAAAATTTCATCACATTTAGTAACATCAAAAGTATAAGTCTTAGGTATAAATCTATCGTTCTTAGGCTCTACAGGGTTATTTCCATTCGCAGGCCTTAATAGTTTACAGGTATAAGGAGGACCAGGCTTAAGTTCAGCCACGTCTATCTCCTCTTCTTCGACATTACTATATGTAACGTCAAATTCTTCTTCGAGATATGCCACTTTTTCTTTTTTATGATACCTATTCGACCTAGATTTTTCCTCTCTAAGCCTTTCAACTTGTCGAACCCTATCAGCCAAATGAGCCATATCTCGTAAATGAGATGTGTCTAATTTCTTTCTAATTGAGTAATCAAGGCCACCAGCAGCCATTTCGACAAGCTCATGTTCAGGGACTTGTGTGAAGCAACGAGATTTCAACAGCCTAAATCTGTTTAAGTAATCATCAATAGTTTCAGGCATTTTGCGCCGAACACTAGCCAATTCTTTAAGACTAATTTTCGACTGGCCCATGTAAAACTGTGCATGGAATGCCTTTTCTAGTTGCCCCCACGTGAACATAGAACCAGGGGGTAAGGTCGTGAACCAAGTGAAAGCATTTTTAGTTAGAGAATTTGGAAAATATTTCATCTTCAAATTCTCATTTTGTGCTAAGTCTCCAGCCTCAGTCAAAAAACGAGCAATGTGTTCGACTGTGGACTCATTTGTTTCACCACCAAACTTAGTAAACTTGGGAACTTTCCATCCCCTTGGTAACTCAGTTTGTAACACGTATTCACATAATGGTGATACAAAGTTAGGCCTTTGTAAACCTGTGTTAAGGCCATTTTGCGCCAAAATAGTTTCGACTAAAGTAGCTATATTGTTTTCTGCGCCAACATTGTGTTGTTGCACTTGTCGAACAACTTCATCAGCGTTCTGGTGTCTATTTACCAAAACTACTTCAGGGACGTGGTTTACTGTCCCTTGTAGTTCGCCTACAACTGTCGACGCTTCGACTGCAACTGCTTCTTGGGGGTTAACTGGCGACGCATTACCCGCAATAATAGGAACGTGCCTATTATTAACCGCTGGAACCCCAAAAAAGTCTGCAATCCTACTCATCTGATTTGCCAACATTTGGTAACTGTTATTGGTATTTTGAATCAATGGATTGAAAACTGTACCAATTTGTTGGGTAAGCATATTAACCATATCGTGATTACTCTCGTCTACTTGCTGTCTTAAGGCCGACAAAGACGTATTGGTTAATGCTGGGGGATTTCGACCAAATACGCTCTCAGAAGAGACATGTGTAGGGGAAAAGGTCGAAATATGTGGCATTCCAGTAGGCATGCCATACATTCCCAAAGGAAATGGGGGTAGATGCACGTTATTCAAACGTGGGTCTAAACCGTTTCCCATTTCCATGTAAGGGCTATGAAGCCCTGCACTTAACGGCAAAGACATAGGCAGAGATGCCATTTCTGACTGCGTTGAACCAACATTAGTCATTGATAATGAAGGAACGGTTATCGACGACGATGGTCCTGCGCTAATGTTTGCAGAATCCATTGTTGTTCCTTGCCCTTGTGAAACCACAGGGTTGGAACTAGACGCATTATTCGTACTGGACCGAACCATTTTACCACTTCTTAAGTGCATACAACAGCGAACACAAATAAGAGAGTATGAAAATGAACAAAATCAAAGGCAAAGTCCCACTGGGCGTGCCAATTTGTTTGCTGGTGTTTTTAGCAAACAATCACTAGTTTTATTAGAAGGTTTGTGAGATCAAACTAGAAAAATCTCAAAGCAATTGCCTTTGAATTGCAAAAGTTTTTGTTTCGGAAAATGTAGAAAAGGGGACGGTTTGCAATGATTTAACAGAATTGAAAAGAAAAGAAGCAATAAAAGGTGCAGGAATTGTAAAGAACAGAAGAATAAATTGCATTGAATCATAAAAAATGGTACACGATCACGTACAGCGATTCTTCCACTCGTTTTTCGCTCTGGCTTGGAAGTTAGAGTTTCAGGAATCGGGTGTGTATTGTGATTTGCGACCCCTGTTTCTTCTCAGAAACAGTTATTTATACAAGGGAAAAAGGGGGGAAAATTCGAACTAGGTAACTGCCTAACAATTTGAAAATAAGTAACTGCTCCTACTTTCGGCCAAGTAACCGCTCCTACTTTCGACCGAAACTGCTCCGTCACGCTTCGACCAACTGCTAGTCTTCAACGCATAACTGCCCTGATTTCTGTCTATCGAAAGCCTGTGTCGATTTTCCTCTCTCTTGCTTTTGCTTCCCTGGAAACTTGTCGAGTTTACCTTGCGCATGACCATTTTCTTTGTCGAAATAATATGGTCTTTGTGAAATAAATAAATATAAATCAAGCCATGTTGACCATCTTTAATGAAGCCTGTCGAAATTACAGGCTAACAGGTCCCAAACACGATGTTGCATCAAGAGCCAATGGTACCCACTGGCGCATGTGTAGTTGCCTTGCTTGCCATGCCCCCAAACCCAAGTGTCATGCAGCCTATGGTCCAAAGTAGCAGGAATAGGAGTGTGATAAACCACATCGGAAATCTCAGAAGAAAAGCTGGTGTAAAGGT
The DNA here is from genome assembly GCA_963573325.1 of Astragalus glycyphyllos. Lineage (NCBI taxonomy): Eukaryota > Viridiplantae > Streptophyta > Magnoliopsida > Fabales > Fabaceae > Astragalus > Astragalus glycyphyllos. The sequence continues at coordinate 85,412,745 of OY754308.1, read as the reverse complement.
CTCGAAGATCCCATGATCCATTAGCACAAACATCCTTGAGACAAAGTGCAGTGTCGCTGATGTGTACGTACGGGACTAGGCAACTAAGGGGGCCAAGCTTAGTCCAATCCATATACCAGAAATTGGTGTTTCCATCCCCAATGCCGAAATAAAACCCATCAGAGAGATAGGTGAGAGCCTTCTTTATGCCTCTCCAAGTGATAGAGGACGTGTTTTTCCCTCCTGAAAGCCAAATGGAGGAGTTCTTCAAGTATTTATGAGATAGGAGCTGGACCCAAAGCTTCTCACCATCATGCATCATACTCCACAAGAGCTTACCAAGAAGCGAGACGTTGGTGAGCCGAGTATCTCTAACTCCCAAGCCTCCATGGCTCCTAGGTAATGTAACTGTGGCCCAGTTGACATGGTTCCAGGTTCTAGTATTGCCATCACCCCCCCAAAGAAAACTTCTTGCCTTCTGGTCAAGGCGGTTGCACACATAGGTAGGAAGGTAGTGGAGTTGCATAGTGTACACAGGGATAGCTGTGGTTACAGATCGAACAAGACAAGCTCTTCCAGCTTTGTTGAGAAGATTGCCCTTCCAAGAGGCAAGTTTCTGTTGCACTTTGTCAAGGATTTCATTATAGACATTTCTAGAGATTCTCCCTTTGACCATGGGGAAACCTAAGTAATGTCCAAGATCAGCCACAAACTTGATGGAGGAAGTTTCTTTCAGATCTCTCTTCCTTTCACCTTGGACCATTTTCGAGCACATTGCTTTGGATTTAAGGGTGTTTACTTTCAAGCCTGAAGCATTGCAAAAGTCCTCTAGGGTGTCCATAACAACTTGCACCTGCGTAACATTAGCTTCACAAAACAACAAGACATCATCAGCAAATAAAATGTGCGAGAGTTTGGGTCCTCCTTTTGATACCTGGATCGGTCTCCAAACCCCAGCGTTCACTTTATTTTGGATGCTCAAGGACAATTTCTCCATGCATAGAACGAAAAGATACGGTGACAATGGGTCGCCTTGACGGAGGCCTCTAGAAGGCTTGAAATAATCCGTTTTAGCACCATTCCAAAGAACTGCCAGTTGACTTGCACGGACACAATTCATGATGAGCTTAATGGTGGCAGTAGGGAAGCCGAAGTCATTGAGAGTGAGCTCCAGGAATTGCCAGTTAACTCTATCATATGCCTTTTCAAGGTCAATCTTGAAAGCAATTGACCCCTTCTTAGATCGAGAATTATGGAGATAGTGAACAACTTCTTGGGCCACAATAGCATTGTCAGTAGTGCCTCTCTGAGGAAGGAAGCTACCTTGGAGGGGGCTGATAAGATCATCAAGGAAGGGTCTGAGGCGATTGACCAAAACCTTGGTTATGACTTTGAAGGTGACATTACAAAGGCTGATGGGTCTGAAGTTCTTCAATCTTTGAGGGTTGTTCTCTTTGGGTATGAGAACAAGTAGGGTCTCAGCTAGAGTGTCATTCACTTCTCAGCATCGTATTAAATCTTATACTTATTGACGTTTACAATAACGTAAACAATTTTTTTTACAAGCAATGAAATTTTAAGAGGAACATGGGGTGCACCAACCCTTGTACACAATGTTCTAAGGGGTCTCGTTAAAATCTCTAAGGGCCAAAATTCAATAGAAAAAAATTCAAGGAGGAAAAAGAGTGTTTCACTACTAGATTACAAACTCGACATACAGCCTGTCAGAATATTCAACTACGAAGCATAATTAAAATAACATACACATATTAATATATAACTTAAACATATTGACTTGCATAACTGTTTGACATATTTAAAGGGCTTGTATATTGACCTTTTCAATAACATAGACATATTGGCTTGCCTAAGTTTTTGATATTTAAAGGATTCCAAAATATAATTTAATATTTTTGATATAAATCGAGTGTCTTTTACACGTAACTACAGAGACTAATCTATATAACCATACATTTTTTGATCTAGATATAAACATAAATTTTGACAAACTTCACCATACATTTTCATTAATTCAGATATTATTTATCAATTACTCTTATATTTCCATTAGGTGTGAAAATAGGCCGGAACCTAGCATATATTAGGGGGCCAGATTGGATTTTCTTTTATAAATAATTATGAGCTTTCTTGAGAAATGTATTTAACCAAAAAAACTTGAATTTAAGCTACTCAGAAAGCCTTTAAGGCCCAACGTGTTGGCATATAAGTAAATTCAAATTGTATAATTTTTAGTTATATTAGATTTTGTACGTGCATTGTATTAAATCATATACTTATTTTAATAATATAAACATATTTTTTATAAGCAATGGAATTAAAGAGGCACACGAGTGCACCAACCCAACAATGTTTCAAGGAGTCTCGTTAAAATCTCTAAGGGCCAAAATTCTGTGGAAAAAAATCCAAGAAGGATAAAGAGTCCCACTACTAGATTACAAACTTGACATACATCCTGTTAGACAAATTCAACCACTCAACATAGTTACAATAACTTACACATATTAGTAATATATAACTTAAACATATTGACTTGCATAAGTGTTTGACATATTTAAAGGGTTTATATATTGACCTTTTCAATAACATTGGCTTGCTTAAGTTTTTGATATTTAAAGGATTCCAAAATATAATTTACTATTTTTGGTATAAACCGAGTATCCTTTGTGCGTAACTATAAAGACTAATCTATATAACCATACATTTTGTGATCTAGATATAAACATAAATTTTGACAAACCTCGCGATATTTTTTTATTTATTCAGATATTATTTATCAATTACTCTTATATTTTCATTAGGTGTGGAAATAGGTCAGAACCTAGCATATATTAGGGGACTAGATTGGATTTTCTTTTATAAATAATTATGAGTTTTTTTTGAGAAGTCTATTTAACAAAAAAATTAAACTTGGCTTTGAGCTACTCAGAAAGCCTTTAAGGCCCAACATAATGGCATATAAGTAAATTCAAATTGTATAATTTTTAGTTATATTAGATTTTGTACGTTCATTGTATTGAATCATATATTTATGGACCTTTTCAATAACTGAAACATATTTTTTTAATAAGCAATGGAATTAAAGGGGCACACGGGATGCTCCAACCCTTAAAAAGGTCAAAATCCATGGGAAAAACTCAACGAAGAAAAAGAGTACCCAGCTACTAGATTACAAGCTCAACATACTACCTGTCGTACATTTCTGCCAGTAACATAGTTACAATAACTTAGACATATTAGTAACTTAAATAAATTGACTTGAATAAGTGTTTGACATATTTAAAGGGCTTATTGACCTTTTCAATAACTTAGACATATTGGCTTGCATAAATTTTTGATATTTAAAGGATTCCAAAATATAAATTAATATTCTTTTATAAATCGAATATCCTCTGCACGCAACTGCAGAGTTGCATTGGATTCGAACTCAGAATCTTGGTTAAGCTGGAAGAGGCCCTTACCATCTCATTCAAGTGTTATTGGGTAAAATATAATTTAATATGTTATCATATACAATAAAATAACAATTCTTAGCTCAACCCAGCCTCTTTTCATCCCTAAGAACAAGTTCTCATGAAAGGCAATTTGAGAGATTTAATAACATTCTTTTAACACTTTTCTACCAACACTTCATGAGTGTGCTAGTAACATTCTCTTTAACACTCTCCTATCAACACTTATTCTATGATTGGTTGAAATTTATAGGGGTTCTACTAAGTTAATGAGTCTCATGCATTTCCAAAATGCTAGAATCCACATTAGTTTCAACAATCATATAAAGTGAGTTTTGTCAAAAAAAAAATCATATAAAGTAAGTGTTGCGAGCATTTTTCTAAAAAGTATATATACTATATATGCTATTCAAACTCAACGCATTTTATAATCTATTAATAGTTTAAATAACATTTTATAAGTCCCTGCAAATATAGCAATTTCTTATTTTAGTCCCAAAATTATTTTTTTCATTTTAGTCCTTGCAATTCCTAAAGTCATCACTTTTAGTCCTAAAAATGTTTTTTGTGTTTAAAAAGCTAAAATGATGTGGTTTCTTTTTTAGTGCATTCAAATATAACAAATTTTCATTTTAGTCCCTGTAAATATAGCTAATTTTTCATTTAAATCCCTAGCCACCTAATAAGAAAACACCACATTGGCATTTTTAAACACAAAAAACATTTTAGGAAGTTATCGTTTTGGAAGAACTTAAATATTTTACAAGAACTTAATGTTGGGGAGTCGGGGGGAGCACGGGGAGAAACACCGAGCTATTCAATGAACTTGGACCTCCAAGAGACTTGTACACCACATCTCCACCCAAAACCTTAAGGTGTCAGGTAAATGGACCACCTCTCTTATATGTCCTTCATATAGCTCATTCATAGTCGATGTGGGACTTATAACCACTCCCACTTGAATTTTCAACATTTAAATCAAAAGCTCATTAAATTTAGAAGAACTAAATGATACTAAACCTCTGTTAATTTTCCTGCAAATTATAACCTATAGTCCCACAGACAGAATATCAAACACGTGCACAAGAGTACACCCACACAATGGTGGATCAATGTAGTTAGCTATGGGGTCAATTGGCCCCACAAGTAAACTTTAATTTATAGCAATATACTTTTAAATCTCTAACTTGCCCCCCATGAAAAATTATGCTTTGCCCCCAACCATTATTTTTACCCTAATGTTATATATACAAATTTTTCTAGACAAAAATAGCCAAAAACCAAATTACAATACCAATTCACCAAGTTTTTTAAACAAATAACCAACATACTTTTTTACAGTTTTCTAGGTCATTGACTAAAAACTGTGAAAAAGTAAGTTGGTTATTTGTTTAAAAAACTTGGTGAATTGGTATTGTAATTTGGATTTTAGCTATTTTTGTCTAAAAAAATTTGTCTATATAACATTACTCTTATTTTTATCGTGTCAAAGACATTGAATAGGAAAGAACATGGTCAAAAGTACAGCATGTATAACTCTTTGTTTTTTATTAAAATTTGAAATATTTCATTTCATAGGTAAAGATTATAAACAAAAGGGAGTCGAATTTAGATAGAAAAAACCCTTTATACTATTTTTCATGTGTTTTGATTTAAACTTAGAAACTGAAATAATACTTACCTACTGATATTTGTCTTCCAATAGATAAATGACAGTTGTATAATTTAAGAAGATAAAATAATTTTCATGCTATTTGAAATTTGAAATAATATACAAAGTATGTATCAAATTATACATAAATGTTTAATAGATGCCTGCCAGATATCATAGAAAAGTTATACATAAATGACGGTTGATATTTTTCATTTCTTAGAAACTAAATAAGTCTTTTCTTCTTAAGTACTACTAGTTTACTCTTTCTATCGTGAGACAATATACTTTGTCAATGTTTCTCGTATTTTTTGTAAGAAAATATTAAGTAAAATTTTGCCCCCACTTTAGAAACTTTCTGGATCTGCCACTGCACCCACATAGAGCCTATGGAAAAAGATAACGAATAATTCTTAAGTGATCACAAATATTTAGTCACAATATTTGATCACACACGTACAAAACAGATATAAAGACACTTCGACATCGAAGTTCAAAACTCAAAAAAACTTTGATCACTGATCACATCAACATTAACTTCAATTTCTATCAAAACCAGACACATGACATAATCGATTTCCACAATCTAAGCTTTCGATCGATGTATTATCCAATTCTAAACGTTCAGATACATAGTAAGTAAATTAAACATAAATTTACAAAACAACTATTACATCGATCCTTCACCCATTAGAACAGTTAAGCTAATTTCACAGACAGAAAAAGTTAAAAAGAAAAAGTACTGTTCAACAAAAGCCACGGCCACAAAGCAAAAAGAAGATAAAATAAAGCACTTTTTAAAGACAACTAATTAATTTCTAGCTTGATAGGCAAAATATCAAGTTGACACCTTTCCAACTTGCTTTTTCCCTTTATTATAGACATCATTATTATTCATGCATGAGCAACTGCATGTGTTTTATCTACGTTGCACATCAACGACGTCGTTCTGGGTTCCACTTCGGTGCAGCTGGGCTAAAATGAAAAGAAACAACCCTAGAATCAAGAAGTTCCATTATAGGTGTAAAGCTCACACATCTTGGAACTTTATACTGATTAATCGATGCACCTCTTGAAATAGCATAATCCATCAACTCCTCAAATGTTCCATTCTTCACAACTCTTATTTCCAACGGTCCAATAGAGTTATCAGCAACTCTTCCTTGTCTATAAACAGTGTTCAACGACTCTTCCATAACCAAACAACACTTATTCAAAACTTCATCAGTAGGAGCAAAAGAGGAATCCTTCATAAAAAGCTCCCAGTAAATCACATAATGTCCAGGAATTGATTGAGTATCAGCAAAGCTAGTATACTCCACAACACTTGTGTTGAACTCTTTGAGTAACTCGGAAGCGTTTTCAATCGCTTTTTGAAGTTCAGCTTCGTCTGTTTTATCTGCATCTATGCTCAAAAGCACGTTCTTTCGCCTCACGAATTTGAATTGTGGATCTTTGTTATAGAATCCAGTAACTTGGAGAATATCACCAACCCTGTATCTACAAAGACCAGAATAAGTACTTATAATGAGTTCATAGAATTTACCAACTTCAACATCAGCAAGTTCAACTAGTTTTGGTGGTGAGTCACGTGAGAGAGTGATAGGTGACACGTCATCATGTGGTAAGAATTCAAAGTAACCCATGTTTGGCATAATGGTATAAGAAACATCAGAAGGTTCAGACATAGGTTTAAGGTTAAGACCAAAATAACACTCAGATGATGCGTACATGGTACAAGGTTTAGGAAGACCCCCACTGTAATAATCAAGTGTTGGAATATATTGAGCCATAGCACCTGTTACTATAACATCAAGGTACTTTGTGTTAGGCCAAATTCTTGTTATTATACGTTCCCAATTCTCTCCTGAGCATTCCTTTGTGATGAAATCAGCAAGTTCAGGGTTTGGTTTCAAGATTTTGGACATGCATTCTTTGATTGAAGGGTCAGTAATTTTGGGGTTTAGGGTCCCGGTGGTGATATCATGGGCTAGTTGAGACCAGTTAAGTTGAAGGAACCTAATGGCTCTGAGGAGACCGGAGGCGAAGACCGCTCCAACTCGAAGGACTTCATGGTGCATGATGAGACCACATAACATTTGTGTGTACATGCTTTGGAAGGAATCGGAGCATAGGATTGCTTCGTTCGGGCTTGTTAAAACATTGTAAGGGTCAAATGGTCTTTTCTTGAATTGTTCACTTTTGTAATAGCTTGTTAGAACTGGACGTGCTACTAATCCTCCTGGTGTCTTGGTTTCTGCTTTGATGAAAAGGAAGTGAAGCACCTTTCCCTTGTCCAAATCAGGCACATATCTATACATAAAAAAATTAAATCCGTAAGGCCTAACTCAATTGACAAATATCTAAATTATAAGACTAAACATTATGTGCCACTCAAACATAAGAACTCACAATTGTGTGTACGAGTTTCAAGTACCACTTTGTGTACCAACAAGAAGATTAACAATTTAGAAGTTATAGTACTATAGTACTCCCTGGTCCTATATATAAGTGAAACATGTAGTTCTCATGGAATAATTGATATACCAAAAACATCAATTATTTCATGGCTAAAACTGTATTTTTCTCTTATTTATGTGGCTAGAGAGTATTATTAATATCATTGCAATATGAATTTACGTTATGGAGCAAAGGAATGAAGGAATGGATAGAAAACTAAACTGGTTCATGACTGGCATGAGAAGGCTGTAGAGTAACTGACGACGGTCCATCTCTTCAGCAATTGTCGGCATCAATTTTCTTTCTCCAGCAGATGTTCCTGAACTGTAATTTTCATAACGTGTGATAATTTATTTAATGCACTCATTGAAGCATGATTATAACGTAAAGAAGACAAAAAGAATTTATGACAAATATTAACGTCTCTTAAATGATAATAAAGATAGAGAGAGAGAGAGAGAGAGAGAGAGAGAGAGAGAGAGAGAGAGAGAGAGAGAGAGAGAGATGATGAAGGAAGTCAACGAACCTTGTGAGAAACTCAGAGATTGGGTGAGAGGACAAGATAGGAGAGCGATCACCGTTAGCAATGCGTTGAATATCAGGCAAAAGATCCTCGTAGGTAACGACAGGAACCTTGGACTTGAAAGTTTCACGGTCAGTAGCTCCGTTAAGTCCAAACCGTTTCAAGTACTCTGTCTCTGCGTTTTGGCTTAGAATCTCAGCAAGAACCCTCTCTTGAACGGAGTCAGTGTTTTGAGTCATTTCTTCAATGATCCTAAGAGCCTGTTCACTCTTCTCATCGATAGCTGAAGGAGCTTCTTGAACCAGCTCATAAGACTCATTGGCCATGATGTGATTAAGTTTCACTTCTCAAGAATGATTAGAGAGAAAGATGGGTGAAGATGAGATGGGTTGAAAGGGAGAAGGGGTATTTATAGCCATGTCATCATAGTACTACATGTCAAGGGTTGCCACGTTGACAAGCCGGACGGAGGAAGCAAATAGTATCGTACTTTCGGAAGAACGTTGAAGGACTAATGGTGGGTAAGGGGGACAAAAGATTAAGGTAAAATTGTTGTTGTCAACTTCATTGGGAGACATGTGGGCCAAGAAACACGTAGGGGTGGGGAATAATGGCCGACAAGTAGGGCCCAATGTGATGCCAGGTCAGCAATAAATTGTCCGAGCCTACTCGTCAGCCAAACTACGCGGTTATTTTGTAGCAGGATTTGTTGGCCTCTGAGAGTGATGGGTGCCGGCTTAACATCCTCCTCGTAGCCCATTTTGTTCGGCAAGAGACAGCCCAATGTTAATTACATGCGTAAGGTCAAGAGTTGTTAATAATAGTGTTAATCAGTCCAGAATACACCGAACCAAAAACTATAATGTTAATTAGGGTTGTAAGGAAAGATTAATTGGAGTTCTATATAACTCATAGGATATGCCAAACTCTTCTCTTTTTTTCCAGTTAGGGTTAAGTAGTTTAATCATGGTTAATGTAGAAACACCACTAACAGTGGGAATAGATTGAGTCGAACTGGACTTTACAAGACCTGGTATGGCCTACATTGAAAATGTTAGACCAGACCCAACCTTTTTTAAAGCCTTACAAGGCTTGAAAACCTGTTTAAAAACTTACATTATTATTTTTTTACAAAGTCTACAATCTTTGAGTAGTGTAAGTTTCTGTAAATAGACAAATAAGCTAGTAGGTCAATGAAATTAATATCTATAAAATCTTCTAGGGAAATATCTTTACACATACCCTGTTTAAATTCTATTTTATAATAATAATTTTAAATATTTTTAAAATTGATGTAGGTTAATTATTATGTTTAAATTAATAGAAATTGTTAGGAAAATTATGATTTATGATTTCGCATAAAGTATAAAATTTAATATAATAATAATAGTAATAAATATATTATTTATATTCACTTAAATAGGTCGGCTGATATGCCTAAAAGATATTTTCGATTGCCTATGACTCTACCTTGCAACTAAATTGGCTTTTAAAAAAACTTTAATCTTATCAATTTTTAAAAGAAAATTTTGGCCTGATCTGACATAGACTGAGCTATAGGCTCCTGTAGGATAGCCTCGTCTATTCGCACCCTTAAACACCACAAGACTAAACTTACTAATTAATATTTATTATATTTTTCTATATACATGAATAAATAATGATTTTTTAGCGTATTAAAAACATGGTTAATTATTGTCAAAAAAAACATGTTTAATTATTATGTGTGTATTTCTTAATTTTTATAAGGAATGGTTGTGAATTGTTGTGTGTTGGAAGACGGCAAATATATGTCACACTTTGAATAAATGAAGAAACGTTGTTCGAGTCAAAAATAAAAAACATTGTTACATATATATAAGTCAACAAATTCCAATTACATTAACTTTTTTTAATAATGGCATCAGTTCCTTGCCAAAAAATATGTGCTACTAAGTTGCATTTTTTTTTGGTGTACAAATGCAATATGATATGCAATATAAGTTTACACGGCCCTGGGTAACTACAATATAATTATCTTAATTAATGTGTATCGTTTATACATGTTGAGAAGTTAATTTTACAATTTTTTACTGGAGTTAACTTTACCATATATATGCCTCTTAAACGAATATTTAGAAAACTTAAATTAATGGTTAACATGCTTGTATTTTTCTTGGTTGAATTTTTTTTTGGCATGCTTGTCTAATCACGAATGAATTTTTAGCATAGAGGAAAAATATTAGCAAAACTAATGTTTAGCATGCCAATACATGATTAAAAAATAACAATAAATTAATGGTCAACATGCTTGTGTATGTAATCACGAACGAATTTTTAGCATAGAGGAAAAATTGGCCAAACTAATGTTTAGCATGCAAACAAAATAATTAAAAAACTCAATATTCAGCATTCATTTATTTATTATTGCAAACCCATGGCAAAAGATCACAGCTATATTTAGTTCGAGGATAAAATATTTAAAAAAATCATCAGTTAATTTTTTAACACATCTAATATTCTTTTGTCAAAAAAAGAACACATCTGAGATTTATCTATATCTATATCTATATCTAATATACTCTGAAAGGAAACAAATTTAACATTGCTTCTTATTGGTCCACCTAACCTCATTAATCCTATTTGGACTCATCAAAATGCCACATAATTGCTTACCTGTAATTTCAATAAAAAAATATTCTAAACAAACAATTAATACTGAAAATAAATTGTGCCTTATTAAGAACGTTATATACAAGGTAATATTATCATTGTCACCATACATTCAATCACAATTTCAAATACAAGGTCAACCTACACCTGATATATAATAAATATCCCGAAAACGGCACACCATAAATATCCATTTAAACCTTGCACAATATATCCACTAATTCCTCCTTTATAATCATTCAAATTCAAATTAGCATAGCAATTTTGAAAACAAAACATTCTTGACCGTGAATCTATATCTATATCTATTCTATATTCTATATTCTATATATAATACATTTACGAATATATTCGGAAAGGAAACAAATTTAACATTGCTTCTTATTGGTCCACCTCACCTCATTAATCCTATTTGGACTCATCAAAATGCCACATAATTGCTTACCTGTAATTTCAATAAAAAAATATTTTAAACAAACAATTAATACTGAAAATAAATTGTGCCTTATTAAGAACGTTATATACAAGGTAATATTATCATTGTCACCATACATTCAATCACAATTTCAAATACAAGGTCAACCTACACCTGATATATAAATATCCCGAAAACGGCACACCATAAATATCCATTTAAACCTTGCACAATATATCCACTAATTCTGCGATAATTTGTTTACAGAGTACCCCAATTCATGTCCAAAATACAAAAAATCCTGCCACCGTTGTAGTAGATAAGAGGATCTCAGATTTATCTCAGGTGTTAATTATCAATCACACCAATTCGTTATGTATGGATGATGAGATTCCATTGATACAGAGCCAATCGTTCTTTTTTCTCTGATAGCTGGTCTGGATTCAAATCCTACTGAGAGGTCCAGTAGAGATCAGAAATTATTAAAGAAAGAAGATGTTTCTTTTCTTCTTTCCAGGCGATCGGAAAATAAAGAAATAGAAAATATAGTCAAGATAAGTATGTATTTACAAAAGACTGTCTCAATTCTATAAGAAAGGGTGGAGTCGACTACTTGATTTATAATTTTTTCCCAATACTATTATATATAACTCGCAATATCTTAACACCTAGAACTGATTCTGTGAGCGGTCATATCTAATTTTTACATGATGTACCACCATTTGTACACCAAAATCTCCTACCAAAGTTCACTAAGTCTGATGCAGGAGTTGAAGTAACTAAGGACAGCACAAACATTGTTAACCTGAGTTATGACAGTCTGAACACTCCTGAGATAAAGAGAATTTGCCCCTTTGTCACCAACCCATTTCACTCTAATGGAGTTGTCCTCAAGAAGTTAAAGATTGAAAAAGACCGATTTCAAATTAATGATTGTATGAATGTAAAAATTGCTATAATTACACTAATAATTTTTTGATGTTATATACAATAATTAGCGTATATCTCAGTATTATGTATTTTTTGATTCTCATATATTATGTATTTCTTTGAGAGTATTTAAATTATGTCTTGATTATTTAACCAGGATATATCTAGCTATTTGAATATAAACCATTATGATATATATATATATATATATATATATATATATATATATATAACAAGAATATTTATATAATATATTTGACATGGGGTTCCCGGGAGGCATGATCCCATCCCCATCCTCAAATTGAGCACAAAAGGATTTTTCCTCCCATTTCTTCGTTAGCGGGATACCCACATACAGGTAGGAGTTGCCACCCCTACATGTAGGGGTGCTTTTTAGTTATTATCAAAACTTCCTGATGATAACTTTGAACTGGTATTTAGGTATTTAGTTAGGATAATTTCAGTTTATTGCAACACAATATCCCTCTTATGTATTTCAATCGAGTCAAATAGCTGAACCATGATCATCATAACTTCATAAGTTTCATAGTGCATAACTTACATTCAAGAGAGATTTAAACCACGATGGGAGAGAAAGGTAATCATGACATCAACAACTTTACAATAACAAAATATCATTAATTTAATCTAATAAGAAATAATAGAATGATTAAATACCGAAATTCATTTGTGTCAAACATATTCATACAATGAAAAATATAAATATATAGAGGAAAAAGTATATAAATAATTATTTTCACATCAAATATTGATTATTTAAATTACTAAAAAGATAATGTATACCCGTGTATCGCACGGGTCATACGCACTAGTTATGTACAAATAGCGATCGACTTCCTTATTAATTTCTTGAGCTTACTTTACTTAATTTATTTTTGAAAGTCATTATTACCCACTTTAGATCCATTTTATGACGGGCAAATTATACTTCTCTCAATCCCCTCACAAACAAGAAAAGGAAAAGGTTGGAGAGTCCGAGGCAGCACTGCGAACAAGTCAACAACGACCGCGACTCTACTCAAAATATTAAGGCAATAGGTAAATCATTACTAGAAAATCAAATTTAGAGAGGGGGAATTCGTCGCTAATCAATCCAAAATCCGTCACAAACCATTTTAACGACGAAATTTGTGACAAACCCATATTTTTAACTAAATTTGGCGTCAAAAAGTATTTACCATTGAATTTTGAAATCCATCTCTATTTGCGACAGATACTACTCCTCACAAACACATAAATCACTGGCGATTTTAGGACCTTAGGCTAGAGGATGCAAAAATATCTAAACACACACATCGCTAAAAATGCAATAAACTTGTGTTGCATTGGATCAACACACATTAAATAGCACTATAAGAGAACCAACATATTCACAAAATACAAGAACATATTCAAATTAAATAGGCTCACATAATCAAAATAAATTATATAACACTAACACAAAATACAAATTAATTAAATAGCGCTTATACAAAGTACCAATTAAATATCATTAACAGAACCAAAATTAGGATAGTAAGAACAAGAACCGAATTCAAGATATTCACAAAAACAAGAATAGATTCAGTAGACTCAACTAATTACGGATTTAGGGTTTTGAGTGAAAATATATTTTTGACCTTAAAGCCACCAACAATGGCGACAGAAGCCTCACTGTCGCGATTCACGAAAGAAAGCAAAAATGACGACGAACGGCGGAAACTGCTCCGATGGCAGAGGGAGGGAAGAGGTGATCTAGTTTCACCGGAGAGCTGTGTTGTTTTGAGTTGAAAGGAAGCAGAGAGGAGAGTTGGTTCAATGTTGCAATGAATAAAGGAAAAGGAGAAGCGATCGACTTTCACGTTTTAGTGACAGTGAAGAAGAAAGAGGAAAGTCACTGGAGTACAACCACTAGCGCAGGGAGAGACATTTTTTTAGAAGTAAAATAAAAAATGTAAGAGCGTGAGTGACTGTGTGAGTGTGGTGCATTAGAATGGTAGAAAACTAGAGACTTTAGTTGATACAAAACTAGGGACTTAAGTGCAAAATATATTTCACAACGTACAAAAATATTTTTTCCTAGAGTATCAATGTTAATTTTATTTTTTTCAGGGGGTGCGCTTGATCCCCCTGGAGTACACATGCATCCGCCACTGCATAATTCATCGTTAAGGAAAGAAATAGAGTTAGAAAAGGAAATTCTGCCGCTATTTGCGAGGGAAATATTACATCGCTAATAGGGAGGGAAAACTCAGTCTCTAACAGCGAGGGACAAATTCCGTCACTAATAATGAGGGAAACGTTTCATCACTAATAGCCACCGACAAACGGTATTCCCTCTCATCGTGAATAGAAGAATTGATGCGACAGTCTTTGTCCTATAAGAGAAGAAGTAGACTTCAACCATCCACTGTGTTCTTTGTTCTGGAAAATGGGAAACTAGACATAAAAATATTAGTGTTTTGTTTTGTGAGGGAGTGTAAAAAAAGGGTGCATGTGCGCTCTTGTTTTGAAAGAGAGAACTGGACATTGGGAGGGTGAATGCCTTCTTTGTTTTGGAGAAATTAGGGCTTTAATTTGGGAGGAGGAATAGAAACACGCGGAAAGAACAAATCTTTTGTTGGAAGTGTTTCTTTTATGATGGACGTTCTACATTTGCAGATTCTGATTGGGGTAGTTACTCGGTCACTAGACGTTCTACAACCGGTTTGTGTGTTTCTTGGTGATTCCTTGATATCATGGAAATCCAAGAAACAACCTACTGTTGCTCGCTCCTCCGCTGAGACTGAATATCGTTCTCTCACTTCTGTCACTTTTGAGTTTCTTGGGATCTGTCAAATTCTCCGAGTTTCTGAGATTCCTAGGGGCAATGACATTTTATGATTGCAAGTCTGCCATACAACTTGCAACAAACCCCTTAATATTAGGTTTTACTGCAAAAATCTAATGTTTTCTCAGGATGTCTTACTTCCCAACAGCTCTCTTCTCTATTTTCTAGCCGTTGGGACCAAAAGTATGTTAGGGCAGTTACAAACAGTTGTGACTGCCTCACAGTCCATAACAAACTGTTGCAATTCATGTATATATATTACATTCAGTCCATTGTACATACACAGAGAATTTTCAATAAAATTTTATAAGTCTTTTTACCCTAAGCGTGTTATTCCTCTTCTTCTCTATTGTGAGTCTTCCATCTTCAGTTTCTGAGAGTATTGTGAGTAAAAATTTAACAAAGGTTGAAAACACCTCGTAAAACAAGAAAGAAATAAAGGTGTTAGTATTTCAGTGACTGAAATCCACCAAGAGAATTAGAAAAATACAAAGGAATGGTAATAGAAATAATACATTCGTGATTTCAAGTGGAAATCCTTGAGTTGTCTGTGTGTGTTCTCCAGAACATGATTCAAGCATCCATACAGGCAGAAAACACAAACACCTAAGGTTAGGGTTTGTGATTCAAAACAAAAGATTCAAAGATAGGAACCAGAGTAAGATTAGAGGTGTAACCATACCTTCTAGAACCTCATTTGCGACCTGATTGCAAGATTCTAGCATTGATTGCAAATACCTTCGCATTTAAAGGATTGGTAAGGGATAATCCTCAGTTGTTGTTGATTCAATGCAAAAACCAAAGGGCTTTTGCATCATCATCATCATCATCAATAATCATCATTGGAGAGAGAGAGGGAGAGAGAGGGGGAGAGAGAGAGAGAGAAGAGTTTCATCGCTTTAATTAGTGAAAAATCAGCGAGAGCAGTGAAACCCTAGCAGAGGGTCTGAGAGAGAAGAAGAATAGAAAGAAAGAACGCAGCAAGAAGAAGAGAGAGGAATCTTGAAGAAACTGATTCCAAAACCCTAATTTTGGGTTATAAACATCCGGTCACATTGTTAGCCCGCGTGTTTTTGCTGAGTTGGATCTTGGGTGCCGCATGGGCATTACTTGTTAGTCAGTTACTAATTTGTTATTTAGTTTGAACTAAATCCCTGCTACTTTGTTGGTTAGTTCTCTATCTTTTCTCTCAAGGATTCCCAATATAAAAGAGGGATCCCATTGTAATTGTATCTGATGAATTTCAAATAAGTGTTGACATTTAACGATGTACGTGTACTCGGTAAATGTTGATAGTGAGGGATAAGTCACATAAATGTTCGTCGCAAAAATTCCTCTCTAAAAACTAATTTTCTAATAGTGAATGGGTCACCATTTTTATATATCATTCATTTAGTTTATTCATAGTCGATATTGTTGGGAAAAACAACATAGAGAAATAAAATGCGCACAATCGGAACACAATAATTTAACATGGAAAAGTCCAAAAATCGGAGAAAGACCACGAACCGTTGCTAATGACAACTAGAGAATAACACCATGTGAAAATTGTTACAACACATAGACTTCTCTAAAACATCTCATGGCCCCAGGACACTCACACCCTCCAAAGAAAATATATAACTACATCTCACAACACTCTAAAGCAAGAGTATAAGAGAAAAACAAAATCAAATACAAGTTATACATAGTTCTGATAAAGTATACAAAATGTAATTATATACATAGTTCTGTTTACAAATGTGAACAGGGGAGATGCATAGGCCTTGAAGAAGGGGATACCATTACCAACATAGGTGATGCGGTTGGACAAATGCTGTACCAGCAGGTGACTGTTGCAGACTTGCAGCCTTTGTGTTGGATATGCAGGTTAATGATAATAATTGAAATAGGTGTTGTTACCATTTTGTTGTCCTGTAATATTGCCTAGATGCGAATCATGATAATGCTCTCTCCCGGTTTGGGAAGGTGTGAAAATTTTGGACATTATATTTGTAGTGTCTCTTTCCAGCTTGCTAGCATACGCTAGTATGATTAATAATAAGATAATTATTCTTAAATTCAATTTCTTGAAGCGTTGTTGAATTCAATTTTCTTAAATGACTTGTTGGTTTGATTTATATCTAGTAGTTTACTTTGATTCTCTATCTTTTAATGAAGTTCATTTTGTATATAGAAAATTTACTTTTATATTTTGCCCTCGCATAAAATACATGCTAGCTCCACCGGTGAGCATACTTGGGCTATCATAAAAAAGTAGATAGAGCTCGCACATAATCATATTATAGTTAAACTAAATTAACGAAATTTATTATTTATAGAAAGATCCATAATTCTGAATGCTAACTGAATGAGTAGAGACGACTAAAAAAGAAATTTGTTACTTCAAGGACAACTATAATTTGTAGATGTTTGAATATCTTTGTGGGTATTTTTTGTCACGTGATTATATATTTTGTAAAAAAAAAATAACATTTTATTCTATAAAATATATTATAAATAGACTAAATTTTTGCACCCACCAAATTTCTTTTAATCCGCCACGGATTTGGGGTGCAGAAGCCTAGCATGTTCCAAAATCAACCATAAATGAAAAAATAATAATTTTTAAACATTTTACCAACCAAGTTTTTTTCCAAAGGGGAACCTTATGTTATATAATGACATAACATTAAGCCTACCTTTCTTTGGTCGAACAACATTAACCTGGCTATACTTCCCTTCATGCGACAGAAAATCATGGTCAAACTCAGCAGGCCTGTTTGGCGACTATTGACCATATATAATAATCAATGTCATTGACTTGAATTTACGTGAACATTACATATTTATATTACAGAAGGTGGTGCCGTTAAGAAATCCAATTTGACTAAATTGTTCTTTGATCTGGTTCTTTGTGTTAACGTGTTACGGTCATTCAAACTTCACTCACATATATTCAAACTTTGGGCCTATAGATGAATTTATGACTGGATCGTGATAAGGGGGAATTGATCTGAAACTCTCTGTAACCATAAGTTTTGGCCTAAATTAAACGTGGCTTAGTCAAGTAGTATAATTTATGTATTATCCAAAAATCATCTTTTATATATAATTAATGGTAATTAAAATCATCCAAACACGGGCTTAATATTCAATCTCATTTCTCAAATTTTTATGTCGAAATTGTTGGGAAGTCTAGTGTGAGAGGAAAGTTTTGCATCGACTACGAATGAACTAAATGAGAGATATATAAGTGAAGGGTGACTCATATACATATCGTCGGGGGAGCACCGGGACCAACAACGAGCTAGTCAATTAACCGGACCACCAAGAGACTTGCACGTCACATCTCTACCCAAAACCTTAAGGCATCAGGTATATGGGTCCCCTCTCTTATATGTCCTTCATATAGCTTATTCATAACCGATGTGAGACAAACTATTCACACCTGAATTTCCAACACTTATAAGAACAAGAAATTTGAGATGAGGATCCAAACACATAATGAAGTATCTTTGTGTGTGTACGTGCGTGTTTGAATTGAACACATATCTTCTAGTTTTTTTGGCAAAATGATATGTACTTCAAAAATGTTTGAAAACAGGGCAAACTGTGCATGATATACTTCAAATTCTCAATGGATATTATATGTATATATATATATATATATATATATATATATATATAAAACTATAAGTTTTTAAGTTTTTTTGGGAACTTTTTTGAAAATAAAAACAGAAAATTATTCTTCATAATTTTTTTTCATTGGATTTTCATTTTATAGATATTGTAATCCATTGGATTTAAAAAAATTTAGTGGATGAATCCAATCCAATCCATTAAATTTTATTTTTTTGTAATGGATGGATTGGATATCCAATTGACAAATGGATCCTTTTGACACCCCTAGTTATATTTAAGTACCAATTAGTTTGAAATCAAAGTTGCACCGAATTAATTTGAAGTGAATTTCAAATTAATAACGTTTTATCCCAATTTATTTAAATTGCAGTTGAAATATTGAAATATTGTTTTTTGGTCGGTTTAAACTATATGACAAATTAACACCACACACTGTTATACCTGGGTTCGGACCCAAATGTTGTTGTCTTAGTATTTCTGAAATTGTCAATATAACTAGCGGTGGGAGACAACTCGTTAATATATTTATTGTAAATTTATATCACCGAGAATATAACTTTAGAATTACTCCATAATTCATGCTGTTTATGATTTAAAAAATATTGCTCAAAAAAATGCTATAAATAATAAATTTTTCGAAGGTTTTGATTTTATATAATGTCATATTCATGGTCTCGACATTTCAAATAATAACAAAACTATTACAATCTTTATATTGTACAACTGATTTTAGAATAATGACATTTCAAATTAACATTTATGTTTGAATATAATGATGTTACGTAACGCGATAAGCCCGTGCAGATATACAGGTAATGTACTAGTTACTACAAATCCACTGTTTTGTTTTGGAGGAGGCATCTTGCATTAAAATGGATGTTTTGATTGAATGGACAACGATCACTGTTTAAATCCTAACTGAAAACGACTACAACAGAATTTACATTTGTTTATGTACATTCATAGAATTCAGGAAAGATTTTTTGGTAAAATACCATTTGGTCACTTCATAAATATCTTCAAAGACAAATTACGTTTCGTTCACCTATAAGCTAGGGATGAATTCTTGTTGGCCCCTAAGCTTCAATATGCGTCACTTAATTTGTCTCCTTTAGATATCTCTGATTAAATACTGTAATAATCAATTTCTTTCGAAAACAATGAAAAGGAACTTATGTCATCTATATATATAAAAAAAAGCCCTGCAATTTGTAAGGGGACAGTAAAATTACGCGTCTCTTTCATTTAAATTATGTACTACTAGGATACCCATGCACACGCACGGGTGCTGTGCACACGTACGAGTGCTGCTGTGTTTTTTTCATTAATGAACTTAGACATAATTTAAATAGTCTGGTCAGCACCGTAAAAAAAAGACAAATTTAAAGTACATAAAAAAGGAGTCTTAAATAAAAAAATAGATAAATATTAAAATCCAAAAAATTTAAAAGAATCATTTAAAAACAATCTGTGCATTTATCCTGTGTTCTTTTATATATCAGTGTTGTTATCCCGTATTTTTTTATATATTAGTGCCGCTATCCTGTGTTTTTTTATATATTAGTGTCGTTATCCCGTGCTTTTTTTATATATCAGTGCAATGTTCTTTTATATATCAGTGCAACTATTCCATGTTTTTATATATAATTATATATCATTGCAGTTATCTCATGTTTTTTTATATATCAATACAGTTATCCCATGGTTTTTTGTATATCAGTGCAGTTATCACATAGTTTCAATTGATTATTTTAGTTGATTAGTAGATTATAGTAGATATTAAAATATATATAGTAGATTATCAATAAAAAAGATTTGTCCTGTGTTTTACTATATATTCGTAACAATTATTTGTCCTTTATATTAATGACAAATATTTGTCACGTGTGTTATTTTAAATATTAATCAGTAGTTTAAATAGTCATTAAATTTTATTTTTTTAGATATTAATCTCATCTTTTTAGATATTAATTAGTTGGCAATGAGATGTCAACAAGCAATACCCAGGAGAGATGCTAGCATATTGGTCGTGTCACTAGCGAGGAGTTTGGTCTATTCCGCCTTCAGGACATAATGCTACATTATTGCTACTAGCCCTAATACCCGTGCGATGCACAGAGACGACTAAATCTGCTTTGTGTAAAATATACTTTTTTTTAGCTTGGATTATTGTTGGCTACCCACGGGGTGTCCGGCGCTTTCAACGAAAGACTAACATCCCATTGTGCTTAGTAGCAATCTTCACACTAGCAACCACCGAGTTTGTCCACTGAGGAAATCGAACTCGGAAGCACCGGGTCAACCCTCGTGTCCCAATGTAGCGTATGTCGTTGGGCCAATGGTGTTAATTTGTAAAACATATAATCTAATCACTGCGAATAAAAATTAAATTATAACTATAAATTAAATAAAAAGATATTATAAATAAAAAATAAGAAGAAAAAGTCTAAAGAATTTTAGTAACATAATCCACATTTCATCAAATGTAAATATCAAAACTAAACCCATAATTACATAGAAAAGAAGACAACAATTAAAAAGTGAAACATGTGGGTATCTTGTATGGTTGGATGAAAACCCATAATAAAGTAGGAGCAGTTATACAAAATTTTAAATGTTGCTGAAGTTCCCGTTGAAAGAAGATAATGGAGGTTCTACTGTAAATGTGGCTAAAGTGTTTCTGCGGGAGTCGATGCTGCAACAATGTACTCGAATATTAAAAAAAGATAAAAAAATATAAACACTAACTTAAATATGCTTCTAGTACCTGTTGGTGTGAAATGACCAAAATAAAGAAGACAATACAAATAGAAAATGAAACACGTGGGTACTGTGCAGGGTTGGATAAGAAGATTACAAAAATTAAATAAGAAGATTACAAAAATTAAAAAGGAACATTAGCAATGACATTGAAATTGAACATCCATAGATATTAAGAATTAATAAAAAGTCTAAAGAAATTTAATAACATAATTCATATTCATCAAATGTAAAATTTAAAAACTTAACCTATAATTAGAAAGAAATGAAGACAACACAATTAGAAAGTGAAATACGTGGGTATCATGCGGAGTACGAAAGCCACCAATATAAAAAGTTGAAAGAAGTTGATGGAGATTCTATTGTAAATGTGGTTGAAGTTCTTACAGAGTAAATGCTGCAAGTTCCCGCGATAGTAAATGTTCGACTCAGTTATCGTATATAAAGGGATGATAAAAGTATAAACACCAACTTAAGTATGCTTCTAATACACGTTGGTGCGAAATTATTAAAATAAAGATCACCCAAATAGAAAGTGAAACACATTGGTATCATGTAGGGTTTGATGAAAACCACCAATAAAATAGAAGCACCTATACAAAGTTGAAAGAATATAATGGGGTTTTTATTGTTAGTGTGGCTGAAGTTTCTGTGAAAAAAATTAAATTAAATTATAACTATAAACTAAAAAAGAAATTTATATAATTAAAAATAAACTTTAACAAAGACATTGAAATTGAACATCATAATAAAAAGAAAACGTATAAAGAATTTTACTAATGCTATCCATATTAATCAAATGTACATATAAAAACTTAACACATTAATATTAGACAGAAAAGAAGACAGCACAATTAGAAAGTGAAATATGTTAGTATCATGCAGAGTTTGATTTAAAACCACCAAAAAAATTCAAACACATATACAAAGTTGAAATTATTGTTGAGGAACAAAGTTCACATATTTACGTATGTAAACATCTAAAATTTTCTTGGACCCTAAATTAAGTACTCCAAAACACACTACTTAGCATTTTACATATTTTGTAAAGAAATTTTTTATTTTTCATCAAACAGGTTATTCAGGAACGAACTTCATATATTTGAACATCTAAAAAAATTTCCGGATCCTAAAGTATCCTAAAATACACTTTTTAATATCACACTTTGCGTATTTTGTCACAAACTTATTATTATTATTATTATTATTATTATTTTTACCTAACCGATTATTGAGGAAAGAACTTCGGGTATTTGAACAGTTAAAATTATTTGAGTCCTTCAAAACACACTGCTTAACATCATATCTTACTTATTTTCTCATGAAATTATTTTTCCGCCAAACTGATTATTGAGAAACGTAAGTAGCGTATTTGAACATCTAAAATTATTCTGGACTCTAAAGTATCCCAAAGAACACTTCTTAGCGTTGCACTTTGCATATTTTGTCGCGAAATTCTTTTCTTCACCAACAAATTATTGAAGCAAGAACTTAGCATATTTGAACATCTAATTTTTTTTAAAAAAACTTTAAAGTAATATTCTTTTAAAAGTGAAGAACTTAAAAATACGAAGAAAAAAATATTAAAATATAAAGAAAAGAAAGAGTTGCATTTAGAGTAATTAAGCTTGAAGTTGGGGCATAAAAAATTGCTGCATTTTGGCGCCACCAAGGACAAGCGGCTTATAAGATTTAAGATTAGAGACATGCAGTAATCTAATTGGCTTAATGGCATAAAGCCTTTAGACACAAACATCAAATGGAATCGACTGAAGTATGAAAACTGGTCAGCTTTAAATAAACTCCCTTAGAGTAATAGAAAATAGTAAAAATAAATATAGCCTTTTTTGCATGTAATGAATTAAAAAATTACCTTCTGTTCTGCACTGTACTTTCGATCTTGAATGGTGGTCCGAGGCAGTTAGTGGTTGATGTCCTTAGTCAATGACCATATTCGATCCTAGCTGGTGTTGTACCTGCAAAGTCACTCCGATGCTAAAGTCAGTGGAGTAGTCTTAGCAAAGTAATAAATGTGAGAATGTTTACCATTAATGAGACAATGAATGTTGTATTTATAGAGTGAGGTGGGGTTTGTCTCAACGAATTAGGACCGTCCGATCTTGGGATTCAATCTGAGCCCTTGATGTTTGGATTGGGCCCTTTGATATTGGGCATTTATGTGGTGCGAATAGATATGAAAGAAGGGGGTGTATATGGTCAAAAGACTCACCATAACACCTTCTATCTCCTATGCTACCCTGATCAGTTTTAAATAAAGCACCACAACATGTGAAATATAAAAAAAAATGTTCAATTAAGCATATGGGCAGGCAGACCCATCTAGATTGAAGAACCCCTCCATTTCTTATTCTCGATTCTAATGAGTGCTCCAAGAAGAACTCTTTCTAGCAGTTCATCTTTCAATAAATAAATAAAATAACTTCAGAATCAATAGTAATGGAAAGTAACATCTTAATATGCAAGCATTAAGCCAATGTTTCATGATGATGCAGATATACATCAGGTATAGTGTGATATACATGTTAGTATTAATGCTATAGTAATGCTTTAAAATCTCATCAGTGGTTTCAAAATTTAATTTCTCATAGGTAGTTCACAACATTCTCAGCAACCCGATTGTCAACCTATCATTCTGAGGTCCCAGGAAGGTAGCTCAGTTGGCGAGCTAAGGGATTGTTTACCGTGGTTTTTGGTAAACACTGCTGGTTTGAAATTTCTTCTGCTTGCAGGATCAACTAGTAAATCCTAAGACCATTTGTGTTAAAGTTTTTCCAGAAATTATGAATGTTTTTAAGGTTTTAAAGAAAAGAAAGAAGATAACTGGCAGTTTCGCGTGAAACTGTCGAAGTTACTTCAGACAAAGATGAAGAGAACAAATAAAAATGCAGAAAATTTCTTAAAGAAACAAAGTAAAATGCATTAATTGAAAAGAGAGTTGGTACACAAGATCATACATTCTTCTCTGACTCGTTTTCTCTGTGATGTTGGAAGTTAGAGCGTGAGAATCTGTATATGAGTTTGTGACCCGTTTTTCCTGTGAAAAACTACTATTTATACAAGGAGGGAAAACTATAACTAACTAATTGTACAGAGAATTCAAAAAAATAGTAACTGTTATGTATTTTTGACCAAGATAACTGCTAACTGCTTCAACAACGAGCACTTGATTTTGGTCTACCACTGAACTCTAGCTTCCTTCTCGTCGAACCACCATTCTTCAGTTCTTTATTTTCGCTAAGTCCAAAGCTTTGTCGAATTTATCCTCTTATACAACTCTTTAGTGTCGAAATAAACACTTCCCCTTGAAATCACAAGTCAATCCTCGTTGACTGCATTTAATTGAGCCTGTCGAAAATGCAGGCTAACAAATTGCCCCCCAAAAATGTCTTTTTCGACTGAGTTTTTAGGTGAAGAAGAAAATGACATTTTTTGAAATTTCTTTTAACTGCTCTAATGACGTCATCAGCATCATGTTTCAGAATTGATGAGACATTTCAGCAAAAATCACTTTATGGCGCCACCATTTCAGATTTAGTGGGCCACGTTTCGCATTGGAACTCCCCACTACTCAATGCAAATAACTGTTCCCTTTAAAAAGAAACTTAAGGGTTTATTCTCTTTCTTCTTTCAAACAGCTATAAAAACCAAAGCTTTCCCCTTCATTTCATTTTTTTCTTGAAAACTTTGAAATTGCAACTCTTTTTCTTTCTTCTCTTCCTCTTCTTCATGAAACAAACAGCAATCTGCGAACTAGAAATTTCATTCGAAACCCCATTAACGTTTCACGAAACTCTATTCTTCGTTGAAATTCCTCAGAGCTACCGTCAATGGCGTCTTCATCCAAAGCTCAAACTCCTGGTACTGTTTCTGGCAAACAACAATACGTTGCTGAACCCACTTTGACAGAAGAAGAAGCACAAATTCTGCAATCTCAGGTATTCATCCCTTTTCCTAAACCTTCAAAACATGCATTTTTAGGGCCTGTTTCACCTTCAAGTGATAACACTGACAAGATCAAAGAAGTGTTTCCTAGCTACCACAGATATAGCCCTAGGATTTTTCAAAAGGGAGCCTATGTGATGAATTTCATGGGTTACCCAAATAGGGTCTTTAGATCTTCACCACCAGTTGACAAAAATCACCCACCTTACCTCAGCTGGCTTAGCAAGATAGAATCGAAAAAAGGAGAAATTTGGCAAGAACAAGGTATTTTCGACCTAATTCAACTGTCGAAGTATGGTCCAAGATATCAAAGTCCCATGCTTCTTGCAGCCCTACATTTTTGGGAACTCACCACTAACAGCTTACACTTGAAGTGTGGTATGCTCACACCCACTTTGTTAGACGTAGCTGCTATTACTGGTTTGAAACCAACAGGGGAAATATTCGACCCTAGCACAACTGGCAACAACTATGAATTCGACTTCACACGTGCTTCTTTCAAAGGATATATTGAAGATAACCATGTCACCAACACTGAAGAAGTTTCCGACACAGAATATATTGCTTTCCTTACTTTGTGGCTTTCATTTTATGTCTTCTGCTCTTCGTCACTCCGAGTAGCTAAAATGTCCATTCCTTTGGTCATCCAACTACATGAGCGTCGAAATGTGAACCTTGGCCAACTTCTTCTAGGATCACTTTTTGAAAGTTTACGACAAGGAGTTCACGCATTGAAAGGATTCAAACCTGAAGAGAAATATCTGGTTTCTGGACCAATTTGGTTATTCCAATTGTGGCTTCTTGCCACTTTTGAGTCAAAACTTCAAATGTATATCCCAGATGACTGCGCTGAGGTTGTTGAGAAAAGAAGCGTCGAAGGAATAAGGCTTGCACTTTTGAAACCTAGAGAAATTGGAGTATCTTCAAAGGATTTATTTGCAACAGCATTCAATATGTTTATGAATTGCAAAGTCTTCACTCCTTCGATGGCTCCTTTCACTAAAAGAACTTACGGATCAGCTTGGTTTACTAGTACTTTTCCTGCAACTTCTCTGGTTGAAGAAGAAGAAGAAAGCAACCAAATTTGGGAAGCCTTTTTAACTCCAACTATGGTATTTCCACCATATGTGTCGAACAAATATGCTTTCGCATTAGCACACGATAAAATTAAATGCCTACCAGTAAATTGGCTTTAGCATTTCGACCACCACTTCCTCAATGGTTGATGTGTGGCTCGACCTTGGCATTTAAAAATTTCTTTTCAAATAAAACTACTGAGAAAATAGTCCCGACTAAGTTTGACATATATACTTTTGACGGTCATCTCCATTTCGACATTCAACATGTTCGAATCGTATCCACCATTGCAACATGTGATGTATAAGACTCTTAGAACAAACCATCCCTTTTTTTATATGATTTATCATACTTGTCGAATGTTTGTAGCTGTTCCATTGTCACCCATTCCATCAGAAGAAACAACAACAACCACAAAAAGACAAAACACCACAATCAAAGAAACAAGAAAAAAATACTTTCATTACTCTTCGTTTTTACATCGAACTATTGAATTCACCTTTTAACGAATCTTTTATTTTGCAGAGTAAGAAAAGATCAAGTAGTTCAGCTACTGCCACTCCTCCAAAGAAGAAAAGAATTAAGCAAATAACAGTGAGCAATGATTCAGAGGTCGAAAAGTTTAAAACCTCTTTACTTCTTTTTTCAACACTTATATATTTCTTTTTTTTTAATAACATGAGTGTCGAACTCTTCAGTCCGATGAAAGTCCAAAAGATGCCCCAAAGGTTGTCTCCAAATCTACCCAACCAAAGCCTAGCAAGAAACAACAAGAAAATAAAAGCATGCAACAAGAGAAAGCTTTAGAGAAACCTATGAAGAAAAAGGTCCTCTCGAAACCTGCGAGTGCACACTCTCGTGTCGAAGGAGACACTTCTATTTATTTTCTTTCAATAGTTTCAAGTCATAATGACATATAACTTCATCTATCAATTTTAAAACAGGAACCTGACAGCAACCCTGTCGAAGTACCAACCAAGCAAACAACACCAACTTCAACTCCAACTGTTTCTGCACCAACCAAAGACCAAATTGTCGAAGAAGCACTCTATGAATATGCCCCTATTAATACAACACATGAAGGTGTTCCAATGAACATTGATGACTTCCCTCTTCAAAAAGATACAACTGAGGTCGAAAATCAAGAACACGGGGGTGCTGATAAAACGATGGTCGAAACTCCTGACCAAGGTTCACAGCAAAAGAATGATGAAGAGTTGATCGAAAACATTGATCAAGATCAAACTCAGAGAGGTGATGAACACATGGTCGAAGACAATGACCAAATTCAACAAACAGGAGGTGACATAACAATGATTGAAACAAGAAACAATGATCCACCTTCTCCTCAGAATCAAATTGAAAGAAATGAAGAAGAAAAAGAAGAAGAAAGCAAAGAAGGAAAAGAGAATAATGAAGAAAGTGATGAGTCCAGTGAAGATGAAGAAATCGAAGATAACTTAGAGCACGTTGATGAATCTCCCACCAAGGATGATAACTCGACTAGATTTATGCTCTCGACTGGCACCACTATGAGCCAAGATGAGTGGGAAGAACTGAAAAGCAAGAAACCTCTTGAAGCTCTACAATTGTTATTAAAGAGCAAAACCTCAAGTGAACATAAATCAGTCTCTTCGACTATTTCTGCTGGTGAAAACTCTGAAAGTTCCAAAGAGAACCTCCTACAAGAGCTTCGCGCAAGACTCCTTGAAGTGGATTTGTTTCAAGCGATCGAAGAAGACCACATGATCACTTTCAAAATCAAAACCTTGCTGCACAAACTCAACAATCCAACAGCCAGCACTTCCCTCATTAGGTTTCTTATTTCATTTGAACCTCTTTTGGAGCAAATCACAAGAGACTTTGAAAAGAAAAAGAAGCATGCTGCAATCAAAGAATGTGAAGACAAGCTAAAAACAGAAGCATGGACTACTGTCGAAACATCAAAGAACAAAATTTCTTCTCTGCAGGCTCAAGCAGAAGCTGACGTGAAAGCTGTAAGTGAATATGATGCTGAGATTGCAAAATACCAAAAAGAAATCGAAGAATTGGAGTCAAAGATTAAAATAGCAGAACAGAAAAGAGCTTCGATCTTAACCTAGGACTCTATCTTTTTTATCCATAGGCAAAATTACTTTCCAAACTAAGTCTCCAAAGACAAAAGTTTTAGACTTAACCTTTTTATTGTAGGCCGTGGCCACTCTCTCTTTTTGCCTTATAAGAACATTTAACGCATTTAGTCTTTCTTCGTCTAAATCAACCAACTCATCCAACATCATATTCCAATAATAATCTGAAGGGATTTCGAATTGCCTTTGAATTCTGGCTGATTGTAAACAAATTTCGACTGGTAAGACTGCAACATGTCCAAATGTGAGTCTAAAAGGAGTAGTATTAATCGACTCTCTAGGAGAATTTCGACAAGCCCACAAAACTTGGTCAAGAGTCATATGCCAATTCTTGGGTTTTTGCCCAATGTGTTTCTTAATCAAATTAATGATGATTTTATTAGCTGCTTCTACTTGACCATTGGCTTGAGCATAATATGGTGTCGAAGTCAGTAACTTGAAACCAGCTTCAGAGGCAAAATCCACCATTTTTCGACCAATAAAAACTGCACCTTGGTCTGTAGTAATGGTTTCTGGAATTCCAAACCTATACAAAATATGGTTTTGAATAAAATCGATTACTGCCTCTTGAGTAACATTAATTTAAAGGAATAGCTTCTACCCACTTAGTAAAATAATCTATCCCAACTAATATGTAACGATGGCTTTTCGACGAAGTTGGCTTAACCTCACCAATTAAATCTAAAGCCCAACCTCTAAATGGCCAAGGTTTCACTATTGAATGAAGTTCACTTGCAGGCACGTGTTGAACTCCTGCATGCCTTTGACATTCTTGGCAACCTTTAGCGAACTCTATGCAATCTTTTAACATAGTTGACCAGTACACTCATTGTCGAAACAAAAGCCATTTTATTTTGTGGCCTGCTCGATGAGACCCACAAGTTCCACTATGAGTATTGGAAATTGGTAAATATGCCTCACTCTCACTAAGGCATTTAAGTAAAACTCCTTCAGGAGTCTTTTTGAACAACTCATTTCCAATAATCACGTAGCTTAAGGCTCTATACTTGGTTTTTCTATTGGTTATTCCTGTTGCATTTCCCAAGTATTCGACAACTAGTTTTCGCCAATCATCATTCGACATATTGTCAATGGCAAAAACTTCAAAACTTTGAAAATTTTCAATAATTGGAGATAACGAAACTTCCTCGGCCCCCCCAAGTTTTTGGCTCGACAATTCATTTAAAGGATAATCTGTCGAAATTAGTTTATTTTTTATTTCTATTAATTCTTCTAGTTTTTCTTTAGAAACTCTGTATCCTAAAGCAATTTGTGCCAAATCATTTGCCTCTTGATTGTCAAGTCGAGGCACATGCTTAATTTGAACATTATCGAAACGTTTTAACAATGTATTGGCAGTAACAAAATAAATTATTAGGTTTTCTTTAATGCACTTATACTCTTTTGTTAATTGCTTCACAACAAGTTCTGAATCACCTATAATTTCGACATGTTTTGCCCCCAAGTCTAACAAAATCTCAAGTCCTGCTATCAAGGCTTCATATTCAGCCTCATTAATGGAGCAAGATCCTTCGATTTTAAACTTATATTTTGTTGGAATTTTTGTTGGTGAGATAATTAAAATTCCAATTCCAACACTGTTTTTCTGGCTTGAAGCGTCGAAATATAACTTCCAAAGTTGAGTATACACTAAGTTTACTGTGGTTTCGACCAGTGAATGGTCGACAATAAAATCAGCCACTATTTGGCCTTTAATAGCCTTTAAAGGCTGATAAGTTAAGGAGTACTCAGAAAGAGCCAAAACCCATTTACCTATTCTACTATGTAAAATTGGTTTCCACAGCATATGTTTAATAATATCATAATGCGAATAAACATACACATCAACAGACTTTATATATTGCTTCAGTTTTGTACAAGAGAAATACAAGCATAAACACAATTTTTCTATAGGATGATACCTAGTTTCTGCATCGTTTAAAACCCTACTGAGGTAATATATGGCTCTTTCGACACCATTTTCATCCTCTTGTGCTAACATGCTACCTATAGATAATTCTGATGCTGCTACGTACAATTTCATTACTTTATTCTTAATAGGAGGTAACAAAATAGGAGGCTTCATCAGGTATGCTTTAATCTCATCGAAAGCTTTCGGGTGTTCTGCATCCCATCTGAACACATCTTCCTTCTTCAGTCGAAGCAACGGCGAAAATACTTGAGTCTTGCCACTTAGATTTGAAATAAATCTTCTAAGGAAATTAATCTTTCCTAATAATGACTGTAACTCTTTCTTTGTCGAAGGAGCTTTCGTTTCCAAGATTGCTTTCGTCTTGTTTTGATTGATTTCAATGCCTTTATTGTGTACAACAAAACGCAAAAAATCACCTGTACACACACAAAAGACACATTTGAGTGGATTCATTTTCAATCCATATTTTCTCATTCTTTCGAATGATTGTCGAAGATGGTCTAAATGACCATTTTCTGACGAAGACTTAATAACATTTTTCAATAAAATCATGAAACATAGAATTCATTGCTCTCTGATATGTAGCACCAGCATTTTTTAGGCCAAATCGCATTACTACCCATTCATAAACGCCTAATGCCCCAGGGCAACGAAATGCTGTTTTTGATGTATCTTCTTCAACAATATATATTTGGTTAAAACCAAAGTAACCATCAAGCATGCTTAAATATTCATAACCTGCTGCTGAATCAACTAGCATTTCTGCCACTGGCATGGCATATTCATCCTTAGGTGTAGCATTATTCAAATCTCTAAAATCGATGCAAACTCTAAGTGTACCATTTTTCTTAATTACAGGAACTATATTAGCAAGCCATTCGACATACCTGACAGTTCTGATGAACTTGCTCTTTAGTAACCTTTCTATTTCTGCTTTGATCTTCAACAGGATCTCTGGTGCAAATCTTCTTGGAGTCTGCTTCACTGGCTTCTTTCCTGGTCGAATTGGTAATTTTATCTCAACCACCTCTCGACTTAATCCTGGCATTTCACTGTAGTCCAAAGCAAAGAAATTTTTGTACTCCTTCAGCAATTCGACAATCTGCACCTTCAATGCTTGATCAATCTTTGCACTAATATATGTTGGCCTTTTTATGGAGCCATCTCCCAAATCAATCTCTTCTAAGGGATCTTGTGCCTGAATCCTTTTGGTCGAACCCAATGGATCCTTTTCAAAACGTAGAGGCTCATCATCGTAGACGCAATCAAGCCTCTGGTTTTCGACAAAGTTGTCTTTATTTTTATTTTCAATGGCTTCAGCAACCATTTGTTGTTGTAACTCGGCTTCTAAAGTCGCTTTTTGTTTGTTTTCAGCCACATAGGCCGTAATTCTATCCCATGCACTGGGCTTATCCATAAATAATTATTTATGGTCCATCCCACCCTGTAGGCTTGACAAAGCCTTGTGGGTGGTTGTCTTCATCTATAACCTCTCTCTCCCAAATAAATCCATAATTGGGGTGGAGTGTAACGGAAGATCTAATATTTTCTTGATGTTCATATCCAATTTCAAAAGATGCACATGGCGCTATATTCGCCAGTTGTTTGTCGAAGGTTTTCTTGGTTATAGCATTTACCTCAGCTTTGAAATAACTCTGATCACCTTCAATGTTTTCGACCAAACCATCTTCTCGCCAAATGATAAGCCTTTGGTGGACAGTCGAAAGTATTGCCCCCACACCATGTATCCATTCCCTTCCTAGCAGCAAGTTGTAATTTGCCTTTGATGGAACTACCAGAAACAATGTTGGTCTCTTAATACTTCCTACAGCAAACTCGACTTCAATGGCCCCAAGTGAATGGCCACTTTTGCCTTCATAGTTTGTAAGTATTACATTGTGTGTTTTCAAATCAGTTTCACACTTTCCAATTTTCTTCAACATATGTTGTGGCATCAAGTTGACAACAGCACCACCATCGACCAGGATCTTGTTGACACCAATGTTATTCACTTTTGCTTGAATGTACAAGGGTTTGAGATGATTCATCATTCCACAATCTGGTCTCTCAAACACAACATGTTGTTCCTCCACACAACCATTCTTCAGCACATAGTAACAGATTGGCTTATAAGTAGTCTCTTCGTCAAAATCTTCTTCGACGTCATTCACTTCAGAAACTACATCATACTCAATTGGTAGAATTGAGACCACGCCACATAAGACGTTGAATTCCGACCCAGAATCGGCAAAATCTGAGTCCATTTCTTCATCTAAGTTAAGACCTTCTTTGATTACTGAGAGTGGAAGAAATATCCTTTCAGTAGCTAGCTTTCTAGCCATTTCAAGAGGCTTCAAAGGTACTTGCTTACCTTTATCTTTGATAGAATTCTCCACTTTGCCTGCAGCAGTAGCAGCTTTCTTCTGGCGTTGATACCTGCGCCATTGTGTTCTTGTCATGGGATTTTTCCCTTTGTAGTTATTATTATAGGTATATTTGTTAGATTCAAATGCCTTGTTTTGGCCAGTAGCACTAGTACTACCTTTGACCATTTTTGCTGATTTCCAGCATTCTTTCCAGCATAATATACTGGGTAATAGCCAGTACTCTTTCCGCCAGAATGTACCCATTTCTCGACAGGAGACTTTGCTGGAGGTACATAGGTTTTGATCTGTTCTTTTTGAGGATTCTTTGTCGAAGTGACCTTGTACTGAATACCTCTGTTGTTGTAGCTGAACTTTGGCCTCTTGTCGACCCATTTTCCTTTGCGCTTCAGTTGAGGCTTAAAACCCTCAAGATTTTTTGCAGGTTTTGTTGAAGACAGAACTACATCTTGGACAAAGCATCACTTTAGTATTGTTAATTTTGCAGCGATTAAGGAAATCAATCAATTCTTCCTCTGCCATTGGGTAAACTGTCTTCATTTTTTCAGCATATTGGTCTTCAGTGACCATTTCGACATCCACTTTGTCAACAGCTTTCTCCACTTTAGCATCTTCAGCAATAACTTCTGTGATTTCAACCACTTTGATGTCAACTTCGACAAGCAATGCATCAGTTGTTGGTAGAGGATCAACATCAATTTTCATTGGTGGCTTCGATTTGTCACCAAATTTCAATCTTCCCTCATTGAGGGCTTTTTGAACAAATCCCTGAAATTAACACAACGAGAAGTGTTATGGCCTAAGAAATTGTGAAATTTACAAAAACCTCTTTTCTGTCGTTGTTCCAATGGTGGTACTTTCAGGCCCTTAGGCACCAAAAATTGACCATCAGCAACTAACAGATCAAATATTTCATCGCACATAGAAACATCATAAGTATAAGTTTTTGCAACAAACTTATCATTTTTAGGCTCAACAGGGTTTTTTCCATTTGAAGGTTTTAACAATTTACAAGTATAAGGAGGTCCTGATTTTAATTCTGCTATATTAACCTCCTCTTCGACATCTTCATAAGATATGTCGAATTCTTGGTCACTGTCATTAGTTTCGACATATGCAACCTTTTCTTTTTTATTTTGGAACTTGCCTGTTCTGGCTTTTTCAGCTTTAAGTCTTTCTACTTGTCGAACTCTATCAGCTAATTGTGTCATATCTCTTAAGTGCAATGTATCTAGCTTCTTTCTTATAGAATAATCTAGACCACCAACAGCCATTTCGACTAACTCATGTTCAGGTACTTGAGTAAAACACTTTGCTTTGAGAAGTCTAAATCTATTGTGATAATCACCAATATATTCTGCCCCTTGCGTCGAACACTAGCTAGTTCTTTAAGACTAATCTTGCACTGGACCATGCATATAGCACTACAACAGAAATATTAAAAAAGATCGACCCATTAGTAGCGCCTTTGATACGGGCGCTCCCTATAGCTAACACGGAACCACCATTAGGAGCGCTTAGGGGACGAGCGCTCCTTATTGATAAACACGGAACCATCATAGGGAGCGCTTAGGGGACAAGCGCTCCTTATTGCTAAACACGGAACGATCATAGGGAGCGCTTATAGGACGAGCGCTCCTTATTGTTAAAGACGGAATGATCATAGGGAGCGCTTATGGGACGAGCGCTCCTTATTTGCAAAACACGCGTGGGCTTTAGTTGCGCTTTGCTTAACGAGCGCTCCCTATGGTCCTTATTTTAATTCTAATTTTCTATCCATGCCAGCTATAGCGCGCGTCTTTTCTTCCTTCCCGTTGCAAACACTCTCGCTCTCTCACTGTCACGTTCCTTCCTCTAGGGCAACAAACGCCATACGACGCCGTCTCACCTCCGTTTGTCGCCGTCCAACCTCCCTTCGCCGCCGTCACCTCCTCACCCACGATTTCGTACGCTCCTTGCCAACACAACGGCGCCGTCGACCACGCCGTCACCTCCTCACCCACCTCGTTTGTTGCTGCCGTCTCACTCTCATTTGCTGCTGCTCTGTTTTTGTTACCTCTTTTTCTGTAAGTTAATTGCTCTCTCTCATCTCGTTTGGTTTCTTTTTTAGGGATTTTACATTTTAGGGTTTCTGTTTTTAATGAACCATCAGGTAGAGGAAACTATTATTCTTTCACAGATTTATGCCCTGTTTGATAGTAGGATTTGAAAGGAGGTTGACCTATTTTCTTTGAACTGTGGCTGGTTGTGGGTGTGGCATATAAGTATTGTCATATATATGGTTATTTCTGGAGTTTTGGCTTTAGAGTATTGCCACTTATCACATTCTGGTTTTTGATATACGCAAAGTGTTGTTCAATAGTTTTTTTCCTCAATCTTAATATTTCTTTATTTGATGTTAGCTATGAAGCTTTTAAGTTTACTCACTAATTTTAAAGTTTTGGTATTCCTGGACTAAATATATAGGGGTATCTGAGTTATTCCTTTAATATTGTGACCAAGTTATCTAATGGATAAGATAAGCCGTTAATATTTTGTGTATTTCAATGTTAATTAGTTTAATGATAAGTATATATTGCTGGCAGTGTAAAGCACAATCCATGAAATAGATGCTGCTAAATCTAAAAGACAATTCAATCCACGTTAATGAAGAAGCAAGTTTTCCAATTTTCACATGCATATATCTTTATGCCTATTATCTGTATGAAATAAGATCTGTAATAGTTTTTTTTTGGTGGTTAACACAAAAGATAAGATTCATAAAGGTAAGATTCTTTGATGGTTAACTAGTATTATTTATTCTTATCATTGTATGGTTAACTAATATTATTTTTTGCATTTGTAATTATAGTAAAATCGGAAGCTGAAGAGGAATGAGTTCGTTGTGGCAGAGATTTAACTAAAAGTGTATGAAGTAAAGGTCCAGCTTCTGTTCTTCTTTTTAGCAGCTTAGCTTTTTGAGGTAAAGCTTTTCCGCAAACTAGCTTTTCAATCACTTGTGCACTCTTTCTCGTGCACTCTTTTCTCGTGCACTCTTTCTGGTTCAACTCTCTACGCTCTCTCTAGTTCATCTCTTTGCGTTCAGGTACTTTTTTTGTTCTTTTGTATTTGTTATTTGTTATTGTTTATACACTTGACCACAACACTTATTTTAAAACTCTTCATAATTGGTGTATTTGAATGACTTTGAATGTGAGTTTGTAATGAAAATTCTGCTCTTGAAATTGATTGATTGGTTGACTTATAGTTGAAATTGCATGGAAAATTGGATTAAATGGCATGCTAATTAATGTTTATTTTATGCACAATTAGTAAATACTGTGATTTTCTTTTGAGCTCAAATAAGGAGCTCAATCTATGATAAAAGAACATAACACCATATTAGTAAAGACCTTATCCAAAGTCCAATATCTTAGGTTCAAAAAATTGTACTTTGTGTGTTTTTCACCTATAACATATTTAAGTTCTCTTATCAGGATTTTATTATCAATTTTGGTTAAATATGGATCGAAAGTGGATGTCTGCAAATCGTCTGTCGAAGGAATATGTCGATGGAGTAGAATATTTTGTTAACTTTGCTGTTCGACGATTGGGAACTTCTAGTAATATCAAATGTCCTTGTTTACGGTGTTGTTATGTAAACCCAGTTACTGCAGTTGAGCTGGAAGGACATTTAAAGGCCTACGGAATCGATCAAAGTTATACTTGTTGGACAATGCACGGTGAGGAAAGAGGTGAATCTTCAAATATGAATAATAGTACTGAGAGATGTGCGCCGGTTGACACCGAAAAATATTCATTTGATGGCAACCAATTTGAAGAGATGACAAAGGCGGTTGAAGATGATCTTAATGATTCTCCTCAAAGGTTTGAGAAGTTGATAACCGATGCGGAGACACCGTTGTATGCGGGTTGTACTGAGTTCACAAAATTATTGGCGGTGATAAAGTTGTATAACTTGAAAACTTGTCACGGATGGACGGATAAGAGCTTTACGGAATTACTCGCATTGTTGAAAAATATGTTACCGAAAGATAATGTGCTCCCTCCTCGAACGTATGATGCAAAACAAATGTTAGGCACCATTGGCTTGAACTATGAGAAGATACACGCTTGTCCCAATGATTGCATATTATTTCGGAATGAACATGCATTGTTAAAGTCGTGCCCTAAATGTAATGCATCACGGTATAAGAAGAAAGAATCTGCGCCAGAAAAGGTGTTGTGGTATTTTCCTATAATTCCTAGATTTAGGCGCATGTACCGTAGTTCAGAAGATGCAAAACACTTGACTTGGCATGAGGATGAAAGGATTAAAGATGGCTTGCTACGACATCCGGCGGATTCTCCGCAATGGAAAAAAATTGATATTCATTATCCTGATTTCGGGGAGGAACCAAGAAACCTTCGACTTGCATTGTCTGCTGATGGATTTAACCCGCACGGTATCCAGAGTAGCTCCCACAGTACATGGCCCGTGATTTTGGCGATTTATAACTTACCTCCATGGCTTTGTATGAAACGCAAGTATATGATGCTGTCTTTGTTAATTTCTGGGCCCAAACAACCAGGAAATGATATTGATGTGTACTTGGCTCCTTTAATTGAAGACTTGAAGCTAATGTGGGAGACTGGCGTAGAGGTGTATGATGGGTTCAGAGAAGAGAGTTTCACCCTAAGGGCTATGATTTTTGGCACAATTAATGACTTTCCAGCATACGGCAATCTATCTGCGTACAGTAACAAAGGTCAGTGTGCATGCCCTATTTGTGAAGATAATACAGATTGGATGTGGTTGGAACATGGTAAGAAGAATATCTACCTTGGTCATCGGAGATTTTTGCCTCCAACTCATCAGTATCGAATGTGGAGAAAGGCATTCAATGGGAATTCAGAAACCCGTAAAGCTCCTCCACCTTTGACGGGTGAACAACTATTTGAAAAGGTGAAAGATTTGAACATTAAATTTGGGAAGCCTTTTGCAGGAGAGCTTGCCAAACGAGGGTGGAAGAAAAAGTCGATTTTCTTTGAGTTGCCATACTGGAAATCATTACATGTAAGACATTTCATTGATGTGATGCATGTTGAAAAAAATGTCTTCGAAAGTGTCATTGGTACCTTACTCAATATGCCCGGAAAGACTAAAGATACCATCAATGCAAGGTTGGACTTGGTTAGTATGGGGTTGAGACCCGAATTGGGTCCGATAAAGAATAGTACACGTACATATCTACCTCCGGCAGCTCATACTCTATCTAAAAAGGAGAAAACTGTCTTTTGTAAGTTTCTTCATGGAGTTAAAGTTCCAGAGGGGTACTCTTCAAATGTTACAAACCTTGTATCGATGAAAGACCTCAAGTTGAAGTCTCTAAAGTCCCATGATTGTCATGTTCTCATGGAGAATTTGTTACCCATTGGTATACGATCCATCTTGCCCAACAAAGTGCGTCAGGCCATAACTAAACTTTGTTTCTTCTTTAAGGCGATTTCTAGTAGAGTGATTGACCCTGGAAAGTTGCCAGCGTTGCAAAGTTCAATTACTGTCACATTATGCGAGCTTGAGATGTGTTTTCCACCGTCATTTTTTGACATAATGATTCATCTAATAGTTCATCTGGTTAGAGAGACACAATTGTGTGGCCCATGTTACATGAGGTGGATGTACCCGTTTGAGCGTTACATGAAGATATTAAAAGGATATGTTAAAAACCGATCACGACCCGAGGGTTGTATTGCTGAGCGATACATAGTTGAAGAAGCTATTGAGTTCTGCACCGACTATCTATCTAGTGTTGAACATTCTGTGGGGCTGCCAAGGGAGCGTCATAAAGGAAGCGTTGGTAAAGGGATGACAGGAAGCAAAATAGTGATGGTATCAAGGAAAGAACTAGAGCAAGCACACTTATATGTTCTGCACAATGACAGTGAGGTGGATTCATATGTTGCGAAGCACATGGACATGCTTAAGAGTGATTACCCAAGTAAGGGTCAAGTTTGGTTAAGAAAAGAACACAATAGGAGTTTCATATTGTGGCTAAGAAATCACATTTCTTTAGAGTTTGCTTTGAATCCTACCTTGATTTCTGATAGATTGAGATGGTTAGCAAGAGGTCCAAATATACATGTTATCTCTTACACCAGCTATCTACAAAACGGGTACACGTTCTATACAAAAAACCAAGATGATCAGAGTAAAATGCAAAATAGTGGGGTGACTCTTGTAGCTCAATCTATGCATACATCAAGTGCCAAAGACAGAAATCCCATTTACGCCAATATGTCATACTTTGGAGTCATTGAACACATATGGGAGTTGGATTATGATATGTTTCGCGAGCCTGTGTTCAAATGTAAGTGGG
Organism: Astragalus glycyphyllos; assembly: GCA_963573325.1. Lineage (NCBI taxonomy): Eukaryota > Viridiplantae > Streptophyta > Magnoliopsida > Fabales > Fabaceae > Astragalus > Astragalus glycyphyllos. The sequence continues at coordinate 85,373,606 of OY754308.1, read as the reverse complement.
TTGACAATAATAATGGTGTACGGATAGATGAGTCGGGGTTCTTGCGGGTGAATTTCAACAAGTTAGGGTATAAAGATGAGCCTTTTATTTTAGCCTCGCAAGCTCAACAAGTGTTTTATGTCACTGATCCAGTTGATATCAATTGGTCCATTGTTCTATTGACAAACAAAAAACTATTGGTTAATGACATTGGTGATAAAGCACCCGAAGATGTTGATATTGAGGATGACCCTTTCTTCGGGACATCACAACCAATACTATGGGAAAGTACTTCTAAAGAGGATGTCGTGTATATTAGAAAGGATCATAGCGATGGAATTACGTTTCGTAGAAAGCAAAGTACCAAGAAGCGAAGAGAAAAATATCATACGGATAAGCAAATTGTAAATAAAATTGCATTGAGGAAAAGGAAAAGGTAATCTAAACTTACTTTTAGGCATTTCTTGCTTGTATCTTAACTTACTTTATCGATCACACTAATTATTCTATTAATTATTGTCATAGATGTTAATTTATAATCAAGCAAATTGATATTTAGTAGCAATAAAATTTGTGTCACTGTATGTAATGGTTCATTTGTAGTTCAAAGTGATTGGTTATTTTTTTTGTTGGTCTCATGCAAAAATATAACAATAACACTGATTATGTTTTATTGCAGGTCAGATGACATCGCATAGCCATGATAGTGGGCATGATAGTGCTCATGAGAGTGATCATGAACCCCCAAAAAAGGTCACTCGTCGTGGAATGACCGTTAAAAAAAATATCATCAATCGGGCGAGTAAAGGACTTCCTAAACTTTCAGTAAGATACTTACTAATTAACTAAATTTAATACTTAGTTAAAACTATTTGTTATCTAACTTACATAAGTTATAATGCAGGTCCAATGGAATGTTAAAGGCCAACCATTTGGTCGAAATGGTAAAGAGTTGACTAGCTTCATTGGTACTAAAGTGAAGCAAACGGTACCGATTTCAATGAATGGATGGCATGATAAACGTGATCTCGCTTTGGAAAGACGCAAACAGGAGCTATGGTGTTTGATCCAGGTATATAATTTTAGTATATAATTTTAGATCTATATGGTTATCTTTTTTTATAATTATATGTAAGCATATATTTATAATATTTTCATGGTTTGTGTGTAAGCAGAAATATTTTGATGTGGATGAGTCTCGGAAAGACTTCTGTCTTATGAAAGCCAGAAAGTTACATAGGAAGTTCAGAACTCTTCTAAAAAAGAAATGGATGACAGATGATGAAGGGAACCTCATACACCATCCCCCACTAATATATAGCGGGATTATAACACAAGAGGATTGGAATGTCTTTATAACCAAACGCACCGAAGATGATGACTTCTTGGTTTGTGTTGCGTTAAAAACACACTTGAGAGCAAGTGTACTCTCTCGCAGAAGTAGTATAAAAGATATCGTATCCACAGGGATTAATTAGCAAGTACCAAACTAATCGAGATTATTTAATGTTTAGACGAAGAAATAATTTGGATGTTGTAGAAACAAAATAAAAAGAAATAAATGGCAAGAATTAATAAAAGATATAATAATTTGGAGAGAGGTCTAGGGTCGCGGTTTCACTTGCAAGCTTCGATTCCCCTATGTCTAATTCTACCTGAATTCCCTTATTTTATTCAATTACCAATCCCTTTACTAAACCTATTAATCCGTTTGGTCATTCGTGATTAATATTCTTTTCCCTAAAGTAATCCTAGTTTGGTCATGCTAGAATTTAAATTCAAGAAAAGCGTGAAGAGCAAAAAGGTTGAATGATTGGAAGACTAAATTAAAGTTTGGTCATGCATTAATTATAGCCCCAATTATCCTATAGGTCCACCAACTAATTGCAGTACGGTCGCTGATCAACTAATTGATTATTAACATGAAAAGGGTAGCTAATCCTAATTATGTGATAAAAACAATAGAATAATATTAATTGAAATAAAAACAGGAATTCAAATAAGAAATTAGAACATAAGGAGGTTTCTAAACATGCAAGATCCACCTAAGACCCTAGAAGAGGACTTAGGTGTCCATAATAATAAAGAACATTAAAAGAAAAAGAAGGTTCATGAATTACAGAAATAAGAATAACCAGGAAATAGAGAAAGTCTTAGTCTATGTCTTCAATCTCCTTCTTTTGCTCCAAAGCTCTTTCACGGTGCCAAATAACTATTCTCTCCCTCCGTAGCGTTTCCGTAGCTCTCGTTTGTGTATGTGGTGTCTGGCTTTGTTTGTGTTATGGTGTCTCCCCCCTTCAGAAGTGAAGCTCTCCTTTTATATTAGTTCCTTTTCTTTCTCTCCAAGCAAAGGATCAAGTCAAGATTGCTTCCACTTTTAATTGCAAGATATGCCAATCCCTAAATATTAGGATTTAGATCCTTCCTAAATATGTGTTGCTTGCTCTCCACTCCATGCCTCTTTCTTTCTCTCCAAGTCACATGTGCATCACTTTTAATTCAAATCTTCAAGAGGATCTTTTTCTTTTTATTACTGTGGGCCTTCTTGCATTAATGGGCTTGGGCTTGGGCTTGCTTTCTTTAATTCTAATATTTCTTCTAATTTCAGCCCACATTTATATTATTTTTTCTTTTTCTACCTTCCTGCAAATATAGAGTAATTTTAGTCAGTTATTTATTTAATCAGTAATAATTACTCTAAAAACAACTCAAAATATCTCTAATAAATGCACTAAATTAGAGTTTATCAGTTTGTACAATTACCTTTTAACTTAACTATATTTGACAATTATCATGCATTAATGTATATTTATGTATCTATATAGGCATTTTGCAATGAAAATCGAGAGAGAGCAAGAAGTCCTGATTACCCTTATAGAGGCGGTGTTAAGGGTTATCAAGACATTGAAGAAGAAATGGTAGGCACAACATCCTTTATTTTTACTTTCACTTATTATGAATGAATCTTTTGATATATTTATTAACAATTGGTAAATTTTAACAGCTAGTGGAGGCCGGGAAAGATCCAACTCAAGAATCCATTGGCCGGCATGTTTTGTGGGTACAAGGCCGAGTAAACAAAGATGGTGTGATTGACGATCCGAAAACGAAAGAGGTGTCTCAAAGAATTGTAAGTATGATAAAATTAAAATTGTTTTGTAATTTTGATGGTAGTTATAATGTATAATAATGTCTAATAATTTTTTTGTGAATCAGGAGTCCATATCACAATCAGTATCACAAGGAGAGATAACTGATTGTGATGGTGAGAATGACATCCTTGGCCGTGCCTTGGAACTTAAAGAGTATTCGGGTCGTATGAGGGGTTTGGGATTTGGTGTTACTCCAACCGCTTTCTGGGGTTCAAATAGGCCTAAAAACCAAAATAGTAGAGAAAGACGGTTGGAACAAATTGTATTGAAATTAATGGATGAAGTTGCAGATTTAAAAGAAAGAGTTGGACCAAGGACTGATGTACCATCCCCTAGGCCAGATAGCTTCAGAGATAGTTGCACTATTGCTTCCAATGAGGTATTTATCATTAGATCCTCTTTTTATAAAACATATTACATCAATTTTTACATATTCATTTTTGTTTATCATTTGATTTAGGGTAACAATAATGATTGTGAATTATATATATCAAACCCGCTTAAATTGGTCGCAAGGGGATTCATTTGTCACGAACCGGGCACCTTACTGCACAATATACCCATACCCAAAAATCATGTGAGGGTCAGAGTTGACGTTGCAATTGTGAGGGATGCACCATTGCCTGTACCAGTACACAGTGTAGAGATCATTACTGTAAATGATGCAATAGGTACTTTTGTCGCATGGCCAACAAACCTTATCAATGTAAGTGACAATATATTTGTTAGTAATTTATTAGCTCATTGTCATAAATTATCTTTCCAACTATATTTGTTACTAACTAATTATCTTTCCAAATATATAGGTATCCCAAAGGGCAAAAGGAAGATCTCGACCTACTACTCCTGGAACGAGAGACAAAGTTAGTGGGAATGTTGCCAAAGGAAGATCTCGACCTTTCCCTTCTACTGCTGGAAAGGGTGACAAAGTTAGTGGCAATGTTGGCGAATCCCAACCTTCCCCTTCTATTGCTGGCAAGACAAAAGTGTCTCGGCCAATAGCTAGCGGGAATGAGATTGAATCCCAACATTCCCCTTCTATTGCTGGCAAGACAAGAGTGTCTCGGCAAATAGCTAGTGGGAATAGGATTGCTGACAGATCTTGTAATAATCCCATGGAGTTCATCACTTTTTTAAAAATCTATGCGTCAAACCACATGGGTAGTGCAACCATAATACAGTCATTGATGGATAAAGAAATTTTTGGACACGAGCAAACACTCACTTTCAATCAAGAGGAACTCGAAGTGGTATTTGAGCACGAGGAGGCAAGTGCGACTACTATTAGAGCATATATCAGGTACATATCTATCTTATCATTTCACCTATTGATGTTATTATTATTATTATTATTATTATTATTATTATTATAATTTGTATACATTTTAATTAAAGGTATTTGTACCATGAGATATTGGTCCCGAAGAATCAAACAAAAAGATTTGTGTTCTTATGCCCCGAAAGTACTTTTCTACTTAATCTCCCCCTAGATCCTAAGAAAATGACAAAAGAACAAATAAAAACAAGCAAGGAACAAATGAAAAGGAACAAGGAAGAGGTTACAGCCAGTATCAGTCAGCGCTTGGCACTAGCACGTGAATCAAGCTGTGATAGTTTGTTTTTGGCACCCATCAACTTAGGGTGAGTAATGAAATCTATATATATCAATCGTATATAATATGTATTTATTATATATTTGCCATTAATTTGATTCTTCAAAAATTTTATAGGAGTCATTGGATATTGTTGGCGGTTGATCCCAAAAGAGATGTGATTTTCTATTTGGATTCACTGTTAGGTCATTACAACTACTACACCAAGTTGGTGGGAGTATTTAATAGGTGTGTATTTAGATACCTTGCATATTTCATAGTTTAAATTATGTGTGTATTTCGATTAATATAGTTATTTAAATGATGTTGTTTCAGTGCTTTGGCATCTTATTGGGGATTGAGTGATTCCAGGACTGCGTACAGAAAATCATCATGTTCTACAAAATGGATAGCAATAAGGGTAAGTTTATAATCAATATTCTTATGCATATGTAATTAATTAAATTTAATAACCAAGTCATATTTTGTTTTATAGGGTCCACTCCAACCAAACAACATTGATTGCGGGTACTATGTAATGAAATTTATGAAGGACATCATCAATCACAACGAAATGGAAATCCCAATCAATGTATATATAATTTGATAGTTTGTTTTTTGATAAGTAATTCAATATTTGTTTGATATTGATATAATTCTTAGTTCATTTTATTTTACTTTTTCAGTATTTTTCTGGATATGTGTCTGGAGTTCCTTTTTCTGATGAGCAACTTATTGAGCTCAAAGGAGAGTGGTGTCATCATGTTGCCGGTGTTATACATGAAAATCGAAATTGATGTAATTTTTTTGGATATCCTATTTTTGTAGTACCTATATTGGATATCTTGTAATTTTTGCTGTTATGTTGACATTCATGTTTTGGTACATGATGATTTATGTAATTTTGGTTGGCATATATGTGTGTATAGATTTATTAATTAGTTGGAATTTGATTTGAAACAGGGAGCAGAGCAAGGAATTGGTAATAGAGAAGAAACAGAAAAAAAATTCTTTAAAAAAAATTTAGGCATAGGTAGCGCTTTCTGTAAGCGCTACTTATGGTAATAGAGAAGAAACAGCTAGAATTAAAAAAAATTAGGCATAAGGAGCGCTTTTTTTAAAAAGCGCTACTTATGGTCTAAGCGCATCTAGGAATGGGGAGCGTTTGAACAAAAAAGCGCTACTCTTGGTCTATGCGCATCCGGGAATAAGGAGCGCTTACGCTTAGAAGCGCTACCTTTGGTCTATGCGCATCCGGGAATAAGGAGCGCTTACGCTTAGAAGCGCTACCTATGGTCTATGCGCATCCGGAAATAAGGAGCGCTTATGCTTAGAAGCGCTCCTCTTGCCTGTTCATTGGTAGCGCTTTTCAAGCGCTACCTTTGGGGGATTGGCAACAGGAGCGCAAGCTTTAGGAGCGCTCGAAAGCGCTACTGATGGCTTAAAAAAAGCGCTCCCAATCCCCAAATCTGTTGTAGTGTAGAATTGTTCGTGGAAGGCCTTTTCTAACTGACTCCAACTAAAAATAGAATTTGGAGGCAAAGTGGTGAACCAAGTAAACGCATTCTTAGTTAGAGAATTTGGAAAATACTTCATTCTTAAATTCTCATTATGCACTATATCACCAGCCTCAGTAAGATAACAAGCCACATGTTCGACAGTGGATTCGCTAGTTTCTCCAGCAAATTTTGTGAACTTAGGGATTTTCCATCGCCTAGGTAGCTCTGTTTGCAAGGTGTATTCCGACAAAGGTGATACAAAATTAGGGCTGTGCAAGCCTAAGTTAAGGCCATTCTGAGCTAGAATGTTTTCGACCAGATTAGCCAAATTATTTTGTGCCCCAAAATTGTTTTGTTGCACTTGTCTGACCACTTCGTCTGCATTTTGGTTTCTATTTACTAACACAACATCAGGGATTGCCTCTATCCTCATAGGCTCTTCGACAACATGTTGTCTCTGATTGCCCTGATTTATGGGAATTGCATTGTTAGGCCTTTCTAAAGGGATTTCGACAGGCCTAACATTTTGAATTTGGGGAATTTGCTGGTTATGCACTGGTGGAGTGCCAAAGAAATCAGTAATTCTTCCCATTTGTGTCGCCAACATCTGGTAACTATTATTAGTGTTTTGTATTAAAGGATTAAACATAGTACCAATTTGTTGTGTTAACATATTAACCATATCATGGTTACTATCATCCATTTGTTGCCTTAATGCCAACAAAGATGTTGTAGTCAGATTAGGTTGGGCATTTCGACTATGAATGCCCTCTGATGAACTATGAGTAGGAGAATACCCTGTGATTGCATTATCTGCAAATGTAGACGAATTTGTCTGAAGGCCTCCCATCAATGCTGTTGGCATGCCATATGGGAAAGCCCTACCACTCATACTAAATGGCATGTTTCCAATCAATGGATTTGCCATTAAAGAACTTGTTGGTCCTAATATTGGTGGCATGGAAGCCATAGTATTAACATTTGTTAATGCTGCAGTAGTCATCATTGACACAGGAGTAATTATGGGAGAAGTTATGGCAGTTACTCCCATCGTTGTCGAAGAAGGCATAGCAACGGTTATGCCTGCAACATTTGCAGCATTAGCGTCACTAACTGACGCTTGTTCTTGCGTACTTTGTGCATTTGATGCAGAAGCATTATTTGTACTAGAGCGCGCCATCTCTGAAAGATGTTTTCCACTTCTTAAACGCATGCACAGATAAGCATAATTTTTTAAGATTTCAACGAAAAACTTTAAAAATTAGCACAAATGTCCCACTGGGCGTGCCAATTTGTTTATCGTGGTTTTTAGTAAACACCGCTAGTTTGAAATTTCTTCTGCTTGCAGGATCAACTAGTAAATCCTAAGACCATTTGTGTTAAAGTTTTTCCAGAAATTATGAATTTTTTACGGTTTTAAAGAAAAGAATGAAGATAACTGGCAGTTTCGCGTGAAACTGTCGAAACTGTCGAAGTTACTTCAGACAAAGATGAAGAGAACAAATAAAAATGCAGAAAATTGCTTAAAGAAACAAAGTAAAATGCATTAATTGAAAAGAGAGTTGGTACACAAGATCATACATTCTTTTTTTTTTTGACAAGAACAAACTTAATTCATTTCATTAAACAGAATTGTTTCAATACAGGTTGGAATGAAATCAAAAACGTGGGAACTAGCAAACAATCTTGATGCCCGTGCTAACGTATGAGCAACAAGATTAGCTTGTCTCCGAATATAGCTAACCTCAAAGCTAGGAAAAAGACGTAATCTATTACGACAATACAATAAAATAGTACCAAGCTCGGTATTCGGCAAAGGCTCTACCTTCAAGCCATTTACAACTGGAGCACAGTCCAGTTCAATGGAAACAGAAGATAGCCCCAAAGCTTCCAACCAAGCCAATGCTTCCTTAAGACCAATTGCCTCCGCTTCTTGCGGTGTTGGGACTCCATGGAACCACATAGTTTTGCCTCTATAGAAATCACCTGTGGACGTTCGAATACACAAACCAATACCATATTTGTTGTCTTCCGCAAAAATTGCCGCATCGACGTTACATTTTAAAGCTCCTGCTGCTGGCCGAACCCACCTCAATACCCGTGGCAGCTGCTGGCCCGAGAGCACAGGAGGATGGTGTTGTTGCTGGCGCGCTCCATACCAAGCGTCAAACATATCCTTCACGGTGTGAACGACTTGCTCAACCGGTTGTAACACCCCAGCCCAAACCTTGTCATTACGGCGACGCCAAAGAGCCCAAATACCCATTAAAAACCTATTTCTACTAGTCACGGACAACGAACCCAGCATCGAAAAAATGGCATCACGCAGAGTTGCTGCGTTTTCTGCTGCAACCCGAAAGTGCAGCAACAAGTCCAGCTTCTGCCACACTTCCTGTACAGCGCTACACTCCAAAAAAACATGACTATCTGTTTCCTCTTCTTGTTCGCAAAAAGGACACAAAACGGTGCAATCAACATGTCTCTTAACCAAGTTACTACGAGTAGGAAGACACCCCCTAGCAAGCCTCCAAATTAATAATTTAACTTTCGGTGGAACGCCCGCTTTCCAAATGGACATCCAATCACCGTCAATTCTAGCATGTGAATTATTAATAATTTCCGGAGTATCCATAAGCGCATAGTAAGCCGAGCGAACCGAATAAAGACCGGACCGACTCCGCCACCAAGATAATTTATCTTCCTCCAAGTCACTGTACCTTGGCATGCTTTTGATGAGCATAGCCTCTTCTTGACAAAAAAGTTGATCAATTAAGCCATAATTCCAACCACTATTGTCTTGGTTCATCAAGTCCTTAACCCTCATTTCTTCCATCCCTTGAGCCATAGGTGATCTAACAAAGCTATCACTACGTCCCTTCAACCACGGATCTCTCCAAACTGAAATTTTGTCGCCATTCCCAATTCTCCAACGTGCCCCCAAATTCACAACTACCCGGGAAGAGAAGATACTACGCCAAACAAAGCTGGGATTATGGCCCAAGCGAGCCCCCATAAAGTCATCATTAGGATAATATTTAGCTTTAAAGATTCTACTTACAATAGTATCTGTACGAGTAGCAAGATGCCATGCCTGCTTCCCCAGCATTGCCAAATTGAAGCCATGAAGATGACGGAAGCCCATACCTCCAAACTCCTTTCTAACCGACAGCTTCTCCCAACTCAACCAATGAATACCCCTCCTCGTGCCACGGTTCGTACCCCACCAAAATGAATTCATCATTCTTTCAAGCTCCTCACCCAGTGTAGATGGAAGCATGAAGGTGCTCATACAATAAGTTGGAATGGATTGAGCAACTGACTTGATTAAGACTTCCCTGCCAGCCTTAGATAAGTGCTTCCCCGACCAATGATGTATCTTCCTCCAAATCCGATCCCTCAGGTAGCCAAAGAGTTGTTTCTTGTTTCTTCCAATCATAGACGGAAGTCCCAAATATTTGCCCGTTCCAAGACATTCTGTGACTCCCAATATAGCTGTAACATCAAAGCGAGCCTCCTGTGAAGTATTCCTGCTAAAATAAATTTCAGATTTTTGTAAGTTAATAGCTTGCCCCGATGCTCTCTCATAGGTGTTAAGAATATCCTTGAGATGCCTACTCTCTCTAGCATCGGCTCTGCAAAACAAGAAACAATCGTCAGCAAAAAGGAGGTGTGAGAGAGAAGGAGCCCCTCTGCACACCTTCACACCATGAATATCCCCTCTGCTCTCAGCTCTCTGTAGTAAAGTAGTGAGACCCTCTGCACACAATATAAATAGGTAAGGTGACAGTGGGTCACCCTGCCTCAGTCCTCTCCCTGGAATGATAGGTCCCACTTTTTCACCGTTTATCATAACTGAGTAAGTAACTGTTTCCAAACACATTTGCATCCACCGAACCCATTGGTCATCAAATCCCATCTTCACAAGAATACGCTGCAAGTAGACCCAATCCACTCTATCATAAGCCTTACTAATATCAATTTTTAGCGCCAGCTCCCCCTTCTTCCCCGTTGTTTTGCACTTCAAATGATGTAATGTTTCAAACGCCACCAACACATTATCAAGAATAGATCGATTTTCCACAAAGGCAGATTGTTCAAGAGCAATAAACTTTGGAAGTAGAGGTTTTAATCTATTAGCAAGTACCTTCGAGATAATCTTGTAAATGACGTTGCAAAGAGAAATGGGCCGAAGATCTTTCATAGACGTAGGATTCTCCACCTTTGGAATTAGCACAATATTAGCATCATTTATATTAGGGGGGAATTCGCCCATGACCAGCCACTCCCTACCAATGTTAAACAACTCCACTCCACATAAATTCCAGAACCTCTTGAAGAAAGCCGGATTTAACCCATCCGGTCCTGGCGCTTTGTCGGAATGCATTTGAAAAAGAGCTTGTTTGAATTCTTCAATCTCAAGAGGACGCACCAATAAGTGATTATCATTATCCGATACCCGTGGCTGAACATGATCAATAACGCTCCCATAATCACCTCCCCCACCATGAAAAAGATTTGCGAAATAACCCCTAGCCACTGCGCAAATATCCTGCTGGTCCGTCACTTCCACACCATCCTCTGTAACTAGCTTTGAAATGTGATTCCTTCTCCGCCGTGCACTAGCCATCGCATGAAAGAAGCGAGAGTTAGTGTCCCCGTCACGCAACCAATATACCTTAGCACGTTGTCTCCAAAAAGCCTCCTCTTGCGCTAACAAAGTGCTTAGACGATTCTTGGTCTCTATAACCATCGGATCCTCACCCCCACCAGGCATGACACGCAATTCATCAATTAAGCGACGGCATTCATTGATCTCATCCCGGTACCTTGATCTAAGCTTCTTACCCCAAGCATCCACCGCCGATGTACAATGATTTAATTTATCAAGGAAGCCCAACCCGTCACTACGACTCCAACTCTCCTCAACCACTAAGGGAAGCTCATTTTCTTCAAGCCAACTATTCTCGAACCGAAACTCACGCCTCCTCAAGATTCTCTCCAAGTAATTCAACCTCAACCACAAAGGACTATGATCCGACTTATCCGAGACTCCATTCACAAATCTATTATTAGGGAAAGTATCCAACCAAGATTGAGTAGCAAAAATACGATCAAGTCTCCCTTCCTTTACTTCCGACGTACCCAAACTCTTAGTCCACGTGAATCTATGACCCTCCATGGGAAGGTCCACTAAATGGCTCTCTTGAATAGCTTCTTGGAAACCACGAATTACCCACGGTTGACGATCTTGTTGTCCTCTAATCTCGTCATTGGAAAGAATGTCATTGAAGTCTCCCATAACACACCATGGCAAATCGTTGTCCCTAGATAACGTCTTCAAAAGATCCCAAGAGTCTCTCCTTCTTCCACTTTCCGGATACCCATAAAAACCCGTAAGCCGCCAAAGAGGACGGCCCACAGAACTAACCTCCACATTAATAAAATTCGAAGAATAATTCAAGATACGACAATCAAACGGATGCTTCCAAAGCAAAGCAAGACCCCCGCTTCTACCAACTCTATCCACAGCAAAAGCATTATCAAAACCCAGCCTAACACGAATGTCTTCAATTCTATTAGCATGTACCAAAGTTTCACACAAAAAGATTACGTCCGGATGGTACGCCCGAACGAGGTCACGGATGGACGAAACTGCACTCGGGTTGCCCAGGCCCCGGCAGTTCCAACTAATGAAACTCATTTGTCCTGGCAGGCCTGCTTGCCAGGACCTGCCTCTAAAAAATTTTGTCTACCATGCAGCATATTCACGTCACCCAAAGTCTCCACCGTTGGCTCCTCACTAGCATTTTCCAATTCTGACTCATTCCCCTTTTTTCGTTTGCGATCCTGGTCAATAACCATAACATCCTCAGTAGCATTTTTGTTAGTAATCGTGACCAAGTTCAATGTATCATTAGCACCAGTTTTTTTGATAGGAAAAAAGATTGAGGATCCTTGAATATTGCAACCATATTACTAGATACTTTTGCGTTAGAAAAATTTGCCTTATTAATAGGAGAATTTTCGGCCTCATTAATAGGAGAATTATAACTTCCTTGATTTGCTCCTTGATTTTCGCGCCCCTCACTCCTTGGATCACGCCTAGCATTGAATGATTGGCTAGGGTTCACCCATCCACCGTCGCCGGCATCACGCAGCCACCGAGACCTTGTGATGGCAGCCCCCCTACGCATTTCAGCACGAAGTTCAGGCCCCCATCCCCTCACGCCGTCATCCACACCCATAACAAAACGCTGCTCGCATGAACTCTCACCATGCCCTAGCCTCCCACAAATATAGCAAAATACCTCCAACCTCTCGTACTTAAACGACACCATTCTCGCCTCCCCACCTTGCTTCCGTATCTTCTTTGATCTCATTAACGGAAATGTAACATCGACCATCACCCTTATACGCATAAAAGACCGCAGGAAATTTGAAGAGTTCTTCTCATCATATTCTAAGAAGACGCCTATGGAGTTTCCCAAACCCTTACCAACCGACTCAGACATGAAGCCAAAAGGAAGATCATGCACTTGTATCCAAAAAGGGACTTGGTAGAGAGGAACATCTTGTGGAGGCACCCCTTCTTGGATCACACTGAGAACAAGTAAATTTTTATCAAAGTACCATGGACCTTGTTTAAGAACCTTTTGGACATCCAACTCATGATAGAATTGAAAAGCAAATATCCCTGGCTGTATCTCGTTGATCGTAACTCCACGCCCTGGCCGCCAGATCTCCGCCATCTTGTCCTTCATCATCGCAACCCTAACACTCCTATCAGTATGGAATCTCCCCACCAAACAAAGAGGCTGCGCCGCCAACCCTTCCTCCACCCCTTCATCACCAAACTCAATCTCATCACTTTCACGAATTGACAAATTCTCCATTGTGTCTGGAAACAGAAAAACGTTACTCAGTGATGTTGGAAGTTAGAGCGTGAGAATCTGGATATGAGTTTGTGACCCGTTTTTCCTGTGAAAAACTACTATTTATACAAGGAGGGAAAACTATAACTAACTAACTAACTGTACAGAGAATTCAAAAAAATAGTAACTGTTAAGTATTTTCGACCAAGTTAACTGCTAACTGCTTCGACAACGAGCACTTGATTCTGGTCTACCACTGAACTCTAGCTTCCTTCTCGTCGAACCACCATTCTTCAGTTCTTTATTTTCGCTAAGTCCAAAGTTTTGTCGAATTTATCCTCTGATACAACTCGTTAGTGTCGAAATAAACACTTCCCCTTGAAATCACAAGTCAATCCTCCTTGACTACATTTAATTGAGTCTGTCGAAAATGCAGGCTAATAGGGACATGAAGGAGTTGCTAAGTTGCAAGAAGGAGGTCCAGAGTTCAAACCCCGGAAACTAACATTCCCCCACACCTACTAACATTTGCTTATAAAAAAAAACTATCATTCTGAGAAAAAAATTACAACAAAACTAATTTACTAAAAACAGATTGTATGAACAGATAAAAAATTATATCTTTAAGTCATATGCTGCAATAGAAAGGCAGCATGCTACCATTAGCCTTTCAAAGACATAGCAACTTGCAAGTAAGAGCACAAAACCTTAGAAAGCATCACATGTTAAGGACCTTATAGGGTAAGGGGCAACAGAATATAGTTAAATAAAGTTGAGGAAAATGGGATATATGAAGGGGTAAAAAAATTCAAAATTTCTTTTCAGTAACTATGCTAGATTTTTAATGCATTTTATCTCTACACTCACAATCACAGTCATGCGTCTTCTCCTCCTCGGCCCTGTTTGTCGGTGTTCATCGGTTGCGTTTTATGTTTTATTCGTAGATTCTGTACTTGACCCCTACAAAGTGGAAATATATGTGTATACATTTTCTTTCAGAAAAAATCCTACAAAACTTTTGAAGAGTGAAGTGATAAAAATCAAAATTTTAGTACTTAAAATGACCGAAATTGTATAAATTGGTGTTTCATCATCTGTAAATAGAATAATTAGAATAATTGACCCGTGCCTCGCATGGGGTAAGGATCTTCTCAATTTATTAAAAGAAATTGAGGTCAATTACTAAAGTTTTGGGCGTATAAAAATATATATCCCTTAAATATGTGATGTATATTTTACATTTATGTACATTAATATATCAAAAACTTTGGTAATTGACCCTTAATTTTTGTTACAAAATTGAGACGACTCGTACGAGTAGTACCTCATCTTTTAAAAATATTTCCAATATTATTATGTTTAAATAGATATTTTTATGAATATTTGAATGAGATCTTACATAACCACTACATTTGCACACACATTTTATTTTGTTTTTACTAAAACACACATGTTTTTGAAAAATATGTAATTAGTGATCTCTTGGGCACCTAACGGCTCTTGTCTTCCATCCTTGATTGCTTTTTGTTAAATATTGGTTTATATGGTATTTGAATTGAATGAAATACTTAAAAGGAAAGAGATAAAAATGTGCTTGTATATTAATAGACTTCTGGACATAATATATCTCCATATAATGGTTGTGTTCCTTTCTCACTTTTCCTCATTAGGAAAAAACCGTAAGCTAATTACTAATTTAACTCCATAATAAATAAGAGGCTTAAATATATGTTACCCCCTGCAAATATACTCATTTTTCATTTACCCTGTAAATGAAAAATTGGTATATTTGCAGGGGGTAACATATATTTAAGCCTAAATAGGAATGATAAAATAAATTTAAAATATGTCAAACAATATATGTGTATCAAACATCAAACATAACAAAACAACTATGTTTCAATTGGTTTGATCATTAAAACTTTGACAAATATAACATTAACCTAAGTATTTCTCTCTAAATTTTATTATGTTTTTATAAAAGTATTGTTGAAAAACATGGCATCCATGGAAATTAGAGAGAAAACCTTAAAAGTCTATTATATTGAAAGTGGTAAGATATTACAAATGAGAAGAGATGACCCTAAATGAGTCTACCATTTACCTTATATACTAACCAACTAATGGACCTTACTATCTAATGACCTAGCAATCTAATGGGCCTTACTACTAACTAATGGGCTTACTATCTATATTTTAACAGCCTCCCGCAAGCTGGAAGGTGTTCACAACATTTCCAGCTTGAGATAAGTAATACAAAATACTATCAAGTAAAGAAAAAATAAAGAGCAATCCGAATTGGTAGCAGTTGAGGTGCATAGCTCCTAGAAGTCTTCGACCAACTATCAGGCCCCTTCAAGCTTCTTCCAGGGTCTCCACAACATTCACTCCAAAGGAATCAACAAACTCCACTCTTAGGATAACCATCCAAGTGCCAAAGAAGTCAACAAAAGCTTAACCATCGAATAGAAACCACAACTCAAGGTTTATCCACTCGGAGGAAGCAACAAACCAACACTTAACCATCAAGCAAAAGCCACAACTCAAGGCTTAATCACTTGAAGGAAGCAAAATGCTTAACCACCATAGGGCAGAAGCAAACATCAACAAGGCCATAGGGCCAAAGGCTTAACCACCAAACAGAAACTATACCTCAAAGTTTAACCATTTGGCAGAAGCACAACAACGCTTAACCATCAAGAGTACTCAATCACTCAAGACAGAAGCAAAATCCCAATGCTTAACCATTTATAGCAGAAGCATCATGCTTAACCACCATAAACAGAAGCTAAAAACATCAAGCCTATCAACAAAACCATAAAGAAAGTATGAAATCTGCATGATGAGGGGTTTTATTCCCATGGCTGGAAGAAGAAACCAGAGAATCCCCTCGAAAATGCTTGGCACCGTGAAGGAGGACTGCCCAAATACAACAATCAGAATCATGTGTCCAAGCATGCTGGCAAAATTGGTACTTGTACATCTTCTTCTTCAATGTGACAATGAACCATATAAATCCTGTAATGTACAGGGAGTAGCAGATAACCATATGATACTCGATGAGACTGCTTATTAGCCGATATAAAACTGTGTCTGAAGTTACTGTGTTAACCAGGTGTTGACTCAAAAATGCCCATAGACAAATAGCATTGCAGTGAAAACAACGCCAATTTAATAGCATGAATCCAGGCAACTGCCTAACTTCATGAGCTCTCCGGAGTAGATTGAAAAGCTCTTTTGCCATGAAGATTTGGATAACAATAATAATTGCAGTAATATAGAGGTGACCCATATAGATGATCAACGTAAATCCTCCAATCATCCAAATGGATGAATATGCATGAATTAACATGGGCTTGTATTTGCTTTTGTAACTAGCTTCCATTTTACTGTTGGGCCATCAAGTCTTAAAAGTAGCTTGAAACATTAATTGTGATCATCATATACAAATCTAATACTTCTCATAAAAGTCAACCTTCATACCATATTACCACTGCAAAATATCTCCACAAAAAACTTGCTAATGATTTTATTCATTCATCTCCTCAACATCACAGAGTCAATTCAAAACCATGCATCAAAACATGCAGTTGGTTAGTCAAAAGAAGCCAAACATCATTGTCCAAGTCCAAAGCCATACCTTGCATAAAAACAACTTTAATTACACCAATATAAGAACCACACTCACCCTTCCCCTTAATCTTACTCTTCAAGCACAGTGCCAATCCCTCTGATCGCGGTCAAACACGCAAAACCATCTCATCCAAATTCATATACATCATACAAACTGGGGTTTTCAGGATGCAATATCTCTATGAAGCATTTAATCAAACACCTTGAATACACTGTTTCGTAAAAAAACGTACTGAATGCATAACCACACACAAGGGGCTACAGTCTGATCCAAATTGCAGAACCAGTAACAACAACGATTCAAAATTAACCCATAGCAATAACAAGGAGTTGCAGGAAACAGGAAAAATAGAACTTTATTGTGCAAAAACGAAGTCCAGAAGTGCGACTCCAACGCAAAACCAAATCCAGGTGCTAAACAGAATCACTGCTGCTACAAAAAGGAAGATCTGAAGTAGAGGCGATGTGCACAAACCTGAACCTAAATCGAAGGTGCGCTCAGAACTAGAATCCATGAACTTGAACCAAATCGCAAAGCCAGAAACAAAACCACATCCAAAGCCATAGTGAGAGCACAAGAGAAGAAGAGAGATCTTTCTGTTTGCGTTTGAGAGAGTGAAAGCTAAGAAGCAAATCGGAATCAAGCATGAGAACCAGGAAAAGATCTAGGTTGCGAAGAAGAAATTGCGAGGAAAAGAAGAACACAAATCAAGAAAATTATGCAACCAAATGGAATAAAAAAAAATCAATCTAAAGGTAAACGTAGAAAGGGGATTTCTGGAAAAAAAAAAGGAAAAGTAATAAAAAAATAGAAGGAACTTGAAAGCAGCGAGATTCATGGAGGATACCATGTTTGCTCTGATACCATGTTGAAAAACATGGCATCCATGGAAATTAGAGAGAAAACCTTAAAAGTCTATTATATTGAAAGTGGTAAGATATTACAAATGAGAAGAGATGACCCTAAATGAGTCTACCATTTACCTTATATACTAACCAACTCATGGACCTTACTATCTAATGACCTAGCAATCTAATGGGTCTTACTACTAACTAATGGGCTTACTATCTATATTTTAACAAGTATGTCATTTATGTGTAAATTTATATTCATCTCTATAGATGATAGTCCATAAAAAAGATGATAAATATTATGAGAGATCTAGTCATAAATATATGTGATGCACAAATGTTTATAAAAATTTGTTTTTTAAATTATAAATTTTGCACAA
Source organism: Astragalus glycyphyllos (assembly GCA_963573325.1). Lineage (NCBI taxonomy): Eukaryota > Viridiplantae > Streptophyta > Magnoliopsida > Fabales > Fabaceae > Astragalus > Astragalus glycyphyllos. Next base: position 85,355,647 of record OY754308.1, on the reverse strand, counting down.
CTAAAGGGAATATAATTTCCAAGTATCAGTGGAAAATAGTAAAAAAATATACTTTAATATTATGGTACTTGGAGAAAGAACAAAAATTAGAGGGGATATGAAATTAATATTATTTCAAATAAAACATCTCCTTCAATTGCCATATGATAAAATAACAATCACTTAACAACACATATGAAATTTTTTATGGCAAAATTCCTCCATTCTAATCAAAGTGTCAAGGCCAAACAGATATCATCTTTGCAACAAAAACCATAAATTTGAAACAAAAAGAGGAGACAAAGAGGGGTTAGTTATTAATTTATTATTTCCCATTGGAGATGATGTAAACAGACACTAACGTACAAAAATTTAAAACAGAGAATAGTGAGGCGTGGGACTAAAGACATAAAGTCAAAACTAATATTGAAGAAAAAAAAATTAATCTGTAGATATTATTTTGGAACATGGTGTGATCATCAAAGTCCCGTGAGTATGCCTCTACAAAGTTCTGTTGCAATACAACCTACAATTGTCAGTGGTAATCTCTGCAGTGCGTTCCGAGAGGGTAAGCGAGAGTCATGATAAAATGACACCATGGGCTCAATGCTTGAAGTGATAGAAGAGAATGAGATACATAAAAGAGAAGAGGAGGAAAAATAAAAAAAAATTGAAGCTAAAAAATCATGAGATATCATAGAATAGCATAGAAAGGAAAACATATTCAGATCTCTAATATAGGAGTAGAAGGGGGAATGGAAAACCGTATCAGGGCCATGTCTAGCCATGGTTGACAATGGAGATGAAAAGTGAGGGATAAAATGAGAGCTGATTGAAAACCCTAAACCCAAATAGTATGCTCGTTTGAAGAATATGAGGTAACTAACTGGGGAAGGAGTCTAAAAGTTATTTTGAACGGGTTGAAATTAGGGTATCAGGAAATAAAAGTGTTTCCAAAAAAGGAAATAAAAGAGTTGATATTTTCCCGTTAAATCATGTTTCATACTGGACTTGAATTTTTGTCTGTCCAATTCATTAGTATTTCTAATTTGGTATACTACAGTTATACGTAAAATTACTGACCATGAACAACAAACATGAATTTAAATGAACATCTTAAATTTTTTAAAAAGTTACCTTGTTGGGCCTAAAAGTCAATTTGGCTATTATTATGCAAATACACAACAGGGAACATTTTGAACTCTTAGGGCCTAATTAGCTATAGGTCTTCGTAAAAAAACTAACTTGTCTACAAAATATAAATATAACCTTAAATATAGATGTTATACTATTTTATCATTTCAAAACTTTTGTTGTAAAATTTTAAATAACTAATTCTAGACTTATTATTTATACAATGATTCCAAAGTAATAGATGTGGACTAAAGTTATGATTTACAATTCATTATGTTTATTGTCAAAAAACAATTTATTATGATTATATTTTTATTATTAATTGTGCTATATAATTTAAATCTGCTTTTTATAAATTTCTGTTTTTTTGTTATTTGTAATTTATGATTGTTTATATTTTTTTAAAATTCAAATAGTAAATAATAAGTTTAAAAATGTCATTTTATATCAATTTCATTCAGTTTTTTCATTTTATTTTTAATGGCCAAATATTACATTCTTTATTTGTTTATGAATGAGAAACTGTATTTATTATACCACAAATTATTCCTTTTTTATTGCTTTGGTAAGATATTGTCATGGATAACATTAATTACAAACAAAAGAGTATTAATTACTAAATTGATAAGAGATGACACGTGGAAATGAATTTAATGATATTCATTCTCAAATGTTATATATTCGCAGTGCAAAAACACAAAACAAATTAAAGTGTTAATTAAAATATGGGGCCTTGAAAATGTATTTAATGATGGTTTCATCAGAAAATGACATTTGGCAATGCATTAATGGAGATGCATTGTCAAATATTTATAATATAGATATAGATATAGATATATACTAGTATCGAAGTGTTTATGAGAAATCAAAAGAGAGAATTAATTAGTTGGAGTGTTATAAATCTCAGACAAATGATCGATTTAGACAGAACATTTAGTTACTGGTCCATAGCTGAATCAATGAGTCACCACCAGAACAAAATGTTAGAAAACCCTTATGATACAATGGTTAATGTGGTGTAGATCATGTGTTAGTCTATTGATGACATTTTTTTTGACAGAATTGATAACATTTAATATGGACTACTATGGTAGGTGGTTCATCATGAATTATGAATATTTTAGCAAGTTGTAACTATTATTAAGTTGTTAAATTAACGGGCTGGTCTAGTGGAGCATGACAGGATTTGGACTGGCGGTTGTTTGTCAAAAAAAAAACAATTATTAAGTTTTTTCATTTTTCAAAAGGGTTTAATTGGCGTACGTGGTTGCCAGAAAAAAAGTTTTACATCATCAACCAATAAAAGTTCATAGTATGAGCGACTTTTAAAATAGTTGAGATAAAATCATCCCATTTTTAGGACGTTTGGTGATTGACCAATGTCGTAAAAAATCTTATACAACAAGGTATATAAATTAGATCCTTTTCAAATTATAACATTTACCCCCGACTGATTTCTAATGAGAAACCCGAGCACTAGAACGTGGAGGGTGTGGGAGCGCCACTCAATCGAAACTGCAAACGCATCTCAAAGTGTCTATTTAGTAAAATCATTTTGATCCTCAAATATATTTTTTGTTAGTCACTTTGGTCCTAAAATGTATTTTTTTGTGGTTCAATTTAGTCCCTAAAATTATTAACAAATTAGACACTTAGAAATATGTTTACAATTTTAATAAATTCAAGGATTATAATAACAGCATCTCACGCAACCAAAATGATTATTTAACCAACCATTGGGGAAGGACGATGATGTTGCGCATGATACCTTTTTCAAAGAAATAGAAGGACTTCGCTTCAATGAAGACGATTAATAGCAAGCATGGGATTCGCACCTTTCGTCCCTACAACACATAAGCGTGCAATGGGGTTAGATCTTTTAAAAGATGGAGTCATAAACAAGCCATCAGATCTCGATCCTCAACACTTCTGATGAAAGTTCATCTCAGCCCATATATAATCTCATCAGCAATTGTGGAGGTTGTTATTAGTAGTAGGGTTGTCGCGCTTGTTGCAAAGGGTTTAGATGTGGCGTTAAGCGGTAAAAGCTACAAAGAGGAACTGTTATGTATGATTCTCGCAGGATTTTCTAACTAATCCTACAATAAGTTAAGCATGTACTGTTTACCTGCTAGTTAATAATGATTATAACAGGCTCACGCTACAAGTTACTACTATGGTTACAATAGGAAACCTACAAACCCAAAATAAACATTTACCGATAAATAATTTGAGCAACTAGCCAAAATAACTCGGTGCTTCTCAGGATCTTACATTCTGAAATCCAAAATGCAAACTGTATTATTAGCAAAACAAGCAGCGATCTTGTCACCTTCCTTGTTCCAACAGACCTCAAAGATGCCTCCATTGCCAGTGTATGTTTTAACGATCTTGCCTTCCTTCAAGGACCATATATTTATGGTTCTATCAGGAGACCCACTGGCTAAATACTCACCATCGGGACTGAATGCAACCGAATATACACCATCCCTGTAAGACAATAAACGCAGTAATCAAAAGAATTACATTTGATTAAAAGTTGCAACTAACTACCAGCCTGAAAATATTATCAAGGAAAAGATTTATAAGCTAACTACAAGTAATACCCGATAAACTAGGAAGTTCAGAACGAAACAAAAATTCGTTAAATCTCTACAGTATTTCAAACACCAAATGAAAGTTGGGGCTTCTGGTTGACTGCTTGGAAACAGGGAGGAAAAAGGCTGTGAGAAGAAAATATTAATTTTAGGCTTAATTGCGCTTTTGGTTCTCCGAATATTGTGATTTTGCAATTTTCACCTGTCATGTTTTAATTGGGCATATTGGGTCTTTCAGATATCATGTTGGTGCGACATCGGCCCCTCTGTCAAATTGTATTTCTAATTTATTTTTAAGCCAATTCAAATAATAATTAGGTAACATAACATGCCACATGGATTGTGTTATGAGCCAAGTCATCCCCACATGTGATCCATCAGTATTTTAAGTAAGAAATTGAACGAGAATTGGATGGAGAGACCAAAATTACACTCTCACGATACCTAGAGGATCCAATTCACACAATTGGAACCTAGGGGACCAAAATTGCACAATTGTAACACCTAAGGAGCCAATTTGCACATTTGGAACCTAGGTCACCAAAATCACACAATCACAATACCTTGGGGATGAAAAATGCGCCTTAATTTTATGCTTCCTTGATATATAACGCTAAAAAGCAACAGTACCTGTGTCCATTCAAGCTGTAGATTAGCTTCCCGAGTTCCACATCCCATAGCTTTACAGTAGAGTCAAACGATGCACTGCACAAAAGAGATGACTCAATAGTATTAAAGGTAAGCAGACTTACATATGTAAGCGGAAATTAAAACGCCATGCACATTAAAACGCCATGCACATCATTCCATAAGGTTTTTATCTCACTTTAATAAACTCCCCAAAGTATCATATGGAAATGGCTCAGGCAGAGCTTATCCTCCCTCCCCACTTAAACTCTCACAGCCCAAAATTATACCGTGAACTAATTCTAAATTTCAAGACAGCAATAATAAATGTATGAAAGTAAAGCAATAGCAATGAATCTAACTTCACCGAGCAGCTAGCATACCTAGCCAACACCAACTTTTTATTAGGGTTATTTGTACCAGGACCAGTTGGGCTCCATCTGATAGTATATATCTCCTACAAAAACAATTATTTAGTTTTACCACAATCCGCATCATGTGTATGAAGTTCAAATGCAAACATAAATACAAATCTAACATTGAAAAATATTCCAAATTGGTACCTTGGTATGATCCCTAAAATCATGAATATACTTATCTTGCTTCATACTCCATATCTACAAAACAGGAGACAACAACCATATACAATACAAACACAAATTAATATCACAAATATTTTGGTAAAAAGACATTTACCGGAGAAAAAGCATTTTATTAACTATTTTTTATGGCACAATCCACTACCAAAAAACGTGCTATTATGAAATATAACCTTTGCAGTGATGTCGTCTGAACAAGAAGCCAGTAGTGAACCTGAGGGATCCCATTTGATACAATTAACTTCGCTCTGAAATTGCAGAAAGGTCATTTTCAGTTAGCAAAGACTTATGCAAGCACTATATTGTATTTAAATGAAATATCTCAATTTAATGAAAAACCTATAAACTAGCTAAGTGGAACTTAGTTACTAAAGGAGGTTATAACTACTGAATCTAGTACCCAACTAATTCCCGTAATGCAGGTGATTTTGATTTTTGACAAGAGATCCCTTAAGTACTCAGACAGAAGTTAGGATTTATCAAGAAAGCACCATGCTTGGGTTATGACAATTTGCATGCCAGACATTTTTATAATTTAATCAAGTAGGGGACATACACTCCTCCCTCCCTCCCACTAGGTATAATCTTAGGGGCATCATATCAGTGCAAAGCAAAGCATAACACTTCAAAATCAAAACGAAGTGAGGTGAATAAACCTGGTGCCCAGCAAATGTTTTTATAGGGTGGTTATCACCAATCTTGCAAACATGTATCATAGTGTCAGTGGAGCTCGTTGCAAATGAGACATTGTTGCGCCAATCAACATCAAGTGTTGGACCTAAACAAAGCCCAAAATTAAGTAAACATGGTTTTCTCGCTGGGATTTCTTTTTCATAGAATTCTCCCTTGGTTAGAATAGCATAGTCAACTGTACCTGAATGAAATTCAAATTGTTGTTTATATTTCTCTGCTTGAACATCCCATACAATTGCAGTTTCATCACAACTTCCAGTAAGAATATAATCGCCTTTCTTATTCCACTTCAAAGAAAATATGGGTCCCTTATGCTTGCTTAGTGTACTCTTCAGTTCACCTGGTCAAAGACCCCACCATATTATCAAAATAATGATTTTGGTTGAATTCATAAGAGCAAGTTCAAATACACACAAAATGGCCTGCTTACAAAAATTAACTATATAAATCAGTGATTTTATCTGTATCATGAATGCAGCTAATAATGTTTGCTGAATGTGTGAGGGTATTCATTAAAAGCATTCGGATAAAAAGTGAAACATTAAAGAGGTGCAAAGGCAGGTATAAAATACAAATGTTCATAAAAAAAGAACTATAAATATACATAACTAAGACATATTCAAGAAGGTACGAGCCACAAGGTGAGGCAGGGACCAAGTATTGGGGTTGGGAGGAAAGCAATGAGGAAATCATGAAGAAGAATCATATTGGGGTCGTGTGCAGCATACAGAAATGGTTTTCCTTAAAATATAATCCATAAACACAAGAAATACTTCTCTTATTGTCCCTTTACTTCCTTCAAGCTAAATGACAGGTCATAGCATCTTTGAGCTCTTTTCGTTTCATCACAAATAAATCCCAAAAGGCATTATTGCAAAAATTTATAGAAGTAATGGCCTACCACTAGTGGTCCAAATTCTTGCTTGACCATCATAAGAACCGGTTGCAAGTAGTGTCCCCTCCCCCTGCACAACAGTCACCAAAGGTCAACTCCTCCATAAGATACAAATAACTATGATTAAATATATTAAATGATACAAAAAATAAACCATGAATTTACATTTACAGTCCCAAATAATACCCCAAGTATTCTGATAGGCCTTTAACATGTGTATAGGAGAAGAGGGAAAACATGGGTCCAATAAAGGTGTGCTGCCAGTGCTGGTGTGTGAGAGGAACAAGAGGAATAGTAGAAACGCCAAGTGGTGGAAAACTCAATTAGCAGTGAGAGAGAATATTCAATTAGCATGATTCAAACGGGTGAGACATGAGAAAATTTGAAAAATCAAGTGAAAATATGGGCCAGCCAGATTAAGAAGGCCTGATGAGAGAAAAATAATAATAATAATAATAATAATAATAATAATAATAGAAAGTGGTGGAAAATTCAATTAGCAGTGGGAGGAAAATCTAATTAGCGTGATTCAAACATGTGACAAGATTTGAAAAATCAAGGGGAAAGAAAGTAGAGTGGGAAAGGGGAGAGGAATATGGAAATATTGGTGTATGGTTGGGATGGGAGGGTCGACTGCACAGCCTCATTTTTCTTTTCTATTCCCTAGTGTTCTGTTCTCAAAGCATTCTTGTTCAGCTAAAAGGAGCTTAACTCCCTTGTAACTAGATAATAGTACTCATAATATTTTCAGTTCCTAACATGTACGAAGGGAGAGAAAAAGGTTCCTAAAATGTTTCAGTTTAAGAGTTTAGCAAAAAGGTATTAGTAGAAAAATTGATAAACCTCCCATATATTTTCTTTCTGTACCGGAAAATTACACTATTCGAGGGAGGCTTGTATGGGTTTGAAAACGATAGAAATGGATGTGAGATATTAGAAAACTAGAGGGAAGCTTGAAGTTTCCATCACATCAGTAATCATCCTTGACACAAATCAGAATATAGCATAAACTCACATTCCAATCAAGTGTAGTGACGTCTTTACTCTTTTCATTTGTTTTACCCCTGACGTGCTTCAACACCAACACATTCACGGGGCCATTCTCGGAACCAGATTTACATCTCCCATCTGTTATTGTCCAAATACGAGCTGTTGAATCCCCAGACCTAAAAAATATAATGATAATGAAGTCAAATAATATTGTACAAAGCCATCTACTGGGTCTTTTTCCACAGTTTACTGCCTATAAAGCTGCTAGGGACACCAATAAAAGCATTCTTTAAACATGTCTTAGAATAAAAGAAAAAGATTGTTGTAGTTTATCTCGTAAGACTAGTTCATAATCTTAGATCAGCTCCTATGATTAGTCTCCATATTACTTAGTTATTATTGTGAATTATTTCCTGATTTTCCTATTTAATTAGAATTAGTAGTCTCGTATCCCTATAAAAGAGATTAGTGTTTAGTCTAGTATATCAAGTTAATCATTAACCATATTATACAGTAATCATATTTTAAACGTCATTATTCTTTCTCTTCTCCTTTTATCTAAAACTCATAACCTCAACATGGTATCAGAGCGGTACATTCCTCTTTGACCAGACCCATTACTAGTATTTTATAATCATAACCGCTTCTGAATTCCCAAAAGTTTAGCTGTCATAACAATTGTATTGTCTTTAGAGTTCATCATGCCCAGAAGTTAGAACCAATTTTGCTTGTCTTTGTTGCCACTTCCGTCTTCATCTATCGTTGTCAACATGTCGTCACTGTCCAAGGTACTGTTTATTCGGAACGATGTTGTCCACGACGCCTGTGCGTAAGACCTGTACAACTACGCTATTCATCTCGTCCGGACAATCCTTTCTTTTTTTATTATTCACGCCGCCAGTAGGAAACTACTTGCAATGTCCTAGTCACTGCTCATGTCCATACATGGTATCAGAGCGGTACATTCCTCTTTGCCAGACCCGTTACTAGTATTTTATAATCATAACCGCTTCTGAATTCCCAAAAGTTTAGTTGTCATAACAATTGTATTGTCTTTAGAGTTCATCATGCCCAGAAGTTAGAACCAATTTTGCTTGTCTTTGTTGCCACTTCCGTCTTCATCTATCGTTGTCAACATGTCGTCACTGTCCAAGGTACTGTTTATTCGGAACGATGTTGTCCACGATGCCTGTGCTTAAGACCTGTACAACTACGCTATTCATCTCGTCCGGACAATCCTATCTTTTTTTATTATTCACGCCGCCAGTAGGAAACTACTTGCAATGTCCTAGTCACTGCTCATGTCCATACAAGTTTAAGTGCTCATGTCAGTATAATGTTGTATACTTACAGCTTTTCGGCAACCATCAAGGCTGAGCTTTCGCAACAGTCACATAATTGACCTGTCCCTCACTCAAGGTGTTCCATTTGACAAGGTTTTGCTTTGGTCTTTGGCTTGCTACTGCGCATTTCTTTCTGATCCAGTTACGCACATCTTTGTGGTTTGTGTTTGTTTCGTCTCAAGCCAAATGATTATATGTTTATCTCACTGCAAGTTCCAGGTTCTTGGTATCTTGGTCAATCATCTCTCCACGCAACTCTAATCCCAGCGTGCTTTCTGCCTTGTCTCAAATTAGTCTATAATGCAGGCTCCAAATCATCAATCCTAAACACTGTCGGTAGCATCTGATACTCCTGTTGTCTAGCCACTGTCAAGGCTTAGCCGCTGGCACCATTAACAAATTCCGTGACATCTCATGGTTGTGGTTTTGGCACTAATTGGTTCGGCTTTTCTCTTTAAAAGGGTATAGTTGTAACAACCTTAAAAGTTAGTAAGCTAAAGCTTGAGGGGGGGTGTTAGAATATAAAAAGGAACTTAGAATATCTTGATATTATTGTAGTTTATCTCAAAAGATTAATTTATAATCTTAGAGTATCTTAGATTATCTCCTAGGATTAGTCTCTATTTTACTTAGTTATTATCGTAATTGCTTCCTAGTTTCCTGTTTAACTTTTAGGACTAGCAGTCTTGCATCCCTATAAAAAGGGATTAGTGTAACGTTTTTATTCTTTCTCTTCTCCATATTTTATCTAAAACGCGTAACCTCAACAATGAATAAACATAAAATACCGAATGCAGTTTGTGTCTCTCTGCTTCATCAAAAAGGAAGTATAAGAAATGCAAAAGTAAAATGAGCAAACTTGCGAACCGTAGTTACAACAAAATACACCTAGGTAATCAAAACCGGACCGGGCGGTTCAACCGGAAACTGGACCCCTATCCGGTCCAGTTGGCCCTCATAACCACCTTGCACAAGAACCGCTCTGGTAACCAGAAAACCGCCTCAAAACTGGCAGAACCGGCGGTTTGTGCGGTCCACTAAAACTAAAAAATTTAAACTATCTTGTCAAAAAAAAAATTTAAACTAATTTTTTTAAAAAAATTGAATGTTGGGCACCGACCTCATGAACAATGAAAGTCGTGTAACCCACTTTTACTTTACCGGGCACATCTGCGGCTCTATTTATACAAACCACAATGTGTTCTTAGTTTGACATCCGATGTGGGACTATTAAGCAAGTTAGCCTCACGGTTACAATAGCGATCCTAAGCCAAGGTTCTGATGCAAAGTTAGAGTGAGACGATTTTTTTTAATACTAGACCAAATTTAATTTCAATATCAAAACATATGCACTGCATTTCTTATGGAAGCAATTTCAATGAATGTTATGATTAGTTGCTAATGGATAGATATTGTATTGCATAAGCTTTTTCTGAGCGAAGGTATTGCATTAACTTATGTGTTGTGCTCTCCAAAATATATTTGATTTGATTTTATGTGTAACTTTAACTAATGACTTGGATATATTGTTTTGTTGAACTTAAGTTAAGCCTAATTTAATTACTGTGGTGTCAAATTATGCATATTATGTTTTTTTATCCTTTTATATATTATAGTAAAAATATTAAATAATATATGTAATTAATTCCGGTTCAACCCCGATTCAACCAGTCCGACCCCAAGAACCTTAAACCGCTTAAACCGCTGCCTCTGCCGGTTCAATGTCCGGTCCGGTTCTAATTGCCTTGAAATACGCACATAAATACATATTTTATGGGGGGAAAAACATAAAGATACTTACCCTGATGCAAGAAGAGATCCTGTAGGACTCCATGCACAAGCACAGACCTAAGTGGATGGTAAATAGGCTCATTAACAAAAGGGTCGTACAGAAGAAAGTAAATCCATGTTTATAAACAACAGGCATTAATAAAATGCTTCACCTCCGAAGTATGCCCTTCCAAAATTGTCACATCTGACCCAGGAATTTCACATGGCTGAGATGTTGATGTTGTACAGATGTCCATGGGATCTGGTCCTAGAATATTGAATGATACGATCAATGTAGCATTAAGTAGATTATAGAGCACAATGTAACAGAACTCAAGTAATTCAGTGCATATTACTTGAAATGTAGTGGAAAATGATACAAAATCAGTGTAATTCTGTAATACAAAATGCAATAGCTTGAAGAAATGAAAATGGTGGCTATGGCTCTTCGAGAGGCCAATCTCTCCTAGGGAAGATGCTTCCACTACAATATTCTGAATGCCCTAACTAACTCCTCTCTGCACTATTTCATTCCCACCCTTTCTCTCTCATCACACCTTACAACACCTGCCACGTCAGCCTGCAGGTGCGCACTCCCATAATGCCATCATTAGTTAGTTATTGGAGCTACGCTCCTCTACATTCTGGCCCATAGTAATTCCCCTGTTTTTTCTTACGTACATAAATTTTCCCTTTTTTAAACTTATCAAACCTATCAATAACCCCCCCCTCCCCCCCCCCCCCCCCCCCCCCCCCCTTCTCTCTCTTCAAGAGTCTCCTTGTCCTCAAGGAGGAGTTGAGGAAATGCTTCTTTGATCTTTGCAGCAGATTCCCATGAATTCTCAAAGTCAGGTAAGTCTTTCCACTTCACTAACACTTCTGATTCTCCTTGCTCATTGTGCCTCATAGCAATGGCTGTTCCAATCTGCTGGATCACCTCATAAGGCCCATAATATCTAGGACTCAGTTTTTGATTCACCCTCTTAGCCAAGCTCTGCATTTTATAGGGTTGTATTTTCACATACACCAGATCTCCCACAGCATACTTAATCTCTCTTCTGTGCATATCAGCTTTAGCTTTCATCTTACTCTGTGCCTGCACTAACTGAGCTTTTATCTCCCTCAACATGTCATTCCTGTCAGCTAATTTCCTATCCACCTCTTCAACAGATGTATGATGCACATCTCCTCTGATCAACACAGGGGGTTCCCTCCCATACAAAGCTTGAAAAGGAGTAGTGTTGATGGTGGAGTGATACTTGGTGTTATACCAATACTCAGCCCAAATTAGCCACTTGCACCATTGCTTTGGTTTTCTACCTGTCAAACATCTCAGGTAGGTCTCCAAGCATCTATTAACAACCTCAGTTTGCCCATCTGTTTGAGGATGGTACGCACTGATGTACTTCAATTGTGTGCCTGCTGCCTTAAATAACTCAAACCAGAAAGAGCTCAAGAATACTCTATCTCTGTCAGATACAATGGTGCTAGGAAAGCCATGTAATTTGACCACCTCCTTAATAAAGATCTCAGCCACATCTTTAGCATTATAAGGATGACTAAGTGGTAAGAAATGAGCATACTTAGTCAACCTATCCACCACTACCAGAATGGTGTCTTTCCCCATAGATTTAGGCAAGCCTCCAATGAAGTCCATTGAAACATCACTCCAAACTTGAGTAGGCACAGGCAGGGGTTGCAACAAGCCCCCAGGTTTCAAGGTTTGGTATTTATTCTGCTGGCACACTTCACAGGAATTCACATATTCCTTAATTCTCTTCTTCATTCCTTCCCAATGCACCAAGCCTTCAGTTCTTTTTACTGTCTTGAAAATCCCAGAATGACCACCAGATGGTGAGTCACGAGTCTCCTTCAGTATCCAAGGAATTCTGTGTGAATTCTTGGGTATCACAATGCTATCTTCATAGTACAATCTTCCCTTCTTCAACATATATCCTGGATGACTTGCAGGATTCACCATCAGATCTTGCACTATCCCCTTCAGTTTCTCATCACTCTGCACCTCTTCCTCCAAATCCTGCCACATCTCACAGTGCACTGTTGATATAGCAGAGAATTGCATAAGTCTTGACAACCCATCAGCTGCACTATTCTCTTTTCCTGGTTTGTATTTGATCTCAAAATCATAACCAAGTAACTTGGACAACCATTTCTGCTGGTCTTCACCAATAATTCTTTGCTCAGTTAAAAACTTCAGACTTTTCTGATCTGTGTGTATCTTAAAATGCCTTCCTAGCAAATAAGGTCTCCATTTCTGCACAGCTAGCACAATGGCCATTAGTTCTCTCTCATAGACAGATTTCCTCTGTGCTCTATCAGACAAGGTATGGCTCATATAAGCAACTGGCCTACCTTCCTGCATCAACACATCTCCCAACCCTTTTCCTGATAAATTAATTTCCACCAGAAACTCCTTTTCAAAATCAGGTATTACCAGTACAGGCACTATCGTCATTGCCTGCTTGAGCATCTCAAAGGCTGTCTGAGCCTCTTCAGTCCAACTAAAACTGTCTTTCTTCAACAATTGAGTTAATGGCCATGCAATCTTCCCATAGTTTCTTACAAACTTTCTGTAATACCCAATCAAGCCCAAGAAACCTCTCAAACCTTTTAACTCCCTAGGTGGAGGCCATTTGAGCATGTCTTCAATCTTTTTTGGGTCTGCAGACACTCCTTTGCCAGAGATTAAATGACCAAGATACTCAATCTGATCTTGACCAAAACTGCACTTTTTTCTGTTAGCATATAACTGATGCTGTCTCAACAAATCCAGGACACTGCAGAGGTGATTTGTGTAATTCAGGGGTCCTGCTATACACTAGTATATCATCAAAAAATACTAGAGCAAACTTCCTTAAATATGGCCTCAATACTTCATTCATCAATGCTTGAAAAGTAGATGGGGCATTTGTCAAGCCAAAGGGCATTACTAAGTATTCATAATGCCCTTCATGAGTCGTAAAAGCTGTCTTAGGAATGTCTTCTTCCTTCATACGAATCTGATGATATCCTGACTTGAGATCTAACTTTAGAAAAAATTACTGCTCCTCCCAATTCATCCAACAATTCATCAATGACAGGTATGGGAAATTTATTCGGCACAGTTACCTTGTTTAAAGCTCTGTAATCAGTGCAGAATCTCCACCCACCATCCTTCTTTTTCACCAATATCACTGGACTAGAGAAAGGGCTAGTGCTGGGTCTCACTATCCCTGCCTGCATCATCTCCTTCACTATCTTCTCTATCTCATTCTTTTGGTAGTGTGGATATCTGTAGGGTCTCACATGAGGAATAGCTGAGCCTGGTTGCAACTCAATTGCATGATCATGTGCTCTCTGTGGAGGTAACCCTGCTAGCATTTCAAACACATCTAGGTACAGCTGCAACACATCTTCAAATTGCTGTGTTACTGTCACTCTTCAACTCTGCCTGACAGTGCACCATCAATCCAATTCCTTCCTCAGTGATGGTCTTGGAGATGGCTTTCCACGATACTTCAGCATTACAAAGTGATGGTTCACCTTGTATGGATTGTTTTTCTCCATTAACTCTCCATTTCAGGCTTAAGTTCCTGAAATTGGCCTCCACATCTCCCAAACTGGCCAACCAATCCATTCCTAGCACCATATCAGTCCCTCCTAGTTCCATCAGAAAGAAATTCTGGTGAAACTCAATGCCCTGTACTCTGAACTTCAGGTTCCTGCAGATTCCCTGGTTCTGCACCTTCTCTCCTGTACCAATCTCCACAACATACATGGGAGTATCAAACACTTGCAGAGACAAAGCCTTCACCAGTCTTGGTGAAATAAAGTTACTGCTAGCACCAGAATCTAGCAATGTCAGAATGAGTCTTCCATCAATCTCACCCCAAACCTTGAAGGATTTGTTTGAAGTTAACCCTTCTTTGCTTTGCAAAGATAATTGCAAAGTTTTAAGCTCTTCAACCACTTCTTCAACTCCTATTCCTCCTCCTGGGTCTCCTTCTTCCTCCTCAGATTCACTACCTGCCTCACATAACATCAGTTTCATGTGTTTGAATTTACACACATGTCCCTTCATCCACTTATCGCCACATTTAAAACACAATCCCAACTTCAACTTCTCCTCCCATTCACTAGTAGGTAACCTCCTGGAGTTCCCACATCCACCCTGCTTACTTCCTTCCTTATCCTCCTCTAATGCCAACACCTTACTCTCCTCTTTCTTCACTCTAGAACTGTCCCAAGTACTACGAAACTTGGATCCATTTCCCTTCCAGTCAGACATCCCCTTATTCCTCCTGTACAGAGCTTGATTCTTCTCTTCGAACAATAGGGCACGATCCATTAAACTAGACAGATCATCATAGCTATACAGCTTGATTTCTGCCTTGATCTCGTCTTTCAAACCATTGAGGAAGATATCCTCCAGCATCACACGATCCTCCCTAGCCAATGGTGCTACGTGAAGCTCAAACTTCTCCCTGTACTCCATGACAGTCCCCTCCTGCTTCAAACTCAGCAACGGGCCCAGTGGATTATGCAACGACTCAGGAAAGAATCTCCTTATCACCGCAATCTTGAATTCACCCCACATGCGAGCAGGAGCTTGTTGTTCCACCATTGGAACCAGTTTAGGGCTCTTTCCTCCAAGGCGATCACAACTGCATCGAGTTTTTCCCCTTCGTGCACCTGATTCACCCGGAAATAACGTTCGACCCGAACCAACCATCCATGCGGGTCGTCACCTTTGAAAACGGGTATTTCCAAACGACGACGGGCTCCTCGATGGTTTAGATCAAATCCATCGTTGTGTCGTGGAGAACGCGGCGTGGCGTGATGTGTGATGATCGGAGTACCCTCGTCGGTACCGGAGGCACCGCTATATTCGCCGGAATCCCCAATGTCCTTCTTCTTCATTTTCTGCTCTGCGAGTAGCTCCTTCATTCCTGCGTACACTTCAGCTAACACTGCCTCCATTCCGTTCACCTTCTGTTCTACAGCTTCCAAACAATTTTCCATGATTTTGCACGTCACGACCATACACAGCACTCAGAATCGTGCTTTGATACCAATTTGATACGATCAATGTAGCATTAAGTAGATTATAGAGCACAATGTAACAGAACTCAAGTAATTCAGTGTATATTACTTGAAATGTAGTGGAAAATGATACAGAATCAGTGTAATCCTGTAATACAAAATGCAATAGCTTGAAGAAATGAAAATGGTGGCTATGGCTCTTCGAGAGGCCAATCTCTCCTAGGGAAGATGCTTCCACTACAATATTCTGAATGCCCTAACTAACTCCTCTCTGCACTATTTCATTCCCACCCTTTCTCTCTCATCACACCTTACAACACCTGCCACGTCAGCCTGCAGGTGCGCACTCCCATAATGCCATCATTAGTTAGTTATTGGAGCTACGCTCCTCTACATTCTGGCCCATAGTAATATCAGGTAATTAATTTTACACCCATCAGTCTTTATACCACGCACTCCTCACATGAAAGCAAAAAAAAAATGTGTGAACAGAAAATGGTTACAACTAACAGAGGAATGGAGCATTGTATGATATTGACATTAAGGGAAAATTATTGTTAAAAAAATGCAGCT
This sequence comes from Astragalus glycyphyllos, assembly GCA_963573325.1. Lineage (NCBI taxonomy): Eukaryota > Viridiplantae > Streptophyta > Magnoliopsida > Fabales > Fabaceae > Astragalus > Astragalus glycyphyllos. The sequence continues at coordinate 85,339,404 of OY754308.1, read as the reverse complement.
GTACTATAGAATATGAAATGCCAAACATGCAACAAAAATACTTTGATAACAGACAATGTAAACCAATTCCATTCAACAAATGATTACCTCCAATTGCTACATTCTCTTCTTGCTGAACATTAACCTTATCTTCTTGATCTGTGACCATTTCTCTACTGATTTGATTTTCATTATGCTGTTCTTGCTCTTTATGATTTTCTACCTTCTCTTTATCCTTTTCAGATTCTTTCTCTCTTTCATGTCTTTGTTTTTCTCTTACCCGTCCACGGTCACCTTCATGCTCTTTTTCAGTTTCTTTATTTTTATCCTTTAGTAGTTTTTTTCTTCTCTCATTTATCATTCTCTTAAGTTCATGCACGTCTTTGGTGATAAGATCCAAAGGTTGTAAGAATGAAAAATCTTCATCCAGGTCTGCATCACACTGACAGGATAACATTTATCAACACAAAACCTAGCGTATTAACATTTATCAACACAAAACCTAGCGTATGAAAGCCTAAAAAAATCAACTCAATAGATGAATGCTGTGCTGACAGTGAATATAAGAGTACAAAAAGTAAAGAATGCTAACATTACTCAAGTTAGCTTCCATCTCAAAGTACTGTAGCCCCCTCTGAACAAATGTGACAAGAGCACCTGGTGGTACAAAATTACCATTAATGGGACTTTTGTTAATACCAGCTTCATTCCCAAACACAAAAGCAGAATGTGTGAAACCTGCAGTGATAACATCAGTATCAAACTAATTCAGTTGCTTTGCAAGTTCATGTAAATATGGAAAGTAACATTAAAATGGAAGAGTTTTTTTCTCTGTAGCCAAAGAAATATATATTATTATGAAATCAGCTCCGAGAAGCCTTTCTCACTGTAATGGATGTTCATAGTGTATATAGTTCCTTTAACACTACTGCAACGATGGTCATAGTTAATCTCAAAATCATTCCATAAATTCAAGTTTACAAATGAAAAGTTGGTGCTAGCTTTAAGGAAAAAAACAAAAATTGTAAACAATCATCGACAAGGGAAGATTCTTTTAGTGGGATCTATTTAACATGTTTCAAGGTTACAAATAAAAAATAAGTTTAGGAATAAGACCAAATAAACTTTTACTCTTCAAATCCAGCCGAGAGTCATTTCATTTTTTGCCTGTGATTCCGTGACTCAAAGCTTAATATAGTTTTCCTTTGAATTAATATTTTTACTGGTCCCTTTTAATACAATTCCGACCTTACGTCAATAAAATAAAAGCCTTACTTCAAAAGCAATCTCCTAAATGCGAATATAAAATTATTAAGTATAGTTACTATTACTAATCTTTGATAGCGGTAGCGGCAGACTCCAAAAACATGATAGCGGAATGACCACTATTTTAAAAAATACTATACACATTAGATTAATAATAAAGAGTCTAAAACCCACAGTTGCCCTTAATTTCGAAGTTTTTGAATGTGCACACACACATGCATATATTTACAATGTATTTTCAATGTAAATAAATACATAGTATATACTGGGCCTTGTTCTTTACTGGGATGCAGAATAGCCCCAAACCCCTCTCTCACGCTATAAACAATAATGCCTAGTCTCCCTTTCTCCCATCGGCTGCCTCTTTTCTCACTCAACCATCTTCTCCTTTCAGAAAAATGTAGCCATTGCTACTTCAACCCTCAAAATCCAGAAAATGCAATTCCCCCTTTCCTTCTGCACTCACACCATCTCTCACCCACACGCAACCACCTCCCCTCTCTTGATCGCCTCTGTTTTGCCTTTCTCCACAGGATCCAAGCTCTAATCACCATCTCTAGAGAAGATCTTGCAGCAGCCTCTTTCACTTTTCTCTCACTCCACCATCTCGGCCCAAAAGCACACAACGAGTAACGATTTCCGCCACTATAGCGGCTGCAACAGCCGTGACGTTAAAAGTTAAAACACAATGTGCCCAGCTACCACCACAAATCATGTCACCGTGATAGCACTGTGATTGCGCTCTATTAATAACCTAGTTATTAAGCCCACAGAATGTATACTTTTTGTCTATCTTATACATCTCAGTATCTCAACATAAAGTTTAAAGCATTCAACAAACATTATCATAAATCATATCAGAGTGGCCACATTCATAAAAGCGACAATCTATCAAGCAATATAACTGCAAATATCCACAAATCTAAAATAAAGGGATTTCACTTCAGAGCAATTATTAAACCCTAAAAAACAATTCTCAGAGCTAGAAAAGTAACCTAAGATTTCACTTCAAAACTGCAATATTCAAGTCTCAACATCAAATATCCACTTTCTAGCAACAGATCTAACAATTTCATTCCTCCTCCAACCTTCAAGTATAAACGTAAAGCTCCGTTTCCGGAACTATAGTCAAACCTACAAATTTCTCTCCGTCGAGCAAGGTTCCGTTTGGGAACAGTAGCTAACCCTAATCTGCTTGCAACAACAACAATTAAAGCGCTCGCTAGAACTATCTCAAAACCCTCAGCGTTAAAAAACTCTAAACCCTCAGCGAGAAGAAGTAAAAGCAAAATAATCGAAGTTCGAAGTACAAAAGAAAGAAGAGAGATGAAAGTAACCTGACTCTTGAAGGTACCGAAAGACGATATAGTTGAGTTCAACGGAGGTTATGGAAGTCATCTTCATCCAGCAAGTGGCTTTGATGGTCTTCAAGAACGAAAGCTTAAGCTAAGGGAAGCACATGAGAGTGTGCGTGAGAGAGAGAGAAAGAGAGAGGTGCGTTGACGTGGCAGAGGAGACGGGGTAGGGAAGAGAGTGAAGTAGGAGGCAACTTGTGATTTGCGGCGGAGGTGGAGGAGGAGGAGCTTTGAAAGGGTCTTTAGTCTTTACCTAGTTGTTGTATTTGTTACCATGGTCCATGGAACACTGGAGTAAATAACGCGGCGATTTTCCTGATGGATAGGATAAAAGTTAGGGTAAAAAAATTTAGATACCCCCCACTTGGGCCACATCATATGACATACCCACATTTCCTCACCAAAAAAAATAAAATGACATACCCACATTTCACTTTAATCCCATTTTTACCCTTTATAAAATATTCAAAATTTAATTTAGAATTCCAATTTTTTCATTTTTTCTGGAACTATCTATGTAAGACATTCTAGAATGGTATGTCAAGATGCTTTAGCTCGCAGAGGTGTGGTGGTATCGGATCATGACAGATGTTGTGCTTGCTGTTTCGATATACTATTTATATATTTGTTTAAAAAACTATTTATATACTATTTATATATCTTTGACTTTTTTATTTAAAATTAATTATGCTAAAACTTATATATTTGTTTGATATACTATTTATTATGCAAGTTGCTTCCTATGCGATACAAAAAAGTATCGCAAATTATGTCGTAGGTGGTCGGATGTGGATGGCAATTCTAGGAAAAAATAGATGTGTTATGCAAGTTGTTTAATGTTTAATAATCTATAACTTTTATTTGCTCAATGCAGACGAGAGTGGGGTGAAAAGGCAAATGAAGAGAAGCTCATTAGGAAGATATTCATGCAAAGAGCAGGTCACCGCCTATCTAACATGATTAGGGAAGTGCGCATTAGAAATCAGAGGCCCTTTTGGATAGGTGAGGGTGTCTGGGTAGACCTCAAGAAACACTAGGGTACAATAGATTTCCATAAGCTGTTGGATCAAGCCAAGAAGAGCAGAGCATCAGAGAAGGGTGGCTTTCTTCACTGTTGTGGATCAGTCAATCAGGCTCAACATGCTGCCAAACTGGTAAAGTTTTTAGAAATCTATGTGTTATACATGAGCTAAGAAGTTCGGGTGGGCACTCCTTATACATGAGCTGCACATGCATGCACACCCATGTCAAGAAGGGAACTTGGAGCTTGTGATCACGTTGATGAGTGCTCAAGGAAGACTCGGGTAAATATCCAACATGATTTGTACTATACATTGTATTGTTTTGTTAAAATTTACACTAACTCACATGTTGTTTGGTTATAAAAAATAGGAGGAGTTTCATCAGATGATGACTCAGTCGACCTAAGGGAGCTGGGACCCTTTGTCACCATATGCACCTAACCCGAGGAGGCTGCAATAGCTATGCAAATTTGAAAGAAGACAGTAAGAGGGAAGTATATGGGTAGCTTGTATGGTGTAGGGCCTTTTTCCTCCCTTTATTCTGAGTGGGGTCGATCACGTTGACTCCAACGAAACTTCTTCTAGTCCAACTTCTCCTTCGCAGAACGCAACTAAGGTAATAGAGCCGAGGGAGCAGGTGGAGACTCAGGACGAGACGATTAGGACCCTGCAACAGGATATAGCGAGGATGCAGCGAGAGCAGACGAAGATGTTGAACCTGTATAGGAGGATGCATTAGAGACCTTCACAGTCAAGGCAGTCATCTGAGTCCTCCAATGATGTTGTTGAGTTAGGATCCAACTCTGATGATGAGGATGAGACATATTAGGATTTTTTGTTCTTTATTTGATCTTTATAACACTTTATATTACATTTTATTTGGTTGATTGAATATGAAATTTTGAATTTCATTTAATTTTTTTCTGAACTTTTACATAAAATGATTTATTTATTTTTCAATATCAACAAATATAAATATAAAAAAATATAAGCAGGTTGAAAAAATAAACAAATAAATTTACATCCACTAATTATATATTATCGACGAATTAGGCGATCGGTAACCTTGCCATCTGATGTGATTACCGACGGATATGCTCCTTGGCAATTAGAGAAAAAACAACATCTATGCTAATTACCGACAGATTAACATTGGTCGTCGGTTCGTGTTTTCGATCAGCCTCGCAGCGACGATCCCGATGATAACTGTTATTTATAAGAGTTATTTATACTCTTTAGGCTTCAATTAATGTGAGTTCTTTGGTAATTATGTTGTGTAAATATATGTTAAGAAATGTCAATGAGGGTTAGGAACTGACATGTGATAATTTGGCACTTTTAGTGCCCTCATGATAATTTTAATATCTTTGTTCAGCGCTACTGCAAGTGATGCTATAATTTTAATGTGCGTGCCTACGTCAGTAAGAGAGAGCCTATTGGACAGCCTAGTTGACGTAGCCACCAACCAAAGCACTTTATAGTGACACTTGTCTTGCAAATAGAAGACCACTTTTTGTTGGTGGCATGTCACATCTTACTTTTTGGAGACAAGTTGATATTTTTGAAAGGGGTCTTCTTATCCAACACACTTCATGCTTGCTCGTTCAAAAATAGAGAATTTTCGATACATTCTTCTCTCCATTTTCGTTCAAGTTTTCTTCACAAAATTCAAAATAAAAATCCTGCACCTCAATGTTGCGAAGCGATGTTACAACATCACTGGACTGATTCATGCAAAGGAGTCTGAGTAGTATATCTTTGATAACTCTATTTTATATAGAGTTATTTGTGCTTTTTCACTTAGATAAATGCCCAATATCAAGTCTATTATATGTTAAATATGTTAGTATGAATAAAATAACAACATTTATGGTTTACAGATAAGAGAAGTCCATAACTTAGCATTTTATTGTATATTGGTATGTTTGATGTGTTTGTTCAGTGCAGCCGCAGTTTAGTGCAATTGCACTAGTTGATGCAACTGCACCAGGCAGTGCAATTGCACTTGGTGCAACTGCACCACTCTGTACCGAAGCAGCTCACAACCCCACATTGGAAGCACCTCAATTCTTACCATTGCCATAATGCTTAGTTGGATTGCTGCTTGCTCAGAAGTCACATGGGAACACATGGCCACTTGCAAAGGAGGCGCCTACAATCAAAAAGGCTTCACAAAAATCTATCTTACAAGACATGTGGCAACCATTTGTTGGACCACAAATTAAGGATGAGTGTTGAAAGCCAAGCTGATCTTCAACTTTTAAAAAGTAACCATGGTTTGGTTAACTTAACTCAGCAAGGAAACCTCAACATGAAGGAAATCTCCAAGGCTATAAATAGGACTCAAATTCCTCACTTGAAAATATTCCAAATTGTAAAGAATCATATCATATATCATATAATCTTTTTATGTTATTTTTAGTTTAGTTTTTCTTAGTTTCAAAGTTTTATTTTCTTATAGTTTCATAGTGTTAGTTTGAGAGGAAGGTAAGAGGAAGTTTACAACTTCTATCTCCACTTCTTCAAGGAGCTAATAGGTGCAAGAAATTAGTTGAAAGCAAATATATGCAAGAGTTTTCCAATTGTTACTACTTTGAATCCTCTTGTAGTTTTTCCTATTGCAATATGTTTCCATTCAAATATATTTGCTTTATCATGTCCAACATGAGCTAAACTCTTTTGAGTTGGGATGTTCTAGCTTTCCAATGATCTTTTGAGGAAAGTTATTGTGTTTTCAAGTGGTGTGCACTTTAGTTCTTGTGTTTAAATTCTTAATCTTGTTTAAGGTTGATCACTTAGAACAAGTAGAGTTATATTCACTTAATTGGCTTATAACTAGAAATCAAGAACTAAGTAAGGATAAGTGTTTAATAAAGCTTTTTGTTAAAACTTGTTTTAATGAAGTTAGCTTGTTAATTTCCTTGTTAATTCTTAACTTAAGGTTAACATAGTCCTTACATTAAAGTGTAGAGAACTTAAGATACAAGAGTGTACTTATTTAAGCAACTTGGATCATCTGTAAGGGGGCGAGAGAGGCACTGACAACCCTACTCTTTACCGCAAAAAAACAGGATCATATTGAGCTTATAACGAAACTCTGACGAAAGTAGCTGACCAGCACACACTGATGCAACTGCACTAAGTGCAATTGCACCACAAGAAAACACAATACACTCAAAAGTGACTTAGCTTGTGAAAACATTCCAACTCTCATTCTCAACTGATTTCCTACACAAATTACTTGCTTTCTGTTTATTTATTTTCATTTCAACTTCAACCAAAACCCAAAATTTTGAATAGTGTAGTCACACTAGTTTGCCTTTCTTTACAACAACACATAAGAGTTAATCCAATCTCTGTGGGTTCGATCTTTTATACTATAACTTGTGATTGTGTATACTTGCGCATAATGTTATCTATTTACACATACACCAAGTTTTTGGCGCCGTTGCCGGGGATTGTCATTAATTTTTGTTGTTTTAAAGATAGTAGATTAGTGTTTATTTTTCTGTTTTGTTATTCTGGTATTTTGTTTTTCTGTGCAGAAACAGGTGCTGTTACACCTAGTGCATCTACACTAGCTTATGCCCAGAGACAAACCACCAGAATTTGAGTTTAATCCAGAGATAGAAAGACAGTTTAGAAGGTTGCGTAGACTCCAGAAACAAAGACTTCACAGTTGCAGCAATACCATGTCTCAACAAAGTGAAGGAGAAGGCTCAAGACCAGCCTCAGTCAGAGGTGGTCCTGGATCACAAAGAGATGCTGAAGCAGATCACAGAAATCAATTCATTCACATGGGACCAATAGGTATGATTAATGATAGAGATAGACCTATGAGAGATTATGCTATGTTTGATCATCAAAACATGCAAACAAGCATAGCAAGACCTCACATAGAAGCTGTCCATTTTGAATTTAAACCTATGATGTTTCAGATGTTACAAACAATTGGTCAATATGGTGGACATCCTCATGAGGATCCCCATGAGCATTTAAAACAGTTTCTAGAAATATGTAGTAACTTTATCATTCCTGGTGTTAGTGAAGATGCATTTAGACTTAAGCTATTTCCATATTCTTTGAAAGATAAGGCTAAATCATGGTTAAACTCATTGGAGCCTAATTCTATTCATACATGGAATGAAATGGCTGAAAAGTTTTTGTCAAAATATTTTCCACCTATCAAAAATGCCAGAATGAGAAATGATATTACATCTTTTCGACAAAAAGAATCTGAATCATTGTTTGAAGCATGGGAAAGATGGAAAGAACTTTTAAGAAAATGTCCACACCATGGTCTTCCAGTTATTATTCAAATGGAAACATTTTATAATGGTTTGGAACCACAAACCAGAATAATGCTTGATGCATCATCTGGTGGTGTATTGTTAAATCTGTCTTATAATGAAGCATGTGAATTGATTGATAGAATTGCTACTAATAGTTCTAGTTGGCCTACTGAGAGGGTGAGTGCCCAAAAGAAATCATCAGGGGTACATGAAATTAGTGAAATATCAGCCCTATCTGCTCAAGTAGCCTCACTAGCAAACATGTTCAAAAACTTCACCACAACCAGTGCAACTGCACCAGGTGCAATTGCACCAGTTGAGAACACTGCAGCAGCTGTAGAACAAGCCCCTCCAGGAACTGTAAGTTGTGTTTATTGTGGAGGAGGTCACCTTTATGAAGAATGTCCTAGCAACCCTGTCTCTGTAAATTATGTAAGTTATGATAAGAATAACAACCCTTACTCCAATACCTATAATGCTGGTTGGAAGAACCATCCAAACGTCAGATGGAACAATACTAGTGCACCTGCACCAAGTGCAACTGCACCAACCATTCCACCAAGATTTCAATCTCAAAACTACCAAAGGCCACCACAACAACAACCTGCTACTGATAACTCCTTAGAAGGTTTGCTCAAATCTTTCATTAGTGAAACTAGAACAGCTAGGCAAGCCCAAGATGCATCAATCAAAAATTTGGAGAATCAGGTAGGTCAGTTAGCAACTGCTCTGTATCAGAGACCAACAGGTACATTACCCTCTAATACAGAAGCAAGTCCATCTCAGAGGCCAGGTAAGGAACAAGTGAAAGCTATATCTCTCAGAAATGGGAAAGATCTAGCAGAACCTTATGAGAATGAAGGTACAGGTAAGGGAGAAAAATATAAAAATGAAAAAAATTCTCAAAATGCAGAAGCACCTGATGCATCTGCATCACATGAAGTTCCAACTCCAAGGTTAGTTCCTGAATACCCTCCTCCTCCTTTTCCTCAAAGATTAAAAAAGGCACATGAGGAGAAGCAATTCAGTAAGTTTTTAAATGTTTTAAAGCAATTGCATATTAATGTTCCCTTGATTGAAGCATTGCAACTAATGCCTAATTATGCTAAATTCATGAAAGATGTTCTTTCAAAAAGAAGAAGATTAGGTGAATTTGAAACAGTTGCTTTGTCCAAAGAATGTAGTTTGATTTTGCAAAACAAAATTCCAAGAAAATTAAAAGATCCAGGTAGCTTTACAATTCCATTTTCAATAGGTAATTATTATACAGGTCGTGCATTGTGTGATTTAGGAGCAAGCATCAACCTGATGCCTAAATCAGTCTTTGCACAGTTAGGAATTGGACATGCTAAACCTACATCTTTAACATTGTCACTTGCAGACAGGTCAATAGCTTACCCAGAAGGAATCATTGAAGACATCTTGGTAAAGGTTGACAAATTTGTATTTCCTGTAGATTTTGTTATTCTAGACTTTGTTGCAGATGAAGAAGTACCAGTTATTCTTGGAAGGCCATTTTTAGCAACTGGGAAAACATTGATTGATGTGCAAAAAGGAGAACTAACCATGAGAGTAAATGATCAAGAGGTGAAATTCAATGTAATGAATGCTCTGAATTATCCTGCAGAGGAAAGTGAAGAATGTTCAGCAATTATCTCTCTTGATCATTTGGTGCAAAAGCAGTTCAACAAACAGTATGATCATCTTACCAGTGCACTTGCACCTGATGTAACTGCACTTCCTGAAGAAGAAATGCTGGAAAAAGACATACTGCCAAAGGAAGAACCAACACCTAAGGTATGGGCTAGAACTTATGAATCTCTTAATTTAGAAGACCCTAACCTTAAACAAAATTTACCCTCAATTGAACAATCTCCCAAATTAGAATTGAAGGAACTGCCTAAACATTTAAAATATGCTTTCTTAGGGGAAGATAATACACTTCCAGTGATCATTGCATCTGATCTATCTTTAGAACAGGAAAATGATCTTATTAGTACCCTGAAAAAGCATAAAAAAGCTATAGGTTGGCAGATGGCAGACATAAAAGGAATTAGCCCTTCAATATGCATGCATAGGATCATTTTAGAAGATAATTCTAAAAATTACATAGAAGGACAAAGAAGGCTAAATCCTATAATGAAAGAGGTTGTTAAGAAAGAAATTATTAAGTGGCTAGATGCTGGAATCATATACCCCATATCAGATAGTGCATGGGTAAGCCCTGTACAATGTGTTCCTAAGAAAGGGGGTGTGACAGTAATAGCCAATGAAAAGAATGAGTTGATTCCAACTAGGACTGTCACAGGTTGGAGGATCTGTATGGATTACAGAAAACTCAATAAGGCCACAAAAAAGGATCACTTTCCTTTGCCTTTCATTGATCAAATGTTAGATAGGTTAGCAGGAAAAGAGTTTTATTGTTTCTTAGATGGTTATTCAGGTTACAATCAAATTGCAATAGAACCTAAGGATCAACAAAAAACTACTTTTACATGTCCCTATGGTACCTTTGCATTTAGAAGGATGCCTTTTGGACTTTGTAATGCACCTGCTACTTTTCAAAGATGTATGATGTCTATATTTTCTAACTTCATTGAGCAATCAATGGAAGTTTTCATGGATGACTTTTCAGTTTTTGGAGAAACATTTCCATTGTGTTTGTCAAATTTAGAAAAAATTCTCCAAAGATGTGAAGACACCAATCTGGTGCTCAATTGGGAAAAATGTCATTTCATGGTACAAGAAGGCATTGTGCTTGGGCATAAGGTATCAAAGAAAGGGTTGGAAGTAGACAAGGCTAAAATTGAAGTCATTGAGAAGCTGCCACCTCCATCAACTGTTAAAGGAATTAGAAGCTTCTTGGGCCATGCTGGCTTCTATAGAAGATTCATTAAAGATTTTTCAAAAACTTCAAAACCATTGTGTACTCTTTTACAATTAGATACACAATTTAACTTTGATGAACCTTGTATGGAAGCATTTCAAAAGCTTAAAAAGGCACTGGTAACTGCACCAGTAATTGTAACACCAGATTGGAGCAAGCCCTTTGAATTGATGTGTGATGCTAGTGACTTTGCAGTAGGAGCTGTCCTAGGGCAAAGGTATGACAAAATCTTTCACTCAATCTATTATGCTAGTAAAACACTCATAGAAGCACAAATGAATTACACTGTAACAGAAAAGGAATTATTAGCAGTGGTATTTGCATTTGATAAATTTATATCTTACTTGGTTGGCACCAAAGTTATTGTTTATACTGACCATTCTGCCATCAAGTATTTGCTTTCAAAGAAAGATGCAAAACCAAGGTTAATAAGATGGGTTCTCCTCCTTCAAGAATTTAATCTTGAAATTAGAGATAAAAAGGGAGTGGAGAACCAAGTAGCAGATCATTTATCTAGACTTGAAGGTGAAAGTACAGGTACACAAGAGATCAAGGAGAATTTTCCAGATGAGAAGTTGTTGGCAATTACTAAAGCCTTTGCACTAGATGCAACTGCACCAAGTGCAAATGCACCATGGTATGCTGACATAGTCAACTTCCTTGTGAGCAAAGTTGTACCAGTGGACATGAATTATCAGCAAAGAAGGAGATTTTTTTATATAGTGAAGCAATACTATTGGGACGATCCCTATCTATATAAGAGGTGTCCAGATCAAATCATGAGGAAGTGCATCCCTGAAACTGAACAGAAGACAGTACTTCTGCACTGCCATGCTGCACCGTATGGAGGTCACTTTGGAATCAACAGAACAGCAGCTAAGGTATTGCAATCAGGTTATTTCTGGCCTACTTTATTTAGAGATACTTATTTTTTGGTCAAAACCTGTGACAAATGTCAAAGAAGTGGGAATATTTCTGAAAGACATGAAATGCCTAGAACCAATATTTTAGAAATTGAACTTTTTGATGTTTGGGGCATGGATTTCATGGGTCCTTTTCCACCTTCTTTTGGCAATGAATATATCTTAGTAGCTGTTGATTATGTGTCTAAATGGGTAGAAGCAATAGCATTGCCTAATAATGATGCCAAATCAGTTAGCAAATTTTTGCAAAAGAACATTTTTACAAGATTTGGCACCCCAAGAGCAATCATTAATGATGGAGGCTCATATTTTTGCAATAAACTTATTGAAAATCTTCTTGCAAAATATGGGATCAAACACAAGATAGCTACAGCCTATCATCCACAAACTAGTGGACAAGCTGAATTGTCCAATAGGGAGATTAGAAGAATGCTTGAAAAAATGGTTGGACCAACAAGAAAAGATTGGCCCTTACACTTAGATGAAGCATTATGGGCATACAGAACTGCATTTAAAACTCCATTAGGTATGTCCCCCTATAGGATAGTTTATGGCAAAGCATGCCATCTACCTATTGAGTTAGAAAACAAGTCATATTGGGCTATTAAAAAGCTGAATTTTGATCTCACTAGGGCAGGAAAACAAAGGTTTTTAGAGCTTAATGAATTAGAGGAATTTAGGCATTTCTCTTATGAGAATGCAGAAATGTACAAAGCTAAAACCAAAGCATGGCATGATAAGAAGATCCAAAGGAGAGAACTTAGAGAAGGAGGATTGGTTCTGTTATACAATTCTAGGTTAAAATTGTTCCCTGGAAAATTGAAATCAAGATGGACAGGACCATTCAAATTAGTTAAAATCTATCCTCATGGTGCAGTTAATCTTTATGATGCAGCCTCAAATACCACTTTCAAGGTAAATGGGCAAAGAGTGAAAATGTATTATGGTGAACATGTGGTGCAAGGTGAAAGCACCACTCATTTTGAAAATTCCTGAAACAAGGAAAAGTCAGGCTGAAAGACTCTTAAAAAACAAGCGCTTGATGGGAGGCAACCCATAATTTTTTGATAAATATTTAATATTTTGTGCAAATTGATGTTTTTCAAGTGTTATGTAGAAAAACAGGAATTGGTGCAACTGCACCAGGTGCAACTGCACTTATTACTCATCAGGAGCAATTGCACCGAACCACTTTCCAGTGCTACTGCACCAACAATTTCAAAAAGAGAGGATGATTTTGGTAAAGTGCCAGCGCAACACAACGTAATTCAGTTTAAATGGTGTGGATTCACCTAATCAGACACGTGTAGCCTTGCATGTTAGCCCACATAGCCTAACGGCTAGAAACATCCATCAAATCAACCTCCACTCATACCTTTACCTCATTTAAACCATCCCACTAAGCCAAAAAATAACCGTTCACCACTTCTTTCAATACTCAAACAGTAACCACTTCTCACAATCTCTTCTCTCTCAGAAAATTCCCAAATTCATACACTGTTCATCTTCAACTTCTCAACAAATTCAAACCCCAATCTCTCACAATGGCACGCAAACAGGTAGCAACAAAGTCCTCTGGCAAGAACGCAGGTGCAGAACCATCAAAGAAATCTTCTGGTGCAACTGCATCAGTCACTGTTACACTTGATGTGGCAAACCCACACTTCTGGGAGATGAAATTCTGGCCAGAACGAGGATACAATCTGATGAGGGCACACCCAAACTTCTTAGCAACTGTTGATGCTCAACATTGGGATTTGTTCGTCCAACACAGGGCTTATTACTTGGAACAACTGGTGAGAGAGTTTTATGCTGGAATTCTGAATAGCAAGGGAGGTAAATCTCAAAACTTCTCTATTGTTAGGGGTAGAAAAATCTATTTTGATGAAAAGAGACTGAATGATCATTATAATCTGTTATATAATGGCCCTAATTTTGATGAAAAAATGGAAACCTATGGGAAGAAACAAATGGAGATTATTAAATCAAGGGTAGCAGTACCTAATGCACCATGGGAAAAGTTCACTCATACTGAGTTTAAGGTGAAAACCAAATATCTTATCCCAGAATTAGGAAACTGGCACATTTTCATAAACTGCTCCATTCTGCCCACTTCACACACTTACACAGTCTCTAAGGATAGATTGATCATTCTTGATTCAATCTTGACTGATGAGAATGTGAACATTGGAAAAATTATCAACAAGGAAATCTTAGATTGCTCAGACAAAACAGAAGGATTCCTTTATTTTCCATGTTTGATTACTGAACTGTGTATGAAGCAAGGGGTTCATATCACTGTTGAAGAACATCAGTACAGAAAATTTCCACCTGGAGCCTTATCTACAGAGTTGAAAGAAAGAAAAATAGCAAGAGAACAACCAAACTTGGTGCAAGAGCACCTAGTGCAAAAGCACCAAGCTGTTTGGAAGTTCCAACAAGAACAGCATGAATGGCTACAACAAAGGCTTTTGGAAATTTCTCAATTACCCACAGTGTTAGACACCCCAGAGTTTCCATCATGGGTATTTGAAGAAGAAGAAGATAAAGAAAAAGAGGAGAGTGAAAAAGAAGAAAAGAAGAAGAAAGTATTGAAAAGAAAGAGGGAGACCAAAGGAAAAGAAAAGGGAAAGAAAAAGAAATTGAAGGAAATTCTGGATGAAGACTTGGAGGATACTGATGAAGACCCAGAAACTGTCAAAATGGTGAAAGAAATGGAGAGAAATGACGATGAGGAAAGTAATGAAACTGTATCTGATGATGAAGGGGAGTTAAATTTGACCATGGAGGAACTATTAAAAAAGAAGAAGGCTGCTAAAAATCCAGTGGAACCACTTCTCACTCCAATAAACCCATCCAAGCAACAAACCCAAATCACCCCTGAACAAGAAAAATCCCCATCCATTTCACCAATTCAATCACCACAACACAAATCACCAACTCCAAAAAGACCAACACCACCAACACAACCAGAAACCACTCAAGCTGACACTATTGTTCCAACTAACTCCAATATTTTGAAAGCAAATGTGCACGTTACTAATGAAGAACCAGGGGAGAAAACTGGAACAGGAGGTCCTGAAGTATCAGCAGCTGGTGCAACTGCATCTGATGCTACTGCATCAAGTACTGTTGCACCCCAACATATTCCAACAGCATCTCTCTTCACATCAGATCAAGTGCAAAACACAATTGCAGTAGTGCTCAAAGAGCTAGCAGATAAAAGAAGAGAAGATTCTGCAACACTGCTTAAGGGAATTGCTGAGGCAGCTGGGATTGCTCAAGAAACCCCAACAACAGGTGAGGCTGAAAAGGAGGTGGATAAATCTGGTGAAAAAGGAAAGGCTAAAGAAACATCTGAAGTGCACGCAAGGGAAGTGGAGGAAGGTCAAAAACAACAAGCCAAGGAGAAAGAAAGAGGTCAAAAATCAATCACTGAAGAGACTGCTGCAAAGGAGAAGCAACCACAAGAAGTTGCTGATCAGAGCAGTGCAGTTGCACTTAGTGCAACTGCACCAACAGAAACAATTGGTGCTGATGCACCACCTGAAGCAGAGAAGACAACAACAAAACCAACTGAGCCTGGAGCAACTGCATCCAAGGCAGCAGCAGCAAAGAGGCCAAAGAAATTACAAGTCAAAAGAGCAGCAACAAGGGCTAGCAACAGACTCAGATCTGGAGCAAAACCCGAGTAATTTTAAATGTTGTTTTTAAATATTTTCAGTACTATATGAACTTATATAACTGTGTTATCTGTTTTAAACCCACATGTATTAACCCCCCTCCCCCATTTTGAACAAATTTCTTTTGAAAACTCAACTTAAGAGCAGTGAGGACACTGCTCACTTTTAAGTTGGGGGGAGAACATCAAAACTTTTCATGCATGTGTTAGTATTTATCTTATGTGTGTTTGTTTCAATTGTTGTGTCTATTATGTGTGTTTTGTTAATAAGTGTCATGTTTTAATTTGTTTTAGATTTACTTAACAAAGTATTTAATTAACTAAATATTTTGAAGATTTGATGAATCTTGAAGCATGATCGGCTTAGTATCTTCTTTTTCAAAAACTTAAAGAAAAATGCAATTTACCAATTGATTTTTAAATGATGAACAAAAGAAAAAAAGAAAAAAAGAAGCCTTATTTTCCCAAAAATGACCATAGTTATTATCACTTTGACACATCAAAGTTGAGTTTTTGAAAAGAACCTTGGTATGTGATAAGCTATCTGATGCAAGAGGAATTTTTAGAAAACTAAGGTCAAAAATAAATTTTTATTAAAAATATAGAAGAGCTTAAAGAATTAAGTTTGGGGGAATTTTTATGAAAACAAAGGCTTGAGTATGAAAAACTTAGAGTAGTCAATGCATATAGGTTACCAAAAGAGCTCAAAATGAAAGAAAGCTTTATTGCCTGAGTCATAAACTGTACCTGTTCCAATAAATGCATTTGGTCAGAAAAAAAGAAAAATTCAAAGAAAAAGAAAAAGAAGAAAAGAAGACAGAACTGACCAAAGGAAAAAAGTATGCATAAGGAGGACAGTGAGGAGGGCAATATTAGCTAGAAGTCTTGAAAAGAAAAATCAAGTGCAGTTGCACTAAGTGCAATTGCACCGTCAAAAAATACCTAGTGCAATTGCACCTCAGAAAAACAATGCACTTGCACTCACTGCATTTGCATCAAGAAAAAGAACCACCAGAAATACAAAAAGTGCATTGACTCAACATTTTGAAATACTCTATCCAAGCCCTTTGTTGTGCTTAAGGCCCCCACTCTTGAGGACTCTGTTAGTCTACTCTATATTTTGAAACATCTTTGTTTTGACCGAACGTGATCTAAATTTTTCAAAGGCTAGGGGAAACTTGTTACTTGGGTTTGGAACTGATTGAATCTCAGTGGGACACACACTCACACAAATGAGTTTTAATAGCTTTGGATGTTTTGGAATTCAAAGGCACAAAGACAAAAGTTTCTGAAAAATGAAGTTCATGAGTTGCATTTATTGAAAAATCATTTTTACGAAAAAGATGTGAGCTGATCTGTTCTTCTTGATTCTGGAAATCTTATTTGTATTTTCTTTTAGTCATTGCTTGAGGACAAGCAACGATTTAAGTTTGGGGGTGTGATAACTCTATTTTATATAGAGTTATTTGTGCTTTTTCACTTAGATAAATGCCCAATATCAAGTCTATTATATGTTAAATATGTTAGTATGAATAAAATAACAACATTTATGGTTTACAGATAAGAGAAGTCCATAACTTAGCATTTTATTGTATATTGGTATGTTTGATGTGTTTGTTCAGTGCAGCCGCAGTTTAGTGCAATTGCACTAGTTGATGCAACTGCACCAGGCAGTGCAATTGCACTTGGTGCAACTGCACCACTCTGTACCGAAGCAGCTCACAACCCCACATTGGAAGCACCTCAATTCTTACCATTGCCATAATGCTTAGTTGGATTGCTGCTTGCTCAGAAGTCACATGGGAACACATGGCCACTTGCAAAGGAGGCGCCTACAATCAAAAAGGCTTCACAAAAATCTATCTTACAAGACATGTGGCAACCATTTGTTGGACCACAAATTAAGGATGAGTGTTGAAAGCCAAGCTGATCTTCAACTTTTAAAAAGTAACCATGGTTTGGTTAACTTAACTCAGCAAGGAAACCTCAACATGAAGGAAATCTCCAAGGCTATAAATAGGACTCAAATTCCTCACTTGAAAATATTCCAAATTGTAGAGAATCATATCATATATCATATAATCTTTTTATGTTATTTTTAGTTTAGTTTTTCTTAGTTTCAAAGTTTTATTTTCTTATAGTTTCATAGTGTTAGTTTGAGAGGAAGGTAAGAGGAAGTTTACAACTTCTATCTCCACTTCTTCAAGGAGCTAATAGGTGCAAGAAATTAGTTGAAAGCAAATATATGCAAGAGTTTTCCAATTGTTACTACTTTGAATCCTCTTGTAGTTTTTCCTATTGCAATATGTTTCCATTCAAATATATTTGCTTTATCATGTCCAACATGAGCTAAACTCTTTTGAGTTGGGATGTTCTAGCTTTCCAATGATCTTTTGAGGAAAGTTATTGTGTTTTCAAGTGGTGTGCACTTTAGTTCTTGTGTTTAAATTCTTAATCTTGTTTAAGGTTGATCACTTAGAACAAGTAGAGTTATATTCACTTAATTGGCTTATAACTAGAAATCAAGAACTAAGTAAGGATAAGTGTTTAATAAAGCTTTTTGTTAAAACTTGTTTTAATGAAGTTAGCTTGTTAATTTCCTTGTTAATTCTTAACTTAAGGTTAACATAGTCCTTACATTAAAGTGTAGAGAACTTAAGATACAAGAGTGTACTTATTTAAGCAACTTGGATCATCTGTAAGGGGGCGAGAGAGGCACTGACAACCCTACTCTTTACCGCAAAAAAACAGGATCATATTGAGCTTATAACGAAACTCTGACGAAAGTAGCTGACCAGCACACACTGATGCAACTGCACTAAGTGCAATTGCACCACAAGAAAACACAATACACTCAAAAGTGACTTAGCTTGTGAAAACATTCCAACTCTCATTCTCAACTGATTTCCTACACAAATTACTTGCTTTCTGTTTATTTATTTTCATTTCAACTTCAACCAAAACCCAAAATTTTGAATAGTGTAGTCACACTAGTTTGCCTTTCTTTACAACAACACATAAGAGTTAATCCAATCTCTGTGGGTTCGATCTTTTATACTATAACTTGTGATTGTGTATACTTGCGCATAATGTTATCTATTTACACATACACCAATCTTCTATGTTATCTTCTTTTCTTTGTATTTTCAGTAATATAAATATGGGTTTATTCCTTGTTTGATTTTCTTGTTGATGCTCATCATGAGCTAAGCATTTTGTAGTTGGGATGCTTAAAGTTTTGTAATGACTTTTTAGTAGTTCTAATGAAATGTTTTGATGTTTGCATTGTAATCATTGCGTGAAACTTCTTCCAAATTTTTTTTGGGACAGACCAACTAGGATATAAGTATATTTATAAATTCAGACATGATTTATATTTGGAACTCAAGGGTTAATGTAGGTGAGTGGTTGTTAAAGAAAACTTTAATAATCCAAGCTTAAACCTAGATACAGGAAAGCATAGTCCATAGGGTGAATATTGTGGGTACTCAATATACAAGGGTGAACTTATTTAGAGCTTAGACATAAGCCCTTGTAATGAAACATTGACGTTAGTGACTGAAAGGCACACATCAATTGCTACAACATCCAATGTTATAGCATCATACATTGCATTGTTCTGTTTTAAAGGATTTACTTAGTGAAAGACGTTTCAACTATATTTTACTTTGAATCTCCACACCATCTTTATTTTCTTACCTTTATTATGTTATTTACTTACATATTCACCCACTTGAAGTTGTTATTTTATTTCTCTCACTAATTTACTAATATATTAAACTTTAAAATTAACATCAATCCCTGTGGGTACGATCATTACTTTTTCACTATATTACTTGTTGCGATTGCGTAAACTTGCACATCACCTTTTTGTACAACACTTGACCCATCCATCGGAAAACAAGCAATATCGATCATTTTTTTGTCCATTATCGACGAATCTGGTCGTCGGTAATGACCAGTTTTCTGGTAGTGGAATAATAGTAGCAAAGAGATGCGAAGGTTGCTACGAGAAGGGAAAGAGGGCGATAGATAGGGAAGATGTTTGGTGCGTATGGCACACCATTAAATTATGTGGGACTTCTCAATCCAACAATTATTTTCACGTTTCGAGACTTACCCTACTTTTTTTAAACAAAAGAAAGGGATATGGAACCTCGTTAAAATCTTCTGATGAAAAACTCTCATTAGGGAAAAAGCACAAGAAGGAAAAAGAGTACTCCCCGTAAATTTTATTTATAAAAAAGAGAAAATAAACATAAAACATGGGGCGACCAGACCAATACCCATGAGTATAAACAACATTATAACTGAAAGGAGATAACAACAATTCTATAGAGGTGTGCAAAAGCATCACTATAATGACTCTTGTCCCAAACAATTTGGTACCAAAACTATTAACAATCATTTGCAGCACACCAAAGACAAGAAGCAAAAGAAAAGCCCAATCCATCAAAAGGAAAAACAACAAGCCCAAGAAAGAAATTAGCAAAACCTAGAGTTAGAAAAACCTAACCTATTCCTGAAAAAATCATTAGCCAAGAAGCTTCAAATAAGATCCCACCAAACAAAACTATTTAAAATGTACCATTCACTACTTAATATAGCGATGTTCCAGACTGGGCCGAGGGCCCAATCCCTACTTTGGGTCGAGAGACGACCCATTACCAATAAAACCACTCCACCACAGGCTCGCCTCCGCCCTCGAGCAATGGCGATATGTGCCTGATCTCCGTCAACGACATGCATTGTCTCGTCAGATCCAAACAGATAGGACATAGCGAGGAGGTTATGAGCAACCACTAACAAGTGCATCCCCAAAGCCTATAAATAGGAGTCAACCCTGGATGACAGCTACACATTCACTCATTCTCCTCGTCTTACTTTGACTCCTTAGCTTATTTAAGCATCAGAGTGTCTTTACAGGTACCATCCCGAGTGGAGTTCCAACTTCAGCTCTGGACCACAACTACAGCAGAAGCTTTCTACCGACTATTCAAACCGACCTATCGAGAAGAATAAGGTACAGATCAAGTGGTATACGATATATGTCTCCCTGTCCATATGGATTATATATAATTTATTGTGCCAAAAATATATGAATAGTAGACTCAAAAACAAAACTTGAGTAATATTTAAAGCATGTTGGTGAGCAAGTGAGATTTTGGCATAAAAACTGCTTTTTTTCCATCATTATACATACAAACATTAGTATGTGTACTTAAATAATTTTTCTTGATCATTAGACTACATGTATGTTTCTCAACTAAAGTAGATAATATCCTTATTCAAAGTGATTCATGCAAATAAGAAACCATACTTATTTAACTCTTAATGGATGGCGCACTTTACACATGGCTTTCAAAGAAATCTTTTTCGCCACAGTAATTCCTTTTCCTTCTGCCATATCAATTTTTTCCTCCTGGGTTCGTTTCCACTCAAAACACTGAATCAACAATCCTAAAGTTAAGCCCACTGTGCGTTGAGCCAAGTTTGCTCCAGGACAAGACCTTCTCCCCAACCCAAAAGAAAGCAACTTATTTGCTTCACCTTCTTTGTCAAACCTCTCAGGCTTAAAGCACGTAGAGTCACTCCATAACTCAGGATCTCTATGAATGGCCCAAGCATTGACCAACAAAATTGTGTTTTGTGGAACATTATATTCTCCTAAGGTAAAATCATCAGAAGATAAATGAGGCACCAGTAAAGGAGCAGCGGGGTGCAACCGAAGTGTCTCGTAGACAATGTTTTGAAGGTAAGGGAGTTTTGAAATGTCAGGCTCATCTACTAAGTGATCTTGTCCTATTTCAGTGTCTAGTTCATTTTTTGCCTTCTTCAATATGTCGGGATGATTCAATAAATTGCACATCGCCCATTCTAAGGTTACTGAAGATGTGTCTGTTCCCGCAAGGAGCATAACCTGAAAAGTCCAACAAAAAATTATCAATGCAATAATCATCCAATCGATTTTGTACGTTTGAACAATGATAGTACCATTTAAAGAATACAATAATGTTATTTAGCCAAACTTTTCCAGCCAAAAATAGCCAAAAATCATATTACAACACCAATTAACCAAGTTTTTTAAGCAAATAATCAATTTATTTTTTCACAGTTTTTAGTCAATAGCCTAAAAAATTGTGAAAGCAATGCTAAAGATCACATTATCTTTTTTTGAAGGTAAGGATCATGTTATCAAAAGCACAATCCATTGAGCAATTATAAAATTAGATTTAATTAGGTCTTTTAAAGTGAAAATATACTTTACAAAATCTACAAATTACTTATAAATACTATTAAATGTAATGAAGTGTAGATAATTTAAAAAACTTATAATTTTGTATATGCATATTTTTGTTTTTTCTAAAAAAATTGTCATAGTATTATTAGTCATTCATTTTTAACAAAGTACTCTAACTATATTCCATTCTCTAAAATGTGTAATTTACTCTCCCTTGTTAAGCAACTTTGAATTATATATGTAAGTTGAAATAAGCAAAATCAGTGGACAATACTAAAAACGTTTTTTTTTTTAATATTTCTACGCATAATCTTTGTATGAGTCTCATCATTAATTAATTCATATGTTGTACTGTTTCTATTTTCATGATGCATGTAGGATTCCTACTTACTTTTGATACTCCCAAAAGAAAGAGTATAGAATTGAAGTAACTCATATATGCATGCTAATATATGAAAAGTTGAAAACCAATATTATGCAGTAACAAAAACAATATAGGTGAATATGAGTAAAAGTCATCGATAAAAAGTTTACAAGTACCTATCAGTGGATTTTTCCCCACCACTACTATACTGTGTCTGGTAGTCTAGGACCACACACTCAAATGCCACACATGACACACCGATCCATCGACCAATGATGACGTACATTAATTATTACTCCATTCCATCTCATAGGGTTTTATTTACTATTTTTCTTTTTTTTAAATTATCTGTGATTTTAGAATCTAAATACAACATTTATTATTACTTTTCAACAATACCCTTACTTTATAATATCAATAACCGTGTCTTTGCACCAACCAAGAAAAGTGTAAGGGTGTTTTAGTCCTACCACACTTTTTTACCATAAAATTTAGCATATCCAATCATTTTCTTAATATACGCACATAACCTTAAATAACCTTAAACGATACTAAATGTATCCTAATCTTAAACATATATGGACGGGGTTTAAATTTGAAGATCAGAATATATATAATAGATAATAAAAAGCAATATTAATATTAAAAGAAATACATACCACAATAATCCCCTTGATGATTTGATCAGTATAGTATTCAGGCTGAGATAGTTGCTGAGCTAATAGATGATCAATCATAGTATTACCATTTTCCTTCCCATTACGATGTTCATCAATAAGTCCTTGTAAAAACGCATCAGTTCTTTTACTAATTCTCTTTAACCTCTTCTCCAAGCCATCAAAATCAAACCACCTAAGTAAAGCCAAAAAATCACCAGGGTTATTTGCTCCTCCCAAAGTCACCACTTCTTTAATAATCTCTCTAAACAATCTTGCTTGTTCCACATCACTCACATCACAATCTTCACCATAATATCTCTTCCCAGAAACCATTCTCATTATAGTATTAAACGTCATTTCCGAAAACATAGGCTTAAGTTCCACTTTGGTAAACTCATTAGAAGAAGTATTTTGTGCTAGTTTTTGTATTAACCTCGTAATCTCATCCCTTCGAATTTCTAAGAAAGAGTTGAGACGATGTGATGAGAGAACCTCCAGTGCTAAGATACGACGGAGATTACGCCAGTGGTCACCGTAAGGTGATTGTGCTACGGTGGTGTTGTTGTAACCAATGTATTTGCCGGTTAGAAAATGAGGACGGTTTGCTAATACGATGTCGTTTTTGGTAAAACATTCTTGTACTGCGGTGTATGAAGTTACAACTACTACAAGATGAGATCCGAACCGTAGAGAAAATATTTCACCGTATTTTTTTGATAAGTCGTGGAAAGTGCGGTGGAGTGGTTGTTTGAGTTGATGAAGGTTTCCAATTATAGGTAGACAAGGTGGGCCAGGTGGAAGGTTTTTGAATGTTCTTGAATTGAAGAGCTTCAAAGTAGTGATAATACTGATGATGACAAAGAAAAAGAGAGAGATGAGAGGGAAATCGAAGGGAGTCATTGTTTTCTTTCTTTTTGTTGATTCTCTAACCTCTAATTTGCACTTGTATTGCTTGATGGCAAGTGATTTATATTGTGTAGTGAGTTTGGTTACGTATGAGCTTACGTATTTTTTATACTATTTGAAGAGATGAGAATGGATATAGGGAGATTTGTGTAGGGTAGATAGAGCACAATTGTGCACTTATTTCCACCTTAGAAAAGTATATGCAATCTCCAAGACCAAGTAGTTGAAGACACTTTAATGGGTGGTGAAAAGTTAGCTCACGATGTATAAGACAAATTTTATTAAAGAGAGTGAGTAGGGATTGTTAACTCATGTGTAGGACCATCACAACGGATAGGCATGCGTATGCACATGCATGTGCCTCCTCCATATGGATCTATACAAACAGTTTGAATGGCAAGTGGCAATTGGGTAATGTGGGCGACCCCACCAAACAATTTGGAGATCTTATTTAAATCTTAAAAATCGAGTCTCATACACTAAGATTCTGTTTGACAAAAAATAGCGAATAACAGATAAGTTAGTGGATAGCGAATAACTTATAGCAGATAAGCTAACTGATAGCGGATAGCGGATAGCTGGTAGCGGATAAGCTAGTTAATGACGAATAAAGTGTTTGGTAGAATTAGCAGTTGAACTAACTGATAAATAAAAATGACATAAAAGGACATGTTTGATTAACGGTTTGATTTACTTAATCAATATAAAATATTTTAGTATATATCTAAAAATTATTTTACTATAAATTCATAATAATTTTTTATTTTGACTAGGATAATTTTTGTATAATCATAAATTAGCGTTTTTTTACATTTTTTTTTATTTCAATCAAACAGCAGCCTTATAATTATTTACCAAAAAAAAATGGTAGTAGTCTTATAATTCCATTGCTACGTATAATAAAAAAATCAACTTTTCCATTCCTACGTATAATAAAAGAAACAAATTAGCAGCCTTATAGGTTCGATATAGTCGCAGCAGTCACGATGGCATTTGAACTAATATTATAAAAACAATAAGGGTAAACGTGACTAAAAAGATAAGATGGTATAAGCTATAAGCTCAAACGCTATTTGAAGTAGCATTTCAAAAAACGCTATAAGCTACGCTAGAAACGCTATCCGCTACTGCTTACCAAACACCTCTAATTTTTTCCATCCGCTATAAACTAGTCAAATCCATTAGTCAAATCCGCTATAAGCTAGCAGATTGCACTTACCAAACAGAGCCAAATCTGTTTCTCATGAATCATAAACTAATTTTTTTGCCCTGAATCACATCTATAAAATTTTATGAAAAGCTAAAGTACCTCTAAAACACACTGCTTAGCGGCACACTTAACGTATTTTATTACGTTTTAATTTTTTCACCAAATCGGTTATTGAGAAAGGAACTTTGCGTATTTGAACACTTCAAACTTTTTTCTGTACTTTAAAGTATTTCAAAACACACTGCTTAGCATCACATTTTACATATTTTGTCACAAAATTAAATGCTATTATCACCAAACCGGTTATTGATCGAGGAAAGAACTTTGAGTATTTGAACATTTAAATTTTTTTATTAACTCTTAAGGTACTCAAAAACACATTGCTCAGCATCACACTTTACATTTTTTTTAAACAAAAGAAAGGGATATGGAGCCTCGTTAAAACCTTCTGATGCAAAACCCTCATTAGGGAAAAAGCACCAAGAAGGAAAGAGTACCCCCCTAAATTTTATTGATAAAAAAGAGAAAATGTACAGAAAACATGGGGGACTAGACCAAAACACATGAGCATAAACATCATTATACAACTGGAGAAAAATAAAAGCAAACCTACAAAGGTGTGCAAACACATCACTATAACGACTCTCATCCCAACCAGGTTGGCACCAGAGTCGCTAACAATCATCTGCAGCACACCAAAAATAGGAGGCAAAAGGAGAACCCACCCATTGAGGGACAAAAGTAATTAACAAAACCTGAAGTTAGGCAAACCTAACTTATTCCTGAAAAAGTCCTCCGCAATGAAGCTCAAGATGAGATTCCACCAAGTAAAACCACTTGAATTAGTTCCATGACTTGCAAGCTTAATTATCAGCACAAACATTACCTTCTCTATAAATGTGGGTGCAAACGAAATTCATCTGTCTAGTCAAGTTTCACACTTTATATATTTTATCATTAAATTAAATTTTGTTTTTCACCAAACCAGTTGTTGAGGAAAGAACTTTGCGTATTTGAACATTTAATTTTTTTATTAACTCTTAAGGTACTCTAAAACACATTGTTCAGCATCACACTTTACATATTTTATCACAAAATTAAATTTTGTTTTTCACCAAACCGGTCATTGTGGAACAAACTTCGCATATTTGACACCAGAAAATGCAGCAATACTCGTTTTTCCACTATTTAATTATAAACATATTAATCACTTATAACTAAACAAAAGTGTATTATTCAAGTATAATCTTAATTTGTTGATGTGCCAAACTTGGTTTTTTCTAGCTTAAAATTTGTCCGTCATATGCATGCATGTGGAATCTTCCAACAATCCATCTCCAATCACATCAAACTCTAGAAAAAAAGTGAAGACATTTACCCCTTCTTTCTGGTTAATTATCCTGGTGGAGAAGATAAACAAAATTTAAAATTACCATTTTCCCACCTTCAAAATTATAATATATGCTCATTAAATTTATATCCCATTAATCTTTATATTTTACCGTGAAATTAAAAGATTAAGAACTTATGATAAACCACAAGGAATCTGGATCCATTATCCACACAAAGATTTGGAGGATCTAAAACAAAGTAAAATAAAAACATATATATATGGTGAATTCTTCCATACACATTCTATAATGAAGGGGTATCATACCTTCTTTACTTGTCTTAATTTAATTGGGTCATGTGTCAGTTGTATTCCATATTATTTTTAAGATGTAATTTTTAAAATATACTCAAATCTTTAGAGGAATTATGGTAGACCCTAATTCTTCATACAAATCATACCAAAACCCTATTTGTTTCAAAATCCAAGTTTTGTGACCTATTAAAATAGAACGATTTCAACGTCTATCTTCTTCTTCTTCTTCTTCTTCTTCTTCTTCTTCTTCTTCTTCTTCTTCTTCTTTTCTCACTGGTTCTGTCTTCCTCTTTTTTGTTTCTCTCTTTTGAGAGTTGTGTTGTGGCTGAAAACAATCTTTCATCATCTCTTTGAATAGGGTTCTCCGCCGCGCCGTCGCCTGTCACGCCGTCGTCACCGCCCTTTCATCATCGGTAGTTTTCGTGGTAACCATTTTCGTATCCTTCCCTTTGCTTCTCTGACTTGCTTTCCTGTTTTTTTATTTGTACAATGTATTTGATAATTGATTCTTGTGAGTCTTTATTCTTCTTGAGGGTTCTTGTTTTGCTTGTTACTTTAATTTCTGTAACAACATCGGTAATTTGATATATGTGAATCCCTAGCTTTTCTTGACGAAAGGGCGCTGACGGCAGCGCGGCGGCGCGGCGGCGTGACGGACGGTGGCGGAGAACCCTATTCAAAGAGATGATGAAAGATTGTTTTTTTGCAAGACTGTTTTTAGCCACAACACCACTCTCAAAAGAGAGAAACAGAAAAGAAGAAGAGAGAAGCAGTGAGAAAAGAGGGAGAGAAAGAAGAAGATGATGTACGTTGAAACCGTTCTGTTTTAATTGATCACAAATTTGATTTTGAAACAAATAGGGTTTTGGTGTGATTTATCTGAAGAATTAGGGTCTAACATAATTAGTCTAAAAATTTGGGTATATTTTAAAAATTACATTTTAAAAGTGATATGGAACACAGGTGACAGATGACCCAATTAAATTAGGACAAATAAGGAAGGTATGATATCCCTCCATTATAGAACGGGTATGGGAGCAATCACATATATATATATATATATATATATATATATATATATATATATAACCTTAATTTTTAAAAGACAAAATTAGTGATTAATTTTCTCTGTGAAATATATAAAATAATATGAAAACATCTCAACCTTCTAATTTCTATGATATTATCGACATAAAATAAAAATTCAAAGTCAAAGGAAACATAAATATTTACTTTTATAAGTTTGAGTTTTAGTCAGCATACTTTTCTTGAATATATAAAGCTGTGTGTGGACAATATATCTATATATATATATATATATATATATACACATGTATTGATTGATACCTTCATGTTCAGATTTTTTGTAACAGCACTAATCCCCACCACAGTTTTCACTTTTCAGTTCACCAAACGAAACATGGAGGACAACTTTCTTATCTCCATCGTTTTCCTTTTCCTTTTTCTTATTATAACAACGAAGTTATTATTCTCCAGAAGAAGATTAAAAAATCTTCCACCAAGCCCACCTTCTGTTCCAATAATAGGCAACATCCATCAACTGAAAAAAGCGAATCAACCAGTTCACCGCACCTTATACAATCTCTCCCAAAAATACGGCCCAATCTTCACCCTCCGATTTGGTTCTCAACTCGTGGTTGTCGTTTCATCACCATCCATTGCTGAAGAATGTTTCACCAAAAACGACATCGTTTTCGCGAATCGTTTTCACACTATCAAGACCAAGTATCTTGGTTACAACGGCACCATGCTCATAGTCACCTCATATGGCGACCACTGGCGAAACTTACGTCGTATAAGTTCACTCGAGATCCTCTCCACTCATCGCCTCAACTCCTTTACCGGAATCCGAAAGGACGAAACCATGAGGTTGCTTCGAAAGCTAGCAAGAAATTCTCACAATAACTTCACAAAAGTGGAACTTGGGTCTTTGTTTTCTGAGCTAACGTTTAATACTATCATGACTATGGTTTGTGGGAAGCGCTTTTACGGAGAAGAAGCTGCTGATGAAGAAGCCAAGAAATTTAGAGAAGTCATGGATGAGATGGCAGAATTTGGATTGGGATCAAATCTAGGTGATTTTATTCCTATATATAGGTGGTTCGATTTTAGTGGTGATCATAAAAAGTTAAAGAAGGTTGGAAAGAAGCTGGACGCGTTTTTCCAAGGACTCGTTGATAAGCAGCGTAATACGAAGGAAAATTCGAATACCTTGATTCACCACTTACTTTCCTTTCAGGAATCACAACCTGAGTATTATAGTGACCAAATTATCAAAGGACTTATGATGGTGAGTTACTATATATAATTACGAGTTGTTTTTTAAAGGTAATATTAGTTGTTAATTGTTAGAGGTGTCGAGAGAATGTTAGTTTTTAGGGTTTGAATTCTGGACCTTCTTCTTAAACTTCTTTGGTATCCATTAATTCGCCAAGTGAGCTACCTACTTAGAATTTATGAGTTGTTTGTTTGTTTGTTTTGCAGGCGTTGATATTTGCGGGAACAGAAACATCTGCTATAACGTTAGAGTGGGCAATGTCTAATTTATTAAACCATCCAGAGGTGTTGGAGAAAGCGAAGATTGAATTGGAAACTCAAGTTGGAGAAGAGCGTTTGGTTGAGGAAGAGCAAGTTATGAAATTACCGTACCTTAAAAACATTATCTCCGAGACTCTAAGGTTGCATGCAGCGGCTCCAATGTTGGTGCCACATTACTCATCTGATGATTGTACTGTGGGTGGCTATGATGTGCCACGTGGCACTCTGTTGATGGTAAATGCGTGGGCTATTCATAGGGATCCAGAGTTGTGGACTGACCCGACGAGCTTTAAGCCAGAGAGGTTTGAGAATGGGGAGGCGGATGTACGTGGGCTTATTCCTTTTGGGATGGGGAGGAGGGCTTGTCCTGGGTCAGGGTTGGCCCAACGAACTTTGGGCTTGACTTTGGGCTCGTTGATTCAATGCTTTGAGTGGAAAAGGATTGGCTTGGAAGAAATTGACATGACTGAAGGACATGGGACTCTAGTGCCCAAGGCCATTCCATTGGTGGCACAATGCAAAGCGCGCCCAATCATTAATAAGATTTTCTAATTCTCTGAAGCTTAGATTATAGACAAATGATCACATTGATTGGTCAAATTTGAATAAGGTTTTTTTGATAAAAAAATCATCAATAAGATTTTATGATTGCTTTATTATTTTTAGGCTTAAATATTTTATCCCCTTGCAAATATCCCAATTTTCTATTTACCCCCTGTAAAATAAAAAGTTTTAAAATCAACCTTCCAAATAATAAGTGTTTCTAGTTACCCCTGCAGGGGGGAAACCGTAAACTTTTTATATTTTGCAGGGGGTAAGTAACCGTACATGGTTTTACCCATTATGCACTACATAATCTAACAATAGGGGGGTGACCGAAAATTGTTTATATTTGTAAGGGGGTAACCGCAAACTTTTTTTTTACATTGAGGTAAATGAAAAATGTGTATATTTGCAAGGGGTAACATATATTTAAACCTTGTTTTTATTTATCAGCAGTATGGAGTAGAAGCTATAAAAGTCATCCAAGAAATCTGTTAGGTGATGTTTTTTTAATGTATTGTTGTTAGTGTAACTTTGTAAGTGTATTTTATTACTACTACTATTGTTAATATAAGACACCTGTATGATTCTTCCATACATTAATTGTCTGAGTTAGATTAACATGCCAATAGTGAAGAGAAGTGGATTTGGAGAGCTGATCACAGAAAATATTTCTCAGTTAAATCTTGTTATTTATGGTTGATTGACATATTCGCAAGTGAATTGCAAATGATGGATGCGGAAAAAGTGATGGCGTGTTCAAAAGTATGGCGCTGTAATGTTGTTCCAACAAAAACAGCCGTGTTAGCGTGGAGATTGATCATTAATCGTTTACCGACCAGAGACGTGCCGAGTAGAAGAGGGATGGTGCATGGAGATCACGAATCCAGCTGTGTGCTCTGCTTTAGGTGCGACGAAAATGCTGAGCATTTGTTCTGCTGCTGCAACAAAACGCAGCAGGTATGGGAATCGGTTTTTTCATGGCTTCAAGTGCCAGCATTCAGCTCTCAGGAACCAATACAACATTTTAATAATTTTGGACAGATCTTGAAAGGAAGGAACCTTAAAGGGTTAAAAACACTTGATATGGACAACTACTGTATGGGCCTCATGGCATGCTAGAAACAAAGTAATTTTTGAAGGAGCTATTTTCAATGTAATATCTACAGTAAAGCGTGTAAAATTTGTTTCTTAGGGTGGTTCATATCTAGGAAGGGTAGGAAATCTAAGTTGAGTTTTGTTGATTGGTTGAATTTCCTATTGGGTTGTATGATGTCGGTGTAATTCGGGTACTCTTTTTCCTCTCAGGGTCTTTTTTCCATTGGGTTTCGGCCCGGAGAGGTTAACGAGGCCCCCTTCCTTTATACATGGGTTGGAGTACACATTGTGCTCCCTGTAATTTCAATTTTGCTTATAAAAAAAATTAACATGCAAGCAAAGTTTGCTTACATTATTTTTTAGGCCATTTTAATTAGGGCTTTTGAATTTCGAGAGACACATTGGGCAATTCTAAAAGTTGCAACCACCACCACACACACACACACCCAACCAACATGATGTGACACAAGTGGTATACTTGGGTCCCTTAAACATTTGGTTCTGAGTTAGTTGACTGGTGCGTATGGAAAAAGATTTTTTCGAAGAGGTCAACCCCTAAATGAATCTTTGATATCTCGAATAATTAGTTTCCATATTGGTTTACCAAAAATAAATAAATTACAACCCCATAGATCCATTATAAAACTAATCTCCATTTAGAAACTTAATTTGCGTGAAAACTATAAAGTGTTCGCTTTAGGCCTACGTAAGTGTTGGGCCAGTTAGAAACATAACTTGCGTGAGTACTATAAAGTGTATAGCAGCCTGACACGTCCGTTGCATAGTTGTGTTATGATGCATGCATTTTTGTGTGATTTGCAAACACACTGCAATTGCAGTCTGAAGCAGACGCAGACACTACTGCAACAACAATATTGCGACAATATTATTCAAAACCATGATAGCAGGTATGACTTGGGTTTTATGTGGTGGTTGTGAGGAGTCGACATTGCATTTGTTTTGTAGATGCACATTTTCCTCTGTGGTATAGTATGTTACTAGGGGATAATCCCGTGCGATGCACGGGCTTATACAAATATTTGTTTTTTTTACACAACAAATATTTATTAAAAAAACATGTTAAAGATATAATTTAAATATGTATAATTAGAAAGAAAGGAAGAACAGTTTTTATACAATTTATTTAGATATTAATTTTTAAACATACATAGAGAAAATGAAAATGAATTTAATATAATGTAGTTTAGTATTATATGATGTTTATAAATATTATAAGGACTATAAACATTGTTATGATATTAGTAGAAGGACAAAAAATTAAGGAACTCAGATTATTCACTATTTTCATATTACTGTTTTCGAATTACGATAGATTATTATTCACTTCTCACTTGCAAATCCAAATTAGGCAACACTTATGTTTTCTAATTTAGAGTAACTTGGATAGAATCTTGGTATTCTTATTTAATTAATTGTTTATTTATATTTATTCAGAATTTTCTAAATAACCATCACCTAAAAAATATGATATTTTACTTCTAAAAAAATAATTAAAGAAAATGTTTAAATGAAAATAGTGCTCAATATATTTTGTTTACATATAAACCCAAAGCATGGTTTTAAGAGAATATACTTTTTAAATATATTTCATGCTAGAGAAATATCTCATTGAAAATAATAACCAATATTATTTATTTATAAATGTAAAATATTGTTTAACGTGTGGAAGGTGAACACCAAATGTTATGTCTCTTGTGTGTTTTAGCACATGCTTTAACAAAATGATATTGAAGACATTTTTATTATTTGTGTAGTCAGTTTAAAGACAAACAAAGACATTATCTATTAAGAGGCCAAAAAGATATTCTTTTAGTTATAAACATAAATTGATGAACATTTTCTTTTCGTGAAGAAATTGATGAACATTGAAGGAACATAAGAAAATCATTTAGACCTAGGGCATCATACAATATCAACAAAAGCTAAAATTAAACAATTTTCTAAATAACAATATTAAAATTTACATGTGATTTCTCAATGCTATAACTTTACAAAAAATGGTTGTCTCAGTTGCATCAATCACTAATTGATCCAAATTTATCTTCTTGCCTCTTTGTCTACTTCAAAGCTGTAAAGAATATGAAACTATTTACCCTTTTTGTGTATTCTATCACTTCTCACAAAACTTTCTCCATTCTCCTACTTTTTGTTTTTCATTATGAATTTTGTTGTCAAAACCTCTCCCCTCATCATCCAAAATTGTCTCCTATAAATAGTCATTTCTTGCTATAATTTACTAAAACTCTTCCTATTCCACTCATATTCTAATAACTCTTGAGTTTATTGTCAATTAACGAAAAAATGTATATGAATGTGAAACCCTTCCCTTCAATGCATAATTGTAACATAAAAAATGAATTTTAAAGGTCAACTATTTAGATTTTTACAAATTATAATAATAATATAACTTCTTTGTAAATAAAAGTAAAATTTCTTTATATTATATTATGTTATTAGTAAATATATTATTGTTGATTGTTATTATAATTTCAGTCTTTTCATTAGAAAATATCATCGATAACAATACAAAAACCTTTGAATTCAAAAAATCATAATAATCTAATTTCTTTTCATTCGAATCAGTTTAGAGTTATTATATATATATATATATATATGAGTTTATGTTAAATTACATAATAATAAAAAAATGGAGCCATAAATTTAAAAAAAGCATTTAGTTAAAATAATTTCAATTATAATATATAGGGCTTCACTATAATTTCTATAATTACTTTTATAGGTATAAGTATGATTATTATTCAATGAGATGAAAAGTTTACTTGTAACCTACAATTACATATCAGTTTTATTTTTTCAGTTTTTATGTACTTGTAAATATTTTTGTACCCAACAACCACCAACCATCTTATGAGGAAAACAAAGAGTCATTTTAACTTATCTTGATTTTTATTATTATTACTAAAATAGTTTAACAATTAAAATAACTAATCTAATTCATTATAGTTAGTAATATATAATGTTAAATATTTTATATTTAATTATTAATATAATATAAATTTAATATTACATATATATATATATATATATATATATAGGCTTTGGAACTAAAGTTGTTTAAATTTTCATATTTAATTTTGTCTCTTACAGAAATAACATCTTCGTATTTTTGTTAATGAATAAAAAAATCAGGAAAATTGGAATTTAAGGTTACATATTTATAGAAGATGAAGCCTCCTTTACATTTCGTTATATTCAAATATTTTAAATAAAAATGCATATGTTGTGTTAAAATCATCTAAACTATTATAATTAGTAGATATTTCGATTAAACTATGATAGCTTTGTTAAAAAAATATATAGTCTAAAATGTTATATTGAGATTTATCTATGGGTAAATGTTTTGAAAATAAAAAACAATAAAAGGAAAAACTTCACCTCATGAATTGTAGAGGAAAAAAAAGAAACAATAAATAAAAATAATTGAGGATTAATGATAATAACAATAGTAATAATAATAATAACAATAATAATAACAACAATAATAGAATTAATGAGAAGCATTATGGAGCTTCCATCAAAAATTAATTTTCCACTAAATCATCATTTAATAATTTGGTGTGTAATTATATGTTTTAATAAAGTCTTTTATTTAAATTATAAATATATATTATTTTGAATAAAAATGATGTGGAGCATTGTGGAGGCTCTAAAAAAGCTTCATTTAGTAATTTATATAGATATAGATAGATTGTTAGTTGGTTGGGTTATGATTTTGTTTTGCCAATCAAAATTCGTTCATTCTTCATATTGGGAAAAACCCAAGTCCCACATTGACTAGAGATATGGTCTCAAAAGAGTTTATAAGTGTGAGGCATCCCTCACCTTACAAGCCGGTTTTGTGGGGTTGAGTTAGGCCCAAACCACATTCTAAGATGGTATCAGAGCCTATCCTAGATCCTTCGGGCCACCTACCATTATAATTCACGCACCAATCCCAATAGAAAAGGTGTGGCATTGATTTGGCATATGGTTCTCTAGTACCTAAGAAACTTTTGTTTATTTTCTAGTGGGGCTCCGGATTTTGGATGATGCGTAGATTGTATTAGACTTCTATATTGGCATTGGTTCTTAGCTAGAAGTCAATCCTCTCCTTGTTTTATGAGCGAGGGTTAATCCAATTGACGGTATTTATCTGAGATAGTCATTTGTTTTATCATTGTAGGTTTGATTTGTTCTATTATGTTGTTCAACTTGTGTATTGGGGTTGATTTCCCCGTGCTCTCATTTTTTTGAGTCTTGATTTTTGGATACCCTTTAATTTTCCGCACTCTTTAAACACATCTCTTAATTAGAACTAGTTTTGGTAAGAATTGTCGAAAATGTCAGTGTTTTAAGAATCAGACAGTTCAACCGATCGGACTGAGAATTGTTATATACACAAAATGTTTTAAATTATGTACTAATTATAAGATGACACGTTATTAAAAAGAAGTAACTCAATTATTAGCCATCTGATGTGTCATTCCTACGTGATTGGTAGATAGTGTAATAATTTTATGTGTATACTAATTAAATGCTAAGGGAGTGGATAGTGTAAAAAGTATTAGTGAGGATGGATGGAAACAATGTAGAAGAAAAAGGCACTCAAAGGGAGATTACATCACGAATAAATGATCAAATTCAATTGTTTTTTTTTCAAAATGAAACACTTCCCTTATCACGGTACATTATCATACACCACATTTGTAAATTCCCACCAAACTGTCTTCTAAAAACACAAAAACAGGCATACAGACTAAGGAAAAGATGATACTAAAATAGTGTACTTTCTCCAATTAGATCTAGTTGCTCTCGCTTCTATTCGGCTTCGAGGACACAAATTCCTGTTAACATAAAAATTTACAAAGGATTAAAAAGCTATCTCACCATACAATTACATATTACAAACTCAATATTTAATATATCACCAATATTTTCCCCCTCTGTATTTACATACCAGATGTTCATCAAGGTTAGGAACCCAGTCGTTCATGGCCGGATTACTTTTATAATCTCTAAGCTTGGTCTCACCACCATCACCATGGCTTTCTGTTGCAGGTAACTGAATCTCATATCCACCGTCATCTCCTTCTCTAACCGCCTTTATAAACCCACTCCCTGTCTGTTAAAAAAACCAGAAAAAACTTAATTTAAAAACAGAGATGAAAAATTAATTTAAAAATACAGAAACAAAAGTGGCACCGAACCGTGTGATGCTGTTTATCGATGGAATCCAACTCCTTGTAATACTGAGTCTCAACAAACTCTTCCTGCGCATCCACCAACTTCTCCGAGGAAATTACAGCCTAGAAATTAACGGTTATGAGAAACACTAATAACAAAAATTCTTCAATTTTTTATTTTATTTTTTGTAATTAAAGAAAAGGAAGTAGTTGAGAAAGAGAAAGAGATGATACGGACATGAGATCGAGATCGAAGGGCTTGAAACTTATCAAGTTCTGGAATGTTTAGGATAGAGATGGTGGAGTCAACGGGGTTGAGGGATTCAGGTTCGCTTCTGTTGGGTTTGATAGGTCGCTTGGGTGCTAAGTCATCGAATTGAGATCTGATTTGATTAGTGATTCTCACTTGCTCATCGTCGTCCAAAATCTCGTCGCTCCGGCTTGGTTTCGTCGCCGTCAACTTCCCCACCATGGTTTCGTTCTCTCTCTAGAATGGGCCAAACTGTATTGGGAGGATTAGTAGTGGTATTTATAGAGGGGGCAGAAAGACAATGCATTTGGAGAAAGTGACATACAATGACAGATTAGCGGAACAGTTAAATGAAACAAAACAATGGGCCTTGAAACCGTGGTTTGTGCATGTGGTTAGGGGTTGTTTTGGGGGATCCACTACTGGACAATTCGATCACAATCCTGTTTTGGGTTATCATTCAACATTTTTAAGTGGATCAAATTTGGATGAAATTGTAATCAAATGCTACTGAACGAGTAATCATTTCACGTCATCATTTAACCCATTGAACCGTTTAATTGATTCAGTTATTAAAACATCAACTTTAGGCTACCAAAAATACAACAATAAAATTAGGGGTAGTTATGATCACCTTCCTTGAGGTATGATTAAATACCAATAAACATCCCTTAAATTTTATTCAAAAACACAAATACCTCCCCAATGCATCTTCTATGTTTACTTAATAGAGAAGAAATGTGTGTAATCTAGGCCTCTAGAGGAAGGTCAATGTCTTTTGCAAAATAAAATGAATGTATGTGTTATTTTACCAAAACTGAAGAGACATCGGTATAAGTTCCTCATAAACTTGAAGGTTAAGGGAACGCCCCAATCCGAATAGATGAACGGACGGGGTGAACGCGTCAAAATACATAAATCTAATGAAAGGTGAAGAATACTTCCCAAAATTTTTTTTGATCAAAAGAGTACTTCTCAAATTTGAGATTATGTCGGAATACATGAATTAATATATTTTTATATAAAATCGTCATCTTGTTTGTTATATATATATATATATATATATATATATATATATATATATATATAATTTAAATATTAATATGTTATATTTTTAATGAAATTTTGTTCTTATAAAAGTGATTTAGATATTGTTCGGTATCGTATCTCTGACCTTGGGGGTGGTTCTAGATAGTTGGTAGATCAACCGTGTCCATTAATGCTTGCATTGAATGCTCTATTTATAGAGTTGGGTGATGCTTGACCTAATCGATCTTGACCGTCAAATTTGGTGCTTAGATCATAGCCATTGATTAATGGATTTGATTTTACCTTTGCGCCTTATTGGAAATGGGCCTTATTGCACTCATGGGATGAGGCCCAATCCGTAACAGATATCACTATTTTTTTTACAAAAAAAATCGTCTTATCTGATTTAATTAATTAGTGAATTTGTAAAATTTCACTGTTGTGTAGACATCAATATATTTTGCTGTGAAATATTAATACATCGATAAAAATTGGTCTAAACAGTAATTGAATTCGAATCCCAATCCAAAATATAGTTTGCTAGTGTAAATTAATTACGGATAAAGTCGATAAAAACTGCACGCCAATAATACGGTTAAAAAAAATAGAATGAAGCCATTTTTTTATGCAAACTAGATGATCATATGTCACCTTAAATTTATTGATAAAAAGGAACAGAACAATAAACAAAAACTACAATGTTAGGTGGCAACTTGGCATCAGCATAACCACGCCACTTTTATTAGAATTCTAAATCAAATAAAGAACCAATGAATTCAAAAGCTCAAGCTCTTAGGTGCATTGCGAGCTTTCACAATGTCCTTAAGAAATTGATCAATACTCTTATCAGAAGAACCACCAGCCTCTAATGCTTTCCTTGAAACCTCTTTCATTTCCAAAGCCTTCTTCTTCATTTCCTCAGCATTTGGCCCTTCCATCACTTCCTTAATGCACCTCTCTATCTCTTCAGCACTAGGAACACCATCTTCTTCACATTTCATTATCACACCATTTTGATACTTATCAACAATAACCTTAGCAATAGTTGGTTGATCCAACCAAACAGGATAACCAACAACAGGAACACCAGCAGAAACTGTCTCTACCATTGAATTCCAACCACAATGACTTAAAAAACAAGCCACTGAAGGGTGCACTAAAACCTTCTCTTGTTCACACCATGTTACCACTAAACCTCTCCCTTTTGTTTCTTCTATAAACCCTTTTGGTAATTCAGCTACTTCAGAACCTTCCACTGGTGGTTTAATAACCCAAAGAAAATCTTTCTTGCTATTCTTCAATGCTTTAGCTATGTTATCAACTTGTTTTTGTGATAAGATACATATACTACCAAATGCAATATAGATAACTGAGGAAAGTGGCTTATTATCAAGCCATTCAAGACAAGAATCTTCAGCATTGTGCATATTCATACTATTACTAACATTAACATCATTGTTTTTTTCATTTCCTAACATAAATTCTGAAACTAATGGTCCAATAGTGTAAACTGGAGCTAAAGAAGCCATTGATTTCACTGCCTCTTCTTCAAATTCATAAATTGTGTTAGATAAAACCCATTTCACGTTATTATCACAAGCTTGACACATATCAACCATAATTTGTCTATTATGTGGAGGAAATGAAGGAAGGATATAAGTAGGAAAATCTCTTACCTCTAGTAATGGAAGTCCAGGTAATTGAACTTTTGCATTTGGGTCCTCCATGTTAGGAAATGAATCTATATTCCTTAAATAACGATAAGAAACAGAAAAAGTAGCACAAGGTTGCATCCAAAGGAATGCACAAGGAATACCAAGGGTAGAAGCGACATTTTCTATATCCGTTAACATAACGGGATCGACAATGATACATGAATAGTTTCGGAGTTTGGCTAGGTTTGTTATGAGAGTAGACATGTTTTTGGCACCTGTTGTTCGCATAGATTTGATAAAAGCATCACTATTTTTCTCACGATTGATTTCAAGGCTAAGACCATCAGAGAAAAACTCGAATTGGATTTCTTGGTTTGTTGAAGTGGAGTTGTATTTGAGCATACGATCACGAACCAATTCGGTGGTGATTATAGTGACATGAACACCTTTTGAAATAAGGCGTTTGGCGAACCTAAGAGTTGGATTAATATGGCCTTGTGAAGCTGTGGAGACAATCATCACACTCACTTCTTCAACTATTGTCATTTTTTCACTAATGTAATTGATTAGAATGGTTTTTGATATGAGGGATTGCTAAGAAACACTCCTTAATTTATATTATGTGAAATGGGATATGAAGAGATAAGCATGTAATAAATTATTTCCAATTAAAAATTTTCAGCATCACAGTTTTTGACCAACATAATACAAGCATCTATATTTATATATATTATTATATTAGTAAAATGTAATTGAAAAACATTGACTACAATATTAATTATTTGAGCTAAAAAATTGAAATACATACAATTATCATTAAAACCTAAAGAAATTATTGGAAAATAGCAGTCTTTTAAAAATATCAGTCAAATAATAATAATATTAATAATAATAATAATAAATCACTATAATTAACGACATTATTAAATTATAAATCTAGTGAAAAATTTAAAGTAGTCAATCATATTTTATATAATTAAAAATTAAGTATTTTTGACTGAAAATATATTAATTATTAAAGATGAAAATAATTATATAAGTTAACATATATTGACTATTTGTTATTATTTATAAATTAACTTAAAATAATTAGAAAATTTTATATATAAGAATAATATTAAGTATTATTTTCATGTAATGGTAATACAACTCAATATTTAGTATTCATAAAATTTGGTCAAACCACTTATTATTTATAAAATCTATTTAAAATATTGATGACATCGTATTATGCACACAAATAATTAAATAAATGTTTTCAATTTAAGTACGTAACTTTAACATATAGGTTTATTTTAGCACCTATATAGATCTAGAAAATATGAAATATAAAGAGAGCGAAATATATCTAATAAATGCGACTTTTTGAAAACCAATATCGATATCTATATCTATATTATATTAGTAAGGTTACTTTGAAAAACATTTAAAAAGTATTAACTAGTTTTTTTTTTCGCTAAAGGGAAGTGAACTAAAGTGCTAATTCTTTGTAACTTGAGCTAAATACTTAAAAAAAAGTGCCTTTAAGTAATATAAAAATCATGAACATTTCATTATAATTAGTTATTGCTTGACTTAAAAATTAAATTATTTAATGATACAATATATATATTTTTTGACAAGAACAAACTTAATTCATTTCATTAAGCAGAATTGTTTCAATACAGGTTGGAATCAAATCAAAAGTGTGGGAACTAGCATATAATCTTGATGCTCGTGCTAACGTATGAGCAACAAGATTCGCTTGTCTCCAGATATAGCTAACCTTAAAGCTAGGATAAAAACGTAAATGGTTACGACAATACAATAAGATAGTACCAAACTCGGTATTCGGCAATGGCTCTAACTTCAAGCCATTTACAACTGAAACACAGTCCAGTTCAATGGAAACAGAAGTTAGCCCCAAGGCCTCCAACTAAATTATACCTCCGCCTTTTGTGGTGTAGGGATACCATCAAACCACATAGTTTTGCCTCTATAAAAACTGTCCGTAGAAGATCGAATGCAAACACCAATGCCATATTTATTTTCCTCCGCAAATATCGCGCATCAACATTACATTTGAGGTTTCCTTCGGTTGGACGCACCCACCTAGAGCCCCTCGATTCCTGCTGCCCAGCGCCATGCTCAACACCGCGACGCTGCTGCCGCGAGAACACCCAGCTCTCCAACAAATCTTTCGCGCGATGCACAAATATTTTTTGATGATACAATATATTGTTAAATATGAAAATACATACATAAACATCAAATATTTTTTTTGATGATAAAAAACATTAGGATCAAACCGAAAACATTATAATTAATTAATAGGGTTAAATATGTTTTTGGTCCATATAAAATTTGGATTTTTTGTTTTTAGTCCTTAAAAAAAAATTCGCCAACTTTTGGTCCCTATAAAATTTGGATTTTTTGCTTTTAGTCCCTCATGACTTTTAATAGCGTTTATAAAAGGTCAAAAAAGCGCTATTAAAAGTCACGAGGGACTAAAAGCAAAAAACTCAAATTTTATAGGGACCAAAAACAAAAAACCCAAATTTTATAGGGAATAAGAACAAATTTAACCCTAATTAATATATATCTGTCGAGAAAAATATATTTATTTAAACTTAATTTTTCTGACGAGTTATTTACTCATATTTTTTTTGTTACAAAATTATCTAATAGTAAGCTGTTTTTTCCCCAAAATTTAGTAGTACGATGGAAAATATTAAATAAAAGAAACTAACTAATATATATTACCCATTAGTTACAAACTTTTATATAAAATAATAATATTAAGTATTAAAATCAACTAGTGGCAATACTACTTGTTAGTTTTTTTACGGAAATTGAGAATATATTCTCAATTTCCAAGGTATCGGCTTAGGATCTTAGTTGTGGCAAAAACTAAGGGAGAATGTAATGTTGTAAAATATATAGTTGATTGATGTATTATGCAAACAAATAATTTATTAAAATTTTCCAATGTCACCTTTGATCTATTTATTTTTATCAATTAATAAATTTTATTTCTTTACATACGTAAAGAAAAATTAAAATATATTTTTAAAATTCATAAAGTAACCTTAATTAATAAATAAATTAATAAATAAATAAATAAATTCAAAATTAATTTTAGTTATTGGAGTTGACAAATAATATACTATTTGGGTAGCTAAATATAAATGATACCAACTTATCCAAACTACTATTCTTTTATGAGTAGCCAAGGCTAACCAATAGTTTAACTACCCTCCACCCCTACTTTAGTAGTGATATGAGACATGGCCTAAATTCTACTTGTCATTGGTAATTGGTTGTTCGCTAGGATGAGATGATGAAAGAAAGAAAAAGCTTGGTCTGATCTGAACTGTTTTCTATCTTTTTTCCGAGTTTCTTTGAAGAATAAGATGAACTCTAATTTGATTTTCTTTTGCCTTTAATAAAAATTATATGGATTATGATTTTAGACAAACACATGAGAGTATTAATACCCACCATAAAAAATTTCTATATCCGCTACTGCTTAAAAGAACTTAAGTTTACCTAATTTTTCTATATTTGGGTTTTTTCCAATCTAGAACTATGAAAGATACCTTGGTTGGACGTTTATGAAGGTGTCACTGTTGATCGGTTAAGTTAGACATCTCTCTAGTATTTTTTGTCGGATACATGAAATTGTTAGCTACCGTCTAAAACTGCAGAAGTAACGTTGAAGATTTCATTAAATGTTTCTTTAATTTTTTTGACAGCTTGGCCGAACAACAACAACAGGTTGCCGCTATGATTTCTTGGGCGTTATGGAAGCGGCGGAATGAAAAAGTGTGGGATGGGCTGACTAAACCTGTGGTTCTTTCTTGTCAGCTAGCGTTGGACTACTTGCGTGAATGGAGGCTCGCTAAGTAGGCACCAAGACAACAACCAAGTGCAGATCCAGAGACTTTATTGCAGCAACAAAAATGGGTCAAACCAGATGCAGGGACACTAAAATGCAACTTTGATGCTGCACTTTTTGATGAAGACACAAGTATGGACTTGGCATGTGCATCCGAGATGAAAATGGCGTCTTTATGGAAGGAAAAACAGTGTGGTTTGATGGTATTCCGGAACCCCAAGAGGCAGAGGTGATGAGATTGTGCAGACATTACAATGGCTGATAACATTAGGCTTGAAAGCGGTGACGATTGAGATGAATTGTATCTCGGTGGTCAATGTGGTGACTAAAGCAACACTCAGCAACACCGATTTTGATGTCATTATTTTTCATTGTAAAAATTTACTCTCTTTTAATCCAAGCTTTAAGATAAGCTATATTTGAAGACAATCTAATCTTGTTGCTCATCATACTCTTGCAATGGTATCAAGACTTTTTGCTAGCTTCTATTTTCATTATTATAGTCTCTACCTTGTGTAACAAACATTCTTGCTAGTGAAATAATATGATTTTGTTTGAGTAAAAAAAAAACAGTGCTAGGTGTGGGAGAAAAAAATCACTATCCAAGTTTTTGCCTCAACCCGAAAGGCCATTCAAGTTTATCATAATAGTGGGCCTACATGTAGCTACAAGTTGCGTTACCGTTTCTTTCAAGAGATACTACAACATACAAGTCAAACTGTCAAAGTTTGGTGCATGATGAGGAAGACTTCTTCACCGACGGTTCCATGCGTTTACCTCAATACCTCAAGCTTATCTGAACAAGAGATACGCCCCTGCTACACTTAGCTGTTCATTATTCAAACATTGGGTTTATCTTTAATCAGCAAGAAGGATTACTGATTATTATTCTTCTTATCTGGATAAACTGATCTTTATTCCAATTTAGTCTTCAACAAACAAATAAGTCAGTCATGAATAAAATACTAAACAAGATCTGTATATTTTTGGTCCCTACATAGAATAGAAACTGCATACATAACTAAAACTAGCATCGACCAAGTAATGTTCCGTTTCACTAAACTAATTTAACTACTTTCAAATTCAGTTAAGCGGTTACACTGTCAGTGAAATACGGATCTTCGATTCAAACTTCTAACCGAAACTACAAACTGAAATTTTCCGATTGAGCAGTTAAAAATAAAACTTAATTAAAGATTTAACTTTATTCTAAACTTGTTTTTTACTTTTTCTTTTTCAGAAATTCCAGATATTTCTTTGGTAACATCCATCGATCCCCACCCATCATCTCGCTAGCAAAGGAATAGTAGTACTACTAGTAGTACTCTAGCTGTACATTAACAAAAATTATTGCCTAAAATGAAAGGTAAAAGCGAGAGATTAAAAAAAAAGAGTTCAATTTTTTCCATCCCACGTCATCATCAAACATTTTTCTCATCCATCCCATTCGTAGCTGTATTCCATTTTTCCATTTCATTTCATTTTCCGAGAATATTTACGAATCTACCCTGCTAATCCCAATACGCTTCACCGAACTATTCCTAAACCCATCATCAGAATAACACATCTCATTCCGTTGCTCCAACCCCGCCATGTAACTCCTCACCTCCGTCCTTATCATATCCTGCATCACCGTCAACAACTCCGCACTGAAATTAAACGGCTTCGATGCATTCATATCATGAAACTGCTGCGCCACCGCCATCGGAACCGGCGCAGTCATTATCGGCAGCAAAGGAATAGCAGTTGGTGGTGCCGGTGCAATTTGTGGTGGCGGTGCAGTAAGATTAGGTTCATTCACACGATTTGTTACTTCTGAAAAAAAGTCCACTCCAGGAAGAGAAAGTGACAATGAAGTTGGAGGATCATTAGAAGACGACGTCGTTTCTAAAGGCGTTAAAACACCGCCAGTCCTTGGGACAGGACGGTAAACATGAGAAGATGAAACAACAGGTACACTAGACTCGCTCACATCGGATCCAGAGGGAGAATCAGGTGAGGGAGGGTTCATGTAAAGACCAGTGGAAACCGGAATAGCCGCACCGGCACTCACCGACCGTTTAAGTGGTTGAGTATCATCGATCATAATAGAACCACACTTACGCTTCAAGGTAGAGTTCCAGTGATTCTTGATAGCGTTATCAGTTCTACCGGAGAGAAGACGAGCGATGGTAGCCCACTTGTTTCCGAAACGAGCGTGTGCTCTGATTATTGTATCGTCTTCTTCCGCCGTGAAAGCGCGGTGCTCGA
The DNA here is from genome assembly GCA_963573325.1 of Astragalus glycyphyllos. NCBI lineage: Eukaryota > Viridiplantae > Streptophyta > Magnoliopsida > Fabales > Fabaceae > Astragalus > Astragalus glycyphyllos. Next base: position 85,294,508 of record OY754308.1, on the reverse strand, counting down.
CTTGTGGAGAGAGCTGATTGCACCACCGGAGTCTACACGACTTGCCAGAACGACCTGGAATGGATTTGCTGATCAGAGACCAATTTCTAGGTCCGTGTTTCTCAACGAGTTTTTGGAGTGCTTCGTCTTCTTCGGGGCTCCATGGACCTTTGATCCGATCCATTTCTTTCCTTGTTATCACTGTGTTTGTGTTCATTTTTTTGTTTGGATTTCAAAGGGTCATAAAAAAAGGGGTTTTGGGAAGCGGAGGAGGAGGAAGGTGTTATGGTTTGTATTGGTGGTGGAGCATTGGCTTGGTTAGAGGAAGCTGGGGTTGCTTATATGTGAGAAAAGATAGGGTAAGAGGAAACCGGTTGGGCAGGTTAGGTTTTGGAGTTGTCAGCAAACGTTATGGGCAATCGGTACCGCTTCTTCCAGGGAAGCGGTTAGCTTGGGATTTGGGATACAGCTGTAGTTAGACACGCGTCACTTCTTAGCTGCTCCCATTTACACAAGTCACCCTCCTCTTTCTTCTTTCTTTTCCTCTTTTATCCTTTCAAATATACAAAATCAAACCGATTTTTTTAAAAAGCCAAATTAAATTATTTCCCCATGCAACCAACAGCGCGCGCGTCTTTAACACACACTGCACAACGCTCCACTTAATTATAGGCTATATAGCCTCCCTTTCCGCTCCACTATTTACTTCATTAATTAATTAATCCATTCAAATTTTTTCCCTTTCCTAGGAGTATTTAAATAAAATAAATAAATTTATAATTATGTTATTTTTAAGGTTTTAATTTATTTGTTGTCAAAAAAAGATTTTAATTTATTTAGAGAGGTATTTGAAGTTTGAACGTAAAGGGAAAGTGCAATACACGGGAAGAGAGGAGAAGGTGGAAAAGTTATGTGAATGGAACAGTTCTGGAAGTTAATGTAGACAAATAAGAGGGTGAGAACCAGAATTTTCGCGTTAAAATAGAATTAAAGAAAAGAGAAACGGAAAGGAAAATAAGATAACGATGATAACGGTTGGGTTGAGGTTGGGTGAGGTTCCTTTCTGCTTTGGTTTCAGTTTGACTGAGGACTCCAGGCTGTAGAGCATAAGCATTTCGTGTGGGATTTTTAAGTTTCGTCCTTTTCTTAAGAAAAATGGAAACGTGGACCCACTAATAGGCTGAGCTGGCAGAAAACGACAAGATCGGTCGCCGAATCGGAGGGCGAATCATTACTGCTTTTCTGTCAGTCCAGCCTGTATTCTATACCTGCCACCCCCACCACCATATCATCCTATAACGGCCTATTCTATTTCTAATCTCTCTCTTTCTCTATCCTAACCCACACGTGCCGGTCACTTGTATTCCCTCTTTCAAATACAATACCCGTAATCTTGTACGGATCCGGTTATCTCACAATCCCCGAGGCTGTGCTATTTCCTCTCATCTTCCTTTCTGCACTTCAGCCCAGTTTTTTAACATTATAAAATTGAAAACTCCTCAATCTTTGCGTAGGTTGAATTCAGTTTTATTTTTTGAAACTAAAATATTCTCTCAAGCCCACGTATTTGTCAGTCATAAATCTCAAAGTGGAGGATTAGGGGATGGATTAAAGAAAGGTATGGGAAAAGGGCGAGAGAGAAGGTTGTCGGGGAGGATGGGTTATTATTCAAATGGGAAAGCAAAGATATTGTCATCATTGTGATCAAACGGATCCGTATCCATTTCTGTTGCTTGTACGTTGTACGTATACAACCCACCGCCCCGTGGACCTCTTTCCTCCATAATTCCATAATCCATTTTTGGATTTTTATATGAGTGTCTAGAGTGTTTGAAACCGAACTAATCCAATAAAAAATCACAAACTGTTATGGTGAGACTTTTAATTATATACACTCTCTTTTTATGCATTTATTTGCATCCCACAAGGACCCAACTCCAAAAACAGATCCAAATTAATTTTTAGTTAAAATTGAGTTGAAAGTATCATGGTTTTGTTTAGAATTTGGAAATGTTCTCAAAAAATGATTATAACAATTCTTATTTTTTGAATATGTTGGACCAAAAACTACATTCAAGTGTGACATTGACGAAATAGGTCACAAGGCTCAACGAAACTTATAGTATTAGCTGTAACCAAAAAAAAGAAATTTATAGTATTAGCATTGTTAGGCAAGACATTTTCTATAGTTATCCAAATTTGTAGTTGAAATTTCCACTTTGTTTGTGTAAGTATACGAGTGGTGTTGTCCGCGGACCCAATAAAGAGTACTAAATAAGTATACAATACTAAGACGGTGTTTTTGTAAAAAAAACCACGGATAATAAATTATAAATTAGTTAGCTTATAGCAGATTATCTGCCGGCGATAGCGTAGAAGCTACCAAAATTAGCAATTAAACTAGCTTGTAAATATAAATGACTTTAATGGGCATTTGTAACTAATGTTGAAACGCTCATCATGACTCGCTTTAGTAAAGTCAAATTGCTAGTTGTACTAGTCTTAATAGGTCGCCCATAAGAGGCCTACAAACCATTTTGCCCTTTTGAGACCTTGTCGTGCTTGAGGGGTTAGCAAGTCAGCCTTGGGGGCTGTGCAACAAAGCAGGTTACCCATATGGGCTAGATATACCATATGAACACTAGTTTGGCCTGGTTGAGATCCAAGTTAGCCACACAAAGTTGATACCTAACCTAGGCGGTCTTTACTGAAAGACATGAATCACTCTGTAATGGACGCTCCTGCACATTGAGAGAAACTCTACTTAAGGATCTTCAACAAGCAAAGAAATATACGTCACACTTACACACTAAAATCCTTGCTTGCTAAGGAGTCAGTCTCTCCATTTCTACGCAAGTACACTAGCGTATAAGGGATAAAGTTTTAGAACCACAATAAAAGTGTTTTGTATTTGTAGTAACGTTTGAGGTTATGCCTTAAAGCATTTCATTTTGTCTCGTTTTTACACTATTACTTTAATTAAATTCCGCATTTATCATTCATTAACCGAACATTCTCTCAATTTTAATTATTAATTAAATTTCCCATTTATGCCATTTTTTTAAAGTTAGTTTAATCCCTAATTTTCCTAAACACTTTAAATTCACACAACTATCTTATCTGCTTAAGCTCATCTAGTTTTAGCTAATTTATCTGCTATCTATTAATTTATTCATTATCTGTTTTTTTATAAGTAATGATTCATTGAAAACAAGCACTATGTGTGCTCAAAAAACAAATTATACAAAAAATTAATTGATTATTCATTATCTGTTATTTTTTACCAAACAAAGCTTAAACCAAACATTGCCTCTTCGACATCTAACATGGTTTTTCTTCAATAAACTTTTGTCCTTGAGCACTCAAAGCTATTGCTCGCGTGTTTAATATTTATTGATGTTTAACGTTTTTGTAACATATTAGGAATTAGTTAATCGATATACATTTAGATTATAATGCTCTTAATTAATATCTTATTATCTACCACCAAAATTGTATCATAACTATAGTGGCAATCAGTAGTGTATCCAGGAATTTTGTATGGTTGGGGCAAAATAATGTATAATATTTCACTAAAAAAATATTACAATTAGTTTTTAGAAAATAAGCAGTTTATCATTAAAAGAAATTAAGAGTTCTATTAAAAAAGTTTTGAGTGTATAAATCCATGCATTCCTAAAATGGAAAATATATCTTAGACATTTATATTTATATATTTTACTAGAATTTCCTACACGTGCTATGCACGGGGATATAATCTTGATGGATGAATCATTAATTTTATTTGTATTTGATTTGTATCTAACTGTCGTTGGCTATCCGAGTTGAGAAGTCGGTGCAAAGATCCTTCTGAAGTCGGGCACACAGCCCAAGTCGGGTGGTACCTGCAAAGACACTCTGATGTCCAAGTTAGGCAGTAGAAGTCAAAGCAAGATATGAAGAGTGTACCTTTCATCGGGGTTGACCTGTATTTATAGAGTGAGGCGACGCGAGTCAGCCGTTAGATTTGGCGCAGTGATCTCCACCGTTGACTGGGCGCCTGTGCGCATGCCAAGGTTTTCTCCTCAGCAATAGCACTTCTGGCAAAAGTCATTAGGCCGGTAACGGCCCTGTCCGGAACAGTACTATATATAACTTTTGTACAATCTTATACGTATACCTTTCACATTAACTGTTGTATATATTTTTATGTTAATAGGTTATAGCTATATAATATATTATTCAATACAAATTATATATGTCTAATTATTAATATCAGTTGCAAATACTAAAACTGTATCTTTTTCATATTAATCGGGTATCCTCTGCGTGCAATCACATCGACTAATCGCTCAAGCCGGGTAGGACCACAATGGACGGCAAAGTTCTCCCTCAAGTGATTTAACACTACTACATGCCCAAGGTTGGATTCGATCGCAAGACCCTGGTTAAGTTGGAAGAGACCTGTATCATCTTATCCAAGTGCTCTTGGGTTATTAAAAATTTAACTACTAAAGTCATTTATATTAAAGTAATTAAATACTTATTTAAATATCAACGGTATATAACAAAAAATGGACAAATCTTTGTATACTTTATTTAATTTATTATTAGATAAAATAAATAAGTAGCTTGTAAATAAATATTGATTAATATGCAAATACTGCAAATCTTGAGACCATTTTACGAAAGGGTCAAAGTTTTAAATAAAATATATTCCACCACTGTCATAAAAAATATTTTTTTGTTTAATTACTTTGACATAAGATTTTATATGTGTAGCATTGTGGTTTGATCATCATATTGGGCATGGAGCGATTCTAGTTCGATCTGGCTTGGTTTAATTTCTTCTGCAATAAATAATAGCGAAGTGCTGAAAATTCTTCTGGATAGTTGAATCTTTAGTTTTGTTTATTGCAAAAAAACTACATAACCAACGCGTTATTTAAAGAATTAGAATATAAGTGGCAAATAGAATGTAAGACTATACTACATTATGCACAGACAAATCTATATAGAGTTGATTGAGGGCAGCGACCCTCACAAGATAATTATTTTTATTTAGAATTTGTTTTTGTCCCGTTAAAATTTAGGCAATTTCAAGTGAGATAATTTTTTAAATAAATGTAGAAATTCACATGAGATTAATAAAACTCTGTTGCGACTAGAGAACCACAAGGACCAGCAAAGTCGAATACACGTGGTCAGCCAAGTTCTCCGATATATTAGTTACTGGTAAAGTCGATGAATACTGCACAAAAATAACACGCTCAGCAAAAACTAAAATAAAAGAGAAAAAAAAATTAGTACCAACTTTACCTTTTTAATTTTGTAATTATAGAAGGTAACTTTGGTATGGTCTCATTTTTTCCCCATGAGTTTATTTATTTAACCCATATTAATAGTAGTTATAGAAAAGAACCCACACAAATAGTAATTAGTAGACAATACTTTTTGCCCCATTGCTGGAAATTTATTAATCATTTCTATTACCAATAATCTTGTCAAAAATATCTATTAAGTAATTTTTAATATTAATTGTTAGTAACTCATGTGAAGATCTAGATTTGTGACTTTGACTAACACAATACTCAGTTGGACAGTTTAATCCATCGATCATCTTTGTGGTCTATTCAATGGGTGAGACCTATTTGACTCACTCCTTTTACCTGACTCGAGTGGAACAGAGCATACACTCAATAAATATTTTGATGCAATCACGTGTTTAAACTCTTCGAAATATCTTCATTACTGAATAACCATAAACATAGTAATTAATACAATTTCATTATTTTTTCAACTTGAAAGCTTCCCCTGCACTGACGGTATTTTTTAGTGTCATATATCTGATTGCATACCTTGAGAATAAATGTTTGAAAATTGAATATACACATTTGTTTCGATAACCTTACTTTTTGTATTCTTCCAAGACGCCATCTATTTATTTTGTAAAATAAACAAAATAAAAACTTTAATTGTATAGATTATATAAATGTAATAAATTTTTGAATTTTAAATTTAAAGTATTAACATCAACATATTTGTACGACGTTTGGTTCAAAACTTCAAATATTTGTATAATTTGAAAGTATAGTTTCATTTAAAATACTAATTATTATTAATTTATATACTAATATATTTGGAGTTTAATCCTCATTCTTTTTCTTCTAAAACTTTTTACTCCATAATTTAAACATTAGTGCATTTTTTAAAATATTAATATTTATTTTTATGACTAATATATTAATAATAGATTCTCAAATCAATTTTTTCATTCATATGTATTATAAGTATTTACATTATGATGTTAACATATTTTTGTAAAATTAAGATAAATCTATCTCTCGTGGTATCTATTATATCATATACTACATTAAAATAATTAAGGCTTTACAATGTCATACTCACAGATAACTCCATATAGCATCTCCTCTTCAGTGAAATTTTCAAACCATTCATTAATATTAAGTTCTTTTAATTCTTTATTTTTTATTTAGTACATACAACAACAATACATTAACTGTAAAAATTAATATATAGTAAATGTTTTTTTTTTGACAAGAATATATAGTAAATGTTAACATTGATATATTTTGGAAAATTTTAATAAATTCCTTTCAAAATTTTAAATTTTTATGATTTAGGTTTTAATTAATTTTGCTAAGATTTGTTCCACTTAAGAACCTTTTTTAATATACTACATATTTCTCCAAATTGAGTTCATAGCTGAGGTTTAGTAGATATTTTTAACATTATTAATTTAAACTTACTATTATTTAATTTAGTACAATTTTTAGTTTTTATAAATATTTACAATTTAGATAGATATAGATGTTAATAGATCTCCTAAGTTAAATTCATACATATTGTAAGCTCATCAATATTTATTACATAAAAGAAATTAAAAATAAAAACATCATTAATGTTAAGCAATCCATAAGTTGACACTTTGAATGGCATTTATGACAGATCATTCTCAAATGTTATATATATAGATACACTCAAAACTTAAGTAATGGACATTGCATTACTTTTGAGAAATGGAGAGAATTTCGGTTCCTAAAGGGTCTTAGGGGATTTGGGAGGATTCAAATACGTTTCATCTTGTAATAGTACTCTCAAAATTTAAAATATATTAGTCATAAATATCTTCTTCCACTTTTTTACTAATGCACTATCTCAAAGTAGAAAATTGATCTCTCTTTCCCTTTCCTTTCCTCTCCTCCCCCAAAGCCCTTCCTTTCACTTCCCTCCTAACTCCAAAATGGAGCCTTAAGAATTCTCACAGTTCCACTAAGCATCTAATAGTGGTTCACACACCCTTGCTATTTCAATATGGCATGAAAAAGATTTGATAAGAAAGAAACATCCTTCACTCTACAAGCCGATTTTATAAGGTTGAGTTAGATCGAACCTAAATTTTAATATGGTATTAGAGTCTATCCAAATTTTGTTGGGTCACCCCCTATCGAGCCATTCAGGTTATGCTCCTATTGTCTAGTCCTGGGTGCGAGGGAGTGTGTTGAGAATCCTATATCGAATATGATATGGCCTAAAAAAAATTTATAAGTGGAATTCATCTTTTACTCTACAGACTGGTTTTTTAGGGTTGGATCCCGCCCGCCCTAATTGGAAGTATAATTTGTAATTTTTTGACAAAGAAAAAGTCCATTTCTGAAGTTTTAACCAATCATTGCTTGTTTGCTTTTAAATGCTCTTTCAAGGACCTGATAATTTTCTTCTAGAAACCGTCCCACTGAGCTTAATGGTTTCAATTTTCAACGTAACTTCTTGGACGGTTTGGTTTGGTTGCGTGGGACATGCATAGCCTACTATGAATATGAGACCCTGCAATTGCCTGCTTAGTTAGGTTTGTTATATCTTGTTCCTTTGTTGTTTCTGGGACCATGTAATTGCCAATTTAATTTTGAGCAGACTAATTAGTGTTCTAACTAAGGTCATTGATTAAGGAATAAAAAAGGCAAGTTATATTAAAAAGTAATATATTTATTTCATTGAAAATCATTTAATTTATATTCTCAACACACACATTAATTCCTTTTATCGATATCCATAAGCTCTAATTCAATTGGCAAATGCCAAAATTGTTAGACTGCACCCGAGTTCGATCTGAGACCTTGTTGTTGCGTGCGTGAATTTCAAGTGGTACTTGTCATTTCGTCTATAAAAAAACATTTCATGGATTATTTACTAATGGCCAAAGAACCAGTGGCGGATCCAGAACCCCAGGGTCGGGTGTCAAATTTTTTAAATATATAATTTGCTAAAAATTTATCCATTTGATGACCTTGTTTAAACACACTATTAATACTAATTAAAATTAAGCTAATACTTCTTGTCAAAATTAAGCTAATACTAATTGGAGACTAATACACACTATTAACTTAACTATTTTTTTCTTGAAAAGTTTTCTAAAACAAGTTAAAAAACTAAACAAAGAGCAAAACAACTTGTTGTTCAAACATTGATCATATTAATGAAATTCCAGCTTTAAATTATATACTAATATTTTCAATAGAATGTTGGTATTAAAAATAAAAGTCACAAGGAAGAAATTAAGCAATTAAACAATTAGGGTTACCAATTTTCCCCAAATTAGAAATTAAACAATTAGGGTTTTTAATTTTCCCCAAATCAAAAATTAAACAATTAGGGTTTTTAATCAAAGAATCAAACAGTGAAATAGTGAGAGTCTGAGAGAGAGTTGTGTGTGCATGAAACAGTGACTGTGTTGTGTTTTGGGTAAATTAAATTTGGGTCTTTGGTGCAAATGAGTGCAAAATTTAGGCTATTGGTGCAATTAAAAATATTCAGGTGTGTCAAAAAAATATTTCTATAGGGTGATAAGCCAAAAAAAGTAAATATTTTTGAACCCCCTCAAATGTATGTGGCTCCGCCACTGCAAAGAACACTTATTTAGCAAGACCCTATTATTGTCAACAAAAAAAAAGCAAGACCCTATTATCGAATTTTTTTTATAGGTTTTGTTTAGTGTTACTGATGATGACTAAGTACATATATATATTAATGAATTATATATATATATATATATATATATATATATATATATCTTAGAAATTATTTAATGACTAAAAAGCAATACCCTATTATCGAATCTTATTTAGCAAGACCCTTGAGTTACTTACTCTCTCATCATTCTAAATATATTAATGAATTTTATATATATCTTAGAAATTATTTATTATTTTCTAATATTGAATCTCAAAGTATATAAAAATAAAGAGCATACTCTCAATCTAGTTCAAGAACTAAATTGAGATATATTCTCAATTTAGTTCTTACTAGTTTGTATTACCCGTGCCAGCACGGGTAGACATTTTCTTGTAACTTATAATGTGTTTTTTGAGACTTAAAAAAGCGGCAGTTGTATATTTAAAATTAACTCCTTTTTTTTTGACTTAAAGCTGTAAATTATAGGATCACACATTATTTTTTTATTTCCTTTTATGTATATTTGTTCGTAATAACGCAGTCTTAAGACAGTCTTGATTGCAGTTACAATTGATTACCGATTATAACAACTGTAATGCTAATAGTAAAATAATTCAAACTACATTGTAAAAAGTTATTATGTTTCTCAAATTGAGTTTCTTACCCACTCAAAAAACATATCTATATTAAAATAATGTAGATTTTTAGATCATTAAGATTAACAGTTAGCACCCCCAATAGGTTAATAATAATGAAGATAAGAATACCTTGCGGCACCCAATAAAAGAAAGATAGGTATATCTCCATAAAGGGTATTTTTGGTTATTCATATAAATGGTATGGGTATTTTTGGAATTTAACTGTAAGTTGAAGTGAACTTACCATTCTGGAACCCTCACACACGACGGATACTTCACAGTTTTCCTTCGTTCCTTTTCATTTCCCGAGTTATTTAGTTACGCAAATTTCGGTAATTCAATATATTTTTTAATTACGTATTTGTTTCTATTAAATTTAAATTCGAATTTAATAGAAATAAACTCCTCTATATTATGAAATTCGAATTTACCAAAATCCCACACTATTTTAGTTTTTGTATTAAATTATATTGTAAAAGATATCATCTTATATTGCCTTAATTCAATTTTTATTGCAATTACAATTGATTACTAATATTGATAACAATAATTGTAACTAAAAAAAAGATTCAAATTAGATTATGTATAATTATATTTCTCAAATTGAGGACTTTTATTCTAAATAAAAAATAGATCCCTCTAGACCCAAAAAAAATAGATCTCTTCTAAGATTATGTAGATTTTTTATTAAAATTAATTTATTAAATAGGAATAATGAAATAGGTACATAATGATTAAGATAAGATAATGATATTTTAGTTTTCAACAAAATTGAAAGGAGGGTATTTCGGGTTTTTACCCAAAACATAGGGATATTTTGGGTATAACAGGTAAGTTGAACTATACGCAACCCATCTCTCACTACAAAAAAATTGGATATTAGCGAGGGAAATTTCCCTCGCAAAATGACCAAAATCCCTCGCTAATGGTCATTTGCGAGGGAATTAGCGAGGGACCAGTTCCCTCGCTAAATCCCTCCTCGCTAATGGGATTAGCGAGGGATTTTGAATCTCTCGCTAATTAGCGAGGGAAATTTCCCTCGCTAATGTATGTGCAAATTTTCAAATTTTAAAATTTCATTGGCTTGTTTTTTTTATATATTTATTATATTTTTTTTGAAGCTATTTATTATTATACTATTAATGAAAATTATATTATATTATATTATTAATTTTGTGGTTGTGTTGGTGGTGGTGGTGGTGGTGGTGGAAGGTGGAAGGTGGAGAGAAAGAGGAAAGAAATTCGTAGGTGGTGGTGGTGGTGGTTGTGTCATGGGTGGTGGTGGTGGTGTGGTGTCGTGGGTGGTGGTGGTTGTGTGGTGGTGGTGTGGTGGAAGAAGGTGGAGAGAAGAAGAAGGAAGGGGGAAATCGTGTGTGTGAGAGAGAGAGAGAGAGGAGAGGAAGAGGAAAGAAGGTGGTGGTGGTGGTTGTGTGGTGGTGGTCGTGGGTGGTGGTTGTTGTGTGGTGGTGGTTGTTGTGTGGTAGTGGGTTAGTGTTTGTAGGTGAGAGAGATAGAGTAGATGAAGAGGAAGGAAAGGGTGAAGAGGAGAGAAGAAGAGTGAGGGTGGTTGGTTGGTTGTGTGGTGGTGATGGTGGTGGTGGTGGTGGAGAGTAGAGGAAGAGGAAGGGAAGAGGAATGGTGAAGAGGAGAGAAGAAGAGTGAGGGTGTGTTGAGTGAGAAAGAAGAGTGGTTGTGTGTTTGTGTGGTTGAAACGGATTTAAGGAAAAAAAAGTAAAAAAATTTGCGAGGGATTTTAATTCCCTCGCTAATAGTCACTTTAATTTGCGAGGGATTTAAAATTCCGTCGCTAAACTCCTTGATTTGCGTGAATTTGACTGAATTAGCGAGGGACCAATTCCCTCGCTAATTCCCTCGCTAACCATTCCCTCGCTAATTCCCTCGCTAACGGTCAGATTCACGTTAGCGAGGGACCAATTCCCTCGCTAACCACCTTGTTTTTCGTGCTAAAATTTTCAAATTCCCGCCTCCACTTAGCGAGGGACCTGTCCCTCGCTACGCTAATGTGAGTTTTAGCGAGGGAATCACATTCCCTCGCTAATTCCCTCGCTAAAGTCAGTTTTAGCGAGGGAATGTTATTCCCTCGCTAATGTCCCTCGCAAATAAGCGTTTTTTTTGGTAGTGTCTACGATTCCAGAAAACTCCAAATTGCAGAGAAAAAGAATGAGAAAGAGTGAGTAAAGCTCAATCCCCAAGTCGCAAATCGCAAGAAGTCTTTTTCCAGAATCCCTAAATCGCGAACAGTGTGAGTAAAGCTCAAATCGCAAATCGCAACCCATTGTTACGATCGCAAACCATCTTCACGACTTCAGAATCCCCAAATCGACATTACCATTCTGTTCAAATTCAATCCATTGCACAACAATGGTTCTGAAGGGATCCTCTTCATCTTCAAAACGCCGTTCTACCCGAAACTCAGCGAAATCTGCATCTTAGGAACAATAATGAGGTAACAATATCAACTCGAAAAATCTGCTATTAAATTCGATTTCCAGGATTTTGTGTCTCATCGAAATATTGATTTTCAATTGTAATCTTATCTGCAATACTGAATTTCAAATCGCCGAAACACATGGTAGATTTCCACCACATAAGTTGCTAACTGCAACCGTTGCATTATGGTCTATCGTGCAATTTGTTTTATGGCAAAATGTTAATTGTTTCTATAGACTGTTGAGAACATGTTCATTGTTTGTATATTATTTGGGTTTTCGCATTTTAATTATGTCCCTATTTAACTTTATTCGGTACTATTTCTGTTAACCCTTTAATACTATGGACCTGACAATACTAATATCAACAATTATGTAGCAAGTTAGTTCTGATAGAATATATATTCATATGGTACAGCTAAATTTGAGACCATATTATGTAGGATAATGATAGAAACTTAGAATCAAGTAAGTAATTAATAGTGATAATTGAACGGAAATGATAATTCAATTATAGATGAAGTCTGATGACAACAATACAACCAGAGCAAGAATGCTCCTAACCAGAGAGGTTACTCTCCTAAACACACAACTGAATACACGATAACTCTCCCATTACCCTTCCTACTCCTAATAATCATAACCTCCTAAGACACATAATAATTCTTAACCGTTCCGCAACATAACTGGCCTATAACTGCCCCCTAGCCCATTTTCTTTCTACGTGAATATACTCTCCAAATGTTAGGCTTTTTAGTGTCTTGGCCCATGTCCACAATCTGTCCAGCATGTGAAGGTATTCTATCAGATAACTCTTAAGAAACATCTTTGTAGGGCTGTAATACTTTGACGGGGATAGAATTGTAGCAAATTAGATTCTGTTAGTGGTAATTAACTAATGAAACAGGGCTTTTTATTGGTGACTATAGTGCATGGTTCAATTTCCTCATGTAAAAATGTGTAGTTTGATTTTGGTGACTACACTGGTAACTACTGATAATAGCATGACATGTTAGCTTAGGTAACTGAAATCCTTTTTCTTTTACAGTTAGTAGTTTTTAAAACCTGACAGATTAATTCCTCTATTGTGTTCTTCAGGGCCTGGAGCAAGGCCCTAAACTCCTTCGATCCTTTTTTCTTTTCTTTTTACCTCTTGTAATGTTTTGCTTTGGGACTGCTGTACTTCATTATTGAAGTTTGAAATCTCCCAACTTCTCCCTTCAGATATGTGGCACTAAACATGCTGATGAAGGCTGTAACTGTTGATGCTCAAGCAGTGCAGAGACATCGTGCGACAATTGTGGAATGTGTAAAGGTATTAACTCAGCTGCCTTTCTTGTTTCTTATTTGATGATGAAGCTTAGTTTTGTTTACAGTTTAAGAGGTTAGTCTCTTGACTTCTTGTGTAGGATGCTGATGCTTCAATTTGAAAAAGAGCTATTGAACTTGTATACGTTCTGATGAATGAAACTAATATGAAGTCCTTAACAAAAGGGCAAGGTCGTTAGTTAAATAGAGTTTAGAATGAAACCATTTGAACACCTAGTTCACTAACAGTAATTGTACAAATGGTTATAGTAATAGTGGTTAAACTTAATATAAATAAACCAATATGCATTTGAACTTTTACCCTGTAGTTGAAATTATGCCAATTATATGGGCCAACACTACATAAGAGATTCCTGAAAAAAGAAAACATATTAAGTGAAACATTTTACATGTGAAGTGATAAAATTAAATATATTGCAGATAACTACAAAAAAAACTGAGATATAAGAAATGATTAAAATAAATACATGTGGAGTAGGAACATGGTGTAAGATTTGAAGGTTTACATTGTTGTTTTTCTGAAGAAAATCTATATCCAAAGAAGCTGGTATTTCCATTAGAATTCGACAGATAAATGTGGATAATGCCAATTAGAATTAGACAGATAAATGTAGATAATGTAGATAAATGTAAAGGACAAAATCGTGTCAGGCACATAAGGATAAAAATTGGTTCTTGTGAAGATTAAATATGCGTTCAGATCTGATCTACTATATATTCCCTAATTCTATTGTCAAGAATGAACACATAGTAATTCCTTGTTTGTAACATGAAGTGAGATTCAGTTATCAGTTCAACTGCATCATTTCTTTATTAGCAGCATGATTTGATTAAATTATAACACATATTTCTGATTTTGCGGAACATAAAACTCAAACTGTTACCTCTTCGTCCATAATGTAAAGGACAAACTGATAGATGATTTCCTTTTTCATGCATATTTGTGAAACAATGAACCCAGGTTGACCATTTGTAATGATTCTTCTGGTAGAATCCATCTGGAAGAGATACGTTCAACTTGCATCCAATGCAAAGTTGTCTGAATCCTGAAAGTATCAATTTCAAAAAAAGTTTCAATTGCATGACTTATATGAGATTCAATTGCATCGAAACCAACTTGTATGTTAAATCATGAAAGTTTAAAGTGCATAAGGTATAAGTGGAATAGAGTATTACCATATCATGATCATCGTGGGTACGTAGATGTTCCTCCTAGAAGTGATAAGCAGAGTCACCCCTAATATGAATCGTATTTTGAATGTTGATTGTTTCCCATTCAATTCCTGTGAATTTCTGATTGATGATGTAACATATGTTTGCGTGTTGTTTTTAATTTGCAGGTCTCCTGGTGATTGGCTGTGAAAGATGATAATGTGGAAGATGATCACGTGTGGCTTATTTAAGAAGAATGTATTTTGATTTCTGATTTATTGTTGATCCACAATTTTAGGGGGAGACTTTATTACAATTCAATTGCATTTGTTGCCAGCCATGTTGACTTCATAGCCGTTTCCATTTTTTGGCTAGAGTTAAATATCTGATTTAGCTAATGTTCCCCAGATCATGGCCATTCGTTTGTTAGTCTGATTAGATGATCTTTCCTGGACCATTCAGATGAAGCTGTAAACGGCTGGCTGTCCTACCTGGCATGCCACGTATTATTTTAAAATAATGTGTAGGATGACTTTCATGGTGAATGGAAAATACGATACATGATCTGAATGGTTTGAACCCTAAATCCAGATGCTGTTGCAACAATACTACACTTCAGGTCATTTGTTTTGTAACAATATTGCTTATTGCTTAATTGCTTAATTGAAAACAAAAGGAAACCAGAATTAAATGTAATTAAATTTGTGTTTTATGAGACCCGAAATTTGTGGAACCTATTCACTCATTTTTTAGTCCTGTGCGTCAGTTACATAATCTCTATCTAGATCATTTACAGTCATTGATTTGTAATTGGTTTATTATTAGCCGTTGGATGGAGTAGTGAAATTGACGTGGGTGCTGCGTTGGCGTTTTTTGCTGAGCTGGACTTTCCGAAAATCTTAGGTGTTTTATAGGTGGCATTATACATGTGGACTATCTTTGAACTGATTTATGGTTATGTATAATAGAGATACATGCACCTCTCTCCTACTTTAACCTTAAAACATATAAATATAATACACGGTGATTAAAGTTTGTGAAATTTGTCAAAATAATTTATACAATTTTAAAAAACTTGTCTCATTAGTCATGAAAAGAACTACTTATAGACTTCAGGAAATAATTTGACGGATGTTGCCAACTTTAAAGATTACATATTATTTTCATATACTTTAGAGACTAAATAAAATAGGGTAAATATAGTTAAAGACGAAATCAAGAATTTTCCCTTAAATAAATAAGGAGTTAAATATCTAGATTTCGTAATTTTGGTGAATCAAATGAGAATTTTCGAAAAACAAATTTTCAACAATCTTGATATTGATACTTTTTATGCACCCCTGACCAATAGTCCTAGGTCCGCCCCTACATTTATCTAAACATTTAAGGGTAACGTGAGAGGGAGACACTATCCAAGTCTCATGCCTACTAGAGTTCGAGCCAAGTGTGTAGAGTGAGACACGTGAGAAATATAGTATTTTCAGGGTGTGCAATTTTTTTAATAGGATATTGATACGAATATTATTTTATAATAAGAGTATGTGTGCTAATATGAGGGGGAGCACTCTTTTTCCTTCTAAAATTTTTTCCCTAAAGAGGGTTTTGCATTTTAACGAGACTCCATAACAACCCTCTTTTATAAAAAAAAATACTAATATTATTTTTTCAGGGTGTGCAGTTGACAATCTTGGATAAGCGGTAGATCCGCCCCTAAATATATAGGAGAACAAATGGAATGAAGTTGCTTGCAAAATACAAAGGGAGGAGGATGTAGAGAGGAAGAAAGGTGCAAATTAAAGAAGGAAAAGAGGAGGGGAATAAAGAGACTGGAAATGGTGACGATTCATACTAAAAATATGTGGTAAACACTCAGATGTGGATCCTCTCCATCTCCCTCCATCCTCTTTGTCCCTCTCTTATATTTTTTTCCTTTGTCCCTCTCTTAATTGTTTATCTATTGTCATTACCTCTTCATTTTTTAATTTTTTTTCTCTCTTCACCCATCTTTTCAATTTTTTTTAGTTACATAATATTTTAGGACGATGACTCAGTCCATAGCAGGGAAAACCTTTGGACTCGGAAATTTGAATCGAAACTTCCTAAATATAAATTCTATTGTGCTCCACTCAACCACCCACTTCAGTTTTTTTATTAGTAACATAGTTAAGAAATGTTGGACATTTCCCCCAACTTAAATGAACCAAGGGTAATGTCATCATCCGCAGACCCATACTAAAGGTCATGGAGCAATTGCCACCATAATGCAAAAATATTTTAATAAGTTGCTCTAAATAAAAATTCTTTTGCCTCCATAAAGAATACTAATTTTTGAGGATTTTTACTGTTCTGGTCCTTTCTAGCACTAAATATATATATATACACAATGAAAAGCTTAAGTAATTTATTTTTTGGAGTGGTGACTCAAAAAAGTTGTTTACAAAAAACAGAGACCTATTTGTTCTCTTAGAAATGGAAATTACTAATTTGGTCATTAAAAATTCAAATATTAGTCAACTAATAAAAACTCAAATGTTAGTCAAACTAATTTTTAGAGTGGCTAAAATATCCCTAAAACTATTTTAAAATTGCTCACTTGACGGATATTTGAGAACTAAATTGATATTTTTCACTTCTCAGAAACCAAATAAGTTTGAGGTTTTGTCAAGTAATACTAATAGTATAAGGTTGAGTCTTTAATCTTTTGTATCGTGAGATTATATATTTTATAAATACTTATAATATATTTTTCTAAAAAAATACTAAACTACTTTTTACCCCCACAATATAAAATTTCTAGAGTCGCCGCTGAATGTCATAGTTAAAAAATATGAAGCATTTTTCTTAATCCAAATTATAGACAATAGCTAGTGTCATAATGAAAAAAACGAGACATTTTCCTCAACCTAGAGGAACAATGACGAGTGCCATAACTAAGAAACGCAAGACTTTTACCTCATCTTAAATGAACGATGACTAGTACCTCATCTTAACGCGGATTAACCCTAATTAAAGCCACAAATTAGAAAGGACCGATCTCCCCTAGACTCATTGAATAATGGTTAGGTGTTAGTTAAGAAACTACTACTAAAAAAACAGTGATCAAAATTAGTGATGGATAAATTGAAATTCTTCACTCATTCTGGTGTTCCAATTTAGTAATGAATTTAGAGAAATATTTCATATTTTCCGAAACTAATTTTCCTACTCTAACTTCTCTTTTTCAGTACTTAGTGCGATAATTTTTCACCCAACTCGAATGAACAAAGACTAACTTCACAGTTAAGAAATGTGACACTTCCCCCAACTCAGTTGAACCATGGTTAGGGTTTAGTTATGAAATGTCATACATTTCCGCTACGCAGAATCATTTAGATTAAATTGTTTTACCACATATACTGAGTATCTTCAACCTTCAATCATGTAATATACGGTATGCGCATGTTAAATGCCAATACAATTTTCTGAGTATCTTCAACCTTCAATCAGGTAATTTCAACCCATATACTGTACAACCCACGTATATGCATATAAACTCGATGATTTTTGTCATACAAAGTGCTTAGAAAAAACCTAGTCCCATATGATTTTGAAGCACACCTTTCATCGGCAGTGCATTAAAACTTACTCCCTCAATCCCAAGTTACAGGTCACATTTACTAATAAATTTGTCTCCAACTTAACTATATTAAAAGTTTGGGTTAAATATGTTTTTGGTTCCTATAAATACAGCGAATTTTGTTTTTAGTCCCTCTAAAATTTTTTGGACACTTTTAGTCCCTATATTATTTTTCGTTTGCACTTTTAGTCTTTGCCGTTAGTTTCCACTAACGGCACTGACGTGACATTACTTACATGTCCATTTTTTATGTGCTGGCATCCATTATTTATTTCCATGTCATTTTCTTAATTCCACCTAATGTCCATGATGTAAAATTAAAAAACAAACTAAAAAACTAAAGGATTCTGGAAATCAAATCCCTAATTCCTCTCTAAGCCCACTCTTCATCCCAACACCCCTCTCTCTCGCAGAACCATCACAGGACCAACCTGAAGCTCAAATTCTTCATGTGCTTTATATTCTTCAAAGTTAACTTCCCTATATAGCAATTTTTTCACCAAATTTCAAACCATCACAGGACTATCAAGTCAATCAAATCCCTAATTCCCCTAAGCTCACTCTTTCAATACAACCACAGAAGTAGTGTTTGGTTTTTCCCAGATTCTGTACAACCACAGAAGTAGTGTTTCGTCACCGTTAACAGAGACATAGAGGCAGAACAAAAATGCAAAGGAAAGCAGAAAGAAGCAAACAGGGAGATCCGGCAACGAAGTAGCGTACGCACGAACCGTCATCGACGTACCCATGAGAACAAATTTTCTGGATTTTTCATTCTTATCTGAATGTGGAATTTTAATGTGAATAAATCAATCTTTCTTCTGAAGATTCATATCTGAATGTAATGAGATTGAGATTGAGTGTAGAGTGATACTGAGAGTGAAATTAGGGATTCTGATTATTTGTGTTTTGAATTTTTTTTTTCAGTTTTTTTTTGTTTTATTTATTTCCAGTATTAATATTACATGGCATTAAGAAAATGATGTAAAAATAAACCTGGCTGCCAGCTCATTAAAAATTGTCACATAAGCAATACCACGTCAGTTCCGTTAATGGAAACTAACAGAAAGGACTAAAAGCGCTAACAAAAAAAAAGTAGGGGTCAAAAGTGCCAAAATTTTTATTAGGGACTAAAAACAAAACTCGCTGTAATTATAGGGACTAAAAACATATTTAACCCTAAAAGTTTTACATTTTGTCAAAAAATGGTTGATAGTTGCACGGACCCTGTTTAGTTATTAAGAGTTCACTATAGAGCAAAAATTGTGTCAAGTCCTTAAAAAGTGATATGTTGTTATGGAACACACCTTAAGAACTCATGGTGAGTGCTAGGGCTAGTCAAATCAAAACCAACCTAAACAAAAATCACAAACCAATCAAAATCAAACTAAAAATCGCAAAAAATACTTTGGTTCGAATATTTTAGGTCACAAATCAAACCAAATTGATCTGCACATTGATCTTCACATATTATTATATATTATTATTTTAAAAAACTAATCGGCCTAGTGACACTTACGCACACAACACTTAAGTACTCATACACACTTACAACTCACCTAGACACACACACACACCTCTGATTTATTAGATATAATATTATAAGTTGTTGTTTTCATGACTTTTGCATAGTAAGTTTTTCATGTCTGTTACTACATTTTAAGTTTGACACTCCCCCTGATTTTATATATAAGCAAAAGACGGCTATGCACATCTGTTAAGAACAGTTAAAAAATAAATATTATTCCATATGATCCTTATTAACTTTTTGAAATACATTGTAAAAGAAATTAACGGTTAAAAAAAAAGAGCTACTTGCATTCAGAAAGGAAAAAGTGGAGCAATTAATAAGGGTAAATTGGATACATTAACTAAAAGTAACTTTTGGCTTACTTATGTTTGATAACATAACTTAGCATATCTTTTTTTATATACATAAACAAAGGGATCTGTTTATATTAAAATAAAATAATTAATATTTAGATTTAGAGTTAAATTAATTTATTTTACTTTTAGATCAAATTATGTTTTCTGGCTCATAAAAAACCAAATCAATTTAAACTACATTGGTTCATATCATATTAGTTCATAATTTTCTAAATAACCTGACGGAACGAAACCAAATTACATGTATTTTTACCTTGCACTTCTGATGATTTTTTCATTTAAAATCGAATTAAATTTCATTGCGAACACCCCTAGAGCACACTATTGAGATGCTCTAACTCTTTTAGATATCTTGCCAAATTTACAATTTGCATTGTCAAACCTAATTATTGGGTTTACATTCAATAACTTTCATTGGTCGTGACTCAAGTGCATCTAAAAAAATTGAGAGAAGAATAAAATAAGATGAGGGAGAAATATGCATACTGATATCTTAAAGTCATTTTTTTGTCAATAGATCTCAAAGTTATTGAATCCTTCTCCCTACATATTGGATGACTAATTAGACCCTCCCCCCTTCCACCTAGACCCCATACCACACCCCTCCCAAATCCTAAAATTCCCATTTTGCCCTAAAAAAAACATTTTTCAACAAAACTTACCCAAACTCTCCCACATTCTCATTTTTTTCGAAACACAAAATTAAGTATCCTGAATTCCATTTTTTTAAATTCCTGAAAAATCATTTTTTCTGGCTAAATTACCAAATAACATTTTCGGAATATTAAGTTTTAAAAGATATACAAGAAAATACATATTTGATTTTTTCCAGTATTATATTAATTTTGGAAAAATCATATATTTGATTTTTCCGGTATATTTGTTAAAATTGTTATTTATTTTTTGAAAATATACTTTTTATTTATTAATTTGATTTCCAATAAAAATCATATGAAAACTAATTTTTGGTATTTTATTTCAGTGGTGAGTTATAGAGGAGTAGATGGCAGAATCATCCACATGACTAGAGACTGTGATGAGAGACTCCAAAGAGAGAATGCGGTGAATGCATCCGATGAATCTAAACAAGAGGGAACCGTATGATCTTCGGTATCCATATACGTTTCATTTAAACAAAAAATATTATTTAACAATAATTTTTAACATTAATACAATAAATCTGAATAAAACTAATATACTAAAAAAATCAATTAAATATCACAAAAATCATTTTTAACTGATTTTCGGAGATTATAAAAAATATATACTACAAAAAAAATAATATACAGGATTATAACTTAAAAATTTTAATCTGAAAAAATGTAAAATTTGGTGAGGGTTAATGGGGATAAAAATTTGTTGGGGGTATTGGATCAGGGGGGATGGAAAAGCTAAGAGCCCATATTGAATTACAGTTGTCCCGCGGGCCTTTAGCCCATCACGCGTGTGAAGCCCAAAACAGTTCAAGCCTCATCCATCTCTAGTTAACGTTGCAACGTTCCCTGATTACTTCCCCATTTGGCTGTTCCCACATTTCCAACGAGTGAATTTTGAAATTGAGAAACTCCCGCTCCTGTCTTTATATATATTCGAACTCAACCTTTTTTATTCAGAGAGCCGTTAGAGAAAAGGAAAAGAAAACCCCAAACGAAAGAAGCGAGAGAGAACCAGAGAAATGGCAACCAACATTGGGATTATGGATGCTGCTTACTTCGTTGGTAGATCTGAGATTCTCGCTTGGATTAACTCAACTCTACAACTCAATCTCTCTAAAGTCGAAGAGGTTCGATTAACAATTTGATTTCTTCAATCTTCACCACTCTGTTCAATTTTTGTTTGATTTAATTGCGCTTACTCACTAGATCTATAATCTATTTGATTCAACTGTCAATTTTATAGGCTTGTTCCGGTGCCGTTCATTGTCAGCTTCTGGATTCTGTTCATCCAGGTATCGTGCCTATGCATAAGGTCAATTTCGACGCCAAAAATGAGTATGAGATGATTCAGAATTATAAGGTTCTTCAAGATGTTTTCAACAAACTCAAAATCACGAAGGTAAATTCTCACTCTCTCTCTCTCTCTCTCGCGCGCGCGCGCGGCTGATTTACGTTTCTGTTATTCAATTATTATTCCTTTGAGATTTTGTAATTATATTTAGTTTGTGATTTCTGTTTTCTTTGTGTTTCTCAGCACATCGAGGTCAGCAAGCTAGTGAAAGGAAGGCCACTGGATAACCTTGAGTTCATGCAATGGATGAAACGATACTGCGATTCCGTCAATTCCGGACTTCACAGGTAATTCAATCCTTATGCTAAACTGATTTGTGCATACGTTTATTGTTACGGTTGAAATTTTTTAAAATTAACCCTAGGTTTTGAGATTGAACAGTTCTCTTTTAGATTAACAACAATTAGGTTTTGAGATTGGAATTCTGTAATTTTACTGATATATATATAATTAGAATTAGAATTAGAATTAGAATTCGAAATTCATGTTATGATATTGATGATATTAATAATTGATGATAATAAATAATAATTAAATTAGATTTGACGATTTAAGCTTGATTAGTTTAAAATTTGGGGTGCTGAATGTTTCTGAATGGTTTGGCTATACTGATACGTGGTTCTCGTGTTTTAGTTATAATCCTTTGGAGAGGAGAGAGGTATGCAAAGGAGGGAGAGAAACCAACAAAAAATCTGCACACTCTCAAACCTCAAACAAGGGTTCTAATGCTTCACAGAGGCCTCATTCTTCCCATAATGCTCGAAGAAATGATGCATCTGCTGCAAGTGCAAACGCTGCAAATCATGCTGCAAAGGTCACGAAACCCTCTGCTGCTGCTGGGGGCCCTGTGCATGATGAACAGGTACTGAGAATTCAATGCAAAAACTAAAGAAGTATTATGAAATGAATAATGATAGTGGATAGAGCTTACACTGAAGTTAATGCAGGTAACTGAGTTGAAGTTATCCATTGATAGCCTTGAGAAGGAAAGGGATTTCTACTTTGCAAAACTGAGAGACATTGAGATACTCTGCCAAACTCCTGAGATTGAACATTCACCGGTACTGTGCTCTCAAACTTACCACTTTTGTTAACTAATGAAACTGGTAATTGCTAATAAGTAGTTAATTGATCATACTCATTTGTGATTGCATTTTATGAATCAGGTTGTTGCAGCGATACAAAAGATATTGTATGCAACAGATGATGGTGGAACTGAGCTGGCTGAAGCCCAAGCTATGATTGCTGGTGATCTGAAAGAAGCTGAGCGATTGAGCCCTATTGCTGAGGTTTCAGAGGGGAAAAGTAGTTCAGAAACCCACAAGAGGAAGAATACTACCAACCTTGAACTTGATGCTGCTGGCATCTCTAATTTGTCACCCAGACAAAGGCTTTCTGATATTTCAGATGTTCATCATAGCGGGTCACCTCTTCTGACTTGCTAAAGATGGAAAACTATTTTGATTACTGTAATTCCTGTTTCGTATGTCATGAACAGGGTTAATGTAGACCTGGATAAATATAGGCATGATTATTATTATGATGATGATTAAAAAGCCTTACAATATTTTGTAGTCCAGTACTCTAGCTAAGTAATTTCCTGGCTTGTGCTTCGACTCAAGCACTATTTCATTTTTCTGCATTTCTTATTACTATGTATTATGTATTATGCATTGATCTGTGTTATCGATTGTGGATGGCGTACCATGATGGGAAGCCAAAAGTCCTCCGCCATTTTAAGCCTATCTTTCTGCCATACAACGCCATGACACTGTTATTCATCACAAATTGGCCATGGTGGTCGTTAAAGAAATCCGTCACCACAATTCGCTATGGCCGATACTTGATAATACTGGTATTGTTCAAGCCATTTGCGTGGCGTCTTCATTAATTTTAATTATCATTATGGTTATGAACTTATGATGATGATGCTTCTTATACACGACTTGGTGGTTGATCAAAAACACGACCTAAAATAATTGGATGTGTGGGAATGTGATGCTTTGACATGTGGGATGTTATCCTTCACATTCATCATTTCTTGATCTATATAATAGCCTCTAATTCTCCATAAAAACCGGCAACTTCTATGCTGTATCAGGAGAGAGGAGAAACAGTAAAGTGCTTAATTTATAATACTGTCTAAAATCTAAATCTAAATCTAAATGTTAACAAAACACAACAAGAAAAGCGCTCTGTAGATTATTTACTGGTTTAACATGAACGAACAAGCCAAGGTAATTATATCTCCTCCCATTCGCTCTATGTTTTTCTGGTAAATGAAATTGTATGAATTTTTCTGTCAGAACGAGGCTATGAATGCACAAAGTGCAACGGAAAGGAAGGTGGAAACTGTGGATTATCGAACTTCAGCGGGGCAAGGCCAAGAAGAGAGGAATGTGCAGGTTATTCACCAGCCCCATTCCACAACCACCACCAGTGGCGGTGTTCTTGCTGGTGCTGCTGCCGCCGTGGCGTCCACTCTTCAGTCTGCCAAGGATGCCATATCTAAAAAATAATGTAAAAATTAAAATTATCAATTTGTTCTCCCACGGGCATATAGGTTTTGGTGATCTCAGTTTATTCTTCCATTATTAGTTGTCTTGTGAGCACATAGATATGGACAAACATAGTGTCAATGATGTATTTTGTATGAGTATCAAACTCATTCCATAAACAAAAGTTGTATTTGTATCAATGGTTTGTCACTTTGTTTTTGTATGAACCTTATCAACTGTGCAACACAACGTGGCTTGTGCTTAAAAAAAGTCTTATGAGACTTTCGAATGCTTAGGTTTGACGCTAATCTAACTTTTATATTGTGCCATCCGAATCTCACGTATGGAATTGGGAAAATTCATACTACTTTTGAAAACCAACTTGCGTTGAATCTCAATTAGTGTTATACTGTTCTTTTCAGTGCCATGATTTCAAATTTGATGCCTATCATTAACACTAACAAATGGCCTCAAACTTAAGCTAAACAAAGCCACCATACCACCCTTTATCATCAGAATCTTATTCTTGCTTTCTCTTCTTTTTATTGTTTGTTTTTATATAATACACAAACACAAACAACTCATTAAAATTTGGCTTTCTCCGACTTCAGAAGAAAAATACAATTTTTTCAGGTAAATAAATTATACCTTCCCCTTGTTTCATAAAGAACTGATCTCAAAAGGATTTTTTTTTTCTTTTCTTGGGATTGAGAATTGAATTAATATAAGTTACTTGTGCTTTTCATTACCATTGGTTTTACTTTTAGGTTGCTTTCTAGGCTAAATTTTGCTTGAGCAAGAAGCAACAATGGGTTTGACAGTGTCACGGATAATGAGATTATTTTATGCAAAGAAAGAAATGAGGATTTTGATGGTGGGTCTAGATGCAGCTGGGAAAACAACAATACTTTACAAACTGAAGCTTGGAGAAATTGTTACTACCATACCCACCATAGGTTCCAATTACTCACTTGGAAAAATAATATGTATTTTTTTAAGATAAGGTTTAAATGAAAAATGATTGAAAATTGATATAATAAATTATCTGTGATGAATCAGGCTTCAATGTAGAGACTGTTGAGTACAAAAATGTTAGCTTCACTGTCTGGGATGTTGGAGGACAGGACAAGGTACTATTTTTGATTTTCTAGCCTCATTAAGCACTTGTAGCGTAAGTGATTGTCCAATAAGAGCTTATGCATAACCTGTTTCTATAAGCTGTTTTCATAAACTATCTTAGAGAGCTTATGAAAATTAGCTGAAAACAGCTTATGAACATGTCATAAGCTGTTTTCATAAGCTCTTTCAAACAGTTTCACAAGTGCTTATACCAGTAAATAAACACAAATAAGTCGATCCAAACAGGCCCTAAGTGTCAGTGCTTTGTTAAGTTTTGAGTTCTAATTAAATCTGGTGCTATGAAATTGTCATAGCAGTATATTATTTTATAAGTTCATTAGTTAATAGTTAAATTATTGAAACTTTTCAAGCACATGCTACTCAGAGACCACTGTCATATGATTATTTGCCAAATTCTATGTAGATTCGACCATTATGGAGACACTACTTTCAGAATACACAAGGTCTTATATATGTGGTAGACAGTAATGATAGAGAAAGAATTTTAGAAGCTAGAGATGAGCTTCACAGAATGCTGAGTGAGGTCAGTAGTTTTTCATAATCCAATAATTTTCCATAGAGTATGAATAATAGTCATAGTTACATAAATTTTGTCTCCAATACCTTATTCTGAGAAGTTCAATTTTATAATGTACAAGCATTGCCTTTCAACATAAAATAAAATGTTATTGCAATAATTTTAACTAGCATTTGCATTGCAGGATGAACTTAGGGATGCTACATTACTGGTGTTTGCTAATAAGCAAGACCTTCCAAATGCTTTGAGTGTTGCAGAGATTACAGATAAACTTGGTTTACATTCGCTTCGTCAGCGTCGTTGGTAAGTCACATTTTACTTACACAAGTTACAACCTTAATTATATATTCAAGGAATTAATCCACTAGAATCTACAATGGACTTATTCTAGTTTTTGAATGGTTCAGGTTCATCCAAGCAACTTGTGCAACATCTGGGCAAGGACTCTATGAAGGACTTGATTGGTTATCAAGTAACATATCTAACAAGACAAGATGAATCAATTGCTCTAAGTTCCTTTATCATATGAATATTGAGACTTGGCTGTGCCTTCTATTATGTGTATTGTATGTTATCTTGTTTGCTTATAAGTATGAAACCGAGCGTTACTTGTTTGAGCATTGAACACAATATAATACTAACCTGGAATGTAAGTATTGCAATCCTGAGGAGTATTATGTATAAAACCCATTACAGTAATTATTAATATCAGTAATGTTTGTTTATGCAGTGAGCAGCAAATGTAGATTACTCTATCTTAGAAGCTTTTCATCTAATCATAAGTGAAAAAAAAAGAATGAGAATTCATGTGTAGGGCCCCAGAATTTAATTTTGACATAAAATGAATGGAAAAGGGTAAATGATGCTTAGTAACTAATTGGCGAATATGAATCAACAAAGTCCATAGAGCATGAACAGTCAGAAAACTTGGTTTGACGAAAATAGTTATGTCGAGTCAAAGTTATCAACAAACTTTGGCCAAGTGTAGAAGCCAAAACAAGCATGGACAATTGACCAGACGCTTATTGCCAAGCAAAGGTAGTTGTGACAAGTTTTAGACACGTAGTATATTTTGTAACTACTGTGTACGTGTCACACATGCAGATAGACAGTTGTAACTTAGTTTCTCTATACATACCTGTTATCCCATTTTCAAGCCTCATTTTCTAAGCATCCACTAATTCATTCCATCATTATTTCCTAGCGAGAATCTTAATTCGTTGACCGAGTTTAGTCTCAAAGCAATTTAGCAGCGGGACGGAGAATCATTGGTGTCTAAATGCTTCAAGTTGATTCTAGTTATGTCGAAGAGAATCTCTACGTATGAAATTTCCATTTAACTTGTTTTATAATCTTTTTTATTTGTTTGATGATTTAGGTAGACCAATTTATGAAGATACCAAATTTTCACATCAATGGTAGGAAAACATTTGTCATTCATTATCATAACATAACAATTTGTAACTTCATCACAATTCATCACTAGTTGATAGATTAAGTTAGGAAATTTGTTGTTTACATGTTTCTCGTAATGAAGTTATTTTATCCCTTTCAGATTCTAAATGTATCGATAATTATACTTAAGAGAAACCAATGGTTTGCAGCGAGAGTGTGTCACTTTGAGAAACAAATAAGGGAGATCGGTATTCAATTTAAAACTAGAGGGAGTTTTGTCATTTAAAAAGATTTCAGGGGTGTGTGTGTGTCACCTGCACTTCAATGTCAGGTGTTGGATTTGTTACCCTGCTTTGTCATTTTGAAGAAAGATATGCTGGTTTATTGTATTAGCTGGTTAAGTTTTGAATTCAACTCAATTACTGATTACGCGCAATATTATGTTTTGGGTGTTAGAGTTCCCCAGAGGATCTCAAGGAAGGACGATGAGGAACGTCACATGGACCCTCGGAGAATCATGTATGTAACCTTAAATATATGAAGTTTATATAATAAAAATACAGAAAAGTAAGTTAATTTGTTAACCAAAAGGTGAAACTAAAATGAATTACACGAAAAGGCTATACACGAAAATTGGAAAAGAGTTCAACCAGCCTCCTCTGAATCACTCTCAAAATCTTCATCTCCAAAAGAAAAAACTGAAGCATCTGCTGCAATTGCCTTGATTTCACTAGCTCCAACAGATTCCATGTTAGTCGTGCTAGGGCCTGCGTGAGTTTTATGAAGTTTATCTGTACTTGATTCTTCAGAAGCATTGTTTCGCGCACGTACTTCATGCTGGAGTGACAACTGATCCGTTGTATGTGCCAACATGCCAACATGGTCTCTAGTGGCCTCAGATACTTCATGAGGCGCCATAGTTTTGTAATCAGTTGCAGCTTCCCTCCTTTGTGTTCCCTTGGTCTCGTCTTCGTCACTATCTGAGAATACATCATCATCTCCATTTGTAGGGACCTTACTCTCATTTGAGTTAGATGTAGGCTTGCTTGTGTTGCCATCAGATCCTTTGCTTGCAGGATTAGCTTTTGTTTTTGCAGGTAAGGTGCCATTATAGTCTACCATCACAATTTCGACCTGGAATCCTGGAGCAGGTATCTTTCTCTGAAGGGCACATTCATAATGTTTAAATTATCACCAAGATCAGAATTAGCCATATACAAATACGGGCAGAGAATAGTAAGGTTAATTACTGCACCTAATATAACATTGAATAAATATATTATATTTTACCTTGTCAAAACCATCAAGGTCTGAGCCATCTAATATTTTTCTGTTCTCTGTCATTGTTGTATTCATCCAACTGCCAAGGGGAAACTCATGTTAAAAAGCTGCTAATCTATTCTATGTAAATAAAGCTACATAATACAATAGTTATGAAGGTAAAAAGCCTATCATAATGATGCTGACAAATCCATGTTCCCTTTCAGAACTACTTTAGAGAGGAAAAAGCTAAAGTATAACAGGACCAGAAGAAGTAGCTGTTTTGAACAAACCAGTAGAAATCTCCCTGCCGATCATGAAAATGAATTTTGAAGTCCCCAACTAACTCTGTCAGTCCAGGCTCCCCCGGCAAAGCAAAGACCACAATTCCTTTCTTCGGTGCACTGATCCAGAAATCTTCTGGCTGCAAACAAGTTTCAAGAGTATATTCAGTAATCAAATTCAAATCCATGTGTCAACATTGAGGCTTTGGGAAAAAAAATCAAAATTCATCGAAGAAGGCATCAGAAATGGCATGCATGTACCATTAGATCCTTTGTCTTGGGATGCTTTCTTGTTGTGAAAAGAATTCCTGAGAGTAAGTGAAAACATCAGGCTTCTCTAGATTCAAATGTTTTTATAAGAATAACTTGAATAACTCGACAAGTTATATTTCACGTATTACAGTACAAAGTAGACTACTTACCACTATGATCTGAAATTGTAATTGATGGTCTAACCCAGTAAGGGCATTTGTGAAGCCGAAACCCTCTTAGCATGCACCTGTGGAAGTCCCAATTAAGAAGAACCTTCTTTGGTTTCAGTACAGTACATTGTGAGAAAGTTGCATCTCACCTTCGTCCAGGAGGGACTTCTCCATTGAAGTGTGTTAAAGTTCGTTCAAAGTACTTCACATATCTCTAAAAAAATACAGTAATAGATGATTTAGAAGAATGTCTTGAAGATTATATTATAAGTTATACAATAAACTAAAATAAATGACTGACGATCTGACTAGGGAGAACTAGAGCCTTTCCATCTACACATCTTTTCTGGTTAAAGTATTCGATGGCTTCCTCCGCAGTGGGAAAGAACTGCAAAATAATTCCCAGAAAGAGATTTACTATCAAAATTGCAAAATTCATGGAAAAAAGTGCAGAACAACTATAGCCTACAAGTCTTTAAAGTCAATTCGCAATGGTTACCTTAAGAAACAAAAGAAGACTGCAAATCATCAGTCCAGTCCTTCCCATACCAGCTTTACAATGAACAACCACCACATTTTGGATATCCTCCTTCAACCATGAGTATGCACTTTGACAAAATAATGCAATAAGTTGAATAGGAGGGCAATTATGATCAGTAAAAGGGAAACTTGCAACCTGAAAGCAATCCCAAGAAGTTAATAAGGCAGGCATAAATATTCGAATAATTGGAGAAAAAATAAATAGTAGCCAATTCCTAATTTCATTTTATGGTTTCAACAAAACCAAACTGCAATAAAAGAATATTATTTATATATTTATATCCATTCTTTATAGGTAACCCAAGATTATTACCAGTGCCAAAGTAAAAATAAAAAGTAAACAATACCTTCCCCTGGAAAAGTGATCCATCATACAATCTCTCTGAACAAAGATTGTAAACTTTGTACTTTCCCTGCATGTCAAGGTGTCAAGAGACTAAAACTGTCAAATGATAGTAGATAAATTGTCAACACTCAGCAGATAAAGTTACACACTGAATTTCATTATTGTAGCAAACCATTTAAAGGAACAACCAGAATAGACACTAATTGCTAAAACCCGGAGAATTTTATGATCTTGATGTACTCTTTAAATGTACTAATGGTATCCAAGAACTAATTTCAAGATCTTTAGACTGGATACTAATGGTACACTTTAGAAGTATCTTTTTACACATAGGAGACGAGTTCGAGATCAACCTAACATACCAAGGCTCTAAAGTGTAGCTGAACTGAAGTAGGACAAAAGTGATCAACTTTGGCAGGGATATTGTAGATGAAGGTTGTTCAAATACCATTAGTGTCGGTCCTATAGCAGTGTTATTTTTTTCCTAATGCCTTTCAGTTTCACTGTGCAATATGAAGGGACTTGATAGAGGAATGGTTCACACTTTCTAATGAGATATTTTCTTCTGTATTCTAAGGTTGTTAACCAGAAAAAAGGTACTCTTTGGTTCCTTTCCAGATTTCTTTGACCAATCTTGTCTCTCCCAATTTCTTGAGTGCTAAGCATGAGCAGATACTAGGATACCAAAATTGAAATAGAAACTGTTACCTTATGATGAGTTTCAAAAAACTTGATTACTTCTTCCATGTGATTGCGATAGAACCCCTGCAAAATAGCTCTCCCTTAAAACAAAAAGAATGATGATTGTATTTGGCTTCAACGTGAGAGATACGATTGGGTGTCTATAAATATACCTCAATGTACCCAAAAAGTCCAGAGCTAAAGTCACCACCCGGAAATCCCATGGAAATTATATTTTCTGTGATGTATGTCATATCCAAATCAAATCCGTCTTCCTGTTACAAAGAGTTAAAAATGTTAAAGTAAGAGAAAAGTGAGATCAGAATGGAAGATGGGCCAGTTCTGCTCAAAATTTAGTATAGTTCAATTCAATACTCAATAGATTCAATAGGATAATGTTAGTTTGTAACTGAGAGAGTATCAAATAGATAAACAGTGTGATTCAGTACCTAAGAAATCAATGCCAATTTGATTCTTAAATAGATAATATCAAAATAATGACCATCTCTGTGATGATGCCTTTGACATGATGGAAAAATCAACATTTTTGTCTTGCTAAGAATTTTAGAGGCCAGAACAATTCTTTTATAGGAGGCAACAAACCTAGGATTCTAGGTAGATACTTGGGAAGTACATGACTTTGACCTTAAGCTCTTCTACTAAAATTTTTGAACTTCTAAGTGTCTAGAGAATTTCTGGACCTCCATATGAAATGCTTTTCTTGAGCATATCTCGTAACATCCATGCATTGAAAAACTGAGTGTGCCTAAGTGTTGGTATATTGTGGGAACTATTTGATTAATGATCAGCAATCTGTAATTCTACTGAGATTGAGATCAAAATCCAGTAAATTTAACTCGACAAGATACATGTTGTTATGGACCATTTGCGGATATGGAATTTTAGTAAAATATAAATAACCCAAGAGAATAAATTGGTTTAACTTTTATGTACTAGGGGTATGCCGATTCATATAGCCAGTTTTAAACAGGAGTTGCGACCAACACAGACAATGACATGATCCTGACACAAAATATATGGAATTTAACAGAGAAGTAAATAATATTATATAAGTGTCCAAGTATATTTCAACTTTTTCTAGAGCAAGAAGTAAGCAAAGAAAACTGTGTAGCCAGTGAACATAGTTCTCACACACAACTGCGACTAACCCATGCAGAAAATTTAGACATGGTAGCATAAATCAACTAACAATTTAACCTGTGGTGTGGCAGTAACAGATAAAAAAACTGAACAAGGCGTAAAATGTCATTGTCAACTGACCTGGTATCTGCGTTTATTTTGAGAGACAATATGGCGTGCTTTGGTCTGAACCGCCTTCACTGCACTCTTGGAAGAGTCCACCAACCCTTTGGTGAATGATTCAATTAAGTTAGACTCATCAGCTCCTGAATTGGCTGGGGCAGTCTCATTTGCTGGCACTCGTAGTCCAATTCCACTAGTCAGGCGAGCAAATGCTGACATGGCGTTGCTCTCGGACGGCGAGTTCTCTTGTGTTGCCCCAAGCCCAAGGGACTGCGGCAATTTCAGATTTCTTGCCCACGAAGATATGCCAGAAGCCGGTGACAATGATGATGGTGATGAATCATTTGCAGTGCCATTTTCAGCAGATACTTTGTTGGAGTGATTTTCAGTGTTAGAAGCTGGAGGACTTGGTTGAGATGAAGATACAGCAGGTGCCAGTTCCATGAGTCACTCAAATGCACAACCTAAGGTACGATAGCTTATGCAGTGTTAGCAAACATGGCACCTATGGAAAGAGAAGAAGAGAGAAAATCTGAAATAGTATTCTATTGAAAATGATAAAAATGATAAGTTTGATTACAAGTGATTACATCAAATCTATTTATAGGAATTCCATACAAGTAACTAACTACTAACTAATTGTATATAATGTCGTCCTAGGACACTTGAAGTGCTAGCTCAATGGTAAGAGCTTAGTCTTGTATCATCAGGTGCTGAGTTCAAATCCGGACAACTGTAAAATGGTCATTACTCATTAGTGCCACTTTGATTAATAAAATTTCCCCCTCCCCAATTAAAAAAAACTAACTACTAACTAGCCAAATGCTAAATGAAAAACGTGACAAACAACATAAAATGTTGATGATAATAAATAAAATTAGTAAATAAAAGCAATGATTATACCAAAAGAGCGCGTAGTTTGTAAAATAGTAAATATCTACTTCATAAGCTAATTAATTTCTGAACGGAATCGATACTCGCATAATCTAATAGGACATAAATCGAATCAAAACAGTGCAAAAGCATCAGCGTAAGAAATGTAAAAAGAGGGATCTGAAAATAGAAGCTTCACTAATACAAATTGAGGTGATTTGCCTTCTAACACCAGCAACAGTTATGATTTGTAAACAACGTTGAAGCATATTCGCATTGTACATACAGGAAATGAGAAACGAAGAGTAGTTGATCGCTTACCGGCGAGTAGTCGGTGACGATGCAATTATTTGATCTGTTTTTCGGGGAATAACGGTTTTGTGAACGGAAAGGAAAGCATGTGATTTGCAAGTTTGGATTTGGATCAATGTAGCTTGATTTGAAGTTACCAGCAATATAGCATAGAAATTCCAAGGTGGAATGGCTTGCTCGCCATTTTAGAGAAAGTAAGATTCATATAAACAAAGATAAAACGCGTCACCGTGATTACTTATTTAATACTCCATATCTCTTCACGTAATTGTGTTTTGCCGTCCTGCAGCATCCGCAATTTTCGGAGACATAGAGACATTAATTTTTCTTCCAACAGCTGTGTTTATTTATTTCTCATTTCTTCTAAGTTAATTAAAAAAATTCATGTTTTTTACGAGGAATTTTGTTCATGTTTTGCTTCTTCCAAAGTTAAAACTTTTAGAAATTATATTTAAGAACACACTTCTCTTCTTATAGGTGTTCGCAATACTCTGTTCTCGACCAAAAAATATAATTTGTTTCGACTTTGAACTAAAAAATCATTCGAATTACAAGGTAAAAATGCACGCAGTTTAACTTAGTTGGTTTATTAAAAAAGTTCAATCTAAATTGATGTAGTTTGGATTGGTTCAGTTAATTTGATTATTTACTACTTGGAAAGCATAATTCGATCTACAGTTAAAATTGATTAATTTAATTCTAAATCTAAATATTAAAATAAACTATCAAACTTAAAATATCTGGAAGTTACAACATTTTATGCGGTAAACCATGGGTAGTAACATTGAACAAAACTTAAAAAACCAACTTGTCACAATTAAATAACTTAAAGAATCCAAGTGGTACAAAAAATTTAAAGGACTAACTTATTACAATTAAATAACTTAAATTAGGAAAAAACTTAAAAGACAAACTTGTTATAAATAAAATAACTTAAAGAACGTATGCTGTAATTTAGCCAAAAAATATATTGGGAAATGATGAAGATGACTTGGTGAGGATAAAGAGGCAATTCCAAGAAAAGTACTCCCCCACTCCCATATTCAGCATGTTTGTTACCGCTTCTTTTTTTTAAAAAAAATCATTTTTTTAAAAAAAATAATCACTTATGACGACATGCTATCTGTTTGTTATAGATTCTTAAAAAAGCGAAAAATAAAAAATAATCTTTAAATTGCTTCATATGAGAAACTGTTTTGAGTAGCTTCTCAAAAAATCAGTTTTTATAATAATGATTTTTTTTTGAAATAAGTGGTTTTTAGTATGTTACATAAACACAAAACAACTTCTCATTTTTTTAAAAATCACTAAAAACTAATCTCTAAATAAGGGCCCGTTTGTTATGGATTAAAAAATTAGTGATTTTGTTGTTAAATAAGAGATTAGTTTTTAAAGATTTTTAAGAAAATGAGAAGTTGCTTTGTGTTTGTGTAACATACTGAAAATCACTTATTTTAAAAAAATCATACTTAAAAAACTGATTTTTTTGAGAAGCTACTCAAAACAGCTTTTCATATGACGCAGTTTTTAGATTATTTTCAGTTTTTCATTTTTTTTAAGAAATTGTAAAAACGGATAGCATGTCATCATAAGTGATTATTTTTTTAAAAAAAAGTGATTTTTTTGAAAAATAAGCTGTAACAAACGGGCTCTAATTTAACAACAAAATCACTTATTTTTTAATTTGTATCAAACAGGCCCATATATGATTTTCTATCCAAAAAAAATTGTCACATAATACACGACCTTTTCAAAATACTAATGAAACATTAATGTTCATTTCCTTTCGTACCCTTCATTATTTAATAATATATTTTCTTTTTTTTAAGCAAATAATATATTTTCCTATGATTCTACTTTTTATCTTTTCAGCGTGGTTAATAAATGTTAATTTGTTAAACTAACTCACAAATTTTATTTCCGATACAAAATTAACTATTTTTTTTAAAATTTGTGTGAAAGGATATATGGGATAAAGTAGGGGTGTTTAAAACCGAACCAACCCAATAGAAAACCGCAAACCGAAAACCACAAAAAAATACAAACCGCAAAATCTATTCGGTTTTGTTTTTCAACCAACCGCGTGGTTCGGTTTGGACCGCGATTTTTGTTCCACCAACTGAACCAAACCAAACCGAACCGCAAGTAACACTAAGGTTTATTGACTTACAATATTCTTTACAAACTTTCTAGCTAACCTCCAACTAAAACCCAACTTTCACTCACTTACTAGCCCAAATTCAATTAATTCTTTGACTCTCTTACAACCAATCCATTTTGTTATGCTATATTTAAAAATTACAATAAAACATTTAATTCAAATTCTTTAAAACATGACCGTCGCTATTTTAAAAGAATTAAAAGAGAGTAATTTATATACTACATATGTTTGAGCAGATATTTTCTTAAAGATTTATGTTAGCCATTTTTTTTATGTTAGTTAATTTTAACTCCGTTTTAAATTATGTCTTGTCTTGGAAAAAACCGAATCAATCGAACCAATTCAAATTGCATTTGTTTGGTTTGGTTTTATTTTAGAAAGCCAACCGAACCAAACTAAGCCGCATGTAATTTTACTTTGCAATTTAGTTCACTTTTTGTCTCAAAGCCAAACCAAATCGCACCGTGGGCGGAGTAGGTGGTGAGATGAATGAATTTTAATTAATTAAAATAAATATAAAAATATAGTAGAGTTATACTCGTTGAGAAACCCAGAGGGTGTCGTTGAGCGGTTGGAGCTCATCCTCCCTTAACCAAGTATCGAGAGTTCGATCATCGCATTGGGCATGAAGCAACTTTAAATCTCTGGGGCCTCCAATCGAGCGAGGGGATTAGTCATGGCTCGCTAGTCCCGACAAAAAAAATATACCGTCGTTGAGACGTTACTCGGAAGTTGTAAGCATCTGCATCTGCATCTGATTCAATAGAGATGGAGGCGGCAGTCGGAGGCGGCGGAGTCAGCGATGAAATTTCCGCTGAAGCAGCGATATCGCGATGGAAATTGGCCGTGTGGCAGAAGTATCAACACTTACTCGACAAAACCACTCAACACGTACTACGGCGATGGATAGGTTTCTTGGTGGTTGCTTCCATCTACGTTCTCCGCGTCTATTTCTTGCACGGCTTCTACGTCGTTTCTTATGGTCTCGGCATTTATATCCTCAACATCCTCATCCTTTTCCTCTCACCTCAGGTCGATCCTGATAATCAAGACGGTCCTACTCTCCCTACTAGAGACTCCGATGAGTTCCGTCCTTTCGTTCGTCGACTCCCTGAGTTCAAATTCTGGTACTTCCCCTTCCCTTCTAGGGTTTTATATGCCTCTTAAGAATTACTGATTGGATAATTGAATTGTTTAGTTGATTGATATTTATCCTTAGATGAAGCTTTATTTCATAAAATGATGTTTTTTTTGTTTTTCTCGATCTGAATGACTGATAGACTAATTGAATTGTGTACATGATTGATGTGTATCCTTAAAAGAATCTTGATTTTCATTCCATAATAATCCACACAGATCATGCTATCATCTACTTTGTGCCAAAAGCTATCTTGATGATTTCATTTCTTAGGTTTGGATATTCAGCTTAATTAAGCGATTTTTACAGAAAAAATTGATAGTAAATGTTAGTGGTTAATTAATTTAGGGGATGAGGAATTGTTAGTTTTCAAGATTCGAACCTAGAACTCTTGCTTAAAATTCTTTTGATATTGCTTAACTCAGTAACCTACTAACCAAGCTATTTACTTGGGACTAAGCAATTGTTCAATAAATGTTTGTCAAATAAGAGTCTTTGTATAAGCGTTTTCCTCAATTGAAGAGGGAATGAAGTTAAACTCTCAATAGGCTAAAAACAATTTATAGACGTTTTAGAAGTTAAGTCTCTTGTGTCATAAGATAAGTTCAAATAAGTTCTTCCAAAAACCTCTGGAAATGTCTCAGAAAAAGGATCTTATTATGAAGCTAGTGTTGTTTTAGACATCAAGAAGTGCCTTTATAGCTGATATTGTTTTGTTGGTTTTAGTTCTTTTGAGTAGTAGCCTGTAGGAGCAACATTGTTGTTTATTGAGGAGAGCATGCGGACATTTGCTTTTACTGAAGCTGCTTAATTTTCCTTTTCTTGGGCAGGTATTCACTCACGAAGGCATTTTGCATTGCATTTGTGCTGACTTTCTTTAGTGTGTTTGATGTTCCTGTCTTGTGGCCAATACTCCTCTTCTACTGGGTGGTGTTATTCACTCTTACTATGAGGAGGCAGATATCACACATGATCAAACACAGATATGTTCCCTTCACATTTGGGAAACAGGTACTTCAAATTTAAGTTGATTCGAAATTGTTGTATACGTTGTGTCATGTGTGGTTATTAATACGTTGGTGATGGTGTCATAAGTATTGCATCTTTGTTGCCAGTACTAATCTTTCTTGTCTTTTTTCGTTTTAGCGCTATGGAAAGAGAGCATCAGCAGAAAGCACAAGTCTTCCGGTGGTGGACTGAAATTTTCAGTTTAATTGAACAGTATTTATTGCATTTAATTTAAGTCAGAACCCCACCTGTGGCTTGATATCATCTGCAGTATATTTTCTCAGCTGGAGCATCTGTGGATGCAGTGGCTGAAGAATTGCTTTGAGGCTTAGTGTGGATGTTGGCATCTGGATGTTCAAACACCAATTATTGAGCAACTATTTGGGCATCTTCAATTGACACTACTAGAAGATTTAGTTTTGGGGAGATGTTGGTGACCGTTTCTTTACATCCCCGTCTTGTAAAATTATTTTTATTTACTTTCTCTTTCCATACAGGTGGGCAAATTCCAAACTCTTATTGCTGAATTCAGAGTCCAATAACAAAAAATTTACAATACCTGTGCAGAAGCATCCCTTAATATGTAAAACTAATGTATTGAAGCATCCCTTCTCCACTAGGTTTTCTCACAAGGTCAAATGTGATTATTTAACCTTGCTTTCACATCTGGGTGTGGTAACATGGTCTTTTTTTTTTAATCTTTATGACTGGTAGTCATCATGATGTATTATTGCATTAGCACAATGACAATTTTAATTTTTGATTTTAATGAAACGATTGCATGGTATGTACCATTGTTCAGCAAATTTTACTGGTGAGCATCACATGCATCTCTCAATAGAAGCATCATAAATTGAACTCGGTGGATTATATCAAAATCTAAAACAAACAAGAGATGTCTTTTATAGGACTGTCAAGCTATTTTTTTTTCTTTGCAATTCCACCTTCTTTTACAACATAACTGAAAGCATGTTAATACAATAAAGCTAAAGTTGTTCCATAAGCATTTGCACCACAACTGAAATTTGTAATACAGTAATAGTCACTAGCCAATTTCTACAATGCCGAAATAAATTAAATAATGAAACTTCAATCTTCCAATTTCTAAAGTTGATTCTGGAAATTAGTGCTTAAACATCTACATCTTCTTACACCCAACAAAGAATCAATGATAAAAATGAGGAATGAAAGACCCTGCAAGGTTACTTACCTATGAAGCACTGTCACAGACACCGAACACGACATTGACACAGACGCAAACATGTACACTCCGGATCTCACAGAATAGAATAAACTGTTATTATATATGGATCTCACAAAACAAGGACTCGACTCAAACAATTTTTTAGTTATTAACACCAGTTTATTAAGGTTGAGATTTATTAATGTTAGAATGAAAAATCGATTACAAACATAATATACATTGCATTCGAAAATCACAAGAGAAAATTGTAAGTAATATAGAGGTAACCGCTCTCATTTCTTGTTTCTTCTGTAAATGTTTTACAACATTTTTGTTAAGGTTAAATTATTTATATATTTAATTTTCAAAACAAATATTCAAAAGCCTCGTTACATCTGCATCATTTGTGTTTTTAGAAAAGGATGTTTAATTTGATGACATTTCAAACATTTAAAGAGGTTCACTTATTTATCGTTGGTAGGAATGGAAATTTCTTTTTTCTGTACTATTTTCCCTTTTTTGTGTACATTTCAGATAAAATATTGTCAAAAAGTGATCATGCAAGATGCAAGAAGTGGGGAAAATAGACAAAAGAGAGCAAAAAGCCAAAAACTAATAATGAGAAGACGTATATTATCATTATTAGTTTTTGCTCTCTTTTGTCTATTTTTCCTACTCGTTGCATCTTGCATGATCACTCATTGACAAAATTTTACTAGAAATGTGTACCCAAAAAAGGGAAAGAAAGGAAAATGTCAGAGAAAATGGAGGAAATGGATTTAATAACTTTTAGGTAAAAAAAATTTCATTGCTACCAATAGGAGAAAGAAACTTTGATGGAGATAACTAACTGAACCTTTTTAAATTTTTGAAGATGTCATCAAATTAAACATCCCTTCTAAAAACACAAATGATGCATATATAGTAGTACTTGTTCTGTGAGATCCGAAGTGTACTTCATTGAAGATGGACATCAACTAAAATTACCTTTTTATTTATTTATTTTGAGCAATTTTTTTAAATTTCTTATATATCTCTGGGTCCCACTGATTAACTTCTAATATAGTAGAACTTGGTTTTCTCAGAAATCTCATGATTCTATGACGGACATAATGGAAGAGGCTCTGCGTTGTTTATTTTTGAAGATTAGTTTTTGGAGGAAAAAATTGATTCACATGCGTTGTGTGATTTTTATTTTTCTCACTATACAAATGGTCAGGGATGAGGAGGGGAAGTGGAACTTTGCGAATTGGAACTCATATATTTGTATTTTACGACTAAGTTGTGCTCTCATAACAATTATTTGCTCTCATATATTTGTGATTTTATCTGAATTTTTTTGATCGAGACCAGAGTATCCATCGCCAGACGCAGTGACTAATCCCCTCGTTGGATTGGAGGCACCTCGAAGGGTGGAACAGTTGGCTCAGGAATTTAAATCTGCTCCATACCCAAGGCGATGATCGAACCCTCGACACTTAGTTAAGGGAGGATGAGCCTCAACCGGATTTTATCTGAATTTTAAAAGAGGTTTCTGAATTTTTACTTCAAAAGACATTTAGTGCCTTGTGCGTTTTATCCAAATGATTAATTGAGTATCTTGGGGGTTTATCCCCTATCTTCCACAAAAAAAAATCTCATGATTCTCTTACGGGCATAATGGAACAGACTTGGTTTGAGTCAGGTCCTTGTTTTGTGAACCATATATAGTAACAGTTTATTTTGTGAGATCCGAAGTGTACTCCGTTAAAAATGGACCTCAACTCAAATTACATTTTATTTATTTTTTATTTCTTTTTTTTGACTAAATTTATTTTTTATTTCTTATATATCTTTGGGTCCCACTAATTAACATATAATATCAGGAATCTCATGATTTTATGACGAGCATAATGGAATAGACTCTGCATTGCTTATTTTTGAAGATTAGTTTTTGGAGGAAAAAAATTGATGTCACATCCAAGTACCAACATTTCAACAAACTCATTGCTACTTAAACTTATTGGTCCTTCATAACACAACCTTACTCTTTCTGCCATCTCTTTCATTGAATTTAGATATAGATTAATGTCGTGTTTGATTTGCTTAAGAACATGATTAAGCGAACGACAATATACCGAACCACCAAGAGACTTTAACACTACAACTCCACACAAAACATTAAGGCAATAAGTATATGAGTCTCCTCTCTTATATATTCTACATTAGAAGCTTAAGAGCTCTTCGTTGAATACAACAACCATATTTTGTTTTCTTGTTAATTGTGTGAACTATGAAGATTGCTTGCCATCCTATGAGAAACAAATAAATTGGATAGTTTGTGATTGGAGGTAAAGGATTAATTGTGATTATGGCATGAACGGACACTAACATTTGACCTAGACTTGAGCAAATTGTGCACTTCATATATGGGACCCCTTTGAGTTAAATAGAAGCACTTCCCTCATAGCTTCATATTTTTAAAGCGGCCTATTATATTCTAAGCTTTATACTAAGTTGTACTCTCATAACAATTATTGTGTGATGGTCATCTGACGCTCGCCAAATCTGTCATTCAAGTCCTACCTATGTATGTGATGCAAGCGGCGGCTTTACCGTCTAGCATATCTGAGGAGGTGGACAAATGTTGCAGGTCTTTTAATTGTTTGGGGATACGAGGATAAACGCTAAATTCACCTCCTCAATTGGGACACAATTTGCAATCCAAAGAAGCAAGGTGGGCAGGGTCTTAGGCCCACTAAATTGGTCAACCAAGTCTTTCTATTTAAAAATGGTTGGAAGCTGTGCACAAACCTCAACTCTTTATGGGTATCCATTATGCACAATAAGTACAAGTGTGGTAGTTCTATTTTACCTCGAGTTAACATACAACAGGTTGGCTCTAATTTATAGAGAGGCATTGCTCTATTTGGCTCGAATTGAGTGGGCACCTCCGCTGGGAGTTAAAGGACGAAAATGCTATTCGCTTTTTGGCTTGATTCGTGGATTCTGGGGCAAGGCCCTTTAATTGAGAAGATCAACCAGAATGTCCAATTACACTTACCGAATGTGACAGTAAATTACATGGTCCAAGATAATGGGAATTGGGATTTAAACAGATTCTCAGAATTTATCTCCCCCCCATATGAATAATTGTATTTCAGCCTTACCTCCTCCCTCCAGTCACAATGGTACAGATGAATTAAAGTGCAATGCGAGTCCTGAAGGTACTTTCTCTTCCAAATATGCTTTTCTTGCCATCCACAAACTTGTCCAAGTTCTTCATTATGATCTCTTCCGGTGTAGATGGAAGTGGCATGGCCCGGAAAGAATACGTCTTCTCCTCTGGAAAGTCATGGACGGTAAACTTATGACCAACCTTGAACGTTCGAGAAGGCATCTGACTTGTTATTCAACCTGTCCATTGTGTGGTCTCCACATTGAAAGCCTTTTCCAATACTTTAGAGATTTTCAGCATATAACGACGCTTAGATTTGAGCTTCTACGTAGCAGTCAATCAAATTTCTTCTCAAATACGGACTGGTTCTCCTGACTTGCCAACAATATCACAAGCAGGGTTTTGGGAATTACCACGCAAAATTGGAGCCTGGCATTTGGAGTGGAGTTGGATGTTATTTGGACTAGGGATGGCAATGGGGCGGGGCGGGGGCGGGGAGTACCCTACCGCTCCCCGTCCCCGCCTCCCATATTGTCCCCCATCCCCATCCCCATTCCCCGCTTCGGGGAGTTTTCCTCCCCCATCCCCATCCCCGCGGATCCCCACGGTCCCCGCGGGGACCCCAAAATTTATTCAAAGTTAGCAAAAATTAAAATAAAAATATAATAAAACTGAAAAAATGTATAAAATTTAGTCTTACCTTGATATTTTAATATTTAAAAAGTATAAAGGTAAGAATAAAAATATAAAACTTAGCACAATTTAATATTTTATTAGTATTTTTATTTAAAAACACAATAAAAGACTAAAAAATCTATTGCTTAGAATATAATATATATCTATAATACAAACATTTATGTAGTGTATTCGGGGGCGGGGGATATAGACCCATCCCCATCCCCGAATTGACTGCGGGGGGATTTTCTCCTCCACCCCCATCCCCACGGGGGAAAATTCCCCGCCCACGGGGCCCCAAACGGGGCAATCCCCACGGGGATCCCCACTTGCGGGTAGAAATTGCCACCCCTAATTTGGACAGCAAGGAATGACTTCGCCTTCAATCAGAATCCAGCTACATCTCAGCAATTGCTTTGTCAAATTATCAGCAGAGTTGATTCGGTGCTCAAAGCAGTCCAGCGTGAACAACATCTGAGGAGTGTGTCTACGCCCATGCTAGCTCACCCTCAAATCCCTGACTTGGCAAAATCCTCTGCCCAACTTCTTCACTCTCAATTGTGATGCTTCGGTTTCTAATCTGGGAACTGATGTTGGTTGTGGGGGAGGGGGTTACTGCGAGACGAGTTGGGAAAGATGAAGTGGGCTTTTACCTACAAGCTTGAACCCTGTACGATCCTTGAGGCTGAGCTCTATTTGATCTTACCATGGCCTGTTCTTAGCTATTCAGGATTTCAGAGGATTGTGGTTGAATTGGACTGTTTGATAGCTATTCAGATGATTGTTGATGGTGTTCATCTGTCCCACTCGATGGCCTCATTCACGGTTAATGACATATTCACGGTACGATGGACTCACATTTTTCGAGAGGCAAATGGAGTAGCTGATACCCTTGCTAGGGTTAGATGTAACATTTGAACTTTTTGAAGTCACAACCCTATTGGATTATAATGGATGGATTGGAGAAATCCATTTACACATTTATATCCATTAAAATTTTACCAAACAAATCTATTCCATTAGCATTTATATCCTATTGGATTATAATGCTAAAGTTGTTACATTATTCCATTAGCATTTGCATCACAACTGGAATTTGTGTTACAGTAATAGCCACTAGCAAGTATTTTCCATGCCAAAATAATAAAATAAATAATGAAACCTCTATTCAACCTTCCAAACTCTATTCTAGGCTTGATTCATGAAGCTAACACATAAACATAAACATCTTCTTACACCCAACAAAGAATCAATGATAAAAATAGAGAATGAAACGTCACTGCAGATACGGACACCGAATACGACACTAACACTGGTTTTAATATGA
Organism: Astragalus glycyphyllos; assembly: GCA_963573325.1. Classification (NCBI taxonomy): domain Eukaryota; kingdom Viridiplantae; phylum Streptophyta; class Magnoliopsida; order Fabales; family Fabaceae; genus Astragalus; species Astragalus glycyphyllos. The sequence continues at coordinate 85,250,318 of OY754308.1, read as the reverse complement.
ATAATGAAAGTAATTGAAGTGTTGGTGTCCGACAAGACACGTATGAACTTACTACTTACTGTGCTGGTCTGTAATATCCATATACACTGTAATAGGTTTGTGCAAAAGTAAGTAACAACAAAACAACAGCAGCAACAAAAGAGATAATAGCCCAAGGATTACTGAAGTAATTATGTCTCAAGCTTGCACACCAAGTATTCCATCTATGATTATAATACCTATTCACAGCCTCAGACAATGGAGAAAGGTAACTGTTATTAATGTCAAACACAACTTCTTGACCTAAACGGTTGAAAAGGTCAGCAACTTCAGCATCACTTCCAAGCCAATGTTCAATTATCCCACGGTAATGAAGGTACCCTACATCCTCTGGAGAGTTAATCAAATTATCCATGAAAATAACATAAGATGTAATATCATTGCTACAATCAAGATGAGATTGTTCAAATGCAATGAGGTTAAAAAACAAAGACTTAGTACCATCATGAATCAATAGCCGCAGAATCCTAAGAATACCGTCCTTAAATTTAATATCCCAAAAGCGATCGGTTTTTCTTTTCTTGAACTTGATTCCAGCTTCTTTTAGCTCAGTAACACAATGTATAAGTTGTTGGCATGCTTATCAGCAACCCTATTAGCATTCGACCTTCATTTTATCTAGATTCGCGGTACCGGTTGAGGTCCCGAACGCAATAAACTTCTTCTGAATACATCTAAACAATGAAGACCTCCTTGATCTGATAAAGGATCAAATGTAGCAGTATCAATTTTTCTAAGTGATGATTCAAGTTTGTTTCTATCACTTTTTGTTAATGGTTCATCTGTTGGCATTAAAGGATCAAAGAATCTAAGTGCTAAACTTGCAACAAGTCCTTTTAACTCTGGTGAACCAAGTTGAATTCCCATAAGCCTATCTAGGACAAAAAGTGGAAGCTGATTTTCCAGCATGATCATATCTCTTTGAATCGAATGCATCGATCCGCGCATCGCGAAAACCGGATCATTTCTAGAATAACCAAGTTCTTTAAATCCTTCAGTAGCTCCTCTAAATAACTCAAGAATAAAGCAACCATCAAGTACTAACATTTCAACAAACTCATTACTACTTAAAGTTATTGGTCCTTCATAACACCATCTTGCTCTTTCTTCCATCTCCTTCATTGAATTTAGATATAGCTTTAAGTCGTGTTTGGTTCGCTTAAGAACGTGATTAAGCGAACGCCATTTATGTCGTTCCATTTGTCGAAGGCGCTTTTTGCCATGATGGTAAGGACCTAATGACACAATTTGAGGTGCATAAGCTTTGTCATCACCACTACTATCTCTTAAGTAATGAGGAATTTTGTAGATTGGTAGCTTTGTCCATGAACTCGCCACATCGTCTTCGCAAGCTTGCTCTAGTTTTTCTTTGATAGAAATCACCCATTCAGATGCTGGTGAAGTTGCTTCTTGTAAATTTTCATCATTTTCTTTGGTGATAACTTGCAATGATTCTGAAGGTTCCTGCTGAAGATTTTGAAACTCAATTGATCTTGTACCTGAATTAGGAGATTGTGGTGGAATTCCAGATTCTATAGTTTCTCTAAGCTTAAGAGTGATAAGGTACCAGCTTAAGAGCTCTTTGTTGAATACAGCAACCATTTCAGGAAACTGCTATTTTGTTTGCTATGAAGATTGCTAGCTATTGAATGATAAACAAATAAATTGGATAGTTTGTGATTGAAGGTAAAGAGTCAATTGTGATTATTATGGCATGAAAGGACATTGAGACTGACATTGACTTAAGTAATTGTGCAGCTCATATATGGGACCCATTATTGTGTGGTTTTGTTTTGTCTTTATACATATGGTTTGGGATGAGGAGGGAGAAGTGGAACATTGCAGATTGAAACTCGAAAGACTAATATGTACTCGTGCTTAGAAACAAATCTTACACAGGTAGATCCCTGTGTTCCAAGTAGCTCAAGCCACACAGTGTTGGTTTGAAACTCAGCGTTTCTGATATATTAGTATATATACATCATTTACCTGTGTTTTACCACTAAATTGTGCTCTAAAACAATTATTGTGTGGTTTACCTCCTCTCTGGTCCTCTTTGTTTATATTAATAATAAATAGTCTAAGTTGCATTAGGCAAGTAAGGTGGGACATAGGGCAGACATACAAACGTGAAAGAAATTAAAATTATCCTCTCTCGTAGTTAATCATGACTTGGAGCATGTCTTAATTAAACAACTTCAAACCCAAAGCAATAGGAGTACATGGTTTAATTTGTGAAATTTTGGTTGTCTCAGATTGCTATCCCTTCTCGGATCTCAGACTTCAAAGTTAAGAAACTATTTTATAAAATTGTAATGTTTTAAAATACAATTTTTCAAAACTATTTTATGAAATAAAATTTAAAAGTTAAGAAACTAAAAATACAATTGTTCTAGTCTATTAGTCTAAGACCCAACACAAAGTATAGAAAATGTGAGTAAGAATGTATGGATCAATAGCGTGTCTCCTTCATTAGCCTCCACGGCCTATTTTTTTTAAACCAAGGTATCTTTTGCTGCGCAACTATAGAGACTAATCTCCTGAGGTACTGAGATCTATTTAAAAGGTTGACTTCTTCCACTAGGTATTTTTCCATATGCACCGGTCAGGGATCGAACTCATGACCAAATGGTTAAAGAGTCCAAGTATCTACCACGTGTGCCTCCATGGCCTATAATATAGTACAAGATAAAAATTATGGAGAAAATAGCTTGTTGTCGTTACAAGGGGGAGAGAACAAAGGGATTCTGTAGTAAGTAGGGGTGTTCACGGTGCAGTTTGGTTCGGTTTTGAGACAAAAAGTGAACCGAACCGCAAGATAAAATTGCATGCGGTTTGGTTCGGTTCGGTTGACTTCTTAAAATAAAATCGAACCAAACCAAACCAAACTAATGCGGTTTGGATTGGTTCGGTTTTTTCATGATAAAACATAATTTAAAATGAAGTTAAAATTAACTAATATAAAAAATGGCTAACATAAATCTTTAAGAAAAAATCTACTCAAATATATGTAGTATATAAATTACTCTCTTTTAATTCTTTTTAGATAGCTAAGACAATGTTTTAAAGAATTTGAATTAAATACTTTATTGTAATTTTTAAATATAGCATAACATTATGGATTGTTTGTAAGTGAGTCAAATAATTAATTAAATTTAGGCTAGTAAGTGAGTGAGAGTTGAGTTTTAGTTGCATTTGGGCTAGTAAGTTAGTAAGAAAGGTTAGTGTTACTTGCGGTTTGGTTTGGTTTGGTTTCTATAATCAAAACCGCGAACCAAACCGAACCGCGCGGTGCAATGAAAAAAGAAACCGAACCAAACCGACAAGAAGCGGTTTTTTGCGGTTTTCGGTTTGGTTTGGTTTGGTTTGCGGTTTTCTATTGATTTGGTTCGGTTTTGAACACCCCTAGTAGTAAGTATCTTGTCTGCTGTTACAAGTGAGAAGTTCGACTGATGAGAAGTGGTGACTCTTGGAGTGTTGGTGACTGATCGAGAACGATATGTCGGGTTTCTCTTTCTTCGGTAAGACAATCCTTGCCGAACCTTTAGAGATACTAGTCGGTCCGATTAGGAACAATAATCAAACGATTTCAATATCAACGTTTTTCAATTTACGTTTTGTCTACCAAACTACTACATTTTCAAGCCTTAATTTTTGCCATATATAAATGCCACAACAACCCTAAGCCTAAATATCCACTCACTAGTTGAACAAAACTAGCCTAAATATCCACACACCTATCCTGTGGTAAACAGTGCAAACAAAACATTCCTTGTGCGCGTTGTCAGACTGTGGAATCTTGTTGATATAGAAGGAGGAAAACTACCATCGTCTGTTGAGCTTGTGCTAATTATTGATCAAGACTTTTCACTTGGTTGTTTTTATGTTGTCTATTAGCCAGATTGTCAATAATAATATACAAGGAGGAAAACTACCATTTTCTATGGAACTTGTGCCCATTGATCAAGAGGTTGGCTTGGTGATAGGGTTATGAGAAGAGTTGGCAATGGGAACTCGATCTCATTTTGGCATGACACATGGGTAGGTAACCAACCCCTCAGGAGGGCCTTCCCAAGGTTGTTCCTTGTGTCCGCTTTGCAGGAGGGTCGAGTGGCTGACTATGGCAGTTGGGTGGATGGGGTTTGGTCTTGGAGTCTGGTGTGGAGGCAACATTTGTTCGTCTAGGTGGAGGAATTGATGCGGGATCTTATGCTTCTCCTTCATCTGGTGGTCCTCAAGCTGGATGAGGATTGTTGGTGGTGCTTGGGTGATGACTCAGGTCTCTACTCAGTTAGATCAGCTCACTGATCAGCTTATGCAGGGTTCACGAAGGACTCTTCCAGAGCCTTGGGACTTTCGGATGAGCAAGTGGTGGTGACAACTTCTTCTTGATAAGGTTCCTACTCGGGTGAATTTGGCTCGCCGTAGAGTTATCCTCGACCCCTCCCTGGCTTCCTGCACTTTGTGGAGGTCAAGAGGAATCTTCTACTCATCTGTTTATGGTTGCCCCTTGCCCCTTTGCCCAGTAGGTTTGGTATGATATCTTCCGCTGGTTGGGGTGGTAGTTACCCCAGCCACCAGATTTGTTCTCTCTCTCTCTCTCTCTCTCTCTCTCTTTGTTGTGTTCTGTGGTTTTGGTCGGAGCACTAGGGTTAAGCGGGGTTTGGGTCTAATTTGGCATTCCGTCCTATGGCTTCTCTGGAAAATGCATGATGGGTGTATTTTTCGGCTAAAATACCAGATTGTGGGCTTGTGGTGGGTAGGGTTAAATCCCTCTCTTTCCTTATTAGATCAAAGCGCCCTCACTGTATGTACTATGAGTGGCATGTTGCCCTGATAACTTGTATTAGTCGGGGTTGTATCAGTCGGGCTTGTATCAGATGTGGACACCCCTAGTGTCCCTATTGATGTGTGTGTGTGTGTGTATATATATATATATATATATATGTTCTTTTTCCCTTAAAAAAAGGTCGCGCTTGGTTGTTTTTATGTTGTCTATTAGCCGATTGCCTATATTATCTATTAGCCGATTGCCTATAATAATATACTAACTATAATTTTTTGATGTCCTTATAAAGGAACCAAGATCAACGTCTCCCTCAAAAGACAGTTTATTTACCGGTCTGAGATTTATTTGTGCAAGGTGTCTGGTACTATATTCCAACTTTAATGTTTGCTGCAAACTTGTTCGAGTACTGCACTGCTAGGCATTTTATCAAAGTTGTTTTGTACTAATACTAATTATATCCCTTGTGGCGGGGATCGAGGAAGGGGCGGGAGGAGGTATAGAAGAAGGGAACTAGGAGCGGGTAGAGCTGTCAATGGGTCGGGCTCGGGCCGGCCCGACCCGGCCCATTGGGCCAAACTGTGTATGCGGGCAGGGTCGGGTCAGCCCAATATTCTGATGGGCTGCAAAATTTACAACCTAAGCCCGCCCAAGACCAACCCATGGGCCAACGGGCCAGCCCAACGGACCATAAATCACAGATTTAAAAGCTATCAACAGATATACTGATATCAAACTGGTTCAACATACTGATTATTACTTGTACATTATTATTACTTTTAAGGCTAAATACCACTTTTGGTCCTTTATATTTGCTCTAAGTTTCACTTTGGTCATTTATCTTTTTTTGGGTCCGTTTTGGTCCTTTATCTTTCATTTTCGTTTCATTTTGGTCTCTGCCGTTAGTTTTTGTTAACGGACGCCACGCTGGCAGTTAACTGCTGACGTGGTAAAATTAATATTATTTAATTCCAATTGAAACATGACACGGCAAAATTAATATTATTCAATGACATGGCATTTTGTATTTTTAAGTTTAAAACAAATTAACAAAAACTAAATTATAAAAGAATCTGGAAAATGAACGCTATTCTTCAAGATTGAATCTAGAAAAGAATTTCTTCACAACAAAGATCAATTTGTTCATAGCAGAAAAACAAAATCTTAAAAGAATCAATAAAATCATAAAAGAACTATTTTCACTACAGAATCAATTTGTTCTTTGTTCACAAATCGAAAAACAAAATCTTCCAGAATCCATTTGTTCCTCATTGTTTCTCATCTTCCACGTTTCTGATCTTCCATGAAATCAAAATCTCCAGAAAATCCCCCAAATTGAAACCGAATCCAACCCTAAAAACGAAATTCGTAGAAACCCCCAAATCGAAATTCGAATCCAACCCTAAAAACGAAATCAAATTTTGTAAGAAAAATGGAGCTGGTCAAAATCATTAGAATGAAGAATCTTGGGTTCTTCTTCATCTTCTCTTCTCCTTCAAATCGCCAGCAACTATCGAAATCGTGAGTGCATTTCTCCAGATCTGAACGAAATCTATTCTTGCATTTTTCCAGTTCTGGGTTTTTTGCTGTTTTTTTTTTCAGATCTGGTTTTTGCATGTTGACAGTTTTGGGTTGAACTTCAAATTCATAATGATGGTGATGAACAGATTACAAAGTTTCTTTCAACTTTATACTTAGTTCATGAAATCAATTAAATTGTTTGTTTCATAATGATGGTGATGAACAGATTACAATTAAATTGTTGATGGTTTTGGGGTGAACTTCAATTTCATAATGATGGTGATGAACAGATGAGGACGTTTGAAGAGTAATCAAGAACTGTTTGTTTCAATTTTACAGTTAGTACATTAAATCAATTTTAAATTTTTTGTTCCATAGTGATGGTGATGAACAGATCTGATTTTTTTAGTTCTGTTTAATTTAGTTTTTCTATTTTGTTTTAATTTTAAAATCTGATGTGTAAATGTGTAAAAGCCACCTCAATTAATAAACGTCACTTCATTTAATGAATTTAAGACACCACGTCAGCAGTTAACTGCCAACGTGACGTCCGTTAACAAAAACTAACGGCAGGGACAAAAATGAAACGAAAATGAAAGATAAAGGACCAAAACGGACCAAAAAAAAGATAAAGAAACTTATAGCAAAGATAAAGGATCAAAAGTGGTATTTAGCCTACTTTTAAACAAGATCTTCCACCTTGCGTATACTGATTATTACTGATATCACAGAATCATGTTTGATATGAAACTGGTTCAACAAACTGACTTTATGAGCGGTTCCTGTCCGTCACCCTTGATTTTCCTTGCCTGCGCCTCCCTCAATTGTTTTTCCTCCCATATGTTTATCCAAAATGGTTATTATATCCATGTATCTAATACAATATCTAATGCAATAATTTGTTTGCAGTTGGCCGGGAATAATCCAGAGATTGACGCATTCCTTAAAGACAAGAATCTAGAGAATCTTAATCGACCTCATTTGACTCTTGCCCACAAGAGAGGTCATGGCATCAAAGCTGTCGCTGATTATGGATCATTACTGCATAAAAGGGTACCCGTCGAGTTGACAGCACTGCTCTTTTCGGATAAAATGGCTGCATTTGAAGCTTGTCCTGGCTCAGTGGAAGGTGAAAAGATAGTTTCAAAAAATACATTTGGATAAATGAATAAAATAATGCTTACAGTAAACCTACTAGGCTTATAAATATCAAACCATGCTTTCCTCATTTTCCACCGTTATTGAGGCAACTAACGGTAGAACTAGAGAATCATCGTTCAGATATCTAGCCTTCTTTGATGTTTGAATCATTGCTTGTTTGGCTCCCCATTCCCATACTATCAGTGTATGCAGGGCAGACAGTTGCAAATTGACAGAATCACGCCAAAACTCAAGACAACCTTGAATTTGATTCTTTAACCACTCAGAATCATGTGCAAATTTATCTTCACAAAGTAATGAGTGATCTTTTTGATACTCATATCTGACATGAAACAAACAAAACCATAACCTCATTACAAAATCAAACTTATATGTGCAAGATTCATTTTATAACCAAGTTTGAAAGTTATCACTAGGTCCAGAGTAACTCTGGCTACCAATAAAGTATACTAATTAAGCACGTAAGATAATACCTCAACAAAAGCTGATCGTGAGCAGGAGACAGCATCATATATGTATTTCTATAATATTTCACCACATCATCAAGGGTCTGCAGTTGCCAATAATGAAAAAGAAAAATCTTTAAAAGGCATGTTTCACTAATTAATCAACTGAAATAATTTCAGAAAAGTTGTGATAATGTGAAAAAGTATAACAAGGATCATGAATAAATTAAATCCTTCAATATGATTTTTTCAAAGAGGAAACACCATCTTAACCCCAGAAGATATTAAACTCAAGCAGCACTCTAGTTGTCCTCAATAGGATATTCAATAATTTATTTTAATGCTTACTTTATGAATGAATGTACACCTATTTCATTTTGTTGTTTCTTATTTCCATTTCTAACATAAATAATGGCTGTAATATATGTGTACAAATCAGTATTTTTGAAAATGCTAAAAAGTCGATTTTCACAGTTTTCCAAAATGAATATTAGAAGCAGTACCTCCTCAAACCAAAGATGAAAAATGAAAACATTTTGTGGAAGTAAAAGTGCCCTGAATTATCATAGTTCATGAAACAAATAAAAAAAGAACACAATGGCAATGACAACCTCCTTAACTTACCGATGAAGAAACTCCAGAGTCAGTACTTAATGTTTTAAGATCTTCACATAGATTGCGTTGAGGATTTAAGCCAAAATAAGTAAAGAAGTTCTTTGCAGGGAAATTATCAGCTACTAAATTGTCCCACAAATACTTGTAACACATCAATTGAAGCCTGTAAAAAAGAGGAGCACCAGAATGCTTTAATCAAAATACTAGCTTGCTATTCTATATCAACATAATAAAATTGATGGAAAAAGAATAAGCATACCTTCCATTTCTTCGTTGTGGTTCAGCAGGAAGTGTATCACGAGCACGAGTCTCTGTGTCAATTAGTATTGGATTATGATCATTTTCTGTTGATGGCATCCGAACCTCATCAATCACTCCCACCATCCATATACCTTCTGCAAAACATATTCTGATATCAGAAGAATAGTCCATCATGATCTAAAACTGCTCCAAATCCCACCAACAAAGATAGGTAAATTTCAAGCGAACTCTATGATTTCTAAGAAATCTAAATTGTTAGAGTTTAATTACTACGCACGCACTATCAATGTCAACCACAACCAATAACAATTCATGGTACGGGTAACACATAAAGTGGTTACTAATAGACTAACTTTTTTTTAATGACGTGTCAACTTGTAATTGATAGATAGTGTAAAACACGGATACACCTATTGTCTATATAAAGTAAATCCAAAATGTTAACATCGAAAGCTTCAATTCTCTTGACTTCCCTAAATTCCACCAACAAAGACCGGTAAATTTCAAGTAAATCTTAGGATTTCTCTGAAATTTGAAATGTCACCGGAATATTACTCAGGCTACACTCAAAGCCTGAAAAGGCTGAAATGCTGATGTCTCCTTCCTGACATAGTGCTTCCCCATTTGAATTGCCTTCACTCTTCCTTTTCCTCTCAATCACTCTTTCTATCTCTCCCTTACTACCGTGAAAACCCACAGCTTCACTGCAGCCAAACTCATCTTCTTCCCAACCTCTTCTCTCTCTCTCTCTCTCTCTCTCTCTCTCTCTCTCTCTCTCTCTCTCTCTCTCTTCTTTCCATCTCCATCTCTATCAGTGTTCTCTTTCTTGTCCTTCTCCTTCTGAACATGCGCAACTCCCTCTTCTCTAACCATAAAGTTTCCATTTCGTTTTTCATTTCATTCCTCTTCGCTTCGTCTTCTTTGTTTTCCTTCTTAATCATTTCATTTTCGTTTTTTCATTTTTTGCAGCATACCAGTTTAGGGTTTGTGGACCAATGGGGAGGCAGAGCCACACCAGAGAGAAGAGAGGGAGCCGTGAAACAGAGAGCGAGATATGAAAGAGAAGATGCAGCGATGCGCGAGTATGGCTAACAGGAGGAAGGACGCCGCAAGAAGCTTGTCGGAAATCCTCTATCAACGGCGGAAACGGAAATGTTCGATTTTTTTGTTCTCTTTCACTCCCAATCCCTCTCCTTTTATGTTTGATCTCCTTCTATCTTTTTCGCGTTTTAGTCACAACCCCTTTTGGTGGTTGAGATGTTTCTACTTTACATTCATTTCTATCATTTTTCACTTCATTGTTAGCTATTCTGATTTGAAAGTGGGCTAATCAAATAGTCCCACTGTTTGGATGAATAATTTATTGATAATTTGAAGGTTTAGTGTTAATTTCTATGTTCCGGGAAGAAAATTATTGCATGCTTTATCTATGAAGTTGTATTTTCATATGTTCTTCAATTGGTGAAATTTTGTGTTTTTCTTCATTTTCTATAAACTTTCAATCTGATTTAGTAATACTTCATCAGGCATGGGTGTTGCTCAACACAGCAAAAACACTTTCATGGAGTTGAAGCAAAAGAAGGTTTATCGTTGGGTGATTTTTAAGGTTGATGAAAAGAAAAGGGAGGTTGTGGTTGAGAAAACTGGTGGTCCGGCTGAGAGTTATGATGATTTTGCTGCTTCTTTGGCTGAGAATGATTGCAGATATGCTGTCTTTGATTTTGATTTTATCACTGCTGACAACTGTCAAAAAAGCAAAATCTTTTTCATTTCATGGTTAGTTAGCTTTCTCTCTATTTTAATTATGCAAAAACAAAAGAACCACTATAATGCAATTAACATATAATCTTGCTTTGACATCAAGATGTTTCTGAGACATGACCTCTAATATGCACTCATGACATCTAAGCATATATCTTAGTATTCATCTAATCTGCATTTCATTTGAGGTCTTATTACTTACCAGTGTTTATTTTCATGTATTTTATGCTTGTGGTGAGCTTTTTAGCTGTTGTTTCAAACTCTTTTAGGAGATGCATTGTGTATTTAACTTACTTTTTCCTCACTAGGTTATTCATGGCCGAATTTTCACACATTTTTGCTGATTTTGATGAGGTAAGTTATTGATTTTCTCCTCACTGAAACCATTCTGGCTTTTTAATTAAGCTTCATTATGTTTGCAATTATAAATAGATGGAAGAGATCTAAATGACCTTAGATCACCAATGTTGGACTACATGTCCAATATTGGGGGTGAAATTATGATGAAATAATTGGGGGTGAAATTATGATAATTTAGTTCATCCAAGGTTTCATGATTCTCTTAATTGCATGTCTAAATACCAATTTGTGTTGAAGGTTTGCACTTTGGACTAACAGGAAATTAGGAATGAAACCCAAAAAATTTGTAACTACCATTATGCTTTGGTTTTCTATGATAAAAAGCTGTTTTCAAGTTTCGGTAGCAATTTTTTTATTCTCAGTCAAGTATCATCTCTAATTTGTTGGTTCATTCAAAATTATAGATTGTTTATGCCACTTTAGACAACTATGAGTGGAGTTTATGTAATCTTTTCTGTCAAGTTTATGTTATTTATTAGATGCTCTTTGAATCATAATTCCATTTGAATAATTTTGTCCATATGTTGTCTACTGCACCTCATGTTCAAGTCATCTTTGATTATAATTAGCTCTAGCAATTTGAACATGCTTTGGAACCAAAATTTTCTTGCAAGCATGATAACAAGAAGTGGCTCTTGAAGCTTCGAAGATTAAGATGCACTTTCAGGGGCTACTGAAGAACAGTACAATATTATTTGTGGTAATTGCAATCAGTCCTTTAATACTTTGCAAATTAAAGTTTGTGTCTAAAGCAAAAAACCATTATTTTCTTGGTAGAGTTCTCTCTGCCAGCTCACTTTTTTTTGTCTCTCACATCACTTTTTTTTGCCATTTTGTTGCTTGCTGATATGCTGACGGCAACATAACTATAACCGGTACATTAGTTGCTACTGCCACTACTTAGAACCTCCTGTTGATGTTGGCAAGTTAGTTAAGATGCTAAGGAAATGAGTTCAGAAAGATATAGGGATCTATTTGCTTTTAAGCAATTTAATTGTAATTTTGGCTTTTGAACCAAGTTCGTCGGTTTTATATGGTTGAACCACCTTGAAAGTTTGATATGTCAATGAGTCTTTTGTTTTTAGTAATACCTTGATATTACTATAAATTTGATCACTCATTTGAACCAACTAATGAAACCACCTTGAATACAATGTCTTGATATTCAGAAAAATGCGTGGGGCCCTCTACAAACAGCTGGAAAATTTGAACTTCAAATTCTGGTGCTCTGATATTAATGTGCAGATGGAGGAGTTCATTTTGATGTCATCAATTTGAATGAGGTGTTTGTTTTAGGGTACTCTTTTAATTCAATTGTTTTCTTCTTCTTTTGATTTGCTGCTCTTTCTGATTATTTTCCTTTCCTTTTCCACAGCTTCTTTCTTTGCTTTTTCTCTTCGTTGGTGGTGTTGGCCTTCGGGAAGGTAGTCGTATTGTTCTTTTGGTACATAACTTATTCCAATTTCCTGATTTGCTTTATTTACCTATTTCATTATTTGTGTCCCTTTTACTCTCCTTCGATCTTTTTCCAACTTTTTGTCGTGTATTCGTTGTTGGAATTAGTTCCTATGTAGAAAGTTTTGGTATATTAGTTGTTGACAAAAATAGATTTCGTTATGTATGTACAACAATAGATATGGGTTCCATTACTTAATAGGCTTTGTAAATTTTGAAATGTGTATATACTTACATGCTAAGTGAAGCCAATTATTAACTGTTATTGCTAAGCAAGAAAATATTGACAAGAACAGAAACCAAAGCTCCACACATATTGAACACAACAATTGCAATGAACATTATTAGGCTGAGATGATCAAAGCTCTTTAGTTTCATTGTTTTCTATACTCTATTTACAAATGTTAATATATTATGTCTTGTGTTTAATAGAAAAAGTCTTTCAATGTTTATACTACTTCATATCTGTCAATGTGGGTTTTTCTACCTTTCTTTGGAATTTGCATCTTCTTTGCATATGTTGACTAAACTCTTTATAATGAAATTTTGTGCTATCTTGGTCAGTATATGGTTGTGGTTTTGGAGTCCATGTGTAAAATGTAGTTTAGTTAATGACTTAATGAGAGCACATTGTTTTGATTTGTAGTTCATTGATGTTGGAACAATGGTTTCTCCAACGGTCTATGCAAGGCGGAGTTTGTGTTTTTTGATAAGTGACATGGCTCAGGAAGCACTGAACGATGCAATGCGAGCACACATTATATCCCCAGTATGGCACATTGCATCTTATCTTCAATCTAATGCACTTTCAATAGTTGGGATGGAGAATGAAGCACAAGCAGCACTGAAAGAAGGTACAACACAGGAATCTAAGAGGAATGCAGCTTCTAAACAAAAGTGAAGACTTTGTACAGTGGCAACATTACAAGCTGATTGTGTCTTGCTTGATGATTACACCCACATTTGATATAAATTTCTTCTAATAGTTCTACCCTCAATGAGGTTGCATGTTTTGTTCTGAAGAGTTCCTTAAGAAACAATGATCGGATGAATGTTGGGTCGGCTAGGATGTTCATTTAGTACTATGATTTGATTGATTGAGAGCAAGAATCTAGAGTTGATGAAAATATCGTTTTTTTTTTCTTGAAATGAAAGGTAAATTATGTGAAGAGTGAAAGGCTTTGTTCACAGCGTTATACTTTGTGTTGGAATGTGTCAAGCAAGAGTTACTGGATTTGAAATGTATAGCAATTAGCAATGGTGTCATGGACTCTCCAAAATAGCAAATAGCAATTTAATGGATTATGATTTCCTACTATTATTTCTATTTTCTCTTTTGAACAATGCTTATAAATTGTATTTGAATGGTTGTATTTGATTATGTTCCTGTTTTGTCTATATTGCAACAATGCTTCTTTAGTATTGCAATTTAGGCGGCATTCCTATTATGTAATAAATAACGCATTTTAGATTTGTTGTCATTTTTTTTTCTTTCTACCTTTTTGAATCTACTAAACACATTTTAATTCCTAAACTTTTTCTTTAATTTCTACTAAGTTAATTTTAAAATTTCAGTGATTATATAGTCCCTGAAGCGTTGACCCCGTGCATCGCACGGGTCACGACACTAGTATAATCAAATCATAGAGAGCATGCAAAAAGAATATATTTTTATTACAGAGAATCAAGGCATCCCATACCAGCGTTCAAAGGTTTACATAAAGGGTGATTTTGGTTTGAGGGAAACGACTATTTTAAACTTTAATTGTTTGGTTCAATTTTTTATTTGAAAACAAAACAACAAGAATTGACAAAAGAGAAATCTCATATAAATATAGTCAAATATAAATTATTTTAGGATTTAATTTGGTAAAAAATATCACACCAAGCACCAACTAATAAAAAAAAGTCATGGTATGTGACTTTTAAGTTAGTTAAGATAAAGTCAAACTTTTTTTTTATAACATGTGTTTCATAATATTGACTCACGTTGTAGAAACTCTTTTACAGCGGCGATGTAAATAAATTAAATCCATTATTTATATTTGACCTCACAGTATAATTAGCACGTAAAAAATGTTACATGTCAACCAATTTTAATATGGTTTTCAAGATTGACTTAGAGAACGCCTATGATAATGTCAATTGGGCTTTCTTAGAAAAATGTCTCCAACGAAATGGTTTTCCTCCTATTACTACCAAGTTAATTATGCATTGCGTGACCAGCTCCTCGCTCTCCATTATTTGGAATGGCAGACGCCTCCCAAGCTTCACTCCTACAAGGGGTCTCAGACAAGGAGACCCGTTGTCACCATATCTCTTTGTCATTTGTATAGAATTCTTATCCCACAGCATTCTGAAAGCAGTCGGAGAGGGTACTTGGCAGCCAGTCAAATTATCCAGGTCAGGTCCCTCCTTATCTCATTTATTCTTTGCTGACGATGTTTTGTTATTTGCAAAAGCAACATCATCACAGGCTACAGGTATTGCGGCTATCATGAGCAGCTTTGCCCTAGAAGCTGGCCTTAGAGTTAGCGCCACTAAATCTAAAGTCTTCTTCTCCTCGGGTACTAGACGAAGCAGGATGGCTAGGATTACTTCTCTTACTGGCATACAGAGGACTCTCTCTGTGGAGAAATATTTGGGTTTTCCTATGATACATGGCCGCTTACAGAGGAAGGACTATGAATTCTTAGAGGAGAAAATCTCTAAGAGACTAGCAGCTTGGAAGACTAAATTGTTGAATAAGGCGGGCAGGCTAACTTTGGTAAAGTCTGTACTCAGTTCTATCCCAGCTTATTATATGCAATTGGCTTGGCTCCCCCAGGCTACCTGTGATTTCATCGACAAGTCTTCGCGAGACTTCCTATGGAAGGGCACTTCAAACTCTGGTATTCACTTAGTAGGGTGGGATAAAGTCACTCTGCCTAAGAAGATTGGTGGGTTGGGAGTGCGGAAGGCTCGGGAGGCTAACACCTCTATGCTTGGGAAGCTAGTTTGGGAGGTTCACAGTTGTTCGGACAAGTTGTGGGTTCATGTTCTGAGGCATAAGTATGTTAAGGATACTGACTTCCTTGATCTTCCTAAAAAATCGGGCTCCGTGGTGTGGAATGCAATTATGAAGGCTAAGGGTGTTTTACGAGAGGGTTTTGAGTTTCGTTTGGGAAATGGCAGCTCCTCTTTCTGGTTCACCAAGTGGTCTCCTCTTGGGAAATTAGCATCACATGTGCTATTCGTCGACATCTATGACATTGACTTGCAAGTCAGGGATGTGTGCATTGGTGGAAATTGGAACTTCGATAACCTATACACACAGCTGCCCGCAACTATCCATGACCAAATTCAGGCAATCCCTATCACTCTACATGACTCTATAACAGACACACTAACTTGGAAATGCAATATAGATGGCGCATACACAGTCAAAGCAGGTTACTATTGGCTCAACAGACATGCTTTTATGCGTATAAATGATCATACCTCATCTTGGAATTGGATTTGGAAGGCCTCGGCTCCGGAAAAATTGAAGTTCTTCCTTTGCACTACTGCTCATGACTCGCTGCCCACTAGATCTCTGCTTCAGCACTGTGGCCTTATCCAAACGGAAACCTGTCCTCGTTGCAATTCATCTGCAGAAACAATTTTACACTTTATCAGAGATTGCGACTTCGCCAAGCGATTTTGGTGCTCAATTGGTTTCACGGAGCTCAATTTTTTCCAACAATCAAACCTAATTACATGGTTAAGAGAAGGTATTGATGGTCACCGTACCTTCTTCTTCCTCGTCGGGTGTTGATGGCTCTGGATTGCACGAAACAAGCTCTGCCTTGCCAATGAAACGATTTCACTCTACAGTTTACAACTTATCACTTGGAATTTCGCCATCCTGCTGCAGAATTGCTTCGACAAGCCTTCCCCGTCCTCTATTGCTAGCCGTTTGGTTTCCTGGAACGCTGATAGAGTCACAGCAATGGTGTTGAACGTCGACGGCAGCAGTCTCGGCAACCCCGGTGTCTCTGGATTTGGGGGTTTACTTCGCAACTCTGTTGGAGCGTGGATCCAAGGTTTTGCCGGCAACATTGGGGTCTCTACCGTTCTTCACGCAGAACTGTTGGCTATCTTCCACGGCCTAACGATGGTTTGGGACCTGGGTTACAGAGATCTGGTATGCTTTTCGGATTCTCAAGTTGCACTCAAGCTCATTTCGGGTGTTGTTGATGGCTAGCACCAATTTGCAGCTCTAATTGCAAACATCAAAGACTTGATCTCAAGGGATTGGAGAGTGACTCTGCGCCATACTCTGCGGGAAGGGAACAAGAGTGCTGATTATTTGGCCAAGCCAGGCGCCGGAAGCCCTGAATCGTGGCGGATCTTCACCTCACCGCCGGCGGGAATGCTCACCACTCTACTTGCTGATGCAAGTGGTGTGAAGTTTTTGCGATAACATTTACTTTCCCCTTTGTTTTCTGTTTAATTGTTGTTTTTTTGTTTTTTCTCTCCTATTGTATCAAAAAAATCAATTTTAATTCATGGTAGTATTAATTATAGATGACTTTTAAGGTAGTTGGAATGAAGCCAGACATCTTTTATAACGCGACGTTTCATGACTAATTGATATTGTAAAAAAATCTTTTACGACGACAATCGATTTAAATTAAATTCTAACTACAATTAATTTTTAAGATGATTTACTTTTTATGCACCATTGATGTATAAAAGTTTTACAACATCAACTAATTATAAATTGTCATGTTATTAAAAAGTACTAAGTCAAATCAAAATTACCTCATAAATCACACATACCATGAATTTTTATTAGTTGCGAGTGTTAAAAAAGTTGAAAATTTACGTGTTATTACGAAACGAAACTTGTGATGGCTAACATTATAAATTCACCTTGAGTCAAAAAATAAGATTATATATTCACCTGAGTGTGTATTATTATAAAACCGACGGAATGCAGTATTTTTCGTATAATTCGTGGAATGCTATTTGTACAGTAGTCATTCATTTCACCTAGGAAAAGGTAATCAATTATTATAATGTGGTTTTTGGCTATTTTTGGCTGGAAAAGTTTCGCTGAATAACCTTACTCTTCAAACAATTTTAACATGAAACCCATGGTATATAGTAGTCATTCATTTCACCTTGTATACCCACATTTCATAACAGATCCCTCCAACTAAATAACACAAAATTTTCAAACAGACGATGTGTGTCATTGAAGTATGTTTCTCACTATCTGAACCTCGACTTGTCTACACATTACATCGCCAGCAAATTCACCAAGTTCTACATGTACAACACGTGTCACACCATATTCTCTTCTTCTTCCCTTCATAAACCACCCCTTATGACCTTATCATCTCTCAAATCCCAAATTGCATGCCATTGATCAAACACAGTTAAGTTATGGGAAATATAACCAACACCCTTTTGCTCTTCTTCCTTCTTCTGTCTTATGGAGTCTCCACAACAATAGGCTTCCTTGAATTAGAGAGAAAAGAAAGATCATCTTCAGACAAATTGTTCTTGTTGCAAAACTAAAAGAGTCTAGTGAAAACTGATGCTGGGGAAATGAGATTACTGAAAAACAATGAAGATGATATGAAGTTTTTGGATAGGCGTATGCACATTGGCTTCATTAATATGGAACCAAGGTCTGTTGGACCTTTAGCTGGTTATTGGGCTTAGTCCAATGTTGTATTGTATGTGTTAATAAGCCCAATTATGTTGACTTGTAATAGAATCCATCTAGGCCCAATGAATGTATCTGTTATGGCAGTTAGTTGACCAAAACAGAATCTCATGTGTAAGTGTATTACATATAGTGAATGAAACAGCTTTCAGTGACTCAATTGAGTACTGATCATTTTCGCATATTCAATTCTTGATTCATCATTTGGCATCAGAGCTCAGAGAAGGGCCTGATCGTGAGAGATACGCGGTGATCACGATGACGACGGAAGAGAAGCATTTCATGCAACCGGCGATACCCAAATTCGATGGGTTTTACGATCATTGGGCGTTATTGATGGAAAATCTCCTTCGCTCAAAGGAGTATTGGAGCTTGATAGAGACGGGGATACCACCACTTCCCGCGGCGGCGACGCCGGAGCAGATCAAGGCGGTGGACGATGCGAAGTTGAAAGATCTGAAGGTAAAGAACTACCTGTTTCAATCCATCAACAGAAGCATTATGGAGACATTCCTCAACAAAGATACGACAAAAGATATATGGACGTCGATGAAGACGAAGTACACGGGAACGACGAAAGTGAGAAGGGCTCAATTGCAAGCATTGCGCAAAGAATTTGAGGCCTTAAACATGAAATATGAAGAAACGGTGGAAGAATACTGCGCGCGAACCCTAGCGATTGCAAACAAGATGAGATCTCATGGGGAAAGAATGGAAGAGACTGTTGTTGTAGAAAAGATTCTCAGATCCATGTCTGAGAGATTCAATTACGTAACCTGCGCAATTGAAGAAGCAAATGATGTGACCACCATGTCAATTGAACAATTACAGAGCAGTTTGCTGGTGCACGAACAAAGAATGAAGTCGCAGAAAACTGGAAAAGAAGAGCAAGCCCTCAAGATTACCACTGAAGGTAGAACTAATTACAGAGGCAGAGGAAGGGGAAACAAAGGAGGTCGTGGTAGAGGGAGAAGCAAGAGTCAGATAGAATGCTACAGATGCCATAAATTAGGACACTATCAATATGAGTGTCCTAATCCTGAAAAAAGTGCAAACTATGCTGAGTTTGAAGATGATGAAGAGATGCTCCTCATGGCTTGATAAACTCTAATTTAGTGCATTTTTTAGAGATATTTTTGAGTCATTTTTAGAGTAATTATTATTGATTAAATAAATAACTAACTTAAATTACTCTATATTTGCAGAAAGGTAGAAAAAGAGAAATGACACAAATATGGGCTGAAATTAGAAGAAAGGCTAACAAATAAAAGAAAACAAACCCAAAGCCCATTAATGCAAGAAAGCCCACAGTGATAAAAAGAAGAAGATCCTCTTGGAGATTTCAAGTAAAAGTGATGCACATGTGACTTGGAGAGAAAAAAAGAGGCATGGAGTGGAGAGCAAGCAACACATATTTAGGAAGGATCTAAATCCTAATATTTAGGGATTGGCATATCTTGCAATTAAAAGTGGAAGCAATCTTGACTTGATCCTTTGCTTGGAGAGAAAGAAAATGAACTAATATAAAAAGAGAGCTTCACTTGTGAATGGGGGAGCCACACACCACATAAACAAACAATAGTTACACAAACGCTACGGAAACGCTACGGAGGGAGAGAAGAGTTTTTCGGCACCGTGAAAGAGCTTTGGAGTAAAAGAATGAGATTGAAGACAAAGATTAAGACTTTCTCTATTTCCGGGTTATTCTTATTTCTGTAATTCATGAACCTTATTTTTCTTTTATTGTTCTTTATTATTATGGACACCTAAGTCCTCGTCTAGGGTCTTAGGTGGATCTTGCATGTTTAGAAACCTCTTTATGTTCTAATTTCTTATTTGAATTCCTGTTTTTATTTCAATTAATATTATTCTATTGTTTTTATCACATAATTAGGATTAGCTACCCTTTTCATGTTAATAATCAATTAGTTGATCAGCGACCGTACTGCAATTAGTTGGTGGACCTATAGGATAATTGGGGCTATAATTAATGCATGACCAAACTTTAATTTAGTCTTCCAATCATTCAACCTTTTTGTGCTTTATGCTTTTCTTAAATTTAAATTCTAGCATGACCAAACTAGGGTTAATTTAGGAAAAAGAATATTAATCGCGAATGACCAAACGGATTAGTAGCTTTAGTAAAGGGATTGGTAATTGAATAAAATAAGGGAATTTAGGTAGAATTAGACATAGGGGAATCGAAGCTTGCAAGTGAAATCGCGACCCTAGACCTCTCTCTCCATCTATTAAATCTTGCATTTGATTATTGTTATTTATTTCCTTTTTTATTTGTTCCATTACAATTCAAATACTCAATCGTCTAAATAATAAATAATCTCGATTAATTTGGTACTTGCTAATTAATCCCTGTGGACACGATATCTTTTATACTACTTATGCGAAAGAGTACACTTGCTCTAAGTGTGTTTTTAACGCAACATGGCTCAAACAATTATTGAAAAATACCCTGACTATTCTGGATTTGAAGATGAAGAAGGAATGATGCACATGGCTCATACAATCATGGAAAAATTTCCTAATAAGCAGGTATGGTTTCTTGACAGTAGCTGTTCTAATCATATGTGTGGGCACAAAAGATTGGTTTTGTGGTTTAGATGAAAGCTTTAGAACCTCTGTTAAACTTGGCAATAACACTAAGATGAATGTTATGGGCAAAGGCTGTGTAAAGATCAATGTAGGAGGGAAAACACAAATAGTTTCTGATGTGTATTTTATACCTGAATTGAAAAATCATCTGCTTAGTGTTGGTCAGTTACAGGAGAAAGGGTTGAAAGTAGTATTCAATGACAACAAATGTAGAGCATTTCATAAAAGAAAAAGGCTCATTATGCAATCTTTTATGTCTGCAAATATTAAACGAAAAAGATTTTTATTGCTTTTATTTTAATTTTTTTATTTATCTTATAAATAAAATATATACAAAAAAAAGTTGCTAATTCTTTTCCAAGAAACCATTGCAGTTCATCTTGTTTTGCAGAAAAAAGTTGAAATCATGGTTAAAACTCTTGGAGATTATATTATAGAGGCAGAGGCGAAAAGGAATTTAGAGAAGTTATCTTGGTATACCCCTCAATGTCAACGCCCATTTTCTCCTCCTCCTTATGAGTCTTATTCAAACTATTGGGATGACTATGAGCCACCTCCTTATTCCTCCAACTGGGATAATTATGAGCAACTACAAGTGCAGAGGAAAGAGGGAGAATATGATATCGATGAGGTATTGGTCAAATTTATGAAGCAGACAAATGAAGAATTTGGAAGCTTGAAGGGCCAAATTGGAGCCATGAAAAACAATTTTGATAGTTTGAAGAATCAATTGTCAAAGGTTATTGATATGGTAACAATTCAGTTGGCTCAAGAAACTCTTTATTTACAAACTAAGTCTACCCCAAATGAAGAATCTGAGCAATACAAAGATAATAGTCTTAGTAATGACGAAGAGTCCTCCGTAGAAGCTAATTTAGAGGAAGAAGCTCTCAAGAAAGATGAAGTGACTCCTATTGAGGGGAGTCAAATTGAAACTGTAGATTTGATTGATGAGAGCATTTGTGAGGAGAATGAGAAAGATCCATTGGTTCTTGATTTGGAGAAAGAGGATAAAACCCCAATTTTTGGGCAAATTGTTTTAACCATTGGTGACGCTGTGATTGAGGTTTATAAGGGAAATATAACTTTAAGGAGTGGTAAAGAAGATGATGTGATTAAAGCTTTAAATTCCAACGAAAATTTCTCTCTTTTCACCTCTCCTTATTTTGATGATGTGGTTGAAACTAACATTGTTAATGATTTAAAGATGCAGGACCTTTTGGAAAAACTTCTTATTTTGCAGGATTCTAGCATAGTGGTGGATGAATATAAATTAAAAATTCCACAATCCTTTGAAGTTCATCCACCACGCGGGAAAAGAAAGAACAATGTCAACCACATGGTTAGAAAACTAAGAAGGTGCACTGCGTTAGATGTAAAATTTGCTCTTGGAGAGCCACCTGATTGAGCACCAACTATCGTCAGGCTCATGACATTAAACAAGCGCTTCGCAGGAGGCAACCTGTGTTTTATTTTCAGTTATTTTTATTTTGCTTTTGTTTTGTTTTGAATTTAGGAATAAGCTCCAACTACAAGCTCTCTCAGGGAAGTCTCTCTTACTCTCTCTATTTATTTATTTTTGTTTCTATTTGATTATTTTGCATTGAGGACCATGCTCCATGCTAGTGTGGGGGAAGATAGTTTATATTGTCACTATATCTCTATTAATGCACATACCCACTATATATGCTGATAGCATTTTTTCTGGCTTGTTTTTGAATGAATAGTGCTTAAATTAAAAAAAAAAAACAATAGAGTTTATGCCTTTAGGGGATCCCATAATTAAATTACTTGACAGACTTGTGCTTAAGTGTAACTGTGAGGTTGTCGTTAGGAAGCTGATAATTAGCATTTGTCCCTCTTGAGTACTTTTTGTGAACTAGCTTCTAAATGTGAGATCTGAACCTTCATAAGGGGATTGATACTAAATCATGAATTTTTACCCCTTTTCTTTCTATGAGTGTTTCCCAATTTGCTACATTCTAGAATTTGTCTTTTGACCGTTTCAAGGCGAAAATTGATTTGCATCATGTAAAAAGATTTGGGGATTTAGAATTTTTCTGGCCTCAGAGTTATTTGTTGAAATTATCCATTAGTTGTCCCCTTTGAGCCTATTTGTTATATTTTTTCTTTGGTACCTAGATATAATTTTTTCTTTTTTGTTTGTGGTAACCATTTGAAATTGAATGTGGAGCAACTTTTGAAAATTACAATTTCGTCCTATATTTTACTTGTCTATATTATCAGGACTGAAATTTCGTCTTATACTTGAGTTATCTATCTTGTCAGGATGAAGAGAAAAAAAATGGAGTGAATCATGTGCTTACAAAAATATTTTCACACAAAGGAAACAAAATAGGAGTTTTCATGTACTTACCTTTTCTTCCTACAAAAAAAAATGCAAGAAGGAGGAAAAGGCACATCAAAAGAATGAAAGAGCCAAAGGGCAAATCAAAAGAATGAAAGAGCCAAAGGGCAAATCCAAAAAAAAAGAGTCTACTTAAGAAAAAAAAAGTAAATCAAAAAGAGTTGACTCAATAGAAAAAGAAGAATGAAGAATGAAAGTGAAATTAATTTGGAGTTTGGACAAAAATTGTAAAATAGATAGGAGCTCTATATTTGGTTTCAAAGGTTACTATTTGCTTCTTGTTTTTAGCCCTTTGATTATCCCTTTCTTCTTGTTTCCTACCCTGCATGATTTCACCCTTGGCCCCATTACAACCCATGAAACCCCATCTTTTGCATGCATGTGAACTATTTAGTGGAGATTTGGTCAAATTACAAGCTTATGGTAATGTGCATTTTGTGGAAACTTGAGTGTATATTTTCCCTAGTCCCGAAACACTTAGAGAGATTGTGAGCGAATGCCCTTGTTCATATAAATGTATTCTTCAAGGACATGAGCCTCTAATTGGGCAACCTTTTGACACCCCATATGTGCTATATTGTCTATTGTCTGTCATTGCGTTTCTAATTTTGGATCTCTTATTTGGCTGTCTCTATTACTTATTTGAACATTTCATTGAGCTAGAAAATTTGCTTGAGGACAAGCAAAAGTTAAGAGTGGGGGAGTTGATAAACTCTAATTTAGTGCATTTTTTAGAGATATTTTTGAGTCATTTTTAGAGTAATTATTATTGATTAAATAAATAACTAACTTAAATTACTCTATATTTGCAGAAAGGTAGAAAAAGAGAAATGACACAAATATGGGTTGAAATTAGAAGAAAGACTAACAAATAAAAGAAAACAAACCCAAAGCCCATTAATGCAAGAAGGCCCACAGTGATAAAAAGAAGAAGATCCTCTTGGAGATTTCAAGTAAAAGTGATGCACATGTGACTTGGAGAGAAAAAAAGAGGCATGGAGTGGAGAGCAAGCAACACATATTTAGGAAGGATCTAAATCCTAATATTTAGGGATTGGCATATCTTGCAATTAAAAGTGGAAGCAATCTTGACTTGATCCTTTGCTTGGAGAGAAAGAAAATGAACTAATATAAAAAGAGAGCTTCACTTGTGAATGGGGGAGCCACACACCACATAAACAAACAATAGTTACACAAACGCTACGGAAACGCTACGGAGGGAGAGAAGAGTTTTTCGGCACCGTGAAAGAGCTTTGGAGTAAAAGAATGAGATTGAAGACAAAGATTAAGACTTTCTCTATTTCCGGGTTATTCTTATTTCTGTAATTCATGAACCTTATTTTTCTTTTATTGTTCTTTATTATTATGGACACCTAAGTCCTCGTCTAGGGTCTTAGGTGGATCTTGCATGTTTAGAAACCTCTTTATGTTCTAATTTCTTATTTGAATTCCTGTTTTTATTTCAATTAATATTATTCTATTGTTTTTATCACATAATTAGGATTAGCTACCCTTTTCATGTTAATAATCAATTAGTTGATCAGCGACCGTACTGCAATTAGTTGGTGGACCTATAGGATAATTGGGGCTATAATTAATGCATGACCAAACTTTAATTTAGTCTTCCAATCATTCAACCTTTTTGTGCTTTATGCTTTTCTTAAATTTAAATTCTAGCATGACCAAACTAGGGTTAATTTAGGAAAAAGAATATTAATCGCGAATGACCAAACGGATTAGTAGCTTTAGTAAAGGGATTGGTAATTGAATAAAATAAGGGAATTTAGGTAGAATTAGACATAGGGGAATCGAAGCTTGCAAGTGAAACCGCGACCCTAGACCTCTCTCTCCATCTATTAAATCTTGCATTTGATTATTGTTATTTATTTCCTTTTTTATTTGTTCCATTACAATTCAAATACTCAATCGTCTAAATAATAAATAATCTCGATTAATTTGGTACTTGCTAATTAATCCCTGTGGACACGATATCTTTTATACTACTTATGCGAAAGAGTACACTTGCTCTAAGTGTGTTTTTAACGCAACATGGCTCAAACAATTATTGAAAAATACCCTGACTATTCTGGATTTGATGATGAGGAAGGAATGATGCACATGGCTCATACAATCATGGAAAAATTTCGTAATAAGCAGGTATGGTTTCTTGACAGTAGCTGTTCTAATCATATGTGTGGGCACAAAAGATTGGTTTTGCGGTTTAGATGAAAGCTTTAGAACCTCTGTTAAACTTGGCAATAACACTAAGATGAATGTTATGGGCAAAGGCTGTGTAAAGATCAATGTAGGAGGGAAAACACAAATAGTTTCTGATGTGTATTTTATACCTGAATTGAAAAATCATCTGTTTAGTGTTGGTCAGTTACAGGAGAAAGGGTTGAAAGTAGTATTCAATGACAACAAATGTAGAGCATTTCATAAAAGAAAAAGGCTCATTATGCAATCTTTTATGTCTGCAAATCGTATGTTTGCCATATGTGTGTCCATTGTTCTGCCAGAATGTCAGTGTAGCAGGTGATGACTTAACTCAGTTGTGGCACCATAGATATGGTCACCTTGGTCTCAAGAGTTTGAGAGCCTTAGCCCAACAAAATCTTGTAAAGGGGCTGCCTGTTGTCAATGAAAGCAAGGGAGTGTGCAGTGACTGTCTTATTGGCAAACAGCACAGGAAGCCATTCCCTCAGAAAAGTTCATGGAGAGCCACAAAGAAGCTTCAATTAGTTCACAGTGATATTTGTGGTCCTCTCAAACCTATCTCCAACAGTGGTAAGAGGTACTTGATCACATTCATTGATGACATGACCAGGAAAACTTGGATTTATTTCATTTCAGAAAAATCAGCAGCTCTTGAATGCTTCAAGAAATTCAAAGCAACTGCAGATAAGGAATGTGGGGAAGCAATTGAATGTTTGAGAACAGACAGAGGTGGTGAATTCACTTCCAGTGAGTTTGAAAAATTCTGCACTGAAAATGGCATCAAGAGGCAATTGACAGCAGCATACACCCCTCAGCAAAATGGAGTTGCTGAGAGGAAAAACAGAACCATAATGGAGATGGTAAGAAGCATCTTGTCCACCAAAGAAGTCCCAAAGAGTTTTTGGCCTGAGGCAGCCAACTGGGCAAACTATGTTCAAAATAGGAGCATCACAGCTGTTGTAGAAGGATACACTCCAGAAGAAGCATGGAGCAATATAAAACCATCAGTTAAACATTTTCGAATATTTGGATGCCTTGCATACTCACATATACCAGATCCCCTTAGAAAGAAATTAGATGACAAGAGCAGGAAGTGTGTGCTACTTGGAGTAAGTGAGGAATCAAAAGCTTATAGGCTATTTGATCTTGTCAACAAGAAAATTATAACAAGCAGAGATGTTACCTTTGATGAGCAAGGCAAGTGGGATTGGAACAATAAAACCTCTGCAAAAGACACTGAGCTAGTAGAATTGGAAGATAAGGAAGAAAGTAACCATGATGGAAATAATGATGTGATTGAAGAAGAACTCCCTGTTCCTCAAACTCAAGCAGAACCTACTCAAATTGAGCCTGAATCAGCTATCAACACTGATCAGCCTCAAGGGAGGATAAAGAGAAAGCCAGCATACTTACAAGACTATGACACAGGTACTACTGATGAGGAGGAGGAACAGAACTTTGTGTATTTTGTGGAGAATGATGATCCACTAACATTTGAAGAAGCTAACAAACATGAGAAGTGGAAACAAGCCATGAAAGCAGAACTGGAAGCCATAGAAAGAAATAACACATGGGAATTGGTGAGTCCTCCCACTGATGCAAGAATAATTGGAGTCAAATGGCTCTTCAAAACTAAGTACAATGAGAAAGGAGAAGTGGACAAGTACAAGGCACGTTTGGTAGCTAAGGGGTATGCACAAGAGTATGGTGTGGATTACACTGAGGTTTATGCTCCCGTAGCTAGATGGGATACTATTAGAACCATCCTAGCATTAGCTGCACACAAGAATTGGAGTGTGTTCCAGCTAGATGTGAAGAGTGCTTTCCTATATGGAGAGTTGAATGAAGATGTCTATGTTGAACAACCCCAGGGGTATCACAAGTAGGGAGGAGAAGAGAAAGTGTACAAGCTCAAGAAGGCATTGTATGGGCTAAAGCAAGCCCCAAGGGCGTGGTACAGTAGGATAGAAGCCTATTTCATCAAGCAAGGCTTTGAAAAATGTCTGACAGAATACACTTTATTTGTAAAAATAAAGGACTGTGTGAATATTCTGATTGCAAGTTTATATGTAGATGATCTCATCTTTACAGGAAATGATGCAGGCATGTTTGAAGAGTTCAAACACAACATGAAGCAAGAATTTGCCATGTCTGACTTAGGCAAGATGAACTACTTTCTGGGAGTAGAGGTGAATCAAAACAGCAAAGGTATATTCATCAGTCAGGGAAAATTTATCAGAGACATACTGAAAAGGTTTGGTATGCACAGTAGCAAACCTGTGAGTAATCCTATTGTGCCAGGAATCAAGTTGTCAAAGGAAGGGAATGGTGCCAAAGTAGATGCTACAAAGTATAAACAGATGGTTGGGTGCCTAATGTATGCAACAGCTACAAGACCTGACATTATGTATGCTGTCAGCCTTGCTAGCAGATACATGGAAGCTCCAATTGAACAACATCTTCAACTGGTAAAGAGAATTATGAGGTACCTAAAGGGCACAGAAGATCTGGGAATAATGTACAGCAAGAAGGGTGGAGGTGAACTAGTAGGATACACAGATAGTGACTATGCTGGTGACATCAATGACAGGAAAAGCACCTCAGGATATGTATTCTGTGTTGGCACTGGTGCTGTTTCATGGGCATAAAAGAAACAGCCAATTGTAACTCTGTAATCAACAGAAGCAGGGTTTGTAGCTGCTGCTCTGTGTGCTAGTCATGCCATCTGGTTGGAAAGAATCGTGAGAAAACTGCAGCAATCTCATCAGAAGTGCCTGACACTGAAGTGTGATAATAGTGCAAACATATAGATGTGAGATTTCGCTTCCTCCGTGAACACACTAAAGAAGGAAGGATAGAGCTGTGTTATTGTGACTCTCATGATCAATTGGCCGACATTATGACCAAACCAGTCAAGTTGGAGACTTTCATGAAGCTACGAGCAGGACTTGGTATGTGCACAAATGAAGAAACAGAAGTTAAACTGAAATGTAGTCATTTTAGTTTTAGGGAGGATTTGTTGGACCTTTAGCTGGTTATTGGGCTTAGTCCAATGTTGTATTGTATGTGTTAATAAGCCCAATTATGTTGACTTGTAATAGATTCCATCTAGGCCCAATGAATGTATCTGTTATGGCAGTTAGTTGACCAAAACAGAATCTCATGTGTAAGTGCATTACATATAGTGAATGAAACAGCTTTCAGTGACTCAATTGAGTACTGATCATTTTCGCATATTCAGTTCTTGATTCATCAAGGTCTTTGTTCATTCCTCAGTATCTCGACTCCAATTTGATCATATTCCTCCGTAGAGGTACTACTATTAGATTAGATATACTTTCTTTATCAAAAAAATATTTCTCATAGTTAATCACAATTATTGTATTTCAATATTATTACTATTAATCAAATATTGAAAATCACATTTAGCGACTTTTCTCAATTCCAATTGTGTTGCAGGTAGATGGACAAAATAATAGTGAGGTGAAATTATATGTTGTCAATAATCTGGATTATTGAATGGGTTTTCTAGTTGATTCACGATTTAGATGGAGTATTTTTATTATTGCAAATAATTGTATAAAATATTGTACTACAAAAATAAAGTATATTGCTAATTAAATGTCCTTAATATGGTATTTATTATGATGTGCATAAGAAATTGACATTTGGCAATGCATTAATGGAGATGCATTGTCAAATGTTACATATATAGATACACAATAAGTGTACAAATGTTTTATATTATCTATCAATTACAGGTTGACAGATCATTAAAACCAAACTAGTCAATTGGTAACCAATCATTACATGTAATGTGATTGATTGTGGTTGTAAAAGCTTATACACTATGTTTTTTTTATACACTATGTTTTTTAAGCTAATATATTTCATTATTTTGTTTTGTTGAATCGGTGGGCTATGATATTTAATTTCACAGCAAGATTTACTATATATATCCCCTTTTTGCTAATACAAACCCTTAATGAATCTTTTCATAATTTATTTTCCAAATACTTTTGTTCTGAAGTTAATTTATGGAAGCAATAATAGCCTTCAGGAATCTTGACTTTTCATTAAATCTCAAAATAAACTTCAAATCTGTTTGTAATGTTTTGTTTAGAAGTATACGTCAACAATACATTTTCAATGTTTATCTGCATACAAATCTATATTCAAATATTAGGTTTTAAAACCAAAATAAAATAATTAGGTGACTGAAATGACTGTAGTAGATCAAGATCCATAGGAAGTTAGCAACGCATTTAAAGACTCATATGCTTCATCAGAAGTTATAACCAAGAAGTAGGACTCAAGATAGGCTAGGGAACCAGATCTTGCTGAAGCCCTAGGGTTAGCTGGAGTTTTCTATTGGCACTCACACCCCACATCAATTCTAATTCATCTACGGTGGTGGACTGTATCAACAACAAGTTGCAAAGAGTCTCTATCCAACCTATCATCCAAGATTGTAGAGATATTTTTATTACTTTGGGAAGAGTCTCTATCCAACCTATCATCCAACCTAACTTCAATAGAGAAGCTCATTTTCTTGTGGAACCTGTTTTAAGTTAATGAAAGCGATATTTCCACTTGAAATAAAAAAAGATACAGGCCTTGGATTGAAGCAGGATGGCAACCAATCGGCCAAGTTTTTTCTAATCGCTACGAGAACAATTTTCTACACAATGTGATTTGTATCTTCCTTTGCTACGCAAACTACTTCCTTTGCTCCTCAACTTTTTTCTTTTATCTTTTACAATATGAGAATTGTATGCGACATCAATTTTTGTTTTCATCTCAATAAGTAATAGTTGACACTTGGTCCATGCATCTCAATAATTCACTAATTTGGGTTTTTTTTGCCACATGGGCAATGAAAAAGCAACATGTATGACGTGGCACCAACCACACCACACTTTATTACCAACACATTAAAACGAATCCACATATACAATGTCACATCACCACTGGTTGACACATCACACAGCAAAGACTAAAACTACTGAAAGAAAAAACTCAGAGAGAAGCCAGAATTAGGTGAGTTTTTATTTGAAAAACTCAAATTTTTTCTGCTCTTGTCAAACCATAAGGAGATCTTGACAACTTTGACATTGGCTAGGCAAGTTGCAATTCTAGAGTTGTTGTCCCTTGGCAAGTTTGAGTGACTTAAGCTCTTGAATCAATTCAACCATATTAGTGTGAGAAGATCCACCAACTTTCACAGCTTTCTTCGCTGCAACACTAAGAGCTTTAGCTCTTTTCCTCATAGCCACTTCTTCCTCACCACCATCCATCATCAACCCAATAGCCCTTTCAATCTCTTCACATTTCACAACCTCATTCCCAAACTCATTCCAATTCCTCCATTCTTTAACTCCAACAGGAACCCCAATTCCCAACACATCAACCACAAGCTTCTCATTGAAAAAATGCTCTGCAAATAATGGCCACGTCACTGTTGGCAACCCAACATTCACACTTTCCACCACTGTATTCCAACCACAATGACTCACCAACCCTCCAATTCTTGAATTCTCTAATATTAGAAGTTGTGGTGCCCAACCCCATATTAAATACCCTTTCTCACTCTCTCTCACTTTTTTCTCAAATTCTTCAACAAATGTATCCCCTTTTCCACCCTCATCGTTTTTCCTAACAACCCAAATGAAATAATGCCCACAATTTTCAAGTGCTTTTGCAATTTCAACAAGTTGTAAATAAGGAAACTTGTTCATACTTCCAAAACTTACATAGATAACAGAACCCTCTGGTTTTGAATTCAACCATTTCAACCACCCTTTTTCTTCTTCTTCATCTCCTTTTGCATAACCTCTAGCAGCTTTATCTGAATCATCTTGGTTAACCCACAAAGAAACAGGACCAAGTCCCCAACTTTTTGTTCCCGTTACTTTTTTATAATGATCATAGTAATCACTTTCAAGTTCATAAAAACTATTGAAAACTGAACCAAAACTCTTTTTTTCCGATTCTTTAATAACTTTCATTAACTCAGTGTATTGATTTGGTGATCTAAGCCAATCAGGTAACTGCAAACGTGTCATTTCTAACTTGTGTGGTAAATCGGGTATGATGAATTTCTCTGTATCTGATTCAACTTTCAAATGGGGTGCGTATTGTTCGACGGAATGCGCAGCTGAACGAGCAAGATAACTTGCACCGTGAAACATGATCCTAGGAATACCAAGTTTCAAAGCTGTGTCTGCTGTCCAAGGATGGAACATGTCGGTGACAATGAAATCAGGTTGAAGTTCATGAAAAAGGTGTTCGATTTCTGGTTGGAGGATTGCTAGTCCCATGTAGACTTTAGGGATCATTTCACGAGGAGTTGTGACATTGAATGATTCGATTCCAATTGGGAGACCAACTTTGGTGGCTGGAAAATCTATGAGGTGGGTTCTAATGGAACGACCACGAGTGGAATCAAGGTCAATGGAGTTTTGGAAAATGGTGGCGTTGTGTTTTGTGGTGATTATTGTGACGTCTATGTTGTGAAGTGAAAAGAGTCTTGCCATGTCTACTAAGGGAATTATATGGCTTGTTGATAGAAAGGGAAGGAA
This sequence comes from Astragalus glycyphyllos, assembly GCA_963573325.1. Taxonomy (NCBI): domain Eukaryota; kingdom Viridiplantae; phylum Streptophyta; class Magnoliopsida; order Fabales; family Fabaceae; genus Astragalus; species Astragalus glycyphyllos. Next base: position 85,218,439 of record OY754308.1, on the reverse strand, counting down.
GATAGATTTCAGCTCACACCTTTGCTGCTTCTCCATGGCCATTCTAGCTACTCTTTTGGTAATGGGATGGAAGTACAAATCTCTTCCTTAATTTCCTTCTTTATACGCGGCCTGTTAATTAAAATAATAAGTGATTTTATTGTTAAATAATTTAGAGATTAGTTTTTAGGGTGAGAAAATGTTTTGTGTTTGTATAATATACTGAAAATCACTTATTTAAAAAAAAATCCTTAAAAAACTGATTTCAATGATAAACTAGACAAAACAACCGTTTCTAGATTATTTCAGCTTTTTTATTTTTTTAAAAATCTGAAAAGTGATTTTTTTTAAAAAATAAGCTGTAATAATCACTTACCAACAAGGGTTGGTTTGACCGTAACTGAATTTCAATCCCACCCCAAAGATACTACGTATGAATAACATAATAACAAAAAAAAGTATAATAATCACTTGAATAATGGTTCGAATCCAACTTTGGGCATGCAACAGTGTTAAATCTATTGAGAGAGAGCTTTGTCGCCCATTGTAATCCTACCCTACTCGATAGATTAGCTTCTGCAGTTGCGCATAGAAGATACCCAGTTTATTTATAGCAAAACCAATGTCATATGATTAGCGGGTCCCAAAAACAAAATCACTTTAATAATGGAACGGGATCAATCACCTTTTTCCTTAGGGCTGGACAAACGGTCGGTTATGTTGGATTCGGGTAGCAAAAGTCAGATCCAAGCATAACCGAACAACAAAAACAAGCAACCATCTTCGACCATTTAGAGTTTCGGTTTGGGCGATTTTGGCTTCAGCGGGTGGCGGTTCTATCGGGTGGGTACAGTCGGTTTTGAGCTTCTTAATACAATAGTTGTTTTTCTTATTTTTCTCAATGGTGTTTCATTTCTCTGCAACTTTAGAAAGGTGAAAATGGAGCTTTGAAAATAAGATGAGAGGGGTGAAGATGGAGCATGAACAGGACGATATCACGTCACTTTTGTATATTGTGATATATCCTTCTCTGTCATCATTTTAATTTGTTTAATTTAAAAATAGTATTTAGTATGATGAGTAGTATTTTTTAATTATATCAATGCATTGGGGTAAGTGTTCTTTCACTGTTGTAGAGTGTCAGATGATTGAAATTGTGATAGGCACAGACTGGCAGCATTATAGGCTAGTGTGTACTAGTTACCACTAATCAGTCAATAGTTTCCCAATTTTTTCCTATGCATCTCCTCTTTCGGTCGGTTTTGGTTTGCACGGATTGTATTCAGCAAAACCATCACCGCCCAAGTGAGTCCGTCTACAACTGATAAAGTCACCCGAAGACCCGTCATCTGATATATCACAATCCAAAAACTTGTTTTTGCTTTCGGTTTGCTCGGTTACGGTTCGGTTTGAAATATTTGTCCAGCCCTATTTTTCCTAACCTCTACCTCTGTTTTTCTCTGAACACGTTTGTTAATTTATCTGGACGGGGTAATCATATTTGTTTTTTTCTTTTTTAAAAAAATAATATTGCATGTAATTTTTCTAAGAGTAAATAATCAATTTTGTCTCTAACAAAAATTTTGATATTTAATTTAATCTTCCAGAATAATAAATACTTAGTTTAGTCACTGCGGTCGACGGTAGATACTCTGGTCTCGACAAAAAACAGTCTCTTACATTTACAAACAGAGGTCACCGGTTAGTTTTTTTAGTGAGCTCTATTTTCTTGGTGTTGTGGTCCATTATAGAATTTGTGTCTCGTTTTTTTACTTCTGCCATTATAATAAAGTCGTGTCAGAGTTGAGGTATTTTAATTCTATAATGAGGGACTAAAACAATTCAAATATAGGGACTAAAACAGCCCATTTAAAAGTTATTATTACTTGCATTGACACATAACTCTAACGAACAACTAAGCATATTAACGGTGCATATCAGCTACCAAGCGACTCTTTTGAAAAGAATCTAATCGAGAGGTTAACATGCCCACTATTTATAAATGTAATGGACTAAATTAAGTATTAATTATTCTTTAGATCAAATAGCATACTCAGGTTTTTGTCAAGATGAAAGTGAGTATTCACTCTTTTTGTAAAATGCAAAGATTTATAATTTTCAATGCTTATTCAAAACTTTTTTCCTTTCTTACACTAATCATTTATTGTCTCCATCTTTTTTTTGTCGACTTAAACAAAATGATAAACAGGAACCACATACACTATATCCCTCGAATACACTTGAGTTCGAATTAAGTTTTTTTTTATAACAATGTTAGTGATAGTAGGGGATGTTATTTTCCAGGGTTTGAATCAATACTTCTTTCTTTCATTCTTTTAGTGCACTCATTCGATATCTATTAGCTCGCCAACTGAGCTACCTCATTGGGATTTTCTAAGTTAATATTTTTATGTCACCGAAATTTGTTAATGCACCTAGCTGTTGCTTGCTTCCATTATTATTTTTCAAGAAATGATAGTACTAATACTAATATTCTAAAAGCGACGAGCAACACGAGCTTAATCTCAATCCAAACTTTTATTTTGACAATAACCTTAAGTCCAAACTTAAAAGTACCGAGGTGGGGAATTTTCTGATAAAATATTTAAGCGTGTACCGCGTGGTTGATTTATTTAAATTTAAATATATAGGAGATAGAATGGCATGCAGTTTGACTTCATGGCTCAAGCTACTCTATAGTACTTCCTCCGTCTCAAATTAGTTGTTATTTAAGGTTATTCGCGCTTCTTAAGAAAATGATTGGATATGCTATTTTTTACGTTTAATAAGTATGGAATGACTAAAATACTTCTATAGTATTATGAGGAGAGAGAAATGGAAAAGTTGGATACAAATAAAAGTATGGGTATTATTGGAAAAAAATAATAACTGTTGTGTTAGAATTCTACAGTGACAAATAATTTGAGACAAAGAAAAGTAGCAAAGAGAATACTTCAATTGAGATAGAGAGAGTAAAGAGAGTAGTAAATGATGTTCAGATAAGTAGAAGAGAATCATGAAATAAAATGATGCCATCTTCATTCCAAGATTATTGATTTATTTTTTTTGAAAATAAGATTATGATTATTAAATATATGAATAAATATATGCTTATGCTCAAATATTTTTTTTATATTTATTATTGATCATATTGTACATTTTTGAGTTCTCTCTCCCAACCAAGGATAGAGAAGAGCAAGAGACGGGTTATAGTTGTCCCTAACCTGGTCCTAAATTTTCATGGAAGCATTTTTTAGATCCTAATTCGTCTTTAGGCCCGAACAAACTTGATGTTTTTGGGTCAGACTAAGACCTATTTGATTAATGACGAGATTTGGTTGGCTGGAAAGATAATTATAACAAAATTGTAAGGTGATCACTCAATATGACTAAAAATTAGAAGTAGAAGATTGATTTTTTTGTTTATTTTACCATGTTTTCAAACTCAAAGCATAATTTTTCCAATTTGTTTCTATAGCATATTTATACTTAAATTTACATAAAACTTACATAGATTTCAAATTGAATTATTTATTTAAAAAAGTCTTATTACCAATAAAATAGAGTTAACAATTAAGGGAGGAGTGACTAAGAGACAAGATGGAACGAGTTATACCTAACACTAACCCAAATAAACCTGGGAAGAAGATGGGACGGATCTTGCTCGCCACTAATCAATGGTGTTTTTTTTGTTGTTACAATTGGAAAGAGAACATGAAATACACACAAAACTTTAATTTTCTATAGTTTTTAAATAAAATTAAAATGATTTCAGTCAAAAAAGAAATAATAATTAAAATGGTAAAACATCAATAATTTTGGAATAGAAAAAATATGATATTAGTTTAATAAATGGGAGTCTTGCCCTCAATCAGAAAAGAGAATACTAAGATGTGGGGCTGTGTGCAATCACACAATCAGCAATCTTGATCTAATAGTTTATATTTTAACTTTATACTTTTTATTAGATATAACCATACAATTAATGTCGAATGGCCCAAATATGCTAATTGCTTGAATGCACCAAATTGACGACTCCATACAATCCAAACTCCCTTGAATGTTGGTTGTACGGTCATTTTCTTGCTCTTGTTCTTCAAGTGAGAATAGAGTTGCGCAAACATCTATGAAGGCCTAAACTAAACTTGAAATTTAGTCAAAACAATATCATTAGGTCTCCACTATTGGAGGTATTGGCTATTTCTGCAACTAGGGGTGTTCAAAACCGAAAATCGAATCAAACCAAACCGAAAACTATAAAAAATCATTTTTTTATTAGTTATGTTTGGTTCGCAGTTTTGATTACGGAAACCAAATCATATCAACCCGCAAAATTTTATATACAAAATAAAATTAGCTAAAACAATATATGTAGAATCTAAGTTCATCATGATGTACCAAAGAAAAAAAGTTCACCATGAACTTAAAATGACATGACATTTTCAGCCACCATGCAAGAGAGTACTGAATAGTATAGGTTTCTTCATACTAGCTAGGATAACAGTTTTTGGATCATTTCATACACCGTGCTCCATAGCTGACTCTCTTTACTTTCAAACACATCTTCATCTACATATTATATTTTCCATTTCAAATAAGAGTCATCAATTTTTCCTATCATTTTTTAATTGGTCATGCTTCCTCTGCCACACACCGGGCAAGTCAATTTACAACATTTTAGATTGTATTTAGTCTCGTCAAAAGCCGAACCAAGCCAAACAACATTAGTTTGATTTAGTTTTTTTAGAAGTCAACCAAACCGCATCTATTTTTATCTTGCAATTCGGTTCACTTTTTTGCTCAAAATTGAACCAACCCGCACCGCGAACACCTCTATCTACAACATGAAAACATCGACTCCCTAGTACAAACCCAGTTGTGACTATGTGATAGTGTGTAGTATTTATTTGTCATTCCATCTAAGCTAAAAAAACAATAACATTAGTTATCGAACCAAAGAACCAACAGTCATGGACTACCCATGATCAACTTAAATTTTCCACCGAAATATATTAAAAAGAACAACTAAAATTCAGACATACCAAGGAAAAACTTTGCAATGGGCTAATTTTAATTAATACTTCTAATTCTAAAGATTCAATTTTCCCAAAAATACCCCAATAATCAAGCAGCAGTTGCAGCACACGCCACTGCAACTGAAGCACATTGTTAGAGGAAAATGCTTCATCATCACTTAGCAAAATTTCAGTGATAATTTATGCTGCCATGGGATAGACAAATGTGTCGATAGACAAACCAATTGGCTACTTATTCTCCTAATAGAAACATCAAATCCAAAATAGAAAAAAGTTCCAGAGCATCAGTCATTATCCATTTCTATAAAAATTCAGCCAGTATAGCCAACATGTTGGTTGACCTTACATTGTTTTATATTAACACGTTATCCAGACCTGAGAGTACATACAAATAGTTAAAAACAAGGAGTCTGCATATTATGGCAGCCAACAATCAGAACAATTTTAGCACCGAACAAGAAACAGGAACCAACATCTACAAAGCTAGAATAGTTCCTGAAGTGAGCAGATATGTAGCACTACACAAGAGGTGGGTATTGCTTTGCTTGCTGTCGAACCCTTCGTTTGTACTCCACTGCATCCTGCAGAAAATATTATCACGTAAGGAGACACCTTTGATAATTAAACACAAAAATCTGCACCCTCGTCTAATCCATTAGCAACTATTCCTATTCTGCGGAAAATATTAATTACGCAAGGACACACCTTTGATAATTAAACACAAAAATCTGCACCCTCATCTAATCGGCAAGCAGCTATTCTTATTGTATTGTGTTCAATGAGCAAACATATTAACAATTCTTATGGAGCAGGGGTCGTGCATATCCAGAAAACTCAGACAGTATAACTACCATGCTCATCTTTTCATTTTTTTGTTGTTTCTTATTGAGTTGTGATATTAAAATTTATACATGTCATTCTTTTCGCGATTTCGTGAATAACTGGGTTGGAGCAATTGAGAGTAGAACAGTGATGCTCTTGGGTAGTTTTTATTTTAGGTAGTTGAATTTAAACTTTAAAAAAAACATGTATCTATCAGTGTAAAATGGGTACAAAATAGGACACCAAAATAGTAGCTACAGCCTTACAGGTACCTATTCCCTTCAAATGATGTACAGATGTAAAGATTATGCAAACTGTTCTTTAATATCTGAGAATGACTACAGTTATAGCCAATGCAGGGGTTTTCAGGTTATCTACCTGGATGAATAGATGATATCCTTCTGTTTGAGCAGGGTCAGCAGGGTTTGGCTGATCAAGCAGGTCTTGGATACCCACAAGAATTTGCTTCACTGTTATAGCTGGTCTCCATCCCTAAATGTAAGAATGAGACTATAAATCCATACATTCAGAAGCATGTGAAAAACAATATTTTAGTTCCAAAAAGTTATGCAGTTAATAAAAGAATCATACTTACACTATCCTCATTAAGTATAGACAAGCAAACAGTTCCAGATGGATATACATTAGGGTGGAAGAAAGCTTGAGGGAATTTACACTTCGGAGGCTTGCTAGGGTAGTCTTCGCTGAAGTGCATAGTCAGTGGGTAATAGCCACCTTCCCAATCGGTCTGCAGCAAATGACAAGCAAAATATTTACAATTAAGTAAATAACAGATTCAACTATTGAACAAGCAGCCCATTCATTTGATACTCAAATCCAATCAGATAACAGGACTCGACACCCAGAATAATTAATATAATTAATATGAAATACAAAACAGTATCCACATTACTGAACAAGCCACTAATTCATTTCCAAGTAGAATCCAAGAACGGAGAGAACATTAATCATTGACCCGAGCTTTCTATGATAAAAGAATTGAGTAATTTCGACAACCTTACCTATGTTGAATACAAACGAACAAAATTATATTATATTATGAATTGTAAGAAACAAATCAATAAAAAATAATATAAAAATATTTTCACATAAAGAAAGTTTTGAAACATAAAAATATTAGCATTTGAGCCTAACAAATAAAATTGAATACACCTCAATTACCTTTGGCAGAATGGGATATATATATATATATATACACACATATATATTGGCTTTTAATATACAAATGTTTAAAATAAAAAACATAAAAAATAGAACAAACAAAAATAAAATCCAAATATCATACATTAAAACATTTAAAATTAACATGAACTCATTATTTTAGTGAAAGATAAATTACAGCAAACCTTCCTATTTTAACTAGCCTTCATTGTATTGCCCGTTAATCAGACCCAATAGGTGCTTGTCTATGTAATCAAAATTAATGAACGTAACTACATGCCATTGAAATAATATTTCAGATTCAGAATATTTCTCCACAAGGTATCAGAGTCTATCCAAGACATGATCTATTGGCCTACCAGCTAGCAAATCGTCATGCTCTACACATGGGGAGGTGTTGTTGAGCCCCACACATCATATGTGAAATGGTTTAAAAATTGTTTATAGGTGAGAGATACATCTCATCTTACAAGCATATTTTTTAGGATTGAGCAAGGCCAAAACCAAGCTTTAAGATGGTATAAGAGTCTATTCTAGATTCGTCCACACACCAAGCTCAATGGGCTTGGGTGTGTTGGAAATTCTACCTTAATTGCGGTCCTCCTTAGCCTCCTCAACTGCGTAAATATATCTATAATGCTTCTAGAATATGGTAAAATATACGAATAATGACAATATATTTCTCTCTTCTTGATTATGCACTTTACGAAACACTGGATCAATAGGTGTACTGCGAAGGTTTTCCCCATTCTTTAACATTGTTTCATTTTGTTTGAAGCTAAAAAAGACCCCTGCTTCTCCAGCTAAGAAATGGGGATCAAGCTTGTCCTTAGGAGAGCAACCGTCTCCTACCAGGTTGGGGTTATTGAACGTAAACCCGATTCGTCCACACACCAAGCTCAATGGGCTTGGGTGTGTTGGAAATTCTACCTTAATTGCGGTCCTCCTTAGCCTCCTCAACTGCGTAAATATATCTATAATGCTTCTAGAATATGGTAAAATATACGAATAATGACTATATTTCTCTCTTCTTGATTATGCACTTTACGAAACACTGAATCAATAGGTGTACTGCGAAGGTTTTCCCCATTCTTTAACATTGTTTCATTTTGTTTGAAGCTAAAAAAGACCCCTGCTTCTCCAGCTAAGAAACCGGGGACAAAAAAATAGAAGGAAATTTCAGAAGGAGATTCCCTTGATTGCCATCAAATATTCACAACATTGATGAGGAAATATATTGGCCAATATTTGCGGACGAATGAGTCGTTTTATCTTGAAGCATCGTTATGACGTGAGATTGTTCGCAAAGTGTAGTTTCTCCAATCGATTTTTGGTCGTGGCTATGTATAGGCTCCAATTTAGAGAGCTTGGGCACAGGACTTGTAGGTAAGTGAACTTAGCTAGGAGGGCACACAGACTCATTCCAAGCATGAAAGGCAAAGGAGCTTGTCCGGTGAATTCTCAACTCAATTAGGAGGGAAATATCCCCTTAAGCTCCAAGTGTGAAAGGCGAAGGAGCACATAGAGGGAGTTCTAAACCCAGCAGGTAGAGCATACACTTAATTCTTACTAGGCTATTGAACATTATTTCTTTCGGAGATGTCATTACTAAACCACCTCACTCGATTAGAACAATAGTTGGTATACCCATCAAACCACAAACCTTCGAGGTATAATAAAAGTTAAATTCAATTAACTTACATTTCTTGCTTTACAATCCCCCTCTAAGTTTTAGGCGGATGATTACATTTTTAAATTCACAACTATTCCAATTACAAACAAAAAGATGAGAAGCAAGAGGGACATACATCCCAGGATACATAGATAGAGACAACGATAGAATGAGCATATACAAACAAGTCAAGGGAGAGGGTCAAGAAGCATAACGTAAAACAATAATCCAATTCTAAAGCATAAAAAAAAGGTATCAAAATGATGTAAGAAGGGGAATGGTATTACTTTTACAGACTTGTAATGTTGACTAATAAGTACTAACAGGTATTAGTTCAACTTAAACATAGGGCTCATGTTTGAAGAATTACACAACCAGATGAGTTTTTTATAATTTTCACATCCTTAACCAAGAGTCTTTCAAACTTATGACCATGACATGGCACACCATCACTATTCTATTAATAGTGGTAAAAAAGTGCTTGACATCATGTGTAGGCCCTAACAAACACCAATAGACTAAAAGGTGCACTTCCAGTTCCAGTAGACTAATTCTGTTGTATTTACAACTAGAATCATTAGCTGCGTTTTATAGATCTAAAATTCATGTAAGGTAATGGCCCAAGCCCTCTAGTTTCCTTCAAATCGATGTCATCTTCTTCCACCGCTGACTTTTCTATTTGGGAGTTGTGAGGGCAAGGAAGGAGAGGGATAAAGAGAACTGAGTGTTTTACCAACTAAAAAACATGAATTAAGGGAGGGTTTTGAAGGAGAAGGTTTCTCAATATTACTACCATGATTACTAGCCACAAGCAAGGTATAAACAAACCATCCTAATAAATGTGATGCGGCCATAACAAAACAGTATGGACCACGTGTATTACGACTGCACTAACAGAGTGACCAAAAATCACCTGATGTTGGTTTTCCTCTTGCCCCTGCCATTAACTTTGACCCTAGTTCGTTAACAACAACCTCCAATCCTCGGTCTCGTTCAGGTTCCCCGACAACATTCTTTGATCTCCTTTCTAGTAAGCAGGCAACTCATCCTCTCTCAATCCCTGGTGTGTGAGTGTTGTGTGCTTCATCAATAAAGGTGAGGGGGATGGACCGTGCTAAGACATTACAAAGTGATGGAGAGGGAAGTTTGAGAGGGTTTTTCAGAGGGATTTTAAGAAAGGGGCGTCAGTTAATTCAATTAGTGGGCTAACCATAGCAAACAAATCAATGGAGCAAAAGAACACATAGCAAACAGTGCACTAAACTTTGGGGATTAAAATCACCAAAGAGTACAAATATAATTACAATCAGGTGTATCAACGAAGATAAAATAATGTAGAGAGATGTGAACGTACCCCAGTTTTGCCAGGAATAGTGCAATGCCAAACCATCAAATTGATGGTACCATCAGGTAGCGTCTCAGGCTTGGCAACGAAACCCTAAATTCAAAAATTGGGAATAAAAAGAACACGAATTGTATCATGAAATTAACAAGATATAAGTTAATTAATGAGAAGCATAGATTATCAAATGAACAAGAGGATAGTACTCACATGAGGATGATTCTTCCGCCATGACTTTCGCTCCTCAGCAAGGCGTCCACGAGCAATACCAGACATTCTTTCTTTCTCTTCCGCTACAGAAGGCAACGATTGTTTTACTTTCCTCTTTTTATATTTTTCTCTTCAATTAATGAATTCGATAAACCCTAGCCCCTCCTCTCTCAGTAACTAAGTAACCAACTAACTTCCTCTCTGTATTCTTCTTCGACGCTTCTTTCTAGAACCTACTACTACTACGCTCACTCCCTCCTCATCTATGTATATATAAATTAAAGGAAGTTTTTTTAACATCTAAGAAGCTTCACGTCATTTTCATTTATTTTTCAATTACATTTTTAATTATATTAATATTTATTTATAATTTACAGATAAAGGAGACTTAAATTCAGCATTCATTTTAAATTTATCTATCTATATATTTCTCTATAAAGAAAGCTTTTTGGAGCTTACTCCGCGTCATTTTCTTTTATTCTTTGATTTAAATCTCAACATTCATTTTTCCCCGAGATTAATGTCCATTAAACCAATTTTTAATATTAAATCTCACTTTGTTAGTAATTATTAAATATCACAATATATTCTTAATTTATTTTTGAAAATAACAAAATATTATATTAATATTGAAAACACATCATTACACACTAACTTATTAAATGATGATTAGTGGAATATTAAGCTTAGTTAGAAGCTTCACAATGCTTCTCATTTTTAATTTTCTATTTATATTAATTTTATAATATATATATATATATATATATATATATATTATGTGTTCAAATTCATCCAACAAATCCTAACCTTATACGGTTGGTGTGGCCTATTTGAGTGCTTATTGTTACATGCGAATCTAGGATATAATTTATGGTTTAATTATATACAATATGCATGCCCATCATAATTCCAATTCATCCTCTAAACAAAAACCGATTGGCTGCTGGCTAGACTTTAAACTTAATTATTATATTGACGTATAATTAATCTTCATTGATCAGATTCTTAACCCATGCCATTCTAATATGAATTTATATATATATATATATATATATTAATTTTTTAAATAATTATTGGATTATAAGACTTTCACATAGCTTTTGTTGTCTATTCCTTTTCATTTTCTCTATCGGTTACCACTTCTGTAATATATAAATGTGAATCATGCATGTGGAAGGTAAATGTATGTCTTACTTTCTCAATTCAATTCACATTTTCTAGCCATTTCTAAGTATTGATCATCCCATTCTGAAAATTGTGCATCGTCTAACTTTCTTCTATCTTTGACTGTAGAGGATAGAAGAACTACTACTATAATAGCCATCAGGTTGTATTGATTTATTTGGCTCTTATTTTTAACTTATTCCTTAAATAATATTTTCACGATATATCGTCTCTTCCCTCTTTGTTTGTATTTTCTTCAGAAAGTTTCTCTCAATCAAATCTGAAATTGTGTTGTTATATTTCTGGTGAGTCAATTGTTTGTCAAACTTAGATTAATAGATTGTTATAAAGTGTTTGACAAAATTTCATAAAATTAAAATAAGATCCACGCTATAATTTACTTCTCCAAATTTTTTAGGTAGTTGTTGGAACATTATTTCTGCAGAGTGTAAACTTGACTAAACGTGTCTCTCAAACGACCTATTATTTCCATACTCATAGAAAATAATTATGAATAAGAAAGTTGCAAGTAGCAAGAATTAACAATAAGTTAAATTTATATAAATATAACTTATTGTTAATGTATTTGTTATATTTTCACCTTTTTATTATTTTCTTCAAAGTTCAAATACAAATTAGTTATTATTGGAACTTTGAACAAAAAAAGTAATAATTAAAAAATATGGACAAATTAATATGTGGCATACTGACGTTATATAGAACCCAACAAAATTGTTATTATAATATTTATTTATAATTTACACCTAACACATAAAAGAATACTTTAATTTTATTGAAAGCACATAATTGCTACTAACTTACTAAATGATGCTCTTAGTAAAAAAGATACTTTCTTATGTAAATATAGAAACTCATAATAAAATTGACAATACAATATAGTATAATATAGTCTGTAAATAAGTTTCTAATTTAACAGTTATGCATTGAACGATAAGAGTTTCAAATTAGTATGAATTATTCCTTTAATTGAAAATAAACTCAAGAGTTGGTATCATATATTTAATTTAATAAATTAAAGATATTTATCTTTTTTTATGATTCAATCAATTGAACATATTTATCTTTTTAATAACTGTTATCATCCCTACACAATATCTCAAATTGATCACTCTTGAATCACATTTGATCAAGATTGTTTTTTAACTAAGAAATAATGACCATGCCTTTGAAATTCTTTTTTTGGTATCATGTTATGCTTTGAAAGAGGTGTGTTTCATATTAATATGAATCACTTATATTTAATTATCAATAAATTAATGAGTTAATAAAATATGAGTGGAAGATGTATAGTTTTAGTAAGTTATAATAAGAAACAACTATTTGTTGGAAAAAACTTTAGATGGTGAAGGGATTGATTTTGGCGAAAAAATTTAGAACATAATTAGAATGTGCATGTGAGCATTAGAAAGGAGTGGTCGCAGAAGAAGAGTTAGAGAGCAGACGGTCTAGGGGAAAGATGGAGTTTGCATGGGTAAAGAAGAAATAGAAAAAGCAAACCAAACCATCCAAAGTTCATGTTGTTGACATTTCTAATATAACTAAAAATATAAAACAAAAATTTGAACCGGTTAGTGAATTAGGCGATTGAAGCGACAATTGTTTTGTAAAGCTATAGACATGTATGAATCATGTTTAATATTTTTAATATTATTCTTTATAAAAATGTTTTATTTAAATAGATTTCCTGAAATTGGATGATGTGCTATGTTTAAAAGATTCTCTTTTATGTTCATTGAAGCGAGTACATTTATTATGTTTTTGAAACGAGTGGGTAGATCAAAAACTTTGAATATTGAATTTTGTTTCTATTTTTAAAATACAATTTTAAGAAATTGCTCTAATTTTATGACTACATAATTGATATATAAAATTATTAATTAAATACAAACAATTTTAAATAAAAATAGTTTTGGAGTAAATGAGTCATCAAATATAAATTTCAATTGAAGTATATTTAACTATTATTTATTTCAACAATTTATAAAAGTTTATGTTTACATACTTTTTTAATACTAATTAGGGAGGACTGAAGGCCTAAAAAAATTACTAATTACTTTTACACTTATTGAATTAGGCATTAGAATTTATGTAAAATATTTTTATATATTTAACTGATAAATGACTTTATAATATTCTAAAGAGATACTTAAAAAAAATGTTAATGGACTTTCTAAGATTCGTAAAAATTTTATAAAATAATATTTCGATATTTAACATCATAAAAATTGTTTATATTAAAAAACACCCACGCTATATGAGATTTTGCCTAAATTTTGTACAAAATTTGCGACTAATAATATTATATTTTTAATATACATAACCTATACTAACAATTTATGTATTTTATTATTTAAACTATATAAATAAAAAATATTAGAACAACACGTGCAACGCACGGGTTATCCCCCTAGTCTATTTATATCTATATCTATATAAATTACTAAAAGAAGCTTTTTTTGAGGCTCTAGGATGCTCCTCCATATTTTCACTTAATTCTTTAAATTATATCTCAATAATCTACTTTTATTAATATCTACATTCAACATTTATGACATCCAAATAGTGGTGTTAAATATTAGTTAAATAACAATTATTTAATATCATTATATCATTCTAAATTATTTTCCAAGACAACAAAATATCATGTTAGTATCCAAATTCATATATTTAGTAAAAAAAGTTTAAAAGCTGCCAACTTTAATTTACAAATTTTTGGACTTTCATAAATATTTTGATTTTATTTTGCATAACAAATTTTTATAATTATTAAATTTTTTGGTATGCTTCATTTTAAATTTTTAAGTGAAAATATGGAGGAGCATCTAGAGCCTCCAAAAAAGCTTCCTTTTCCATTTTTTAATTATTGATTTTTTTAATTTTGTCTCTAATGCACTATTAACTATCAACCTACTAATTATTATTCATTCTAAATTCATGTCATGATTTTATATGAAAGGTTGTAACCAAAAAAAAAATGAATGAAAAGTCACTATTAATGATAAATTTAGATGGTATGATCCTACGTTTATAAATTATAATGAAATGAAAAGTTACACTTCCCATTGGCATTCTTAACTGATGGTTTTCTACTAGATGGTTGGTTTTCTACGTTTATGCAATTTAACTATTTTTTTTTTGACCAAATGCAATTTAACTATTAAATATCTGTTTTATACTCTTTGTATTATATACCCTAATTTTGTAACATACCACCCTATTTACTACTATTGAATATATAAATTCTCTTAAGGACCCAATTGTAGCGTTTGTACCATTCACATTGTCGGTTGTAATCTCTTTAATGCTTTTTTGATAACTAACCATTTACATTTGTCGTTTTATTTTTCCAATTTTTTATTTATGTTTTAACCATTAATCTATCCAGTGACTATAGAATATCATTGGTCTCAAAATTTTCGCTATGACAAATTATATTTACATATAATCATAAATTAATAGGTAATAATAACATTATCTCATTTATTCCCTCACTTAGTTGATAGCCTTTAAATACACCACTTTCATACCATTTGTGCAACCTTCCTCATTTTGCATCTTTAACCATTTTCACATTGTATCACACCCTGGTTTAGTCCCATGCAATCATGGCTATTAACAAGTAATTACTTCACTTGACCTCAAACCATTTTCATAGTCTTTTTGGTTTTGTATTCTTTATATATTTTTTCATGAAAAAGTTTAACGATTATATATATGTTGTTTGTAGTTTTCTCAATCAACTACCCAACACCATTGAAGGGTGCAGTATCAAAGTGAGATTTACAAGAATGTGAGATACACTTTGAACGTACATCGGAGAAAACAATTAATCAACACAGATATGATGTTAATTGATGCATAGGTGTCATTTCATCTCATCTCATGGTACAAAAATGTAATATTATTACTTGATTTTGAAATTATGTTGCAACGGGTATGGAATTAAAAGGTTTTTCTAAATGTTAATTTAATTTCCTTTTAACTTTCAGTATTAAGATACCTTACCATGATGTTATAATTATTGACTTTCTATTTGATTCAACTTATTGTCTTTATACGTTTAAACGATATATATTTAGTGAATTAATGATCACACAGAAGAACATGGTACGTATATGATTTTCTTAACATTACCAATTTTTATAATTGTTAGTATCATATTGTGGTTTTTTAAGCAGACATCCACATGTTAATCTTTTATAACAATTTGGATATGAAAGGTCAAATCTTGAGTGACCATCACATTATGGTTGCAATGCCTATTGAATGCATTTTTTATGGTTTATAAGTAGTTGAGTCCATGAACTCCATATACACAATTATTTTTACGAAACCATACAAACAAGTTTCATACACTATCTATAGTGTGAAAGTTAGAGATTGGAATAACCACGACCAAATAAGATTTGCAACTCTTACTATTTGTAACAAAAGCTCAAGGATTCATGATTTCAATTTATTTGCAGTTAGTGCTAATGTTTTTGTTACTTTCTATTTCAAAAACATGAGGATTACTATTAAATTTTTCAGTTCTAATTTTGTCATGTCAGATAAATCTTTATAATGTCAACTATTACTTACTAACTTACTAATTAACTTCGATCTTCCTTAAAAAAAAGTAACTTTGATATTAACAAGAAGAACTGATATATTGTATCGGGCCAAAAATAAGGTATTCGAATATGCAAACTTTTTAGCTCTATAATTTGTGAAAATGAAAACAAAAGGATGGGACCTTAGATTGATATTTTCAATTCACGTATGTGTCACGTATTATTCTCTATTTTTTTGTGTTTGATTTTTACTATAATCTCTAAATTTAATGCAAGCTAGCTGGTAATAAGTATATTCTTTTTTTTGTGCAGCATATTTGCAACTTCTTGCTTGGGTTCCAAAAATAATGGGTATTGATCTGAGTCCTTGCACAATTATCTTGCAATGAAAACAAAGAATATATTGAAGCAAAAGTTTGGTAAAGATTTTTGGAAAATGATGGCGAGGAATTTACAAAAGAAGATGGGTTCCTTGAAATATGATGTTGCATTGCCAGATCTAATTGATTATTTATGATAAATCAAAACTGAAGAATACATGTCGGAAATATATCCATGTAGTGTATATTCGATATCTTGGATAATTTCTGTTTTTCGATTTATGGAGTTATGCTTCCCTCATGAAGGTAGAGATTACTCTATGTATTCCCTCTTTATTTATTTTTGCTTTTGTATTTCAATAATTCTCAAACGTTTGTAAATTTTTTTAAAAAAAAACAATAGGGAAATGACTTCTCAGTTACATTTCAAAGTCGATCAATTTTAAAATAATATTAATTTTTTTTTTTGATATTGTGAATTCCACATTTTTTTCAATTCTTTAAAAAAAATTTATACAGAAAGTAGTGAAGAACAGTAATAAATAAAAATAATAATAAAGAAAATAACAATAACTGTTCTTTTCAATATATTTAATTTTAGTTTCAATTTAGGAATTATACAATGGTGATGAAAATAAAAGAGACAAAATCATAATAAATGTCACTTTTTCTTTTCTCAGATCATCTATTACAAAAACCCTTGCTCACAAATTCAAGATATTACTTACAATTATATTTCATATTATTAAATAAAATGAAAAATATAGTCTTACTTTAAAAAATCACGTGTAAACATAGTTTCAAATTGTCAACCATAAAGAATTTAACAAACTTAAAATTTTTTTTTAGTCAAGACCAAATATCTCACCTCCGAACGCAGTAACTAATCCTCTCGCTGGATTTGGAGACACATCGAAGGGAGGGACCATAAAGAATTTAACAAACTTTAAAATTCTTTTCACTTATTAAAATTATATTTTCAACAATTAACCACAAAAAATTACTTTCAATTACATATATTGAAAAATGCATCTACCCAACTATATTAAAAAGTTGCCTAAAATAATATTTTTTAATATAAATAATGCAAAAAAACATTTATATAAACTATATTTTTATGATACGGAATTTATAATAACAACTTATATATTTATATATAAATTCCAAAAATTTAATAAAATATTATTACAACCCGTGCAACGCACGGGAAATTCCCCTAGTTTTCATCTAATCTATTCTTTGATGATATCACCAAAAAAACCACGGATTCGTCCCATGTTTTTCTACGTTCCTTCATTAGGAAAGATTCAAAATTTGCCTCGCTGTACTCGCGTGACAACCACTCCAACCCTACCCCACACGCCTTCACGTGACCATTTTTGCTTTTTTTTGTTTATTACCTTAAATTTTCAACTAAAGGTACATATTGGTCTCTCATAATTTCTCCGCTTGGACAAATTCGTCCCGACAATTTTTTTGGGACACATTAGTCCCTAATATTTTAAAAAATGAGATGTGTTAGTCCCTACGTCCATCAATAATTTAGAACATCAAGTAACACCTTCTATGTGTCATGTTATGTTCTAACATATCACGTTAACCGACACATCATTCTTTATTTCAACCCAAATTGGTCATTCACTTTAGATATTCTATAATTCTTTAAAAAGAGGCATATTGGTCCTTGCACTTTTGAGACAAATTAGTCTCCGGATGTTTTCTTATTCAATGGTTGGTTTTGGGAAGAGTAAAGCTCCTTGGTACGATACGAAAAGTACGATACCTTGTGAATTCAGTTTTCACCTTCAACCACGTGATGTGTTATGATATGGAAGTGTGAATTCTGTTGTTTTCTTACATTTCTTATCCATGCTATTTGTATCGAGTAGGACTATTGTTTTGGGAAATTAGAAACCCGTAAATAATTTAAAAACACAAAAGGAGAGGGAGGGCCATTGAAGGAGAAGGTGAAACCCATGTTTTGTTTGAATCCATGCTTGTGTGTGATTTCTATGTACATTTGCTTTTTCGATTTCGATTTATGTATGTTCATTGTTGTTAGGTGTTTATGTTTTATATCTATGGCTTCTCTTATATATAGAACATAAACACCAAACAACAATGAATATACAAAAATCAAAAATGAAAATGCAAATAGAAATCAAACACAAGATGGATCCAAACGAAAAAAATGGGTTTCACCTTCTCCTTCAATGGTTTCCCCCTCTCCTTTTGTGTTTGCAAGTTGGTTTTTGGTTTACAGAAACCAACCATTGAAGAAGAAGACATCGAGAGACTAACTTGTCCCAAAAGTACATGGATCAATATGTCCCTTTTTTAAAATTTCACAAAACTAAAGTCACGAACCAATTTGGGCTGAATTAATAAATGATGTGTCAGTTAACGTGACATGTTAGAGCATAACATGCCATGTAGGAGGTGTTACCATACGTGTTTACTGTTGATGGACGGAGGACTAGTGTGTCCCTTTTTGAAAATGTTAAGATCTAATATGTCCCAAAAAAGTTGTTAGGTACAAATTTGTCTCGCAAGAAAACTGTCGTCTACAAAGAGACTAATTTGGGACTTGAGTATTAATTTTTTTTCTAAAATATTTTATTTTTTTAATTTAATTTTTTAGGGAAAACATCCTAACTAGCATAGCACCCCGGTCACCAACAATCATTTGTAGCATTGTATAAAGTAATATTAACTCTAACTAATCGTTAACCTCATGCACGAATTAGTGTTAGTTATATATGTATCGAGAAGATTTAGTATCAAGATACCAAGCCTCCTCGGTATCAAGGTACTGATTGTGTTCATTGACATGTACTCATGTAACATGCTCGGTACCAATGTACCGCGAGGTCTCGATATCTTGATATTGAATCCTCTACATAACAAGGTATCGAGTGTGTTATAATTGTAGAAAAACTATTTTGATTCCAAAATTGTATTGGGTTCCTAATTAACCTCCTAATTTGTTGCGGGTTTAGTTAAAACTTGAGTGCCCAATTGTCTCGACCAAGGAAAAAGCAAGAACACCTCGCTCTCAATGGGATTGACGAGGCCCATGAGCCTAAGCAACATGATGAGTCGCAATGTGATGCTACTCCTCTTGCTGGCAAGATTGAGGCGCCATCCTTCATCCCAAACGACATAGAGGACAGATCGGTCCTCATCTCCTATGGTGGCCATGTAGCTGGTGATTTGTGGGGATGACAGGTGACCAACAATTGAGTTTTTGATTTTATGCGTTTTGGTTAAGTATTTGAATGCATCTAACGGTTACCATTGTGAGAAAAAGTAAGTAAGGTGCTCGTAAATCAAATGTAAGTAAAACTAAATTAAGTAAGCAAATTGACCACACTACCTGTTGGTGTTTTCGAGGTGCATAACACGTTTCGTCAAACCAGTTTTTTTTCTCTCTGACAGGGATGCACCAGATGTTTTTGACATAATTGATGAAATTATCAAACGGTGCGACACTTCCTCAAGATGTGTCTAAGAGTGTAGATGCACTCGTCACTTGATCAAATGTTGCCATGACCACCTCAAGTGTATATGTCGAATACTCACGCGTCTTGCATTTGGCTCTCATTCTCGCGGATGTGAAAATGGCACAAATAATTTAGACTTTACTTAAGAAAGGCGCAAGCTAAAACATTCATCAAAGCAAAGTCTCTGTCGGTCACTAAAATTTGTGGCATAGAATCCGGTCTCATAAATTTGCTTTTTAGTTTCTCTAGAATACAAATAAAATTGTCAACTTTCTCTCCTTCGACATAAACAAATACAACAGAGAATGTCATCTCAGTTGAGGTTATAGTACAAATTACATGTCGATCGGCACTTGATCACTAGTCTCCTGGGTTTGTTATATGCATTAATGGTGAAATCAAGTTTTTAAATTATAACTGCAATTATGATTGCATTGCAATTTTTGATATTACAAATAATCACATGACTGATGCAACCTCATCGCTCACACCCTTTTTAAAAAACATGGTTGAAATGTAGTATTCAATTGTGACCAGTCACTAGCATATGCTGGTTTTCATAGTATTATTTATATCCCAAGCTCTTAAATCTTATTAAGAGGACTAATTCCTTTGTTTGAAAGCATGTGTGTGTAGCTGGCCACCCATGATTTTGACAAATTGCAACTTACCAACCGTTTCGACTTTCAGATGGACGTTCTTGCATGCTTATAATCACTAATTACACAGAACATGGTAAAAAAAATATTAGTAAATTCTATGGTAAATTTTTGTGCTTATGGCAAACCTTTTTGGTGGCAGAGGTGGTACATTGATATAAGTTGGAGGAATTCGGAAGCGAAGAAGACTACATGATTGTACAGAGTTGGCCACATTCTAAAGGAACCTTCTTTATATGACCATTTGGTTTGAATTTGAATGGATTGAGTTTGTAACTGAAGCAACCCACCAACCAATTTCATTGTTATGCACTGTACCTAATAAGTAATATGATAAGGCTTTGGTTGGTGTCTGTGTCTCTGCTTGTTTTCTTATTTCCGCAATGCAGCAAAGACAAAATCTCTTGTTATTTGCAGCAAATAATTGAATGTACCACCAAAACTTGTTGCTGGTGACGCATGAGTTAAACCTGCCATCGAGACCACAAGATAAATATACACCATTAGTTGTCTAATACTGAAGGTTGTTAGAATAATTAAAAAAAAAAAAGGAAGAAGAAGCAAACCGATTTATTTATCCCGTAAACTCAAAGAAATGTTAGATGATTAAATTAGACCATCATCAACCTAAAGCCACCACCATTTCCAACCTCAAAGCAACTCAATCATATAATAACAGTAGCACCATTTTTCATCTCACAAAAAACTCTCACATTTTCTGTGAAATGAAGTTCTACATAAATAAGGAATATGACTTTCTTAGATTTTTTTTTGATTTTTCACCTCATTTAAAATGTTTGTCTTTTTAATATTAGTAGGTGTATTTAATGTCTCATAATTTTTCATAAGCATATCGACAACATTCAAAAAGTCAAAACAATAAATAAATTCATTGATTTTAATCTTTTATTTATTATTTATTTTCTTATCGAGAGTATTAAACCTATTCTTACCAAGAAATTTACAAGAGGTTTGAACAATAGAGTATCGAATTTATTTATTTATTTTTGGTCTAGAATATTTTGAACCACTCCCGTGTCTAGCGGAAAGACTTATAACTGATTCATAATTAAGGGATCCAAGTATTTAATACTTCTGTCACATCATCTTGGTGTATTGAAGTTTATTTAATTACTAATACCTCTAGACTCATATATAAGCAACAAACAACTTTTTAGATTTATTGAAAAAACGATGTATTTTGGACCTGAAATATAAGTTAAAAATCACTTTTTAGGTTTATTGAATTATTGATGCTTTTGGTCTATATTATAGACTAGATACACCATTTATTCAATAAATCTTAAAAATGTTTTTTTTTTCCGTTCAAAGGGAGTATAGGGTAGCTCACGTGGTTGAATAAAAGAGACATCGTTGATGAAAATGGACGTGTACGGAGTTCGAACCCCGCTCCCCCACCTCTCTAACTAATTTCTAATAATTGTTGTAGATTACGGAGCAAACAATTTATACTAATATGGAAAATAGATAGAAACACGACATAATTGCTTCAGTTTAGGTCTTAATTAATAAATGGCTATAGCTTTAGAAGATTTTGACACTTGCTGTATTTTCCCCTTTCAATTAGCACCATCTTCCCTAATATATCCTACATAAATTTCGTGAATCAGGAAGACAAAAAAAAAAGGGGAATTTCCACAACTATATGTTGATTCTGAGAAACGGGCGTTAAGTAAAAGTGTAGGATTAAAGTACAACTATGGTGTGGCGTACGAATTATAGCAAGCAAACAAAATGAAAAAAATAGACCAGACAAAAAGTTCTCAATGCTTGGTTTGTAAAAGAAAAAGGCAAAAACAGCTAATTAATTTCTATCATCTTTTTTTGTCATGTAATTAATTATATTTACAAAAAGAAAATTCACTCATTTATTTGTGTCGTCTTTGTTTTTAGTTACTTGATTACTTGAAATGTCCAAATAGCCCCTTTATTCCTGTTTGAAAATTGAAACCGTAGAAACAAAGACCCGATTATACCCTTGACTACCGTTGACCTTTGGATATTCCTCTCGTCAAAGAGGGTAATGAATCGTCAAGTGTCTTTCTAATTCTTCATTTTCTTATGAATTAATTGTCTAATACTGAAAGTTGTTTAGAATAATTAAAAAAAATAGTAAAAAGCAAGAAGAAGCAAACCGATTTATTTATCCCGTAAACTCAAAGAAATGTTAGATGATTAAATTAGACCAATCACCAACCTAAAGCCACCACCATTTCCAACCTTAAAGCAACTCAATCATATAATAACAGTAGCACCATTTTTCATCTCACAAAAAACTCTCACATTTTCTGTGAAATGAAGTTCTCAGCGTTACAGCAAAGTTACCTCAACCGTCGAACTAACAGTTTCAGAGGATCATCACAGTTAGATTCATCACCTGACGGCACCGTTAAGTCACCGGCAACAATTTTCTGGCTAGTTCTTCACGGCGTTTGCTGTCTCATAAGTCTTGTTCTCGGTTTCCGTTTTTCTCGCCTTGTGTTTTTCTTCCTCTTTTCAACTTCTTCAACTAATATTTACAACTACACCGTTCCGTTTAGCTCCGGCGGTGAAATTACTGTTCCTGTAGTGAACTCGACCGTTGTTGCTGCTAGTAGAGTGGTGGTTGGACGGCATGGGATCCGAATTCGGCCGTGGCCACATCCGGATCCGGTGGAAGTAATGAAAGCGCATAGGATAATTGATAGAGTTCAGAAGGAACAGAAGGCGTTGTTTGGAGTTAAGAACCCTAGAAAAGTGATTGTGGTTACGCCAACTTATGTTCGCACGTTTCAGACGCTTCATTTAACCGGTGTGATGCAGTCGCTTATGCTTGTGCCGTACGATCTGGTTTGGATTGTGGTGGAAGCTGGTGGAGTTACCAATGAAACCGCTTCTCTTATAGCTAAGTCTGGTCTCACTACCATCCACGTGGGATTTCCTCAACGAATTCCAAATTCATGGGAAGGTCGCCATAAACTTGAGTCTCGTATGCGTCTTCATGCTTTGAGGTCAATTTTTTTTTTTATCCTTTTATTGAAATTCCAATTCATGTTTTCAATTACTTTGCTTTAATAATGTTAATTATTAAACTTTATGGAGAATCATTCTAGGTAGTAGTAGAGTGTTATTATTTCCGGTAGTTAGTGCCCAAGACATAATCACAAAATATAGGGATATAATGCATAATGATAATGGGATGATGAGTGATGATGACGCTTTTTTTCTTAAGAAAAACGAATTTGGTTTTGCTGTTTTTTCTAATTTCTATGTCTTATATGTGATGTTAATTTTGGTATTGGTGGAACAGAATTGTGAGAAAAGACAAGTTGGATGGGGTGGTGATGTTTGCTGATGATAGTAATATGCATAGTATGGAGTTGTTTGATGAAATTCAGAATGTGAAATGGATTGGTGCTGTTTCGGTTGGAATACTTCTTCATTCAGTTGATGCAGGTGAATTTTCGTCTGTAGTTCAAAGGGCGGGAGAGGAGGATGCTACGCCGATGCCTGTGCAAGGTCCTTCTTGTAATGGTACTGATAAGTTGGTTGGGTGGCACACCTTCAATTCACTACGATATGCGGGAAGGAGTGCAGTTTACATTGATGATCGGGCCCCTGTATTGCCTAGAAAGCTTGAATGGTCTGGATTTGTGTTGAATTCCAGGTTGCTTTGGGAGGATCTTGATGATAAGCCAGAATGGATTAAGGATCTTGATGAATTGGATGGAGATGGTGAGGAGATAGAGAATCCATTGTCCTTGCTCAAGAGTACCTCTGTGGTAGAACCACTTGGGGATTGTGGACGCCAAGTTTTGCTTTGGTGGTTGCGGGTTGAAGCTCGCACAGACAGCAGATTCCCTGCTCGGTGAGTACTCTACTCTTTATCTTTGACATTTCCAACTGATGTCTAATTGTTATGTCTGTAGCATTTACAACCTACAGAATAGTTTTTTGTAAAAATAGATTCTGCAAGCACCACCTCACCCTTAAAATGCTCGGAGCCAAAAAAACTGCTTCAAATTTGAATATTTGTAAGACTTAGTTGTGTTAGGTACTGTGCAAACTGAAAGAACATTGAATAGAAATAGCTGCATACATGTATTGATATTTGGGCATCGTGTGATGTTCTAGAATGGTTCATACATAGTGTTCCAGTTTAAGTAGTTCAATTGAAGCACCGGCAAGATAATTCAGGTCAGACCGGGCTTATCAGAAGATTCAGAACGTTGCTAAGAAAGCAAACTGCGATATTGGGGAGGAATTGTTATAGAAATCACAAATAAATTTTTGTTTACCATCTAGATACTATTGTGTTAATGTGCTGGCTTGAACAAAGTTTCATACGAAGGGAGAGGCTGAAAGGCTCACTGTCCGTGACCTCCTTCCCCTTTGTGATTGCCTATTGGATAGTAACTACATGATTTACTGCAGCCCTTAGGGGTTTAATGCTTATAAGTGTTGAAACTGCAATGGATAGCTTAGGGAGGGTTACCTTCAATGGCATGTTGGCTGTTTGATTATTTGGACTATGTTGGTTTGGGGGTGTAGATTGCAGACTTTCCAAGTCATCTGTTATCTTCCTCAACTGAAAGAACCAAAATGGTCACACGGAGATTTGAGTAATATGAAGCTATTGTCTCTAACATCTGCTGGGTTGATTAATAGAAATGGATATAATGATTGAGTTGGTGCTAGGGACTCCAGTAGCATCAAACTGCATAAAAATAGGAATATTAATAGTCACAAATTAATGCTTAGTAGGCTTGTGTAGCTACTAGAGGGGCCTTAGTTTCTTAAAGTGGTGATTTTCGTTTCCCATTAAATGTCGGCAATTACACGACACATGTGTCATGACATGTAAGTCTCTGCATTTAGATGGACTTGCTTGAAGAAAGGACAAATAACACCAAACAGTACATGATGGTGTTGTTAGGTCGAAATTGTTGGCAATGGAAATGCTACATAGCACGATACTTTTATCCCGAAAGGCACCCGAATTGTTGTGATTGGTTATTAATTGACTAAATTGGTGTTGTGATCTGGCACACACATGGGCCAGATCACTTGTCAATGATTTCCCGGGGGTATCTTTCGGGTACAGTTTGGATACCAATTTAGTCATTTTTCTCCAAAAATGAAATCATTTTTAACTAAGATTTTAGTTTTTATTTTTTTCCCTTTCCTTGCTAATTTCTATTTCTCATTTGTCTCCAAATCCAATCTAACCCATTTAATAACTGTTTTCCTCTTTAGTATTTTGTATATCTTTTATTTACAAATTTGTTGATTTCTTATACTATAATTGTTTTCACAAAAATTTACAAATATCTTGATCCTTCTATATTTAAGCATTTTTACCTTCCGTACAAATTTTCCATGTTTTACTATAAAATATATTTTCTTAACTTACATTAACATTTTGAATGAAACTTGGTTTGCTTATAAAATTATATTTTCTTAATTTACATTAATTTTTCCATTTCTACAAATATTGAGAATTGTCTTATTCTGTACCCATATTCATTATACCGGTACGGCATAGCTTGTCCATGAAGGTTGTTACATTTAAGAACATGAAAAAGGTTAAGTTTAAGAAAGGGGAAACGGGTGTCGGGATGTGCGACGTTACTTCCACCATTAGCGCAATACTAAGTCTACTTCTGTCGAATGTCATTTTGAATGAAACTTGGTTTGGTTATAAAAATTGAATTTGAAGTAGAGTGATTTAGGTCTCGATGTTTTTATTCTGTTTGATGTTAAGATTTCCTTTAAATTTTCAACTCAATGCAAAAAATTGTTTTATTGCTTCTAGTCAAATTAAGGTTGGGAGGAAAAATCAATTCTTATTCAAAGTATACAGATATACACTTCTTAGGACATATTGAATGCAGGCAATTAGATTTGTTTTTATAAAAAACTGCCCCAGGCTTTCCTTGGCTTCTTTTATACATCAAGTCAGCTTTTATAAATCCCTTTGTCAAATAGTAAGTGGTTTTTCTATATTCCCCCCCTATTTCTTGAGAAAGTCATGGCAGTTGTTTCTGGGCTCTTAGCAGTCAGGTTTATGTGCTTGTAATATTTGATGCATCATCCCATAAATAGTGCATGGATTTATTATGTAGACTCAAAACTTAGCTTAGTAATTATTAGCATATTTTATATTTTCTATCCATATCTCTGACTATATGATGCTATTTCATGCAGATGGATAATTGACCCTCCTTTGGACATCACTATCCCATCAAAGCGTACTCCATGGCCAGATGCTCCTCCTGAACTCCCATCTGATGAAAAAATGTTGGTTGGCACAGAAGATCAGACAAACAAGCACACTACAAAAACTAAAACACCCAGATCTCGACGCAGTAGAAGTAAGAGAAAGCACGACACCAAAGAGATAGGTGTGCAAGTCTCTACACATTCTGAACAGAACTGATATTTTTAAATCAGTACATCAGAGAATTTACTGCCTTGTTTATACGAGACTGCCGGCCCTTCCGCCACAAGAATTTTGATTGATTAAATGGAGAAGCTGATGTCTTACTGGATACATACACTGGCGGCGAAACACTTATGGCGGGGCAGCATGTGTGCATTGGAGTTTTATTTTCCCCATTGTTCTTTTTACATTTTTTTCTTTTCTTTTTTTGAAGGTGCTATATATTCATTGGCATGAAAGTTTTAAAGGTTATATCAACTTAGTTTTGCAGCATTTGCTGACTTGTATTCAATTTTATTCGATGTTAATACATATTCTTCTCAATAGTATTATACCATTGTCCTTTATTCATTTACATGCAGAATTTATGACTTGTATATTGTTTACTAGACATTAAATAATGTATTTAAGCCGTGGTGTTTAGGGACTCATTATAACTAAAAAGTTATCACAAATTATTTAAATGTTGAGAGATCCAAGTTACAACTCATTTAAATATTTGGGAACTCAATTACAATTTTTTTTAATTCAGAGACCTCTTTTAAAATTTCCAATTATTCAATGATTAGTTAAACCAAAAAAAGAAAAAGAAAGTTGAAACAAAAACAGAGTGGGCATCTCAATTTCCAGGTGGCTATCTCCTATACAGCTAATGGATTTATTTATCGACCTTCAACCTCAATAACAGTTCTCGATAATGTCAACTTGTTGGTGTCAAAGATTGTACTACCTCTGGTTCACTTTATGAGAGACAATGTGTTGATCCATATTTACTTATATTTAGAGATGAAGTGCTTTTTTATACAATAGTCATAAAGATGCGCTAAATTGAAGCAATGTATCATCAACGCTGGCATGAATAGATGTTTTAACTTCCAAATTGATGAGCCATCGTTTTTACATCCACTCGTGCCCACAAGTTATTTTCATAGGTCAGAAAATATAATCCTCGCGTTGGAGTTAGCTGTTGAAGATAATCTTTGAATTTGCTCAGAAACAAAGTCACGTGTCTGAACACATGCCAATGTTCTAAACATATACTGTAACAACTTACCACATTTAAGTTTGAGAGCTGAGGTTATTAATTTGCTCATTGACATACATAATGTTGCTCAACAATCAATATTTGAAGTTAGTTTTGACATGAATAAAGAGCATCATTTGGGGTCCCTCAAACTAGCTGCACATTTTGCTTCCAATTTGTTGACATACACATAATCTTGCATCCAACTATTTTACTTTATTTCTTTTCATTGGAGCGTAAGTTCGAACATGCAACGTTCTACTTTTTCCCTCTTCATCTCGCACTCACGACCATTTATACTATTTCACTTTTAATTATAAGAGCTACATATCTTGTTTCCATTTTCAAAAATACTAAACAATACCAAAACAAATTTTTGTTTTGTACAAATATTTGAAGCAAAAAACAGATTGAAAATGTAGTAGTTTGGTAGATGATAAACTCTAATTTAGTGCATTTATTAGAGATATTTTGAGTTGTTTTTAGAGTAATTATTACTGATTAAATAAATAACTGACTTAAATTACTCTATATTTGCAGGAAGGTAGAAAAAGAAAGTGGGCTGAAATTAGAAGAAATGTTAGAATAAAAGAAAGCAAGCGCAAGCCCAAGCCCATTAATGCAAGAAGGCCCACAGTAATAAAAAGAAGATCCTCTTGGAGATTTCAATTAAAAGTGATGCACATGTGACTTGGAGAGAAAGAAAGAGGCACGGAGTGGAGAGCAAGCAACACATATTTAGGAATGATTTAAATCCTAATATTTAGGGATTGACATATCTTGCAATTAAAAGTGGAAGCAATCTTGACTTGATCCTTTGCTTGGAGAGAAAGAAAATGAACTAATATAAAAGGAGAGCTTCACTTGTGAAAGGGGTAGACACCATAACACAAACAAAACCACTCACGCTGACGACAACAGATTGGAGAATAGCAAAAGGAGTTTTGGGCACCTGTTCTTGATACCGTGAGATAGCTTTGGAGTAAAAGAATGAGATTGAAGACAAAGATCAAGATTTTCTCTATTTTACGGGTTATTCTTTATCTTTGTATTTCATGAACTTTATTTCTATTTTATAGTTCTTGACTATTATGGATACCTAAATCCTCTTCTAGGGTCTTGGGTGAATCTTGCTTGTTTAGATAGCTACCCTTTTCATGTTTGTAATCAATTAGTTGATCAGCGACCGTACTGCAATTAGTTGGTGGACCTATAGGATAATTGGGGCTATAATTAATGAATGACCAAACTTTAATTTAGTCTTCCAATCATTCAACCTTTTTGTACTTTATGCTTTTCTTAAATTTAAATTCTAGCATGACCAAACTAGGGTTAATTAGGAAAAAGAATATTAATCGCGAATGACCAAACGGATTAATAGCTTTAGTAAAGGGATTGGTAATTAAATAAAATAAGGGAATTCAGGTAGAATTAAACATAGGGGAATCGGAGCTTGCAAGTGAAACCGCGACCCTAGACCTCTCTCCAAATTATTATATCTTTTATTAATTCTTGCCATTTATTTCTTTTTATTTTGTTTCTACAACATCCAAATTATTTCTTCGTCTAAACATTAAATAATCTCGATTAGTTTGGTACTTGCTAATTAATCCCTGTGGATACGATATCTTTTATACTACTTCTGCGAGAGAGTACACTTGCTCTCAAGTGTGTTTTTAACGCAACAAGTTTTTGGCGCCTTTGCCGGGGATTAATTCGCAATATTAAACGAAAAAGATTTTTATTGCTTTAGACTTTTTTTATGCTTTAGTTTTGTTTTTTTTATCTTATTGAAAAAATACAAAAAAAAAAGTGCCTAATTCTTTTCCAAGAAACCACCGCAGTTCACCCTGTTTTGTAGAGAAAAGTTGAAATCATGGTTAAGACTCTTGGAGATTATATTAGAGAGGCAGAGGCAAAAAGGAATTTAGAGAAGTCATATTCGTATATGCCTCAATGTCAAATCCCATTTTCTCCTCCTCCTTATGAGCCTTATTCAAACTATTGGGATGACTATAAGCCACCTCCTTATTCCTCCAACTGGGATAATTATAAGCAACTACAAGTGCAGAGGAAAGAGGAAGAATATGATATCGATGAGATCTTGGTCAAATTTATAGAGCAAACAAATGAAAGGTTTGACCGCATGGAGGACCAACTGGCAAGTATCATTGCTTTATTATCTCAAGAGGCCCAAGAAACTCCTGATTCACAAAC
Organism: Astragalus glycyphyllos; assembly: GCA_963573325.1. Classification (NCBI taxonomy): domain Eukaryota; kingdom Viridiplantae; phylum Streptophyta; class Magnoliopsida; order Fabales; family Fabaceae; genus Astragalus; species Astragalus glycyphyllos. Next base: position 85,188,293 of record OY754308.1, on the reverse strand, counting down.
AGAGCAATTCAAAGATAATATTCTTAGTAGTGATGAAAAGTTCTCCATGGAATATAATCTAGAGGAAGAAGCTCTCAAGAAAGATGAAGAGACTCCTACTGAGGGGGGTCAAATTGAGACAACAGATTCCACTGATGAGAGCGGTTGTGAGGAGAATGAGAAAGATCAACTGGTTCATGAGTTGGAGAAAGAGGAGAAACCCCAAATTTTTGGGCAAATTGTTTTAACTATTGGTGATGCTGTGATTGAGGTTTATAAGGGAAAGGTAACTTTAAGGAGTGGTAAAGAAGATGATGTTATTAAAGCTTTAAATTCCAATGAATTTTTCTCTTATTTAACTTCTCCTTATTGTGATGATGTGGTTGAAAATAATATTTTTAGTGATTTAAAGATGCAGGATCTTTTGGAAAAAATTATTATTTTGCAGGATCCTACCATAGCAGTTGGTGGAGATACAATAAAAACTTCCTTTGAAGCTCGTCCACCACGTGGAAAAAGAAAGAACAATGTCAACCACATGGTTAGAAAACTAAGAAGGTGCACTGCGTTAGATGTAAAATTTGCTCTTGGAGAGCCACCTGATTAAGCACCAACTATCGTCAGGCTCATGACGTTAAACAAGCGCTTCGCAGGAGGCAACCTGTATTTTATTTTCAGTTATTTTTATTTTGCTTTTGTTTTGTTTTGTTTTGTTTTGTTTTTAGGAATAAGCTCCAAGCTCTCTCAGGGAAGTCTCTCTTACTCTCTCTATTTATTTATTTTTGTTTCTACTTGATCATTTTGCATTGAGGACCATGCTTCATGCTAGTGTGGGGGAGGATAGTTTATTTTGTCACTTAATCTCTATTAATGCACATACCCACCATATATGTTGATAGCATTTTTTTCTGGCTTGTTTTGAATGACTTATGCTTCAAATTGAAAAAAAAAATAGAGATTTTTGCCTTTAGGGGATCCCATAATTAATTTACTTGACAGACTTGTGCTTAATTGTAACTGTGAGGATGTCCTTAGGAAGCTGATAATTAGCATTTGTCCCTCTTGAGTACTTTTTGTGAACTAGCTTCTAAATGTGAGATCTGAGTCTTCATAAGGGGATTGATAATAAATCATAAATTTTTACCCCTTTTTCTTTCTATGACTGTGTTTCTCAATTTGCTACATTCTAGAATTTGTCTTTTGACCGTTTCAAGGTGAAAATTGATTTGCATCATGTAAAAAGATTTGAGGATTTAGGATTTTTCTGGCCTCAGTTATTTGTTGAAATTATCCATTAGTTGCCCCCTTTGAGCCTATTTGTTATATTTTTTCTTTGGTACCCAGATATAATTTTTTTCTTTTTTCTTTGTGGTAACCATTTGAAATTGAATGTGGAGCAACTATTGAAAATTACAATTTCGTCCTATATTTTACTTGTCTATATTATCAGGACTGAAATTTCGTGCTATACTTTAATTATCTATCTTGTCAGGATGAAGAGGAAAAAAAATGGAGTGAATCATGTGCTTACAAAAATATTTTCACACAAAGGAAACAAAATAGGAGTTTTCATGTACTTACCTTTTCCTCCTACAAAAAAAATACAAGAAGGAGGAAAAGGCACATCAAAAGAATGAAAGAGCCAAAGGGCAAATCAAAATTATGAAAAAGTCAAAGGGCAAATCAAAAAAAAAAAGTCTACTTAAGAAAAAAAAAGCAAATAAAAAAGAGTTGACTCAATAGAAAAAGAAGAATGAAGAATGAAAGTGAAATTAATTTGGAGTTTGGACAAAAATTGTAAAATAGATAGGAGCTTCATATTTAGTTTCAAAGGTTACTATTTGCTTCTTGTTTTTAGCCCTTTGATTATCACTTTCTTCTTGTTTCCTACCTTGCATGATTTCCCCCTTGGCCCCATTACAACCCATGAAATCCCATCTTTTGCATGCATGTGAACTATTTAGTGGAGATTTGGTCAAATTACAAGCTTATGGTAATGTGCATTTTGTGGAAACTTGAGTGTATATGTTCCCTAGTCCCTAAACACTTAGAGAAATTGTGAGCGAGTGCCCTTGTTCACATAAATGTATTCTTCAGCGACATGAGCCTCTAATTGGGCAACCTCTTGACACCTCATATGTGCTATATTATCTAGTGTCTGTCATTGTACTTCTAATTTTGAGTCCCTTATTTGGCTGTCTCTATTACTTATTTGAAAATTTTACTGAGCCAGGAAATTTGCTTGAGGACAAGCAAAAGTTAAGTGTGGGGGAGTAAGTAGACAAAACGTAAATTGAAAAACATTGACATTGAAATCATTTGATTATTGTTCCTAATCGGACCGTCTGGTATCTCTAAAGGTTCAGCCAAGATTGTCTTGCCAAAGAAAGAGAAGCCCGACATATCGTTCTCGATCGGTCACTAACACTCCAAGAGTCACCACTTCTCATCAGTGGAACTTCTCACTTGTAACAGCAGACAAGATACTTACTACAGAATCCCTTTATTCTCTCCCCCTTGTAACGGCCACAAGCTATTTTCTCCATAATTTTTAACTTGTACTATATTATAGGCCATGGAGGCACACGTGGTAGATATTTAGGCTTCTTAATCATTTGGTCATGAGTTCGATTCCTGACGCGTATGAAAAAACACTTGGTGGAAGAGATTTACCTCTTAAATGGATCTCAGTACCTCGGGAGATTAGTCTCTGTAATTGCGCAGCAGAGGATACCTTGGTTTAAAAAAAATAGGCCGTGGAGGCTAATGAAGGGGACACACTATTGATCCATACATTCTTACTCACATTTTCTATACTTTGTGTCCAGTCTTAGACTAATAGAATAGAACAATTGTGTTTTTAGTTTCTTAACTTATAAAATTTATTTTATAAGTTTTGACAAATTGTATTTTAAAACAATACAATTTTATAAAATAGTTTCTTAACTTTGAGGTCTGAGACAACCAAAATTTCACAAACCAATGTACTCCTATTGCTTTGGTTTTGAAGTTGTTTAATTGAGACATGCTCCAAGTCATGATTAACTAGGAGAGAGGATAATTTTGATTTCTTTCACGTTTGTATGTCTGTCTGCCCTATGTCCCACCTTACTTGCATGATGCAACTTAGGCAATTTATTAATATAAACATAGAGGACCAGAGAGGAGGTAAACCACACAATAATTGTTTGAGAGCATAATTTAGTGGTACACAGGGATCTACTAGTATATTAGAAACGCCAAGTTTCAAACCAACACTGTGTGGCTTGAGCTACTTGGAACACAAGGATCTACCTGTGTAAGATTTGTTTCTAAGCACGGGTACATATTAGTCTTTCGAGTTTCAATCTGCAATGTTCCACGTCTCCTCCTCATCCCAAACCATATGTATAAAGACAAAACAAAACCACACAATATTTTAATAAATGCATGTGAGTTGTGCAGAATTATTATTGTTCATGATGGGGTTAGCTACCTATCACAGATCTACCAAGAAAAAGTAATCAAAGCTTGCTTTGTGTAACAGATACCAAACTTTCTGTTTTCTAAACATGTTTAAGCCACTTCTATCCATTCTCTAATTATGTTTTTTTCTTCTTCCAATAAGTCAAATAATAAGAATAATGCTTAGAATATAATAGCACGATTTAAAGATGAAATTACGAGGAAAGTGCATCTATTTAACTCAAAAGGGTCCCATATATGAGCTGCACAATTGCTTAAGTCAATGTCAGTCTCAATGTCCTTTCATGCCATAATAATCACAATTGACTCTTTACCTTCAATCACAAACTATCCAATTTATTTGATTATCATTCAATAGCTAGCAATCTTCATAGCAAACAAAATAGCAGTTTCCTGAAAAGAAAAGAAAAATGGTTGCTGTATTCAACAAAGAGCTCTTAAGCTGGTACCTTATCACTCTTAAGCTTAGAGAAACCATAGAATCTGGAATTCCACAACAATCTCCTAATTCAGGTACAAGATCAATTGAGTTTCAAAATCTTCAGCAGAAACCTTCAGAATCATTGCAAGTTATCACCAAAGAAAATGATGAAAATTTACAAGAAGCAACTTCACCAGCATCTGAATGGGTGATTTCTATCAAAGAAAAACTAGAGCAAGCTTGCGAAGACGATGTGGCGAGTTCATGGACAAAGCTATCAATCTACAAAATTCCTCATTACTTAAGAGATAGTAGTGGTGATGACAAAGCTTATGCACCTCAAATTGTGTCATTAGGTCCTTACCATCATGGCAAAAAGCGCCTTCGACAAATGGAACGACATAAATGGCGTTCGCTTAATCACGTTCTTAAGCGAACCAAACACGGCTTAAAGCTATATCTAAATTCAATGAAGGAGATGGAAGAAAGAGCAAGATGGTGTTATGAAGGACCAATAAGTTTAAGTAGTAATGAGTTTGTTGAAATGTTAGTACTTGATGGTTGCTTTGTGCTTGAGTTATTTAGAGGAGCTACTGAAGGATTTAAAGAACTTGGTTATTCTAGAAATGATCCTGTTTTCGCGATGCGCGGATCGATGCATTCGATTCAAAGAGATATGATCATGCTGGAAAATCAGCTTCCACTTTTTGTCCTAGATAGGCTTATGGGAATTCAACTTGGTTCACCAGAGTTAAAAGGACTTGTTGCAAGTTTAGCACTTAGATTCTTTGATCCTTTAATGCCAACAGATGAACCATTAACAAAAAGTGATAGAAACAAACTTGAATCATCACTTAGAAAAATTGATACTGCTACATTTGATCCTTTATCAGATCAAGGAGGTCTTCATTGTTTAGATGTATTCAGAAGAAGTTTATTGCGTTCGGGACCTCAACCGGTACCGCGAATCTGGATAAAACGAAGGTCGAATGCTAATAGGGTTGCTGATAAGCGTCGCCAACAACTTATACATTGTGTTACTGAGCTAAAAGAAGCTGGAATCAAGTTCAAGAAAAGAAAAACCGATCGCTTTTGGGATATTAAATTTAAGGACGGTATTCTTAGGATTCCGCGGCTATTGATTCATGATGGTACTAAGTCTTTGTTTTTTAACCTCATTGCATTTGAACAATCGCATCTTGATTGTAGCAATGATATTACATCTTATGTTATTTTCATGGATAATTTGATTAACTCTCCAGAGGATGTAGGGTACCTTCATTACCGTGGGATAATTGAACATTGGCTTGGAAGTGATGCTGAAGTTGCAGACCTTTTCAACCGTTTAGGTCAAGAAGTTGTGTTTGACATTAATAACAGTTACCTTTCTCCATTGTCTGAGGCTGTGAATAGGTATTATAACCATAGATGGAATACTTGGTGTGCAAGCTTGAGACATAATTACTTTAGTAATCCTTGGGCTATTATCTCTTTTGTTGCTGCTGTTGTTTTGTTGTTACTTACTTTTGCACAAACCTATTACAGTGTATATGGATATTACAGACCAGCACAGTAAGTAGTAAGTTCATACGTGTCGTGTCAGACACCAACACTTCAATTACTTTCATTATTCATATTAAAACCAGTGTTAGTGTCGTATTCTGTGTCCGTGTCTGTGGTGGTGTTTCATTCTCCATTTTTATCATTGATTCTTTGTTGGGTGTAAGAAGATGTTTATGTTTATGTGTTAGCTTCATGAATCAAGCCTAAAATAGAGTTTGGAAGGTTGAATAGAGGTTTCATTATTTATTTTATTATTTTGGCATGGAAAATACTTGCTAGTGGCTATTACTGTAACACAAATTCCAGTTGTGATGGAAATGCTAATGGAATAATGTAACAACTTTAGCATTATAATCCAATAGGATATAAATGCTAATGGAATAGATTTGTTTGGTAAAATTTTAATGGATATAAATGTGTAAATGGATATAAATTTGTTTGGTAAAATAGGGTTGTGACTTCAAAGAGTTCAAATGTTATATCTAACCCTAGCAAGGGTATCAGCTACTCCATTTGCCTCTCGAAAAATGTGAGTCCATCGTACCGTGAATGAGTAATTAATCGTGAATGAGGCCATCGAGTGGGACAGATGAACACCATCAACAATCATCTGAATAGCTATCAAACAGTCCAATTCAACCACAATCCTCTGAAATCCTCTACCCCAGGCTAAGAACAGGCCATGGTAAGATCAACTAGAGTGATGAGTCCCCATCACATGATAGTTTTCAATGATAAGGAGGGAGTTTAATTGGAGATTTTGATGAATAAAAATAAGAAGTTTGATGAAAATTTAAGAAGTTGTGAACTTAGGAAGTTGGCTTGTTATGCAGTAGTTATGTTGGTTTTCTTTGTGTTTTTGTGTGCAGGAACTAGATCGAATTGAAGATCGAGTGGTGCAAGCAAGAAGAACAAGTGGTACAAGCCAAGGACTTGTCGTGCTGAGTGGCGCGCAGGAGGCGCGCAGGTGGCGCTTCACGCGCAAGAAAACAGAATTGGCGTGCTGTGGGGCGCGCAGGAGGCGCGCAAGTGGCGCGCAAGCGCCAGTCACGCGCAAGAAGGCAGAAGCAGAGGCGCGCAGCTTGCGCTTAAGTGGCGCTTAAGCGCCAGCTGAGCGTGAAAAACGTTAAAAACACGTAAGGCCAGGGGGAGAAGGAGGTCGACGAATTTGGGAACGCTAGAACGCGAAGAGCACTCATTCCTTCTCACCGGTATTGAAGATTCAAGGCTTGGGGACAAGAATTGAAGCTTCATATGTGTTCATCATCATCTTCATCTTGTAATTCTTCCTTTCTCTCTTCTCTTATCATGTGTAGCTAAACCCTAATGTTAGGGATGAATTAACTTTGACGTAACGCTATTGTTGCTGGTTTAAAATTATGTTTATGTCGTACTCTCTTATATTTTGTGAATTGAATTTCTATGCTTAACGCTTTCTATGGTTGGAAACTTGTAGAACGGTATTTTATTCAATGATCGAATGGAAGTTTTATTATTGAATGTTTGAAATTCAATTCCTACCATTCGTAGTTTAGGAATACTCTTAGAATTGTTGTATGTTGCGAATCCCCGTTGTTAATGCTTGTTGTTAATTGAAATCGCCTAAGGAATTAGGGCTTTAGTTATCGGCAAAGGACTAGTTACCTAAGGAATTAGGAATTAGTTAGAATTGAGGGTTTGATAGCAAAATAAGAGAGAGGTTATCTTTCGAAATTAAATCAGTGACAATAGTGTGAAATCAACAGGCATTCATCCCTAGCGTTCTTCCCATCGTATCTTCTCCTAAGCATTTTAGTTTTCTCTTATTAAAAACACAAAAAGAAATATTTAATTGCTTACTTTAGTATTAGTCGCTCACTCATACCAATCGGAAATTTATTTCAACTTGGTTCGTTTAGTTGTTGTTAACGTAATTGGTAAATTAATTCGATCCTCGAGGACGATACCCGGTCTTACCGGTTTTATTACTTGCAACGATTCGGTACACTTGCCGAAATATTAACAAGTTTTTGGCGCCGTTGCCGGGGATCGAAATTACATTTACCAGTAAATTCGAAGGCAACTGCTAATTCGAACCTGTACATACTTTAGTTTTATTTTAGTTTTCTTGTTTCTTTTTTTTTCCTTTTTACATTTTTTTTTATCTTTTTACCACTTTTAGTCCCTTGATTCTATGAAAGCCAGGTGAATACTTTATCAATCATGGAGTCCACACTACTGCCACTTCGTTGTTGTTGTTGTGGAGGACCCCATTTAAATGGCAATTGTGAGACATACTCCTATTGTGATCTTTGTGGGAAGGATCTTGTTTATTGTTCTTGTGAACCAGAATGGATACTGATTGATGAGTCCTATCCTTGGTTGGCTCAACCTAAAGTTCTTGAGGAGCCAGAATTGATAGTCATTGACAAATCATATCACTGGTTGGCTGATGATTGGTTAGTAGATGAACAACCACTTAATCAAAATTCAGAACAAGAAAAACAGGGTTTAATAATAGAAGAATCATGGAAGAAAAAGAAAGATGGGGAAGAACAAAGAATTGAACGGGAGGATCCTCGTGTTTGGAGGGAAGCTAAAAATTCTCAATCTTGGGAAGGTGTGGAAATCCAACAAGAAATCTCCCAACAAATCATTTTCTCTACGCATCTTTTGAGAAGTAAGGAATATGGGAGTGAAGACCTTGATCGATATTTAGACTCCTTCCATTCCTTGTTCGACATCATTCACCTTGAGAGGGTATGGAAGCATACACAATTGTACCTCAAGTTCATGAAGTTCCTGCCTCATAAACGGAAGAAGAAGGATGATGTGTTCTTTGTGTCATATATTCCACCTTGAGAGAGTGGAATTGCAACGTCAAGCTAGTGACGTTAAAGAAGCGCTTTTTGGGAGGCAACCCAATTTTCTCAACCCTTATCTTTTTAATTTTTCGCATTATTTTTCTTAAATTAGGTACTTTAAGATGCATGTTAGTCACAATCAATTTTTGCAAGAATCAAATGATCTCTGCCAATTCGCGCTGCACTGGCGCTCCACGCGCCAAACAAGCAAGGCCCCTGCCAATTCGCGCTGCACTGGCGCTACAATGGCGCGTCGTGCGCCACTCTGTGGCATGCCCCTGCCAATTCGCGCGCCACTTGCGCGTAAGTGGGGCCCCGCGCGCCACTGGAAGTATAAATCTCGCGCGCCACTGGCGCTGGGCATCCTCTCACGCGTGAAGCATCTTCCAATCTTAGGTTTTCTAAAATTTTCTTGATCCAAGGAGCTTTAATCTAAAAGTTTGTTGTGGGGTTTTGAATTTACACCTTATTGTCTTCACCCACATCAATTATCAAGATATGGCCGGCAAAGGAAAGAAGAGGAAGACGGTTGGTCGTGGTTCGACATCCCAAACTCATAATTCCGAGTACAACTCTGAGATGTTTAGATCATTGGGATGAGAGCCCTCTACAGAGCCATGTGCACGGTTCAGAGTGGAGGACAGTTGGACCCGGAGGCTGACATCTTTCAGGCACCTCCGCAGTAGACCCTGGACGCGGTTGAGTAGTCTACTCACCGCTTTGGTATTTTCTCTCTTTCCCTTATCCTTGCATTAGTTGGTTGTGTACTTTGGTGTTTATTTTAGTTAGTTGTCGCTATGTGATTCTGTTTTTGTTTTGCTTTTGTTTCTGTAAATAGGCCTTCCCCTAAATTACTCAGTGAGGACACTGCAAAGTTTTGAGCGGGGGGAGGACCTATTGTCAAGTCAGTGTCAGTGTCATGGATTATGTGCAATCATGTAGCGAATTATTGAAGAAAAAAAAAAGAGTTGAGCAAACTTAGTGATGAATTGGTGAGAATTGAGCGAATAGTACCCCTGTGGTGAATGAACTAGTGCACTCTTGCTTCCACACTTAAAACATGAACTCAAGTGGAACTTAGTGATCCTAGAGATGATTGTAGCTAAACTAGCTGTTTGGTGGACCATGGGAGCTGCCAAATTTTTACTAAAAATATAGGGTAGCATAAGAAACTAAGTTTGGGGTTCGTTGAGCTGTATTAAGGCAAAGCATGAAAGAATGGGATTAAGCCAAGTGCACATAGCTTAGAATGTTTGTATTGTGATTGTAAATATGTGTCATTGTTGTCATTGCCTATAAAATAAAATAAAAAAAAGAAAAGAGTGAAATAAGCTGCCATTTTGAACTGAGTAGGGAGGCTATTCTGTGGAGACACATTATAGTTTCAGTCAAAAAGATGAGAAATGGTAGTTAGGTTGATTATGAAGTAGGGAGGCCAATTTGTGGTGACACACTTTGGTTTCAGTCGAAATAAGTAATCAACCTGTGAGAAAAGTGAGGAAAGAATCAGGGCAATGCAACATAAATGTCAAGTATTGTTTGTTTTTGAATTCTGTTTTAGTTTCTATTGCTGCAGCATTTCAGTGAAGTTGTAATAAGTGCACTGTCCTAGAGTTCGGAATTGCTAAATCAAAGCCCTTTGTCATGCTTAACCCCCATTCGGAGCGAGAATTGTTAGTCTACCTTTTGTTTTGAAACATCTTTGGCAGTCTCGGAAGAAAGCCCTCTAGTCTTAGTTAAACGCATTTTGAAACTAGCTGTGTTCCAACTGAGTTAAGTGTCACACACGCACTATTGAGCAAGAATGTGCTAGTAAAAGTACCACATGTGGGTTTGCAATTGAGGGACCAGTCTGAAAGTTGATGCTCAACTTGTTTCCTTGATGTTTGTGTTAAGTGATGGATTCCTATGTGATTGCATGTTATCTGATGTTTGTTTTGTCTTGTCTTGTCTTTGCTTGAGGACAAGCAAACGTTTAAGTTTGGGGTTGTGATGAGTCCCCATCACATGATAGTTTTCAATGATAAGGAGGGAGTTTAATTGGAGATTTTGATGAATAAAAATAAGAAGTTTGATGAAAATTTAAGAAGTTGTGAACTTAGGAAGTTGGCTTGTTATGCAGTAGTTATGTTGGTTTTCTTTGTGTTTTTGTGTGCAGGAACTAGATCGAATTGAAGATCGAGTGGTGCAAGCAAGAAGAACAAGTGGTACAAGCCAAGGACTTGTCGTGCTGAGTGGCGCGCAGGAGGCGCGCAGGTGGCGCTTCACGCGCAAGAAAACAGAATTGGCGTGCTGTGGGGCGCGCAGGAGGCGCGCAAGTGGCGCGCAAGCGCCAGTCACGCGCAAGAAGGCAGAAGCAGAGGCGCGCAGCTTGCGCTTAAGTGGCGCTTAAGCGCCAGCTGAGCGTGAAAAACGTTAAAAACACGTAAGGCCAGGGGGAGAAGGAGGTCGACGAATTTGGGAACGCTAGAACGCGAAGAGCACTCATTCCTTCTCACCGGTATTGAAGATTCAAGGCTTGGGGACAAGAATTGAAGCTTCATATGTGTTCATCATCATCTTCATCTTGTAATTCTTCCTTTCTCTCTTCTCTTATCATGTGTAGCTAAACCCTAATGTTAGGGATGAATTAACTTTGACGTAACGCTATTGTTGCTGGTTTAAAATTATGTTTATGTCGTACTCTCTTATATTTTGTGAATTGAATTTCTATGCTTAACGCTTTCTATGGTTGGAAACTTGTAGAACGGTATTTTATTCAATGATCGAATGGAAGTTTTATTATTGAATGTTTGAAATTCAATTCCTACCATTCGTAGTTTAGGAATACTCTTAGAATTGTTGTATGTTGCGAATCCCCGTTGTTAATGCTTGTTGTTAATTGAAATCGCCTAAGGAATTAGGGCTTTAGTTATCGGCAAAGGACTAGTTACCTAAGGAATTAGGAATTAGTTAGAATTGAGGGTTTGATAGCAAAATAAGAGAGAGGTTATCTTTCGAAATTAAATCAGTGACAATAGTGTGAAATCAACAGGCATTCATCCCTAGCGTTCTTCCCATCGTATCTTCTCCTAAGCATTTTAGTTTTCTCTTATTAAAAACACAAAAAGAAATATTTAATTGCTTACTTTAGTATTAGTCGCTCACTCATACCAATCGGAAATTTATTTCAACTTGGTTCGTTTAGTTGTTGTTAACGTAATTGGTAAATTAATTCGATCCTCGAGGACGATACCCGGTCTTACCGGTTTTATTACTTGCAACGATTCGGTACACTTGCCGAAATATTAACATAGAGCTCAACCTCAAGGATCGTACAGGGTTCAAGCTTGTAGGTTTAAGTCCACTTCATCTCGCAGTAACCCCCCCCCCCCCCCCCCCCCCCCCAACCAACATCAGTTCCCAGATTAGATACCGAAGCATCGTAATTGAGAGTGAAGAAGTTGGGCAGAGGTTTTTGCCAAGTCAGGGATTTGGGGGTGAGGTAGCATAGGAGTAGACACACTCCTCATAAGCTGTTCACGCTGGACTACTTCGAGCACCGAATCAACTCTGCTGATAGTTTGACAAAGCAATTGCTGAAATGTAGCTGGATTCTGATTGAAGGCGAAGTCATTCCTTGCTATCCAAATAACATCCAACGCCACTCCAAATGTCATGCTCCAATTTTGCGTGGTAATTCCCAAAACCCTGCTTGTGATATTGTTGGCAAGTCAGGAGAACCAGTCCGTATTTGAGAAGAAATTTGATTGACTGCTACGTAGAAGCTCAAATCTGAGCGTCGTTATATGCTGAAAATCTCTAAAGTATTGGAAAAGGCTTTCAATGTGGAGACCACACAATGGACAGGTTGAATAACAAGTCAGATGCCTTCTCGAACGTTCAAGGTTGGTCATAAGTTTACCGTACATGGCTTTCCAGAGGAGAAGACGTATTCTTTTCGGGCAATGCCACTTCCAGATACACCGGAAGAGATCATAATGAAGAACTTGGACAAGTTTGTGGATGGCAAGAAAAGCATATTTGGAAGAGAAAGTACCGCCAGGACTCGCGTTGCACTTTAATTCATCTGTACCATTGTGACTGGCGGGAGGAGGTACGGCTGAAATACAATTATTCATATGGGGGAGATAAATTCTGAGAATCTGTTTAAATCCCAATTCCCATTATCCTGAACCATGTAATTTACTGTCACATTCGATAAGTGTAATTGGACATTCTGGTTGATCTTCTCAATTAAAGGGCCTTGCCCCAGCCCAGAATCCACGAATCAAGCCAAAAAGCGAATAGCATTTTCGTCCTTTAACTCCCAGCAGAGGTGCCCACTCAATTCGGGCCAAATAGAGCAATGCCTCTCCATAAATTAGAGCCAACCTGCTGTATGTTAACTCGAGGTAAAATAGAACTACCACACTTGTACTTATTGTGCATAATGGATACCCATAAAGAGTTGAGGTTTGTGCACAGCTTCCAACCATTTTTAAAAAGAAAGACTTGGTTGACCAATTTAGTGGGCCTAAGACCCTGCCCACCTTGCTTCTTCGGATTGCAAATTGTGTCCCAATTGAGGAGGTGAATTTAGTGTTTATCCTCGTATCCCCAAACAATTAAAAGACCTGCAACATTTGTCCACCTCCTCACATATGCTAGATGGTAAAGCCGCCACTTGCATCACATACATAGGTAGGGTTTGAATGACAGATTTGGCGAGCGTGAGATGACCATCACACAATAATTGTTATGAGAGTACAACTTAGTATAAAGCTTAGAATATAATAGGCCGCTTTAAAAATATGAAGCTATGAGGGAAGTGCTTCTATTTAACTCAAAGGGATCCGATATATGAAGTGCACAATTTGCTCAAGTCTAGGTCAAATGTTAGTGTCCGTTCATGCCATAATCACAATTAATCCTTCACCTCCAATCACAAACTATCCAATTTATTTGTTTCTTATAGGATGGCAAGCAATCTTCATAGTTCACACCATTAACAAGAAAACAAAATATGGTTGTTGTATTCAACGAAGAGCTCTTAAGCTGATACCTTATCACCCTTAAGCTTAGAGAAACCATGGAATCTGGAAATCCACCATAGCTTCTATCTGGGATCCTTTACCTACATCGACTATGAACGAGCTAAATGTAGAATATATAAGAGAGGAGACTCATATACTTATTGCCTTAATGTTTTGTGTGGAGTTGTAGTGTTAAAGTCTCTTGGTGGTTCGGTATATTGCCGTTTGCTTAATCATGTTCTTAAGCAAATCAAACACGACATTAATCTATATCTAAATTCAATGAAAGAGATGGAAGAAAGAGTAAGGTTGTGTTATGAAGGACCAATAAGTTTAAGTAGCAATGAGTTTGTGGAAATGTTAGTACTTGGACATTAATCCATTATGCTCGTCATAAAATCATGAGATTCCTGATATTATATGTTAATTAGTGGGACCCAAAGATATATAAGAAATAAAAAAGTAAATTTGGTCAAAAAAAAGAAATAAATAATAAAATAAATAAAATGTAATTTGAGTTGAGGTCCATTTTTAACGGAGTACACTTCGGATCTCACAAAATAAACTGTTACTATATATGGATCACAAAACAAGGACCTGACTCAAACCAAGTCTGTTCCATTATGCCCGTAAGAGAATCATGAGATTTTTTTGTGTGGAAGATAGGGGATAAACCCCCAAGATACTCAATTAATCAATTGGCAAACTAAGGCCCGTCAAGTTTACATATTTGAGTTGAGGTCCATCTTCAACGGAGTACACTCCGGATCTCACAAATAAATTGTTACTATACATGGATCACAAAACAAGGACCTAACTCAAACCACATCTTTTCCATTATGTCCGTCATGGAATCATGAGATTCCTTAGAAAACCAAGTACTGCTATATTATATGTTAATTAGTGAAACCCAAAGATATATAAGAAATAAAAAATAAAGATTTGGTCAAAAAAAAAAGAAATAAAAGGTAATTTGAGTTGAGTCAGATATATAAGAAATAAAAAATAAAGATTTTATTTTTATTTGGTCAAAAAAAGAAAGAAAAAGCTAATTTGACCAAATCTTTTTTTGACCAAATCTTTAGTGAAACCCAAATATATACGGATCACAAAACAAGGATCTGACTCAAACCAAGTCTGTTTCATTATACTAGTAATAGAATTATGAGATTCCTAAGCAAACCATTTCTGTTTCATTATATTAGTAATAGAATTATGAGATTCCTAAGCAAACCAAGTTTGTTTCATTGCAAGTGCTCCCATTTCTTGCTTCTTCGGTAAATGTTTTACGGAATTTTTGTTGAGGTTAAATTGTTTATATATTTAATTTAATTTTCAAAACAAATATTCAAAAGCCTGATTACATGATTACATCTGCATCATTTGTGTTTTTAGAAAGAATGCTTAATTTGATGACATTTTCAAAAATTTAAAGAGGTTCACTTAGTTATCTCCATCAACTTTCTTTACTTGAAAGTTATTGAATTTGTTTTCCCCACTTTCTCTAACATTTTCCCTTCTTTCCCTTTTTTTGGGCACATTTCGGGTAAAATTTGTCAATGAGTGATCATGCAAGATGCAACTAGTGGGGAAAATAGACAAATAGACAATTTGTCTATTTTCCCCACTTGTTGCATCTTCTATGATCACTCCTCAAGTTTATTTAAGTTCGAGAAGAGGAAAACCGACCGCTTTTGGGATATCAAGTTTAAGGATAGTATTCTTCGGATTCCGTGGCTCTTAATTCATGATGGTATTAAGTCTTTGTTTCTAAGCCTCATTGCATTTGAACAATCTCATCTTGATTGTAGCAATGATATCACATCTTATGTTATCTTTATGGATAATTTGATTAACTCTCTAGAGGATGTAGGGTACCTTCATTACCGTGGGATAATTGAACATTGGCTTGGAAGTGATGCTGAAGTTGCTGATCTTTTCAACCATTTATGTCAAGAAGTTGTGTTTGATATTAATAATAGTTATCTTTCTCCATTGTATGAGGTTGTGAATAGGTATTATAACCATAGATGGAATACTTGGTGTGCAAGTTTGAGACATAATTACTTCAGTAAATCTTGGGCTATTATCTCTTTGGTTGCTGTTGTTGTTTTGTTGCTACTTACTTTTGCACAAACCTATTACAGTGGATATGGATATTACAGACGAGCACAATAACCGGTAAGTTGTAGCACCAACACTTCAATTACTTATATTTTTCAAATTAAAATCAGTGTCTACGTATTTATGTCAGTATTGTATTCGGTGTCTATATATGTAGCAGTGCTTCATAGGTAAGCGCCTCTGCAGGGTCTTTCATTCCCCATTTTTTTCATTGATTCTTTGTTGGGTGTAAGAATATGGTGATGTTTAAGTATTAGCTTCCAAAGTCAAGGCTAGAATAGAGTTTGGAAGGTTGAAGTTTTTCATTATTTAATTTATTTTGGGGCACGGAAGATATTGCTAGTGAGCTATTACTGTAATACAAATTCCAGTTGTGATGCAAATGGAACAACTTTAGCTTTTTTGTATTTAGATTTTGATAAAATGCACATGCCACAAAAGTCTTATAAAAGACATGCCGGTTTGTTTTAGATTTTGATAAAATGCACATGGCACAAAGTCTTTTGAAGTAAAAATTCAGAAACCTCTTTTAAAATTCAGATAAAATTACAAATATATGAGGGCACAATAATTGTTATGAGAGCTTAACTTAGTAATAAAATATAGATATATGAGTTCCAATTCGCAAAGTTCAACTTCTCTTCCTCATCCCCGATCATTTGTATAATGACAAAAATAAAAACCACACGACACATGTGAGCCAATTTTTTTCCTCCAAAGTCTAATCTTCAAAAATAAGCAACGCAGTCACAGAGCCTCTTCCATATGTCTGTCATAGAATCATGAGATTCCTGAGAAAACCAAGTCCTACTAATATTTTTTGGTGTGAATTAACTTCTAATATAGTAGGACTTGGTTTTCTCAGGAATCTCATGATTCTATGACGGAGTTCAACGAAGTATATTTTGAATCTCACAGAACAAGTAATACTATATATGCATCATTTGTGTGTTTAGAAGGAATGTTTAATTTGATGAGATCTTCAAAAATTTAAAAAGGTTCACTTAGTTATCTCCATCAAAGTTTCTTTCTCCTGTTGGTAGCAATGAAATTTTTTTACCTAAAAGTTATTAAATCCATTTCCTCCATTTTCTCTGACATTTTCCCTTTTTTGGGTACACACTTTTGGTAAAATTTTCTCGATGGGGGTCATGCAAGATGCAACAAATGGGAAAAATAGATAAAAGAGAGCAAAAACTAATAATGATAATATACGTTTTCTCTTTATTAGTTTTTGGCTTTTTTGCTCTCTTTTGTTTATTTTCCCCACTTGTTGCATCTTGCATGATCACTTCTTGACAAAATTTTACCAGAAATGTACACAAAAATGGGAAAGAAGGGAAACTGGTAGAGAAAAAAAGAAATTTTCACTCCTACCAATAGTAGAAAGGAACTTTGATGGAGATAAATAAGTGAACCTATTTAAATGTTTGAAAATGTCATCAAATTAGACATCCTTTTCTAAAAACACAAATGATGCAGATGTAACGAGGCTTTTGAATATTTTGTTTTGAAAATTAAATATATAAATAATTAACCTTGACAAAAATGTTGTAAAACATTTACAGAAGAAACAAGAGATGGGAGTGGTTACCTCTATGTTACTTACAATCTTCTCTTGTGATTTTTGAATGCAATGTATATTATGTTGTAATCGATTTTTCATTCCAACATTAATAAATCTCAACCTTAATAAACTGGTGTTAATAACTAAAAAACTGTTTGAGCCGGGTCCTTGTTTTGTGAGATCCATATATAATAACAGTTTATTCTATGAGATTTGGAGTGTACTCCATTGAAGATGGAGTGCTACTCAAGTTTATTAAAGTTCGAGAAGAGGAAAACCAATTGCTTTTGGGATATCAAGTTTAAGGATTGTATTCTTCAGATTCTGCGTAACATCTTATGTTATTTTCATGGATAATTTGGTTAAATCTCCGGAGGATGTAGGGTACCTTCATTACCGAGGGATAATTGAACATTGGCTTGGAGGTGATGCTAAAGCTGTTGATCTTGATTGTAGCAATGATTGAAATTACTTACTTTTGCACAAAGCTATTACAGTATATATGGATATTACATACCCACTCAATAACTGATAAGTTGCAGCACCAACACTACAAGTTGAAGATGTATTTTGTAAATTAAAACTGGTGTCTACATGTTTGTGTCTGTGTCGTGTTTGGTGTCTGTGTCGTGTTTGGTGGTACTTCATAGGTAAGTAACCTTGCAGGGTCTTTCATTCCTCATTTTGATCATTGATTCTTTGTTGGGTGTAAGAAGATGCAGATGTTTAAGCACTAGTTTCCAGAATCAAGCCTATAATAGAGTTTGGAAGATTGAAGTTTCATTATTTAATTTATTTCGGCATTGTAGAAATTGGCTACTGACTATTACTGTATTACAAATTTCAGTTGTGATGCAAATGCTTATGGAACAACTTTAGCTTTATTATATTAACATGCATTCAGTTATGTTGTAAAAGAAGGTGGAATTGCAAAGAAAAAAAATATAGCTTGACAGTCCTATAAAAGACATGTCTTGTTTGTTTTAGATTTTGATATAATCCAGTAATCCACCGAGTTCAATTTATGATGTTTCTATTGAGAGATGCACGTGATGCTCACCAGTAAAATTTGCTGAACAATGGTACATACCAAACAATCTTTTCATTAAAATCAAAAATTAAAACTGTCATCGTGTAATGCAATAATACATCATGACTACCAGTCAGAAAGATGCAAAAGAAAAAGACCATGTTACCACCCAGATGTGAAAGCAAGGTTAAATGATCACATTTGACCTTGTGAGTAAACCTAGTGGAGAAGGGATGCTTCAATACATTAGTTTTACATATAAAGAGTAGAGATACACCAACAGATACAAATAAATAAAAAATAAATGGCAATAATGCTAAGTGAACGTAAGATGAACGTGAAAAAAATATAATGGAAAAAACAGATCAGTTCAACCCCATTTGCAAATAATGAATGGGATTCCTACTGCACAGGTTTTGTAAAATACTTGTTATTGGACTATGAATTCAGCAATAAATAAAAGGATTTTACAAGAAGGGGATGTAAAGAAACGGCCACCAACATCTCCCCAAAGCTAAATCTTCTAGTAGGGTGTAGATTTCAGATGCCCAAATAGTTGCTCAATTGGTATTTGAACATCCAGATGCCAACATCCACACTAAGCCTCAAATCAATCTTATAGTTAGTTGGTTAAGTAGTTAAGAAAAGTTGTTAGAAAAGGAGTTAGAAAAGCTTTCTAGTGGTTAGTGAGGGATTGTTCCCTCTCTATTAGCGACGGATATTTCCCTCCCTATTAGCGACGAATATATCCCTCTCTATTAGCGACGGATTTTCAAAATCCCTCACTAAATATTTAGTGACGCCAAAATTCGAGACGAATCTTGAGTCGTCGCAAATTTCCTCGCTAAATTGATTAGTGACGGATTTTTGTTGTTTAAAGAGGGATTTTGGTCATCTCTAATTTCTATTTTTTTAGTAGTTCATCTCCATATATGAATCCCAACTTTGCTACCCCTGCAAACAAGTGCCAACTTCACTCTCTATTTCTTTCATAACTTCAAATTTTGTTCCCTATTTTATTAAAGTTTTCTCTAGAAAGGAGAATTATTCATGCTACTTATTTTATCAGCTCTAAAGTGATGGGAGACAAGTGCGAAAACAAAATACTTCCTTCAAAAGGAAAGATATTATATTTCGTATCTATTTGTCACAATGGGGATGTAGCTCAGATGGTAGAGTGCTCGCTTAGCATGCGAGAGGTACAGGGATCGATACCCCGTTTTTTGTGCGAAGTCTTCTTAAATAACGGCTTTAACTACATTACACTAGAGTCTTTATTTTCATTATTTCAATTTTCTAGTTCCATGTCTACATCTACTATTTCATGCTACCTTAATTTAACTTTCAGCAAAATCTTTACTAAAATTCTTTTCTAAAATTTTTACTTTCAGCAAAATCTTTACTAAAATTCTTTTCTAAAATTTTTACTAATTCAATTTAATTTTAAAAAATCTTTTCTAAATTCAAAAATTTTCCCTAATATAATTTAATTTAATTTTTTTCACAAAGTTAGGAACAATTTTTTTATTCAATCAAATGTCAAATTTTAGTGTAGAAAAAACAATCATAAAATTTGTAAATGGCACAAAGAAACTCATTTGATTTTGAAATGTTACACTAATATTATTACCTTAATAAGTATTTAAACTTTTGGGCTGATTTGAATTTGAATTTGAAATTGGTACATTAGTGAAAATTTTGGTGAAATTTGAATTTTAACACTTTCAGCCAATATTTCCACCAAATCTGAGTGTAAAAATTACTATATAAAGGGTATGAGGGTAGACGAAAAATATTCAGCTAATAATTTTCATTTGCGATCACATTTTAATTTACTTTTGAAAACTCACTGATTTGTAGGATATAAGGGATATAGTGCACATATGATTGAGGAATTCCTGTTGCTTAACAGGAATGTTAACCTAGCTGAACTATTCCATTGTAGAACAGTTGTATATTTAAAAAAAAAAATCTTCCCTTTTACTTTCATTTTTTTTCCAAATTTTTTCCTTTGCCCAAATGTTGTATCCCAATGTTATATTTAAATTTTTTCCTTTGCCCAAATGTTGTATCCCATGTATTAGCTTTTCCATTGTCGTTACAAATAGTGTTTATATTTTTTCCCCCAATCAAACAAACATTTCTAAACTTTTTGTTCTAATGTGTTCACAGGATTCGCCTAAAATAGTCATGGATCATATTGTTGAAATCATTTCTGCTATCTGGTGATGCAAAAGTTTTCGTTATGTATATTTGTCTTAGATTTCTAAGGTTTTTAATTATTTATTGACCAATTTCTATAAGTTTGGAATTCAACTAAGAGTGATTGATCACTCGAGCCAGCTATTTTTTTTCCTAATATCTAATTATACTAATACAAAATAAATAAGTATATATATGATGTGAAATCGATTATTTTAATTAAAATCATTATTTCAAAACAGATCCTACAGCCTAATTTAACATTTATTTATTTGAATGCGCACCTTTGAACAATTGTAAAATATTCAATTAAATTACTAATTTACATTAAGGATAAGTAAGTGTGAATATTCGTGTCATAAGGTGATGAATTTGAAAAGTAGTGAGTAATTATCATTCGGAAATATCAAATTTGTATTAACACTTTATTCCCACCAAAATAGAATATGTTAAAAGAAATTTATAATATTTTAATCTGTGGTAAAATTGAATTATAATTGCTTTATTAGTCTTATTAATAAAGTAATTATTTCAAATTCTTGCATTAATAAATACAATATAATATATCGATATTCATTGCCTTAATAAATACAACATAATAGGTTTAAGGGTTTATTTCTTTTAATTTAATTTTAGTTTTATTGATTTAATATTTTATTAAATAATAAATAATGAGGTGGAAAGTGGCTGCAGCTTGGTAGTTGATACCATTCCTCTCATTCTATTGATCATTCTCCTTAGTCTTCTTCCTATTACCATTCCTTTTTGGGGCATGTCGCAAAGATGCGTTTTGATGGGTTTAGGGATTGAAGTTCTGAGTGGTGAGAGGAAGATAATCTAAAATACTAACACATCAAGGTTCCCACCTCAAAATGGAGGATGAAGCATTTCACAATCTCCACCTCCTGTGAATCCATGGAGAAGGTGAATACCTACAAACTTAATCTCGCCATGAGAAATGGGTTTTGTTCTCATGTTCTCCACGTGTGTTTTTTCTCAATTTAATCATGTTTTCTTTGTTAATATTATCTATCATGTCTTTTCCTTTTCTATTTTATTTTTAAGGTGTGTTCTACGAATTATAAATTTGTATTTTAGTTTCTTTCAATTCCAGATTACACCATTTTATTTGGAGTATTGTTGTAAAAATGTCTTATCTTTGGTCCGTTGCAGATTTTGCTCTAAGATGAAGATTTTCCTTCCAATTTAAATAGTTTCTATGGATGAAAAGGGAAGGCTTTTTTTTTCATCTTTTTATTTTCTCATCTTTTGCATGATACTACTTTGGAAAATAGATTTGTTTCTTTCAAATAGATTTGTCAAAGTATACTGATTATTTGGTTGGTAAAGGACATGAGACTGGGAGGTAGACGACTCAAAAGTTGTGCAATGCCTTAACTGACATGACATGCTCATTATTATTGTTATTATTTAGAGATAGAGTGAAGAACTCTATTCACCGTAATATGATATCGTTTGTGCTTAAAAATACAAATTAACATAAAGTTTTGATAGTTTGAATATCATTTTCAAATCACAAAAAAATCTACTATTTGCTTATACATGTATTTTGCTCCCCGTGCAAGGCACGGGTCAAAAATTCTAGTATGAATTAAATCCAAAAACAAAACCAACAAAGAGTTTAATTGCTATGAACTATTGATGTAAACTTTTTTACAACAATAACCAATAATATTTTGTGGTATGTTTGACATATAAAATGATTACTAATTGAATAATTTCCTTTTAATAACGTGTCAATTTGTAATTGTAGATAGTTGTAGATAGTTTAAAACACTTATACACCTATTATTATATATAAGTTAAATCACAAAATCGTTGGCCCGCAATCGAACTTCGATGGACGACATGGCAGCCTACTACCCACAGACCCAACCGTCGGGCCTTCTCACTTATCAGTATTATCAGCATCCTCCGCCACCACCACCGCCGCAGCCAGCCTTCATGGCCGTGGTGCCACCTCCCCCAGGGGCACCTCTCCCGCCGGCACACCATCTCCCGCCGGTACACCATCTCCCGCCGGCGCACCATCTCCATACGCAGTACCACCAGCAACAACCCGTGTATGGCTCTTACGGTTCTCCTCAGTACTCAGCCGACGAGGTTCGCACTCTCTTCATCGCTGGGCTTCCCGAAGATGTAAAGCCCCGTGAAATCTACAATCTATTTCGAGAATTTCCTGGTTACGAATCATCGCATCTTCGTACTCCCAACAATACATCGCAGGTATAATCTTGATCCTGTGAAACCTAATTTTTTTCAGATTTTCTAGGGCTTCTTGTTATGTAGTTTCACCAATGTTTGTGGTTCTGTTGTTTGATGATGCTGCAAAAATTGTTGATTTGTGATGATAGGCATTTGCTTTTGCTGTGTTCGTGAATCAGCAATCTGCAATTGTGGCAATGCATGCTTTGAATGTGAGGATATAGTTTGTGTAACATGTTATGTTCAGTGGTGGTATCAAATAATAACTGGTCATTCAGTTTTTCTATATAAGAATTGAAGAGTTTGATTGCTGTGGTTTGTAGGGGATGATCTTTGATCTTGAAAAGGGGTCAACTCTTTATATTGATCTCGCAAAATCCAATTCTAGAGCTAAGCGCGCAAGGATAGGTATTTGTTTTGATTTGTTTGTTTTGCTATTGCCTATTTTTTTTAGGTATTTGCTATTGCATATTTTAGATATAATTGCTTTTGAACTCTAAATATTGATTGGTTTTGTGCATTACTTCCACTCACACAAACTTAACTTCTGGTGAATGTAAATTATCACTCAAATAACTTGACTAATACATGATTTCGGTTAGTGGAAAATGCCTCAGATATGTTTGTGTAAAATCCAAACAAGCATTTGTAGTGGGTTGCTTTTGGAATGATTATGTTTTGGCTTTAATCTTCAAAAAGTTCTTTAGTATCTTATATGTTAAGAGCTTCGAAATAAACTTTGAGGGATTGATTGTCATTGTCATTGACGCGCAGACAATGAGAGAGCTGGATCTGATAAGAAAGCTAGGGGATCTGCGCCATCATGGGCCACTCCCGATTCTGGTAAGCTGATGCTGGATTGTTTTAATGCATAGGATGTTCTCTATGTTGTATGTGGCTTGTATGAACTTTTTCCTGTTTACCATTGTTACATTCTTTTGTTCCGTGCAATATCTAATCTTTAATCTCTTGCTTGGAGACCAGTTAAGTATTGATCACACAAAGGACACTTTTATCTATGAGCTCACATTGCACATGTTTTGCACTCTTCGGCACTAGCAGGTGTTAGCAGCTTTCACATGCCTGGAATTGGTAATCCTGCTTTCAACACGAACACGATTGGTTATCCACCTGCACAAAGGTCATCTGCACTACTTAATCACAGCTTTGTTATATGGAAGTGATTGCTTCTAGCTCAGATAAAGCACATTATTAAATTTTAAAAGTTATTTCCAGCTTCAGTTGTAGGACTCTCTGTCTCTTTCTCTCTATCGGAAGAAAATAGCCAATATGTTTGAATATCACTGAAATTTTTTGGGGCTGTTGCCTTTATATTTCGTTCTTCATTGTCTAGTTATTTATTTGTTTTTTCTTCTGTTTTAGTCATGAAAATGCTGACGGGAGTGCTGTGGACAGTCTATTTCCAAATCTGGTTAGTGTTATAAAGTTCTTCATATAACTGTTTTCTGCATCACCTTAAAAAAAATCCCCGCTTTTATGCTTCAAATATCTTTCTGTGCTAAACACAACTTGTTGTGGCTGTTAGTTGAATTCAAAAGTTTGTTTTGACTCTCCCTGTCTATTTAGTTTGAAGTGGAGAAAAGCTTCTTCTAAAGTCAGATTGCATTTCTCTTTTTGTTGTATTAGTAACTGTAGGAGGCATGAGAAATCCACTTCCCTTTTTTATCCCCCATTTCTATTTACATTAATACTACCTCCGGTCCACTTTATAAGAAACAATGTAGTTTTTGGTACATTGAATAACTGATGTATCTGGTCTACAACATAAGTAGTAATGAGTCATATTCCATTTCCCCCCTTTCTGCACTTAGACAAATAAAAGTAGTAATGTAGTATTCTGTTGTTGCTAGTATTTACAGAATGATTTTCCCTAGGTTGTTTGCACCAGCCTGGTTCTCTTCTTGACCGCTAACTAGTATTGTCAAGATCGTATGGTACTATGGTTGCTCATAGGATGCACGTTTTTACAAGTCTTGCTTCCTTTCTCAACCTGAATTATGCAGAGGATTGTTTCATTGAAGGATTGGGTGGGAAAATCGGGGAAACATAAGTTTGGCAAGTCTTTATGATAGTTGAGCTTGACCACAGTCCGCAACCAACCAGTGATGACGACCAATGACTGAAATGGCAACCCATTTTCTCTGTCTCAACCCACAACATTGTTGTCTGTCTGTCAGCCCTTTCTGTTCTTTATTTCTCATTGCTCAACCACTCCATCTCTCTCCGCGATTGGAACACTTCTTAATTTTTCACCCAATCTCTTCAATTTTTCTGCATTGAAACTAGAGTGTGCGGGGTTTTGTTCTAGGCCTTCAAATACACTCCCTCAAATATTTGGCTTGGGAACTGTGCTAATACTATTGCAATATTCCCTTTATCCTCATTATTTTTCTTTTCACAATTACTATAAAATATAATCATTTTAAGATATTAATATAATACAATAACTATAAAATATATATCTAAGTTCTTCAATTTTATTTTTGCAAATACAAGGTAAGGGGGGCTATCCACAAAAGAGTCCTGCGAGTCTGACCCTTACGTAAATCCCCATAGTATTAGTAGGTCTTTTGTAACACTAGGTTTCCCTTTACATGTATTTGTCTATTATATTGTGATATTTTCATATTAAGTGTTTTTTTTATTTATTTTCAGTTGAATCTTACTATCCTAGTTATGAATTATGATCCCGCATTTTTTAACTCCCTTCCAATCCTTGGTGAGATCTCAATTTTGATAATGTTGCTTCTAACATTGAAATGGTCATTGGGTTGGGAGATGATGTGAGGACGACTATGTTTTGCTTCTAACACAAGAGTACTTGTTCTGTGCTTGATTCTGAAAAAGTCACTTGATTGGAAAAAATAAAGGCTAAAAGTCAACACAATCTCAATTTATTGTCTGAGACAAAAAGTTGTCCTTGGAACAAACATCCAAAAGACCAAAATTCCCACTTGTATTTCTAATTCCCGCATTTTTTTTATGTGCTTGGTCCAAGACAGACCATCCATCCCTAAATTACTCTTGATGATTTGGCCTATTAGTTTTTGCTGGTCTCCCTCGACCTCTAGCTAATGGGCTGTCATCCATCTGTTTTTTTTCCCCTTTGTCGGTGTCTTTACATGTCTTCTCAATATGTATTCCTAAGATAAGATTCTATGTTCTGCCATATTTTTGCTTGTCACGTAATAAGACTTGTTTGGTTTAGGTGTCAAATCTGCGTATATTAAAACTGTCCAACATGTTTGTGTCAAAAAAAAACTGTCCAATATGTGAGTGGGAAATGCAATTGCTGAGCAAATGACACGTAGCTGCATTTTTTCCACAATTTTGCTTTTGCTTTTTCTCATTTTGCCATTTCTTTGTGCTCGATGCACCTGTGCATTACAAATGGGTTGCACTCTAGTGTATACTCTGTAGTTAAATGCGGCGGTAGCGGCCGCAATAGAGGCGGTGCGTGGCGTCGCGCCGGTCTGCCGCCACGCTATACACTGCTGCGATGCAGTTTAGGGTAGCGGGAGGTGCGGCGGAGTAGCGCTGCATTTTGCGGGTTAGATCGCAGGTCGTAGCGAGTCAGAACGCGTGGAAGATGAAAGAATAGGGTTTTCCAGTGAAAATTTCCATTTTGCCCTTATTTAAAACGCGAAAAGACTGTAATGCCCTCAAGTTTTTTACTGTTTACCCTTTTTTAAAAGGTTTTTTCTCTTTGTAACAGTGGGTTCAATCTATATTAACCTATGACTGTTACTCTTCTCCTTCACACGCTGTTAGAAAACGCAGAAATTAGAAACAGAGAGCGACATTCTCTCTTCTCACTGACATACGTTCTCTCTTCTCTACGTTCCCTCTTCTCACTCTTGTCTTCAAGGTTCATCTCCCCCATATTTTTACGCGTCCTGGTCCCAGTCAGCTTCAATAACAAACAGGTTCTCATTTCTATTTTCCACAACTTACTTCCTCTGTTTTTCTTCCTCTATTTTAGTATTTTACAGAATCTGAACCTGTTTTTCCTCTGTTTTCCAACAACCAGAACTTGTTTTTATCACAGCATCATCTCAGTCTCAACAATCTGTGAACAACACAGCCCATAGTGGAATAGTCTTAAAGATATCAACAATAGGAAGAGTGTTATTTTGAGCCTTAGAGGCTAAGACTTATTTACTATTTTGTTGATTTGCTCTTGTTTAAATGTTTTAGATGTGCTATTTTGAGCCTTGGAGGCTAAAACTTGCTTACTATTTTGGTTTATGTTATGTCTAACTATTAGTAGCAATGTGTCAAAAAAAAAGTATTAGTAGCACTGAACTTTGATGATTACTTATGAATATGTGTTCATTTTTTAGTATTCTTATGTTTTTTAGCCTTTATATGTGTATGGTATAAATCCGGTATATTTTTTTGCCTAGACTTCGGCCTACCCGCTACACCGCAATAGCCCTTTAGGGGTCGGCCGCTACGCTACGCTATTTGCTATTAACTACCTTGAGTGTATATATATTTCACGTTCTTTCGTTAATTCATAATTGATTAGATTGCTACGTTTCTGAGGGATTCCTGATTGTAATCTTTTCTTCAAGCTATACCTCATTCTTCAGCAAACATCTCACCATTTGTTTGCCATTCAAAAAATGTAGGTTAGGTCATTTTTATGCGATGATTATGTATGTTTCTTATGTTTGAATTTGTATGCCTGATCATACTTTTTTTCAAATCCCAAAATTTGAGACCATACATCATTTTAAAACTGTTGTATATCTTATCTTTTGTTGACAGAAAAAGTGTTCAACTCCTTACATCCCACAAAATTCAACCCCATGTGCAACATTATTTGTTGCTAATCTTGGGCCTTCTTGCAATGAACAAGAACTGATACAAGTATTTTCCAGGTCAGTGTACAAGTAAAGTATCATTTGAAGTACTTTAGGGTTTGTTTGGGAGTTTTAGAGGGGAAGGGAGATAGGCCACCACCTTGCATGGGGTTCAGTCTTCTTCATGTCAAGGTCAACAAAAAAATGATTTGAGCGAGGTCTTTGAAAATTTTCCAAATCTTTTTCTCTTTTTATATTTACTCAAACAAGGAAAATATTGGTTATAAGCCTTCCCATCCCCTCCAAAAATTCTCCACTAAGCAAACCCTTAACCCTTTATTTGTAATATCTAAACTTAAATTTTGTCTTTATATCCATCTTCTTTCAGATACCCTGGATTTTTGAAACTGAAGATGCAGAGCACTTATGGGGCTCCTGTCGCATTTGTTGATTTCCAGGTTTCTTTTTCATTTCTTTGCTGCATATCTGATAATTACATAAATTGGAGTAGTTAATCACTCAGCATTTTTCTTACTGTGTTCATCTTTTTTCAAACTAGTTTACTAGTTTATGGCCTGTTGACTACATGATCTAGCTACCTTCTTTGATTTGCATGATTTTATTTGGATGTTTATTCCCAGTTTGATTGCTGACCGTATGTGCAGGATATTGCTAGCTCAACTGGCGCCCTAAACAGTCTGCAAGGCGTCATTCTTCTTTCCTCACCCGCTGATGAGGGAATGCGTTTAGAGTATCCTTTTGTTACCAGCGTTTTCTTTCATTGTTTTGGTAGAATGAAAGTAATACTCCAATTGTTACCGCATTCTTTGATTGCATTTCTTTACTTATCGTTATGTGGTTGTTTCTTAATCAAAATTGTAGATATGCTAAATCACGAATGGGTCTGCGGAAGAAGCCAAAGTAAGTTATGAAATTTCCCCGAAGTTATGAATTTCACCGAGATACCTAGCCTTCAGGCTGCGTTATGAATTTTTGTTTGTGGGGATGCCATGGAATGTATAATTTTCAGTTTCTGAAAGTAACAAGACTAGTGACCATAAAAAGTAAATAATAGGACTGGAGTTAAATGCATGTATTTGTCTTGGTATTTGAGAGTTTCGCATTGATTAAATCCTTCTGTATTCCATCCACTGTACCTTTTACATAGAAGCTTCTTTTTTATTTTTGGTGGATTTATCAAAATTCATATTAAGTTGTGTATTTTGTATTTTATACTTTTGTCAGTATAATTGTGTCAACAAAACTGTTGATATAATAATTTTCGTGTAATTTATACTTTTGTATCATGGGTAATTAAAATTTGTGAAACTTTTGATGGTGTCGATTGAGGGACAATTATTTGACATTTTGATTCATTGCATTAGTACTTAATGTTTAATAATCATTTTCTATATGAAATAAGTTTAGGCGAGTTGAGTTGTGAGGTTTACCAAGGTAACGAAAAGGCCCTCCGAGCCTCAATGCTTATGGCGGTCTTTACCACACACTTAAGGTTTGTACTACAGTGTTTTCTTTGATACAATCCAAATGGATATTTTTTCAGTGACAAGCCTTTCCATTAGCGTTCGTTACGGTTTGTACTTCACGCTTGTTCCTGTCCATATCAAATATAAAACCGACATCCTCTTCTTCCACTAGCACGATCAAATGTATTTGGCGATGAGTGGGGCATTGGCTCACGTGTATATTACCCTGTTTGTTATTTATATTTATAATTTTGAAAATATTAACAATGACAAAGTCATTCAATATTTCTAAATTATGAAAACCCTATAGAACAATTTTGGTGTACTCTCTCCATGATATAATATAGCAAAATTTGACCCATTTAAGTTGTAACAAAATATAAGTAATAAAGTATACCAGAGAGTTCCTTCATTTTGTTTTTTTTTGAAGCAGTTCCTTCACTTGTTAAAAAATAAAAAGTTGAGGATTTTTTTTATTATGCAATTAAATTAGACGATGGATAATTTAGAAAATAAACTTGAATTAACAGTAATAAATGTGAATAACTTACTTATCGTAATAGTTAAAACTTTGAAGTAAGGGGAGAAGGAACTACTAACATGTATGTAAGGATGGTAGTTAAGTTAATTTAAGAATTCCTCTTTTTCTTCTTTTAACTCTGACATTAATATTCCATAAAATAAAATAAAAAAACTCTGACATTAATATAAGAATTCCTCATTTTGAAAAATTCTCTAAAAAGTTTTTTTTTAATCAGCCTTATAATACAACAATAACAACCCCCTCCCATGACCCAGTAGTGTATAGTTGATCATGTGAACATGAATAGGAGGGTTTAAAGTTTTTTGGAGGGTCCAAAAGCTAACATCCCATCTATTTTATGAATCGGCGCGTTGCATCTGTCCTCTTGTGTTTTTATATTTTATTCCTCTAAATATTTCTATTCATTCTTGTAGAAATTGATAATTAAGTAGTACTCTAAAAATTACGAACAAGTTTATTGGATGGATCTATTTTATTATACACTGTGTAAGAGATTTTTTTTTTACAATGTCAGCCCGTAAAAATATGTGATTTTATCTATATTATCTTAAAGTTAGTTATATCATAATTTTTGAATGGTTGATGGTATAAATTTTTTTACAGCGATTGCATAAACCAACTAAATCCTTATTGGAACAGTTAAAGTCTTTTTAATTTTATTATCTTTTATATAGGCTTAATCTTCTGAATCACACGGAGCAATAGAGTGCATGTAAATTCAATTGTGTTGCAGCTGTCAAATGCTACTTTTTTTATTTCATCTTAGAAGAAATAAAACCCTACTTTATTAAGATCAACTAAATATATTGAAATCAGATTATTTTAATTAATAATTCTAAATATTTAAGTTTTTTTAAGAGCAGTGCTATTTTCTCAAAAGTGAATTATTATTGTTGATAAGAAATTCAATAGTATTTTCTTTTCTTTGTTTTTTTTTTTTACTGATTTTTAGTGTTTTCTTTTGATTGTAACTTAATTTTTTAGTGTTACAATCATTTGTAGAGCTTTATATAAGAAAAGTCAACTTCAATAATGTTCATAAATTCCACCAGTTCGTTTTACCTAAAACAAATAAAATCAGTCAATTATAACCAACATTTGACTTTTCCTACACCATGGAACAACCGCATTAACCTCCCCTGGATTGGATCTGTGTCCTAAAAATAAGCAAATTCTGATACTTGCTCATTATTTTCTTTCCTTTTGAATCAGTTTCAACTTTTTCTGACACGTCTATTTTTGCTTCCAATTTCTGGGTTTTGTGGCTACTAAGTGATTTCCTAGATGCATGCATGCATAATTGACATTTTCGTCGGCTCGAGAATAATCGAAAAAGTCAAAATGAGTAGTTGCTGCTACTACTACTACTAGATAGCTATGGCACTACTGAATTTCACATTTTTTTCAAAAATATTGTTGTGAAGTGAATGTAATTTAGCTTATTATATAGTTTGTCAATCGTTAGTGAGTTTATTAGTTGTTAGAGATATAGTTTGAAAGTTAGTAGGGGTAGCAAAAAACCCGCACTCGTGGGTACTCGTGGATATAATATGTGACGGGTACGGGCGAGTAGCTTTACGAGTACTCGCAGATTGAATAAACGGATAATTAAACTACTCGTTAATAAATTGGGTGGGGCCAGATATTGAGGTACCCGTGCCGGCTTGGTACTCATACTCGTAACAAATATAGTTATTTGGAAAGTTTTCTATTATTATTATTATTATTATTATTATTATTATTATTATTTTAGTGTTCTTTATCTTCTTTCATTGGCTACTATAAGCTAACAAATCAATGATAAAATAAATGTATAATAAAATGTCTAATTTTTTATAGGCTAAATTGCAGTTTTGACTATTTATTTTTGGGGTTGGTGTCACTTTGTCCCTTTATCTTTTTTTTTTCTCGTTTTCATCTCTCGTGTTTTTTTTGTGTGTCATTTTGGTGGTGGCTCGCTGGAGAAGATGAAGATAGAGGTGGTGTTTGGAGGAAGAAGATGAATGTTTTTTTTTTGTTAATTTTATTTTTCAGTTTCAATTTGGTTACCTATGTTCTTTTTAAGTTTCAATTTGATCCCTTATGTGCGATATCACTAAATCAATTCCAAGTCAACACTGACATTTAAGACGCCACGTCAGCAGTTAATTAACAGCGAGAGAAAAAAAAAGCAACAAAAACTAGCGCCTAGCAACAGAAAACCTAGACGCATCAACCTGTAAAATAAGTGGAACATTAGCAAGAGGAACACTAAACTGCTAGCTTTGATTTTCGCCAAACAGCTGCAACATTAGCCTCACGCCAATAATGAAGCAACCGAATTCTCCAGCTCCTTTCATTATCTATCTATCTATCTATCTCGTCTTCCAATTTTCTTCTTAATTTTTTTAAGTCAATAATTCAAAGTCGATGATAGTAAGTTGAATGCAACTTATAATTTATATTTAGGTGATTGCAGTGACTACATGAAGCAGTAATTGCATTAAATCATGGTCTCATATGGACAAGTTGCTTTTCAATGTATTTAAAAAGTATAAGAATAAATCTTACTCACTAAATGTTGTCAATAATTAAAGAGGAAAGAAATAAACTATTAATAGGCAATTAAGCCGCCCATTAGTATTAATATGATATATGATTAGGAAGGCACCAACTTTACAACCTGGACCACAGAAATTATAATATTTCAAAAAAGCCCCTACTATATGCATGACAAGAAAAACATTTGAAGGACAAAATGGGGCAACGAGTCATATCGTTATTGCGTGGATGAAAAGAAAAGTCAATTGCTAACTGTATCTATCCACCGACCACCGACCTCCTCTCTGTGCCCACTCAAAATATATTAAAAACATAGTATCACATAATAATGAAAATGAAACAAAAAATATTTTATGACCAATTGGAGTATATATAGTATCTTTTTCTGTTTTTTGATTAATCCACTTTGGTTTCATTAATCCACAAAAGACACCAACAAATCCACTCCATTACCGCTCAACACCATCATACACCAGATAGATAGTATTCATTATTACGTCTTATTTATCATTGTTGTCCCACTAACACACAACTTGTTTTGGTTTAATAGAATCATGCCTTACGACGGCAAGGCAAACTCTATATTTTTAAGAAAATACAACTCTACTTTTTTAAAGGAAAAACAACTCTATCATTTTAAAAATACATAGTTGTATATTTTCTAAAATAATCCTATTTAACATTTGATATTTTTGTTTACTCAAAAACTATAGTTATGGTGGAAGTAACAGAGATAGTTAAAATAGAAAACATCTTGATCCAACTCAAAAACCATTTAGGGCATTTTAGTGGTCACAATAAGGAGACAGAATATTATAGGTTTATCATATTCTGTGTTAGTTCACTGTTTATCATACTATAGGTTTATCATATTCTGTGGTCACCGTGTTAGTTCACAAGAGATAAATAAAAAAGAAAATAAAATGGTACTAATTTTACTATTTTAATTATGTAATTTATAGAATGGAGGGAGTAATATAAAGAAAGAAACCCCAATAAATTGGTCTAACAAAAGCAAGGTGGAGTCTCGTATTTGAAAAGTCTCACTTGCAAAAGTTTTTTATTTTATTTGGGTTGTTGGGTATTCATTGAGCAATGTTTTTTGACGGAAGATTTATTTCTGCTCTAAGCCCCTAACAATAAGAATCAAAATTGAGAGTATCGAGTCGATCTCATTCTATGTCACAAAGTAGTTCTAACAAATTATCCGTTATAAAAAACAATGTATTTTCTCTTTCAATCGACGCATCATCTTCTCACTCTAAATTTTTCTATATAAAAAAACATGCATAGTTGATGAGAAGAGGAGGAGGAAGCATCTGACTTTCGCAACCTGCGTTTTAAAAGGACGGCTAAGAATTAAAATTATAAATACCAAACGGTGAAAGGGAAAGGTACACTCAATATATTTAATAAACGAAACAAAAATAGGATATTTAGAAGGCAAAATAAAAAAGTCTCGAGAGTGATTTTGTCGGTGAATTAAATTTATTTATTAAAAAAAAGATAGAATGATTATCTTGTTGGTAATTGATTTGGTATTATTATTAAAATATAAAAGGAGTTGAGAGTTGAGAGGGTTTCAAAAGAAACAAAACCAACGTGGAAGCTTACCCATATGACAACCTTAGAGGTGGTCTTTTCTCTTCTCTCATCTCCATAACATAACACAACCTTAGATTTTTCATTTTTTTCATGAAGATTTACTCTCTCTCTTTTTAACAAGAAAGAAGAAAAAAGAGAGAGAGAAGAAAAGAAGATGGAAGGTGAGAGAAAGAGTAGTGAGAGAAGATACAAAGGAATAAGGATGAGAAAGTGGGGAAAATGGGTAGCTGAAATTAGAGAACCAAATAAACGTTCAAGAATTTGGCTTGGTTCTTATTCAACACCGATAGCCGCCGCTAGAGCTTACGACACCGCCGTGTTCTGTCTACGTGGACCATCTGCTCGTCTTAACTTCCCGGAACTTGTTACCGGAGAAGGTGCTGCGGTTTCCGCCGGTGTTGATATGTCGGCGGCTTCTATAAGAAAGAGAGCTATTGAAGTTGGTTCTAGAGTTGATGCTCTTGAAGCAACTCATCATCATCATCATCACCATAATCATCATCACCCTCGTGTGACTCCACCGGGGCCGCCGGGGATTCTTTCCGGTGGAAGTGGGTCCGGTGATTTTGTTGGGAAGGTTGACTTGAATAAGATACCTGAACCGGAGAATTCAGATTGTGACTGCGTTGTGAATTAAAAGCGAAAAAGAATATCAAAAGAAGAAGCTTTCTCGTTGGGGTTGTTGCTAACATGCGCCGTGGATATTGTGTTGTCAAGATGGCTGAAGCAAAGTGATCTTGTTTGTTGATGAGGCCTTTGGTCGGTGGAGTACCGTACCTTGCTGTATCTCTTCCTCTCTCTCTCTCTCTCTCTCTCTCTTTCTTTCTCTCTCTATTCGCTATTTTTTTTTTATTTCTAGTTTTTTAGATTTTACAAAAGAAATTTTGGCGTTGTAAAAATGTTGTAGTGTAAATTAACTGGCCATTAGAAACTTTTTGTTTCTTATATCTCTCCAATGATTTTGTTTTTCCTTCAGTTCATCTCTTATTGGTCTTTAACAAGAGACTCTTGATTAATTTCCTAGCTTGTGTTATGTCACAAACAATGGCAGATCCAAAACTCGAGATGAGGGAACTTAAATTGTGTTTATGGTGCAACCTAGTTCAAACTTAACGCTCAAGAGTGTTGGTGTAAATTTAAGATTTTAAGGTTTAAAAAACAAGATTTTTTTCTTGGTACACAGGTCCGTCCGTTCTTGGTAGCAGAGAAAAGTCAGGTATTCAGGGATATATAGTGCTTATTTACCATTTCGTCTAAATTGATAAGATTTGGTTGAAATTGTGAATATTTTTTGGAATGAAGGTGAACGTAGGTTGTAATGAGTGAAGTGGATCTTTTGAGGATTAGTAAGAAATGGGTGGAGGGAGGGGGACAAAGGAATGGCCTACGTTTGTGTCATGGCTAGAAGTTGGGTGCAAAAGGAGAGAGTGAACCATGCTAACCACTAAAGTGATAATAACAAGAACAAGAACTAAAATGAGATAAGATTGAGAGTTAGGTATTTTTGTGTATTTTATTTCATGATTATTGTGTTGTGAAAGGAAATGGAATGGGCCAGTAGGGAAAATGCTCTGTCCACTCTGTTTTTTTTGATAATGATGGATGATGGGGTCGGTTTAATCGGTTTTGTCGTCTCAGAATTTTTTTGGTCAAATCCTTTAAACAACTATTGTATTGAAAAAATAAAAATAAAGAGAGGAGAAATTTGAGAAAGAGATATCTCCATGTGAAGCCATATCACAGCTCCTAGATTGATTATTAGCAATACTATTACTACTACTACTACCACTTTGCCCCTAATTATAAAATGCTCTAAATATAAGATCCTTTAAAGTTTAGACATACTACACAAATTAGGAAAAAAAAATACTATTTATTAATAATGTGTTGAAGATTCTCTTTTCCAAATTACTATTAAATCATTTTTCTATTTACTTAGGGCATTATATTTTCTCTCCACTTAGTTACTAGTATTTATTTTTTTGACGCAGTTCCGAGAATTTATTAAAAAAATAACTAAAACACATAGATATGTCTTTTTGGTTACAGAAATTTAGGGTGAGAGGATGACGCCCCAGTCCAAGGCAGGAAGACCAATCTCATTTAGTACTTACAAAGGTAATTACATTTACCTCACTCCAAAAGGACAAGTGAGGAGTTGAACTCAAAACTTCTCGGATACAATTCTCGCCATGCTCCACAAGGCTAGTCGCTTCGTGATTAATGCACATAGATACTAGTAATTAAAACAAAATTTTCATTTTTTCTTAAAATCTTATAATTTTTTTTAAAAAAGTCTTATGATTAAAAATACTTTATCTCTTGAGTTATAACCTCTATTTGATAAGGTCAGTAACGGAAAAATTTGTAGTAAATATTTGGTATTACTAGTTTATAACAATTTTTTATTGACGTATAGTGATTTTCAAAAATTATGTTTATATGTTATTATTATTGATTTTTACTCTCATCATTATTATTATTATTTTTTTTTTGACACAATATTATTATTAAAATTTTCATTCATCAACCATTAAAAGAATATTCTCTCTTATTTTTAAAAATTAATTATAAATTTTTATTTATGTTATTTTTTATTTATATATTAATCTAACAGCTAATTTTATCAAAAGTTTAAATTAAATTTGCTAACTTATACATTATCAACTCATTTGCTATAAAATTGATTATTTGTTATCTACTCATTTTAACACGAGTGTTTTTGTTATAAGTGTTCTTACAGACATTTCACAAATATTAAGAAAAAAATGTATAAAATATTTCTTTGCATTTTATACTTCTTTCATTCCTAATTTTTCGTACTTTTGGCTTGTTACACACAAATTAAGTTATCATTAGTTGTGTTAGCTAAGTACTAAAATATCACATTTGTTATTGTCTTGGGATAACTGAAATCAAAATAAAAGAGTCTTAAGGCGATTAATTTATATTTTGGGACTCTAAAAGGCTCAATAAATATAAAGGGTACATTTTAAAAAATTTGATAAATTGTACAATAAATTTTTAAAAGTATCATTGTTTTGAAAAATAAAAGACTAAAAGTACTAAAGATCGATAGCGGAGAATATATGAGCTGTTCTCCGTATATTCGGCCTCGGTTGCTACTTGGTAGAATCAACGAGCCCTTCTATTTTAGCCAAGGATTAGTCCATCATTAGCGGAGAATTAGAGATTCTTGACCTTTACTTAGCTATGGATATTGTGGATTACATCGTGCTTGACGTAAGTGTGGCATTAAATCTTCATTAATTAACTCGTGAAAAGTTAATCTCCCACGCCGAAGATCAAAGATTCATCCATCATCGATGATTGAACCGGCCATAGAAAGCCAAAAAATATTACAGAAAGGCGATGATACGGTAAAAGACAATTGTCCAATTCTGAAGGGATGAAGCAGACAAAAAAAACTCAAGCGTGTTTATTGAGGTGTTTGTTTTTTTCTAAATCAGCACACCCAACAACACGGAGATGGAGTAAAATATGGAGGAAAAAAGATTCCAACATATAAGCAAATTTTAATTAATTTCATTTTAACATCACCATTTTAAAAGTATTTTTATTTAATCCAATTTTTTCATTTTTAATAGAATGAAAAAAGGCAAAATATAAGTAATGAAAAAAGGCAAAAAAAAGTTAAATTGAAAAATGCATAATTTTTTTATATAAAGGAAAAAAATTAATTAATAAAAAATTAAAACCAACTTAAACAACATCTCCCGTGGAATTAAATATTTTTACTATATTTTAGTTTTTTTTTTTCTGTCAGCACTTACATTTGAGTTAGGAGGAAGTAATGTGGTTAAATTATGGGGCATATGTTAGCAAACAAGAATTGATCCGAACTTTTACAGGATGAACAATTAGGAAGTATATCCACAATGCCAAACAAAGTCACTCTTAATAATTATCTTAGCTTATAAACAAAATAATAACAGGTCTCAATCTGTTGTTATTGTCATGGATTTTATATACCATGATGGGTTAGGGCCAAGATCAACCACCGTTTCAGCTCAACCACTAACAGATTTAAAATGATTTTGTAACCAGTAGTCGGTAGAAATTTGTCTGAATTATCCTTTTTTTTGGTCGAATTGTCTGAATTATCCTTGATATGATTAATACTACTGTGAATTCACATTTCAACATCATCATCTCCAAGGTGGCCCTCATAAATTAAACGGGAACACGGGGATAATTATTCCCTCTTCAAAATACTAGTATTGTCAATGACAAACATTCGTGTGATAATGATAATAGAACAATTTATTAAAAATATAGACACCTAAGCCAAAATTTTAATTCTAATTCAAGCAAACTTCAGTGACCGAGTAACAAATTTTTGCAATGATCTTCTAAATTCTATCATGCTTTCTTTTGGTTATCTCGTTTCATATGAAGTGCGGCTCTTACGACATTTCCTCTTGTAATAATCCCAACCTTCATTCATATACCAATAATGATTAATCTTTAGAAACATGAAAAACAAGGAATTAAAAAAAAGAAAACAGAATTGCGGAGTAACGTACCAATCTACCGTCGGCATCTACAACTGGAAGGCGCCGAAATTTTGTTTCTAGCAATAATCTGAGAGAAAGATATTCAACGAATATTGTTGACATTTTTACTGGCAGCTAAAATTATTACATTAAAAAACAATATTGAAACGGCGCATAAAAAACAACAGGTTTGAGAATTTTTATATGAAAAACAACACTCATTTTTACGGCGACCTTTTCTTAATTAAGTATTGAAAACAAAAGCAAAAACAAAAACAAAACTTTTTTTGTTGCAAAAAGAACAGATAAGGAAGAGGAGAGGTGAACCTAGCAGCGTCTTCAAGATTAGTGGTCTCTCGAACGACCATAGGGACAGTGGTCATCAACTCACCAATCACCTTCCCGTTGGTCTTACTCAGTAGTCTCTGAACCTCATTGAACGTCTGCCATGCAAGACACCATGATATATTAGAGAAATCCACTAAACGAACTTGAATTAATTAGTTATTAGAAATGCTAAAACAATGCAAAACATCCAGTTTAATAAAAACATCACCATCCATGAAACATGGAACATTTTTAAAAGGAAAAGGTTTGGTCCGCGTTGGCCATGTCACACACCATTTCATGAGAAAACTAATGTCACAGTCCAACTTTGTTATTATGCATCATATTGACATCCATTCATCTTAGATAAGTATGCAACTACAGTAATTTTGTGGTTTGCACCCATAGTTAATGAAGAGTAGGTTGGGATTATTCCAATCAAATTAGACAATTGAGGCAAACATGGGGGGAAGTGAGAAGCCTACAATTGCAGCAGATGGCTTAAGATTATTTCTCCCAGGTGACCAAATCTCAACAAGTAACACATGCTTAACTTAATGAGGGGAAGATATTATAAACTTTTGATGCCAAACAGACAAATTATGCTGACAATGTTTAGCACCCGGCTTCAAGTGAGAACATAGACTTGGAGAAGTTGCAACGTCAATGTATGTTAATTTAGCCAAAAAAATTGCCCCGAGGTTCTCACTGATGCATCTTGCTTATGTTTTACACTGAATGTAGTGAGATGAATATGATTAATATGATCTCTCCTTTATAGTTAAGAATATAAATCACTGTCTCCATATTTTCTGCAAACCATATACCACCAAGTCTGTCAAGAACCGCCTCCCCAAATATGTGTTATGAAAAATACAAAAGAAAAAGGGGAGGGGGTCCGGGTGGTGTTGGAGAAGTGTAATAAAATAAGCATATCTTTCTATCCCTAAGGATTTTGGTTGAGTGGAGCAAGATTGGGTTTCGCATTCAAAGGTTTGAGCTCCACTCATCTTCTCGGTGCAAGTGTTCTTTGAGTCCCAAGACTTTCCTTGCCTTGGACTGGAACACAATTGCTTTACCCAAATAAAAAAAAAAGATATGGGCATACTTTCTAACCATGATGACATGATCAATCTGGTAGTAGGTGAAAGAGCTGTGCATGCACACATACATGTGGCTTCATTTTCCTTTTACATTAAAAAAGGTTGAATTAATCTAAGTCCCATTCATATTATATGTACATCTAGAAAAACATATATAACACTTGATTAGATTTCTTTATTTCTCTCATTTTTACCCTTGTTACTTTAATTAAATTCCTCATTTTATATTTATAAGTTAGTTCAACCGCTAATTTTACCAAATACTTCAAATTCAATCTGCTAGCTTATCCTCTATCAGCTATCCGCTATCAGCTCATTGCTATAAGGTAGCTTATCTGCTATCGGGTAGCTTATCCGCTGTTTTTTTTTTTACCAAAGAGAGCCTAAGTTATTTTGGAAGGGGGCGGGTTACAATACTAGAGCTTAGAACCGCAAAATTTCCTATAGAAACTTGTTTGGGATGCAGGTAAAACTCCGAGATATGTACAGCTAGCCATATATCGATTTTACTTTTCCAATCCAGGCC
The DNA here is from genome assembly GCA_963573325.1 of Astragalus glycyphyllos. Taxonomy (NCBI): domain Eukaryota; kingdom Viridiplantae; phylum Streptophyta; class Magnoliopsida; order Fabales; family Fabaceae; genus Astragalus; species Astragalus glycyphyllos. Next base: position 85,148,379 of record OY754308.1, on the reverse strand, counting down.
AGGCTAACTCTGTAAGGTCTGACTACCAAAACATCAGCCCACTAAAACTCAACTTGATTTGTAATCGTAAGCATTAACCGCACCTAGCTGTTTCCTTTATGTAGGTTTGCATCAAAGTCCAGACAATATTAAAGTATATTAGAAAATACGAAATAACTATAGGCGAAAGAAGTTTTAACATACTTTCCAAGTATTGTCAACTTCTGGAAACATGCTGTTCTCCTTTCCCCCATTACCTGAAACCAGCATTGCACATTTTATTTCAGCTTAAGGCCCCAAATTAGGGATAGAAACAGATTAAAGATGCCATTTTCTTTTCTGCAAGCTATACTCACTTTGAAATGAAAATGCTGTGAAGTTCTGGATATGGGGAAAATCAAGCTTCCAACCACTGAGAATGAATCAGATAACATTTTTATAAAAATCAATTACCTGATATGGATTCCAGTGCTAACAAGTCATAATCTGAAACAACACCAACCTGAAGAGCATAAAGAACCTTCAGGAATAATTTCCATGACAATTTGCCGAACAATACTTGGCCGAACCAATCGTACCAATTCGGTTATATTAATGAAGAAAGGAAGGAACCAAACCATAAGCAATTATGAATACATTTCAAAGTTGGAGTTATCAGATTAGAAGTATATATTTGCCTTTAAACTATATTTGCCGGCCTGGTTTTGATAGAACCCCCTGAATAAACTCAGGTGAATTGTATTAGAAAATGGATGAATGAGCTACTAGAGCTCTTACAAGAAGAAAAGCCTAACCAGAGCCTGAGCTCCTATTCCAGAGAATACTCTCCTAACCAACACAACGCATAAAACGTGAATGAATCCCCCCCTCCCCTCTCTCAATACTGCCTTATAACAGAATTGACACACCCCACATAATGGGCTTGGGCAACTGATCAGTTACTTGCCTATTTGGGCCCACCCTCTCATATGAGGTCCTAACAGATTTCTAGTTTTCCTTTTAAGGGAGTAGAGTTCTTAATATTGTGTCAAATAAATACTACAGTTAAAAGACAACCAGCAGTGCTCATAGAAATTTCTTAGTTAATAGAATCAGTCTCAAATGGATCTTAGCCAGGGACACTGCCTGTAATGAAGTTTTGTTTTCGCCTTATCGCGTTGACAAAGTTTCTTGAAAATTAAAATGGTATTTTCTTTCTCAAATTAGAACTAGGTCTTGAAAATTTTTCACTGTTAAATCCAAAGGCATATAATTAGGTAAGTTTAAACTCCAGTATTTTGACAATAATGAGATGAATTAGAGGACAATGGATTTCGAATGAGGCAAATCTAGGCAGCCCAATGCAAGAGGCTCCCACCATCACAACGGTCCCACGTCAACTTAACCCATGTGAGTGAAGAGGCTATTACCGTGACTACTTACTGTGACCACCAGATCATAACTTAGCAACCTGAGTACCATTCTGATGCATCAAGGCACTAGCAAAAACTAAATTAGAGTTTAATCGCTCAAAAGGTATAAATTAATTGTTTTATTACATGTATTAGTCATAGGAGAAAACTTAGACATAGTTTCATGGGTACTCTTTGTGCTGTTATCCTATCAGCAAATACCTGGATAATATCAAATATATAGTCCATATGTTATGTGGTGATAGGAGAACAGAACAGCACCAACAATAACCTTGGAATTGTATCTAAGTATTCTCGATTAGTCATAACCTTACTGCTTTTATGATTTGTTTGACAAATATTGAAAGAGTGTAAATTGAAAATAGTGACAAAATGAAGATGGTTGGAAACCTAAAATAGAGAGTTTTGTTAATAATAAATATACTAGAGACACAAGAAACAAGAAATAAACAAAATAAGTAAAAATTATGAAAATGGGTAAGCATAACTCACTAGCTTCCAGTTATCATCAATCACAGGGAAACCAGTTATCCTGTGTTCAACAAGAGCTTCCAGAGCTGTTTCAAAATAACATGTTAACAATTTAAATAGGAATCCCCCTCAACAAACAAACTGCAAAAAAAGGAAGGGAAGAAAAGAAAATGTCATGAAATGAGACATAAGTATAAAACATACCTTCATCCACAGTTGTAGTGGGCTTCACAACATGTAACTCCTCTTTCTTTGTCATAAAGTCACCAACAGTGTACACTCCACTTTTTGGCTGCACATTATGTTAAGACACATGCTATGTCAAAAGCGGTCAATACACTTGATGTATTTCTCATAAATTTAGACTCTAAAGTAGTAATAAGTTACAAGCCATTATTAGATCCAAAACGATAATAACTACTGGGAAAAATCCAAGTACACATTACCTAGAGATAAGGTTTCACAAGAATTTATAAGCAAATAACACCCCTCACTCTCAGTCACTCTTAAGAACTAATTCTTTTGATTTGGAGGACAAATAACTCTCAACAATCTATCAATATAATTACAAGCTATGTAGCAACTTCAGATTAAAGACGCGTATGGTGTTCGTCGCATACTGATACTGACACCGACACTAGTATTACTTCCATATTCTCAAATTACTTTCACTATCGTGTCTATGTATCCGTGTTCGGTGTATCTGTGTCGGTGCTTGGTAGATTACAAGTTAGCATCCATGAAGGGAAATTGAAGGAGTTGCAAGATCAGCCTTCTAACAATTTTCACACACTCTACCACGGAATTTCTATATAATTTAAAGCTCTACGAAATCAAATCTTAAAGAAAATGCCAGGAAAGTGAGCATAAAAAAGTTAGAGAATGAATCCAATCGACATATTAATATACTACTTCAAATCCGTATAGACTCAAATCATAACCGTGTAATAGATTATGACCAAGCTAGTACATGAAATTCAAGTGTAAGTCGGGAACAGAAAGCGTAGAAAGTGAGAATTGGCAGTGAAAGGTGAAGAATAAGAAGAAACTTACCGGCACAGAATTGGCGGTGAGGGTGTTAGCGACGAAAATCGGTGAGCCACGGAGCCTTGGACGAGGAGAGTATATGTGGAAGCAGCGGAAACCAAAGGCGGAAGCGCGTGGAATCCAAGGAGGGCGGTGAGTGGTGGAGGGAATTACAGGGAGAGGGAGAGGGAGAGTGACCGAGTCCATAATTTAATTGATTGCGATTTCACTCGCTTCGGACTCGACACGCAGAAAACCAAAAGCAGCGAAGAATTTAGAGGGTTTTGGGGTTTTGATTTGAGTTGAGTGTTTACTGTTTAGTTCAGAGAGCTCTCATCCGCAGATATGGTTGGCCACTCACTCCACTTGAAGACTGCGGCTTTAACTGTCAAAATATCAAGATGCACCCAGACCGGACCGGCTCATTTTCCACTTCCTTTCATCCCGTGTTTTAAAAACCGAACCAACAAGAGCGGTTGATTCGGTTGAATCATGACTTGACACTTTATGCGGTTTTGTTATTTCAACAGTTCAACCATGACCCGGAAGGTCTCACTGCTTCAATGTCTGGTTCTGTTTTCAAAACATAGCTTTCATCACTAACCATTTTTTAACAGACATGATCGACGTCCCTAGAAATTTCACTCGCCAACGTCCTCCAACGGCTACATTGATGGTTTTAGTTGGAAATTTCTCGCTTATTACCATTATTAGAGCATCCTGAATGGTGAACTCAATTAGTATTCTTAAGTGGATTCCACACCTCCACATCACTTTTAAGAACTACACTCAATTTTTACTCCAATGGTGAACCTTTTAAGAAATCAACTTGAGTCCCACAACTTTTCTCTTTTTAATATTTTTGTAATCACATTCAGTTGTTTATAGGTTTTCTCCCTCCAAAATATAGTTGTTTATGTTTAAAAACTAAGTCCATATAGAAAAACTCTCAAATTAGTGTCTCTCCTCCAACTTGGCGAACTTCAACCGTAAACCTAAGAAAAGAGAGTTCTTACAATTATGAATCCAACAAAAACTCACCATTGGATAAGCTCTTAGATTGGGCTTTGCTCGTAAAATTTGGTTTATATATGTTTTTTTTTGTTACTATATCATTAGTGTGTAGTATCCATTAGCTCTGCCGATGATTAATTTACGCCAAAGAAGACCATGAGTACCTAGTTTTGTCGGCTCGTGTGATTCTTCTCTCCCAACAAAGTTTTTGCCACACCCAATATTCGAACTTGAGACATTGGATGGGATCTAAATTCAGTTATCGTTCGGACCAACCTTGTTGATTTTTTCCGTCATTTTTTTATACAAAGAAAAAAAAGGAAAAACAAAAACAAAAGAAAAACTTAGGACGAGGGACTATGTCCCGATTAGCATCAGCAGAAAGGTTGAGCTCCATGTCAGCCGTAGGATGATAGTGCTAGAAACACAGGTTCTCCGTTGTTGCTCCAAGTTTAGCCAAGAAATCGGTAGCATCATTCCCTTCCCTGAGAGTATGCATAATCTTCACTGACCACCACTCGGAAGCAATGACATCTTTACTACTTTGAATGAGAGTAGCATAAACACGAGGAATGTTCATTTTGGAGGACACAATAAGAATAGCTATGAGTGACTCTAAGTAATAAATAAGTCTTCGATATCCTTTTATTCCAAGCTAAAGACAATCATTTGTGAAGGGCCATTAGTTTTGCAAAAAGATTATCATGCCTACCAAGATGACTTGAGAAGCCCCTTGATCCAATCATCATTAGAATTTCTGAGAAGGCCACCCAATCCCTAAGGACCGGGATTATCAATACTACTCCCATCAACATTGAGGATTACCTAATCCTCCCTGGTTGTAGATTGGGTGCCACGAAACCCGCGTTGTAGTCGTAGGGTTGGACGCCATGCATGTCCTGGTTACCAAAATCACGGAAGCCAAGTTACAAACAAATTCTTAAGTTTTGTTATAGTAGTTTCTTTCTTCTTTTTCCTCTTGGTGATTGGTCATATTATCCTTAAGATCTTAGTAACATAAACAACAGGGATCAGATAGAAGCTTAAGAGTTCTTTTTCAAAAGCTAAAGGATAATAGAGTGAGTTGAGTGACCCACTTTACATTTGTGTGCCCAAAAAAAACCCCTTAAGGGAAAAGTGTTCCTAAAAAAGTCTAAACACGAGTGGAGCAACACTTTGTAAGATAAACACTTTTGTAAGGACTTTTGTGGCTGCTTTATACTTGACATTTTCTTGTAGGCGCACTTTCTTTCTTTGAGGATGAGTTCTTCCATTCCTTCTATTCCTATTGCTATTACTTCTTCTCTCTTTCAGGCAAGGTGTCGTCTACAAAATAGTATATGTTGTTTGCAAGTGGTTGGTGAGAGTTGTGTTAATATGGATAGCATCCGCTTAATTACTAAACTCAACCTTCATGCCTTTGACCATCCAACATCATATAAGCTCAAGTTGCATAAAGATAAAGAAAAAAATCTTGTGACTTAAAAAGCGTTTGTTAGTTTTTTCACTTACGTACAAAGACATAGTCTTATGTGATGTTGTATCTATAGAGACCGCCCACCTAATCTTAGGTAGGCCATGGCAACTTGATAAAAAAGTACTCCATGATAGATGTGATAACAAGTACTCTTTTAATGACTTGGAAATTAATCCTACGTCTCTTAGTCTTCATGAAATGCTTAAGGACCAAACTGCTTTGAGAAAGAAAATGGGAGAATAAGAAAAAGGATATGAATGAAAAATCAATTGAGAGGATGTCGCAACCAGGAGGATTGAATCTTGGATGGCTTTTGGAACCACCACTGATGCTAACTTTCCTTCTATTTTTGTTGATTCCTCGTTGAATGTGAGTGAAGATGATATTCCCCTTGAGGCACTTGCAAGGAACGATGTTTCACAAGCAATGGAAGTTCACAAGCATTTGAAGTTCACAACAATTTAAAAGGTGAAAAGCTTGTTGGTGGCCAAGAGATTATATTGCCTCCATACATGAGACTTGTAAGGTACATAGACAAGAGCATTACAAGTGTAGTTGTGGTAGGAAACTCTAACATTGATGGTACTTTTAAAGGTAAGCTCTAAATCATGGTAAGGCCAAGGTAATGGAGAATGTGCTTGATGTTCTTAAGTTGCAAAGATATAATATTCTCCCTCTTGTCTCCATTCATTCTCCCAAGCCTTGTTCTTTTGCTTGGAAGTTTACCATGCTTTGGATTGTGTTGAAATTGGAATTTGCACGATTAGACTTTTATCTGAAGTAACCCACTTCCCTTTTGATCCCTGTGGAGCCTAAGCAATTCTTGCATTAGTTTAGTTGTCTTTTATTTTCCAAATAAGTGATTTTTGTTCATCTTTGATGTAAGGTTCCAAGAGGGGGAGTTCACTTGAAGAACACAGATATAAAGAGACCAAAAAGATCAAAGAAGACTCAAGAATTCAAGGAAATATACTTCAATATGCTCAATCTAATCATTAAGACAAGAGCATACTAAATGTGATCATGGACAAGAGCATCCTGAATGTGATTTCACATAAATTAAGGAGTACATACTTAATTTATGTGAAATCATAAGTGATTCTATTCAATCTTCTGAAAAACCTCTAGGGCAGAAATTAGTTAGTAATACATGGAGGAGAATGAGACTTAAGCCAGTTGAAATTAAGAAGTGATGGTAACTAAACCTTTGTGATTGGAAATCCCATGAAGAAGGTTCAATGTGGTAAAAACAAATTGTTTGTTAATGTCGCTAGCACTAAAATTAATTTAATTAACTTATCTTTGTCCATTTCCCATGGTGTTCTTGTGAAAGTGCTAAACTGCAGGGCTAAGAGGATACACTTTAAGTTTTTAATAATTTTCATATACCACCCATCATATCCCTTTTGGGTGGTATATGACTTGCAACATATACTTGATGAAATTACTTATATGAGTGTCAAGTGGGGGCGCTTGCATGAGATCCTGGCAAGATTTCTAGTGCACTCATGAATACTGAGCACGCGCACGGCTTAGTAGTGCAAAAAGGCGGAAACAACGAGAATTACGAAGGTGTAATGTGATTGTAAAACCTCTAACATATAATAAGTATCTTGGGTCCCATAGCTAACTAAACCAATTCACTTTATGTTAAGTTTTATCAGTCTAGGATTGATTTCATAGCTTGCTATACAGATCCAATGAATTACATCTACGATGTTAACCTAGAAAATTTTCTTTTGTATTTTTCTTTTTAACTTTTGAAATATGTGGGGGATTGTTGTAAATTTTGTGATATTTCAAAAGATTTAAGTGATTTTAGTGAAATAATAATTTTGATTTTAGTATTTTATTTTACTAAGAGAGTTTTGACTGTTCAATATTTGGAATCTAATTTATTTCATTTTTAAAAGTTTCCTATTATTTTTTCTTTTGACTAAGTCAAATATTACTATTAAATATTTTCCCAACACTTATTTTCTCTCAGCTCAAAACTAGTCTACATTCATTCTTAAGAGTGTATAGGTTCATTACTTGTCCATCACTCTCCACTTACCACTTTTTTAGTGAATGGTTATAGGGCTCTTATTTTGACTACTGGTAGATAAGTGCAAGTCTAGTAGCACTTTTATCGGATGCATAAAAAAATGAGAAATCAAATATAAGAACCTTTCTCTCTCAGGGGTTCATCTCCTAAAAAACAAAACACTTCCATTCTGGCGAGCTTACATACGACGGATAAATCCTTAAGGGCGAGTCTCACGACCTCGCCGATTGTTTTCAAAAACTCTTGTTTTTGCAGGTTATTTGCTGTTGCTATTTCAGGTTTTGCGAACAACACAATCACCACAATAATCAAGAAAATAGTGGCCAACTCGGTATGCTCCATCTTGTCTTTTCTTTGTTTTTAAGGAATTTGGTTGCTTGTTTTCATTCTCTTTTTTTTTTTTGGGTGCAAATCCTTTGAGTTCTTAGTGTTTCATATGTATGTGAAATTTATTTATCTCCACATTAAGGAAGAAGTGATTAAAATACTATTAAAAAACAAGTCAATGGGAATGGTTTACTTCTTCCAATCTTTGTTCTAGCTCTTGAGTGGCATTGAGCAACTCCAATGCAGTCCCCAATCTTGGTTTATCCTTGTAGACACGCTGAACCAAATGACTCAAAGTCAAAAATCGTAAATGGGAGACAAACATGGATGACTTCCCGCATTTAACTTCAATCTAATTCAAGCATGCGGTAATATGTTAAGAGTTTAAAGATTATACATCTATAGTGTAAAAACATTTTATACAGTTATTCATTTAATGAGACTCCATAACCTTTTATTTTGAAAAAAAGATTGACTAAATAAGGTTTTCATCTCCTTGCCGTTCGTTCAATTCCCTTCCTCTGAAACTCTTCTCCCTCCAGTCTGAACTCTCTATTCACTCCTGCAACACCAGTAAAAAAGCCAAACCCTAATCAGAATCTCTCTCACTCTCATTTCACTCCTGCAGCCATTCCACCGTCACCGTCACCGTCACCGTCACCGTCACCGCTGAGCCCATCCACTCGTATACGCTAAACCAGGTATTCTTCTCTTCATGATACCACCGTCTCCCCCTGATTCCGTGTTTATTTCAGTATCCTCCACCACCATCTCTCAAGCTTCCTGATTCTGTGATCTCTCTACTTTGTTGGGTAGTCATCTTACGTTTCGTCATCTTACTTTTCACTCAAAATTGATTCCCTCCTCTGCTAGAGGTAATTTATCAACTTTGCCCTTCATACTTCATCACCTTCCTTCTCACCTGCATAAACATGTCATGATTTCTCAAGTTTTACTCCATGCCAGATTACCAGTATACAAAAGTCACGATTGGAAGCATCAAATCTGTATTTTCTTCTCGTTAACTTATTATTCTGTTGATGCATCCCTGGTAATATTCAAATAAAAAACTTAATTGTTTTTTTTACTGATTTATAAAAAAAATAAAAAATGAGAAATTGTGTTCAGGTGAGAATGTCTTTAATGTGTTTGATAACATGCCTGTGAATAGAGTATCTATGCAATGTGTAATGTGTTGCATAATATATTCTGTTTACTCCAGTATAATAAGAAACTATAAAAATGTAAATTAGATGGTTAATGTTGATGCTGTTGTTCCCTTTGGCTTACTGCTGCTGCTTTTTTGTGTTGCCTTATTGATGTGTTTCTATTCAAAAGCTTACTGATGTCTTGTTCTGTTGTGATCTTAAAAACTTACTGTATGCATAAGTTGTGTCACTTCAGTTTGTATTAAATTTTATTTTATATCTTGATCAACTACAGAGTTTGGTTACCTGCTTGACATAATTTATTTCGCATAGTAGTTCCCTAAACTGAACTCTAACGTGGCCATGTAGTTCCTCCTATGCCCATTGCAATCTCTATGCTTCTTACCTTAATTTACCGTCTTTCATTGGTTCCAAACCATGTTGTCGCTAATGCTAGTGATTATTGTTTCCTAATTAATATTCTGATGTTTTACAATCTTTTCATTGCTCCTTTTGCTGATTATGAAACATTCTTTAGTAGGAACAGTTTGCTGGTTGTCAATATCCAGGTTCAGCTTGCTGAGCTTATCATGAAACACTTGACAAAAAATAACCCAACTGGATCATGTAATAGTTGTATGCCTTAGTGGAAAATAAATGAAGTCTAGCAAGATTGTCGTGAGCACAACGCGAAGGCAGAAGATCTCAGGAAGTGCCCGCTGACACGAATCTTCTCTGTTCAGTTCTATCTCTCGGATCCTTGGTATTTTTATGTTTTTCAGAGATTCATTCTTTGGTTTGGTTGGGGGAGGGATCTTTCTTCATCAATCTATTTATGGACATTTCATCTCATTGTATTTGTAATTGTAGGAATTTGCTATTGCTATAAACATGCCCAAGAGGCAAAAATCCAGCAAGGGTCGAGATATTATAAGCAACCTACCCAACTTTATTATTGGCCACATTCTTTCTTTTCTTACTACTAAAGATGCAGTTCTTACCAGTGCTTTATCAAAGAGGTGGATATATATGTGGACATTTGTCACAAAACTAACCTTTTTTGACGACGAGATCTCTTATCATTCTTCTTCCTATAAGAGAAGCAAACAATTTTCCAACTTTGTATGTAGAGTGCTGTTTCATCTCAACAGTGCAAGCATCGAAGATTTTTTTCTTTCCATTAAAGATAACTATGATCCCTACTATATCAATCAATGGCTATCTGCTGTTTTAAATAGGAGGGTAAAAAATCTCACTGTCCTTTCTTTGTTCAAATTGGACCTTTCCTCTTGCCCCCTTTTCCAATCTCCTTCCCTAGAGGAAATGTGGCTTCAAATGAGGGGTCGTTGTATTATCAATGTTCCCACTTTTGCTTCTCTTCCATCCCTCACGGTCCTGAAGTTGACTGGAATCACATTTACTTGTTACTCTTCTAATAAATTGAAAGAGTTAACACTTGAGTTTCCACTTCTTAGAAAGTATTGGACAGCTGATTGCACTTGGTCAGGTGTCAAGAGGATCACTTTAGAAGCACCCCTACTAGAAGAGGTTACAATAGCATGTTTTACTCCACTGCATAAGTCACATACTGAAATTAAGTTTTGTGTTTCACATGTTACCAAGTTCTATTATGGCGGTTTTATATCATTAGAGACCATTTTGCTAGATGGACACATCGCGTCTGCTCAGATTTGTCTACAAAATTCAAATGATACTACTGTGGAAGAAAAATTAGTTTTTGTTCGCAAGCTTCTCAATCTCTTTACCAATACAGAATGTCTACGGCTATTTTTCATTGATCATCTGCAGGTACGTTTTCTTGCTTCACGCTTTGTTTAAGTTAAATGTTGACAAAAGAATTTCACCTCGTTGCATCAAAGTTGATAACCAAACTTGTAATCAGTGAGGAAAATAAAAGGTCCTTGAGACTTTTCAATAATTGTTGTTACTTGTGTGATGGATAATTGTTGTTACACCTTGTCGTATCAAGTACTGTTGCTGTGATGAGCATGTATTGCAAGAAGATTTCTACCTTGTCATATCAAAGTCAACCACACTATCCAAATTTGTAATGAGTGAGGAAAGTAAAAGGGACATGTTACTTTTCAATAGTTGTTATTACACTTGTGATAGATAAGGTCCTTGGTGTAGCACTGTTGCATATAATAATATGGTTCCGAGCATGCGTCTCATCCTTCAATAGCAGAAAGTTGTTTAATTCTACATGTCATTTTTTTTATCCCATGAGGAAGAATAGTGTCTTGATATATTGTCCTAACACAGGCAGTTTTTGCACTTTGTTCCCAGTGTCTTGCACGGCTGGAACATCATTTACCTGGTATTCCTGCATTTGGAATGTTGGATCATCTACAGCTACACTTGGTTACTCGTGAAGTTTTGTTAAGCTTACTTTTAAAATCACCGTGTTTGAAGACTCTGGTTTTACAGGTTTGTAACATGTTATCTTTATATTTTACAAAATTTGTTTAATATATGAGGTCTTTTGCTTTAAGGAAAACCTTCTTTTAGAAAAGTTAAAAATTATTTGAATAATGTATATTGGTATGTTGTTCTCTGTTTTTTCTCTTAATAGTGTGATCATTTTAATTATTTTTTGCAAAGTTTTTAAAATTAGTGTTGCCATTTTTTAATTTAAAAAAAACGGAACATTATAAAAAATATTCTCTCAAATGGTATTTTCTAAATTTTGTACAGACTTCGTTGGTCATATTTGTTTGAGCTCTCCTTTTTACCTTATTTGGACCTATCATTCAACATAAACATGTATTTTTTTGGCTGATGATCAGATGAAAGATTGTGATGCAGAAAAGCAGAATTTTGCAATAGTACCCGACTGTTTTCTATCTACTCTTAAAGTGGTGAAATTTGAAAGCTTTTCCGGTGGTGAGTGTGAGCTAAGTTTTGCTAAATTTGTGATGGAGAATGCTCGGGTATTAGAGAGGATTGGTTTTTCATTTAATGGGAAATTGCCCAGCTCCAAAGTGAAAAAAGCTAAAGCAAAGCTTTTTCTATTTAAGATAAGTTTCAGCACGGTGATTATGGAATTTTCTACTCATGGATATTAGGTTACACGAGGTTTTTAAGTGTGAGGAATACAATGTATTTATAATTTCGCACTAGGAAATAATATTATGATGTAATAGGCTGAATTATGATCAAACATCTCTTGTAAACTCGCTTGCAGTTTTTGTAGTTATTAAAAGCCAACCATTTCTTATGTTTTGGTAGTATGTGTTTGAAATTTTCACATCCTGGTTTTTCTTTTTTGCATGGAGTGCATACATATAGAAGTGGACTTTTACTATCACTATGTAACCCAGTTAGTAACCTTCCTTAATCCTATAATGCTGAAGAGTTGGGTAGTGTCGAGAGTGTGTATCACCCGTGAGCGGCACGGGTACATCTTCTTTTTTGACTTTTTTGTAATTGTAGTTTTTTTATATTAAAATATTAATAGGAACATGCGCGCACACACACTTTTATATATATATATATATATATATATATATATATATATTTATTGTTGGTGTTTGTGATTATTGAAACGATGAGGTTTGTTTGATGGCAGTGGAAATTTAATTAAAGATGTCTGTTGAAATTGTATATAAGCTATAATTGTGTACAAAATTAAGCAAAATTTGTTTGGTGGTTGAATTATGAAAGTTATTGTACTCTGAGTTTTTTTTTTTTGGTAATGACAAACTGGGGCGCGTCAATGATTTTTGGTTTTTTCAAAGGACATGCGTAATTAAAAATTAAAATCTATAAAAATAGATAGGAGTCATAAAATTACTACTCAACTCAAACCAATGAAATATATTTGAAACTGATTTTCCTTAAGGAGATATCCAAAATAGATACTAAATAGATTTGATTAAAAATAGTAACTAAATAGAGTTTACATATTTTTATATTTAATAATTTATTAATTATTTACTAAGAAAGCACCTGATACATTATTATATTTGGGTAGAAAGAGTAGGTTGAACCTGTGTTTCCATAAGGTGCAATCTGGAAAGAAAAAAAACCAAACTGATTAGGGTTGCTGGTTGTGAGGAGAACAGAAACCACCTCCTCTGCTCATGAGTTTGCGTACCAGAATGCTCACACATGTTGCATCACCTTTTTTCTGTCGCAGTGCATGGACCAATATCCTTCATTCATTTATTGGTGATATTGAAACTTTTGCTATTACATTGTATATCTTTTTCTATTTTATGCTATAAAAGCAATTTTTTCCTATATTTCGTTGCATATTTTTTTGTTATAAGTTTTATTTATTTGTGTTTTTTATGTTATAGTCATGTTTATAGCAAATTTATGATGCGTACACGTACTCTGGATTTTTGGAAAAACATATATCACGTACCAATAATTGTACTTAGTGTCGGTACCATACTTGTACCCATGCAACATAGGTGGATTGAGGGATATTAGAAATTTCCAAATATAGAATGATGAATAATGTATTTGCTTTTGGCCAAATACAGAGTTGTGTTAATATGGCTAGCACCCGTTTAGTTTCAAAACTCAACCTTCATGCCTTTGACCATCCAACATCATATAAGCTCAAGTTGCATAAAGATAAATAGAGAAAAATCTCGCGAATCAGAACTTCAGTTTTTTCTATACAAACATTCCCCTTGATGTTTGTGACCGCTTGAAAGCGCTACCTATCTGCTTGAATCCTCTAGTGCCCGGTCGGTTCACCTGGAAAGGGAATTTAGATGGTATATATACTGCAAGGGATGGCTATTATTGGCTCAACAGACATGATTTTGTTAGGAATGAAGCGGACACCATTCTTTGGAGCTGGCTATGGCATATTCCTGCTCCCGAGAAGTTGAAATTCTTTCTGTGGACAACTTTAATATGTTTTATTTATTAGACGAAAAATCCTGTATTAAATAACAGACTCTATACTATTGTATAGAAACAATGAACTACAACTAGCGTATTAGTTAAGGGTAGTACTTAGGAACAGTAACATAGATATTAGTTGTACCGGTCTAGACACAAACATCTTTTTTTTAATAAAAAATAATAAAAATTTATTTGTAACCACGCAACTGCCACATAGTTAGTGAAAGTTTTTCTACTTTTTTTTAAGTACAGCACCACCAGTACATATGGTACTGTATGTAAGTTTTTTCTATTAGTTAATTAATTAAACAACGAAGGAAAAATGCATAATTTTTTTTAATCAAGTACTAGTTCGGTTCCTGTTTTTTGAAAGACGCAGCACGTTTATTAATTAAACAGCAAGCCAGTGTATAGTGCTGCTGTTTTGGTTCAAGATAGTGCTGCTGTTAAAAGGTTGGAAAAAAGCTAATCATATTGGCTGGCCAGCGGAATTTAAACAAGCCATTATTGCCTGTGATTTTCCCATGAATATTGTCAAATAGAAGCTATAGACTTATAGCGTAGCTGAATTTGAACAAATCGCCATTTTTTGCCATTTTCTTTTCTTTCTCTAAACAAGATAATTCTATCATGCATTTATTTTGTTTCTCATGATCAGTATAGAATGGATAGTTATGTCGACCTGCTTTTTGTTTAACCTTTGTTCTGTAACTTGCATTGTTGGGGTCTGCAGTTGGTAGTCTTTCGTTGTCTGACCAGAGGTCAGTGTGAGTCTAGAAGGGGTACCTGCGAAGCCACTCCAACGCTCAAGTTAGTATTGAGAATAGGTGAGTGATTTAGCTAGGAATGAGAATGTATCTAATTATGGCAATGTGAACCAGTATTTATAGGGAAGCGTGTCCGTTGTGAGCCATTGGATTGAATGAGTCGATCTGAGTCATCCAAGTATGAGAGTCATAATTGGGCTTGTATATTGTGGATATGGATCAAAGTGATTAGGCCAATCCATGTCCAATTGCTGAATGAGGCTCGTGACCCAGTCTAGAACAGTTGCCCCCCAAGTCAAGATTATTTCGTAGGATGGCCTTGGCTTGAAGTCTTTTAATTGATCCGCTCGCCGTATTACTATGTTTGTCCTGTCAGGTTGCGTGAGAGATTTTCTTTACGACTACGATGTGTTTAGATTTTTATCTTGAAGAGTAATAAAAAAATGAATATTTAATTCCCCATTTTTAATGGGGTTGGCTCTTGATCCGTGGGGCACTTGTGTGCAGGAGCTGCCTTTTGATCCCGGCAGGTTGCAGTTGTCTTTAAAATGAAGAAGGCACCTCAAGGTGCCAGGGATCAACCAGGTAGGATACCTGGTTTGTTCCCAAATGATGGGCACTTTTAAAATGCAGGTTTAATTTTCAATTGTCATTTTTGAAATGATTGCAAACGCTTGTTGCATGATGTGTCACTGCACTAATATGTATGCCATACTTTCAATGAAGGCATTGTAGATCCTATTTAACTTTTATTTCATGGTCAAACAAATACAACTTATCTCATCTCATCCCGGCAGGGTGCCCGGTTTGCTTCTTGCCTTCTTGTGAGGCACTCATGTGTCGGGCTTCCCTTTCACCCCCCGACGGTTTCACCACAAATTAACATACATAAGCATGTGTGTGATGTTTACAAGCCCAGGAAATAAGAATATATGCATATATGTAATAAACGAAAGTATCATTGGAGAAGGGCTTGGCCTTTTTCAAGAATTGCATACCCGGTAGGTGCCGATTTGTTGCTTTTAATGGGGTGGCACTTAACTGTCGGGATTCGTTTCCCTAAGCCGGCGTTCACCATCGTGTAAGCCGGCAGGGTGCCGGTCTCCGCGTACACCCGTAATGCACTTTAGGGTGCCGGGATTCATACCCCAACGCCGGCAGGGTGCCGGTGTCCGTGGCCTTCGAGGGGCCCCCCTCATGGTGCTGGGGTTCGTACCCCAAGGTTGGCAAGGTGCCGGTTTTGAGCTTCTACTCATGTGCCCGTGTGCTTGCCTGCCGGGTTATGATGATATTGGTGGCTGACCTCATTGTCTTGGCGCCTCGTGGCGTTTTTAAAGCCTTAAAGCACTTATATTCTTATTATTTATCATAATTCCAAGATGAAGGTTTCGTTGGAGAGGCACTTGGCACGTCATGGTGTCGGCTTTCGCGTTCGAGTGCCTACCGCATAATGGTGTCGGCTCTCGCATTTGAGTGCCTACCGTGAAATGGTGTCGGCACTCGCATTTGAGTGTGCAATACCATGTCACCTCGTGGTAAGGTGAATTCGCCCAAGGGGTTGTGACCACCAAGGCTAGCTTGAAGTTTGCCCTTGACACAGTTTACCAGGACTCGGCCTAGATAGAACTCGTATAAGGGGTTGTGACCACCAAGGTCAGCTTGAAGTTTGCCCTTGGCACAGTTTACCAGGACTCCGCCCTGATATAACTCGTCCAAGGGGTAATGACCACCAAGGTCAGCTTGAAGTATACCCTTGGCACAGTTTACCAGGACTCGGCCCAGATATAACTCGTCCAAGGGGTTGTGACCACCAAAGTCAGTTTGAAGTTTGCCATTGTCACAGTTTACCAGGACTCGGCCCAGATAGAACTCGTCCAAAGGGGGTGTGACCACCAAGGTCACTTAGTGGAAAGAAACACGAGATTCCTGCCTCGGTATATAGGGAAAATGCTAATGATCCCGGTGTCTCTCATCAATTAATCTTTACCGACATTATTTATTTGTTTCGGTGTGCGATGGCACTCTTGACTCCATTACTAGGACTCCAAGAGGTGTATTTAAAAACACCGTCTAGAGAAGATGGTCTTGGTTTAGAGCTAATGTTGAGATTACCCCTGCGAACCAGGCAGTCCCTCCGTGCGGGGTATGTCGGGTCTCAAACTTGTCTCGTTCTGTCCCTAACTATGGAGTTGGGCCTTTTTCTTTCTTAATATTAATGGATTTTCTTTGGAACAAGTGTTAACGTTAGTGAGCTGGAGCAAAAACTGTACTTGCAAACGCTAGTGAGCTGGAGCAAAAACTGTACTTGCAAAATGAACTTTCGCTAGTCATTCATATCGAGCTTTTACATTCTGCATTTGTGTCCAAATAACAAAATTCTTAACTAGGCCTAGCTCTAGGTTCAGGCTCTGATGCTCTGCTCCCTACTCAGAGTCATGGGTCTCATTCTCTTCTTCATTTACGTACTGGGCGAGCTTCCCTTCGCGGATCAGCTCTTCAATTTCATCCATGAGGGTGTTGCATTTGTTGGTACTGTGCCCATAACTTTTGTGATAATGGCAGCACTTTTTAGATGTCGGGCCTTTCCTTTGCACGAGAGGGTCAAGTTGTTTGATGTCTCGAAACTCCGCGTCAGTGCATTCAGCAAAGATCTCAGCCCGGGATGTGTTCAGCTGGATGTACTCTGAGAAACGACCTTGTCGGGGTCGGGACTCTCGAGGAGCTCTCTCATATTGGGCTCGCTTCTGCCACGGTTCTTCAGTGGCCTTATAGGCCCGCTCGTCCTCTTTGCTGCCAACCTTGGCTTCCTCTTGGTAAGCCATGTTCTCTTATTCATAGTCCATGTACTTTTGTGCCTTCCGAAGGAACTCATCTAAGCTTCGGGGTTTGTTGATCCCCACATCAATTTCAAAAAGACTTCCCTTTTTGAGGTCGTCTTTCATCCAAAACAATCTTTGTTTGTCTTCCAAATTTTGAACACATGAAGCCTCCTTATTGAAGCGCTCTATATATTCTCTCAGTGTCTCGTCATCCCGCTGCTTGACAGCTCTTAGCACTTCTTCCGACTTGGGCTTCAAACGGGAGGCGGTGAAGCGAGCCGCGAACATCCTTGCCAATTGTCCCCATGAAGAGATGGAGTTTGGCTTCAGCTCTTGAAACCATTCTAAGGCGGCTTCCTCAAGGGTGAGAGGGAAGATCTTGCAATGAACAGGTTCCCAAGCGCCTCTATAGCGCATCATCAAGGAGAAATGTGCTAAGTGTCGATCTGGATCTCCGGTCCCATCATACATCTTGAGGGTTGGCAGTTTCTCCAAGGTCCTCGGTATTGGGCATTCATCCACCTTCCGGGTGAAGGGTCCTTCGTTAGAAAACCTCCTTGAGTTTCGAGTTGAGACATCTTGGAAGTCAAGGTCTTGATATCTGCGTTCACTACAACAGAAATGTTTAAAAAGAGCTCAACATTAGTAGCGCTTTATAGGTAAGCGCTCCTTATTCCCAACATGGAGTTCCAATAAGTAGCGCTTTGCACAAGAGCGCTCCCTAAAGCTAAACAGAGGTTAAAAAAGTAGCGCTTTGTATGTGAGCGCTCCCTATGGCTAAACACTGAAGTTCAATGAGTAGCGCTTGGTACGCGAGCGCTCCCTATGGCTAAACACGGAACTACAATAAGGAGTGCTTTGTATGCGAGCGCTCCCTTTGATCAAAACACGGAGGTCCAAGGGAAGCGCTTATAATCGAGCGCTCCCTTTGGCTTTTTACTAATTTCATTCTTCCCGTTGAAAACACTCACTTACTCATGCAGAAACCCTCACAAACCCTCACGTACGCACAAACATTCAGCTCTCTCCTCTGTCGCCTCCTCCCCGCGCCGTTGCCTCCTCCATGCACCGTCGCCTCCTCCCTGTACCGTCATGTTAGGAGACGCCGTCCTCTCCTTCGAAGGCTCTTTTTCATCTCTCTCCCTGCTCCCTGCTCCGCGTGAGTCCCTTTTAACTTCTATTTTTCGTTTAATCTTTTCCCCTTCCAAATCTTTAATTGTGCACATACCCTGTTTGTAAAAATGTCAAATTTGTGTTCGTTTTTATGACCTAGTTCTGGTTCACCCATATTTGTAATGGAAATTAAAACTTAGAAAACTTATGCGTTGAGAGATGCATTCAATAACCTTTTCTTGATTGTTTAGGTTTTAGGGATTTTAAAAGTTGAAATCTAAAAATAGGCATATTAAAACTTATGCGTTGAAAGACTTGGAAATAACATGATGCAAATACATTTCAGTATAAATAATAGCAAGTCATTGCAAAACCAACCAAATTAGTAACGTTATCTGTGAACTCAGAATGAGATTGCACATTTTCTAGTATTAGCCACCCTCCAGTTACTGCACTTTTAGGAAAGTTATGTTCCAAGCAATCACTTCCTAAGGCTTCTATGGATGGGTTTTCAATAATGGTTCTTAACTCATTTTATTATGAATTAAGTATGGTTCTTACGGTCAAACACTACAACAGAATTGTTTAAAAAGAGCGCAACATTAGTAGCGCTTTATAGGTGAGCGCTCCTTATTCCCAGAACGCACGTCCAATGAGTTGAAAAATATGTTGCCGAAGGATAATGTGCTCCCTTCTCGAATGTATGATGCAAAACAAATATTAGGCACCATTGGCTTGAACTATGAGAAGATACACGCTTGTCCCAATGATTGCATATTATTTCGGAATGAACGTGCATATTAAACAAGGTGGTGAAATGAGATGGATTATAAAGTATAAACCAACTGCAGGATGGATAATGATGAACCATATGGTGAAGCAACGATGACAAAGTCACATCCTAGAGATTTTCATCTTTAATTGGATGCTAATTAAATTAAGGGTTTCGGCCATCTATCATAGGATGATTTTGAGGCGAACTGAGATGGACCCAAAAGCTAATAAGTGATATAAGTAAACAATTAGTAGGATGCAATTTTATTGATACAAACTATGAAATAAACCACAATTGGAATACAGCATCAGCATACACAGCCTTAAGTCCTAACAAGAGTTTGTCCTCTCTCAAACCCCCAATTTTTGAACGATTTGGCAATCATCCCTCTCATTCTTAGCACGTTGAACGTAAGGAACACATATTGATGAATTTCTTCAACTTTAGGTAAAGATTTCATCTTTTTTTTTCCTTATGAAAATGAAGATTTCACCTTTGCACCCCCTCCTTGCGAGAGATTAAGATAGATGTAGAGAGAATAGAGAAAGAGAGTGTAAAATTAGTGTTAAAGAGTTGGGGTTGCTTTGTCTTTTAAATTTTAGGCAAAATTGCACTTTTGGCCCTTTATGTTTGGGGTGTGTGTCAATATGGCCCTTTATGTTTTTTTTCTCGTTTTAGTCCCTCATGTTTTTTGTGTGTGTCATTTTGGCCCCTGCCGTTAGTTTTTTCTAACGGACGCCACGCTGGCAGTTAACTGCTGACGTGGCGTCCAGGTGATGTGTACTCATTAATTGACATGGCCAATGGAGGACCAAATTGAAACAAAAAAGAAACATAGGGGACCAAATTGAAACAAACACAAAACATCAATCACTCTCCTTCTTCTTCCTCCTTCTTCATCTTCTTCTTTTCCGGCAGCAACCACTACCTCCGGCGAGCCACCATCATCCACCGCCACACCACCACCACAACACCAAATAAATCAATAACTCTTCCACTCTTAATCCCCAACCTCTCCCCCTCAAACCCAAAACCCTAAATTTCTCAAACTTAATCCCTAAATCCCAATATCAATGTTGCTGCTGCTGTTGTTTTTGTTGAGACTGATGAAGATGTATTCTTTGTTGTTGTTGTTGGAAAGAGTAGTCAACGTTTCTGGCGTTACAAGAGATGGAATTAATTGATAATTTCATAACATTGGATGGGTATTGAACTTGAACAGCCATCAATTTGATGATTTTCCTTTATTTCCTCTACAAAAATATTGTGTTATTGTAATCGAATTGATTTATGATTCCTTGTTTTTCCGTATTTCCCTTTCTTTCTTGTTCTTGTTTGGAGTTTCCTTTTTGTTTGTTTTTGGTTTTTGAGATGTAATTAGCTGGTTTTACTCAGCGTTTGCTAAATTTGTTATGTTGTTCGTTGGTGCTGCTTCTACGGTGGGTTTTTAGGAATTCGGAGCTTGGTTTTTGAGTTGGGTTGAACGTTTCTGGTTATTATTCATAAATAGATAGATGGATTTGGGATTTGGGATTTGGTGATTTGGGGATTTAGGATTTGGGATTTGGGGATTTAGGATTTGGTGATTTAGGATTTGGGGATTTAGGGGTTAAAAGTGGAAGAGTTATTGATTTTTGGTGGTGGTGGTGGTGGCTCGCCGGAGAAGATGAAAATGGAGGTGGTGTTTGGAGGAAGAAGATGAAGTTGTTTTTTGTTTTTGTTAATTTTATTTTTCAGTTTCAATTTGGTCCCCTATGTTCTTTTTAAGTTTCAATTTGGTCCCTTATGTGCCACATCACCAAATCAGGTCAAAGTCAACGCTGACATTTAAGACGCCACGTCAGCAGTTAACTGCCAGCGTGGCGTCCGTTAGAAAAAACTAACGGCAGGGGTCAAAATTACACACACAAAAAACATGAGGGGCTAAAACGAGAAAAAAATAACATAAATGGCCAAATTGACACAAACCCCAAACATAAAGGGCCAAAAATGCAATTTTGCCTAAATTTTACTTTAAATTTCAGAGGGTGTAGATACCTGGTGATGTGAATTATTGTTACTAATTCAACTAAAATAGAGGATCGTACCATAATCAAAGAATTAACGAGACGATAAACAATAAAAGGGGAAGAAAATCAAAAAGATGGGAAGACAAGGAATGAATCTATGTGGTGAAGAGAAGCCACATCTTTCGTGGAAAGATGATAATCCTCATGTTTGGATCGCCACAAAAACCCTAAGCTCTTGATAAGATCCCAAAGACGGTTCAAAGAAGAACCCTAGAGAGAGCACTTATGCTAATTCCTCTCAAATTAAAAATATGATCAAAGGTCCTTACAACTTGCAAAACCCCACCTATTTATAGAGAATAGGTTGTGGGCTCACTAAAAAGCAAACATAACAACTAAAAGCCCAAATTCAAGCCCAAACTAGGCCTTACACAATTAGGCTTTTATGAAAGGGAAATAACATGCCTAAAAATGTTTGGCTTATTACAATTATAAATTTCTATGAAATATTAACTATAAGAGCATTGAAAAGACATGGAACAATTTTAGAACATTTGCTATCATTAAGCAAATTAATCATTTGAGCTTCCAATTGTTCTTTAATCTTCCTTGCTCTTCCTCTTGTTATTGGTCCAAGTGTCAAGCCTTGAATATCCATGCCCTTTGTGTCCAACTCACCAAAACATGCATATGACAATGCGACACCATGATTATGCACCAACTCACCATAACAAGTATTTAAAATAAATACTATATCACCAGAATCAAAACAAATGATTTCACCAAAAATAGCACCAAGTTGTAGCATCACAGCTACCACCAAACTCTCCTGAGCATACCAGCACCGCACCTGAAATATTAACACCAGACGGCTCCACAACGCGGACATAACGCACGCACACCACGCACAAGACTGGCGCACAGCGCCTAGGCACATCGCACCTACTTCAGCGAATTAATTAAAATAGCAAACGACATCGGATTTCAACAAATAAATACTTGTTGGAAAGCCCTATGGGTCTGGTTATCATCCCTAAGTTCAGTTTTTGAAGGAGAGTGTCCAATAGGTACAGTTTTCGAAAAGCACACAGGCTAGTTGCAAAAGAGGACAGTTTCTGTCCTTCAAATTCAAGCAATTCCAAAGTGACCAAAACTCAATCAAATTGCATGAAACTTGTGCATAAACTGGGGCAAATTTTGTCTAGTTTTCAAAGAAATTGGATTCGTTCGAAAAGGAGTTCTTTTGTAAACGTGGTAACCAAAACACTGACCCTGTGTCCAGATTGTTTCCAGAATCTTACTCTAACTTGTGGAATTCATATCTCGAGCTACACAACTCTAAACGCAACCAAACCAGTGCCAAATTGACAAACATTAAGTCTATTTTCCAGAAAAATAAACCACATAATTTTACGGTCAATACAACGTTCCCAGTCACCGAAATACCGAATCTATACCCAAATCGTTTCCAGAATTTTAACCTAACTTGTATCGCCTATAACTCGAGCTATACAACTCCGAATTTAACGAAACCAGTGCCAAAACGACCGGCGTTAAGTCTATTTTCAAAAACAATCAACCTCATAATTTTTGGATCAACCAAACAGCGCCAGTTTTAGAAAAACCGAACCTGTGTCCAGAATCGCTAAATTGCCAAACACCAAACCCTAACGGCAACGACACCGCAACCACCACAACAAAAACGACAATTCGACAACGCGACAACAACAATCAACCACGCACAGCAACAACAAAAACACGAACAATAACAACACCATCATCGTGATACAACAATCACGCAACAACAAATAACGAAACAAATCACAATAACGTGCAATAATCATCAAAGCACCAATCTCAACGAAAACACGATATGCAACAACACGAACAATTCAACAAAACCCTAGACTACCCACACATAATTATCATCAACCCATTATCAAGGTTAAGCCCACCCTTACCTCGAATAACGTAAGCTCCGGAACACGACGAACGAGACACGAACAAAACCACAGCAACACGAACGATCTCCTTTTGAAATTCTTCGCGAAACCCTCCTCTTCTCTCCCTCTTTGCGCTGCGTGCTCTCTCTCTCACTCTCACTTTCGTTTTTCTTTTGCTTGCTGCGAATGAGGGTTTGGCTTAAACCCCCAGGGTTTAAGTTGAGGGCTCAGTAAACACTGGGCTCTCTACGTCACCACCTCCTTTACTCGTTTCACCTCCTACGCATATAAAATATTAACCTTTTAATTTATCTATATCCCGCCCCCAAATTATTTTAATAATTCAATCAACTATTTTAATTAAATTATTTCCGGGGTGTTACAAAAGGGAGAAAGGTCACTGACATTAAAAGTAGCACTCACATTATACTCACCGGGCAAATCTATCTTGTATGCATTATCATTGTAGCGCTCCAAGACTTGAAAGGGTCCATCACCCCTAGGTTGGAGCTTGGATTTTCTTTGGGAAGGAAACCTTTCCTTCCTAAAGTGAACCCAAACCCAATCACCGGGTTCAAAAACCATTTTTCTCCTTCCTTTGTTGGCACTCTTAGCATAGTGCTCAACCTTTTTCTCAATATTTTCCTTGACCTTGGCATGTAGCTCTTGCACAAATTTGGCCTTATCTTTGGCATCCTTGTGTAGCACATCATCACTTATGGGCAAAGGAATTAAATCAAGAGGGGTTAGTGGATTAAAACCATATGCTACCTCAAATGGAGAGTAAGATGTAGTGCTATGAGGCACTCTATTATAAGCAAACTCAATAAAAGGTAGGCATTCCTCCCATGTCCTCAAATTAGAGTGTAAAATGGTCCTAAGCATGGTACCTAAGGTCCTATTGACTACTTCGGTTTGGTCATCCGTTTGGGGGTGGCAAGTAGTAGAAAATAGAAGCTTAGTACCATGCTTAGCCCATAAGGTTTTCCAAAAGTGACTTAAAAATTTTGAGTCCCTATCCGATACAATGGATTTGGGAACACCATGCAACTTGACCACTTCCTTGAAAAATAAATTAGCAATGTTACAAGCATCATCAACTTTTTGGCAAGCAATAAAGTGGGCCATTTTGGAAAAACGGTCAACCACTACAAATATAGAATCATGCCCGTGCTTGTTCTTAGGCAAACCCAATACAAAATCCATAGACAAATCAACCCAAGGGGAGGATGGTATAGGGAGGGGAGTGTACAAACCATGAGGCATACTTTTGGATTTAGCCTTTTTACAAACAATGCATCTAGAACATATCAAATGCACATCATGCCTCATTTTAGGCCAAAAGAAATGCTCATGCAACATCTCTAAAGTCTTATGCTCCCCAAAATGTCCCATTAATCCCCCTTCATGCACTTCCCTAGTAAGTAACTCACGCAAAGAACATTTAGGGATGCACAATTGATTTCCTTTAAACAAATACCCATCATGCTTATAATATGAATCATGAGACATAAGTTCACAAGCATTAAAAAGAGAGGCAAAATCATCATCCAAGGCATATAATTCTTTCAAATGGTCAAAACCTAATAACCTTGTTTGACGGGTGGTGATTAAAGCATATCTCCTAGAAAGAGCATCTGCCACTACATTTGCTTTCCCCTTTTTATGTTTAATGACATAAGGAAATTGTTCAAGGAATTCTACCCATTTGGCATGTCGCTTGTTAAGCTTTCCTTGGCTCTTTAGATACTTCAAGGATTCATGGTCACTATGGATCACAAATTCTTTGGGAATTAAATAATGTTGCCAAGTGTGCAATGCCCTCACTAAAGCATATAACTCTTTGTCATAGGTGGAGTAGTTTAAACTAGCTCCACTCAACTTTTCACTAAAGTAGGCAATGGGATGGCCTTGAAGTAGCACGGCTCCTATGCCTATATTGGAGGCATCACATTCAAGTTCAAAAGTTTTTGCAAAATTGGGTAGCGCTAAAATTGGGGCATTCATCAATTTATCTTTGAGAGCATTGAAGGCCTCTTCTTGCTCTCTTCCCCATCTAAAAGACACATTCTTTTTAACAATTTCATTCAAAGGAGCGGCTAATGTGCTAAAGTTAGGCACAAAGCGCCTATAAAAACTAGCTAAGCCATGGAAGCTCCTCACTTCACTTAAACACTTTGGTGTAGGCCAATCCTTGATGACATTGATTTTAGCTTCGTCAATCTTAACACCTTGTGAACTCACAACAAATCCCAAAAACGTAAGTTCATCTTTGCAAAAACTACACTTTTCAAGATTAGCATACAACTTCTCACTTCTCAAAACATTCAAGACACTTCTCAGATGGTCAATGTGATCATGCATATTAAGACTATATATGAGAATGTCATCAAAGTACACAACAACAAATTTTCCAATGAAATTTCTTAAGACATGGTTCATCAAACGCATAAAAGTGCTAGGTGCATTAGTCAAGCCAAAAGGCATGACCAACCACTCGTAAAGCCCAAATTTGGTCTTAAAAGCGGTTTTCCATTCATCTCCCTCTTTGATCCTTATTTGATTGTACCCACTCTTTAAGTCAATTTTGGAAAAAATGCAAGCACCATGTAACTCATCAAGCATGTCATCAAGTCTAGGTATTGGGTGCCTATATTTAATTGTGATGTTATTAATGGCCCTACAATCGGTGCACATACGCCAAGATCCATCCTTTTTGGGGACTAAGATGACCGGCATGGCACAAGGGCTTAGGCTTTCCCTAATCCAACCACTATTCACAAGCTTTTGGACTTGTCTTTCTATTTCTTTTGTTTGTTCCGGATTACTCCTATAAGGAGGCCTATTGGGCAAAGAAGCACTTGGAAGCAAATCAATTTGGTGCTCAATGCCTCTTAAAGGGGGTAGGCCCTGAGGTATATCCTTTGGGAACACATCATTAAAAGCATGCAATAGACAATCCAAAGCATTAGAGGAAACCTCTTGAGAAGAAGACAAACACAAGTCATTACAATAAAGCAAATATAAAGGTTGTCTTGCCAATAAGGTTTCCCTAACCACATGCTCTCTAAGAAACAAACTCTCCACGTTTGGAGTGGAACCTGACGCACAAGATGGATTGATATTCAAGATGATATTTCCTTTAGCATTATTTTTCTCTTGTTCTGTTTTTTGTTTCAAAATTATTTGATCATGACAAACTTCTTTGGGACTAAGAGGTAAAAGAGTCACTTTGTGTTTGTTATGCACAAAGGTGAAAGTGTTAGATTTACCATCATGAACTACCATTCTATCAAATTACCAAGGCCTACCTAAAAGGATATGGCAGGCTTCCATAGGCACAACATCACATAATATTTCATCATTATACTTGCCTATGCTAAAAGAAACCAAAACTTGCTTGTCCACCAAAATTTCCTCATTTTCAACAAGCCATTGAAGTTTATATGGCCTAGGATGACTAGTTGTTTTCAAAGAAAGTTTATTGACTAATCTAGAGCTAGCCACATTTGTACAACTACCACCATCAATTATTAAAGAGCAAACATTTCCCTCCACTAAACATCTTGTGTGGAAAATGTTTTCCCTTTGTGATTGATCATTTTCCTTCACATTGACTCCTAGGAGTCTCCTAACCATTAGAAGGTCTCCTTGCATGGGAGCCAACTCACAACCATTTTCATTTTCACTAGCGGAAGATGGTGAGGCGGAGTAATATGATGAGGAATTGGAATCATATGCATCTTTTCTTTTAGAAATCATTACTCTTTTGTTTGGACAATTAGATG
This sequence comes from Astragalus glycyphyllos, assembly GCA_963573325.1. NCBI lineage: Eukaryota > Viridiplantae > Streptophyta > Magnoliopsida > Fabales > Fabaceae > Astragalus > Astragalus glycyphyllos. Next base: position 85,121,380 of record OY754308.1, on the reverse strand, counting down.
CAATGTGTCCTCTTCCTAAGCATTTAAAACACTTTGATGAACGAGAAGAAGTGGTAGAAGTAAAAGAATTTTTTTCTTGAGAAGGGTTAGAAGACTTACCTTCCTTAGACCTTGTGGCCTCTTTGCTTGATTCACCCTCCCTCTTGTACTTAGCATTCCAAGTGGAGGAGTCTTTATGCTTCCATGATGAGGAATCCTTGGATGAGGAGTATTTCTTGTAGTTGCTTTTTCTCTTGATTTGTTGCTCCACCTTTGAGGCTTGGTGGACCAACTCTTCTATGTCCATGAAATGTTGAAGTTCAACCACATCCCTTATGTCATAGCTTAGGCCATTGAGGAACCTAGCTATAAGGGCTTCGTCATCCTCCTTTGTGTTGGCTCTTATCCTCAAGGTTTCAAATTCTTTGTGATAGTCTTCCACACTTTTGTTTCCTTGCTTCAATCTTTGGAGCTTTTGTTGGAGCTCCCTAGTGTAGTGTGTAACACCCCCCTTTTACTATTACAATTAAATAGACAATTATCAGAGTCACCTCGAAGGGCGCTACATTTTTCACCATTTTAAAAAAAAACACCATTTATTCCAAAAAAGTCTCCAAAATAATTTATATAAAAGAAATCACCAAGCAGCGGAAATATTAACCAGTTTAAACATCTCCAGAATTAACAATTAAAGACATCTCCAAAATTAATTAAAACAATTTCCAATAACTAAAATAATAGTTCAAAACGATAACTAACGACTCCCCGGTGCTACATATCAGAGCTGACACAGACCCAAACGAGAGAGGAAGCAAAACCTAGCAATTCCTCCACGAGCACTAGCGATCACCTGCAGCGTTGCCGCATGAGAGCAACATTCCAAGCAGAAGGGGTGAGTCTAACAGAGATAATAAGCAGATGATAAAAATATGCTAGCATCAGGTAACTACAGCAACACAATACAATTACACCATATCACAGCACCAGATACCAAAGGAAAAATCCATTTGCCAGTGAACCACCAAAATTATAACATTCATAGACAATGGGATGATATGCAACCCCTCCAGTGGGCATATGCATGCGGTACCGATCACCAAAATGAGCCACGACGGGCATATCACCAATAAACACCAGAGGCAGAGCCTATATCACCAAAACATGCATATGACAATGCGACACCATGATTATGCACCAACTCACCATAACAAGTATTTAAAATAAATACTATATCACCAGAATCAAAACAAATGATTTCACCAAAAATAGCACCAAGTTGTAGCATCACAGCTACCACCAAACTCTCCTGAGCATACCAGCACCGCACCTGAAATATTAACACCAGACGGCTCCACAACGCGGACATAACGCACGCACACCACGCACAAGACTGGCGCACAGCGCCTAGGCACATCGCACCTACTTCAGCGAATTAATTAAAATAGCAAACGACATCGGATTTCAACAAATAAATACTTGTTGGAAAGCCCTATGGGTCTGGTTATCATCCCTAAGTTCAGTTTTTGAAGGAGAGTGTCCAATAGGTACAGTTTTCGAAAAGCACACAGGCTAGTTGCAAAAGAGGACAGTTTCTGTCCTTCAAATTCAAGCAATTCCAAAGTGACCAAAACTCAATCAAATTGCATGAAACTTGTGCATAAACTGGGGCAAATTTTGTCTAGTTTTCAAAGAAATTGGATTCGTTCGAAAAGGAGTTCTTTTGAAAACGTGGTAACCAAAACACTGACCCTGTGTCCAGATTGTTTCCAGAATCTTACTCTAACTTGTGGAATTCATATCTCGAGCTACACAACTCTAAACGCAACCAAACCAGTGCCAAATTAACAAGCATTAAGTCTATTTTCCAGGAAATAAACCACATAATTTTTCGGTCAATACAACGTTCCCAGTCACCGAAATACCGAATCTATACCCAAATCGTTTCCAGAATTTTAACCTAGCTTGTTTCGCCTATAACTCGAGCTATACAACTCCGAATTTAACGAAACCAGTGCCAAAACGACCGGCGTTAAGTCTATTTTCAAAAACAATCAACCTCATAATTTTTTGGATCAACCGAACAGCGCCAGTTTTAGAAAAACCGAACCTGTGTCCAGAATCGCTAAATTGCCAAACACCAAACCCTAACGGCAACGACACCGCAACCACCACAACAAAAACGACAATTCGACAACGCGACAACAACAATCAACCACGCACAGCAACAACAAAAACACGAACAATAACAACACCATCATCGTGATACAACAATCACGCAACAACAAATAACGAAACAAATCACAATAACGTGCAATAATCATCAAAGCACCAATCTCAACGAAAACACGATATGCAACAACACGAACAATTCAACAAAACCCTAGACTACCCACACATAATTATCATCAACCCATTATCAAGGTTAAGCCCACCCTTACCTCGAATAACGTAAGCTCCGGAACACGACGAACGAGACACGAACAAAACCACAGCAACACGAACGATCTCCTTTTGAAATTCTTCGCGAACCCTCCTCTTCTCTCCCTCTTTGCGCCGCGTGCTCTCTCTCTCACTCTCACTTTCGTTTTTTCTTTTGCTTGCTGCGAATGAGGGTTTGGCTTAAACCCCCAGGGTTTAAGTTGAGGGCTCAGTAAACACTGGGCTCTCTACGTCACCACCTCCTTTACTCGTTTCACCTCCTACGCATATAAAATATTAACCTTTTAATTTATCTATATCCCGCCTCCAAATTATTTTAATAATTCAATCAACTATTTTAATTAAATTATTTCCGGGGTGTTACATAGTGTGAAGGTACATATCACTTGTTGGGGAGACCGGGGGAGCACCGGGAGCAACACCGAGCTATCCAATGAACCGGACCACCAAGAGACTTGGACACCACATCTCTACCCAAAACCTTAAGGTATTAGGTATATGGGTCCCCTCTCTTATATGTCCTTCATCTAGCTCATTCCTAGCCGATGTGGGACTAACCACTCACACTTGAGTTCTCAACAATCTCCCCCCTCAAGTGTCAGTCACCCACATGGCTAGCTTGGGATCCAAACCAGGATCCCGCTCACCGCTCCCCCCACCGAGCCGAACCATGGCTCTGATACCACTTGATGTGAATTATTGTTACTAATTCAACTAAAATAGAGGATCGTACCATAATCAAAGAATTAACGAGACGATAAACAATAAAAGGGGAAGAAAATCAAAAAGATGGGAAGACAAGGAATGAATCTATGTGGTGAAGAGAAGCCACATCTTTCGTGGAAAGATGATAATCCTCATGTTTGGATCGCCACAAAAACCCTAAGCTCTTGATAAGATCCCAAAGACGGTTCAAAGAAGAACCCTAGAGAGAGCACTTATGCTAATTCCTCTCAAATTAAAAATATGATCAAAGGTCCTTACAACTTGCAAAACCCCACCTATTTATAGAGAATAGGTTGTGGGCTCACTAAAAAGCAAACATAACAACTAAAAGCCCAAATTCAAGCCCAAACTAGGCCTTACACAATTAGGCTTTTATGAAAGGGAAATAACATGCCTAAAAATGTTTGGCTTATTACAATTATAAATTTCTATGAAATATTAACTATAAGAGCATTGAAAAGACATGGAACAATTTTAGAATATTTGCTATCATTAAGCAAATTAATCATTTGAGCTTCCAATTGTTCTTTAATCTTCCTTGCTCTTCCTCTTGTTATTGGTCCAAGTGTCAAGTCTTGAATATCCATGCCCTTTGTGTCCATAACACCTGGTTGGGGTGTTGTTAGTCGCAATCTTACAAAAACAAGAAGTCCAGCTTACTCAATTGAATGAAACCAAAAGAACAAAATTGCACGATCACAATACTTGAAGTGCTCAATTTGCTTGATTAAAGTTCGAGAGACAAAAATCATAGTAGTTAGAAGACTAAAAGTGCAAAATTAGCAAGAAAAATATAATATAACATATATAATAATAAAAATTTAATGAAATTTTTTTTTTTATACTTTTTACATAGGTAGAGATATGACAATAGGGAACTCTAAGGTTAAGTGTGTCTTGTTATCGTACTAGTACCTATCAAGAAGAACGAGTTCGACTAGTATTAAATTTCGATATCCAAGGACAAATTAACTAGGAGTTAGACTTTGCTTACCTCAAATACCGGAGTCTAGTAGAAGAGTTCTAGAAACAAATATATCAAAAGGATTAAATATCATTTCATAGGATTCTCTAGTTGGTTGGTTGCCTTTGTTTTGGGTGAACTGTGGTTGCCTTTCTAAAATTGTCATATTACATAACTGTTGAAAATTTGCTATCCATATACAGAAAGTACACATGAACACCATACCTAATATTCACATTTGCTAATGTCAATGAAAGATTAAAGATCACGTTCCTATTCGAATATGTTATTTTTACGCTAAAGTAGACTGATTTTATTTCGATTAATTAAAAAAAAGAAGATCTATGCTGCCATCCATAGTCAATGTCTTTTTTCTATGCTGCCATCCATAGTCAATGTCTTTTTTCTCTTCCGTGTACTAATTCAAGAATTAAACATTGAATAATTTATTATCTTGATTTCATAAAATAATAAATTTGAGACAAATTCAATGAACTTTGCTACATCTCTCCTCGTCCTTGTGTTGCTCACGTTTCTCCATTTTGGGACATGAGATTGAATCCAGATTCTGTATATATACCTAGGGTCCGTTTGGATTAGCTTATTTTTGAGTTTACGAAAAACAACTTATGGAAATAAATAAATTTTTATGTCGATTCACAAGTTCTCACTAACAAAAATTATATATCTTTAAGTTGTTTTTCCATAAACTACCTTAACAAACTTATGTATAATACATAAAAGCTCATTTATTTGCCTAAGTTGTTTTGCATAAGCTTAAAATAAGCTCTATCCAAATTGGCCTCTAGTATTTATTGTCCACATAAAAGTTCAGATTCAATTAATGACTTGTGATTTTAAAATTCCCAAATTATGATTTAGTTGGAGTAACTTTTTTAAGTGAGATACGCATAAAAAACTGATCCTGTAAATTGGAATGGAGGAAGTGCTAATTTTGTTTTGTAATCTCTTGGGATTGTGTTCTGCAGTTGACAGATGTCAAGGAATCACAAAAAATAGTTATTTTTTATAACTATTATTTATTTATTTGTTGCCTATTTTTACTGCATTTTTTTTTGAGTGAATGCACAAAGTGGTTCCCAACAAAAACATGTAGAGACTAACTTAGCCTTTGGTAAATGATAAAGTGTTAATTTGGTTCTAAACGGTCTTAAATGTTGATTAAATTAGTCTTTTTGAGATAACTTTTTAGAGAGATTTTAGTCCCTATTAGAAGTTTATTTGACCCGCATTATCACTTTCTCATAGTCATAGACTCTTTTATACTTTTTATTTCTCAGGAACTAAGTTGGTATCTGATTTTTTTTAAAAGACTAATATGGGTATTTATTCATTTTTTTGCTTAATGTGTACTTCTTTTGTTTCAAAACTTTGATACTTTTAGCATTTACACAAAATTAATGTATTATTAATTTTTGTTAGCTCAGTAGTACTAAATAAAGTCAAAATAAAAGAGTTTTAGGATAAGTAATTCATATTTTGGGTCTCTAAACGGCTCAATCCTTATCTCTTTTGTATGAATTTTAGGTGTGTTTGGTTGAGCTTCTTTTGTAACAAATATAACACAAATGTTAACCTAAGGGTCTAATCAACTTTGTTTTTTTTTACTAGAAAGTCTAATCAACTTTAAGGTTGCTGGAGTCTATATCTTTTATTTCATATTTATTTTTTAAAATCAAATAGAGTTGAGAAATCCATGTTTAGAGATCACTTTGGATTCTATCACTCTAAGGAGAGTGGAAGGAGAGGATCCAAGTCCTTAGGAAATTCACACCCTAGGTTGTTATGTAGGGATCATTTGGTTGCGTTATCAATGAACAATATTTAATAAATTTACAACTATATCAGCAGCATTTCTAAAAAAAAATGTTTTTTTTTTCAATAACGCTGGGATTCTAAGTCTGTTTGGCAAAAAGTAGCGGATAACAGATAAGTTAGCGGATAGTGGATAAACTATCTTATATAGTGGATAAGCTGATGGCAGATAGATAGCGGATAAGCTAGCGGATTGAATATAAAGTGTTTGGTAAAATTAACGGTTGAACTAACTTATAAATATAAAATAACATAAATAGACATTTGTAACTAATGTTTAAATATGAGAGAGAATATTCATCTAGTAGAGGTAAATGAGGAATTTAACTAAAACTAGAGTGTTTGACCCGTGCTATGCACGGGTATACTTATCCTATTGAAATTTTCTAAAAAAATTGATATTTTGTTTGTTACTTATGTTTAGATGTTAATGTTTTTATGCAATATAAGATTTATTTATGTCGTGTAGTTACACTTAGAGGTGTCAATTTCTCCTTATACTTGGAAATCCTCGTGGAAACTGTCCAGTTTAAAGGCCTAAAGAAGAATATTAACCTATGAGATGGGGATAGATGACTAAGTTCCCTTGAAGGCCGGGTAGGAAAGGGAGGGTTTATACCCCTACCCCGCGGGGTCTCAATTTCAAATAAAACTATTATGAAACTCTAACAAACATATATAATATTATTTTATCAAATTAATATTGCTAAGAAACAAAAAATATTTCATAATCCTTATTACCATAACTTTAAACATTATGATATTTTTTAACATTATATTTTTAATGATATGTTGAATTTAAAAGTTGTTGAATGACCATGGTCTTTTAAGTTTATTATTTACTATTTTTGTATGAACAATAGGGTCTCGCGAGGATGGGGAGAGGAAAACTCTCCAATATGGAGAGCAAGGATATGGAGTAATTAATATAAGATGTAGGGACGGGAAGTGAGAAAATATTCTCCGTCCCCATCCCATCTCGCTGATATCTCTATTTTTATTTATGTGTTAGGGTAAATGTGTTTATAAAATTTAGAAAATAATATATATATATATATATATATATATACATACACATACATAATTATTCAATATTTGTTAATTTCATTTAATATCAAAAAAATATCATACATGCGATGCATAAAAAATATAACAAAAGAATTTTTATGAGAAATGTAATAAAAACTCACATAAAAAATTAATTTTTTTAAGAAATTATAAAAATGATTTCAATTTTATAGAGAGAAATATAAAAAATTAAATTAGTCAAACAATCTTAATTTTGTAGAATGTATCAAAAGGAGTTGAAAGAAAAGTATTTTATTATAAGGCGAAATTACACTCACCTCCTCTTAGTACTTCTAGTTAAATAACGCTTACACCCCCCTATTTTGTAAAAGACATTGGCCTCCTCTCTATTTTGAAAGATTAGAAAGGGCATTTGTGTATTTTAAACAAAACTTGAGGGGGGGTGAACGAAACCTTCTCGTCAAATAAGAGAAGTGAGTATTTATTTTAAAAATAGAGGAGTGTATATGTAGAGCTGTCAATTTTGGCCCAGCCCAGCAGGCCCAGTAGCCCAATTATTTGGTTGGGCGAGGCTCAAAAAAAGAGGCCAAAAAAACAACGCCAAGTTTTTGGCCCAGCCCAATGGCCCGATCATATATATAGGCTGGGCCGAGCTGGCCCATGGGCTAATGGACTGGCCCATGGGCCGGTGGACAAAGCGTTAATATATTAATCATGGTGATTTGTAAAGCCAAAACAGATTTAAATTGGCTTTGTTTGAGCCAAAACAGATTTATTTATCTTATGTATACAGTATGTTACTCCCAAAATATTGTCTTTATGTATGTTGCTCATTTGTAGAAAAAAACTATGGTCAAAATTCTAACAACTCGATGATTTGTGGCCCCATTGGGCTAGCCCATTGGCCCATGGGCTGATGTCGGGTCGGGCTGGGCCATAAAATACGCAGCCCATTAGAATATTGGGCTGGCCCAACCCAGCCCACAAATGTTGTTTGGCCCTATGGACCCGGTCGGGCAGGGCCGGGCCCAGCCCATTGACAACTCTATGTATATGTCATTTAATCGTGGTTTAGGGAAGATGAATGTAATTTCTTCTTATTAAAATTTTAATTACAATTAATATTTTCTATCAAAAAAAATTTAATTTCAAAAACTGTGTTTTTCAATTATGGGATTTTTTTTTGTATATACCAGCTCCTTATAAAATTGTGTGAATACAATGATTAAGGGATACTGATATTAAAAAGTAACAGGACTTAAGGTAGACGATTGTGTGAACGAAACCTTCTTGTCAAATAAAATAAGTGAGTGTTTATTTTAAAAATAGAGGGGTGCATATGTCATTTAATCATGGTTTAGGGGAGATGAATGTAATTTCTCCTTATTAAAATTTTAATTACAATTAATATTTTCTGTCAAAAAAAATTGATTACAAAAACTGTCTTTTTCAATTATGGGAAATTTTTTTGTTTATACCAGCTCCTTATGAAATTGTGTGAATACAATGATCAACGGGATATTGATATTAAAAAGTAATGAGACTGTAGGTAGACGATTGTGTCTTTGTGCTAAGTTTTTTTTGGTCGAGACCTGAGTATCCACTGCCAAACACAGTGACTAATCCCTTCGCTGGATTGGAGGCAACTCGAAGGCGTGTTTGTGCTAAGTTGATCTTCTTTTTATTTTATTTTTTCAATTTAAAATAAACACTAAATATAAAATTTACTATCATCAATTATGCATGTCTTTCGACACTCAAGAGATAGCAACTTTGTTGATGCACCATCACTCTCACCATGAATTTATTTTCCTTTAAATATGAGATAATTGTTTTATATCATTTGCTATTCAAAATTTGTGAAGTATTAGAAAAAGATAAAACAAATTTAAATTATTCAAAAATAAAGTGAAAAAAAAATAAATTCTATACATACTACTAAAACGATAGGCTAATTATAAGTTATATTTTTCAAACATGATCCATTTATTACCTTTTGGTACAAATGAAAAGACACTCTCATACTTTATTTTTTATCCTTACTTACAAACAATTTTTTTGCAAAGACAAATAATTCTTGCACCTAGAAACAAATTCTTGTAAGGTATGACTAAGAGAAATGACAAACCCAAAATATCATCATCACATTGAATTCTAAATTATCAGGAAAATGCTTCTAAACAACAGGAGATGTCATGGTAGTTTGAAATAATTCATATTGCTTATTAGTCACTAAGTATATATTAGGGAGAACCCCTCACATTTTAAACGATGAGAATGAATAAGAATTGTAAAATTAAATATTTTTATGAACAATAATAATCCCCATGAAATGAGAATATGAAAATATTAAATATAGTTATTGAGAATAGGATTAAGGAAGTATACAAATTTCCTATTTCATATTTAAGTTAATAATTTTCCTAATTTAAATTGGATACTTATTGTGGGATCCTTTATATTTATTACATTAAATTAATTAAAAACTAAAATAATAAAAAGCATCATTAATGCTAAGCTATCCATGAAATGACACTTGTAATAGCATTTATGAGAGATTATTCTCGAATGTTATATATACAGATATAGATAGCAAGAGTACAAATGAAAAAAAATTGCGCTATAAGTTATAAGCTTAAAAACTACTTCAAGTAGCGTTTCAAAAAAATACTATAAACTACTAAATAAATGCTATAAGCTACTATTGCGAAACATTTATCAATGATTCATCCCCTATAAATATGCTATAAGCTAACATACCGACATTGCGAACCAGAATCTAAAACAAACTTTTATGTACCAGCTTCAAGAAAAGGTATGACCGACTGAACCAAATTACAAGCACATTATTAAAATCCCTCACATTTCAAACGTGTCATAAAATTAACTATGGATTTCTACGTCGACATAGAAAAACGTTAAGCAATTGTTGTCGAATTGACTCATAGGAGGAGATTTTATTTCAACTTAATTAATTAACGATTATCCTAAACTATGGTCTATTATCAACTAAAATATTTGATTATATGAAAAATAAGCAGACAAGGCATTCCTTTAGGGAACCTAAATGATCAAAGAAGGGTACCTAAAAGATCTATTTTTTGTTACTTTAGTATAAAGTTATAATTCCAGACACCGTTACAGGTGTGTTATGCTCTTTGGAGCTAAAAGAGTGACACAACAAAAGTTAGGTGCGATAGTATATAATCTTTTAAATGTGGGAACAGAAGTTAGGTCGGATACACAGGTAAAGGGGGTTAAGGATAATAAAGCTAGTGGGCCTGATGGTACCACCAGCAACTGAGTTGAGAGAGAAAGGAGTGGGCCTGGGCTTGAATAATTGAATGAAAGGGATTAGATTAGGGCCCACTGAATTGGTACTGTTTCCACTTGGGGAAAACACCTCAACCAAGATAGCCTCGTCCCACTTCCATTATGGGAAGGTTAGTTTTTATTTTTTCCACTCCACTCATTATTGGTCTCATCTCATGTCTTGTATTGTATCCTCTGAATAATGGACGGATGGATTAGCATGTTTGTAATATTTTGAGGTTGAACATTTTGGGATGTGATGTGGCTTTCTTCTTCTCCACTTCTTTATTACTCTTGTGATTTTTTTTGAGATTTATTACTCTTTTTTTTTGGAACAGGGTATCCTCTGTGCAAAACTAGCAAACTCATAATTTAAAAGCGGACAAAATTTGAGGGAATTGGGTTATGATCAATCCAACCCCAAAGCCAATGTATAGTTCCAATCATTATTTATGGTATGCTCACCTTTTTAAAAAATAATCTTGTTAAATTTAACCACGACTTATAGGGATACAAAAACAAGGATCAATTCAACAATATACGAGAAGAAGGAAATCTTAAATTAAGGGAAAATATCAAGTAATGACATAATATTCCCCCTAATCTTGGTTAAAAATTTAGTTACACAACATAGAAAGCGTAAATATAAACTAATCCATAAAATAAACATAAAAACTAACCCCGAAGGCAATCACTGCTTACTACCAACATCCATGGGTCGCGTCTGAGCCTCGTCTTGGCCCAAAGTACTCCTAATCATACTTGGAGCAAGGGGCACAATACTTGCAGGGGAATGGAGGCTATTTATCGAAAAGCGACGTCAAAAACCCTCAAATGGTAGATGCATGTGTTGGCATTGCTTGGAGCATGACCTCAGTGCAAAGCTGCACAACTGTGAACCACTGACTTGGCTGAACTTTGGCACGAGCATAGGGCACGACCTCAGTGCATTGGCGCACGACTGGCTAGAATATTACGACGTGGAAGGGCGGACTCAAACTGTATGGTCTTTTTAGTGTAAGATCTTAAGGTGTGCAAACCAAGGAGGGAGAGTTAAGATTTCTTCATACAGAGTTCTATATGATTGATATGTAGAGATTCATGTAATGTTTCAAGCTTTGAATTGTTCTCGACGAATTCAAAACTTGAATTTTTACGCCTAATAAAGCTCATCAAGTTATTCTTTGGACATCTATGGTCATCATGTGGCTGATCTCTACCTTGATCCCTATCCCTGCTCCAACATTAAAATTGTAAGTTTCATGAGATTCAAATTCTCTTTTGTCTCAATTAAAATTTTCAAGAACATAACTCACTGCGCTTCATGAAATGGACTTTATTTCAAATTCAGTATATTGTCCAATTTCTAAGATTGCCTAATGCTAATGTTGACTTCTCGACCAATTAAAAAAGTTAAAGTAAGCAAGAAAACTAGTAATGGTTAAAATGTCTTCACTTCATTGAAAAAAAAGAGTAATTTAGTATTTAATTAATGGGTGAAGTATTTTGGTATTTATTATTCTTTGGATTATGCAAATAATTTTCGTTTTTGAAAACTCAGTTTTCATGACTTTTTTATTTCTATTTTAAGAAACTTTCTCAGTTCAAAGTCATACCTGAAAAAGAACTTCAAAACTCAAATGGTTATATGGTTTCAGGATAGAAAATGTTATTATCAAAGTCTAAAATTCATCCCCCTTCTCCAGGATTCTAGCTAACTTCCAGATCAAGTTAACATTGTAGTTTTTATAGGCATAGATAAATTATACTGTCTACTTTTTTGTGTGTGTGGAGATGATATATACTTAAATTGACAATGAAAGAAAACAAAATAACAAATTCCAAATAACAATTGAATATCTGTGGAATATCCAAGTAGAGAAGAGACACATTATGGGATAGTGATGGAATATTTGAAATGGCTCAGTGGGTATTGAAATATGGAACTAGGGTTTTGTACCTAGGTATTTCATGTAAGGATTATTAAATAATTTCATTACGGGTACATACACCCATGATACAAATACCTCATTATATATCTTGACCAAAAAAAATACCTCATTATCTGCCCGCCCCATTAATTAGAGGGTAATGCAAACCTCTTCAAGTTTCTTTTTTCTAGCATCTGGCACAAGCTTAAAACACAGCTCCAAACACCTTGAGGTGACTGATACTTTGTTTCTTACCAGTCCATTTCTCTATTGGAACCACTTCTTTCAGCTTCTTTGTTGGGCATCTATTTAGTATATATGTTGCAGTAGATATGGCCTCACCCCATAGTGTGTGTGGCAGGTCCATTTGTTTCAGCATGCTCCTTGCCATATCAAACAAGGTCGTGTTCCTCCTTTTTAGCTAGTCCATTATGTTGTGGTGTATAAGGAGCTGTCACCTCATGTTCAATACCATGATCCTCACAAAAATCATTAAACTCTCGAGTTAAACTCACCTTCACCATCAGTTCTAAGGATTTTTAGATGCTTTCCACATTGTTTCGCAACTTTTGCCTTGAATTTCTTGAACTCATCAAACACTTCATGCTTGAACTTGATGAGTGAAACCCACTTTTGGTGGATTTTACACTACAAGAAAACCAACTTTTGCCTTGGATTTTACACTACAAGAAAATCGCATTTTTCTAGCGAATTTTTTCCATCAGTACGGTTCCAACAGAAATTTGGCATTTCTAGCGGATTTTTTCAATCAGTAAACTTCCGGCGGAAAAGATTCACTTTCCGACGGATTTTGTTTCTCTAGTAACGTTTTCGGCGGACTTTTGGCATTTCCAGCGAATTTTTAAAAAATATTTTTCAATTATAGGCTAAAAAAATCCGCCAGAAATTGAAGATTTTTCAATTTTTCCTTTTAAAATATCCGCTGGAAATGCCCATTACCGACGGAGAAAATCCGCCGATAACGTGCGTTTCCGGTGAGTTTTTCAATTTATTTTAAAAATCCGTTGGAAACGCTCATTACCTACCACGGAAAAAATCCGCCAGTAATGTGCGTTTTCGATGGATTTTTAAAAAAAAAATAAAAAAATCCTTCGGAACCATCTGAATTTGCCTATGAGTAAAACTTTCTCCTATACTCTTCTCATTCTCTCATTTCATTCTTTATTTTCTTCTCACTCTCTTCTACATTTTTCTTATCTTATCTTTCTTCTTCTTTCTCATGCTCTCCAATCTCCATAAATTTATCTACATATCTCTGTTCTACATTTCCCCTTTCTTCTTCCTTCTCACTCATTCATTCTTATTTCTTCTTACTTCTTCATTCTCATTCTCTTCTATATTATTACTTCTTATACTCTCCTTCATTCTTATTCGCTTTTATATTATTTCTTCCATAATCTTTCGTTCTTATTTCTTCTTACTTCTTCATTCTTATTCCTCTATTTCTTCTCATTCTCTCCTATTTCATTTTTCTCCTATTCTACTTCTTTTTCATTTTTTCTTACTTCTTATTAAACTAAATATTAAATTTGAAAAATTGAAAAAAAAATAGTTAAAAAAAACTGCCGGTAATGTGCGTTTCAGGCGGATTTTCCAATTTTTTTAAAGAAAAATCTGCCGAAAATGGCCACTACCGACTGAAAAATCCACCGGTAATGGGCGTTTCCAGCGAATTTTTCAATTTTTTTTAAAAGTCCGCCGGAAATGGTCATTACCGACGGAAAAAATCCAACGAAAATTACAGATGGAAAAAATCTATCGGTATCCGGCAGATTTTTCATTTTTTTTTTAAATCTGCCGGAAACACCCATTACCGACAGAAAAAATCCACCGCCAAAAATTACCGGCGAAAAAAAATCCGCCGAAAACATCACTTTTCCGGCAGACTTGGTGCATTTTCGACAGATTTTTTCCGCCGGAAAAACGCGTTTTTCTTTTAGTGTTAGAATTAAAGTGACCTAGGCTCCAAAAATTTAGGTACCCCAACCTCTTGTGCCAGAACAGGCTCTCACCCTCCACATCAGTAGCACTAAGACATTGTGTCTCAGTTGCTTGGATGCTTACCTCGAAAGTCCTGCTCTTGCCAAGATGTGACTTCAAAACCAACTTCATTTGTTGATCAAATAGTTCCAATTTTCCATCACACATGGTAACTGAAAAACCTTTCTTAAGGAGTTGACCAACACTCATTAGGTTACACTTCATGCAAGGACATACCATACATTTTCAGTCATCACTGATTTTCCATCTTCACAATCATGATGTTCCCCATACCTTCTACATACAAGCTTCCTTCATCAGCTAACCTTATCGTAGTTTTCTTAATTATTAGGATCAAAATCAATTAGCTAATTCTTCTTGCCTGTCATATGATTCGAGAAACCAGTGTCCATGTACTACATATCAGGCACATGATTATCTTCAGTTGTGGTCACCATTAGAAAAACTGGATTATCATCAGAATCTTCATGAGCTATACATTAACTTCTTCATTTTCCTTTCCCTTATTTGACCAACACTCATCAGCAAAATGACCAAATCTTTCACAATTAAGCATTTGATCCTCTCTTCTTCTAATAGTTCTTTTTGCCCTTTCCATTTATGGAATTGGATACTCAGGTTTGTCACTATTCTTCTTCTCATTTCCCTCAGTTCTTTTCTTCCTCGCATACTTCTCTTTGTTTTTCTTCCACCTATTATTATCAAATATTTTCTTGTTAATTAAATGTTTTTGCTTGCAAAGCTTGTTCTGATTCTCTTTGAGTTCCTCTTTCCTTAACCCTAAGTTCATGTGCCTCTAAGCTACTTTCCAATTCTTCAACCTTTTCAAATTGAGGAATTAGGGTTTGGAGTACCTTTTCAATGACTATTTCTTTAGCGACAGTCTCGCCACACAACTTCATCTGATTTGTCACCGTAATCAACCTAGGGAAGTAATATGTGATCTTCTTGTTGTTCTCATTTGCAGAAGTTTGTATTGCCTTCGCAATGATTGCAATTGAACCTTCTTCACCTTCTCACACAGAGTATCCTACACATCCTTGGAAGTAGTGGACTCCGAAATCTTCTCGAACACTTTCGCATCAACACATTGATGAATGTAAAACAATGCTTTCTGATCTTTCTTCCTCACATCTCTACGAGCATTCCTTTGTGCGTCAGTTGGATTAGCAACGAACGCATCGTAGCCTCCATTGACGATCTCAAGCAACTCTTGAGCACCGAAGAGAACTCACATTTCAATGCACCACCGATCCCAACTCTTCCCATTAAGAATTGGAAATTAAGGAAATGTCTGTTGCCATTCATCATCTCACTTCACTCGTGTTTGACGCAAAAATTTCTCTCACAGATCCATAGAATCTCACTCTCTGATACCAATTTGTTAGAGTTATAGAGGAATTTCTCCGCACTCTTGATGATTGCTCACACAGAAAAACCAAAGAGAAAGAAAGAGAGGGCTCGACGATGAATAACTATTTTCTATTATTGTGATTATTGGAAGTAACTAAATTACAAAAATAGCACCTTATATAGTGCTCAATCTTTACAAGTAACTATTGCTTTTTTTTTATATGCAAAATGTGCAATAATAATAGGCTCAACCCCTCAACACCAGCTTACAAGTAACTATTGCTATTGTTTTCAGATTAAAGGAAATAAATTCAAGTAAAAGTGAAAAGCATACATGAAATGACACATACTCTAAACAAAAGTAGAGAGATAGTACTTATCGACCATGAGTTAATCACAACAAAGTTCATGGTAAAGAGGATTTTGTTACATGTTTGTTGTGTACATAAGAGACGAAGGTAGTGCCAAATCCAAAATAGGAAAAGTGATGTTGGTAGAACACGCGCAGTTTGAGGAGAGTGAGGTAGTGGGAAAGGGTAATAAATACGAGGTACACAACGTAGGAAGGGTATTGGTCGCTTGGGAAACGAAGGAGGCAAAGGTGGCCCTCTTCCCGTACTCTTGGATTGGACTTTTCTGGAAAGAGTTTCCTTTTACTCCTATTATTCTCATTTCCTTTTTCTGATGCCAAACTCTCTCTTTCACATCCTTCAAACCTTCCTTCCCCAAAATACCCTCCATCACTTCACCTAATTACTTTCTTCTTTTGACCCCTGTGCCATCCACATGGTAAAACTTAGTCATAATCCAAAAAAGATAAAAATAGTTGGAGAGAAGTGTGAAATCAAATAATTAACGACATAACAAGTTAACAAAAGGTAGTACAGTAGTAATTTGGAATAATTATCTATCTTTTGTTAAACTAAATAAACACCTTCCACTGTCTATTTCCATTAAGGGGTAATTAATTAATTTAAAGCAAGAAAGAAAGATAGGACAGGACAGGCAAGATAGATGCTTTTCGATTTGGTTAACGTGGGAAAGTTGTTCAAGAAAGAGATGGTTCTTTTTTTTTCTTTCTTTCTTTCTTTATTTATTTTTACTACCACTTGTATTTTTATTTATTTAAATCAATAATAATATAAAAATGGAAATAAATAGCAGTAGTAGAGTACAGAGTGTGATTCATTTTCATTCATTGATTATTGAGAAAAATTATTGGTGAAAGAAAGAAGCAGTATTACTATTACTTTCCTCGGTGAGAAGCAAAACAAAAATAGATAAAAATTAATTGTTAAATATTTTGATTGAAGGAAATAGTTTTAAAAAGAGAAAGAGAGAACACTTTCTTCTAACCTTGCTGAAACTGGCCTCGTCTATGCTGTATTGGGCAGTTAAGGAAATAGAAATACTCTATACTCTACAAACAAAGATCTTTTCATTCAACAATTCTACTATTTTCTTTTTTATTTATTATTACCTTTTTCCAATACCTACCTCTCTCACTCGTCCTAGGTTTGATTTTTTTCTCTCTCCATCTCCTTCTCAGTTCAGATTTCTTAAAGAGAGAGAAAGAAAGAAAGAAAGAAGGTGAAAGGGGAACAAGACAAAGAAAAGCCAAAGACATACACAGAGAGTTTAAAATTTCAAATCCAACTGAATTTCTTTATATTTATATCTTACTTTTCTTTCTTCATTTGTGATAATAATAAAGAATCAAAAAAATCTGTGTTTAAGCTATAAGCTAGTTTCTTCTTTCTTCTCTGAAGCTATTTATTATAGAAAGAAGAAGAAAGAATGTGGGATCTGAACGACTCACCCGATCAAAGAAAAGAGTACGAATCAGAATCAAACGATGGTGATGAAGTAGATGAAAAAGGAAAAAGAGTTGGATCTATTTCAAATTCAAGTTCATCTGCAGTTAATATAGAAGATGGATCCGAAGAAGAAGAAGGTAATAATAATAATAATAATGAAACCTTGAAGAAAAGTAACAACAATAGTAAGATATTTGGTTTCTCAATGGATGATCAACCACCGGTTACACATCAGTTTTTTCCGGTGGAGGAATCTGATATGGTGGCTTCTCACGGTGGTGGTGGAAGTTCTTCGTTTCCTCGAGCTCACTGGGTAGGTGTTAAATTTTGTCAATCAGAAACACTTGGTGCTGGAAAATCAGTTGAAATGTCACAACCTTTGAAAAAGAGTAGAAGAGGACCAAGGTCACGTAGTTCACAATATAGAGGAGTCACTTTTTACAGAAGAACAGGTCGATGGGAATCTCACATATGGTTAGTTACTTACTCTTTTTTTTTTTCTTTTCATATCCTTTAAAATTCCTTAATAATAATTTTTTTAATAACTTAATTTGTTCTGTTTGTTATGCAGGGATAGTGGAAAACAAGTGTATCTAGGTAAGTAATATGTGGTACTAGTCAAAAGTAGTTAATTTTTTTTTTTAATATTTTTGGTGATGAATATGATTAATTTGGGAGGGACATAAGAGAACATTGTAGGGAAAATTTGAAGGGAAGACTGATGATAGATGGTTTTGTTTGGGTAAATTTGTGTAGGTGGATTTGACACTGCACATGCAGCTGCTCGGTGAGCATTTCTTTGTAATATAACTTTACTATATATAAAATTTCATTCATGGTATAAGGTTGGTTTATTTATTATTTAATAAATAAATAATATTTATTTGTTTTTTTTTTGTTCAGTGCATATGATAGAGCAGCGATTAAGTTTCGAGGTGTAGAAGCAGATATAAATTTCAACATTGAAGATTATGAAGAAGATTTGAAGCAGGTGAGTTAGTAGTAGAGAGATAAGAGATAAGAGGGAGAATCTGTGAAAAGGCATTTATCTTATCTTCAACAGTTGGGTTGAATTTTGTGGTACCTTATCTTCTATAGTTTTTAATTAATTTTTTTAATTAATTGTGATTTAACTAGATGAGTAATTTGACTAAGGAAGAGTTTGTACACGTACTTCGTCGACAAAGCACTGGATTTCCAAGAGGAAGTTCTAAATATAGAGGTGTTACTTTGCATAAATGTGGAAGATGGGAAGCTAGAATGGGTCAATTTTTAGGCAAAAAGTATATTTCTTTATCTTCTTTTTAATCACTAAATTATCTTTTAATTAATTTGTTAGCTTGTGACATAATAATTAATTAGATTAGTTTGATTCCTTTAACCAGGTATGTTTATCTGGGTTTATTTGACACTGAGATTGAAGCTGCAAGGTATTTGATTGTTTTTCCCATTTGAATTGTAACTGTATGATAAAATGCATGTTAGGGTTTTTGAAATTTTCCGCCACATTTTTTATTTATAGGGCATATGATAAAGCAGCAATAAAATGCAATGGGAAAGAAGCTGTTACCAATTTTGATCCCAGCATCTATGATAATGAGCTTAATTCTGGTAATAAGTTATACTGAGACATTTACAAGGTTTATGTACTTACTAGTCACTGCACATGTTCTAAATTTCTAATTCAAGTGTTCAATTATATATAGTTTGTTATTCAATATTCACAATTTCACATTCAAGTGTACATGGTTATTCGGTGGCAGAAACCTCAGGCAACGGTGCAGATCACAATCTGGATTTGAGTTTGGGAAATTCGAGCTCGAAAAATGGTTCCAGTGATCAACATATCATGCCACCTGAATCTAATTGGCGTAACGGGGGAAACAAGCCTAAGGTTTGTGTAATTTTTAGTAGTTACTATGAAAAGTTGGTTAATTTCCTGTTGAATTGTAACTGAATCAAATATATTACTTCAGCTGGTGAATATACTGCCAAAACCATGTAGCAGAAGCAACATAGAAGGATATGGAAATGAAGGGCATGTAGAGAGCGAAGCCTTGAGAATGCTAAGCCAAACACATCTTCAATCTTCTCCACCCACTAATGAAATGCAGCATAGATATGGTCCCTACAGCGTTGCACATCTTCACCCTTCAAATTTTCATGTAAGAACTACTTGTTCAATTCAATTGATTTCTTTTGAATAGTACTGAGATGAGTGACCGTCCTCGTGTTGCACCTATTGTAATAATCAGGTATCTAACAGCAGCAGCAGCAGCAGCAATGGAGGAGGGAGGCGAATAGGGAGTGATTTATCATTATCAATGTTGTCGGATCAACAACAACAACAGTGGCAAATGGGACCTCCTCCTCATTCACATTTGTTAGCAGCAACTGCTACTGCTGCTGCAGCATCATCAGGATTCCACCCTCAGATTACACCTTCTCAAGGTTGGCTACAGAACAATGGGTTCCACACACTCATGAGACCCTCATAACCAACCACCATCTACCTATCCATCAATTAATTTCTACCTTCCTATTTAGTTAGTTACATTCAAATCAAACAATTAATCTCAATCTCCTTATTTTCTTTTCAGCATGTACATATTGGATCAATGCAATTTACTTTATTTATTTTAGACTATATATAATATATATGTTGCTTCTGTCCAATCCAATGTCCCTTACTATTGAGGTGAAAGAAGGGATAAAAAGCAAGCCAAATTGGGTCTCAGTCAAACTATCAAACAGAAGAAATCTTTAACTAGATTGATATGCTGCTTTCTCTGACTAAAATTTTTCTGATATTATCAAACTATGATTTATTTATTTATTGCATTTCTTTGTTGTTATGGTATTTATGAGAGGACCTATTCATTTCTTAATTTAGGATGAATTGATATCACATACACGTGGTTGTCAATTTGTTCCTTATTTTTCTGTTCACATATCAGCATTTTGTTTTTGAAAACTTTGCCATCGAAAGATGCTGCTACCTTTGGTTCCTTATTAGGGTAATATAGACACACTACTACGATGTTTGTTTAGCTTGTCAACAAAAACATTGAGACAAAACAATAATAATGGGACTAGAGGGTTAATTTTTCTTTTTTTTTGGTGGTGTCTTGGAAATATAATCGGATGGTGATGAATAGTCAAAATCAACGGTGTCCTTTGAATCAGTTCACTTGGCTAAAAACAGTCGGACAAAGGCTATAATGACGAGAGGGACCTATCATTGTTCAAAAGGACACTGTTTAGAGAGAGAAAAAGGATGCGACCATATGAAAGGGTTTTAGGGTTGGCTAGCTTCAGGGTTTAAGGACTCAATGTCAGTTTTTAACTTTTTACGAGAAACAAAAAAAAAATTATGGGAGTCATTGGTTATTGTAGTATTGGTTGTGTTCAATGATTCTAGACTTGTAAGTATGTGAGGGAACGTCATCGAAACCGGTTATATATGAACCTTTATCTATCGTTGAGAATTTATATAGGCAAGTCGATGAGTTATTTGCTTTTAAGAATTAGATAATGTCTAGTTAAAAATTTGTATATAGAAAAATAATGGAGCATAAACACCTTGCACTTGTGGAATCATATCCTAGTATTGGCTGCAACTGTACTAGGATGATGGAAATGAATAATCCATCCAATGTAGTACTAGTACCCATTTGTTTATTGTTTATTTAATTATTTGGATGCTGTTGTTAGGTAGGTTATTGGTGTATGATATGAATAAAAAATGTACAACATGTGTGTTTGCTTCCATCATCTTGTGCGTCATTGTAGATATTTTGGGAAAAGTGGTCCCAAATTCATATACCACTTACAGAATTTAAAATGCACGTTTGTTTATATTTGGATTTTTATTTCATGTTGAAATTTCATTTTTATATAGCGTTTGGATGAAATGGTAATTAAGGTTTTGGGTTCGAATCTAGTATTGGGTATGCAACAATATTAAATCTCTTGAAGAAGCGCTTTACCGCTTATTGTAGTACTGAGAATTTTTTTTCGTGGTCAAACATATACTGGGATATACAATTTACCAATTAATCTCACCAAATCAAACTCTTTTTACAACTTCAGTCGACACCTCCCTCTCTTATGTAGCTCCTGGGTGATGTAGCTGTTTGCGAGGAACACGAAGATGAGCTGCTGCTATTTGCGATGTTGAACGGAAATGAAACAAGCTCCTTTCTCCTTAGGGCATGTTTATGGGTTTACAAAGGTAATGAAGAAAGATGAGATGTAATGTTCTAGATTATTAGTAATTAAAAGAGGAACTAAATTGCCCCCTTTTAAAATCTCAATCACTAAAAATGCTGCCACGAAACTTATTATAATGGGGTTAATAAAAATAATAGGAATATGTAGACTATATAACGGGACACGTCAACAAAAAATAAGTCAGCCACTAATAGAAGAGTAACATAGAGACTGATTAACAAGTCTTTTGTTTGTAAATATCAGCGACTAAATTGAGTATTAATTATTCTTAGAAAGCAAGTTGGACATCGTGTTTTTTGCTCAGGGACTAAAATGGGTATTTACTCAAAAAATTGTGAATTGTTTACCGATATGTGTGGCTTAGATCTCATGTTATCAATTGTGATCGTATCAATACCAAAAAAATCGGTAACTACTAGCGGTGAAAAGCCGTCGGTACTACAAATAAAAACTTGTCGGTAATGATTAGCTTCCAAGGAGAACAAAATCCGTTAGAAAAGGGCGGGTCGATAATGGTTACCAACAGTTTTTTTAAATGTGTCGTTAGTAATTACTTACGGTACGAACCGTCGGTAATTCCAACTGCTTTCCTCGGTCAGTAAGTTACCTATTGCTATTTCCATGGGCAAGTAATTGCCCAAAGCCTCTGATGACATATCCATGCAACATCCATGAACACCATTCTACGCAAATAAGGAATCTAATTTTCAATTAATATGAAACAAATTATGTTTTTGAACCATATCCAGCTTAATCATGCAATTATTTACAATTAATTGAACACCATCATGCAACTTAATCATGCAATTATTTACAACGAATAGAATTTTTGAGCTACTTGAAAATGAAAACTAGAACTCGAACCAGAACTTTTGAGCATCTATGAACACCATCAAGAAAGAAATAATTTGTTGCACAAAACTCAAATGAGTTTATCCCTCGATAACTGTTTCCTAGTATTTTTTTTAAAGCATTTCCACTTCATTTCCAACGACTTATGTTTCGGTCGCTAATTACCGACGGGTTATGTGGTCAGTATGTTAAAATGGCCGTTAGTAATGAATTTTAATGCTGGTTTATTTCTTCTTCTTCCCTCGACCCTCATTCTTTCCTCGTCTTCATTATTTCTTCTCTCTTTCTCTCTCTCCCTCTCTTGATCGCCTCCGCTCTCCCCTCTGCTCACTGCCGCCACGACAACCTCTGCTCTCCCCTCTATTCACCACCGTTTCAAAACCCTAGTTCCCCATTGTTCCACCATCAGGACGCGTCTTCTCCGCCGTTCGAAAATTTGTGCCAATGGTGTTTGTTATCTACGTCGCTGTGTTGGTGGAGGTGGTGGGGAGGGGGTTTTGGGGATGAAGACGAAGATGAAGCTTTTTGTGACAAAGTGCACTTTGGTCTTTTATGTTTCACCAAAAATTTTGTTTGGTCCTTTATGATTTTTTCCCAGTCACTGAAGCAAGTCACATCACTTGTTAACGGCCAACATGATTTTTGTCAACATTAGTGGATGGAAAGTTTTAAAAAATGACTATTTTGACACAAATTTGAAACATAAAGGATCAAAGTGAGAAAAAAAAACAAAAAAGACCAAACTAAAATTTTGGTGAAACATGAATAACCAAAAGTGCATTTTACCCTTGTTTATAATGATACAAATATCAGCAAACTGAGTTTATTTCCCTCTCCTCTCAAACTCTACCTCCCATTACACCCTCACTCTCTCTTCCCTTTCTCTGCAATCTCCCGCCCTCTCCCTTTGTGTCTCTCAAAATTTCCTTCAAGGTGAAAAGAGAAACACGATTTGGGAAAGAACACCATTAGGGTTTCTGTTTACCGTAGTTTTTGGTAAACACCGCTAGTTTGAAATTTCTTCTGCTTGTAGGATCAACTAGTAAATCCTAAGACCATTTGTGTTAAAGTTTTTTCCAGAAATTATGAATGCCTTACAGTTTTTAAAGGGAAGAATGAAGATAACTGTCAGTTTCGCACGAAACCGTCGAAGTCACTTCAGATAGAGATGAAGAGAGCAAATAAAAATGCAGAAAATTGCTTAAAGAAACAAAGTAAAATGCATTAATTGAAAAGAAAGTTGGTACACATGATCATACATTCTTCTCTGACTCGTTTTCTCTGTGATGTTGGAAGTTAGAGCGTGAGAATCTGTAATGAGTTTGTGATCTTTTTTTCCTATGAGAAACTACTATTTATACAAGGAGGGAAAACACTAAAACTAACTAACTGTACAGAGAATTTAAAAAAGAAAACTGCTTCAGCCTTAGACTAGGGTAACTGCCAGAACTTCTACGGCGAGCACTTGATTTTGACCTGCTATTGAATCCCAGCCTTCTTCTCGTCGAAATATCACCATTCAATTCTTGTTAAGTCTAAGGCTTTGTCGAATTTGCCTTCTGATACAACTCTTCTGTGTCGAAACCAACACCTTCTTCTGAGAAAACCAAAGTTAAACCCCGTTGACTGCATTTAATTTAGCCTGTCGAAATTACAGGCTAACAAATTGCCCCCCAAAAATGTCTTTTTCGACTGAAGCTTTATGTAAGGCAGAATAAGTGACATTTTTGAAGATTCCTTTTTAACTGCTCTGATGACGTCATTAACATCACGTTGCAGCATTGATGAGACGTTTCAGCAAAAAGTGCCTTTTGGCGCCACAGTTTCAGAGTTAGTGGGCCACGTTTTGCATTGGAACTCCCCACTACTCATTGCAAGTACATTAAAGAGAAACCCAAAGGTTTCATCCTTTTACACCCAACAGCTATAAAAGCTATCATTTTCTCTCCATTTTACTCTTTTTTGAAACCTTTGCAATCCCTTCTCTTCTCTTCTCTTCTCTTCTCTTCTCTTCTCTTCTTCGCGAGAACACACCTGCGCTTTCCAAACTCAAACTCCAGAACTCCATTAATATCTTGCACTGCTCATCAATGGCGTCTTCGTCTCAAGCTCGAACTTCTGCAACCGCTACTGGCAAGCAACAACTCATTGCTGAATTTGCTCAAGCCCTAGATCTTGTGCCAATCTCACACACCCACACTTCTGGAAAACATTTTTGTGTCGCTGAACCTGACCTTGAAGATCCACGTGCTCAAAATTGGAAGTCACAAGTGATCATCCCTGGTCCTGAAAATCACACACATGCTTTTCTTGGTCCTCTTCCTGACTTTATCAATCTATTGTGGTAGGGAACTGAAACTGGCCACGTTGATCCTCAATAGAAACAACTAACACCAACATCAACTCTATCTACCTCTGTTGAACCGGTAACTGGAAAGTGATCGAAGAGCAACTCACACCAATCAATCCTGTCAACATTACTAAAGAAGTTCTTCAACAAATTGCTGATATGCCAACTAATGAGCCTTCTTTTGATAGCCAAACACTTGGAATAGAAATTCTCAACAAAGATCCAGAAAAACAAGACTTAGAGATGGTCGAAGTTACTGGTGTCGAAATTGAGCAGAATATCTTGGCTTCGACTCATAATCCAAGTAATAGTGAAGAACAAGACACAAACCAGGATGACAATGATGAACAAGAGAAAGGGAATGATGATGCTATTAATTCTGAGAAGGAGGGATCTGAAGAAAACCTTGAACAAGTCGATGAATCACCAAAGGATGACAGCTCTTCTAAAGTAGTTCATTCAAACAACAATACTGTCAGTGAACTGAAAAGTAAGAATCCTCTTGAAGCTTTGAACCTTATGTTGAGTAGTAGGAAATCTTCGACTAGACAAAGCTCTTCAACCACTTCTACGGGCGAAGCATCTGATAATTCCAAGGAAGACCTCCTCAAGGAATTTCAAGCTAAAGTTCTTGAAGCTGACTTATTTCAAGCTATTGAGCACGACCACATGACTACCTTTGAAATTAAAGCTTTGTTGCGTAAACTCAATAATTCGACATCAGGCAAAGCTCTCATTGGCTTTATTGTTGAATTTGAGCCTCTCGTAGAGCAAATCACCTTAGACATCCAAAAGAGGAAGAACACTGCTGTACATAAAGCACGTGAAACCAAACTCCAACAGGAAGAATGGGCGGCTGTCGAATCCTCTCGAGACAAGATCACTTCTTGGGAAACTCAAGCAGCAAACAACGCTCAAGAAATGGCTGCCTGTGATGATGCCATTTTGAAATATCAAGAACAGATCAAAAACCTGCAATTGAAAATTAAGGTAGAGGAAAAGAAGAAAGCTTCAATTCGCAAGAGAATTCCAGATTCTTTGGAATCTATTATTAACGCAGAAGCAGCCTTAGCAATTCAACACTTGGAAAAATTTAGCACACATGAGGTAGAGGTTCAAAGATTGGTTGAAGACGGGCCCTCACTGCCATCAGACTAGAACACTCCAAAGCTGTTTTTGAAAGGCTAAAAGCCAATCTCCAACTTTAGATTGTAACTTTCTTTATTTTCCAGTTTTTGTAATTTCGACAATGTTCTGGCAAAGACTTTTGAATGCCATGTTTGAAATCTTTATACTATTTAGTCTTGTGTTATTTTAACTTCTTGTAATATTGGCTTATATTTCTTTAAATACTTGCCATTTCGACCATCAGAGCCTAACTCTCCAACTTCATAGGCACCTTTAGTAAATACTTGTAAAATGCGAAATGGTCCTTCCCAATTTGGTGACCATTTACCCAAAACTCTATCTTTTCTATCCATGGGTAATATGACTTTCCACACTAAATCCCCCAAGGCAAATGTTTTTGACTTAACCTTTTTATTATAAGCTCTAGCCACTCTTCCTTTTTGCCTTATAAGAACATCTAACGCATTTAGTCTTTCTTCGTCTAAATCAACCAACTCATCTAACATCATATCCCAATAAGAATATGATGGAATTTCAAATTGCCTTTGAATTCTGGCTGATTGTAGACAAATTTCGACTGGCAAGACTGCGTCGTGTCCAAATGTGAGTCTATAAGGAGTAGTGTTAATTGATTCTCTAGGAGAATTTCGACATGCCCACAACACTTGATTAAGCGTTTTATGCCAATTTTTAGGCTTCTGCCCAATGTGTTTCTTAATCAAATTGATAATAATTTTGTTGGCCGCTTCTACTTGACCATTAGCTTGGACATAGTATGGTGTCGAAGTTAATAACTTAAAACCAATTTCAGAAGCAAAATCAACCATTTTTCGACCAATAAAAACTGTGCCTTGGTCTGTAGTAATGGTTTCAGGAGTACCAAACCTATATAAGATGTGGTTTTGAATAAAATTTATTACTGCTTCCTGATCTACATTAGCTAAGGGAACAGCCTCCACCCATTTGGTAAAATAATCTATTCCCACTAAGATAAAACGATTCCCTTTCGACGAAGTTGGTTTGATTTCACCAATCAAATCTAAAGCCCACCCTCTAAAAGGCCATGGTTTTACTATTGAATGCAATTCACTTGCAGGCACATGTTGTATTCCTGCGTGTTTTTGGCATTCTTGACAACCCTCGGCGAAATCTATGCAATCTTTCAGCATAGTTGACCAATATACTCCTTGTCGAAATAAAAGCCACTTCATTTTGTGACCTGCTTGATGAGATCCACAAGCTCCACTATGAGTATTGGAAATTGCTAAATATGCCTCACTTTCATTAAGACATTTCAATAACACTCCTTCAGGAGTCTTTTTAAATAACTCATTCCCAATAATAACATAACTTAAAGCTCTATACTTGGTTTTCCTATCAGTCACTCCTGTTGGATTTTCCAAATATTCGACAATTTGCCTTCGCCAATCATCCTTTGACATATTGTCAATGGCAAAATTTTCAACTTCAAAATTTTCAAAAGTTTTAAAAATTTACACCAGATTTAACATCTCTGCCCCATCAAGTTTTGTCGTTGACAATTGGGCATTGGATGGAACTGTCGAAATCAATTTGTGTTTGATTTCTATTAGCTCTAATAGCTTTTCTTTTGAAACTTTGTATCCTGATGCTATTTGTGCCAAATCGTTTGCCTCTTGATTTTCCATACGAGGCACGTGTTTTATGTGAACAGTGTCAAATCTCTTTAACAACGTATTAGCAATGGCAAAATACATTATTAAGTCCTCTTTGATGCATTTGTATTCTTTTGTTAACTGTTTTACAATTAGTTCTGAATCTCCTTTGATTTCGACATGTTTTGCCCCCAATTCTAACAAGATTTGAAGTCCTGCTATTAAGGCTTCGTATTCTGCCTCGTTATTGGAGCATGTCCCTTCAATTTTAAACTTATACTTTGTTGGTGAAATTATTAACACTCCAATTCCAACACCATTTTTGTGGCTTGAACAGTCGAAGTATAACTTCCAAGGTTGGGTTTCCACCAAGTTTATTGTATTTTCGACCACTGAATGGTCAACTATGAAGTCAGCCACTATTTGACCTTTTATTGCTTTTAATGGCTGATAAGTCAAAGAGAATTCAAAAAGAGCCAAAGCCCATTTATCTATTCTACTATGTAAAATTGGTTTTGACAGCATATGTTTAAACATACACATCAACAGGCTTTATGTATTGCTTCAATTTTGTACAAGAGAAATACAAGCATAAACACAATTTTTCTATAGGATGATACCTAGTATCTGCATCATTTAAAATTCTACTGAGGTAATAAATGGCTCTTTCGACACCATTTTCATCTTCTTGAGCTAACATGCTTCCTATAGAAAATTCTGAAGCTGCTATATACAATTTCATTACTTTATTCCTAATAGGTGGTAACAAAATTGGTGGCTTCATCAGGTATGCTTTAATCTCGTCGAAAGCTTGTTGGTGTTCTGCATCCCACCTAAACACATCTTCCTTCTTCAGTCGAAGTATTGGCGAAAATGCTTGAGTCTTGCCACTTAGATTTGAAATAAATCTTCTAAGAAAATTGATTTTTCCTAATAATGACTGTAATTCTTTTTTGGTCGAAGGAGCTTTCGTTTCCAAGATTGCTTTCGTCTTGTTTTGATTGATTTTAATGCCTTTTTTTGTACAACGAAGCCCAAAAATTCACCTGCACGAACACAGAAGACACATTTGAGTGGATTCATTTTCAATCCATATTTTCTCATTCTTTCAAATGATTGTCGAAGGTGGTCTATATGACCAATTCCTGAAGAAGACTTAATTACAATATCATCTATGTACACTTGCATAAATTTTTCAATAAAATCATGGAACATAGAATTCATTGCCCTTTGGTACGTTGCACCAGCATTTTTTAGGCCAAATGTCATTACAACCCATTCATAGACACCTAATGCCCCTGGGCATCAGAATGCTGTTTTCGACGTATCTTCTTCAGCAATATATATTTGGTTATATCCAGAATAACCATCAAGCATACTTAGGTATTCATAACCTGCTGCTGAATCCACTAGCATTTCTGGCACTGGCATGGCATATTCATCCTTAGGTGTAGCATTATTTAAATCTCTAAAATCTATACACACTCTAAGCATGCCGTTTTTCTTAATTACAGGAACTATATTAGCAAGCCATTCGACATACCTGGCAGTTCTGATGAACTTGCTCTTTAGTAACCTTTCTATTTCTGCTTTGATCTTCAACAAGATTTCTGGTGCAAATCTTCTTGGTGTCTGCTTCACTAGCTTCTTTCCTGGTCGAATTGGTAGTCTTATCTCAACAACGTCACGACTCAACCCCGGCATTTCATTGTAATCCCATGCAAAGCAGTCTTTGTACTCCTTTAGCAATTCGATAATCTGCACCTTCAATGCTTGATCAATCTTAGCACTTATATATGTTGGCCTTTTCATGGAGCCATCTCCCAAATCGATTTCTTCTAAAGGATCTTGTGCTTGGATCCTTTTGGTCGAACCTATTGGATCTTTTTCAAAACCTAAAGGCTCGTCATCATAGACACAATCAAGCCTCTGGTTTTTGACAACATTGTCTCTATTTTTGTCCTCAACGGTTTCAGCAACTAATTGTTGTTGTAATTCAGCTTCTAAAACCGATTTTTGCTTATTCTCGGTCACGTAGGTCGTAATTCTTTCCCATGCAGTGGCCTTATCCATAAATAACTATTTATGGGCCTTCCCACCCCGTAGGCTTAACAGAGCCTTGTGGGTAGTTGTCTTCATCTATAACCTCTCTATCCCAAATGAATCCATAATTGGGATGAAGTATCACTGAAGATCTAACATTGTTTTGGTTTTCATAACCAAGTTTAGAAGAAATACATGGCGCAATGTTTGCCAATTGTTTATCAAAGGTTTTCTTGGTAATAGTGTTTACCTCAGCCTTGAAGTAACTCTGATCACCTTAATATTTTCGACTAAATCATCTTCTCTCCAAATGATGAGCCTCTGGTGAACTGTCGAAGGTATTGCTCCCACACCATGGATCCATTCTCTTCCCAGCAGCATGATGTAATTTGCCTTTGTTGAAATTACCATGAACATCGTTGGTCTCCTGATGCTTCCAACAGCAAAATCAACTTCAATGGCTCCAAGTGAGTGGCCACTTTTGCCTTCATAGTTGGTAAAAATTACAATTGTGTGTTTTCAAGTTAGTCTCACACTTTCCAATTCTTTTCAGCATATGTTGTGGCATTAGGTTTACAGCAGCACCACCGTCAACCAGAATTTTATTGACACCAATATTGTTCACCTTTGCTTGAATATACAAAGGTTTGAGATGGTTCATCATTCCACAGTCTGGTTTTTCAAACACAGCGTGTTGCTCTTCAACGCAACCATTTTTCAGCACATAGTAACAAATTGGTTTGAAAGTGGTTTCTTCGTCGAAATCTTCTTCGACATCATTCACTTCGGAAACCACATCATACTCAATTGGGAGAATTGAGACTACACCACACAAGACGTCAAATTCTAACCCAGAATCAGCGAAATCCAAGCCCATTTCTTCGTCTAAGTTAAGAGCCTCTTTGATCACTGAAAGTGGTGGAAATATCCTTTTAGTAGCTGGCTTTCTAGCCATTTCAAGAGATTTTGATGGTATTTATTTACCTTTCTCTTTGTTGGTATTTTCCACCTTGCCTGCAGCAACAACCTTTTTCTGGCGTTGATATCTACGCCACCGAGTTCTTGCCATAGGGTTCTTCCCTTTGTAGTTATTATTATAGGCATATTTATTAGACTCAAATGCATTGTTTTGACTAGTAGCACTAGTGCTACCCTTAACCAATTTTGCTGATTTCTGTTGATTTCCAACATTCTTTCCAGCATAATATACTGGATAATAACCAGTACTTTTTCCACCAGAGTGCACCCATTTCTCGACAGGAGACTTTGCTGGAGGAACATAAGTTTTGATCTGTTCGTTTTGAGGATTTCTTGTCGAAGTGAATTTGTGTTGAATACCTCTGTTGTTGTAGCTGAACTTTGGTCTTTTGTCGACCCACTTTCCTTTACGTTTCAGTTGAAGCTTAAATCCCTCCAGATTTTTGGCAGCCTCTTTGTCGAAGACAGAACTACACCTTGGACAAACCATAACTTCAGTATTGTTGACTTTGCAGCGGTTAAGAAAATCGATCAATTCTTTTTCAGGCCTTGGATACACTATCTTCATTTTTTCAGCGTACTGGTCTTCAGTGACCATTTCGACATCAACCTTGTCGATAGACCTCTCTACCTTAGCATTTTCAGCAACAACCTCTGTGACCTCAACCACATTGAGATCGACTTCAACAAACAATGCATCAGCTGTTGGCAAAGGATCCGCATCAATCTTCATTGGTGGCTTAGATTTGTCACCAAATTTCAGCCTTCCCTCATTGAGGGTGTTCTGCACCAAATCCCTGAAAATAACACAACGAGAAGTGTTATGGCCCAAGAAACCATGAAATTTACAAAAACCTCTTTTCTGTCGTTGTTCCAATGGTGGAATTTTCAGGCCTTTAGGCACTAAAATTTGACCATCAGCCACTAACAGATCAAATATTTCATCACATTTAGAAACATCATAAGTATAAGTTTTTGCAACAAATTTATCATTCTTAGGCTCAACAGGATTTTTCCCATTAGAAGGTTTCAACAATTTACAAGTATAAGGAGGTCCTGGTTTTAATTCTGCAATGTTAACCTCTTCTCCGACATCTTTATAAGATATGTCGTATTCTTGGTCACTGTCATTAGCTTCGACATAAGCAACCTTTTCTTTCTTACTTTGGAATCTACCTGTTCTGGCTTTTTCGGCTTTGAGTCTTTCGACTTGTCGAACTCTATCAGCCAATTGTGTCATATCTCTTAAATGTAGTGTATCTAGTTTCTTTCTTATAGTGTAATCTAGACCACCAGCAGCCATTTCGACTAACTCGTGTTCAGGCACTTGAGTAAAGCACCTTGCTTTGAGAAGTCTAAATCTATTGAGATAATCATCAATAGATTCTCCCCCCTTGCATCGAACGCTAGCCAATTCCTTAAGACTAATTTTACATTGGCCCGTATAGAATTGTTCGTGAAAGGCCTTCTCTAACTGACTCCAATTGAATATGGAATTTGGAGGCAGGGTGGTGAACCATGTAAACGCATTCTTAGTTAAAGAATTTTGAAAGTATTTCATTCTTAACTTCTCGTTATGCGCAATATCACCAGCCTCAGTCAAATAGCGAGCCACGTGTTCGACAGTAGATTCACTGGTTTCTCCAGCAAATTTTGTGAACTTAGGGATTTTCCATCCCCTAGGAAGCTCCGTTTGTAAGGTGTATTCCGACAAAGGCGACACAAAGTTAGGCCTATTGTTGCACCCTAATTTTATCCGACATTCTATTTTAATTCCTTTTTAAATAAAAGAGCTAGAATCATATCACAATCTCTAGGCGACAAAAATCACATGGAGTTATCACTTTGAAAGTCTTATACATACCTTTTAAGGGGGAAGAGTTACCAACGAATATAGAAGAATCCAATTCAATAGAAAAGGCACCTGAAGGAACACCTGCTAGTGGTGGTTTGCTTGTAATTATCATCCATGAAGTCGAAGACGTTGAAGGAAAACACCATACTGATCCATATGTACACCTCATATTTAAAGGAGAGAAAAACCAAGCATGTAAAGAAAAATAGAAATCCGAGATGGGGTTAAAGGTTTCAATTTATGTTGGAAGAACCCCCCACTCATGATAGGCTTCATGTTGAAGTTCAAAGTGCCTCCTCAAAGTTTACAAATTGAGAACAAGAAGATAAAAATACCCAAAATTCCAGCTACTTTACATGGGAAATATCTCTCTCCTCAGACTTCATTTTGACGATCCGAACGGTGAACGTGAAGATATATGTCTCACGAACTAGCTGTCCAAAAATGAAAGCGATCCAACGGTTAACGAATCCGGAATCATACATTTACGGTGACATGTTTGAAAAAAACGGGAATTGCTTTCTCTAAATGAGAATTGTGTTCTCTATCTTGTTTTTGTCCCACATTACTTGGGAGAAGCAAGAGCCATCTAACACTTGGCTATAAAAGAGGTTGACATGCGAAGACTAGAGAATCAAAAGATTTGGCGGGCTAAGTGATCTTTTGGGCTAAGCCTTTGCAGTCCATTTCACTAAGAGCATGTCTTTGATTATGTTGCACGCTTTGATTGAGTCGGCTTTTCGATTCCCAAAGCGGTTTTTTTGCAACAGACGGTTTTAGGGGGTCAAAATGAACCAGATGGGAGCCCAGTTCGCGGTTGACCTGGACAGACCTATCGGCCCACTTCGACATTCGTCGTGTTAAGGTTAGTTTTGTATTTAATTTTTTTTATATACATATTTATTTATCGTTTGTTTATTTATTTATTTATATATGTATATCTATTTATGTATCTATGTATATAGTTAATTATTTATTTTTTAGTCTACTCTTTATTAATTTTTAGTTTTATTAATTTTTAGTTTTGTCATTTTTTTAATGCACAAATTATTTTCTTTGTCAAAATTCCAAAAAAAAACCTTTTCTTCTAAAATGAATAGGGGATTAAGTCGAATGTACATTCGGGTTAGTCAGCGTTTTAGGATGAATGAGTCGTACGACTCAATAGTCCTAGAGCCCCTATAAAAAATAATAAAACAATAAATACACCTCTTTTCCAAAATAGGGGACTAAGTCGAATGTACATTCGGGTTAGTCAGCGTTCTACGATGAATGAGTCATACGGCTCAGGAGTCCTAAAATCCCTATTCCAATAAAATCAAACCAACACACATCAAGCTTTTTTTCGAACTTCAAAAAACTCCAAAATAGGGGACTAAGTCGAATGTACATTCGGGTTAGTCAGCGTTCTAGGATGAATGAGTTGTACGACTCAAGAGTCCTAAAATCTCTATTCCAATAAAATCAAACCACCACACATCAAACTATTTTTTCGAACTTCAAAAAACTCCATTTTCAGAAAATAAGGGGACTAAGTCGAATGTACATTCGGGGTAGTCATTGTTTTAGGATGAATGAGTTGCACAACTCATTAGTCCTAAAATCCCTATACTAAAAAACACCATCCAACAAACTTTTTCTACCCAAGAACTACGTAGCTTTGATTTCTCCATCGCACCTAGAGATACGTAGGAGCAGGGGCCCACTCCTGCCAAGCGCAAAAAACTAAAAAAATCTTTTTTTCTTCGTCTTTTCTCATTCAAATAAAAAGGGTAAAAATAAACGTAAAATACAATTGATTAGAAGGCAACCTTCTTTAGGGAGGATGTCGTGGGGTGCTAATACCTTCCCCACACATAACGGACTCCCGAACCAAATCTGGTCTCAAGGACCTTATGCAAACTAAAGGGATTTTCCAATATTTGCCCTTAAACTAAAATTTGGTGGCGGCTTTATTCATGAACCTTTGAGGAATCCTTTCCCGGATTTTTCGGTCGCTACAGCTGGCGACTTCACTGGGGACAATTTAGAGAGTTAGGTCTAACCTAATTAGTTGTAAGATTTGTTTAGTTTTTACCCTTCCAACAAAGATGTTGTAGTCAAATTGGGTTGGGCATTTCGACTAAAAACGCCTTCTGATGAACTATGAGTAGGGGAATAGCCTGCGATTGCATTTTCTGCAAAAGTAGACGAATTTGTCTGAAGGCCCGCCATCAAATTCGTTGGCATGCCATATGGGTAAGGTCTACCACTCATAGTAAATGGCAAGTTTCCAACCATTGGATTTGCCATCAAAGGAATTGTTGGTCCTACTATTGGTGGCACAGAAGCCATTGTATTAACATTCGTTAATGCTGCAGTGGTCATCATTGACACAGGGGTAATTATGGGAGAAGTTATAGCAGTTACTCCCATTGTTGTCGAAGAAGGCATAGCAACGGTTATGCCTGCGACATTTGCAACGTTAACGTCACTAACTGTAGTTTGTTCTTGTGTACTTTGTGCATTTGATGCAGAAGCATTACTTGTACTAGAGCGTGCCATCTCTGGAAGATGTTTACCACTCCTTAATTGCATGCACAGATAAACACAAAGTTTAAGAATTCAACGAAAAAACTTTAAAATTAACACAAACGTCCCACTGGGCGTGCCAATTTGTTTACCAT
This sequence comes from Astragalus glycyphyllos, assembly GCA_963573325.1. Classification (NCBI taxonomy): domain Eukaryota; kingdom Viridiplantae; phylum Streptophyta; class Magnoliopsida; order Fabales; family Fabaceae; genus Astragalus; species Astragalus glycyphyllos. The sequence continues at coordinate 85,086,233 of OY754308.1, read as the reverse complement.
GGTTTTTGGTAAACACTGCTAGTTTGAAATTTCTTCTGCTTGCAGGATCAACTAGTAAATCCTAAGACAATTTGTGTTAAAGTTTTTTCCAGAAATTATGAATGTTTTACAGTTTTTAAAGGGAAGAATGAAGATAACTGTCAGTTTCGCGCAAAACCGTCGAAGTCACTTCAGACAAAGATGAAGAGAGCAAATAAAAATACAGAAAATTGCTTAAAAAAACAAAGTAAAATGCATTAATTGAAAAGAAAGTTGGTACACATGATCATACATTCTTCTCTGACTCGTTTTCTCTGTGATGTTGGAAGTTAGAGCGTGAGAATCTGTAATGAGTTTGTGACCTTTTTTTCCTATGAGAAACTACTATTTATACAATGAGAGAAAACACTAAAACTAACTAATTGTACAGAGAATTTAAAAAAGAAAACTGCTTCATCCTTCGACTAGGGTAACTGCCAGAACTTCGACGGCGAACACTTGATTTTGACCTGCTATTGAATCTCAGCCTGTTCAATAAGGAAATCTTATTGGAACTGTCAAGTTCATCCTTTGTAACCATATTACATCCTGGATCGGATGAAATAGGATGAATTGAGACAATCTTTAGTAAATACATACTTATTTTGCCTATATTTTCTATTTCTTTATTTTCCGATCGCCTGGAAAAAAGAAAAGAAACATCTTGTTCTTTCTTTAATAATTTCTGATCTCTACTGGACCTTTCAGTAGGATTTGAATCCAGATTAAGTTCTGACCATCGTCGAAATATCACCATTCAATTCTTGATAAGTCTAAGGCTTTGTCGAATTTGCCTTCTGATACAACTCTTCTGTGTCGAAACCAACACATTCTTCTGAGAAAATCAAAGTCAAACCCCGTTAACTGCATTTAATTTAGTCTGTCGAAATTATAGGCTAACAGTTTCATAATAGGTGGAGAGGAGCACGATTTAGGTAAGGTGGGACTCAAATTAGGGCTCTCAGATGCTAATTCCATGTCAGCAACCGCCACATTGGCCAAAAATGAGCCACATCATTACTGAACTCGGTTCAAGGATTATAATGAATAATTTTATTAATTGCAAGGGTATTGTTAGAAAACATATTTTACTGAAAGTAGAACGAAAACTCACTATATGTACAAATACCAAAATAATATTTAGACTTTTATTAATAAACTATTTGTTTTTAAGATATATATATATATATATATATATATATATATATATATATATAGCTTAAAAAATAACAATAAGATGGAGTGGTCCAAAAAGGAAAATGATGCAAAGGTGATAATTTTTATACGTGATGAAAGAATAAAGTAGAAAACCAATCAAGGTTGTATCACTTGATAAGGAGTTTTGGCTCTGTTGGTAAGGAGTTGACTCATTTTCTATAAGGGTGTAGGCTCAACACCTGCTGCCGTTGTGAGCATCTCTTTTGTAGATGATCTATAAGTACCTCTGTAAATGCTCTAAGAGCCGTGAGGCCTGCCCTGATCCTAGTGATCCCGTCGGACTCATCACTTAAACTTTTTGTAACAAAAACGAATAAAGTAGTAAAATAGTATAGCAGAGTGGAGTACAATGTTGGACTATGTTATTCACTGCTCTGCAGGTGAAAGCTCTTCATATCTCTCTATAGATTCTTTTACTTTAGATCGGATCTATGAGACACTGCAATACCAAGATAGATACATTTCTCTCCCTCAATTCACTTCCCACAGATTTTTTTATCTGCTTAATAGTTTTACCTTTGGATGTATAAAGTTTGAGCCAAACAGAAAAGAGATGTAAGAAAAACAAAAAAATAACATAGCAGGTAACCTCTATATAGAACTGAGGAATCAAAACGAGTAAAAGCAATCTAGACAAAGGGTTGATTCCATATTGCTTTTTATTTTTTAAGAGAAGTGTTTCCCATATGGGATTTCTTGAAGGGTTGGAAAATTATTGGGACTACCTAATTTTTTTTTTTTTTAATAAAAACAGAAGTTCGTCGTCTCTTGTGGTGTGTGATGTGTTTTTTTATTCCGACAATTGCTAGCTACCCACAACGTGTCTCAATGCTTTTGTACTACTAGAATCAAATTTTATACTGGCTAATACCAACTGCGAGAATCGAACCTGGAAACACTGAATCGACCTTCTGTGTCTCAGAGTAGATTAAGCCACTGAATTAACGATATTAGTATGTGTGTTGCGTTTGGTGCTATAATAATAATAATTTTTTTACAGAAGTTTTACTATGTGGGGGATGACATCCGGACCACCTCATCCAAAGGGGATAATGAGGATTTAATCTCGAGGCCTTTCAGAAATAAATTCTCTCATACTCCACTAGATTAGTCCATTAGGATATCATCATAATAATATAATACAACATAATATTAATATTAATTAATTAATATAATCCTTAATATATCTTAATATAGTAAAATCAAATGCTAGGAAAAAATCTAATTTAGACATTTTAAAATTTTGCTATTTGACAAAAATTAGGGGTAAAATTGTCAATTCAACGCAAAGAGACAAAACAACACAGTTTTTTGCAGCTTTTAAAAAAAAACTAACGCGCTGACGCCTGACGCGCTTCAGTTTTTTTTCAATTTGTTTTTAATTTTTTCAAAAAGTTATTTTTTTGTCAGTTTCTTTTTTCTTTTTTTCCCTGAAAATTCTTTTTCATTTTTTCCCATTTTTTGTCAATTTTTTTTACTAAAAAATTTATTTATTTATTTTTATAATTTACTCAAACTACTACGATCAATCAATTTAACCCAGTGGTTCAGGCTCCTGTTGGGACGTGGTGGGGGTCGATCCGGTTTGCTCCCGGGTTCGATTCTTGCCTATGTCAAATAGGGTGTTGGCCAGCGAAATGATTAAGAGCCTCAAGTAGCGAGCGCAGATTAGTCCTTCGTTGACAGCGTTGAGACACTGCATGGGTCGCCCGCGAGGGTCCGATACCAAAAAAAAATCAATTTAATCACTACTAACCATAAAAAAAACCCATACCTTTAACAAAAGTTTCAAAACTTTTTTTTGCAAGAAACTAAATTATTAAATAGATATTATACTCAATAATTAAATAATCTAAAACTTATTATTTACTATAATCTCTCTATTAAAGCTACTAAAATTGATCAACTTTTTCATAAAAAATAAAATCAATCAATTTAACCACTACTAAAAAAATTACCAAATAACTATTTTATAATTACTAAAAATGAATAAAATGCCAACGGGAGTGCCAATATGAATAGCAACGAGAGTGCCAACGGGTCTGCCAACATGGTTGCCAACAGGAGTGGCATCGAGAACGGAAGTGTCAACGAGAGTGCCGACTTTTTTTAAACGTTTTCCATCACAACTATTTTAGAAAATTTGAAAATATAGTCTTTTATCGAGTTTTTTCATTTTCTTTTATTACATTTGGTAACTTTCAACGTATTTATAATTTCGTAACAAATTATAATAAATACGATATCACTTCTGCATATGCACAGGTAAAAAAAAATAGTAATTATATAAATCTGGGAGCATGTACGGATCACAAGGAGGTATTGGTTCCATCATGTACAATTGTACATTGTGAGCCTCAATTGTTAGATCGCTACCATCATTCACTCAGACAAACTTGAGTCAAAAAAAAAATCACCGAGACCAACTACTCTCTTGGTTTTCCTTTATTTATAGCATCTCACTCACTCTCTCATACTCTTTCCCAATCCAAGTTTCACTTTATTTACACTGTGCTAAACTGTTTGCTTGCCTTTGCTTCTTTCCCCTCTTTCTATAACATTGCATTACTTTGCTTATATATACTTTCCTTTTCTGGTATGTTTCTGTGTTTCAAATTGTATTCATCTGCTTCCCTTTGCTTTTTACATATTATTTCTGAATTCTAGATCTACTATTCATGTGCAACTTGATCAGTCTCTCTTATCACAGACTGTCCTTTCCTTTGTCCTTTTAAATTTCCAATAGATTATATTTTTCTATTTAGAAAAGTTCATATTAAAATAATTTATTTCAAAATAATTAAACATATCTTCATAAAAAAATACAAAATAATTATTTCGACATCGTACAATATTCTCCTTAAGATCCCACAAGGGTGTGGGTTCAAATCCTGCTGCCATTGTGAAGGCCTCTTTGGCGGGTGATCTGTAAGTACCTTTGTAAACACTCAAAGCGCTGTGAGGCCTGCCCTGACACATGTGAGCCAGTACAAAATTTGATTCTAGTAGTACATATTTAATAGAAACAACTCACATTAAGAATCAAGTGAATGAAAATAGACTAAGAATATGTAATATTTCTTACTTGGAACTCATTAGAAAAACGTACATATTTAATAGAAACAAAAATAATTATTTGGCCTGCAAAAATGTTATCATGTTTAAACTAAAAAACAAATATATATTCATGAAAACAAAATATAAAAATAATTATACGAGCAATAGATAATATTTTCTTGCCAAGAGGGAGAAAATTGAAGAAAATGTTTGAAAGATAAGAGAGAATAAATTCAAAATGAGAGGAGGGAGAATTAAATTATGAGAGAGTAAAGTTTAAAGTGAGAGACAAAGAAAAGTAGAAGAGAGCCAATTGATAATTTTGACCACAAAAATGAATAGGTGTCAATAATATGACATGTCTAAAAAAAATTACTTGTATAAGAAGATAAGACTGGAGATAAGTTTAAAGTGTAAAAAAGATAATGAAGAATAAATTCAAAATGAGATAAGAGAGAAAAGTAGAAGAAATTCAAATGACAGTCTCAAGCCTAAAAATTTATAGATATCAATAATATAAGGTGTCTGTTATGGAATGGTTTTTTGCCATATACACCTCCTTTTTTGACATATATTCACACCTCTTATAGGGCCAATATCAAAAGGGCTCAGTCCGAACATCAAGGGCTCAGATCAAACCACCAGATTGGACGGTCCTGATTCGTTGGAATCAACCCCACCCCACTTTATAAATACAACATTCATTGCCTCATTAATGGTAAGCATTCTCACATTTATTACTTTGCTAAGACTACTCCACTGACTTTAGCATCGAAGTGACTTTGCAGGTACAACACCAGCAGAATCGGATACGGTCATTGACTAAGGACATCAACCACTAACTACCTCGGATCACCCTTCAAGGTCGGAAGTACATTGCAGAACAGTGTCTAAAAGGGTAATTTTAGCAACCTAGATGTAAGATTATTTAGATTATTTATAAAGCAAAAATGATGAGTCTCTTTTAACACACAAAGAAAAATAAATAAAGAAAAAGAAGTAATATTTGTGATATGTGAATAAGTGTTTGATCAGTGTAGAAAATTAATAGGTACAATGTACTTCCCGAAACAAATAATTCTTGCATACGTAAACATGTTGCAATGTGGTGCACTCTGAAATGATGATTATTTACTTATTATACGAAGAGAGATGTAAAACATTTAAGAGTTGTTTTTCTAAAAAAAAAGGTTGAATGTTATTTGCAAAGGGGGTGGGGGAGGAATTTCGGCGTCTAAACTCTTTTTATAGGAAACCTATTCTTTATATATAAAGAGTGTTCTCAGGTCAAACTAGGTGAGTGTCAGTGTAGTAGGTCGAAGTTGCTCCCGTTTGTAGGATGCTCGTGTGTTGATCCAATGTGGGGGTGATATCTGCGTCACTCCGACGCCCAAGTCAGCTCAGAGAATTTTAGTGTCAGGTAGAGAGAGAGAATGCGTACCTGTTGCAATAAATTTTATCCTATTTATAGGTGCCACATGCGTCAAGTGTGTTGTGGCGCGTAGGATGAAGGGCGAGATTTTAGCACTTGAACATTAGTATGTTTTATGGAAGATATACTTTGTGAACTTTTTGCACTTGTTGAATTATTATAGAAGTTAAATTTGTCTCGCTTTTTGTCAGTTATTGAACTAGATATACCTGATCTCGCTTAAATTGGTATCATCTTAGTTAAATTGGTTTGTGATTGTATAGTTTATGTGAAAATTAGTGTATATTGTGGTGAATTGTATATATAGTTTATGTGAACATTGTCGAATTGGATTGAATTGAATGGGCAAGCATCAAATTGGATTGCAAACCGGTATCATATCTTGATGGGGAATCAACACAATACAATTACAGAGCGATATGCAGCGGAAATAAATTCTCCAAACGTGCAAGAACCTATGAGGAGCAACACTGAATATGTGGTAGCAAATATAACGAGAATAAAAATACACAATGAACAACAATACTTTTAACATGGAAAACCCCTCCAAGAAAGGGTAAAAACTACGGGTCGTTCAGACCAAAGACATAGCTCTACTATAATCAAATAAGGGTACAAGAGAGTCTCAACAAATATTACAAATTGTGCCAACAACCAACCAAAACAACAAAGCACAAAAGATTACAAATTGAGAACAAGAAGATGAAAATACCCAAAACTGCAGCTTCAGTGCAAAGCCAATATCTCTCTTCTCATACATAGTTTTGACGATCCGAACAGTGAAAGTGTAGAACTATGTCTCACGAACCTTCTGTCCAATTTTAAAGACGACCAAACGATTAACGAATCCGCAATCACTGGTTTACTACAACAGGTCTGAGAAAAACAAATCATTTTCTCTCTTCTTTTCTCTCTTTTGGTGGCTATGCTCTAATCCGAAAATCTCTCTCCTTCAACCCTAATTTAACCCTCTCCACTTATAACAAGTGAGAAACATAATGCCTTAAAATATTTGGGTCTTTCTCCGCATAGGAAGGGAACCCAATACCCAGCATATCTTACTGTCATCCGTAGTCAATTCAGTCTATTCAATCAATTTTATTTTCCTTTCACAATTGTTAAGGTTCCATTTGGTTACATTAGTATGATATGAATCTTATGATTATGATTTCACATTGTATTTCTTTCAAACTCGTAACAATCAACCAAAAAAGTTTTTCTTAAAAAAACGTAAACAAGAAAATTCAGTGTCTACAAGAATGAAAACAAAAGGTCTCCTAATTTGAATGGAAATTCATAGTTAATTATAGATGTTTGACACTTGTGAAACCCTGAACCCAACAAAGACCTCAAAACAGGTTTTATTTCCATTTGTGCCAATTGTCAATCAAAGAAGCTAACGAGTTTCTAATAATGGAAATGGCAAGAATTTTACTCAATTTTCCAACAGGTTGTCATCGCCAAAAGAAAGAAGTTGGTGTCTAGTCAAGGTCTAATAATTTTATTGAGAGCCAAAATAATGGTAGAGGGATAAGGAAACCTACTTTTTCCAAAAGAAGCAACATTTTGTATGGTGAAATATGTTTCACATGGTTATTTCTTATTTTAGGTTCAATGTTTTTCCGTTTTTGGAACAAGTTTGTGTTCAAACGCTACCTCTTTGCCGATTTGTGAATTGTGATGTCGGTTGCTATAGAGTTGAGCTAAGCAACTCAGATTCATTTTGCATGCCTCTTGGGTCACAGTGTCGACAGGTGCTTTCTATTCGATTCTCGCAACGAACGAAATCAGCGTTGACTAGTGTAAAATTTGCTCCTAAATAAGAGCGGAGATTAGTCTTTTCTTAAAAGCGTTTGGACACTCTATGAGTAAATAACAATAGTTCAAACAAAATAAAAAGTTTGGTAAATTTTTAAACGTTTTAAGGAATAAAGTGATTACAGAAATTAAAATAACTTTTTCATTTAAGTTTCATCTCATCTTAACGAGAATCACTATTTCAACATTTTCCATAAGAATAAACTAGTAACAAAGATGGGAATAGTCATTAAAAGCATAACCTTATTTTGGTTTTATTAGATTTCTAGTGGTGTTTTTATAATTTTTAGATTAGTTTTGACTCTTTAACGGATTTTTAGTAGTGTTTTTATAACATTTTTATAAAAAACTAAATAAAAAAACGGATTTAACTATTTATTAGATAAATCTGTTTCGAATATTTTCAAAACGGATTTATATTATAAATAGATAAATCCGTTATTATAAATTTACAAAACGGAATTACGTGTTACTTAGGTAAATTTGTTTTGCAAAAATATAAAAACTGAATTATGTGTTGTAACTTTTCTTCTAAACGAATTTATCTAATTTAAAGATAAATTTGTTTTGCAAAAAAACTTAAACTAATTTATCTTTAAATTAGATAAATCTATTGAACAAATTTAGTAGGGATAATTTGAGAATAAAAAATTGAGGGGTATAAGATATCGGTGTGGGGGTACAAGAAAGGTGTGCCAAAAAGCAATTATTTCGTGTGATAAAAAACCCAGTAAATTGGCCCAATCCACTATTTTTATTATTATAATAGGCCAACCCACTTCTATTCTTCAACCTAATAGTAGAGCTACAATGTTGACAAAAAAATAGAGCTATAAACAATGTAAAATTTATAGGAGAGAAATGCAGTTGATATTATGACCTATTGCCATTTTTAGAAATCTTTAACCACTCCAATATTCAGAAAAAAGATTTTTTATTTTTTTATTTGTATATTCAGAAAAAGAGTTCATAAGCGAATTGGAGTTTGATCGAGGTAAAAAATGTTTGTTCTCAATTTGTTACATAGGTACCCTACAAATCAAAAGAATGCATATTAATGGAAGAATTACAATTTTGTAATCGAAAATTTGGATGAGAGAGTTACACATTAAATAAGTTTAACAAATAGATAATAAAGTATAAACAATTTGATTTGTTATAATTCAATTTTTTCTCTACTTGATAAAAGAAAGAATATTAATATGTTTTTCTACTTATTCATTTCCTTTTGCTAATGTCTTTCGAGGAGTACAAATAATAAATTTTATCGCACTCAATCTGCACACAACTTATAAAGGCTTGCCGGTTTATATGAATAATTTACAAATTCTCTTAATCTGCGTACCACAAAAATCAATGATTCATTCTATCTATACAAAAGTCTATAGTGTAATGTCATTTTCTTACCGTCTTGTCACACATTACATCCTTTAAAAGAATGTTATTTGATAACTCATTCTTATAATAGAAAAGTTTATATTGTCGTTATATCACTGTGCTTTCACATCACATCATTTGAAATCACAAAAACTGATGACGTTCTCGATCCTGATAAAAAAGTTTGTATTGTCGTTTTATATATAAAATTGCTTAAATCTCTAAGCCAGTTTTTCCGCCAAGATGCACGTGGGTAAAGTTACACATGTCATTCTCTAAGGTATGTTTAGATCGGTGGTATGAGATGAAATGTAGTAGAATGGAATGGTACGGTACTCCATATTTAAAAAATTGATGGAATGGAATGCATTCCATCCCCTTCCATTGCTTCCATTCCATTCCATTCCATTACTTCCCACCATTTTGAAGTATATTATTACTTATTTATCCTTTCACTTATATTAATCACATCCCTTCAAAAAAAAACTATACACTACTCGTCTAATCTTTAACATGCTTGGTATGTTCGTCACTTGGCTGAGATAACACTGCTAACATCAAATGCCTATACAACATTGCTATCTCTTTCATTTTTTTAAAATTCAAATACCTGCTACTTAGTTTTACTGAGTCGATAACTTTTTGTTTTAATATTGTCTTTGTCACTTTAATTAATTAATAATATGGCTCTTTTACTGGCTATATAATATGCATGATCAGATCGGAAACAATGCTTTGAAATTAAGCAAAATGAAATCATGTATGCAAAGCAAAATGAAATTGCGGAAAAAACATTATGCAAAATGAAACTGAGAATTAGTGTTATTTTTTATCAATAACTAATGTTATTAGTTGCTGATAAATTGGGATAATTCTTCCCTGTTACTAAATTTAACAAGAGTTCACACCAAAAAAAATTTAACAAGAGTTAGAATTTAAATATTATTTTTCAAAAGGGTAAAAAGGAACAAATAAGTTATAATTGATTTCGTTCCATTCATTGTCCAAACAATGAAGTGAGAATTTTGTTCTATTCCATCATAAAATACCCAAACATTGAAATGGAAATTTTATTTCATTCCGTTCCGTTCCATTAAATTTAAAATATCCAAACATACCCTAAGGTATTTTGTAGTGACATTCTCTTATATTTTTTACATGTCATCACATCACATCACTTCTTTTTTCTTTTTTTGAGAAATTGATGACTATTTCTCTTAATAAAATCGTCTATGTTATCATATATCATTCTCCCATTGCATCAGATCTTTTAAAATAATGCAAATCGATGACCCACTCTTCCAAAATAACAGTCGATGTTATCATTGTACAGTTATTTTTCAAATCAAATCATATCACATCCTTTAAAATTATGCAAAATCAATGTCTCATATTAGAACCAAAGTGCTTAATAAAATATAAATCCCATATAGTTTTGATGATAACTCATATTGTGATTGACAATTTATTCATTGTTATCTAACAAAAGTTATTTTTATCATGCCATTATTTTCCTCGTATTTGCATATCATATCCTTTAAACTTATGTAAATTAGTGACTCATTCTTTAAATGAAAAATTATTATTATCTATACAATATATATACACACGATTCACACATGTCTTGCACAAATGCACGATCTAGTATCTACTCAAACAATGGCCGATTATGAAAAATCGCCCCTTGTCGTCCACTCGTCCTCCACACTTAGCATTGGTGTTTGTTTCAAGTTACCTAAACTTATTCTTGAGAATAAGATTATAAGGAATATAATGATAGGAATAATAATCCTAAGTAATTAAAATAATTTTTACTTTTAAATTTCATCTAATCGTCATGTGAACCCTTACTCCCAACTTTTTTCAAGATAATGTTTTCCTAAGAAAGGTGGAAATTATTGGGGGTTATTTTTCTCCTAGAAATATGTACAGCTGAGAATAATATATTTCAAGCTTGTAACATGAGAATTCTCATTTCTACCTGTGAATTCTCAGGAATTTTAATCCTAGACTTTAAACGAACACCCTCAAAATCATTAAATTTTCCATGCTTATTACATTTAGCTTTTTTTTAAAATTCATTTTTGAAGAGAATATTTTCTTTCCTATATTGACAACAAACAAGTCTTTGTTATAGGGATGAAAAAGGAGGGGGGTGGGGATAACAAATTGTGAGGCCTGAGAATTTAAAGCAGGATCTGGCAAGGCTGTATTCAGCAAAAGTGTGGGCCTCAAGAACCCAAGTTCCCCGTTGACCAAAAAAATACCAACTTAACCAAATTTGATGACACAACACGCCATTCAAGTGTTGTGACAGAGTTTTTATTTTATGGACAGTGTTGTTGTAGAGTTGATGTACCAATTCAACCACAAAAAATGCACCTAAAAAACAAAAACAAATATTATGACTTTGACCCAACGAATTTGGCAACATTTTTCACGTGATTGAAAGAAATGGACTAATTTACACAAGAGGTCCTTTAAGTTTTTTTTTCCGTATTACTTAGGTCTTTTAAGTTATTTAATTTGAACAAGTTGGTTCTTTAAGTTTTTTTTTTACCACTTAGGTCCTTTAAGTTATTTAATTGTAACAATTTGGAGAATTTTAAATGTGAGAAACGTAAATTATTCGATCTTTAAAAATGAAAAACAATGAAGAGAGATAAAAAAAATTAGGAGAGAGATAGAAGAGATGAAGACGATTCATATCCATTTCAACGTTAAAACATGATTTTTAAGACAACAAAAACATTTTGACAAAAAAAAAGACAACAAAAACATGATAAACTACTGCGTTCATGTTTTTATTTTTATGCTTCAGTGTATTTTTGTGTTGAAGCAAGTGACCAAACATATGCTATATGTTCTGGATCGGGCCACAAGGCCCACTAAGCGAATTGGATATGAATCAGCCCAATGGTTAAGATCTAGATCGAAGACTTTGTATTCGGATTGGGCCACGAGATCCACTCAGCCAATAGCTAGGATCCATATCCAAGGCTCACTTTATCATGCCTCAACGACTCAAATTAACCCGATCGATCCAACGGCTCAGAGCTGACATGAATCTCTATAAATAATGGCTTGCATAGCCACAAAATGTACGCATTACTCATTTCCTGCATACTCCACAATTCTAAATACTGACTTGAGTGTTAGAGTGACTTTGCAGGTACCCACTCATACTCAAAACACAAAACCTGACCCGAAAGATAAGAAGGTACAGAACACTATATAACAAATAGAACTTATCGTTGCTTAATTATCATAGGACAAGGCAGTTAGGAGAGTGATAACAATGCTTAATTATCGTTGCATATTAAAAAGATGCTTAATTCATCCTTCAACTGCGATATTCGTAAAATAAAAAAAGGAAACTACTCTTCAATAGAGGTTATCATAAAAATTAGACAAACAACTCTAATTGGTTGAATATTGAATAAATGCAAATAAATGGAAATGAACAAGTTGCTACTTTGAAATCGACTTTTGCCTTGATGAATATTGAATTTTCTACCTTCGTGCTATCAACATTAGTTGTTTATTAAGCACATGTTGGTTGCGTAGTTACCTAAAGGGAACATAAAGCAGTGGTATGGCAGTATTAGTATTAATTGCAAAGCGTGTGATAGTTGTGTGTACTTACTCAAGTCAAGGCCATGAGATGAGGGTACATGAACATGAACTAGTGGTGGATGATGATGAGAGTGCAGGGTGCAGTGTTATTTGGTCAAATGCCAAATGACTCAGATTCTTTCAATTCACCATGTTAGCCGACACTTTCCCTTCTCTTTATCTCCCTTTTTTTTTTTCTGAAATAAGAGGTATAGTCACTGCAAAAATGCCATTAATTTTTTTTTGTCTTTCCGAATATATTTGTCCTCATTTGATTGTCAAAACTACTAAAATATCATTACTTTTTTCACTTTTTATAACTATGTATTTGTATACGTATATACATATAGCACAAAGTGGTTTTTGTGTATGTTTTGGCACTTCAGCTTTATATAAGGAGGGGATTTTGCCACTCAATTGTTTATAACAACTAACAAGGACCAAAAAAATTTACTCTCACTCTTTCTGTGTAGTACACTCGCATTTCACTTCCCGTTTCTAATACTCTCTCCGTCTCATATTAAGTGTCCTGTTTGTCATTTTTCTTTGTCTCAAATTATCTGTCACTTTAGAATCCCAATACAACATTTATTATTACTTTCCAACAATACTCTTACTTTAGAATATCAATAACCGTGCTTTTGCACCAACCAAGAAAAGTGTAATGATGTTTTAGTCCTATCACATTTTTTTACCATAAAATTTAACATATCCAATCATTTTCTTAATACCCGCACATAACCTTAAACGACACTTAATATGAGACGGAAGGAGTAGTATTTATTTGTTTCGTTGTCGACCAAAGCCACTCTTTATTTTGCACTTAAGAAGAGAAAGCAGAGCCAGAGACAGTTGTTGTTTTGAGTCAGTCCGAGTCATTTTCCTTGAACTCAGTGCGTCGGTGACAGATTAAACACTACACGTTCTCATATTCATTGTTTCTGTCTCTGGCTTTTACCCTTCTCTCTTTCATTCTCAACTCCACAAACAAACCATTTCTCAGTCTCCTCAACTAACTTGAATCTCTGAGTTGCTCAGCTATCATCCATTTATCTTGCTTGATCCATGCACAGGCACAACAGAATCTCCCATTCATTCTTAGAAGGTCAGAAACCAATGCATTCATTGAATAAATCTTACCAAATGAGAGCTTTATTTATTTTATTTTATTGTCTAGTTTTGATGTTGTGTTGAAATTTTATGCAATGTGATATGACATCTACTTATATATATAAGTTTATTTAAATGTTTTTTTTTCTTGCAATATTAAGTATGAAATAGTTATTTTAAGGAAAATATTTTCTTTGTGATTAATATGGTTAAAAATCCCCATGCAGGCTTGTAATTTGAAGTTTAAGCCTTCTTATCACTATGGATCAGAAGGCACGGCTTTGGGGGAAAAAGTCTAGAGAGAAGACAATTTTAGAAACCGACAAACCAAATCTCACTTCAAAAGAAAATGAAGAGGTATTTTAATCTTGTCTAACATCAATTGTTCTGTTATGTATCACTTGATAAATTAAAATTAATTGGCATTTTTTCTGTTTTAGATACAGGAACTTCTGGCTGATAAAGAAAAATTGGAGAAAGACTTAGGAAATTTGAATGATAAGCTTGCTTTTACACTTTCTGTATGTAATGCTAAAGATGAACAAGTTAAGAAACAAACAAAAATCGTTCAAGAAGCCGTTGCAGGTAATGTTCATGGTTTCATGTCTTTTTAATTTCCTATAGGTTCTCATTTATCCTTCCCTTCCCCAATTTACTCGAGACATTAATAATAAACTATGAAGAACCGACACAAACATGGACACCAGACACTAACACAGACATGTAGATACTGATTTTAATTTGAAAAGCGAAAGTTATCGATGTGTTGGTGTCTGACACGACATGTGTCAAACAATGACCTTCTTCAACCCAATAATCAATTATGCATCTTAAAAGCACTTTTACAAGTCCCTTAAAAGAACTTCTATTGAAGGTTGGGAGAAGGCAGAAACTGAAATGTTGTCAATGAAGGACCATCTTGAGGAATCTATAAGGCAGCAATTAGTTTATGAAGAAAGAGTGGCACATTTGGATGGTGCTCTCAAGGAATGTATGCAGCAGTTATATTTTGTTAGAGAAGAACAAGAGCAAAGGATTTACGATGCGATGACGAAGGCTTCTAAAGAATTTGATGAAGTTCGCAACATTTTGGAGGAGCAGCTATCAGAGACCGGTAAAAGGCTTGCTAGAACTTTGATTGAAAATTCTAATCTTAGTAAATCTATTACTGTTAAAGATAATTTGATTGAAGATATGAAAAAACAAATTACTCGAGCGGAGGCAGATCATAATGCATTGATGATTAGATTAGAGTCCATTGAAAAAGATAATACTTCTTTGAAGTATGAGACTCGAGTACTTCAAAAGGAACTCGATATCCGAAATGAAGAACGAGAATTTAATCGTCGAAATGCTGATGCTTCTTATAAGCAGCACTTAGAGAGTGCAAAGAAAGTTGTTCAGTTAGAATCAGAATGTCAGACACTACGTCTTCTGGTTCGGAAACGGTTACCAAGTCCGTCTGCCCTGGCAAAAATGAAGAAGGAAGTTGAAATGTTTGGACAGGAGCAACTATCTGCTGTGGAAGAAGAAAACAAGACTTTGAAAAGATCTCTAGATAGAAAAACGAATGAGGTTCAATTCTCAAGAGTAATGCTTGCTCGTACGGCTTCTAAGCTGTTGCAACTTGAATCGGATATTGAATCTAAAGGTCAAGCAACATTGGAGCAAACTCGAAATAATCTTGCATCGCAAGAATTATGTTCGGTTTCGATGTCTGACATTGGCAGTGATGACAATGTTAGCTGTGCTGAATCTTGGGCTTCTGCATTGATTTCAGAATTGGAACGGTTTAAAAGTGAAAAACAGAAGGATTCATTGTCATGTATGAGTGTTGGACCTTCAGACATAAGTCTTATGGATGATTTCGTCGAAATGGAAAAATTAGCAGTGGTCTCTATCGAAAAATCTCCTGAAATTTCTCATACCTCTGGAGAAGTAAATAATGAAATAAATGATGTTGAGACTTCACCAATAAGAAGTACAAGACAACAATCACAGAGAGATTTGAATAAGTCCATAGGCAAGATAATCGAGCTTATTGAAGGGATCGGCGTGCATGGAATGCAAACCGGCTACATGGTTCGTGTTTTCCAGTGGAAAACATCTGATCTCAGTGATGTCTTACAGAAATTTCTCCATGTCTGTTATAATTTACTGAATGGCGAGGCCGATGACGAAAAATTTGCAACAGAACTAACTACAGCTTTGGAATGGATTATCAATCATTGCTTTTCAATTCAGGATGTTTCATGCATGAAGGATGCTATTAAAAAGCAATTTGATTGGGATGAGACACAAAGTGAAAATGACGCCGAAGGCACAGGTCAAAATCAAATTCAGGAATTAGAGAAAGTTATTGACAGCTTGAGATTGGAGTTACAAACCTTGAAAGAATCCAATAGGATACTAGAAGATCAAATAGAAAACCATCCATCCATAAATACAGATACAGAAACTGAATTAAAAGAGGCTTATCACAAGATTTTGGCATTAGAAGTGGAACTGGAAAGCAGGAACCACTATTGTGAAGAATTAGAGACAAGAAGTGTTGAACTGCAACTCCAGCTTGAAAGGTGTCTAGTAATCTAATCTTTCAATATATATTACTTTGCAACACTGCCATATGATTTTGGAACATTTAGCTTTTAACTTTTTGTATTGAATATTATCACACTGACAGCAATTTTTATCTTCTCAGCATGAAAAAGGAGCAGCCAAATGATTACGTTAATCAGAAAAATGAGCCGCTGCGAACTGTAAGCTTATCTATTTCATCTTAACTCATTAGCTATGATTTTAGCTAGGCTGCTGTGATTTTAGCTATGAAGCACGGATACAAACTCAGTCACCGGACACACACGGACACTGACATGTAGACACCAAAAATTGGAAGAGATATAGAATTTAGTACAAGATGAAACATTAGAATGAGTAAGTAATGAGCGAGACACTGATGGTGAAGTGTTATTTGGTTCGGTTTTAATTCAGCTGCCTGTACATTTCGTAAAACACCATTCGTACTACATAGCAGTTCTCTAATTGGAATTAACATGGGAAATTGGTACTATAAAGCTCATACCATGGAGGGGTTCTTCAGCAAACAATTGGACCTGTCAATAAAAATATTTACTAGTCTTGTTATTTTTAAATTTGATGAAAGAAAAACTTATACTGCTTACAAATCATATTTATATGTTGCAAAATGACTGGCAATTAAAAATAAATATCAGTGGCATCTAACTTATTGAGTTGATTACTTACGGTGCAAGTCAATCTTTGTTGCAATAATGTGTTAAGGGCTGTTTACTAATCTTGCAGGAGAGGGACTGGGAGATAACGGCTGCTTCAGAGAAGTTAGCAGAGTGTCAAGAAACCATTCTTAACCTTGAGAAGCAGTTGAAGGCATTGGCTGCAAGAAAGGATGTTTCTCTTTTTGACAATGTCATTGCGGCTCACCGTCGTAAAATTGCAAACACAAGTGTCATCTTAAAAGACGTAAAGCTGAAAAGTCGACCTTCTCTATTGGATCAAATGCTTGCTGAAGATGCTGCAAAAGGCAAGTTTCGCAAAGCTAATGACAGAAGCTCCAGTCCCACCCCAAGCATTCCGCGTCTGGAAAAGATTTTAGTTTTGAAAGGACATAAAGGCCAGGATGATGACAGTACTAATGCTAATTCTTTGGCTATTGTGCCTATTAATAAATCTGGAGGTCGAGGTTTGTGGAAAAGGCTATTAGGGAAAAGAAGAAAACCAAAAAGGAAAACAGGCCGTTCCTTTTAACATGTGAAATGCAGTTTTAGTGTTGTTCAGTACTTCCTGAGAGGGGTAAACACTTTTGTATCTTACTTTGGAAAACATTGTGTTGTTTTGGCATATAGATATTTAACAAATCTATCTGCAAGTAGCATGAAGCATCAATTTACGTAGTATAGTATCAGGTAGATCATGGTGTTGAAAAGCAAAAACAGAGAACAGGGAGAGAGGTGATAATTATTTATTAGTTGAATATGAAAAAATGAAAATATTATGGGCAGATAACATTACCCTACCTATCTCTCCGTCACACCATAAATATTCTTAAAAAAATGTAGAGAATGAAAATTAACAGGCATATAAGGAGATCGGGTTAAAATGGGATTCCAATGAAATGAGAATTCAAGGGAAAATATCCAAGTGTGTAAAATAAATTGTATTATTTGCCTCTAATTATACTTTCCAAAACTTAATATGAAGTACTGGAAATGCCGGAATGGAAAGGCACTGAAGCCTGTACGTGAACAAAAATCTGCCAAATATATATCAGTCTTTATAAAGAATGAATTTTGCGATATCAGAGAGTCCTGCTTCCTCGTAACATTGGGCTATCCGCTCCGAATAGTCATCCCATTCTCCATCTATAGAAGCCAAATCTAACAAGAAAGCAGCTTCATCAAGTACAACCTGCAATTCATTTAAAAGTGAAGATAAGAAAAATCGATAGGAATATCAGAACGCCTTCTGACATGCATGTTTGATGTTAATAGCCATGACATTCAGATTACATTAACAGATAGTTGACACTATAAAGAACCTGTGCAGGCGCCTTCCCCTTTTTAAGGTCTTCTTGCCTTCCTTCTTCAGTTACCTTCTCTTTAATATACTCAATTTGCTCATCGTCCCATTGTGCTATATTAGCAACGTCCTAAACAAACAAATTTGACAGAAGAAATACCCCAAAAGGAAGAAAGAAGAGATCAAGAACACAGCGAAAAGAGATGGAGCTCAAGCTTAAAAAAGAGCGATAAACTTTACATACACGATACAAGCAACCCAAAGTCCACCATGGTGATTTCAAAGCTCCCCTAGCAGCATCTTTAGCTTCTGCTTTACATCCAACCCTGTATAATTTAATAAAAAACACAGATCCTTAGACGATGAAAACATTCGGTTCAGTTTTCCCATTTTGAACAACTTCAAGAAGTGATGGGAAATGTTTACGACCAACCTTAATAAAACCTCAGCATTGAACACATAAGGTCGTGCAAATCCTGGAAAATGCTCCTTCTTTGTATAAAATTCCCCCGTTACTAAAGCTGAAACCTTGCACACATAGAAATAACCAACATTATCAATTGACTTATGACTAATGCTTGAGGAACAAATCCTATGTAATGTAACAGAATCTTACCTGATCCCCTTTCTCAAAATGGAGTGAAACTTTGCGCTCTAAGACATCTGGAAACAGACCAACCTAAAAACAGATTAGATTCTTGCAATGATTGGTTGTGAAAGTTAAAAACACAGCTTACAAGCTTATGAATACCTTTCTCAGAAGATAGACATCTAGGTTAGAAATTCCAGACTCTGCAAAATCACCCTTTCTGTAAAGCTTCTCCCCAGCATCAGCTGAAACATCAAAGAGCTCCTCATTTCTCTCTTGACTGTTCTTCGCATCTTCTTCAACCAGAATTCTGTGTATAAATTGGTCTACCTATATGATGTAAATAGACAAGGATGCATGAGGAAGTGTCCACTATTCACTAATCAATGCATCAATTATAAACATAGCAACGCAGTGAAAAGGCCAAGCATGCTCCACTTACACTCTTAGCTAGAAGCCACACTCCATTTTTTCTCACTTCCACCACCGGCAATTCCAATCTGCAGGTGTTTGCAGGCATGAGACAACTAAAACAATAATAAAGCAACCACGTGAAAGGGTTGAACATGGAGCCTCACTCGGGTGGAGCCGTGGGCCACCGCAACAGTGCAGTTATAGCACCTGTGGAGAAAATAATTACATACAACAACACTAGACTGAAAGATTTGTTTCTCCAAGTTTTTATCACTCAAAGCCATACCAGAGCTGTTTTTTGAGAGTGGAATAGCAAGGGGGATCAATCCTTGCTTGGCACCAGGAGAGATGATTGTTTCACCTGTTATACACAACCATAACAAATATGTATTACCAAACTAATAATTATATATATATATATATCAAGCTGTAGATGAAGTGTATATATATATATATATATATATATCAAGCTGTAGATGAAGTACATCATATTCTAAGCCACATAAATGCTCATACTAACTAGATAGCATAGTTTGATAGACCAAAATAATCTAAGTCACATGTTCAAGTACATTTACTAGGACTAACTCAGTTCACTGAACAGCTGATTACTAGTAAGTTGAGACAAGGAACGAGCCACATGATCCATGGCACCAATGCCAAGAATCCAAGAATTGGGTTTGTGATAGTACCTGAGTTAATTTGTTTCTGTTGGTAAGTGGAGGACTCACCAACAAAGGAAGTGTACTTGGTTAAAATGGTGACCTTTAGGTTGAGGATTTGGCTGATTCAGCAATTGCAAAATCTGTTGGACTTGATGCAGGTTCATTCTCCCTTATATTTTCATATGAATCCACATTCTCATCGCTGATAATGTTGTTAATTGAGCAGCTGTTTTTAGGCTTATACTCGAGGTGAAAAACCATGCTTGAAAACACTTTGTTAATTGGAGGCAAAGGTTCAATTAAGAAGATTTACGTTCATGCACCACTATATGCTTCTCCAAAGCCCTTTAGGAAACACATCACTTGTTCTGAATCCATGTGCTTCTTCACAATTTATTAACCAGTTCGCATGTGCATTCTACTGCACAGGTAGGCCTCAACGACTCTAACTCTTCCTTTAAAATATTCAAATCAGTATAAATTCAGAAATGCTCCTCTCACCTTGTTTGATGGGGTGAATTTATTACGGCAAGTCCAAAATTTTGAAGCCAGCAAATCCTTGGAATTGTCTATATAGACTATGCTTTGTGCTATGCGTGTAATCAAGCTTCTGTTTATATCTATGAAACAACCATGCTGTTAGGTGTTACATCTTCTCCACGCATCATACGAGTGATCTTAATTTGGGATATTATTCGCTTAATTGATGAATTTTAATTTGTTCTTGGAGTGCAAGGCTCTCTTCATATCATAGCTATTTTGTAGTTTTGTACTATTCAAAAGTGGAGAAACGATAATCACTCTTGGAATCTCCACTGGGTGCAAGTAGAAGGGCTTGAAGGGTTTTGTGAAACTGAATTGAGGAATGAATTCATCTAACCATAAACTAACTATCCTAACCGATTAACTACATTCAGTTACAAGCAATTAACTGTTCAGTAATTCTCAAAAAAAAAAAATATTCAACAAGATTATCCTAAAGTTTAGTACATCATTCAATAATAAGATGAACAAATCAGCTGAATTTGGAGGAAAGGGAAAAAAGATAATGCGGAATAGCGGTACCTTTAGTTTTCAAAATATTCAAGAGTTGTGAGAGATGCTGAGGCGGTTGAGTTGCGGCTACATCCTTTACAAAAGAGACGTGCTCTGTAACAGAAATGCGAAAAATGAAGCTAACTGAAAAAATGAAACAGTTTTATTGAGATGAGAAGAAGAGATGGTGATACCTGAAATGGAAGAAGAAGAGACGCGAAGAGAAGAAGTTGAAGCTCTGCGGTGGCTGAGAATAAGAGGCACGACGTTGCCACGTGGAACTCCGCCACACAACAATCCGCCGCCGATCTTCATTGTCTCTTTGCCTTTTCTCTTCCTCACACTCCCTTTATCTGTTTCCCTTCCAGAAAAAATTAAAATTAAAAAAACAAAACAAAAATTCCAGCATAGAACCAACAAAAACGAAAATGGAAATGAAATATAACCCTCTCAATTTGTCAAAAAAATAAATAATATAATCCTCTCAACTATCATATCCCTAACCTCATAGTTTTGTGTGAGTTTTAAATGTCATTTGTCATTACGATGAACTTAAAAGAAGATAAAACCCGAAAGTTAACGCCTCCATTTGGGATGACTTTTTGTTTTAAAATTTTCTGAAACAAAAATCAGTTTCTGTTTAAAGTTTTAAAAATTACAAAATCCAAAACAAGATTTAATTTTGAATTAAGAAATTTTTAAAAATCAAAATCAATTTCAAACATAAACATAAAAATAAATATTCATCATAAACTTATCTTAAGCAAAATAATATATAACATTAAGTTTGAAAAGTGATGTTTGATGTTGGTCAAAGTGATAGTTGGTGGTGGTCAAATTGACGATCAAAGGTGGTTATAATGGTGGTCGATAGTGGTCAGAGTGATGGTTAGAGTGGTGGTTGACGTTGACGGGAGTGGTGGTGGGTGGTGGTCGGAGTGGTTGATGGTGGTCGGGGTGGTAGTCGACGACTATTGGTGTCGACGTGTTAGCGTTAAAACCACAACAGAATTATAAAAAAAAAAATTGTTGAGTTTTGATGGAAAACTGTTTTGAAATTAAGAAAAAAATCAATTCAACTCCATTTTACCCGAACATGTTTTATTTTTGAAATTGACTTTCAAAACCAAAATCTCACAGCCACCCAGAAGAGTTGATCAATTTTTTTATAAAAGTACGAGTTGACCAAATAGACTGTACCTAAGTTGTGTATTTAATTTATTAATTTCATGTAAAAAATATATAAATAAACATATTTACTAAATTGTCTCTAAATTACCGTGATTAAAAAAGGTAACAATTAATTTAAGGATGTGTTTGTATAGTACTATTAAATATAAATAAACTATTTGTCAAATAAGTTAGCATTTATTTATATGAGAAACACTTTTGATTGGTTAAAATTCATTTAGGTCCAACAAATTTGAAAATGCTACCCTAAATTTAGTGGGACCCACATGAATTTTAATTAGTCATAAAGTGAGTGTTGGAAGAAAAGTGACCAAGAGAGTGTTGCTATAGTTTCATATTTGAGCTTATGGTACTAGTATGCTTTAGTGAATTTGATTTAAGTATTAATTTCAATAATTCTATTATTTCAATATGCGTGAAAATGATATTAGTTTCTATTAGGGTTAGTTTGATTTGCAAACAGGACAGTACTGGATTGCCGGACTGAACAGTACTGGACAGGACAACAGTGGACAAGCTTTTGTCAGTACATTGTTTGGTGAACAATTGTCAACGCGAGCAAAAAAAAAGTAAATTTTACTATAATTATCTTTCTAATGTTTATAATGATTTTATATAACATATATTATAATGTAATTAAAAAATTATAGAGAAAAACGTACGATGGAGAAGATGGAAGAGAGAGAAAGAGAGATGAGGGAGAGGGGTCATGAAATGAGAAAATACAAAAGAGATGAGAGGTAGAGGGGGGGGGAGAAAGAGAGATGAAGGAGATGCCATATGAGATGAGAAAGTATTAGAGAGGTAGATAAAAGGATAGAGAAGAATGGGAGAGAGAGTAGAGGAGAGAGAAAAAATTAGTGAATAGGAAATACAAAATAATATTTTGGTTTTTTTTTTGAGAAATTAAGAAGTTGTACTGTGGTTTTGTGAGGTACAGGAATTTGAGACTTTGTCTAGTCACTTGCCCTCATTTCTGTCTAGTACTGTGAACAGTTTTCAAATCAAACAAGGTACAACTGGAGTTGTCCAATCCAATCCATTATTGCTTAGCGAATCAAACGCACCCTTAAAGTTAGCATGGTAATGACTAACTATCAGTCCAACATTTTCCTTTAGAGTATAAGATAATTAATATTACGTAAGTTATGTGCAATTATTTGATTCCACCGATCATTAACATTTTTTATAAACAGGGTATCAGATTCGAACACAGGACCTTAGTTAAGTTGAAAGAGACTCCTACCATCTCATCCAAGTATTCTTATTTGCATTCATTAACATATGATGGATATTATAAGGAAATAAACCGAACTATAAAAAATGTATGCATATTTATCATCAAAGGTATACATTGTTTTGTCAAAAAAAAAAATTAAAGGTATACATTGTCCTTTTAAAGATTAAGAAAATGTTACCATATTTGTTGTAATAATAATAATATAACTAATAGAGATGACTGAGATGAGTAATAAAATTTTTCATATAAGTTATTCTTTTATAAGATATAAATGGTCACCCATATAATATACTACATATTAACAAATAATTAAAGTTTACTGCATTAATTTGAAAACTCGATGATCTGTACGAATTGAAGTTTAATGAAAAAAAAGAGCAACGTGATGATATATATCCAACCAACGGGGCAATCATCAACAATTGTTGGAATACGAAAATAAGAAGGCAAAAATGAAAAACATCCTAAAACACAGTTTTTGACATGTACATCTAGAGATTGGTCTTGTCCAGTTGGTCGAAGTAAGGGTGTTCCATAGCTTTCTTAGCAGATATGCGTTTGGAAGGGTCATAATGCAACATTTGAGCTAGAAGATCGAGTCCATGGTCATCCAAGTTTTGAACAACCTTTGAAAGCTTAGAAGGGCGCCACTGGGGGTAGTCATGCCAGTTCACGAGTTTGGTAACGCCAGGCCATATCTCTTCATTAGGAGTGCCTAACAACTTAAATATACGAAGGAGTTGTTGCAGCTCGGAATCACCATTAAATAGTACTTGCTTGGTCACAAGTTCACCAAATATGCATGCAACAGACCACATATCCACTGCCATTGAGTAATGCGTAGCTCCTAGAAGGAGCTCAGGAGCTCTATACGGCAGAGTTAATATCTGAAAAATCACAAAAAAAAATAAAAATTGATGATTCAGTGCATGCAGTGCAATACAAAGAAAGGGGTGTGTGGAAGGGTGGTTTACCTGAGGGGTGTACTTCCTAATTGGCAAAGTATATGCACGAGCAAGTCCAAGATCAGCTATTTTAAGCATCAGTGTTTTTCGGTCCATCAAGAGATTGTTAGGCTTCAGGTCCCTTCATAAATAAATAAATAAAAATAATTAAAAGATCCGATCCTAACCTAAGTAGATGTACTCTATAGCACTGACACTTTCAATTAAAGACATGTTCGGACACCGACACCGAAATAGACACTTCAATTATTTGTATTTTTCAAATTAAAATCAGTGTTTGTGTGTTTGTGACTGTGTCGTGTCGGGTGTCTGTTTTTCTCTCGGTGCTTCATAGTCTAGACTAATTTAAGTGGAGTTTTTGGGTGCTTCATAGTCTAGAGTACTAATTTAAGGAAGTGAGGTTTTTGTTTTGGTTAGCTACTAGCCTTTACCTGTGTAAGATTCCATGGGCATGGCAGAAAGCAACACCCTTGCAAAGTTGGTACATCAAGCTCTATAAACAAAAAAAAAGAAACACAATCCATTATATAATTGATCCTAATCTAATCTAAAACTAAAAGATAAAAATAGATAGACATAGAGTACTTTGACGGTTTTGGCTGGGATGCTTTCTCCAGATCGATGGAAACTTCGAATATATTTATTGAGATCAGTATCCATGTATTCAAAGACCAAGTACAGCACTGTCTTCCCTTGCTTGTTCTGACCTTGTTTTACATCCAATAACCTGTTGTTGGTTGAGAAAAAATAATAAGAAGAAAGGATTTGGGTGAAATAAAGAACCCTAAAATACAACAATAATAATAATAATAATTAATAATAATACCTAACGATATGAGGATCACGAGAGAGCATTCTTAATATGGAAACTTCACGGAGAGTGGTGGTAGGGACACCTTGGTCGTCTTCGTGGAGGTGAGTTTTCTTGAGTGCAACGACCTTACCAGTAGCTTTGTCTCTTGCTCTATACACTTTCCCATACGCCCCTTCTCCAACCTTGTCTAGTTTCTCGAATGCTTCTTCCTTCACTGATAGTACTACTACTCCTCCTCTTCCCGTTTCACTTTTAGTTTTCTCCATCTCGAATTCTGACTCTCTCTCTCTCTCTCACTCAAACCTCAGCATCAATCAATATATAGTTATTGTTGAGCAACGAACACTTCACACTTGCTTGCCTTTTGAATTTCAAATTCGGCTCCCACTCCCCTCTTTTCTCGTCACTCGTCACCATTCAACCCAACAAATAAGGAAACCTCACAAAGACTATGCTCGTTTATAGGAATCCATTAAGGATCAAAAATATAGCTTAGTCGACAATATTTAAATTTATACTAATTCCCATGTTACATTGTTACTACATCTAGATTAGTAATTTCAAGTTTCCTTATTAAATGAAAATATATAAATGTCTATCTATTTTTTTATGGAAAAATGTTTATCTATTATCTATTATTATTAACTGAAAAAATTGTAATGTTACTTTATTTATTTATATATATATATATATATATATATATACACACACACACACACACATAGGAGAAAGCCAATACCCCTTTGTCCCAAAATTTTTTGAAGGACGATTAGGAATTTATCACTTGACCACTGGGTTAGCTAGGCACATTTCCCTTTTTTTTTTTTAGATAAGCCACATCTCCCGTTTAATTTCAGCGGGTGGAGGTAGTGTGTTTGTGAAGAAGCAGAGGTGATGAAGCAGAAACGTGGGTAGGGTGTTTGTGAAACTTAGTGAAAAGTGAGAGCCTATTTATAATAGGTATGGTCGAATGTGAGCCGTTGATTTTAATTGATCAGAACCGTTGAAATTCTATCCGTTGTGGCACAATTTCCAAAGGAAATATCAGCTACTCATTTTTCTGACACGTTTCAATGCTTTTTTGACTGATTTTAGGCCGTTGATGATAATGGACGGTGGAATATGAGCCGTTGAACTACATAAAATATCTGTCATATTTTACAGTGGTTCGATAGTTTAGGTTCGAACCAGTTTGATTTGTAACATCCGAACTTGGTAAAATCTATATTAGAGGGGAGTCTGTCAAGAAACAACACTCCTAGTTCCGAAAAGGTTCGGTGGGCAACTTCTGAACCATCATAAACCTAGAAAAAAGGGAAGTGCGCATTTCATTAATGACGTTTTGGTCTTTTCGCTAGTTTTGGGGGGTGACTAGTGAGTACGAGGGGTTGTACGAAAATCTTAAATAAGTATCACATAAGGTGAAACGCACTGGACTCCCATATATAGGAAGAACCCCAATATTCAAATGAAAAGTCCGTATCTAACCTAGGATCTCAACAATTTTTTTTTTCGGTAAGTCAAAATTGCATTGTTATAGGTACAAGGGGTACCGACCCAATTACATCAGTCCGAGAGTACACTTATACAGCCATAAGGAAAGTTACACCAATCTAGAAATTCTTTTCGCATTTCATCTCCACCCCTACTAGATATCCATCTCCAAGTTAAAGCTTTCTCATGATACACTAAATTATGAGCGTCGAACACCGTCAACAAAATTTATTAAATGGGTCCCACTAACTTTTTATCATTTTACATTTTAACAATAATTTATACTATGACATAAAAAGTAAATGTGTTGGATGAGACCAAACTAACGAAGACAAGTGTGGGACATCCAATCACCTTCGATCAAACTTTTATCCGCTTTCGATTAAGGACATGCGTCAGAGGAGAGAGAGAGAGAGAGAGAGTTTCTTATTCATGAGTTTCATCTTAATAAGTTTCCACTTTTCAATCTCCACAATGGAGGTGTACCTGTAAAATTCAACCTCTTAAGAGATATTGTGGATGCTCTAACAAACTCTTCAATATTGCTAGATTTTTTATTTTTTTTCAAGAGTTCAACATCGATCTCCTCCATCTTCATATTGCACCAGTGCTTTTAAAAATGATAGGCACAACCCGTTGCTCAAGAAGAGAGAATTGCAATGAGGAAAATACTTATTATTATGATAGAGTCTACAACTATAGACATGGGATAATTTCAAATCTAAAATGCACGTTGAACATTTCGATGATTGAATTGGGTGCGTTTTATCTGAATTCTAGAGGGCTAGATGGTCGTGAGCTTGATGGAGTCTGTGGTCATTTTTCATGTCATATAAATATAAATATAAATATGACTAATCCAGTAAAGACAGTGATTTTCCAATACCTTAAAGCTGTGATTTTCAAAGTGAAGCATAAAACCTCATTGGATTTAGTTATCAAAAAAAAAAACCCTCATTGGATTTAACAAATAGTAAGAAAACCATTTTATTGAATATGTTAAATAAAAAATAAAATAAAACTTGGTATATAGAGTCATTCAAAAGGTGGAAGAAAATTTAAAAACTAGTCATTTCGATACTATAAAATTATTCAAAATATTATAAATGATTTCACGATCCACCGTTACTTTGTATTTATCTCTTTAAATGCTCAATTTCTTTTAGAGCAGTGCTAAAAGTTACGAAGCATTCTTGTCGAAAACTAAAAGAATTATAAATCAACTAGGGCGCTCACCCGTACGATGCACGGGATCGGGTAGGTACTATTATCGTGCAAACATGTTGTAATAATAGATGGTATGCATTATGTAATTTGTCAATAGTGGTATGAACTATAGGGCAGCGACTAATGAAGTGCAAGATAGTTCAACATATGTGTGGTAGGAATAAATTTTTTGCCTGATTGATATCTGAGTCAAGTAGCTATTAAACATTTTGGGGAGAGTAATTATGTATGGATGGCTAACTGAGAAGTTTGTACTTGATTGATTTACATTTCGTGCAATTGATTTTGGATTGGATGACTATTTTTTGTCGGGTACAAATAGCGACCCAACGTTGTGTCCTCAGGGGCGGATCTACCTATATACCAGGGTGGTCAACCGACCACCCTGAAAAAATTGTATTAGTACTAATACTCCTATTAAAAAATAATATTAGCACCAATATCTTATTAAAAGAATATTTTGCACACCCAGAAAATATTTGTTTGCACCAAAACTCCTAGTTTTGTACCTATCTAATACACCATATTTATACAATTATTTACACTCTTACACATTTCTAATTTTCTCTCTCTGCGTGTTTCCTCCTTCTCGTGTTAGCTCTTCTTTCCTTTCTTCCTCCTTTCTTATATTTATAGCAATGTGTGTGTTTAATTTATTTTTTTGCACACCCTAACCCAGGGTCCTAAATATGTCACTGTGTGTCCTAACTTAAAGACTTAGTTATTTCACATTGGTTTTTTATGTGCCAACATTTAATAATTCAATTTATGCAATTGCTCTAACTCAATCCAGTTTTTGAGTTGCCTACATGTATTTTTTATTATGTCAGTAGACTAATAGTAAGTAGTGAAGCATTATATTATGTCCAAGTAAACCATTGGTTACACTTAGAGAAAGACACAAAACATCCCATTCATTTAAATTAGAAAAGCTACAGATTAATACCGAAAAATTGATCTACAATTGGAACCAACTAGACCATTGCTCCTGCGATGCACGGGAAAAAATTGTGGTCAGTAAAATTCTTCTTCTTTTTTTTTCAGAAAATTGTGTATATGATTCTTTAGCTAAATACTATAGGAGAATTATATAACAATGTTATAGGGAACCATGGTACACGACTGATGCGTTAAATTATTGTAAATGAGAACGTGAATAATAATCAAAATAATGGATAAACCCTTAAAGAGCAATGTGGATGAACAAATTGAACCCAAATATATTAGATGAAACCTTGTAAAAGGATGTGATTTCCCATATATATTTTGATTTCCAGTTATCTCCATTTGACATCTACGTATACCAAAATTAGTCAACATTATAGCAAACTAAAAGAATAATAATATTTTAAAAGACTACAAAACTATATAATTGTTGCTTTTTTATTTTTATATAAGATAATAAAACACAATTGAATAAAATAAATAACAATTGATATAGCTAACAATGGTTCTAACATAGTTATAACGTCAAAAAGTTGTTTCACATATATTAAAGGCGGGGAGTACTCCCTCGCTCCCCATCCCATTGATAACTCTATTTTATATAGAGTTATTCATGTATCTAAACTTAGATAATTGCTTAAAATCAAGTATAAAATGTTCTAAATATAGTAGTATAAATAAAATAATAACATTTATGGTTTTAAGATGAATAATGTTCATAACTTAGCATTTTGCATGTATATTGGTATGTTTGATGTGTTTGTTCAGTGCAGCTGCAGTTAGGTGCATCTACACCAGAAACAATTCTCACAGTGCATCTGCACTTGGTGCAACTGCACCTTCCTGCACCGAAGCAGCTCACAACCCCACATTGGAAGCACCTCAATTCTTACCATTGCCATAATGCTTTGTTGGCATGCTGCTTGCTTAAGAGTCACATGGGGCACATGGCCACTTGCAAAATGCGGCGCCCACAATAGAAGACCATCATGAATAATCATTCTTAAAGGACATGTGGCAACTTCTAATTGGGCCTCTCTTTAAGGTTGAGTGTTGGAATCAAATTCTATCATCAGCTTTTGAAAAGTAACCATGGTTAAACACCTTTTGGTTAACTTGATCACCAAGGAAACCCTCATATGAAGGAAAGTTCCAAGGCTATAAATAGGACTTCGTTTCTCACTTGAAGATATACCTTTCATGTTCTTTCCCATCCTAGTTTCCCATCGTTCTGTAGTTTATTTCTTCTAGTTCTTTTTACATATTTTCTTAGTTTAAATTAGTGTTAGTTTGAGAGGAAGGTGAGAAGAAATTGACAACTTCTCTCTCCACTTCTTCAAAGAACTAATAGGTGCAAGAAATTAGTTCTTAAGCAAATATATGCAAGAGTCTTTCATTTGGTGTAATTCTTACTCTCTTGACACTACAAAAAAGGGGGATTAGCGAGGGAAAGTTCCCTCGCAAAATGACCAAAATCCCTCGCTAATGGTCATTTGCGAGGGACTAGTTCCCTCGCTAATGGGATTAGCGAAGGATTTTGAATCCCTCGCTGGAAATTTCCCTCGCTAATTCCCTCGTTAATGTGTGCCTCAAATTTTGTGCAAATTTTCAAATTCTAACTGACACGTGTCACAATTTGAATGGTTTTCTTTTTTTTTTAATATTTTTTTGAAGCAGTTTATTCTTATATTATTAATGAAAATTATATTATATTATTAATTTTTTGGTTGTGGTGGTGGTGGTGGAAGGTGGAGAGAAAGAGGAAAGAAATCTGTGGGTGGTGGTGGTGGTGTCGTGGATGGTGGTTGTGTGGTGGTGGTGTCGTGAGAGAGAGAGAGAGAGAGAGAGAGAGGAAGAGGATAGAAGGTGGTGGTGGTGTCGTGGGTGGTTGTTGTTGTTGTGTGGTGGTGGGTTAGTGTTTGTAGGTGAGAGAGAGAGAGTAGAGGAAGAGGAAGGGAAAGGTGAAGAGGAGAGAAGAAGAGTGAGGGTGGTTGGTTGTGTGGTGGTGATGGTGGTGGTAGTGATTGTGTGGTGGTGGAGAGTAGAGGAAGAGGAAGGATGAAGAGGAAAGAAGAAGAGTGAGGAAGAGACAGATTTAAGTAAAAAAAATTAAAAAAATTTGTGTGGGCTATAGCGACGGACAGTCCGTCGCTAATTGCTGCGCATTTACCAACACCCTGCAACTGTCGCTAAAGGTTTTCAGATTTCCCGCCCAACATATAGCGACGGACAGTCCATCGCTAAAGCCCAAATTTCCGTCGCTAAATCCCAAAAATCACGTTTGACCAATTCCCTTGCAAAGTCCGTCGCTAATTCCAGTTTTTGCGAGGGATTTCTTTTCCCTCGCTAACGTCCGTCGCTAATACTCAATTTTTTTGTAGTGTGAATACTCTTGTAATTTCCTTTATTGCAACATATTTTCTTTCAAATATATTTGTTTTGCTATGCCCATCATGAGCTAAACTTCTTAAGTTGGGATGTTCTAACTTTTCAATGATCTTTTGAGGAAAGTTATTGTGTTTTCAAGTGGTGTAAGCACTTTAGTTCTTGTGTTTAAATTCTTAATCTTGTTTTAAGGTTGATCACTTAGAACAAGTAGAGTTATATTCACTTAATTGGCTTATAACTAGAAATCAAGAACTAAGTAAGGATAAGTGTTTAATAAAGCCTTTGTTAAACTTGTTTTGATAAAGTCAGCTTGTTAATTCCATGTTAATTCCTAGCCTTAGGTTAACATAGTCTTTACAAGTAGTGTAGTGAGATCTTAAGATGCAAGAGTGAACTTATTTAAGCAAGTTGGATTATATGTAAGGGGGCGAGAAAGGAATTGACAACTTCTTTCTTTACCGCAAAAAAACGGGATCATAAGAGCTTGTAACGAAACTCTGAAGAAAGTAGCTGACCAGCACACACGGATGCAGCTGCACTTAAGTGCATACACCACAAGAAAACACAATACACTCAAAAGTGATTTAGATAGTGAAGACATCTCAACTATCATTCTCAACTGATTTCCTGCACAATTTACTTGCTTTCCTTTAATTTATTTTCATTTCAACTTCAACCAAAATTGTGAGTAGTGTAGCTGCACTAGCTTACAAGTCTTTGCAACATATAAGAGTTAATCCAATCCCCGTGGGTTCGATCTTTTATACTACTTGTTTGTGACTGTGTATACTTGCACACGTTTTTCGCACACCACCCATCATTTCAAACTTTTATCCATCCCCGTCCCTGTCCCCAATCTCTGTCATATGGAGTTTTTCTCCCCCACCCCTGTCCCCACAGGGGAGTGGTCCTTATCCTCGTCTTACAAACTTTTCTTTGTCCTCACTCTCGATTCCCATTATGTGAAATTTTCCTCCCCGCCTCTGTCCCCGTAGGGGTATCCGTCCCAGCCCCCCAAATTTTTCTCTGCCCCGATCCCCGTCATGAGAAGTTTTCCTTCGCTTCTTTTGTCCGCACAGAGACATGGTCCTCGTCCCCCTTCTTTGAAATGACTGCAAAGAATTTTCTACCTCATCCAGTCTCTATAGGGAAAATTTTACCGCCCTTGGGGGGACCTTATGAAATATATCAAGTTAGAAATGCACGATTTTTGTATTTTATCTAATTGAGTGATCAAGAAACAACCTATTTGTTATTTAACATTTTATAAATGAAAAACAATACAAATTTTAGGAGAAACAACCCAATTTGAAATAGTTAGTTTGTTTATTTCAATATAATTGTTGCTAACATTTTCTAATAGAAGGTGATATAATAATGAGAACATGCATTTACGTCCTTTCTCTCATCTCCTTACCCTGACAATTTATACTAAAGATTGAAAATCTACATTCAACGAAGTCATTTTGAATGGGCAATATCCATTTGGATAGCGGTGAAAATAGAAAAAGAAAATACTTTAAAAAAAAGTGAGTTAATAGATAACTTATGTCTAGAAGAATAAAGGTTGTGTGTACGTATAAAAAAGAACATCGCTTTATAGCAACAAATTAAAATTGTATGCCCCTACAAAATTGTTTATAGTGAGTCATGTCTTGTTCAAGATTATAGTTAGCTTGAAGATATTTTCAATACTTTTATTTCTGGTTATTCATTATTGAAAGTTTATCACCATTAAAGACCAAAATTAATTACAATTACGATATGGTATAATTTAAACAAATGCAGAAACTCATAAAATTATATAAACAATAAATAAATGCAATATTACTTGATAATATTTGTTGAGTAATGAACACTCGATGCTAAGTTAAAAATAAGGCCTCAAAATAATCTCAATTGACTAAAAAGTGGGGAAAATGTGAATAAAAAAGAGAGAGTTCATAAGTTAGAAGTTTAAGGAAGCATCTTCTTAATGCTTCAACTTCTTAATATATCTTCTTTGTGTTCTCCTTGCTTCTTGAAAGATAATTTCTTCCAAGTGCTTTGTTTATCATTCCTACTACTATCATTCCTCCATTTTACTACTACTTTGTATTCTAAATATTGAAATGTACTCCCAATTGCAAGTCAGATTC
This sequence comes from Astragalus glycyphyllos, assembly GCA_963573325.1. Lineage (NCBI taxonomy): Eukaryota > Viridiplantae > Streptophyta > Magnoliopsida > Fabales > Fabaceae > Astragalus > Astragalus glycyphyllos. The sequence goes on along the minus strand of OY754308.1, from coordinate 85,052,929 downwards.
CACTACGCCCTCATCCCAAAACATATGCATCTCAGCAAAACAAAATTAATTTATTACTCAAAATCAAAGAACATAATTAAATAACCGATAACAAATGACAATCCAAATACGTTATGAGACTTTGCCTCTGGGAAGTTTAAAACATGCAGACAAATATATAAATGCAGACAAATATATAAACTGTGCAATTGAAGAATAAAACCCAAAAACTGTGCAATTATTAACCCCCAACCCCCCCCCCCCCCCCCCCCCACAAGTATTAAAATCATAAAGAAATTAAAAATATGTACTATGCGTCCAAATTATGCCTTCACGATAAGATAGTTAAATGAAAAAAGAATAATAAAAATCAACAATAGCAAAAAATAAAACAACAATGAACACAAAGAAAGTAACAAAAAGGAGAAGAGAGAGAAATATGAGAAGAAAACTCTCCCCGAGATATACGAAACCATCCGACTTATCTCTCTAACCTATAGGCCATAACGTTTCAGCTGCAACACAACCCTTTTACATTCATTGCGACACTTGAAAGAGGGGAGGAGGGTGAGACCTAGACAAAATTGTTTCGTTTTAAAAAGGACTCTAATTTATCATGACTATATGTCATATGAAGGTTCTGCCTCGTAACTGATGTAGGGACCGTTCACTTTTCCGATGACCTTGAAAGACCAAATAATATCATTTTATTTATATAGTTTTAATTACCTTTGGAACTTTAAAAATAATTGTCAAGGGAAAATCCATTTCCAATGAACAATTTTAATTACCTCGTTTAACGTAAAACAATTAATATAGCTTCTTGAAAAGAGGATACAGTTAAAACCCATAATAGCTATGTAATTACAAAACTACTCTCAGTTTTGGCGGACTTTTTCCCTCCTAAACATCAAACCTTGTATTCTACTTTTATATATAAAAGAAAAGATGGTTTAAAGGAATAATTGATGCTCACGCATGGGATACATCTCATAGAAGTTTTGCCAAAAGTGCTAGACAAATTAAGATGTTAATATACAATTGAAACTTTTGTTATATAATATAAGTTATTAAAATTAATGGAGAATTTACCAATCCACCATAAATATAGCTGACAGCATATGCTACTGATATACAAATGTAAACATCTATAGCAAAAGATGCAATTAGATCTCATAAAAAAAGATGCAATTAGAATTTTTAGAAGCATACACACACAAACACAAAAATTGCAAGTGTTTTATTTTTCCTTGTGGTTTAGAATCCGGGAATTCCAAAAGGAGGCAGGCACCTCACAAAATGAATTGCAACATATTATATCAGTACCCAACCACAATCATAAAAATGACAAGGGAATAGAAGAAACCAAATGAGCAAATTGCAAAATGAATAGAAGAAGGCATGATTGAATTTCACTCAAATAGAAATATAAATACGAAACAATAAAAAGCATAGCCATACACACTGATATTCTTGCAGCAAGGGGCAGCCTCTATGGTCTCATCTCATTCGCCCTTCATGTCTATACCGACTGCAGCTGAAAAATGAAAATCAAATGATGAAATGTTGCAACTTATATATCCACCTTGAACCAATGATGAAATAATATATAAATTAAGTTTGTAACTGTATAAAGAAGAAAAATATAAATAAAACATTTTTGAGGAAAAAATCAGAATACTTTCACAATATAAAATGCAAATAATTCATCTATGAGAAAAAAAAAACAAGATTAGTCCACCTTGAAATAAGAGAAAGATTAGCTCACAATACTCTACTACATGAACATAATGGAAACGGAAAAGAAAAAAAAAGAAACAATTAAAAATCCCTAAAATTAGAAACAAAAAGCCCAAAAAAATGCTCTCGGTGCTTTGTTCTTTCAAATCTTCCACCTTCTTATTTCTGGGTCAATCTCTTGAAAAAGCATATATTTAAAAATCCCACTCATTAACAGTTGTATGTGCAATGTGAAAGCATATATTTTGTCAAAGTAGGTACAAGACTTTTGGTGGTAACAGTGGGCTAGTAAAGGAGTTTGTATGGTGTGAAAATGAAATCATTTTGGCTCCCAAATTGAAGTGTTGACATTGCTGGGATCCATCTTTTGCAGGGATGGGATTTTCATTCCAATGTATTGAGCTGCATGGCATTTTGTGTTCACATTGCATGGTAGCCAAAACAATTGCATTACATTGTGCATTTGGATCTAGTATTAATATAAAGAGATGGTCCAAAACGAGATAATAGAGTATTATCATTCATGAAGAATCATAAGGTGGTGTGTACTTTCGTGCATTTCGCTAAACTAATCATTACAATTTCTTTTATGAAATAGAGAAGATTCTAATCCACTAAATAAAACACAAGTATGCGACATGTTGCTTCTCACGAATCACCAGTCCCGTTCTTGACATTTTATGGGCCTTAAACAAATTGTGAGAAAAGGGCCTCATATATAACTATTTTTTAATTTGAAATTTTTTCAATACAAGATAAAAAAAATAACTTATTTCATTTAACATAATACGTCTTAATACATAATATATAATAGTATTACAAAATATCAAAAAACTTCTCTTTTCTCAGAAAGTAATAATAAGTGGTTTCTTCGATCATTTTGAGATGCAAAATCATTTATAATCTCATCAACATCACTGTTCTCTAACATATCATTCTCAATTGACAAAGTTGTCAAACCATTAAATCTCTCTTGTGACATTGATGATCTCAAGTAGGTTTTAATCAACTTCAGTTTTGAATAACTTCTCTCCGCCGATGCTATGGTCACGAGTACCGTCACTAAAACTCTGTAAGCAATTGCTACTCGATATTTTCAAAATAGAATAACACATCTTTCAATTGTTTTATGGTAGCATCGATGCACACAGACTTGGATTGCAACTTTTTGCTAACCATATTAACAGCAAATAAAATATCATACAAATAACCACACTAAGCAAAAACTCAAAACTTTTTAGTGCAGTAATCAAACTCTTTGCATCACTATTTGTTTTTGCATGAGTTTATTTTTGGAAAGAGAAATAGTAAATGTAAGTTTTATTTTGAGCATTTTTTACTTAATTTTTTTGTTATAACACTTTTTTACTTTTCTCTACCTTTCTCTCTCCTCACTTGTTTTCTCTCTCATCTTTGGAAATGGATTCTTTACCTCGAGAGTGAGAAAATGCATCTACCTCTATCTATATCTCATTCTCTCTCTCATATTTTTCCTCTATTCTCTCTCCTCTTTATGTCTATAAGCACCTAAAGGTAGGTGTCGTGCATTTTCCACTCAAAGTAGAGAATCCATACGACAACATACCCTTTTTAATTACCCTATTGTCCCATATTATCTCACATTTTGCTTAAAGTTAGAGAAATGAAGGAACTGCATCCAAACCTAGTTTTCTGTGATTGAGTTATCCATGTTCGCGTTAAAAAACTGGAGCGAAACGTGAAAAGAACAGAAAATGTGATTTTGGGAGGGCATCGGAAATGAACGAGTATTTTTCTCAAAGAAAGAAGATAACAGGATAAGGCCTCGTTTTATTTTGTCTGCTTATACAGTACAGTGCACATATAAATTCAAAATCATGCGTGTTCCCCCCATTCCAGCCCGGAAAAAATAAAATACTGAAAAGAAAATAGGAAAAAGTCTCTTCCAAAGCGGCAGAAAAAATTGAAAGCGTTCCCATATTTTTTTTTGTATTTTTAGGATATTTGATATTTGAGAAGGAACTTAGGGTTTCAACTTTTAACTCGCCCGCCAATTTCACTCCTCAAACCCAAAACCCCTTTCACCATCGCAATCCAATCTGCATGATTCGGATCTCGATCCGATTTCGTATTTCCGATTCGGACTCCGTTAAGCTTCGCCTGCATTGTCACCCTCAATGGCGTCGAAGCCTCAGCCTTCCCCCTCTTCTTCTAGATCGGAGCTTCCACTCGATCCCTCTGTATGTCTTCTCTTTCCCTTCATTGCATTCGTTGCATTTTCCTCTCCCAAATTCGCGCTAAATTATTTGTTTCGGTTTCTATTTTTGTTTTTGTTTATTTTTTCTCGTTTCAGCTTCGATCCGGTTTTATTATTGCATTTAATTTGCATTTTTTTTTTTGGTTATTTTTTTAATCCATTGATGTTGACTGTGTGTTCCTTCGGTATAAAACAATCGTGCTGCATTTTTTTTGTGTTAATGTTGCTAAATTAGGTTGAAACTGAAGAAACAACTGCATTGGATATAATATAGCTTAGTCGAGATGTGGTTTGATTTTCCGACATTTAGGGTGTCTCATCAAATTGTTATTTTATAGTGTAATTTGGTAAGTGTGGCAGTTTTATTGTTTGTTTCAATGCAGACAAAGAAAGCGGAGGACGAAAATCCGACCGTTAAAGATGTGTTATCGGTTATTGATTCGTTAAAGAAACAAGTTGCTGCTAAACGGGTTGTTTCGGTCAAGGTGTAATAGCTTAACTTTTGATATTTTGATTGGACTTTGTACTTGTTTGTCATAAATACGTCTCGTTAAATGGGTGTGCATTTGAATATCAGAAAAGAGTGGAAGAAAATCGGCAGAAGCTGGTTGGTATCACGAACCATTTCTCCAAATTGTCGATGGAGAGAACGACATGCGGCATTGCGACTACAAACAAAAGTTTGGACCTGCTGACAAAGAGGCAACAAGATGCAATAAACATGCACAATGGTGTTTGTGCTAGTAATGGTGATAAGGAGAGCAATGGCTATCATGAAGAAGGCCATGGTTCTACGGCAGTTCTTCTGGGATCTAATGTAACTGTAAAGAATGCTGTCCGGCCTATCAAGTTACCTGAAGTACAAAAATTACCTCCTTACACTACATGGATTTTTCTGAACAGGTTTGTTTGCAGTAATTGTTGTTTTTCTGTGAAGCTGTATGGCAGTTAATATAGGGTAGTACAGAGCCAACAAAGTTATCAACTAAGCATCGTAAGATGAAGATACCGCGGTTAACAATTAGGCATACAAGACAAGATAAGATCATTAACATATGTCTTAGTGAGAAAGTAGGGTTAACATCTATTATGGAAAAGTATGATAGAATATTGCTAAAGGTGGTTTTGTGGCCATATGAAAAGAAGCCTGATAGAAGCCTTTGTTAAGAAGAGTCATGATCAAGACAAGATAAGATCATGAATGGATGTATTAGTGAGAGAGTAGGGTTAGCACCTATTGTGGGAGAAAATTATGGAGTATTGCTAAAGGTGGTTTGCCCATATGAAAGAGTGAATCAGATAGGTTATAACTTTATGGTTAGAGATGATTAGACATAAAATCATGAGTGAGTGTAATGTTGGCACCTATACGGAAAAAGTGACTAAGAAGAGTGCATTAAATAGGGGATAACTTTAGAGTTTGAGGTTGTGGTTGACGAAGGAAAACTCTAAGATAGTGTTTGGTTGGAGGGTAATGGAGGGGAGAGGAGGGATTATTTCAAATTTTGGTTGTTTGGTTCAAATTTTTGGAGTGGAGCTTAAATCACTTAAAATAAAATAACTTGAATATTCTTATATAATAGATAACATAATAAATAGTATAAAAGATTATAAGGATATAAAAGTAAATTAATGCCCCCTCCATCAAAATCCCTTCCCTCCCCTCCTGAACCAAACAAACAAAGATCCCCCCTCCTATCAACCAATCACAATCAAAATAAATCCCTCCCCTAGTTTGAACCAAATAGACCCTAAGTGAAACCGTCAAAAAGGACTTGGATCTAATACATGGCAAAACACGATATTGCTATTTGATTCATGTAACTGATTTCACCTTGTGAAAAAAGGTTTGGTCGTTGGTTTGCCATATTTCTGTCCTTTATGCGATTTTTTTAACTAATGGTTATTTGTATGATAGCCTATGTTTTGACTTGTGCCATTTGTTTGTCCGTCTAATCCTAGGTCGTAGGTGAATATATTATGCACACAATTGAAAACAATTTGAAGGCAGACAAAACATTTAAAGAATCTTTGTTCTATACATTTTTTAATGTTTTATTTACCTTTCCACATGACCTTGATCTCTCTTTTTATCATATTGTAGTTTCACCTTTTCAATTGATTAAATTCCGTTTCTATAGTTTTCGTCTGCCTTGATTTTTATTTTACAGAGAATTAATCATTTTAAAAATCCTTGCTACTTGTGTTCATTTGGGGTGCAGAAACCAAAGAATGACAGAGGATCAGTCAGTTTTAGGCCGCAGGCGAATTTATTATGATCAAAATGGTGGAGAAGCACTTATTTGCAGTGACAGTGAAGAAGAAATAATAGATGATGAAGAGGATAAAAGAGAATTTGTAGAATCAGAAGATTATATACTTTGGTTGGTATAGTTTAGTAAACTATTTATGGGTGCTGTCACTGTTATTTTCCTGCCATGTCTTCTATTTTTGCATGTTAATTTAAAATGCAATATATGTTTGAGTGTATTGTGTATTGTTCATCACATGATTCTTTAGAAGAATAGGAAGACAATGAGTTCATGTTTTGTGTGTGTACATTTAATGTTACTAAAAATTATTGATGCACTAAAGGCTTCTAATTGACTTGAGCATTTGTATTCCATTGGATTTGTTAAGTGTTTATGCAGTACTTTACGAGTATAGTCTTTCCTGATTATTTTAGTTTCATATCGGAGCTAATTTGAACCAACATATCCAGTGTACCACTATGTTTCTGTTGGCAATAAGAGGGTTATGAAAGGATGGTTTGGCAATTATTTTCTTGTTATTGTATTTCCCATGTACTGGACTCAGAAGAGCCATAATCAGCTAACTGTACAATTCAATCCTTAATTGGAACAAGAAACTAGCGTTTACAAATATTTTAAGAGTGAACAAGAAGATCTATATCACTTACAAATATTGCCTTGTTTGAATTTATAATGTTATCAAAATAATTTATGCTTGGTTTACTGGTCTCTCACAACTTCCATTTAAGAATAATAGAACTTTGCAATTTTTTGTACCTTTCTTCTCTGATTTTTTCTTTACATTGCATATTTTTCATGTTATGCACAAGAGACAGTTTTGTGGGTTCATAATGTCTGGTTCGATTTCACAGCTTGACCATCAAGGAATGTGGTTTATCTGATATTGTTCTGGAGTCGCTAGCTGAGTGTTTTTCTAGAAACGCTACTGAAATTAAGGTACAGTTTTGTCATTCACTTAGTCAATCTTTATCTATTTTCCACCTCCATCATCTCTATCAATTGTTCTTATGAAAACTGGCCGTAGCGTAAGCATTCGTCCAGCTGTTTCCTATTTTCTTAGCTGGCTTTACTGAGATATGAAACACACCGTCAAACCTCTTATACAGGCCAGATATGAAACTCTTAGTAACGAAGACAATGCTGGTGGGGGTTCCAAGAATGGGGATACTGAAGAGAATTCTGAAAGTAGCAATTCTTTTCTGGGAAAGGATCTTGAAGCAGCTCTTGACTCATTTGACAACCTCTTTTGCCGACGCTGTCTTGTAAGAATTTCCCCCCACGAAGGCACTGAATAGCATTTATTATTATTTATCTTTTTCGCTTTTTATCTAATATACTGCTGTAATTTCACTTTGCAGGTTTTTGATTGCAGATTACATGGATGTTCTCAGGATCTTGTCTTCCCTGTAAGTTCTGTTTGTACGTTATTTTTCATGAAGTTGTCTGCTCAGCTCCTGACTTGGTTCATAAACAGGCTGAGAAGCAACCTTTGTGGAACCCTCCTGATACTGAAAATGCACCATGTGGGCCAAATTGTTTTCAATCGGTAAGCACCGGTATGTTCTTAGGGATTTATTTATCTAGAGTTTTATGTAACAACTTACTCAACTTGTTCAAACTTGCCTAATTATAGGTACTTAAGTCGGAAAGATTTGCTACAATTACCTCTTCAGCTCAGACTGATGTTGAAGACAAATCATCGGGCGGTGTTTTATCTAAGAAAAAGTCTTCCGGTAGAAGGCGGATGAAATGCAGCCAAAGTGAAAGTACTTCATCTAATGCAAAGAACTTATCTGAGAGTAGCGACTCAGAGAATGGTATTGGACGGGATGCTGTTTCAGCCTCCCACTCAGCATCACCTAAAACTAAACCTGTGGGGAAAAGTGGGATTGGCAAGAGGAATAGTAAGCGAGTGGCAGAACGTGTTCTAGTTTGCATGCAGAAGCGTCAGAAGAAAACAGTGGCTTCAGATTCTGATTCCATTGTAAGTAGTGTTCTTTGTGCTAGTGACATGTATTTAACTTAAATTATTGATTAGATAATGAAGATCCAATTATTCTATTACACAATTCTGTTGAATTTATATATACTAGAAGATCTAGAAGGAATGAGTACATGACAATCTGTACATAATGTAGAGTGGAGCTCTTGACCGTTCATTGAATGATGTGGGTACCGACCCACATGTAATGAATGGGGAAGACAATACGAGGAAAGAGGAGTTTGTGGATGAGAATATTTGCAAACAAGACTTCACAGATAATAAATCTTGGAAAGCTCTTGAAAAAGGGCTTTTAGAGAAAGGGATGGAGATTTTTGGCAGAAACAGGTCAGATATGTTTGGATTAGAGATATTTGGTTTTTTTCTCCTATTAAATTAAATAGATAATATAACATAATGAACGACTGTTGTAATTAGTGCTTATGTGAGATATTAACATGTATGAGTAGTTGAGAACGACCACTAGTCCAATATTTATCTGAAGATAAAGGCTAGTCAATTTCATGAGGAAAGGATTGTTACAATATGAAAGTGCCAAGTTCAACCTTGTTCAAAATTGGTCTAGTTTAGAAGTCCTTTTTTTTATATCTTATTCTTAAAACCGATCTCTATAATATTACATTCATCGGCTACTTGATATAAGCTGCAATTTGCTGGGGTGTTTGAGGCTTACTTATCAACTTTTTTGGATAAATAAATTACAGATTACCCATGCGGTTTGGGTCAACTTAAGTTATTCACATGTGATCTTGAATGCCCCACTTTTCCCACTTCTGACTTGTCCAATGCCTGCTTTTGATTTGATGTCAGTTGTCAACTTTACATTATGATGGACTTGCATAATAATCCTCACAATATCTTAAGATGAGAATTTCTCTTACTTGACATTCAATCACCTATTAAGTGACAACTTTTTTTTTTACTGCAGCTGCTTAATAGCCAGGAATCTCTTAAATGGTCTAAAGACATGTTGGGATGTTTTCCAATACATAAATTGTGAAGAAGGAAAGATCTCTGGTTCTGCTGGGGATGCCACAAATTCTCTTGCGGAAGGCTATTCAAAGGTTGATTTTGATGCAACTGTTTTTAATGCAATTTTCTCTTTGCTCCTTGCTACTTGCATGTAGCGCTTAACAAAACAAGTATTGGTCAAATGAATGTTAGGGTAATAATGAAGTGAGACGACGGTCAAGATTTTTACGTAGAAGAGGAAGAGTTCGTCGATTAAAGTATACTTGGAAATCTGCGGCTTATCATTCAATCAGGAAAAGGATTACAGAGAGGAAGGATCAGCCCTGTCGGCAGTACAATCCATGTGGTTGCCAATCAGCTTGTGGAAAGCAGTGTCCTTGTCTACAAAATGGAACCTGCTGTGAGAAGTATTGTGGGTAAGCTTTTAACTTACCCAGATAGAACTTTCATGTTAGAGAGGCATGCGGAATTTCAGTCTTTTGCCCACTTTCCTCATGCCTTGGTGTTATGAAGAAATTATGAGTATTTTTATACCTATAGTTTATATGAACATTTTATATTGGCTGCCTATATCCCCGCATGTGCATCTAATATCCATTGATTTATATGATATTTGTTTTGATCTGAAGATGCCCCAAGAGCTGTAAAAATCGATTTCGTGGCTGTCATTGTGCGAAGAGTCAATGCCGAAGTCGTCAATGTCCATGCTTTGCTGCAGATAGGGAATGCGATCCAGATGTTTGTAGGAATTGTTGGGTCAGGTGAGATTTACTTGTTCTTAGTTGTGTGGATATTGCCTGTCATTATTAAGTTGCAATTTTTTTGCTTTTAGATGGCAATAATCAATCGTCATGTCATATGTGTGATGAATGGTATGATTTCTTATATTCATCAGAAATAATTATGTTTCAAACATGTATTTGTCGACTTAAGTAAGCAGATTTAAGGGATGAAAAATAAACAAGCAGATAATGAAAGATCAGGCACGGGGTAACAACCATGTGTGACTTGTTCGATGTGATACTTTGACAATTTGTTTCTCGAGCAAGAGTTGCAAATTGCAATTGGTTTAGGACGTGGCTTGGCTTCATATCATAGACCACTTTGACAGAACTGTCTCTGGATTAATTGGTCAAAGAATTGCAAAAGGGAAATCACAAGGACAACATTGCCGTTAAGCTAAAATATCATTTTTCCTCTCTTAGTCTTTTGTCCAACCAAACAAGCAGAGTGAAGTTTTCAATGTTCTCTCCATTTTTTTACCATGCAAACGATCCACTGTTTTTTACTTTATTATCTTTCTTTCCAATTTTCCATTTCTTTTCCCGTTCCTTTCTTCCCCGATACAAGCAAGGCTTGAGTCTGTTAAGAGCTGATTGGGGTGAAAGGCAATATGATATAAGCTCTTAATTGCTAAGTTCGATCCTAATAATGAAAGGGCCGATTATGCGTTTGTATTCTTGCATATCTTCCTTTACTAAGATCTTGATAAAAAGATAAGATCTTGAGTTGTTGTGCCCTCTTGTGATCTCTGTATGGATTAGCAGCTTACGTCCTCATTGTCCTTGAGAGCAACTTTATATGTAGGCTTAAACAAAGGTTTCTTGGACCTACTTAATCGTTTTAAATTTAGTCTTATTATATGTAGGCTTAAACAAAGGTTTCTTGGACCTGCTTAATCATTTTAAATTTAGTCTTAGTTTGTAAATTGATTGGCTGGTGATCTGCCAATGTCAACCTCGGGGGGGTCCATTATATTTTCTTCACCCTCCCTTGTTAACCACGGAATATTTAGCATATTAATAACTCTTTTGGAAACTATTTTTAATGTCCGTTTCAGATCTTTTTTTGGTCAAATGAAGCTGAAGTGATTGTAATATATTGTCGCTCTTGCATCATCTGCTGCTAGAGTGCTAGTCTATCTCTATTCATTATTTACCTTGTTACTTTCTGCTATTTGAATCAAATTATTATTGCAGTTGCGGCGATGGTAGTCTTGGGATTCCGAGTCAAAGAGGGGATAATTATGAATGTAGAAACATGAAGCTTCTTCTCAAACAGCAGCAAAGGGTATTCATTTTTCTTTATTGCCTTTTTCTAGAAACTCAATTCCTTTTTTTTCTTCAGAAAATAATACATTCAGACCTGTCTACTTTATTTTTCCGAAAAGTTCATTTTATGAAAATAACAGCGACCTTGCCTGTGATTTATGAGAAAATGGACAAGGTCATATTGAGAAAATGAAACTCCCTGTAGGTATATTAAATTGTTCGCGTCCATGAGTATGTCATGTATGTGGGTTTGCCTATGATTTTGGTCTACTCCATATCGCGATCTTCATTTTCAATTCTAGTCTGTGCTTTTGTGTTGCTAATTATATCCTTTTAAATGATGTCCCTCCCTTTTATTTTTATGTCTATCATTATGACAACTTACATCTAGTATGGCTACAGGTTCTTCTTGGAAGGTCTGATGTATCTGGCTGGGGAGCCTTCTTAAAGGTATTTATAAAATTGACAATCCTATATGATTATGTGCGGCTTTCCCTTTTCCTAATGCATTCTGTTCAAACTCCAGAATAGTGTTGGTAAGCATGAGTACCTTGGAGAGTATACTGGCGAGTTAATTTCTCATAGGGAAGCAGATAAGCGAGGAAAGATATATGACCGTGAAAATTCATCTTTTCTCTTTAATCTGAATGATCAGGCAAGATTTTACTTCTATGAATCTTCGTTGGAGAAAGTTCTTTCTAGTTGCGTTACATCTGTCACATGTATAATGAATTTTCTTTGCAGTTTGTCCTTGATGCTTACCGAAAGGGTGATAAATTGAAGTTTGCAAACCATTCTCCGGATCCAAATTGTTACGCAAAGGTATCCAGTTCCACCTTTCATTAAACACTTGTTATTTTCGAGCCCTTTTTTGCATTGCATATTGAGCATTCATGTGTTCTTGACTTCTCGGTGTCATTGACAATAGTTCTCTGCTTAAACTGGCAGGTTATTATGGTTGCTGGAGACCACAGGGTAGGCATTTTTGCCAAGGAACGGATTGGTGCTGGGGAGGAACTATTTTATGATTACCGTTATGAACCCGATAGAGCTCCTGCTTGGGCTAGAAAGCCAGAGGCATCTGGATCAAAAAAAGAAGATGGTGCTCCTTCAAGTGGTCGTGCAAAGAAACTTGCTTAATGAGATTTGTTTATTTAACAATCAAAAATTCATTCTTTTAGTTATTCTTTCACACATAGAGGAAGCAATCTCATTGGTAGCCGAAAGAAGTATTTTTTGAGTTCTTTTGTTCTTAGCAAGGCCATGCAATTGTTGCTGCATAGGTAAAACTACATTCAAAACAATTCTTTTAGTCATTAGCTGACTTTTCGCTATCCCAGATGGAAAATATAAACTTATGCAATCCTATCCTAAAGAGGAATAGGCAAATGCAAATCAGAGGAAAACATCCTTTAAATTCTATTTCTTATTATTTCGATCATCGAAACCAATCAATTTTAGAAGTAAAATTTTTATTAGTTTAAATAAGTTTATGATCTCTCTTTTTGGTAAACTAAGGTATTCTCTATGGCGATTGTGGAGATTGACCTTTCGAGGTATTGAAGATCTATTTAGGGAGTTGACATTTCCCAACAAATGTTTTTTCATATGCGCCTGTCTAAGATTGAACTAAGGACCAAATGGTTAAGGGACCAAAGTAGAAACCACTTGTGCCGCATTATATTGGTAGTTTATGAACATTGCTATTTAGTAAGAATAGTTTTTGTAACAAATGTAAGAAATACACTTGAAGCTGAATTGCACCAACTAACACTTCACATCAAGTGTCTTGCTTTGTTTTTCTTACTTTTTTTACTTTTCTTTTCTTAGAATCTAACATATTTCTCTTAGTATATGATCTCTCAACTAAAAAATATTTCATAAATATTTTATTAGTTTCTAATATGGACAAGTCTACCTAATAGAGAGGAGTTGCACCTAGAACAATTCGTTCAAAAGATGCAAACATATATTTCTTAGATAATCGTTTAAAAAAACAACAGCTTTTTTTTTTGTCAATTAATTGAACAGCAGCATCAATCCCAAGTTTGAATTTATTGTTTTACAATACCAAGTTCTTGTATTTTGTTGAGCCTTCATATGTACAAAAAACATAAAACAGGGTCACAAATACAAACTGTATGTTTTATCGACTACGCCCATCATAAAACAGGGGCACCATCTGATATAGTAGTAACTAATTGGAAGAAGCAACGTACCCCACCACATAGAAAGAGCATAAAAGAGATCCGAGCCGAAAAAGCAAGATAAGAAATAGGCAGAGTGGAGCACACAGAAGAAATAACTTGTCAGGTGGGGTTTAACCTAAAAAAATTATTGTCAGCCTTGTCTTAAATCTCCAATATGTACCTACCTCATAATATATTTTTAATTCACACACTAAAATCCATGTAGCATCTAGACACGACATATGTGGTTAGATTCATTCACTTTCATTTTCTTATATCTTTATATGTATTGGTGTTGTGTCTGGTATTCGTGGATGTGTTGGTGAACTTCTTAGATTAAAATAAAGTTCATATAAATATATTAGTAAATAGTAATGAGTGCAACGGTGATGCTTCCCTAAAACGTTAAAGTCCTCAAAATAAGAGAAGAAAAGAAAAACCAAAAGGTGATAAACCCATAACATAACTTTGATCAACATCTCCTATTATATTCTCTTCATTTCCACAGTAAAATCTCTTTCTTTTCCTTTCAACTTTCAAGTCTTCTTCCCCTCTCTTTCTCTCACCAGTGCTCTTATGGCAAGAGCACCTTCCATCATCAGATACCTCTTTGTGTTACTCTACTCCTCCTTCTTCATCACCTCTTCCGCTTCTTGCTTTAATGGAAATTGCCAGGTTCTAGAAGCATGTTCAGCTGCTACAGATTGTGGGCCAGGTCTTTATTGTGGAAATTGCCCTTCTTCTGGTAGAAAACACCATCTCTGCATCAGAGGCCAAGCCACCCTTGTTACATCCATTGTAAGCTTCTACATAACATATAATCTAATCTCATTGAGAATAAAAATCATGTTTTTGTTTTTTTCCCTTGACATATATTCTGTTTTTTATGTAGGTAAATGGATTGCCCTTTAATAAATACTCGTGGATCATGACTCATAATTCATTCAGCATAGTAGATGCACCTTCTTTGAATGGAGCACAAAGACTTACCTTTTACAATCAAGAAGATACTGTTACTAACCAATTGAGGGTATATTTATGTTTTGCTTTATTGTTAATTTAAATGAAGAAATATTGTTTGGTTATTTCTTTTGTGATTCTTATACATTTATTTAATGAAATTTGTTTTAGAATGGAGTAAGAGGATTGATGTTGGATATGTATGACTTTGAGAATGATATATGGCTTTGTCATTCATTGAGAGGGCATTGCTTCAACTTCACTGCTTTTGTAATCTATCTAATCCTCTTTTAGTTATTTTTCATCTTATTATATGAATCTGCTCTTGTGGTTAATGTGTCTAATGTTGTTCTCAGCAACCTGCAATAAACACTTTGAAAGAAGTGGAAGAATTCTTGACTGAAAATCCAACAGAGATTGTTACTATTGTAATTGAAGACTATGTGCATACTCCAAAAGGGTTGATTAATCTATTCACAAATGCTGGTTTAGATAAATATTGGTTCCCAGTGCCTGATATGCCAAAAGGAGGTGAAGATTGGCCTACTGTGACGGAAATGGTTCGAACGAATCGCAGACTTGTTGTTTTCACTTCTGATGCTTCAAAGGAAGATGAAGAAGGTGTAGCTTATCAGTGGAGGTACATGGTTGAAAATGAGTGTAAGTACATGCCATTTTAACATTGATAATGATATCTCTACTATATATATGATATGATATGAAATGATAATCTCATGATTCAGGCTCTATTAAATGGTACAAACTCTATCTTTGAATTGAATATGAATGTCATTCAAATAAATTGGAAGAAGTATTCACTATATATTGTGAACCTCCTAGTCAAAGTTAATGCAAAATTCCAACTAACTAACCAACTATAAAAAGTTGTTACAACATAAAAACTAATTTCTAAACTAACTTCCTAATACATTCACTTTCAGCTGGTGATCCTGGAGTTCAACGGGGTTCTTGCCCGCATAGAAAAGAATCTGATCTGCTAAATTCAAGAAGTGCGTCACTTTTCTTGCAGAATTACTTTCCAACGTATCCGGTTGAAGTTGATTCGTGCAAAGAGCATTCGGCTCCACTTGCAGATATGGTGAACACTTGTTACAAAGCTGCAGGGAATGTGCTCCCTAATTTCATAGCAGTTAATTTTTACATGGTATTCTTTATTTTTCTGATTTGTTAATAATAATACAGAAAATAACTCATCCTCACATATGTTTTGGAATTGTAAATGGAACTTAATGCAGAGGAGTGATGGTGGTGGTGTTTTCGATATTGTCGATAGAATGAATGGCCTCAAATTGTGTGGCTGTAGTACCGTCACTGCTTGCCAGGTTTGTTTCCACATCTTGTCCAAATATGTATTTTCCTTAATTCCATTTATTTGTGAACTTTCTTTGTTAATACCTATTAGCTTCATCTCTGGTGTTTTCTAGTGCTGTGACTATACCTGATTACTGCAATTTTGCAGGGGGGAGCACCTTTTGGATCTTGCAAGAACATTTCTGTTCCAACTACTAGCCCAATGACCAACACAGCTGGAAGCTTTACTGGATCTGTTCAGTTCTCGCGGAGATCATCATCACCGGTCCATTCACCAAATGGCTCTCTTTTCCTATTGTTTTACTTCCTGCTTACTGCCATTTTGTTGCGATTTTGATGAGTATTATCGGGTATCATATGCTGAGCTTCTGGTATTGTCATATTTGCATATCATGTGTGCAAACTATGTCACGGAACTGTTTATAAGTTAAAATTAGATAAACAAAATTTTAGAATTGCTGAGGCTATAATCATGAAGAATCTGAGAAGTCATAGATAGTAAGCGCAAGCGACCTTGAATGCATCAGGAACACAGTTCAGGTATGTTTTTATGCTTGACATTCTGTATGCATACACTTCCTTTCGTTATATAATTATTTTTCTCTGAGCAAGTTTGTGATTCAAACTGAACTATTTGATAGTTTCTGCATTAAATGTGCTAAGTTGCTTGCTCTTAATAATAACACAATAATCATGAGCTATAATATAAAACTGTTTTCTTTCAGGTTTTGTACAAAGGCATCATTAATCAACAACAGAATTGAGATTTTTAGCAACATGTACCAGGGCATCATTCAGTAATTCCTTATTTGAAGGGTATACTCATACTCAATTTATCATTTGAAACATGAATGTATGCCATTTATTCAGACTAACAGTAATAGCAACTAGATAAAGTACAGTATATAAAAATCAAATCCGAAACATGATATTTCCTGTACATTATACAAGAATGGAGCTTGACATGTTCAGCTTTTGAGAGAAATCAAAAGCAAGAATAATAGAAGTAAACAATCTGTACATAAAAAAAATAAAACAGTGAAACTAGCACTGTTAGATTGAGCTCAGCAGCTTGGAAATCATTCTATACACAGTTTTCAGTTTTAAACTTTCATTTGAAGAGATGGGCTCATGATAAGTAAATTGTGAAGGCAATCCACAGGAACTCTTGTTCCCCATACATTCATTGATTTGAGCTTGAGACATTTATCAACTATGGCTATAAGTCCATTCTCAGTTACATGACGACAGCTCCACAGAACAATGGTCTGAACAACAAAATAAATGCAATCATATATGATAATGATTTGTGCAATAGAATTGATAAATTTCACACAAGCTAACATTGAAATTTGTACAACTTACCTCCAAATTTGGACAACTTCTTGCAATGGCAAATAGAGATTCATCTGTGATAAATGTACCACCAACATTCAGATGCTGTAGTGATCTTGTTCTGGATATCTGTTAGAAAATTGCCATCAAAATTAAAATAATTTAGTTCGAAAGTAACACCCAAAGTGAAAATTCAGCAAAGATAATATCCTCAAATTCACAAAAACAGGAAGATCTTTAAAAACTGATGATGACATACATACCAATTGAACAACACCTTCATCTGTGATCCCAGTCAAACCCCATAAAGATATGGATTTAAGATTGATCATACACTTTGCAAATGATATTCTCATAAGTCCAGCATCAGTTATTTGACAACCCCAGCGACTCCTTGGTCTGAATTATTATAATCAGTTTTAGAAACCATATAACATACAAAAAAAACAGGAAAATTAACATAAACATAATAACATACATGTCGAGTTTTTTGAGGTTGTAAGCATAGGAAACAAGGCGAGCCGTGGAATCATCATCCATTTTCCAACCACCAAAGCTAAGATTCTGTCTTGTAGCTAAAGATTCCTTCACCCCTTGTTTCCATTTCTTGCAAACACCGCTCGCCCTTACAAAACCACACACCACAAACATTAATTATACGAGAATTAAATAAAACAATAATTCATCATGTAAGTGAACTTACTGTGCCAAATCAGTAAAAGAAGGTAAGAGAACAAAAATATGAGCCAATAAGTCAATGGGCAATCGATCAATCTCTGCTTCAAGTTCCATTGATAATAATAATAATACTCACAACTCAACACAAAGGTAAACAAAGCTAAGCTAAGCTAAGCTTGAAGCTTTGTTTATGTATGGAAGAGAAGAGGAGATGAGGAGACAACCTAAAACTTCAACTTGAAAACTCAACCTTATTATGTGCGTGATGGAAATGGCTTTTGTTTCCGCCAAGTTAGCTTCTTGTAATAATAATAATATAATAATTTAGTTTACGCCAACAAGGCAACCTGAAAAAGTGTCCTCATGTTTTCGTCATCGTTTCAAGTTGTTAAAGGCAAGAATAGCCAAAAATCAAGTTAACCAATCTGTTTTTTAACAGTTTTTAGTTAATGATTTAGATAAGTGTGAAAAAATAGGTTAGTTAATGACCTATAAAATCTAGTTAATAGGCATTGTAACTTGATTTTTGATTATTTTTAGCTAAACACATTATTGATTTTTTTTTCTTTCTCCCTTTTATTAGCAACACATTTATTATTACTGCTTTTTTATTTACATATTTACA
This sequence comes from Astragalus glycyphyllos, assembly GCA_963573325.1. Classification (NCBI taxonomy): domain Eukaryota; kingdom Viridiplantae; phylum Streptophyta; class Magnoliopsida; order Fabales; family Fabaceae; genus Astragalus; species Astragalus glycyphyllos. The sequence goes on along the minus strand of OY754308.1, from coordinate 85,034,557 downwards.
CACAAATTCTAGAATCTGTTAAACATTGAAAAGCACGACCGAGTAGTGTACTGTTATTTTTTATTACAGCTTTAGATTGGGAGCGTGATTTTTGTCGTGTGACTCACCATTCAACAATTACTGTAATGTAGGTTCGGACGTTCGGTAATGTGACCAGCGGATGTGCACATTCTGATTCTAGAGTTCAGATGATTGAATGCTTGTACTATCAAAGTATATTAAATTAAATTTGTAGTAATTTTATAACCTTGGATTGTTTCAATTTCAACTTTCTTCACCACACCACTTTTTCTTTTTCATTCATGCTTCAGAACTTTCTTCCATGGGTAGCTTGAAAACTGAAGCTTTTGGATACACGTAAATGCATGTTATTTCATTTCCCTTTTTGAGCAAATCTGATACCCGAACCGATCAATTATCATTAGATTGGGTTAAATGTTCAACCTGTACTTTTAACACTAAAACCGAACCGAACCAACTCGGTCTACAATGGGTTGGGTTGGTTTGAGTTTACGGGTCACGTAAAAAAAATAACTTTTAAATTCTAATAAAAAAAAGTAATTCAATCAATACATTTGTGGCGCTTGAGCATTTAAAAAAATATTATTCCAAAACAAGTCATTCATGCTAAAAAATCCATCAACAATTTGAATCAAGTCCATTACCAAATACTACATATTAGCTTAAACAAAATTGGACGGATTATGAGTCACAATTTACATAAAAAATATATATCTCAAATTAGATTTAGCTTCGGTTTTTACAATAACAAAAAATAAAACTGTAATAAAAACATTTAATTTATTTGTGTTAGGTACATTTTGTTTTTCAAAAAAATGAGTTGGTTCGGGTTGGATCCAAACTTGATTGGGTTGGGTTAAAATGCGGGTTGGGTGGTTTGGGTAAGCGGGCTCGCGGGTTGACCCATACCTGTGAACACCCCTAGCAGTCATGAGCGGTGGCGGATTTAGAATCTTGAACTTGAGGGTGCAAAATTTTATAAACATAGACATTGCTAAAATTGTAATAAAAAGAAAACTTTAATATATTTAAATACATGAATTATATACCTCATAATTGTTTTTTTATGTGAGTTCATATTTTGAAATCGTTAAATAATGAGCTCATTGTCAATATTCATAAATACAACTATCTCAATGTTCACTTCACAATCACTCATCTATGTATCCCCCATTCGGTTAGTGATTATGTGAATGTGGTGGATTATATTGGTGCAAAACTCATTGCTTAGCATCACACTTTACGTATTTTGTCACGAAATTATTAGTTTTTTCACCAAACCTGTTATTGAGGAACGAACTTCACGTATTTGGACATCTAAAGTTTTCCCCAGACTCTAAACACATTGCTAATTAGCGTTGCACTTTGCGTATGTTGTCACAAAATTATTTTTTTGACCAAATCGGTCACTGAGGAACAAACTTCGTGTAATTGAACCCTAAAGTACCCAAAACACACTGCTTAAAAAATGAAAAAGAAAAGAAAAATGAAAGTACTCCAAAACACAGTGCATAGCGTCGTACTTTACGTATTTTGCCACGAAATTAATTTTTGGTTTGACCAAACCAATTATTTCAGGAACGAACTCAATGTATTTTGTTGGAAATTCAAGAGTGAGTGGTTAGTCCCACATCGACTATAAATGAGCTATATGATGGATATATGACAGAGGGGACCCATATACCTAACACCTTAAGGTTTTGGGTGGAGATGTGACGCCCATGTCTCTTTTAGGTTCAGGTGATAAGCTCGGTGTTGCTCCCAGTACTCCCCCGGACTTCCCAACAAGTGGTATTCAGAGCCATGATTCAATTTAGTGGGGAAGCGGGTAGTGGATCCTGGTTTGGATCAAGTATAGTGATGTGGGTGACTCACACTCGGGGGGAGATGTTGGAAATTCAAGTGTGAGTGGTTAATCCCACATCAGTTATGAATGAGCTCTATGAAGGATATATAAGAGAGGGGACGCATATACCTGATACCTTAAGATTTTGGGTGGAAATGTGGCGTCCACTTTGGGGTCCAGGTTATTAGCTCGGTGTTGCTCTCGGTGTTCTCCCAGACACCCCAACATATTTGTACATCTAAATTTTTTCTAACTCTTAAAGTACCCCAATAAATTTTTTTCTAACTCTTAAAGTACCCCAAAACACACTGCTTAACGTCATACTTTACATATTTTGTTACAAAATTAATTTTTTAAAATGAAGTTGGTTATTGAGGAACAAACTACGCTTATTTGAACAATTAAATTTTTTTCGGATATGCCAAAAGGGAAGGGGGTTGTTTTTGGGGGAGGAAGACTCCCCAATATGTAAATATATTGGTTAGTGTTGCTATAATGAATTTACAAAGAATGTTTTAGACTAAAATATTGAGAATATATCATTTAAAATAGTATACTATTCTCAAATTAAACCACGCCAAAAACTTATAATTCCAAGCTATCAAAACCAATAATACAATTTTAAAATAAATAAAATATTCATGAGCTGATTGTACGTAAGATAATATTTTAGCATAAAATAAATTCTCAATTTTATTCCAAATAATAGAAAATCAAATTGATTGATTATGAAACAAAATGAAGATTACTTGATATGACTCATTAATTAATAAGGAGAGTGTATCTTATCAATATTCCACAATAACTAGACAAACTCCACAAATAGATTTTTGAGACAAAATTTGAGAGAATGATATTCAAATATATAGATTAATTTCAAATTAATTGCTATTAAATATTTGGAGATGTAAAAAAAAAACCAAATTATTTGATGAATATTTGTTGGGTTTTAGTTCTGAATGAATCATTCAATTAAGGCCAATGAAAGGTCTTTGCCGTTGCTTAATTATTTAATCGTTGACCTATTAGACGGTTAATCTGAATGCTGAAAGCTAGACAACAATGAGGGTAATCAGCTCTCATACTCTTCCCTTTCAATCAATCATTCAATGTCTCAGCTACACAATTCTCTCTATACTACGTGATTAATATGCTGTAATTTGCATCTACAATCATGTTGATATTTATTAAGTGCTTCACTAAAGACTCAATGAACCAAATGAGATTCCAATGGAAGGGAATGAGGGTCGAAATAGTCGAGCTTGACCTTGAGGAAAAACATATCTATTATTTGTTGTGTTTCTCATAGCATAACCAAGTCTATAGTCTTGCAGAAACATTTTTTGTCTTATGAAGAATTAACAATGTGATTTGTTTATATTGTTATGAAAACAATTACTCAAGGTATTGGTGGGGGGAGAGGCGGGGTATTGGTGGTCAAGTAGTGTCAAGGGCGGGCAGAGTGTCGGGAGTTTAGAGGATTCTTAGAAGATATGCAACTAACGAATCTATCGTTGTTGGGTCGAAATTTCACTTTTGGTTTTAGCCCAATGGGCCAGCTATGAGTAGGTTAGATCGGATTACACTCTCAGGGGTGGTTACAGTTGTGTGGTGTCCCTTTATAGTGGGCCCTCCCTAAGGATGTCTCCGATCATTGCCCTATTGTTCTTCGATACTCGAATATTCTTTAGGGGCTGAAACCTTTTAGGTTCAATAATCACTGGCTGCAACATAGGGAGTGTAAAGACATAATGTCTAGGTGTTGGACCAGTCGTTCCATGTTAGGGTGGATGAGTTGTATTCTTAAGGAGAAACTGAGGCTGCTCAAAGGGGAGTTAAAGAAGTGGAACAAGGAGGTATTTGGTGATGTAGATGTGAAGATACAAGTTTTGGTCGATGAATATCGGCAACTGATCTGAAAGGGGAGTCTGTGGATTTATCGGTGGAGGAAGCTGCGGTTAGAAAGGAGAATTTCTCTACTTTGTGGAGCTTGTTAAGGAGCAAGGACAGTATGTTGTTTCTGAGGTCGAGGTCTAAGTGGCTGAGAGAGATGCAAATTCAAAGTTCACTCTTGTGTCAAGTCTAGGGGGCTCAGAATCGCATTTCGGCACTGCGTGTGGGGGATGGGTGGTTGGAGGATGTTGGGGGTATTAGGGAGGAGATTACTTCCTTATTCACTTCACCCTTCTCTGATGAGGCTTGGGATCGTCCCACTCTGGAAGGTGTCACTTTGCGTGTGGGGGATGGGTGGTTGGAGGATGTTGGGGGGTATTAGGGAGGTGATTACTTCCTTATTCACTTCACCCTTCTCTGATGAGGCTTGGGATCGTCCCACTCTGGAAGGTGTCACTTTTCTCGTCCTTTCTCCAGTTCAGGTTAGTGGACTCTCTGATTCTCTTTTGAGGAGATTGAGCAGGTGGTTTTGAGTTGTGACGGGAATGAAAGCTCAGGTCCCTTTTAATAACATAATCTATATTCATCAAATGTAAATATAAAAAATTAATTCATAGTTAGAAAGAAAAGAAGACAACACAATTAAAAAGTGAAACACATGGGTATGATGCAGTGTTACATGAAAACCACCATAAAATAAAAGCGGCTATATAAAGTTGAAGAAAAAAGATGATGGAGGGTTTTATTGTAAATGTGGCTGAAGTTCTCGCGGGAGTAAATGCTGCAGCACGATACTTGAATATAAAATAAAAATATAAACACCAATTTAAGTACGTATGACTCTAGTACAAGTTGGTGCAAAATGACCAAATTAAAAAAGACAACACAAAATATAAAGTGAAACATGTGGGTTAGTGCAGAATAAGATGAAAACCAATAATAAAATAGAAACACCTATACAAAGTTGAAACAATATGATGGGATCCATTGTAAAAGTGGCTGAAGTTCTTGCAGGAGTTAGTATCTATGGAATATTAAAAAATATATTTGTGATTTGCTAGTGACCGAACTAAATGGATTTAATAGATATTTCAATTCGATAGTATAAGTAGAAGAATTAAATACATTTTTTTTTTAAAATTCAGAAAAATTTGGGCGACCCTCGTGTCCCAAGGTAGCTTATGCCACTGGCCCTATGGTGTTTTTTTTTACAATAAGCACTTAGTGCATTTCATTCATAATTAAATCAGAGATACATGACTAAATGTAATCGCATTGTCTCACCTAGAGGACATCCAAGACGAGAGAGAAACAAAGGGATTTGGCTTTGATGAAATTGCCACGATCGTCATGGAGACACATACCAATGCCCACCTCGGAGGACACTAAGGAAAAGGAAGCATCCACATTACATTTCAACCACCCTCCCTTGGCTTCAGCCATACATCGAGACCAGAACAGCTGGAGATAAACTCGCAAAACTAGGACCATGAGGATTCAAACCTCAAGCATTATTCCAATCTTGCAGCAGTCGGTTCCCTGCCCAAACAACTGGTGCAACATCGTCAATCTTGTTGTCCCAAACACACACATTCCGACTCTGCCACAAACTCCACAAAGTTATACACCAGGCTTCGAGGTCATTACCTGTGAGAGCATCAAGAGAACCAAAAAATACAACACCAAAACTAGTATGTGCAGTAGCAATATCATTAAGCAAATCAAAAAATCCGAGGCTATCCCAACACGCTCTAGCCTTGGCGCAGAAAATGAATCGTGCAGTGAGGATTCATAGCAAGAAATGTTGTAAAATATATAGCCTAATATCTGTGAATAAAATGTAAATAATAACTATAAATAAAATAAGAAGTGTAAAAATAAAATGGACGAACCGGTTATTGACGAACAAACTTTGCGTATTTGGATAGTTAAAATTTTTATCGAACACTAAAGTACCCCAAAATACACTGTTTAGCATCACACTTTTCGTATTTTGTCACGAAATTATTTTTTTCACCAAACCGGTTATTGAGGAACAAACTTTGCGTATTTGAACAATTAGAATTTTTCAAATACTAGAGTACCCCAAAACACACTACTTAGCATCGCAGTTTGCATATTTTGTTACAAAATTATTATTTTTTAATATACTGATTATTGAGGAACGAACTTTACGTATTTGAACATAAAAAAAATCAGACGCTATAAAGTACCCCAAAATACACTCATTAATATCTCACTTTACGTAGTTTATTACGATTTTTTTAACCAAACTGGTTACTGAGAAACGAACTTAGTATATTTAAACATCTAATTTTTTTTTCAAACTCTAAATTGCCAAGAAGAGTGTACACACCCTTAACTTCAAAATTCTAAAGTTTAAACATAAACCAAAAAAGGGTGTACACACCCTTAACTTCAAAATGAGTCCGTATACAACTAAATAATTATAAAAATTAATCAATAGTTGTTACAATTTACAGTAACCAACACAAGCTAAAAGTAAAAGTAAGAAAGAGTTTTTGTAAGTTGCAGACTTGCGGGCTACCTTTGGCCTGAGCGGGCTAGCATGGCAGGCTTGGCTTTTCTAGGGTGGGCCAAAAAGCCTGGGTATAAAAACAGGCTCACTTTCTTTGGCCTAAACCCTATATTTTTTTTGGGTTATCTCGACCTAGCTCAACGAGCTCGACTCATTTTGCCAGCTCTAGTTTCAAGTGTAAGTAAGAAGTCTTACATTAGATAAAATAAAAAAAAATACTGAATAACATTTAAGTAAATCGACTCTTACACCTAATAGCTTAAGAGTTAACTGTCTATACTCTTATCTTGGTGATATTCTGATTTCTATTAAACTCGATTCCCTTGCACGACATTTTTATATACAAATTTTAACTACCTTTAATATTGAATCGTAATAGTTTCTTTTTTGCAAAAGTAAAAGAAATTCTATTAATGTCAAAGAACTAAGACTCAAGAAAAGCTTTTTTTTAAACAAAAGAAAGAGATATGGAGTCTCGTTAAAACCTTATGATGCAAAACCCTGTTTGGAGAAAAAGCACCAAGAAGGAAAGAGTACCCCCTTATATTTTATAGATAAAAAGGGAAAATGGACAGAAAACATGGAAGCAATTATTAAAATATCCGCTTTTCCAAAAAAAGCTCAAAACACGAAAGAAATTAAAATTGAAAAGAGTTTCGAAAGTAACAGGAAGCAATTATTCATCGCCTTCATTCTTCTAGTCTTCAACATTCAGAGCTCTTTGCTTGCAGACTGGGCACATGTTCTTCCTCAACAACCATTGTTTGATACAGTCTAGGTGATACTTGTGGCCACAGTCTAGTAGCCCAATGTGTTCTCCATCCAAGTAATCCTCCTAAACATGTTTACCAAAAATAATAATAATAATATTAAGAGAGAGAAAAAGTGAAAATGCGAAAGAAAAAAAAAGTGAGTGCAATGTACCCTATAATGTTGAGGTATTCCATGTTTGTTACACATACACATTAAAATGATTTAAACATATACGTATAGTTAGCCTCACCTGGCATATGGCGCAGGTTTCATCTTGTTCTTCAGCACTAGACTGGAAAAAATCATGTCTAATGTATTCCATAATTTCTTCTTCATGGAGTCCCATCTCTATCTATAGGTTCAAATCATAAATTTCAATTTAATGTATCGTAATCATAGTAATATGTTAATGATAAATAAATTTTGAGTCGAGTTCTTGACTTAAAAAAATAAGTCATAAAAAGACAAGTCTCAATTAAAAAGCAATAGTATTAGATATAGCTTTTAATTACCACATATCTCCAAGCCCCTGAATTCAACTGGTCCAGACGTTCTTGCGCATCTAGTATATCTAATGCCCTTGAGTAACGGGTTATTATCACGTCCTAAATCAAAAATTTGATGCAATAATATTAAGTAAAATTGAATGTATTAATGAAGGTTGCAAATTAAATGATAAGGTAATATGAGACTTAATGAAAATCAATGCATATTTTGAGTGAAGATTTACGTCTGCCGCCACGAAACCGCTGTTAAGCTGTTCTTGTTGAACCTCGTACATCTGTTACATATGGAAATATGAAAGCATATCAATCCTTTTCCATGAAGAATAAATACCCAGCCTAATAGTAAATTCAATTGTTCCCATTAATTATTTATCAAAAGATATTTACAATAGAGGTAAAGAGCCGTCAATTTTGGCCCAGCCCAACAGGCCAGTCCAATGGCCCAGTGTTTTGAGTTGGGTCGAGATCAGAACATAGAGGTTTAGAAAGAATCGGGCCTTTTAGGCTCAGCCCAGTTGGCCCATGGGCCAGTTTTTATATGTTTTTTGAATACGTTTTGTGTTTTCCTTTGTTAAAATGTGAAGTGGGTCGAGCCAACCCGCTTGGCCAAGCTTTTTTAGTTGTGTGGGATACAAAAAACACAACGCAATAGATAAATGGGCTTCCCCAACCCAATCTGCTTTTGCACTTTGGCCCATTGGATTGGGACATGTCAGGCGGCCAATTTCACAGCTCAAAGAATTAACAAACTCATTAAAAAAACAAGAATTGTAAAAAGTAAGTATATACCTGATCTCTAAGCCGGTTTCTCTCGGTCCTAAGTTGAGGAGAGGTTGATGTGAGAATATGTTCAAAATTTTCACCAACTCTTGCCCTCGAAAAAAATAGTTGGTTTTGTTCACATGTACGACTCCCAATCATTTGGTTTTGTTGCACATCTGATGGTAATGGATTGAAACTAGAACTACTAGCTTGCACATTAGTTGGAGATGGAGTGACAAAGTGACTTGTTGGCGATAGCATCACGTATTGATAAATGTTTACAGTGTTATGGATATATATGGAAGATGGAGCATTTAAATGCTGAATATTACTGTAATCAAAATTAGTATTTGGATTTTGGTAACTTCCAAGTATTAAGTGATCAGAGGGTGCCCAACTCCCCATTCCAATTTGAGAGCTAGAACTAGAACCTCCTTGTTCATAGCTTTGAAAGTTGTTGTATGGGATCCTCCCATCACCATTAAAGTTGAAGTTCATGGGTGAATTCACATGTCCCAAAGGAGTACTTGACATGCTCAAATAATTGTTGTTAGGATTGTTTTCAAAAGGATGAACACGTCGCCTTGTAGAACTTTCGCCTACTTCATACTCTCTAGAAGAAGAATTCTCGGAAGATCTTCTTTTAATAGGGAGACATCTTGTGTCTCTTGAGCTAGTAGTATTCCCCATTTGGTATTGAGGCCCATTTGGATCGAATGTCCTCCTCTGATTAAGGAGAATATTTGATCCAAATAACTGGTTGGAGAAACCCTGGGCACTCAAGGTTGGAGAACGGGGGTTTATTCCCAAAGGTCGAATCGATTCATTCGAAAAAGAACCAAGATTGCGATGAACATTTGTTGGAACAATATTACGAACAATCTCTGGACGAGGGTATCTTAACACCGTATTCCTTTCATGAGGGATACCTTCATTCTGCCTGTTTGTCATACGCTCTTGACTCATCTTGCTTGCTGCAACAACAACATGAAGATCGTAGTTAGTGTAAATGATCAAGATATAGAATGGTGATTAACTATATTATAATTATTATATTACTGAGCTATCTTTGTTAATTACTCATGTACCAATGGCTTATGATTCTCACAAATACATAAACGATAAATAACATCTGACCACCATATGTATGATGTATGTTGACAAAGGATTATAACAATATAAAATTATCTTTACCTTTTTATGTTTAGGTTTTCTTTTTGTCAAGCAGAGTACTTACAGTTACAAATCAATAGTAAGTTCAAGATAATAATAAAATAGTTTTAATAAGGGTTTTGTTATTATTTAAAGTATGCTAGCTGATTTAGAGTGTTTAGTTAAGATTTTAAAAAATCGAAAAAAAAATCAAATTTTTGATTATATTATGAACTTTGACTGCTTTTACAAAACTGTAACTCTTAAAATAAACGTGGTTTTTAAATAATTGTAAGTAAATGAGAACTTTATATAAAATCTCTTAAAACTAATTTATTTCTACATAATTTTAAATTTTATTTGTATCTAAATGTTTAAACGTACAATTGAAACCTAAACTCAAAAGAGTATGTTTATGCATATGTATAGATTTCATTTTGTGATATATACACACATGCAATATTCTTTTCATCTAAAAATTTACAACAGTCTTCACAGTCGCTATGAAGGATACATTGATTTACCAAAAAATAAAAATTTACAACAGTTTAATCTTAAGGTCGATCGATGAATAATATTGATCGACCAACTAATTAAGTGGATCAAGACCTACAAAATTTGAATCAACATATATAATGGGGGTAGTATAAAAATGTTAATGACAAATAGTGAACAAGGTTAGGTGGTCGTGTGACATATAAAAATGACAAATAATTCAAGAATATATACCTAATAGATTGGCAGATACGAGAATTTGTGGATGCTAAGATGAGAATTTTTGCACAACCCACAACGATCGTTCTTTAGCTCTCACTCTCTCCTCTCTATAAGCATGAAAAATATGAAACTAGAGGAGTTTAATTTATAGAACCATCTCAAACTACGTCTAGATATCACATTTAATTCATGTCTAAATTTATCGAATTTTGCATTTCTGGATTACTTTTAATATTAGAATAGAGTTGGTGTGAATGGCTCACTGCTGATTAGTATTTGTTCATAATGAATTGATTCATCTCCCCGTATTAGTTGTCACAATTTTATAAATGGCATCACTTCTTTAATACAATTGGAAACAATTACCTTCCAAATAAAATAAACTATATATTAATTATTTTTAATTAATAAACGAAATAATTTTCCTGTTTAAATATAAAATAAAAACTTAATTACTTGTAAAATCACTTGATATTAATATTTTTATCTCTCTCTCTCTCTCTATATATATATATATATATATATATATACACCTATTAGTTATATTGTTATTTTTTGTCATGGGTATTAACCTAGTCCTCCATGATTATTTGTTTGCATTTTCTTTTTTATTAAAAAAAAATTAGGGTACTCTGTTTCTTTCTTCATGTATTTTTTAAGTAGGATTTTGCATCAAAAGATTTTAGCGAGACTCATTTCCTTAAATATATATATATATATATATATATATATATATATATATATAATAAAATGATTTGGATGATAATAAATATATGTATATTTATACTTTGAATAATGTTAAAATAAAGTAGCATGCTGAACTAATAAATAACTTTTATTAAAATAATTTGTTTATACTTAATAAACTTTATAAAAAAATATCCCAAAGATTTGAATATTATTATATCAGTCGCATGTTCATTATTATTGGCTGATATTTATGTAAGTTTACTTTTTCTCACTTTTTCTCTTTAAGTCCTATTTTGCTAATTTGGCTAATATACATGCACATTCCGATTTGTAAATTTCTTATCGGTTCAAAGAATGACATTCTTTTTGATTAAAAAAGAATGATATTTTTAAAGTTAGTTCAATTTTTTTAATTTATTGTCACTTTTAAATATTAAAATCGTAGATTTTAAAATAGATAAATCAGCGTACATTTTTTGCCCATTTAATATTTTTTTCAAAAAATTAATTAATTCAAATATATTAAAAATTATTTTCCTCAAATAATAAATAAGTTAAATAATAATAATATTTTGTTAAATTAAAATAATTAAATATCTCTATTTTCCATCAGCTCTCCTTTTTTTTTCCAATTCTAATGTTCGTTTCCAAATATATTATTCTAAATACGAACAATTCAAATACTAAAATGTATTTTAAGAACTAATAATGCAAATACTATTATTTTAAATATTAATAATTTAAATACTAATAATTTGAAAATCATTTATCCTGAATAACTAAAATTTCAAACACTAATATTTTATGAACATAAAATAATAATATATTAATATATTGCGTCAAAAAATAATATATTGCTTCAAAAAAAAATAAGAATATATTATCAATATAAATATTAATTTTTTTCTATGTACGAATTTATTTCCTTAATTATGCTAATTTTTCTTTTAACTTTTTTACTGTGACATTATATATATATATATATATATATATATAGTGAGAGGGCCTTTTTTAATGTGAGAGGTGAGAGGATTCATTATTAGCCATTAGATCCAAATAGAGGGCTAGGATTCATAAGTCACATTCAGTTAAAACACACATACACACAAATATATATATATAAAGTTTCAAAATGGAAAATGAAATAAATTTTTAAATTAAAATTATAAAGAAACAATATAGTAAAAAAATCTGAGCAAGCTGGCAAGCTGTTTATGGTAGCGATTTGCTGCGGTGGGGTGATTCATGTGCTTGGAAGAATCGTCCCTCTTGGGGGAGTGCTTCAGTTTATGCTATCAAGAGCCTTAATTTCGAGTTCATTGTGAATGAGGAAAGGGTTAAACATCTTGGTACTTGTTTTGTGGGGGAGTTGGCTGATTCCCATTCAGCCACGGTGTTGGAGTTCTAGAAGAGTCTGCTTTTGGAAGGGTACCATGCGATAACGACGACGTCATTGGGTGGGGATACGATTCTCCTATCTAGCCCAGTCGAAGGTGCTATTCAAGATGCCATTAGCGCTAATCAAGCCTGGTGGTCAAATCGACTCTGTGCTTTCTGTGCGTGGAACCCAAACCTCGTTTCCACCAAGAGAAGGGCTTGGATTCGAGCTTGGGGTGTCCCAATTATTCATGTGTGGGAGGAGCAGTTCTTCACAAACTTGGCTCATAAATTTAGTATCTACGACAAGATTGATGAGGCCACTGTGAACGGTTCTAGGTATGATGTGGGGAGATTCTGGGTTTTGACCTCACACTCGAATCTGATTGAGCCCACTGTGAATGTTTATGTCGGCGACAAGGTTTTTTCGGTTATTGTGGTGGGGGAACATTCCAGCAAGTTAGATCATGGGACGACGCTTTCACCTCGATTCTCTGCTCCGACGTATTCGTCTGGCTCCGGCGAATGCAATTCTGGATTTGGGCTTTCTTGCGGTGACTCGGTCGACGGAATGGAGCGCGAAGATACGGTGACTGGGGGGTCTCTGATTAGGGGTGTTCATAGGTTGGTTTGGATGGATTTTGACTAAATTCGTTATCCCAACCGATCAAACTAAATTGGTTTGAGTTGGTTTGGATATTGTATTTTCCCCTATAAAATCTGAACCAAACCAACCCGATATTAATTAAATGGGTGGGTTCGGATTGGGCTCATGTCATGTGATATTGTCAATTTTTAAAAGTATATTGCACTATGCTAATTTAGTCTAATTCATAAAAGTAAAATGAAGAAGAAAGTAAGAAGACCATAATTTAATTTCGGTGATCCAAACTTCGTGTCACATAGAACTATTATATGTTCCATGTTGAAACACTTTTACTCCAAAATCATGGACCAAACTTTCAAGCCTGATTAGAATCAGAAATATAAGATATACGTTGAGTGCTTGAATTCTTGCCTAGAAAGTAAGTATGTGCTTTGGACTTTGTTTCTTTGAAGGAAGGAATGGTTTATGTGTGTGAGACTTGAATGGGCAACATTGAAGAGGAGTAGAATTGTAGAAGGCTAACATACAGTGGCGGATCCAGAACCCCGGAGTCGGGGGTGTCAAATTTTTTAAATACACAATTTGCTAAAAATTTATCCATTTAATGACTTTGTTCAAACACACTATTAATACTAATTAGAATTATGCTAATACTAATTGGGGACTAATACACACTATTAGCTCATAGAGAACGTGAAAGTCGTAGAGAGAGTTGTGCGTGCGTGAAAGAGTGACTGTGTTGTGTTTTGGGTAAATTAAATTTGGGTCTTTGGTACAAATGGGTGCAAAATTTAGGCTATTGGTGCAATTTAAAACATTTAGGTGTGTCAAAAAAAATATTTCTATAGGGAGGTAAGCCAAAAAAATAAAATTGGGGGATTCAACTAAACCCCCTCAGCTGTATGTGACTCCGCCACTGCTAACATATATACATACGGGTTCACGGGTTGGATTGGATTTAATTTTCAAACCCGTTATCCGAACCAAATTAGTACGGGTCTTTATGGGTTGGTTCGTTTTGGATCCAATCACGAAAATTATCCAAACAAAACGCTTCGATTTGGATTGGGCAACGGGTTGGTTCGGATTTGCTCAAACCATTGAACACCCCTATCTCTGATTGTAGGTGTGTACCCCCTATTCCCTATGACTCTAGAGCTTTTCTTACTTCTTTGGTGAATTAGTTGTCCTCTGAGCAAAACTTGGTGGAGAGAGAAAATTTTTTTGAATCCTTTGCTTCTTTGGGGTATGGTTCCGTACGTAGAGGCTCACTAGGCTTTGTGGTGGGTGGAGAGGTTGTCACTGACACTTTGGGGTCTAGGATGGTGATAGGTGAGAGGCAGATTAATGGTCTGGTGGGAAGGGGAGGAGCGTGTGGTGCTTTAGATGGCGATAGGTCTCTGCAAAAGTTTCCTGAGCAGTTGGTGCAAAATGAAAATAGGGTTGAGGTGGTATATGAGAAGGGTGAATGGAGTCATTTCTACTTCAGCTTCTTCCAGATTTCTTTATTTAGCTAAGGGGAGGGGTAGGAGGTGTCGACCTCCGTTTGCTTCTAATCGTGATGGCTTACAATTGCGATTAAAGCTTCCAAATATTAATGTCATTCCGGAAGACGAAGAAGGGGCTAGTTGTAGTAGTGAGGATGATAGTAGGTTGGTGGGGGCTCTCAACGGATTCTAATCCTGGGATTGGGGATTCACAACCTGAAGCTTCAGCTGCTGGTAGACTGCTTGCTATTGGTAGGAGGATTGGTGTGAATTTCAGGTGTGGAGAGGATACAATGATTGAGAAGTTGGCCGAACTTGAGGAGCGCGACCGAAGGGAGAAGATACAGAGAGATATGAGGACTGAAGGGAATCAATGATTGTGTGCTCTTTCAATATAAGAGGTATGGGGGTGGGTGTGAAGAAGAGGACGGTTCAGAGCTTGATTCGGGATAACCGACTAGATTTCATTGCTATTCAAGAGACGAAACTAGAAATGGTTGATGAGAGGATGTGCAGGTCACTGTGGGGTAATGATGATTTTGGCCGGTGCCATGTTCCTTCGGTTGACAAAAGTGGAGGTATTCTTTCACTATGGGATAGCTCTCTAGGTAGATGTATTTTTACTTTTACGGATTTTGGATTCACAGGGGTGTGTCTGGAGTGGGGTATTCAGGCATCTAAATGTTTCTTTGTCAATGTGTATGCGAAGAGTTCTATTGCGGAAAAGAGAAGGATGTGGGGTGAAATTGTTATGTGCAAGAGGGGCCTTGGTGGGGATATCTAGTGTTTGTTGGGTGATTTTAATGTGTTGTGTTCCCTGAGAGGCGGGGGATTGATGAGTTTCATCTAGGTGGGGAAGATTTGGAGTGTTGGGAGTTCAGGAGTTTTATAGAAGAGATTCAGCTGATTGATTTACCGTTATTAGGTAGGAGATTCACCTGGTTCCAATGCAATGGTCCAACTATGAGTCGTCTCGATCGTATTATGGTGTTGGAGGGGTGGTTGTCAGCCTGGGGAGATCCTGCACATTGGGCACTCCCGAGGGATGTCTCAGACTATTGCCCGATCATTCTCTGGTACTCTAATTTTACTTGGGGCCCAAAGCTATACTAATATGGAATAAGATGAGGGTGTATGAAAGACTTCCGCAATAGCAACATGGTAGAAAGAATTGGATCCTCTCCTCACTCTCCCTATATGTCCTCCATCCTCTCTCTCTCAATTTCACTCTTTCTCATCATATATTATTTATAATTTTTAATCATATACTCTCTCCTCCTACCTTTATACTTTGTAATGGAGAGGAAAGGGGAGGAGAGGATTCAAACACAAATTGGAGTCCCACGACACGTACGTAAACTAGTACTAGTATTAATATCAAATTTTCCTTGTTTGTAGATTGTGACCTATAACTTCTTAAGAAGTGGTGATGAGAATTGGAGACAAGACATAGATGAAGAACTCGTTGCAACTGAGAAGAATAAAAGATGAGAGACGACATATTTATCGGCAGATAAAAAGCCTATAAGAGTGAAGTGGGTGTACTACTAGACTAATAACAAGCCGATAAAGTGATGACTTTTATATCTCTAACAACATCAAAAACATCGGCCCTTATATCAGATGATGATAATAATAATAATAATAATAATAATAATAATAATAATAATAATAATAATAATAATAATAAATATCGAATAAAAAATAATTCATATTAAAATCCTTATGAAGAACAAGCGATTTAAGTAATTTAGTTAAGAAAAATTAATTAAGGAAATGCGTTCTAGAAGAAGAAATAAATTGTCTCTTGACTTCCTTTTATAAAAACTAATTTAAAATTAGTATAAATGGCTTAAAAGCAAAAAAATTATATTAAAATAATAGATACCAATTAAAAGGAAAATATGTAAATTATTTTAAAAAGAATTAAAGGAATTTAACTAGAGTCCTGTTTAGTCAACTGACATAATTTAATCAAATTAAAAAATAATAAAAATAGGAAACTAAATGATTGTAAAATAACCATAAAAAGTAAAACTATATAATATAAAATTAAAAATTTACAAAATTAATATTAAATAACTTAATTACTAAAGACTATTTCAAATTAATAACTCAAAGCCCAGTCCAGAATTCTTATTGGAAAAAACTCAAATTAGTGGACCTGCGATTTTGTTTTGTGAAAGTTCATTTTGGGCCAAAGGTTCTTGGGCTTTTGGACCCGTTTTTAGGTCCATCCCAGGCAAATCCCTATATTTAGGGTTAGGGACTCCAAACACTATTGACGATTTTTACAAACAATTGAACAATACCTTTGTATTTCATCTTTGCGCTCAAGGAAGTTTTAGAGATTCATCTACAGTTTCAGAAGTCATCAAGACTTTGAGGTTTGATTTTCTATGTTAATTCGTTTTGGTATTTCATTCCTTTTCGTTCAACTCTTTACTATTCAGATTGCTTAATTCAAATTTTATAAGGTCTGATAGAGACTACTATGCTTAGTGTAGGTTTAACGGAATTCGATTTCTAAATTAATTATAGTTTTGAAACGCTTGATCATTAACTATTGTTAATCATTTAGTGTGATGCTTAATCCCAATAGGAATCCCGTAGAATTTATTGATGCTTGCTTGATCAGTTCTATGCTTAGATCCTTTGAAACCTGTGATAGGTCATGAAATGTCTGAATCAGTGGATTAATCGTTGTATTTTACGTGATAAAATTTTCATTCTTTTACAGTCTTTTATTTTGGATCTGAATTCGAAACCCCTTTTATTTGATTTGATTTGATTCTGTAATTGGTTAATTGAGTCAGAAGTCCTTGCGAGTCGACTCAAATTGTTACTCTGCCTCACTGGTGCATTTGATTTGCTAAAAAGTAAGGGGCTGGACATGACAAATCCAGTCGTACCTTGTTTGATTTGGAATCTGTTGATGGTACTAGACAACAGTGGGGGTAAAGGACTCAACAAAAACCCAAATTTCTGTCCCTAAAAAAACCACAATACAACTTTACATTCCACAGTAAAACTTCATGTCCACCCAAAAAAAATATCAAAATATACTTTTTATTTCCTACTTAATAATTTTCTCTTCCTCTCCCCCCCCCCCTTCTCTCTCTATCACTTGTCTCTATCTTCTCCCTCTCTCCTCTATTCTCTCTCTCTCTCCTATCTCCTCTCTCCTCTCTCTACAACTTTCTTGTCATCTCTTTTCTATATATCTTCTCATCTCATGATTTGTCTCCCTCATCTCTCTCTCTCTCTCTCTCTCTCTCCTATCTTCTCTCTCACGTTTTCTTTATAATTTTTTAATTAAATAATGTATATTATATAAAATCATTATAAACCTCATAAAGGAAATTATAGTAAATTTTATATTTTTTTGTTTGTGTTGTCCCGGGTTCACCAAACTGTGTACTGCACAAAATATTGTCCAATACGATTCTGTTCAGTGTTGTACTTTCCAATCCAGTACTTACCTATTTGAAAATACTAAAAATATATTTAATGCATGGTCAAAATACTAAAACGTATTTAATGCTTGTTCAAAATTATTCTTGTCATTGTAATGCATATTCCTATCAAATATAATTTATATTAAAATTCAGAATAATTTAAATATTTAAGAATTATTTATATTAAAATTCTGAACAAACATCAAAATAACTTAAATAATTTGAAATTATTAAATATTTAATATATGTATATATATATATATATATATAGTTGCTCTAAAAATGACTTAAAAGTATTTCTAAAAATGCATTAAATTGGAGTTTATCAACTCCCACACAGTTAACTTTTGCTTGTCCTCAAGCAGATTTCCTGGCTCAGTAAAATTTTCAAATAAATAATAGAGATAGCCAGATAAGGGACCCAAAGTTAGAAGCACAATGACAGACAATAGATAATATACACATTGCTGTCAAAACAAAAGATAATATATACACATATGATGTGTCAAGAGGTTGCCCAATTAGAGGCTATGTCCCTAAAGAGTACATTTGTGTGAACAATGACACTCACTCACAATCTCTCTAAGTGTTTAGGGACTAGGGAATATACACTCAAGTTTCAACAAAATGCACATTACCATATGCATGCAAAAGTTGAGGTTTCATGGGTTGTAATGAGGCTAGAGTGAATTCATGCAGGGTAGGAAATAAAAAGGAAGGGATAATAATCAAATGGCTAAAAACAAGAACCAAATATGGAGCTCCTATCTATTTTACAAATTTTGCCCAAACTCCAAATTAATTTCATCCTTCTTCAATGTTTTTCTATTAAGTCAGCTCTTTCTGATTTGCCTCTTCTTTTGAGTAGACTCTTTCATTTTTTTTTTGATTTGTCGTTTCCCCATTCTTGCTTTCTTTATTCTTTTTTTTCTTCAAATTTTCATTTTCCTATTTTTTTTTGCTTTAGGAGGGAAAGGTACTTGTAACCTCATGATTCACTCCTATTTTGTTTTTCTGTCATGATGATATAGACAATTAAAATACAAGACAAAATTGTAATTTTCAATAGTTGCTCTAAATTTAATTTCAAATGGTTACCACAATAACAAAAAAAAAATTATATTTGGGTACCAAAGAAATATATAACAAATAGGCTCAAATGGGCAACTAATGGATAATTTCAACAAACAACTTTGAGGTCAGAAAAATACCTAAATTCCCCAAATCTTTTTACATCATGCAAATAAATTTTCGCATTCAAATTGTCAAAAGACAAATTCTAGAATGTAGCAAATTGAGAAACACACTCTTAGAAAGAAAAAGGGTAAAAATTTATGATTTAATATCAATCCCTTATGAAGGCTCAAATCTCACCTTTAGAAGCTAGTTCATAAAAAGTACTCAAGAGGGACAAATGCTAATTATCAGCTTCCTAAGGACATCATCACAGTTTCAATTAAGCATAAGTCTGTCAAGTAAATTAATTATGGGATCCCCTAAATGCAAAATCTCTATTTTTTTTTCATCTTGAAGCATAAGTCACTAAAATAAGCCAGAAAAAATGCTATCTACATATACAGTGGGTATGTGCATTAATAGAGATCAAGTGACAAGATATAATATCCTTCCCACACTAGCATGAAGCATAGTCCTCAATGCAAAATATAAAATTTGCCACAAAAATAGATAAATGAGAGAGAGAGAGAGTAAGAGTGACTTCCCTGAAAGAGATTGCAATCTGAGCTTATTCCTAAAAAAAACATAAATAACAGAAAATAAAACACTGGTTGCCTCCTGTGAAGCGCTTGTTTAACGTCGTAAGCCTGACGATAGTGGATGCTTAATCAGGGGGCTCTCCGAGAGCAAATTTTACAAGTAATGTAGTGCACCTTCTTAGCTTTCTAACCATGTGGTTCACATTTTTCTTCCTCTTTCCACGTGGTGGATAAACTTCAAAGGATGGTGAAATTTTTATTTTATCTTCATCCACTACTATGTTAGGATCCTGCAAAATAATATTTTTTTCCAAAAGGTCCTGCATCTTTAAATTACTAAAAAATTTAATTTCAACCATATCATCAAAATAAGGAGAAGTTAAAGAAGAGAAATTTTCATTGAAATTTAAAGTTCTAATAACATCATCTTCTTTAACACTCCTTAAAGTTACCTTTCCCCTGTGAATCTCAATCACAACATCACCAATGGTTAAAACAATTTGTTCAAAAATTGAGGCTTTCTCCAACTCATGAACCAATTGGTCTTTCTCATTATCTTCACAAATGCTCCTTTCAGTTGGATCTTTTGTTTCAATATGACTCCTTTCAGTAGGAGCTATTATTTTGACTCCACTCCCTTCGGTAGGAGTTTATCAGTTATCCTCATTATTCTCATAAAACCTTGCGGCTTGTCTTGTGATGCTATCTTCAGTGTCTCCTATATGGTTTGTCTCAGCTATATTTTGGTTAGAAATATTGTCATCAGCTATTTTGGCTTTTGATGCTCCTCCCTTTTTTGCTGCCATTCCTTTCTTATGTTGATTCCTCTTTACTGTGTTTGTGGTATGTTTCGCATTCCCTACCACTCCATCATCTTGAATTTCCTCAATGTTAATTAACTTCCTCATTCAGCACATTGAATTTGGAGCCATCATTGAGCGTGTTCGGTTTTCCTCCATCTCCACGTCCATGAGCTTGCCTTCTCCTATTGCTACCACGACTCTTCTGCACAACAGACCACAAATTGGTTGGGTCAAGGAGAAGGCAAGCTCAATGATACGGTGGTGGGTCACATTTCTTTTCATTTTATCTCCAACCTCTTTTGGTTCAAAATCGGTCGTAGCACAACCCTCTTTGTAGTGGCCAAATCTACCACATTTCAAACATAACAGATGCAATCCTTCATATTCCACTTTGTAATACTCATCTTTAACTTCAAAGACTCCAAAAGTGGTTTGCTAAGATCCACTTCTACACATAATTGCACGTATTTCCCTCTTTCATATGAAAAGGTGTTCTTGTTACAGTCCTTCCAATTCTATTGCCAACAAAATGGAGGAGTATCATATTGTAGTATTCTATTGGAAGCCCATAAAACCTTACCCAAATAGCAACTTTATCAATACTAGTTTTCATAGGATCAAAATTCCGACATCATTCCCTCACTATGAGATAATGGTCGTAAATGAGCCAAGGTCCCTGAGCTAGAGCAAAATCCCGATCTTTATCGCTGGTGAAAGTCACGAGGAAGAAGTCATTAACCAGATCAACTATGGCAATTACACCATTCGAAACCCACAGTTGATTTAGCCGATTCTCTAGAGCCCTAAATCCAATCTTGCGCCCAAGAAGTTTAACGATGAGACCCTTTTTCCATGGTTGTTGTATCTGTGCCTCTTCCCATTTTGAAAGATTGAAAGCGGGACATTCGTGTTTACCCACATTTTCTCTTCTATCACAATTCGTCTCTCAAACATTTCTTTGGAAAATTCTAACTTTTCCCCCTCCATTGATTCTTCTCCTTGCCCTTGGTCTATCACTAGAGCAGTGTGACCCACCACCGTATCCTTGAAAGACCATTTGACGTTGGGGTTTCGCTTCTCCAAACCTTCATCAACAAGATTGCCATAAAAAGTCAGCATTGATGAATCGTTCAAGTACTCGTAATCCCCTCCTTTGACTTTCTTGAAGCTCTGTTGTTTAAGATCCTCCTCTTTCCTAGTAGCGACGGCCTCGTCCGCCGCCTCCATCACTATCACAACGTTCCAAGGGTGGAACAATAAATTCTTGGAGCCCGTGTTTTCAATTCTTGGAGCCCGTAAAATTCATGAACTTTTTATTCTTTAAACGTTTTTTCTTTTAGAACTAATGAAACTGTGTACAATATTGTGTATGTGATTTTGATACTTTAATATTTGAGCTTTTATAAAAAATGAATAGAAGATCCTTATTTATCATACACAATTCTATATTTTATCCTCAATTATACACGCGTGTCTATGTGTGTGTGTGTTTTTGTGATTATATAAGATGGTGGACAACCACTATGTATTGGGTTGATCCGAGTACGGGTAAGTTTAGTATTTTTTTTTTTGGAGGTAATGTAATTTTTAGGGAAATTGAAATATTTTAATTTTAAATTTTAAAGTGAAATATTTCCCAAAAAAATTAGATACTCTCAAAAAAAAATTCATCCAAGGGCTAGGGTAAAAACTACTGCCTCAACTTAGGGCTAGCAATCTTGATTAATGGAAAAAGTTGCAAAACCACACATGCTAGTAATCTTGGGTTATACATTTTTTTATTTATTGGTTATGCATATATTTTTTGTTGAATGCAATCTTGCCTTATGCATAAACATCTTTTGACTTTTGAGTATATAGGGTTCATTTGTTTAATCTTTTAGATAAAATAGAATTTTCATATTGTGTAAAAATTAAGTCGTTTTAATAGATTTTATATAAATCATGTAATATTTCTTAATTATGTACTTGCAATTATAAAAAAAAAAACTTTTTATTTTTAAGAATAGCCGATTACAGTTTTTAAAAGTTAGTCGACGTTATACTAAAAAAAATTTAGTCAAAGTTCTTATTATAGTTTTTATGAAACAAGGGATTTCTTAGTATTCTTTTGAAGAGATACGTCCATATTTTTCAAAATGAAAATAGAAACTTTGCCTATTAAAATAAGTACCTTATGCATGCATGTGTATATAAATATAATAAATTTTTGATAAACACAGTTATTTAAAAATCAATATACTTTGAATAATAACAAAAAAGAACCTTATTATAGCTATTATAATATAGTTTTGAACTTATTATTGATTGACAAGAAATTGCCTAAATATAAAAAATGTTATGATTTAGTCAAAAAAAAGGTCATGATAACTTTTTGTTAGTATAACTTTCTAGTGATCATAAAATACAGGTTCTGTGTGTGCCTGGATTTTTATCACTAATATAACTTTTTGTTAGTATAACTTCTTGCTTGTTAGATTTTTATTTACCGTTGAGAAGTGTGCCTGGACAACATGTATTAGTGATTAGTGAGAATCTTAAACCATCATGATCATAAGTAATATATCAACTCATTAAGATAGTTAATTTATAAACTTTTAAATTCTTTGACCATTTAAATTAATTAAGCATGATCCTAATGTTGTTGTTGTTGTTGTTGTGTAGAAGGAAAGATGAGTGAAAATGGTAGGACAAACATGCCAACCGAAAATGAAGGCAATATTGATCATGAAATCAATACTATATTAACATCTATGATGGCGTCTGCCACTCTGATGCCTCAAGCTGAACAAAGAATATCTGATGTAAACATTGGTTCTTCGACTTCACCATCACCATTTGGACAAGAATACCAAATGGGAAGTAATGGAAGTTCTCCTCACAATTCTTCTTTTAGAAGATTTGAAATAGTAGAAAGTTCAAGAGCTGGAGCACAAGGTGGAAACCCTAGACCATATGAAAGTTCAACATCTATGCCTCATATTGAAATTGGAATGGGGATGAGTTCAACTTGGGCACCATATAACTTGGTGTCTAGCAGAAATTTAAATTCAAATTCTCATCAACATTTGAGGATGTTGCAACCAGATCATTTTGTGCTTTCATCTTCATCACCTTTTGGTCCCCAACCAAACCAACTTCCTCCTATGTTTAGGAATAACCAGATACTATTGTCGGTTGCATGGAATGATGCCATTGGCAATTTTGAATTTATTCTCACTTCAACAGCTCCTGAACTTAGGCGTGATAGAAACAGGCTCAGAGATCAGGTATTATACTTACTTCCTAAGTTATCACTATATCCTATTATTATTCTTGCTCAAGTAGTGTTATTTTCTTAATTCTTTTAGGACAAATTGTATTTTTGGGTATCTTTGACTAAAATTTCGGTTTGATTCTTTATCTTTTTTTTCTAACTTTGGTCCTTAATTTTATGTTTCAAATCTGTGTTAAAGTCTTTTAAGGGGAAAATGACTAAAGTGAGGAAAAAAAGAACCACTTTGACACAAATTTGAAACATAAATGACCAAAGTGAGAAAAAAATGACTACTTTAACACAGATTTGAAACATAAATTACTAAAGTGAGAAAAAAAGATAAATGACAAAACTAAAATTTTTGTCAAAGATAAAAGCCCAAAAATACAATTTCCCTGTTCTTTAGCTTTTACCAGCTGAGCTATGAATGCTTTTGAGAAAATGGGGAGAAATTATTTGACTATTAACGTGCTAGCTAGTTTTTCAAATACTAATTCTTCATGGAAATCAATTAATTAGCTTTCATATTTGCTTATGTAATAGATTTTGGTAGCCCAAGAACACTTGTGTGACAGTGGCCCCGGGACACCAGAGGTAAATCTTCACTCAAAATATGCATTTATTTTCTTACGATTAATTCAATTCTTTAAATCTTATATTATCTTGTAATTTAATTTAAGCACGCATATATATTGCTTGAAAGAGGCGAAGGATACAAAATATTAAAATGCTGTCCTTTATTAGTCTTTTACAGTAGATTCATTTTTACTTAATTGCATCAAATTTAATTTAATATAGGACTTGATGATAACTGCGTACACAATGGCTTTAAATATGCTGAATGCACAAGAACGTTTGGATGAAGAAGAAGAACGTTTGGAACAGCTGGAAGGAGATGCATGGAGATACGAGGTAAAAACTATATATAATATTGTTTATACGTATTTTTTCACTCAATTTCTTGTTTCAGAAAAACATATTTAACTGAGACTTATTTTATTGTTTCAAAAACTCAACTCGAGTTTATTTGTCATTTACATAATTATGAGTATATATAAGATATTCAATTGACAGTTATGATTTGAACCTACAGATGCAGGGAGGATTGGAGGAAGAAGAAATTATAAGGTATATTATGCAAGAAGTTTTCCAATCTAATACTGAAGATGAAGAAAACCAAAAATGCGTCATTTGCCAGGTGAGGCCAACCCACATATATATTTGAAATTGATTCATTTGAGTGTTATAAAGATGAAATAACCTCAATATGTAAGCCTAGCTCAATTGGCAAATGCCAAAATTGTTAGGTTGGATATGATGTCCCAGATCGAACCCAGGACCTCACACTTGTGTGTGTGAGTTTTTAGTGGCAATTGTCATTTCGTTTATGAACCAAAAAAAAAGTTGAAATTTACTTTGGGTTTAAGCTAGAAGATTAAGGTAAGAAAAAAAAAACTACAATTGATTTTTCGTAATCAAACAAGATGTAAACATTACACTTAAGTATCTAGGGTTTTTCTTTGCCCATAGAGGGCCAACAAATTAAGAACCATCATTGCGGCGAATAAAAAAATTGGGATAGATGAATAAACTGATTAATTTTATTATTGATTCATTTTTAAAGAAATAAATATTTCTCCAACTAGTCATTTTTCTAACTTTCAACATGGCGTTGGAGAAATTAATTAATCATTGCCTACCGTTATGCTACCACCTTTTAAGTGCATGTACAATGTTGTTGTTGTTGTTTCCATTCTCAATAAAAGCATATAAAACATTACTTATGGCATTGTTGTTTGTAAACATGTTTAGGAGGATTTTGTAGATGGGGAACATATTGGAAGATTTGATTGCAACCATAGTTTTCACTTGGAGTGTATAAAAGATTGGTTGTTGCAAAAGAACGCTTGTCCAATCTGCAAGCAAACAGCTATATATGTTCCAGATCAGGATGAAGAAAATGATGGATAAATTGCTTCCTATTACTATACCTTTTGCGGATGGCAGTCACTTGGTGTTTTTGGATTCACCGAAATCATATTTTCTTTAAGGGCCAAGTTTTCAATTCTCAAGTGGTAGTCAAGCATGTTAAAACTATATCTTGGAGTTGGTTTATTAGCATTGAAGGTCGTAATTCGGCTTTGAAGATTTCCGATTGGTGGGAAAACCCTATTGTTTGTATGAATTCAGTGTAATCTGACATTGTGTCTCATTCTTCCTGGGGTACTCTTTCCTTCTTGGGTCTTTTCCCCATGGGGTTTTGGCCCAATGAGGTTTTAATGAAGCCCCTTGTATCTGTAACGGTTGGGGTGCCCGATTGCATCCCCTTTAATATAATTTTTTGCTTATCAAAAAAATCCATTGCCATCAGATGTGCAACAAAACCAACTTCTTCCTATTTTTTTCGATGGCAAGAGTTGGTGGAACTTTTGAACATATTCTCACATAAACCTCTCATCAACTTAGGATTGAGAGAAATCGGCTTAGAGATCAGGTATATACTTACTTTTTAATTCCTTTTTTTGTGAATGACTTTTTTAATTCTTTTGGTACAAAAATGACTTTGTTAATTTTTTTAGAGCTATCAAAGTGGCTTCCCGGCCCCACCCAATCCAATGGGTCAGTGCAGATGCTGAGTGAACTGGGCCAACCCAGTTATCTACTGGCCTGCGTCTCTTGTAGCTTAGCACAACCCAAAACACTGGGCCTAGCGAGTTGGCTGACCCACTTCACATAATAACAAAGGAAAACAGAAAAAATGTTCAAAATGCTATGAATATTTGGTGGATGTCCATCTCTCTCTTTAGCCCTTTCATCTTATCTAAGATACTCTATAACTCCTATGAGTGAAATAGCTTTCACTCATTCTTATTGCTCTTAATTTTGTGCTTGTAAGTTACAAGATTTGTATCCTATAAATAGGACTTATATGGCAATGTAAAATATATACACCTTCAAGAGTAGAATGAAAATGCTCTATTCTTCTCTCATTCTCTTCTTCTATTTGCATATCTCTTCTTCATCTATAATCTACTATAATGATTATATCATACTCTTGTTTTGGTCAATTTTATAACACAAAAAAAATAAAAGCTGGCCCATAGGTCACCTGGGCTGGGTCGAAAAGGCCTAATTCTTTTCGGGGGCCTATTTTTTGAGCTTGCCCCAATTCAAAACACCGGGTATATTGGATTGAGCCAAAATTAACGACTCTTTACCTCTATTGTGAATATTTTTGGATAAATAATTAACGGGGATAATTGAATTTACTGTTAGTCTGGGTATTTATTCTTCATGGAAAACGATAGATATATTTTCATATTTCCATATGTAACAGTAGTTTCATGGCGGAAGACGTAAATCTTCACTCAAAATATGCATTAAGTTTTATTAAGTCTCATATTACCTTTTCATTAAACAAAAATTGTAACCCTTTATTAATACATTCAGTTTTACTTGCATCAACTTTTTGATTTAGGACGTGATAATAACTCGTTACTCAAGGGCATTAAAAATGTTTTTACTCAAATAAAGTGTAGTTAATTGAGACTTCTATTTTTACCTCAACAACTCCGACTTGAAATTTATTTATCATTAGTATACATTACTATGATTACGGGACATTCAATAGAAATTTATGATTTAAACCTACAGATTTTTGAGACGGGACTCCGTGAAGAAGAAATTATGGCATGCATTAGACAAGAGCTCTGAACGTTGAAGACTAGAAGAATGAAGGCGATGAATAATTGCTTCTTGTTACTTTCAAAACTCTTTTCAATTTTAATTTCTTTCATGCTTTGAGTTTTTTCTAGGAAAAGCGGATATTTTATTAAATCGAGTACTTATTGGAATCAGGCTTTTCTTGAGCATTAGTTCTTTGATATTAATAGAATTTCTTTTACTTTTGAAAAAAAAAAACTATTACAATTCAATATTGAAGGTAGTTAAAATTTGTATATAAAAATGTCGTGCAAGGGAACTGAGTTGAATAGAAATCAGAATATCACCAATTTCTTATTCATAATTGAAAAATTCTAACTATCCCCCCTTAAGTGTAAGTCTGTCTTTTCATCCAGGAAGCTCTTCTCAAGTAGAAGTTTTTTATCCATATACACTTGCACTGTCGTTGGCTAACATTCATTAATGACACATGTGACGTAGTCTACACATGGTAAACTTTCGATACAATGAGTCTACCTAAAAATATAAACAAGGACACCACAAATTTTAAAGTAAGGTTATAAAAACCGTGAGACCTAGTTCGGAGAAACTTCCCTAATTGAAATAATGAGTATAACAATACGGTCATCCTAGCATCACTAAGGATCAATGAAATATAAAATCATTATAAACAATAGCTGAAAAAAGTACAATAAAATCCAACATCAAGTATAAAACCCAAGGAAGGATTTGATGAAGCTACTCGACGAAGGGACTAATTAATTGGTACTTTAATTTCACAAAATCACCAAACTGTATATTACTAAGATTTTGGAAAAGTGCAAATGACAAATTTGCCAACAAAGAAGCGTGTTATATATTGAAGCTGTCATACAAAGGAATGAAGAAAGCCCAAAAATCCAAATTGCAATATCAACATATATTCAGATCGGGTAATAATAATAACAATTATTTTTGAATAATAATCCAAATTAAAATTCTTATTAAGAACCAGTTAATTTAAATAATTTATTATGAAAGTTTAATTAAGTAAATGTGTTCTAGAAGAAGAAAAAAAGATTGTATCTCGACTTACGTTTTTTAAATTAATTCAAAGTTTTTTATTATTATAGAAAGTTTAGGTGAGTTAGGCTGTGGGAGCTCACCAGGGTCAGAATAAACCTTTAATTCAAAGTTAATATAAAAGGACATATAAAACATAAAATTGATTTTAAAAATATGAGATAACTGTTTAACAGAAAAGTATCTGAATTATTTTTAAAAAATTAAAGGTATTTAACTAGAAGCCCAGTTTAGTCAATTGACATAATTTAATCAAATTAAAAAGTAAAAAAAATAGAAAAATAAATGACCGTAAAACAACCATATATGTAAAATGATATAATATAAATTAAAAATTTACAAAATTAATATTAAATAATTTAATTTTTAAAAATTGTTTTAAATTAATAACTAATTTTTTGAAAGTTTATATTTTTTTAAAGACGGTTTTTGTCATTTTACATGATTTTGGATAAGCAAGAATTAAAAGAATTAAAAAATGATAAATATAAAAATAGTTAAAATTAACTAAATATTGGTCAACTTTTTTTCGACAAAATTATGGTAAACTTCTTGATAATATAGAAATTAGTTAATATTTTTCAGTACATTTTAGTGCATTTATTCTAGAGCATTGCATATGGTCATTTTAATTGCATTTTGGGCCTAATATTTAAGTTTGGACACAGTTTATTGGTTTGTGTATTAATTGGAGTTAGGTGAGATTTACTAGTAACTAGTAATATTCTGATTTAACCTGTTTTCTCTTGCATGCCATAATTTGGATTGTAGTTATCGAATTCCGGTGATCTTTACGGAATTGGAAAGTTAAGAGGAAGAGCTACAATTCTTATGTTGTCATCAAAGCCTAGTTAAGAAGTCTTATCAAGAGAAAACTCAAATTACCGGACCTACGAATTTTCTATTGTAATAGTTAAGTTTTGGGCCAAGTGATCTTGGGCTTCTGGACCCGTTTTTAGGCCCAGCTGAGGCAAAAAAACCCTATATATGCATGTTTTAGGGACTTCAGGAGAGTATTCACGTTTTTCACATACAATAGAACCTTCGTATTTCATCTTTGTGCTCAAGGAAGGCCAAGAGCTACAGATTGATCTACCGTTTTGGAATTGCAAGACTTTGAGGTTTGATTTTATATGTTAATTTTGTTTCAGTATTTTATTTCTTTTCATTAGATCCTCTACTATTCAGATTGCTTAATTCGAATTTTATAAGGTTTGATAGAGACTACTACACTTAATGTAGGTCTGACGAAATTCGATTTTTAAATTAATTGTAGTCTTGAGATGCTTGATCCTTAACTAATCATTCATTGTGATGCTTAATTCCGCAAGGAATTCTTATAGAATTGGTTGACGCTTGCTTGATTAATTCTATGCTTAGATCCTTTGAAATCTTTGATAGGTCATGAAATTTTAGAATTAGTGGATTAATCGTTTTATTATAGGTGGTTAAATATTCACATTTTTACGATCTCTTATTTTGGATCTGAATTCAAAACCACTTTTATTTTATTTGATTATATAATTGGTTAATTGAGTCAGAAATCCTTGTGAGACACAACCCAGGTTGTCACCCTGCACTACGAGTGTGTTTGATTTGCTAAAAAGTAACAGACATGACAACTTCAGTTTTACCTCGTTTGATTTGGAATCTGTTCGTGGTACTGGACAACAGTGGGGCAAGGGACTAGACAAAAACTCAAATTTTCGTTTGTTACAAAACCTTTGTCCCACAGTACTTTTTGTCCACTCAAAAAATATCAAAATACTTTTTTTATTTCCTAGTTAATAATTTTCTCTCCCTCTCTCTCTCCTATCAGTACTCGTCTCTATATTCTCTCTCTCCTCTATTCTCTTTGTCCTCTATCTCCCCTATCTCAATCGTCTCCCTCCTTTCTCTCTACTATCGATAAAAAATGAGGGTATTAAAGTCAATCAACTTTAATATGAAAAAGAATGTCAGTTTCTTCTTTCTATCTCTCTCTCTGTCTCACATTTTTCCTTATAATTTTGAAATTATATTGTAGTGTACGTTATATAAAATCATTATTAACCTCGTAAAGAGAATTATAGTAATTTTTACATTTTTTTTGTTTGTGTTGTAGTTCCCACATTCACTAAATAGTGTATTGCACAAAATGTTGTTCAGTATGGTTCTGGTCAGTATTGGCCAGTCCAATACTGTATTGGCGTACTTATCTATTCATACCCAAACATATTTAATGCCTGTTCAAAATTAATTTTGTCCTTTTATATTATTTTAAAACGTTAAAATTTATTAAAACAGAAAAATTACCTTAGAATGAATACTATTCACAATAAAATAATGCATATTCCTTTAAAATTAATTGATATTAAAAACCCGAACAATTAATCTTCAAAATAACTTATATAATTTGAAATTATTAAAATTAATTTAGGAAATATGTAATTTTCTAGAAGAAGAAATCAATAAGAGTGTTGTTTTTCAATTCACCTTTATAAAAATTGTTTAAAATTAATGTACTGCAAAGGGAAGGAAAATAAAATTAATTTATATATATTTTAAAATTCTTAAACTAACTATCTAAATATTTTTAAATTTGAAGAATTATTTAAAATTAATAACTAATTACAAACTATTAACATTTTTTGGTGCAAAGATAATTATGTCATTTTCGTGATTTTAAAAATTACAGAAGACAAAAAATGTTTAAAATATGATAAAATATAAGTTACTGAAAGTTCCAAAAATATGGTTGTCAAATTCTTGGGTTAACTCTTAAACTCTTACGACTTTACGATTCTAGATCGCCGATATGAGTCAACTAGTAGGTAAACTCTATTTTTTGTTAACTAGCTCGTACGAGTTTAAGTAAAGTCTGATAAAATCTATAAACTCTCAGTTTTACTACTAGTTTACGAGTCTATGATCTTACATTTGATTTGGCTTTTAAAATGTAAATTATTGGTGTTGTTACCAACTTAGGTTGAATTACCTAATTGTTGCGGCTTGGATCAGATGGCGTTAAATGCATGGAGATACGAGGTAAAAGATATATGTGTGTGTCTGTGTGTGTTTGTTGTTTATTCATATTTTTTACTCAATTTCTTGTTTCAAAAAAACGTATTTAATTGAGACTTATTTTCTTGTTTCAAAAACTCAACTCGAGATTATTTGTCATTGACATAATTATGATTACAAGATGTTTATTTGAAAATTATGATTTGAACCTTTATA
Organism: Astragalus glycyphyllos; assembly: GCA_963573325.1. Lineage (NCBI taxonomy): Eukaryota > Viridiplantae > Streptophyta > Magnoliopsida > Fabales > Fabaceae > Astragalus > Astragalus glycyphyllos. The sequence continues at coordinate 85,003,010 of OY754308.1, read as the reverse complement.
CAGACGGAGGAGGCATTGGAGGAAGAAGAAATCATGAGGCATATTGAACAAGAAATTTTCCAATCATATCCCGAAGATACAGAAGATGAAGAAGAAGATGAAATATGCACGATTTGCCAGGTGAGGCCAACCACATATATGTTTGAAATTGATTCATTTGAGTGTAATAAACATGACATGAAATAACCTTAAAACATGGAATTATTTTTACTTTTTGGTGATTGTTGGGAATTCCATATTTTTTTGGAGTTACATTATGAAACGTGGTTTTAAGTAGCTTTTGTGTTGCCTAAAAAAGGTAGTTTTTTTGTATTTCTCTTTCTTTTCTAGTGTATTTAGTTTGAAGTATACTCTTTTCCTCATCTTATTTTGCTGATTAATTTTTGTTTGCAACTCTCAAGATTATTTTTCTTTAAAATAGAAGGACCCATGGGGTCAGAATAATTTGATCAATAAGAAATATTTATATATTTAAAAATGATCCAATTATTAAATTAATCAGTTTATTCATCTAGGAGAAAACTCAGGTGTGATTCTAGAGGTATGGTTAGTGTTATTTTCCAATCACACCATGACACGTGTATTGGTTTTTTTAAAAAAATAAAGTAAAAGATCATAAATAATGTGAAAAAGCATCATGCATGTCATGGTGTGATTGGAAAATACCATCGAACCGCACTTATGAAACCACATTGGGAGGCTTTGTTTTTTGTTCTTTCCATTCTCAATAAAAGCATATATATAATATAATATTGCTTATGGCATTGTTTTTTGTAAACATGTTTAGGAAAATTGTGTAGACGGAGATGACATTGGGAGGATTGATTGTGACCACACATTTCACCTGGAGTGCATCAAAAAATGGTTGTTGCAGAAGAACGCTTGCCCGAACTGCAAGCAGAGAGCTCTATATATTCTAGATTAGGATGATGAAAGTGATGGACAAATATTACTTCCTATTACTATTTTAGAACTCTTGAGTTTCCAGTTTCCTGCATGATTTGAAGTTTATGTAGTTTTTGAAAAAGTTAATATTTATTAATGTTGTAGTACTAGTTTCAGATTGAGTATCAAAACTCTACATTTGAGATAGTCTTAGAAGTCTTGTCTATGGTGAATGGATGGATGCTTTCCTTGTTCTTTGACTCTTGAATCTTTAAATAGAGGAGCCTTTGAGTAAACCTAACCTTTGTCTTTCAAGTAGTTGCATTCTTGTGGCAGTTTATTGTGTCCACAAAATATGCATTTCACATAGGAATGTTTTCATGAAAATGAGTTTATTTAAATTTTCATCTAAACCTCATGGAAACTCTTATATATTCCCAACCATTTTCATAAGAACGTTTTCATGTAAATGATAGAGGTTATTGAAAGTTATTCTACTCGGGAATCTGTATACCACGAAATAAATTTTTTAAAACTTTTAACAAACATGGGAATACTCATTCATGACCCGTGGATTCCCAGGATTCTTAATCTTTGACTTGAAACAAACACTCCATAAGATTCTAGAGTAAGCAATGCATGTGCTTAGTTCGGATTCTTCAGCAATACATGTGATTAGCTCTAATTCTACGAGAGATGGTGAGCATATGATGTGTGAGGCTAACGAAGGCAATGAGTGATCGTCCGTGCATTGGGCATGAACAAAGATCGATTTTTCTCATGCTTCATGAAAAAAAAGCATATGAAAAACCGAACACACCAAAATGAAATAGGTCTCAAGGTTGTGCAACTATCAGACTGTAGAATTGAAAAAGAGCTTCAAAGAATTGGTTGGTACTACATATACTAACAAGATGCATCTTCTTTTTTAAATAGTTAAGCATATATGGCTTGAAAGAGAGGATCCACACTATTAGATGGGAAGGTTGTGGCGTGTGGGTGTAAATGAAGAGTTGGGATCCTCTCCGTTTTTCAAAAGAAAATGAGGGTTCCGTTACTATAATTTTGGCTGTAAAAAAATATGAATGTCTAATATGTATTTTTTATTTTAGGAATGTGTGTATTTATATACCGAAAACTATAAGTGTCGAAATGTCCATTCCTTTTGAGAAGTGAAGAAGATCTCTACCCGTAAGTGTGAAAGCATAAAATAATTGTGATGCAAAAGCGGCCCACAATCCCCATATCGTTTCCATTCTTTTGTAAAAGTACTAGTAGTAACAGTAATAATTTGATTAAAAAAGTAGCGACAATAATAATAGTACTAAGAGAAGTGATACTAACATTCTCTCTAACACACTTACTCTATGATTGAATAAAATTGTTGGGACGCCGAGGGAGCATCGAGAACAACACCGAGCTAATGACTTTTACCATAAAGAGATCTGGGCATCACATCTCCACTCAAAATCTTAAAACATTAGGTATATGGGTCACCTCTCTTATATCCCCTTCGTTTGGCTCATTCCTTGCCGACATAGGACTAACCACTCACACTTGAATACCCAATAAAAATACATGTGGTTCCCACTACATTAACAGTTCTGGTATTTGAAATGGTGGAATTGAATGATTTTCACCCAATCAAGGTGAATAATGGTGGAAAATGTCAAAGAGAGTATTGCAAGCCTATTTCATACTACTACTCCTTCTATATAAGTGTCTCTCCGTTCCAAATTAACATTTGTTTAAGGTTTATGTAGAAATATTAAGACAGAAGATAAATTGGCTAAATAACAAAGTAATTTTTTTTGTCAAAAAAAAAACAAAGAAGTTTTATACTTAACTAATCACATTTGTTATTTATTAATAAATGCATGTTTGATAATATCTTTGGTTAATGCAAAGTTGAAAAGATTTATTTTTTTTGACGAATTGGAAATATTTAATTAATGATGCATTGGAATGATAAAACGATATTTAATTTGAAATTTTTTATCTTGACTAAAACGAACTATTAATTTAAAACAGAGAATGAGTATCAATGCAATATATATTAACTTTTTTCACCAATATACCCCTTATTTATTGTATTTCAACCCACCTAATTAACTACTCCCTCTAGTCCCTATTATATAAAAAAATTAGTATATTTTTTGTCTTAATTATAAGAAAAACATACATTTTTCAAAGCATATTAATTGCTAAAATTTCTTTTATGTCCCTATTTAATGTGAGATATAAGTTTACTAGAAAGTTACATAGTGAGTATAAAAATTTATTACTTAGGATTTATTTGGGATAAGACATAAATATCAGATTTAATAACCTTCTTAGTCTTTGTCATTTTGGTAAAATCTTCATATAATAAGGACGAGAAGGAGTATTTACTAACCAACAACTATTTAATAAGGATATTTTAGTAATAAAACTTTTTTTTTTTATTAAATTAACACAATTAAATAATTCATCCGTCCCATATTATATGTCACCTTAGCTCATTTCATACAAATTAAGAAAAGTAATTAATTTTGTATGAAAAAGATAAATTGTGAATTAGTTTATCAAATTAATATTCATTAAGGATATTTAAAAGATAAATTAGTAGCATTATAAGAAGAAATATTATTAAATAATGAAGGGTATAACTGGAAAATGAATATTAATGTTTATTGGTATTTTAAAAAATTATGTATTATTATGGCTCTGTTTGGTAAAAAAAAGAGTGGATAGCGGATAAAGTAGCTTATAGCGGATGAACTGATAGTGTATAGCTTATAGCGGATATACTAGCGGATAAAATTTTAAGTGTTAGGTAAAATTAGCGGTTGAACTAGCTTATAAATATAAAATGACATAAATGGACATTTGTAATTAATGTTTGAATATGAGAAAGAATGATCATTTAATGGTGGATAAATGAGGAATTTAATTAAAATATTAAGGGTAAAAGTGGTAGAAAAAAGAAACGCTATAAGCTATAAGCTCAAACGCTACTTCAATTAGCGTTTCAAAAAACACCATAAGCTAATAAAAAAACGCTATAAGTTTGTCTTGCCAAACAACTACCACAAACTTATCCGCTATAAGCTAGCGGTTTGGCTTTGCCAAACAAAGCCTATAAATAAAAACTGATCAATAGAAATTGATGTAATTTTTTTTGACAAAAAAATCATATAATAAGAAAGGGAATAAGTATTTTCTTAAGAATGGTGCACGACCGAAAGAGCATTAAGATTGGCATTACTTGAGGTCACAACAAAGCACACAGGAGCACGACAACACCGCACCGCACCGCACGGAAATCAAAGAATTTGATGTCTGCAACCAACTTTCTCGTAACTCAAAACTCTCAACCATAAACCAACAACTCACTCTCACTTTATTCACCACCACCACTTCACTGCATTGCAGACCAGGAATAATGGTGGATAATAATAATATCAATATGTCTCAGTTTGACAACAACCTCTCTTCCTCACAAGACGAAATCTCCCTTTTTCTTCGTCAAATTCTCCTCCGTTCATCTTTTTCCTCTTCTTCCAACGCATCACCACTACATGATCCAAAGATCTCACCCATTGGTTCAACCCTTGCTGCAAATGTGTCTTCATCGTCTCCTCTTGGACTTGGTGGAAACGATGACACTGATGACTATGACTGTGAAAGCGAGGTTTTATTTACTTTTAACTTCCAACCCTTTTTAAAAGATGAATTTGTCATTTTGTTTTTTTGGTTGGGGTTTTGATTTTTGAGGTGAAAAATTACATCCTTTTTTTTTGCTATGTTCATTTTTGGGGGAAAATTGTTTGCTAATGTAGGAAGGTGTTGAAGCATTGACAGAAGAAGTTCCAATAAAATCTGTTCCTTCTACTTCTAAGAGTTCCTCAAAAAGAAGTAGAGCAGCGGAAGTTCATAATTTGTCAGAAAAGGTTTTGTGATTTTTTTTTTAATGGAATTTTTGAAGTTGGTATTGATTTTTTTGCATGGTTGTGTAATCTTCTTTGTGGATTGTGGATTTTCACTATGGCTTGGGACTTGTTGAGTTGTTGTGCAGCGAAGGAGGAGTAGGATCAATGAGAAAATGAAAGCTTTACAAGATCTAATTCCAAATTCTAACAAGGTTCACAAGTTTCTTCAACCTTAGTTTAAAATTTGTGTTTTATAATTATTCTTACTGTGATGGATTGTTTCATGTGTGTGGCAGACCGATAAGGCTTCTATGCTAGATGAAGCCATTGAGTACCTTAAACAGCTTCAGCTCCAAGTTCAGGTTTGTGTCTCTTGTGTACTGTAGTTTTGTCCTATGTGGGAGGCTGGAGATTCATTTATACTGAACTTCATATTAGAAGATTTGAAAAAAGCTTAGTAGTCTTCCAATTTCAAGCATGGTGTAAATGGCTTTTGTACATGAATGTATAAACTGATACCGGTTATGATGAAACATGCAACAAAATTGTAATCTGTGTTGTTGATATCAACTATAAATGCAAGTTTTATGGTCCAAATCATTACTAACTTTTAAAAGGGTTTGAATCTCACCCCAAACACTAGCTCAAAGGATGAGGGTGTCGAAGCACATACACACACCCAACAGCCCGAGAACCTTGGCAATGTGAGACTCCAATGCAACTTGCTTGCACCTAGCGTGGGGGTTCAAGGTCCAATTCCCGCATTGCCATCCTTAACCTGACTCTGATACCATCATAGATTTTGGGTTGAGCTTAATTCAATCCTACAAAACAAAACTGACCGGGAAAGTGAGGACACATCTAATGTGGGTCTCTCAACACTAACCTTTGAAGTGTTATTGTTTATCTTTGCTGCAATGATAACCCAGCAAATTCACTTTTAGTTCCTTTGTCATTTCTATTTGCATTTATATGTAATCCTCAGCTGCTGTTGAAATTTAATAGTATATTGAATTTTGATGAAGATGTCTATAATGAATAATGAATATTAACTGTACATCTTTAATGAATAATAACTGGATAGAGGCATCTCCCATTGCCTTTATGTCGAGATTAAATGGAAAACCATTTCAATCATTTTTATTCATATATGGGGACATCTTCATCTAAATTAACCTAAGACTAAAGGCATCGTGCATTGCGTTTATGATGGTTTTCCATTTAATCTTGGCATAAATGGACATCTTAAATGAATTATAACTGGATAAGAGAATTAGTGGAATAAAAAATGATTGATAGCTTTCCATTTAAATAACCAGGCATATTAATTGCTTTTAGTTGATAATAAAGGCAATGCGCGATGCCTTTAGTTGCTCAGATTAAATGGAAAACAATCATGCTAAAGTAGCATATTAATTAAGTCTCAGTTTAAAAATTAACCTAAATCTTGATCGTCTTCAATATGAAATAGAAATTAATGGCAACATAGACAATGAAGTTTTAAAATAATCTTGCTCACCCCTCATTGCGATACACATGATCAAAGCTTGTGATTATTGTAATTATGTGTTATACTTTGAAAATGACCTTTGTTTGATGGAATTCAATTTTGAAGGTAGCTTAGTTCTGAACTGTAATATAATTATTTGACCTTTATGATCATATTTCAGATGCTGTCAATGAGAAATGGATTGAGTCTGCATCCTATGTGCTTTCCAGAGGGCTTCCAACCGCTGCAATTGTCTAGGATGAGTATGGACTTAAGTGAAGTAAACAGGTCTACTACTCCTTTAAACATCACAGCTACTCTGCCCCAAGAGAACCCGTTGCTCTACACATCCAATCTAACGAACAAATCCACATTGCCAAATCATCCATCAGTGCCCTATCCTTCATACATTAACAACCCACAAACTTCTTTTGGGCCGGAATCCCCAATTCCAGCACAGAAAAAACCTTTTCAACGATCTTTAGAGGTTAGTTAACTGTGTAGAAATTGAAATGTCATATCATATCTATTTAAAATTTGATAAGTATAATGTTGGCCATATTTACATGTTCCTTGATTTGTATTGTAAAGCCAAAGCCAATACACGGTGAAGAATTGTCGCAGCACCAGCAATCCAATGCAAATTATGCAATCCATTCTCAAGGTGTGCGAGTTTCTTCTTTTACAATTCAATGTAACCTTTTTCATTGCTATATGCAAGTATGCAACATTCTCATCCTTCTTGTACACCCCAGCAAACAAACGATTCGAGTCAGGCGCAATGGCTACACCAAAGGACAACAATTCTTTGCAAACACAAAGAGACCGGTCACGGGGGATCATGAGTAGTGAGTCCAACATTATACTCACATAACAGTTAAGTAGGTAAATGGCATATGATGCATGAGAAAATATCTTTGATATGTATTTTCATGCATGCAACATAACATGTCTTAAAAACCTTTTCACCAGATTGTCTGCAACAACAGGTAACTTGAAGACAAGAAAATCAGATTTTTGAAGTTTGACAGACCTTCAATACATTTTGAATTTTGCTTTCCTTATAAAAATAGGATTCCTTGAAGCATTTTGTGGTATTGGTAGACAAGCCTCTGGCCAACCTAACATGCGAGATGAAGTTGTCCCCAACTTCTCAAGTTGATAATTAACTTTTTTCTTTATGAATGGTAAATTACCTAAAATGTGTATGCAGACATAACTGTAATTGTGTATGGGGTATATAACGACAGTAAAACCTCCGATGATGATTTCGGCTGAAGATGGTATTTATGGCCTTTGAGTTAGCTTATTTAGATTAAATCAAAAAACTACTTATTGAAAAAAGAAATGTTAAAAGAAATACAAAACCAAGGTTTTTTTGGTTACTGTGTCAATGGTGGGTACTATTCATCAACTTTTCGTTGACAAATCTATGCTGAGAAAACTTAAAACCTTGGGGTGGGATCCAATTTCAGTTACTGCTCAGTTAAGTACTCATCCTTGTTGGTATAAAAAATATATAATAAATATGAAATTTAAAAGAAAAAAAATTCTTTTTTTGAGGGTAAATTATTTTTCATTTAACTTCACTGTAAAGAGTATATATGGAAAAACATTCAACAAAAGTGAGTTCATTAGTTTTATTTTTTGCTTCGTATAATTGAGACGAGATGGAGTAATTTTTAGTCAAATAATATATATAAAATATTATTTTATCTTAGTTCCAAATTTAGCTATACCTTAAGTTTACACTTAATATGGTAAATAATATTAAAAATATATATTTAATTATTACCAATTTGACCATTATTCAATTACGGTTGAACCTTAAATCAATGTCTTCATCGGTTCAGTGATCGATATTGTTTTCAACAAAAATTGTAACTCGTAAAAGAATATTTGAAATCTTAACTTTTTTTGCAAGTATTGTATCTACTTACCTTCATGTTTACACGTCTAAGAAAATCATACATTACGAGTACTTAGTGAGCTTAAGGTTGCGCTGACCTTCCTTTTTCGATACATAGAGGTCTCGTCTATGATGACCTTTAATGATGGGGTATGGGCCTCTTTAAAATCCCGCGTAAACCTTTAGCCAAATGTATTATCTTTCGCTACTAATCATGCTTAGATTAGTTTCCCCTCAGCTTAATTGGTTCGAGTCAATTGAGCTAAGTTTAATTGGTTCGAATGTCGGTGTTGAGATGTACTTATTGCCTCGTGATGTTTCCCTTAACAGCCTTTTCAGCGCCCGACCTTTTACGAGTGGGATAATCAAAGTCTAGCTTAGATGCCATTATACAAATCTTGATACCATTATACTATCATAGCACACAATTAACCTACTACTATACTCAATTCATTATTATATTTAAATATTTTATCTTTGCCTTTCACCTCTCCATAATGTCTGGGTTGTCTCAAACAATTTGGAGGTCTTGTTGAAATCTTAAAAATTGGGTCTCTAATTATACTTTTATCAAATAAATCACCAAAAAATTGAGACCTAATTATACTATTATCAAAACTCAAACTACTTTATTTAAATTGTAAATAACATCTCAATTCAACTTCAAACTAATTATATTTTTATCAAATAGATATACTAATTTTTTTCACACCCTAAAAAAATAGTTTTGGATTCGGCCTCTATGCAGTAGTTTAGCTTGCACAGCCCCATAGATGGCCTTACATAATGCAAACAATGCGAAAAGAAGCAAACAACTTCGATAATTCTTTCGTTTTTCAAACGATGTAACCAATATGAATATTTGTGAAAAAAAATCAAAAACCGAATCAACATAACAAGCACCAATTTATTCAAATTTTTAGATGGGGTGACTTTTTATCTATAAATAAATTGTTCTTAAGACTTCATATTTAAGTGTGCTTTTTAAATGTAACTAAATTAAGAAAAAATCTTATGATAATTGATAAATATAGTTTTATCCATGACCAAATAATTCATATAACTCATAAACATTGTCTACCTCTGTCACTTATGAGAGAATTCAAGATGCTATGAATAGATCATGGGAAGCCGCTTTCGTTCACACCCTTAGAAAAAGGGGAGTTTTGTAATTACATGTTTCTAAAGAGGAAGATTCAACTCAAAATCTTCTTGTGTGTACAATGACCATGTTGTTTGGTAGCTAATAAAGGAGGAAGAAACCTATAGTAGAGAAAATTTATGGGATTGTGTCATCCATCGTTTGGTTGTCACGAGAAAGGAAAATGATAGATTAAATCTTGTGAGTCCCATCAAAAATGTGTTTTTCTAGAAGAAAAAGTAGAAAAGGGAACATGAGTGATCAACATTTGTAAAGAAAAAGAGTAACCATTGAAAAACTCAATCTAAATGTAAGACCAAGAGAAAACCCACCCCAAGGGTAAAATAGTATTTTCTTGCAAGAAAAATATTAGTAAAATACGAAAAGAACGACAAAAGGAATTAGGGATTAGAGATTGCGAAACGTAGGGAGAGGTGCATGCGAAGAAGGAGAATGAAGCTAAGTGTTTTAATGGCTTCAAGCAAGCATGCAGGGAACAATCAGAGTTGCCCACGAGATAGGTATAGCCCTTGTCTTTGCTTCTTTCTAATCAATCACACAAAGGTTATAAGCCTTGACAGATTACGTTATGCCTAACCACACTCAAAGTCACATTTCACTCGCGTTTCATGACTCTATCTATCTCTATACCAATTCTGATTAGAGTGGTGTTTATGCTCTCACAGCCGCTTACAACAATCCTACCTAAGCTTTATATAACTTAGAGTTCACCACAATAATTAGTTAGCAACCCTAACAACTATTGAAAACTGAAATAACGAACCCTAATTAACACTTACCCTAAACTAACTTCTAGCCTATAACATAGAAGCCAATTCTTTTTTACAGTTCATAGAAACCTATTTACAACACTAAATTAACTCATCAACCTATAAAGTATTTATGTAATAAGTATTAACTGTTCAATTCAAAACTTTTTCATGTAAAAAACATAAAGGCCACGTTATCTTTAATGATTTATGTATAGAGATATTATTTACTAATGTTTCTTTTTTGGTCGTATCAAATAACTCAATTTCTACTTATAAAGATTGACTCAGTTAGTAAGGAGTTGTTCATTCCCTATGCAAAGGCGTGGGTTCAACTCCTATTGACGTGAGTACTTTTTTTGGTATTTACTTTATAAGCGTTTTTTTTTTGTATTTACTCTATAAACGTTCAAAGAGCCGCAAAGCTTACCCTAGCGCTGGTGAGCCCTCGTATTTTCTGTTCTTCCACTTTCTCATTTCTCATCCAAACAAGGTACACAGTAACATGTTATCTAACGTCATATGGGAATGTTGAGACGGACGCAGCGAACGTGGATGTTGAGAAGCGGCCACGTATATATATATGACGAAAAGGTTACAGTCCTTTCTCCTTCTCTCGTTCCGTCCAACACAACAGACAACATTGTCGCTTTAACATAGAATGGAAAATCCTTAAAAATACCAACAAAAGTACTAATAGAAAGTTCAAGGAACCAAACCAATATTGTCTTTCTCTCTCTTTAAATATTTTTTTTCCATTCAAACGGTCTTCACTAACAACTGCTCTGAATCTGATTAACGCGCGTGAAACTCACGCTTGTTTCACAGTTTCATTTCTCGTCGATACACAACATAGCAAGAACTCAATTTGAAGAAATAGCAGCAAAGCAACAATGGAGGTTAATGATTCCAAGGGTCGAGGCATACCTGGACCCACGAATCCAATGGTGACACCTCTTCTCACAGATCACTATCAATTCACCATGGCTTACGCTTACTGGAAAGCTGGCAAACATCAAGAACGTGCCGTGTGAGTCATAAACAATGATTCCTTGGTTAAATTAATCATTAAATTTTAATTCACTTTTAATCCCTGTTGCGATTTTTTGATACGTGGTTTATGCATGTAACGTGTTTGTTTTAGGTTCGATTTGTATTTTCGGAAGAATCCTTTTGGTGGGGAGTATACTATCTTCGCTGGTTTGGAAGAATGTGTTAGGTTCATTTCTAATTACAAGCTATCTGAGGAAGAAATAGTTTTTGTCAAGTCAATTTTGCCTGCTTCTTGTGAGGTAAGCAAAGTAAACCATATTCGAAATTTCATCATAGCTATGGTATTAGTATATTAAAGAAGTAAATATAGTAAATTTTCAATGACAAGATTGTATTTATAAGATTGTAGCTGTTGAATATGAGATTGAAAAACAAGATAGTAATTTAGTAACTTTTAGATTATAATTATCTGAAATGTGCAACCTTGCTGATTGAGATAGGCCAAAAGGATATGGCTGGCTGATGATCTTGTTTACTGTGTGTGATTTGTGATGCTGCTGACATTTTTTCTAATAAAATTTGATTTTGGTAATTATTGATTCAATTTAAATCATAGGATGGCTTCTTTGAATATCTTAGAGGAATTGACTGTTCGGATGTTGAGGTGTATGCTATTCCTGAAGGAACTGTTGTTTTTCCTAAGGTGCCTCTAATGAGAATTGAAGGTCCGGTTGCCGTGAGTGCTTGCTACCATTAAATACTTTCTTGTAGTAGTTCCTATACTTTTTAATTTTATTTCATTTAATGACTATCTACCTCTTACATTGAATTGACTTTTCTACGGTTCAGGTTGTTCAATTGCTGGAAACACCTTTTGTCAATTTAATTAATTACGCATCATTGGTTTCTACAAATGCTGCAAGGCACCGATTTGTTGCTGGAAAATCGAAAACTTTACTTGAATTTGGACTGCGAAGAGCTCAGGTTACTAAGTCTTACTGGAAAACATTGGTGGGTGAAGTTATGAAGACTTCCCTTTCTCAATATTAATCAAAAGAATGTTATTTTGATGCAGGGGCCTGATGGTGGAGTAAGTGCATCAAAGTACTGTTATATTGGAGGATTCGATGCAACAAGGTATTATCTATTAAAAAACTTAAATAATGGTATGTTTAAGGGAGGAAATATTAGTAATATTGTGTATATAACTATATATAGAAGATATCGTGCTCGAGATTTTTTGTGGCCTAAACATTTTAGAGTCCTTGTATCGTACAGTGCTAGTATTGGTTTCAATTTATAATACTTCTAATTGAGATTTTATAATACAGTGTAAAGATTCAAGGATACTTAGTTACTGCTAATTTAATGTAGCAGGGCATGATTTTGGCAATAAGGCATGCAAATTCTGCTCTTAGATTACGTCTATTAGTTTTGATGAGATAGAACTGAAGCAATCAATATTTCTTACCACATCCAATATTCAGTCATAAGCATCGATGCATCATATTGCAGTAAATAAAGGAAATCTGGTTTTGAAAGATTTATGGGAGAAGAGGCAAATTGAATACTGGGATTAAGGGAAGGTTCAAAATTTGATGGTCAACTTATCTTGATTAATATAAGAGCATTTCTATAGTGGCAATATTTCCAAGTTATCATGACATACTTTTTTAACATATTGTTTTGGTTTAGTGAATTTGTAATTTCTTCTGTTTGCTTTTATATAACTTGGTCTTTTCATGTGGAACACCAATAGCAATATGGCAGCTGGAAGGTTATTTGGGATCCCGCTTCGTGGCACTCAGTCCCACGCCTTTGTTAGCTCATATATGGTAGGTGTGCAACCATTTTTCTTGACATATTTATTTAGATGATGTTTATGAGAGCATTCAAGTGAATTCTACTTGTCCTTTCATTTCTAAGACATATTTACTGTTTAACCTAATCCATTCATAGTACCTAGAGGGACAAAAACTCTGGGGGATTATTTCCAATTATGTTTGTTAAAAAGGAGAGTTCGACATTTTTACTGGAAGCAAAAATTCAATAACAAGTGATGAGGCGCTGCTGTTTAGTGGAAAGATTGGGTATAATAAATAGGAATAACAAGTGATGCAGTGCAATTATTTCAGAGAAATAGCATATTTCTTATACTTAAGATCAGGATTAGAGAGTGACATACAGTGGTAGGAACGGGAGGTAATTAGTGAGGGGAGAGAGAGAGAGAGAGAGAGAGAGAGATCCCATAAATTCAGAGTTAGAACAAAGAAAACTTTGAAACCACGAGGTATATTATAACAATAGAATTTTAGTCTAGAATTTTTTATTCATATTTTCATATGATTTTTGTTATAAGTATTGTTCTGCTTTACTATGACTTGAGTCATTTTCTGTTATATTTCCTTTGCTTACTTTTATTTGTACCTTGTCTTGTCCCATGATTTGCAGAGTCTTGGTGAGATTGCAGACAGGTCACTGCGTAAAAAAGATGGTTCAAGTAGATGTGAAGATTTTATTACTTTGGTTCAAAAATGGCTGAACAAAATTAAGGTATCTTTATATAAGCCTTTACATCCATAATGATTTTTTCTTCTTTCCAGGGTTTTTAGCCGAGTTCTTTTAGGGGAAGTAGGGATTTGGTTTGGTGTCATCCTGATAGTTGTTACTTTTATGACCACATACTACTGATAACAATGATGTTCTAAGAGTAGCAATATTACCATATCATGAAAGTTGGAAGCCTCAGTTGGAGCATGGGATATGAAAAACAAGATTTGGAATATGAATATTGAAGTTATGAGTTTTAGATAAAAGAAGGAGAAGAGAAAGTATCAAGACCTTTGAATTATGTAATATGTTTAATAATAACTTGATAAGGGATTGATCCAAAATACTAAACATTAATCCCTATTAATAGGGATACATGACCTCTAATCCTAAATAAATAGGGAAACTTGGAAACAATGGAGACTAATTCGAGGAGATAATCTAGATACTCTAAGGGCCCGTTTGGATTAGCTTATTTTTGAGCTTATGAAAAATAACTTATGGAGATAAATAAGTTTTTATGTTGACCCATAAGTTCTCACTAACGAAAGTTATATCTCCATAAGTTGTTTTTTGATAAACTACATTGACAAGCTTATGAATAATACATAAAAGCTTATTTATTTGCATAAGTTGTTTTTCATAAGCTCAAAATAAGCTCTATCCAAACGGTCCCTAAGAGTATAAATCAATCTTACGAGATAAATGATCGTAATATCAAAATATTCGAAAATACTCTCTTATATTCTAACAATGGATATAGTACAAGGATTATTAAGTCTATGGAGTGTTGTATTGGGGATTCATTGTGATTTTGGAATTAGTATTTTTGAGGCTATTACGGTGTTTTTAACAAATTAGGTCCATATGGGGTTTTTATTTTTCAGTCACGTAGGACTTGGGTTGTTATCAAATTATGATTGTTATGTGTTGAGTTTACTACATTTGTAAAGTTGAATTCTTTTATTGACTAAGCATCACTATACTGCTCAATTTCTTCACTTCATGACCATTCTTATAGCTTGTACTTATGTTATGCACTCTTACAAGATCAACGATAGATTTTCCAGAGTATGATCTGTGTTGTGTTACCATTATGCAGTGGTCGGACTCGCTATGTGGCATTTTTTCTGAGACCAATCGAAGTGAGCTGGCAGCATTCACGTCATATGCATTGGCATTTCCTGATAACTTCCTTGCCCTTGTAGACACTTACGATGTAAGCATTAAATATATTTTCAGTTACTTTATATTTCTTGCTAGGGTTGGCACGGGTTGGGATAGTTCGGGTTTGGAATAATTTCAGTACAGAACCAATCAAATTTGGTAGTATTGGGTTGGTTCGGATTTTGACAAAAAATGTTAACGAACTCGAACCAACTCGATCTCATTTGAGTTGGTTTGGGTCAGGTGGTTTGGAACAATAAAAGAAAAAGGGATAACCACCACAGATGCAATTCCACAAAAATTCCAAATTCTCTCACCCAACATTCCTCTTCCAGTACCACAAAAGCGCAAATTCCAGTGACAATGGTACAGTCTAATTTCCAAATACATGCACATACTGAATAAGGGGCGGTGATTTGGATAAGATAGAGAGATTGGACTGAGTATGAAGTGAATACAGTCTGGTTGGGATAAGGTAGAGAGATAGGTTTGAGGTGAATGCAGACTGATTAAGAAAAGGATGGTGTAATATCTCGCAAATAGACATGTATCTTGCCATCATACTAACCATCAATGGCCAATAGTTGTGGGTTAGGCCCAGTTTAGATTAGCTTCTAGCTTATGTGAGTTTCTCCATATTGGGTTAGGACCAAAACCTAGTACGGTATGAGAGACTATCTTAGATCCAGGTCCACCCATCATATTACCTATGCATCAAGTGTAATAGTGTTGGGCATGAGAGACATTATTTGAAAAATCTCAAGTCCCACATTGACCAGAAACAAGATCTGAAAAGAGTTTATAAAGAATAGACGCCCCTCACTTTACAAGCCGATTTTGTAAGGATGAGTTAGGCCCAAAAACCCAAGATTCCATAAGTACTCCTTGATAAGTTTATCCAAACTGGCTTATTCCTTTTTTTTTGTCTTTTGTAAACCAGTTCTGATTTAGTTTAGCTATTTCTGCATGTAATCACATTTGCATCTCTTGCCAGGTCATGAGAAGTGGAATTCCTAACTTCTGTGCCGTTGCATTAGCTCTCAATGACTTAGGGTAAGTCTCGATATTTTTCGTGTTTGCCAGTATTACTTTTTCATGTTGTAATGCATGGCTGAGTTTAGATGATTTCCTGTGCAGATACAAAGCAGTTGGCATTAGACTGGACTCTGGTGACCTTGCATATTTGTCTTGTGAAGCAAGGAAGTTCTTTTGTTCCATTGAGAAGGAATTTGGATTGGTAGGTTTCGGCAAGACGACTATCACAGCTAGTAATGACCTTAATGAGGAAACATTAGATGCTTTGAATAAACAGGTAAAATTTATTTGGAAACTGGAACTTGCAGTTTTTTCCTATTGGTTCATAGAATTCAAAATGCAAGAAACATAAACGATGATGTACTCTTCTGCAATTTTTTATTGATGAAGTTGAATACCACTAGCCAATACTCCGTCTGATCTTGAGTACAAGCAAAAAAAAAACTACCCAACACCTTTTAAGAAAATTAGTTAACCTCATTTAATTTTCTTAAAATAATCAAAAAAGAAATTTCATCTCCCAAATTAACAATTACATTTAGTTCTTATCCTACTTTGTTTTTATTGGTTGCATTTTATCCTGCAGGGTCACGAGGTTGATGCCTATGGAATTGGGACATACCTGGTTACATGTTATTCACAAGCAGCTTTAGGTGTTGTTTTCAAGCTGGTTGAGATAAACAATCAACCTCGTATCAAACTTTCTGAGGATGTAACAAAGGTTTGAACACAGCAAATAGAAATGAAATCATCTATTAGCATTTAATGATAATTTTTTCAATCTTTTGTTGTTTTTAAGGTCTCTATTCCATGTAAGAAACGAATTTATAGATTGTATGGCAAAGAAGGTTATCCCTTGGTAGACATAATGACGGGAGAAAATGAACCCCCTCCAAAGGTAACTTTTGATCTGGTGTATGTCTCTTCAAACTGGGACAAAAGATTTAATCCACGTCAATTTTCCAATCTGTTGACTAGTTACTAATTCCTACACACACGAACCACTTCGTAATTTACTTGTCGGGTTTGTCTCGTCTAAAGTGAGAGTCGCTTTAAAAGGAAAAGTGAAGTTATACCCCTTAATTATGAAGTTGTTTGAATTTTAACCTTGATCAATAACTTTTTATCAACAGTTATAACTCATACTTTTCTCTTTAAATTGACTCACTTTAGATAAATCGAATCCTAACAAATGTATGCGTAGATGCTTTTGACTTTTTTTTTAACGTAGATGGGACAAAGAATCTTATGTCGCCATCCCTTTCAAGAATCCAAGAGAGCTTATGTGGTGCCACAGCATGTTGAGGAGCTTCTAAGATGTTACTGTGCTGGGAGTTCAGGTAAGAAATAGGATATAATTAACTAAACAAAAGCTTATTGTTAATTCACCTACATGTATCAGCAATTCAGATATTCAGTGTTTTTATATATACCATGCTTATTTCCTGAAGATAAAAAGAGAGAAACTTTACCACCTTTAAAAGACATAAGAGAGCGATGCATCAAGCAACTTGAACAAATGCGACCTGACCACATGAGGAGACTCAATCCAACTCCATACAAGGTCTGCCACATTACATCATACTAATTTTCATTTTGAATTATTTTTATGTTTTTACCTAAAAGTTAAAACTTTGAGCAGGTTAGTGTTAGTGCGAAGTTATACGACTTTATTCATTTCTTGTGGCTCAATGAGGCACCTGTTGGGGAGCTGCAGTAGTAAACAAGGGGACCCCAATGGCAAGCCTCTTAATGGTCGGGGTTTCTTCCATACAGCTAGGACACATAGTATTGAAAATGTTTTAAGGTTATATGATTCTGTACATTATGTTGAAGTAATCATTATTCTTTCAAGAATCTTGTGCAATAAATCATCTTACACCTGAAGCAAATTGCTTTACAATTTTGTTGGTTACTATGCAGTATTGATTATCAACTGAAATGTGGAAAACATGTACACCGTATATTGCAGGATTATCATGATTTGTGGATATTTTTTCTTATTCTTCCGGTCACACCACCGTACATTGATTTGGTTGTCAAAATATACTTCCTCTTTATTTATTTATTATTCTGAAAACTTGAAAGGTGTAGTATCAAATACTAAACATGCAAGCTCAGAACAATACAATCTAGCTTCTCTTTTGAATTATTGTGACAGATTTTGCTTTCAAAATCACAAGGTGAGGTTTTGTAAATAAATATTAATATATAAACATATTTACAAACATTTGTATTTTTCTATGAACTACATAAGAACTAATAAACTTATAGAGATATATCATAGACTAAAAAAAAACTTTAGCTCTGTACTGCATGGCGTGTAGAGAGCATAACGTTGGACCATATCAACCAAAATTAGCATCAAATCCGCAAATTAAATTGTAACGGTCAGGTCCTGCAGCTTTACCCATCCAAAGGCACAACGGTCCCTGATCTTCTGTATTGTTGATGAAGCAAGTTCAACAATCGGCCTAATTTTGATCAACTCTTTCTCTATCGGTAACCTAGTCTTTGCCTCCATCTGGAATAATGAAACATGAAGCAGCAATAATGGTTTAATCATTATTCAATTATTTACATGAGTGCCCAACACTATTTTTGACATACTCTAAATCACACACTACATAAATTGGAAAAAGATTCAGTGCCTTTAGAGAGTCTGTTACTAGCATTTTTTAAAAATATTCCTAGTTAATCCTGTCATCCCATCGTAAAAAATTATCCCAGCTATTATTGTCCTCCCATCGTTTAGTGAATACCTTTTCTATACAAGATAGAGTATCAAACACATGACAAAAATACGATAGCTGCTTGTACAAGTCTGCTTCGGTGTACTGAAAGTCAAACAAATATTTGGTTAATTCACAAAATTAAAGCATTAAAACTTCGCAATATGAATCACAAATGAAAAAGCTGTTAATATCCAGCAAGTTCATGGAGTCAAACCTTTCTATTAAGATGCCCATTGCAGCGAGGATAATTTGGACACACGGTCCCTCTCTCAGAATCACCAACCAACCGAAAGCTGATACTCCGTGTTGTATGCTTGCATGTTTCATCGTCACACTGGATACAAAATCAGCTGAGGTCAGTGACAGCTAATTTTATATGCTATTAACATTCATAATACATTTTAGAGAGTGACTTACCATTAGCAAACCTCTATAATACATTAAAACAAATTTCTCTGCTTGCCTTTTGACCTGACATGAAGCAGTAAGCAGATGCTCAAGAACAATATTCTATGCTAAATCAGCAAACATGTTGATCAATGTTATGATCCATGATCTGAAATTGGGGTATTAATTTTTTAGGATAATTGAAATATAGATTAACATTAGTGACATTTATACCAATTTCAATTCTTCCAAAAATTACATTACCTCAAAAATTAATATACACACATGGAAGGTTTGAACAAAACATTTTTGGAGAGGCTTCAACTCTCCTATAAATTACATTACCCCAAAAAATACTATACACACGCACCGAAGGTTTGATCAGAACATTTTTGGAGGCTAATCAGAAATACCTGATTGGCAATCATTGCGGGAGAAATTCTACCAACGCCATTCTCTGGGCACTTGGGACAGCACAGCTTGCGCCAGAAATTGTAGTCAGATTCCTCTGCGCCTACGCTGGTTGTCTTTTCACTTCCCAGTAAACAAATGGATTTAAACACGGGAGGGCAATCAAATGTACCAGTGCAGCTAGGGCATGACAAGACAAACGGCTCACATCCCCGATACCTGCAATTGATTTTATCACATTCAATCCATTGGTTAATTATGGCTAGAGAAACCTATATTCAAAAACAATCTACAAAAAAAGTAAATTGAAAAAGAAACTCAAAAAATTCGGACAATTCTACAACTAGCTCAAATCTCTGGAAAAAAAAATGCAAAACAATGGTCAACAAAAAGAAAGTTGTCCCATCTCCAAATTAACCTTGGTACCAGATATGCACATTTAGACGTAACAGTTAACGGGACTAAAATTTTGGAATCACGATGTACCTCTCATCATCATCACCAGCAAACAAGAGAGAGGTTGTAGGATCACCATTTGAGGCTTCACTTGATTTGTGTTGAAACTGTAAACGTTAATGCAAAGAACAAATTGATATGTTGATATAAAATAATAAAAATAACAATTTGCCTCTGAAAGCTGAGATAAACTAGTTTTACCTTTGATGAATCAAGCCCTAAACAATCAGCCAGTCTTTCAGGGCTTGTGCCCTGAATAGATGCACAAAGTCTTGATACTACAGGATGAATCTGCAACGAAAAAGAAAATATACAAGCTGGGTACAGTACTTGGTATTGGTAATCATTCTTATTTATAAAATTAGGTGCTAAAGTACAACACACCTGTTGTGACAAATAGTACTCTATGTCAATTAGCCATGTCCCCTGTTCTCGTTTGAGTTCATCCGGATGTCTGGCACGTTGAGCAATCCCCGATGCACTGCCTGAACTACCACCCTACTCAAGCAGAACACAAGCATATGACCACATCAAATCCCCAGTTTGCTTATCAAAAAAAGATCCCCAATGCAAACATATTTTCAAAGTTGCCACATTTGACCTTTAATTGAGAACAGCTAAATGACGAACCTGCTCACAGCAAATTATATAAGGGATTGTATCACCAACA
Organism: Astragalus glycyphyllos; assembly: GCA_963573325.1. Taxonomy (NCBI): domain Eukaryota; kingdom Viridiplantae; phylum Streptophyta; class Magnoliopsida; order Fabales; family Fabaceae; genus Astragalus; species Astragalus glycyphyllos. The sequence goes on along the minus strand of OY754308.1, from coordinate 84,982,501 downwards.
GAGCAACCAGAGGAGTAACCTTGTTGCTTCAATCTCTGTGCTACCTGTATGTCGATCAAGAAAGGCATACTCAGAAAAAGAATATGGCTTTCAATTTTCCAAGTAAAGGAAAATGAAAATAGTTTGTTCTCACAAGAACATGTGGCTGGTTTTTGGCATCAGGATATGCTTCAGGTGGTTTAGTCAACGTCTTTGTGATGACATATTTTTCCAATGGTACTTGTCCGTTTCTCATTTCTTCTTGCACCTGAATTAAAAGTAAAATTCAATGGTTTGAAGGAGAAATAACGATCAACAGGTAGGGAATAATCTACTAGAACAAAATCTCCAATATATTTCAGTGCCTTCTCCAATGATTAACTATTAATAAGACCAATAAGAAAAACTCTGCATCATCCAGTAGTGAGAAATCCAATGAAATTTGATAAGCAACTAGGCATTCTGGACATCAAACCCCCCTGCAATAGCATCCAAAGCTCCAAGAAGCATCTTCCTTTTAAATTATCCGATCACGTGGTGGTAGGTTTATCATAAACAGAAGTCCAATACTATAAGACATCACAATTTACCTTCATGAGAGAGTTGTGAATTGATTCGACGACATCTTCACATGACCTGTAAGCAAGGGAGTCATAAAATCAAGCTATTAGATAAATGAGTAAATACTGCATCTAAAATATCTGCATTTTGCAATAGTAACATACCCTCCCGACAAAATTTGAGTTAAGCAAAAATCTCCTAAATCTTTAGCTAATAAGCTCCAGTCACGACGAACAATGTCAAGGCCTTTGCGTTCAATAACCTGCACTCTACATTAATCCCAATGGCATGTTCGTCTAAGATTCTAGATAATGCAAAAGAATAAGATAAGCATACCTCGTATGGAGTGCCATCTTTAAACTGCACCTTTACAGCCGCGTATTTTTTCTTCTTAAGAAGTAGCATCCTCTTATACAAACCATCAAGATCAATTTCCAAGCATCTGTACTTCTTATTGACCTGGTGCCAAATTAAAGGAAAAATCATAAATCACAAGAACATTTTATAAAGGAAACCAGAAAGGAGAATCACTATATATTCTTGTAACATGCAAAAATTATCCGGCATTTCAAATACTGTGAACCAGCATGGTAAGACTCATTGCAGGAGTTCCAGCCTTACACCTCGTAAGTAAGTTGAGCTGTTGAGGACAAGAACCAGGAAACACAAACATTTGAAACTTCAAATGATATTTTAAATTTGAGATCTAAGAAAATCATTAAATATATTTAATTGGGGAAATAGCAAGGCTGCAAATCTGGTTGTGGCTCCTACATACCATGTTGCAAAAGATTGGGAGAACGGTTAGATCAACATCAAACCTAACTACAGGAATTCATTATCTAGATTCAAAGAAGCTTCATACAGCTTAGTAGTCGAATCTTACCTCTTGACTAACTTTCCCAGCCAACGCATTTGCTTTTGCAATATCATCTAGCCCACTGTAAACCATTATTGAATCAGTGTCTCCATATATCACCTATGAAACAGAAGAGAGTAATTAAGAGCTGACACCTAATCAGTTAAGTCAAATAATTCATATACATGCTAAAACCTTATGATACTTCAAAAACCGGGCAGTAGATTAACCTCTAAATTTAAGTTATTCTGAACAAGATCAACAGTACTCTGCAGTATTTCCCTTCCCTGTATAACCATCACAATCTAAGTGAAAATGTATTTCTCTGAGACTATAGTTGAGAATATAGTAGTAACTGGTTTTGCTGAATAAGCCAGCATATTCTTCTTACTTGCAGGGTTATGAGCTCAGCCAGTGGCTTTGCATAAAATCTTGAGTTGGAAAATCCCAGGCATCCATACATACTGCATCATACACCATTAAATTTTTACGTACAGAAGGAAGAATGAAATACCAATTTCAGGGAACTCAGAACTGCAAGGGGGAAAAACCTGTTTGCAGTGAGCTTCAGTGCTTGCTGTTGAATGTCCAGTTGCTGAACTTTAAGACCAGATGCAGTCTTCATCCATGACTTTACCTTTCTTCTCCTTTCAACCAGATTTTTCAGCAACTAGCACAACAAACAAATTAATGAATATACATACATGCCTCTAATTTTGAGTCTTTTTCTAATTTTATGTTTTTCAAATACTGAAAACTCTGCAAATCCTTGCAGGCAAGTGGCTCACAGAAATAAGAATAGTAGCTAAGGTAGAAACAAGTCCTATGATTCTGGAAATTCTTTTAAAGATAAAACTGTTTGTATTTGTGCACTTTTACCTCAGGTAAGACTCCAGTTGTTTTACTAGATGGAAGACGAGGGAAAGATCCATCTGAAGATCTTTCAACAGTTGTAAAGCAGATATTGTATTCCTGTAAATCAGTTCAGTAAGTTGCAAATAGTAGAAACTACCATAAATTACTATTAGAGGCAGTGTGGACAAGTAAAAAAAACAGACAAAATGCCAAGGGAGACTGAAAGCGACACCAAAACCAAGCAATATTATCAACCTGAATGATGGAAGGATATAAACTATTGAAGTCCAGAAGCAATATATATTTGTCATATAGACCCTTTTTTGGCTCTAAAACCAGTCCTCCAGCATAGGAAGCAGCCTTTTTGCTTTTCTTATGATCATTTTCAGAAGCATCTTTACCATAATTTGCAACATCGACATCTGCATCATCAAAGTTGCCATCATCGACGCCCTGAGTTGCCCTGCGTTTTGTGAAATTTGTTTCTTTTGTCTGATTTGAAAACTTGTCTGGAACAATATATTTCTTGGCATGGAAAGCATGTAACAAAAGATACTCCACTCTCTGTGCCCGTGCACCCTGAAATTGCAAACATTAGAGGTAGGCCTTAGACTGCTAGGTCATGTACCATATCAAATTAGGCCTGCAAATAAATGCTATGAGGACTCACCTGAAGAGTTTTTCCCCACAGATTACCACTAATATTAGTCAGCTGCCGCGTTAGTGGAAGAACACTCAAATGAAACATGAGTTCCATAGACAACCATGCATCTGTTTCCCCATATTCAATCTGACCAAATCAAGAATAATATGACATGACAACCAGGAAGGAAGCACATACTCTAATTATAATATTTGACCAATCAAGCATTTCAAAAGTTGTTATATTAGACCCACACAAAATTTGCAAAACAATTAGTGGAGAAGATCCCTAAATGATCAACTTAGATACTGCATTGTCCTAAAAAAATAGTTTGAGGACACAGGCACCTACTATTTCCATTAAGGAATTTGCGGTTTGGAACATTTTGGGAACGTCATGCGAAGCAACTTCCTTCCGAGACTGATTCAGCTGTGTTTTTGCAAGGTGAGTTAAAGAATAACTAACCTGTAAGAAACAATGTAGATAGTTAGTAAGTAACAAAAATCCAGAAAATTAGCTAGGCAAAATTTCTCAACAAATATCTTACCTCCTTCAATAGGTCGCGGGAACATAAAAAGGTATCACAAAGAAGCCGACCAGCAACACAAGACATGATAGCAGGATCAGCTCCAGAACCAAAACTTCTGCTTCTTCTATCAAGCTTAGGCATCGTAGAACGGTTGAGGCGGCCTAGTTTAGACCACATGCTGCTTGGTACTCTACAAGCCTGCACAATTTTTTTGGGGTGTTTTAGGTGCAACCTCTCTTTCAAAGTGTAAACTGCAAGTTGGATATATGATGAAAAGAAAACAAGGAATTGCATTTGGAAATTTAAGGAAGGGCTTGCAGTTGTGGAGCATAAGAAGTCAAACGTAAATTCAGATATTCATGTCAATACTCAATTGTAATTCTCCTGTTAATATTTGTTTGAGGTTGCGTTTTCAACTAGCATCTTCCCAGCATATCCATCACAATAAACTCTAACAAGATGGTTTTGGTCCTATGTAACTTCCGTAATAATTTTCCATGTTCAAAAGTCTCTAAACCAATTATTTATCATCCACGTATCATCCTTTGAAAACAAAGAATAATAAGAAAGACTGGACTGAGAAAAATCATTAATTTCTACTCAAAGTGAAAATGTCATATAATTGACAAGAAATGTTTATAAAAAGCCGAATTCCCACCTGCAATCTGTGGAGAAGAACATCCAAGTCGAATCCAGAAATATTATGTCCAACAAGAACATCACTATCCAGCTTGTGCAATTCTAGCATCAGACGATTTAACAAAGCTCTCTCACTGAAAACAGAGTTAATAAAAGGTCAACCCTAGGCCTAGAAGCAAGCATATAATTTTCAAGAAAGGTATTACTGTTTTTAGACGATGTGATATTTGAAGACAATGGATAACATGTGGTTGTGCATACAAGAAAAATGTTCAAACTAATAAACACATATTTTGAAGTTTCTACCTGCTTTCATGACATAGAACAGTTGACCCTGCTTTTGTGTTTCTGTCTGTAACCTCCTTACTGAATCCCAGTGGAAATATACTCCCATCAAGTTTGCGAATAACAGTAAAATGGGTCAGCATTCCAGGTCTCTTCCACTCTGATGCCAACATAGGAGTGTCAATCTAAAGACCCAAACAGGAAAGGTTACTGTCGATCATCTTTCCACCTTTAACTATAACTTATATAGTAGCGAATAATAGTAAATATCTCAGAAGTTGATAACAATATTTGAATGTTCAAGCTGCCATTGAAGACATGCATGCATATGTTTACACACGGAATCTAAACAAGTGCCGAGTTCAAGCTTTATTTTGTTTTAAGCTTCATAAAATACAAAACAAAACAAAAAAGTTAAGTCTGATACTCTTTGTATCAGCTCAGGTGATGTAACCATGAGAACTATAAAGCCAATTATCTTAATTTGCAAGCACAACTTTGCAATTATTAACAATTAAGTTAACCTGCAAGCAATCATCATAAGTTTAAACATGTTTTCATGGTTCAAAGAAACAATTAAATTTGCATTCTTATGCTTTGAATGTATGTTACCCATTCTGAACACCCACATGCATCAATAACCACCTTAATTGAATAAAAGAATGTGGTCAAATTCATTTGTGAATGCTATTCGTGGCACCAGTGTGGTGGTTCATTCACCAACCATGCATCATAACCATTCGAAATATACCAAATCCTTGATAATCTGAGTTTAAAATGTATGTATGTAGCTCTCAGTTTCATATCATGAGTAAAGAAATATCTAACATAAATAAGTGTCAAATATTTGCATGAACAAATATGTCAATATTCAGATTTTAGATGTGCAGGTGTTCATGCACACATATAACAATGCCCTTTGAGTTAATGACAAAAGACAACCTATAGCACAAGTAGCAAAATCAAAGTGATGGCAAGATATCTGAAGACTAAAAAAAGCACGTTAAACAACCTTAGCCATATTGCAGCAGACAACAGATGCAGACACAATCTCATTTATGTTCTGTTTTTCATTTATGATGGTTTTTAAGTTTATCGCTGTGACAACCACCGGAGGAGGAATCTCGAATGTGATTTTTGAGGGAGTTGAAGAAACCCTTATGTCTTTGGGAGAGTCAACAGTCACTTCAAATTTGCACCAGCTAACCTGTAAGCACAACCAAGCTGCTAAGATTGAAAAAAGGTCACATGTATAAGGGACTAAAGACACGCACATCTTGTAGACGCCCAGGTTAAAATCTCACCCTTTGGGAAGCTGAGCAGGTAGAAAATTTTGAGACCTGTAGCCATGAAGGCCCCATTATCTTTCTTTTAATCAGAAAAAGCTCGAGTGCACTGCAGGTAGTGAATACAGTAACAGAAAATAACTGTTCAATTTACGGACATTACATTCTTAGCAGTATAGGACTTAAGCTCCAACAAGCGTTTTAAAAATCGTAAGCATGATACTAAGTTACTAATGCAATACTTCTTCGGGAAAAAAAAAACTCTGTAAAATAAAGACTTCAGTACACAAAGGTTATAGATTTTGTTCACCAAAAAAAAATAAGTCTGTAGTTTCTAGGAAGACCGATTGACTGACTGGTTCAATAACCTTTCTTTGAGCTGCATGTTTTAATTACATCCAAAAGTAACATCACATTTGAGATACTTATAATACCTGCAACGAGTTCCCAGAAGAGCACAGAAACTTTCTCCTTTCAGATCTACTGGAAGTGCTGGATCCTGCAACGGTTAGAATATTCTAAACATTAAAACAAATTATGCATAACAAGCTCATGTTCTATCATTAGAAAATGATTTCAAAAAGAAAGTGTAATTTGGAGTTTGCAGCAGTCATTGAAGCAAACGTGAGACGTGAGTAATAACAATGAAATTTTTGACATTCTTCATTTAAAAATTGTTTGAGAACGTTAATAGATTTAATAGTGTACCTTGAATGGATAATTTATTTTTACAGCATAATTTTCACCTGCAGGAATGTCAAATCGTTCAAATGCATATTTCCTCTGCAAAAATGAGCAGAGAATTAGAATAGAAAGACCAGCAACAAATTTACATGGCACAAACATATCACAAAACTCATTTATGCACTCAAGGCATCAGAAACTTTTTACAAGCAAACCTTAACAGGTGCCATGCTAAAGGTAGAAACACCCAGATCCATCAGATGTTTCGCTATCTCATTCTTCGTGTCGGATACTGCTTCCTAAAATTTTAGAGAATAAAGGAAAAAACTAGAATGTATCAACCCCAGACTAACAGAAAATTAAGCAAGAAACTCGATATAAAGAAAAATAAAAACAAGAATTGTATAAATTTAGGCAGAGGTCAGTAAAATCGTATCTTACTTGCAGCTTTTTACGGAAATCTGCAGGAGAAATCCGAGACTCTTGGACATCGTTCTCGAGCTTCATCATCTCATCAATGTAATTCAAAGGACGACTTGGAATTGCATAGACACACCTCTGCATGTTCTTCACAACAACACAGCAACTCTGATACAAATTCCCTGTTTTGACCTAATTACCAACCAGAATGCTAATAGTCAAAGTCAGTTTCCTTATTCAAGTTACAAACTCATTGGCAGAAATGAGTAATTGAATATTTAATGCAAATCAGCTTCTGGTCGACTGGGTCCAAAAAAAGCAAACCAGAACGAAAAATTCAACTTAAGAATATGATTTGACAACTAGTCATGTTGATGAGACCTCGACGCAAGATAACTAGCATCCTCTGGCCAAAAAAAACATATGCAGCCCCATGCATTATGAACGAAAAGGTACATACTTTAATTAGATTCATGTTCAATAAGGATGAATACTAGGAACACCGTATGGTAGATAAATAGCATGTTAATAGGAAAAATAAAATCTTGTAAACTTTAAAACAAACAAATAGGAAGTATCAATTTTGTGAGAACATATTTACAATGGTAACAGCACAAGAAGAGACATAAATAGTAAGGGCAGTCAAAAAAATGCCACAATCTTCTCAAAGGAATAAACAAGAAGAATGAGAATGATATAAGAACTTAGAAAGTGAAATTGCTGGTTCAAAAATTAACAGACCACTTAAATAGTAATAAGGAAAACTGAAAGGAATGATCATGGAAACTCAAAACCACAGAATTACCTTCCCAAACAAATAAAGAGTGCCCATATTAGCACCATAATACTCTTCATAAGCATCAAGTATGTAAAACGGCAGTGATCCATCTGGCTCCAAATTGAACTCCGCTTGTTGCTGATTCTGCAAAGCATCCTTCGAATCAGCAACATGTGTCTCTCCACCTACTCCGCCGGCACCACTCCTCGCTGCTTGCCAACCAGCAGTCGCCAACAACTTTGGGTCCACCTCCTCCTTTGTGACTTTCGCATTCAAAGTGAACACCTCTATTTTCGAAGCTGGTTTCACTTCCAATTCAACGTCTTTCTCCTCAACTATATTCTCATTATTTGGGCAAGGGAAATCATTAGTATGCACCGCCATTGGTGCATCCACATTTTCCGAATTTCCATTCACTTCTACTTTGAATTTTTGCTCTAACCCTAAGTTAGATCCATTATCCTTAACAACCCGAACAGATTCAACATCATTATTTGCATTTGCAAAATTTTCATTCAAAGAAGAACCTCGCACGGAATCAACAGATGGCTTGATCCTCGGAGCATTATTGGCGGCGGAAGACGAATTTGAATTTGGCTGGATCCTTCTACGCCTGAGCCTATCGGTCTCATCCGGTGCGAACTCCGCAAGGACATCGTCGACGATACTGTCAGAGACCTTGTCGTCTCTATTTTTCTTGAAAACTGATGAAGTAAACATGGAAGACAGCCTCTGAGCGCCCATCATGGCGGCGGCGGCTGAGAGTGAAGAAGAAGGACGCTTAGGCAGAGGAGGATCTTTCTTCCGTTTCGGCTTCTCCGCTTCACCTTCAGATTCGTCATCGGAGAGGGTGAAACCAGCTTTGGACCAGTCCTCTTCCTCGCCCTCATCGCCGTAACCTAGGCCGTCGTCGTCGACAATGAAGGAGCGCGCTTGCTCACGGCGCTTGGCGACGAGAGCGTTGTACTCATCCTCTTCGATAGTGTCGTAGATAGGGTTTTCTAACTTGATTTGAGGTGCGGCACCGTCGGATCGGCGACCGCCGGATTTGCGAGCCTTGAGAAGCTGTAAGGCTTCACTGCGAGCAGTGGCCTCGGGTCCTCTGGTAGCCCTTCGCTTCCTGCTTCCATTTTCCTCGTCTGCCATTTCTTTCTGTTTCAGTGAGTGTGAGTGTGAGTGTGAGTGTGAGTGTGATCTCTGACACAACGGAGATGATCTAGGGATTTTTTAAGCACAGGGCGGGAAACTCTCCCATTTTTAGCGCGCTTCTGAGAGGGAAGTCGTCTTTTTTTTTATCAAAAAAAAGGAGGCCCAGAGGGCCAAAAAAAAACTAATGTTATGTTTGGTTTAAGAATAAGGGATTTTTTTCTGTACCCCCACCCATTTGAACCTATACCCCCCCCCCCCCCCCCCCCCCCCACACACATCCTTGAAAAGACCAAAATACCCCTCTACAAAATTCAAAAACCCCAACATATCTCGAACTCAAAAAAAAAAAAAAGGAAAATCGGATTTACCCCACCCAAAGGTAAATCCGATTTCCAATCAGATGTTTTATCCAAAAATAAATAAATAAATCATTTAAAAATTTTAAATTATTTTTTTAAGAAAAAAGAAATTAGATATCAATAATATGAATATCAGTCTTCTTTGGGTTCAATTTAGTGTGTTGTTCGTTAACACGTGACGATGTTGTGCGTCGAGCGAATAATTTAGGTTAAAAAATCAGTTTTCGGGCAACCTACTCCGATTGCAATGAAACAACAGCCATTAAAAAATCAGTTTTCGGGCAACCTACTCAAATTCCCAAATTCCATCGTTTACTGTTTTCTATTAAATTTTTTAATTTTTCAGTCTCCAAAAAATCTAAAAAAATTTGCATAGCCTTAGTTTGGTTTTATTAGATTTTTAGTGGTGTTTGTATAATTTTTGAATTAGTTCTAACTCTTTAACGGATTTTTAGTAGCATTTTTATAAGATTTTGAAAAAAAATTAATATCCAAAATCGGATTTACCTTGGGGGGAGGTCAATCCGATATTCCTTTTTTTAGGGAAATCGGATTTACCTCCCCCCAAGGTAAATCCGATGGCTAAAATTAACAAATCGGATTTACCTCCCCCCAAGGTAAATCTGATGGCTAAAATTAACAAATCGGATTTATCTCCCCCTAAGGTAAATCCGATTTGTTAATTTTAAAGTCGTATTTACCTAGTGGGGGTGCACAAAAAGGTAAATCCGATGGCTAAAATTAACAAATCGGATTTACCTCCCCCTAAGGTAAATCCGATCACGTTCATTTTAGGCAGGGGTATTTTCGTCTTAAAAAATCTTGTGGGGGTATTGAGGGAAAAGGTGGGGGTACAAAAAAAAAATCCCTAAGAATAAATAAACGAGAAAAAACTAAAAGGAAAATTTGGCTCATTCTTATTACACTCCTCCTCTTATTCACAAACACCCCCTAATTTCCAAAAATACCTTGATGCATGTGGAGCACAGTGGCGGATCTTGACTAAAATGTCAGGGAGAGCCGCTACTTAAAGAGATTTGGAAACTCAAAAAGTATCAACCATATATTTAATAAGTTCTAATTCAAATATAAGAGGCGTGATAATGATAATAATATACTAATAAAATTTATATTCCAAAAATATAAAAAAAATACCAAACATAGGTATGTGTGTATATATTTTGTTATGTGGATTACCTATACATTGAGCAAAATAAATATCATTAATATATAAAAAAAACATAGTTTACTAATGTATTATATATATATATATATATATATATATATATATATATTTTTTTAAATTTATATAATAAGTTACAGTAACAAACGTTGGTCTAGGGGTAAAGAGTGTTGTTTTGCAATGCCTTGGTCATGGGTTCAATTCCCCAAATATATATTTTGTTGGCAAGAATATAAATAAGCATGTGAGAGCATGGTCTATTGTTGCGCGGAATATAAATATATATTTAATAGTTGATATTTAATAACATGGGTATTTTAGTAATTTCACATTTTTAGGGCGGGCTGTGGCCCTCCCCAGCCCTTGAGAAGAACCGCCCCTGTTGGAGCACGCTCCCAAACTCCACAGCTGCGTTTTGGACAAGTATGATACCTCAGCACCAAGTTCGTACGGCGCTTTGATATTGGGTGTACAAATATAAGATACAACAAGGTGTGTGATGTGGGATGTGTGACTTGTCTACAGCGGTGGAGTACCAAAGTGTCAAATCGTTCAACTACGAAATCTGCCAACGCCCTTGCTTTGATTCCACCCCTGGGGTGAAGGTGATGTCGTACTCTGACAATTCGACGGACTAGGCTACCATCCTACTGACCAAGTCTGGTTTCCTAAGTACTTGTTTAATGGGGTGATCACCTTGAACTATGACCTAATGACTCTGGAAGTAGGATCTTAATCACCAGGCTGATGTAACTAGAGTGAGGGCCAACTTCTCAATCTTCTCGTATCTGAGTTTGGCTCCCTTTAGTACCCTGCTTCAAAAATACATCGGCTTCTGGATCCGGTCCTCTTCAACGACCAGAACTGAACTTAAGGCTTGTTCGGATACGTCCGAATATTGTTGCAAGGACTCACCGACCTGACTTGGTGAGGATGGGGTGGTGATGTCAGGAAATGTTTCAAACTGTTGAAAGAGGCTTCGTACTCCGACGTCCATCCGAAACTACCTCCTTTGCGGAGAGTTGCAAAGAAGTGGCAAGCTTTATCACCTCCACACGACAAAAAATGAGATTAGGCTGCTAAGCAGTGTGTTAGTTGCTGAACCTCTTTGGGGCAACTTAGGCTTCTCATTTCTATTATAGCTTTGCACTTGTCCAAGTTAGCTTTGATGCCTCTGCTTGACAACATGAAGCCCGAGAATTTGCTTGCCTACACTCCAAAGGAGCACTTCGTCGGGTTGAGTCTCATTGTGCCTTCTGATTGAAGTTAGAACGTCTCGCAGATCGTCTGTGTGTTCCTTCCGTTCCTTAGATTTTACGACCATGTCGTCCAACCCGATCCATGAGACGTTGATACGTAGTGTCGGCATTCTTGAGTCCAAAGGGCATCACGATGTAGTGGTAGTTGCATAAGTCCATCATGAAAGGTGTTACCTCTGCGTCGTTTGGATCTAAGGCCCGTTTGGATGAGCTTATTTTTTAGCTTATGGAAAACAACTTATGAAGATAAATGAGTTTTTATGTTAACCCATAAGTTCTCAATAACAAAAGTTATATCTCCATAAGTTGTTTTTCATAAACTACGTTGACAAACTTATGAATAATACATAAAAGCTTATTTATTTGCATAAGTTGTTTTTCATAAGCTCAAAATAAGCTCTATCCAAACAGGCCCCTATTTTGATCTGATTGTACCCCGAGTGGGCATCCTTAAAACTCAAACTCAATGTTCTGTATATTGATGCATCGTCAATCAAACCGTCTATGTTGGGCAATGGATAGAGATCCTTTGGACAGGCTGCGTTGAGGTCTGTGAAGTCAACACACATGCGTCATTTATTGATTGCCTTCCATACTAGGACTGTGTTAGACAACCAGGTTGGGTATTGAATCTCCTTAATGAAAAGAGGCGTCCAACAACTTTTTGATTTCTTCGGCCACTGTCTGGCGTTGTTTCAAGCCTAACTTTCTTTTCCTATGTGAAACGGGCTTGAAAGTTGGGTTTACCAAGAGGCGATGGCAAATAAACGAGGGATTGATGCCCGACATGTCGGCCGGTGTCCAAACAAATAGATCGATGTTTTCTTTTAAAAACTTTGTAATTTGATCTCGTTCGTGTGTGGCGTAGGCTGGTGTCTACATTGGTGGTTTGGTTGAGTTTTGAGCCTATTTGAACTTGCTTTAGCTTTCAATTGGCTCGATCCTCTAATCGAAGAAGTCTTCTCAGGGGTCTAGATCTGCAAAACTAATGTCTTGAGCATGAGGGGAGGCTCGCAGTTGTTCTTCCTTTTGGTTTTAAGGCTGTCGTGATAGCATTTTCAGGCGGCCTCTTGGTATGCCTTGAGGATCCCTATGCCTCTGTCATCGAGGGGATATTTGAGAGTCGGGTGGAGGGTCGAAGTGGCGGCCCGTAACTAATTGAATGTTGGACGTCCTATAATTAATGATGTTATACGACGAAGGAGCGTTGCTTATTAAGTAACAGATCTTAGTTTCCTAGGCATTTCGTCTGGTGTCGAAGATGGTCTTGAGGGTTATATACCCCTTGACTTGTACCTGCTCCCAGGAGAAGCCAACCAAAGTTCTGATGTGGGGGTTATATCTGCTCGATGGAGAGGTGCATGTTCTCGAAAGCCTGCCAATACAAGATATTCGCCGAACTGTCGGGGTCAATCAACACGCGTCGAACGTCGAAGTTCATAATTTGCACTACCACCACAATTGGGTCATCTTCGTGAGGTGCGATCCCTTTGAAATGCTGGGGCGATAAACTGATGCTAGTTTGGTGTTCTTGCACGCGGTCGGTTGGGACTTCGACTACATGCATGATTTGTCGGGTGCACCGCTTCCTAGCTGAGTGTGTTTCTCCTCCGCCGGCGAACCCCCTAACAGTAATGCAGATGGTATGATTAGCGATTACTAAATTTGGTATGCTTTGGGTGGTCGGTATGACCACCATAAAATGGTGAATGTGTGGTCGGGGCATGTTTTACCGGGCCCCACGGTGGACGCCACTGTACTTAAATAAGAATTTATTAGTCGGATAATTACAAGAGTGACCAAAGGACCATTGGTTACTCCAGCGTGCCTATATTACATATATTTTGCGTCTCTGAGAGTGTGTCCTTCTTCCTCCTGACCTTTTTGTCTTATAACTTCCCCTCTTTCAACCGCCTAGCGGTTTTCCTACCTTTCCCACCTAGAGATTTCAAACCCCTTGGTGCTCCTGGGGTCCAAACATTCCTTTGGCTTCCTCCTGTGCTGACTCGTTGGAGAAGCGGTTGGGCAAAGAGGGTTGGGCCGAGCCCAAGTTTCCATGATGGTCCAAAAAGTATTTTTTATTAACCATTCAGTATTAACCATTATCATGAATGAATAATAGAGTATAACTATTATGGATTTATGTTCACAACATTACTTTAGGGTTAAAATCGAAATAAAAATATTAACATTACAATTTGAAAATAAATAAAACACCACTTACGTCAAGATATATTTTTTTGACAAACACTTAAGTTAAGATATTATCTACTCTACTATAATAAAATTGAATGCTAGTTTCTTTGATAAAACAACACTTAAGTTAAATATACAAGGGAATACAGGAAAATCTGATTCATTAGAATAGTTTCTTTTCTTTTTTTAAGGGATAATTACACCAGAGGTCCTTTAAGTTATTTAATTGTGACACGTTGGTCTTTTAAGTTTTTTTCGTACTACTCAGGTCCTTTAAGTTATTTGATTGTAACAAGTTTGTCCTTTAAGTTTTTTCCATACCACTTAGGTCCTTTAGTTATTCAATTGTAACAAGTTGGTCCTTTATGTTATTTAATTGTAACATTTAAAGGTCAAATAACTTACATTTTTCAGCCCCACATTGTTACAATTAAATAATTTAGAGGACCTAAGTGGTACAAAAAAACTTAAAGGACCAACTTGTTACAATAAAATAACTTAAAGGACCTAAGTGGTACGAAAAAAACTTAAACGATCAACTTGTTAGAATTAAATAAGTTGAAGGAGCTCTGTGGTATAATTTAGCTATTTTTAATTATAAAGTGTCTTTTTTGTTGTTTTTAGTCTAACCATTAATGAAATTCAAAATCACATTAAAAAAAAAGTAGTTAATAGTATAATCTTGTAGATATATTAATTAGAATATGAAACTGAATTTGGATCCAAAGATACAGTTATTACCCTATTGGGTAAGAGATGCAGTCTAGATTTGACTAAGAAGCAGCATTTCCTTTCTCAAAATAAAAGGACCCAAGGCTAGTTAGTTCCCACTTCAAAAACAGACACACACAGTGACAGTGATAGTGACATTGGCATTGAATTGATTGCACCCTACTGTACTGTACTACCTTCACACCACACCAGGCCCCACCATGCCAGCTGCCATTGCCTCCTCCGTCCCTTTCTCCCCCTCTCAACTCTTCTTTCTTCTTTCCCATCCATCCAAACACGCTTATTCTCACAATCTCACTACTCAACTCTATGAATAGCTTACTAACATAATTCATTCATTCCAAACTGCAAAACCAAAAGCAAAAGCAAAAGCAAAAGCAATGCCCGATCATTCAACCGCAACAATGAACGACGACCTCTCAAACCAAACTTCAATCTTCGGTCTCCGTTTATGGGTAGTTCTAGGTGTCGGTGTCGGTGTAGCCATAGTTCTTATCCTCTTCCTTCTCTCTCTTTATCTCGCTTTCAAACGTTCCAAAACAAAACCTACAATCCCTGACGTATCCAAAGAGATTCAAGAAATTAAACTCGACCCTAACCCTCAACCCGACCCACTTCCACAGCCCGATCCACTTCCTTTGAATGAACAACCTTCAGAAGAAGAAAATCCAATTTACAATAGAATTCAACTTGAAATTGGGAAAAATCATAGAATTTCTTACCCTGAACAACGTACTTCTGTTAGGTCTAGTTCTCATGAAAATAGTGGTGAAGCTAGATTATTGGATCAGGTTTCTAATACTACTGTTATGATTCCTCAAGTTTCTCATTTGGGTTGGGGTCATTGGTATACTCTTAGAGAACTTGAAGATGCTACTAATGCTTTTTCACCTGATAATGTTATTGGTGAAGGTGGTTATGGAATTGTTTATCATGGCGTTTTTGAAGATAATACTCAAGTTGCTATTAAGAATTTGCTCAATAACAGGTTCTATTCTTGTGTTTTCTTCAAGTAATATTCAATTTGTTAATTACTATAATGTTTTCTTTATAGGAAATTAACATGTTTTGTTTGTCAGGGGACAAGCTGAGAGAGAGTTTAAGGTTGAGGTTGAAGCTATAGGACGAGTTCGTCATAAGAATTTAGTTAGGTTGCTTGGTTACTGTGCTGAAGGAGCTCATAGGTACTACTATACTCTTATCTTA
Organism: Astragalus glycyphyllos; assembly: GCA_963573325.1. NCBI lineage: Eukaryota > Viridiplantae > Streptophyta > Magnoliopsida > Fabales > Fabaceae > Astragalus > Astragalus glycyphyllos. The sequence continues at coordinate 84,966,899 of OY754308.1, read as the reverse complement.
TTTTATTTAATTAATTAATTTTCATGCTTCTTAATTATTCATTAATAGTATATATGCTTATGCAATTAGTATAGTAATTAATATAATTGTTGTCCCTTTTATAGAATGCTAGTGTATGAGTTTGTTGATAATGGTAACTTGGAGCAATGGCTACATGGTGATGTTGGACCTTCTAGTCCTCTAACATGGGATATTCGAATGAACATTATTCTGGGAACGGCTAAAGGGTAATTAAGCATTAAACAACAACATTATATGACTATATTCTGTTGGGAAAAATGTTTTTTCTGATCATGATTGCTATTATTTTTCAACAGGTTAACTTATCTTCATGAAGGGTTGGAACCAAAAGTTGTTCACCGTGATATTAAATCAAGCAACATTTTGATAAATAAGCAGTGGAATTCAAAGGTTTCTGATTTTGGTCTTGCCAAACTCCTTGGCCCTGAAAGTAGCTATATTACAACCCGTGTAATGGGTACATTTGGGTTTGTACATTTTCCTCTGTCTTCTGTGTTGTCACAGTCCTTTCTAGAAGGGTCGAGTTACCAATAATTCCTGCTTATTCTTTTGACAGATATGTAGCGCCGGAATATGCAAGTACCGGGATGTTGAATGAACGAAGCGATGTGTATAGTTTTGGAATTCTTATTATGGAAGTGATTACAGGCAGGAATCCAGTTGATTATAGTCGACCTCCGGAAGAGGTTTGATTTAGTTCACTATTGTGAATCTTCGTTGTTATTGCCTGTTTTAACTTGTAACTGAAAAGTGAAGATTTTTCAGGTGAATTTAGTTGACTGGCTTAAGAAGATGGTCAGCAACAGAAATCCAGAGGGAGTTTTGGATCCCAAGCTCCCTGAGAAACCAACTTCGAGGGCACTAAAACGAGCCCTTCTTGTAGCTTTACGCTGTACCGATCCTAATGCACAAAAGCGTCCTAAAATGGGGCATGTAATACACATGCTTGAAGCTGAAGATTCTCCTTACAAAGAGGTAACTATCATTTCTTCCCAAGTTAATTCAGCCTCTGTATATTAGTGATAGTTAATGTATATTAGTGATGGTTAATGAATAAGAAAGCACAATGTGTGTGATCCATTCTTTTATTAACTGGGTTTGGGAGGTTAATTTGAGATGTGTAAGATTTAAAATGAAACATGTCATAGATTTCAACACAAACTAGAAACAAGTAATCCATTCTTCAAATTAAACTACCAATTTGTTGAATTTTCATTCAGAGACCGAATTTAGTTTCTAATTTGTCTCAATGCCGTCATAGATTATGTGCTATGAATGCGTCGTCAATGCCGGACATTGTGTGGCTAAATATTTCAACAAATAAAGGGATATTCATTTTCATTTATGGTATAGTAGCTTATTTGCCTTGTGTGGTTCTTCAGCTTATCTACAATTCTTGTGTTTGATCATGAACTAATACTATATCCACTTTATAAAAAACAATGCAGCTTAGGTTCATTGAATAACTGATGTATCTGGTCTATAACTGCATTGTTCCCTTATATTTGATGTTCACATTAACCAACTGAACAAGTTTTGTCTTGTTATAGGATCGCAGAGCCAGAAGGGATGTCGGGCTATCACCTAACGCTGGAATAGAGGATAAGTTAAAAGAAGCGGCGATGACGACTGTATTAGTTGATGATGGTAAGCTTGAAAAAGAGAAGGATGCCAATGAGACAACATCAAACCATCAAATAGAGAAGCAATAAATTTGTGTAGCTGTCTCTTTAATGACCAAAAAAACACTTGTGTTACTCCTCTTCTTCCCATTACAACCTGTCATTGCAAAAGGTAAACACAATTTGCATCCATGGGGCCTTAACGTCCTTTTGCTTTAGATATTGTTGGCGCTTTCTATACCTTAGTATATAGTCACATAACCCCACACCAAGATTTCTCCACTTTCTCTTTCCCTTGACTTTTTTAAGGGATGATTGCAATTTGTAACTAGAGGTTGGTCATGTAAATTTAGCTATATGATTCTATTCATTCAATAAAAGACCGTTAAGAGTCGTTGGTTATCATGTTTTGATCTCCTTAAAGATCGGTTAAAACATACTGAAATGATTGAGCTATGACCAGAAAGTGGAGTTGAGATTTGGTCATTTGGAATTGGATTATATGTCGGTGCACAGGAAAGTCACTTCACTTTAGTGTATTTTATGAGAAAGCACCGGACTAGGGGGAGAGAGAGCGCATTGAGCAACATAGGAGAAATAAAGAAAAAGTCTCAATAACTTTTAATTCCTAAAGGAGAGAGGGATCTCTATATCACTAAAGGGGATTTAACGAACACAGTTGGCTAGTAACATTAGTTGTCCTCGGACACAGAGTCGACCCCAGGGCCTTAAGCCCCTTGTTTTAAAAAAAATAAAATCTCTATATCACTACTCATTCAAATGCTATTGAGGTACTATAAAGTCAGTTCACACAAATTAACAACAATTCAACTTATATTCATGGGCCCTCAGTAACAAAGTACTAAGAATGCTACCAACATGGTATTGCACGAGTGGTAGACACTTAGGCTTCTTAATCATTTGGTCAAGGATTCGATTCTTGGTCGGGGCGTATGGAAAAATACTTGGTGGGAGAGACCAACCCTTTAAATAAATCTCAATACCTCGGGGAGGATTGGTTTACAAAGAAAAATACTAAGAATGCTTGGCTTAGATGAGACAATCAATTTATTACATTCAATATTTCTTAGTTCTCTCTGCCTAAAAAAAGTATAGTTGATGGAGAAAAGGCATCAATTACATACTGAAGTTCTAAAAAATCAGTAGTTTTTTTTTGGTATGAAATGGGGGCTAAGCCCCCAAGACGAAAAAATCAGTAGTTTTAGAATAAATCAAAAAATGGTGAAACATCAATAGTTTTAGAATGGTGAAGTTATTATTATTAAACTGCACGTTAGCGAGAGACAACACATTCATGTTATCATGTAAGTATAGTTGGGATTATATGGCAAATTTTGCTTGGATGAAGTGGTCCATTAACCCCGCGAATAATTACGTGGGGAATTGATGTTGTTATTTAGAGAGACCGTGACACCTGTGTAATGATCAATGGAATCATCAACATCAGGCATCTCATATGATTATGTGGCCACTATAGTGAGATTTTTGTCTTGTGAGAGAGAGGAAACCCTACGATTTATGCAACCCTGGATCTTGCAAATCTTCACCAGATTCTCGACTTGAACAGCGATCTAAAACGAGAAATTTGACTTGGCTTGCTCCTAGTACCCAACAATACATAAATCATTTTTACAAAAACCAAAATTGTGGCTGCTGGGATTCGAGCCCAGGTCTCCACGGCCACAACGTGGAATTCTCACCACTAAACTACAGCCACCACGTTGTATACAACATGAGTTGAGGAAATTACCTTCATAAGCTCACATCACTTGCAAAGTTGTTCTCACTCATTTTTTTCGGTCAATGGTGAATTGTCAAAAATCTAAATTGGCTTCAACAGCTTATTCCACTTTTATAAATTTATATATATGTATTGTCAAAAAAAAAAAAAATTATATATATGATTTTCTTTCAAAATGTTATGAATTTTAAATATAATATCTTATTTACTGAATCATTTATTAATTTTTTATATATTTGTTTATAAAAGAAAATACTAAGGCTTTACAATATGAATCCCTACAACAAAGAATGCAACTCCAGATAGGGTTACTAATTTTATATTTTAATTAGTACCTAAAAACTTATTGGGACAATTCTTTTTTCCCAAATTTCTTGGTGTTGAGTTAGTTAACTTTGTAATAAGTCAGTTCTGTTAGTTAACTAACAGAATGGCGATTAGCTGCTAGTTAGTATTGAAACTCCCTAATTATAACATATTTGTAATGTAAAGAACTTTATAACAGTTCATTCTCTTCTATAAATAATACAAGTTCATTCATAATATTCAAACTCTTACCATAAAAAATTGGTATCAGAGCTCCATCAAGGCCTGAATTTCAAGAAACAAAAAATTGTAATTCTTGCGAACACGAATGGCAATGAAGAAACATTTGTGCAACCATCAATACTTAAGTTTGATGGTCACTACGATAATTTGAGCATGTTAATGGAGAATTGGTTCTTGATTGAGACTGGAGTTACAGAACCAGCGGAAGGAGTAAAGTTAACCGAAGCTCAGCAGAAGCGTCTTGATGAATCCAAGCTCAAGGATTTGAAAGTGAGAAACTATTTACTCCAAGTTATTGATCGATCAAACTTGGACACAATCTTGGAGAAAAAATCATCAAAGGAAATTTGGCATTCCTTGAAGAAGAAGTATCAAGGAAATGCGAGGGTGCAGCGATCGATTCTACAAGTATTGCATAAATATTTTGAGCCCTTGGAGATCAAATAGGGTGAATCTGTTATCGATTACTTCTCTGGAGTCATGGTTGTTGAAAACAATATGCGATTGCATGGAGAAAAGATTCAAGATGTGACAATTTGTAGAAAAGATTCTTAGATCTTTAACTGAGAAGTTCAATTAGATTGTCCACTCAATTGAAGAATATAAGGAAACTGATAAATTGTCGATTGATGAACTTCAAAACTCATTGATAGTTGATGAACAAAAATTTCATAAGAATCGTGGTGAGGAAAGGCTCTCAAGTCTGTTTCACAAGAAAAGACAGAAGCATGAGATAGAGGATGAGACAGCTTCAGAGGAAGAGGGAGATAAAGTTGTGACATAGTTGAACGCTTCAAGTGTCACAAGATTGGTCACTACATAAATGAATGTCCAAAATGGGACAAGGAGGAAAATGCTAACTCTCCTAAGTTTAATGAAGATGGGATGATGATGTTGATGGCTCGTACATAATCCCAAGAAAATGAGGAGGATATTTGGTTTCTTGACTGTGAATGTTCAAATCACATGAGTGGCAATAGATATTGTTTCTCTGATTTGAATGAGAATGTCAAACAAAATGTAAAATTTGGCAATGATATAAGAATGGAGGTGGTAGGAAAGGGAAGTGCAAAGGTAAAGATGAATGGAGTAATTCATTTGATCTCTGATGTGTATTTTGTTTCTGAACTCTAACAACCTCTTGAGAATAGGATAATTACAAGAGAAAGGGAAGCAACACAGAGATCTCATTCTTAAGAAGAGTCAGTGGAGAGCAGATGCAAAGGTAGAGTTAATCCATGAGAGGTATTTTCTATGTCTTATAGATGATTTTTCTAGAAAGGCACGAATATGTTTCTTGACAGGAAAATCAGAAGTGTTAAATCACTCTAAATGCTTCAAGAATATGGTTGAAAAACAATCTGAATTGAAGATAAAATGCCGAAGGAAAAATAGAGGGGGAGAATTAAATTTCTCCGAGTTCAATCAATTTTGTCTTGATTCTGGAATAAGAAGAAATTTGACCACAACTTACACTCCTTAGCAAAATAGGGTAGTGGAAAGAAAGAACATGACAATTATGAATATGGTAAGGTCTTTGTTAAGTGGTAAAGGTATCCCTAAAAATTCTTGTGGAGTCTCCCACTCCACTTTCCCTCCAAAACTCCCACCCCCTCTACCCCTCCCCCTACCCCCTCCCATTTTTTTTAATTTTAAAAGTCGTTGATTGGAATCATATTTAAATTTGTAAATTAGTTTGAATGAGTTTGTCATCAAGAAACCCACTTTGGGTCAGGCTCAGTAATTGGGAAGTTGATAAAATGTGTGTCACTTACTAAAGGTTTGGCATTTTTAGTACTCTAAAATCACTTTCTTTATGTTTTGAGAAACATTTTATGTTGATGTATACTCTTTGTGTGAATAAGACTGGGCAATCATACTTAAAGACCAAAATCACTGCTATAATGAATCTTTTTGCTTGAAAGTCCTGCACTTTTTTGATTTCACTTATGTATCTCAAGGGCATTTCAATATTTATGTTCCTTGACAACTATTGTTGATCGTCGTTGACGACGTGTTATGCGTAATCAATGACCTTCCATCCAAGTGGAGTATCTTAATCAAAATGCTTATGGTGGAAATGTTAACAGTGCTTATGCAGATGGTGGGTATGCTAACAACCTAATAGCAACACAACGTGCCTTATATTAAGACCAAGACTACTGAGATTATGAATCTCTTTGGTGTTGATGGTTTGATCGGAACACCTACTGGGAGTGAGGTCGTTTTAACCTATGTTTCAAAGGGTTGCTTCAAAATCCATTGTTCGATGACTACTGGACGTGTTCGTCTTAGAATAATGCGCAATCAGTCGCCTCCAATTTAGATGCTCTACCCTCATCGAGGCTGCCGTCCCATTCATAGGACTAACTCTTCTCATCATGAAGAAGTTGGCCAAAGTGCTCTCAATCCTATTATTATGTAATGACTTTTTTTATTGGTATGTACATTCAAGACATTTTATCTTTGTTTTGTTTATTTTGCTCTATCTTCAAACCTTTGTTGAAACTTTTATTACTATGGGAATGTAATATTTAGACCTTTTGTGTCGCAACTTCTGTTTTTTTCCGCCCCCGTGCACGACATGGGTAACACGGCTAGTTATTATTATTATTAGGCAAAATTACAGCAGAGGACCTTTAACTTATTTATTTGTAACAAGTAGGACCTTTAAGTTTTTTTTGTAACAAATAGGACCTTTAAGTTACCTAACGTTGACACCGTTAACCTTTTAGTAAACTTCCGTTCCAAAAAAGCTTAGGTGGTGTTAACGTTGCTTAGCTGTCAGTTACTTTGCTGACTTGGATATTAATTTGATTTAGCAATTATAAAAAACAAATAATTGCAATTAACAAATATGAAATAAAAATAAAGAATAAAAATAAAAGGAAATGGAATTAACAAATATCAAATAGAAACAGAGAAGAAGTTGAACTATTTGTTTTCTGAAATAGAAACAGAGAAGAAGATACAATAGTTCCTTGGTGAAAACGAAGAAGAAGAAGAAGCGTTAACGAAGAAGAAAACGAAAACGAAGGTTGGGCTTCTGGGTTCGCAAACGAAGAAGAAGAAGATTGAAAACGAAAACGAAGGAAACGAAGATTGAAGTTTCTGGGTTTCTGTGTTCGAAAACGAAGAAGAAGAAGAAGATTCTAGGTTTCTGGGTTGGCAAGTTTTTAAAGTGTAACAAACAGGACCTACAAGTTTTTAAAGTGTAACAAACAAGACCTTTAAGTTTATTTCAATGAACAATTAAAACCTTACTGCATAATACCACATTACTGCTGTGTAGAATGAAATTCAACAGAAATCTCAAATCATTAAAATGATGAGTTAACATTAACATAATAGAAGTTAAGGATTACAATATGACAAAAGTATTGATTCTTACAAGTTACAACAAAACACATACTAAAAGTCCAAACATTAACCATAATCACCATTTGTTCACCAAAATACACATCAAAGTTACACAAATCAGAATCAAAAACATTACAACAAATGGGGTTGCACTCGAATTGAAGGATTGAGAGTTCTGGCTTCGTGAATTTGATCCATTTGTACGATATGAAGGCATTGATGGAAGAATTGGGGTTCTGGTTCATTTAGGGTTTCAGATTGGGAATTGGGGGTTTAAATGGAGAAGAAGACATTTTTGGGTATTTATTTAAATGTTAAATAAAATTAATATCCAAGTCAGCAACGTAACTGACACCTAAGCAACGTTAATGCCACCTCAACATTTTTGGAACGGAAGTTCAGAAAAAGGTTAACGGTGTCAACGTTAGGTAACTTAAAGGTCTTGTTTGTTACAAAAAAAACTTAAAGGTTCTACTTGTTATAAATAAATAAGTTAAAGGTCATCTGCTGTAATTTTGCCTTATTATTATTATTATTATTATTATTATTATTGACAAAGATTATTATTATTATTAGACAACACATTCATGTTATGTATACATAATTGGAATTAGATGACACTTTCCTTGAACGCAGTGTGGTCCATTAGCCATTAGCCCCGTGAATCATTACGTGGGGGAATTGATGTTTGTTATTAACAGCTGTGTAGTGAGAGTTTCCATCAATGGAATCATGAGGTTGGCCACTACAGTGAGATTATGTGGCCACTAGATCTCAACTTTTTTTGGTCAAGTTGAACGGATCAAAAAAAGAAATTTTTTTGACTTGGCTTGCTCCTCGTGTACCCAACATGAAATTTTTAAGAAACAAAAATTTGTGGCTGCTGGGATTCGAGCCCATGTCTCCATGGCCACAACGTGGAATTCTCACCACTAAACTACAGCCGGAGTTATACACAACATGAGTTCAGTTAATGAGCCTCTTAATCTCACATCACTTGCACAGTTGCACTCACTCATATTTATACATTTGATTTTCTTTCAACCTAGTTATTAATTCATTAATTTCAATGCTACAAAAAAAATTCATTGTTCTATTTTTTTTGGCAAAAGACTATTTCCCCAATTTTTCTGGGTGCTAATTCTTCTGACACAAGACACAATCAATCAAATCAATCAAATATAACTATAAAAATACAATAGGCTAACAAAATTACTATTTTAGTTACACACTATGCACCCATTGTTTTTCTAATTAAAATAATTTTAGTTAACCCATAAGAATGAGTATCATCATGACGAACTAGTTTGCCATGCACGCGTCCACCTGACAAACTATACTGGCAAACAATATTTGAACAAGGTTCATTATTGTTGGAGTTGCTCTTAGGCAAACATTTGTAGAAAAAAAAAACAGAAACCCCAAACCTTCTTGTAGGGATCAATAGGATTGAAACCACAACAACAAAATTAAAACTAAGGACGCGGAAGCGAAAAACAACACCAGGAACTAACATGTGATTTAGAGCAATGTGCTCTACCCTACTCTGCAACGACCACTATTATTGAGTATGATCTTCTTTTTTTACGAGTACAACCTCTCTCACTCAGTAACATATATCCTCATAATAAATAAAAAAAGGCTTAAATGCATTTTTGGTCATTTAAGTTTACTTGGAAGGGTTTTAGTCTCTCTATTTCAAAATTCGAGTTTTTAGTCCTCAATTTCACGCATTGTTTTGGTCTTAACCCAGATGTTCGACCCCAAACGTGGAGATTTTTAAGCTGCAAAATGGTGATTTTTGGTCTCAAGTCTCAATATTGATAGTTTATTGTATTTTCTATCCAGATTAAAAAATAGGGCCAAAAATCACCAATTTTAAGACCAAATATCACAATTTTTGTAGTAAAAAAAATAGGCAAGGACCAAAATTTCAACGATGTGCGAAAACGGGGAACTAAACCCAATTTTGAAATGGAGGAATTAAAATCCCTTTTTAAGTAAAGAGAAATGCTAAAAGTCTCGACAAAAATTCGTGAACACACACACGAATTGATGTAGTGTTATGCGGTTATGCTGCCCATGTGTTACTATTCAACAACTGGATCTGCTTATTGACTTCATTAGATGTTGACGCATCATACATGAGTGATTTTTGAGAAACAATTTCGCTAAAAATAGCAGTTTTCTTAAGTAAAATAAGCAGAGCAAAAATACATTTAAGCCATAAAAAGCAAGAGAAAACTACGCACAATATCACTAACTAACTAACGGTTTGCATAACGGTACTGATTTACAGCATATATTGTTGACTTAACCAGCTGTTTGCTGGTGTTTTTAGCAAACAATCACTAGTTTTATTAGAAGGTTTGTGAGATCAAACTAGAAAAATCTCAAAGCAATGCCTCTGAATTGCGCATTGTTCTTGTTGAAGAAAACGTAGAAAAGGGGACGATTTGCAATGATTTAACAGAATCGAAAAGAAAAGAAGCAGTAAATGGTGCGTGAATTGTAAAGAAAAGGAAAACAAATTGCATTGAATCATAAAAGTAGTACATGATCACGTACAGAGATTCTTCCACTCGTTTTTCGCTCTGGCTTGGAAGTTAGAGTTTCAGGAATCGGGTGTGTATTGTGATTTTCGCGACCCCTGTTTCTTCTCAGAAACAGTTATTTATACAAAGGAAAAGAGGGGGAAATTTGAACTAAGTAACTGCCTAGAAATTCGAAAAAAAGTAACTGCTACTCCTACTTTCGACCAGAACCACTCTGTCATGTTTCGACCAACTGCTAGCCTTCAGCGTATAACTGCTCTGTTTTCTGTCCGTCGAAAGCTTATGTCCATTTTCCTCTGTCGAAATAATTTGGTCTTCGTCGAAATATAAGTCAGGCCATGTTGACCATCTTTACTGAAGCCTGTCGAAATTACAGGCTAACAAATTGCCCCCCAAAAATGTCTTTCTCGACTGAGCTTGAAGTGGAAGAAGAGAAAGAACATTTTTGAATTCACCATCGAAATAGACTTTGCACTTGAGTAGAACAACTGTATACCTAATGTCGCCATTGTTAAGTGTTGTTTCCATATTCAAACCTTGGACTTGAACAACCTGTAAATTCGGCAATGTTTTGGCAACTTAAATGCCATGTTTTTACGCTTTCTTTATATTTATTCCAGCGTTATTTTAACTTCTTGCAACGTTGGCTTATACTTTTTCAAGTATTTGCCATTTATACGCAAAATTCTTCCATCAGCGCCAATCTCTTCGACCTCATATGCGCCGTTTGAATAAACTTGTAAAATTTTAAATGGTCCTTCCCAACTTGGGGACCATTTACCAAAGACTCTATCTTTTTTATCCATAGGCAATAGGACCTTCCACACTAGATCACCTGAATTAAAGGCTTTAGACTTAACCTTTTTGTTGTAAGTTTTAGTTACCCTCTCTTTCTGTCGAATAAGCGTATCTAAAGCTAATAACCTTTCTTCGTCTAAATCAACCAATTCATCAAGCATCATATTCCAATAATAATCAGAGGGAATCTCCCACTGTCTTTGAATTCTTGTTGATTGTAGACAAATTTCAACAGGCAACACTGCATCGTGTCCAAATGTTAACCTATAAGGAGTAGTGTTGATAGATTCTTTGGGTGAATTTCGACAAGCCCATAATGCTTGATCAAGGGTATTATGCCAATTTTTGGGTTTCTGCCCAACATGCTTTTTAATTAAATTAATAATAACTTTATTGGCAGCTTCTACTTGGCCATTGGCTTGCGCATAATATGGTGTTGAAGTTAATAACTTAAAACCAATTTCAGAAGCAAACTCTACCATTTTTCTACCAGTGAAAACTGTTCCTTGATCTGTAGTAATGGTTTCTGGAATTCCAAACCTATAAATGATGTGATTTTGAATAAACCTTATCACTGCTTCCTGATCAACATTGGCTAAAGGTATAGCTTCAACCCATTTGGTGAAGTAATCAATTCCCACAAGGATATATCTATGGCCCTTCGACGAAGTTGGCTTTATCTCTCCAATCACATCTAGAGCCCAACCTCTAAATGGCCAAGGTTTGACTATGGCATGCAATTCATTTGCAGGTACATGTTGTATCCCAGCATGCTTTTGACACTCTTGGCATCCCTTAGCAAATTCTATGCAATCTTTCAGCATAGTTGGCCAATACATTCCTTGTCGAAATAACAACCACTTCATTTTGTGGCCTACTTGGTGTGAACCACATGCTCCACTATGTGTATCGGAAACGGCTAAATATGCCTCATTTTCACTAAGACATTTTAATAGTACTCCTTCAGGAGTCTTTTTAAACAATTCGTTTCCAATTATCACATAGCTCAAAGCTCTGTATTTTACCTTTTTATTGGTATTTCTTGTGGGATTTTGCAAATATTCCGCAATAGGCCTTCGCCAATCATTATTGGTCATATTGTCAAGAGCAAAAATTTCTGCTAAGTCAAAGTCACCAAAAAATTGACGTTTTTCGACAACGACTAGTTCCTCGTTTGCGTTTGTTGCCCCCCCAATTCTTGGTGTTGACAATAGTGACGAAGAATAGTCATTAGAAATGATTTTATCCTTTATTTCGATTAACTCTTCGAGGCTTTGTTTCGAAACTTTATAGCCTGAAGCAATTTGTGCCAATTCATTTGCCACTTGATTATCAATTCGTGGTAAATGTTCTAAGTGAATAGACTCAAATCTTTTTAACAAAGCATTGGCAACAACAAAGTATCTGATAAGGTGCTCTTTAATGCATTTGTACTCTCTTGTCAATTGTTTGACAACCAATTCAGAGTCACCTTTTATTTTGACATGACTTGCCCCCAGCTCAAGTAAAATTTCAAGGCCTACTATTAAAGCCTCATACTCAGCCTCATTATTGGAGCAAACATCCCGAATTTTAAACTTATACTTCGTTGGAATGTTAGTAGGAGATATTATTAAAATACCAATCCCAACTCCATGTCTATGGCTTGAACCATCAAAGTACAACCTCCAAGGATATACGTCTACAAAACTTGATGTTTCTTCGACAACAGAATGGTCTACTATAAAATCAGCAACCACTTGTCCTTTAATTGATTTTAGAGGTTGATAAGTTAAGTTGTATTCTGACAAAGCCAAAGCCCATTTACCAATTCGGCTATGCATTATTGGTTTCGACAGCATATGCTTAATAACATCAAAATGCGAATAAACAGAAACATCAGCTGGTTTTATATATTGCTTTAACTTTGTACACGAAAAATACAAACAAAGGCACAACTTTTCTATAGGAGTGTACCTCGTTTCGGCATCATTTAAGACCCTACTGAGGTAATAAATGGCTCTTTCGACACCACTATCATCCTCTTGTGCTAACATGCTACCTATTGTTCTATCAGAAGCTGCTATATACAATTTGAGCACTTTGTGTTTAATAACAGGCAACAAAATTGGTGGTTTCATCAAATAAGACTTGATTTCGTCGAAGGCTGCTTGATGCATTGGTTCCCATTTGAACTCTTCTTCCTTCTTCAGTCTTAATAATGGCGAAAAAACTTGTGTTTTGCCACTTAGATTTGATATAAATCTTCGAAGGAAATTGATTTTTCCCAGCAACGACTGAAGCTCTTTTTTGGTCGAAGGGGCCTTCGTTTCCATAATTGCCTTAGTCTTATTTTGATTGATTTCAATGCCTTTTTTGTGCACTATAAAACCCAAGAAATCACCTGCACGTACACAAAAGGCACATTTTAATGGATTTAATTTCAATCCATATTTCCTCATTCTTTCAAAAGAACGGCGAAGATGGTCTAAATGACCACTTTCTGAGGAAGATTTAACCACCACATCATCTATGTATACTTGCATAAAATCATCAATAAAATCATGAAACATAGAATTCATGGCCCTCTGATATGTAGCACCAGCATTCTTTAATCCAAAGGGCATTACTACCCATTCATAAACACCCAATGCCCCTGGACATCTAAAAGCAGTTTTCGACACATCCTCTTCAGCAATGAAGATTTGATTATACCCAGAATAACCATCGAGCATACTAAGATAATCAAATCCTGCTGCTGAATCTATTAGCATTTCTGCCACAGGCATTGCGTATTCATCCTTGGGAGTTGCATTATTTAAATCCCTAAAGTCTATGCAAACTCTAAGAGTCCCATTTTTCTTTATTACAGGAACTATATTGGCTAACCATTCGACATACCTGGCAGTTCTGATGAATTTGTTTCTGAATAGCCTTTCGATTTCCTCTTTGATCTTAGCCAACACTTGAGGAGCAAATCTTCTTGGCACTTGCTTCACTGGTTTCTTCCCTGGTCGAATTGGTAATTGCATTTCCACTACTTCTCGACTTAACCCAGGCATTTCGTCGTAATCCCAAGCAAAGCAGTCTTTGAACTCCCTTAGCAACGTGATGACTTGGATTTTTAGAGAAGCATCAATATTTGCACTAATATAAGTTGGCCGTTTTATTAAGCCATTTCCCAAATCAACTTCTTCTAACGGGTCTTGAGCTTGCATATGCTTTGTCAAATCTCTAGGATCCTTTTCAAAACCTAATGGATCATCATCATAGATACAGTCAAGTCTTTCATCTATGACTATGCCATTTTCTTCATGTAACTCACTGGCTTCGACAGCCATTGTTTGTTGAATAATTTCGGCCTCTATAGCCGCTTTAAACTTGTTTTCGGCCATATAAGCCGTAATTTTGTCCCATGCATTGGGCACTGACATAAGAACACTTTCAAGAACGAGTGTTCCACCCTGTTGGTCGAAAAACACCATCAGGATAGACACTATCATCTCCCATTATTTCTCTTTCCCAAACAAAACCATAATTTGGGTCAAGATGAACTGAGGCAAAAACATTATCCGCAGGGACATATGCCTCATTAGAAGATGAACATGGCGCAATCTTCGCCATTTGTTTCTCAAAATTTTCCTTGGTAACTTGGTTCACATCAGCACGGAAGTAGCTCTGATCGGCTTCAACATACTCTACCAAACCATCTTCCTTCCACATTACTAAACGTTGATGCAAAGTTGAAGGGACAGCACCAACTCCATGGATCCACTCTCTACCAAGGAGTAAATTAAAATTCGCTTTAGAGGCTATCACTAAGAACAATGTAGTCCTCTTTATGGAACCAACAATTAAGTCCACCTCAATGGCCCCCAAAGAATGGCCAGTTTTGCCTTCATAGTTGCTTAAGACAATGTTATGTGGCCTGAGGTCAGTATCGAACTTACCAATCTTCTTCAAAAGACCATGTGGCATTAAATTCACTGCGGCTCCACCATCCACTAACACTTTGTTAATTCCAACACCATTGACTTTGGCTTGGACATACAGGGGTTTCAAATGGTTTTGCATACTCATATCTGGCTTCTCGAAGGTAGCCATTTGGTCTTCGACACAACCATCGTTCATCACATAGTAACACATTGGCTTATGATGAGCCATATCCTCTGTAAAATCCTCTTCAACGTCATTTGGTACTGTGATAACATCGTACTCAAGAGGCAGTATTGACACCACATTGCAAACAACGTCGAAATCATCTTTAGAATCATCAAAATCCGACTCCATGTCTTCATCCATGTCGAAATCAGCATTTCTTTCTTTCACTGTTGACAATGGAGGAAATATCCTTTCAAGAGCAGGTCTTCTTGGCTTTTCTGTTACTACAGCCTTGCCTTTGGCCTTATTTGCTGCACACACATGATTAGCAACATCAGCGTTCCTCTTTGTGGCAACTTCAGCTTTGTGAACCTCACTCTTCGCCACTATCATGCTGCGTGGAACTTGATTATTAGCCAAATGACTTGGAACCTTGTTAATGTCAAAGTGTGTCTTCTTCTTCTGTTGTCTTTGGTAACGACGCCACTGTGTTCTAGTCATGGGGTTCTTACCCTTATAGTTATTCTTATAATTAAACTTAATAGCATCAGTACCTGGCTTGACAGCTTTAGCACGTTGATTATTGGGCACCCACTCTTCGACAGGAGCACTAGCACTTGGGACAAAGGATTTACCTGTTGACAGCTTCAAATACCCGTTTGCTGAGGACTTCTCCTTAGCAAATTGTCGTTTACTTGTTGAAGGCTTTGCTGACACATTAGCCTCATAGCCAGGAAGATCTCCTTTGCAAAGTCAAATTTTGGCCTGTTATCAAGCCATTTTCTTTTGCGTTGTTGTTGATCCTGATAACCTTCGACAGCTTTAGCTGCTTCTTTATCGAAGACAGCACTGCACCTTGGGCAAAGCATAACTTCAGAATTATTCCACTTACACCGATTGAGGAAATCTATCAATTCTTCCTCAGCCTTTGGATACACAGCATGTATCTTCCCATCATATTCTTTTAGGGTCACTTCCTTTTTTTTACCTTCAGCATACATAAAACGTTTTAATTTTTCGGTGGCAATCTTGACACACTTAGGAGGGTCTGCCATTTGAGCATCCACCATGCCTACATCAGCTACGACAGGTTCAGAGTACATAGCTTCAGCCTTAGGCAATGGCAATGGATCAACATCAATCTGCATAGGAGCTTTCATTTTCTTATCAGCAAATTTGAGTCTTCCTTCGTCAATTGCTTTTTGCACAATATCCCTGAAGAGCACACAACGGTCAGTGTTATGTCCCAAAAAATTATGGAACTTACAATAACCCTTTTTCTTTCTTTGGTCAAGAGTTGGTATTTTAAGGCCTTTAGGCACTAATATTTGACCATCAGTTACTAAAAGATCAAAAATTTCATCACATTTAGTAACATCAAAAGTATAAGTCTTAGGCATAAATCTATCATTCTTAGGCTCTACAGGGTTATTCCCATTCGCAGGCCTTAATAATTTACAGGTATAAGGAGGACCAGGCTTAAGTTCAGCCACGTCTATCTCCTCTTCTTCCACATTACCAGATGAAACGTCGAATTCTTCTTCAACATATGCCACTTTTTCTTTTTTATGATACCTATTCGACCTAGATTTTTCCTCTCTAAGCCTTTCAACTTGTCGAACTCTATCAGCCAAATGAGCCATATCTCGCAAATGAGATGTGTCTAATTTCTTTCTAATTGAGTAATCAAGGCCACCAGCAGCCATTTCGACAAGCTCATGTTCAGGGACTTGTGTGAAGCAACGAGATTTCAACAGCCTAAATCTGTTTAAGTAATCATCAATAGTTTCAGGCATTTTGCGCCGAACACTAGCCAATTCTTTAAGACTAATTTTCGACTGGCCCATGTAAAACTGTGCATGGAATGCCTTTTCTAATTGCCCCCATGTGAACATAGAACCAGGGGGTAAGGTCGTGAACCAAGTGAAAGCATTTTTAGTTAGAGAATTTGGAAAATATTTCATCTTCAAATTCTCATTTTGTGCTAAGTCCCCAGCCTCAGTCAAGAAACGAGCAATGTGTTCGACTGTGGACTCATTTGTTTCACCACCAAACTTAGTAAACTTGGGAACTTTCCATCCCCTTGGTAACTCAGTTTGTAACACGTATTCACATAATGGTGATACAAAGTTAGGCCTTTGTAAACCTATGTTAAGGCCATTTTGCGCCAAAATAGTTTCGACTAAAGTAGCTATATTGTTTTCTGCGCCAACATTGTGTTGTTGCACTTGTCGAACAACTTTGTCAGCGTTCTGGTGTCTATTTACCAAAACTACTTCAGGGACGTGGTTTACTACCCCTTGTAGTTCGCCTACAACTGTCGACGCTTCGACTGCAACTGCTTCTTGGGGGTTAACTGGCGACGCATTACCCGCAATAATAGGAACGTGCCTATTATTAACCGCTGGAACCCCAAAAAAGTCTGCAATCCTACTCATCTGATTTGCCAACATTTGGTAACTGTTATTGGTATTTTGAATCAATGGATTGAAAACTGTACCAATTTGTTGGGTAAGCATATTAACCATATCGTGATTACTCTCGTCTACTTGCTGTCTTAAGGCCAACAAAGACGTATTGGTTAATGCTGGGGGATTTCGACCAAATACGCTCTCAGAAGAGACATGTGTAGGGGAAAAGGTCGAACTATGTGGCATTCCAGTAGGCATGCCATACATTCCCAAAGAAAATGGGGGTAGATGCACGTTATTCAAACGTGGGTCTAAACCGTTTCCCATTGCCATGTAAGGGCTATGAAGCCCTGCACTTAACGGCAAAGACATAGGCAAAGATGCCATTTCTGACTGTGTTGAACCAACATTAGTCATTGATAATGAAGGAACGGTTACCGACGATGATGGTCCTGCACTAACGCTCGCAGAATCCATTGTTGTTCCTTGCCCTTGTGAAACCACAGGGTTGGAACTAGATGCATTATTCGTACCAGAACGAACCATTTTACCACTTCTTAAGTGCATACAACAGCGAATAGAACAAAATCAAAGGCAAAGTCCCACTGGGCGTGCCAATTTGTTTGCTGGTGTTTTTAGCAAACAATCACTAGTTTTATTAGAAGGTTTGTGAGATCAAACTAGAAAAATCTCAAAGCAATGCCTCTGAATTGCGCATTGTTCTTGTTGAAGAAAACGTAGAAAAGGGGACGATTTGCAATGATTTAACAGAATCGAAAAGAAAAGAAGCAGTAAATGGTGCGTGAATTGTAAAGAAAAGGAAAACAAATTGCATTGAATCATAAAAGTGGTACACGATCACGTACAGAGATTCTTCCACTCGTTTTTCGCTCTGGCTTGGAAGTTAGAGTTTCAGGAATCGGGTGTGTATTGTGATTTTCGCGACCCCTGTTTCTTCTCAGAAACAGTTATTTATACAAAGGAAAAGAGGGGGAAATTTGAACTAAGTAACTGCCTAGAAATTCGAAAATAAGTAACTGCTACTCCTACTTTCGACCAGAACCACTCTGTCATGTTTCGACCAACTGCTAGCCTTCAGCGTATAACTGCTCTGTTTTCTGTCCGTCGAAAGCTTGTGTCCATTTTCCTCTGTCGAAATAATTTGGTCTTCGTCGAAATATAAGTCAGGCCATGTTGACCATCTTTACTGAAGCCTGTCGAAATTACAGTCTAACACCAGCTAACCAACAATTCTCCATATTGGTTCACTAAGATTTCAGATTATTGATTGCAAATACAGCCACGGGGGTTTAGTCTCCCTTCAGTCGAATCAAATCCAAGCCGCGAAAGAACTTGGTGCTTGGAAGCACACTGGTTATTATGGGCCACTTGGATAGACTTTATTTCGAGCTTATAAAAAACAACTTATGCAAATAAATAAGTTTTTATGCATTATTCATAAGTTTGTGAATGTAGTTTATGAAAAAACAACTTATGTATCCATAACTTTTGTTAGTGAGAACTTATGAATTAACATAAAAACTTATTTATATCCATAATAAGTTGTTTTTCATGATCTGTAATGAATGGTATAACTAACTAATGGTTAGCATAACAGAATCAATTTACCACATCTTGTTGACTGAACCAATTAACCAACAACAATAAATTGAACTTCATTAAGAAACAGCGTATACAACCAGTATATGTTACAGGGAGTTCTTACATGTGACAAGGATTTTGGTAAGTGCTATAATTATAAAAAAAAAGAATTTGGTAAGTATTCATATATGTCAATGATTAAACAAACCAAGTGAAATACAGCCATGAAATGCCTGCCATGAAAAATGACTCAAATTTCATGCAATATACTCCTTCCGTCTCATATTAAGTGTCTTGTTTGTCATTTTTCTCTGTCTCAAATTATCTGTCACTTTATAATCCCAATATAACATTTATTATCTTTTTCCAATAATACCCTCATTGACTTTGCTTTTTCCAATATTTAATTTATGCTGTCAAAAAGCATCATCGGTACTTTTACTTAAGTTTCCAAAGTTTTCTATGATTAGTTTTTCTGCAAAAAAGAAGATTTCTATTATTCCTAAAGAAGATTTCTATGATTAGTTTTCCAATATTTACTTTATTCCCATATTGTAAAAAGAAATCATGAAAAAAAGAAGTTGCACGTCAAGTTGAACTTCTTTTTTGACAAAGCACATCAGTACTTTTTTTGTGACAAGAAGCATCAGTTGTACTATCCCACGGTAATCATACTGAGGGAAAAAAATTCAATAAAAAAAGTGGGTTTGCTTTGTTTTAACCAAGAAACAATGTAATCATGCTTAGGGGTATTTTCGTCTAAATATATCTTTTCACCATAAAATTTAGCATATCCAATCATTTTCTTAATACCCGCGCATAACCTTAAATGTCACTTATTGTGAGACGGAGGGAGTATCAATCAACATAACCATGTAGATTCAATTCAATGTGTACAACATACATACATATACATATTTTCACATGATTAAAAAACTCTGCTAAACTAAGAAGCATTTTATAACCATGCCAATAGAGTTGTTGTAGCCAAAATTAACACAACAAATTGCATAAACTTGGCCGTTCTACCAATATTTGCCTCATTATTATTCTGAGGCTGCTGGGTTCCTCCTCCAGGAGTAGTTTCTGAAGCAGGTGGAGGTGGAGATATTGGAGGGACATCACATGTGCCAAATGTTGCATTTGCCTGTAAATATAAATACTCAGTTAAGTAAGAAGCACCTATACAAACACAGACACCGGACACAATGCTGGCACAGACACAACATGTAAACACCAATTCCAATATAAAAAATAGAAGTAATTGAAGTGTGAGTGTCTGACACGATACGTGTCGAACACCGAACACGTCTTCAATAGTAAAAGCGTAGTAGTGGAAACCGAACCTTGCAATAGGCAATGTTGTCACATCCACAAGTTAGATGACCATTTGCTTCATCAACAGCTTGTGGTGCTCCGCCGCCATCACTCCTCTGTAACACAATATCATGATCATCAATAACATGGACTATTTTATAGAGATAATAAAATAAATCGAAGTCTTAAATTAGTAACCTGGTAGTAATCAACAGCTATGAAGTTTGGCCATCTGTCAGCAGCAGCTTGATGGCAAGTCTTCATCATGTTAATCAATGGAGCTGAATTGTCAGCGCAAGCCTGAGAACGATTTGGAGTGTTATGAAAATAGTTGACCAGAACCAGTGACCTAGATTTTGTGTTCATTGCTGGTGATTCTCCTCTGTTTGGACAACTACCCACTTGCATACCTTCATCTCCATCTAAAATGCTCACACAAACACAATCATGGTTAATTACTAATTCTTAACAAGGTTTTAAATTGTAATCACATTCGCAATTTTTGATATTATGATTGCAGTCGATTAAGGCTGATGCAGCCTCAATCACGATCGTGTTGAAGACAATTGCAGACGTGGACTTGTTAGAGACATTTTCTGTTTCTAAATTTCCGTCGCTACTATAACTTCTTCTTGCCATGAAATAAGTGAAAGTAAAACATGCAAGTATGTAACTCACATTGGTTTTCTACAACGTATTTCCACTGGAAAGCAATGCCTTCAGAAGCTTCCTTGTTTGATTTAGAAGTAAAAGCAACAAAGCGTTGATTCTTCTGGATCATGTCATCAACGGTTGGCCAATCACCACCATCTTTAGGCATCCGAGACAATGGAAACAAGTACTTGTTAATTCCTGAAGCTTGGAAGACCTTAGTTAAGCCTTGAGGAGATGTGACATAATCTTCAATAAAGATTGTGATAATTTCAGATGGATTTCCATCTAGAAATTTACGCATGTCTGTAAGCACATTTTTAGCAGGTTGCTGTAGATAGATGGAGATATAAATTTGAATGTTATTACAATATGAATCAAACACAGTGAAGTTTTTTATGTGGTGTTAGTGTGAAGTATGGAAATAGTAGAGTGACGCACTTACGAATGAAGTGACGTTGAAACATTTGCCTCGAGTAGAATGACACAACCATATGTCGTTTTGAAAATCATACATGTCTAACATAAATCCTCGAACGCCGTTCTGTTAAGATATCCAACAGATAAGTGACAAAATTATAAAGAGCATATCCAAGGGTCATCCACAAAAGAATATTGGAGTTTACATCAACGATTTTGGAAAATTGGAATTCACAGATTGTTTTATTTAGATATCTCCAATAGTGAGCCAATGTAGGAGGTACCTATTTAGTACCCCATTATGGTCTTATTTTAATTTAATGAACCGGCAGAGAGGTACCCTCTCTTTCTTCTAGTTTGGATGAAATATGATAATGTGGTGTTATTGGTAGGCCAAGTTTACTTAGAGGTGTCAATTTTGGCCCAATCCAACGGTTTAGCCTAATAGTCCAGTGTTTTGGGTTAGATTGGGCTCGCTAAAGAGAGGTTTAGAAAAAAACTGGGTTACTTTAGCCTAGCCTAGGTGGCTCATAGGCCAAGTCAGGCTCGCTTTTTATGTTTTTTTGAGCATTTTTATGGTTTTCTCTAGAACTGTCAATTTTGGCCCAGCCCAACGGGTCTACCAAATGGGCCAGTTTTTTTTGGTTGGGTAGGGCTCAAAAAATAGAGGCCCTTAAAGAACCGGGCCTTATTGGCCTAGCCAAATTGGCCCGTGGGTTTAACTAGGCATGCATTTTTATACTGTTTGAACACTTTTGGTTTTCCTTTGTTAAAATGTGAAATGGCCCGCTAGGCCTAATGTTTTAGGTTCAGCTGGCTCCAAAAAACACAGCCCTGGGTTAACTAGATTGACCTAGCACAACTCGCTTTTTTACTTTGGCCTATTGGGATGGGCCGAGCCGGGCGGTCCAAATAGACGGCTGTAGTGGGCTAGGACGGGCCTAATGGCCCAATGGGACGAGGTGGGCGGCCCGATTTGACAAATTTCTTCATAAATAAGCATCTAATAAATTTAACTAATATGATTATATAGGAGAATTATAGCACATGATTGGTACTAACCATTTCTATTTTCCGTAAAAAGTAAGCAGTATGCTTTCAAGGTTGTTCATAATAAAGTGTGCTCTTTTATCCAAAATAAAATGATTCGATGTCTTTATCGTGTTACTTTATAAGTTCAGCACACTAGCTAATCCAACAACTACTACTACTGGTGCTTAGCTTCTCCCCTAAAATTTTATTTCAATTTTAACCGTGGCAGACATAAATGATACATATGTTCCCAGTCAATATTTGGGCTAAAAAAACAACTGTATCTCTAAAGTTTATGACGTTACAAAGGAAACAACTGTATCTTTAAAAAAATTATTAGGAATTTGAATTTGAGACCTCTCGAAAACTTGTTTAAGTTAGTTGTAATATTTTTCTATTTTTATTTTAGGCTGTTGAGGTGAGTTTTAGCTCGATTAATATTTTTCTATTTTTATTTTAGGTGGTTGAGGTGGGTTTTAAATAGTTTAGCCATGTGATGTGAACACACCTTTTTTTTATAACCCACAATTATTTTGTCCCTTCTATTTTTTGATGGGTCAAGGTGACAACGTATCCCTAAATAGAGTGGTTATAATTCATGACTCAAAAAAGAAAAGAGTTTTTGACCAGAAAAAAAAAAAGAGTGGTTATAATTCTAAGCTCACTTTTTCTTATCGGGTTGGTTGACCCGCTACTTTGCCACACTATTATAAATTCGTACTTGATTATCTAAAAAAAATAAAATCGTACTTAATTTACAAAAATTACTCGTTTATAAAAACTTGACATACTTTTGTTAAATTCAAATATAAATAAATATTACATTTAAATTCACAGAATTTGATAACATTGATTTCTGACTAATAGCCAAACTAAGTTTAATAGTAGTGGTCAGGATCATGCTCAATATTTTAAAACTCCGACCGGTGATCGACTCGGTGAAGGTATCGGGTCACTGGGTCAAGGGTCGGACCAAGGAGTCGACAGTTGAACCGCATTACCATGACCCGGTCTCGATTAAAAAATTCCCAAATTTTCAAAGACATATAAATTTCATACTTGTAAAACTTAATTTGCTAAAATTACACATGATGCCTAAAAAAAGTCTAAAACGACTTAAAACTGCGTTGTTTTTAATAAAATGCAAAACCCAGTCCGGTTTTACAAAACTCGCCGGGTCACTGGTTTTTGCAAAACCCACCGGATCACCGGTTTTTGCCAAAAAATGTCCGGGTCAAGCCGATTCCCGTCGAGTCACTGCATTTCCGATCCATAACACGGCTCGAACCGGTTACCCCTCCGGTTCCCGATTCGCCCGGTCCGACTGTTTTTTAAAACACTAATCATTCTTGACGTAATCCTAAACTAGTCAATGCTTAATAGTAGTATTAGACCCGGACAAGATAACATTTTGAATTCACTAGATGATAGCAATTTGAGCTAATATTATACAAGTTAGTATATTCAAATATTTTTTACTTCTTAAAATTTATTCTATTGCAATTTGTCAATATTAAGAATTTTTAGTATTGATATTTTTAAATTGAATTTGTCAAACTTTCTATAATAATATTGAATTTCTTTGCCAAAAAAATATTGAAATTTTATCGAGTTTTATGTAATCAAACATTGTACTAATTACTTTTATAAAATGATGATCCTACAATTGATTTTAAAAAGGCCCACGGGAAGAAAAGTATTAAACCTTGCAAAGCATGGATGGAACACTAGTAATTGAATATTATTTGTAATATTCCCTATTAAGCCTACTTTTTAAAATACGAAAATAAAACTATGTATTAGTTGTCTTGTACTATACGCCTAATTTGATTCACTAATAAAATAATTATAGTTCAGCTGGAACCACACTAGACATCTTTATTCTTTTTCCTAATCCTTTGCAATAGACTATTCACATTCAAAGGTTGCATTTTCAAAGAAAAACATTCAAAGGTTGCCAAGTCAAATATATTTAATTATTTATTTATTACGAACAGAAAAATGAAAGAGGAATGGAATCTTACGTTGAGTTGATCAGCAACGGTGTCATCTTGGTTCATTGGTGCTATAATGATAGAGCCGGTGGCCGATCTCGCTCCGGCCAGAGCGAACGAATTATGAGTCGTTAACCATGAATACCGGTTAAATGGTAGACCCTTCACCTAAACATAAACATTATTATTATTATTATTATTATTATTATAAAAATATATAAAAACCATACTAAATTGAAACACAATAAAATCAACACCATAGAAGAAATTGGGAAAAAAAGACTAACTTTGGAAATGGGGTTTGATGGTTGTAACCGGCAACATCTGGGTCGTGTATTTCCATTGGCAGGACATGTTTGGCAACTTAGACCAGCATCGCATGACCCGCAGGTTTCTCCGATCTGGTACCTCCGACTCAGTCAGAATAATAACAAACAAAAAAACAGAATAAAAAATTGATATTCTGTATTACCTTGGAGCTGTAGGAAGAGGTGAAGAGGCAGATAGCGATTAACAGAAGTAGTTGAGTTTGTAACCTCTGCAGAAAACGAAACATCACATGGATTTTTACGTCACGCGGCAGAGGGAAGGATTTTAATTTAAAAAACATGAGATATATTAAATGCAGATATAATAATGAGAAATCTAGAATAGGCTTCTCTTCTTCTTGCCTTCTTCATTCTGGTTTTGAAAGGAGAAGAGGAGAGAAAGGCTTTCGCTTTATCTCTGTCTCGTTTGTTTGTTTGAAGTTGTAGTGAGCGTTTTGTGGTGTACAGGTAAAAAGTGTGTGACTGAAAGACAAAAGAACACTTGAAAAGGGCGAGGGATTTGATGAATGAACAAAGGCAATAGATTAGAGAACAAACAAACGAAAGGCGCGTTGTGTCGACGTCACAATCATACGGCACAACAACTCCTCCTCGTTAGGTGCATCTATTCTAGAGACCTTTTTTCCTTCAATATACTTGTTCATTTCTTCCTTAAGTACTAATCTTTCTCATTTTTTGTTCATTTTATTTTAAGTAAATTTTAAAATACCTATTTGTTTTTTTTACAAAGGCTCTGTTTGGCAAAAAGTAGTAGATAGTGGATAAACTAGTTTATAGTGGATGAGGTAGCGGATTAAATTTAAAGTGTTTGGTAAAATTAGCAGTTGAAGTAGCTTATAAAAATAAAATTACGTAAATAGACATTTGTAATTAATGCTTACAAATGAGAGAAAAATTCATTTAATGGAGGATAAGTGAGGTAGTTATAAGCTCAAATGCTATTTCAAGTAACGTTTCAAAAAACGCTATAAGCTAGTGAAAAAAGCGTAAAAAGCTAGTTGTGTGAAACACTTACAACTAGCGGATAAGCATTGCCAAACAGAGTCAAAGGCGAAGTTAAATTAATTCATTCAAATAGGTATCATAATACAATTTGGAATAAAGTTAAAAATCTTAATGACATATAAGCCCTTGTAAGATAATGAGCTACTTAGTTGGATTGTCTCTTAATAAAATTAATTCTATAACTAGTATTTGAATGAACAATATATTTGTACCTAGAGATAAGAATACCAAAATCTGAAAGTGAATCTTTATCTCCATGAAGAGCGTCTGCAACTTGTTTGCAATCCAATTCTATGTGTATATTGTTTTGTCGTTTCTCTCAAAGTCATTTCATTTCCTTCCTGTTATAGTCAAATTTTGAGTTTGAGATTAACTAAGTTGACATGCCAGTAGAAGGCAAAGTTTCAAGAGCAAGCAAGTTTTGAGCTGATGGGTGGATTCGAAATACTGCAGTCTCGAAGTAAGGCTCTAAAGCACGTGAAGGTTAGAATCAATTATTGGTCGGTTTCTAGAGGTTTGTTGAAGCCCATGGACAAGTGGACAACATTTTTAAGGCCAAGGGTTATGTGGCAGCATGTAATTATCGATCATTAGTTAGTTATTTTTCTAGTTAGTTTCAATTGGACTTGTATCCAACATGCAAGTAGGTAGTTATCATTTGTAAAATCTATATATGAATGTTTGTAAATAGTTCTAGAGGTGAAATTCATAACATCCAGTATCTCTTATACACCTAACACATCAGATTACACAGGATCACTGGCAATTGCGGTGAAAAATTGATGTTTATGCCATCTTTATGTATTTCGAATACAATTTTCAATGATTATTTTCTTTTGACAACTGAGTGTTCACTCTTGTCTTTTGTTTTCTCTTACTTCACATATTATCTTCTTTTATTTTGATACTTAAATAACTCATGATGTTCACCCATTCCTGGGTTTCATCTCAAGCTTTGATTAAGTCATTTTTACTAGTCCTAACTTTGAATTCTACTTATATTATTGATCTTGAGTTCGATTCCTGATTCGATTGGTGATATAATGGAATTCCTTTTACAAAATCGTGTTTTACACTTTGAAATAGTCTTTATCAAACTTGCCTTTAAACCCATCAACTGGTGAATCGATGATTTAATTCAAGTCCTCTTTATTCAATTCTTTTTCGAACTTATTTTTTTAACAATGAAATTTGTTGGTAAACAAGTTGGCATGCCTAGCGGGACCCAATTAGAGATAGCTTGTGCCCAGTTTGATTTTGCATGCTTTTTCGAAGTGGTAAAATGGCTCATCACAAAAATAACTGTAATAGACCATCTACATGTTCTCTAAATCAGAATAGAAATAACGATAACTCTAGACAAGAAGTTCAACAAGAAATTGATTCATCTGAACAATTGAACAATATAGATGTTATCCCTCATGGAGAACTAATGTCTAATCAAATTATAAGTCAGCCGGAACCAGAACAACAAATCGAATCATAGAGGCAAAATGTTAACGTGACTCAACCACTTTATGGTTTGCCTCATGGTTTCATTACCCTTCAAAGGGCGCATTGGCAAGTTCGAGTGTTCCTCCTGGATTTTAGGGAATTGAAAGTTCAAGATTTAGCCATTTAAACCTCAAGAACGTGGCCTACAAAAATGTACCGAATTCTCCAATAACAACCACAAGTCCATGACCATGCGAGATTCATGCAGCAAATGGAAGAAAGCAACCATGATATGGTAACTATGACAAATAGGCAAATAGCTAGAAACTGTGTTTAACCCCTTGATAGAAACACTAATAATACTTATGATGTGTTGGCTACGCAAATGGGAAGAATTGTTGATGTCTTTGGTGCACCCCGAGAAGATAATAAAAACAAGGTTCAAAATATCAACAAAAATGTCCAAGAACAAACTGTTGTTAAACCAGCTCAAAATAACATAATCCCTTAAAATGTTGCTATTGTCAACCGAAATCAAAATGCTGATAATATTTTGCAACAGGTTTAACAAAATACCAGGGGGATCATGTTGAAAGTTTAGTGGAAAGGGTCTTAAGGAGGCATGGATTTAACCAAGGTAATCAAAACCGTACCGGACATTGAACCGGAAGAGGTAGCAGTTATTTAAGGGCTCTTGGGGTTCAACCGGTTGAATCGGGGGTCGAACCGGAATTAATTAAATAGATTACTTAATATATATTTTTTACATTATATTAAAGATAAAAAACAAAAAAAATCATACTATGACATAAAAAATTATAATATTCAATAATCATCATAAATACTACAATGTAAGTACTCTCAGAGTAATATTAGTGTGACATTTATTTTTTATTTTTTACTTATTTATTTCATCAATTTAATTATAAAAAAAAGGATAAAAATATCCTATATACCACTGTTTACCTTGGATTTTGGTAAACACCGCTAGTTTGAAATTGCTTCTGTTTGCAGGATCAACTAGTAAATCCTAAGACCATTTGTGTTAAAGTTTTTCCCAGAATTATATGTGTTCTTGCAGTTTAAAAGTAAAAAGAAGAAGATAACCGTCGATCTCGCGCGAAACCGTCGAATTTCCTCAATGAGGGAGAATAAAACAAAGAAAAAATTGCAGAAAAGCAAAGAAGAAAACAAATTAAAATTGCATTAATTGTAAAGAGAGTTGGTGCACAGATCATACATTCTTCTCTTGGCTCGTTTTCTCTGTAATGTGTTGGAAGTTAGAGCGTGAGAATTCTGTAATGAGATTGTGACCCGTTTTTCCTATGAAAAACTACTATTTATACAAGGAGGGAAACACTATAACTAACTAACTGTACAGAGAATTTAAAAAACAGTAACTGTTATGTCTTTTCGACCATGGTTGCTTGATTCCACTTCGACATCAGCCTTCAAACTTCCTCTTGTAGAAATCTTTGCTTGCAACTTCTTCGACTTCACCAAATCCAGCGTCGAAATCAGCTTGATATAACCTGATAAGTTAACCCATTTTGAACGTCGAAATTACTCATTGTCTCTTGAAATACAAGGTCAAACTAAACCTCATTGACTGCATTTAATTGAGCTTGTCGAAAATGCATGCTAACAACCACAAAACAACATCATTTATCATTTTTTTCCCCAAAAATCAACATGGTATACTATTTTTTAAGAAAAATAAATCAAATCCGGTTTTCTGCACGGTTCCCCAGTTTTTTGGTCGGTTTCAGAAGTACCTCCAAATTCGATTATTCGGAAGGCAGTCGAAGAAGGGCACCTATTTTTCAAAAGAAAAAGAAGGTACCCATGAAGTTCAATACTGATCCCTTTTAAGTGGTTGTTAACTATTCTGAGTCAGATATATTGGATATTTTCATGGTTGAGGTCAAAGAGATGGGAGACCTAGATGCAATGCATAAAGTTAATGGCAACTTTGGTGGACTCAAAATCCGTGGTGTTAACGCTAAAAAAGGCAGCAACGAAGATATCATTGATATGGTTACTAATCAATTTACCTGACATTTATCTTAAATATAAGAAGACTATGATGTGTATTTTGCTAGTAGTTTGTTTTCTTAAATATAAGAAGACTATGATGTGTATTGTAACAAAAAAACTAAAATAACCAAAAAAAGATTAGATAAATAGATAATAAATAGATTAGAGAGAAGAGGAAAAAAGGGAAGAGAGAGACAGAAATAGAGAGAGAGTAGATGAGAGAATTCTAAACAGACAATTTTACTTTGAGAGAATTCTAAACAGACAAATTTACTTCGAGAGATGACATAAGAAGACTACAATGAATATTTTGCTAATAGTCTGTTTTCTTAAATAGATATTGTTCTGCACTGTACTTCCGACCTTTAAAGGATGGTCCGAGGTAGTTAGTGGTTGATATCCTTAGTTAAATGACTGTATCTGATCCGAGCTGGTGTGGTACCTGCAAAGTCACTCCGATGCTAAAGTCAGAGGAATGGTGTTGAATGAGTAATAAATATCAGAATGCTTACCATTAATGAAGCAATGAATGTTGTATTTATAGAGTGGGGTGGGGTTGATTCCAATGAATCAGGTCCGTCCGATTTGGGGGTTTGATCTGAGCCCTTGATGTTTGGGTTGGGCCCCGTTGACATTGGGCCTACAGGGGGTGTGAATAGATGCCAAAAAGGGGGTGTATATGGCAAAAAGCCATTCCATAACAGTTGCCCTCCAAGTCAGGTCGTCTTTAGAGGCGATCTTGACTTGTTCGGATATGAAGCTTTCTTTTTACCGATGTTTAAGCATGGTTTCTGATAGTGGCGAAGTTTTACCGACGTTAAATCTTGGTCTCTGATGGTGACGAAGTTTTTGCCGACGTTAGAACTTGGTTTCTGAAGGTGACGAAGTTTTCGCCGATCATAATAAATTTGAAATTTTGAATTGGCGCCTTTCCATTTATTGCGTCTGTCAGAGCGCGTTTGCCAATGGCGGCTAATGATGGTGACGCTTTGGTAGGTGTGAGCGTGCGTTGGAAGCTATTGATGGGATGTGTCGATTGGATTCGGGCCCAATCCAGTTCTGCAAGGCCCGCTATAAATAGGGGCTTAGTTCCCCTCATTTATTCCTGATTTTCAATTTGCTCTGCATACCGATCTTCATTTTCAAGTTTAAGTCCGTCATATCCGAGTTTAAAGTTTGTCGATCAGTGGGATAGTGGCTAGGGTTTCGCCATTCCAGTGGGTCCAAGTGCTTGACTTCCGCAAAAGATCATCAGCGGGAGCTTCGTTTGAGCGAGGTTAGTTCTGTTTTCAATTTCTCTTTTGTTTTCTTCTGTTTAAATAGTTAGTTTTGCCCCCATTTCTTTAGTTGTCACAGGGTGGGGGTCGTCAGGTCGGGTCTCAAAATTGGTAAGGACCCGTTAGGTCGTTATTCCTGACTTCCCTATGCCCCCATTCCTGCAGGTTTTTAGAACTGGCGGTTACTAAACAAACTCGTAGGCAAATTTCCCAGCTACCCCCGCAACTTGCAAAAGCGATGGCTTCTGGAGGAGAAAATGCCGAGGGTCGTACTTCTGAAGCCCCCCCGTTATTCCCGAGGTTCAAGATCATCCCGATTCAGCCCCGACCAGCGAACAGGTGGAGGATGATGCTGAAGTTAATCGCCATGTTCCTGAAGATTCTTCCGATGAGCCTGATGTTGGGGAGGAGCTTTCCGAGGATGTGGTAGTCGTTGGCGTGAAAGATACCGAGATTGACGTTGTCGTCGTGGAGACGACATCTTCTAAACAGACGCACTCCGATGATGAGCAGGGGTCTTCGCATACCCAGGAGGTGGGGGGCTCTGAGACGAAGTCTGAGTTTAGTACCGAAACAGGGGAAAGGAGTCATACGGGATCCGAGGTTGATAAGGGTAAAAGACCTGTTGAGGAAGTCGAGGACGGGCAGGGTTACTCGTAGCGAAGAGGTGATGAGGTTGCTGATGTTGGAGTTTCCGAGGCTGATGATCGTGTTTCAGCTTTGACCGATGGTTATTCCAGCACTGGTCCGGGTCGAATCGACCTGCTGTTAGCCTGTAATTTCGACAGGCTACATTAAAGATGGTCAACATGGCTTGATTTATATTTATTTCACAAAGACCATATTATTTCGACAAAGAAAATGGTCGTGTGCAAGGTAAACTCGACAAGTTTCCAGGGAAGCAAAAGCAAGAGAGAGGAAAATCGACACAGGCTTTCGACAGACAGAAAACAGAGCAGTTATGCGTTGAAGACTAGAAGTTGGTCGAAGCGTGACAGAGCGGTTTCGGTCGAAAGTAGGAGCGGTTATTTGGCCGAAAGTAGGAGCAGTTACTTATTTTCAAATTGTTAGGCAGTTACTTAGTTCGAATTTCCCCCCTTTTCCTTTGTATAAATAACTGTTTCTGAGAAGAAACAGGGGTCGCGAAAATCACAATACACACCCGATTCCTGAAACTCTAACTTCCAAGCCAGAGCGAAAAACGAGTGGAAGAATCTCTGTACGTGATCGTGTACCACTTTTATGATTCAATGCAATTTCTTTTTCTTTTTCTTTACAATTCCTGCACCATTTACTGCTTCTTTTCTTTTCAATTCTGTTAATCATTTGCAAATCGTCCCCTTTTCTACATTTTCTGAAACAAAAACTTTTGCAATTCAGAGGCAATTGCTTTGAGATTTTTCTAGTTTGATCTCACAAACCTTCTAATAAAACTAGTGATTGTTTGCTAAAAACACCAGCAAACAAATTGGCACGCCCAGTGGGACATTGCCTTTGATTTTGTTCATTTTCGTACTCTCTTATTTGTATTCGCTGTTGTATGCACTTAAGAAGTGGTAAAATGGTTCGTTCTGGTACGAATAATGCATCTAGTTCCAACCCTGTGGTTTCACAAGGGCAAGGGACAACAATGGATTCTGCAAGCATTAGCGCAGGACCATCATCGTCGATAACCGTTCCTTCATTATCAATGACTAATGTTGGTTCAACGCAGTCAGAAATGGCATCTCTGCCTATGTCTTTGCCGTTAAGTGCAGGGCTTCATAGCCCTTACATGGCAATGGGAAACGGTTTAGACCCACGTTTGAATGACGTGTATCTACCCCCATTTCCTCTGGGAATGTATGGCATGCCTACTGGAATGCCACATATTTCGACCTTTTCCCCTACACATGTCTCTTCTGAGAGCGTATTTGGTCGAAATCCCCCAGCATTAACCAATACGTCTTTGTTGGCCTTAAGACAGCAAGTAGACGAGAGTAATCACGATATGGTTAATATGCTTACCCAACAAATTGGTACAGTTTTCAATCCATTGATTCAAAATACCAATAGCAGTTACCAAATGTTGGCAAATCAGATGAGTAGGATTGCAGACTTCTTTGGGGCTCCAGCGGTTAATAATAGGCAAGTTCCTATTATTGCGGGTAATGCGTCGCCAGTTAACCCCCAAGAAGCAGTTGCAGTCGAAGCGTCGACAGTTGTAGGCGAACTACAAGGGGCAGTAAACCACGTCCCTGAAGTAGTTTTGGTAAATAGACACCAGAACGCTGATGAAGTTGTTCGACAAGTGCAACAACACAATGTTGGCGCAGAAAACAATATAGCTACTTTAGTCGAATCTATTTTGGCGCAAAATGGCCTTAACATAGGTTTACAAAGGCCTAACTTCGTATCACCATTATGTGAATATGTATTACAAACTGAGTTACCAAGGGGATGGAAAGTTCCCAAGTTTACTAAGTTTGGTGGTGATACAAATGAGTCCACAGTCGAACACATTGCTCGTTTCTTGACTGAGGCTGGGGACTTAGCACAAAATGAGAATTTGAAGATGAAATACTTTCCAAATTCTCTAACTAAAAATGCTTTCACTTGGTTCACGACCTTACCCCCTGGTTCTATGTTCACGTGGGGGCAATTAGAAAAGGCATTCCATGCACAGTTTTACATGGGCCAGTCGAAAATTAGTCTTAAAGAATTGGCTAGTGTTCGGCGCAAAATGCTTGAAACTATTGATGATTACTTAAACAGATTTAGGCTGTGGAAGTCTCGTTGCTTCACACAAGTCCCTGAACATGAGCTCATCGAAATGGCTGCTGGTGGCCTTGATTACTCAAATAGAAAGAAATTAGACACATCTCATTTGCGAGATATGGCTCATTTGGCTGATAGGGTTCGACAAGTTGAAAGGCTTAGAGAGGAAAAATCTAGGTCGAATAGGTATCATAAAAAAGAAAAAGTGGCATATGTCGAAGAAGAATTTGACGTTACATATAGTAATGTCGAAGAAGAGGAGATAGACGTGGCTGAACTTAAGCCTGGTCCTCCTTATACTTGTAAATTATTAAGGCCTGCGAATGGGAATAACCCTGTAGAGCCTAAGAATGATAGATTTATGCCTAAGACTTATACTTTTGATGTTACTAAGTGTGATGAAATTTTTGATCTTTTAGTAACTGATGGTCAAATATTAGTGCCTAAAGGCCTTAAAATACCAACTCTTGACCAAAGAAAGAAAAAGGGTTATTGTAAGTTCCATAATTTTTTGGGACATAACACTGACCGTTGTGTGCTTTTCAGGGATATTGTGCAAAAAGCAGTTGACGAAGGAAGACTCAAATTTGCTGATAAGAAAATGAAAGCTCCTATGTAGATTGATGTTGATCCATTGCCTAAGGCTGAAGCTATGTATTCTGAACCTGTCGAAGCTGATGTAGGCATGGTGGATGCTCAAATGGCAGACCCTCCTAAGTGTGTCAAGACTGCCACCGAAAAATTAAAAGGTTTTATGTATGCTGAAGGTAAGAAACAGGAAGTGACCCTAAAAGAATATGATGGGAAGATACATGCTGTGTATCCAAAGGCTGAGGAAGAATTGATAGATTTCCTCAATCGGTGTAAGTGGAATAACTCTGAAGTTATGCTTTGCCCAAGGTGCAGCGCTGTCTTCGATAAAGAAGCAGCTAAAGCTGTCGAAGGTTATCAGGATCAACAACAACGTAAAAGAAAATGGCTTGACAACAGGCCAAAATTTGACTTTGCAAAAGGAGACCTTCCTGGCTATAAGGCTAATGTGTCAACAAAGCCTTCAACAAGCGAACGACAATTTGCTAAGGAGAAGTCCTCAGCGAAAGGGTATTTGAAGCTGTCAACAGGTAAATCCTTTGTCCCAAGTGCTAGTGCTCCTGTCGAAGAGTGGGTGCCCAATAATCAACGTGCTAAAGCTGTCAAGCCAGGTACTGATGCTATTAAGTTTAATTATAAGAATAACTATAAGGGTAAGAACCCTATGACTAGAACACAGTGGCGTCGTTACCAAAGACAACAGAAGAAGAAGGCACACTTTGACATTAACCAGGTTCCAAGTCATTTGGCTAATAATCAAGTTCCACGCAGCATGATAGTGGCGAAGAGTGAGGTTCACAAAGCTGAAGTTGCCACAAAGAGGAATGCTGATGTTGCTAGTCATGTGTGTGCAGCGAATAAGGCCAAAGGCAAGGCTGTGGTAACAGAAAAGTCAAGAAGGCCTGCTCTTGAAAGAATATTTCCTCCATTGTCAACAGTGAAAGAAAGAAATGCTGATTTCGACATGGATGAAGACATGGAGTCTGATTTTAATGATTCTGAAGATGATTTCGACGTTGTTTGCAATGTGGTATCAATACTGCCTCTGGAGTACGATGTTATCACAGTACCAAATGACGTTGAAGAGGATTTTACAGAGGATATGGCTCATCATAAGCCAATGTGTTATTATGTGATGAACAATGGTTGTGTCGAAGACCAAATGGCTACCTTCGAGAAGCCAGATATGAGTATGCAAAACCACTTGAAACCCCTGTATGTCCAAGCCAAAGTCAATGGTGTTGGGATTAACAAAGTGTTAGTGGATGGTGGAGCCGCAGTGAATTTAATGCCACATGGTCTTTTGAAGAAGATTGGTAAGTTCGATACTGACCTCAGGCCACATAACATTGTCTTAAGCAACTATGAAGGCAAAACTGGCCATTCTTTGGGGGCCATTGAGGTGGACTTAATTGTTGGTTCCATAAAGAGGACTACATTGTTTTTAGTGATAGCCTCTAAAGCGAATTTTAATTTACTCCTTGGTAGAGAGTGGATCCATGGAGTTGGTGCTGTCCCTTCAACTTTGCATCAACGTTTAGTAATGTGGAAGGAAGATGGTTTGGTAGAGTATGTTGAAGCCGATCAGAGCTACTTCCGTGCTGATGTGAACCAAGTTACCAAGGAAAATTTTGAGAAACAAATGGCGAAGATTGCGCCATGTTCATCTTCTAATGAGGCATATGTTCCTGCGGATAATGTTTTTGCCTCAGTTCATCTTGACCCAAATTATGGTTTTGTTTGGGAAAGAGAAATAATGGGAGATGATAGTGTCTATCCTGATGGTGTTTTTCGACCAACGGGGTGGAACACTGGTTCTTGAAAGTGTTCTTATGTCAGTGCCCAATGCATGGGACAAAATTACGGCTTATATGGCCGAAAACAAGTTTAAAGCGGCCATAGAGGCCGAAATTATTCAACAAACAATGGTTGTCGAAGCCAGTGAGTTACATGAAGAAAATGGCATAGTCATAGATGAAAGACTTGACTGTATCTATGATGATGATCCATTAGGTTTTGAAAAGGATCTTAGAGATTTGACAAAGCATATGCAAGCTCAAGACCCGTTAGAAGAAGTTGATTTGGGAAATGGCTTAATAAAACGGCCAACTTATATTAGTGCAAATATTGATGCTTCTCTAAAAATCCAAGTCATCACGTTGCTAAGGGAGTTCAAAGACTGCTTTGCTTGGGATTACGACGAAATGCCTGGGTTAAGTCGAGAAGTAGTGGAAATGCAATTACCAATTCGACCAGGGAAGAAACCAGTGAAGCAAGTGCCAAGAAGATTTGCTCCTCAAGTGTTGGCTAAGATCAAAGAGGAAATCGAAAGGCTATTCAGAAACAAATTCATCAGAACTGCCAGGTATGTCGAATGGTTAGCCAATATAGTTCCTGTAATAAAGAAAAATGGGACTCTTAGAGTTTGCATAGACTTTAGGGATTTAAATAATGCAACTCCCAAGGATGAATACGCAATGCCTGTGGCAGAAATGCTAATAGATTCAGCAGCAGGATTTGATTATCTTAGTATGCTCGATGGTTATTCTGGGTATAATCAAATCTTCATTGCTGAAGAGGATGTGTCGAAAACTGCTTTTAGATGTCCAGGGGCATTGGGTGTTTATGAATGGGTAGTAATGCCCTTTGGATTAAAGAATGCTGGTGCTACATATCAGAGGGCCATGAATTCTATGTTTCATGATTTTATTGATGATTTTATGCAAGTATACATAGATGATGTGGTGGTTAAATCTTCCTCAGAAAGTGGCCATTTAGACCATCTTCGCCGTTCTTTTGAAAGAATGAGGAAATATGGATTGAAATTAAATCCATTAAAATGTGCCTTTTGTGTACGTGCAGGTGATTTCTTGGGTTTTATAGTGCACAAAAAAGGCATTGAAATCAATCAAAATAAGACTAAGGCAATTATGGAAACGAAGGCCCCTTCGACCAAAAAAGAGCTTCAGTCGTTGCTGGGAAAAATCAATTTCCTTCGAAGATTTATATCAAATCTAAGTGGCAAAACACAAGTTTTTTCGCCATTATTAAGACTGAAGAAGGAAGAAGAGTTCAAATGGGAACCAATGCATCAAGCAGCCTTCGACGAAATCAAGTCTTATTTGATGAAACCACCAATTTTGTTGCCTGTTATTAAACACAAAGTGCTCAAATTGTATATAGCAGCTTCTGATAGAACAATAGGTAGCATGTTAGCACAAGAGGATGATAGTGGTGTCGAAAGAGCCATTTATTACCTCAGTAGGGTCTTAAATGATGCCGAAACGAGGTACACTCCTATAGAAAAGTTGTGCCTTTGTTTGTATTTCTCGTGTACAAAGTTAAAGCAATATATAAAACCAGCTGATGTTTCTGTTTATTCGCATTTTGATGTTATTAAGCATATGCTGTCGAAACCAATAATGCATAGCCGAATTGGTAAATGGGCTTTGGCTTTGTCAGAATACAACTTAACTTATCAACCTCTAAAATCAATTAAAGGACAAGTGGTTGCTGATTTTATAGTATACCATTCTGTTGTTGAAGAAACATTAAGTTTTGTAGACGTATATCCTTGGAGGTTGTATTTTGATGGCTCAAGCCATAAACATGGAGTTGGGATTGGTATTTTAATAATATCTCCTACTAACATTCCAACGAAGTATAAGTTTAAAATTCGGGATGTTTGTTCCAATAATGAAGCTGAGTATGAGGCTTTAATAGTAGGCCTTGAAATTTTACTTGAGCTGGGGGCAAGTCATGTCGAAATAAAAGGTGACTCTGAGTTGGTTGTCAAACAATTGACAAGGGAGTACAAATGCATTAAAGAGCACCTTATCAGATACTTTGTTGTGGCCAATGCTTTGTTAAAAAGATTTGAGTTTGTTCACTTAGAACATTTACCACGAATTGATAATCAAGTGGCAAATGAATTGGCACAAATTGCTTCAGGCTATAAAGTTTCAAAACAAAGCCTGGAGGAGTTAATTGAAATAAAGGATAAAATCATTTCTAATGACTATTCTTCGTCACTATTGTCAACACCAACAACTGGGGGGGGGGGCAACAGATACAAACGCAAACGAGGAACTAGTCGTTGTCGAAAAACGTCAATTTTTTGGTGACTTTGACTTAGCAGAAATTTTTGCTCTTGACAATATGACCAATAATGATTGGCGAAGGCCTATTGCGGAATATTTGCAAAATCCCACAAGAAATACCAATAAAAAGGTAAAATACAGAGCTTTGAGTTATGTGATAATTGGAAACGAATTGTTTAAAAAGACTCCTGAAGGAGTACTATTAAAATGTCTTAGTGAAAATGAGGCATATTTAGCAATTTCCGATACACATAGTGGAGCGTGTGGTTCACACCAAGTAGGCCACAAAATGAAGTGGTTATTATTTCGACAGGGAATGTATTGGCCAACTATGCTGAAAGATTGCATAGAATTTGCTAAGGGATGCCAAGAGTGTCAAAAGCATGCTGGGATACAACATGTACCTGCAAATGAATTGCATGCCATAGTCAAACCTTGGCCATTTAGAGGTTGGGCTCTAGATGTGATTGGAGAGATAAAGCCAACTTCGTCGAAGGGCCATAGATATATCCTTGTGGGAATTGATTACTTCACCAAATGGGTTGAAGCTATACCTTTAGCCAATGTTGATCAGGAAGCAGTGATAAGGTTTATTCAAAATCATATCATTTATAGGTTTGGAATTCCAGAAACCATTACTACAGATCAGGGATCAGTTTTCACTGGTAGAAAAATGATAGAGTTTGCTTCCGAAATTGGTTTTAAGTTATTAACTTCGACACCATATTATGCGCAAGCCAATGGACAAGTAGAAGCTGCCAATAAAGTTATTATTAATTTGATTAAAAAGCATGTTGGGCAGAAACCCAAAAATTGGCATAATACCCTTGATCAAGCATTATGGGCTTGTCGAAATTCATCCAAAGAATCTATCAACACTACTCCTTATAGGTTAACATTTGGACACGATGCAGTGTTGCCTGTTGAAATTTGTCTACAATCAACAAGAATTCAAAGACAGTGGGAGATTCCCTCTGATTATTATTGGAATATGATGCTTGATGAATTGGTTGATTTAGACGAAGAAAGGTTATTAGCTTTAGATACGCTTATTCGACAGAAAGAGAGGGTAGCTAAAACTTATAACAAAAAGGTTAAGTCTAAAGCCTTTAATTCAGGTGATCTAGTGTGGAAGGTCCTATTGCCTATGGATAAAAAAGATAGAGTCTTTGGTAAATGGTCCCCAAGTTGGGAAGGACCATTTAAAATTTTACAAGTTTATTCAAACGGCGCATATGAGGTCGAAGAGATTGGCGCTGATGAAAGAATTTTGCGTATAAATGGCAAATACTTGAAAAAGTATAAGCCAACGTTGCAAGAAGTTAAAATAACGCTGGAATAAATATAAAGAAAGCGTAAAAACATGGCATTTAAATTGCCAAAACATAGTCAAAGGCCGAATTTACAGGCTGTTCAAGTTCAAGGTTTGAATATGGAAGCAACACTTAACAGTGGCGACATCAGGTATACAGTGGTTCTACTCAAGTGCAAAGTCTATTTCGAGGGTGAATTCAAAAATGTTCTTTCTCTTCTTCTACTTCAAGCTCAGTCGAGAAAGACATTTTTGGGGGGCAATTTGTTAGCCTGTAATTTCGACAGGCTACATTAAAGATGGTCAACATGGCTTGATTTATATTTATTTCACAAAGACCATATTATTTCGACAAAGAAAATGGTCGTGTGCAAGGTAAACTCGACAAGTTTCCAGGGAAGCAAAAGCAAGAGAGAGGAAAATCGACACAGGCTTTCGACAGACAGAAAACAGAGCAGTTATGCGTTGAAGACTAGCAGTTGGTCGAAGCGTGACAGAGCGGTTTCGGTCGAAAGTAGGAGCGGTTATTTGGCCGAAAGTAGGAGCAGTTACTTATTTTCAAATTGTT
This sequence comes from Astragalus glycyphyllos, assembly GCA_963573325.1. Classification (NCBI taxonomy): domain Eukaryota; kingdom Viridiplantae; phylum Streptophyta; class Magnoliopsida; order Fabales; family Fabaceae; genus Astragalus; species Astragalus glycyphyllos. The sequence goes on along the minus strand of OY754308.1, from coordinate 84,927,315 downwards.
AGGCAGTTACTTAGTTCGAATTTCCCCCCTTTTCCTTTGTATAAATAACTGTTTCTGAGAAGAAATAGGGGTCGCAAATCACAATACACACCCGATTCCTGAAACTCTAACTTCCAAGCCAGAGCGAAAAACGAGTGGAAGAATCGCTGTACGTGATCGTGTACCACTTTTATGATTCAATGCAATTTGTTTTTCTGTTCTTTACAATTCACGCACCATTTACTGCTTCTTTTCTATTTCGATTCTGTTAAATCATTGCAAATCGTCCCCTTTTCTACGTTTTCTTCAACAAGAACAATGCGCAATTCAGAGGCATTGCTTTGAGATTTTTCTAGTTTGATCTCACAAACCTTCTAATAAAACTAGTGATTGTTTGCTAAAAACACCAGCAAACACCTGCCGGTGCCTTATGACGTGAATATTCCTCGTATTCTAAATTGGGTCGCTTCTTCTGTTACCGAGACAAGGTCTTTGTATGAAGCAGGGGAGGATATGAGCGTTATTGTGGATAGGTTGTCGATAAGGGGCCAACTTTGGAATGTCGAGGGTATGAGATCCGACGAGCATGCAGCGACCTGGCCAGGAGCCTTGAAATTCGTCATGTATGACGTGTTGGTATCGGATATGCATATCCGTCCCCCTTTTACAAATCTTCAACAGACTGTTTTGGCGAGATTGGAATTGGCACCTTCGCAACTTCACCCCAATGGTTGGGCGTTTCTTCGAGCCTTTGAATTGATATGCCTCGAACTTAAACGTCCAGTGTCTGCCGATCTGTTCCTTCATTTGTTTGAGGTTAATAGGAATAGTGATGAGGAAGGAAATGCTTGGGAGCATGTGAGTCTTTTGATCTTTGAAAGGTGCCAAGATTTTCCGGGCTTATTCAGATTCGTTGAAGGGGAGGTGGAAGGAGCTTTTCTATTTCGTGGAGCCGGTGAATAGCGAGGCGATTGACTATGTGGGGAAATTTGATTCGGACGGGCGAAATTTGGTGTCCACTAAGTTTCCCATAGGATGGGGACTCGGTCACTATAACCGATCTCCAAGATCCTACCATGTTGGTGAATCTTATCTTTGTCGTGCTGATATCCTGACCAGGGATATTTTGTTGTTTATTTTCTCTCAAATACCTTATACCAAGCATAAGTACCGAGGTATTCCTGTTGATCGATTGGTTAAGTGTGCTACCCGAAGAAAGGTTATGGCGGTTCTAGGTAGGGGTTTTTTTTTTGGTTTGTCAAACTATCTTTCGATCGGGAATTGTTAATTTATCATATTTGGTTAACTTGTCCTGTTTTTTCTTTGTTTTCAGATACGATGGCAGGGGGTAGGATTGCTCAGTTAAAGAGGATGGCGTTGTAGAATCTGGGTGTCGAGGAAGGTGAGCTTGCAGAGAATGCTCCCGATCTTAGCGCTACCGTCCATGTTTCCCCGATTAGGACCGTCCATGAGGAACAGACGGAGAATCCTGTGGATGATCTCCAACATCGGAAGAGGGAACTAGCGAATGAGGGTGTTTCTACAAAGCAAGTGAAGGTGGCCCGGAGGATTGAGGAGAAGAAGAAAGTGTCGATCCCAACAGATCCGAAGACTTCCAAGGGGCACAAATCTTCTAAGAAGGCGACTTCCGTTTCTGTGGATGCGAGTTTTATGGAAAAGAACGTGGAGGAATATCTCAGCGATCCTGTCAGTGCGGCAGCAAAGCTGTTTGTTCACTTGGCCGATGTTGCCAAATTTCAGAGGGATGAGATGGAACGTCGTCATGAAGGTGAGGTTTTCTTTCTGGAGTTCATTTTGCTGTTCTTTTTGCCTACCTTATTGACTTTAAATTTTATTTGTTTTTCAGAGTTGGTGACCACTGAGAGGGCCAAGTTGTTCAATGCTCTGAAAGAACTGGCCGAAAAGAATAAACTCTTGGGTAATACTTTGAACGACTTGAAGACTTTGAAGGCTTATGCGGACGATCTTGAAAAGTCCCATAATTCTGCTAAGTTGCAAGTTGAAGATAGTACTGCCCGCATCGGTCAGCTGAACGATCGGATCACGGCCCTTGAAGAAGAAAGGAAGAGTGCTGAAGAGACAATTGGAAGGTTGGAGGGTCAAATTCAAGAGCTGATGGCTAAGTTGAAGAAATTCGAAGAGAATAAGGCCGAGACTAGTTCTTCTCCTGAAGATTGATGTGCCGTGTTGGAGAGAGAGCTCGCCAAAACCTGTGTGGAACTGGAAAAATCTAAGAAGGATGCGCGCTCTGCAACCGATCTTGCTCTGGAAATGGCGGGAGATGGTTTTGATCTTGCACTTGGTCAGATTGCTCTCATCTACCCTTCCCTTAATCTTGACAGGGCCGTTCTGAATGTGGATCACGAGATTGAGGGAGATCGGATCATAAAGGTTGACCTCGGCACTAATGTGAAGACCGTTGTTTTTCCTAAGCCCGCCTGATCTTATCTCTGATCATTTTTGTAATGAAATATTTGTAATGAGTTTATTCCTTTGTTTATTTCCTGCAAGGAGTTTATATATCGTAATCTTGATTGGATCAAAAATTATAGGCGTGGAACGCAGGTAGTTACGCGGTTCCGATCATAAGCGTGGAACGTAGGTAGTTACGCGGTTCCGATCATAATTTTGATTGGATCAAAAATCATAAGCGTGGAACGCAGGTAGTTACACTGTTCCGATCATAAGCGTGGAACGTAGGTAGTTACGCGGTTCCGATCATAATTTTGATTGGATCAAAAATCATAAGCGTGGACCGCAGGTAGTTACGCTGTTCCGATCATAAGCGTGGAACGTAGGTAGTTATGCGGTTTCGATCATAATTTTGATTGGATCAAAAATAATAGGCGTGGAACGCAGGTAGTTACGCTGTTCCGATCTTGTGACTGTTTTGGCCGTGTTGGGAGATGACGAAAGATCGATCCCAAGAAGTTTCTTCTGAAGAAGGAGACATTTAGGCGGTCATATTTTGCTTTCTAATTTTGTTGGGATAAGAAAGGCAACACTTATATTTTTGATGGGATCGAAAAAGATAAGTGCGTGCATTACATAGATTGAAAAAGAAAAGCGTATGTTTTACATAGATTTTTCAAACAGCGGTCTTAGACGTAATAGCTTTTTAGTTTCGCGGCGTTCCAGGTTCGGAGGATTTCCTTTTTGTCCAAAGTCTCCAATTTGAAAGCACCTGTGCCGGTCTTGGCTTTGATACGGTAAGGTCCCTCCCAGTTGGGTGCTAATTTACCCTGAGATTCATTTTTTAGCCCCACATCGGCTCTTCGAAGTACTAAGTCGCCCGTGTTAAAATCTCTGGGTACGACTTTTGCGTTATACCGGGATGCAATTCCTTGCTTGATAATGGATTCTCGGAGAGTGGCTCGTCCCCTAACTTCGTCGATGAGGTCAAGCTCTTCCTTTAGAGCTTGGTTGTTTTCGGTCGGAGTTTTTGGATTAGTCGTTCTCCAAGGTAATTCGCCAACTTCTACTGGAATGACAGCCTCGCTGCCATAGGAAAGTCGAAATGGAGTTTCTCCCGTGGAACTCTGCGGGGTTGTTCTGTAGGCCCAAAGTACATATGGGAGTTCTTCGACCCAGTTTCCTTTAGCATCGTCCAATCTTTTTTTTAAACCATTAAGGAGCACCTTGTTGGCAGTTTCTACTTGACCGTTGGTTTGTGGATGTTCAACCGACGTAAAATGGTGCTTAATTTTAAAATCAGATATCACCTTCCTGAAGCCTTTGTCGGTGAATTGTGTTCCGTTGTCGGTGATAATTCTTTCTGGGATCTCGAATCTACTCATGATGTTCTTTTTGAAAAACTTTATGGAGTTTCTTGCGATGATGGTGGCCAACGGTTCTGCCTCAACCCATTTGGTAAAATAATCAATTGCTACTATGAGGAACTTGATTTGGCTCGGAGCGGTTGGGAATGGTCCCAATAGATCTATTCCCCATTGTACGAAGGGCCAGGTTGAGGACAGGTTACGGAGTTCGGTCGGTGGAGCGATGTGAATGTTAGCGTGGATCTGGCATTTTTTGCACTTTTTGACGAATTTCATAGCATCGGTTTCCATGGTGGGCCAGAAGTATCCTGCGCGTAGAGCTTTTCGAGCCAGGGATCGGGCGCCGAGATGTTGTCCACATAATCCTTCATGAATTTCGGTTAAGACGTAGTCCGCCTCTTCTCCTTCGATGCATTTTAACAATGGCGAGGAGAGGCTTCTTCTGTATAATGTTCCGTCTATGATTGAAAAGGCCGAGGCTCTTTTTCTGACGATTTTTGCTTCGGCTGAGTTTTGGGGTTCGGTTCCTTCTTTTATGTATTTCAAAATTGGGGTAATCCTGTTTTGGCTTTCTTCAACAACGCATATTGTGGAACTGTAAATAGGATCGCAGGAGATGCTGGGTTTTCGCAGTATTTCTTGGATGACCATCCGGTGATTGCCTGGGATTTTGGTGCTTGCGAGTTTTGATAAGATATCCGCCCTTTGATTCTCCGTCCTGGGGACGTGTTTTACCTCGGCTTTTTTGAATTGTCTTAGCAGTTCTCGTATTCGAAGTTGGTATTTCTGTAGTATCGGGTCTTTGGTTTCAAATTGACTGTTGATTTGTGAAACGACCAAGAGTGAGTCGGTTAGTAGTTTGACCTGAGTGACTCGGAGGTCAATTGCCAACCTTAATCCTGCAATGCAAGCCTCGTATTCTGCTTGATTATTGGTTGTTTGGAAGGTGAAGGTGAGAGAGACTTCAATAATAACGTTATCCGGGCTTTCTATTATTAATCCTGCGCCGCTTCCTTTAGGGTTGGAGGATCCATCAACGTGTATAGTCCAGGATTGATCAACAAGATCGGCGGGAATCATTTCTGCCACGAAGTCTGCTAATACTTGGGCCTTCATCGTGGTACGAGACTCATACTTGATTCCGAATTCGGATAGTTCGACTGCCCATTTAATCATTCTGCCGGCAAGGTCGGGCCGATGTAATATCTGTCTTATAGGATAGTTGGTTCGCACGACTATCTGGTGAGCCACGAAATAGGGCCGGAGGCGTCGAGCTGCGATGACTAAAGCCAGGGCAATCTTTTCTACTTTTTGATATCTGCATTCAGGTCCTTGGAGGGCTTTGCTTATGAAGTAAATCGGTTTTTGGTCGGCTTGTGTTTCTCGGATAAGGACGGCGCCCAAAGCTTCTTCTGATATTGAAAGATATAGGTATAAAGTTTCTCCTTCGTTTGGGCGAGTCAGGATTGGAGGTTCTGAGAGTGCATTTTTGAGCTGTCTTAAAGCTTCGTCTTGTTCTTGTGTCCAGTTGAATTCTTCTTTTTCTTCTTCTCCTTTACTTTTCTTTAAAAGTTTGAACAATGGTAGAGATTTAAATGCCGCATTTGATAGGAAACGGGATAATGCGGCGATCATGCCGTTGAGTTTCTGGACCTCTTTTTTCGAAGTCGGTGTTCGCATTTCAGCTACGGATCGACATTTATCTGGGTTCACCTCAATCCCCCTTTCTGTCAGATAGAAGCCGAGAAACTTTCCAGCTCGTACTCCAAAAGTGCATTTTTCTGGGTTTAACCTCATGCCGTTTCGTCTGATTTCTGTGAATATTTCTCGAAGGTCTGCCACGTGGGTGTTCTCTTGTTCACTCTTGGCTATCATGTCATCAAGGTAGACTTCAACGGTCTTGCCTATTTGCTTTTGAAATACTTTGTTCATCATTCTTTGGTAAGTGGCACCGGCGTTTTTCAAGCCGAAGGGCATAACTCGATATGCGAAGTTACCTTGGTCCGTCATAAAAGCCGTTTTTTCTTGGTCGGGAGGGAACATCGCGATCTGGTTGTAGCCGGAATAGGCGTCCATAAAAGATAGGAGCCCGAAGCCCGAAGCGTTATTGACGAGGCGGTCGATGCTCGGGACCGGAAATGCGTCCTTTGGGCATGATCTGTTTAAGTCGGTGTAATCGATGCACATGCGCCATTTGCCATTGCTTTTTTTTACTAGTACTGGGTTTGATAACCAAGTCGTGTACTTGACCTCTGATATGAAGTTCGCTTTGATCAAATCTTCAACAGCTTTTGCAGTGGCCTTTGCCTTTTCTCCATTTTGTGCTCGTCTCCTTTGAGCAACCCATTTGGCTTCTGGGTTGACGGCGAGTTGGTGACATGCGATTTCAGGAGGGATTCCGGGCATGTCTTTTGCTGACCATGCAAAAAGATCGGCATGATCTTTTAAACACTGAGTGAGGTTGGCCTTCACTTCGTCGGAGAGGTCTGCTCCAATTTTTACTGTTTTAATGGGATCGTTACCGAGGTGCACCTCGGTAAATTCCCCGTCTGGTTCAGGTCTTCTCATTTTCCTTTTGAGTTCTTTGGTTAATTCGTCATCATCGTCTTCTTCCGAGCTATCTGGGTCGTATCTCGCATCCAAGTCCGTTAAATTGACCTTGGCGTATCCTTTTCCGGTTTTTCCTTTTTTAGTTAGTTTTGGGGAATCATCTTCAGTTGCTTGAGCCTTCTTTTCTGCTTTTGTCCATAAGAAGAAACATCTTGAGGCCGATTCGAGGTCTGAGTTCAGGGTAATAACTTTGTTGCAGAGGGAGTGGAATTTGATTTTCAAATGAGTGGTGGAGGTTACTGCTCCGAGTCTTCCCAATGTTGGTCTCCCGATTATACAGTTGTAGATTGATTCACATGGTAAGATAAGGAATTTAGTTTTGATAATCCTTACCAAGGGTTCTTGACCGTATGAAACCATCAGTTCCAGGTGTCCAAGGGGTTTAGTCCGAGATCCGTTGAATCCGGATAGTGCGGATCCTCGGTAAGGAGCGATGTCTTCTTTGTCGATTCCCATTCTTTCAACGAGGTCGAGAAAAATGATGTCGAAGGAGCTCCCTTGGTCTACCAAAATTATTCTAATTTCTTTGTTAGCAATTATGGCCGTGATTAGGAGTGGTATGTGTTTGTTGGGTTTCCCGTCAAGCAGGTCTTCATCTCCGAAAGATAACGGAGGTCGGTTTGAAGGAGTAGGTGATGTTGATGTCGAGGCTGTATTTAGTAGCTCTTTCCACTTTCGTTTCATTGTTTTCCCGGATTCTTCGTAGGAGAGACCTCCCGCAATCATCATCATTACTGATCGTCCTTTTGATCTCCTTGGATCAAACTCGTCATCTTCGGATTCGGCTTTGACTTTACTCCTCGTTTTGGGCTCTTGTTCTTGATTTTCTTTAATTTCAGCTGGTTGATGTCTAGGTCTGCTTACATAGCTGGCTAATTTTCCCCTTTTCATCATATCCTCGATGTCATCTTTCAAGGCGTTGCAGTGGTTGGTGTCATGTCCGTTGCTCCGGTGATATCGACAGTATTTATTGGATCGTTGACCAGGTCTTTGGGTGAGTGATTTTGGGAATTTTCCGTCTCTAAACTCTGTGTTCCAACACTCGCCCAATATCTGGGACTGATCGACGTTGAGTTCGGTATAGAATTGATGACGGTTTCGAGGTCGGGGATCCCTGTTACCTCGGCCGCCGCCCCTTTGATCCTTTTCATTTCGGTTGTCGGATCGTTCAATTAGGGGTTGGAGGTGTTGTTCTTTTCCGGTCATGGTACTTTCTTCTTCATTGATGAAACACTGGGATAGTTGAAGGAAATCTTGGAGGTTTTCTGGTTCCCAAGTATTTATGTGTTTCTTGAATGGGCTCCCAGGGCATAAGCCCATTCCCATAAAGTAAACTCGGAAAGAATCGTCGAGGTTTCGAACTTGAACTGCTTCTTTATTAAATCTTTCTATGTATTCTCTTAAAGACTCGGAGCTCCCTTGGTTGATGGATGCTAAGACATTCTTGTTTTTTGGTTTGCTTTTGGAATGGGAGAAGTTGGCTGAGAATAATTCGGCTAAGTGGTCCCAAGAGGAGATTGTGTTTGTTTTAAGGATTTCAAACCATTCCGAGGCGATTTTTTCCAATGTTAGGGGGAAAATACAGCATTTCATTTCCATTGGGACATTTCGATATCTCATTATCGTGTCAAAATAACTCAGGTGCCTGTCTGGATCGCCCGTCCCGTCATAAGTTTTTAAGCCTTCCGGTGGTTTTTCTAGATACCTGGGTACCGGGTATTGGTCGATCCTCTTGGTGAAAGGTCCCTTTGTTTCTCCTAGTTGGGCTTTTCGTGAAGGTCGACTCCGATGATGGGGATCGGAGTGCCTTTGATTGGGATGTTTTGGGGGCGAATTTTCCCTGCTTTTCGATCGTCGCCTTGAAGAAGAAGACGCTCCTTCCCGGGTCCTTCGATTCCTGCGATGGTAATGTCCCTCGTTTTTTGAACGTCGCCTCGGGGAAGAAGATGCTAGAGAAGAGTTGATCTCTGTTTCATCGTCGTAGGAATCGGCTCGGGGGGAACGGGATCCATTCCCTTGGCGTCTTCGTGGAGGGGATCGATGGTAGTGGTGTCTTCTGGGCGGAGATCGGTGGCGTCTCCTGGCATGAAGTCTCCTTTTAGGTGAAATGGAATCGGGGGATTCCTGATCTCGGATATTTCGAGCCCCGAGTTCTGCCACCCGTCCTTCGAGGTTCGTAAATCAGTGGCTTCTTTCTTGGTTGGCCGCCTCATGTTGGTTGAGCAGCAGGACGAGCTATTGGACAGCGTCGACTGCGGTCGGAAGTGGAGGTGGAGGGAGGTTTTGGATTTGTGCTTGTGTAGAGTTTGGAAGGTCTTCCACAAATCCTTCTGGGGTTGATTGGGGTTCGGCTAGTCCTCCGAAAGTCGTCCTTTCGATATGCGTCGGTTCCAGATGGATGCCGATCCCGAGTCGCTGAGCGTTAGAACGGAGATTTCGAGTTGTCATCTACTAAGTCGAGGGGAGAGGATCTTGAGTTGAGGATCTCCCACTGTGGTCGCCATTGTTCTGCACTGTACTTCCGACCTTTAAAGGATGGTCCGAGGTAGTTAGTGGTTGATATCCTTAGTTAAATGACTGTATCCGATCCGAGCTGGTGTGGTACCTGCAAAGTCACTCCGATGCTAAAGTCAGAGGAATGGTGTTAAGTGAGTAATAAATATCAGAATGCTTACCATTAATGAGGCAATGAATGTTGTATTTATAGAGTGGGGTGGGGTTGATTCCAATGAATCAGGTCCGTCCGATCTGGGGGTATGATCTGAGCCCTTGATGTTTGGGTTGGGCCCTGTTGACATTGGGCCTACAGGGGGTGTGAATAGATGCCAAAAAGGGGGTGTATTGATAACAATCGAATATGATTGTTATTATCTCTTATTTCAAGCTTAAATCATGGTTAATTCTCAAGCAATTGAGTGAATTATGTTGTAAATATGTTAGTTTAGAATAATTAAAGGTGCAAGCTTAATTATGTTATTAATGGGCACTTTTGTGCCCAATTGTGGTTTAATATGTGTGTTTAATTGCTGCAGCACCTGTGGTGGCAGCATTGCCATTTTACGCAACATGAGAGAGAATGTAGCAAGAAACACGGAAATCGAGGCAAGGACAACTGTCAGCGTGTGTCATGCGTGGGTGTGCGTGCCAATCATTGGTGAGGCGTGAATGACCTAGGGTTTTGGGCAAAAAGGACATTGTGCCTTGAAAAGGACAAAATGTGCCTCCACCATTTAGGGTTTCTCTCATCCCAAGGCCTTCCCTATATAAAGGCACTCACCCCCAGAACTAGGTTAAGCCGAATTTCAGAGGTATAGGAATAGCCTTTTGATTTCGTGCCTCCATTGTTACTTAGAATCAATTGCTGGGATATTGATTGCTGTAGCAACGTTAGATCTACTTCAACTTCGAAGGAGCTACATTTTGAGAGCTGGAATTGCTTGGTGGATCACCATTGAAGCTGTCTCAGTATCAAGACTTGTAGTTGAACTTCTCTTCTCGGGTTTTAGTATGAAATTTCTACTTCCCTTGATGTTTAGTTTAGTTGTAATGTTGTGTAAGCTCAATATGAGCTAAACCTCTGTAGTTGGGATGCTTTTATGAATTTAATGAAGCTACTTTGATTTTAATGCTTGTGTTATTGTGTTGAGTACTTTATCTTGTGTGTTTTAATTTATCCATCTTAGATTAGGATTGGCCGTCTAATCTAGGTAGAAATACACTCTCAGGAATGGTTTGTATTTAGATCTTCACAAGATAACATGGTATGTTGCACTATTAGGAATACATGTGCTCCTTGCTTGAGTTCTAGGAATAGAAGAGGCATAAGCCATGAGATACAACACTTAGGTGTAACGCTGCTTGTTCTTCAGTAGCCTAGGGTAATAATCATTCTCTGTTAGTTAGGAATACGTCAGAGTGACTAAAGCCTAGTGTATTGCATTAAGGAATTATGCGCATTGCGGCAGCATCTAGTGCTGCAGCACTTAACACGGCATTCTGATCATTGTAATGGATTTATTGACATAGTGCATCTCAACTTGTCCCAAATCTGATTTCCACTACCCTAATACCTTTTTAGTTGTTTGTTACTTGTTACCCAACCAATTGTGTGTCATTTACTTTTGTTACTAAAATCACTACTTGTTACTTTGATTAAACTTTTGTTTGGCAAATTAATCCTCGTGGGAACGATCTCTACTTTCATTATATTACTTGTTACGATTGTGTACACTTGCACAAAAGAACGTTCACGTTTTCAAGCAACATGTATATGGCAAAAAGCCATTCCATAACAGATATTAAATTAGATAGTTGTTAACCTGTAATTTCGACAGGCTTCACTGAAAATGGTCAACAAGGCTTGACTTATATTTCGTCAAAGACCAAAGTATTTCGACAGAGAAAATGGTCATGTGCAGGGTAAATTCGACAAGCTTCCGGGGAAGCAAAAGCAAGAAAGAGGAAAATGGACACAAGCTTTCGACAGACAGAAAACAGAGCAATTTTGCGCTGAAGAACTAGCAGTTGGTCGAAAAGAGGAGCGGTTGCTATCATTTTTATAACTGTTTTAGGGCAGTTTCTGCTTAGTATAAATAGTAGTTTCTGAGAAGAAACAAGGGTCACAAAATTTCATATTGCAATTCTCACGCTCTAACTTCCGCATTCAAGAGAAAAACGAGTCAGAGAACAATGTATGATCTTGTGTACCATTCTCTTTCATTTTAATGCAATTTACTTCTGTTTTCTCTTTACCTTTATGTGTTTTACAATTCAAGTCCTTCTTCCCTGAAATAGCTTGATTGCTTCGCGCGTAAGGAATCAATTATTTCTTCTTCTTTTCTGTTTAAAACGGAAAACACTGAAGAACATCACATCAAACTAAAAACTCTAAACACAAATGGTCTTAGGATTCACTGGTTGATCCTGCAAGTTAACCAAATTGGAGACCAGCGGTGTTTACCAAAATCCATGGTAAACAAATTGGCACGCCCGGTGGGACCTTTGTGTCGAAATATTAGAGTGTTAGTTAACAGAATCTTGGAATATAATTGTTTATGCGCCTGAGGAGTGGTAAATCTTTGTCAAAGATGTCACGTTCTGGCGCAAGTTCTTCGAACGCACAGAGTGGCCCTGAGAATGCGTCTGTCAATGACACTAATCCAGTAACCGCTATAGGAATAACTGCTCCAATACCTTCGATAGGCATGGTCACAGTTACACATCTCCTGTGCTTAATCCTTTACCAACAATGGCCACCACGGTGACCACACAGCCTAATGAAATGGCTTCTATGCCACAAACAATGGGAACGTCTAACCCATATATGACTAGTGGTCATATCCCATTTAGCATGCCTATAGTTGGTCGAAATCTCCCTTATGGTATGCCAATTGGCATGATGGTAGGCTTGCAAACCAATTCATCAACGTGTGCAGATAACATAATGAATGGTGGTTTCTCCCCTATGCATGCCTCTCAAGAGGGCATTTATGGTCGAAATGCCCAGCCCAAATTAACTACAGCGTCTGTGTTGGCATTAAGACAACAAATAGATGATGCCAATCATGATATGGTTAACATGTTAACCCAACAAATTGGTACAGTATTCAACCCTTTGATACGTGATACCAATAACAGTTACCAAGCATTGGCAACTCAAATGGGTCGAATTGCAGATTTCTTTGGCACTCCAAGAATGCAGAATCAACCAATATCCCAAATACAACCTTTGAGGCCTGTAGAAATCCCCTTAGAAAGGCCTAACATTGAATTGCCTAGAAATCAGGCACAAGCACAAGTTGTCGAACAACCCTTGCAGGGGATGGTTGAAAACGAGCCTGATATAGTGTTAGTAAATAGAAATCAAAATGCGGATGAAGTAGTCAGGCAAGTGCAACAAAACAATTTTGGAGCACAGAATAATATAGCTAATCTTGTCGAAACAATTTTAGCCCAGAATGGCCTTAATGTAGGAATGCACAGGCCAAATTTCGTGTCGCCATTATCAGAATATATTTTGCAAAGTGAATTGCCAAGGGGTTGGAAAGTCCCTAAATTCACTAAATTTGGTGGAGAAACTAGTGAATCCACCGTCGAACACATTGCTCGTTATTTAACTGAGGCTGGGGATTTAGCCCAAAATGAGAATTTAAGAATGAAATTTTTCCCTAATTCTCTAACAAAAAATGCTTTTACTTGGTTTACTACATTACCCCCTCACTCTATGTTTAATTGGAACCAGTTAGAAAAAGCTTTTCACGAGCAATTCTATATAGGACACTCCAAAATTAGTCTCAAAGAATTGGCTAGTGTTCGACGTAAAACGGCAGAGACTGTTGATGACTATCTCAACAGATTTAGACTTCTCAAAGCAAGGTGCTTTACCCAAGTGCCTGAACATGAGTTAGTCAAAATGGCTGCTGGTGGTCTAGATTATTCTATTAGGAAAAAACTAGACACTCAACATTTAAGAGATATGGCCCAATTGGCCGATAGAGTAAGGCAAGTCGAAAGGCTAAAAGCTGAGAAATCTAGAACTAGTAGGTTTCATAACAATAAAAAAGACAAAATTGCCTATGTCGAAATTCAAAATGAGGAACAAGAGTACGACATCTCTTACGAGGAAGTCGAAGAGGAGGTCAATGTTACCGAATTAAAGCCAGGACCTCCATATACTTGTAAATTGCTAAAACCTTCAAATGGTAAAAATCCTGTCGAACCTAAAAACGACAAATTCGTTGCAAAAACTTATACATTTGATGTTTCTAAATGTGATGAAATATTTGACTTGTTAGTTAAGGACGGTCAAATTCGGGTTCCTAAAGGGCTAAAAACACCACCATTAGAACAAAGACAGAAAAGAGGTTTTTGCAAATACCATAATTTTTTGGGTCATAATACCTCTCATTGTGTTCTTTTCAAGGATTTGGTGTAGAAAGCGCTAAATGAAGGAAGGCTCAAATTTGGTGAAAAACCAAAAGCGCCAATGAAGATTGATGCTGATCCCTTGCCTGAAGTCGAGGCATTATACACTGAAATTAGCATCAATATGGTCGAAGCTTCTGGAACTGTGCCTAGTAAGGCTCACATTAAGAGAACTTCACCAATTTCAGAGATGGATGTCGAAATGGCTGCAGAAGGCCAAGGAAACGACAAGGCCAAACCCGTCTACCCAAAAGCTGAAGAGGATTTGGTGGATTTCCTCAATCGCTGCAAGATAAGTAATTCAGAGGTGATGCTGTGCCCAAGGTGCAGTGCTGTTTTCGACAAGAAAGCTGCTAAAGAACTTGAAGAGTTCAAGCCTCAAATGAAGCGCAAGGGTAAGTGGGTGGATAAAAGGCCCAAGTTTGATTTTGCTGACAAGAGAATTCCCTATGGAGGAAAAGGAAAGTTAAGCACTTACGTGCCTCCTTCTTGTACTCCTGTCGAAAAGTGGGTACATTCTGGTGGGAAAGGTAAAGGCCTGTACCACACTGGGGGCAACGTGATTCATCGAATTAGGCCAAATATGATGGCCAAGGGAAACACAAGTGGTGCTAACCAGAATGAGGCAACTGGAAATAAGAAGTATGCCTACAACAACAACTACAAGGGAAAGAATCCTATGACAAGGACTCAATGGCGAAGATTTCAACGCCAAAAGAAAGTTGATGCTGTTGCTACAGGCAAAGTAGCAATTCCCAAGAACGAGAAAGGTAAGGAAATAGTTTTACCTTCAACTGAAGTGGTTAGGAAACCAGCCACTAAAAGAATCTTCCCTTCTTTAGCTGAGATAAAGAAAGGCTTCAAAGAAGAAGATCTCAAGTTGGAAGAGGAATTGAACTCTTCTTTTGCTGATTCTGAGCATGACTTCGACGTGCTATGTGGTGTCGTTTCAATTTTACCAATTGAATATGATGTGGTGTTTGAAGTCAATGAGGTCGAAGAAGAATTCGACGAAGGTATGGCTTACAAGCCAATATGCTATTATGTGCTGAAGAATGGTTGCGTTGAAGAGCAACAAGCTGTGTTTGAAAGGCCGGATTGTGGCATGATGAATCATCTCAAGCCACTATTTATACAAGCCAAAGTCAATAATGTTGGGATCAACAAGGTCCTTGTCGATGGTGGAGCCGCTGTGAATTTAATGCCTCAACACTTGCTAAGTAAAATTGGCAAGTATGATACTGATTTAAGGCCACATAACGTGGTTCTTACCAATTATGAAGGCAAATCTGGCTACTCACTAGGGGCCATTCAGGTCAAATTGGCTGTTGGAAGCATAAAGAGGCCAACTTTGTTTATGGTAATACCTTCTAAAGCAAATTACAACTTATTGCTTGGAAGAGAGTGGATTCATGCAGTGGGGGCAATCCCTTCGACTGTACATCAGAGGTTGGTAATTTGGAGAGAAGATGGATTGGTCGAAAATATTGAAGGAGATCAAAGTTACTTCAAGGCTGAAGTAAATACAATAACCAAGCAGACCTTCGACAAACAACTAGCGAACATTGCTCCATGTTCCTCCTCTAATGCTGGATTCATTGAGCAGGATAATGTTATTTCCTCTGTCAACCTCCACCCAAACTATGGTTTCATTTGGGAGAGGCAATACATTGATGATGGAAGTGCAACAAGAGGCTTTGACAAGCCTTCTGGTTGGGATGATTGATGATGATAAAACCCAGTACATGGGAAAGAATTACGGCCTATGTGGCCGAAAATAAAGAAAAAGCAATTCTCGAAGCTGAGTTGCATCACATGGTTGCTTTAACCACAAATGATAGTAACAAAGAAATTATGGTCGAATCACATAGACTAGACGGTGTCTATGATGATGAACCATTAGGATTTGAGAAAGATCCAATGGGTTCGACCAAGAAGATACGAGCACAAGATCCCTTAGAAGAAATAGATTTGGGAGATGGAAGTGTAAGAAGACCAACATATATCAGTGCAAAAGTCAATAAAGACTTCAAGGTGCAGATAGTCGAATTGCTGAAAGAGTACAAAGACTGTTTTGCTTGGGACTACAATGAAATTCCAGGTTTAAAAAGAGAAGTGGTTGAGTTGAAGCTGCCTATTCGACCAGATAAGAAGCCTGTGAAGCAAACCCCAAGGAGATTTGCACCAGAAATCATGTCGAAGATCAAAACAGAGATCGAAAGGTTACTAAAGAGGAAGTTCATCAGAACTGCCAGGTATGTTGATTGGCTTGCTAATATAGTTCCTGTAATTAAGAAAAATGGTACACTTAGAGTTTGCATAGATTTTAGGGATCTAAATAATGCTACTCCCAAAGATCAATATCCAATGCCAGTGGCAGAAATGTTAGTTGATTCCGCAGCAGGTTACCAATATTTGAGTATGCTTGATGGGTATTCAGGCTACAACCAAATCTTTATTGCTGAGGAAGATGTTTCAAAGACTGCATTTCGATGCCCGGGGGCGTTAGGTGTTTATGAATGGGTAGTGATGCCATTTGGTTTAAAAAATGCTGGTGCTACGTACCAAAGAGCTATGAATACTATGTTCCATGATTTTATAGAAAATTTTATGCAAGAATACATAGATGACATAGTAGTTAAATCAGCATCAGAAAGTGGTCATCTAGACCACCTTCGACAATCATTTGAAAGGATGAGAAAATATGGATTGAAAATGAATCCACTAAAATGTGCCTTTTGTGTAAGTGCAGGTGATTTCTTAGGCTTTGTCGTGCACAAAAAAGGCATTGAGATAAATCAAAATAAGACGAAGGCTATCATGGAAACACAACCTCCTTCGACAAAGAAAGAATTGCAGTCTTTACTAGGAAAGATCAATTTCCTGAGAAGATTTATATCAAATCTAAGTGGCAAGACTCAAGTATTTTCGCCATTACTTTGACTGAAGAAGGAAGATGTTTTCAAGTGGGAGCCATGCCACCAACAAGCTTTCGACGAAATCAAAGCCTACCTGATGAAGCCACCAATTTTATTGTCTCCAATTAGAAATAGAGCAATGAAATTGTATATAGCTGCATCAGAAATGTCAATAGGTAGTATGTTAGCACAAGAGGATGAAAATGGAGTCGAAAGAGCCATATATTACCTCAGTAGGGTTTTGAATGATGCTGAAACCAGATATCATCCTATTGAAAAACTGTGTTTGTGTTTGTATTTCTCATGTACAAAGTTAAAGCAATATATAAAGCCTGTTGATGTTTATGTTTATTCTCATTTTGATATAATTAAACATATGTTATCGAAACCAATTTTGCATAGCAGAATAGGTAAATGGGCATTAGCTTTATCCGAATATTCATTGACATTTCAACCACTAAAGGCTATTAAAGGCCAGGTAGTGGCAGATTTTATTGCAGACCATGCAGTGGTCGAATTAGCAATTGATTGTGTTCACCTTCGACCTTGGAGGCTATATTTCGATGGCTCAAGCCACAAACATGGTACAGGTGTAGGAATGTTAATCATTTCACCAACAGAAATACCAACCAAATACAAGTATAAAATCGAAGAAAGTTTCTCCAACAATGAGGCGGAATACGAAGCCTTAATAGCAGGACTCGAAATTCTGTTAAACTTGGGGACAAAGCAGGTCGAAATAAGAGGTGATTCTGAATTAGTAATCAAGCAATTAACGAAAGAATACAAGTGCATAAAGGAAAATTTGATTACTTACTTTATTGCTGCCAATGCATTATTGAAACGTTTTGATCACGTTAAAATCGAGCATGTGCCTCGTATTGCAAATCAAGAGGCGAATGATTTGGCACAGCTAGCTTCAGGTTATAAAGTTTCGAAAGAAAACTTAACGGAGCTAATCGAAATTAAAAACAAACTAATTTCGACGAACATGTCACTAGAAACTTTGTCAAGGCAAAAACTTGAGGGGGCAGAGGCCGATTCTTTAGCCTTAAGTCCTAAGCCAAATGAAATTTTTAATGAAAATGAAACTTTTGAAGTTTTTGACAAAGGGTATTGTGACAACGTGTTCGAAGTTTTTGCCATCAACAATTTGTCAAATGATGATTGGCGAAGACAAATTGTTAATTACTTGGAGAATCCCACAGGGATGACTGATAGAAAGATCAAGTATAGAGCCTTAAGTTATGTGATTATGGGAAATGAGTTGTTTAAGAAAACCCCTGAGGGAGTTTTACTCAAATGTCTTAGCGAAAATGAGGCGTACTTAGCAATATCCAATGTTCACAGTGGAACTTGTGGGGCTCACCAAGTAGGCCATAAGATGAAATGGCTTCTTTTTCGACAAGGTGTTTATTGGCCAACCATGTTAAAAGATTGCATAGAGTTTGCCAAAGGATGCCAAGAATGTCAAAAGCATGCAGGGATACAACACGTGCCTGCAAATGAATTGCATTCTATCGTGAAACCTTGGCCATTTAGAGGATGGGCTTTGGATATAATTGGCGAAATTAAGCCAAACTCGTCGAAAGGCCATCGTTTCATATTAGTAGGGATAGATTATTTCACTAAGTGGGTGGAAGCTATTCCTTTAAATAATGTTAATCAAGAGGCAGTAATTAGTTTTATTCAAGACCATATATTGTATAGATTCGGTGTGCCTGAAACTATCACCACAGACCAAGGTTCGGTTTTTATTGGTCAGAAAATGGTCGAATTCGCTGCTGAAAATGGTTATAAATTGTTGAGTTCGACGCCATACTACGCTCAAGCAAATGGTCAAGTTGAAGCAGCCAATAAAATTATCATTAGTTTGATTAAAAAACATGTTGGGCAAAAACCCAAGAATTGGCATAAGACACTTAACCAAAATTTATGGGCGTGTCGAACATCTCCCAAAGAGTCAATTAATAATACTCCTTTTAAACTTGTTTTTGGGCATGATGCAGTATTACCAGTAGAAATTTGTTTTCAATCAATTAGGATTCAAAGACAATTTGAAATCCCATCTGATCATTATTGGAGTATGATGCTAGATGAATTAGTTGATTTAGATGAGGACAGGTTAAATGCATTAGATGTACTCACAAGACAAAAGGAAAGAGTAGCTAAGGTGTACAATAAGAAAGTCAAATTGAAGACTTTCGACGTGGGAGACTTAGTTTGGAAAGTCATTTTACCTATGGATCGAAAAGATAGAGTCCTAGGTAAATGGTCCCCAAGTTGGGAAGGACCATTTAAAATTTTACAAGTTTATTCAAACGGCGCATATGAAGTCAAAGAGATTGGCGCTGATGAGAGAATTATGCGTGTAAATGGCAAGTATTTGAAAAAATATAAGCCAATGCTGCAAGAAGTTAAAATAACGCTGGAATAAATATAAAGAAAGCGTAAAGACATGGCATTCAAAGAATAGAAGTTGCCAAAACGTTGTCGAATTCATAGAATAAGAATTGCACAAGAATAAAATGGAAGAAATTCCATTATAATGTTGCCAGATTAGATACGACATTGCTTGAGAAATGGCCTTTGCAAAATAAAAATAATTGTCAAAATAGCCAAAGTGTTATAACAGGAAAATGAAGCTATGTTATTACAAAATGACTTTCGACTTCAAGTCATTGAATAAGGCCTTGGCTTTAGAGATCTTCCTGTTGAGAAAATTGCCATCTTTAGTTAATTTTTCGACAGTGGCATTGCAACGCTCAAGGTCCTCCAAGTGTTTAAGGCAAAGAGTGGCTTCTTGGTCAATTTGGTCCTTAAGTTTTTCTGCAGGAGTCAAAGACCTTAGAAGGTTCCCTTTCTTCTTTTCCAACGCTTGTATCTTCGACTGCAATTTGGCTATACTTTCTTGATGTGCCCTGATCTCAATATCACAATCTTCAATAGTTTTCATCTCAGCTTCTGACTTAGTCTTCAAAGAGGCAAAGTTAGCATGCGTGACATCAACAAGTGCTGCCATTTCTACCTTGCGTTTCGACTCAAGCTCCAGAAGATGGTCATGTTCCCTCTTTCTCTGTATATCTCGAGCAAGTTGTTCGAAAAGAGGCTGAACAGCCAAAACAAAGTCACTAACTGATTCATTAAGAGCACCATCAACATCAAGCTCAGCCAATTTATGAAGCAAATCTTTGATCTGAAAAGCAAGTGGAGGATTAGCTTCAATGGTTTGGAAGATATCTCCATCAAGAATTTGAGTGCGCAATGTGCTAAGGAGAGCCTCCGTCGAAGTAGCTGAAGTGGTAACTCCTGCAGAGAGTGTTGAAACACTTGGTTTGCTACTGCTTGAAGTTTTACTTCCAAGTTTCGCTTCCAAAGCCTCCGCTGGGTTATTCTTTTTCATTTCTTCCCACTCTTGAACTCTAAGACTTGCACCAGAAGACAGCACAATACCTGTCGAAGCTCCATCTTTAGGAGGAGACTCATCTTCATGCTTGGAAAGATATTCTTCCTCAGCTATTTCTTCTTCTTCTTCTTCTTCTTCATTATCAAAGAAAGAAGCACCTTCTTCTTGTTCCTGTTCTTGTTCTTGCTCTTGAGCTTGTTCTTGCTCTTGTTCAATTGGATTACTGGGAGAGGGTGAACTCGGTTCCCTCATTTCGACGCTTGCAAGCACATCATCCATTGCCACGTCTGCTTCTTCTTGTTCTGGTGCAACAGGTGGCGAAATTCTTGCAGTTGTAAGAGCTGGTATCGACGTAGATGTTGGAGGAGTGAGTGGAGTAACTTGAGTGGTCGAAACAGGGGTTGCTTGTGGCATTACTGTGGGTGTTGCTTCAGGGGCCTAAAAGAAGAACAAAGTACAATAAAAATTAGAGAAAATCAAAAGAAAATTTGAAGAAATGAAAGATATCAGAGTAAAGAGGTTTGTTTACCTTTATTTTATCCCCTTCGATGCGAGAATGCTCGCTGGCAGGATCCTTCGGTTTCTTTTTCAAAACAATGTTTTTCTTCCTCTTCAGCAGTGGAGCTTCATCAGACTGCATACAACAACAATGTTAGAAAATCTAGTAAGATGGGCTAAGTTTTTAGAAGAAAGAGGGGATAATTTCGACCTCTGTTTCTTCACTATAGGCTTCGATTGGTGTTTTCTTCGTCTTCTTGACTGGAGGATGAAAGTTGGTCGAAACACTAGGCCTTTTCTTTGACGCACCTTGCTTTAGTGATGCATGTTCCTTTATCACAAGAGGCCTATTTTCGACGACGCCTTTGGTTTTGGTCGGAGCTTTGATGGTTGTTGCAGTAGTGGTCTTAGTGGTATTATGAGAGGATTCACTGGCAGAGGGAGAAATTGGGATAGCTGCATAATTCGACAGAAATATGTTAATATATGAAACATGAAATGAAGGAGACAAAGCCTCAATCATGTCGAAAGTATCACCTTCTAGTACAGGATGTACCTCTCGAACATGTTGCAATTCTAGATGCAAAAAGCCATCGAAAGAGTATAAAAACTGTTTAGCCCAAACTACTTTATCAAGCATAGTAGAATTTGTCGAAAAAAGATTTTTAATATCAGAACCACATACAAACCACTTTGGAAATGGTGGTCGAAATGCCAAGGGTTTTTCACTAGTTGGCAAAGGTGGAAATTTAAGTTTATCATGCTTAAGTGCGAAAGAATATTTGTCAGAAACATAAATTGGAAAAATCATTGTTGGAAGTTTTTCAAGAAGTTTCATTTTTAACACTTGAGCAGCTTGATAAATAGTTTGTCGAAGGTTAAAGGGGTTATATACTGTTTCAAAATATTTTTGGAATGCTGTGATCTCTTGGATATGTGTACCTTTCGACTTCTTCTTCTTCTTCTTCTTCTGCGGAAGAGGAATATCAGAGATTAGCGTGGCCAACAAAGTAGCTTGATCGACATCTTTAGTTTTCTGGGAGTAATAAAAATCCCACCACTCAAAAAATTCTTTAGTATAAGAAAAAGTTAAATCATAAGTGGTTGGAACAAATTGAGAAGGAGCTGCGTCGAAACAAGCAACACATTCTTTCCAATCCTTTTCATTGTCTGGCTTGACGAAATCCTTCCTAGACCTATAGAAAGCACTAGGTCGAAGCTGACATAGACCAAATTGTCCAGCTAACAGACTGGGGTGATAAGAGAAAACACCAAACATGGTTTTGGATTTGCCTGCAGCTGTTCTGGTGGACAAATATTTAGTGGTCAAATATTGCTGCCAAATGGGAATGATCTCTTCGACAGAGGGATTGGAAGAAAGTGGCTCTGTTAGCCAGGTTGGTCCACGAGTTCTGGTGGTAAAAGGTGCCATAGAGGGGGTGAAGTCAACACAACCCATAAAAACCCTGAAAGCTTTTTCAAATGAGTCATGAGTGGTAAGATTGATTTCCCTAGGCCTCAAGAGGGCAAGTCGAACTCCTTCAGTAGTTCTGGTTTCGACAATAGAGGAGAAAAGGTCAGGGACAAATAGTTCAAACTCTGATTCAAAAGTGGCAGAAAGCCACAATTGAAGAAGCCAAATAGGCCCAGAAACAGAAAAATTAGAGATGTCTTTGACATCTTCAGGAGTTAATTTTTTCAAGATTTGAGTGCCTTGTTAAAGACCCTCATACAGAGTTGCCAGGAGGAGATGGCTAAGATTGACATTTCTACCTTCATGAAGCTGAATTGATAAGTTAATATACATCTTAGCCACCTGAAGAGAAGAAGAGCAGAAGACATAATAAGAAAGCCACAACGTGAGGAAAGCAATGTGTTCCTCGTCGGAAACGTCATCAGTTTCGATAACGTGGTGGTCCTTTATGTAATTCTGGTGTGTGGCTCTTTTTGTGTCGAAGTTGAAGGAATGTACATTACCAGTTGTAGAAGGGTCAAAACACTCGCCCAAAGGCTTCAAACCAGTAATGGCAGCAACATCTAAAAGAGTTGGAGAAAGCATACCACATTTGAGGTGGAGGCTATTGGTGGTGGAATCCCAGAAATGGAGTGCAGCAATTAACATAGGCGCTTGATACTTAAGCCCATATTTTGACAGCTGAATAAGGTCGAAAATGCCCTGATTCTTCCAAATGTGACCCTTTTTTGACTCAATCTTAGCTAACCAATTGAGGAAAGATTGGTGATTGTCACCAATTGGAGGATTTGACCTGAAAACTCTATTTGGGTTGTTCATAAAATCCATAACATAAGGTCCCTTTTGAAACACTCTAGGACTGTACTGGTAATAGCTAGGAAAAACCTCTTTGACCTTATCAGTTTTATCAAACGAATGAGCAATAGGACCAAGGTAAGCGTACTTTGAAGGAAGGGGGAAGGGAATCAATACCTGAGACTCCAAAATTTTGGTCTCCTCATCGGTTAACCCTTTGGGATCCACTGGTACCAAGTGATAATCGAAGGAAGAAGAAGGTGGTTGCGAAGAACTTGCCATTGAAGTGACGCTGTTGCAAAGTGAATAGCAGAAACCAGAAAACCTCCAAGAAACGCAAGAAAGGGCGTAAAACAGATTAATGTGAAAAACTAGTTTAAGAAGTGTCGATGGTGATGAATAAGAGAAATGGTACAAGAATCGCGCTTGAAAGGACTGTTTTTGAGGGATTTGCAGAGAGGGTTTCAACGGAAAACAGAGTAAAGAAGATGAAAAGCTTAAAGAGTGAAGAAAGAAGTAGAAGAGAGAACTGAAAAGGCTTTATAGGGAGTAGTGGAGATGGGACAGTTATTGAAAAGCTGAACGTGGAAGGCCACGTGGCATACCATTAAAAGAGTAACGTCAACAACACTTAACAGTGGTGACATTAGGTATACAGCTATTCTACTCAAGTGCAAAGTCTATTTCGACGGTGAATTCAAAAATGTTCTTTCTCTTCTTCCACCTCAAGCTCAGTCGAAAAAGACATTTTTGAGGGGGCAATTTGTTAGCCTGTAATTTCGACAGGCTTCATTGAAAATGGTCAACAAGGCTTGACTTATATTTCGACAAAGACCAAAGTATTTCGACAGAGAAAATGGTCATGTGCAGGGTAAATTCGACAAGCTTCCGGGGAAGCAAAAGCAAGAAAGAGGAAAATGGACACAAGCTTTCGACAGACAGAAAACAGAGCAGTTATGCGCTGAAGAACTAGCAATTGGTCGAAAAGAGGAGCGGTTGCTATCATTTTTATAACTGTTTTAGGGCAGTTTCTGCTTAGTATAAATAGTAGTTTCTGAGAAGAAACAAGGGTCACAAAATTTCATATTGCAATTCTCATGCTCTAACTTCCGCATTCAAGAGAAAAACGAGTCAGAGAACAATGTATGATCTTGTGTACCATTCTCTTTCATTTTAATGCAATTTACTTCTGTTTTCTCTTTACCTTTATGTGTTTTACAATTCAAGTCCTTCTTCCCTGAAATATCTTGATTGCTTCGCGCGTAAGGAATCAATTATTTCTTCTTCTTTTCTGTTTAAAACGCAAAACACTGAAGAACATCACATCAAGCTAAAAACTCTAAACACAAATGGTCTTAGGATTCACTGGTTGATCCTGCAAGTTAACCAAATTGGAGACCAGCGGTGTTTACCAAAATCTATGGTAAACAATAGTATATACAAATTACAAAATAAATCACTATTTTCCAGGTCAAAGTGGCAATGATAATAAAAAAATGCATTTTTTGTTTCATCCATGGGAACTCTACAAGAATGTGTGTCTGAAACATCGAATTCGCTAGCGAAGTGAGAACATCGTTGATGGGTGATATGTAAGTACTCTTTAAGAGTTTGTCAAAAAAAAAAAAATCCAGAGCTAAAGAGCTTTAACGCCTTCTTAACCAGCCGCCTTAGAGAAACCGAGATACAATGCACCAAAACATTATGTTATACTAGCAAAAAGATGGGCACTGGACCCATCTTTTCACATTTTTTTTGAAGCAATCTTTTCACATTTTTTATTGTTATAGAAAATTTAATTTTAAATAAAAGATTTTATGTGGTTTAGAGATCAAATGATATGTGGTTTAAAGATTATATATATATATATATATATATATATATAATAACTCATGTTAGTTACTTCCTTTTTTTACAATATGTTAGTTACTTCCTTAATTATAGATTATTAAAATTGAAATTTATAAATTGAGATAATATTTCCCTTAGTTGTAGGTTTGGAGTGCAATATTTTCCCCTTCCTTAGCATTCTTAATTGGTTTACTTAATTTATGTTAAATTTAGATTTAATATTTTAATTAACAAATAAAGGTAAAATTGGAACGAAACTTTCTATTTAAGCAAGATGCATATATAGTACTAGTGAAAAGATGGGAACTTAATTTATGCCCATCTTTTTACATTTTTCTTGTTTTAGGAGATTTAATTTTGAATAAAAGATTATGTGACCTAGAGAAAAGGTGAGATAATAATGCCCAAATCTTTAAGTTGATATATATATATATATATATATATATATATATATATATTGATAAATAATTCTTGTAAAGAGTCGAAATAAAATAATTCATGTTAGTTACTTCATTATTTGTAATTAAAATTGAAAATTTAAAATTTAGATAGTATTTTCCTTAATTGTAGGCATTGGAGTGCAGGCTAGATCCTTTTTTTAGCATTCTCAATTGAGTTTCTTAATTTTTGTTAAATTTAGATTTAATAATGTTTTAATTATCAACAAAGGGTAAAATTGGAAACAAAAGTGGACACCAAACAGAGCAGCTAGAGCCCTAGCCCTCGCCCGCGGATAAAGTAGGGGTGTAACTGGGAATACAATACCAAAAGAATCACTATTCGATAAGCCAACAACGGATAAAGGAGTCAAGCAATAATCAATTTGTTAATACCTAATTTGTGATTGTTGACACTTAGCCTATTCACATAATTCCATTGACACCATTCATCGGAATCCAATGAAATGTGAATAAATGCGATAGGTTAAATGAGTTAGGATATATTGACACCAGGTGTCAAACTTAGCGACTTACACCAATTAATAACTTCATGTAGACAATGAAATTTATCAATCTGACCGTTGAATAACATTATATTATCCTTGTGATCATGTATATCAAATTTCAAAAAAATTGGATGCTTATAGGTGTGTTATCTAACAACACGCATTTGCTCATCTTCTAAATAACATATTAACCATCGAAATAGAGTAGTGAGATGGACCATCAAATAATTTCATACTTTTATGAAATTTGATATATATATATGATCTCAAAGATAGTATCACGTTATTCAACGGTTGGATTGGTAAATTTCATTTTATACGCGAAATTATTAGTTGGTGTAAGTCGCTAAGTTTGACATTTGGTGTCAATATATCCTAACTCATGTTGTTAAATAGCTCAAGGTTTTTAATGCCAAGACTGCCTTCCTGTTTCGGTTTGCAAACTTTATCCCAAGACGCCCAATACATACCCCTAATATCTTCCCTAATCCCCCACAAAAAAGTCTCTTTGGATTTTGATCATAGAATTAATCACTACCTTCGGTGCCTTATAAAAAGAGAAGAAATGCAAGGGCATACTATTCAAGACCGAATTAATGAGTTACCCGACCTACATTAGAGAGATGCATGGCGCCCTTTCCATGAAGCTAATCTTTTGCGAAGCATATCAAGCACCGATTTCCAAGTTGCACCACGTCTTGGGTTGACACCCACTGGGATCCCCAAAAATCTAAATAGAATGGCTTCCATACGGCAATGTAAGAACGTCGACGCCGATCCTATAAGCTCCTCCGGTACATTGATGCCAATTAACTTACTTTTGTAAAAATTAACTTTCAACTCTGATATAAATTCAAAACTTCTAATTAAGGATGGTCTTTATGCTCTACAAATTCTCCCAAGTGGATTTCCCCATGAGAATTGTATCATCCGCAAATTGTAACACAAAAATAAGATTTTCACCAACCTTATAACCTGAGAACACATCAATTTCCTTGGCCTTGGACACTAGAGCGGCTAAACCCTCAGCTACTATTTGAAACAAGAATGGAGATAGATGATCCCCTTATCTTAGACCTCTTTTCACCAATAATGGAGATATATTTATTCTTTCGCTAGGCTACCATTCACTATCACTGACAGCAAGGTCGGACAAATACAAGCCTTCATCCACTTAATTAATATGAAGTTGAATCCCATCCGCTCCAACATGTAAGACAAAAATTTCCAAGAAATGGAATCATAAGCTTTCTCAAAGTCTACCTTGAAGAGAAGACATTCATCCTTATTACGCTTAGCATCATCCACCAATTCATTCGCCGCCAGAACACCATCCAATATATTTATTCCTTTCAAAAAAGCAGATTGACAAGGGGAAATAACATTAGGAAGAACCTTCTTAAGCTGGGCTAGCTAAGACCTTTGTGAGAATTTTGTAGACACTGCCGATTAAACAAGTAGGTCTATACTCTCACTCAACCTTTGAGGGTTATCATTTTTAGGAATAAGGGTAATGAAAGAAGCTGCGGACGCCTTAGGTAAGGAAGTATTGGTATGAAAATCATTGAAAAAATCAATAATGTCACCCTTCAAAACTTCTCAGCACTCCTTGATAAACCTCAAATTAAAATCATTAGGGCCCAGACTTTTGTCATCATCACAATTCCACGCTTCTGCTCTAAAAGATATACCTTCAAGAGTTGGCCGCTTCAGGAAAGGTTCCCTGAATCTATCTTCAAAATTATTCTTAACAACAGATTTCACCCCTTCAACGTCTTCTAGAAGATCCTCATTCCCGTCCAGCATACTAAGACTACACCTCCTTCTTATGTATTTCATAACAGAATGAAAGAATTTGGAATTAGTATTACCCTCCTTAATCCACCTCGCTCTAGATTTTTGAAACAACAAACTCTCCTTTAACCGAATATCTTTCCAAAACTTAGCCGAAACCTCCCTCCTCCTCAACACCGCCTCACTATCCCAATTCTCATAAAGGACAAGATCCAAACCTCCCACATCTAGATTCGAAATTAGTATTTTTAATTGGTTTACTCAATTTATGTTAAACTTAGATTTAATGTTTTAATTACCAAATAAACGTAAAATTAGAACGAAAGGTGGATACTAAATTTGCTAATCAAGCAAGATCTACTCCTCGTATATATACTAGCGAAAAGATGAGAACGGTCTATGTGGAGGTGTTTCCTGTCAAGACTATCCCAATGTTAGAAAGTGAAAATAGAAAGTTATTTGCTAAACGACAAGAATCAATAAGAAAGGACGCTGGATGGGAATTTTGAGTGCTTCAATCTGGATTCGTAATTGTACATTATATGTCGCGTTTTTAACACATGAATACAATGAAACTTACAATGTATATTCATGCTTCATGATTGTCAAAGACGAACTAGACGCATATGTTGGTTAATTACTTTGATTTGATTACGATCATCTCGATGATGACAACTCAACAATTGAATTAAAGGTAGAAAAAATGTGCATGAGAAACTTTATTTTGATTTAATGCGCAAAATATTGATTATATAAAAATTAATTAGGCAAAATTACACTAGAGGTTCTTTAAGTTATTTAATTGTAACAAATTGGTCCTTTAAGTTTTTTTCGTACCACTTAGGTCCTCTAAGTTACATAATTGTTTACCTGGGATTTTGGTAAACACCGCTGGTCTCCAATTTGGTTAACTTGCAGGATCAACCAGTGAATCCTAAGACCATTTGTGCTTAGAGTTTATAGTTTATTATGATGTTCTTGAATTGTCTCGCGTTTTAACCAGAAAAAGAGGAAAGAAATAACTGATTCCTTCGCGCGAAGTTATCAGAGTACTTCAGAGAAGAAGAACTTGAACGATAAAAACAAGTAAAACAAAAGAAAAACAAATTAAAATTGCATTAAAGTTAAAGGAAATGGTGCACAAATTCATACATTGTTTCTCTGACTCGTTTTTCTCTTGAATGCGGAAGTTAGAGCGTGAGAAGTAAAATATGAGTTTTTGTGACCTTTGTTTCTTCTCAGAAACTACTATTTATACTTAGTGGGAGGAGCAGAAACTGCCCTAAAAAACAGTTATAAAAATGTTGGTAACTGCTCCTCTTTTCGACCAACTGCCAGCTTTTTAGCGCATAACTACTTAGTCTTATGTCTGTCGAAGCTTGTGTCCATTTTCCTCTTTCTTGTTTTTGTTTTTCTGGAAGCTTGTCGAATCTGCCCTGAACATGATCTTTGTCGAAATCCCCTGATCTATGTCAAAGTATAAGTCAAATCCTGTTGACTATTTTAAATGAAGCCTGTCGAAAATACAGGCTAACTAATTGCCCCCCAAAAATGTCTTTTTCGACTGAGCTTAAGGCAAAGGAAGAAAAAGAGCATTTTTGAATTCAATGTCGAAATAGGTTTTACACTTGATCGGAATATCTCACCTATCTGACGTCATCACTGTTAAATGTTGTTGGCGTTATTCCTATATTGGTGTACCACGTGGCCTTCCACGTTCTGCTTGTAATTCTGACAATGCTCATATGGCAATCACAATTTCTTTTGAGTGCCACGTACTTACGCTTTCTTTATCTTTATTCCAGCTTTATTTTAACTTCTTGCAATGTTGGCTTATACTTTTTCAAGTATTTGCCATTTATACGCAAAATTCTTTCATCAGCACCAATCTCTTCGACTTCATATGCGCCGTTTGAATAGACTTGTAAAATTTTGAATGGTCCTTCCCAACTTGGGGACCATTTACCAAGGACTCTATCTTTTCTATCCATAGGTAAGATAACTTTTGAAAGTAAATCTCCCACGTCGAAAGTCTTCAATTTGACTCTTTTGTTATAGGCCTTAGCCACTCTTTCTTTTTGTCTTGTGAGCATATCTAATGCACTTAGCCTATCTTCATCTAAATCAACTAATTCATCTAACATCATATTCCAATAATGATCAGATGGGATTTCAAATTGTCTTTGAATCCTAGTTGATTGGAGACAAATCTCTGCTGGCAATATTGCATCATGCCCAAAAACAAGTTTAAAAGGAGTACTATTGATTGACTCTTTGGGAGATGTTCGACATGCCCATAAAATTTGGTTAAGTGTCCTATGCCAATTCTTGGGTTTTTGCCCAACATATTTTTTAATCAAACTAACAATAATTTTATTGGCTGCTTCAACTTGACCATTTGCCTGAGCATAATATGGTGTCGAACTTAACAATTTATAACCATTTTCAGCAGCAAATTCGACCATTTTCTGACCAATAAAAACTAAACCTTGATCTGTGGTGATAGTTTCAGGCACACCAAATCTATATAATATATGGTCTTGAATAAAATTAATCACTGCTTCTTGATTAACATTGTTTAAAGGAACAGCTTCCACCCATTTAGTGAAATAATCTATTCCTACTAATATGAAACGATGGCCTTTCGACGAATTTGGTTTAATTTCACCAATTATATCCAAAGCCCATCCCCTGAATGGCCAAGGTTTTACAATAGAATGCAATTCATTTGCAGGTACATGTTGTATTCCTGCATGCTTTTGACATTCTTGGCATCCTTTGGCAAACTCTATGCAATCTTTTAACATAGTCAGCCAATAGACACCTTGTCGAAATAAGAGCCATTTCATTTTATGGCCTACTTGGTGAGCTCCACAAGTTCCACTGTGAGTATTAGATATTGCCAAGTATGCCTCATTTTCACTAAGACACTTGAGTAAAACTCGTTCAGAGGTTTTCTTAAACAACTCATTGCCCATGATCACATAACTTAAAGCTCTATACTTGGTTTTTCTATCAGTTATCCCTGTTGGATTTTCCAAGTAGTTAACAATTTGTATTCGCCAATCATCATTTGACATATTGTCAATGGCAAAAACTTCAAACACATTATCACAATAACCTTTGTCGGAAACTTCATCATTAAAATTTTCAATAAAATTTTCACTTTCACTTGGAGGTAATTGACTTAAGACTAAAGAGTAGTTCTCTGCCTCCTCCAGTTTTTTCCTTGACAAGGTTTCTTGTGTCATTCCTGTCGAAATTAACTTGTTTTTAATTTCGAT
Source organism: Astragalus glycyphyllos (assembly GCA_963573325.1). Lineage (NCBI taxonomy): Eukaryota > Viridiplantae > Streptophyta > Magnoliopsida > Fabales > Fabaceae > Astragalus > Astragalus glycyphyllos. The sequence goes on along the minus strand of OY754308.1, from coordinate 84,897,036 downwards.
TAGCTCTGTTAATTTTTCTTTAGAAACTTTATAACCAGAAGCTATTTGTGCCATATCATTGGCCTCTTGATTTGCAATACGAGGCACATGTTGAATATCAACGCTGTCGAATTGTTTCAATAAAATACTGGCAGCAATAAAGTAAGTAATCAAATTTTCCTTAATGCACTTGTATTCTTTCGTTAATTGTTTGATTACTAATTCAGAATCACCTCTAATTTCGACCTGTTTTGCCCCCAAGTTTAACAGAATTTCAAGTCCTACTACTAAGGCTTCATATTCAGCCTCATTATTGGAGCAACTTTCTTTAATTTTATACTTGTATTTAGTTGGAATCCCTTTAGGTGAAATGATTAACATCCCAACACCAGACCCATTTTTATGGCTGGAGCCATCGAAGTACAATTTCCAAGGTCGAAGGTGCACAAAGTTAATTTCTGATTCAATTATTGAATGATCAGCAATGAAATCCGCAACGACTTGGCCTTTGATAGCCTTTAAAGGTTGGAATGTTAATGAATACTCAGATAAAGCTAAAGCCCATTTGCCTATTCTACTATGTAGGATTGGTTTCGACAGCATATGTTTAATAATATCAAAGTGGGAATAAACATACACATCAACAGGCTTAATATATTGCTTTAACTTAGTACAAGAGAAATACAAGCATAAACACAATTTTTCAATAGGGTGATATCTAGTTTCAGAATCATTTAAAACCCTACTGAGGTAATATATGGCCCTTTCTACACCATTTTCATCCTCTTGTGCTAACATGCTACCTATTGACAATTCTGATGTTGCTATATACAATTTCATTGTCTTATTTCTAATAGGAGGCAATAAAATAGGAGGGTTCATCAGATATGTCTTGATCTCGTCGAAAGCTACTTGATGTTCGACATCCCACTTGAAAACATCATCCTTCTTCAGTCGAAGTAATGGCGAGAATATTTGACTCTTGCCACTTAGATTTGATATAAATCTTCTAAGGAAATTGACCTTTCCTAATAATGACTGTAATTCTTTCTTTGTTGAAGGAGGTTGTGTTTCCATGATAGCTTTTGTCTTGTTTTGATTTATTTCAATGCCTTTTTTGTGCACAACAAAGCCCAAGAAATCACCTGCACTTACACAAAAGGCACATTTGAGTGGATTCATTTTCAATCCATATTTTCTCATTCTTTTGAATGATAGTCGTAGATGATCTAAATGACAATTTTCTGATGAAGACTTAACAACTATGTCATCTATATAGACTTGCATAAATTTTTTTATAAAATCATGGAACATAGTGTTCATAGCTCTTTGATATGTAGCACCAGCATTTTTTAAACCAAATGGCATCACCACCCATTCATAAACACCTAATGCCCCTGGGCATCGAAATGCAGTTTTTGAAATGTCTTCTTCAGCAATAAAAATTTGGTTATAACCAGAATATCCATCAAGCATGCTTAAATATTCATAACCAGCCGCTGAATCAACCAACATTTCTGCCACAGGCATTGGGTATTGATCTTTGGGAGTAGCATTATTTAGATCTCTAAAATCTATGCAAACTCTAAGTGTACCATTTTTCTTAATTACAGGAACTATATTAGCAAGCCATCAACATACCTGGCAGTTCTGATGAACTTGCTTTTCAATAGCCTTTCGATTTCTGCTTTGATCTTCGACATGATTTCTGGTGCAAATCTTCTTGGTGTTTGCTTCACAGGCTTCTTCTCTGGTCGAATAGGTAACTTCAACTCAACCACCTCTCTTTTCAGCCCTGGCATCTCATTGTAATCCCAAGCGAAGCAATCTTTGTATTCCTTTAGCAATTTGACAATCTGCACTCTGAAATCTTTGTTGATCTTTGTACTAATATATGTTGGTCTTCTTGTTGAACCATCTCCCAAATCAATTTCTTCTAAGGGATCTTGTGCCTGTATTTTCTTGGTCGAACCCATTGGATCTTTCTCAAATCCTAATGGTTCATCATCATAGACACCATCAAGTCTCTGTGTTTCGACCATGATTTCTTTGTTATTATCTTCTGTGGCTAAAGCAACCATTTGATGTAACTCAGCTTCTAGAATAGCTTTTTCTTTGTTTTCGGTCACATAGGCCGTAATTCTTTCCCATGCATTGGGCTTTATAATCATTTCAAAGTCTATCCCAGCCAGTAGGCTTAACAAAGCCTCTTGGTCTATTCTCCTCATCAATGATTTCCCTTTCCCAAACGAAACCATAATTTGGGTGAAGACTAACAGAGGAGAAGACATTGTATTGCTCAATGAACCCAGCATTGGAAGAAGAGCATGGAGAGATATTTGCCAATTGCTTGTCGAAGGTCTTCTTGGTGATCGTATTCACTTCAGCCTTGAAATAACTTTGGTCACCTTCAATGTTTTCAACCAACCCATCTTCTCTCCAAATGATGAGCCTTTGGTGCATAGTCGAAGGGATTGCCCCCACTCCATGTATCCATTCTCTTCCAAGCAGCAAGTTGTAGTTTGCCTTGGAGGGTACTACCAAAAACAAAGTTGGCCTTTTGACACTACCTACTGCTAATTCGACTTCAATGGCCCCAAGTGAATGACCAGTTTTGCCTTCATAATTAGTGAGAACCACATTATGTGGCCTCAAATCAGTGTCACATTTGCCAATTCTTCTTAGCAAATGTTGAGGCATCAAATTCACAGCAGCACCACCATCAACAAGGACCTTGTTAATTCCCACATTGTTGACCTTGGCTTGAATGAACAGTGGCTTGAGGTGATTCATCATACCACAATCTGGCCTTTCAAAGACAGCATGTTGCTCTTCGATGCAGCCATTCTTCAACACATAGTAGCATATGGGTTTATATGTAGTTTCCTCGTCAAAATCTTCTTCGACATCATTAACCTCAAACCACATCATACTCAATTGGTAAAATTGAGATGACCCCACATAGCACGTCAAACTCTGACCCAGAATCAGCAAAGGAAGAATCTAACTCCTCTTCTAAATTAAGGTCTTCTTTTTTGAAGCCTTTCTTAATTTCAGAAAGAGGAGGGAAAATTCTCTCAGTGGCTGGTTTCCTAACCACTTCAGTCGAAGGTAAGATTACCTCTTTACCCTTCCCTTTATTTGAGGTTGTTGCTTTACCTGCAGCAATAGCATCAGCCTTCTTTTGGCGTTGAAACCTTCGCCATTGAGTTCTTGTCATAGGATTCTTCCCTTTATAGTTGTTACTATAGGCATACTTCTTGATTTCAATTGCCTTGTTCTGGTTAACACCACTTGTGTTACCTTCGACCAGCTTAGGTGGTCTAACTCGATGGATAGCATTGTCCCCCGTGTGGTATATGGCTTTGCTTCTCCCACCAGAATGTATCCACTTTTCGACAGGAGTACCAGAAGGAGGAACATAAGTACTCAGCTTTCCTCATCCAGGAGTTTTGGTCGAAGTAACCATGTAGGGAATTCTCCTATCAGCAAAATCAAACTTGGGCCTTTTATCCACCCATTTACCTTTGTGCTTCATTTGAGGCTTGAACTCTTCCAATTCTTTAGCAGCCTCCTTGTCAAAAACAGCACTGCACCTTGGGCACAACATCACTTCTGAGTTGCTTAGCTTGCAACGATTGAGGAAATCAACCAATTCCTCTTCAGCTTTTGGGTACACTACTTTCACTTTGTCATCTTCTTTGGCCTTCAGTGACCATTTCGACATCCATCTTTGAACTTATGGTAGTTCTCTTCATATTAGCCTTACCAGGCACAATTTCAGAGGCTTCGACCATGTTGATGCTCACCTCAGTATACATTGCCTCAGCATCAGGCAAAGGATCAGCGTCAATCTTCATTGGTGCCCTTGGTTTATCACCAAATTTCAGCCTTCCTTCATTGAGTGCCTTTTGCACCAAATCCCTGAAAAGAACACAACGAGAAGTATTATGACCCAAAAAATTATGGTATTTGCAAAAACCTTTTTTTTGTTTTTGTTCTAATGGTGGTGTTTTTAGTCCCTTAGGAACCAAAATTTGATCATCCTTAACTAATAAGTCAAATATTTCGTCGCATTTAGTAACATCAAAAGTATATGTTTTTGCAACGAATTTGTCGTTTTTAGGTTCGACAGTATTTTTACCATTTGAAGGTTTTAGCAATTTACAAGTATATGGAGGTCCAGGTTTTAACTCAGCAACATTGACCTCTTCTTCGACCTCCTCATAGGAAATGTCGAATTCTTGTTCTTCATCTTTAATTTCGACATAGGCAACTTTGTCTTTTTTATTATGAAACCTATTAGTTCTAGATTTCTCAGCTTTCAAACTTTCGGCTTGCCTAACTCTATCAGTTAATTGAGCCATATCTCTCAAATGTTGAGTGTCTAGCTTTTTTCTGATGGAATAATCTAAGCCACCGGCAGCCATTTTGACTAGCTCATGTTCAGGCACTTGAGTGAAGCACCTTGCTTTGAGAAGTCTAAACGTGTTGAGATAATCATCCACAGATTCAGCCACTTTGCGTCGAACACTGGCCAATTCTTTGAGACTAATTTTACATTGTCCCATGTAGAATTGCTCATGGAAAGCTTTCTCTAATTGGTTCCAATTAAACATGGAATGTGGGGGTAAAGTAGTGAACCAAGTGAAAGCATTCTTTGTTAGAGAACTAGGGAAGAATTTCATCCTTAAATTCTCATTGTGGGCTAAATCTCCAGCCTCAGTTAAATAACGAGCAATATGTTCGACAGTGGATTCACTGGTTTCGCTAGCAAATTTAGTGAACTTAGGGATTTTCCAACCCCTTGGCAATTCCCTTTGTAAAACATATTCAGACAAAGGAGAAACAAAATTTGGCCTATGCATACCTAAGTTAAGGCCATTTTGGGCTAAAATTGTTTCGACAAGATTAGCTATGTTATTTTGTGCTCCGAAATTATTTTGTTGTACTTGTCTGACTACTTCGTCAGCATTTTGATTTCTATTTACCAACACTACATCAGGTGCATTTTCGATCAACCTTTGTATGGGTTGTTCGACAACTTGTGTTTGCCCCTGATTTCTAGGCAATTCAATGTTAGGCCTTTCTAAAAGGATTTCGACAGGCCTCACCGGTTGGGCTTGGGGCATTTGCTGATTTTGTACTCTGGGGGTACCAAAGAAATCAGCAATTTGACCCATTTGAGTTGCCAATGCTTGGTAACTAATATTGGTGTCACGTATCAAAGGATTGAACACTGTACCAATTTGCTGGGTTAACATATTAACCATATCATGATTAGCATCATCTATTTGTTGCCTCAAAGCCAACAAAGATGCTGTGGTTAATGAGGGTTGGGCATTTCGACCATAAATGCCCTCTGGGGAAGTATGCACATTATCTGCATATGTTGATGAGTTCGCTTGTAAACCTACCATCATGGCAGTTGGCATGCCATAAGGGAAACTTCGACCAACCATGGGCATGCTAAATGGCATGTGCCCACTAATCATATAAGGGCTAGACATTCCCATCGTTTGTGGCATAGATACCATTTCAATAGGCTGTGTGGTCACTGTGGTGGCCATTGTTGATAAAGTGTTACGCACAGACGATATCACAGCAGCCATGCCTGTCGAAGGCAACAGAACAGTTACTCCCATGGTGGTTACTGGATTAGCATCATTGGTAGACGCATTTTCAGGCCCACTTTGTGCATTTGAAAAACTTGCACTAGAACGTGTCATCTCTGACAGAGATTTACCACTTCTTAAGCGCATGCACAGTTAACTTCAAAGGATTATATTAAACTAATACTCTAATACTTGACACAAATGTCCCACTGGGCGTGCCAATTTGTTTACCTGGGATTTTGGTAAACACCGCTGGTCTCCAATTTGGTTAACTTGCAGGATCAACCAGTGAATTCTAAGACCATTTGTGCTTAGAGTTTATAGTTTATTATGATGTTCTTGAATTGTCTCGCGTTTTAACCAGAAAAAGAGAAAGAAATAACTGATTCCTTCGCGCGCAGTTATCATAGTACTTCAGAGAAGAAGAACTTGAACGATAAAAACAAGTAAAACGAAAGAAAAACAAATTAAAATTGCATTAAAGTTAAAGGAAATGGTGCACAAATTCATACATTGTTTCTCTGACTCGTTTTTCTCTTGAATGCGGAAGTTAGAGCGTGAGAAGTAAAATATGAGTTTTTGTGACCTTTGTTTCTTCTCAGAAACTACTATTTATACTTAGTGGGAGGAGCAGAAACTGCCCTCAAAAACAGTTATAAAAATGTTGGTAACTGCTCCTCTTTTCGACCAACTGCCAGCTTTTTAGCGCATAACTACTTAGTCTTATGTCTGTCGAAGCTTGTGTCCATTTTCCTCTTTCTTGTTTTTGTTTTCTGGAAGCTTGTCGAATCTGCCCTGAACATGATCTTTGTCGAAATCCTCTGATCTATGTCAAAGTATAAGTCAAACCCTGTTGACTATTTTAAATGAAGCCTGTCAAAATTACAGGCTAAGAATAATGTATACACCATTAGTCCTTTTTTCATTTTTTGTTACAAAAAGCCCAAGTTGGCACTAATAGAGCTGACATGATCGTGACAGAGCCTACGTATCATTTGCCTCGTAACAATTTGGTCATTTAAAACTACCGTCATGTAATAATTTGGTCCTTTTAACTTAAATGAAAAAGAAGCTAAACCATTTTTTTAAAATTTTTTTTGAAGTTGAAAGCACCAAATTATTACATGACAGTACAAATGACCAAATTGTCACCAGATAGATGACACATAGACTCCATCATGGTCACGTCAGCTCTATCAGTGCCAACTGGGTTTTTTGTAATGAAAAATGAAAAAAGGACTAACGGTGTACATTATGTAACGTAAATGACCTAAGTGATACGATTTTTTTTAAAGGACCAACTTGTTATAATTAAATAACTTAAAGGACCTCTAGTGTAATTTTGCCAAGTCTAATATTTTAAGTATGTATTTTTTTAAAGTTATATTGATTATATAATTTTAATCTCATTTTTTTCTTCTCGTTTTCAGCTGTTGTTACTAAAAAAAATTAATTTCTAGCATGGATGAGTATTGAACCCAAGTCCCCAATGTGACAAACACTCCCAATTACCACTACACCACATCAATTGTTGTGAATTTTTACCCAACTATTGATATATATTACATTGTATCGCAACCTACTGCAAGTCTTCATCTTCTAGCTACCTACTGCAAGTCTGCAACCTCTCCCATTAACTAAGCCTTTCACTCTCTTCATCAGCATCATCAATAAGATTGTTTAACCTGATTCACAAATCGCACATAATCTTTAATTTGGATAATTATCTAAAAACAAAATCTAGACTAACCTAGAAGGACAAAAAACCTAAACTATGATTCACAAATCTTCGTTTGATATAACTCTTCAATTTCGTTTGAGAACCCAACTGTTGTTGTTGTTAATTGTCTTTTCTTCAATTTCGTTTGATAATTATTGGATAACTCTTCAATTTGGATAATTCACAAATCTTTGTTTGAATTAATTTTGAATCTGAAGATTTTTATTTTAATTAGACTCGAATCAGAAAATTTCGTTTGGAAATCTGGGTTAATTTCGTTTGGAATCTGGGTTAATTTCGTTTGGAAATTTCGTTTGGAAATCTGAATTAATTTCGTTTGGAAATCTGAAGATTGTGAATCTTTTGTTGTTGTTTTCTCTGCAGTTGTGGGTTTCGTTTGCAGATTCAAAGGTTGAAGGTTGAAGACGCGTTTGCCCTTTGAACATATATATCAATAGTTGGGTTAAAATTCTCAACCGTTGATGTAGTGTAGTGGTAGTTGGGAGTGTTTGTCACATTGAGGTTTTGGGTTCAATACTCATCCATGCTAGAAATATTTTTTTAGTAACAACAGTTGTCCCACTTTGCCATGTTTGCATCGCCACGTCACCAACCATTAACGTCGTTAGCAAAAAACAAACGGCAGGGACTAAACTAGAAGCCTTTTTTTTAACATTTTGCAACACACGTTTTTTAAACAAGTTAAAATATAACATTTTTGTCGAGTTTCTCATTTTTTTATTAAATTTTATAATTTCCAAAGTATTTATATGTTCATTGAAAATTATAACAAATACAGTGTCACCCGTGCGGATGCACGAGTAAAGTACTAGTATTTATATAATATTGTGTATCTGTCATCATTTTTACCTTGTTATCATAACAATTTTTTTTTGTTTTACATGTTAATTAAAGTTAAAATAGTAGACATATTGAATTAATTAAATTAATTCGTTTTTATTATTTAGCATTTGATATATTTTATGTATTATTTAAAATAAAAAACAAAATAAATTAATATTTTTTTGTAAATTACAAAATAATATTTTAATTTGAAGTAATGGTGACTTAAATATTTTAACATAAAAGTATGGGTTGCTTAAAGGTTGCTTCATTAGAGTAAAATATGGATGAATTGCTTAAGACTTATGTGGTATTGTGGCCCCATTTTAAAGTAATTGTACAACCCAAAGTGAGTTGCTTATTTATCTCTCATTAAATATGCTTTTAAATTTGGCATGGAAAAAAGATAGGCATTGGATTTTGAAAGTAAACAAATATTTTGCAATTCAAATGTTAAAAAGATTTGGATATGATTTCCTCATGCATCATGAATAATCCCGACTTAATATAATGGCCAAAAACCGATATTGACATATGATAGTGTTATCTTTGAGCATTGTCAAAAAAAAAATGTTATCTTTGAGCGATTCTTTTTACTATTGAATTGGAGCCATATATTCAGCTAATCACTCTCCAAAAACGGCGGAGATGAGTTCAAAGAAAGTGTGTTTAAATTTGAAAGAATTTTGATAGTGGGAATAAGTCAAGGATAAATTTGAGTTTGAATAAATAGATGGTAGTTAAATCTTCAACGTTCGGTCAACAAGCAAACAAGCGCACGGATCACAATCAAATTTACTACTCATCCATAAGATTAGCAAACAATCGTCAAATTAGTTATCATTATATATCTATCTATCTTCCAATTAAGCACTTAATTCATCAATCAATTTAAATTAAAGTAAAAGTATGTCCGTATTAATTTGTATCATTCATGATCCAAACCGCTTGAGAAACGAGATAAAAATCTTTATTTAATTCGAGAATCTTCGATCTCCAAAACCTAAACAGGCACGCACGTGTGTTACTTAGGTTTAATTGAGAGTTTAAAATTGAATCTACTTCAAAACAAAAAACACGCTATAAAAAAATATCAAGAAAAAAAAAAGGCTATATTGTGAAATATCCTCCTCACGTGGTGCTTTAACTACTATATACTAGTATGTATCACCCGTGCTAGTACGGGTATGCACGTTCTTTAAACTTAAAATGTGATATTTTTATGTGGGACTTAAAGAGATGCAGTTGTATATTTATGCGTATTATATGAGATATAAAATACTTTAGACACCATCTAAAATAAACCTATTAGAAATTAGAAATAAAAAAAAAAAACAAACGCAAACGGTGTCTTCGAAAAAAAGGGGGGGTGCATAAAGCAGAAGGAGGCGTATTAATACAAAATGGCACTGCACGGGTATACATGTTCTTGTTATATGCGTAATTTTAAATTATTTTATCTTCTCATAGAATTTTATTTATAAATAGTTTGGCGATTTCTGACAATCTCTTGGTTGTGACTTACAAACTTGTTATGAAATGTTTTTTCTAAGTTGGATTATGTTATTGGATCATTGTGATCTCGTTGGAATATGTGGTTTTATTTCTAATATTATAAATAAGACTTCTGTTAGGTTCAAACTAAGCTTAAAATGGGAAATCTGTAAAGTTGCATAGCATTTGGGGAATTATCTGAGAAAGATGAAAGCTTACAAATTTCATTTGACATGGAGAATATCCATTTTAATTAATTTGGAAACACTCAAATGTCGTTGCTTCCAAAAATTGTTTTTTTTGGGAAATGCTTACAAAATTTTTTAGCATTGTGAAAAAAACAAATTGTTCGTTAAATTGTATTAAATTTCACCTGGAGATTTTTTAACAAAGCCAGTGGCGAAATAATTGTTCTTAAATTGTATTTGTCGGTGCCATATACATTTCAAGTGTGTATAACAGTATTAAATAATGTTTGCCTCTTAAATGTAATATCCTTTTTTTAAAAGAGAAGGAAGCCCTATATACATTTTTATTCTTATTAAATCTACAAAATCATCAATCTCGTTATCACCTAATCCGTATCTTTATTATATAGAGCCATCCTGGTAACATTGCTGGTCTCGCCATCAATATCATTCAACTGCAAGACACATAGGCCACAATAAATCTTTAAATTAAATGATAATCATTTTGTGTTGTCTATAGGGAGGGTTATAAACCAACTCCCCCAGGAAAAAAAATGGTATTTAATCACTCTATGCATCAAAATTTTTTGTAGAAAGGAAACATTGGCTACAACTAAACAAATAGGCAAACTATCATACAAAATTATATAACCCCTTTCTTACCTTCTGTGCAAAAGATATGATCACAGATACCCACAATTATAACATTTTATACTATGAGATTGTTGTTCCAGCTAATATTTACCTTAATTCTTTGTAAGAAAAAACTAATTCTAATCAACTTAAACTAATTCCATTTTCAAAGTAGTGCTATTGCTAGTTATTATCTTAATTAAAAGAGTAAACAATTGTCTCAAGAAGCAATTTACGTTGCCCATATTAAAATCAAAGTAGTGCTACCGCAAGTTACCTTAATCAAACAAATGTTTAATCCTTTCTCAAGCAATGAGCTTTTAGGAAGTTACTTTGGATAGACCCAACGATGAAGAAAAACTAAGGTAGCTCCTTTATGAAAATAAGATCTAATTTAGAGAGCAATCTCAATGCCTGTGCAAGTAAAACACAACATAAAAAATTAAAAGTAAGAAACAAATTATTAACCTGCTCAAAGTATGGAGGAAGAATAAGGCTTCTGTTAAACATGAAACAAAATCTAATTGAACATATATCTTAACAATCTTTGTATAAACATGTCGAAACACTAACATGCATCCACCAAGAAACTTCTCTTTGAAAGTTCTTCCAGAATGTAGCAAGGTTGGCACCGTTAAATATAAAGTAAACCTTCAAATATTTTACTTGCTAATCAAATTGCGTGCAGTAGTTGATTACAAAAGCATTGATAGCATCATTCAATAGTAGAATAGCAAGAGAAAATTACCTCAAGAAGATACTAATTAGCTACAATGCATTTTTTTACTCTTATAATAGAACTTATTCAGTACTTTGCTAAAGTGGCTCAAATGGCTTGATATAGAATTGAGATAAATGTCATATATATGTTCAAGACATGTTTAAATATTTTTGATATATGGAGAAAAGAACTGCAGGGAATAAAATCTAAATAAAATCAACAATGGTTGCTAAGTGATTAAAATAGGATATGATATCATCAGTCATCAAATTGAGATGCAGGGAAATTCAGTTTGCTAAGTGACTCTGGCAAACTAAACTCACGTGTGTGCAAACAAATATTCCATTAAGGACAAATAAATGGATACAATTACTACCATTGTTCTGGTAGGATAAGCCTTCCTTCATTTTTCACTTTGAGAAATCCAAAAGGTTTAAGACTGATGAATTAGATTTACCTGGTGGCTTGGACCCACTTCCCCCATAGTATTCTCCTTTGGAATTTGCTGTTGTACTGAATCAATATATCATCTACTAACTGTTCCTTCAAACTGTTCATAGGTTCCTCAAGATATTTTTGCTAGGAGTCCAAATTATCAATGTTCTGAAAAGTGAAGAAAAAATTAGAAACAAAATTTGGACTATAAATATAGTTTAAGACAATCCAAACTACTGCATGAGGCAACAAAATTTAGGTTAAAAGCAAACCAAAAGCTTGAAGGAGGAAATCCTAACATGTCTTCTCAAAAAACATCTAATGGTAAACATAACAATGGATAAAGGCAAAATGCATAGTATAACTCGAATAAAACAGTATTACCTCATTATTGTCCATCATTTCTTTTCCACCAACTGAACAAACGGGGAGAGGTTTTCGAGATTTTTAAACATCTGACATAGTGAAAGTCAGATGAACGTTTTGTTCGTGGGATTTGGAAACAAACAGTGGTGACCATACAGTAGTTTAGACAATATGGAAAAATGTGAGCTTGTGAAATGAATTGTTTGTTTGTTGCAAATATGAAAAAAGAAGAAAATGGCGTGTATATTTTAAAAAGGGGGTGCGTAGAGCAGTAGGGGATGTATTTAGAAATGGGGTTGTGCAAATAGCAGCAGCTCAGTTCATTTTCTTGGACTGGCTTGCGTTGTAAAAAAGGGCCTCTAAGGGGGGTTGTAATTGATGAAAACAGGTGGTGTAAATAGTAAGCTGAATTAAAAAAATAAAAAAAACAAAACAAAACAAACACTGAATGATGATTATATAAGGCATGTTTTAAAACCTAAACCTAATTTTCAGTCTCTCTTTCACCATAGCGCCGCCAGCAACATCACAAGGAGAGATAGTGCGAATAATCAGCAATGGAGAGAGAGAGTAAATCGTGGAGAGTGAGAGTGAGAGTGAGAGAGAGATAAAGAGAGAAATCCGGAGTGAGAGAGAGATAATTGCGAGAAGAAGATGGTGGAGAGAAAGGGTGCGATGACAGAGAGAGGGAGGCGCACGGTGCTGGGTCGTATACGGTGAACGACGACGACAGTGACGGGACAGAACGCAAACGACACGGGGACGGCGACGACAGCTACGGGTGGTTCACAACGGCAACGGTGACGGTGTGAACGGGCCAACGACCACCGTCTACGGTGGCCGTATTTTAAAGGCGAGTTCCATCTTTTTTGCGTTTTTACGTTTTTGAAATTATTACTTCTTCTTCTCTCTTCTGTTCTGATGATTTTTCGTTGACGTTAATTTAGATTTTGCTTCCTATTTCTATTTTTATGGTCAAAAATACTAAACTGTTGACAGTGCAAAATGAACACCCTAATTTGTTCATAATCCATTTTTTTAAAAAGAACTGATTCTGATTTTTTACCTAATATCCTAGTTTAACACTAATTTTTTAACTAAATCTATTGCTAATTAATCCCTAATATAATCCCAAATAATTTATAAGGAATAATTCTGCAAATGGTTGGACAACTTACTTGAACTTGCTGAACGATATCTATGGTGCCAATATTTGCGTTTCTTCTCTGCAAGATAAACGTTTCATACAGTCCAGCTGGTATCTCCATTTATTTGCAATTTACACATAAAAGAATTGGTTAAATGTTGTTTACGCAGGTGTAACAATATGAAATTACATCAACGAATCATGGATGGAGCTGGAGCCATTTTCAAGTGAAAATGCGCTGAAGATGGTTAAATACATCTGATGCAATACCTAAATTTCGATTTGTTTGATACGATGAGGGTAATTGTTTTGCCTAGTCACTACTGACCTAGTGTTTTAATGGAATGGGAATATAATTTGGTATGATTGAATTTGAATTTGAAGTAGAAACGTAAGCAGCAATTCATTCGTATATTTACATAATCAATTCCATTTTTTATGACCAGCTAATTATGTGGATGGAATGTGTTGACTTAGGGAACAAATTAATTATAGCATTAAAGCGTAAAACATTTTCTGATACGTTAATTATGACCAGCTATGTATATTTTCATCTCAGCCATTCGTTGTACAATCCTACTGTGAGATCAAATCTGGGCTGTTAATTTCGTATGACTTGGCTGCTGACTTACGCGTGGATGCCACATATTTTTTAAAAGATCTGCGTGGAATTTTTTGATTAGCCTGAGTTGGACGCTGATGTGGACAATCTCTTGATTGTAATTACTTATGATATACATGGAACACAACCCTTCACCCTTCACCGTTTCACTTCACTCATATTATCCTATTTTATTTCTTCCTCCAAACAGAACGTAACAAACACACAAACAACCAAAGCTCATTCATTCACCATGAACTGGGTTCGTGGGGAATCGCTAGGTAATGGAAGCTTTGCCACCGTCAATAAAGCCACTTCCGTTAACTTTCCTTTTCCTACCGCCGTCAAATCCACCGATCTTCACGATTCTCACTATCTCATCATCGAGGAACAAGTTCTAAAACAACTACAAACATGCACTCATATCATCAAGTGTTTCGGTCACGATACAACCTTAGAAAACGGCGAGGAGTACTACAATGTTTTTCTCGAATACGCTCCTAACGGCTCTCTCGCCGATCTTATCAAGAATCACGGTGGGACGTTTCCAGAGAATATCGTTCGAAAATACACCAAGTCTATCCTTGAAGGTTTAAAGTATATTCACGAGAAGGGTTATGTTCACTGCGATATTAAGCTACAAAACATCCTCGTATTCGACGATGACGATGTTAAGATAGCGGACTTTGGACTTGCAAAGGAGAAAGGTAAAAAACATAGCGATAAAAAAGTTGAGTTTAGGGGAACTCCGATGTTTATGTCGCCGGAATCGGTGAACGACAATGAGTATGAGTCACCGGGGGATGTATGGGCTCTTGGCTGCGCCGTCGTGGAGATGGTGACCGGAAAACCAGCATGGGAGGTTGCAAAGGGGTCGAATATGTGGAAGTTGATGATTCGAATTGGGGTTGGAGATGAACTTCCAAAGATTCCGGATGAATTATCAGAACAAGGAAAAGATTTTTTGAGAAAGTGTTTTGTTAAGGATCCTTTGAAGAGATGGAGTGCAGAGATGCTATTGAATCACCCTTTTATTTCCGATGGCACTGTTTTATTGGAGAAGAAAGTGAATGAGTCATTGCCGTGGTCGTCACCAAGAACACACTTTGATTTTCCTCAATGGGTGTCTTCTACGGTAACATCTTTGGCTTCACCTTTTTCACCTGATTCTAATGAATGGTGTCATCGGAAATGTTCTTCACCGGCGGAGAGGCTCCCACAGCTAGTCACGGATGAAGTAACAATGAATTGGTCAGAATCAGATAGTTGGAGTCTTGTTAGAAGTTTATAGTTGATCGCAATGTATTGTTTTGAATTTGGTGGATGAAACAAAAATTGTATTGTTTGGTTCCACTGCCACTTGTGACCCATTGTACTGAGATTTATTTTGTAAATATAATTCTTATTTTTTCATGGAAGGCATTGTTTTTATTAAATTAGAGAAAGTGATTGAGTTATTATCATTACCATCGTTTAGAACACATTTCGATTTCCCTTAGTGGGGTTCTTCCACCGTTAGAACTATGCTTCATATTTCATTGGATTCCGATGATTGGTGTCGATGGAATTAGGTGCATAGTTTGATTGCCGGCGAATAGGCTTAGTGTTAGCTAGTCACGAATTAGGTTTTAACAAATTGGTAACGTTGTTGCTTGACTACCAAATAACAAACTGGTTGTTGCTTGACTACCAAGTTTGGTGCCCACTTTTCTTTCCAATTTTACCCTTAACTGATAATTAAAACCTTACTAAATCCAAATTTAACAAAAATCAAATAACGCAATTGAGATTGCTAAAAAAGGGAGAAAGGTTGCAATCCAACGCCTACAACTAAGGCAAATACTATCTCAATTTTTTTAAATTAAATAACTCAGTTTTAACTTTTAACTAACATGAATTATTTTACTTTGACTCATTACATGAATTATTTTATATATATATATATATATATATATATATATATATATATATATATATATATATAACGAGATGAGAAGTAAGAGGCATGCAGACTGCTAAGATATTAAATGAAAGTAAAGGTGCAGAATACTTAAATGCGATAAAATATTAACAATAGGCAGAGTCTTCTATGAAGCAAAATAAAAATGCATTAAAATAAATGCAAGAAATATAAATACTCGGAGACAAAGTCTTCCATAAGATTGAAATTGAAACTGATTATTAATTGAAAACTTAGAAAGAAATTACAAAGATTGAAAAGATGATAAGAAAATTGAAGGAGAAAGAAAGAGGTTACGAGGGTAACTTCTCAATAGTCAAAGGTGCTTCTAACAATAGCCTAGGCACCATATTTATAGAAAATGGAATAGGAATCCAAGAATAATAAAAATACTATTTCAATAGTGAATAACACTACTTAAATAGTAGTATCTTTCATCATAAATATTACTTTTTGAATAGATCACTGCACTAAAGTGTTTTTCTTTGATGCATTGCACAATCCATGTCTTTCGTAGGATTTGATTGAGGAAGCTTCTTGTCTCTGGGCATTATTGTCATGGTAGAAAATTACAACAATTAAAATTACAACAAAAAATTGTTAGTAAAATTAAACTGACAGTAAAAAATAAATTGATAGTAAAAAGAAAATTACAATAGTTGAAATTGGTAATAGTCTTTTGACTATATTCTTTTGCAAGGTTGACAGAGGCACCCTATTCTTTTTTTTTTCTCTGAAGATTGATTCTGCAATAATTGAACAATGTTTTGTAGATTCTAAATGACATTCTCTTCGGATGTCCACAACTAGAAATTTCGGTATTACCTGCAGAATTTCCTGCGGAAATTTTTCGCAGGTATTTCCTGAGAAATTTTCTGCCAATCTACAGATATGTAAAATGCTTCCTGTGGATTTCTTGTTCGCAGGTACATTCGCAGGAAACATTTAGGTTTCCTGCGAATTTTCCTAAGAAAAAAATTCCGCAGGAAAGTTTCTTTTATTATTATTTAAAAAATTTTTAATATCTGAAAAGTTTTTTTTTTGGGTAATATTTTCTTAAAATCTTATTTTTTGGTAAAAAAAATCTTAGTTTTTAATTCTTAACAGGGTAATTAAATGCACTAATCAGAGACCCGTTAAAAATGATCAGCTTCTCTTTAATCAAAATCTTAACCAGCTTTTATCACACAAGAAACACGCGAACACATCTTCTTCCTCAACACATTCTTCTCCGCCGCCACACCCTCGATCAATCACTAATCAGCTTCTCTGCGAAATCAACAATGTGAGTATGAAATCCCTCTCTGTGCATGAAACTCTTTCCTTCATTTGATAATCGAAAGTCCTAATCAAAACCCTAATCGAAATCCCTTAGCATTTTAGGAAGGTCCAAATCCATGAAATCCCTAATCGAAGCATTTTCTAGAGCATAGAAACCTCTCTGAGCATTTTAAGAAGGTTCAAATCCCTAATCGAAATCTCTCTCTCATCGCTGTCCTCTCTCATCGCATAGCTCATCCCTAAGCATTTTGGAAAAGAATATTGGGTTGCTCTTTTGGAGTAAATCTACCAAGAATGTTTTAAACATTTATTTTGTAAACAAAGGATAAGGTAATCTCAGGCTTTGATGAAATCCCAATAGTTATAACCTATCGGGTCAAAGAGTTGGTAAAATTTCTTAGTTTTATTTGGATTTTGTCCAAAAGCTGAAGGTGTCAAGACTTTCAGGATTTGGAGGGTAGAATGGGTGATATTTAGGATCTTTGTAGTGTTTGATAACGACTGACTCAGTATCTATGAGTACAAACTCATAAAAACAATTGGGTTTTATTTGGAACAGGTGGTATAAAGTGAAATTGAGGTGGAAATAGCTTAAAGGAATTTTATTTGGATTTTCATTCAAAAAATTAGGTTCTAAATATGCTATTAGGGAAAAATTGGTTTTTGGAATATACTGAGTGTGAGTAGGGGTAATTCCAGATGGCTAGAGATTACGTTACTAAACTTTTGACTTAGTAACTCTTACTAAATTTATTTGAGCTGTTGGATGCTTAATTTTTTAAATAAACTACATCCAATGGTTATTGTTCAATAAGGGTGTTATGGTACTCTTAAATATATCTTATATTAATTAAATTTAATTAGAAAATAAACTAATTCCTATTTTTAGGGGATAGTTTTAATTCGCACTTAAATTGCTTTATTGTTGTTCCTATTATTTCTCCCTTTTCCTTTTTTTTGGCCAGCTTTTTCCTTCCTTCCTCCTGCGTTCATATCCTTCATTCTTCATATTCCTACTCTTTCATCCCTCCTCTTTTAACCAATTAAATTTTTATTTCGTCAGTTCCTCCATATATATAAAGTAAGCATTTCGTCAGTTTCTTTTTTTTTTTTAAACGTTGAACATGTTTCCATTAAATCAACACACACGGTTGAAGTAAGCCATTGAAACACGCTATTCGGTTACGCCATTGATGGCTCACTACGGGGTTGATGAACATGAGACCAATATCAGTTTTACACGGTTACTTGCTCGTAAGTCTTTTCTTTCTCATTGGTAATATGTCCACACTCTTAATCACGACTATGAACACATGTTTATACTATCTATATAGACAACTAACCATTGTTGTTCACTTTTGTGGTTACTAAACTCTATAACGACCCGTTGCCCATTATATATATGAATAACCAAAGTTCTATAATTAGGTGGTTAGAGCTCAAGTAACCAATGTTATATAATTATGTGGTTAGTATAACGACCAACTATAACGACCAATTTTCTATTTTATATGAATAACCGAAGCTCAATAATTAGGTGGCTAGAGACAACTAACCATAATTGTTTGATTCCGTGGCTAGTAGTAAACTAGGCGAAGTTAAGTGACTTCGTGGTTAGACAATACTAACACATGTCTGTACTTATGTGATTTTTAGTAATTTAGTAACATGTATAACAATCAATTTCCTATTTTATATGAATAACTGAATCTCTGTAATTTGGTGGCTAGAGCCATCTAACCAAAATTCTTCAATTCTATGGATAGTAGTAAACTAGCCGAAGTTATGTGACTTCGTGGTTAGAAAAACTACATAATGTTCGTTGACGCTAGTATCTAACCACACCATAGCAAGATTGTGGCTAGTGTCACTCTAACCACAACCCTGCAAATCTGTGGTTAGAATCAACTTACCACATGTTAGCCTGTAATTTCGACAGGCTACATTAAAGATGGTCAACATGGCTTGATTTATATTTATTTCACAAAGACCATATTGTTTCGACAAAGAAAATGGTCGTGTGCAAGGTAAACTCGACAAGTTTCCAGGGAAGCAAAAGCAAGAGAGAGGAAAATCGACACAGGCTTTCGACAGACAGAAAACAGAGCAGTTATGCGTTGAAGACTAGCAGTTGGTCGAAGCGTGACAGAGCGGTTTCGGTCGAAAGTAGGAGCGGTTATTTGGCCGAAAGTAGGAGCAGTTACTTATTTTCAAATTGTTAAGCAGTTACTTAGTTCGAATTTCCCCCTTTTTTCCCTTGTATAAATAACTGTTTCTGAGAAGAAACAGAGGTCGCGAAAATCACAATACACACCCGATTCCTGAAACTCTAACTTCCAAGCCAGAGCGAAAAACGAGTGGAAGAATCCCTGTATGTGATCGTGTACCATTTTTATGATTCAATGCAATTTGTTTTTCTTTTTCTTTACAATTCCTGCACCATTTACTGCTTCTTTTCTTTTCAATTCTGTTAATCATTTGCAAATCGTCCCCTTTTCTACATTTTCTGAAACAAAAACTTTTGCAATTCAAAGGCAATTGCTTTGAGATTTTTCTAGTTTGATCTCACAAACCTTCTAATAAAACTAGTGACTGTTTGCTAAAAACACCAGCAAACAAATTGGCACGCCCAGTGGGACATTGCCTTTGATTTTGTTCATTTTTATACTTTCTTATTTGTATTCGCTGTTGTATGCACTTAAGAAGTGGTAAAATGGTTCGTTCTGGTACGAATAATGCATCTAGTTCCAACCCTGTGGTTTCACAAGGGCAAGGAACAACAATGGATTCTGCAAACATTAGCGCAGGACCATCATCGTCGGTAACCGTTCCTTCATTATCAATGACTAATGTTGGTTCAATACAGTCAGAAATGGCATCTTTGCCTATGTCTTTGCCGTTAAGTGCAGGGCTTCATAGCCCTCGCATGGCAATGGGAAACGGTTTAGACCCACGTTTGAATGACGTGTGTCTACCCCCATTTCCTCTGGGAATGTATGGCATGCCTACTGGAATGCCACATATTTCGACCTTTTCCCCTACACATGTCTCTTCTGAGAGCGTATTTGGTCGAAATCCCCCAGCATTAACCAATACGTCTTTGTTGGCCTTAAGACAGTAAGTAGACGAGAGTAATCACGATATGGTTAATATGCTTACCCAACAAATTGGTACAGTTTTCAATCCATTGATTCAAAATACCAATAACAGTTACCAAATGTTGGCAAATCAGATGAGTAGGATTGCAGACTTTTTTGGGGTTCCAGCGGTTAATAATAGGCATGTTCCTATTATTGCGGGTAATGCGTCGCCAGTTAACCCCCAAGAAGCAGTTGCAGTCGAAGCGTCGACAGTTGTAGGCGAACTACAAGGGACAGTAAACCACGTCCCTGAAGTAGTTTTGGTAAATAGACACCAGAACGCTGATGAAGTTGTTCGACAAGTGCAACAACACAATGTTGGCGCAGAAAACAATATAGCTACTTTAGTCGAAACTATTTTGGCGCAGAATGGCCTTAACATAGGTTTACAAAGGCCTAACTTTGTATCACCATTATGTGAATACGTGTTACAAACTGAGTTACCAAGGGGATGGAAAGTTCCCAAGTTTACTAAGTTTGGTGGTGAAACAAATGAGTCCACAGTCGAACACATTGCTCGTTTCTTGACTGAGGCTGGGGACTTAGCACAAAATGAGAATTTGAAGATGAAATATTTTCCAAATTCTCTAACTAAAAATGCTTTCACTTGGTTCACGACCTTACCCCCTGGTTCTATGTTCACGTGGGGGCAATTAGAAAAGGCATTCCATGCACAGTTTTACATGGGCCAGTCGAAAATTAGTCTTAAAGAATTGGCTAGTGTTCGGCGCAAAATGCCTGAAACTATTGATGATTACTTAAACAGATTTAGGCTGTTGAAATCTCGTTGCTTCACACAAGTCCCTGAACATGAGCTTGTCGAAATGGCTGCTGGTGGCCTTGATTACTCAATTAGAAAGAAATTAGACACATCTCATTTGCGAGATATGGCTCATTTGGCTGATAGGGTTCGACAAGTTGAAAGGCTTAGAGAGGAAAAATCTAGGTCGAATAGGTATCATAAAAAAGAAAAAGTGGCATATGTCGAAGAAGAATTTGACGTTACATATAGTAATGTCGAAGAAGAGGAGATAGACGTGGCTGAACTTAGGCCTGGTCCTCCTTATACCTGTAAATTATTAAGGCCTGCGAATGGGAATAACCCTGTAGAGCCTAAGAACGATAGATTTATGCCTAAGACTTATACTTTTGATGTTACTAAATGTGACGAAATTTTTGATCTTTTAGTAACTGATGGTCAAATATTAGTGCCTAAAGGCCTTAAAATACCAACTCTTGACCAAAGAAAGAAAAAGGGTTATTGTAAGTTCCATAATTTTTTGGGACATAACACCGACCGTTGTGTGCTCTTCAGGGATATTGTACAAAAAGCAGTTGACGAAGGAAGACTCAAATTTGCTGACAAGAAAATGAAAGCTCCTATGCAGATTGATGTTGATCCGTTGCCTATGGCTGAAGCTATGTATTCTGAGCCTGTCGAAGCTGATGTAGGCATGGTGGATGCTCAAATGGCAGACCCTCCTAAGTGTGTCAAGACTGCCACCAAAAAATTAAAAGGTTTTATGTATGCTGAAGGTAAGAAACAGGAAGTGACCCTAAAAGAATATGATGGGAAGATACATGCTGTGTATCCAAAGGCTGAGGAAGAATTGATAGATTTCCTCAATCGGTGTAAGTGGAATAATTCTGAAGTTATGCTTTGCCCAAGGTGCAGTGCTGTCTTCGATAAAGAAGCAGCTAAAGCTGTCGAAGGTTATCAGGATCAACAACAACGCAAAAGAAAATGTCTTGATAACAGGCCAAAATTTGACTTTGCAAAAGGAGATCTTCCTGGCTACAAGGCTAATGTGTCAGCAAAGCCTTCAACAAGTAAACGACAATTTGCTAAGGAGAAGTCCTCAGCAAAAGGGTATTTGAAGCTGTCAACAGGTAAATCCTTTGTCCCAAGTGCTAGTGCTCCTGTCGAAGAGTGGGTGCCCAATAATCAACGTGCTAAAGCTGTCAAGCCAAGTACTGATGCTATTAAGTTTAATTATAAGAATAACTATAAGGGTAAGAACCCTATGACTAGAACACAGTGGCGTCGTTACCAAAGACAACAGAAGAAGAAGGCACACTTTGACATTAACCAGGTTCCAAGTCATTTGGCTAATAATCAAGTTCCACGCAGCATGATAGTGGCGAAGAGTGAGGTTCACAAAGCTGAAGTTGCCACAAAGAGGAATGCTGATGTTGCTAGTCATGTGTGTGCAGCAAATAAGGCCAAAGGCAAGGCTGTGGTAACAGAAAAGTCAAGAAGGCCTGCTCTTGAAAGAATATTTCCTCCATTGTCAACAGTGAAAGGAAGAAATGCTGATTTCGACATGGATGAAGACATGGAGTCTGATTTTAATGATTCTGAAGATGATTTCGACGTTGTTTGCAATGTGGTATCAATACTGCCTCTGGAGTACGATGTTATCATAGTACCAAATGACGTTGAAGAGGATTTTACAGAGGATATGGCTCATCATAAGCCAATGTGTTATTATGTGATGAACAATGGTTGTGTCGAAGACCAAATGGCTACCTTCGAGAAGCCAGATATGAGTATGCAAAACCACTTGAAACCCCTGTATGTCCAAGCCAAAGTCAATGGTGTTGGGATTAACAAAGTGTTAGTGGATGGTGGAGCTGCAGTGAATTTGATGCCACATGGTCTTTTGAAGAAGATTGGTAAGTTCGATACTGACCTCAAGCCACATAACATTGTCTTAAGCAACTATGAAGGCAAAACTGGCCATTCTTTGGGGGCCATTGAGGTGGACTTAATCGTTGGTTCCATAAAGAGGACTACATTGTTCTTAGTGATAGCCTCTAAAGCGAATTTTAATTTACTCCTTGGTAGAGAGTGGATCCATGGAGTTGGTGCTGTCCCTTCAACTTTGCATCAACGTTTAGTAATGTGGAAGGAAGATGGTTTGGTAGAGTATGTTGAAGCCGATCAGAGCTACTTCCGTGCTGATGTGAACCAAGTTACCAAGGAAAACTTTGAGAAACAAATGGCGAAGATTGCGCCATGTTCATCTTCTAATGAGGCATATGTCCCTGCGGATAATGTTTTTGCCTCAGTTCATCTTGACCCAAATTATGGTTTTGTTTGGGAAAGAGAAATAATGGGAGATGATAGTGTCTATCCTGATGGTGTTTTTCGACCAACGGGGTGGAACACTGGTTCTTGAAAATGTTCTTATGTCAGTGCCCAATGCATGGGACAAAATTACGGCTTATATGGCCGAAAACAAGTTTAAAGCGGCTATGGAGGCCGAAATTATTCAACAAACAATGGCTGTCGAAGCCAGTGAGTTACATGAAGAAAATGGCATAATCATAGATGAAAAACTTGACTGTATCTATGATAATGATCCATTAGGTTTTGAAAAGGATCCTAGAGATTTGACAAAGCATATGCAAGCTCAAGACCCGTTAGAAGAAGTTGATTTGGGAAATGGCTCAATAAAAAGGCCAACTTATATTAGTGCAAATATTGATGCTTCTTTAAAAACCCAAGTCATCACATTGCTAAGGGAGTTCAAAGACTGCTTTGCTTGGGATTACGACGAAATGCCTGGGTTAAGTCGAGAAGTAGTGGAAATGCAATTACCAATTCGACCAGGGAAGAAACCAGTGAAGCAAGTGCCAAGAAGATTTGCTCCTCAAGTGTTGGCTAAGATCAAAGAGGAAATCGAAAGGCTGTTCAGAAACAAATTCATCAGAACTGCCAGGTATGTCGAATGGTTAGCCAATATAGTTCCTGTAATAAAGAAAAATGGGACTCTTAGAGTTTGCATAGATTTTAGGGATTTAAATAATGCATCTCCCAAAGATGAGTACGCAATGCCTGTGGCAGAAATGCTAATAGATTCAGCAGCAGGATTTGATTATCTTAGTATGCTTGATGGTTATTCAGGGTATAATCAAATCTTCATTGCTGAAGAGGATGTGTCAAAAACTGCTTTTAGGTGTCCAGGGGCATTGGGTGTTTATGAATGGGTAGTAATGCCCTTTGGCTTAAAGAATGCTGGTGCTACATATCAAAGGGCCATGAATTCTATGTTTCATGATTTTATTGATGATTTTATGCAAGTATACATAGATGATGTGGTGGTTAAATCTTCCTCAGAAAATGGTCATTTAGACCATCTTCGCCGTTCTTTTGAAAGAATGAGGAAATATGGATTGAAATTAAATCCATTAAAGTGTGCTTTTTGTGTACGTGCAGGTGATTTCTTGGGTTTTATAGTACACAAAAAAGGCATTGAAATCAACCAAAATAAGACTAAGGCAATTATGGAAACGAAGGCCCCTTCGACCAAAAAAGAGCTTCAGTCGTTGCTGGGAAAAATCAATTTCCTTCGAAGATTTTTATCAAATCTAAGTGGCAAAACACAAGTTTTTTCGCCATTATTAAGACTGAAGAAGGAAGAAGAGTTCAAATGGGAACCAATGCATCAAGCAGCCTTCGACGAAATCAAGTCTTATTTGATGAAACCACCGATTTTGTTGCCTGTTATTAAACACAAAGTGCTCAAATTGTATATAGCAGCTTCTGATAGAACAATAGGTAGCATGTTAGCACAAGAGGATGATAGTGGTGTCGAAAGAGCCATTTATTACCTCAGTAGGGTCTTAAATGATGCCGAAACGAGGTACACTCCTATAGAGAAGTTGTGCCTTTGTTTGTATTTCTCGTGTACAAAGTTAAAGCAATATATAAAACCAGCTGATGTTTCTGTTTATTCGCATTTTGATGTTATTAAGCATATGCTGTCGAAACCAATAATGCATAGCCGAATTGGTAAATGGGCTTTGGCTTTGTCAGAATACAACTTAACTTATCAACCTCTAAAATCAATTAAAGGACAAGTGGTTGCTGATTTTATAGTAGACCATTCTGTTGTGGAAGAAACATTAAGTTTTGTAGACGTATATCCTTGGAGGTTGTATTTTGATGGCTCAAGCCATAAACATGGAGTTGGGATTGGTATTTTAATAATATCTCCTACTAACATTCCAACGAAGTATAAGTTTAAAATTCGGGATGTTTGTTCCAATAATGAAGCTGAGTATGAGGCTTTAATAGTAGGCCTTGAAATTTTACTTGAGCTGGGGGCAAGTCATGTCGAAATAAAAGGTGACTCTGAGTTGGTTGTCAAACAATTGACAAGAGAGTACAAATGCATTAAAGAGCACCTTATTAGATACTTTGTTGTTGCCAATGCTTTGTTAAAAAGATTTGAGTCTGTTCACTTAGAACATTTACCACGAATTGATAATCAAGTGGCAAATGAATTGGCACAAATTGCTTCAGGCTATAAAGTTTCAAAACAAAGCCTGGAAGAGTTAATCGAAATAAAGGATAAAATCATTTCTAATGACTATTCTTCGTCACTATTGTCAACACCAAGAATTGGGGGGGCAACAAACGCAAACGAGGAACTAGTCGTTGTCGAAAAACGTCGATTTTTTGGTGACTTTGACTTAGCAGAAAATTTTGCTCTTGACAATATGACCAATAATGATTGGCGAAGGCCTATTGCGGAATATTTGCAAAATCCCACAAGAAATACCAATAAAAAGGTAAAATACAGAGCTTTGAGTTATGTGATAATTGGAAACGAATTGTTTAAAAAGACTCCTGAAGGAGTACTATTAAAATGTCTTAGTGAAAATGAGGCATATTTAGCAATTTCCGATACACATAGTGGAGCGTGTGGTTCACACCAAGTAGGCCACAAAATGAAGTGGTTATTATTTCGACAAGGAATGTATTGGCCAAATATGCTGAAAGATTGCATAGAATTTGCTAAGGGATGCCAAGAGTGTCAAAAGCATGCTGGGATACAACATGTACCTGCAAATGAATTGCATGCCATAGTCAAACCTTGGCCATTTAGAGGTTGGGCTTTAGATGTGATTGGAGAGATAAAGCCAACTTCGTCGAAGGGCCATAGATATATCCTTGTGGGAATTGATTACTTCACCAAATGGGTTGAAGCTATACCTTTAGCCAATGTTGATCAAGAAGCAGTGATAAGGTTTATTCAAAATCATATCATTTATAGGTTTGGAATTCCAGAAACCATTACTACAGATCAGGGATCAGTTTTCACTGGTAGAAAAATGGTAGAGTTTGCTTCCGAAATTGGTTTTAAGTTATTAACTTCGACACCATATTATGCGCAAGCCAATGGACAAGTAGAAGCTGCCAATAAAGTTATTATTAGTTTGATTAAAAAGCATGTTGGGCAGAAACCCAAAAATTGGCATAATACCCTTGATCAAGCATTATGGGCTTGTCGAAATTCACCCAAAGAATCTATCAACACTACTCCTTATAGGTTAACATTTGGACACGATGCAGTGTTGCCTGTTGAAATTTGTCTACAATCAACAAGAATTCAAAGACAGTGGGAGATTCCCTCTGATTATTATTGGAATATGATGCTTGATGAATTGGTTGATTTAGACGAAGAAAGGTTATTAGCTTTAGATACGCTTATTCGACAGAAAGAGAGGGTAGCTAAAACTTATAACAAAAAGGTTAAGTCTAAAGCCTTTAATTCAGGTGATCTAGTGTGGAAGGTCCTATTGCCTATGGATAAAAAAGATAGAGTCTTTGGTAAATGGTCCCCAAGTTGGGAAGGACCATTCAAAATTTTGCAAGTTTATTCAAACGGCGCATATGAGGTTGAAGAGATCGGCGCTGATGAAAGAATTTTGCGTATAAATGGTAAATACCTGAAAAAGTATAAGCCAACGTTGCACGAAGTTAAAATAACGCTGGAAAAAATATAACGAAAGCGTAAAAACATGGCATTTAAGTTGCCAAAACATAGTCAAAGGCCGAATTTACAAGCTGTTCAAGTTCAAGGTTTGAATATGGAAGCAACACTTAACAGTGGCGACATCAGGTATACAGTGGTTCTACTCAAGTGCAAAGTCTATTTCGAGGGTGAATTCAAAAATGTTCTTTCTCTTCTTCTACTTCAAGCTCAGTCGAGAAAGACATTTTTGGGGGGCAATTTGTTAGCCTGTAATTTCGACAGGCTACATTAAAGATGGTCAACATGGCTTGATTTATATTTATTTCACAAAGACCATATTGTTTCGACAAAGAAAATGGTCGTGTGCAAGGTAAACTCGACAAGTTTCCAGGGAAGCAAAAGCAAGAGAGAGGAAAATCGACACAGGCTTTCGACAGACAGAAAACAGAGCAGTTATGCGTTGAAGACTAGCAGTTGGTCGAAGCGTGACAGAGCGGTTTCGGTCGAAAGTAGGAGCGGTTATTTGGCCGAAAGTAGGAGCGGTTACTTATTTTCAAATTGTTAGGCAGTTACTTAGTTCGAATTTCCCCCTTTTTTCCCTTGTATAAATAATTGTTTCTGAGAAGAAACAAAGGTCGCGAAAATCACAATACACACCCGATTCCTGAAACTCTAACTTCCAAGCCAGAGCGAAAAACGAGTGGAAGAATCCCTGTATGTGATCGTGTACCATTTTTATGATTCAATGCAATTTGTTTTTCTTTTTCTTTACAATTCCTGCACCATTTACTGCTTCTTTTCTTTTCAATTCTGTTAATCATTTGCAAATCGTCCCCTTTTCTACATTTTCTGAAACAAAAACTTTTGCAATTCAAAGGCAATTGCTTTGAGATTTTTCTAGTTTGATCTCACAAACATTCTAATAAAACTAGTGATTGTTTGCTAAAAACACCAGCAAACACCACAGTCATGCACATCGTTGGTTAGTTCTATCTAGCCATTATATAGCCAAACATTGGTTAGTGCTATCTAGCCATCGTCCTCCACGTTTTTTGTTATTGGCATCTAACCATTCTCGACCATATTTATGGTAGTATGTGTGTGTGTGTATATATATATATATATATATATATATATATATATATATATACACACATTACCATAAATAAGGCCTATAATTATGGAAGAAAAATAGGAGATTTGCTGATCAGTTTTCAATTTTAATTGCTAAAAATTAAAGCCTATAATTATAGAAGAAAAATAGGGGATTTGTTGATCAGTTTTTTTCCTAATTATTATGATGGATCTTACCTTTTTGCCCTTTAGTAATAGTTACTAAACATAATGTTTAGTAATATAAACTAGACTCAAGTTCAAGTCTTTATTGAAAGATTGATGAGACCCTGATCTCGGAAAGCCAGTAGGATTTGGACGGGAAAAGCATAATATTGATTTTGATTTTGTTTGTTACTTGGTAGTCAAGCAACAACGTTACCAATTTGTTAAAACCTAATTCGTGACTAGCTAACACTAAGCCTATTCGCCGGCAATCAAACTATGCACCTAATTCCATCGACACCAATCATCGGAATCCAATGAAATATGAAGCATAGTTCTAACGGTGGAAGAACCCCACTAAGGGAAATCGAAATGTGTTCTAAACGATGGTAATGATAATAACTCAATCACTTTCTCTAATTTAATAAAAACAATGCCTTCCATGAAAAAATAAGAATTATATTTACAAAATAAATCTCAGTACAATGGGTCACAAGTGGCAGTGGAACCAAACAATACAATTTTTGTTTCATCCACCAAATTCAAAACAATACATTGCGATCAACTATAAACTTCTAACAAGACTCCAACTATCTGATTCTGACCAATTCATTGTTACTTCATCCGTGACTAGCTGTGGGAGCCTCTCCGCCGGTGAAGAACATTTCCGATGACACCATTCATTAGAATCAGGTGAAAAAGGTGAAGCCAAAGATGTTACCGTAGAAGACACCCATTGAGGAAAATCAAAGTGTGTTCTTGGTGACGACCACGGCAATGACTCATTCACTTTCTTCTCCAATAAAACAGTGCCATCGGAAATAAAAGGGTGATTCAATAGCATCTCTGCACTCCATCTCTTCAAAGGATCCTTAACAAAACACTTTCTCAAAAAATCTTTTCCTTGTTCTGATAATTCATCCGGAATCTTTGGAAGTTCATCTCCAACCCCAATTCGAATCATCAACTTCCACATATTCGACCCCTTTGCAACCTCCCATGCTGGTTTTCCGGTCACCATCTCCACGACGGCGCAGCCAAGAGCCCATACATCCCCCGGTGACTCATACTCATTGTCGTTCACCGATTCCGGCGACATAAACATCGGAGTTCCCCTAAACTCAACTTTTTTATCGCTATGTTTTTTACCTTTCTCCTTTGCAAGTCCAAAGTCCGCTATCTTAACATCGTCATCGTCGAATACGAGGATGTTTTGTAGCTTAATATCGCAGTGAACATAACCCTTCTCGTGAATATACTTTAAACCTTCAAGGATAGACTTGGTGTATTTTCGAACGATATTCTCTGGAAACGTCCCACCGTGATTCTTGATAAGATCGGCGAGAGAGCCGTTAGGAGCGTATTCGAGAAAAACATTGTAGTACTCCTCGCCGTTTTCTAAGGTTGTATCGTGACCGAAACACTTGATGATATGAGGGCATGTTTCTAGTTGTTTTAGAACTTGTTCCTCGATGATGAGATAGTGAGAATCGTGAAGATCGGTGGATTTGACGGCGGTAGGAAAAGGAAAGTTAACGGAAGTGGCTTTATTGACGGTGGCAAAGCTTCCATTACCTAGCGATTCCCCACGAACCCAGTTCATGGTGAATGAACGAACGAACGGAGTTTGTTTGTTTGTGTTTGTTACGTTCTGTTTTGAGGAGTGAAGTGAATCGGTGAAGTGAAGAGTTGTATTTATAAGAAAGATTTTTAAAGCACGTGAGTAGGATATTTCACGTGATAGCGCGTTTTTTCTGTTGATATTTATTTTATAGCCTGGTGTTTTTTGTTTTGAAGAAGATTCAATTTTAAACTCTCAATTAAACCTAAGTAACACACGTGACTGTTTAGATTTTGAAGATTGAAGATTCTCAATTAAATAAAGATTTTTACATGTGTCTGTTATCTTGTTTCTTTTTTTTTTTATAATCAAATGAAATTTATTAATAATAAAGGGGGGAGCCCAAGGAATACTCCGCCCATGTCATTACAAGTTGTAGGGAAGATGGGCCTCGTTAAAAACCTCCAAGGGCCAAAACCCTTTGGGAAAAAGACCAAAGGAGGAAAAGAGTGCCCCAAACGACTTTAATGTTCAAGTTACACAGTACAGTACAATGATATATGTTTGTTGTGTTTGTTACAACACAATAACAACGCCCTCAAAATGCTCCTTAATCTCCTCCACAAAAATCGCATGAGCGAACCTCCTTTCAACTTCACACATTTATCAGTACCATCTCCATCTTCTCAGCTAATGATGCCTTCAATACCATTGTTTTCTTTCACATCTGATCCTCCCATCTTATAATTATACGAGATGCCTGTCTTCAATTGCCTTCAATTGTCTCCTCATATTTGACTAAGACTGCTTACCGGCAAGCGCTCTGCAAAAGAGATACAAATGTTTCTAACAGACCTTTCCTTTAGCCACACTGCCAAGAGAAAACAACCGTCCTGTTGAAAATGGTTTACGCGTCAGCAACCACCTCTCCTTTAAAAGACCAAGCCATTCCTTGCTCCCCATAAAATCCAAGTTACACCGAACCATATTATGTATCTGATTTTCTTCTTCTTTATCCTGAGAGACAGCTACCGAGAAATAAAAAATGATCTAAAGGCTCGCTTAATACAGATTCACGAACACCGAGCCATATGTCAACCTTCTTCCAAACTACCGTTGCAATTTTACATTGAAAAAACAAGTGACTTTTTGTTTCTCAAGCGGTTGGGATCATGAGACCAATTGATACAGAGATTTTTTTTACTTTAAACCTAAGTAACACACGTGTGCGCTAGTTAATTTGTTTGTTTCTTGACCGAACTTTGAAGATTAAAGTTTACTTTCGATTCAAACTCAGATTTTTCGTTGACTTATTCCAACCATCTATTGAAAGTTCGTTCAATGTTCAAAACACACTCTTTTATTGAACTCACAGGCTCACTTGACTGCTGCTAAGAGGATCCTAAGATACCTAAAAGGATCATTAAACTATGGCATATTTTTTCCTAAGGGGTCTAGCCTAAGGGAAAATATTCTAATTGGTTTTTCTGATTCTGACTGGTGTGGAGACCAGATAGACAGAAGAAGCACATCAGGTTACATGTTTAAGTTTCAGGGTGCTCCCATTTCATGGAGCTCCAAGAAACAGCAAATTATAGCTCTGTCCTCATGTGAGGCAGAGTATGTGGCAGGATGTGGAGCTACTACCCAAGCAGTTTGGCTTGAATCTCTGTTAAAGGAACTTTTGGTTGACCTAAGTCAACCCCCTACACTGCTGATTGACAACAAGTCAGCATTAAATTTGGCAAAGAATCCAGTCTCTCATGGCAGAACCAAGCACATTGAGGCCAGGTTCCACTACTAGAGAGACCAAGTTACAAATGGAAGACTGAAGGTAGACTATTGCTCAACAAAGGAGCAACTGGCAGATATGTTCACAAAAGCTCTCAAAGGAGAGACTTTTGTGAAACTAAGAAGAGAGATAGGTCTTGTTACTTTCTAACTAAGAAAGCAACACTCTAAAGTCATTGCTTGGAGGCTTGTTCCAAGCTGCTATGTTTTAAATTGTCTGACCCAAGGGCATGTCTTGGATGAATTACTATCTATCTGTTTTAGCTTCAGCCTAAGGAGTTCTAAGTTTTTAATGTCTTATGTTGGGTTGAAATTAAGGGAGGGTGTTGGATTTATAATTTCAACACCTGTGACCAACAGCTATTTTTCAAAGTGAGAAACAAAAAGCTGTTGTAACTGTTTTGGCAGTTACAAGTGTTAGTTGCACTAACTAACCGTAACTAATTTTGTTTTGAGTTTGTTATGACTCAAACAAACTCTAAGTCTATGTATATATATATTGTTTACAGTCATTGTATTACACACAGAGTATTCATTGAATAAAATTTTACAAGTTTGAAATTTACATTCTGTTTTTTCTATTCTTCTCGCATACGCTCCAAATTCTTCAAGAATCCAGTTTCTAGTCCTTGATCTTGTGGAAACTTCAAAAGGTGTTGAAGCTCTTGCAAGGTAGAGAAAAAGGAGAGTTAGAAACCTAATTTCAGAGAGTGAAATTAGAGAATTAAGGAAGAAACAAGTTAGAGAGAAGAAGGGTTTTACCTTTGAAGTGTGAACAAACCAATTGCAGCAAGTAGATACTTGTGTTGTTCATCAAGAACAACAAACAGGAACATTCATACAGGAAGGGAAAACAAGGATTAGGGTTTGCGTTTAAAAGGCACTAGCTAAGGTTAAAATTACAAAGGCGTTGTGATTTTACCTTAGTCGTGCTCTGCACATCATTGATTGTTGCTTTGAGTCTTGTAAATCAAAAGAACCAAAAGTTAGGGTTTGAGATTCGTAAATCAAAACAACACAAAGAAGAGTTGAGGGAGTTCTAATACCTTTCGTTGCTATTGTTGTTTCTGGTAAGAGATTCGAGTTGAGGTTGCAACATCATCTTTGTGTAAGAACAGAGAAATTGCTCAAAGGTAAGGAAGTGAAATTACTGAGAAATTGTGAGCAAAACAAGAGGGGTTTTTTCTGCACAGTTATTGTTCTCACCATTTGAGAGGGATTGAAGCACGATTAAAGCTTCAATCTCTGTGTCAGTGGTGAAATTCAGAAACCCTAGCAGAGCTCTGCGTGAGGTTTCGTGGAAGAACCAGAGAGAAAGAAAGAAAGAAGAAACAAAAGAGAGAGTGAAAGTGTGGTTCTAAAGTCATCACAGATCTTGTGGTTGAGTTTCACTGGGCTTAACACGGGTCAACAAGGGTTGGGCCAGTGTTAAAAAATATTGGGCCTGCCAGCTTGTGGTGTTTTCTGCTAGATACACCCCTGCACATTATTAATACACCTCTGTTAGTAAAAAAATTTTAAAAAAAAACAATATGGTAAACCAGAGCTAGAAGATTCAGTGCATTTTCACAACATTTCTTTCACTCTACTCACTTTCTTTAAAGGTTTTTTCTATATTCTACACAGCAGAGGCTGTGTGTAGTGTTTCTCTGACATATCTTGTGTTTTGCTCAAAGAAGTACAAGCAGGTACTCTAATCAGGATTCAAAGTGCAGTATGACAAGCACAAATATCTCAACTCAGGTTCCAAAATTAAAAGGGAACAATTGGGATAGGTGGTCCCTGCATATGGAAGCTATTTTTGGCTTTCATGATGTCCTAGATATTGTCTAGGAAGGTGTACCAGCCTTGGCTGAGGATGCAACTCCTAAGCAAAAGACTGAGCATAAAGAATTAAAGAAAAAGGACTGGAAAGCTGTTTACCTCATTCATCTGGGATGTGATGAGGTGAACTTTGACAAAATTAGGAACATCAAGACTGCCAAGGAGGCATGGGACACACTTGATGCCTATTATAATGGAGATGATTCCATGAAAGAAGAAAATCTACAAGCCTTAAGGGCTCAATATGAGAATCTCAAAATGAGAGAGGGAGAGACCATTACTGAATTTTTTATAAGGCTAAAGAAGATCACTAATGGTTTAGCTCTTTATGGTGAAATTTTGACTGACAGGGTTGTGTGCAAGAAGGTGTTGAGATCCTACTCCAAAAGGTTTGGATGGATTACCAACAGTATAGAAGACACAACCAGACCTGCTGATCTCAAGATTAGTGAACTTCAAGCAAAGCTTGAAGCTAAGGAGGTCAGATTAAACATCCTAGAAGGAGAAGGAGATGAAGACCAGGCTCTATTTGCAGCCAAAGGCAAGGGCAAGAGAAACCAGAAAGGGAAACAACCAGCAAAAGAATGGTCAAAAGGTAAGGGAGGAACACCCAAAGGTAAGGGGGATTCCTCCAACAAAAACTCAAACTCTAAGAAAAAGAAGGACAAATCTAAAGTTCAATGCTACAGGTGTGACAAAATGGGTCACTATGCCACTGAGTGTCCTACCAGGAAGGACACCACTCCTAAGGATTCAGGAGATGAGGCCAATGTAGCTAAAGAGGATTCTGGTTCTGACACAGAGTACACCTCTGTAGCTTTCAGTATGATTACTAATGAAACCAGTGAAACAGAGTCTGAAACTGACTCTGAAAACTCTGAAATTACAGAAATTGCTAAAATTGAATCTGGTATAGATGACAATTATGAGTATGTTACTTTTGTTATTACTACAAATGATGGCAGAGTTACAACAGAAGTCTGGTATTTGGACTCTGCATGCTCAAATCATATGACAGGCCATAAGGAATAGCTAATTGATTTTGACCCAAGCAAGAGGACAAAGATCAGATGTGCCAGCAACAAAGCTATCATTGCTGAAGGTATGGGTAACATTAAGTTCAAAAGGAAGATAGACAGGTAATACTCATTAAAAATGTTTTCTACGTACCAGGTATAAGCTGCAACCTTATTAGCTTAGGACAATTAGTAGAAAAAGGATTTTCTATTATTATGAAGGATCTATTACTAAAACTGTTTGATTCTAAAGATAGGTTAGTCTTAAGCTCACCCCTTGCTAAGAATAGGACTTTTAGGACCAGCATTAGTGCCTCTCAGGCAGAATGCTTAAGTGCACTAACTGAGTCTGAAAGTGCTATGTGGCATAGAAGACTAGGTCACTTAAACTTCCAAAGTTTATCTAACCTAAGTACTAAGGGTTTGGTGAAGGGTTTGCCTAAGATAGAGGTGCCTACAGAAGCATGTACTGCATGTCTACTAGGGAAACAACCTAGGAAAAGTTTTAAAACCAGTATTGAAAATAGATCAAAAGATTTGTTACATATAGTGTATTCTGATATTTGTGGCCCTATTGATGTGTTATCTATTGGGAATAACAAGTATTTTATTTCGTTTGTAGATGAGTACTCAAGGAAACTTTGGATCTATCTAATCAAAACCAAAGGAGAAGCTTTGGTGTGCTTTAAAAATTTTCAGGACATGGCAGAAAGGCAAAGTGGAAAGCAGCTGAAAATATTAAGGACTGATGGAGGTGGTGAGTACATCTCAAAGGAGTTTGAAGGTTACTACACCAGCAAAGGAGTAATTCATGAGGTTACTTCTCCCTACACACCACAACACAATGGTGTTGCAGAGAGAAGAAACAGAAGTCTCCTTGCATGGCAAGGAGCACGATCAAGCACAAGGCACTACCTAAGAAGTTATGGGGAGAGGCAGTAACAACTGCTGCTTATATACTTAACAGGTGTCCAACAAAGAAACTGGAAGACAAGGTGCCAGAAGAGGTGTGGACTGGGGATAAGCCCAGTGTGAAACATTTAAGAATTTTTGGGTCCTTATGTTACAGCCATGTGCCAGATTGTAAAAGGAAGAAATTAGAAGGTAAAAGCAAGCCTTTAATTCTAATAGGCTACCATCCAACTGGTGCCTACAGGTTACTAAACCCTATTACAAACAAAATTGAAATTTCTAGGGATGTTGTTCTGGAAGATGAACAGTGGAAGTGGGATGATGCTGAGACAACTAACTCAGAAGATACTATCCTACAGGTAGATGATACTGGACCAGAAGTGCCCCATCATGAAGGTGAAGACACCTCAGATGGAGAAGACACTGATCATCAGCAAGAAGAACAAGTTCCTCAAGTGGAGGAACCTGTTACACCTGTTCCAGAACCTGCAGAACAAGTATTGACAAGAGGACAAAGGATGAGACAACCTCCTAGAAGGTTGGCAGACTATGACTTAACAAATGGTGCTGAGATTGATGATAATGGTGATTTAATTCACTATGCCATGATGGCTGACACAGAACCTATGGACTATGTTGAAGCTCTTAAGAGTAAAGAGTGGAGACAGGCCATGGTGGAAGAACTAAAATCCATTGAAAAAATAAGACTTGGTCATTAACACTATTGCCTAAAGGAAAAAAGGCTATAAGTGTCAAATGGGTGTTCAAATTGAAACTTGACCCAAATGGCAAAGTTGTAAAGTACAAGGCAAGGCTTGTAGCAAGAGGTTTTCAACAAAAGGAGGGAATAGACTATACAAAGGTCTTTTCCCCAGTTGCAAGGCATGAGACAATCAGACTTGTGACAGCCTTAGCATGCAGCAGAGGCTGGGAGCATTATCATGTGGATGTAAAGTCTGCTTTTTTGAATGGTCCTTTAGAGGAGACAATGTTTATATCTCAACCACCTGGGTTTGAGATAAGAGGCAAAGAAGAACAGGTATATCATCTACACAAGGCACTCTATGGGCTAAAGCAAGCCCCTAGAGCTTGGAACAAGAGGATAGATTCATTTTTTGTTGAAAATGGGTTTACAAAGTACTCCAATGAATATGGAGTGTATGTGACGGGCAGTCTACAGACCTATGTACTACTAGTTTGCCTCTATGTAGATGATCTATTAGTTACAGGGTGCTGTCCTAAGGAAATCTTAAAATTTAAAAGGTCTATGGAAAAGGAATTTGAGATGACAGACCTTGGCAGGTTGTCATATTTCCAGGGCTTAGAATTTTTAAGAAAACCAGAAGGGTTGATCCTACATCAGTTAAAGTATGCTAAAGAAGTTTTGGCAAGGTTTGAGCTAACTAGTTGCAATGCTGCAATTAACCCGGTAGAAGGAAACCTAAGCAAGAAGGACACTAAGGAAGACTCTAAAGTTGATCCTACCTTCTACAGGCAGATTATTGGATCTCTGAGGTACTTATGTCATAGCAGACCTGATATACTATTTGCCACAGGCATGGCAAGCAGGTTTATGAATGAACCCTCACAGGCTCACTTGACTGCTGCTAAGAGGATCCTAAGATACCTAAAAGGATCATTAAACTATGGCATATTTTTTCCTAAGGGGTCTAGCCTAAGGGAAAATATTCTAATTGGTTTTTCTGATTCTGACTGGTGTGGAGACCAGATAGACAGAAGAAGCACATCAGGTTACATGTTTAAGTTTCAGGGTGCTCCCATTTCATGGAGCTCCAAGAAACAGCAAATTATAGCTCTGTCCTCGTGTGAGGCAGAGTATGTGGCAGGATGTGGAACTGCTACCCAAGCAGTTTGGCTTGAATCTCTGTTAAAGGAACTTTTGGTTGACCTAAGTCAACCCCCTACACTGCTGATTGACAACAAGTCAGCATTAAATTTGGCAAAGAATCCAGTCTCTCATGGCAGAACCAAGCACATTGAGGCCAGGTTCCACTACTTGAGAGACCAGGTTACAAATGGAAGACTGAAGGTAGACTATTGCTCAACAAAGGAGCAACTGGCAGATATGTTCACAAAAGCTCTCAAAGGAGAGACTTTTGTGAAACTAAGAAGAGAGATAGGTCTTGTTACTTTCTAACTAAGAAAGCAACACTCTAAAGTCATTGCTTGGAGGCTTGTTCCAAGCTGCTATGTTTTAAATTCTTTGACCCAAGGGCATGTCTTGGATGAATTACTATCTCTCTGTTTTAGCTTCAGCCTAAAGAGTTCTAAGTTTTTAATGTCTTATGTTGGGTTGAAATTAAGGGAGGGTGTTGGATTTATAATTTCAACACCTGTGACCAACAGCTATTTTTCAAAGTGAGAAACAAAAAGCTGTTGTAACTGTTTTGGCAGTTACAAGTGTTAGTTGCACTAACTAACCGTAACTAATTTTGTTTTGAGTTTGTTATGACTCAAACAAACTCTAAGTCTATGTATATATATTGTTTACAGTCATTGTATTACACACAGAGTATTCATTGAATAAAATTTTACAAGTTTGAAATTTACATTCTGTTTTTTCTATTCTTCTCGCATACGCTCCAAATTCTTCAAGAATCCAGTTTCTAGTCCTTGATCTTGTGGAAACTTCAAAAGGTGTTGAAGCTCTTGCAAGGTAGAGAAAAAGGAGAGTTAGAAACCTAATTTCAGAGAGTGAAATTAGAGGATTAAGGAAGAAACAAGTTAGAGAGAAGAGGGGTTTTACCTTTGAAGTGTGAACGAACCAATTGCAGCAAGTAGATACTTGTGTTGTTCATCAAGAACAACAAACAGGAACATTCATACAGGAAGGGAAAACAAGGATTAGGGTTTGCGTTTGAAAGGCACTAGCTAAGGTTAAAATTACAAAGGCGTTGTGATTTTACCTTAGTCGTGCTCTGCACATCATTGATTGTTGCTTTGAGTCCTGTAAATCAAAAGAACCAAAAGTTAGGGTTTGAGATTCGTAAATCAAAACAACACAAAGAAGAGTTGAGGGAGTTCTAATACCTTTCGTTGCTATTGTTGTTTCTGGTAAGAGATTCGAGTTGAGGTTGCAACATCATCTTTGTGTAAGAACAGAGAAATTGCTCAAAGGTAAGGAAGTGAAATTACTGAGAAATTGTGAGCAAAACAAGAGGGGTTTTGCTGCACAGTTATTGTTCTCACCATTTGAGAAGGATTGAAGCACGATTAAAGCTTCAATCTCTGTGTCAGTGGTGAAATTCAGAAACCCTAGCAGAGCTCTGCGTGAGGTTTCGTGGAAGAACCAGAGAGAAAGAAAGAAAGAAGAAACAAAAGAGAGAGAGTGAAAGTGTGGTTCTAAAATCATCACAGATCTTGTGGTTGAGTTTCACTGGGCTTAACACGGGTCAACAAGGGTTGGGCCAGTGTTAAAAAATATTGGGCCTGCCAGCTTATGGTGTTTTCTGCTAGATACACCCCTACACATTATTAATACACCTCTGTTAGTAAAAAAAATTTTGTAACAAGTTGGCCCTTTAAGTTTTTTTTGTAACAAATAGGCCCTTTTAGTGATTACTCTAGCTTATGTATTTTGATGTAATGCTACTTTATATATTGTGATTACTCTAGCTTATGTATTTTGATGCAACCAAGCATATTTTGGTGTATTTTGATGTAATCAACGATATGACATTTTACTAAAAGGGCCAACAACGTTAGGTAACTTAAAGGGCCTATTTGTTACAAAAAAAATTAAAGGTCAAACTTGTTACAAATAAATAACTTAAAGGTCCTCTGGTGTAATTTTGCCTAAAAAAACGATATTACTAGCAAAAATTTCAAAATAAATTTCCTAAAAAATCAATATTAAACCTTTTTTTTGTGAGCTGCACTGGAGCAGCAACGAGAGCGCTAACGAGAGCAACGACAGCACAGCTGCAATAAGAGAGACAACAAGAGCGCCAACAGAGGTGCATATTTTATATTAAATCTCATTTTCCTTTTTCCTCATTTTTATCCCATTGTCAAAAAATAAGAACATGTCGACTTTTTTTTTTAACTTTTTGCAACACAAATATTTTAATAAATTTGAAATATAATTTTTTCTTTTTCTTTTATTACATTTTGCAACTTTCAACATATTTATAATTTTATAGCAAATTAAAACCAGGTACAATATCACTCATGCGCATGCATGAGTAAAATACTAGTTTTGTCTAAAGTTATAAAATTAACAACATTGTGCTTAAAATTAGTCATCGATGAAAAAAAAAAACAAATGGGGATTGTGCTCAAACTCGTTCACAATAATTTATATATTGGAAGGATGATGAAGATTTCCACGCCAGCATTACCATGTTGCATTAAAATGTGATAAAGTATTATTGTTAATACCATGTTGAGATGACTACGCATGTTAATACCATGTAGATTTCCACAATAACAGCATTACCATGTTGAGATGACTAAGCATTTTAAAAAGTAAAGAGCTTCCAAACAATTTTTGGGTTGAAGCTGTTAGCAGTGTTGTATACATTCTTAACCAATTTCTACAAAGGCAGTGCGAGATACAACTCCTTTTGAAGCATGGCATGGAAGAAAACCAATTCTAAGTCAACTTAAAAGTCTTTGGTTGCATATCATATTCTCTTGTTTCTGCTTAAAATAGAGAAAGTTTTGATGAAAAAGGTGAAAAACTTATTTTTTATTGATATAGTGACGAATCAAAAGAACATTATCTTTTCAATCCAATAACTGGCCAACTGGTAATGTCGAAAGAAGTGATTTTTAACGTGAATGCAACGTGGAAATGGGAAGCTGAAGATGCTGTGTAGGCGCCTATTGTACCTATTGAGTCCGCCAATCAATCTACCCATGATGTTGTTGGTCCTATAAGGAGCAATTCTCATGAAGACGATCAGTTTCAGAAAATCCACTAAAAAATTTTCGTTCCTTAAGAGAAGTTTACGACTCATGTAATGTTGCACTTTTTGGACAAAAACCACAGTGCTTTGAAGAGGTAGTAAAAGAATAAGTATGGAGAGAAGCGATGAATGAAGAAATGAGCAACATTGAAAAAATCGCACTTGGCAACTAATAGATCTTCCAAAAGGAAAAGAGATGGTCGGTTTGAAGTGGGTCTATAAGGCAAGGTATAATGAAGATGGAAGTGTACAAAAATATTTGACGCAATTAGTTCAAAGGGTACTCCAAGGTCCCAGCAGCCTGGGTGTAGATGTTAATGAGACTTTTGCTCCTATAGCACATATGGAGACAATCAGAATTGTTCTTGTGTACCCAATTAGAATTGCAAGTTTTTCATTTTGATGTCAAGTCATCTTTTCTGAATGGACAGTTGAAAGAAGAAGTTTATGTTAACCAGCCACAAGGTTTTGAAGCAAAAAGGAGAAGAAGGAAAACTCTACAAGCTACACAAAGTTCTTTACAGTTTAAAACAAGCACCAAGAGCGTGGAATAGATATATTGATGCTTACTTCTTGCAAAATGGATCTGTGAAAAGTCCATCTGAATTATCCCTTTACGTGAAAAGAAATAGTGGTGACTTATTGACGGTTTTTCCTGTATGTTGATGATTTAATTTATGTATGAGTAAATACTAATATGGTGAAATCATTCAAGGAAGCAATGATGAAAGAGTATGAGATGACAAATCTTGGATTAATGAATATCTTCTTGGAATTTAAGCGAAGCAATTAAAAGGAGAGATTTTTATCACGCAAGAAAACTACATCCATTATTTGCTCAAAAAAAATTAGATTGGAGCGCTACAAACCAATATCAACCCCTATGACTTATAATGAAATGCTACAGCTAAATGATGATGCAGAAAAGGCATGTCCAAAAACCTAAAGAAGCGTTGTTGGTTCCTTGATTTGTCTCACTAATACAAGGCCAAATATAGTGCATTCAATTAGTTTGGTATCCAGATTTTTGAATGAACCAAGTAAGCTTAATTTGCAGCAGCAAAAAGGATTTTGCGCTACCTCCAAGGCACCAAAACGCATCGGATCAAGTACATGAAGGAAGAAAATAACAATTAGGTTGCCTATACTTATATTGATTGGGCTGGTAGTTCTAATGACATAAAGAGTACTTCAGCCTATGTTTTTTGTCTAGTATCCAAAGTTATTTCACGGATTTATAAAATGCAAAACTCATTGCATTGTCTTCAGCCAAAGCTGAATATATTTCAGCAAATAAAGCTTCACGTGAAGCCGTTTGGTTGAGAAGAATTTTGATTGACTTGCAACAAAAGGTAGAGGATTCAACTCCTATTTTCCGTGACAACCAATCAACAATTTCAATGTCCAAGTATACAGTTTTTCATAAAAGATCAAAACACATTTAGCTGTGTCACAACTATGGTCTAAAAGAATGAAACCTACTTGGAATATATCAAGACCACATGACATGAATGTTCTCACCAAAGCAGTATCAGTTGAGAAGCTTCAACGGTTCAAGGATATCATGAAAATTACAAATTAAGAGGGAATGTTAAATTATAATTTGATAATTTTCATATATATTCTGTTATGGTGAGTCTTTTGACCATATACACCCCCTTCTTTAACATCTATTCGCACTACGCAAAGCCCAATATCAAAAGGCCCAATCCAAACATCAAGGGCTCAGATCGAATCGCAAGATCAGACGGTCCTAATTCATTGAGACAAATCCCACCACACTCTATAAATACAACATTCATTGCCTCATTAATGGTAAGCATTCTCACATTTATTACTTTGCTAAGACTACTCCACTGACTTTAGCATCGGAGTGACTTTGCAGGTACAACACCAGCTAGGATCGGATACGGTCATTGACTAAGGACATCAACCACTAACTGCCTCGGACCACCCTTCAAGGTTGGAAGTACAGTGCAGAACATATTCCAAAGTCTATTATGTATCAAGAAGTTCTAGAGAAGTTTTTTACCTATTCCTAAGTCCATATATTTATG
This sequence comes from Astragalus glycyphyllos, assembly GCA_963573325.1. NCBI lineage: Eukaryota > Viridiplantae > Streptophyta > Magnoliopsida > Fabales > Fabaceae > Astragalus > Astragalus glycyphyllos. The sequence continues at coordinate 84,854,776 of OY754308.1, read as the reverse complement.
TGTAAAATTCTAAAGAAGTCTTTTACATATTCCTAGGTTTATTCATGCATATATGTAAATTCTGGAAGAGTCATTTTAGTATCTCTAGATGGGGGATGTATAAGTGAGAGGAGAGTTTATTGTGAGAGATGAGAGGAGTAAATCTGAACCCTATAACACTACATGAGTGGTTGTGATTGAAATGTGAGTAGTTATCACTTTGAATTTTGATTTTAACCTCAACCATTCATGCTTTGATCAACAGTCATGATGGGTTCCTCTCACTCTCATTATAAAACTCCTCTCATAATATACGTTCCCTCCGTAGATGTATTCACTAAGTAGAATCCTCATTCCACTAGTTCAAATATGTATTGTGAAAGGCAATAAAAATATTTTAGACAAAATTAGATTTCTCACTGTTATAATATTGAAAATATGACTTCTGCTTATTATTGAAATAAAACAAAGTATATATACAACAGGATGAGCAAGGAAATTTGGCTAAGTTAACTAACAGCTAACCTATACAAAGTGCAACTAGTCTCTAAATGAAACATAGTTTGTAAAACTATTTACAAGTGGATTAATGCATATAAATCATATATTCTAACAGCCCCCCTCAAGGTGAACATGAATATCCTTCATGTGAAGCTTGGACAACAATAAACTGAACTGTGAAGGATGCAGAGGTTTGGTATAAATATCTGCCAGTTGAGCATTGGATGGAATAGGCATCAAATGAATGATTTTATCTTGCACTTTGTCACGTACCAGATGGCAGTCTAGCTCAATGTGCTTGGTCCGTTCATGAAAAATGGGATTCTGAGCAATGTGGATTGCAGATCTGTTGTCACAGAATAATGAAACAGATGCAGAGTGAGTGAAATGTAGATCCTGCAGAAGGTATAAAATCCACTGAATTTCTGATGTAGTGATAGCTAGGGCACGATATTCAGCTTCAGAGGATGATCTTGAAACTGTTCCTTGCTTCTTGGACTTCCAGCTTATCAAAGAAGAACCATATAAGATGCAGAATCCTGTGGTGGATCTTCTGCTGTCAGGACAGGATGCCCAGTCAGCATCACTAAATGCAGTAACAGTGGCAGTGGAATCAGCAACAAAAAATAGACCACGACCAGGACATGATTTCAGATATTTGAGAATATGGAGGGCAGCTTCCATATGAGGAGTGAGAGGATTGGAGATGAATTGACTTAATCTATTCACTGCATAGCATAATTCAGGACGTGTGTTGGTGAGGTAGATAAGTCTACCAAGGAGACGTCTATAAGAAGTAGGATCTGCCAGAGGAGCACCATCTTGAGAACTGAGTTTGAGACCAGGGACCATAGGGGTTGATGCAGGCTTGCAGGCAAGAAGTCCTGCTTCTTCAATTAACTCTAGGGCATATTTTCTTTGAGACAGGACAATACCAGTAGAAGACCTAGCTGCTTCAATCCCCAAAAAATACTTTAAGTTACCCAGATCCTTGATTCTGAACTGACTATCAAGTAGCTGTTTAACTTTCTGAATCTCTTCTATATTGTTACCTGTGAGAACTAAGTCATCAACATATATGAGTAATGCAGTGATAGAAGAGTCTGATTTCTTAACCAACAGAGAGTAATCATGCTTGGACTGAACATAGCCCAGAGGCAGTAAAAAGGAAATTAATTTTGAGTTCCATTGCCTACTTGCTTGCTTCAAACCATAAAGAAATTTTTTAAGCTTGCAAACCTGGTTTGGAGAGGTAACTGGGTAGCCTGGAGGAGCTGTCATGTAAACTTCCTCTTGCAAATCACCATGTAAGAATGCATTGTTTACATCTAATTGTTGTAAATGCCAATTGTGTGAAGCAGCTAAAGCAAGAACTAACCTGACTGTTGTCATCTTGACAACAGGGGAAAAGGTTTCAGAGTAATCTACTCCCTCAGTTTGTGTGAAACCCTTGACTACTAACCTAGCCTTATACCTTTCCAAGGAACCATCAGCTTTCAACTTGATTTTATATACCCATTTACAACCTATAGGCTGTTTTCCAGGGGGTAAGGCAGTCAGAGTCCAAGTTGAATTCATGTCAAGTGCTTGGATTTCTTGTGCCATAGCATCAAGCCAACATTGTTGCTTGGATGCTTGAGCATAAGTCTTAGGCTCAACATGAGTACTGACAGCTGCAATAAATGACTGATGGGAGGGAGCAAGGTGATCATAAGCAATATAGTTAGAAAGAGGATAGGGAATACCTGAGGATGATTCACCACTTGGAGGAATAGAAATCATTGCACAATGGAAATCTTGCAAGTAAGTTGGTTTAGTTTTTATTCTGGTTGAAGTTCTTAAGGGTACAGGAGGTGGTTCAGATACAGAGTCAGGGGAAGTATCAGGTATGGCAGAGGGGTCAGTAATAGAGACAGAGTTATTGGGAGGTGACTGGGGTATAGGAGATTGGTTTGGAAGAGTAGTTGTGGAAGGAGTGGCTGTATGAGAAGATGAATTGTCATGTGATGGGAATAACTCTGTGAGAGCAACTCTTGTTGGAGTAACGGAAGGAGTAGTTTGAGAGTGAGATGTGGCAGAAGTGTGTGGAAGATAGGGGAAGATGTTTTCATAAAAGGAAACATTTCTGGATAGAAATATTTCATGAGATTGAAGGTCAAGGAGAAGGTAACCTTTTGTGCCTTGGGAATGGCCAATGTGGATGCATTTTCTAGCTCTAGGGAGAAACTTTGTCCTATTAGTTGTTAGTGTGGTGGCATAGCAAAGGGAACCAAACACTCTAAGTGAAGATAAATCAGGGTCTTTACCATGAAGGATAGAGTATGGTGATTTAGATTTTAAGGAAAGAGAAGGAATACGGTTGATTAAGTGAATGGCATGACATATGGAGAAATCCCAAAGTTGAATAGGAATATGAGATTGAAACATAAGAGACCTAGCAACATTGAGAATGTGCTGGTGCTTACGTTCAACAATTCCATTCTGCTGAGGTGTTTCTACACAAGTCTTTTGGTGAATGATGCCTTTTGATAGGTAAAATTCAGGCATAATAAATTCAGCACCATTGTCAGAACGAATTGTTTTAATGTGGTGCCCAAATTGAGTATAAGCAAAAGCAACAAATTGCATAATATGTTTTCTGGTTTCTGACTTGGTTATCATAAGTTTGATCCAAGTGAATCTAGACTTATCATCAATGATGGTTAGAAAGTACTTGTTTCCATTTACAGAAGGTGTCCCAAAAGGACCCCAAATGTCCATGTGGACAAGATCAAAAATGTGTTGGGAAGGGGAAAGATGTGTAGGAAAAGGAAGTTTCTTTTGCTTTGCAAAATGACATGCATCACAATTTTCATTAGATATATTTGGCATATTACAATGTAATTTCTGTATGATATTGTAACAAGTGGGGGAGGAGTGTCCTAAACGATTATGCCATATGTCTATATTGACATTATTAACACTAACAAGATTACAATGGATGGTATTGGACTTATCTGTGGTAACTATAGGTGAGACCTTCATTGTGTAGAGTTTTCCATCCCTTTTAGCATGGCCAATCACTCTCTTGGAGGGGATATCCTGTAAAATAGCAGAATCACCATCAAACAAAGTTTGACAATTAATAGTGTCAGCTAATTGACCAACAGAGATAATGTTGGAATTAAAATTAGGGACATAATAGACATCATAGAGAGTAATGGTAGGGGTAAGGTGGATGGTGCCTTTGTAACACGAGTATCTGGTGTCTCCAGATGGTAAGGTGATAAGGATGGGTTTAATGGCATAATAAGAACTAAAAAACTCAAGAGATGATGAGATATGATCTGTAGCACCAGTATCTACAAGCCAAGTTACCAAGAAAATACCTGCAGGTGTAGAGATGACACTGTTAACCGTTACCATATTAGCAGAGGCACTGGCAGTAGGGGGAGTAGCAGGCAACAAAGCAAGTAAGCTCTGAAGTTGTTCGTTTGTGAGTTGAACAGGTGCAGCCATAGCAGAAGATGAAGAACCAGAATTGTCTTCAACTGAGACATTATTGACAGCTTTCTTGGAGTTCTTGAATGTGAAGCCAGGGGGATAACCGTGTTTCATGAAACACGTCTCAACGGTGTGGTTGGTTCTGTTGCAGAAAGTGCAGAGACGATTGCCACGCGAAGAAAAAGATTTTCCACGACCACGACCGGCACCGGGAGGAGCAGATACCTGAACATTTGCAACCGAAGGTTCAGGGAGAAGAGGAGTCCCAATCTGACGCTCCTGTTGAACAATCATTGAGTAGACTCTAGAAAGAGGTGGTAGTGGTTCCATTAACAGGATTTGTGAGCGCACCGCCGCGTAATTGTCGTTGAGACCTTGAAGAAAACTCATGACGATGTCGCGATTGCGGTAATCTTGAACGATCTTGGATGAATTGCAGCAGCAGGTGCCAGGAGGTGAGAGGCAGGTAGGGATTGGATCAAAATTGCAGAGTTCGTCCCAAAGAATGCGCATCTTTGTGAAATAGGATGTGACGGTGGTCTCTCCTTGCTTCAAGGAGTAGATTTCTTGATGTAGGTGAGCAATGCGAGTGTTGTCGCCTTGCGAGAACCGGTTTCGGAGTTCCTTCCACACAGCGTAGGCTTCTGTGATCCAAAGAATGCTGGAAGAGATTTCAGTGGAGACGGCGCGGTTGATCCAAGCTAGGGTTAGCATATTGCATCTCTTCCACAAAGGGAATTTGGGATCGGAAGCTTCAGGATGCACAATTGATCCATCAACGAACACAAATTTGTTCTTCATCTCCAAGGCCATTGTCATGGCTTGAATCCAACAATGATAGTTGAATCCATCGAGAACTGGAGTAACGAGGACGAGTGAGGGGTTTTCGTTGGGGTGAATATAGTAAGGGTCTGAATAATCTTTCGGTGATGACGATTTGAGGTGAAGAGAAGGATTTGATGAGTGAACCGAGCGTTCAGAGTCATCGGAGGAAGAGGAAGAAGAAGACTTCGCCATGGACGACGGTGAGAGGAGAAGAAACGGTGAAACAGATTTCTGTTACGATGCCAAACAGAAAAGAAGTGTGATGAACACACGAGAGAGAGAAGTCAAAGCGAAATATTTTGGTCAACTGATACCATGTTATAATATTGAAAATATGACTTCTGCTTATTATTGAAATAAAACAAAGTATATATACAACAGGATGAGCAAGGAAATTTGACTAAGTTAACTAACAGCTAACCTATACAAAGTGCAACTAGTCTCTCTAAATGAAACATAGTTTGTAAAACTATTTACAAGTGGATTAATGCATATAAATCATATATTCTAACACTCACTTTCCATTTCCTACTTTCTTCCTCTGCCTCCAATAAAATTTTATTTTAAAACAATTAATTTATTAAAAAAATATAACATAAAAATTATTGCTGGAAACAAAACAAGTTGTTCTCTCATACGCAAGTAGCCTTGTCTCAACAAATATTGGGTGAAAGTGGTTAAATCAAATACAAGTGAGAGCATCATTAACCAACCTATGCAATAATGACATTACGTTTTCTGATTTATTTATACAAATGAACAAACAAGAGTTGACAAAAAAGGCAAACGCATCGAGAGAATGCAACCAAATAACCCATTACACACACTCACACAAAAATCCAAGATTAAACTTGAAGGCCAATACAGCATCTAACTCAAACTTAGCATAACTAATGTAATTAATGATGCTTTAATTAAATACTAAAGCTAACACAAACTTACCTAACATTTCAATTTTATTTTCGATCTGAAAATAAAATACAAACCAAAAGGTAATGCCAATTCATCTCCTGCAACGTGCAATGACGGAACAGCCCCTGGAGTAAGGATGAACAGGACCTCTAGCCTTGTAACAGTTATGAGTATAGTAAGATCTCCCAGAACGAGGTGGACAAGGAATCCTGTTAGCTGCAAGAGCACCATACGAAATATAGTACTTCATTCTCCTCCAGAACAAAGATCTCCGACCAAAACCTCCGTCAATGTCTTCTTCACTGTCTTCCTCTTCATCGTAAAGCGACATTGTTGTTGGCCATTCTAAAGCATCCGTCATCAACTTCAAACTCGTTTCATCGATCTGTGCATCCACGTGGCTCAAAGCAAGGCAAAACAAGAGAGTGAGAGTGAGAGTGAGAGTGAGAGTGAGAGTGAGCGCAGAGGAAGCCATGAATGAATGAGAACAAGTGAAGTTGAGCTACTAGTAGTTTTGTGTTTTTATTATTTAGTTGTGTTGAGAGAGAGAGAGAGAGAGAGAGAGAGAGAGAGAGAGAGGAGACAAAGGACAGAGAAAGTCACATGCTGTGTAAGCGCCAAAGATGGGAGGGACCCTATTACAGCTGTGTATCATCAATGTATTTTTTTTTATAAATAGAGTATCTTCTACGCGCAAACGTCGATACTAATCTTTCAAGTCGGTTAATACTACAATAGGCGGAAAATCTCTTCTAAAGAAATTTAACACTGCTGAATGCCGAAAGTTGAATTCGAACCCAGAACTTTAATTAACCTGGACAAGACTACTAGCATCTAATCTAACTGCTCTTGAGATATCAATGCATTGATTGACGCGTGCCGCTACTCTGTTATGGTGCGGTCCCACTTTTTTCTATCCTCTGCGTTGCGATTCATGCTTTTGATGTATTCTATTTCTACGACGTCGTTTGCTATGTGGATGTTGCGAAATACATGTGAGGGATGGATTGAATGGTGATTAGAGGAGTGGCGCATTGATGAGGTTTGTGATGGAGGGTATTGTGGAATCTCTGGTGGTTACCCTACAACGGTACTGTATATTAAAACGCCGCGGATGGGATTGGATGGGACCAACGGTGTTTTTAAATGCCTATAATCACGCGCTTCACACATTCACGCCGTCGCATCGTATAATTATCGGTTGTTTGTTTTCGGTTGATGCAATCTTGAGCAATCTTAATCACTAATCATTTGGTAGAATAAGCAAAAAAAGCAATCTAAAGTAAGTTTAAATAAAATACTGCTACCAACATCACGTGACACAAGTGGTCGATATTTATGTCTTTTAACCATTCGATCCTGAGTTTGATCATTGATCGGTGTGTATGAAAATTTTAATAAATCTTAATATATCTAATAGTTTGCAAATCTTAATATATAAAATTTATTTTATATCTATTAGTGTAAAACAAATTAAGCTAAGGTCTTTGGCTCGGGGATAATATGAAGGGTAGAGAAAGAGAGAACTTTTTTTTTGGTCGAAGAGAAAAAGAGAACTTGTTATTGCTTGAATTGCTTGGATATTGCTTCAATGACTAAAAAGATATAAAAACTTAAGATTGCACTGGTTCTTAATTATATCTTATTTAATAGTGTATCTTAAAGGTTCCATAATACCTTTTATTTCTAGAAAATTCTATATCATTCTCCATCACTCTGGCTTATGCTAATATACTAGTGCTAGAGTTTAATTTACACATCAAAAGTTTTTTTATTAAATTAATTTTAAAAATTGGCAGCTTAACATATTTGAAAATCTAAAACAAATTTTTAAGCCGAGCTTGTAGAGTTTTAGTGTCTTAAGGAAATTTTATTATGAGTGTACAAGTAGTATTAGAGGTGTTCACGGTGCGAGTTGGTTTGGTTTTGAGCAAATGCACTGAATCGCAAGATAAAATAGTTGCGGTTTGGTTTGGCTCGGTTTGCTTCAAAAAAAACCAAACCAAACCAAAACGGTTTGGACTGTTCGGTTTTTAACGAGACAAAACACGATTTATAAATTGGCCAAATTTAAAATCTGCCAATCTTTCTTTTAAAAAAAATCACTATAAAAATGTACCAATCAAATTAGTGCCAACAATCACTATAAATTTGCCAACAAATCGCTATTTTAAAAATCACTATAATTCTGCCAATCTATAAGTCTGCCAATAATCACTCTTAATTGTTAGTATTATAGAAAAAATTATTACAATTAAGAGTTGGTATGGTTCCACCACCCCCTCGCCCCCCACCTCACCCACCTGACTGCTCATCTCCTCCATCTTTTGACATGGTTGCAACCCGCGCCCTCCACCAAAACCCCCTGACCCACCAGATCAACCAAGTTCATCTCCTCTGCTAGCTTCTCCCATCCACTCTGTTGTATTTCGTTTTCGAACCTCTTGCTTCGCCTATCCTCACCACTCTCTACTGCCACTAGATTCTACAGTACACTGTAAACCCTCATCTTGCTCTCACTCCAACTTCTTTGGCTCCTCAATTTCAGATCTAGAGACCTTCGGGGCCATCTGGCCTTCAAATACGGGGGAGTTCTGGAATTTGTCTTTCTCCCTTCACCAACTTTGTGGATCTACTGTTATCTTCTCTGTGGACCCTCTAATTTTACTGTGGTTGTTGATGGCAACTTCGACAAGTATACGGTCCTTCTGTACATCTTAGTGCTTGGAGGGGTGTTTTGGTCTTCTACTAGCAAAAGTTTGGAAATCCTAAGTTGCTGGTCCAATGGGCCCTAATTTTTTTTGATTTTTTCCGGTCTTTTAGTTAACTTTTTAGGTTCGTTTGTTCAGGTGCTCCTTATGCTCATATTTAGGAGTCTCTAGGCCTTATTCGTGCCCCTAGTGGGATGTTATGATGCTTACTTATGAGCATTAACTTACATTCAGTGTAATGTTTCGGTGACCTTTGCCCGTTATCAATGAAATATTGCATTATTAACAACAAAACGAAACCCAAATAGATGAGGGATTATGCTGTGCAGTGAACAACTAGCCCTTAAAAATGTTCTAAAATGTTGGATTCCCATTTTATTGTAAAAATTGTGTTGAGTCATGGTTTATTTTTGGCAATTATTTGAGTACTATTTGCATCCTTTCAATCAAGGGAATCCATATGAAAAATTTGAAAGAAAGTTAGTTGTAGTCTCTCTCCCTCCCTCTCCCTCATTAGTAGCCACAAAATTTGGCAATATGTTAGAGTGTTCTTCTTTCAATTTTGATCAAGGTAATTAAAATTGGATCCGATATTGAACCCGGAGGAGGTACCGGTTCAAGTTAAGGGTTTGACCGGGGTTTAATCTACTAAAAAAATGCATGACCGATAAACTACAACCTTTTTTATAAAAAGCAAGCCTAGTAAAAACATATTCTACAAATTTTTTTATTGACCAACAGATTTAAAAATATTGGCAGTTGGATAGCATATAGGGTTAACGATTTTTTTCTGGTAGGCTTTAGGCTAAAGATAATCCCACTGATCATTATGCTAAGTTCTACGAGGATTATTAATTCCAAGAAAATGAAAGGAGTTAAAATGGTTTGCAAAAAAGTACTTCTATTGCAACGAGTTCTAGCATTTATAGTCGTCTTTCTTTGAAGATTGCAAAATCAAATTAAAGCAAACAAACTTTTCAACCGCAAGAACTAGATTAGTAACCCATTCTGGTCGACTTTTCCAGTTTGTGACCAATTGTGTGGTTTTATGTCCAATTTTGGGATTGAGCTTGCTACAGGGTCTGATATTCAGTTAGACCATTTGAATGAACTGGTTTTAATTACCTTATTTTTTATGAATTAGGGATTAGGGATGTCTAATTTTCAAGAGAGAATGGATAGGGAGAGAAGAGTCGGGAGAAAAATTAGACAAGAAAAAACTAATGTTAGTGATTTTTAAAAGGAGTGAGTGTGAGAAGGAGAGAGTAGGCGTCTGGGTCTAAAAAAGCGATTCCCAAAATGCAATCATGTTAGTAAAAATGTGCGGTGGTTTATAGTAAAACTGGTGGTGTATTTTATAATCTAAAAATAAAAAAGACCCAAACATCAATTCTAAAAGTCCATTTTGCACAGCCCATTCTACCGGCCCATTTGTTCTCTTTCAATAACCAAACAGTCCAACACTTTATTCTAACTTCAAGCAATTTGACAAATTTTCAACTTTTGTTTCCCTAAGACTTGTTAATGTGGCAAAAAAGCAAGATGTGTTACACTTTTTTGGATAATTTTTTTATAAAAAAGAATAATTAGTCTGATAACTTTCGTATGAGAGAAAAAAATTAAAAAATTGAGTAACATTTTTTTTATTGAAGAAATTGAGTAACATTGTCGAAAAAGAAAAGTTTCCTTTAGGCTTTCTCCATCCATTAAAGTGCGTTTGGATAAAATAACACTATGTTTGGTAGGCCTGAAAGTAGAGGGAAAGAAAGTATAGATGGTTGAAAACTTCTTGGAATTTGGGTTGGAATTTGGGCTTCCACAGTTTGGTTCACATTTGATAAGGGAAGGAAAGAAAGCATTTGATGGGGTCCACACTAAAATTTGTTCCCACCGGATTTGAGAAGAAAAAGAATGGAAAAGTGACATTTAACTAAAATGTCAAATACACCCTTGCTTTGGGTTGTGGGCTATCAGCTAGAAGCCTAGAACTATAATATAAGTTTCACAACTTCACAAATTGTAATTGTAATAACATATATAATGCTACTAGTATCGATCTATATTATATTAATATATTTATTTATAATTATATATTAATATCTTTATCTTAATAGGTATATTTTACTGTTATTCTATATTAAAAGTTAAATATATAATTTTTTTTTTGACAAAGTTAAATATATAAATTTATTTTCATCATATATAATACACATATTAACAGGGATAATTTTGTAATTCACTAAATATATATCTTTCTTTCCTTTCATTTTCCTTTCACTTTCACTCAAACCAAACAATCTAAAAATCATCTCATTTTCTATCCTTTTTCTATTCACTTTCATTCCTCTTACTTTCTTTCCTTCAATTTTCTTTTCTCATCCAATCAAACGTTTGACCACAGACAGACGTTTATCTCGTGGAAAATGTTTTTGGCATCCCAAACGCAAATTAACCGTTTGTTTGGAAGCAAGGAAAAAGAAATGAATACAATGAAAACACAGTTTTCAAGAAACTTTCTATCCTTCGGTTCACAAGAAAACCACATAAAAAAAGGAAAACTATCAATGGGCTCACAAAAATCCTTTCCTCACAATTTGGACGGAAATGGCTAGAAAATGGGATAATGGCTTCTAAATTACAGTTTTACCCTTGCATCTATATAAATATAAATAGATATAATTAAATATAGAGAAACATGCTTATTTATATTTCTATATAAATCTATACATATTACATTATTTATATTCCTCTGTATATTTATTATACATTATGTATAAATATAATTATATTTTTACATGATTATATAAATAAATAAATAAATAAATAATATATGCATTATAGTTTTTTATATATGGGTATTTATGCCATTTACCAAATAGACCTCTTTCTTTTCTCTTACTTTTCCATTCTTTTTCTCTCAAACCAAACCACTCAACAATCATTTTATTTTCTACTCTTTTTCCTTCTTTTCTTTTCTCTTCCTTTCCTCTACTTTTCTTTTACATACCAAACAATACCTAAAATAAAATATGTTGTTAAATACAACTTTGTACTTATATCTATTTTTCTTAAATGTACCTTCAACGTTAAAATAATTTCATTTTTATGGAACAAAAATAATATTTCTATCTACTATCAGAGGTATGATTTGTGTCTTCAAATAACTTATAATGTGTTAGAGGTATGATTTGTGTCTTCAAATAACTTATAATGTGTTAGTGCATGATTTTTAATATGCTACCGCACAAATAGTGAGGCGAAGAGTAAAAAGAAGAGAAAAAGAAGTAGGAAATTTGTATTAAAAGTAGAGTTTGTTTTCTTGAGAGAAAGAAAAAGTGGAATTTGACAAATTTATTTTTTCCCATATTAAAGCTGAATGACTTTAATACCGTCATTTTTTACGTGTCGATATTAGAAGTTAGGTTACAATTGGTTTTTCAGAAAGATAGAAGAATAAACTAACGTTCTTTTTCATATTAAAGTTAATCGACTTTAATACCCTCACTTATATATTGCTCAAGATCTCTATTTCTATCCAATGTACCTTCTCACTCACATTGGATACTCCAAAAAAATTTGTAAAAGTCTCGTCAAAATTTTCTTATGCAAAGTCTCCTTAAGGAGAAAACATAAGGAAAGAATTCTCCTCCTCATTTTGTTAAAATAAGAAAATAAAAAAATGTGAAATAAAAGAAATGGACTAAAGGAGACTAGGTCAATATCTTTGTTAGTGAAACAAATTGTAAGTACTTGTAGCAGCACTACGGTTTGCAAAACTAAAGACCAACGAAAATAGCCTAATTCCCAATAAAACAATTATTAGGAAGACCCAACTATTACCAAAAAAAGTTCTCCCTATCTATTATCCAACGCGGCTTGTCACTTGCGCGCGCAAGTGACAAGTTTTTTGTTTTTTTTTATTTCAGATTTTTTATTTTGTTTTTTGTTTCTTTTTTTTCTCTTCTTTTTTTCAGTTTTTTTTGTTACTTTTTGTTTTTTGCTTTAGTTTTCTTTCTTTCTTTTGTATTTTAAGAAGTACTTTACGGTGTCGAAAAATTTTAAATGTTTAAATATGCAAATTTTGTTCTTCAGTAATCAATTAGATGGAAAAAAATTTAATTTCATAAAAAAATACGTAAAGTGATATGCTAAAAAGTACGCTTTGGTGTACTTGATGGTGAAAAAAATTATTTTGTAACAAAATACGTAAAGTGAAATGTTAAGCAGTGTGTTTTGAGATACTTTGGGATTCGAAAAAAAAACTAACTTTTCAAATATCAGAAGTTTTTTCGTATATAAACCGGTTTGGTAAAAAATAATAAGTTTGTGAAAAAATACGTTTGTGAAAAAATAATAATCTTCTTATTTAATTTATAGTTTTAATTTAATTTTTATTTTCGGAAGCTTCAGTTACATTTACAATAGATCCCTCAATCGCACACTTTCGACTTTCTATAGATGCTTTTATTTTATTGGTAATTTCTATCCAACCCAACACGATACCACGTGTTTCATTTTCTATTTGTGTTTTCTTTTTTATATTGGTCATTTCGCCCCAACGGGTATTAAAACTATTCTATTTTATCATGGGTTTTCCTTCAACCATGCATGATACCCATCGTGTTTCACTTTTTAATTGTGTTGTCTTATTTTTCTATTTATGGGTTAATTTTTTATATTTGCATTTGATGAGTGTGAATTATGTTATTAAAATTTTCTTCTTATTTTATCTATGGAGGATGTGTGTCTTTGTTAATGTTCCTTTTAAAATTGATAATCTTTTTATTTAATTTATATTTATATTTAAGTTTTATTCACAGTTATTAGATTTTATATTTTGCTAACTAACACAATTTGCCCAATGGGATAGGCTATCCTAGGGCACGGGAGTCGATCTCGTGCTCCTGAGTTTGATTCTCACCGTTGACAAACTCTGTGTTGGCCAGTGCAAAATTTGCTTTCAAGCACGATGGGATATTAGTCTTTCAGCTTGGCATGTTGGCGCCAAATTGCTTTTTTTTTTGCTTTGTTTTTGTTTTCTTTTTTGTTTTCCTTTTTTTTTTCAATTCCTTCTTTCTTTTTTTTCTTTTATATATTAAGGTTTTGGGTTAAGGAGTACTTTACCGTCTTGAAAATTTTAATATGTTTACCTATGTGGAGTTTATTATTCAATAATCGATTGGATAAAAAAACTTCATTTTATGACAAAGTACTTAAAGTGACATCCTAAAGAGTGTAATTTGGTGTACTTTATGATTTAGAACAAATTTTAATTGTTCAAATACACAAAATTTGTTCATTAATAACCGGTTTGGTTAAAGAAAAATCGTCATAAAGTTCAAATTAAACAAAAAAGGATAAGTTCAAAGACTCAATGGAAGTTGTTCTAATTAGTCTCGCTTTTAGTATTTGATTGTAAATAGTATTAGATAAGTATATAGAAGAGGACAAATATTGGTTTCTTTTGTTCTGTTTGTTGAAATCCTATGGTTCAACTTAAATCCAAACTTATTTAATTTATAGTTATAGTTTAATTTAATTTATAATTATAACATTAGTAACCAACACCATTGGCACATTGACATAAGCTACCTTGGGACACGGGGTCAAAATTTGCGCAATGGACAAACTTGGTTTCTATGTTCTTCTATTTTATTCAAATATGCGAACTTCTTTCTTCAAAAATAGTTTCAACTTTGTATATGTGCTTCTATTTTATTAGTGGTTTTAAATCAAACTCTGCATGATACCTATACGTACGTGTTTCACTTTCTAATTATGTTGTCTTATTTTCTCTTTAATTATGTGTTAAGTTTTTATATTTACATTTGATAAATATAGATAACGTTATTACAGTTTTTTAAACTTTTTCTTCTAATTGTCTATGGATGTTCAATTTCAATGTATTTGTTGTTATTAATATGCTTTACGTTTTTTTTCTTATTATCTATGGGTGTTGAATTTCAATGTCTTTGTTAATGTTTCTTTTTAATTTTATAATATTTTTATTTAATTCATAGTTTTTAAATTTAATTTTTATTTACGGGAATTTCAGCCATGTTTACAATATATCCCCTCTTCGTCCTCTTTCAACTTTCTATAGGTGATTCTATTTTATTGGTGGTTTTCATCTAACTCTACACGATACCCACGTGTTTCACTTTCTATTTGTGTTGTCTTCTTTATTTTTGTCATTTCGCATCAAACGGTATTAAAAACATACTTTAACTGGTGTTTAAATTTTTATATTCTTTCAACGGGAACTTCAGCCACATTTATAATATAACCTCCACCGTCTTCTTTCAACTTTGTATAATTGCTCCTATTTTATCATGAGTTTTCATACAACCATGCATGATACCCACGTGTTTTAGTTTTTAATTGTGTTGTCTTCTTTTCTTTCTTATTATGGGCTAAGTTTTTATATTTACATTTGATAAATATGGATTATGTTATTAAAAGTTTTAGACATTTTCTTCCCATTATCTATGGATGTTTAATTTCAACGTTTTTAGTCAATATTGTTTTTAAATTTTATAATCTTCTTATTTAATTTATAGCTATAATTTAATTTCAATCCACAATTATTTGACTATATATTTTAAAAACCAACATCATTGGTCCACTGACATAAGCTGCCCTGGGACACGGGGTCGACTTAGTGCTCCCGAGTTTGATTCCTGCAGTGGACAGAAAATTGTTGTCTTGAATGATTGGTTTATTAAAGAGGTTTTCCCCTTCTGGTTTTACTTTAATTTTGCTAACTAAAAATTAGTCAACCCCGTGCGTAGCACGGGTCAGGCGGCTAGTGAAATTTGAAATAAAGTTCTACAACTCAAACCTTGAATAAAGGTCACATAAAAAACAAATTTATCTACACAAGAATTGTCTTCTCTAATGTGTGCAAACCTATAATTTCATAGACGAAGTTTTAAGGAAACAAATCATTCATCTCTTTTTAAGTTTTCGGGGGAAACAATAGTGTAACCTTTAGCTATTAGCATTCTTCTTAAGTTTTTTATAGGCAAAATAGATAGGTAACAGTTATGCCCTTCATTCTGAGCCTATTGGAGTTATGTTGGCTATCTAGATTGCTTTTGATAAAGGTTAGACGTTTTTGTGGTTAGAATGTGATTCTCAATTACTTGTTTCGGCCTTTAAGAACTGTAAAGTTGTTCCTTGGAAACTCCACAACAGATGGAACAACTGTTTATACTTGACTAGACAGATGAATTTTGTTTGCACTCACATTTATAGAGAAGGTAATGTTTGTGCTGATAAGCTTGCAGGTCATGGAACTAATTCAAGTGATTTTACTTGGTGGAATCTCATCCCGAACTTCATTGCGGAAGACTTTTTCAAGAATAGGTTAGGTTTGCATAACTACATGTTTTGTTAATTCTTTCGTCCCTCGATGGGTTGGGCTCTCCTTTTGCCTCCTATTTTTGGTGTGATGCAGATAATTGTTAGCGACTCTGGTGCTGACCTGGTTGGGATGAGAGTCGTTATAGTGATACTTTTGTACACCTTTGCAGGTTTGCTTTTATTTTTTCCAGTTATAATGATGTTTATGCTCATGGGTTTTGGTCCAGTCTCCCATGTTTTCTGTACATTTTATCTTTTTTATCAATAAAATTTAGGGGGAGTACTCTTTCCTTTTTGATGCTTTTTTCCGAAAGAGAGTTTTGCTTCAGAAGGTTTTAACAAGTCTTCATATCCTTTTTTTTTTGCTTCAAAAAAAGTTAGAGGGAGGGGAGGAGCAGAGTTTAAACCTCGTATGCCTACGTTTCCACTAACATTGTCCATTTCACTCAACCATATAAGTTACGTATCATTTTTCTTAAGTTATTAAATATCCCAGATATTGTGTTTAAAGCTTAAGATTGGCATCAAATGATTTGTTGACTTTACAGACATTCATGAAAACTGAAATGCCACCGACAAAAAAATGTTAACTAGAGCTAAAACTAGTTGCCAGAAAAAGATGAAATCCATGCTATATAGCCGTAGTAGGTGAAAGATATACAGAGAGTTAACGACCTTCACTTGCACTGGCAATACCCAATCCACCTCGAAAAGCGTTCTAGAAACTTCCACTTCCACTGTTTCCGCGTTTCCAGAATTAATCAACTTACTCTTTCTTTTTTTGGATCATATAGTATATAATTTTCTTTAGTTGAGAGTTGGGGACCACTCCATACTCTTATCTCTATTCATATCTATCTCCCTTTGTTGCTGCAAGCACCTTTCGCCGGTGAGGTGAGGGTGACGGAGGAAACCTGCTATGAACTTTATCTTCCAGTATTATTCTGACATATGTCATGTGACTGTGGGGCTACAATATTTGTGGCTTTATCTAAATATAAAGTAGTAAATCTAAAAATATCATTCAATTCAAGGCAAGCAATGCAAAAGCAAACAACTTTCAGTAAAAAGTATCGGTATCGCATAAAACTCTGAAAAAGATCGAATTCTGGTTCATGCACTCACCACCAACAACCATTATTAAACCATTATCCTTACTATCCCTGTGGTCCCTTATCATTCTCAACCGTTGATCTTAAATGCTTCCAGCTTTGACCTTCCTTATCAACGGTCCACAATAAACCCTTCCTATCAGGAACTACCCCACATCATGGGCGGTCCCCATTAATAAAAACACACAATTCCATTTTTAGATTTTCCTTACATTAATTTCTTTAAATAAATATGTATCTAAAATGAAAATCAACTAAGTCCTTCACCACTAACATCATGTGACACAAGCAGTAGATATTTAGGTATTTTAATCATTTGATCTTGGATTCGATCTGTGGCCCTGCGTATGAAAAATATTTGTTGGAAGAGTTCAACCCTTTAAATGAATCTCCAATACTTCGAATGGTTGGTCACCACAGTCTCCATAGACGATACATTAATTTGCAATAAAAACTAAATCATTCACGTGTGTACCAGTCAAATTAATATGAAATGCTATAATTAGCCAAGATTATGTCAATCATTCATAATATTTTATACTATATCTTACTATAAATTTAATTAGTCACTTGAAAATGACTTATTGATCTCTCTCACCTATAAACCACCTTAAATAAATAATATTGCTATCAACTCTCAACTCAAGTTGCTATAAAAGGCCTTCCAATAGAATTGTTATATATATATATATATATATATATTGTTGGTATAGGTTTACAGAGAAAACAAGCAACCCTGCATTTTCTGCACTCTATCTCCACTATTTTATTACCTCTTGAGTTTCTCCCATACTCTGCTACCACTTTCACTTTTCATTTCTCACCACCTTCACTCTCTGCTCCTTTCTTTCCTTCCATTCCTTCGTGTCTCATTCATGGATGAGGACATGTTGAAAAACTGGGAGAGTGATGATAGCAGCATGGATATGATGGGAATCATGATGCAAATGGAAAAGTTCCCTGAATTATCTGAACCTTTTTATACTCTCACCAGTGCAGACAATGGAAGCTTCACCACCACCAACACCACCCTCAACGTTAACCCAAATGCTACCACACTCACTGGCACTATGATTAATCCTCCACCGTTGATATCCTCTTATAATCCAATGACTAGGAGCGCTTCATTTTACCCTTCAAGTTCAACTGAGAAAAAGAGTAATATGGCAGCAATGAGAGAGATGATATTTAGAATGGCGGTTATGCAACCAATTCATATAGACCCAGAAAGTGTGAAGCCACCAAAGAGAAGGAACGTGAAGATATCGAAGGATCCACAGAGTGTAGCAGCGAGGCATAGAAGGGAAAGGATAAGTGAGAAAATAAGGACACTTCAGAGATTAGTACCTGGAGGGACTAAAATGGACACAGCTTCTATGTTGGATGAAGCTATACATTATGTGAAGTTCTTGAAGAAACAAGTTCAGATGCTGGAACAAGCTGGGGGGACAACTAGACCCGCTTTTAATGTTAATTATTCTGCTAATTTACTTGTTAGGGGTTGTCAACCTTGTCAAATGATGGGCCCTAGTAGCAAACAAATGCTCACTTGATAACAGAGAAATTATTTGCTTCATATATGAATGAAGTTTATTTAGTATATTGATTGAATATTGATGCATGATTATTGCATGGTTTGGTGGTTAATCATGGAATTGAAAAAGACATGTCTTATTATTCTTGCCACAATTTTTGAGGAACAAATTACTTTGCTTATTTGAACATTTAAATCTTTTTCTGAACTCTAAAGTATCTCAAAACACTACTTAATTAGCATCGCACTTTACGTATTTTGTCACGAAGTTGTTTAGTGTGAAATGAACACTCTAAGTGCTTTTCATTTAGTCAAAGTATTTTATACACTATGATGATGTGGCAAGCTGTAAGCCTGTAACAAACTCAGTATAACTAACTAACAGCCTTGCACATGTGTACACACTTAAGCACTAATTACAGTTACTGACTTAAACCAGTATCTAACATCCTCCCTTAAGCTGAATTGTCATAGCAACAATCAGCTTATACAGAGTTCAACAGACATGACAATACAACAATCTAACAAAGTTACAATTCAAAACAAAAGACAACAGTATAGGAGATCAATCCAAGTATTCAGTTCAGAACCATCTGCAACACAATCAATTTAGCAGTTCAGAATGAAGCATCATTCCCATCTTCATCTTCAAGTATGCGTAGGTCTCTTGCTTAACTGCCTTTGTCATAATATCTGCTACCTGTTGTTGTGTTGGGCAGTGAGTCAGTTCAATAGCTCCATCATTGCTTAAGTTCCTCAAGAAATGGAACCTAACATCTATGTGCTTGCTTCGACCATGCATCACAGGATTTTTGCTCAATTTAATGGTTGAGCTATTGTCACAGAACAGAGTAATACTGTCCTTCTGCTCATGACCAAGAGTTTCCAGAATTCTTTTGAGCCAAATGGCTTGGCAGGCACAGTGAGCAGCAGAGATAAACTCTGCTTCAGTGGTTGACAGAGCCACCACTGGTTGTTTCCTTGAAGACCAAGAGATTATGCCTGATCCCATCATGAATGCCCGAATGTGCTTTGTCTATCATCAATATCCCCAGCATAATCACTATCTGAGTATGCAATCAATTCTTCTTTCTGATTCCTTCTGTACAAGATTCCTAGCTCCACAGTTCCTTTCAAGTATCTTAGAATTCGTTTAGCAGCCATTAAGTGCTTTTCAGTAGGATTCTCCATGAATCTACTGATGAGACTTACAGAGAACATCAAGTCAGGTCTAGTAGCTGTAAGGTACATGAGACTACCAACAATTTGCTTATAGTTGGTGGCATCCACTAGACTGTCTTCTTCTAGCTTAGACAGCTTTGTTCCTGGTACAATAGGATTGTTTACAGCACTGCAGTTCTCCATGTCAAACCTGCTCAAAATCTCCCTTGCATACTTGCTTTGATTAATAAAGATGCCTTGCTCATTTTGTGTAACTTCAACACCCAAAAAGAACCTCATCTTGCCCTAGTCAGACATATCAAACATCCTTTGCATAGATTGTTTGAACTCATCAATCAGAATGCAACTGTTTCCAGTGTAGATAAGGTCATCTACATAGAGACTGACCACCAGAATTTTACCATTTTTACCATGCTTTGTGAACAGAGTATGTTCATGTGGGCACTTCATAAAACCTTGCTTCTCAAAATGTGATTCAATCTTGCTATACCAAGCCCTTGGGGCTTGCTTTAGGCCATACAATGCCTTCTTTAACTTGTACACTAGGTGCTCTTCTCCTTTCTTAATGTATCCAAGTGGTTGCTCAACAAACACTTCTTCACTTAGTTCACCATGTAAAAAAGCACTCTTGACATCACATTGGAAAACACTCCACCCCCTTATTGCTGCTAGAGCCAGAATGCTTCGTATAGTATCCCACCTTGCTATCGGAGCAAATACTTCATTATAGTCAATTCCATATTCTTGAGAATACCCCTTGGCTACAAGTCTAGCCTTATGTTTTTCTACCTTACCACTTTCATTGTATTTGGTCTTGAAGACCCACTTCACACCAATTTTCTTTCCTTCAGGTGGCAGAGTAGTCAACTCCCACGTTTCATTATTTTCTATGGATTCAATCTCTTGGTTCATAGCTTTTATCCACACATCTTGCTTTACAGCTTCCTCATAAGTTTGAGGATCTTCAGCAGGAGCAAAGATAGCCAAACTAAGCATTTCAGCTTCTTCATTAATGAAGTAATCATTCTGCCAAGCAGGTGCTCTAATGGTTCTCCTCCCTTGCTCTTAGCAGCATCAACACCTTCATTAGAGGCTTGTAACTCACCGCCAGTTTGTTCAGTTGCCTCATTCCCACCTTGTTCAGTTTGTCCTTGTGCAGGCTCATTATCATTCACATCAGTTACCTCCTCATCTTCAATCACAGCAACCTCATTTTCTTTTTCTGTATTTCCCCAATCCCAAGGCTCAAACTCAGAGAACACAACATCTCTACTAGTAATTATTTTCTTAGTGTGAGGCTCATAGAATCTATATGCCTTGGATTCCTCACTCACTCCTAAGAAGACACATCTCATGCTCTTATCATCAAGTTTTCTTCTATGAGCATCAAGAATGTGGACATGAGCCACACATCCAAAGACTCTGAGATATTTCACAGAAGGTTTTTCTCCACACCATACCTCTTCTGGAGTAGCTTCCTTCATTGCAAATGTAGGGCATCTGTTCAATAAGTACACTGCCCAGTTCACTGCCTTAGGCCAGAAGGTTTTGGGAACACTTTTGTCTGACATCATGCTCCTAACCATATTGAGAATGGTTCTATTCTTCCTCTCATTCAAATTAGGCAGTCCCCTTACCATTTGTTTCTGTGCCAATGTGAGTCCTTTGAAACTCAAGTGCCCATATCTATGATGCCACAGCTTATATTCTTCTTCTTTACTGACTTGCAAACATCTGGTTGGGGCTATTGAAGCAGTCACCAAAAATAACCTGTTTGTAGCCATTTTAGAGGCCATGAGGAGTCCCTTTTCATCATGATATACCTTGCAAACATCATTTTTAAACAACACAGCCAAACCTCTTTGTTGCAATTGACCTACACTTAGGAGATTGTTTCTTAATTCTGGCACATAGAAAATATCAGACAGAATTGTAACTACTCCATTCACCATTAATCTAATGCTACCTTTACCCTTCACTTGCATACTATGATTGTTTCCCAATCTCACAGTTTCTTGAAAACTTTCATCTAAATCTACAAACCATGCTTTTACACCACACATGTGGTTACTACATCCAGAATCCAGGAACCAAACCCTATCTCTATCAGAATTGTACAAGTCACCAGAATTATGATAGCTAGGGTTATGATAAGTCATAAGAAGTACCTCTTCTTCCTCATTGAAGCCAGCATAGTTAGCCTTCTCTCCCCAATCAGGACATTCGAATTGGTAATGTCCTAGCTTCTTGCATTTGTAGCACTCTACTGTGTCTCTGTTCCACGATTGTCTACCTCTGCCACGACCTCCCCTTGCACCGCGTCCTCTTCCGCGCACTGAGCTTTTGTTGTCATAGGAGATCTTGAGCGCCTGCTCTTCTTCTTTCTGCCCACGCATCCTGTGTTCTTGCACCAAGATTTTGCTTTGAAGCTCGTCAATTGACATTTTGGTGACATCATTCGCCATTTCAATCGTGCACACCACGTAATTGAAACTCGGCATCATTGACCTAATTATCTTCTCCACCACAACTGGTACTTGAAGGTTTTCACCTTGTTGCTTCATTTTGTTTGCGATTGCAAGAGTTCTTGCGAAATAATCGTTCACCAACTCACCTTCATTCATAGCAAGCATCTCGAAATCCTTTCGCAAAGCCTGTAACTGAGCGTGCTTCACTTTCGTCGATCCCTGATATTTCTGTTTCATCGATTCCCATATGTCCTTCGCAGGATCCTTTTTGAGGATCGTTTCCAAGATGCTTCTAGCTATCGATTGAAATAGATAGTTCTTGGTCTTCAGATCCTTGAGTCTCGCTTCCTCTACTGCCTTGATTTCTTCTGCGTTTGCTGCCGCACTCAACGTAGGAACGCCGTCTGCTACGATGTTCCAATATTCCTTCGATCTCAATAGATTCTCCATGAGCATGGACCAGTGATCGTAGAACCCGTCAAATCTGGGAACTGTAGGATGCGCAAATTTGCTTGTTGTCCGCCATGGATGAAAATTTGAGTTCTTCGAATGAATTTCCCTTTCCCTTCTTCTTCGTATGTTCGTTCTTGATTTCGAAAATTGCGATTTTCTTCCCAGGCTCAAGAGAGCTCTGGTACCAAATGTTGAGTGTGAAATGAACACCCTAAGTGCTTTTCATTTAGTCAAAGTATTTTATACACTATGATGATGTGGCAAGCTGTAACAGACTCAGTATAACTAACTAACAGCCTTGCACACGTGTACAAACTTAAGCACTAATTACAATTACTGACTTAAACCAGTATCTAACAGAAGTTACTATTTATTTTCACCAACCCATTATTGAGGAACAAACTTTGTATATTTAAACAGTTAATTTTTTTTATGAGCGCTAAAATACTTCAAAACACACACCGCTTTGCATCAGACTTCATGTATTTTGTCATGATTTTTTTCCACCAAACCGGTTAATGAGGAACAAATTTTACGTAGTTCAACAGTTAATTTTTTTTTCCGAACGTTAAAGTACTCCAAAACACATTATTTAGGATCATACTTTACGTATTTTGTCACGAAATTATTATTTATTTTCAGCAAACCCATTATTGAGTAACAAACTTTGTGTAGTTGAATAGTTAAAAAAATTTCGAACACTAAAGTACCAAAAACACACTGCTTAACATCGCACTTTACGTATTTATTCACATTTATTATTTTTTCCCCAAACTGATTATTGAGGAACAAAATTTGTTTATTTGAACAATTAATTTTTTTGACTATACAGTACACCAAAACACCCTGCTTAGCATCTCACTTTACGTATTTTGTCATCAAATTAATTTTTTTTCACCTAACTAGTTGTTACAGAACAGACTTCATGTATTTAAATCTATATATTTTTCGAACGGTAAAGTACTACTCTTTAAAATATTGAAAAGAAAAAAACAAAATAAAAAAGAAGAAGAAAAAATGGCTTAAGTTTGGCGCGGATTTGCCAACTATAGGGCGGTACCATACATTACCAATTGGAGTGGCGGTATCTGCGCGTGCACACACACACACAGATATATATATATATATATATATATATATATATATATATATGTATATATATATATATATATAATTGTTGTAATAGTTGGTGGCGGATCTAAGACTCTGAGTTAGGAGGTGCAACTTTTTTTAATTATCAAAATTATTAGTTCAGAAGATTGTTTGAAATTTCCTTTTCAAATATTATGTGTTAAGTTAATTAATGAAGTTAAGAAATCAAATTAAGAGCAAATTGTCAATTTAGTTTCTGTTATGGTGAGTCTTTTGACCATATACACCCCCTTCTTTCACATCTATTCGCACGACACAAAGGCCCAATATCAAAGGGCCCAATCCAAACATCAAGGGCTCAAATCGAATCGCAAGATCGGACGATCCTAATTCGTTGAAACAAACCCCACCACACTCTATAAATACAACATTCATTGCCTCATTAATGGTAAGCATTCTCACATTTATTACTTTGCTAAGACTACTCTACTGACTTTAGCATCGGAGTGACTTTGCAGGTACAACACCAGCTAGGATCGGATACGGTCATTGACTAAGGACATCAACCACTAACTGCCTCGGACCACCCTTCAAGGTCGGAAGTACAGTGCAGAACATTGGCGACCACAGTAGGAGGTCTCAAACCAAGATCTTCTCCTCTCACCTTGATCAATGACGACTCAAAATCTTCGTTCGAAGGCAAACAGCCTCGCGGCAGGTATCCCCCCTGAGCCGATCCTGAGACCGGTCATCCCTCACTTGGCCGAACCTCAGCCAACCCCGGAAGGATTCGTACAAGACCTTCCAGACTCCACTCAAGCACAAGTTCAAAATCAAATCCCGAACTTCGTTTTGGTCACCGGAAGCTCCGCAAGGAACCATGTACCTCCTCAAACTCCACTTTCTGTCCCGGCCGATGCTGTCCAACAGCTCGTCCTACTGCTGAACCGACATGAAGCGGCAAACCAAGAGAGGTGTTACCGATTTACGGATCTTGAAGGACAGGTGGCGGAGCTCCGGGCCCGGAATATTCCGGATCAGGTCTCACCCGACCCGGATTCCCCCGAAAGAAGAAATCCGGCCCGAAAGCGCCACCGATCTCCACCCAGAAGACGACATTACCATCGCTCTCCTCCTCATCGGCTCGGAAGAAATGTTTCTCGTTCGCCTCCAACTGGAGTGTACGTCGGAAGGGAAGAGGCTGATTATTCACCCCGAGTTCATTCTTTTCTGGCATCCTCTTCTCCTATGCAATGATCGAGGAGTAGAGAATATTCACCTCGAGGATATCGCCCTCATGACCGCAGGTACCCGCACCATCGGTACCGATCTCCGCCACGGGCTCAAACGACCAAGCGCAAAGGCCCTTTTACGGAAAAGATCGACTGCTACCCGGTACCCAGATATCTCGAAAAACCACCAGAAGGCTTGAAGACCTATGATGGGACAGGCGACCCGGACAGACATTTAAGTTATTTTGACACAGTAATGCAGTATCGGAACGTTCCTGTAGAAATGAAATGCCGAATTTTCCCCCTAACGTTGGAAAAAATAGCCTCAGAATGGTTTGAGACCCTCAAATCAAACACAATCTCCTCCTGGGACCACCTGGCCAAATTATTCTCAGCTAATTTTTCCCATTCCAAAAGCAAACCAAAAAACAAAAATGTCTTAGCGTCCATCATCCAAGAGAACTCCGAATCTTTAAGACAATATATAGAAAGATTTAATAAGGAAGTAGTTCAAGTTCGGAACCTCGATGATGCCTTCCGAGTTTACTTCATGGGGATGGGGCTGCGCCCCGGAAGCCCATTCAAAAAACACATAAACACATGGGAGGCAGAGAACCTCCAAGATTTCCTCCAGCTATCCCAATGCTTTATCAATGAAGAAGAAAGTGCCATGATCGGTAAAAAACCACCACTGAACGAACCACCTAGACCCCAAAATGAAAGAGATCAAAAGAACGACGGCCGAGGCAACAGGGATCCCCGACCTCGGAACCGTCATCAATTTTACACCGAGCTCAATGTCACTCAGGCTCAACTTTTAGGTGAATGCTGGAACACGGAATTTAGAGACTAAAAATTCCCAAAACCACTCGCCCACAGACCGGGCCAGCGTTCTAATAAATACTGCCGATATCATCGGAGTAACGGTCACGACACCAACCACTGCAACGCCTTGAAAGATGACATTGAGGATAAGATTAAAAGGGGAAAACTAGCCAGCTATGTAAACAAACTTGGGCGTCAAGCTGGCGAGATTAAAGATGAACGAGAACAGGAACCCAGAGCAAGGGGAAAATCAAAGCTGAATCTGACGACGACGAACTTGATTCGAGGAAATCAAAAGGACGGTCCGTAATGATGATGATCGCGGGAGGTTTTTCCCGCGAAGAATCCGGGAAAACAATGAAACGAAAATGGAAAGAGTTACTCAATATAGCCTCCATGTCGGTCGCACAAACACCTTCAAAACGACCTCCTTTGTCTTTTAGAGATGAAGACCTTCTAGATGGGAAGCCCAACAAACACGTACCACTCCTTGTCACGGCGGTAATCGCCAATAAGGAGATTAGAAGGATTTTGGTCGATCAGGGAAGTTCTTCAGACATCATCTTCCTCGACCTAGTGGAAAGAATGGGAATCGATAAAGAAGACATCGTTCCTTACCGAGGATCCGCACTATCAGGATTCAATGGATCTCGGACTAAACCTCTTGGACACCTAGAACTGATGGTTTCCTATGGTGAAGAACCCTTGGTAAGGATCATCAAAACAAAGTTCCTCATCCTGCCGTGTGAATCAATCTACAACTGTATCATTGGAAGACAGACTTTGGGAAGGCTCAGAGCAGTAACCTCCACCACTCACTTAAAAATGAAATTCCACTCCCTCTGCAACAAGGTGATCACCTTAAACTCGGATCTTGAATCCGCCTCAAGATGTTTCTTCTTGTGGACAAAAGCAGAAAAAAGGCTCAAGATAAGGAAGGGGTTCCACCTGTGATAACCAAAAAAGAAAAAGTTACAGGAAGATCTGCCGAAGTCAACTTAACTGATTTGGATGCAAGATACGACCCAGACAGCTCGGAAGAGGAAGATGATGATGAGTTGGCCAAAGAACTCAAAAAGAAAATGAGAAGACCAGAGCCTGATGGGGAATCCATCGAAGTACAGCTCGGAGACGACCCTACTAGAATAGTGAAAATTGGAGCGGACCTATCCGAAGAGGTAAAAATCAAACTCACTCAGTGTTTAAATGATCATGCTGACCTTTTTGCTTGGTCGGCAAAAGACATTCCCGGAATCCCGCCAGAAGTAGCATGTCTTCAGCTCGCCGTTAATCCGAAAGTAAAATGGGTCGTCCAAAGGAGACGAGCGCAGAGTGGAGAGAAGGCCATGGCCGCCGCAAAAACTGTTGAAGATTTGATCAAAGCAAACTTCATAACAGAGGTCAAATACACGACTTGGTTGTCAAACCCAGTACTAGTTAAAAAGAGCAACGGTAAATGGCGTATGTGCATCGGGAGGAAGCTTTAGGCGCCGTACTCATCCGGGAAACACAGACCGGTCAAAGTCTCATTTACTTTGTAAGCAAAGGTCTCCAGGGACCCGAATGCAGGTATCAGCAAATAGAAAAGAGGAGGAGGGAGAAGGAGAATTCAACTGGACAAACGAGCAAGACGAAGCCTTGCAACAACTTAAAAAAGCGCTTTCAGAACCGCCCATCCTAACTCGCCCATGCGAGGGAGAAACTCTATACTTATACCTATCAATCTCGGAGGAAGCTTTAGGCGCCGTACTCATCCGGGAAACACAGACGGGTCAAAGTCCCATTTACTTTGTAAGCAAAGCTCTCTAGGGACCCAAATGCAGGTATCAACAAATAGAAAAGATCGCCCTCGCCTTAGTAGTCGCAGCTCGACGCCCCCGACCATATTTTGTGGCTCACCAGATAGTCGTACGCACTAACTATCTAATAAGGCAGATTCTACGCCAACCCGACCTTGCCGGAAGAATGATTAAATGGGCAGTAGAGCTCTCCGAGTTTGGAATCAAGTACGAATCTCGTATGACAATGAATTCCCAAGTTACTCGCACAATTCAAAACAGCCGAGGTAAAGCACGTCCCCAGATCCGAGAATTAGAGGGCGGATATCCTATCAAAACTCACCAGCGGGGTCCCCGGTAATCACCGAACGATCATCCAAGAATTACTCAGAAGACCTAGTATCTCTCTTGATCCGACTTGTATTTCCACAATTTGTTCCATTGAGGAGAGCCAAGGTTGGATCACTCCAATATTGGAGTACATCAAAACAGGAATCGAGCCTCTAAACTCGGCTGAAGCGAAAATCGTCAGAAGAAAAGCCTCGGTCTTCTCAGTCATAGATAATACGTTATACAGAAAAGCCTCGGCCTAGCCGAAATTCATGAAGGAATATGTGGACAACATCTTGGCGCTCGTTCCCTAGCTCGAGAGGCCCTACGCACAGGATATTATTGGCCGACCATGGAAGGCGATGCTAAGAACTACGTAAAGAAGTGCAAAAAATGCCAAATCCACGCCAATGTTTACATCGCCCCACCAATCGAACTCCGAAGTCTATCATCGACATGGCCCTTTGCATAATGGGGAATAGATCTCCTAGGTCCATTCTCAACTGCTCCAGGCCAAAACAAATTTCTCATAGTAGTAGTTGATTATTTTACCAAATGGATTGAAGCAGAGCCCTTTGCCACCATCACTGCAAGGAACTGCATAAGATTTTTCAAAAAGAACATCATGAGTAGATTCGGGATCCCCGAAATAGTTATTACTGATAATGGAACTCAGTTCGCCGACAAAGGTTAATTTCAGGAAAATGATGTCCGACTTTAAAATCAAGCATCGTTTCACGTCAGTAGAGCATCCGTAAACCAACGGTCAAGTAGAAGCAGCCAACAAGATACTCCTTAATGGTTTGAGAAAACGACTGGACGACGCCAAAGGAAATTGGGAAGAAGAACTCCCATATATTCTCTGGGCTTACAGGACCACCCCTCAAAGCTCTACGGGAGAAACGCCGTTCCGGCTCTCTTATGGTAACGAGGCGGTCATCCCAGTGGAAGTCGGCGAGTTAAGTTGGAGAGCAACGAATCCCAAAACTCCTACGGAAAACTACCAAGCTTTGAAAGAAGACCTCGATCTCATCGACGAAGTTCGAGGACAAGCCACGCTTGGAGAAGCCATCATCAAACAAAGCGTTGCGACCCGATACAATGCCAAGGTCGTCCCCAGAGATTTTGAATCCGGCGACTTAGTACTTCGAAGGGCCAACGTGGGTTTGAAAAATGCTTCACAGGGAAAGTTAGCACCCAATTGGGAAGGACCTTACCTTGTTAAAAGCAAGTCTGGTACGGGGGCTTTCAAATTGGAAACACTTGGCAGAAAGGAGATCCTCCGAACTTGGAACGCCACAAAGTTAAAGAGCTATTACATTTAAGGACACGACTGTTTTGCGTGTGCCAATTTCGTGTAACGGTAGTTCCTACAACTATAAATCTACGAACTCCTTCAAAATAACTTCTTGGATCGATCTTACGAGATCTCCATACGTTACCAAAGCAGTCACAACCCTTAGGGGCGAGTTCAATCCGGGCCGAGTCCTGGTAAACTGCCCCAAAGGTTCCAAAGGTCCTTTAAGGATGTTTCCTTAAATCGATCATTGGCCTTAGTAGCCAAGAACCCTAATGGACGAGTTAAATCTGGGCCGAGTCCTGGTAAACTGTTCTTAGGCCCGATCTTACGAGATTTCTCAACAGGTCTTCTCTAATCGTTTGAGAGCTCCTCTCAAACCTTTTTAATACCTACGTTCCACACTTATCTTTTTGATCTTATCAAAAATTATAAGGTACGAACTAAATCTCGGAAGTCCATACGTGACCAAAGCAGTCACAACCCTTAGGGGCGAGTTCAATCCGGGCCGAGTCTTGGTAAACTGCCCCAAAGGTTCGAAAGGTCCTTTAAGGATTTTTTCTTAAATCGATCATTGGCCTTAGTAGCCAAGAACCCTAATGGACGAGTTAAATCTGGGCCGAATCCTAGTAAACTGTCCTTGGGCCCGATCTTACGAGATTTCTCAACATGTCTTTTCTAATCGTTTGAGAGCTCCTCTCAAACCTTTTTAATACCTACGTACCACACTTATCTTTTTGATATTATCAAAAATTATAAGGTACGAACTAAATCTCGGAAGTACCTACGTTCCACACTTATCTTTTTGATCTTATCAAAAATTATAAGCAGGTCAAGACTATGGAAAATGACAATTACGGCGACGAGAAGATAAGCCATTCAAGGAATCAAGTTTACATAAAGAAAATTAAATTCATTACAACCATCTCGGATACGGCCGAGGCCTCAAGTTTTATAAATAAAGACAAAAAATAATACGACTTGACGAAGTTCCGAGCTTATGCATGATTCTCTGTATAAACCCGAAACTCTTACAAAACTGGATCTGGAAATAAATCAGGTAGACTTGGGGTGAACCACGGTCTTCACATTGGTCTTGATGTCGACTTTCAAAATCTGATCACCCTCAATCTCATGATCCACGTTCAAGACGGTCTTGTCAAGGGTAAGGGAAGGATACACAAGCGCGATCTGACTGAGTGCGAGATCAAAACCATCCCCCACCATTTCAAGAGCAAGATCAGCTGCTGTCTGCGCTTCCTTCTTAGACTTCGCCAGTTCAGCAGGACTTGGGCGAGCTCTTTCTCCAAAGCCGCATGACGATCTTCTGGGGTTGAACTAGTCTCGGTTTTGTTCTCCTCAAATTTCTGCAAAGACTTTATCAGCTCTTGAATCCGACCTTCCAGCTTTCGTATTGTTTCCTCATCCTTCTTTTTCTCATCCTCAAGCTCTTTGATCCGATCGTTCAGCTGCTTAAATATAGCGTTATCATCCTCGATTTGCATCTTGGCAGAATTATGGGACTTTACAAGATCGTTCGCATAAGCCTTCAGCGTCTTCAAGTCACTAAGAGTATTGCCAAGGAGTAAGGACTTTGTTCTTTTCGGTCAACTCTCTCAGGGCATTAAACAGCTTAGCACGCTCGATAGTTACCAACTCTGTAACGAGCAAAAATGAGCAAAAATTGAAGTCAAAAACATAGGTAACAATATAACAAACGAGCTATTAGAAGAACGACCTTATCTTCATGACGACGTTCCTACTCCGCCTTCTGCAACTTGGTAACATTAGCCAAATGAACAAAAAGCTTCGCAGCCTCACTAACAGGATCGGTTAAGTATTCCTCCATGTTTTTTTTCCATAAAAGTCGCATCCACAGGAACAGGGGTTACTTTCTTAGAAGATTTATGCTTCTTGGAAGACTTAGAATCGCCTTGCATCACCCCTTTCTTGTTTTTATCCTCGACTTGCCGGGCTACTTTTGGCTGCTTAGTAGAGGTTCCCTCATCAACTGGTTTTCTCTTGCGGAATTGAAGATCGCCCCCAGGATCCTCCAGGTTTTCCTCATGGACGGTCCTGATGGGGGAAACATGAATGGCAGCACTAAGGTCGGGAACACTTTGCGGAACCCCTTGATTTGCAGACTCGCCTTCCACAGCACCAAGGTTCTGCAACGCCATTCTTTTCATCATAGCAATCCTATTCCCTGCCATAGTATCTAAAAACAAAAAGCAACAGGACGAGTCAATATACTTAGACAAAAGATAAAGTGAAGAAAGACGAATCATATCTTAAAATATTCAAAGACGACCCTACCTAGAACCCTCATAACCTTTGTTTTGGTGGCACACTTAACCATACGATCGGCAGGAATACCTCGGTATTTATGTTTGGTATAAGGAACTTGGGCGGAGATAAACAACAGTATATCTCTGGTCAGAATGTCGGCACGAAACAGGTGAGACTCACCAATATGGTAGGATCTTGGAGATCGATTATAATGTTCAAGACCCCAGCCTATAGGAAACTTGGTAGACTCCAAGGTACGCCCATCATGGCCGAACTTCCCCACATGGTCAATTGCTTCACCATTAACTGGCTCAACGAAATAGAAGAGCTCTTTCCATCTCCCCTTCAGCGAATCTGAGTAAGCCCGGAAAATCTTAGCACCTCTTCTAGATCGAAGGCTCACATGCTCCGGAGCATTCCCTTCATCACCTTTTTCATAATTCCTGTTTACCTCGAACAAATAAAAGAACAGGTCGGCTGACACTGGACGATCAAGCGCGAGGCACATCAATTCGAATACTCGGAGAAATGCCCAATCGTTGGGATGAAGTTGTGATGGTGCCAAATCCAACCTCGCCAAGACAGTTTGTTGAAGGTTAGTAAAAGGAGGTCGGATGTGCATATCCGACACCAGTACATCATACATGACAAATTTCAAAGACCCTGGCCATGTCACAGCATGCTCATCCGATTTCATACCTTCAACGTTCCAAAGTCGACCCCGAATGGATAATTTGTTTACAATAACACTCATATCCTCTCCAGCTTCACAAAGAGACTTGGTTTCGGTAACAGAAGATGCAACCCAGTTGAGAATACGAGGAACGTTCACATCATAAGGCATAGGAAGATCGATTTTTCCAAGACCGGTACTGGAGTAACCATCAGTCAAAGCAATAGAACGATCACCATGATCGGCATTTCCGTCCTTTCCAACCTCATCATTCCTTTCTTGCGAATAGTCCTGCCAATCCTCAGCTCCTTCGACGGATCTTTTGCCTTTATCAACCTCGGGCTCTGTGTGGCTTTCTTCCCCTGTGGATAACTCTATTTTATATAGAGTTATTCGTGCTTCTACACTTAGATAATTGCCCAAAATCAAGTCTAAATAAGTGTTAAATATGGTAGTATGAATAAAATAACAACATTATGGTTTTAAGGTGAAAGATGTCCATAACTTAGCATTTTACATGTATATTGGTATGTTTGATGTGTTTGTTCAGTACAGCTGTAGTTTAGTGCATCTGCACTAGGTGCAACTGCACATTCCTACACCGAAGCAGCTCACAACCCCACATTGGAAGCACCTCAATTCTTACCATTGCCATAATGCTTTGATGGCATGCTGCTTGCTTAAGAGTCACATGGGGCACATGGCCACTTACAAAAGGAGGCTCCTACAAGATAAAGATCATCATGAAGATCCTTTCACATGGGACACATGGCGAAACATAATTGGACCTCTCTTTAAGGTTGAGTGTTGGACTCAAATGGGATCATCAACTTCTGAAAAGTAATCATGGTTAAGTTAACTTCATCTCCAAGCAAACCCTCACTTGAAGGAAATCTCAAGGCCTATATAAAGGACTTCATCCTTCACTTGGAAAGTCATCTCCATTCTTCATCTTCATCTCTCATCTCACTTCTCTCTCTTTGGAGATCACTTTAGATAGTATTTATTTTTCTAGTTTAAATAATAGTTAGATTGTAAGAAGGTAAGGAAGGAATTGACAACTTCTCCCTTCACTTCTTCATAGAATTCGTAGTGCAAGGAATCAGTGCAGCTGCACTTGCTTGGCAAACTTATGCAAGAGTTCTTCAATTGGTGTAATCTCTACCCTATTGTCTTCTCTTGTAATTTCCTTTATTTCAACATGTTTTATTTCATCTCTATTTGCCTTGCAATGCCTATTATGAACTAAACTTCTTAAGTTGAGATGTTCTAACTTTCCAATGATCTTTTGAGGAAAGTTATTGTGTTTTCAAGTGGTGTAAGCACTTTAGTTCTTGTGTTTAAATTCTTAATCTTGTTTAAGGTTGATCGCTTAGAACAAGTAGAGTTATATTCACTTAATTGGCTTATAACTAGAAATCAAGAACTAAGTAAGGATAAGTGTTTAATGAAGCTTTTTGTTAAACTTGTTTTAATGAAGTTAGCTTGTTAATTCCTAGCCTTAGGTTAACATAGTCCTTACAAGAGTGTAGTAAGATCTTAAGATACAAGAGTGTACTTATTTAACAACTTGGATTATCTGTAAGGGGGCGAGAGAGGAATTGACTACTTCTTTCTTTACCGCAAAAAAACAGGATCATAAGAGCTTGTAACGAAACTCCGAAGAAAGTAGCTGACCAGCACACACTGATGCAGCTGCACTTAAAGTGCATCTGCACCACAAGAAAACACAATACTCTTAAAAGTGAATTATTTAGTGAAGACATCTCAACTATCACAATCCACTAATTTCTTACACCTTTTTATTTGCTTGTTTATTTTCTGTTTATTTACATTCTTGCACTCTCACCATATATTGTTTAGTGGTTACCTTTCATTAGTGAACTATTGATTCTAAACTTGTAAATTAATCCAATCCCTGTGGGAACGATACTCTACTTTCACTTTATTACTTGTTTGTGACTGTGTATACTTGCACACGTTTTCACATACCAAGTTTTGTCTCGGTAGTTGACTCGGAATCCAACTCTGAACCTTCCACCTCCTGGGTATTTGAAGACCCTTGTTCATCATCGGATTGAGTTTTTTCAGAAGAATCCGACTCCACCATAACCACATCGGCCTGGTTATCTTTCGCGCCGACAATAACCACGACCCAGAAGCTTGCTTTCCACCATCAGATTCATTAGTAATATCCTTAGAGGAACGACGATTGACCTCAAGATCGTCCTCCGCTTGTTCGCTGTTTGGACCAATGGTTTTTGGACATTTCAATGTTATAAATTTATAATATAATACGTCTTGAGATAGATAGATAGAAGGGAGATACGTGATAAATGTAAGTGATTATATTATATTTGAAGACGTTAGATCACAGACACATCACATCTATCACTTTAATTTTCTCTCTATTTCTCTCTATTTTTGTATGCACTAGCCTTTCAAAAAAAAAAACAGTATGCACTATACGCCCCTTCACTTCTATCTAATCAGAAAAATGTTTGAAGAATAACAATCAAATCTTTTGAATGATCTACAATCACCGTTACATAAAACTTTGACCGATCTAGTACGTACGTGCTGTTTTTGTTTTTGTCTCTAAATAAGGGGCAGTTTTCATTTTTTTTATTTTATAAATTAAGGTTTTCAGTTTTTTATGTCATTGGGGGGATCACATGCATTAATACTTATATAAAAACCATGTCTACACGGCGCAGCAGTAAGCGTTCCAGTATGCATAGTTTAGGCTTTCTCAAAAAAATAAAATCCATAGCTAATGATAAAATAAAAAAAAGTGACATTCATCTCAAAATCTATCACTAATTTTTGCGACGTAAAAATAAGCGACCAATTTTAATTCTTCCGTCACTGATTAAATAACTTTTTCTAGTACATCTGTAATACTTCTTCATTATTTGAGAAAGTCTTTTATTTCCTAAAATTGCATGGTCCATCCTTTAATTAAGTAGGAGGGACCTGTGATACCCCACTTCTATTGCATAAATTAAAATGGTGCCTTGGAGCTAGTTTACTTTTAGGGGTGAAAAAACGAGTCTTTAGTATTCTAATTCGTTGGCACACACACGGTATTTAAGATGATTTTATTCTTCTTTTCCTGTATATCATACTTTTCATTATTTAATAATCTATCGCACTCTTCGCACTCCTTTCCTTGAATACAAGCACCATGTTATGAGAAGTGCCCAACATTAACACCATCACCATCGCCATCGAACCCCATCCAAGCAAAACTTGACTCCATATACATTGTATAAGAACGATCAAATAAATAATTGCACTTTTCCAACTTTTCAAAGGAAAAAACGTAACAGAGATTTTATGCTTTAGAGGTGGCCTATCTAAAAAGATCCTCTAAGCAAATATCAACATTTTGAATGAGACATAACAATTCATTAGATAAACATGAAGTCTCAATCTGCAAAGTCTTGTATATATATATCTTTATACAAGAAAGTTTTGTATAGTGCACAATGCAGCATAGGGAAAGTCAACTAGTGTTATAAGTAGCATTATCCATTCCCATACTCAGCTAGCTGGTCTTAATTTTAATTTATCTTTTAGAAAAAAACAAAGAGGTTGGAGAAGGGTAGAATGAAGAAGTAGGTTGCCTCCCTTGGCAAGGTCTAATAATTTCGTTGTTCATGTCTCAAGGATCATGCCTCACAAATTCAAAACTTTTCGATCAAAATAATTAAGACTATATTATTTTATCAAAAAAAAAACAAGGTGGGTGAGATGAACATGGATGAGAAAATCTAGTGAAAATTCGGCCCATGTGAAATGGGGTCCAATTATACCCAATGGGATTGAATTTTTAATTATTATATTATTAGTGATAAAAAGTAAAGAACGTACTAAGAGACTCTGCAATATGCATATGCGATGCGTTATCTCTTCACCTTGCAACCTTTCTATATGGGTGCAATGTATCCTCCTCTGACACATTCCTCTTACTCCTATCATATTCCTATCTTTCCATTTCATTTTTGTATTTATTTTCGGTATATGTTTGTGTATAATTTGTTTTAAGAATGATACATTACGCAATAAACTTTTAAAAAACTACCCCGTGAATTTTTTTTAATCTTAGTATATTATAGTCAAACAAGACACAATAAAATTGTGAGGCACCCTATTTTAATCCAAAATCTGTTTAGTAACTTCTCTCACTATTGGTAGTCTTATCAAAATTTCAGCAATATGGGGACGTCGATTCTCGGGTTCGAACCTGAGTGTGACTAGTGATAGTGTTTGTGTGTGGTGTTTATTTATTATTTCATCTAAGTAGACAAAAATAAAATCTGTTTAGTAAATAATTCAGCTTGCTCTTAACAAATAATCAAATTAACGAGGTTTTTTGTGGTTGGGATGTTTTCACAAACTAAATCACTTTTGAGTGTATTGTGTTTTCTTGTGGTGCAGTTGCACTTTGTGCAGCTGCATCAGTGTGTGCTGGTCAGCTACTTTCTTCAGAGTTTCGTTACAAGCTCTTATGATCTTGTTTTTTTACGGTAAAGAAAGAAGTAGTCAATTCCTCTCTCGCCCCCTTACAGATAATCCAAGTTGCTAAATAAGTACACTCTTGTATCTTAAGATCTTACTACACTCTTGTAAGGGCTATGTTAACCTAAGGTTAGGAATTAACATGGAATTAACAAGCTAACTTCATTAAAACAAGTTTAACAAAAAGCTTCATTAAACACTTATCCTTACTTAGTTCTTGATTTCTAGTTATAAGCCAATTAAGTGAATATAACTCTACTTGTTATAAGTGATCAACCTCAAAACAAGATTAAGAATTTAAACACAAGAACTAAAGTGCTTACACCACTTGAAAACACAATAACTTTCCTCAAAAGATCATTGGAAAGTTAGAACATCCCAACTTAAGAGATTTAGCTCATGATGGGCATAACAAAGCAAATATATTTGAATGAAAACATGTTGTAATGAAGGAAAGTACAAGAGAATTCAAAAGAGTAAGAATTACAACAATTGAAAGACTCTTGCATATATTTGCTTACAACCAATTTCTTACACCTATTAGTTCTTTGAAGAAGTGGAAAAAGAAGTTGTCAATTTCTTCTCACCTTCCTCTCAAACTAACACTAATTTAAACTAAGAAAATATGTAAAAAGAATTAGAAGAAATAAACTAGAGAACTATGAAAAGCTAGTAAAGACTATGGACAAAAAGTAAGTATGTAAAAATCTATATATCTTTCAAGTGAATATTTGAGTCCTATTTATAGCCTTTGGAGATTTCATTCATGTGGGGGTTTCCTTGATGATCAAACTAACCAAAGGGTGTTAACCATGGTTACTTTTCAGAAGATGGAGATAAGCTTTTGATTCCCATACTCAACCATAAAGGAAGATCCAATAGGAAGTAGCCACATGTCTTTGTGAATGATTATTTTTGGTGGTCTTCCATTGTAGGTGCCTCCTTTTGCAAGTGGCCATGTGCCCCCATGTGACTCTAAAGCAAGCAGCAAGCCAACTAAGCATTATAGCAATGGTAAGAATTGAGGTGCTTCCAATGTGGGGTTGTGAGCTGCTTCGGTGTAGGGAGGTGCAGTTGCACCAAGTGCAGATGCACTAACTTCCCTTCAGGTGCAGTTGCACCAAGTGCAGATGCACTAAACTACAGCTGTACTGAACAAACACATCAAACATACCAATTTCCATGTAAAATGCTAAGTTATGGACATCTTTATCTGAAAACCATAAATGTTGTTATTTTATTCATACTACTATATTTAACACATATTATACTTTATTTTGGGCAATTATCTAAGTGTAAAAGCACAAATAACTCTATATAAAATAGAGTTATCACACCCCCAAACTTAATTCGTTGCTTGTCCTCAAGCAATGACAAAAAAGAAAATACTAATAAGATTTTCATAATCAAGAAGAACAGATCAGCTCACATCTTTTTCGAAGAATGATTTTCAATTTGGTCAGTTCTGTCTTCTTTTTCTTTTTCTTTGAATTTTTCTTTTTCTGACCAAATGCACTATTGGAACAGGTACAGTTTATGACTCAGGCAATAAAGCTTTCTTTCATTTTGAACTCTTTTGGTAACCTATATGCATTGACTACTCTAAGTTTTTCATACTCTTACCTTTGTATTCATAAAAATTCCTCCAAACTTAATTCTTTAAGCTCTTCTATATTTTTAATAAAAATTTGTTTTTGACCTTAGTTTTCTCAAAATCCCTCTTGCATTGGATAGCTTATTACATAGTAAGGTTCTTTTTTTAAAATTTCAGCTTTGATGTGTTGAAGTGATGATAACAATGGTTATTTTTGGAAAAACAAGGCTTCTTTTTCTTTTTCTCTTGTTTCATCATTAAAAATCAGTTCACAAATTGCATTTTCTTTAAGTTTTTGAAAAAGGCTATAAGCTGATCATGCTTCAAGACTCATCAAATCTTTTTAAAACACTTATTTAGCTTTGTTAAGTAAATCTAAAAATAGTTAAAACATGACGCTTATTAACACAGTATAAATAAATAAAACACACATAAGTACTAAAACAAACACACATATTATAGACTAGCACATGCATCAAAAGTTTGAGTGCTCTCCCCCTAACTTAAAAGTGAGCAGTGTCCCTACTGCTCTAAGTTTTTAAAACAGATTGTTCAAAATGGGGGAGGGGGGTTACTACATGTGGGACTCAAAACCAGTTAACAGAAGTATATAGCAAATGTTCTGAAAGTAGAATATTTAAAAACAACATTTACAGTTTACTCAGGTTTTGCTCCATATCTGAGTCTGTTGCTGGTCCTTGTTGCTTGACGTTTAACCTTCAGCTTTGGTGGCCTCTTTGCTTTTTCTGCTTCAAGAGGTGCATCTGGACCTTTTGTTGTTCCTAGTGCAGCTGCACCAGATGTTGGCTTGAGTGCAGCTGCACCAGGTGCATCTGCACGGCTTTGATCAGCAACTTCTTGTGGTTGCTTCTTTCCAGCATCAGTAACTTCAGTGGTTTGCTTCTGACTTTCTTCTTTCTCCTTGGCCTGACTTTCTTCCACTTCCTTTGCTTCTGCCTCTTTAGCTCTTTCCTCCTCACCAGATTGTTCAACCTCTTTTTCTTTCTCAGCCTCTCCCATTGTTGGGGTCTTCATCAGTATCATCCAACTCTTCACTCAAAACTTCCTCTTCCTCCATTACTTTTTCTTCCCCTTCCCTTTTCTTTTTGTTTCCTTCTTTCTTTTCAACACCTTCTTTTTCTTTTCTTCTACTTCACTCTCTTCTTTCTCTTCATTTTAAAGCCGTGCACAATCTAAAATTTCTTTGTTGATGATCTTTCCTACGTTTTCACTCTCTACTTCTCTCCATTTTCTTCTTTCCATAAGTCTCCATTTTTTCCTCAAAAGCAGGACCATTATAATAGTGATTATAATGATCATTGAGCCTTTTCTCATCAAAGTATATTCTCCTACCCCTAACAAGAGAGTGATCTTGAATCTTACCTCCTTTGTTGCTTTGAATCCCAGCATAGAATTCCCTCACGATTTGCTCCAAATAGTAAGTTCTGTGCTGTACGAAGAGATCCCAATGCTGAGCATTAATTGTTGCCAAGAAATTAGGGTGTGCCTTCATCAGGTTGTAGCCACGCTCTGGTAAAAATTTCATCTCCCATAAGTGAGGTTTGTCTGCATCAATGGAAACAGTAACTGATGCAGTTGCACCAGTTGACTTCTTTGATGGTTCTGCATTCAAATTCTTGCCTGATGACTTGATAGCTACTTGTTTGCGCACCATTTTTGAGAGATTGGGGTTGGAATTTGTTTTGAGATGGTGTAGGGTTGAAGATGAACAGTAACAGATTTGGGTTTTTCTGAGAAAGAGAAGTGTTTTGTGGGTGGTTACTGTTTTAGAGAGTGTGGTATTGAATTGGGGGTGTGAAACGGTTACTTTTTGGGTTAGTGGGATGGTTTAAATGAGGTAATGGGTCTAGCGGAGGTTGATTTGATGGATGTTTGTAGCCGTTAGGCTAAGTGGAGTTACATGCAAGGCTACACGTGTCTGAAATCACACCGTTTAAACAGGGTTGCTTTGTGTTGCGCTGGCAGTTTACCAAAATCATCCTCCCTTTTTGAAATTGTTGGTGCAGTAGCACTGAAAAGTGGTAGGTGCAGATGCACCAATTCCTGCTTTTCTACAAAATACTTGAAAAACATTAATTTGCACAAAATATAAAATATTTAACAAAAATTTTGGGTTGCCTCCCATCGAGCGCTTGTTTTAAGAGTCTTACAGCCTGACTTTTCCTTTTTGTGATTAAGGATTTTCAAAATGAGTGATGAAAGTTGCACCACTTGTTCACCAAAATACATTTTGACTCTTTGCCCATTTACCTTGAAAGTGGTATCTGAGGCTATTTCATAAAGATCAACTGCACCATGAGGATAGACCTTGACTAATTTAAATGGTCCTGTCCATCTTGATTTCAATTTTCCAGGGAACAATTTCAACCTGGAATTGTATAACAAAACCATTCCTCCTTCCCTAAGTTCTCTTCTTTGGATTTTCTTATCATGCCATGCTTTGGTTTTAGCTTTACAAATTTCTGCATTCTCGTAAGAGAATTGCCTATATTCCTCTAATTCATTTAGCTCTAAAAACCTTTGTGCACCTGCCTTATTGAGGTCAAAATTCAGCTTTTTAATAGCCCAATATGACTTGTTTTCTAACTCAATAGGCAGATGGCATGCTTTGCCATAAACTATCCTATAGGGGGACATACCTAATGGAGTTTTAAATGCAGTCCTATATGCCCATAATGCTTCATTTAAGTGTAAGGACCAATCTTTTCTTGTTGGTCCAACCATTTTTTCAAGCATTCTTTTAATCTCCCTATTGGACAATTCAGCTTGTCCACTTGTTTGTGGGTGATAGGCTGTAGCAATTTTGTGCTTAATCCCATATTTTTCAAGCAGATTTTCGATAAGTTTATTGCAAAAATGTGAGCCTCCATCATTAATGATTGCTCTTGGGGTGCCAAATCTTGTAAAAATGTTTCTTTGAAGAAATTTGCTAACTGATTTGGCATCATTATTAGGCAGTGCTACTGCTTCTACCCATTTGGACACATAATCAACAGCTACTAAGATATATTCATTGCCAAAAGAAGGTGGAAAAGGACCCACGAAATCCATGCCCCAAACATCAAAAAGTTCAATTTCTAAAATATTGGTTCTAGGCATTTCATGTCTTTCAGAAATATTCCCACTTCTTTGACATTTGTCACAGGTTTTGACCAAAAAATAAGTGTCTCTAAATAAAGTAGGCCAGAAATAACCTGATTGCAATACCTTAGCTGTTGTTCTGTTGATTCCAAAGTGACCTCCATATGGTGCAGCATGGCAATGCAGAAGCACAGTTTTCTGTTCACATTCAGGGATGCACTTCCTTATGATTTAATCTGGACACCTCTTATATAGATAGGGATCATCCCAATAGTATTGCTTCACTATATGGAAAAATCTCCTTCTTTGATGATAATTCATGTCCACTGGTACAACTTTGCTTACAAGAAAGTTGACTATGTCAGCATACCATGGTGCAGCTGCATTTGGTGCACCTGCACTTTGTGCAGAAGCACTAGGTGACTGCTAACAACTTTTCATCAGGGAAATTCTCCTTGATCTCTTGTGTACCTGTACTTTCACCTTCAAGTCTAGATAAATGGTCAGCTACTTGGTTCTCCACCCCCTTCTTATCTCTAATTTCAAGATCAAACTCTTGAAGTTGGAGAACCCATCTTATTAACCTTGGTTTTGCATCTTTCTTTGAAAGTAAATACTTGATGGCAGAATGGTCAGTATAAACAACAACTTTGGTGCCAACCAAGTAGGATCTAAATTTATCAAATGCAAATACCACTGCTAATAATTCCTTCTCTGTTATAGTGTAATTCATTTGTGCTTCTATGAGTGTTTTACTAGCATAATAGATTGAATGAAAGACTTTACCATACCTTTGCCCTAGGACAGCTCCCACAGCAAAGTCACTAGCAACACACATTAATTCAAAGGGCCTGCTCCAATCTGGTGTTACAATCATTGGTGCAGTTACCTGTGCCTTTTTAAGCTTTTGAAATGCTTCCATACAAAGTTCATCAAAGTTAAATTGTGTATCTAATTGTAAAAGAGTACACAATGGTTTAGAAATTTTTGAAAAATCTTTGATGAATCTTCTATAGAAGCCAGCATGGCCCAAGAAGCTTCTGATTCCTTTGACAGTTGATGGAGGTGGTAATTTCTCAATGACCTCAATCTTGGCCTTATCCACTTCAAGATCTTTCTTTGACACTTTATGCCCAAGCTCAATGCCCTCTTGTACCATGAAATGGCACTTTTCCCAATTAAGCACAAGATTGGTGTCTTCACATCTTTGGAGAATTTTTTCTAAATTTGATAGACATAATGAAAATGTTTCTCCAAAAACTGAAAAATCATCCATAAAAACTTCCATTGATTGCTCAATGAAGTCAGAAAATATAGACATCATGCATCTTTGAAATGTAGCAGGTGCATTACAAAGTCCAAAAGGCATCCTTCTAAATGCAAAGGTACCATAGGGACATGTAAAAGTAGTTTTTTGTTGATCCTTAGGTTCTATTGCAATCTGATTATAACCTGAATAACCATCTAAGAAACAATAAAACTCTTTTCCTGCTAACCTATCTAACATTTGGTCAATGAAAGGTAAAGGAAAGTGATCCTTCTTTGTGGCCTTATTGAGTTTTCTGTAATCCATACAGATTCTCCATCCTGTGACAGTTCTAGTTGGTATCAATTCATTTTTTTCATTGGCTATGACTGTTACACCCCCTTTCTTTGGAACACATTGTACAGGGCTTACCCATGCACTATCTGAGATGGGGTATATGATTCCAGCATCTAGCCATTTAATGATTTCTTTCTTAACAACCTCTTTCATTATAGGATTTAGCCTTCTTTGTCCTTCTATGTAATTTTTAGAATTATCTTCTAAAATGATCCTATGCATGCATATTGAAGGGCTAATTCCTTTTATGTCTGCCATTTGCCAACCTATAGCTTTCTTATGCTTTTTTAAAGTACTAATGAGATCATTCTCCTGTTCTAATGATAGATCAGATGCAATGATTACTGGAAGTGTATCACCTTCCCCTAAGAAAGCATATTTTAAATGTTTAGGCAGTTCTTTCAATTCTAATTTGGGAGATTGTTCAATTGAGGGTAAATTTTGTTTAAGGTTAGGGTCTTCTAAATTAAGAGATTCATAAGTTCTAGCCCATACCTTAGGTGTTGGTTCTTCCTTTGGCAGTATGTCTTTTTCCAGCATTTCTTCTTCAGGAAGTACAGATGCATCAGGTGCAAGTGCACTGGTAAGATGATCATACTGCTTGTTGAACTGCTTTTGCACCAAATGATCAAGAGAGATGACTGCTGAACATTCTTCACTCTCCTCTGCAGGATATTTCAGAGCATTCATTACATTGAATTTCACCTCTTGATCATTTACTCTCATGGTTAGTTCTTCTTTTTGCACATCAATCAATGTTTTCCCAGTTGCTAAGAATGGCCTTCCAAGAATGACTGGTACTTCTTCATCTGCAACAAAGTCAAGAATAACAAAATCTACAGGAAATAAAAATTTGTCAACTTTTACCAGTATATCTTCTATGATTCCTTCTGGGTAAGCTATTGACCTGTCTGCAAGTGACAATGTTAAAGATGTAGGTTTAGCATGTCCAATTCCTAACTGTGTAAGGACAGATTTAGGCATCAAGTTGATGCTTGCTCCTAAATCACACAATGCACGACCTGTATAGTAATTACCTATTGAAAATGGAATTGTAAAGCTACCTGGATCTTTTAATTTTCTTGGAATTTTGTTTTGCAAAATCAAACTACATTCTTTTGACAAAGCAACAGTTTCAAATTCACCTAATCTTTTTCTTTTTGAAAGAACATCTTTCATGAATTTAGCATAATTAGGCATTAGTTGCAATGCTTCAATCAAGGGAACATTAATATGCAATTGTTTTAAAACATCTAAAAACTTACTGAATTGCTTCTCCTCATGTGCCTTTTTTAATCTTTGAGGAAAAGGAAGAGGAGGGTATTCAGGAACTAACCTTGGAGTTGGAACTTCATGAGATGCAGATGTATCTGGTGCTTCTGCATCTTGAGAATTTTTTCATTTTTATTTTTTTCTCCCTTACCTATACCTTCATTCTCATTAGGTTCTGCAAGATCTTTCCCATTTCTGAGAGAGATAGCTTTGTCCTATTCTTTACCTGGCCTCTGAGATGGACTTGCTTCTGTATTGGAAGGTAGTGTACCTGTTGGTCTTTGATACAGAGCAGTTGTTAACTGACCTACTTGATTCTCCAGATTTTTAATTGAAGCTTCATGAGCTTGCCTAGCTGTTATGGTTTCATTAATGAAAGATTTAAGCAAACCTTCTAAGGAGTTATCAGTAGTAGGTTGTTGTTGTTGTGGCATTTGGTAGTTCTGAGATTGAAATCTTGGTGGAAGAGTTGGTGGAGTTGCACTAGGTGCAGGTGCACTAGTATTGTTCCGTCTGAAGTTTGGATGGTTCTTCCAATCAGCATTATAGGTATTGGAGTAAGGGTTGTTATTCCTATCATAACTTACATAATTTACAGAGACAGGGTTGCTAGGACACTCCTCATAAAGGTGACCTCCTCCACAATAAACACAACTTACAGCTCTTGGAGGGGCTTGTTCTATTGCTGCTACAGTGTTCTCTACAGATGCAGTTGCACTGGTTGTGGTGAAGTTTTTGAACATGTTTGCTAGTGAGGCTACTTGAGCAGATAGGGCTGATATTTCACTAATTTCATGTACCCCTGATGATTTCTTTTGGG
This sequence comes from Astragalus glycyphyllos, assembly GCA_963573325.1. NCBI lineage: Eukaryota > Viridiplantae > Streptophyta > Magnoliopsida > Fabales > Fabaceae > Astragalus > Astragalus glycyphyllos. The sequence continues at coordinate 84,809,820 of OY754308.1, read as the reverse complement.
CACTTACCCTCTCAGTAGGCCAACTAGAACTATTAGTAGCAATTCTATCAATCAATTCACATGCTTCATTATAAGACAGATTTAACAAAACACCACCAGATGATGCATCAAGCATTATTCTATTTTGTGGTTCCAAACCATTATAAAATGTTTCCATCTGAATAATGACTGGAAGACCATGGTGTGGACATTTTCTCAAAAGTTCTTTCCATCTTTCCCATGCTTCAAACAATGATTCAAATTCTTTTTGTCTAAAAGATGTAATATCATTTCTCATTCTGGTATTTTTGATGGGTGGAAAATATTTTGACAAAAACTTTTCAGCCATTTCACTCCATGTATGAATAGAATTAGGCTCCAATGAGTTTAACCATGATTTAGCCTTATCTTTCAAAGAATATGGAAATAGCTTAAGTCTAAATGCATCTTCACTAACACCAGGTATGATAAAGTTACTACATATTTCTAAAAACTGTTTTAAATGCTCATGGGGATCCTCATGAGGAAATCCACCAAATTGACCAATTGTTTGCAACATTTGAAACATCATGGGTTTAAATTCAAAATGGACAGCCTCTATATGAGGTCTTGCTATGCTTGTTTGCATGTTTTGATGATCAGACATAGCATAATCTCTCATAGGTCTATCTCTATCATTAATCATACCTATTGGTCCCATGTGAATGAATTGATTTCTGTGATCTGCTTCAGCATCTCGTTGTGATCCAGGACCACCTCTGACTGAGGCTGGTCTTGAGCCTTCTCCTTCACCTTGTTGAGACATGGTATTGCTGCAACTTTGAAGTCTTTGTTTCTGGAGTTTTCGCAACCTTCTAAACTGTCTTTCTATTTCTGGATTAAGTTCAAATTCTGGTGATCTATCCCTGGGCATAAGCTAGTGCATCTGCACCTGTTTCTGAACAGAAAAACAAACTACCAGAGTAATAAAACAAAACACCAATTTACTATCTTTAAAACAACAAAAATTAATGACAATCCCCGGCAACGGCGCCAAAAACTTGGTGGTGTGAAAACGTGTGCAAGTATACACAGTCACAAACAAGTAGTATAAAAGATCGAACCCACAGGGATTAGATTAACTCTTATATATTATTGTAAAGACTTGTAAGCTAGTGCACACTACTCACAATTTTGGTTTTGGTTGAAGTTGAAATGAAAATTAAATTAAAGGAAAGCAAGTAAATTGTGCAGGAAATCAGTTGAGAATGATAGTTGGGATGTTTTCACAAACTAAATCACTTTTGAGTGTATTGTGTTTTCTTGTGGTGCAGTTGCACTTTGTGCAGCTGCATCAGTGTGTGTTGGTCAGCTACTTTCTTCAGAGTTTCGTTACAAGCTCTTATGATCCTGTTTTTTTGCGGTAAAGAAAGAAGTAGTCAATTCCTCTCTCGCCCCCTTACAGATAATCCAAGTTGCTAAATAAGTACACTCTTGTATCTTAAGATCTTACTACACTCTTGTAAGGACTATGTTAACCTAAGGTTAGGAATTAACATGGAATTAACAAGCTAACTTCATTAAAACAAGTTTAACAAAAAGCTTCATTAAACACTTATCCTTACTTAGTTCTTGATTTCTAGTTATAAGCCAATTAAGTGAATATAACTCTACTTGTTATAAGTGATCAACCTCAAAACAAGATTAAGAATTTAAACACAAGAACTAAAGTGCTTACACCACTTGAAAACACAATAACTTTCCTCAAAAGATCATTGGAAAGTCAGAACATCCCAACTTAAGAGATTTAGCTCATGATGGGCATAACAAAGCAAATATATTTGAATGAAAACATGTTGTAATGAAGGAAAGTACAAGAGAATTCAAAAGAGTACGAATTACAACAATTGAAAGACTCTTGCATATATTTGCTTACAATCAATTTCTTACACCTATTAGTTCTTTGAAGAAGTGGAAAAAGAAGTTGTCAATTTCTTCTCATCTTCCTCTCAAACTAACACTAATTTAAACTAAGAAATTTTGTAAAAAGAACTAGAAGAAATAAACTATAGATCTATGAAAAGCTAGTAAAGACTATGAACAAAAAGTAAGTATGAAAAAATCTATATATCTTTCAAGTGAAGATTTGAGTCCTATTTATAGCCTTTGGAGATTTCCTTCATGTGGGGGTTTCCTTGATGATCAAGCTAACCAAAGGGTGTTAACCATGGTTACTTTTCAGAAGATGGAGATAAGCTTTTGATTCCCATACTCAACCTTAAAGGGTGGTCCAATAGGAAGCAGCCACATGTCTTTGTGAATGATTATTTATGATGGTCTTCCATTGTAGGCGCCTCCTTTTGCAAGTGGCCATGTGCCCCCATGTGACTCTGAAGCAAGCAGCAAGCCAATTAAGCATTATAGCAATGGTAAGAATTGAGGTGCTTCCAATGTGGGGTTGTGAGCTGCTTCGGTGTAGGGAGGTGCAGTTGCACCAAGTGCAGATGCACTAACTTCCCTTCAGGTGCAGTTGCACCAAGTGCAGATGCACTAAACTACAGTTGTACCGAACAAACACATCAAACATACCAATTTCCATGTAAAATGCTAAGTTATGGACATCTTTATCTGAAAACCATAAATGTTGTTATTTTATTCATACTATTATAGTTAACACATATTATACTTTATTTTGGGCAATTATCTAAGTGTAAAGCACAAATAACTCTATATAAAATAGAGTTATCACTCCTCAAATTCTTTTTGACCCTTAGCAAAAAGAACAAACTCTTCGACTCCTTCAACAAAACGTCTCTTCAACCCAGCTCTACCAAGATATATTCGATCATACATCCAACTACGATCCATTTTTTTGTGGATCGATGTTCTTAATATATACTATAACATAGTAATATGTGTATTAGAACAATACACATTCATATACAAATTATAATAACTACAAACTATTATTTATTAATATATAGTGATTCTAACTATTAAAATAAACAAAATATAGTTAATAATAGTAAATATAACACAGATTTTATTTTCATAAGTACAACACAACACAATATATAATATACTAAACAATTAATTATGATTCAAATATAATTACAATATATTAATATTATTTAAATAACACATTATTTTAATTTAATTCGTATTTTTAGATAATAACATTTTATATCATTTTACTTTTTAAACAAATTTATTTTAATAATTCGAAATTTATTTTATTTTACTAAACAGTATATTAATTAAAAAACTATAAAAATAGTAAGTATATTAAAAAAAACAGTATATTAATCAAAAATAATAATAACAGATTTATATATTTTTTGGTCATAATAAGAGACTATTATAAACAGATTTTATAATAATCCGTTTTAATAATTTTAGTTCGTAAATAATAATTTTAATTTTTATAAAGAGATTTTAAAATAATACTTCGTTTATAATAATTTTTATAATAATTCGTAAATAATAATTTTAAGGCTTAAATATTTGATCTCCCCTGCAAATATCCCAATTTTCCATTTACCCCCTGTAAAAAAAAAAATTTTAAAATCAACATTGCAAATAATAAGTGTTTCTAGTTACCTCCTGCAGGGGGTAACCGTAAACTTTTTATATTTTGCAGGGGGGTAACTGTACATGGTTTATACCCATTATACACTACATAATCTAACAGAGGGGGGTGACCGAAAATTGTTTATATTTGCAGGGGGTAACCGTAAAGTTTTTTTTACAGGGGGCAGGGACGGAGCCAGGATGAAATAGTCGCGGGGGCAAATTATAAAATTAAAATTCATCTATCAAAAACATATATTTTGCATTTCACAAAAATGATCAATAATTGAATTTACACTGAACTTTTCGACAATTACATTGAGGTTTAATTTTCAACGGTTCTCCATGCTAAGGCCAAATGCAACACCCGATGTACATTAGTTTTTTATTCCTTTTATTTTGATCGCCATCTTCATTTTGATTCTTTTTGTCGAGATTACGGTATCCACCGATGAATGCAGTGACTAATCCCCTCGTTGGATTTGAGGCACCTCGAAGGGTGGGACAGCTGGCATAGGGATTTAAAGCTGCTCTATACCGAAGATGATGATCGAACCCTCGACACTTGGTTATCTTCATTTTGATTTGATGTGAATATAAATTATAAATATTATATATATACTATTATTAAAATTAAATATGTAGATATCATAAGGAAAAGTAATAAGTACTACGTACTTGACCTTATCATTACCCAAATTACACTAGTCTATAGAAAGTGTGGGGGGGGGGGGGATCAAGCCACTGCAACATCCAATGTACCTCCGTCCCTGCAAGGGGTAAATGGAAAATGAGTATATTTGCAGGGGATCAAATATTTAAACCTAATTTTAATTTTTAAAATAGCCTAAAGAAAATAATATCAGTATATTATAATAATAGTATATAAACAGATTTTATAATAATTCGTTTTAATAATAACAGTATTATAAACAGATTTTAATAAACATACAACAAATTATAATAACAGTATTTTAATAATTCGTTTTAATAATATCTTATTAAAAATAGATTTTAAAAACATACAACAATAAATATCTTATTTTATATTATATTACAACAATAAATATCTTATTTTAAAAACATACAACAATAAATATCTTATTAACTAATAACAGATTTTAAAAACATACAACAATAAACAGATTTTAAAAAAAAATCATTTTTAACAATAAATATCTTATGTTATATTATATTACAATAATTCGTTTTTAATTAACAGAGTTTAAAAAACATACAAGAATGAACAAATAACTTGATAACTAACCGGTAGTGCAGAGAAGACTCTGGCTTGAAGCAAACTCCTCAACCAAACTCCTCAATCAATTGCTAAAGAAACAATAAATAACATATTAACTAACTATTACTCATATTCTTAAACAAAATATTTACTAAAACAAAAACATTATAATTAATACATACCTAAAAAAATAATTTCAGCCAAAATATGAGAAGAGAAGAGTAGAGAAAACTGAGAGAAGAGAAGTTTGAGAAGTTTGAGAAAAATGAAAGAGACGTTTGAGAAAGAATTTCAGAAGTTGAGAACTTATAAGCAGGTGAAGGAGGCAACGACTATAGTTGAAAATCCGCCAGAAACGTAGCAATACTGGCAGAGAAGACCAATACTGACGGACCCATTACTGGCGGAACAGGTGGTGGATTGCAATTACTGGCGGATACAAGACATTACTGGCGGATACAAGACATTACGCAGTACACTAGGACGCGTCATTACTGGCGGAAATAGTGGCCAGAAAACGTCATTACTGGCGGATCCCAATTCGGCCAGAAAACATCATTACTGGCGGATTATTTTCGGTCAAATGCGGTACACGAGGACGCTTTACTTTCTGGCGGAATTAGTGGAAGAATCTTTTAGTGGCGGAACCAATCCGCCAGTAACTGCAATTACTGGCGGAAATTTAAATGCTGGTCAAACACGCAATACGATGATGCTTTGTGGCAGATAAATCTGCCAGAAATGTTATAGCTAGGATCCGCTAGAAACGTACTGGCAGGCTAAATCCGCCAGAAATCGCCAAGTTCTGCCAGAAAACTTACTGGGGGACTGATTCCGCCAGAAATGTTCAGCTAGTAATGCATGTAATTCTTGTAGTGAATACTTGGGAGCCAGTTTTGAAGGCAACGAGATTAAAATTGTCCACTTGGAAAAGTAGACAGTTGTCCATTAGAGGAAGGGTGACTCTAATCAATTCGGTCTTATCAGCTCTCCCGCTCTACTTTTCACCTTTTTAAAAGCACCAAAAAAGGTCCTCAAAAAGATTACTAGATTGCAGCAGAAGTTCTTGTGGGGAGGTAGTAACGACCAAAGAAAGATGACATGGGTGAAATGAGACTTAGTGTGTCTTCCAAAAGACAAAGGAGGACTAGAGATAAAAAAACTTGGAGGCATTCAATATATCCCTCTTGAGTAAGTGGAGGTGGAAGTGTATGGTGGGTAGCGATTCCACGTGGTGTAAGCTACTGTTGGAAAGATACGAAGACATCTCTGCATGGAGGGATAAAACCATTCGTCAACACAAACTGAATAAAATATTGCATTGGTGGCGAGAGCTTGTCACTATCGGAAATGACTTCACAGATAACCCTCTCTATTTTAAAGGAATTACTAGCCTGCAAGTGGGTAGAGGAGATAAAGCAAGATTTCAGTTGGATCCTTGGTGTGGTCTAATGCCTTTCCAATCACTGTTCCCAGAACTATTTTTGTTTTGTGCTGAACAGATTGCCATTGTTCGCCACTTTGTCTTTTGGTCCGTTGATATATGGGTGTGGGACTGGACATGGGATGGTTAGCCCTCAGGCGAGGAGATGCCTAGATTGGGAGAATTGAAGACGGTCTAGACAGACATATCTATGACTATTGACTAGGAACAAAGATGACTCGTGGATTTGGGGATTAGATAGCAGCAACTCTATCTATATGAAATCATGTTATGTATGGTTGTTTGACTATTTTGCAGGTACTGAGACTAGACCATCACTAGAGGTGTTGCTCGCGTGCGCAAAAATGTGGAGATGTGACGTACCTACTAAAGTGGCGGTGTTATCTTGGAAATTGATCATTAATCCACTGCCTACTCGTGAGGCCCTAAAGCGTAGAGGAGTAGCTCTACCAGAGCATAATCAGAGTTATGTTTTATGTTTCACAAAAGATGAAATTGTGAATGCTGTTGTTGCGCGTTTACGAATGAAATATGGAGAACATTTTTCTTAGTTAGGTATTCCATGCCTTCAGTGCCAGGAGCCCACCACTCATTTCCTGCAGTTTGGTCAAAGTCTGAAAGGAAGGAAGCTGAAAAGAACAAAACACCTCATTTGGATATAGTTTGGGCAATTTGGCACTCAAGAAACCGGATAACTTTTGAAGGGGTTGTGGCCAATCTGAGTATCAATGTTAACCGAATCAAATATCTATCTTGAGGGTGGCTTATCTCTAGGAGGGAAAGGAAATCTACACATAATTTCGCTAATAGGTTAAATATCCCCTAGGCTGCTTTGCATCTATATAGTTCACGTATGATAATAGATTAATATGCACACTGTGGGGGAGGATAGCAGGTGAATGATTCTGAAGCATCAGAGTGGTTATTTTTACTACAACAGTGCAGACGCACATAGGGTGAGGACTAGTGGGGCCCATCGTAATAGAAGGGACTCTTTCTTTGTTTTTTTTTATGAGAGAAAGGCCCAAAGGCCAGAGAACAAACAACTAGTGGAAACCCGCTCCACTCAGCCCAGGAAAATCACTGGAAACTGAATGGACTAAAAAGTCAGGAATAGTGTTAAATATTACAACATTGCCATTACCAGAATGACCAAATTTGGCTAAAAGATCAACCATAACATTAACTTCACGTTTCACCTTCTGCCACCTCACAATTAATTGACCTCCCACCTTGGTGATCGCATCCACCACACGATGAAGATGATGACCACCATTCGCACCGTGATTCCCACCAGTAATCAATTCCAGAGCTATAATTGAATCAGTTTCAACAACAATTCTCTTGAATCCTTTACTCCAAGCAAGTTGAAGACCTTGAAGGATGCTCTGAATCTCTGCTTCAAGAACACAACAATCAACCAGACGCTTTGCGAAGGCAAACACGAAGGAGCCATGAGTGTCGCGAAGAACACCCCCACAACTCGCAGAAAGACCATTCTCACGAACGGAACCATCGCAGTTTAATTTCCAGAAATTCGTAGGAGGAGGAGACCAAACGTCTTCCACATCGATGGTGAAGATTTCAATTTGAGGATTCAACAAAGATTTCCTCAGCATGCACTTCACAATACCCTCAACCTGGTACTGATCTCAGCAACAGAAGCACAAGTTGAGTGAGTCTTTTGATTGAAGATTTTGTCATTTCGGTTTTTCCAGATTAGATCGAGAGTAACCCCAAACACAATATTCCAATTATCTTCTTCTGATCCATCTCTAATTCCACTGATATTATCTTGTAGCCAAGACCTCCAGTTTGAGTTCGTGAAGAAAATCCCCTGTCTTCTTATCTTGAAGCAGTTCCAGATTGCAAGGCTCGTGGTGCAGTCTCTAAAACGGTGGAATAAAGTTTCATCCTCAGTATCACAAATGGGACATTTTGTATCCGAAGCCATGTTCCTGCGACTTCTTTCCACATTTGTCAGAATTACTTCATGATTCAGCTTCCACAAGAAGGTTTTTATCCTTTCATTGCCTGTCCAATTCCATATGAATTTGAAATTAGAATGCGGGTTAAATGTGTCCCTGTTATGTTGTATAGCATAGGCAGACTTGGAGGTGAAACTCCCATCAGGAGTAGCACCCCAAGTAAATTCATCATCGTGAAGCAAAGCTGAGGGAGTGGGAAAATTAGCAATTTTAGACAGCACATCCTCAGGCAGTATATTCTCCAATAATCCCCAATTCCAATCTCCACTATAAGTAGTAAAATGACCAATAGCAAGATTAGCATCCTCTTCACTTATAGGAATTTGACAGTAGTTTTTGAGTTTGTCACAATTAGGAAGCCAGCTATCATTCCAGAATCTGATATCCTCTCCATTTCCAGCTTTCCAACACAAATTTTGTCTGAAAAGATCCCAATTAATAATGATGCCATTCCAAAAATTAGATCCCCTTTTCTTAGGATCCATTTTAGGGAAACTTCTCCAACCACACTTATACTTGGTGCGTATCAGAGACACCCATAAAGATTCTGGATTAGAACAAAAGTTCCAGATACCCTTCATGATAAGAGCAGTGTTAGCCTCTCTCATAGTTCTCAAGCCTAGACCACCCTCATCCTTAGGTCTACAAATTTTGTCCCAGTTAAGAAGATGAATTGATTTATGGCTCTCTTCATCTCCCCAAATGAAACTCCTACACAATTTGTCAATATCATCACATATTCCTTTAGGAAGCATAGTAGTTTGCATGATATATGTGGGCATAGCTTGCACCACAGATCTGGCAAGTGTAACTCTGCCAGCAAAAGATAATGTTCTGGATTTCCAAGTGCTCAGTCTCTGCTTAACCTTCTCAACCACATAGTTGAAAGTATTTAGACCAACCCTATTATGGAAAATGGGCACTCCCAGATACTTGCCCAAATCAACAGTGGAAAGGAACCCCATGGTATTACAAATGTCTCTTTTCAACATCCAAGGAACATTCTTGGAGAAGTAGACCCTTGTTTTCTCCTTACTAACCTTCTGCCCAGAGCTTAAACAGAACTTATGAAGGGTATTATGGATCAACTCAGCCTGATTAGTATTTGCCTCAGCAAAGAACAATAAATCATCCGCAAAAGACAAAGAGATCTTTCAATAGGCTTCCAAATTCCACCAGCCACATCTTTCTCAATAGTCTGGAACAATCTTTCAATACATAAGACAAAGAGATATGGAGAAATAGGGTCTCCTTGTCTTATCCCCCTAGAGGGGGAGAATTCCTCTAGAGCCTCACCATTCCAAAGCACTTGCATTCTAGGAGTAGTAATGCAATACCAGATAATAGAGATTAGGTTTTCAGGGAAACCTATGTCCACCAGAGTATCTTTAATGAAATTCCAATCAAGCCTATCATAGGCCTTTTCAAGGTCAATCTTGATCGCCATCCACCCTTTTTTACCACCTTTACTTCTCATGGAATGAAAAATCTCCTGAGCAATAATAATGTTATCATGAATGTGTCTTCTAGGAATGAAGGAACATTGGGCAGGACCAATAAGCAGCTGGAGGCTATCCCTAAGCCTATTAGTAATCAGCTTGGTTATGGTTTTATAGGCCACATTGCATAAACCTATAGGACGAAATTGCTTCATATTCACCACATTATCAGCTTTAGGGATAAGAGCTAGAAAGGTTGCATTTATCTCCTTTATCTTCCAAGGATGCTCCCACATGTCTTTAATCATCTGACAGAAGGAAGGACCAATAGTATTCCATTGACTGTGATAGAACACAGCTTGGTAGCCATCAGGGCCAGGGGCCTTGTAGGCACCAATGTTCTTGATGACCTTGCCAATTTCACCATCAGTTAAAGCTCTAGCCATGTCATACAGATATTGATCATCTAGAGTAGGAAAATGGCCAGTTAAATCATAAGGAGTCATCACCTCAGAAGCATGGAAGAGATTCTTGAAATAATTAGTGGCCAAAATTTCAAGACAGTGAGGATCATTAATCCAATTCCCCTGGTCATTTTGTAAAGTGGTAATGTGATTCCTCCTTCTTCTAATGGTGGTCACACCATGGAAGTATTTGGTGTTCCTATCACCAAACTCAATCCATTTAGTTCTAGATTTTTGAAACCACAAAAGCTCTTCCTTAGCTAGAATATCCTCATAGGCATTCCAAGTAACTTTCTGCAGATTAAGAAGATGGTCACTCCACCCATGGGCCAGCCTTCTGTCAATGTCTTTAAGCTTATTAAACAGCTTCTTCTTTTGACTGAAAATATTACCAAAAGTGTCCTTGTTCCACTCTCTAAGAACCCCTTGAAGCTCCTTAAGCTACCTAGGAAAATCAAGTAAATTACTTCTCCAATGATCAGCAATAAGGTGTTTAAAATTAGGGTGAGTAAGCCAAATTGCCTCAAAACGAAAAGGCCTTCTTCTCCTATTGCCATAATTCCTGTTCTCAAAATTCAGAAGCAGAGGAGAATGATCTGATTTTAATTTTGGAAGGTGAGTAATTTCAGAATGTTCAAATCTGAGATGCCACTCTAAATTACAAATAGCCCTATCCAATCTTTTCCTAGTATTACCTCTAGCCTAGGTAAAAAGGTCTCCATTGTAACCCAGATCAAAAAGATTACAACTATCTAGGATATTTTGGAAGCCAGCTTCAATAGGTTGAGCACGAATCAAAGGAGGTCCAGCCCTCTCATAATCATGGAGCACAACATTAAAATCTCCAAGCAGAACCCAAGCATTCTCATTGACAGAATGCATGTCAGAGTGAATCTCTTGAATATCATCCCAAAGAGCTTGTCTATTAGCAAAGTGGGGGCTTCCATAAACAATAGTAAGATACCAAGCACTAGAGTTAGGAGAAGCAACCTGAACATGAACCAACTGAGTAGTTTCCTTCAAAATTTGAATAAGCCAGTGAGCACTATCCCAAAGGAGCCAAATACCCCCTGACTGACCTCTAGCATTAACAATAAACTGGTGATCAAAACCCATCATTTTAGCAATTTTCTTAGCTTGATTACCACTGGTGTGAGTCTCAAGTAAGGCAATAACGGAGGCATAATACTCCCTCTTCATATCTTTCACAAGGCCAACAAAGCCTTTAATTGTCGTACCACGACAATTCCAACAGATTAGATTCATAAAGAAATGTTGGAGTTTTGAGGAACTACTTCCTCAATAGCATCCATAGGAGACAACACTCCGTTTACATTCTGCTTGACAGAAATATTTGTCATTTCACCACTTTCAACAGGAGGTTCATTATTCTCAATTTGTCCTAGAGTAAACCTTAAAGGTTCCATTCTCTTGAATTTATTTAGGAGATTTTCCCCGTGTGTCTTATACATGGTCTTCATATAGGCTAGAATAGCCTGATCGTCAGGGTGGTGGCTCCTATTAGTCACAGAGGAATTACTGGATGAAGGAATATTCTCCTTTCCTATTTGAGCTTCCATTGTCCCTTTCTTTGATCTGTTTCTGGTCTTGGCAGTTCCACCAACAACCACAACTTTATCTTTCCTAGCTCCACCTACAGGTTTAGATACTTTCTTCCCCTTAACTGACAGTTGAGGGTTCTTCCCTCCTTGTGGATTCTTCACTTTAGCCTTTATAGTATTCTTAGATAGTTTCTCTGGTTGTTTGACTGGAGGAACAGTGTCCTCATTCACAATAACATCAACATGTTCATCAGTATTAGAAGTATCCATCTTACCCACAGTAGGATCAGTTACTTTAGATAAGATGTCTTGACTAGTAGTACCTTGCTGCACATTATATTTATAATCTCCCCTTCCTTTCTTCACCGCATTAGTAGAGCTATTTTTCCTCTTTCTTGCCACATACTTAGGAATGTTCCAAGGACCTAATCCAGCTTCATTTTCGTTACTTATATCAGCTTCTCTGACTTCCACAACAGCAGGTTGACCCTCAAACACATTAACCATATTAATCTCATTGGTTATGCTGCTTCCCTGGATAATATGAGTAGTAGTAGGTGAGTTGGCAGCATCCACTTCCAGCAATTCCCTACAAACATCCTTTTTATGCCCATATTTCCCACACCTAAAACAAATTGAATGTAACCCTTCATACTGCAAGAAAAGTTTCATTCCTCTAATCGTAATGTAAGATGAGAGGGGCTGGTCTAGATCAAGTTCCACACATATCCTTGCAAACTTCCCTCTTGAGTGAAGAGAAGTAACCTTATCAACCTTCAACATAGTCCCTAGAGCTGAACCTATTCTGTTGAGAAACTTCTCATTACATAACTCCACAGGCAGTTTTGGGATGCGAATCCACACAGCCACATTTTGAGATAATGAGGCAGTAAGAGAGAAGAATGGCCTCCACCTTTGTACTATCAAATAGTGGTCTGCTACCTTCCATGGCCCTTCAAAGAGAGCATGTCTATAATCCTCAATGTCGGATAGCTGAACAAGATAAAAGTCATCTTCCATATCAGCTATATTCAGGGTCCCATTCTTTACCCATTCTCTCCTCAGTTTTGCTTCAATCATTCTGAAACTAACCTTTTTACCCAACACCTTAACAATCAAGGTGTTTTTCCAGGGTTTTGCCATTTCAACAATGTCAGCATCTGATATCTCAATATCTGGGTTCTGTTTGAGGATTTTAGGGTTTGAAGGAAGCTGCATTTCGTGATCTTTGTACCACTTGTTTTCAGGAAGTTCACTACTAAGTAGGTCACCCCAACAAGCATCACTGATTCCTTCCCCTTCTCCTATGACTTTCATCAGAGCTTCTTTGAAAGAAGCATTTGCCTTCACCTGTTGTTTGCGTATTTCCTTTTCTTGTTCTTCAAATGATTCATTTGATCTGTTGCTTGGTGATTTCTCATTCATATTGTTGTGATTGCTATTTCTCTGCAGGATTTCGCTGGGGTTGGTGGTTGTTTTGGTGGCCGTAGCCATTTGTTATTGTTCTCTTTGGATGTTGGTTGTATTCTCTTTGGTAATTTTGGGATACTCTTTTTCTTCCTCGGGTCTTTTTCCCACTGAGCTTTGGCTTGGTGAGGTTTTAATGAGCCCTCCTGTACGTTATACATGTTCGGGTTGGAGTACCGGCCATCCTAAACAACTTGGAGACCCTGTTCAAATTTTAAAGATTGGGCCCCTAATTATACTTTTATAATATACTGATTTTTCTATAGATCATATACTAATTTTTTTCATTAATCATATCTAAAGTTTTTTCTGAACGCCAAAGTACCTCAAAAAACACACTCATTAACAGCACACTTTACGTATTTTGTCACGAAGTTATTCTTTTTACCAAACCGGTTATTGATGAAGGAACTTTGCGTATTTAAATACTTAAATTTTTTTGAACTCTGAGGTACTTCATAATACACTGCTCAACATTACACTTTACATATTTTGTCACGTAATTAAATTCTTTTTTCACCAATCTGATTATTGTAGAACAAATTTCATTTATTTGAACATCTAATTTTTTTTGCTTAAGTTAAAATACTCTTTTGAAACCCCCTAAAAAGTTGGATTAAGCTCATGTCATGTATGAAAGCATGCCTTGCACACCATAATGACCGGCCCTGATCTTGCTTACCTAACAAAACTAGAATAAATGCGACATCACTACTAGCCCCATATTATTGTTCCTTGGGGGATGTACACCGACATTGCTAATTAAATAAAGGGTTAAATATGTTTTTAGTCCCTACAAAATTTCACTATTTTGTTTTTAGTCCCTATAAAAATTTTCATCAACTTTTAGTCCCTATAAAATTTCAAAATTTCGTTTTTAGCCCTATAAATGCCAACTAGTGTATATCCATTGAATTTTTGAGTGATGTTTTGCATACATGTTGAGGACATTATAAACATCTCTTCCAGAAAAACTTTGAATTTTTTAACAACGCATAAATTAAATCTAAATTTTTTAAGTGCAAAAGATTCGATAAACAAATTAAAGGAAATACTAACCTAGAAATCAAATTTTGAGTTTATTTTTTGTGAGGGAGATATTTTTAATATCTTTAACGTGTATGCAAAATATCATTCAAAAATTCTAAAGGTATACACGAGTTTACATTTTATAGGGACTTAAAACAAAATTGTGAAATTTTATAGGGACTTAAAACAAAATTGTGAAATTTTATAGGGACTAAAAGTTGACGAAATTTTTTATAGAGACTAAAAACAAAATAGTGAAATTTTGTAGGGACTAAAAACATATTTAACCCTTAAGTAAATAAATAAAACCCAACAATATTCGTAGTTACTGGATTTTAAATAAGGAAAAAAATTGATACTTCATTTACATATAACCAGTGTTTTAATCAGAGCGGTTGGGGCTCATTCTCCTTTAACTAAGTGTCGAGGGTTCGATCCTCGCCTCGGGTATGAAGGAACTGTAAATCGGTGGGTCAACTGTCCCACCCTTTGAAGTGGCTTCAATCTAGCGAGATGATTAGTCACTGCATTCGGCGATTAATACCCTGATCTCGATCAAAATATAACTAGCATTTTAAAAAAGAAAAATACTTGTTAGTACTAGACGATTTGTACGACAAGCTTATTAATAACCATCCCCTCCCGGGTTTTGTTAGCCGTCCCTTCTTTATTTAAAACAATTCTGACATTTCTTACATAATACCTGCGTACCATATATCACAGCTCTTTAAAAAATTGAAACTTCATTTACATTGAAACTTCTATTAAAAAATGTTTAGATAAAGCTAACATATGGTTCTTACACTTACCAATGGCCTCCTTTATAAAGCAAAACAAAATTATTAGAATGAGAAAAACAGAATTTTAGTATGGTATAATTGTAATTACTAGAGAGTAAAATCCAAATTAATTGAAGGATAATTTAAAAATAAATAATAGCATTAAATATGGTATAATTAAGTAGTTAACATTTATTTATAGTTTAGACCACTAAACATATTTGAATACCTATCTCCAGTAGCGTATTTAGGACCCTGTAGGGGTGGACAAACGATTTAATTTAATAATTAATATACATCGTCGTGTAGAAAATTTTTTACATCAGTCAATCACAAAACAACACATCATAAAAAATGTTTGACTTTATCTCACCTACCTTAAAAAGTTTTTACAATGATTGTGTATATCAATTGAACATATTTTGCTCTTCTAGTTTGGTAATTTTGGTCATTGTGATTTTTTAGTTGCATTTTTTGTTGCTAAAAATTATGGAGTTTGCAATTTTATTCCCTCATTTTCCCAATATTCAAGATTTTTAGGAACAAAAGTACAAATAATATATGATTTTGAGGAGAAAAGTTGTGAAATTAAGAAAACGGAGACCAAAATTGTCAAAAGCAAAATAAAAGGACTAATTAAACTATTGGACTTGTTATTGTTCTTTTATTTCCTTAGACAAATAAACTTAGTTGGGGTAGCTAAATAACATATTATTGGGGTAGCTAAATGTAAAATATACCTAATTATTCAAATACATATATTATTTTTGGATAGTCAAAACTACCCGATAGTTACACTACCCATTCCTAAAACTGTAATAGGAAAGAGTAGCTTGGAAAGGAAAGAAAAAAATAGTAGCAAGTTGTGCCAAAAACAAAATTATGAGTGTCAATATATTTTTAATAGGGGTATTGGTGCAAAATTTTAAATATGAGGGTGTGCAGCACACCCTGAGCAACATGTAAATTCGCCCATGCCTACCTCCCTCCCATTTTATTTGAAATTTGAGGTTGTTCCACACAAACTGAGAAAAACAAATAGTCAAGAAAAACTAAGGAAAATGATTAATTGTCAAGAATTCATGATAATTATCTCATACTTTTCTTTGATGCCAATTTTATTATATCTCACTCTTCGTAATTAATAATTGAAAAAAAAAACTACATTAACGCTTCAAGGATATAATAGGAAAAAAATATTAATGCTTTGTTAGTATTTTTTTTTGTCTAGAGGTCTTTTACCTCGCTCTGGTGTTTACGGGAAAGGAATTGTGAGTAATTTAGAGTTCGGCTGAGAGGGGGACAATTTTTTTCTAAAATGTCAAATTATATGGCACATAGGGAGTACTAGTTTTAACTTTTTGATTAAAATTAAAATTTGGAGGAGTAATTAGCTTGTTGGGTTGACCACCCAATGACACAAATCATGCGCAGTAAAAAGAATATCGTAGTTATTTCTTCATTCTTACTTCTTTCATTTCACAATATATTTCGGTTTTCGATAATATTTTGCATTTTACTTGTCGTTTTCAAAATTTATTATTGCTTTGTAAACAATAGACTTAACTATTTATTGTAGAGAGAGAAATAGATAGAATGAAATAATAAATAGTTAATAGTATTATAGGAAAAGTTGATCGTAATGAATAGAAGAGTCATTGAAAATAAAATTAAAATTAAAATTTTTTTTATACAAATAAAAGGAAAAGACAACAAAAGGAACTACTCTCTTATTCTCTCTACACCTATAGCATCAACTAAGAGCGTAGAAGAAATAGTAGCAGGACAATGAGTCCAAATTTGAACTCCAGACACCATATTTGATCCTTGTTTGACTAGCCAACCGGCGTAATGGTTTCCTTCGCGAAGAGAGTGAATAAACGATGTCTTCCAGTCCAAATTCTTTAGAGAGCAGTATAGTCAACAACAGGCGCGTGAGGGTGTGATGGAGAGACACCCTCAGAGATAAAGCTTAGAGTAACTTTTGAATCCGACTCACAGATAATTCTATCAAAACCTTGTTGGCGAGCTATGTTAAGACCTCGGGCAATTGCCTGTAACTCGACATTGATATTGGTAGTGACACCACAACTACTTGAGAACCCGAGAAGCCACTGGCCAAGGTGGTCCCTGAAAATGCCTACAGAGCCTGATTTTTAAGAATTACCAATAGAGCTGCCATCAACATTTAACTTAATAAAAGATTCTTGGGGGGATTCCAAGAGACGAGATGAGGTTGTCTAGGAGGTTTAACCGAGCCAAATAACTTAGCAATTGAGAGTCCATTAGGGTGCGTATTCTACTAATAATCTTCCAATTCTCCCATTTGGTATCTATAAACACCTCTTCATTTCTAGCTCTCAAAAGCATCCAACACGTTACTACAAATAGTGGACCATAGGGACCAACAACATTTGTTTTGAACAATGAGTTTGTGTCAGTTATGTTGAAGTCTACTAGAGACAAGAAACCAAATAGCTGCAAAACATAGGTAACTCTAGGACAATCCCTAAGCGTATGAAGAATGTCCTCGTTGAAGTTGCCACACTACCTCTGGTAGGAGTTATCCGTAGCAATATGTCTAGAGAAGCGAAAAACATTAGTTGGTGAGCTATCATGCATAATAAGCCAAATAAAGTGTTTGACGTTCTCAGGTAGACTTAGCTTCCAAATCCATTTCCAATCATGAATTAATTGAAAAGTATTTTGAGGTGAAATATCATTAAATAAGATCAAGTTAGTTTTTTTATAGGTAAATGCTTTTTGCAACTCCTTCTTATCCCTTAGCTCGCCAACTAAACTACCTTCTTGGGATTAAGACCAAGTTAGTTAAAATCTCTTTATAATTAAACCTAAAGATTCAATAATTTTTTTTGCTTTTGATAAAACTATTAAATTTCCTTTACCAAAAAAAAAAACTATTAAATTTCGTGTGATACCCCTTGACTTATCATTACTCCCCTACACATATTTTCACTCTCCAGTGCTGCAGTATGTACTCACAAACCTATTCATATTTGAGGGTGTGCATTTGCTCACCCTCAAAAATAAAAGGCTTCACAATTTTTTTATAGAATTTTATTTTGACCTCTGAGTTTTAAATTTTGCACCTAGATCCTTAATATTTTGCAGTTTCAACAGTTAAATAAAGATAAAACTCTTAATTTAGTTTCTGAATCGGCACAATCCCTCTCTCTTTTACTTGATTCCTAAAATATATGAAAATAGTAAATAGTTTGTAAAACTTGTGAAATTTGTCAAACTAGTCTCTATAGTCTTAAGAAATTTGTCTTATTAGTCTGTGTAAAGGGCTACATATAGAACTTTAAGATTTAACTTGATTGGTGTTACAAACTTTAGTCACTACTTACTATTTTAATATACTTTTGGAGTTAGGTAGGAGACAAGCGTGAGCTTAAAGACTAAATTGATAATTTAGTCTTAGATAAATTTGTCGTTATATATGTGAAGATATTTTTTGAAAAATTCAATGATATTGTGAACTTATAATCTTGCTAATAGTTTTTTTTGCATACTCTAACTCAAGGTCCTAGATTCACCACTGCTTCATAGAGTGATAGACAAAAATAGTAATGTGACCTAAAACTTTTATAACAGGAGATAAACAGTAACAAAGTGTTACTACAAAATGGATAACTAAATAGGAATCATGATTAGGTGTGTGAAGGAATAGATATAAAAAAGTGTGAAAAATAAGTACTCAACAATTAAAGTTCATCCTCTCAAAAGGAAACAATCAAAGTCCAACCCTTGTAATTTTTTTTTTTAAGAAAAAACCTTAGGCCTCAGATTAATCACCAGAAAATATAGAACATTCAAATACAATAATTTCCTGGATCTTTTTGACAAGAAAAATATACTGGATCTTGTAACTAGGTTATCACAAGAAACTTAAGGTTATAATAACAAAATTAATTAACCCCTCACATAATACTTTACTTAGTTAAACTTAAAAATGTAATTGTGTACGGACCTGATCGAGTTTTTTTTACCAAACCCGATCGAGTTTGTTAGTTGAACTTGCCTTTTTAATGAAATAAATACCCTTTGATATGTCAAAAAGAAAATCCTCTATAATTTTAGAGTATATCTATTTTAAAAATTACAGGAGAGTAGCATTTTACTATTTATTCAAAACCTAAATTGGGAAATTATTGGCACATGCAAATAAGTTGTTTATGTTTAGAACAATTGATCCTTTGAAGTATTAAGTCGGGGGTTAAACTTGATATGAAATATCCCACTTTAATTTCTTGATAGGAAGTTCGCGGGTTAAATACTATGATTAGCTTTGGTAGGGTGCTTGAGTTTGTGCGGGAGGAGCGATTGTATAGGGTCCCAAAAATTTGGGGTACCAATTTTTTTTTTGGTATATATACATCTATATTACTATATGTATATATTAAAATCAAAAAACTATATAATTATCATTAAAAAAAACTATTGGGCTGAGAGTGGGGATTGGTGGCTTATACCCAATTAGTTTGTAAACCAAAATGGGATAGGAGCTACTTTTAGCACCCCTCTTTATCCAATAACACCTCATTGCCTCCCTTTCCAATATACCATCTACCTCTTTCTCTCTTCATCTCCCTCCTTGCAATGCCAACCCACCAGCTTCCCTACCCCTACAACTCTTCCCCAGCAACCTCATTCCCGGCCCTCCTTTACCGCGCCAACCTCCTCATAACGACTGCATTCTCCATGTAAAACCCCATTAATATATGATGAGTTGTGTTCTTTTGTTCACCTGAAACTTGTTTTGAAGCAATTTGTTTGTCCTACATATTCAACTTTTTGTGTTCTCAAGTTAAAAGAAAAAAAAAACAGAGTTTTCAGGGAAGTGGTTTTGCGGGGGATGGGCTTTGCCTTTTCTTATTTTTCTCATTTACTAATATGAAATTAAATTGTGATCAATAGTCAATACTTTTCTACATGTATCTACATGTATAAGATCGAAAGTAATATGAGCACTATACACTTTAACGTGTAATTTATAACTTATTAGGTATCGATATCTTAAAGGCGAAATTGATTAAAAAATTAATTTCTTTTAAAATAATTAAATATAAAAAAATAATATGTCATTAAGTCATTGGATAATAATATGAATATAATATCCAACAAAACTCTATAGTATCAAAGGGTGCACCAATTTATAAATCTAAGGATGGCTACAATGAGTATTCAAGGATAGAGAAAAAAAAATCCTGACGAATTCTCTTCCCAATTTTATTAGTGAAGAATTTTGATAGCTAGCTACAAGGAAGACCAATTATTATTTTTTACTAATAGATAATTCGTTGAACTCCTCCACGCAACAACTCTCAAATATTCGATTTGGATTGAATCTAATTTAAGGCTCTGTTTGGCAATGCTCATCCGCTAGCTTATAGCGGATAATTTATAGCGGATTCGCTAGTTGTAAGTGTTTGATACAACTAGTTTTTAGCGTTTTTTGAAATGCTACTTTAAGTAGCGTTTGAGTTTATAGCTTATAGCGTTTCATTTTTTCTCCCAACTTTACCCTCATTACTTTAATTAAATTCCTCACTTATCCTCCATTAAATGAATTTATCTCTTATTTGTGAGCATTAATTACAAATGTCTATTTACGTAAAAAAAAAATTATAAGCTACTTGAACCGCTAATTTTACCAAACACTTTAAATTAAATCTGTTACCTCATCCGCTATCTGCTACCTCATCCGCTATAAGGTAGCTTATCTGCTACTTTTTGCCAAACAGAGCCTAAACCATGAAAAGTCAATTGAAAAAATTTAAATATAAAATATTAAATTGATAAAGTCGAAGAAAATATGTAAATATGAGTATGGAAGCTCTTAAAACCAAACGCAATGTGACAATAATTGATGCTTGAACATTAAAAATAAGGATAGCAAGGACTAAAAGAGACTAGACGTTCGAAAAAAAATTCTTTTTCTTTTTCTTTGGTCAAACTACATTGTTGGTCATTTATCTTTGATCCAGATTTTAGTTTGGTCCTTTATATTTTTTCTCACATTGGTCTTTTATCTTTCAAATCTTTGTCAATGGGGTCATTTTGTAAGATTTTCGTCTACAGGGCTGACGTGGCGTCTTAAGTGACACATTTGACTAAGATTTCACTAAATTACATGACATTTCATTTTTTAAAACAAAAACACAGTAAAATGAAAAACACTAAGAATGTCTTCAAGAACACCAAAACCATTTCAATTTTTTGTGTCTTAAATAACTCATGGAACCAAAATTAAACTCAGAAAAGAGCTTATCGTTGGATAGTTATTGAATTTGCGACAGAGTTGTGACAGAATTTTGCGATGGAGTTTTCCGTCAAAAATAGTTTACGATGAGCCTTTTTGTGACGAAATTTGGTCAGTCGGAACAGGTTATTTGCGATGGATTTCGCTGCATTAGTGATGTTTCCCCCCGTCGATAATCAGCTATATTCTCGTAGTGATCGACCACGTACCACTAACACTGTTTATAGCCTGAGAGGTGTGAATGCACTATCATCCCCAAGGATTTAATCGTCTAAGACGAAAATCCCTCAGAATTCAACAGACTCTTCAGAAAAATTTAAGTAACAAAACTACGAGAATATTTTCATTACTAACCTAAGATAAGAAAAACTCGGAGTAAGAAGGCAAGAGAAGGAAAAACAATCGAACAATTGGTGCAGTCATTACATATCCTGCATGGTTCTTGTCAAATGCATGACCTTCATTTGTTCTCATATATTTAGGGAAGGAAATCATTGTGGTGATAAAATTGCTTCACACATGGTTACGTTGTCTGGGTTTCATTGGTGGGATACTATTCCCAATTTTATTTGTGAGAGTTTTATCATAATGAGGTAGGTCTGACTTATTTTCGATTTAAGAATTGATTTTGCGCAAGGGTTTTGGTTTATGTACCATTGCTTTTCTATCACCCTTTCTGTTTTTTTAAATATAATCAGCAGGTAGTACCCTTTTTCATTCTTAGCGTGTTTTGCATCATAAGATTTTGACGAGACTTATTTCTTTTGCTTAAAAAAACGAAATCTAAAAGTTAAAAGCCAGTAAGTGATACTACCAAATTTCCAACGTGAAAGTAAATTTGAAATCGATGGAATCATGATATTCAATTGATAATTGAAACAATGGAATCATATAAAGTGGATTAACAATGGAATCATATTGATAATTGAAACCATAGTTTAGAAAATCGAACTGGTCATTGAACTGGTGAAGTGGTATGGGATTCCTGGTATTGGTAAAGTGTATGCTGGCTTTATGAAAGCCTTAGGGCTGCAAAAGGATTTGAAATGGCGTAAGGAGATTGAAAGACCTAAAGAATCTTTCCCACTAGCCTACTATGTTAATTATAAGGAACAAACTAAAACAATGTTTAAAAGAAAATCCTCGTGCGAAGTTTATACTTACGGGGAATAGTTTAGGTGGAACATTAACAACCCTATTTTCGACGTCATGTTCTTACATGATGAGAAGTCGTTGATTGAGAGGTTGAAACATGGTCGGTCTTGGGTCTGTTTGGCCGCACAGGGCCCAAGCCCAATGTCATTTTTTAGGGCCCAAAAATATTATTTGCGTATCTATATATGTATATGTATATATTTAATATTAGAAATTAACATAATATTACTTCCGCTAGTTCAAATTGTGTGTCTCCAAATTGTTTGTAGGACGACTTTGGGTTGAAAGGGATCTACACGTTTGGACGAACAAGAGTTAGAGATGAACTTTATGCAAAGTGGATGAGCAACCAAATAAAAGGTAATTTTATACTAACATATTGGAGGTTTGTTTATTGCAATGACATAGTTCCAAGATTGTCTTATGATTGATGTTCAAGCACTTTGGCACCTGCCTTTATTTTAATAGGCACTATGAAGTCCAGGTAGGCATGTTCAAGCATTAGGTATCTGCCTTTAATTTGCATGTTAATATCACATGTTGAATTATTGGATTCGATTATTTATTTACTTAACTTTAATGCAGAATGTTGAGGTAATAACCAATAAGAACTACTTCTCATTATGGACTGTGATACCCATGAGGCTGAATGCTTTGTTGGAACAAAAGTGGTCCTCGTTATTAAAAAAAAATATAATGAAAGGCTAAAAATATTAAAAATAAAATAATGAAAGGTTGGTAAAAGAATTGGACTCTGATAGCCAACAAAATTTTCACGTTACCTCCTAAGATCATGTAATCAATTGGTTGAGCCAAAGGGACAAACACGTCTCACGCAACTCAAGAGACTTTATTTATTTATTTATTTATTTATTTATAAGTAGTAATGCTCTAACAAATATTTAATTGAAGTACACATAGCATAGGCTTTTTACATTACAAAGTGATTAATCAAATATGGGTGAAACTCGCAAGTTTGTTTACACTATGTTCCTCTTTCTTTGTCTATTTCTTATTGTAATCGACGTAGGTGGTAAGCTATTTTTTCTTATCATTTTCAAATTTTATTCATTATCTTATTATACTATATATTTCACCCCCTTTCGGTAACATTCTTTTATTCTTGCTTTTCATCACAGCATTTTGTGAGCCGTGTCACAGAGACACAGATTGTGAAGAATATTGTACCCCTCTTACAATTGCAATGTGCGGCTGGGGCTGTTGTGAATGCATTTAAGGTCAAGTTGAAAAATAATTCTATGTTACTTTATGCCAATTATTTTATTTGTACAAGATAAGTTATTTATTTTTTTGACAAAATATTGTACAAGATAATTTGTTACTCTCATGATTTCTCCATATTAAATTTCTATACGTCGAGGTGGTTGTAGATATACATCTCATTTAGCGATCGAAAAATCTGGAGATTTCTTGTGTTTAATGAAGTTGTCATCAATATTTAATTATAAAGAAAATATTTAAAAAAATTCATTTCAAAGAAAATAGTACTAAAAACTAGATTTTGGGTTCGGATGTCGATTATACGAGGGGAATGTATTAGCATCACACAACAACCTTTCGAAAAAAGGTAACCATTGCTTAATTGTGCAAATTTATAAAAACTTTGAAAATATTTATTTCGCTTTTATCATGAAAGATGAATTAAAAGACTTGATAAAAATTATTTATTTTTGCATTTGACGGGAGCGTGTCTCCGCTCCTACATATCTCCCGGGTGCGGTGGAGGCTTCAAAGGCTACGTAATTCATAGTATAAAATGTTTGTGTTGGTGTATTTTAATTAGTATTTTTTAGGTTTTAGGGCTTTTGAGCTGTACAACCCGTGATAAAACTAAAGTTAATCTGACTGTACAACCGACTTTATCCTATATTACTATTTTGTTATGTTTTCGTTTGTTTGTTTACTTTGATTAGGAATTTTTAAGACTTTTGAATTGTACAACTCATGTGTTTCAATAATCAACCCAATTGTACAAATTAGTATCGTAAAAGGATACAACTTCGATTGATAGCTCTGAAATATGTGTATAGTTTTATTCTTTTTATTTAGTTTTTTGTTAATTATCTTTCATATTAATTTATTTTCGGAGTAGAATAGCATTGTTTCGATTGTGAGTTCACAGCCTTCAGTTGGTTGTTAATTTAATATTTTTGGCTTAAAAAAAGCTTATGCCACTAGAAGAAGAATATGGCTTGAGAATAGAAGAACATGAGGTGGATAACAAAGACATGGAGAAAAAAAGAGAAGAGATTGATGAAGTTATATGTAATCCATGCCTTATTCACCACTGTCCACTTGAAAAGGACATGGAAACAACATCCTCTATATCTCAAGTTCATGGAACTCTATCCAACAAAATGATCAAAGAAGAAGAATGGCGTGTTCTTCGTGTCATATATTTCACCTTGAGAGTGAATTTTCAGCGTCAATAGTGATAATAAAGAAGCACTTTCTAGGAGGCAGCTCTAGGCAGAGGTACCCAAGTATTTAATTTTCCTTATAAAAAATGATTTCAGTTTGTTATTTGCAATTTGTTTTGATTAGACTATCATGTGTTTTGTGAGTAGTTGCAACCCCCTGAATGCTATTTTGTTCTCAAATTATGTCTCTGTGGGTTTTGAGAATATACATGTGAACACAATGTTTTAGCGTTTCATTCATAGTATCTCACCATTTAATGAGTTAATTTATCACATGCTTATTGAACACTAATAGGCCCGTGATTTTCACTTTTACAAACTGAGCAAATTGAGGAGAAAAAATAATTTTGGCATTCATCTCATTGTTTTGACTCTCTCATAGTCTGTAAGCCTTGGGACTCAAATGCAATTTGATTCTTTTTCATGTGTGCATCCTTCATGTTTTGTTATTCAGAACTTGAACTTGTGCATATAATATGTATTTGTTTGTGATATGCGCACACACTGAGCCAATTTTGGTTGGCACCCTTGAGTCGTGTTGACCACTCTGAGAAAGCCAATCTTTTGCTAGCCCCGTTGAGCCTATAACCTATTCTTTGTGTATGAACTGAATTACAAGTCATAATTAAATTGAAACAACCGTCTTACTTGGAGTTAGGTAGAACTGATTTTTTTGTGTTGGCAAAGTTATAATTTTGGGGTTGCTCATGGAATAGAAACATTCTAAGTTTGGGGGTGGGTATAAACATGAGAAAGAGCTATTGTCCGGGAAAAAAAAAAGAGAGAAAAATTGAAAAAGCAAAAAAAATTGTAAATCTGCAGTACTTTTTGTGATTTTTCTTGGCCATATTCTTGTGCTTTCTTATATTTGGATTTGGGTAATATTATGATGAAAATTCAATGAAGTTGAGACATCTTAGGATAGTGATGCCTAACTCCAAGTTTTGCAGCCCACTTTTCAAAGTGTTTCCTACCCTTAACTAAGCCACATTACAACCCTCAATACCTCTTATAGTGTCTGTTTATGTCACTCTACATTTATTCCTTGAGAACTTGTTGAATCCTATGGTAGAACGATGCATGTACTATGATTTGAGTGTATAAATACTCGAGAGAAGAATAACTTTGTTGTGAGATTGTGAGGGGAGAGTTGATTTGATGAATGGGTGCCATTTAGTTCTAAATTTCTCAGCTTGGTTTGTTTGTTCATTTGAATATTGGATTTGTGAGTATGACGTATGCATTGTGATATGAAATGCTTGAATAACGATGATTTATTGAAATTGGTTCGTTGAACTTGTTTTTGATTCCAACCCATTACCTTAGCGTGAAATTGATTTTTTGTTTGTGGACAAAAAAGGTTAAGTCTGGAATTGTGATAGCTCAGCAATATTGTGTATAGTATGATCCTTTCTATCTAGTTTTTTTTAATTATCTTTCATATTAGTTTGTTTTTAGAGTAGAATGGCATTATTTTCACTCGTGAGTTCATAGCCTTCGATTGGTTGTTAATTTAGTGCTTTTGAGATACCTGGTACTCTTAATCCTTATTTTTCGTATCTCATTACTTTGCTATGCAGAGAGATCACCCAATAGCCAAAAGAAGGGGAAAATACTCAGTTTCTCCTGGTGATGACACAACTTGCCAAGCGACGGTTTTGTGCGATTCTGATATTTTGGTTTAGAGACGCGCCCCTAGGACATGTTTTGGAGCTCATGATGGCTAGGATTCATATCCCATTGACCTCCGTTGATGATTCAAACTTGGAGCACCAATGTCGTCAGCTCCTCCCTCTAGTTTGTTTATCTCTTTCCTTTTCTTTGTTTCTATGTCTAGCTAAATTTCCTTTTGTTGAGAATGAAAAAAGATTGATGGATCTTTTATGTATTTGATTTGAGCTATTATAATTGAATGACTCTTAGGATGATTTACGATTTGTAATTTTGAATGGAAATTATTTTAGTTAGAAATGCTTGAGTATTGAAATCTTTATATCTCCAGGCAAGGAATATTCATTGATGTTTAGAATCATATGTGAATTCTTGTTTGTAATGCTTATTTTCTAATTAATGTCACCTGAAGAATTAGAGATTTTGTTAGGGATAAGGGTCCTATTACCTAAGGAATTAGAAATAGGATAATTAAGAGGAGTCATATGAGGAATTCATAATACATTCAATTCATTATGCAAAAAGGTGAAATCAATTGAGCTCGTTCCCAATCAAAAACCCACTAAACATTTTATTGCTTTATTATTTTAGTTTTTTGTCAACAAATTAAACTCAGTCCCTGTTCAATAATTAGTCTATTAAATTGATACTAACTGCAATCCTTGAGCTTGACACTTGCTAGCACTACAACATTTTGACCCTACGGCAACGCCTAAAAAACCATTGCCTTAGATAGCAATGGCAACGGTTTTTTGACACTGTTGTTAATTCATTTTTTAAAATTTTTAATTTTTTTGCAACGGTTAAAAACTGTTCCCAAAGGGTCAATGGCAACGGTTTTTTACTTGACCTTTAGCCAACGTTGGAAAACCGTTGTCATATGCTCAAGTATTAAAAAAATGAAAAAACCAAAAACCATAAACAAAACTCACTCACGCAGCAGAGCCTGAAATCACCTTCTCTTCCTCCCTTCCTCTTTAACCCTAAAATCAGAAATTGCATTCCTCCCTCAAACCTCACAACGATTTCAACACAACCATGTTTTTACCTTCGAACCTCATCGTCTCCGTTCTCCGTTCGAACCTCAAACTCACCCTCTCCCTCAAATCTCATCGTCTCTGTTCATCTCACCTGAAATCGCATCTCTCTCTCATCTTATCCGTTCTAGTTCTAATTATCACTTTCCAATTTTTTTAACTTTTCTCTTATCTCCTTCACTCCCCACGAGCCCTAAGGGTATGTTTGGATACACCCAACTTAACGGAATGGAATGGAATGGAGCGGAGCGGAATGGAGCGGAGTGGAGTGGAATGAAATAAAAATTCCATTCCATTGTTTGGGTATTTTATGATGGAATGGAACAAAGTTCCCACTCCATTGTTTGGAGAACGGACGGAACGGAATCAATTAAAACATTTTTATTCCTTTATTACCCTTACTATTAAAAACACATGACAGTCCCAATTTTGCATTTCATTACGGTTACCAATTGGGTCAAAAAACGCAGAATCACTGTATAAAAAAAACGCAGCACACAGTAACTCAAATATTAAAAACACAGCAGCATCATAGTTTAAAAAAAACGCAGCAATATTCTTAATATTAAAAACCCACCATCACAAGTACATCTGGTTCAACCAAAAACGCATGACAATAACAAATGAGATACCTATGGTTCAAAAAACACATCACAGTACCGATTGTGCAAACAGAGTTACATGACAGCAACCAACAATCACGTGTATTACATGTTCATAGTCATCCAAAATGTGTGAGAACATTCTCACAACTAGTTCTCAAAACTAACATAAAACTATCATCAATTAAATGGGTATCCCTGCACAATAACAAATTTAACAACCACATAGAAGAATTTTTTTTAGTAATTTAACCACATAGTAGCTGCAATATCATCTCTAATTTCCTCTCCCCTAGTTGTATCATCATTGCCTTCCATTTGAGCATTTAAAGAAAAATGACATCACACGATTTCTCACATTGTGTCCTACTATGTAAAGAAATTTTGCTACTTGTTCCTCAATAGATGCATGTCGTGTAGCTGTAAGGCCGCCTTGATCTCGTAATAAGGTACACAAATTTAAAAAAGCTCGGGGACCCATACGAATTATATCTCGACACCGATTAGTCCCACAATTTGTTTCATTATTTCATTTCTAACTCTTTCTCTATGCTCTGTGATTCTAGAAGTCATTTGAGATCTTCTAGACTTGTTTTTTAGTGCAGCAAGTAGAACTATAAAGCATGATATTTGAATTACCATCATGTGTAGCAATTGTATAAATTTGGATCTTATTTCTTCATTCATCTATAACAGCAAAAAGGAATCGATTATAACCCAGAAAAAGCAATAAAAACAAAAGTCACTGAGAAGCAATAACAATGGCGTAGAGAAGAAAAAAAGAACGCAAAAAAAAAGGAACGATTTTAGAGAATAAAAAGCAATAACAATAGGAACAATAAGCAAAGTAATAAAAAACAACGATTAATCTGAAGAAGAAAAAAGGAACGATTTTTAATGGAGAAGCAACAACAATGATAGTCACAGTGGTAATAAAATGAGAAAAACGATGGATTGAGCCATACCTTGTCAATGGAGAAGAGAAGCTTCTTGGATGGAGAAGAAGAAGAAGAAGTGAAGGAGTCCAGTATTGATCAAAAGAGAAGAAGAGGGAACGTTAATGTGTATAAAATAATAGGGGCAGAATTGTAATAGACTAATTAGGGTGAGTCATTCCACTCCTTACCCCCCAAATTAGGAGGGAACAAAAATGAGGAGATGTGATGGAATGGGAGGGAATGTATTCCATCAGGTTCCATTCCATTCCATCCTTTTTTTTAAGTTCCCAAACAATGGAACCTTGCCTCATTCCATTCCATTCCATTCCATCTAAAACCACCGATCCAAACATACCCTAACCAAAAACCCTCTTTCACTCTCCATGAAAGCACTACTATCTCACCAAAACACCTTAACTTATTATATCAATCCACGACTCCTTAGCTTTCGATCTCCATCTCAGAGATGTTTCTATTTTTCTTTCCCTCGAAGAGATGTTTCTTTGTCGGCGTAGCAATCGTTGTGACTGACTACAACGCAAAGAACTTCTAATAATGAAAGAGGTTGATAACAAAGAGGTCAAGGGCTGAGAACAGAGCACCACTACTCTATCTTCATGAAAAAGTTAGCATTCTGATCTCTTTTGTGTTGCTTTTTATTTTACCCTTTTGTTGGTACGTAGCTACTGAATCTTTTTTGGGGTGGAAGTATGTTTTTGTTGAGGTTCTTGAAGTGGGAATCAATGAGTTGTTCTTGGTGTTGCTTCTTCCTTTGTTGATCTGATTGATAACAATGCACTATTTTCAAAATTTGAAATCACTCACTACTTATTTAATTGGGATTGTTCGGCTAAGTTTTACACTAAACCTGTTTGATTAAATGCCACAACAAGACTGTTTCGAGAGAGTGAAGAACCATTTAAGATGTTTGATTATAGAAGTTTCTTAAAGGGTATCGCAAACTGTAGTGGCATTCAATCTCCACATTCTGATCTTTCATAAAGAAATCTCTTACATTTTTCTCTGTACTATACTAACATCATAGATTGTAATCGCCTCGTCTGGTGCTTGAATCAAAATGTCGAATACAGAAGCCTCCTCGAGTTGGTGCTCAAAAGTAGTTCTTAGTCCAACTTACTGATTATTTATATAGATGAGTGGCTGTGGAAGGCAAAATTAATTTGACACACAACCCAGTTGCTTGTTCCAATTATTATTTTCTTTTACAAGAGGTGATAGGCCTATCTTGATCTTTCAATTTTCAGATATTGCTTAAATGAAAGTTCTAAAATTTGTTCAGATAGTAATGCTTGTTTATTGATGCAAGTCGTTGCTTGCCCAAGTGCACTTGGTTTAGCCACACCTACTGCTGTGCTAGTAACATCTTTATAGAGACCACATCTGTCACTACAGTACTTATCTTTTTATTTAATTTGTGTGTGTGTTTAACAGGTTGGAACTTCTTTGGGGGATAAAAGAGGATTACTTTTGCGTGGTGGATATATTCTAGAGAAGTTTGCCATGGTAAACAATGTTTTGTTTGACAAAAAAAGGACCCTCACGGTTGGTAAACCTGTTGTGACAAAGATTGTCACTCCCACATGCATAGCAAATGCAAATTCAAGGTAGTGTAGAGCAAAAAATTTCTAGAGAAGCCATTCCTATGTTATTAATACATGACAGTAAATAGTGTTTGTACTTTGAATATATATATATATATATATATATATATATATATATATATATATTATTTAGCTTGTGCCTTGCAGCAAAATTTGTAGGTAGCAGATGGAACATTCTGGAAAGAACCTGGTTTTCTATTATTTTGTCAAGTAATTTCTCTTACCCGTTGTTTCTATTTGAATAAATTACTAAGAAAACTAGTTCCCAAGTCTTAGCTTTATGATTCTTGCATGAGTGTTCTTATGTAAATGCATACTTAGGACTATTTGGGTGGTAAAAATTTATGAATTTGTGTCAAGTGTGAATCATTTCTCTCACGTAGATGTTATTCTGAGTTGTAGTGGATGCTTTAAGGCGACAAAGTGGGTAACTGAAGGTTTATCATGGTTTAGTGCAAGTGCAGCAATCTTTGTGATGAATGTTCCAATATTATCTAGGATCCTATCTCTGAAAAATAACCAGTCCTCAAATTTCATTATAAATATGCCTAAATTTATGCTTGCTAGCCTTATTGTGATCTCTTGTTGGTACCTATTTGGCTTACAAAGGATTTCTCAATGTTTGAAAGATGTAATTGTTTGTTGGAGTCTTCTTCCGGTGGATTTCAGTCTTGAGTTGGCATTGCACAACATAAGCATATATGCCATTTGATTAGCATTGGAATATTATGTAATGGAAATTTGGTTGAATTTAAAATTGTTGAAAGTGTTATTCTTAGAGGATTTAAGTGTTATTTCCAACATGAGAGAGTTTGAGGTTTTGGTATGATCATGTTTGAGTTCGGCAGTTGGTCATTTAGTTTAAAATTGCGAGGTAATTGTCTGGTTTACTTGAATGCAGGTGTTCTTGTTATCGGTGGATGAAATGAGAACTGTGAATAGCCTTGGTGCAAGGGAATCTTGTGAATTTTTTCATGATCATTTCAAGGGAAAAAAAAGTAGTTTCTACTTTCTATGCTATGGGTTCTAGTTATTTCTACTTGCTATGCTATAGCTTCTAGTTATTTTGTAATGTAATTTTGTACTGGGATTATCATTCTTACCATTGCTTGATTTATCCTGCAATAAGAATTGCCTTCTTTTTTTATACACACTTGCTAAGTCCGTGCGCAAAGTTTCATTATTGTTTTAGATTTTTCATTGTGTTTGTTATATGGGTGGTTATATGCAGGAGCAGGTTTCATTGTACTATGGCTGTTAAGCTTTTATGTACCTGTAAATCATTTCTGAAATTGTAGGAAAATAATCGGGATTTTCTTACTTTTGTAGGAAAATAATAAAGGTATATATGAAGGTCTTGATAACTTGGATGAAGGAGATTATGTAATGTCTTTGAAGACTCATGAAGTGTTATTTTGGATATCGAACAATGCTTACTGCAATTTCTTTTTGTACTTATGTAGTTTAAAGTACATTAAATACTTAAACCTTATCTTGAATTTTAGTCTATGATGACAAAGCTATTTTTACTCATACGTAGTTATTGGGTTTTCTTTTAAATTGTTTTATTTTAGTTACAACAACTAATGTTTCCTTTGAAATGATGAATTAAAAAGCAATTTTTTGGTAATGCTATTGATACTAATGACATCACATCATAATAGAATCAAAAAGTAGTTATTTGGTGATGCTATTAAAGATTTCGCATTTAAATGAATAGGAAACGGTTTTCGCGCTGTCGTATATGGCAACGTTTTTTCTATGTTGCCAATGATAGCAACGGTTTTACTCATAAACGAGAACGGTTTTGAGCATATTCTTTGATTTTATTGGGCAATGCTTTTCAGTGTTTCAATAGTTGGCAACGATTTTTTGTGTTGCCATATGTGGGAACGGTTTTTAAGCGTTGCCATAACTGGCAACAGTTTTATTCTGTTGTCATTTCCTGAAGAACAAAGCCGTTGCTTTTAAGCTATCATTGGCAACGGTTTTATGTTTTCGTTGCCTTTGGTAGCAAAAAACCGTTGCCTATAGTATAGGCAACGCCTGCAGAAACAATGGTTTGAAAACCGTTGCTGAAAGAAAAGACAACGTTTTTAAGGCATTACACAACGGTTTTTAGGCGTTGCCGTAGGGTCAAAATGTTGTAGTGGCCCTTACTGATTTTCTTACTTGCAATGATCTGGTACACTTGTCGTGATCCTGTCACTGATTAAATTAAACTATCTACACCGGATATAGATCGATGTGGTTCCACGGGTGTAGCAAGTGGAACTTTTAACGCCAGTTTGTTTAACAATTGGTCCTTTAAATGGTTAAAAACTCACGGTAGAGTGGTTTTTTTAAAACAGCTATCAGTGCAGAACAGACGTTAAATTTTTTTTATTTTATAAATACTACTTCTTTTCAGTTTCTCAGTTCAAAAACAATTTTGGAATCAAAGAATGCGCACAAATTATAAAAGCAAGAACAATGCAAGTAATAAAAATGTAGAAGCCAATATTAATAAACAAGTTTGTTGCCAAAAAATTCTAATAATATACAATATGTTGGTCTACAATATTAAAGTACCAATATAGTTAGGGACGGCCAAATTAAATCTGACGCTAAGAGTAGAAACTTCGTCGTTAATTGCTTTTTACGACGAAATTACTGACAGGCTTATTCCCTCGCAAATAGGATGGTCGGTAACATGTAGAGACGAAATTGAGAAATCCGTCGCTAATTAGCGACGACCATTTTCGTCGCAAACCAGTTGTCATGTGTGATCATTAGCGACAGCCAAATTCGTCTCTACTAAGCGAATGGGTTATTTTTTGTTCAAAACTTTCTTATCTATATTTATTATATTATTATTAGTAATAAATTCTAAAGTTTAATACTAATAAAACATTTTAAAATAAATATACTGAGAATAAAGAAATAAAATCTGAATCATCATAAATTAATCAGAAATGTTATAAAATAATCCAAAACGTCAAACTAGCTAGTACAAAAAGTCCTAATAAGGAGATCAGAGCCTGTCTCAGATAGTTGTTGTGACTCTGCTGGTCTCTGACGCATGCGTCTATACAGCTTCAGCATCTCGCATGCTGACAGATTCTCGCTCTGTCATCCTGCAGAGTCCTGATAGTGTGATTCCGAGTCTGCACCTGCTGCCTTAGCTTTGTCACCTCAATTGCCTC
Source organism: Astragalus glycyphyllos (assembly GCA_963573325.1). Lineage (NCBI taxonomy): Eukaryota > Viridiplantae > Streptophyta > Magnoliopsida > Fabales > Fabaceae > Astragalus > Astragalus glycyphyllos. Next base: position 84,775,943 of record OY754308.1, on the reverse strand, counting down.
TGTGAAGGAGGAGGTTGACTGAAAGAAGCTCGGCTCGTGTCGATGTGATCGACCCCAATCTGAATTATATTAGCTAGAAGCTAGGTGAGTCAGCAAACTAATCTACATAAGTAAGCTTCTAAAATTATTATTATATTAAGCTTCTAAAGATTATATTAGAAGCTTAATATAAGATATTTTAAATTTCAATATAATATCAACTTGAGTGTTTGAGTGAGTCAGCCAACTAATCTACATAAGTAAATACCTCAATTTTTATACATGCACTAATTTCTAATTTGCGAAATAAATGCATGATATCGGCCGACACTCAAAAGAAAAAATAGAGTAAATACTCAAGTTAATTCCCATCATAAATGTAGAGACTAATTTGTTTGATGAAAAGTGTAAAATATAGTAATATTGTTCTTGAGATATGAAAATATGAGTCAAATTAGTTTGATGACACCCACTTAAGTAATTGCTTTTGCTAATGAGCTATAGCTATATGTAATTACTCTTCTTATAAGACCGATCGATATGGATATTCTATGACCTTTTATGAAATTAAAAACTCATCGACAAAATTACTAACCTTTTTTATTTTATTTTAAAGAGTCTCGTTAAAACCATCTGATGCAAACCCTCCTTAGGAATAAATTATCAGAAAGAAAAAGATCACTTTATCTTAAATTAAAAAAAATAAAAAGAAGTACAAGCAGGATCAAGGGGGGACTAGGCCGAAACCCTTGTCAAGGAAACAAACAAGCAAAATAAACAGACTACAGAATAGATGGAGAAAGCTAATGAGACCAAATCCCAAGGAAAAATCATCTAAATCTGAAAAAAGGAAGACCTTGCCTATTATGATGAAAGTCATCTAAGAAGAAGCTCGGAGGCAAACTCCACCAAGTATAAGTTCTACTAAATAGATCAAAAGCAACTAATTTATCTGCGCAACCGTTTCTTTCTCTAAAAATATGAGAGACAATAAAATTCATTTGCGAACAAAGACTCAAGGTGTTTCCCAGCGATTTCTAAATCTCTAAGGGACAAAATCACTAACCAAAGACTTGCATTTATATGAGTATTGTGATTTATTGTCTAGATCAAGTCTTTAGGCGTTTTGGGTAAGTGGGAGTTTTTTTTATAGCATTTAAATGTGGGCAATTCTTTAACAACATATATCTTAACTTAAATATTTTATTCTAAATTCACCCTTCCTCTTAAAATATAAGTCTTTTGACATGTATGATTTGTCTTTTGTATGGAATACAATTTCTAAGGTGTTTGAAGCATACTCTAATTTTAGTTAACAAGTGTTATTGACCATATTCTATATTCCCGTATTAAAAATTCTATTCTTTAGTACTCGCTTTATGTGATATGTGGGAGAATGCATGATTAATAATATAAAAAAAGCAATATAAAATATAAAAAATAATCAACAAATGTTAATCCCTCCGCTCTCTGCTAGGGTTTCCTCAACTCTAGGGCCTGCGTGAGGAGCGTCCTTCACCTGTAAGGGTTTATCGTTTTTCTTTGTTTCTTCATTGTTTGTTCTGTGTGTTTCTCTGGTTCGTGTTGCTGTCATGGAAGATCTTTCGCTGGAGTCTCTTGATGAGGTGGAGGTGGTTGGCGACGAGGGTGGGGAGGAGAACCAAGGGCTTGATCGCTTATGTCTTGTTGGGCGTTTCTTGACGGATCGTCCAATACGTATGCATATTATGAATGAGAGGATGGCCGGTGTGTGGCGTCCGAGGAGAGGAGTCACGATCAAGGAAGTAGTGCCGGGTCTCTTCTCGTTTCAATTCTTTCACGAGATTGACATCCAGCGTGTGTTGAAGAATGGTCCATGGACCTTTGACAAGCATATTCTTGTGTTGGGAGTGTTGGAGGAAGGAAAAGCTCTTCAGGAGGTTCAGTTGAATACGGTGCCGTTCTGGATTCAGGTACACAGTGTTCCTATTGGCTTCACGTCTGAATCGGTGGGAAGAAATATTGGTAACACTATAGGCGAGTTCCTTGAATATGATGCGAACAATAGCTCGAATTTCTTGCGTACCTATATGCGGATTAGAGTTTTGATTGATGTCCGTAAACCTCTTAAGAAGATGATGAAGCTGAGGAAGCCAGGGGGTGATCCAAATATTGTAACTTTCAAGTATGAACGACTTGATAATTTCTGTTATATTTGTGGTTTCCTAGGCCACATTGACGCTTATTGTGATAAGTTGTTTGCTATGAGGACGGATGATGGTAAGCGCGGTTGGGGACCGGAGCTCCGAGCTGAGATGCGCAGAGCAACCACCGGTGGTGGTAGTAGATGGCTACGTGAAGAAGGGCAGGCTGATTGGGTGTCTCCAAATCAGTCATCAATGCATTCCTCTAATCATGCACCTGTTGTGCAACAATCAGGCGTGAATGATAATAATAATGGAAAGTCTATTAATGCTAATAATGGTGGGAGGAATAATAGCATGGCTGCCATCTTTAAGAATCCAAATTTGTTTTTTAAAATACCACCCACTCACGTGGAGGTTGCTGAATTACCACGTGCAATACAGGCTGAGGTGGATATGTTAGATGCTGCGGTGGATTTTGAAGGGGATAGGAAACGGTCACGTGCTGGTGTTTTGGGAAAAACTTCCACACAACATGTGCATGGTGAGTTAGTTGGTACTACCACAGTAACTGATATGGGTCAACCTCAATCAACTGTAACTGATCCTTTTTTATTGGCAGGACCTAGCAGGCAGGGGTCATGAGTTTCATTAGTTGGAACTGCCAGGGCCTAGGTCACCCTTGGGCAGTTCCTGCGTTACGTGACCTTGTTCGGACGTACCAACCGGATGTGCTTTTTCTTTGTGAAACATTGGTACATGTTAATAAGATTGATGAACTTCGTTCTAAACTCGGTTTTGACGCTTCTTTTGCTGTGGATAGGGTGGGCCGTAGTGGAGGTCTCGCCCTTTTCTGGAAACATCCGTTTGATTGTCGTGTGATTCAGTATTCTTCTAATTTTATTGATGTTGACGTTGCGAATGAGAGGGATCCTATTTGGAGATTGACTGGTTTCTATGGTTATCCTCAGAGTGGTAGGCGCAGAGACTCTTGGGAGCTTCTTCGAACTCTTGCTCGGGATAACACGCTACCGTGGTGTATTTTTGGTGATTATAATGACTTGCTCTCTAATGATGATAAGAGGGGGAGCGCGGATAGAGCTCCTTGGTTGCTAAGGGGTTTTCAAGAAGCTATTTTGGATTGTCAGTTGCAGGATTTGCCTTTGGAGGGGAATAGGTTCACGTGGGAACGAGGGCGTGGTACAGTTGACTTTAAGGAGGAACGACTTGACCGTGCTTTTGCCACTCAAGCATGGGTGGATGCTTTTCCTCGTAATAGATTGAAGAATTGTATTTCCAACAAATCTGACCACTCGCTTATTTTGTTGCAACTCTATGATAGGGAGCGACGGTTTCGTGCTAAACAATTTCGTTTTGAGAACACTTGGCTGAATGAACCTGACTTTCCTTCTACAGAAAGTATTGATGCATGGGGCAAACAATTACGCACTAAATATAAAGAGGAGATTGATGCGTGTAAAAGGGTGTTGGAATCCTTAAGGGAGGCACGTGAAGCTCACTTACAGCAACGATATAAGGAAGTTAGTGACCGTATGAATTTATTGCTAGCACAAGAGGATACATTTTGGAGACAACGCGCAAAGGCACATTGGCTCCGTGGCGGTGATAACAATTCAAAATTCTTTCATGCTGTGGCTAGTGCTCGGCGTCATCGCAACTTGTTAACAAAGCTAGTTAATCGTGATGGGGTGGCGGTGGAGGGGCAGGGAGCCCTCGATTTGGTGGCTAGTGACTATTTTCACGAGTTGTTTCAACGGAAGGATAGTGTATATGACCCGGTGGTACGCCATATGAGGCAGTGTATTGGGCAGGTGGAGAATGAGGCACTGACGACACCTCTTAGAGTGGAGGAATTTAAAGAAGCTCTCTTTCAGATGCACTCAAATAAGGCTCCGGGTCCGGATGGTCTTAATCCGGCTTTTTTAAAGCGCTTTTGGGATCTTTGTGGTGTTGAGTTATTCCATACTGGGAGGATGTGGCTTGAGAATGGTGAATTTCCTCTGGCTCTTAATGACGCAAATATTGTTCTTATTCCAAAGGTGGATAATCCGGTCTCAATGGGTGATCTTCGGCCTATTTCTCTTTGTAACGTCATCTATAAAATTATTTCCAAGGTATTAGCGAATCGTTTAAAGCTTGTACTCCCTATGTGTATTTCTCATGAGCAATCGGCCTTTGTAGCATCTAGGTCTATTCTTGATAATGTAATGGTTGCTATAGAGACTATTCATCACATGAAATGTAAAGTCAACGGTAACGTTGGCGAAGTTGCTCTTAAAATTGATATAAGTAAAGCTTATGATCGTGTTGATTGGGGTTATTTAATGTGTGTCTTGCGCAAGATGGGCTTTAATGATACATGGATTTGTTGGATTTCTATGTGTGTGGAAACTGTTAATTACTCTGTGATGATGAATGGTGAGAAGGTGGGTTCAGTTTCGCCGGGCAGGGGTCTATGACAAGGAGATCCTCTTTCTCCTAATCTCTTTATTCTGTGCAGAGGGGTTGACTTCTCTTTTGAAGAGGGCTGAGGTCACTGGTGACATTCATGGTATTAAGGTGTGTAGGGGAGCCCCGGTCCTTACACACCTTCTATTTGCAGATGATTCTTTCCTCTTTTGCAGAGCCACTACTAGGGAGTGTACTGTTCTTAAAAATTTGCTTGCAACTTATGAGCAAGCATCTGGGCAGGGAATTAATTTTCAGAAGTCTGAGGTCTTTTTTAGCAGAAATACTTCTCCTGAGATGAAGATAACAATCACAGATATCCTGGGTGTTTCGAAGTGTTTGGGGACTGGTAAGTATCTTGGTCTTCCATCTATGATTGGTAGGAGTAAGAAGAGGTTATTTGGGTATCTGCGAGACAGGACTTGGAAGAAAATTCAGAATTGGACGGGTAGGCATCTCTCTATGGCTGGTAGAGAAGTGTTGGTCAAGTTGGTTGGTCAATCTATACCGGCTTACTGAGCACTTTTCTTCTTCCTAAATCTCTTGGCGAAGAGCTAGAGAGAATGATTAACTCTTTCTGGTGGGGTACAAATGGTCGTTCTACTGGCGGTATTAGGTGGATGAGTTGGGATCGATTAGCGGTGAGAAAGGAACATGGTGGTATGGGTTTTCGGCATTTCCATGCCTTTAATCTTGCCATGCTAGGGAAGCAGGGTTGGCGGCTTGCAACCAATCATGATACTATTGTTTCACGTGTCTTCAAAGCTAAATATTTCCCGTTGGGGGACTTCATGGGGGCTCGCTTGGGCCATAATCCCAGTTTTGTTTGGCATAGTATCCATTCTTCCCAGGTAGCGGTAACGATGGGGGCTAGATGGAAGGTTGGGAATGGCAGGACTATTAAGGTTTGGTCTGATCCTTGGATTCGGGGGAGGAGGCACCCGTATGTGCATTATCCTATTGTTACGGGGCATGAGGAGCTACAGGTGGGGGATTTGTTGAACGCTCACGGAGATCGCTGGAATGTTGAACTTTTTAACCAACTTTTCAATAGCAACGATGCCTTACATATTACACGTATGCCTTTGTTATGTACACAGGAGGAAGATGTCTTGCTTTGGAATAAAAGTAGGGATGGATCTTATTCAGTCCGCTCGGCTTATCATATGATCATGGAGGATATTATCAATAACACGCACTTGCGAAAACAGGGTGATTGGATGAGTATATGGCACCTTCGTATTCCTCAAAAGGTGAAGCTTTTTCTTTGGCGTGTGGCTCGCGGCTGTTTACCGACTGGGTGCAATCTTCAATCGCGCTGTGTCCAATGTCCTAAGGAATGCCCGCTTTGCGAGGAGCATGATGAAGATGAATTTCACGCGTTCTTTGGCTGCCGGCGAGTGGAGGATGTATGGCGACATGCTGGTCTTTTGCAGGTAGTTCATGAGCAAGTGCAAGAAGGTGGGGGTTTTAGTGATGTATTTTTTCCTCTCCTGAATTGTGATAGTGCCCCTCAAGCGAAAGCTACCACCATGATTTTTTGGTGTATTTGGAAACGGCGGAATGAGCGTGTTTGGGAGCGGATTGATCGTCCGGTGGGTGTCTCTGTTCGGATTGCTATGGATGTTTTGCATGATTGGGAGTCAGTCCGTCTTTATAGTGGTGTGCGTTCCCTTATGCATAGCGCCCCTCATTCGATTTCATGGGTGAAGCCGGCGCCGGGGGAGTTGAAGTGTAATGTTGATTCGGCTATTTTTGAGTCCCAAGGTGCGTTCGGAGTAGGCATGTGTGTGCGTGATGAGAAGGGTGGGTTTGTTGCGGCGAAGACCATGACTTTTGGAGGAGTCCTAACCCCTCAAGAAGCAGAGGCAACCGGAGCGATGGAGGCTATTAGGTGGCTTATTGAGCGTGGAGTCCAGCATGTTACCATTGAATTGGATTGCTTACCAGTTGTTAACGGTATCAACTGAAATCAACTCATTACTACTGAAGTCGGCTCTATTATTAGGAGTTGCAAATCCCTGCTGTCTACTATTCAAAACTATCAGTTTAGTTTTACTAGGAGACAAGCGAATGCTGTTGCTCATTCGCTTGCTAGAGTATCAACACTTTATGCTTGTTCCACAATTTTTGATTATGTCCCAACCTGTATCCGTGGCATTATATTTATTGAAATGAAGTAGTTTGGTTTCGGTCAAAAAAAATAATATAAAAAAACTCTCTTAACATAAATATCATAAGTAATATAAATCATGAGTTTGTCCACATAGGCTTACAAGTAGGACCAATCAGAAAAAGCCACACAGATCTCCAAATAAATACGTGGCATCTACCTCAGCTTTTATTGAAAATTAATTTCGAAATATATCTCAAAAATGAAGAATCAGGGGATCAAATCCCCTTCCTCACACCCACACCTTCCAACACTAACCATTTGAGCAACCACGTTTTATTGTAATTGAGGCGTACTATAGAATATATACCCTTTTTTTTCTTTTATTTCTAGCAAAACCTATTACCTACTAATCATATCATAATCATAAGTAATATAAATCATGACTTTGTCCACATAGGCTTACAACTAGGACCAATTAGAAAAAGCCACACACATCTCCAAATAAATATGTGGCATCCACCTCAGCTTTTATTGAAAATTAATTTCGAAATATATCTCAAAAATGAAGAATCAGGGGATCGAACCCCCTTCCTCACACCCGCACCTACCAACACTAACCACTTGAGCAACCACATTTTGTTGTAACTGAGGCGTATTATAGAATATATACCCTTTTTTTTCTTTTTTTTTCTAGCAAAACCTATTATCTACTAATCACAATCATAATCATAAGTAATATAAATCATGAGTTTGTCCACATAGGCTTACAACTAGGACCAATCAGAAAAAGGCACACACATCTCCAAATAAATATGTGGCATCTACCTCAGCTTTTATTGAAAATTAATTTCGAAATATATCTCAAAAATGAAGAATTCCTTCCTCACACCCGCACCTTCCAACACTAACCATTTGAGCAACCACGTTTTGTTGTAACTGAGGCGTATTATAGAATATATACCCTTTTTTTTCTTTTTTTTCTAGCAAAACCTATTACCTACTAATCATAATCATAAGTAATATAAATCAAGAGTTTGTCCACATAGGCTTACAACTAGGACCAATCAGAAAAAGCCACACATCTCCAAATAAATACGCGGCATCCACCTCAACTTTTATTGAAAATTAATTTCGAAATATATCTCAAAAATGAAGAATCAGTGGATCGAACCCCCTTCCTCACACCCGCACCTTCCAACACTAACCATTTGAGCAACGACTTTTTGTTGCAATTGAGGCGTATTATAGAATATATACCCTTTTTTTTCTTTTTTTCTAGCAAAACCTATTACCTACTAATTATATTTATTTATATGTATTTTAATACTTATACTTATATATTACATTTATATATCATATTTATTTGACATCTAATATTTTGTATCACTTTCCATAGATTTTAGATTGTATATATTTATTAACTAGAATGTTGTTAAATATGAGTAATTTTATTGATTTTCAAATTTGTTTTTAATTCAAAATTATCTTAAATTTAAAAATATTGACTTATAATATCTTACATTTTTCTAATTCTCATATTAATTTAATACCAAATTTATTGATATCGGGTCATGCGGGTCAATTAGTGACCCTTCGGTTCGACCATTGACCCAATGACCCAGTGACCTGCTCGGGTCGATCACCGGGTCGGTTTTAATAACATTGATCGGAGCTGACAGTTTCAAAAAAACAAAAACAAGTAATGAATACAATGCTAATTTTGTGGATCCAGTAAAGAATACAATGCTAATTTTGTGGATTCAATCTCTCTCTCTCGACAATATCTCTTCATCTCTCATTCGCACATTCCTCTTCCTTCTTTTTCTCTCATTTTCTATCACAAAATTTCAATCTTTTTTTGATGAACTACAAAAGTTTGTCCTTCATCTCTTTTTTCATCTTGATCAACTCAAAAAGCAAAGCAACGAAAGAAGAAAATCAGAAGAAACAGAGCACTGCATTTCTCTCTCTCCTTGGACCATTACTCATTCTATCTTCCTTCGTTTGGGTTTCGTTTTTCCCTACATTTCTGAAGAATTTCCTTCGTTAGCATCATAACAAAGTTGGCCACGATACTGTGTGAAGGATGAAGAACGATATTCGCCACTTCCACCGCCACAAGACGCCGACGTTCTAAACCACCACAACTTCTTCAGCACCTTACCGTGATTTGTTTTTGATCCTATTTCTTCTATTGTACAGTTTTTCTTTTTATCATGTCAAACTAAATGGGTTTTCTTTGCTTTTGCTTGGTAATATTTTTATTCTTTGAAGTTTTTGAAATTTTCTTCAATCATGTTCAAATGGTTTTTTTCCCCTTCGGCTTCTGTGATCATAAAGCTTTAGAGGAATTTTGGCAGTGCAGTATCTTTATGGCTAAAAAGATTCAGCTTTTGAAATCATAACATTGTTTTGGAGTACTTCCTAAGTTTATCAATTTTGCAATCATCTCATTTCAATAAATAGATTGAAGACTTTGCCTACAATATAGTCAACCTCCATAGTGAGAAATTAAGGATATAGTTGTTCTTACATTTGTATTTATACAGGTATACTCCCCAATATATATAATCAGACCTAGAATAGCAGATGTAGAAAATAGTGAGATATTGCTATAATAGTAACAAAAATGTGTTGATGCAGCGATGAAGGTACACCTATGGTTGTCCGGTTACAGAAGTGTTATTGTCACCCTTATAACTATGTGGGTTTTTTCTCCTGTTTTGATCACTGTTGTAGCTTTGAAAATCCTTTCGGCCAGAACCACTATCAAGAGAAGATGGAGACTATCAGAAGCACAAGAGCAACAAGGTAGCCGGGTTGTTGCAACATAGGTGCTGAACATGTTTTGGGTTCATTTCGTAAGTATTCTTATAACTGCATATTGGTTTTCCCCATTCTTTTCAACTTTAAATTTTTTATTCTGTTTACCAATTTTCTGTCTTTTGCATTGCATTTTCATTTTAGTACATGTTGGGGTTGTAAAATATAAAACTAGAATTCAATTTTATGTTTCATTTGTGCTCACATGGCATTCAACTTACTTTAAGTAGTAATTTTGGGTTCGTGTAAGTAACTACTAAGCAATGATGGATGTGATATGGAGTGAATACAATTATTCAAATCCAAATATTAAAATTATCATAAATAGTAGTGCAATTAGGATATTGTGAAGCTGTGTGTCATATATAAATTTATCTCAGGTTATTGTGAAGTTGCGTGTCATATATATGATATTGAATTTGCAACTTTTGTTCTGTTTAATCACGATGCAGTGAGCCTGATTGAAAAGTCTTGCTCAGAGCTTCTTGAATTCTCGGAGGAGCTTTTAGTGTTTTAAATAGGGATACTACTGAATATCCAACAATATCTAATACTTATTTATTGAAGAATGTTGAATATAAATCCTATGGGTTTTCCTAGGAACATATCTGACCTCATTGGTAGGTTCTCTTCAAAGTTCATGTGAGGGACTCATCGAGAATATGTTTGAGAAAACATTTCATGTTTGAGGGATTATGATTGATTAGGACTTGCTTAAAAAGTTCGAAGATAAATCAAATGTTGTCAAGGTGAAGCGTAAATCTTAATTTTCAATAGCGTTCATAGTTTTAAGCTAAGACTTTCCAACAAACCATAATCCATAACATTACTTACACTGTTAGAGACAATGTCTCGATCGTCAATGCAAGAGGGTTTCGAGGATACAATTTCACAGCTTTCACCAAGAGAGAAACCCCAAGATAAAATAAAATTTGAACTAATGGTTCTTTCTTCGCACATTCACTATATCCCACTAAATTTGGGACTTCTCTCAAACCCTATCGCGTGATGTGAAAAGCGGTGCTGCTCTGTATTCCTTTTGTTTGCTCTCAATCTTTTTTTTTATCACCACTCTCAATCTTATTTCTAATAGTGAGTAATACTAATTAGATTGCAATAGATCGTTCCATATATTATTTTTTTTACAAAATTAGATTAGTCGCTGGCAAAGTCGCTGGATACTAACATGATAAAAAAAACCTAATCTAATGCATCATTATGCTTTTATTGATTATTAAGTAAAATATTTACCATTCTTCAACTAATATTGTATATCGCACGTATGATAAAAAATTCTAATCTAATGCATCATTATGTTTTTATTAATTATTAAGTAAAATATTTACCATTCTCCAACTATTAATTATTTTTGTCAAAAAAAACTATTAATTATTCAGTCATAGATGTTATAATAGAATGAATATATAAGGTTTAATAAAAAAAATATATAGTTTTCATATTAAAATAAAATATCATAAATTATTGTCAATTCTACAAATTTTTTATACCTCATTAATTATGGAGCTTTATAGGCAAATAAGATATGGGGAATAAATCCCTTTTAAAAAAGAAGATATGGGGAATAAGCAATACTAATATTGATATTCTAATTTCTTTTTGTATCTTGCTTTCAAACTTATAACATCAAGAAATTTAGGTTTAATTACATTTTTGATCCCCCTATAATAGTTAATTCACGATTTTGGTCCCCCAGCCGAAATTGGTCAAACTAATGGTTGAAGTGGTACTAAGTTAAATGACGTGGCATCCCATGTTTGAGTGCCACATGAAATTTTTAATTAAAACATAATATTTTAATATAACAATTTGTTTTTTAAATAAGTAATAATAAACATCCCAATATCTGGTAATAAAGTATTTTTTAATCTACTTTTTTCCAACTTACTGACTCTCTTTGCACCAATCAAGAAAAGTGTAAGAGTGTTTTAGTTCTACCACATTTTTTACCATAAAATTTAACATATCCAATTATTTTCTTAATACCCGCGCATAACCTTGAACGACCCTTAATATGAGATGGATGGAGCAGTATCTATAAAAGTATAGTTGTTGTCAAAGTCAAAGGTGACTGATTTTCTTTCTTACGAAGAAGACAGAGTAGAGAGTATTATACAACGCGGTACAAATTTTACATGTGAAGATCGTTTGGAAAAGTCGCTGTCTAGTACGTGAAATTTAAAATAATAATATAATATTCCAGGGTTCCCTCATGAAACACGAGGGGTGCAACGCTGTAGCAATCGATTAGCAATGATAATGACATATCACAGACCACGCGATGACTCTCAAATATTTGATTGAATCTAATTTAAATTCTGAATGGTGAATTGAAAAAATAAATTAAATACAAAATTGAAAAAATTTTAAAAAAATATGTAACTGTATAAATGAGTATGACAAGCTTTCAAAACGAAACGCAATATTGTGAAGATAAATAATATGCTTGAACATAAAAAATAAGGATACCACACTCACACAGTCAAAAATATTTAATATCCTTATAAGAAAAAAGAAATTTTCTTATAAGTCGACGCATCTATGTTTATCTCTCACTTACTTTTTCATCTTCCCCAACTTACACATTTCGAAATACAATAAAAAAAACAAAAGAAACACAATATTGATAAGACACTTACTTTTGATGTACAAGCATCATTATTTATCTTCACATTGCGTTTGGTTTTAAAACCTTATCATAAACAGAGTTACATATGTTTTTTCTTTTTATAATTGAGTCAAAGAGAGTCGTGTGAAACCAGTAAATGAACAGATAGATGAAAGCAAAAGATGGAACACGCGGTTTGCTTTCTTTAAGTGGACAAAAAGTTCAAGCACGTGGAGATAAAAATAGAGATGACCATAAGGTTGGCCAATTATATGCCATTTGTTATAGTGTTTCTAAAAGATAATCATTTTTTTGTTAAAATAATCACTTTTAAAAATTTTCTGTTTGTTTGTTATTTTAAAAAAAAAATGAGAATTTGAACAAAAAACTAAACAACTTAAAATATGAGAATCCATTTTGAGTAATTTATCTTAAAATGAGATTGATGCTAGGTTCGTTTTGTGATGTAGCCATTATTGCAGCTTTGAGTTTTTTTTTTTCAGAAAGGGGAGTAGAAACAAAATCAAATGGCAAAACCATGGAAAGAAATTTTGGGGGTGTAGGTATTTTGTTCTAAGATTTCTTTTAGATACATATTTGAGTTTCCGAGGTTGAAGTCATTGTTGTAGATTTGATCAACTTCACTGTAAAAGATTGTTTAAAGTTTTCGCGGTTGGTAATAACATATATATTTTTTTTAGTCTAAAAGAGTTAATTATGAAGATTCTATTGAAAGTTTTATTTCAATTTGCAAATTCTGGTTTATATGAAATGAACAACAAAATTGGAATTACGTTGGTTTGACTATATACACGAATGTATTTGCTACAATTTTCAATGGTATCACTAATATCACGTTTGGTAAAACACAATCTCATTTCTTTTAAGAAACTTTGCAAAGCTAAGTGCATGAGGATATTTCTTAGATACATGGTTTGACTATGTACATTAATATATTTGCTACGATTCCCAACGGTAACACTAATATCACGTTTAACTAACAATATTTCACGTGTTTATAATGTTAAATTTTAAGAATAAATATAAGTTAATCTACAAGATTCTCACTCAGTAATACAAAAAATATATTTGTCTAAAAGAAAATATACTTTGTCAAAAATATATACAAAATTTCAATATACCACAATCATGAGTAGAGTAGTTTCTAGCACATGGTTGTCGGAAGCCTAATCCCCACATACTCCATAGTCGATATCATTGCACAATCCGTGGCTCAGATTTTTTGCACCCGTGACATATTGACAGCTGTACCGGCAGTACCGCAGCTATAAAATATCAGGCTCAAATCCAGTTTTTGTCCCCCAAGTTTTACCAACTCACGATTTTGATCCTCAAGTTTTAATTTCACGAATTTGATCCCCAAGTTTCCCAATTTGTAAAATAAGGGTCCCCCACTAATCTGGTCAAAATTGATGCTGACCTGTCCGCCACTTAAACTACGTGGTAGCCACGCTGGCATGCAAAAGTGGCTTTTTTATATTAAAAATTGTTATTTTTATTTTAACATTTTGTTTATATATATATATATATATATATATATATATATTATATTTAAGAAATTAAAAATTAAAAAAAACACTTAAACTATCGGATTAAACGAATCAAGAGAGCAGAGAGCTTTTCATCTTCTTCTTCGTTGGTTCTTCAGTTTAAAAAACATTAAATGAATCAAGGGGCAAAGAGCTTTTCATCTTCTTCTTCGTTGGTTCTTCAGTGTTTAAGTGTTTTTATTTAATTTCTAATTTCTTAAATATAATATAAATATATATAAACAAAATGTTAAAATAAAAATAACAATTTTTAATATAAAAAAGCCACTTTGGCATGCCAGCGTGGCTGCCACGTAGTTTAAGTGGCGGACAAATTAGCATCAATTTTGACCAAATTAGTGGGGGACCCTGATTTTACAAATTGGGAAACTTGGGGATCAAATTCGTGAAATTAAAACTTCGGGGATCAAAATCGTGAGTTGGTGAAACTTGGGGGACCAAAACTGTATTTACACCAAAATATTACTCTCTCAATTCTTAATTTAGGGACTTTTGACTCGTCGCAGCGGTAAAAATATTGTTTAAGGACATCCGGTTGCCGTGTTCGATCCCCATCGTGTGTCGAACCTTTGTTTTTCTATTTGTGTGTTAGGTCCTGACACTTGACAGTCTGACCATCAGACAAAAAAAAAATGAGTTAGTAATTGTCTTGAGTAATTAATAAATATAAAAAAGTGTATTTAAAAAAATTATTAAATTGTGCATTGAGTTTTTAATAGTACCAATGTTTTATAACAAAAATAAAAGATTAAAAATACAAAAAAATTAGGAATAGAATCCTTAATTTCCCCCTTTGGGAAAGACGTATATTTGCACGGGTCAATAGTAACTTACTATAAAATAATTTTTTTACATTTGCGACATTAGTTTACTCAATTAATTTACAGTGGGTTACTCAACTAATTTAAAATATACTTACCATTTAAAGTAGACAAGCAAAGAAACATACTAGTACTAGTAGTAGTAGTATTAATTAAGTAACAAACATGTATATTAATTTAATAATAGCCACGCGGAAGTTTTTTATTTATTTAATTTAATTTAAGTGTGAATGAACACGAGCCAAAAGCCGAAATTGTTAGGCCGTGGCAATTGCTACTCCGTCTAAAAAAACACAAGCCAAAAGCACTATATATAATTCCTCTCCCTCTCCAGCTGGCTAACCAGTATTGCTCAGTAATAATATTGTTGGCTAATCATGGCAGTGGCACCAAATAGCAACAAGGGCTTTGCTGATAGTTATATGTTTTTGAATCCTGAAGATGCCCATTTCTTTGATATTCTTCGCATCTTATTTTCCAGAAACATAGGACACAGAAAATTTGTGCACAGCAACTCTGAGGGTTCAGTGGAAGAGAGCTTCCGCAAAAGATTTCTCATATTTGTCTCTATTGTGCTTCAGAAGATTATGATATTCTTTGCCAAGCCACTTGCTTACTTGGGCTCTAGCATTGAGATGTTCATCAACCTTGTTTCCCTCAATGGAGGCATCTTCATGATCATACTTAACTTTCTCACAGGTTAGTTAATTAGTTTAATTTCTTCCAACTTAGTTGTCAAAAATTACATAATAAGATCTTTTGACAGAAAATATATAAAAGGAATTTAACCAGTTCGCTTCCATTGATAAAGTTTGCTAATTTAGTAAATAACTAAATAGTATTTAATTTGTTAACTTTAATTTGCATTATTTTTTCAAAATTAAAGTATGTTAAGATTATTATTATATTTTTAAAAGGAAAAGTATCTTAAGATTATTGAGTTTCATAATCTAACTCTATCTATTTAATAGAGTTAATTATTCACTTCATCTGCCAGATCCTTCCAAGAAAGATAAATAGTTTATTTTAATTCACCTTATTTATTGTTTAGTTGTTAAAATTTGGGAATTAATTAATGGTATTTGAGTAAAAAAATAATTAATAATTGTGAGAGTTCTTATAAATTAAATTGTACAAATAAATGTTTCCTATATTGTCAACTTTTTTCCTAAATATTAAGAGATGGAGGTAGTGATATATAATTATAAACATTAAGTACCGCGTTTACTTAAAAAAAATTGCAACGTTTTTTAATAATTCAAAAAATTAAATTTATAAGTCACTTGTGAAAAGCACTAATATGCCATGGTAACGATGAATAAAGTCACTTTGGGACTAAAGTGAGAAACCAAAGAAGTCCGAGATCATGGTGACTAATTAATGAAACATATATTAAGAAATTATTTGTAATAATTTAATATATTAAAAACTTATATTATCAATTTTTTGGGTCTGCAAACTCATACACACTCAATGGTGGATCCAGAAAATTCTATCGGTGGGGGCAAGAAAATAGTTTGTGTATAATATGTCACAAAAGAAAAATATTATAAGTTTTCAGAAAATACACAATCATGTATGCGACGAAAAAACTCCAAAAAAGATATTCAAATTTCCACTAAATTATATACACTTGTTATTTATGCATTTTCATATTCAAAAAAATGTTGTATGCTACTTTCATTGTTAATGCTATCAAAAAAATCTCTCTTAGTATATAACAAGAGAATTATTCAACTATTTATCTTTCATGATTGCGCAGTCCATATTATTTACAAAACTCAATATAGAGAAACATTTTTCAACCGTCTTAGTTGCTAGAAGCAATTGAGATTGTGAATTAAAATGAGTTGGACTTGTGTGTTTGAATATTTAGATATTAATGGGGGCAAAGTCAATTTTTTAATGAGGGCAAATAAAAGATTAATAAGAAATTGCATATGAATATTTTCTTGTTGGTCGGGGCAAATGCCCCATACCCCAAAGCCTACATCCGCCTCTAACACACTCAGTGGAGATCTTGAGTTCGAGCTCGGTAAACCACAGAGTGTCCAGCCTAACAATGCCAATTTTACCAGTCGTGCTAAGTCTTACGAACAACAAAATCTATATTATATTGACAACCCTTCACATATTCAGAGATTAAGGTGATTGCTTATTTTTTCTTTATGCAAGTTCTGCATCTGATCAAGGGTAAGGTTTTCTTGTTGTCCATTTGTAAAAATGACTTACTTAAAAATAAAAATACTTGATATTGGTTCTAGAAAGGTAGCTCACATGGTTGAGTGAAAGAGACATTCTTGGTGAAAAATAGGCGTACAAGGTTTGAATCCCGCTCCCTCTCTCCTCTAACAAATAACACATTAACTACTAATCACTCTGCCTATAAAAAAAACTTGATATTTTTGCAACTTGTCTCCTTCATGTTTGATATTTATTAAATCGATCTAAACCTCCCAATAAATAAGTGTAGAGTCGTCCTACAAATGTCAATTTTTTTTAGGCAAAGAGTAGGAAAGAAGCCTCATTAAAACTTTCTGATGTTAAAAAACACCAAGAAGGAAAAAGAGTATGTAACACCCTGGGCCCTTTTCTGACTTAGTAGGCTACCCACAAGTGTACATCATGACCTTCTCTCCCCCCCCATTGAGAGTTTTTGCCTTCCGTGGGAATCGAACCTTGTACCTGAGGCCTAAGTACAAGTTCAATGCATTCCCACTACCAATTGGGATATTTCTAACATGTAGATATACTAGAATGCACAACTTAAACACATCAGAGGACATAATCTCTGTTAAGGTATTGAACATACTAAATCTTTCGATGGTATTACAACCAAATCCACCTGTCTTAAGCTTTATCGGTCAGTAACTTAGAATACAACCATACCTATTTGTTCAATATCCAAAAGCAGAGAAGCGGAAAAAGGTTTATACAACTCATAATAAATATAAGTTACATAACCATGACATAAGATAACAGGGAAACTTAAACAGAATGAAGACAACAAGTCTTCAACATCATCAAGAACATGCCATCTAATCGTGTCTTTTTGATTTCTTCTTCCCCTGTTTCTCTGTAAAAAAAACCACAACAATTGATAGGGTGAGATAACACATCTCAGTGAGTTTTACCGTGACCCCTAATCACGCTCACGGTTTAAATACAATGTTCCTCTTTAACTGATAATTCAATATGAATTATAAAATCATCTGGCAATTCTATAAATGAATTGCAAAAACATCTGGTAATTCAATAAAAGAATTACAATAAAATTTTATTAGTTCTAGCACATCACCAACAACCCAAGGAAGCTTGAGTGAACCCCAACATCTGGCCGATAAGTGTACAACTCTTAAAGGCAAAATAATAATAAACCTCAGGGGGCCTAAGATAAGGGCTCATGACTTCCCTCTCTTAGTATGCTAACATCTGGAGGTCGTCACCTCAATTCGATATAATTTATATATCACACCCGCATTGGGCCGTCAATCTTATTTAATACCCGCATTGGGCCGTCAATCACATATGATCTAATTTATATATCATATCCTTTAAAGTAGTAGAACATAAAGTTCCGTTTTGATTTGAAAAAACATAAGTTCTCACACGTGGCTAGACTCGGTTTTTCGAAACATTGATAAGTTCCAAACATTTCTGAAAAATCAAGTTTGAACATGTTAAAATCATGTTTTTATAAAGTAAAGATCATCCTAATTGGTTGAGAAAAGGATTAGGAGTGGTTTGGAATCGAAACGAGTGACAAAACAAAATTTTGGCATCCGGAGACAGAGGAGTTGGCACGACCCGTGCAGAAATCAGCACGACTCGTGCTGCTGAAAATTTATTTTTCTAGCCAATCTGATAAGTTGCACGACCCGTGCAGAAATCAGCACGACCCGTGCTGCTGTAGCAGGTTCACATTTTGTTCACTTCGTTTGTTTTGTTTCTCCGATCGCGTCCAATCCGAAACCCAATCCGATTCCAGCATCAAAACAGAGATTTTCCACACAATACAAGTCAATTCAACACAAGTTTCAATCACACAATAAAGTATATTTTTGTTAAATAAACCGTAAAACGATATTTTTACCGAAAACGATTTCAACTCATAAAATCTTTCGAAATGAAACAATCTCATGAAACCAGAATTTCAAAGCATTCAAAAATTAAAATGAAACCCTAACGTGAGTAAAACTCACCGGTTTGACGAAATATCGAGAATTCACGGCGTCACACCAAAAACAATCTACCGTAACTACTCGAACAATCCCCGTAAATGATCAAATCGCTTTCAAACTGAAATTATAGCTTCTCCTTTGAAATCAACAACCCCAAACACTTCCAATAAGCCTTCCAAATCAAGGTTTGAGCTCCTTAGAACTTTGGGATAGCATCCAATGTGCCAAAACTTCAATTTTTGGACAAAATCTATCCTTGGTTTCCAATACAACCACAAACACAACAAGATTTCCACTTAATCAAGATAAAACTCTTTAGGGTTTGAAAAGGGGGAAAGTAGAAATAGAAGGAATTAGCTTTTCAAACTTACATCAATGAAAAGGAAATCAAAAATGGAAGAGATTGGACTAGAGAAGTCTCACCTACAAGAAGAATTTGAGCTTTTGCCCTCCACCTCTTCTTCTTCTCCTTCACGCCCTTTCTCTCTTCTCTCTCTCTATCCTCTTCTTTCTTTCCTTACTTCTAAATATTGAGAGTGAAGGTGAGTGAATTAATATGTCCAGCTATAGGGACAATTACTAAAATACCCCTTAGTTCCAATTTTCACTTAAACTCTCTTTTTAACCCAATTTCTCTCCAAATTACCACATAGTTCATATACTAAGGCATTTTAATCTTGTGACTTAGCCAATATATAATGCTTTCTCGACTATCCCATATTCGTATCTTGATTTATGTTTCACTTCGAATAATAAATCACTCGTTAATTCCTTAATTCGAAATTAACGAAACTAGGGATGTTACAGAGTACTTCCTCCATATTTTATTAAAAGAAAAAGAGAGAAAAAAGAAAGAACACAAGAGAGACCAAAAGGAGACTAAACCAATACCCTTTGCTACAAATGTCAATTAGGTTTAAAACAAATTTTGATTGAAATCTTTTTTTTTAAGTGGGAAAGCTTTTACGTTTGTTTTTCACAATTGGTGATCTTTATATTTTATAAAACTAATAACAAATACGTTTTTGTTGGTAGGTTCAAAGTTAAGACTTTCGTAGTCTATCCTTGAGTTGGCCTTGTAAGGGCAACTCCTTAAGAATTTGAACTCCAATTAAGGAAGTTTTCTTTTTTATAGGATGAGTTGCTTCCACTCAACAAACACATTTAATATATTTGAAAAGTACTATTCATGAGTTAGACTTATAGAATCATAGTGGATAAAATTGATTCTGAGTTGTTTTTTTTTGATAAAATTGAGAACCTGTTTGTTACGACTTATTTTTTTAAAAAAAACCACTTATGATGCCACGTTGTCTGTTTGTTACAGATTTTTAAAAAAATGGAAATCTGAAAATAATCTAAAAACTGCTTCATATGAGAAGTTGTTTTGACTAGCTACTCATAAAAATCATTTTTTAAGAATGACTTTTTTAAAATAAGTGATTTTCAGTATGTTACACAAACACAAAACAACTTCTCATTTTCTTAAAAGTCTCTAAAAACTAATCTCTAAATTATTTAACAACAAAATCACTTATTTTTTAATCTGTAACAATCGGGCCTTGTTCTGACTCAGTTGTTAGAATTGATTATAATAGAATCAACTATTCTTTTAACTTCACCGTTCAATAAAATCAATTTTGGGTTTGACACCCACAAGATTTTATACATGTATACATCAAAAGTGATTTAGATTTATCATCCAAATGAAATCAATTCTTTTAACCCACTTTTAAAATATCATTACTAAACACGAATTATTTTTTTTTTAATTTCATTTTTTAAAATCAACTTTCCAACAATAATTTCACGATTAATTCTATTAAAATCTAAAACAAAAGGGCACTTAATTGAAGGCCTTTTGATGAGACAATGGAAGATATAATTTTGATTACGCTAAGTCATTCGTGTTTGCTAGAAGATTGATCTTTGATTTAGATGATTAAGAAGATATTTATTTTATATATAGTTCGAAACCTCCCAATAAAGGTGCAGAGTCAGCCTACGAAGCTCAAATAGTGAGTTAGGTTTAAAATTAACAAATTTTAGTTGAAATCTCTTTATTTAAGTGAGAAATCTTTTATGTTCGCTTTTGTCACTATAGGTGACCTTTATGTTTTTGGGAATGAGATTTTTATACTTTGTAAAACTAATAACAAATAACTTTTTCTTGGTGGGTTTAAAGTTAAAGACTTTCGTAGTCTTACCCTTGGGTCGGCCTTACAAATCCTTAAGAGTTGGACCCCTATTTCTAAAAAGTTTTCTTTCTTATAGGATGAGTTGCTTCTACTCAACGAACACATTTCAATACTAAATTTTTTATACTAAAATAATGGAAACCGGAAAATGTAATTGAAAAAAGTGCTATTCATGCGATAGACTTATAGAATCACAGCGGATAAATTTGATTGAGTTGTTAGAATTGATTATAATAAAGGTTCGTTTGTATAGAGTTTATTTTGAGCTTTTGCAAAATAACTTATGCAAATAAATAAGTTTCTATGTATTATATATTTATATGTTTGTTAAGGTAGTTTATGGAAAAACAACTTATAGAGATATAATTTTTGTTAGTGAGAACTAGTGAATCAACATAAAAATTTATTTATCTCAATAAATTGTTTTTCATAAGCTCAAAAATAAGCTAATCCAAACAGGCTCAAAATCCAACAATTCTTGAAGTTTTTTGTTAGATAAAATCAATTTTGGGTGTGATATCCACACAATTTAGATCGATTTAGATTGATCATCCAAACAAATCTATTATTTTATTTTTTGGTGGTGAACAAATCTATTATTTTAAAACCACTTTTAAAATATTATTACTAAACACAAATTATTACGCCAAGTCATTATATCCTTCGTCCGGTCGATTCCATAATAATTTATCCAGATAGCCTTATCCATAATAATAATTCCAGCTAAATTATTATGGAATCGTTCGGTGGCTTGCTCAAATCACATCAACATTTTCATAAAAAAATAATATATAAAGTCAACATTAAGCTTATCCGAACCACATTTTATTTTTTAAATAAATTAGGGTGGGGAAAGAGATTTATTATTTAATAAAATCTCTTAGAACAATTAAGGAGGCAGTTATCCGTATTCCTGGCGGGTTTGGATCCTCTCTCATGAAGTATATGTTTAGTCAAATCTCAAACTTTCGTTGTAAAATAAATAGATTTTAAAATTTCTATTTTGTAACAAAAAAAAGAGTGACTTTCTTTTTGATAACAAAAAAAAGAGAGAGACTTTAAAATAGAGAAAAAGAAAGCAAAAGTAGTCTTTAAGAGTGGAGATTTTTTTATCACTATACCCGCTCAGTGATAGTACATTGTCTCGAGTGGCACACTGAGATATCTTTTCGAAGCCACAAGTTACGTACTGCAAATTAAGAATTTCAGAATAATCGAATTTTATTTATTTTAAGAAAAAATTTATTTGATCTAATTTATTTAAATATAAGTATTATTTAGTTTAATTTAAGTAATTTTAGTTAAATTTATTTTTATTTTCAGCCATTCTAAGCGATATATAATTACTATGAATCTATAATGACTATTTGAAAAATTGTTTACCATCTTAAAAAAAGATTGATATTTGTATCTTATTATAGATCAGAGATTATAGATTATAGATACCCTGAGTCAATTGTTGTAAAACTAAAACCAATGAAAATGGTTTACTCAATGTTACAGCCAATATTTTGAGTAACAAATAATCTTTATCTGTTTGTTTTTTTAGTATTTTATTTTTGTGGTTTTATTAAGGAATTTATTATAACCATGGTTTTACTGAAGAGTTTTTATAAAAAAAATTACACATACGTTTAGTCATATTTCACCATGATAATTTCGTGAAATATTATTTCTTTGTGTACTTGCACTAATATCTACAATGAGAAATATGGTTGAAATGTCACCAAAAAAGAAATATGGTCGAAATTAATGTCTGTGTAAATTTTTCTACTCTAACGATTAATAGCAATAACTTTTAATGAATGTTTGTTTTATCTCCATGAAATATCTTTATTAAAGTGTAATTTTTATGCTTGTAAAACACAAAAACTATAAAAATAACAAACACATAAATCATATTCAGACAAATTTGTAATTATTATGCTTAGAAATGCATTAAAACAATTAAATATAATTTAGATAAGAAATTTAGCTGTAAAGAAAAAAATAGCGAATAAGTTTAACTATAAATGAATTTTGGATTTTATAATTCTTAATCAAGATGGTTATGGAAGTGAAACTCTAATTTGATTTTATATTATAATCTGAACAAAAATAGGTCATCTGGTTATCCCGGATCCTAAATCACCAAAATACTTGTCTTGCATTGGAAATTTGGACCCAAGAGTAAAGTTTGATATCCTCAAGCGTGAAGACAGCAAGTATTATGTGTCCCTAGCTATGATGGCTTCAAAAGCATGCTATGAGAATGTAGCTTTCCTAAAAAATACAATCACATATGATTGGAAGGTATGCAAATATATCAATTCATTTTGTTGGGTTTTTTTGACCTTTTTCAAAGTAATTGCAATTTCTTTTGACCTATCCCTATTTATTTATGTATCTTACTTATTTTGTGCATGAATATTAATATATGTACTTCTGCAGATGAAATTTGTGGGATTTTATGACTGCTGGAATGGTAAGAACCTTACTCTATGGAATATTAATTAGCTATGTATACTATGGTTGATTATTGTTTTGTTTTTAATCTTGGTATATATGCAAATGTTAGAATATCAACGAAAGGCCACAACCCAAGTCCTAATTGTTTTGGACAAATACAAAGATCGTGACACATATGTGGTAGCTTTTCGAGGGACAGAACCGTTTGATGCAGATGCATGGTGCACTGATCTCGACATCTCGTGGTATGGAATTCCCGGCATTGGAAGAATGCACGGTGGCTTTATGAAAGCCTTAGGGCTACAAAAGAATTTGGGATGGCCTGAGGAGATCGAAAGAGATGAAAAACTTCCTCCGCTAGCCTATTATGTTATAAGGGACATACTAAAAAAAGGTTTGAGCGAAAATCCTAACGCAAAGTTTATACTTACGGGGCATAGTTTGGGTGGAGCATTGGCAATTTTATTTCCGACGATCATGTTCTTACATGATGAGAGGTTGTTGATTGAGAGGTTGGAAGGGATCTACACGTTTGGACAACCAAGAGTTGGAGATCAATATTATGCACAATACATGAGGCAAAAAATGAAGGAAAATTCTATAAGATATTGTAGGTTTGTTTATTGCAACGACATAGTTCCAAGATTGCCGTACGATGATAAGGACTTGATGTTCAAGCACTTTGGCATTTGCCTTTTCTTTAATAGGCACTATGAACTCGAGGTATGTATGTTGAAGCATTTTAGTATCACCCATCATTAAAATATTAGGTATATTAATGCACAAAAATGTCAAATATATATCACATGTTTAAAGAATGTATACTCATTTATACACCCCAAACTTTAGACAATTCATTTGTTTCAAAAGATGGAGATGATATAAACCCTTTAGTATCTCTGTTTTCTTTAATTTTCGTGATAATATCATATGTTGAACAATTGGATTTGGTTACTTATTTAATTTTAATGCAGATTCTTGAAGAAGAGTACAATAAGAACTACTTCTCCCCTTGGTGTGTGATACCCATGATGCTTAATGCTTTGTTTGAACTCATAAGGAGCTTTACAATTGCATACAAAAATGGTCCTCATTTCAGAGAAGGATGGTTTCTCTTCTTTTTTAGGATGATTGGTTTACTAATTCCTGGGTTACCGGCTCATTGTCCCCAAGATTATATCAACTCAACACTCCTGGGATCGATTGAGAGACATTTCAAAGAAGAGTGAGGTGATTGGATGTGTTTTCTGGTAATAAGCTCAGAGCATGTTGATTTTGTACATCAATCTCAATTAAGAATGCTAGTGCAAAGTTGTCTGTTATATAACTATGTAAACAATTATAGTGGGTTTTTTATATGTAGCTGGGTCGAGACTCAATGTTGCATTTTGTGAGAAATTTGAAATTGTAGCTTTGGTTCAAATGTGTGTCTCTACCTTTTTAACCATTAAAACAAACATATGATTAATGTGTATTTTGGGCTTTAATATATTGATTTTGAATCAATTCATGACTCTGCAGGGTTGTAGTTGACTTAAGTAAGTTGAATGGTGATTTATGTTTATATGCATTCGTGTAAAGTGAGTTAATAATAACTTTGAGGCAAACATGGATAGTTATTGTAGAAAATGATTTCTATATTTCAATTGTGTCTTGTATACAAACACTAAAGGAAAAAATAATTATATATATATATATATGTGTTAAACTGATTTTGATATGTTCTAATGGCCCACAATTACAATTATAATTACACTATTTACAATAGTTGTGAAAACCAATTGTCAAAAAAAAAAGTTGTGAAAACCAAAACATATCAAAAATTAGTTTAACATATATATAATTATTTTTTCCTTTCACATAAATGAATCAAAACTTGCAGTTAGTACAAATTTCTAGTACTAATTGGTTGAAATATGTGCATGTGTTTGCTCTAAAAAGTTGATAAAAGAGTTAATATATATTAGAATAATTGAATTGTGTTTTTTGGTAAGTTAAATTAGCAACTTGAAAACAAAAACAACTAAGACATCACACTTAAAGAGTCCTTTAGCAGCAAAGAAAGCTAGAGAGTATAGTTATGATTTAATTTATATGCACAGAAGATTTACTATTTTTAAATTACATGTTGTCTTGTCATTAAAATCATATAGTTAATTATTTTAACGGTATAAAAATACAAAAAAACATGAGAGTATTCAAGAAAAGCAAATAATAATATCAAAGTTAATGAAATTATACCGATAACATATAATGTTGTCTCATTTTAACTCAAAATAAAACATCAATTGATAAACACAATTGAAAAAATAAATACATTTATGTAGACAAAATATAAAAAATAATTATATCAACAACATGTAGTATTTTTCTTTTGGAATCAAAGCAAAAATATTCCTTTACCAAAAAAATAAAGACACTTAAAGATACAAAAATATTAAAATAATTATAATGACAGCGCATATGGTTTTTCTGTAGAGACTATTTAAAAGTAATAAAATTATACTGACAATGGATAATATTTCATCATTCTGAGCCCAAAAGTTAAATATTCATTTTTAAAAAGGTAAAGAAATTATAAAAATTAAATATTTATACTAACGTGTTAATGATTCATTGTATTATCATATGGACTTCCCAATCCAACGATTAACTTTATATCTCAAAATTAACACATATTTTTTTCACTCTTGTATGCAGTACACTACCTACTACTTGTGTACGGTAGACATTACCTATTTTATTGAGCTATTAAACATATATGATCATATGTATAATCTGTTGGAACTTTGTTAATTGTGAATTGAAAAAGTCTCACATTGGATAGAATAAATACTTTAAGAGTGTTTATAAGTATGGACTTTACACATTGAGTTGGAGCCTAATGGCAGGGCCGGCCTTTATCAAGTATACCCTGTGCTGTAGCACAGGGCCCCGCGCAAAAAAAAAAAATTTAGGGCCCCCAAATTATCCCACCCCAGCCCAATTCTATTATCCACTCTTATTATGCTAAACGTTCTTCTGCTTGAACAAAAAAGAGAGAAAACGTTCTTCTCCGATAATTTCTCTGTTGGGTGCGATAATTTCTCTGTTCCCAAAATTGTATTAGTTAAAAATTGTATTGAGATGATATTTACATGTAAGATGTTGGGTGCGATAATTTCTCCGATAATTTTTAGAAGCCTAAAATGTTGATATTAGTTAAAAATTGTATTGAGATGATATTTACAATTTAATTAGCAAAGTTTACGTTCTGGTGATTTATTTGGTAAAAATAATTAGGGCCCAATTTTTATGATCTGCACAGGGCCCCCAAAATTGTTTGGGACAGCCCTGCCTAATGGGTACCCAGTTTTGTAAATGGGAAAGCACGCACACCATCTGACCACCACACACGCGTGCGCATCGCCGCCCGGCAGGCTCGGCCGGGCTTGGGCTTGGCTTGTCAAGTTTTTTGTGAAAATAATTAATTATTATTTTATTTTTTGGTGCGTTGCGTGTCAAGATTCGTTGAACCGTCCGGATACGATGAACTAACCGTTGCGTACAGATTCGTTGAACAAAGTCGTTCTTATTTGCGTCTGTTCCTATCCGTTATAGCTTGGAGTGCAAGTACTCCGGTCTTATCCTCTAAGACTTGCGCACCAAGTCAGTTTTGAAGCCTATAAATAGGCCCCTCTCTCACTTGACTCTTTACACCGCTTGACGTTAAATCATACCTCAAGCTCTCTCTCCTCTCTCGATTTTTCTTCTCTTCTACTTTAAAGAATGGCCTACGAGCCATATTCAAGAGTGGTCTGCGAACCATATTCAGAGTTGTTTTTTAACCATATTGAGGTGTATTTCTTGAGCGAAATTTCAATGTCCAGTGATATTTCGTAACAGTTTTGACTGGGCTGTTTTATCCTAGGGACGTCGTGGTTGATAGTCTGCCTGCACAATTTTGAGCAGTGCCACGAAACGTCTTAAAGAGAGCGACCTAGTACGCGACTCAACCCAGTAATATCTTCGGTGGATTGATTTTCTGAAATTATTTTCTGAAACTCAAAAACAACAATTTTAAGACGTTTCGAAATTTAGCCATGACTATCGAAGACATTACTGGCTCTGATTCTGCTGTTTCTAACTTCAACAAATCGTTTCATTTTCAAGAATGTCAATGGCAAGAAAATAAGTTTTTATTAAATATGAAAAATGTTGCCAACATTTAAAAGATGACATTCATGTGCTCACTGAAACAGTTGATCAGAAAGGAAGAGATAAAATAGCTAAAGAAATATTCCAATAGAAAGAGAATTATTTTCTCTGTACAACTTATTAATGGAAAGAGAATTTTTTTCTCTATAGAAAGAGAATTGTTTTCTCTATATAATTTATTATCATCGGAAAGAGAATTATTTTCTCTATACTATTTATCGATGGAAAGAGAATAATTTTCTCTATACGGTCTTATAGAAAGAGAATGATTATCTCTATATTATTCTTAATTCTACGGAAAGAGAATAATCATCTCTATAAGAATGAATTATTTTAATTCATATTGTCTGGGAAAAGTTCTGGGTAGGAAAGACTTGGTACTTAAGCGTGTCCGTTGTGACCCACCTCTATTTCCTGGGAACCTACTCGACAAGAATGAATTTTCTTAATTCATATTGTTGGCGTTAGTGGTTAACGCTAACAGTTAATGATTTTAAATCATAGAATTGCTTTTTAGCAATAACATTATTTTTGAGAAGTTATACATTTTACGATATATTGCAATATTGATTGCAATATAATTTTGAGAAAACCTTTCAAAAATTAAAACAGTAATCAGGCTCAAAGGAACAACAACTGGAATGGGACCCCCCCCCCCCCCCCCCCCCCCCCCCCCACCTAGAAATGACACTGCTCCTCCATTTAATTGTTTCAATTGCGAGAGACCAGATCATACGACATGCAAGTGTATGAACAGGCCAAGCTCTGCCGCGCAGGTTAACCTGACTGAATAGCAATTTGTTGCTATAATTTTTGAAATCAACATTGTTGGTGAATGCGAAGATTGGTGGATGGTTATTGAGTATGTTTTGAACATACAGGTTGCTGAAAATAAGAAAATGATGCCGAGTCTGGTTAAAACTTTATTTTAAACAATGATATTTTTTTTAA
The DNA here is from genome assembly GCA_963573325.1 of Astragalus glycyphyllos. NCBI lineage: Eukaryota > Viridiplantae > Streptophyta > Magnoliopsida > Fabales > Fabaceae > Astragalus > Astragalus glycyphyllos. Next base: position 84,747,440 of record OY754308.1, on the reverse strand, counting down.
AGCATTGTTTACTTCGTCTATCGGAAGTTTTGTACACTATATAATTTTTAAACGTCGTTGACTTTGACGTGTAAACAAATGCATTCTTTTCAATAAGAGCCAAATAGCATTTTTCAAAAGTTATTTTTTAAAATGACTTAAGAAAAAAATGTGATTTTTGAAGTCAAGCAAGAATTTTCAAGACTTCGCATAAATCAGTAAGGAAATCTGAGTATTAGTTTTGACTCACTCAGATATATGCGAATAAGATAGAACGTTAACCAGAAATGGAAAACGATAGTTTATCACTTTTATTTATAATTGTTTTGACTACATTGTAGTATACTTTGGGAAAAATAAAAGTGAAGTGCTCGACATATTCAAAGTTTTCCATTACAGATTTTTGAAAATCAATTAAGTAGAAAGGTTAAGAGTTTTTATAGCGATTAACGAACGGAGTATGATTCTCATTAATTTAATGGAATTATACATGAAACGACTGCACCATATTTTTTCTGAAATGAATGGTAATGCAGAAAGAAAAATAAAATATTTATTGATTTGCTATTTTGCTGAATTCTAGGACTTGATCTCTGTTGTGGAAAATTTTTATAAGCTGTTGGTTAAGTTATGAATAGATTCGCCGAATCTAAAGAAATAAAAAATTTCCTTCGGAGATCTTGAAGAAAAGACAGCCCATCTTGTCTTATTTTTGAATTTGGGATAACTTGGCTTATGTCGTAATCCCAAAAAGAGTTAAACTCGCCAGTAGAGCCTATGAATGTGTATTCATTGGTTATGCAGTAAATAGCAAAACATACAGGTTTATGACCTTAATGCGAAAGTGATCATAGAGTCAAATGATGTTGACTTCTATGAAAGTAGATTCCCTTTTAAATAAAGAAATAGTGGGGGCACCGGAACTGGTCAAGTTTCTGTGCTTAGGAGCGTTGAAAACAACGTAGAAAGGGGAATAGAACCTCAAAGAGGTAAGAAAGCACGTGCTGCTAAAGACTATGGACCCGACTATACGGTCTATACATTAGAGGAGGATCCTACTAGCCTTCAAGAAGCTCTGTCGTCATTGGATGCTGATTTGTGGCAAGAAGCCATAAATGATGAGATGGATTCTCTAGAGTCTAACAAGACATGGCACTTAGTGGACTTGCCTCCTGGTTGCAAATCCATTGGTTGTAAATGGATCTTGAAAAAACCTGATGGCACTGTTGATAAGTACAAGGCTCGCCTTGTAGCCAAAGGTTTTAGATAAAGAGAGAATATAGATTTCTTCGACACATATTCACCTGTTACAAGAATTACATCTATAAGGGTACTAATTTCGATGGCCGCTATTTATAACTTAGAAGTACACCAAATGGATGTAAAACTGCCTTTTTAAATGGCGATTTAGAAGAAGAAATCTATATGGAGCAACCTGAAGGTTTTGTGATCCATGGGCAAGAACACAAGGTCTGTAAGTTGGACAAGTCTTTGTATGGTCTCAAACAAGCTCCCAAACAATGGCATGAGAAGTTTGATAATTTGATTATATCCAATGAGTTTAAAGTGAATGAAAGTGACAAATGCATTTATTACAAAACCGAGAATGACATTTGCACTATCATATGTCTCTATGTAGACGACTTACTCATATTTGGATCAAACATTCATGCTGTAAATAATGTGAAATCATTGTTGTGCAACAACTTTGATATGAAAGACCTCAGAGAAGCAAGTGTAATCCTTGGTATTAAGAATACTAGGTCCGAGAAAGGAATTTCTTTGGATCGACCTCATTATATTCAGAAGATCTTAAAGAAATATAACTACTTAGGTAGTAAACCTTCCTGCTCACCATACGATCCAATTGTCAAACCTTTTAAGAACACTGGTAACGGTGTTAGACAAACGTAATATGCGAGCATCATTGGCAGCCTAAGGTATGCCACTGATTGTACTAGACCCGACATTGCCTATGTCGTGGGATTGTTGTGTAGGTTTACCAGTCGACCTAGTATAGAGCATTGGCACGCTATTGAGAGAGTCATGTGATACCTGAAGAGGACCATGAAACTCAAGTTACATTATTAGAGATTTCCAGCTGTACTTGAAGGATACAGTAATGCTTATTAGAATACTCTATCAAATGATTCAAAAGCACCTAGTGACTATATACTTAGTATATATATATGGTGGTATTGTTTTCTGGAAATCTAAGAAACAGATCATTTTGGTTCAGTCCACTAAGGATTCTGAAATGATAGCATTGGCATTCGCCAGTGAAGAAGCTAGTTGGTTGAGATGCTTACTAGCAGAGATTCCTTATGGGAAAACCGACGCAGTTGTGTTGATCCATTGCGATAGTACCGCGGCTATTGCAAAATAAAGAATCATTATTACAATGATAAAAGACGACAAATATGTCGTAGGAACAGCATTGTTAGAGAAATTCTCTTAAAATGAGCTGTAAGAGTGGATCATGTACACACTGATCAGAACTTAGCCGATCCTTTGACGAAAGGATTAGCCAGAGAGAAAGTCCAAAATACATCTCAAAGGATGGGACTACTGCCTTTAGAGCCATGAGTCACTCGCGATGGTAACCCGACCTAAAAGACTGGAGATCCCAAGAATTAGGTTCAATGGATAATAACAAGTTGTGAAGTGATAGGAGATGAACATGCTATTAAAAGTAAAGAAGCATGATTCCTGAAGCGATGTAAGGTTGAGATAATAGAAACTCTTAATGAGATCTATACTCTATGTGAAGTGGAGTACCTAGCTACAGGAGTACTCTTGATAGACTCACATTTGTGAATGTGGAAATGGGGCCGCCTCCTATGGAATTGTAGACAGAAATTCCTAGAGCGTTCACTAAACTGGGATAGACGTGCAGGGCCATAAACGCACGGGCTTTTGAGAATACACCTAAGGAAAAGGTTGTGTGTGGTTTTGACGATTAGAGATAGAGTTCAAGACTACGAGTCACTCTTGTTGAATCTAAATCTTAACCGCTACACAAAGGTTCAAGTCGTATGACACCTCTGCTTATGCACAATCTTATGGAGGCGTTTGAGGCTACTTCTGAAACTTCTTTTTAAATTCAAGTGGGGGATTGTTGGAACTTTGTTAATTGTGAATTGAAAAAGTCCCACATTGGATAGAATAAACACTTTAAGAGTGTTTATAAGTGTAGACTTTACACCTTGGGTTGGAGCCTAATGGGTACCCAGTTTTGTAAATGGGAAAGCACGCACACCATCAGACCACCCCACACGCGTGTGCGCCGCCGTCCGGCAGGCTCGGCTCGGCCGGGCCGGGCTTGGGCTTGGGCTTGGCTTGTGAGGTGTAAATACATTTTTGTGAAAATAATTAATTATTATTTTATTTTTTGGTGCGTTGCGTGTCCAGATTCGTTGAACCGTCCGGATACGATGAACTAACTGTTGCGTACAGATTCGTTGAACAGAGTCGTTCTTATCCGCGTCTGTTCCTATCCGTTATAGCTTGGAGTGCAAGTACTCCGGTCTTATCCTCTAAGACTTGCGCACCAAGTCAGTTTTGAAGCCTATAAATAGGCCCCTCCCTCACTTGACTCTTTACACCGCTTGACGTTAAATCATACCTCAAGCTCTCTCTCCTCTCTTGATTTTTCTTCTCTTCTACTTTAAAGAATGGCCTACGAGCCATATTCAAGAGTGGTCTGCGAACCATATTCAGAGTGGTTTTTTAACCATATTGAGGTGTATTTCTTGAGCGAAATTTCACTGTGCAGTGATATTTCGTAACAGTTTTGACTGGGCTGTTTTATCCTAGGGACGTCGTGGTTGATAGTCTGCCTGCACAATTTTGAGCAGTGCCACGAAACGTCTTAAAGAGAGCGACCTAGTACGCGACTCAACCCTGTAATATCTTCGGTGGATTGATTTTCTAAAATTATTTTCTGAAACTCAAAAACAACATCATCCTTTCCGTAATTCGAACTAAATAAATAAAGGATATTGTTCAACTTCAACAATCACTCATATAAAACTATTAAATCGTAATTTTTTTTTTGATACTTAGGTTCTTAGAAAAAGTAACAGCTATCTTTAATTTTTTTTACTTTAATTTTATTTTGATTTATGATTTTGGTCATTTACATTTTATTGAGCAAAATACGCCATCCAAATACTCGATTGTTAGATTTGGGTCTCCAAAATTTTAATTACACGAATTAGGCCTTTTAGGTATTATATATGATTGGGCAATATGTCGTTTCGGTTTTACGATTGTGCAATTTCAATCTTGATGGACCTCCAAGTATCTTCATGTGTGACAAACATTTTTTTTTTGTTAAAAATTGGACAGATATACCAAAGTTTTTTTGGTTAATACAGGAAGACTCTCACTTTTTCTGTTGCTGCATGATGTCTTTGGGTGTGGCCGAGTTTTTTTATTATGTAAATAGTTCAATGGTAACGATCTTTTAAGGACAACTTATTATGGTATTTTATTGTGAATTGCACAAAAGGACTTTTTGAACGATGAATTTACAAAATGATCCAACAAATTTTTTTAAGAAATTAATGTAAACGAACTATATTTCCAGACTTTAGCTTTAACTCGCCAAACTAGTAAGTAGGTATTTGTGTCCCTAGTTAAAAAAAGTGCCAACTAATAACTCGGCCAATTATATAAACTTATTATTAATTTAATGCGAAAGAATCGTATGTGTAAAATGTAATGCATTATGAGATGTTTTAATTGACATTGTTTATCCATTTCCTTTAAGGATTAAAATAAATGTGGGAGCTTGTTTTATTTTCTTTTAATATATGTTTTGTTTTTTTTATTTATAATTAGTAATATTTATTAAGCTAAAAGTATGCTTGAGCATCACCGTGTAACCACTTTACTCACCTTCTATAAAGGGTTGCAAATGATACACTATCATTTTCTGCAAAAGCTAGAAAGGAATACAACAACGTTTAATATACACTTCGCATTCATTTGATAGCAATCATTTCCACTACCATTTGTTGAAAGAGTAAAACACTACACTGCACCACACGATGACAATGCTCCAAAATCGCCAATAGTTAGAGACACCAACAAAATTATACTAATATGTCCATCTATCTGCAGATGATATGGTCAATAAGATGCACTCCATCCACTACACCAACAAGGAAGCACATTCTCTAGCCCACCACCTAACACATCATTACGGGGCACACCAGCTAATACACTATCAGATACACCATCTAAAATCCCACCTGATGCACCATCTGATTTAGTATATGCTTTGTTACATAAAGAAATGTGAGAGCATATTTATGTAGTTTAAATACGTACTTTTGAAAATAGTTAATCACATATTCACCTATTTCACATATTAAGTACATCATGTCTCAACACAATAAAGTTGTGTTAGCTTGTCTATATTTTTGCTTAATAACATTTAATTAAGTCATAGTGATTTATCTCTATTTATGTGTTTCCTAAGTGAAAAAGTTGATTCTTGTCAAAAAAAAAAAGTGAAAAAGTTGATAAAGTTAATATTCTACTATCATTGAATATCTCGTGATAAAAATCTCTATTGTAACCTCTGAAGCTAGCCGATCTGACAGTGATTCCACTCAACCTCCCACCACCATGCTTGATGCCTCAAAGTCTGATGATATTCTAGTGGTTGACTCCGACATGAGCATTTCGGGGAAGCATTGGGGTGATGTGTCAGATGATGCGGATGACCACAAGATCCACGAATCTGTTGCAGACAAGTCTAGTCAGGTGGTATCCACATACCGAAAGAAGAAACACAAAAAGAAATCGGCTCATAAAACAGCAGTGTATAACACTCGCTCAAAGACTAATTCTGTCTTTGTTTCTTTTCGATCTGATTTGAGGGTTATTTGATCTTCTGATTATCTTTTTCTAGCCAGCGCTTGGTTGGTTTTTCGCTCTCACGATTGTCTATCTACTTTTTGTTGGTTAGATTGGTTTTTGGTTTTTGTCTAGCTAGCCTTTAAGCTGCTGTGTTCTAGGGGCTCTGTTAGGGGCTCTCTATTATTGTATTGGTTTGAGCTTTTCTGATGGCAAGGGTATCGGTCTAATCCCCCCTTCGCTTTTCTGTCTTTTTCCTCTCTTTTTTTAATAAATTCGGGCAGTCTGCCTGTTTGTTTTATAAAAAAAAAAAAGAATGGGTCCCCTCTCTACTTTCTCTATAAATATATGTCTTGAGACATATCTGAAGGTGGTTGTTATATTATATGCTTATCAAAGCTTGAGAAATAAAGAAGAGGAGGAAGATCCTATCCTAGAACATTTATATATATTCATGATCATCCAAATGCATCAAATCACTTCTAAGAGGATGTCTTCAAGAGATAAGTATCGTATCTCTTCTTATTATTTATATGGTGTCTGATGAGAACCCATGAAAAGATAAGAACAATTTGAATTGAATTCTTGTATTAAAACTACAATTCTGAGGATATCTCAGAATTGCATAAGATCTGATTACAATGAGGAAGAAAACTGTAAAATGGCAATAGAGAATTGCCAAGTCCCAAGCCCAAATCCCAATCCCAAAACCTGCCTGCCCTCTCTCCTGCTCTCCAACTCTATTTATTCTCAACCTTGACCTCTCTACTACTCTTCCACTTTGAACATTCATATTCCCCCACTATTACTTAATTATTAAACAAGACTAGTCTTATTCCCCCACTACTACTTAATTATTACTTATTAAACAAACCATTCTTATTCCCTCCTTTAACTCTGATTTATTTTAGGGTCCTATCAATACTCTCCACCTTTGATTTATTTTAGGATCCTATCAATACCCCCTTCCTAAAAGATTCACCTTGTCCTCAAGGTGAAGATACCGAAAACAACACTTAATAGTCTTCCACCAGGATCCCATAGTGTGAAACATGAAGGCCAAGCCATGCAAGAAACTGAAGAGCTATCTCCTGGATCAAATGCCAGGTTGTCAGCCGTGTTTTTGGGGAAAAAATAGAGTGTCGTGGCTGCTCCATTTTGGTGCAAGATATCATTTGTGAGAATTAACTCAAACATCTGTCTCATCGACCCTTTTGCAACGAACCATTTTGAGAGCGCACAATTCTTTAGCTGATTACTGATGTAGCTGAAATACTCCAAGGCATTAGCAATTGATGATCCATGTACTGTTGGCGCCATAAACTCATAAACATCCCCTATAGTAATTAAAATTTTAGACTCACTGTATAAAATTGCTAATGTGAATCTCTTCTTGAGATGTAACCCCCTTTTCATGGTCTTGAATTAGATACAGTGGTGTTTTAATTTCTCCAACAGAGGAATTTCCTAGAGTCATACAAATTGGACCTCCACCCATTGAGATATTATGAACCAGAGCAAAGGATTTGGATGGATCAATATAGTCACCATACCCACATATGGCTATATCATCTACAAGAAAAGACCAAACACAACATGATTGTTTTATATCTTCAATGGAAATAGACAAACCAGGAAGTTTCAAGAGTATAAGAGAAATGAAGGGAAGTTGATTCTGAAATAGTGTTGATTCTGCATGTACTCCAACTCCGGTGTTTACGTCTACCAACAGTGTACTTGAGTGAACCCATTTATTTTCTATTTCCATTGCTTCTTGCAACCACATCCTCTCATTATTAAAATGAGCAGCCTTAGTAATAGAACTCTTTGGCACCTTAAAGCTCATAAAATCATCACCATAGTTACCAACCCAGTCTATGATTTGCTTGAAATCGAAAAATACCTGATGATATAGATGTACTCTACTTCCAGGGCATTCCATCCCGCCCTTGCTGGTACTCTTATGTATGCTCCCTTCTTCTTTAATGTCACCTGGATCCCACTCATGGACAAGTGGAGACTCTACCATAATTGGAATATTTGTTAATTGCCTTAATGCACTGCCACATCTCCTACCAACCTCCACTAGCAACTTTATTTGCTTGACCATTCTTGACATGTGTCCAACAATAGAAGAATCATGGCCATAAGATTTTGATTGAGTACAAATAACACATATTAAAGCATCCATTGTAACAGATCCATCATCGTTTTCAAGTTTGACTTGTAAAACAATTTCCTCCTTAAGAGATGGTGAAAACCCCATCAAATTCTCCCTGGAGACTTGGAAATAGAAGTTATCATCATTTCCTGGCACATAGCTATTTGTGATTAACCACAAGGACCATCTTCGGCCAATTCTTACTGAAGTAGCCTCAAAATAATCTTGCTGCCTCCTATACTTCGCCTCATTCTTCTGTTTAAGTGTACTAGAAAGATCATTAAAGCATAATCCCTCAAAGTTCAGACAGGAATCACCAGCCAATAACCTTTCATCATGAGAGATCTTGGACAAAGAATAGGGAATGATAGGCTTCAACAAACACAACACAAAATGAAGAAATGACACTTGGTAGTGTGAAGATGACACAAGCACAAGCACTGAAGTAGGTGTCTCAGGAACCATGGCTTCCATGTTCTCCACTATAATAGCTTCAAGTATATAAAGGGTGATTGCTGTGACATTCTTCGCATCATAACCTTTTAAATTATCACCACCAATTGAAGAAGTGAGAGATAATGGCCTTGAGCATAACTCAAAAAAGCAACACAAAAAATCAAGCACAAGAGCGGAAGAAACTCGTCTCAGTTGGAAACTAATCAGCCCCCAAAATGGCTTCCATTTGATACCATTTGGATTGTGTTCAAAATTCCTTGTCGTTCTCTCTGTTACAGTTTCAATTTGTGAAACAAAATGTGGCTGACCCATTTTTCTTTCCTCCTTTATCAAAACGTGAGACATTGACTCCTCCATCGCGAACGTGGCTTGATCCGGCGATTCTGGTGGCTCCGGTGGCCAACGATGGTCTTCGGTAACCTTTTTTTTCTTCTCTTTCCTGTTACACATCTCGACCCATAGAGAGAGCAACATTTCACCTAGACCGTACTCAACCCTGATCACCCCATTGTTCGGCAGCAGCGGCGACTCCGATCCCGGTGATGGCAGCGATTCCGGTGGCGACTTCGGCAACAACAGTGATTCGGGCAGAGGTGGTTCCTTGTCGGATGCAAGGTCCTCTCCCTCTTCTCCACAATCGGTCCCTTCTTTCTCAACCACTCCCTCTCTGAAGTGTGTCTTTGCTTCACCAACATCATTTTCCTTCTCTGCTTCAGGTTTCAAAATCTCTTCTTCAGCGTACCGCCGCTGTCTTGGTTCTAAATCCCTCATTTCCTCAACTGCAGCACGTTCTCCTGCTTTGATTGGCTTTTCATTTCTCTTCAGCGTGTTTGATTCAGCGTTGTTGCGGCATGTGCGACTCGAAGCACACGGCCGACGGGCTCGGTGTCTCGTCTCTTCTCGTTTCCTCCTTTTCCAAAGTTGCTCAATCTCTTTAAGCTTGGCACTGACACCCTCCAAGCGATGCTCTATTTCTTTAGTTCCAGACTCCATTCTCTTGTACCTTGTATCCAAATGAGCACCCAAGATCGAGTGCTTTGATACCACTTGATGAGAACCCATGAAAAGATAAGAACAATTTGAATTGAATTCTTGTATTAAAACTACAATTCTGAGGATATCTCAGAATTGCATAAGATCTGATTACAATGAGGAAGAAAACTGTAAAATGGCAATAGAGAATTGCCAAGTCCCAAGCCCAAATCCCAATCCCAAAACCTGCCTGCCCTCTCTCCTGCTCTCCAACTCTATTTATTCTCAACCTTGACCTCTCTACTACTCTTCCACTTTGAACATTCATATTCCCCCACTATTACTTAATTATTAAACAAGACTAGTCTTATTCCCCCACTACTACTTAATTATTACTTATTAAACAAACCATTCTTATTCCCTCCTTTAACTCTGATTTATTTTAGGGTCCTATCAATACTCTCCACCTTTGATTTATTTTAGGATCCTATCAGTGTCTTAAATTCATATAACTATGATAGGTTAATGGTTCATGACTAAGACTATGAATTATATTATTTTACAATTCCCCCCTGAGAGAGCCTTCGTCGCCACTAGGGATGGCAACGGGGCGGGGCGGGGGCGGAGAGTACTCTACCGCTCCCCGTCCCCGCCTCCCATATTCTCCCCATCCCTATCTCCATTCCCCGCTTCGGGGAGTTTTCCTCCCCATCCCCATCCCCACGGGGACCCCAAAAATTTATTCAAAGTTAGCAAAAATTAAAATTAAAATATAATAAAACTGCAAAAAATGTATAAAATTTAGTCTTACCTTGATATTTTAATATTTAAAAAGTATAAAGGTAAGAATAAAAATATAAAACTTAGCATAATTTAATATTAGTATTTTTATTTAAAAACACAATAAAAGACTAAAAAATCTATTACTTAGAATATAATATATATCTATAATATAAACATTTACGTAATGTATTCGGGGGCGGGGGATATAGACCCATCCCCATCCTCGAATTGACTGCGGGGGGATTTTCTCCTCCATCCTCATCCCCACGGGGGAAAATTCCCCGCCCACGGGGCCCCAAACGGGGCAATCCCCACGGGGATCCCCACTTGCGGGTAGAAATTGCCACCCCTAGTCGCCACTTGTTTAATTAGCTGACATTAGCAACCCTTGGCTCCCTAATCCCAAGGCCGCCAACACTCTTAGGCTTACAAATATCTGATCACCTCACCTCGAGATTTTATTTACCCCAGAGGTTCCCCCCACAAGAACTCCCTTTGTATCTTAACAAACTCTTTCCACACCTTCATTGGCATCTTCAGAGGCGGATTTTAGTTAGGACCGAGGAGGGCCATGGCCCGTCCTAGATTTTTAAAATTTTGGTATATATAGGTATATATACACATATTTTTGACTTAGACTTAGCTTATTTATACTGATATGATCAATAAACTATCAAAATGCATCTCTAGTTCAGCGGTTAAGTTCAGCGCTCAGGGTCCGAAGTTCAACTCCCATCTTAGACTTTTTTGTTTTATTTCGATAGTTAACATTGTTTTTCCAAAAAAATTAATGAAAAAGGGATTTGCAGGGGTTGAACCCCGTAACTTCGACACAAACCAGCGCAAATTTTAACACTTAGACTAGTGAAACATTTGTGCAATTTTAAACAAATATTAATATTAGTTTTAAACTTGGCCCACCCAAGAATTTCCGTCAAGATCCGCCACTGGGCATCTTCATAAAGGATTATCCTTCTGACAATGATGGACTTGTTATGCCAATTGGAGTTTTCCCAACCGAGAGCCCAATGTATTTAAAAGGGAGGGAACCCTTCTTACAATGCAAGAATCTGACTCCCAATGTGAGAAAGTCATCAGAAACATTAACTCCGATAAGGCTACTTTTGAGTTCACAACCTCCATTTTGTTATTCCTTTCATAATTACATTTTTACTTTACTTTTACTGATAAATTAAATCATGTGAGTTGAGATTTATAATGAAATTAAGGAATCCAATAGAGGTCGTTGTCATAACTGTAGTCACTGATGGGAGTAGTGACTGCAGTGGATCGTGATATCCAAATTAATGAGATATGATGAAAGAGAAGATAATAGACGAGAGAGATAAACACAAGATAGGTAAAGACATAGTGTTTTTCCAGCTTTAAAGGCACCCAATCCCTCCGAAAACTTTTCGGAAATGGATTCTCTATCTTGGTGGTATGAAAAATATGAGAGACAAATGCAAGTTCCTTTCCCCGCCCTTAAAGTAGGAAATTTTTAGGAAATGAATTCTCTACCTTGGCGGCATTAAAAATATGAGAGACAAATGCAAGTTCTTTTCCCGCCCTTAAAGTAGATAATCCATACCCAAATTTTTATCAAGGTTTTGAAGAACATTCTCTGCGTTACACGAACCAACAAATAACGGTGCTCAATAGCAATGTTTGAGACAATGACGGAACACCAGATGTTGAAGGAGCGACTGCAACGTTGATACAGAAAAAATTGACGACGCCGGGATGGGAGGTTGAAGGTGAACATGAATTTCAACGGTTTAATTTTTGTTTTAAAATTTAATTGGAAATCATAAAACAATCTCATTCGCTTGTTTCTAAATAAACCACATGTCCACCAAATAATAGTAGTATTATAGTAGTATGCTGCATGATTTTTGTCAAAAAGTATTATTAGTATGACTATTTGCAATTTCTTAAAGAGATATTGCGTGGATCGGGATGCGTAACAACCAGCATTGGTTTACAAGTAAAGTCGAGCAGAGAAACATAGTAATATTATTTATTTTATTTTTTTTGGTGGGCAATGGGTAGAAACATAGTACTATTAATTAAGTAACAAAAACAATTAAACAAACGTATCGCATGCAGCAGCAATGTGAGTTTAATAATACCCACGCAGCCGTGGTTAGGGCACCAATTCCTCAATCCGAGGGTAGGGGCTCGAACCCCGGCTTGGACTTTTGCAAAAAAAAAAAAATACCCACGCAGAAGTGTTTTGTTTACTATATACTACTATTTAATTTAACTGAGAATCAGAAAACGAGCACGGGCCAAAAGAACTACAATATATATATATATATATATATATATATATATATATATATATATATATATATTCTTCAGAAGATTATGATGTTCTCTATTTGCGCAAGAGATGGCTCTTATTTGTCTCTATTGTTCTCCAGAAGATTATGATGTTCGTCGCCAAACCACTTGCTTACTTGGGCTATTGCATTGAGATGTTCATCAACTTCTTTGCCCTCAACGAAGGCATCTTCATGATCATACCTAACTTTCTCACGGGTAAGTTAGTCTTCGTCCATCTTATTTATTTTTAGCTTGTTAGTGATTCATAGTATCTAACAGAGTTTTTATCACACCTAAGATTCGAACTTGAGACATTGAGTTGGGATCTGAACTCAGTTCCACTCGAACCAATCCTTGTTGGTTTTTTTTTTTTTGCATTTCCAAAATCTCATCCATATATTAAATATAAATATACTATGGTAAATTCTACCATACCCATCCAATGTTGGGTGGGTATGATACCTTCTAGGCAAAATACTCAATGACACCTATTTTTTCTATTTAAATATTTTAAAATAAAAATAAATTTTGACCTAATTTTGCCTAGAAGGTATCATACCCACCCAACTATGGATGGGTATGGGAGTAATCACCATATATTAAATCAATCGTAGAAAAGACATTTACCTTTGATGAACAAATTTAAGGATTTGACCATCCTAAAACAACCTTAGAGTTATATCGTAAGATCTTATACCTACATAAATAGTATGTTGAAATTGGGCATCGAACAAGAGGATGTTCCTTTTTTTTCGAGAATTAGAATATATTATTAAAAACATTAAGATTTTTTTTCACCTTATAATCATACTTAACTTAGTTGCCAAAAAAAACATTAAGATTTTTTTGACAAAAATATATTAAAGGAATTTGTGTATAGTAGTGCTTTTTAGAAAAGGATTAATTAATTTCATGAAAAAATATTTTTCAAAATGGTATGATTACCCCTATATTATATGGCTCTATATCCTTTAATAACCTTTTAATGAAATTCTCGATTCTTTAATATAAAATGGCTTAATCATATTATTCAAAATGACTGGGAACTTGAGTTTCGCCATAGCTATCATGAGGCAAACACTTGTGCCGATGCCCTCGCCAACATGGTTTGTGGTCAAGATAACATTTTTAGTTTACATACTTCTATTCCACCTCAGGTGGAACCTCTATGATGGTTGATATTATATTGGAGTCTCTACTCCTCATGTAATTCCGTTGTAATTTCCTTCCGGGCTTCGGCCCTCTCTTCAATCAAAAAAATGGCTTAATCGTCAATACGACCTAGCACAATTGGCAAATCGACATTGTTAGGTTCATTATATATTTTTCGAGGTTACTTGAGTTCGAATCCGAAATCTCCTCTTTGTGTGTTGAGTTTACGAATGATGCTTATCATCACTTTGTCTGCCGACCAAAACAGGGAAACGTTAATCAATTCACTTCCAATAATAAGATTTGCTAATTTAGTAAAAATAACTAAACTAAATAGTATTTAATTTGTTAACGTTTGTATTGTATTTTCAAAGTTATTCTGAGATCATTATATTTTTGAAAGGAAAAGCATCTTAAGATTATTGAGATTCATACTCTAACTTTATCTAATTAATTAATTGACTATCCATTTCATCTTCCCTATCCTTCCAAGGAGATTTGACTACAATCTCTTAGAATTATAAAGCTAGGCAATTACCACTGACACACTGGGATCTTTCTTCGAAGTAACATATTATATGCTGCAAATTAATGATTTTGGGATAATTGAATTTTATCAATTTTAAGAAAAAAATTATTCGATCTGATTTTTTGTGTTAAGTCCTTTTTCTATTCAAGTAAACTTTAAATTTAAGAAATTTTTTGTTTAATTTAAGTAGTTCTGGTTAAAGTTGTTTTTATTTTCAGCTATTATAAGATTTAATTAATTACCATGAATTTATAATGACTATTTGAAAAATTGTTCACTTTCCGAAAAATGAGTGAAAATTATATCCGATCAATACCGTGAGTCAATTGTTGTAAAATTAAAACTAATGAAAAGTGAACAATTTATAATGAGTATTTTACTTTTGTGGTTTCAATTGGGAAATTAATAATCATGGTTTTTTTTTTATCGGACCCTCGCAGGCGACCCACGCAGTGTCCCAACGCTGTCAACGAATGACTAATCTGCGCTCGCTACTTGGGGCTCTTAATCATTTCGCTGGCCAACACCGAATCGAACTCGGGAGCAAACCGGACCCTATTCAATTGGTTTTATACAAAAATTTATAAATACGTTTAATCATATTTCACCGAGATAATTCGATGCAGTATCATATTAATATTTCTTTGTGTACTTGCACAAATATCTACATTAAGAAATATATGTCGGACAAATAAAGTTATTAAAATAAAGCATGTTATTTAAGTTGCACAAACCATGACCACCCTCCTCAAGGATTAGAGTGTCTCATTCTTATTGACAAGCTTAGCTAACTGCTTTTCGTTTTTTTTTCCTTTTTTTTTCTTTTTGTTACTTTGTAACACCACAAGACAATGGAGTCTAAAATAACTAGCCCTAATACCTGTGTGATGTATTAGGTCGGCTAAATTCAGTTTGTGTAAAATATGTAGGCTAATTAATACACTCGACACACCCCTTTTGCATCTATCACTCTCGACTCTTCGTTATTGGGAACTTCAACTTGATCGTTGAAGTTAACAACAATTGGTGAAATTAGTAAAAGTGTGTGCTGCACGCTTTGATGTTAATTAGATTTTTAAAACAAATCATGAAATAGAAGACACAACATTTCTAGTGTTCATCTGTGTCTGTAAGACTGGATTTAAGTTGAACAAACAAGGAGGGATTTAGCGAGGGAACCTGTCCCTCGCTAATTCCCTAGCAAATGACCATTAGCGAGGGATTTTGGTCAGTTTGCGAGGGAAATTTCCCTCGCTAATCCCTGTTTTTTTTGTAGTGTATCATCATCTGTACATATTCATGATATACAATTTACAATTGAATGTACTGAAAAAGCAAGACTTAAATATAGGCAAAATTGCACTTTTGACCCTTTATGTTTGGGGTTTGTGTCAATTTGGCCCTTTATGTTTTTTTTTCTCGTTTTAGCCCCTCGTGTTTTTTTGTGTGTGTCATTTTGGCCTCTGCCGTTAGTTTTTTCTAACGGACATCACGCTGACAGTTAACTGCAGACGTGGCGTCCATCTGACGTGTAATCATTAAATGACATGGCCAATGGAGGACCAAATTGAAACAACAAAAAAACATAGGTGTTTACCTTGGATTTTGGAAGGTAAACACCGCTAGTTTGAAATTGCTTCTGTTTGCAGGATCAACTAGTAAATCCTAAGACAGTTTGTGTTAAAGTTTTTCCCAGAATTATATGTGTTCTTGCAGTTTAAAAGTAAAAAGAAGAAGATAACCGTCGATCTCGCGCGAAACCGTCGAATTTCCTCAATGAGGGACAATAAAAAAAGAAAAAATTGCAGAAAAGCAAAGAAGAAAACAAATTAAAATTGCATTAATTGTAAAGAGAGTTGGTGCACAGATCATACATTCTTCTCTTGGCTCGTTTTCTCTATAATGTGTTGGAAGTTAGAGCGTGAGAATTCTGTAATGAGATTGTGACCCCTTTTTCCTATGAGAAACTCCTATTTATATGAGGAGGGAAAACGCTAAAACTAACTAACTATACAGAGAATTTAAAAAGGAAACTGCTACAGCCTTCGACTAGGATAACTACCAAGGCTTCGACAGCGAACACTTGCTTTTGACTTGCTATTGAATTCAATTTTCTTCTCGTCGAAATATCACCCTTCAAATCTAGTTAAGTCTGAAGCTTTGCCGAATTTGCCTTCTGATACAACTCTTCTGTGTTGAAACCAACATCTTCTTCTAAGAAAACCAAAGTCAAACCGCGTTGACTGCATTTAATTTAGCATGTCGAAATTACAGGCTAACAATAGGGGACCAAATTGAAACAAACACAAAACATCAATCACTCTCCATCTTCTTCCTCCATCTTCTTCCTCCATCTTCATCTTCTTTTCCACTCGAACCAATCCTTGTTGGTTTTTTTTTTTTGCATTTCAAAAATCTCATTCAGATATTAAATATAAATATATTAAATCAAGGGTCATAAAAGGGAGGGTCAACAGAAGTACTCATTAAAGAAACAAAAAAAAGGGGGAGGATGAGGGCGAGTACTCACAAAAAATAAACGTAAGAAAAAATACAAATATAAAGAAAAGAACTATAAAAATAAATTTAATTTTTAAAGTGGTAAGTTGCATTTTCCATATTTTAATAGGGAATTAGTTTTTTCGTCAAACATGTTATTAAGTAACAAATTTCGCGTATTTGAACAGTTATATTTTTTCTGAACTCTAAAATACCCCAAAACAAACTGCTTAGCGTCACTCTTTATGTATTTTGTCACGAAATTATTATTTCTTTTCACAAAACCGGCTATTTACGAACGAACTTCGTGTATTGAACAATTAATTTTTTTTCTAGACTCTAAAGAACCTAGAACACACTGATTAGCGTCACTTTATGTATTTTACCATGAACTTTTTTTACCAATTTTTTTATTGAAGAACGAATTTCGTGTATTTCAACATCTAAATTTTTTTCTGAACTCTAAAATACTCAAGAAAAACAAAAAAAAAATGAAAATATGGAGCGAAGTACCAACCGAAGGCGTTACTCCCTTATATAAGAAATATAACATAGTGGAGCCGACCCTAGGGTAAGATCACCAAACTTTAGGCCTCAACCCATTTCTGAAAATTATCAAAAATTTTAAAAGAATATAATTATTAAGTTAAGTAATTTTTTTATCTATGGGTAATATAACTTTCCACACTAGATCTCCTAAGGCAAATGTTTTTAGCTTAACCTTTTTATTGTAGGCTTTAGCCACTCTTTCTTTTTGTCTTATAAGAACATCCAACGCATGTAGTCTTTCTTCATCTAAATCAACCAATGCATTTAACATCATATTCCAATAAGAATCTGATGGAATTTCAAACTGTCTTTGAATCCTAGCTGATTGTAAACAAATTTCGACAGGTAAGACTGTGTCATGTCCAAATGTAAGTCTATAAGGAGTAGTGTTGATTGATTCTTTGGGAGAATTTCTACATGCCCACAACACTTGATCAAGCGTTTTATGCCAATTCCTAGGCTTTTGCCCAATGTGTTTCTTGATCAAATTGATAATAATTTTGTTGGCAGCCTCCACTTGACCATTAGCTTGAGCATAATATGGTGTCGAAGTTAGTAACTTGAAACCAATTTCAGAAGCAAAGTCAACCATTTTTCGACCAATAAAAACTGTGCCTTGGTCAGTCGTAATGGTTTCAGGAATTCCAAACCTATGTAAGATATGATTTTGAATAAAACTTATCACAGCTTCCTGATCAACATTAGTTAAGGGAACAGCTTCCACCCACTTGGTGAAATAATCTATTCCTACTAAAATAAAACGGTGACCCTTCGACGAAGTTGGTTTGATTTCACCAATTAAGTAGCCCAACCCCTAAAAGGCCAAGGTTTTATTATTGAATGCAATTCACTTGCAGGCACATGTTGTATTCCTGCGTGTTTTTGACATTCTTGACAACCCTTGGCGAAATCTATGCAATCTTTCAGCATAGTTGGCCAATATACTCCTTGTCGAACATTTGGTGACCTGCTTGATGAGATCCGCAAGCACCACTATGAGTATTGGAAATTGCTAAATATGCCTCACTTTCACTAAGGCATTTCAATAATACTCCTTCAGGAGTCTTTTTAAACAATTCATTCCCAATAATCTCATAGCTTAAGGCTCTGTACTTGGTTTTTCTATCTGTCACTCCTGTTGGATTCTCCAAGTATTCGACAATTTGCCTTCGCCAATCATCATTCGACATATTGTCAATGGCATAAATTTCCACTTCATATTTTTCAAAAAGTTGAAAATTTTCCACCAAATTTAACATCTCTGCCCCCTCAAGTTTTGGCATTGACAATTGGGCATTGGATGGATTGTCGAAATCAGTTTGTGCTTTATTTCTATTAGCTCCAATAGCTTTTCTTTTGACACTTTGTACCCTGAAGCTACTTGTGCCAAATCATTGGCCTCTTGATTCTCTATTCGAGGCACATGTTCTATGTGAACAGTATCAAATCTTTTTAACAACGTATTAGCAATGGCAAAATACATTATTAAATTCTTTTTGATGCATTTGTATTCTTTTGTTAACTGTTTCACGATTAGTTCTGAATCTCCTTTAATTTTGACATGTTTTGCCCCCAACTCTAACAAGATCTCAAGTCCTGCTATTAAGGCTTCATACTCTGCCTCATTAGTGGAGCATGTCCCTTCAATTTTAAACTTATACCTTGTTGGTATTTTTGTTGGTAAAATTATTAAAACTCCAACTCCAACACCATTTTTATGGCTTGAACCGTCGAAGTATAACTTCCAAGGTTGTGTTTCCAAGGTTGTGTTTCCACTATTTATCCTTTTATTGCTTTTAATGGTTGATAAGTCAAAGAGAATTCAAAAAGAGCTAAAGCCCATTTACCTATTCTACTATGTAAAATTGGTTTCGACAGCATATGTTTAATAATATCGTAATGCGAATAAACATACACATCAACAGGCTTTATACATTGCTTCATTTTTGTACAAGAGAAATACAAGCATAAGCACAATTTTTCTATAGGATGATACCTAGTTTCTGCATCATTTAGAATCCTACTAAGGTAATAAATGGTCCTTTCGACACCATTTTCATCTTCCTGAGCTAACATGCTACCTATAGAAAATTCTGAAGCTGCTATATACAATTTCATTACATTATTCCTAATTGGTGGTAACAAAATTGGTGGCTTCATCAAGTATGCTTTAATCTCGTCGAAAGCTTGTTGGTGTTTGCATCCCACTTGAACACATCTTCCTTCTTCAGTCGAAGTAATGGCGAAAACACTTGGGTTTTACCACTTAGATTTGAGATAAATCTTCTAAGGAAATTGATTTTTCCTAGTAATGACTGCAATTCTTTTTTGGTCGAAGGAGCTTTCGTTTCCAAGATTGCTTTCGTCTTGTTTTGATTGATTTCAATGCCTTTTTTGTGTACAACGAAACCCAAAAAGTCACCTGCACGAACATAGAAGGCACATTTAAGTGGATTCATTTTCAATCCATATTTTCTCATTCTTTCGAATGATTGTCGAAGATGGTCTATATGACCATTTCCTGAGGCAGATTTAATAACAATGTCATCTATGTATACTTGCATAAATTTTTCAATAAAATCATGAAACATAGAATTCATTGCCCTTTGGTACGTTGCCCCAGCATTTTTAAGGCCAAATGGCATTACATCCCATTCATAGACCCCCAATGCCCCTGGGCATCGAAATGCTGTTTTCGACGTATCTTCTTCAGCAATATATATTTGGTTATATCCAGAATAACCATCAAGCATGCTTAGGTATTCATAACCTGCAGCTGAATCTACTAGCATTTCTGCCACTGGCATGGCATACTCATCTTTAGGTGTAGCATTATTTAAATCTCTAAAATCTATACACACCCTAAGTGTACCATTTTTCTTAATTACAGGCACTATATTAGCAAGTCATTCGACATACCTGGCAGTTATGATTAACTTGCTCTTTAGTAACCTTTCTATTTCTGCCTTGATCTTCACCAAGATTTCTGGTGCAAATCTTCTTGGAGTTTGCTTCACTGGCTTCTTTCCTAGTCGAATTGGTAGTCTGATTTCAACAACTTCACGACTCAACCCTGGCATTTCATTGTAATCCCAGGCAAAGCAGTCTTTGTACTCCTTCAGCAATTCAACAATCTGCGCCTTCAACTCTTGATCAATCTTAGCACCTATGTATGTTGGCCTTTTTATTGAGCCATCTCCCAAATCAATTTCTTCTAAGGGATATTGTGCTTGGATCCTTTTGGTTGAACCCATTGGATCTTTTTCAAAACCTAAAACTCGTCATCATAGATGCAATCAAGCCTCTGGTTTTCGACAATGTTGTCTTTATTCTTATCTTCAACGGCTTCAGTAACTAATTGTTGTTGTAAGTCAGCTTCTAAAACCGCTTTTTGCTTATTTTCGGCCACGAAGGCCGTAATTCTATCCCATACAGTGGGTTCATCCATAAATAACTATTTATGATCCTTCCCACCCTATAGGCTTGACATAGCCTTGTGGGTAGTTGTCTTCGTCAATGACCTCTCTATCCCAAATGAATCCATAGTTGGGATCAAGAATCACTGAGGTCCTCACATTATCCTAGCTTTCATAACCATGTTCAGAGGAAATTCATGGCGCAATGCTCGCCAGTTTCTTGTCGAAGGTTTTCTTGGTGATAGTATTCACCTCAGCCTTGAAATAGCTTTGATCACCCTCAATATTTTCGACTAGGCCATCTTCTCTCCAAATAATGAGCCTCTGGTGAACTGTCAAAGGGATTGCCCCCACAGCATGGATCCATTCCCTTCCTAACAGCATGTTGTAATTTGCCTTGGTTGAAATCACCATAAACATAGTTGGCCTTCTAATGCTTCCAACAGAAAAGTCAACTTCAATGGCTCCAAGAGAGTGGCCACTTTTACCTTCATAGTTGGTAAGGATTACGTTGTGTGTTTTCAGATCTGTTTCACACTTCCCAATCTTCTTCAGCATATGTTGTGGCATCAGGTTCATAGCAGCGCCACCATCAACCAAGATCTTGCTTACCCCAACATTGTTCACCTTTGCTTGGATATACAAAGGTTGGAGATGATTCCTCATCCCACGATCAGGTCTCTCAAAGACAGCATGTTGCTCTTCCACACAACCATTCTTGAGGACATAGTAACAGATGGGTTTGTAAGTGGTTTCTTCGTCGAAATCCTCTTCGACGTCGTTTACTTCAGAAACCACATCATACTCAATTGGGAGGATTGAGACTACACCACACAAGACGTCGAATTCTGACCCAGAATCAGCGAAATCTGAGCCCATTTCTTCATCTAAGTTGAGGCCCTCTTTGATCACTGAAAGTGGTGGAAATATCCTTTCAGTAGCTGGCTTTCTAGCCATTTCAAGAGACTTTGAAGGTGTTTGTTTGCCTTTCTCTTTGTTGGAATTTCCCACCTTGCCTGCAGCAGCAACTTTTTTCTGGCGTTGATATCTGCGCCATTGCGTTCTTGTCATAGGGTTCTACCCTTTGTAATTATTGTTATAGGTATACTTGTTAGATTCAGTTGCCTTATTTTGGTTAGTAGCACTAGTGCTACCCCTGACCAATTTTGCTGGTTTTTGTTGATTTCCAACATTCTTTCCAACATAATATACTGGGTAATACCCAGTACTCTTTCCACCAGAATGCACCCATTTCTCGATAGGTGACTTTGCTGGAGGAACATAAGTTTTAATCTGATCTTTCTGAGGATTCCTTGTCGAAGTAACCTTATATTGGATCCCTCTATTGTTGTAACTGAACTTTGGCCTTTTGTCGACTCACTTTCCTTTACGTTTCTGTTGAGGCTTAAATCCCTCAAGATTCTTGGCAGCCTCTTTGTCGAAGACAACACTGCACCTAGGGCAAAGCATAACTTCAGTATTGTTGATTTTGCAGCGATTGAGAAAATCAATCAATTCTTCTTCAGCCCTTGGATACACTTTCTTCATTTTTTTCAGCGTACTGGTCTTCAGTGACCATTTCGACATCAACCTTGTCGACAGCTTTCTCTACCTTAGAATTTTCAGCAACAACCTCTGTGACCTCAACCACATTGAGATCAACTTCAACCAGCAATGCATCAGCTGTTGGCAAGGGATCAGCATCAATCTTCATTGGTGGCTTAGATTTGTCACCAAATTTTAGCCTTCCTTCTTTGATAGCATTTTGAACCAAACCCCTGAAAATGACACAACGGGAAGTGTTATGACCTGAGAAACCATGAAACTTACAAAAGCCTCTTTTCTGTCGTTGTTCTAATGGTGGAATCTTTAGGCCCTTAGGCACTAAGATTTGACCATCAGCCACAAGCAGATCAAATATTTCGTCACATTTAGATACATCATAAGTGTAAGTTTTTGCGACAAATTTATCATTCTTAGGTTCCACAGGATTTTTCCCATTAGAAGGTTTTAACAATTTGCAAGTATAAGGTGGTCCTGGTTTTAGTTCTGCAATGTTAACCTCTTCTTCGACATCTTCATAAGATATGTCGTATTCTTGGTCACTGTCATTAGCTTCGACATAAGCAACCTTTTCTTTCTTACTTTGGAATCTACCTGTTCTGGCTTTTTCAGCTTTGAGTCTTTCGACTTGTCGAACTCTATCAGCCAATTGTGCCATATCTCTTAAATGTAGTGTGTCCAGTTTCTTTCTTATAGTGTAATCTAGACCACCAGCAGTCATTTCGACTAACTCATGCTCAGGCACTTGGGTAAAGCACCTTGCTTTGAGTAGTCTAAATCTATTGAGATAATCATCAATAGATTCTGCCCCATTGCGTCGAACGCTCGCCAGTTCTTTAAGACTAATCTTACATTGGCCCATATAGAACTGCTCATGGAAGGCCTTTTCTAATTGACTCCAATTAAAAATTGAATTTGGAGACAGTGTAGTGAACCATGTGAAGACATTCTTAGTTAGAGAATTTGGAAAGTACTTCATCCTTAAATTCTCATTATGTGCTAGATCGCCAGCCTCAGTCAAATAACGAGCCACGTGTTCGACGGTAGATTCACTGGTTTCTCCAGCGAACTTTGTGAACTTGGGAATTTTCCATCCCCTAGGTAGCTCTGTTTGTAAGGTGTATTCTGACAAGGGCGACACAAAATTAGGCCTATGTAAATCTAAGTTAAGGCCATTCTGGGCTAAAATAGTTTCGACCATATTAACCAGATTGTTTTGTGCTCCAAAATTGTTTTGTTGCACTTGTCTGACCACTTCGTGTGCATTTTGGTTTCTATTCACCAACACAGCTTCAGGGATTGCCTCTATCCTCATAGGCTCTTCGACAATTTGTTGTTGTCCTTGGTTTCCCTGATTCATAGGAATTGCATTGTTAGGCCTTTCTACAGGTATCTCTACAGGCCTAGCATTTTGGATTTTGGGGATTTGCTGGTTATGTATTAGTGGAGTATCAAAGAAATCAGCAATTCTTCCCATTTGTGTTGCCAACATTTGGTAACTATTATTAGCATTTTGTATCAAAGGATTGAACACAGTACCAATTTGTTGTGTTAACATATTGACCATATCATGATTGCTATCATCCATTTGTTGTCTTAATGCCAACAAAGATGTTGTAGTCAGACTAGTTTGGGCATTTCGACTATGGATGCCCTCTGTTGAACTATGAGTAGGAGAATACCCTGTAATTGCATTATCTGCAAATATAGACGAATTTATCTGAAGGCCTGTCATCAATGTTGTTGGCATGCCATACGGTAAAGCCCTTCCACTCATAGTAAATGGCATATTTCCAATCATTGGATTTGCCATCAAAGGACTCGTTGGTCCTACTATTGGTGGCACAGAAGCCATTGTATTAACATTTGTTAATGCTGCAGTGGTCATCATTGACACAGGAGTAATTATGGGAGAAGTTATAGCGGTTACTCCCATTGTTGTCAAAGAAGGCATAGCAACGGTTATGCCTGCGACATTTGCAGCGTTAAGGTCACTAACTGACGCTTGTTCTTGTGTACTTTGTGCATTTGATGCAGAAGCATTACTAGTACTAGAGTGTGCCATCTCTGGAAGATGTTTACCACTCCTTAATTGCATGCACAGACAAACACAAAGTTTAAGAATTCAACGAAAAACTTTAAAATTAGTACAAATGTCCCACTAGGCGTGCCAATTTGTTTACCTTGGATTTTGGTAAACACCGCTAGTTTAAAATTGCTTCTGTTTGCAGGATCAACTAGTAAATCCTAAGACCATTTGTGTTAAAGTTTTTCCCAGAATTATATGTGTTCTTGCAATTTAAAAGTAAAAAGAAGAAGATAGCCTTCGATCTCGCGCGAAACCGTCGAATTTCCTCAATGAGGGACAATAAAACAAAGAAAAAATTGCAGAAAAGCAAAGAAGAAAAGAAATTAAAATTGCATTAATTGTAAAGAGAGTTGGTGCACAGATCATACATTCTTCTCTTGGCTCGTTTTCTCTGTAATGTGTTGGAAGTTAGAGCGTGAGAATTCTGTAATGAGATTGTGACCCCTTTTTCCTATTAGAAACTCCTATTTATATGAGGAGGAAAAACGCTAAAAATAACTAACTGTACAGAGAATTTAAAAAGGAAACTGCTACAGCCTTCGACTAGGATAACTACCAAAGCTTCGACAGCGAGCACTTGCTTTTGACTTGCTATTGAATTCAATTTTCTTCTCGTCGAAATATCACCCTTCAAATCTAGTTAAGTCTGAAGCTTTGTCGAATTTGCCTTCTGATACAACTCTTCTGTGTTGAAACCAACACCTTCTTCTAAGAAAACCAAAGTCAAACCTCGTTGACTGCATTTAATTTAGGTTGTCGAAATTACAGGCTAACAATAGGGGGCCAAATTGAAACAAACACAAAACATCAATCACTCTCCATCTTCTTCCTCCATCTTCATCTTCTATTTCACTCGAACCAATCCTTGTTGGTTTTTTTTTTTGCATTTCAAAAATCTCATTCAGATATTAAATATAAATATATTAAATCAAGGGTCATAAAAGGGAGGGTCAACAGAAGTACTCATTAAAGAAACAAAAAAAAAAGGGGAGGGTGAGGGCGAGTACTCACAAAAAATAAACGTAAGAAGAAATACAAATATAAAGAAAAGAACTATAAAAATAAATTTAATTTTTAAATTGGTAAGTTGCATTTTCCATATTTTAACAGGGAATTAGGTTTTTTCGTCAAACATGTTATTAAGTAACAAATTTCGCGTATTTGAACAGTTAAATTTTTTTCTGAACTCTAAAATACCCCAAAACAAACTGCTTAGCGTCACTCTTTACGTATTTGGTCACGAAATTATTATTTCTTTTCACAAAACCGGCTATTTAGGAACGAACTTCGTGTATTGAACAATTAATTTTTTCCTAGACTTTAAAGTACCTAGCACTACTAGAAATATTGGTATTACCTGCGGAATTTCCTGCGGAAAATTTCCGCAGGTAGTTTCCGAGAATTTTCCTGCCAATATTGTAAATACGCAGAACATTTGTTGCGCTTTCAAGTTGGCAGGTAAGTTGGCAAGTAACATTTTATTTTCCTGCGGAATTTTCTAAAAACCACTTTTCGCATGAAATTTCTTTTATTATTATTTTGAAAACTTTAAAAAATCTAATTTTTGTTTTACTTTTTTTATTTCAGATTTTTTAGTTTTTTAAATTAAATTAATTAAATTAAATAATATTAAAAGAAAGAGGACCATCGTTCACATTTCAGACATAAAATAGAACCTTCCAGCTCTCACTCTCACTCATCGCCTTCAACCTCTCACTCTCACTCATCACCATCTTCTACAACAGATCGAGAAATCGAACCTTCAAACCTAAAATAGAGAAATCGAACCTCCAAGAAATCAACAATCGTGCCTGGTTTCCGTTTCGTCCCTCACGCTCACCTTCAAACCTTGAAATCAACAATCGAACCTGGTTTCCGTGCTCGTCTTCTCAGTTTCGCATCTTCTAAGTTCTCAATTGCAAGATCCTGTTTTCATCTTCTGTGAAGGTAACCTAATTGGAACCCTAACCTTTTTTCTTCAACATTTTGAGTGATTTTAGTGATTGTCTACTGATTGTATGCTCGAACTGTGCTCATCTTTTGCGTTTTGGAACCCTAACACACCAATGATTCATCTTACTTTTCTGATTTTATCATCGTTTGTTATTAACTTAGGATTTGAAAATCTAATGTTGTTATTAAATTCTGAAAGGAATGAATGAAAAGAATGAAAATCTAATTGTGATGAATGGACAATTTGAGTCACGGAAGCAGAAACCAAAACCAGCTCCCGACACATCTATGAACGTAGCATAGTCAACATTGCATTTTATGAAGCCCTGAAGTGGTTGTTGCCATTCTCCAACACACTGCCTTTACCTTTGTAGGAACATTTAAATCCCGTATATTTTGCCATGCATAAGTTGAATTAGATGACAAAGTAGGTGTACGAAGGGCCATATACATAATCAATCGTGCCTGGTTTCCGTTTCGTCCCTCACGCTCACCTTCAAACCTTGAAATCAACAATCGAACCTGGTTTCCGTGCTCGTCTTCTCAGTTTCGCATCTTCTAAGTTCTCAATTGCAAGATCCTGTTTTCATCTTCTGTGAAGGTAACCTAATTGGAACCCTAACCTTTTTTCTTCAACATTTTGAGTGATTTTAGTGATTGTCTACTGATTGTATGCTCGAACTGTGCTCATCTTTTGCGTTTTGGAACCCTAACACACCAATGATTCATCTTACTTTTCTGATTTTATCATCGTTTGTTATTAACTTAGGATTTGAAAATCTAATGTTGTTATTAAATTCTGAAAGGAATGAATGAAAAGAATGAAAATCTAATTGTGATGAATGGACAATTTGAGTCACGGAAGCAGAAACCAAAACCAGCTCCCGACACATCTATGAACGTAGCATAGTCAACATTGCATTTTATGAAGCCCTGAAGTGGTTGTTGCCATTCTCCAACACACTGCCTTTACCTTTGTAGGAACATTTAAATCCCGTATATTTTGCCATGCATAAGTTGAATTAGATGACAAAGTAGGTGTACGAAGGGCCATATACATAATTGGTATGCACTTTTAACACTATATTGATCGTGAGGTGTAGCCTTCCATATGATTTGATCATGACCTGTTGGTGTAAAAGTAATTTGTGCTATAGTAGAAAGTGGGGGTGTAAGGAAGAATGAATGAAAATCTATGTTTGTATTTGCAGTTTTAGGTTCTGATGTAGTTGATCTTGCAATTTTTCAATTTATTATGCGGAAGGCAGTCTTTTGTGTAACTAATAACTTGTTTTATTTCCTTGAGGAACAGCTTCTTGGAAGTGTTGACATCAATTCTGTTGGAGGTAATTTCTTTGCTTCAACGATTGTTTCCATTTGATATTAGATTGTGCTTTAATTTTCAATCTATGTTTAATCTATGTATTGTGCTTATGCATTGCTGTCTATAAAATCTGCTTAAATTGATAATAACTTAGATTGAAGCAAGTTAACTAAATTAACTAACTAGATTGCCTCAGTCCACTTACTGTTAGAGGTAGTTATAATTTTCCATTCATCATTGACTTGTATATAAACTGATGTGCAACTATTCATTAATGTACAGATTCATTATTCAGTGAAATGAATTTTCTCTGCATCAATTCCTTTCTATAAGTTCATCATTGACTTAAATTGTGTTTCATGCAGCTAGGACTTAGATTTTGACAATTAGGAAGCACCCATTCTGATGTTTTAAGAGAGATATACATCCTCTATTAGTATTATATGTCGCTGCTTGTTGGAGAGGTCAGAGGTTATAGTCTGTACGTGGATTTTGGATTTTCCATTTTGTTTTTATGATGTTCAAATATATTTTGTCATTGTTGTTGTTGACTTGTTATTATTTTTTCTTTACTGGCAGTTGTCGATTTGGCACTGATAGATCTTCCTGGTTTGACAAAGGTTGTTGTAGGTATGCTTTCTTTTAGTCTATTTTTCTCAAATAAACTTGTATTTGATATTATCAACTTGATGAAATTCCTCAATAAGGATGAAATCAATGGTCTTTGTTTGTCAATCTAAAATGTTGGACATGGGGTGTTTATTTGATAAGGTATATATTGGTACTTGAATACAACTTTGCATGTTCTTTGGTTGAACTTCAAAACCTTTTTATATCCATGTATTGGATGGGATGAGTTGCTTGCTACTAACCTTAGAGCTATTGGCTTTTTTGGTTAAAATAATAAATAAAGCAGGTATATAACTTGGCATGATATATTGGCATGCTACTAATCTTGATACACTCACCTAGTATATAACTTGGCATGATATATGTTTTTGGGCAATCTATGTCTGTAAAAGCAGATTACAAATATAATAAGCTAAGATATGCAACTGGTGTGCACATGTCAGAGAAGTTAACTGGAAAAACAACTCATAAACTGAAGGTAAGATCAAATACTTCCACTACCATGGAACCATAGCCTATATGCAACTGGTATGCTAGCTTCAATTCATATTATTTCCTCCTCTCACTCAATTCATGATCCAAGTTTTTAATATCAGTGAAACTGGATTTTGATTTTGACATTTCTTTAAAATGCAGTTTTTGATTCCGTTTAATATCTTAAGTCCTATGATACTAAATCTTCAATTGCTTGATTATTTTACATAAAAACACTGATTTGAAAATCTGGTGAGCCAATTTTTATCTGTCTATGATTTGAAAATCTTCGTTTATTTCATGATCACTTAAGGGATAAGTGAAAGTGCTGTGAGCCTGTGACTATTTACTGATAGTGAAGTTGTTTAAGGAAGCTGGTCATTGGCATTGGTTCATCAATCTTAGTGCTTCTGATTATCCATTGATCACCCAAGATGGTAATCACTTCATTCCTTATTTGACCCTTTTCTAGTTATGTGCTTATTTATGATAAACTTAATCTATGGTGACAATCACACCCTCATCTCTCTATGTGTGTGTTTGTGTGGTTTCTTCTTTCCCTTTGTGTCGTTCCACAGAAGTTCAAATATGGTTTAATTTAACAATTCAAGACAAGTTTAGATTTCTAAATATCTAATGATGAGGACAATAGATTGAATATATCTTTAATGGTTTCATTTGTTTTGTATTTCATGAAACTAATTTAATCTTACACTGAGCTGTTTGATGATACACAGCCACCAACTCCTGCAAAGTTTTGTGATAAATGTTGGGCTTTATATTTGAGGGAAACATCGAAGTTTTTCTCTGAGTGTGGTTCAAAGAGGTTAGGAACATTATAGATTTAGGCAGTTAAACTTATTAAAGAATGATTTAAACTGGTAAGAAATCTTTGTACCAAATCTTTGTACTGTAATGATAATTGCACTAAACAGCAATATGTTTAAGAAAATATAACCATTTACACTTGATGGTTCAAATTACAAGGTTTTTGCATCACATAGACACAATCTAATTTGTGATTTTTCTTATATTTGCAGTTTTGAGGAAGGTGGAATTGCTACTAAGTTTGTCATAATTGATGATGGATGGCAATATGTTGGTTGGCATGGACCCCAATGGTATTGATGATGGATGGCAATATGAACAGTAGGGGTAGCTGAATATGTTGAAGATAGTGATGAAGTAGTTGAAGACAGTGATCAAGTTAGTGACCAGATATAGTATGATTTGTAGAGGGAAGGAGAGAGACTTCTAGCACTCAACATGGATGATGAATCACAAAAAAATTAGCAGCAGTAGCAACTGTGAACTTGTTATTTTAAACTTAGTTTTAGGGTCTTTGGCTTGTAACCATCACACTATATGGCCTGTTGATATATCCTGTTGCTGATTTCTAGTTTTGTACAAGACAATTTCATATTGAGTAATTGGGTGTATATATATATAGTTGGTGTTTGCTGTTTATGTAGCTTAATCTAAATTATTTGCTGTTTATTTATTTTAGTAGCTTGTGAAGCTTAATCTAAATTGTCTGAATTAACCCAAGAAGGAATATTTGTGGGGCTGGATCTTATAAATTGTCTGTTTTTAGCTTTCCTGCGGAATTTCCTGTGGAACTTCCTTTCCTGCGGAATTTCGTGCGGAATATTTGAATTTCCTGCGGAACTTTCTGCGGAGATTTTCCTGCGGAATTTTCTGCAGACTTCCTGCGGATTTTCCTTAGGAATTTCCTGCGGAAATTTCCTGCCGATTCATAAATCCGCAGAAAACAATTATCCACGAACAAAATAACTGGGAACCATAATCCGCTGAAAATTCCGCAGGAAACTCGTTTCCTGCGAATTTTTAGTCAATTTCCGCAGGAAATTCCGCAGGAAATGACGAAAATTCTAGTAGTGTAGAACACACTGATTAGCGTCACTTTATGTATTTTACTATGAATTTTTTGTACCAATTTTTTTTATTGAAGAACGAATTTCTTGTATTTCAACATCTAAATTTTTTCCTGAACTCTAAAATACCAAAAAAAAAACAAACAAAAAAAAATGAAAATATGGAGCGAAGTACCAACCGAAGGCGTTACTCCCTTATATAAGAAATATAACATAGTGGAGCCGACCCTAGGGTAAGATCACCAAACTTTAGGCCTCAACCCATTTCTGAAAATTATCAAAAATTTTAAAAGAATATAATTATTAAGTTAAGTAATTTTTTGAATAAATAGTTTCTTTTAAATTAGTGAGGTCAATTCTCGTTTTAGCAAAAGCCATGTTTTTGTAAGGTCTTAAATTTTTGCAACCCTTCTCACGCAAAATTAGTTAGTCGTTAAAGAGTAGTTTGTTATTAATTTTAAAAAGCCTCACTTATCTAATAAAAATAACATCACTTTAAGATTTACTTAAGGCCTTAAACTACATTGGGCCGATCCTTATTGCATTGCTTCTTTTCTAGTTAATGAAATACATTTATAAGTGTTGTGATGAATGCTAGCAACACACTTTGTTACTGTGCGAACAATTGGATGGTGCAAGTAATGTTGCAACTAAGAAGAACAACTAAACATAGAAAACCATTAGTAAAAATAATTATGAATACATGTAAAATAAATAACAAGGAGAATGTAAGTTCATCATTGCACAAGACTCTAACGTGGATGACACAAAACTTTAGGTTCGATTCGCCTCCACCAATCACTCTAGATTGGATGCAATATGATGACCAGCAAATCCCCTTTAGGATACAATGAAATTCCTTGACATGGTCTGCATACCCACACCAAGCGTATCGATCAATGGTAATTTACGGAATAAAGTTTTCTCAATTACTCTCGTGCACTAGAGAAAAGAATAAAAAACTTAGATATAATTTTGACAAAATTTTGGCACATGCAAACATGGGACAAGGATTCTCTCCAGTCAAAAAATTGACAGCAGGAGATCCTGGCCTTACAATGTTTTTTGGCCAAACAAGAAAAAATACTCTATGAAATCGTGACCCTTGGTTCAAGTGACTGCATGAATGGAGAGGTATTTTGACTAGAGAGAAACCGGGTCCGCAAACATGTATTTTCTTGTCTTGTTTTCTGTCCAAAAGTGTGTCTATTTATAGAGACACTCATGTCAATTGGTGTAGGGAAACAATTCTTGAAAGAGTCTCTACAATGATAATCCGGAACTGTTATATAGTGTTCCTGTTCAAAAAGTCACCCACCGTGATTGTTGGCTTGGTGGTTAGGACTTGCGCCTCTTTGCTAAATGGTATGGGTTCAAATCCTGTCGTCACTACTTGAACCAACCAGAAAAACATGCTATTGTCATGTCATTAATACTATTTAACCAATTGCAACTTCCCAAATATATATTTTAGAAATTTCTTCAACAGTCACATCACATCATCCTACACATTCTGCGAAATTCAAATAAGATCTACCGAATCATGTGACTCTCAAATAAGAAATATCAATCAATTAAAATGAGTGTATTGAAAATAGTGTGTTTACAAACTAGATGTATGATTGTTAACACCTAAAAATTTCTACATTATTAGCCAAGCTAGGGGGTTAGCCGTGTGGAAGGCATAGTCGTTGGAAGGATAGCTGATAAAGGAGGTCTAGCCAAGGATATGCTAGTCAAGGGAAACAGATCATCTAAGTGTTAGCCTATAATTTCGACAGACTTCATTCAAAATGATCAACAAGGCTTGACTTATATTTCGACAAAGACCAAAGTATTTCGACAGAGAAAATGGTCATGCGCAAAGTAAGTTCGACAAGCTTCCGGGGAAACAAAAGCAAGAAAGAGGAAAATGGACACAAGCTTTCGACAGACAGAAAACAAAGCAGTTATGCGCTGAAGAACTAGCAGTTGGTCGAAGCGTGACGAAGCGGTTCTTGTCGAAAGTAGGAGTAGCAGTTATTAATTTTCGAATTTCTAGGCAGTTACTTAGTTTAGTTTTTCCCTCTCTTTTCCTTTGTATAAATAGTAGTTTCTGAGAAGAAACAAGGGTCACAATTTCATATTGTAATTCCCACGCTCAAAGTACCGACACGCACTGAGAAACGAGTACAAGGAACAATGTATGATCTTGTGTACCATTCTCTTTCATTTTAATGCAATTTACTTCTGTTTTCTCTTTACCTTTATCTGTTTTACAATTCAAGTCCTTCTTCCCTGAGATATCTTGATTGCTTCGCGCGTAAGGAATCAGTTATTTCTTCTCCTTTTCTTCTTTTTATTGTTAAACAGCGAGAACACAAGCGATTCTGTAAAAACTCTAAACACAAATGGTCTTAGGATTCACTGGTTGATCCTGCAAGTTAACCAAATTGGAGACCAGCGGTGTTTACCAAAATCCACGGTAAACAAATTGGCACGCCCGGTGGGACATTTGTGTCGAAATATTAGTGTTAGTTAACAGAATCTTGAAATATAATTGTTTATGCGCCTGAGGAGTGGTAAATCTTTGTCAAAGATGTCACATTCTGGCGCAAGTTCTTCAAATGCACAGAGTGGCCCTGAGAATGCGTCTATCAATGACGCTAATCCAGTAACCGCTATGGGAATAACTGCTCCAATGCCTTCGACAGGCATGATTGCAGTTACATCTCCTGTGCTTAATCCTTTACCAACAATGGCCACCACGGTGACCACACAGCCTAATGAAATGGTTTCTATGCCACAAACAATGGGAACGTCTAACCCATATATGACTAGTGGTCATATCCCATTTAGCATGCCTATAGTTGGTCGACATCTCCCTTATGGTATGCCAACTGGCATGATGGTAGGCTTGCAAACCAATTCATCAACGTGTGCAGATAACATAATGAATGGTGGTTTCTCCCCTATGCATGCCTCTCAAGAGGGCATTTATGGTCGAAATGCCCAACCCTCATTAACCACAGCATCTTTGTTGGCTTTGAGGCAACAAATAGATGATGCTAATCATAATATGGTTAATATGTTAACCCAGCAAATTGGTACAGTATTCAACCCTTTGATACGTGATACCAATAACAGTTACCAAGCATTGGCAACTCAAATGGGTCGAATTGCAGATTTCTTTGGCACTCCAAGAATGCAGAATCAACCAATATCCCAAATACAACCTTTGAGGCCTGTAGAAATCCCCTTAGAAAGGCCTAACATTGAATTGCCTAGAAATCAGGCACAAGCACAAGTTGTCGAACAACCCTTGCAGGGGATGGTTGAAAACGAGCCTGATATAGTGTTAGTAAATAGAAATCAAAATGCGGATGAAGTAGTCAGGCAAGTGCAACAAAACAATTTTGGAGCACAGAATAATATAGCTAATCTTGTCGAAACAATTTTAGCCCAGAATGGCCTTAATGTAGGAATGCACAGGCCAAATTTCGTGTCGCCATTATCAGAATATATTTTGCAAAGTGAATTGCCAAGGGGTTGGAAAGTCCCGAATTTCACTAAATTTGGTGGAGAAACTAGTGAATCCACCGTCGAACACATTGCTCGTTATTTAACTGAGGCTGGGAATTTAGCCCAAAATGAGAATTTAAGAATGAAATTTTTTCCTAATTCTCTAACAAAAAATGCTTTTACTTGGTTTACTACACTACCCCCGCATTCTATGTTTAATTGGAACCAATTAGAAAAAGCTTTTCACGAGCAATTCTACATGGGACAATGTAAAATTAGTCTCAAAGAATTGGCCAGTGTTCGACGCAAAATGGCTGAAACTGTTGATGACTATCTCAACAGATTTAGACTTCTCAAAGCAAGGTGCTTTACCCAAGTGCCGGAACATGAGTTAGTCGAAATGGCTGCTGGTGGTCTAGATTATTCTATTAGGAAAAAACTAGACACGCAACATTTAAGAGATATGGCCCAATTGGCCGATAGAGTAAGGCAAGTCGAAAGGCTAAAAGCTGAGAAATCTAGAACTAGTAGGTTTCATAACAATAAAAAAGACAAAATTGCCTATGTCGAAATTCAAAATGAGGAAAAAGAGTACGACATCTCTTATGAGGAGGTCGAAGAAGAGGTCAATGTTGCCGAATTAAAGCCAGGACCTCCATATACTTGTGAATTGCTAAAACCTTCAAATGGTAAAAAGCCTGTCGAGCCTAAAAACGACAAATTCGTTGCAAAAACTTATACATTTGATGTTTCTAAATGTGACGAGATATTTGATCTGCTTGTGGCTGATGGTCAAATCTTAATGCCTAAAGGCCTAAAGATTCCACCATTAGAACAACGACAGAAAAGAGGCTTTTGTAAATTTCATGGCTTCTTAGGTCATAACACTTCCCGTTGTGTCATTTTCAGGGATTTGGTTCAAAATGCTATCAACGAAGGAAGGCTCAAATTTGGTGACAAGTCTAAGCCACCAATGAAGATTGATACTGATCCCCTGCGAACAGCTGATGCATTGCTGTTCGAAGTTGATCTCAATGTGGTCGAGGTCACTGAAGATGTTGCTGAAAATGCTAAGGCAGAAAAAGCTGTCGACAAGGTAGGTGTCGAAATGGTTACTGAAGACCAATATGCTGAGAAGATGAAGGTAGTGTATCCAGGGGCTGAAGAGGAATTGATTGACTTCCTCAATCGCTGCAAGATCAATAACATTGAAGTTATGCTTTGCCCAAGGTGCAGTGCTGTCTTCGACAAAGAGGCTGCCAAGAATCTTGAGAGATTGAAGCCTCAACTGAAACGCAAAGGAAAATGGGTCGACAAAAGGCCAAAGTTCAGTTACAATGACAGAGGGATCCAATATAAGTTTACTTCGACAAGGAATCCTCAGAAAGGTCAGATTAGGACTTATGTTCCTCCAGCAAAGTCACCTGTCGAGAAATGGGTGCATTCTGGTGGAAAGAGCACTGGGTATTACCCAGTGTATTATGCTGGAAAGGATGTTGGAAATCAACAAGAGCCAGCAAAATTGGTCAGGGGCAGCACTAGTGCAACTAACCAAAATAAGGCAACTGAATCTAACAAGTATGCTTACAACAATAATTACAAAGGGAAGAACCCTATGACGAGAACTCAATGGCGTAGATATCAACGCCAGAAAAAGGTTGCTGCTGTAGGCAAGATGGAAAATTCCAACAAAGAAAAAGGTAAACAAATACCTTCGAAATCTCTTGAAATGGCTAGAAAGCCAGCAACTGAGAGGATATTTCCATCCCTCTCAGTGATTAAAGAAGGTCTCAATCTAGACGAAGAAATGGGATCTGATTTCGCAGACTCAGGGTCAGAATTTGACGTCCTGTGCGGTGTTGTCTCGATTCTCCCAATTGAGTATGACGTGGTTTCTGAGGTGAATGACGTTGAAGACGATTTCGACGAAGAAACCACTTACAAACCCATCTGTTACTATGTCCTCAAGAATGGTTGTGTGGAAGAACAACACGCTGTCTTTGAGAGACCTGATTGTGGGATGAGGAATCATCTCAAACCTTTGTATATCCAAGCAAAGGTGAACAATGTTGGGATAAGCAAGATCTTGGTTGATGGTGGCGCTGCTGTAAACCTGATGCCACAACATATGCTGAAGAGGATTGGGAAGTGTGAGACGGATCTGAAAACACACAACGTAATCCTTACCAACTATGAAGGTAAAAGTGGCCACTCTCTTGGAGCCATTGAAGTTGACCTTTCTGTTGGAAGCATTAGCAGGCCAACTATGTTTATGGTGATTTCAACCAAGGCAAATTATAATATGCTGTTGGGAAGGGAATGGATCCATGCTGTGGGGGCAATTCCTTCGACAGTTCACCAGAGGCTCATTATTTGGAGAGAAGATGGCCTAGTTGAAAACATTGAGGGTGATCAAAGCTATTTCAAGGCTGAAGTGAATACTATCACCAAGAAAACCTTCGATAAGAAACTGGCGAGCATTGCGCCATGCATTTCCTCTGAACATGGTTATGAAAGCAGAGATAATGTGAGGACTTCAGTGATTCTTGATCCCAACTATGGATTCATTTGGGATAGAGAGGTCATTGACGAAGACAACTACCCACAAGGCTATGTCAAGCCTACAGGGTGGGAAGGACAATAAATAGTTATTTATGGATAAACCCACTGTATGGGAAAGAATTACGGCCTATGTGGCCGAAAACAAAGAAAAAGCTATTCTAGAAGCTGAGTTACATCAAATGGTTGTTTTAGCCACAGAAGATAAAAATAAAGACAACGTTGTCGAAAACCAGAGGCTTGATTGCGTCTATGATGACGAGCCTTTAGGTTTTGAAAAAGATCCAATGGGTTCAACCAAAAAGATCCAAGCACAAGATCCCTTAGAAGAAATAGATTTGGGAGATGGAAGTGTAAGAAGACCAACATATATCAGTGCAAAAGTCAATAAAGACTTCAAGGTGCAGATAGTCGAATTGCTGAAAGAGTACAAAGACTGTTTTGCTTGGGACTACAATGAAATGCCAGGTTTAAAAAGAGAAGTGGTTGAGTTGAAGCTGCCTATTCGACCAGATAAGAAGCCTGTGAAGCAAACCCCAAGGAGATTTGCACCAGAAATCATGTTGAAGATCAAAACAGAGATCGAAAGGTTACTAAAGAGCAAGTTCATCAGAACTGCCAGGATTCAAAGACAATTTGAAATCCCATCTGATCATTATTGGAGTATGATGCTGGATGAATTGGTTGATCTAGATGAGGACAGGTTAAATGCATTAGATGTGCTCACAAGACAAAAGGAAAGAGTAGCCAAGGTGTACAATAAGAAAGTCAAATTGAAGACTTTCGACGTGGGAGACTTAGTTTGGAAAGTCATTTTACCTATGGATCGAAAAGATAGAGTCCTTGGTAAATGGTCCCCAAGTTGGGAAGGACCATTCAAAATTCTACAAGTCTATTCAAACGGCGCATATGAAGTCGAAGAGATTGGCGCTGATGAAAGAATTTTGCGTATAAATGGCAAATACTTGAAAAAGTATAAGCCAACATTGCAGGAAGTTAAAATAACGCTGAAATAAAGATAAAGAAAGCGTAAGTACGTGGCTTTCAAAGGAAGTTATGATTGCCATATGAGCATTGTCAGAATTATAAGCAGAACGTTGAAGGCCATGTGGTACACCAAGATAGGAGTAACGTCAACAACACTTAACAGTGGCGACATCAGGTATACAGTTGTTCTACTCAAGTGCAAAGTCTATTTCGATGGTGAATTCAAAAATGTTCTTTCTCTTCTTCCACCTCAAGCTCAGTCGAGAAAGACATTTTTGGGGGGCAATTTGTTAGCCTGTAATTTCGACAGACTTCATTGAAAATGGTCAACAAGGCTTGACTTATATTTCGACAAAGACCAAAGTATTTCGACAGAGAAAATGGTCATGCGCAAAGTAAGTTCGACAAGCTTCCGGGGAAACAAAAGCAAGAAAGAGGAAAATGGACACAAGCTTTCGACAGACAGAAAACAAAGCAGTTATGCGCTGAAGAACTAGCAGTTGGTCGAAGCGTGACGAAGCGGTTCTTGTCGAAAGTAGGAGTAGCAGTTATTAATTTTCGAATTTCTAGGCAGTTACTTAGTTTAGTTTTTCCCTCTCTTTTCCTTTGTATAAATAGTAGTTTCTGAGAAGAAACAAGGGTCACAATTTCATATTGTAATTCCCACGCTCAAAGTACCGACACGCACTGAGAAACGAGTACAAGGAACAATGTATGATCTTGTGTACCATTCTCTTTCATTTTAATGCAATTTACTTCTGTTTTCTCTTTACCTTTATCTGTTTTACAATTCAAGTCCTTCTTCCCTGAGATATCTTGATTGCTTCGCGCGTAAGGAATCAGTTATTTCTTCTCCTTTTCTTCTTTTTATTGTTAAACAGCGAGAACACAAGCGATTCTGTAAAAACTCTAAACACAAATGGTCTTAGGATTCACTGGTTGATCCTGCAAGTTAACCAAATTGGAGACCAGCGGTGTTTACTAAAATCCACGGTAAACACTAAGTTACTATTCTCTAACTTTTACTAACTTTAGGCTTTTTCTGACGAGAGAGAAAATTAAAAAAGGAAAATAAGATGAGAGAGAACTCGTTAGAGAAGAGAAATAGATAGAAATTTAGAGGAAAGTTCCCACCAAAAGGTTAGAGGATCCATGCCCCTAGTAAAGGGAGCAACTGATTTATCAAGTGATTTAAAAGAATGCATTTTCTAGCCACATAAAGGATTATACCAAGGCCCTAGTGACTTAGCGTGGATAAACGTTTCAAATACACGTTGAAATGTCTAAAATTAAGAAGAAATAGATAATGCACGATGTTGCGCGCTAAAGTGGTTAGTGGGCGAGATTTTAAGAGACTGTGGCGTGCA
Source organism: Astragalus glycyphyllos (assembly GCA_963573325.1). NCBI lineage: Eukaryota > Viridiplantae > Streptophyta > Magnoliopsida > Fabales > Fabaceae > Astragalus > Astragalus glycyphyllos. Next base: position 84,708,406 of record OY754308.1, on the reverse strand, counting down.
AATAGTTAGTGGCGGTTATTGCTAGTCGAATAATCACTAGTTTGAAGTATGATTAATTGTAGGCAAGAGATCGTGGCCAATAGAGATTAGGCTTCAATTGTAACTATAAATACCCTACTTGTAAATATTCTCAAGACACGGCCATGTCTATTTTAAAGCAATTTATATATTTCCTTTACATTATGCATTATTTTAGTCTTGTCTAGTGTAGTCAAACCATTCAACTCCCGAACCTAACGCTCTTTGGAGTAGTTAGGGAACCCATAGCTGAGGAACAATTTTCCTTTCATAGCATAATTCTTTGAAGAAAAGGGAACCACAAGTTGATAACTATTAGTCAATTGTTGGGTAGCTTTAAGTTTGACAACAAACTTGGCCCGCCCGGTGAGACCATGCTAGTGAGTTAGAGAACAGAAGAATTACTACTAATAGTAATTTGGCTGGCTCTTCCAACCCTTGCCAAGGAGGGTATATAATCCAAATGGGAATGCGTCACAGGTTCAGCCGAACCAACCATGTTCAGGAAAGGCCTAGTCAAGCAGCCTCAATTCAGCCAAGGAGGGTATCGTCAAAGAAATCGTCAAAATATAATTAAGATCTAAGAGTTTAATTGCTATACACTGTAGATGCAAAGTTTTTTACACCGTCAATCAATTGGAAACCATGATATGTATGAGTTTTAGGGTGATTGAGACAAAAGTCAAATATTTTTATGAGACAACAACTTTTAATTGGTTGACATTTGCATTGATGAGGTATATTGATTAAAATCTAATATCTAAATCACAAGCTCAGCTAAATATGTGAGTTCATTTTTATTATTTAACTAAAACTCAATTTTGGATTTCATAACAAAGCATTTGCACTGTAGTCTAATATAATTTTGACTATCTCAACAAAAAAAAGTCATCTAATTATTCCGAATCCTAAATCACCTAAATATTTGTCTTGTATTGGAAGTTTGGACCCACGAGTAAATTTTGTTATCCCCAAAGGTTGAAGACCGAGGGTACCGCGTCTTTTTAGCTATGATGGCATCAAAGGCATGCTATGAGAATGTAACTTTCCTAAAAAGTACGATCACATATGACTGGAAGGTATGCAAATATATCAACTCATTTTGTAGAGTTTTCTAGACTTTGTCCGCATAGAATGATAAGTAGGACTAATCAGAAAAAGCCACACACATCTCTAAAGAAATACGTGGCATCCACACCTCAGCTTTTATTCAAAATTATTTGAGATATATAGCTTTTATTCAAAATTAATTTCGAAATATATCTCAAAAATAAAGAATCAAGGGATCGAACACCCTTCCTCACACCCGCACCTTCCAACACTAACCATTTGAGCAACCACATTTTGTTGTAACTGAAGCGTATTATAGAATATATACAGGTTTTTTCTTTCATTTCTAACAAAACCTATTACCTACTAATTATATTTATTTATATGTATTTTAATACTTATTCAAATTTGTTATTAAATATGAGTAATTTTGTAATTCAAATTACTTATGATATATTACATATTTATATATCATATTTATTTGACATCTAAAATTTACTTATGATATATTACATTTATTTATATATCATATTTATTTGACATCGAATATTTTGTAATTCAAATTTGTTATTCAATATGAGTAATTTTATTGATTTTCAAATTTGTTTTTAATTCAAAATTATATTAAATTTAAAAATATTAACTTATAATATCTTACATTTTTGAATTCTCATATTAATTTAATACCAAATTTATTGATATCGGGTCATGTAGGTCAATTAGTGGATGTATTGTTTCATCCTTCCCTCACAGTCTCACACTCGACTAAACGAGTGTTTTCTACCTATACGTGGGAATCTCGACGGGGACTGCCCACAGTGGAGCGTGAATGGGGAATTTTTCCATGTGGAGACGGAGACGAGAGAAATAATTCCCCCACTGTCAACTATGGGATGAGGATGGGGACGGGGACCATTCCGCAGTCTGAGTACATTATATGTGTTTTTTAATTAAAAATATTAATAAAAAATAAAAATGTGCTAACTGTTATCTTTTATTCTTAACTAGAATAATTAACCTGTGCCTTGCACGGGTATAAATATGATATTGAAAATTGTTGTCGAATAATTTATATTTTGTAAGCTAGTAGCAAAAAGCATATATAGGTAAAATAGTGGTATTTTTTGTGATTTGAAAATAATATTTAAACTATCAAATCTTCATGTTAATTTGATTTTTTAAGCACAAACGATAACATATTATGGTGATTAGAGTTCTTCATCGCATACTCAATCTCTAAAATAACGATATTAATGAGCATATCATGACATAGTCATGTCGGTCATATATTTAGTCAAGGAATTGCACAATTTTTAAGTTGTCTACTTCCCAGTCTCAAGTCCTTTACTTGCTCCATTTGCATAGCTTTTGTGAAACCTCCGGTCAAAACTGAGTAAGAACTTTGAAGTTTGCGGAGTAGTGCTTATAATGAAGATTCCTAATATCAACCTTACATGTTTTTGAGTTCTTTCCCCTTTTGTATTTCACCTATCTATCATTTTTGACCCATCCTACTAACTTTTATATCGAATATTGCAGCAACTCCCATAGACAATTATCAAATTAAAAATCTCCCTCCCGGATGTACCTTGAATTTCAGCAAGATAACTCTTTGGCTCCTTGTCTTTTATATCAAATATTGCTGCAACCCCCATACAATAGTGTCACTAAGATACTATATGTAAAGAAGACTTAATGAAAGAAGACACCTTGAATTCCTCTCATTGTCATAGTAAGCCTCTAGGGAAGCCAGACAAACATGTGAGCAAAGTCGGCAAAAGACTAACAGATCTAATAACGAAAAATAAAATAGTAAAATTGGTATGAAAATGATTCTTAAGCCAGACAATAAAATTAGAACATTAAAACATGAATGAAGAATGAAACACTCATTATTCATACCTAACAATCTACTCATGTAACCAATGCAAAAACCACTATAAAATAAATAGAAAATATAACCAGTGCAACAACTATTGTAGAAGAAAATAAAAGAAAAGCCACATGTAAATGGGAATTGAACCATTGTTAATTTGCATATTTTTACTTACCAACCAAATAATCAGTATGCTTTGACAAATATCTACAGAAAAGATCAAATTATAACTATATGAAAGAAACAAATATATTTTCCAAAGTAGTATCATGCAAAAGGGAAAATAAAAAGAGGAAAAAAATCCCTACCTTTTCATCCATAGAAACCATTTAAATTGGGAAGGAAAATCTCCATCTTATACCAAAATCTACAACAAACCAAATTAAGGCAAGAAATTTTTACAACAGTACTCCAAATAAATGAGTGTAATCTAAAATTGAAGGTAACTAAAGTACAAATTTTTAAATCGAAGAACACACCTTAAAAATAAAAGAGAAAAGGAAAATATGATAGATAATATCAACAAAGAAAGAAGGATTAAAGTGAGAAAAAGCGTACGTGGAGGCCATTAGAACAATTCCCATTTCTCATGCCGAGATTAAGTTTGTAGGTTTTCATCTTCTGCATGGGTTCACAGAAGGTAGAGATTGTGAAATACTTCACCCTCCATTTCATGGTGGGAACCTTGATGTGTTAATATTTTAGGTTGCCTTTCTCTAACCGCTCAAAACTTCTCTATCCCTAAACTCATCAACACTCATCTTTGCGACACGCCAAAAAAAGGAATGGTAACTGGAGGAATACAAGGAGAATGATTATAGATCGAATGAGACGAATGGTATCAACTACGGAGTAGGGATGGCAATGGGGTGGGGGCGGGACCGGAGAGTACTTCCCCGCCCCCGCCTCCCATATTATCCCCCATCCCCATTTCCCGCTTCGGGGGAGTTTTCCTCCCCATCCCCATCCCCACGGATCCCAACGGTCCCCGCGGGGACCCCAAGAATTCATTTAAAGTTAGCAAAAGTAAGACTAAAAAACGAAAGTTTAACATTGAATATAAAAAAGGGTTAAATATGTTTTTAGTCCCTACAAAATTTCACTATTTTGTTTTTAGTCCCTATAAAATTTTTCATCGACTTTTAGTCCCTATAAAATTTCAAATTTTCGTTTTTAGTCCCTATAAATGCCAACTAGTGTATATCCATTGAATTTTTGAGTGATATTTTGCATACATGTTGAGAACATTATAAACATCTCTTCCAGAAAAACTTTAAATTTTTTAACAACACAAAAATTAAATCTAAATTTTTTAAGTGCAAAAGATTCGATAAACAAATTATAGGAAATACTAACCTAGAAATCAAATTTTAAGTTTATTTTTTGTGAGAGAGATATTTTTGATATCTTTAACGTATATGCAAAATATCATTCAAAAATTCTAAAGGTATACACGAGTTTACATTTTATAGGGACTTAAAACAAAATTGTGAAATTTTATAGGGACTAAAAGTTGACGAATTTTTTTATAGGGACTAAAAACAAAATAGTGAAATTTTGTAGGGACGAAAAACATATTTAACCCTATAAAAATATATAAAATTTAGTCTTAATTTGATATTTTAATGTTTAAAAAGTATAAAGATAAGATTAAAATAATAAAAATTAACACAATTTAATATTTTATTAATGTTTTTATTTAAAATCACATAGTATATAAGATATATCTATAATAAGAACATTTATGTAATATATTCGAGGGTGGGGTCCCAGCGGGGCGGGGGATACAGACACCGTCCCCATCCCCGAGTTGACTGTGGGGGGTTTTCCCCCCATCCCCACGGGGAAAAATTCCCCTCCCACGGGGCCCCAAGCAGGGCAATCCCCACGAAGATCCCTTCTTGCGGGTAGAAATTGCCACCCCGACTACGGAGCTGCCGCCACTTGCTTAGCCTTGCATTTTTTAGTACCATTGTTCTCTCTTATTCAAAAAAGCAAAAGTCTTTTTTTGTACGTCAAGAAATGTTTCTTTTGTTTTCTCGGCAAATTGAATATCACTCTATTGCATATGTAAGAAGGTGCCAATAATATGTGATTCAAAAAGATTCGTTAATTGAAATGAAAATATTCAGCTCTTATCCTTATTTACGTGGTGAAAAATTTACCACTTAGAAATATTATATTTAGTCATTGTCCTTGTTTATGTGGTCAAAAAATGACCATTTAGAAATACCCATTGAAATGACCAAAATTTGTAGAGGTAATTTTATTTCATTGTGGTGGGAAATCTTTGCCACTTGAAATTCGAAAATTGTAACTGATTTGCAGGTTAAGATAATGTTTAATTGTGAATCAGAATGTGAAAAATTATTTCCATATATGTGTTAGATGAATTTCATTATTTGCAAAATTTGAATATTTAAATTCAAATAATTATTTTAATATGAAATTATTTCCTAAAGCAAGCGAATTAATTAGCGAATGTATGAGAAAATGGCATGTGTAATGTCATTTATTGGGATGCATTCTCAATTGTTTAATATATAAATGTATGTACGTTGAAGTAATGAAATTTGTTTTGCAATTAGTATCAATTAGCATTTGATTGATATTATGGCCAATACAAATTTCATTACTTCAACGTACATACATTTATATATTAAACAATTGAGAATGCATCCCAAAAGAAGAAATTGATATTATCAAAACAATTTTTTCTTTTGGGTCTTGGATAAAACTGTTGCACGATATGATAATTTTGAACAGGTTGTATCCAAGACCCAAAAGAAGAAATTGAAGCAGAAAAAGAAATTGGTAGTTGGATATAATACTCATTCAAGGGAACATTATGTCTCTGTCTCGTTTTGATCTGCTTACTGTAATTTAGTCCTTTAATTGGTCTTATAATTTGTCTCTAGGATGAATTGTTGTAAGGCCGGGGTCCTCAAGAGTTCCTTATTATTGTTTGGACTTTTTTTTCCTTCTTACGAAGGGTTTTGGTCTAGTCCCTCATTGGTTTCTCCTTTGTCTTCTTTATTTTTTCTCTTTTTTTAATAAAATCAGGTGAGAGTTCTCTTTTTCATTCTAGATTTTTTTTAGTATTAGAAGGTTTTAATGAGACTTCCTTTATTCTTTTTGCAAAATAAAAACATTTGATTGATACATGTGATGACTATTTCGTAAAACAATAGCGAAATTTGTTGAGAATGTAATAGAACTAAGTTTCAAAACTTTATTAAATTTTTTGAACATTTTCTCTATATTTTTTTGTTTATAGTAATATTTTTGTGTTAAGTACAATTTTGAAATACGTAAATTACATTTTCTCTTATAATACGTTTATTTTATAAAACACAAATCAATAAAATAATACAAATATGGTATATGGTATATAATACAATCATGGTAGTTGTTAACGATCATGGTAAATTATAGAATAAATGTGATTATCACAAACATTGCATTATAGATCAAATAAAATTGATTGTTCATATGACAGGCAATAATAAAATATTAGGTTAACTTTCATTCCCACTGTTGTAATTGTAGTTGATCCGGTGTAGCGGAATGAGTCACAGTAGCAAATGTTTTCCTGTATTATATACAAATAACAAATGACAATTAGTTATAGATGATCCAATTTAATGTAAAATGCAATCAATAATTGTTTGACGTAATAAACAGTATAATTTTCATAAATATTGAACAACAGAACAACCTTCAAATCCATCTTATTTTATACTGAAACTTATCAATGATCTCCACATCCAACCATATGCTAGTTACACATTCTCATTAGTTCTTGACTGAATGGTAGGGAAACAACCTTAAAAAGATAAGATTGATTGAATAGCCCAGTCAGTTGAAATTGATTAGATGCCTACAAAATAAACATACATATTACTTTTGGACATATAAGGCTATGAAATCCTACAAATTTGTTTTTCATATTTGTCATCAAAATTAAAAGGATGATTACATTTATATGGGTTGAATCGTTTAGTGTTGTGAGTAATTCAAATCAGTGTATTGAGTTTTACTATATTAGTAACTAGTAAGTATAGGTGTTAACACTTGTTATTTCTAAAAATTGTATATGTAAGCATCCAAGTGGGATTGCCTTTGACAAGTGTGTAACACACGTGCAAACAGAAGTGAATAAAGAGGGAGTTAATCACATTTGATTAACTCAACCATTTTTCAATAATTCTGTTATCAACTGATTTCTCTCTCTCTCTCTCTCTCTCTCTCTCTCTCTCTCTCTCTCAACTGAAACTGTGTGTGTGAGTGCAATAACCAGTGATTGCAAGATTGTGAAGAACAATCAGAGAATTGTTCCAACAGAATTGGTATCCAGAGCATATGATCGAGATCCTGTGGTGACATCATGACGAATTCGAATTCGAACAATGGCCAATTTCCGGCGAAGCTTCCAGTTCTTGATTCGAAGAATTATGACAAATGGATCATTCAAATGAAGGTGGTGTTTCGTTATGAGGAGGTTTTAGAAGTGGTGAGAAATGGTGTGACGGCCACCACCGGCGACGCGCTTCGTGATCAACAGAAGAAAGACAGCAAAGCGCTGTTCTTGATTCACCAGTGTGTTGATTCAGAGGCGTTTGAGAAGATTTCTCAGTACGAAACTGCAAAGGAGGCATGGGACGCGCTAGCCTTAGCATATTCTGGTGACTCGTCGTTGAAGCAGGTGAGATTGCAAACGCTGCGTAGAGAGTATGAGCTGCTTCAAATGGGGGAGAAGGAGACAATTGCAGAGTATTTCAATCGACTGACGCTGCTCACCAATCAAATGCGCACTAATGGGAAGATCGTTTCTGATCGAAGGAAGATTGAAAAGGTACTTCGAACCCTAATTCCTCAATTCGATTATGTGGTAACTTCCATAGAACAATCCAAGAATCTAGATATCTTGAAAGTTACTGAGTTGCAAGGGATTCTTGAGGCAAATGAGACCAGAATTAAGGGAAGGTCTGGTGATAAACCTGGTGATAAAACTGGTGAAAGTGTGCTGTTAGCCCAATCTCAGAAAGGGAAAGGAAATTGGGGCAATAATTGGAAGAATAAGAAGGGAAAGGGGAAATGGAGCAACAAGAATGGTGAGGGCTCAAGCAAACTGGGTGAGCAGAAGTCCAATGACTACCAAAAGAAGAAAGAAGCTTGGAAGAATAAGGGAGAGAAGAAGAAGTTTAGCAAGAAAGATGTGCAGTGCTATAATTGTGACAAATTTGGACATTTTGCAGATGAATGCAGATCAAAGAACCCACAAGAAGAGGCTCAACTAGCAAGAGGTGATTCAGATTCTGATGATGAGGTAGTCCTGATGGCTGAAACAGATGCTATCGAAGTCGAATGCAGAACTGATGCTGTCGAAGTCGAATGCAGAACTGATGAGGTAGTCCTGATGGCTGAAACTGATGTTGTCGAAGTCGAATGCAGAACTGATGAGGTAGTCCTGATGGCTGAAACAGATGCTGTCGAAGTCGAATGCAGAACTGATGTTGTCGAAGTCGAATGCAGAACTGATGTTGTCGAAGTCGAATGCAGAACTGATGAGGTAGTCCTGATGGCTGAAACAGATGCTGTCGAAGTCGAATGCAGAACTGATAACAAGCAGGAAGAGGCTCAGCTAGCAGGAGGTGATGCTGATGAGATAGTATTGATGACTGAGATAGGTGGTAGCAGTGATGAGTTGTGGTATCTTGATACAGGTTGTTCAAGTCACATGACTGGCAACAGAAACTGGTTCATTAACCTAGATGAATCAGTGAAAAAGACCATTAGATTTGGTGATGACAGAGTTGTTAGAGCAGAAGGAATTGGAACTGTGAGAATTCAAAGGAGTGATGGGAAGGTGTGCACCATCACCAATGTCCTGTTTGTGCCATCCATGAGAAGCAATCTGATCAGTTTAGGTCAATTGTTGGAGAAGGGATACTCCATTCAAATGGAAGACTTGGAACTGACCTTGTTTGATCAGAAGAAAAGAATAGTGCTGAAAGCAACACTGAACAAAAGAAGAACATTCAAGGTTGGCATGAGTGTGGTCCAAAATGAATGTTTAAAGGCTGTGACAAGTGATGAGGCATGGAGGTGGCATGAAAGATATAGCCACTTGAACTTTAGAGACTTGAGTAAACTGAAGACTCAAGGAATGGTGCATGGTCTACCTATGGTAAAACTCCCAGACAGAGTATGTGAGCAATGCTGTGAATCTAAGCAGGCCAGGAGCTCTTATAATGCTGATCTAAAGATCAAGGCTTCAAGGAAACTTGAAGCAATTCACTCTGATGTATGTGGGCCCTTTGAAGTAAAGACACTGGGAGGTAACAATTACTTTGTGACATTTATTGATGAATTCACTAGGAAAGTGTGGATATACTTGCTTAGTAAGAAAAATGAAGTGTTTGAAGTGTTTAAGAAATTCAAAGTAATGATAGAAAAGGAATGTAGTTGCTGTATTAGCAGAGTGAGAACTGATGGAGGTGGGGAATATACCTCCACTGAATTTGAGGAATTTTGTAAAAATGAAGGGATTAAACATGAGATTACAGCACCCTACACGCCACAGCACAATGGCACAGCAGAAAGAAAGAACAGGACAATCCTAAACATGGTGAGAAGTATGTTGAAGAGTAGACAGATGCCAAATTACTTTTGGGGAGAAGCAGCAACTACAGCAGTGTATATACTCAACAGGAGTCCAACTAAGAAATTAGAAGGAATAACCCCTGAAGAAGCATGGTCTGGTGAAAGACCAAGTGTCAAGCACCTAAGAGTGTTTGGATCATTGTGTTTCAGGCATGTGCCTAACCAATTGAGAAGAAAGTTGGATGATAAGGCTCAACCAATGGTTCTATTAGGATATCATACAACTGGTGCCTACAAGTTATACGATCCTAATAGACAAAAGGTGGTGATAAGTAAGGATGTGATTTTTGAGGAATCAAAAGGATGGCATTGGAACAACTCTGTACAGAGTAGTGTTCCTGCAACTGTGATACTTGAATCTGCCAATGAAGTAACAGATCCAGTTGATACAAATACTGAGAATGAAGTAGTGAATGAAGAAGAATTGAGACCCAGGAGGAGCAGGCAACCTCCACAGAGACTAAATGAGTATCAACTATTTCCTGACAGTGCAATTGGGAGTGATGGTGAGCTACTGCAGGAAGCTCTAATGGCTGATTGTGAACCAGTGACTGTAGAGCAGGCTCTCAATGAGGTAAATTGGAAACAAGCAATGATTGAAGAGCTAAAATCAATTGAAAAGAATGACACATGGGTGCTGGTTGACTTGCCTGAACAAAAGAAGGTAATAGATGTGAAGTGGGTGTTCAAGACCAAAATGAAACCCAATGGTGAAATTGGGAAATACAAGGCAAGGCTAGTGGCAAAGGGGTTCCTACAAAGACCTGGATATGACTATAATGATGTCTTTGCTCCTGTAGCAAGGATTGAAACAATTAGGTTGATTGTTGCCATAGCTAGTTTTAAAAACTGGTCTATGTATCAAATGGACGTGAAAGCAGCTTTCTTAAATGGATACTTAGAGGAAGAAGTATACATCAATCAACCACCAGGCTTTGTGTTAAAAGGGAAAGAAAATAAAGTGTATAAGTTAAAAAAGGCTCTCTATGGCTTGAAGCAAGCCCCAAGAGCTTGGAATAAAAGGATAGATTCCTTTCTACTACAGCAACAATTTGTGAAATGTGTGAATGAGCATGGCATCTATATCAGGAGGTCAGGTATTAAGAAATGGCTGGTAGTATGTCTATATGTAGATGATATGTTGCTAACAGGAACCAGTGAAAGTGACATGGAGAAATTCAAGAAGAGTATGATGACAGAGTTTGAAATGTCAGATTTGGGAAAGCTCACATACTTCCTTGGTATGGAGATTGTTGCTACTGACAGTGGTGTGCTACTACATCAGAAGAAATATGCAAATGATGTGTTGAGAAGGTTTAAAATGCTTGAATGTAATCCTGCTGCTACACCTACAGACATTGCAGTGAAGCTGGTAACTGACAGTATTGAAAAAACTGTTGATGCAACTCTATATAAACAACTAGTGGGATCCCTGAGGTACTTGTGTCACACAAGACCTGATATTTCATATGGTGTTGGGCTAATAAGTAGATTCATGGAGCAACCTAAAGTGTCACATTTAGTTGCAGCCAAGAGGATACTTAGATACATAAAAGGATCAGTTGACATTGGTGTGTTTTATCCTAGAGGTACTGGAAGATCTGATCAGGAGGTGTTTGGATACTCTAATGCAGATTGGTGTGGAGACAAAGGAGATAGGAAGAGCACAGCTGCCTATGTGTTCATGTATGGTGAAGCTCCAATCTCTTGGAGCTCAAAGAAGGAGAGTGTAGTTGCATTGTCATCGTGTGAAGCAGAATACATAGCTACTGCTATGTCTGCTTGTCAAGCACAGTGGCTTGACATGCTACTCTGTGAACTGAAGTTGAAGAATAATGATACTATGAAACTGCTGGTGGACAATAAATCTGCCATAGACTTGGCAAAGCACCCAATTGCTCATGGTCGGAGCAAGCACATCGAAACAAAGTTCCACTTCTTGAGAGACCAAGTGGCCAAGCAGAAACTAAAGTTAGAACACTGCAGAACAGAAGAAAATTTGGCAGATATGCTGACCAAACCTTTGAAGATCAGTAAGTTTGAAGATTTAAGGAGCAAAATTGGAATGAAGAGTGCGACAGATTTGTATTAGGAGGTGTGTTGTGAGTAATTCAAATCAGTGTATTGAGTTTTACTATATTAGTAACTAGTAAGTATAGGTGTTAACACTTGTTATTTCTAAAAATTGTATATGTAAGCATCCAAGTGGGATTGCCTTTGACAAATGTGTAACACACGTGTAAACAGAAGTGAATAAAGAGGGAGTTAATCACATTTGATTAACTCAACCATTTTTCAATAATTCTGTTATCAACTGATTTCTCTCTCTCTCTCTCTCAACTGAAACTGTGTGTGTGAGTGCAATAACCAGTGATTGCAAGATTGTGAAGAACAATCAGAGAATTGTTCCAACATTTAGGTCTAGAGATGTTTTTCATAAAACTGAAATGCTGCAGAGTCCATTAGCACAAAAGTAACAAAACTTGGGTGATCAACCACTCTAACTTTTGAACCCGACCTATGGAAAAACCAAGTAAAACAATAAAAATCCAATCACAAAATCAAGGGAACATTATAAATTGGAAAGAATTATTTCACCATGAAAACGAAACAATTTCAGCAATTTGGACCAACACAATATAATAAGAAAACGCAAAATGCAGTGAAATACATAATGAAAATTATATAAGAAAAAAATCCGAATTGAGTATATAAACATGAAAAAACTAATTATCTATTGAAAACCATGAATGAAAGTTTGTAAGAAAAATGGTCAAGATCGAAATTGCAATGGAAAAAATACTGAAAAATTGAAATATACATTATCCCTTTGGTGATATAGGTTGTCAAGGTTCAAATCTCTATTAACAAACAGAAAGCCCTAAACCATACGTGCACCAAAATCCATTTTAGAAATAAAAATTACTGAAGACAAAAAGATGTGTTTTCAATTACACAAAACGATGAAGAATGGTTTTTTGACCTGACAAATGACCCTATTTATAATACTAATTATGATGTAAATTGGTGGGAAATTTGATGAAATTCAAATTTCAAGTTTTGGAAAATTTCAGCAAAATAGGATTAATTAGAATACGTGTTAAATACTATGCCATATTCAGACCCCCAATTAACTTATTTACTCATTTTATTTTATGGAAAATAAATTCAAATTGATCTAATTTCATAATATGTAAAAAAACACATATTTGAAGTTAAGAGTGCAACTAATATGCGCTAGTATTGGGTAACAGAGATTGAGATATAAATTAATACCTTTTTCATTATTATAGAATATTAAAATGAATTCAATTTTTACTCTAATTTGGTAAAAATCCCTGGTAATTAAAGTTTTAATGCTGCAATTATCTCACTCATTCAAGTGGGACTTATAAGACGTAATAAATATACAATTCATATTAAGATGACATTTGGCAATGCATTAATTAAAATGCATTGTCAAATGTTTATAGTATAGATTTTATTTTTTGAATATCAATAAATAAAAGGAGGACTAAATTTTATATTAAAATATTAAACTATGATTTTTTAGTTTAACTATAATATTTTTTAGTATACAATCTAATCTAATAAACGTGTCCTACTAAAATTTGTCATGGTGGGTTTATTTTCTAAGGTGTTCAAAGTAGTCAATTTTTTGACATAATATACGTAAACATTCAACTGGCTCTTTTTTAATCCCCAAACAACATTTTGAAAATTTAAGTTAAAAGGAAATGTATGCCCGTGCTGGCACGGGTGATACATACTAGTATATATATAACTTCTGCATAAGAATTAATATATGTAGTATTGCAGATGCAATTTGTGGGATTTTATGACTGCTGGAATGGTAAGAACTTTACTCTATGGAATATTAATTATCTATGTATACCAAAAATTTCATTATTGTTTTGTGTTAATCTTGGTGGATATGCACATGACAGAATATCAGGAAAGGCCACAACTCAAGTTCTTATTGTTATGGACAAATGCAAGGATCGTGACACATATGTGGTGGCTTTCCGAGGAACAGAGCCATTTGATGCTGATGCATGGTGTACAATAAAAAAAACCTGCAATATGCCAAAGTGCTTGAACACCAAGGGTTGGAGATGAATATTATGCACGGTGGAGCTTTGGCATATGCTTTTCCTTTAATAGGCGCTATGAACTCGAGGTATGTATATTCAAGCACATAGGTATCTACCTTTTCTTTATTTTATGTGTTAGTATTATATGTTGAAGGATTGAATTCGATTATTTATTTTAACGTTAATCCAGGTTCTTGAAGTGCAACACAATAATAACTACTTCTCGTTGTGGAGTGTGATACCCATGAGGTTGAATGCTTTGTTGGAAGTTGGAACTCATAAGGAGTTTTACAATTACATTCAAAAATGGTCGTTATTACAAAGAAGGATGGTTTCTCTTTGTTCTGCACAGTACTTCCGACCTTGAAGGATGGTCCGAGGTAGTTAGTGGTTGATGTCCTTAGTCAATGACCGTATCCGACCCTAGCTGGTGTTGTACCTGCAAAGTCACTCCGATGCTAAAGTCAGTGGAGTAGTCTTAGCAAAGTAATAAATGTGAGAATGCTTACTATTAATGAGGCAATGAATGTTGTATTTATAGTGTGGTGGGGTTTGCTTCAACGAATTAGGACCGTCCGATTTTGATGTTCGATCTGAGCCCTTGATGTTTGAATTGGGCCCTTTGACATTGAGACTTTGTGGGTGCGAATAGATGCAAAAGAAGGGGGTGTATATGGTTTAAAAGACTCACCATAACAGTTGCCCCCCAAGTCTGGTCGTCTTAGAGGCGATCTTGACTTGATAACGAGCTTATGATGTGTTTTTACGACCTCTGGACGAGCTATAACTCCAGATGTCGTAGTGAGATGGGCAGGCGATCCTAATCGTCCGACGTTTGATAAATAAGGGACTCACCGATGAAGATTTTATCGAAGTTGAGCCTGATTTGTAACAGTGATTCGACTATTGTAATATTTTTAAAGGTGACGTTTAGTTTTTCGCGCTTTTGCATTTATTGCACCTGTCAGAACACGTTTCCAAAAGGTGGCTAATGATGGTGACGCTTTGGTAGGTGTGCGCGTGCTTTGAAGATTATTGACGGGATGCGTCGATTCGTTTTAGGCCCAATCCAGCTCTCTAAGGCCCACTATAAATAGGGGGTTCAGCTCCCTTCATTTACTCCTGATTGTCAATTTGGTCTGCATACCGATCTTTATTTCCGATCTTGAGTTCGTTGATTTGGGAGATCGTGGCTAGAGTTTCTCCGTTCCAGTGGGTTCAAGTGCTTGAGTTTCGTAAGAGAATATCGGCAAAAGCTTCTTTTGGGCGAGGTTAGTTCTAATTCCTCTTTAACCGTTTGCTGTTCTTTTTGATTTCTCAAGCCAGTCTCGTCCCCGTCTCTTTTTTAAGTTGTACTCGGCCCCTATTTGTTTATTCGTCCCAGGGTGGGGGTCGTTAGGTTGGGTTTCAAACTCGGCATGGACCCGTTAGGTCGTTAGTCCTGACTTCCCTATGCCCCCATTCCTGCAGGTATTTAAACTGGCGGTTACCAAACAAACCTGCAGGCAAATTTCGCAGCAGCCCCCGCAATTAGCAAAGGTGATGGCTTCTGGAGGAGAGAGTGTTGAAGGTCGGTTCTGAAGGCGCCCCCGTTATTCCCGAAGTCCAAGACCATCCTGATTCTGCTCCAAACAGCGAACAAGCGGAGGACGATCTTGAGGTCAATCGTCATTCCCCTAAGGATATTACGAACGAACCTGATGGTGGAGAGCAATCTTCTGAGGACGTGGTAATTGTTGGCGTGAAAGATAACCAAGCCGATGTGGTTATGGTGGAGTCAGATTCTTCTGAAAAAACTCAATCCGATGATGAACAAGGGTCGTCAAATACCCAGGAGGTGGAAGGTTCAGAGTCGGATTCCAAGTCAACTACTGAGACAGGGGAAGAAAGCCACACAAAGCCTGAGGTTGATAAAGGCAAAAGATCCGCCGAAGAAGCTAAGGATTGGCAGGACTATTCGCAAGAAAGGAATGATGAGGTTGGAGAGGACGGAGATGTCGATCATGGTGATCGTTCTATTGCTTTGACCGATGGTTACTCCAGTACCGGTCCTAGAAGAATCGATCTTCCTATGCCTTACGATGTGAACGTTCCTTGTATTCTCAACTAGGTTGCATCTTTTGTTACCGAAACCAAGTCTCTTTACGAAGCTGGAGAGGATTTGAGTGTTATTGTAAACAAATTATCCATTCGGGGTCGACTTTGGAACGTCGAAGGTATGAAATCGGATGAGCATGCTGCGACATGGCCAGGGTCTTTGAAATTTGTCATGTATGATGTTCTGGTGTCGGATATGCACATCCGACCTCCTTTTACTAACCTTCAACAAACTGTCTTGGCGAGGTTGGATTTGGCACCATCAAAGCTTCATCCCAACGGTTGGGCATTTCTCTGAGCATTCGAATTGATGTGCCTTACGCTTGATCGTCCAGTGTCAGCCGACTTGTTCTTTCATCTGTTCGAAGTAAACAGGAATTATGAAAAAGGTGATGAAGAGAATGCTCCGGAGCAGGTGAGCCTTCGGTCTAGAAGAGGTGCTAAGGTTTTCCGGGCTTACTCAGATTCGCTGAAGGGGAGATGGAAAGAGTTCTTCTATTTCGTGGAGCCGGTAAATGGTGAAGCAATTGACCATGTGGGGAAGTTCGGCCAGGATGGGCGTACCTTGGAGTCTACCAAGTTTCCTATAGGCTGGGGTCTTGGACATTATAACCGATCTCCAGGATCCTACCATATCGGTGAGTCTCACCTATGTCGTGCCGACATTCTGACCAGAGATATATTGTTGTTTATCTTCCCCCAAGTTCCTTATACCAAACATAAATACCGAGGTATTCCTGCCGATCGTATGGTTAAGTGTGCCACCAAAACAAAGGTTATGAGGGTTCTAGGTAGGGTCGTCTTTGAATATTTTAAGATATGATTTGTCTTTCTTCACTTTATCTTTTGTCAAGTATATTGACTCATCCTGTTGCTTTTTGTTTTTAGATGCTATGGCAGGGAATAGGATTGCTATGATGAAAAGAATGGCGCTGCAGAACCTGGGTGCTGTGGAAGGCGAGTCTGCAAATCAAGGGGTTCCACAAGGTGTTCCCGACCTTAGTGCTGCCATTCATGTTTCCCCCATTAGGACCGTCCATGAGGTAAACCTGGAGGATCCTGGGGGCGATCTTCAATTCCGCAAGAGAAAACCAGTTGATGAGGGAACCTCTACTAAGCAGCCAAAAGTAGCTCGGCAAGTTGAGGACAAAAAGAAGAAAGGGGTGCTACAAGGCGATTCTAAGTCTTCCAGGAAGCATAAATCTTCTAAGAAAGTAACCCTGTTCCTGTGGATGCGACCTTTATGGAGAAAAACCTAGAGGAATACTTAACCGATCCTGTTAGTGCGGCTGTGAAGCTTTTCGTTCATTTGGCTGATGTTACCAAGTTGCAGAAGGTGGAGTTGGAACGTCCTCATGAAGGTAAGGTCGTTCTTCTAATAGCTCGTTTGTTATATTGTTACCTATGTTTTTGACTTCAATTTTTGCTCATTTTTGCTCGTTACAGAGTTGGTAACTACCGAGCGTGCTAAGATGTTTAATGCCCTGAGAGAGCTGACCGAAAAGAACAAAGTCCTTGGCAATACCCTTAGTGACTTGAAGATGCTGAAGGCTTATGCGGACGATCTTGAAAAGTCCCATAATTCTGCTAAGATGCAAGTTGAGGATAATAACGCTCGTATTAAGCAGCTGAACGATCGGATCTGAGAGCTTGAGGATGAGAAAAAGAAGGATGAGGAAACAATACGAAAGCTGGAGGGTTGGATTCAAGAGCTGATAAAGTCTTTGCAGAAATTTGAGGAGAACAAAATTGAGACTAGTTCGACCCCGGAAGATCGTCATGCGGCGTTGGAAAAAGAGCTCGCCCAAGTCCGTGTTGAACTGGCGAAGTCTAAGAAGGAAACGCAGACAGCAGGTGATCTTGCTCTTGAAATGGCGGGGGATGATTTTGATCTTGCACTTAGTCAGATCGCGCTTGTCTATCCTTCCCTCACTCTTGACAAGGCCGTTCTGAATGTGGATCATGAGATTGAGGGTGATCAGATTTTGAGAGTCGACATCAAGACCAATGTGAAGACCATGGTTTACCCCAAGTCTGCCTAATTCATTTCCAGATCCAGTTTTGTAAGAGTTCCGGGTTTATACAGAGAATCATGCATAAGCTCCGAACTTTGTCAAGTCGTAATAGTTTTAGTCTTTATTTATAAAACTTGAGGCCTCGGCCGTATCCGAGATGGTTGTAATGAATTTAATTTTCTTTATGTAAACTTGATTCCTTGAATGGCTTATATTCTCGTCGCCGTAATTGTCATTTTACAGAGTCTTGACTTGCTTTTAAGTCTCTTCCGAGAGTTAGTTCGTACATTATAATTTTGATAGGATCAAAAAGATCGGACCTGTTGAGAAATCTCGTAAGATCGGACCTAAGGACAGTTTACCAGGACTTGGCTCAGATTTAACTCGTCCATTAGGGTTCTTGGCTACTAAGGCCAATGATCGATTTAAGGAAAAATCCTTAAAGGACCTTTCGAACCTTTGGAGCAGTTTACCAGGACTCGGCCCGGATTGAACTCGCCCATAAGGGTTGTGACTGCTTTGGTCACGTATGGAGATCTCGTAAGATCGGACCTAAAGACAGTTTACCAGGACTCGACCCAGATTTAACTCGTCCATTAGGGTTCTTGGCTACTAAGGCCAATGATCGATTTAAGGAAAAATCCTTAAAGGACCTTTCGAACCTTTGGGGCAGTTTACTAGGACTCGGCCTGGATTGAACTCGCCCAAAAAGGGTTGTGACTGCTTTGGTCACGTATGGAGATCTCGTAAGATCGGACCTAAAGACAGTTTACCAGGACTCGGCCCAGACTTAACTCGTCCATTAGGGTTCTTGGCTACTAAGGCCAATGATCGATTTAAGGAAAAATCCTTAAAGGACCTTTCGAACCTTTGGGGTAGTTTACCAGGACTCGGCCTAGATTGAACTCGCCCAAAAAGGGTTGTGACTGCTTTGGTCACGTATGGAGATCTCGTAAGATCGGTCAAAGTAGTTATTCCGAAGGAGTTCGTAGATTTATAGTGGTAGGAACTACTGTTACAAAAAATTGGCACACGCAAAACAGTCGTGTCCTTAAATGTAATAGCTCTTCCACTTTGTGGCGTTCCAAGTTTGGAGGATCTCCTTTCTGCCAAGTGTTTCTAATTTGAAAGCCCCCGTACCGGTCTTACTTTTAATACGGTAAGGTCCTTCCCAATTGGGTGCTAACTTTCCCTGCGAAGTATTTTTCAAACCCACGTTGGCTCTTCGAAGTACTAAGTCGCAGGATTCAAAATCTCTTGGGACGACCTTGGCATTGTATCGGGTTGCAACCCTTTGTTTGATGATGGCTTCTCGAAGCGTGGCTCGTCCTCGAACTTCGTCGATGAGATCTAGGTCTTCTTTCAAAGCTTGGTAGTTTTCAGTTAGAGTTTTGGGATTCGTTGCTCTCCAACTTAACTCACTGACTTCCACTGGGATGACCGTCTCGCTGCCATAAGAGAGCCGGAACGGCGTTTCTCCCGTAGAGCTTTGAGGGGTGGTCCTGTAAGCCCAGAGAACATATGGGAGTTCTTCTACCCAATTTCCTTTAGCGTCGTCCAGTCGTTTTCTCAAACCATTAAGGAGTATCTTGTTGGCTGCTTCTACTTGACCGTTGGTTTGCGGGTGTTCTACTGACGTGAAATGATGTTTGATTTTAAAGTCGGACATCATTTTCCTGAAACCTTTGTCTGCGAACTGAGTTCCATTATCAGTAATAACTATTTCGGGGATCCCGAATCTACTCATGACGTTCTTTTTGAAAAATCTTATGCAGTTCCTTGCAGTGATGGTGGCTAAGGGTTCTGCTTCAATCCATTTGGTAAAATAATCAACTGCTACTATGAGAAATTTGTTTTGGCCTGGAGCAGTTGAGAATGGACCTAGGAGATCTATTCCCCATTGTGCAAAGGGCCATGTCGAGGATAGACTTCGGAGCTCGGTTGGTGGAGCGATGTAAACATTGGCATGGATTTGGCATTTTTTGCATTTCTTTACGTGGTTCTTAGCATCGCCTTCCATGGTCGACCAATAATATCCTGTACGTAGGGCCTTTCGAGCTAGGGAACGGGCGCCAAGATGTTGTCCACATATTCCTTCATGAATTTCGGCTAAGACGGAATGCACTTTCTCCCCTTCGATGCATTTTAATAATGGTGAGGAGAGGCTCCTTCTGTATAACGTATTATCTATGACTGAGAAGGCCGAGGCTTTTCTTCTGACGATTTTCGCTTCAGCCGAGTCTAGAGGCTCGGTTCCTGTTTCGATGTACTCCAATATTGGAGTGATCCAACTTTGGCTCTCCTCAATGGAACAAATTGTAGAAATACAAGCCGGATCAAGAGAGATACTAGGTCTTCTGAGTAATTCTTGGATGATCGTCCGGTGATTACCGGGGACCTTGGTGCTGGCGAGTTTTGATAGGATATCCGCCCTCTGATTCTCGGCTCTGGGGACGTGCTTTACCTCGGCTGTTTTGAATTGTGCGAGTAACTCTTGTATTCGAAGTTGTTATTTCTGCAGGGTCGGATCCTTGGTCTCAAATTAATTGTTTATTTGTGAAACGACCAAGAGTGAACCTGTGTAGAGGTTGACCTGAGTGACTCGTAGGTCAATTGCCAATCGTAGACCTGCAATGCAAGCCTCGTATTCTGCTTGATTGTTAGTTGTTTGGAAAGTGAAGGTAAGGGAGACTTCAATGACCACTTTATCCGGGCTTTCCAACATTAAACCTGCGCCGCTTCCTTTGGGGTTGGAAGACCCATCAACGTGTAGAGTCCAGACGAGTCCAGACGTCGTTAACAGGATCGGCCAGAACTTGGGCCTTCATTGTCGTACGAGACTCGTACTTGATTCCAAACTCGGAGAGCTCTACTGCCCATTTAATCATTCTTCCGGCAAGGTCGGGTCGGTGTAGAATCTGCCTTATTGGATAGTTGGTGCGTACGACTATTTGGTGAGCCACAAAATATGGTCGGAGGCATCGAGCTGCGACGACTAAGGCGAGGGCGATCTTTTCTATTTGTTGATACCTGCATTCTGGTCCCTGGAGAGCTTTGCTTACAAAGTAAATGGGACTTTGACCGGTCTGTGTTTCCCGGATGAGTACGACGCCTAAAGCCTCCTTCGAGATTGATAGGTATAAGTATAGAGTTTCTCCTTCGCACGGGCGAGTTAGGATGGGGGTTTTGAAAGCGCTTTTTTAAGTTGTTACAAGGCTTCGTCTTGCTCGTTTGTCCAGTTGAATTCTCCTTCTCCCTCCTCCTTCTCTTTCTTCAAAAGTTTGAATAATGGGAGAGATTTAAATGCCGCATTTGATAGGAATCGAGACAAAGCGGCGATCATACCATTGAGTTTTTGGACCTCCCATTTGGAAGTCGGAGTTCGCATTTCAGTCACGGATCGACATTTGTCTGGGTTTGCTTCAATTCCCCTTTCCTTTAAGTAGAAACCTAGGAACTTTCCAACTCGGACACCAAAAGTGCATTTTTCCGGATTTAGTCTCATGTTGTTTTTCCTGATTTCTGTGAAAATTTCTCGAAGGTCTTTTACGTGGGTATTTTCTCGTTCACTTTTTGCAATCATGTCGTCAAGATAGACTTCAACGGTCTTGCCTATCTGTCTTTGGAATACTTTGTTCATCATTCTCTGATAAGTGGCGCCGGCGTTTTTTAAACCGAAGGACATAACTCGATAGGCGAAGTTACCTTGGTCCGTCATGAATGCAGTTTTTTCTTGATCGGGAGGAAACATGGCGATCTGATTGTAACCGGAATATGCGTCCATAAAAGAAAGTAGGCGAAAACCCGAGGCATTATCGACGAGACGATCAATACTTGGGATAGGAAAGGCGTCTTTCGGACAAGCTTTGTTTAGGTCGGTATAATCGATGCACATACGCCATTTACCGTTGCTCTTTTTAACTAGTACTGGGTTTGACAATCAAGTCGTGTATTTGACCTCTGTTATGAAGTTCGCTTTGAACAAATCTTCAACAGCTTTTGCGGCGGCCACAACATTCTCTCCACTCTGTGCTCGTCTCCTTTGGGCGACCCATTTTGCTTCCAGATTAACGGCGAGCTGGTGACATGCAACTTCCAGCGGGATTCCGGGCATGTCTTCTGCCGACCAAGCAAAAAGATCAGCATGATCTTTTAAACACTGAGTGAGTTTGATTTTTACCTCTTCGGAGAGATCCGCTCCAATTTTTACTGTTCTAGTAGGGTCTTCTCTGAGCTGTATTTCGATGGATTCCCCATCTGGCTCGGGTCTTCTCATTTTCTTTTTGAGTTCTTTGGCTAAGTCATCATCATCTTCCTCTTCCGAGTTGTCTGGGTCGTATCTTGCATCCAAATCAGTTAAGTTGATTTCGGCCGATCTTCTTGTAACTTCTTCTTTTTTGGTTATCACAGGGGGAACCCCTTCCTTATCTTGAGCCTTTTTCTCTGCTTTTGTCCACAGGAAGAAACATCTTGAGGCGGATTCAAGATCTGAGTTTAAGGTGATCACCTTGTTGTAGAGGGAGTGGAATTTTATTTTTAAGTGAGTGGTGGAGGTTACTGCTCCGAGCCTTCCCAAAGTCGGTCTTCTAATGATACAGTTGTAGATTGATTCACACGGTAGGATGAGGAATTTTGTTTTGACGATCCTTACCAAGGGTTCTTCACCGTAGGAAACCATCAGTTCCAGGTGTCCAAGAGGTTTAGTCCGAGATCCATTGAATCCTGATAGTGCGGATCCTCGGTAAGGAGCGATGTCTTCCTTATCGATTCCCATTCTTTCCACGAGGTCGAGAAAGATGATGTCGGAAGAACTTCCCTGATCGACCAAAATCCTTCTAATCTCCTTATTGGCGATTACCGCCGTGACAAGGAGTGGTACGTGTTTGTTGGGCTTCCCATCTAGAAGGTCTTCATCTCTAAAAGACAAAGGAGGTTGGTTTGAAGGTGTTTGTGTGACCGAGGTGGAGGCTACATTGAGTAACTCTTTCCATTTTCGTTTCATTGTTTTCCCGGATTCTTCGTGGGAAAAACCTCCCGCGATCATCATCATTATCGACAGTCCTTTTGATTCCTCGAATCAAGCTTGTCGTCGTCGGATTCGGCTTTGATTTTCCCCTTGCTTTGGGTTCCTGCTCCCGTTCTTCTTTAATCTCGCCAGCTTGACGTCCAGGTTTGTTTACATAGCTGGCTAGTTTTCCCCTTTTAATCATATCCTCAATGTCATCTTTCAAGGCGTTGCAGTGGTTGGTGTCGTGACCGTTACTTCGATGATATCGACGGTATTTATTAGAACGTTGGCCCGGTCTGTGGGTGAGTGGTTTTGGGAATTTTTCGTCTCTAGATTCCGTGTTCCAGCATTCACCTAAAAGTTGAACCTGAGTGACATTGAGCTCGGTATAAAATTGATGACGGTTCCGAGGTCGGGGGTCCCTGTTGCCTCGGCCGTCGTTCTTTTGATCTTTTTCATTTTGGGGTCTAGATGGTTCGGTCAGTGGTGGTTTTTTACCGGTCATGGCGCTTTCGTCTTCATTGATAAAGAGTTGGGATAGCTGGAGGAAATCTTGGAGATTCTCTGGCTCCCAAGTGTTTATGTGTTTTTTGAACGGGCTTCCAGGGCGTAGCCCCATCCCCATAAATAAACTCGGAAGGCATCGTCGAGGTTCCGAACTTGAACTGCTTCCTTGTTAAATCTTTCTATATATTCTCTTAAAGATTTGGAATTTTCTTGGATGATGGATGCTAAGACATTTTTGTTTTTTGGTTTGCTTTTGGAATGGGAAAAATTAGCTGAGAATAATTTGGCCAAGTGGTCCCAGGAGGAGATTGTGTTTGATTTGAGGGTCTCAAACCATTTTGAGGCTATTTTTTCCAACGTTAGGGGGAAAATTCGACATTTCATTTCTACGGGAATGTTCCGATACTGCATCACTGTGTCAAAATAACTTAAATGTCTGTCCGGGTCGCCTGTCCCGTCATAGGTCTTCAAGCCTTCTGGTGGTTTTTCAAGATATCTGGGTACCGGGTAGCGGTCGATCTTTTCCATAAAAGGGCCTTTGCGCTTGGTCGTTTGAGCCCGTGGCGGAGATCGGTACCGATGGTGAGGATCGGGGTACCTGCGGTCCTGAGGGCGATATCCTCGAGGTGAATATTCTCTACTCCTCGATCGTTGCCTAGGAGAAGAAGATGCCAGAGAAGAATGAACTCGAGGTGAATAATCAGCCTCTTCCCTTCCGACGTACACTCCGGTTGGAGGCAAACGAGAACCATTTCTTCCGAGCCGATGAGGAGGAGAGCGATGGTAATGTCGTCTTCTGGGTGGAGATCAGTGGCGCCTTCGGGGCGGATTTCTTCTTTTGGGGGAATCCAGGTCGGGTGAGACCTGATCCGGAATATTCCGGGCCCGGAGTTCTGCCACCTGTCCTTCAAGATCCGTAAATCGGTAACTCCTTTCTTGGTTTGCCGCTTCATGCCGGTTCAGCAATAGGACGAGCTGTTGAACAGAATCGGCCGGGACAAAAGTGGAGGTTGAGAAGGTACACGGTTCCTTGCGGAGCTTCCGGTGACCAAAACGAAGTTCGGGATTTGATTTTGAATCTGCGCTTGAGTGGAGTTTGGAAGGTCTTGTACGAATCCTTCCGGGATTGGCTGAGGTTCGGCCAGCTGAGGGATGACCGGTCTCAGGATCGGCTCGGGGAGGATGCCCGCCGCGAGGCTGTTCGCATTCGAAAGAAGATTTCGTGTCGTCATTGATCAAGGTGAGGGGAGAGGATCTTGGTTTGAGATCTCCCACTGTGGTCGCCAATGTTCTGCACAGTACTTCCGACCTTGAAGGGTGGTCCGAGGTAGTTAGTGGTTGATGTCCTTAGTCAATGACCGTATCCGACCCTAATTGGTGTTGTACCTGCAAAGTCACTCTGATGCTAAAGTCAGTGGAGTAGTCTTAGCAAAGTAATAAATGTGAGAATGTTTACCATTAATGAGGCAATGAATGTTGTATTTATAGTGTGGTGGGGTTTGCTTCAACGAATTAGGACCGTTCGATCTTGATGTTCGATCTGAGCCCTTGATGTTTGGATTGGGCCCTTTGATATTGGGCCTTTGTGGGGTGCGAATAGATGCGAAAGAAGGGGGTGTATATGGTTTAAAAGACTCACCATAACACTCTTCTTTTTTAGGATGATTCGTATACTAATTCCTGGGTTACCAGCTCACTGTCCCCCAGATTACATTAATTCAACTCTCCTGGGATCGATTGAAAGACATTTTGAAGATGAGTGACGTGTTTGTATATGTTATCTGGCAATAAGCGCAAAGTATGTTAATTTTGTTCATCTATTTTGATTAATAATGCTAATGCAAATTAATGTTTGTTTTATAACTATGTAAACAACATAAGTGCTATAGTGGACTTTTCTTTTTTCACATAGTTTGAATCGACGCCTAATGTTACGTTTTGTGAGAAAGTTGAAATTGTAGCTTCTTTGAATGTGTCTCAACCTTTTTCATTGTGGAAACAAACGTATGATTGGTGTCAATGGCGGACCCAGGACTTGGGGTTAGGGGGTTCAAATTTTTTAAACGCACACACGGGTACAAATATAATTAAAAACAACTTTAATATATTTAAATAAATAAATTATAGTCTAATGTGAGTGAACTTATCCTTTTTCTTTTCAAGTCGGCTCTCCTCTTAAATCCGTTCCTTTGATGGAGAGGAAGGAAAGAACTAAAAATCCAAACATTTGTTTCTTGGACTTGGATCCTCTTGATCACCACCTCAAACCCCTTTTACAAATCTCTTATTTATATTTAATGGATTTATCTCTTCTTTTTTTTTACAAACTTTTCTCGCACTTCACTATTTATTTATATTTAATGGATTTATCAAACATTTATTTAGTTTTTACCTCTTATTGTACATTTGTTTCTTTGATGGAGAGGATAGAGAGAAGAAAAGTTCACACACATTATTTGTTGTATTTATCACAACCCTCTACATATTTCTTAATCATTTCTATCTCTCTCCTAAGGGTTTTGTGTAAATATGAAATCCAAATTGTGTCAAGAGTTCCCTCCTCTTCATTTTTTTTTCTTTTGTAAAAGAGTTCTCTGTTAGACCAACTGTGTCAACATTAAACTTATAGCAACCACTAAGGAGAAAGTCTGTGAACACTGGATATATATATATATATATATATATATATATATATATATAGGCAAATTTGGACCTCCATTAAGCATCTCCAACCTAAAATTAATCTGTGGGCTATAATAGATTTTTGTACTTTTTAACCAATGATAGCCACATCACCATCAATTCGCGGGCTATTCATATGCATCAATAATATTTCTTTCCAACTACTCCCAAAATAGTATTTACCTAGAATCATGCAAACTAAATACCGCAGTTAAAGGGAAAAATCTCTGCAAATGACTCCATGAAAAAAAAGCAAAATTTTCTCATTATGTTTCCCACAAGAAACACACAATGGGTCACATTTGATATCGTTTAAATTGAAAAATGCCTCATTGTATTTCATCATTTGTCATAGTTGGCTAAAGGACCAGGATTGGGTGCAGTCATGCGGTCACCTAATCCCATCATCATTGAATTGCCTCTAGGTAAAATCGCAACCTTTAATAATTTTTATTCGAAAAGTTAAGTGATAATTGAAAATAGAGAGAGAATGACACTGATGCTGCACTGAGCCAAAATCCTTGATTTAGTTTTTTTTGGGTCAAAAAAAGTTTTGGGTTTTTTTATACCCCACAATTTTCGTTATTCCGAAACTACCCTTGTGAATCGGTTTTTAAAGGATTTACCAAATTAAAAGGTAAATCTGTTTTGGAAAAAAAACCAAAACCAGATTTAATAAAAAATGCATAACAGATTTAACCCCCGCCATAGATAAATCCGTTTTTGTTATTTTTTAATAACAGATTTATCTATTTATTAGATAATTCCATTTTGAATTTTTTCCAAAACAGATTTATCTATAAAATAATTAATAAATAAAAGTGATAAATCTGTCAAAAATTTTAAATTAATTTTTTAAAAAATAAAATAGATATCAATATTGGTCTTCTTTTGGTTTTGTTTAGTGTGTATATATTCAGTAATACGTGACGATGTTTGTACGTTGTGTGAATAATTTAGGCTAAAAAATCAATTTTCGGGCAACCTACTTTAACTGTAATGAAACCACAACCATGAAATTTGAAAAAAAATCAAGGATCATAACTCCCCAAGAAGATACTTCTATTGGGATTGCGGGGCTCAAAATCCCAAATTTCATCGTTTATTATTTTTTATTAATTTTTTTAAATTTTTTATAATCTCCAAAAAATCTAAAAAAATTTGATAACCTTATTTTTGTTTAATTAGATTTTTAGTGGTGTTTTTATTATTTTTAGATTAGTTTCGACTCTTTAACAGATTTTTATAACATTTGTTAAAAAAAATATTTAAATAAAAAACAGTTAGTTTTTAATACACAACTCATTTGCCTATTTATTAGATAAATCCAAAAGTTTTTAGCCGGTTCAATGCTAAACCGGTCCGTAGGTACGGGCAGACCCAATTCCCAAATGGCCATTGAATTGTTGTAGTTTTGTTTGGTTACTGCAAAAACAGAACAGGAGGCTGAGACGGTGCGGAACTAGCGATAGAGGAAGGGGAGATAGGGAGAGAGCTAGCTAGCGAGATCTCCAATTTAGGGTTTTGAGTTTCGTATTTACCAAGGTCAGTGAGAGCCTAATTCACGGAATTTCTTTCAATTTATTCGTAATTCTTTTGTCTTTTGCTGTAGAACTCGAACTCCAAAAGCAGATTTTCGTTTGGTATATGATGATGATGATGACGATTTTTGTGTGTGAGAAAGAAGTGTGCTTGTTATATGCAGGGAGCGAGTGTGAGATATTTAGAGAGAGAGGTGTGAGAACGCTGAGTGCTCTGCTGAGACCTGAGAGATACCATTACCCCCCAAGAAGACGAGGTGGATAGATTTTTTTTCTCTTTTATTTTTGTTATTTCCCCCATCAGAGTGGTGCATAGGGATTTTCCTCCTTACAGCGTATCAATATCTTCCATTGCCGTTTGTTGAAAATTCAAATGGAGGAACGCAAGCTTGTGGTTAGTCATACCCATGCGATTTGTTTATCTTTATTCCTTTTGTTCGTAGTTTTACTTTTTAATTGCAATAATCAATAACTGAGATCATTTCTTTTGGTTTTTCTTTGATTGCGATCACTAAATTGCATCTTAGGTTTTGGGTATTCCATGGGACGTTGATACTGAGGGCTTGAAAGAATATATGAGCAAATATGGCGAACTGGAAGATTGTGTTGTCATGAAGGTTATCCCTTACTTTCCATTTTTCAGTGTTTCTGATTCTTGTTCAATTCATGTTTGTCTATCACCTCACTTAGATAACAAATGTATGTATGTGTGTTGGTCGTCTAATGATAAATCTTCATAATGGTCATTCAATGTCAGTTTTTGACCTCAAACAAGGGTTTTGGGTCGCGTTTCTCCCCTTCCCCCTCATTACCACTCTTCCAAAGATAAATTTAGATAAGGGTTGTACAGTTAGTGTGTTTGGTTCTACGATGGGAATAATTTATTTTGAATGAATTGATTTTAGCTGAAAGTGAGTTGAATGCAAAGTTACTATGTTTGAATATATTTACGTAAAAGTGAGTTGAACAATATTTGGGTGTACTAGTCATGTTTGGAGGCAAAAACTCCAAATCTCAGCTTCAAGTTAGAATCCATTCTAGAGGCAAAATCAATTTTACTTAAGAAAAAGAACACTCAATGATGTCAAAATAAATTTTAGGTCTCTAGAATGACTTTTGGCTCTTCCAGAAGTGACTCCAAACATGCCCATAACCTATCCCATAAAATTTGACAAAGTTTTACAGTGATAGTTGACTACCTAACTCAGCCGTCTTCGATGACTTGGGCTTGACATTGGCTATGTAAATATTAGCAAAAAAGCACAAGCTTAGACAGAAATACTACCATTTGTTGTGTCTAGAAAATGCCCTGCACGATCTTTATTGTTGTTAGTCATTCTTATTTATCTGAAATTTGAAGAGGAAAAGGGACATGCTTAAACTTGGTGCGGCAAACACAAAAAGAAGATAAGAAAATATCAACTTGGGACTTATGGCTTCCGGTCTATATGACATAGTCTTATACAGGGACACATTAGATTCCCCCCATACCATTAAGTTTTCTGGAGATGCATTCTAATCTTCTCACTTTAATCTAGGAGCGGTTAACTGGGCGGTCTCGTGGCTTTGGATATGTTACATTTGCTTCATTGGATGATGCCAAGGTAACTGCTTTTCACCTAGACATAAGCTTATTCATTTTGTTAGTTTTCTGACCGGAAGATTTCCAGTGTGAAAGGAGTATTCTACTCTTTTCAATTCCATTCATTCAATAACATCAGGGACACATTGTCCCTTTCTTCAATTCTGAGTTCACATTTCCTAACATAAGCACATATTTCTGGTCAAATCTGCATGCTATATCACGAGTTGGGTGTCTTTCTGGCTGCAGGAAGTATTGTCAAGTGAACATGCTCTTGGTAATAGGATGCTGGAAGTCAAAGTGGCCACACCAAAGGTTGCAATTAAATATTTGTTTTAAACTTAAAATCTACTACGGTACATGGCTGTTTTACCCTATGCTATGATTTAACTACTGATTCTTGTAATGTTTTCATCTTAAAGGAGGAGATGAGGGCACCGGCAAAAAAAGTTACCAGAATATTTGTGGCCAGGATTCCACAATCGGTAACAGAAGCTACTTTTAGAAGGTATATATATGAGCATGTACCGTCGTCATTAAAATAATCTAGACTCACAAGTGTTTTTTCTTTCGTAATGTACTCGTAATAAAGAGCATATGAGGAAATTTATGTAATAGTCTCCCATTCTTTCTTTTCCCTGCAGTCATTTTGAGAAATATGGTGAAATAACAGATTTGTACATGCCAAAGGTACCTTCCTCCTTGTGATCGTCATACATTTAGAATTAAAATGCTGTTTTGTGTGTGTGTGTATAATTTAGGCATGATGAACTATAATCATGTTAATGAGATGATCATGCACACAAGATTTCAAACAATTTGGCATTGTTGGTAAGTGTTCTAATATTAGATATTAGCTCAGATATTTTTTACGTATGTAAATAGGGGATCATACGTTAGAATAAAAGGATGCAATAGAATTTCAAATAGCTGTATAATGCTACAAAATTTACAGACTTGGTCTACTTAACAAGAACTTCCAATTCAATGGTTGGATCGATTTAATTTGCCTTTTACAAATTTATGTAACGATTTTAAATTTTATATATTTCCAACAGGATCAAGGCTCAAAGATGCATCGTGGAATTGGTTTTATAACTTTTGCAAATGCAGGTTTGGCCATCCACTGTAGCCTATGTGCTTTACTCTTAACTGTTCATATTTTTACTGTATGTGATTTATCATTTCTTCTTTCTTAGAAATTATGTTCTTTGGTAGTTACCTAAGATCTTGATCATCACTTGGAAAGAGTAACTTCGACAATACTTGCTATCTGCTCTATTTTTCTTGTGCTATCTTTGCCATGTCTATTTTTGCTTTATTTTTTGTTTAGACTTGCTTTTGAAGTAAAGTGGAAAATCTATCAAATACTATAAGGAATATATTATATCTTGCAGAGTCTGTGGAGAATTTGATGTCAGAAACCCATGAACTGGGGGGTTCTGCTGTGGTGGTTGATCGAGCTACACCTAAGGCAAGAGTTTTTATTGCTTTTCATTTTTTCAAAGAACAGTGAAAATTCCTGAGTAGCGTTAGTGGGTTTTTTCATTGCTTGAACTTAACTGTTAAATTTATTAGTTGACATTTCATAATATAATATGTGCCATATTTGCAGGATGACGACATTAAGCCAATTGGCCGAATGTCAAGGGGAGGAGGAAATGGTGCATACAATGCATATATTCCTACAGCAACTAGATATGCAGCTCTCGGAGCTCCTACTATGTATGACCGTCCTGGCCCAATTTATGGAAGTAAGCAAGGAAGCATCACTACGCACTACTGTTCAATTAGAATGACCTATGTTTCATGCTGACTATCTCACTTTGTAAAATAGGGGGAGAGCCACCTCGTAGAATTAGTAAAAAGATTTTTGTCGGTCGTCTCCCGCCAGAAGCAACTGCTGAGGATCTCCATCAATATTTTGGAAGATTTGGAAGTATAGAAG
This sequence comes from Astragalus glycyphyllos, assembly GCA_963573325.1. Lineage (NCBI taxonomy): Eukaryota > Viridiplantae > Streptophyta > Magnoliopsida > Fabales > Fabaceae > Astragalus > Astragalus glycyphyllos. The sequence continues at coordinate 84,677,322 of OY754308.1, read as the reverse complement.
ATGTTTACATTCCCAGGGTAGGATATCAATTTAAAAAGAAGTTTATGAGTGTTTAAAGCTGAGTAGCTGACTAACTCAATTGTCTTTTGATGTGTAGGATCCTAAGAGAACAGGTCACAGGGGTTTTGGATTTGTTACTTTTGTTGAAGAAGGTGTTGCGGATCGTGTCTCTCGTAGGCCCCACGAGATTTGTGGACAGCAGGTGTGTTAATTTGGCTTTGCTGCTGTCTTGCATTTTTAATTTTCAATCAACATCCAAATGTGTAGGTGTGTTGGTGGAAGGAAATATGTGGGGCAGTGTTATTGATTTAAGCCATGGTAGTTAAATCAGGATACGTATCGTGTATCGTTTTGCCATTTTTTTGTATCGTGTATCGTGCGATACATGAACAATAAAAAAATGACAAATTTAGTAAAAAACAAATAGCATAAGCAAAACAATATGATATAGTATATCATATATAAACTCCAAAATACTTCAAAACACAAGTCATCAACAAAAAAAACCAATGTTTTCAATCCTAAATAGAGATATAGTTTCAAAACCACATGAAATATATCATGTATAAACTAAAAACCGCAAAATATGCTTGTTATTATTGAAATAGCCGTATATTTTATTACTAGCTTAACTAGTTGGCACATTCCATTAGAAGGGAATGAATAGTTAAAACTTTGGTTTCCTGGTTTATTGCATCAGTACCTCTGTCCTATATAATTCACGAAAGTGTGAATTCCTTATGACATAACATCATGTTGTGAACTCCAGATTGAACTCAACAATTCTTTTTTTTTTTGTATCCACGCGTTCAAGATGAATAAATTTGTGCAACCTTGTGTATATAATATGCATGTAAATTCCCTGTACTATAAAATTTGTGGTTTGCTTGACTAGAAGCTTTCTCCTGTAGGTGGCAATAGATTCTGCAACACCTGTTGATGATGCTGGGCCCAGTGAGAATTTTATGATGAATAGTATGGACTCTTATGGGGGATACGGTGGTCCATTGCGAACTCATGGGAGGATGTATGGTGGTTTAGACTACGATGATGTGAGTGTATACACACTAATAGTTTTATGACTGACATGTGCAAGGGAGATGGCAAATTGGATAATTTGTCAAGAATTTGACCATCTCAATATCTTTGAAATTTAGGCATTTAATAATTGTGGTTATTGTCTCGTCGATCGTACAAGTGCAACATCTGCTGTATGAAATGCTTTAGTTTTCTATCAGTGATAAAAACATTGATAACCTGTCTTTTGCTTTTCGTTGATACACTGTTTCCTTTTGCAGTGGGATTATGGAGTTAGCCGTGGGAGGCCGTCGAGAGCAGACTTGAGGTATAGGCCATACTAGTAGGGCACTGTTATATTGGTGGCATTAAGCAATGGTAGTATGGATGGCAGCGAACAATGCTGCATGTCTTCTAGTAAGAGAGTTATAATGTTGTAAGCACTATGGATTGTATTTCACCTGATCTATAACAACAAAGAATTGTTTCTTTTTTCGCTTGAACAATTTATAAACCTGTATCCAATTATATTGCAGATGTCGGCATCTGTTAGGTCTCTTTATAGGCATGACATTGGTTTGTCATTCAGTCTAGAACTAGAATGCTCTTGTTAAATTGATATATGAATTGTTCATTATGTATGTCATACTGGAAATGTTGATGTATGAAGAGAATCTCTACATGTTATGCTTTTGAAGAGAATCGACTTCGCTTTTTAGCCATCTTTTTGCAGTGCCCTTACGGCTGTGAAAGCTTGTTTCAAGCTCTTTGTAGGCAGCTAAAATTGAGGAGGTGCGAAGTGAAATACTTTCTCGAGTATTATTTACAAATTACAACCCAAACTCTCTGTGGTAACTGTAATATACAATCCGATTTTAATATGGGTTAGTAGCGTCTACTTGTAATATGGGTTAGTAGCGTCTACTTGTGTGTTCATAGAAGATAAAATTCTGAAAATAGGAGATAAAAGAAAGACAAGTTCGTTTTAAGAAATCGTCCCGGTTATTTCTTGGTCTCATACACAATACCATGCACATCAAATGACATTGCGAAAATGGTGTGTTTGGTATTTACGTATAGACATGTGAAGTGTAGAAGGACATACAAAGCAGGGCCTGTGAACTGAAATATGACATTTCTATCGAGTTTGCCTGAAGACAAAACTTGAATGATTTCGGAACGTGTACATGGGATTTATCACGAATCATGACTTCCAAAACAACTGCTTGGAGACCATGTTTGGGCATATTTACGGAATGAAACTACTTTCCAATAAGTCTTGGAAACTTGCTGGTTCTGTTGATCTGGTATTAAGCTTCTCATCTTTTCACTTTTCATCTGTGCCCTTCTCAACTTGTTAAGAATCTTGTCCATTGATGAAGATCTCCTCTTTTCTAATTTCATCTGTGTCAAACAGTTTCATAATTAGGAAAGAGAAGTAAAGATACCTCTGATTCACTATATGCTCATTATTTCTGACTGAAAAACTTTAGTTTTGTGAAGAGCATAAACGGACAATTTTAATATATTGCTTATGAATTTGATTTGAACTTAGAAGACACACTAATTGAGAATGTTCAATATACAAACCTCAAGTTCTCGTATTGCAGCTTCAGCCTTTGCTTTCTGCAAACCTTCCCACGCAAGGATTTTGGCTTCATCTCTCTCAAACCTGCGCCAAAACAAAAGTTTATGAATAAGTACATAAATACAACAATGTTCTTATTTTTCTTTTTCTCATAGATTCGACTATATTTTTTTGCTAATGGTGACTTAGGCAATAGCTTTCGGGATTCATGTATGAATCTAACGAAGGACAGATTCTTGACACAAACATTAGTACACAACTAACTTCCAAAATATAGGGCACCAGGACACCGCAATCTAAATTGAGTATCAAGATTAATGTTCACTATAAAGGAATACTAAAAAGAAGATGGTATTCACTATATATCTAACATACTTGGAAGTGTCCACCAAGGTTGACTCTGCAATATCCAAATCTGAAGCATAGTCTTCCGTACTACTTTTCTTCAAGTCTTTACCATGTAACGAGCTGAGCATAGATGCACAATTCTCAGACCATCTAACATCATTAGCCTGATTATCTACCTGCACATCTCTCATTTCTAACTTAGTTAAATTGCAATTTTTTTGATCCATAGCCAAAGTGGGGGAAGATTTTGGAGATGACATGTCATCATTTACTCTCTCCGGAGAGCTCATTTGGGTACCTTTATCAATTTTTGAGATAGGAGATAATATCTCAGTGTCTTCATTCCTAATTCCATCACGTTTCTCATCTGTATATCAAAATAACAAACATTTTACATAGGCAGATCAGATACTCAGATGCCAACATTGTTATATTATTTTAAGGGCTTATTTGGCTAAGCAGCGTAACTAAGCACTTACAAGATATTGTTTATTACATAACTAATTTATGTATAAATTATTTCTATAATAAAAAGAAAATATAGTCAAACTATTTTCATAAACTCTCCTAAGAGATTGGTCCCAAAAAAAAACTATCCTAAGAGAGAGCTCGCGTAAATAAGCTAAAAATAGCTTATTGACATGTCATAAATTTTTAGGTAAGCTCTCTTAAATACTATGACAAACGGTGGCGACTCTAGAACCTTGGTCCAACATGTGTAAAAATTTTTAAACACATGAATCGCTAAAAATGTAATAAAAATAATAATTTAATATATTTAAATACATAAATTACACACCTCATAATTGTCCTATCGTGAATTCATATTTTGAAATAGTTGATTAATGAGTTTAGTGTCAATGCTATTAAATACATCTCTCTTAATATAAGCAACTACACAGTTGTTCATCCATGATCCCCATTCGATTAATAATTGTGTGAGTGCGGTGTATTAGAATGATGTAAAACTAGAAACTTGGATGCCAAAAAATATTTCAAGGTGTGCAGTTGATCCCTGAACTAAGGGTGGATCCGCCCGTGATGACAAACAATTGCTTATATCAGTAGATATGTCTAAATAAGCAGTAGAGAAACCGATACAAACATGTCCAAAATGGAATATGCAATGTAATTTTGGATAGGCTACCTAAGCACAATAACTTCATACCTTGAGAACTAGATGAAGAAGGGTCACATAACAGTTCTGGCCACAAGGGTGCACTAGACATTGATGAGAGAGGAGGAGCATTATCATTGAGCAAAGGACTATCAAAATCATAACGAGGAGGACCAAACAAAGTATCATGTGCATAAAACTGTTGAAGAGAAAGAGCATCTGGTGCCAAAACTCCAGTTGTAAAAGGAGAACTCATCATCAAATTTTTTACTACCAAACCATTATGAAGTGGAACCGTAGGTGAAAAGCTTGAATAATAAGCTGTTCCTGGTGGCACAATTGGACCACTTTTCGATTTGGGTCGACGTTGAATCTGGTTTTGTGGATAGAAACTTCTGTTATTTGCATTTGCAGAGCTTGAAACTGGACTACAAATCCATCTTTCAGCATCATCCCATTTTGAAGGTATTGTTCTTCCACTGTTAAAGGGTGTTGTTGCATTGGAATTCCATCCCTTTTGGCTCTCAATGTTTTTTTCTCTATAGTTTTGTTCTCTTGGGCTTAGGAATGAACCTAGCTTCTGAGATGAACTAGAATTCTTCTTCATCACACTCTAAGGGAAGCAACAATATGGTAATTAATTATACTATTAGATTTTGACCATATATAAATGGTTATTCAATTCTCAATGAATGAAGCAATTTTTGTAAAGATAAGAAAGATTGCATTGTGGTGGAATAATGAAGGGCGAGGAGGTGAGCTGTGAGACATTGTGCCGGGTTGAATAAAACATGTCCTTGCATTTGTCATGTTCTATGCAGTGGGTCGGAACTTGATAGAAACTATAAAATTATTAAAATGTGGTAATTCATTTTATAAATATCTTCTTAGTTCATCATAATTGACTTGGCACAATTTTCATCGATACTATCGTATGCATTTGCCAGCTGTATATGAAAATGTTTTATTTGCATTGAAATGTATAAAAGCGATAGCATAAAAAAACAGATCACGTATCATTGTCTGATGATGTCTTCCAAATCAATCATCAAAACCATTTATATGTATAATATCTACTATATATAATCTTTCAACAGCTCTCACGTGAGAGCATTAGCGCCAATTCTACAGCTATAGTATTCTCTATTTTGTTCACACGCTCACAATTTAGCTTTCTTTCAATACCCTTCTTATTACTCATTCAATTATTACACATGTCATGTGCTTAGTTTTACAATTTTGATTGCTCATCGAATAGTACACGTGTCCTTTCATATATTCAACACATACGTGGATTTGTTGGCTACATCTTTCTTTGCCACATGCTTAACTATTTGTACTTAGTTACTATATAAATATGCTCAGCTTTGGGGAGAGAGGGCCAAGGAAAAAAAATAGTAACACAAGGATGATGAGAAGTGTGGCCGTGATGCTGTGGCCTTTTCCGGTGCAAGTCTCAACGCTCAATCCCCAAAATGTAACTCTCCCTTGCAACACCCTCTCCTTCCATGATCTTCAAATTTTGGTCTTTCTACTTTGAGTTTTTGTCTCCATCTTCTCTGCTCTTTGGTACTTTGATTGCTTCTCCTCCAACTTATGCTAGATCTTTTTATCTGTTATTGGAGAAAAAAAATTGTAAATCAAATCTCCTTTCTATGCATTTCATGAAAATCCAGCAAGCCACAAATTCTGCAATTTTCATACAACTTGTCCTCGACAATTACTTTATGTTCAAAAGATTAAAGAAACACAACTTCTTGGTGCAAAGGAAACATAAATTGAAATATGTTGTGTCATGTTTATTCTCAATTTTGCTACATAATGATGTCTACAAATATATAAAGTTCATTGTATATGTATATTTTACACTAATACACCAAAACTTTTTCACTTATCAATCTAAAAGTAGGTTCATGGTAGTTCTTCAAATTAAGCTCAGTTGTCGTGACATGATAAATCATGAAATAATTTTGTTCCGATTATATTTTTTCCCCCATGACTATCAAATGTATAATTAATTGCAGCAACTGAAACAAAATGCATTTCTATACAAGGATTTTCATGAAGCTCAATGGAGACAGTTTTAGGACTACCACAATACCAATGCCCAGAATACTAATATCATTTCAAATGTAATTTGCAACAACTTAAGTATATAAACTATTGAAAGTAAAGAACAAGTTTATTCAAGAAAATAAAAAGATGGAAAAAGTGTCCTTTACCTTAATTTCTTTGTTGCCTTCATTGAAATCCAGTAAGCAGTTGGTAAATGGTTACCCTTGAATTTGAAAAGATTTATCTAATTTCCTTCAAAATGGAGAAAGAGATATAATGTAAGGGGCATTTTTATAATGTAAGAAGACACGGAAGTGGGGAAAAACCCCCGGAAATTAAAAATTTGAACAAATCAGTATTGCAAGTTAAAAGAATATTATAGCTCAAGTTTAGAAGGAAGGCAAATCAAATTAAGAAGAGATTTAGTTTGGAAAAATTAACAAAATGCGGAAGGAAAAAAGGCGTAAAACATCAAAAAGAGGTATATCAAGAAACCTGTTAATTAGCTCAATCTTAGTTCAACAATGATTTAATTAACCTCTTGGAGAAGTATTTACACACTTGAATGAATATCAACTACTTAAACAAGCATAGTAAAACTCAATAGTGCAATCTAGATAAATCAATAATTAACCACATCAAAGCTTTTCATATCATGGAGCATAAAAGTCCAATGTTTATTCTCACTTTGCCATACAATGTCTACAAAACAATTTTTTTATTAGTTTGTGGAAATTTTCAACAGAGAAAAAAATACAAAAGAAAGTCTAGTATGGCTGGTATGTAACTTTTTTTGAAAGTTGCTTGAGTTAAAAGTTCAAATAATGGAACCATTAACTTAATTTTCTTTTTTCTTGTAGCAATCAAGACAAGGGGGAGCCAAAGTTTGGAAGCTTGAAGGAGAGAAGATCTTAAAATTTCTTATTGATCAAAGATAATTAATGACTATTATTTATACTCATGAAGATACCTAACAAATTGTTAATTGTCTAAGTGAAAGTAAGAAAAACATGATGCAAAAGAAATTGTATTGGAGTAAAAGAGAGTAAACGATTTTTTTAATATCATTATTAACTTCTTTTTTAAGGACAATAGATTACTTCTTTATTTGGGTACCGTTTGTTTACAAAATCACTTAAAATAGCAATGAGGTCAAAAAACCTTAAAATCTTTCCAAATCAGATTTCTGGCTAAAGCTTCGGGGAGAGTTTTTAACTTCTTTTTAAGAGTAATAAAGATTGAGAAGAAGACACGTATGATACAATACAAAATAGATAATAGTTTTTTTAAAAAGATAAATGGATATTAGTTTTTTTAAAGAGATAAATGCATATGAACCATGTATTCAAACTGAAATCTTATAATGTCACTTTTACAGGCAGAAATGAGTAAAGAAGTGTCCACAATAAACACATTTGCAGGTCTAAATGCAATATGAGAATTGATCATGCTAGGGAGAAAGCTACTAAATGAAGACAAAAACTAGCGGCAAAAGCAAGGGAAAGAAGAACCATTTTTGCAAAAATTAAAAGCATATTTATTGGAGCTTTTACATTTCACATTTTTATTTTGGCTTTGCGATAGCTGACTGAATTGAAGTAGAATTTTTCAGAAAGAAAAAGGAAGAGGAGAACAACATTGGAAGAGAAAGAACCCTCTGCTTCTTTAGATGTAAACATGTGTAGTCTTATTCATCACATCCTTATCAAATTCAACACAAATTAGGATAACGACATGTAATGAATGTAAAATTCTTATTAAATTGTAGATTCAACAATCATATGGTTGCAACTCACTTTCAATTAGGTTTTCAAGCTCAGACAATGTAAAAATGTTAAATCTATATCTTGGCAAAGATTGTATCGTCATTCATCACAGATCATGGATCATTACCCTATACTATGAATTTGTGCAATCAAAAGACAAGCAAATATGATTAAAAAACAACAATTTTCACCTTCTTCCCTCCAATAACAGCTCCAGGTTCACCTTGGATCACCATATATTTAGTGCTACCAAGGTATAATCCAGTTGAAGCAAGTGTTCCAGGCTCATTATGTAATTCACGATACCAGTTACTTCCTCAAGCTTGAACTGAATAAGATAAACACCAATACATCACAAATAAGAAAGGATCAACTAAAATGAAAACAGATTTGTAACCATTATATATCACAATATCATCTGACACATCTTATAAATCAATCACACATCAAAATAGATATCCTCGGAAGCAAAAGACAAGAGGTTCATTTAGTAAGCATATCAAACCAAAGACACTTAAAGTATAACCAATTTTAAGTAACTTGGTGAAATGGTTAATCTAATAATGATTGCCATTGTTTTTGCCTACTCTTAGTTGTCTGCAATGAGAACCAACTCCATTTTCATACTGATCAATGTGTATCAAAATGTCAACTTCTATTCTGCCAAATAAATCTGTATACCAGTATATCAGTACATCAGTATGTAAATAGCATATAAGTACCATATCTCTAAATAACAAAAAAAGCTAAGAAATAAGTAGACTAAAACATAGTGTTATTGTGAAATTGTGGTCCCAGAGTGCAAAACCAAGCCATTCAAAATCAATCTGCAAAATCAAACTCACACCTTGTGTCATTAACATCAAAATATGCATTAAATTTTTTAAATTAAATGGTGATAGATATTTAGGATAAAAATTTGTTGTGTTGAAGACTTAAATACAAAAACAAATATATGGGCAAAGAAAAGTGTATCTTTAAAGACACCGACTAAAAATAATTGATTTCAGTTAGAGAATCTTCTTTATGAGTTATTCGACTAAACTCAATGAAAGAAATAATATCATTATCATTGATTTCAGTTTGAAACTATACTTGCACTGAGAAATGATATTCTACATCATTATCAACCTATATAATGAAACACTCATGGATATTATACCTTCTCAAAACCTTGAGGTCCCCTATGGTAAGGATCTGAGACTTTAGTTTCTGCATGCTTCTTACAACATGAGCCCTCCTTGATCTGACTGTTGCGCCGGCGATACGCCACCTCCATGATCTGACCCTTTTATGGGTAGACACTGTTTTTCTGTCAAACCACTTTGTTGCTCTGTTTATATGATTTTAGTGACAAAGGAGGACATGCATGAAGGGGGTAAGGTAGGAAGCTACGATAAAGGGCGAGGGAAAACCCTAAGAGAGAGAGAGAGCAAATCGAAGAGCGACTTGGCCAAACAACGCCGGAAAGTATCGGTTCAGCTCTTCCCGGAGCTTTCCGCGGCGGCCATGGATGGATGAGAGAGAAGCTCTCTAACTTTTTAGCATGTATGACAAATCAGGGAAACGAAATTGGATCCGTGGCTCATGAGGAGGAAGCCTATAGAGAAACAGGTAATCTGATTGAAGGAAGTGTAGTGGAGGAGGTGGTGTCTATAGTAAGCGCAGGAGGGTGTACATATAAAACTACACTAAAATAAATTTTTGACTCAAACTAAATATTCCCATTTCAATATTTTGAATTTCTAAATTTTTAAATTTTCCAAAAATTTATTTATTTATTTTTACCAAATTATTATTTTACTCAATATGGAAATAAAACAATATTTTTTGTTGAAAATATTTTGACAATATGGAGCATAGTAATTTGATTAGAATAAACAAGGCTTTAGAGGGCCAAAAACATATTTAACCCAATTTATAATACCAATAAATTCTAAATTCTATAATACGTTTTACAAATTTTGTTTTGTCAAAAAAAAATTAACCTAATTTGTACCGAGATCATTTCAAACAAAATTTTCAATACTCGTGGATACCATAATCCGGTCACTCGATACTGTGTTCCGTCAGCTTCAACTCTCCTAATATCAAACTCCCCTTTCCTATATTCCTCATCAACAACTTCAAATAAAACCATGTCTGAACTTAAGATCAATTCACAGAAACCTGCAGGTAGGTACTGAAGTAAAAAATATTAATGTCGTAATTTAATGATTAAAAATAGAGATATACAAACTTATATAAATACCATAGTGTCGCTAATAACATCCAGTGAAGATTGTGTTTTGCCAAATTTATACATCAATTCAACTTCTGACCAATAATTTAGTATTTCTCCTTGTGTGGAACACTCATATATCGGACCAGTAGACGGATCTGTAAAGTCTTCATCTCAATCCATCTAAAAAAAGAGTTTTTGTTACACACGTTGTCAAGATATATAATATGAGCAAAAAAATTGGACCATCATCTAATACTTTTATTCTTTGTATTCGAAACTTGTGTCTCCAAACGCATGTTATGCATGTACTTATAGTTGACCAGATATCAAACTTTAAGTATTTATTCGACCACAATTTGGTCCAACCAACGTGATTCTGTGTATATGTTGGTGGTATATTAATAATTTACCGTATGTTGGTCTAATAATCATAATGTCAGATAAATAATGCTCACCATCTAATATTCTCTTCAAGCATATAAAACAAACACATAACTTTCATATTTACCAATTTGCTGCTATTTTGTCGGTATTATAAAGATAAAAAAATTAGTACTATTTTCCCCCCGCTTGAAACAAAATTTAGCTCTATCAATATATCCAATATATTCCCTTTTTTATTCATAATACATCTGTTTGGTTTAATTAACATGTTAGCATGTGTTATTTTGAGCTTTAGTAATTTAAATATTATCATATCACGAGTTTCATGGGACATTGTAGAATATGTAACGATAACTAATATACTATTTAACAAACTACTAAACTATTTAACATAAAATCTGAATTCAATGTCTTTAAATGAGCATATGGAAAAAAAGAAATCTAATAGAATCTAATAGTCTATAATAAATGAACTACCCACATCTATGTAAAATAGCAAAAAAACAAATTATTTTGTTTAGTCATTATATATTGGAATATATTTAAATGTGATTAAATTTATCATTTGAGAATAAAATTATTTCATAAAACTATACAGTTATTTTAACCCATTCTCCGGTACCCGTGGGTACCACGGGCACAGTAGCTAGTGTGATTATTATAATAAAAAAAAAAAGGTGTCAAACTTATCGGAAATGTCTTCTTTTTGACTTTTTCCTTTGGAAATACCATAATGTAGAATAGATATTACAAATACGTATTAGAATAATCAGCTAATTTCAATTCGTCTATGATTTTATAATTTCAAACTCACCACGTGCATAATGACCCAAGAGTATATTGGTCATAGATTATTCCTCATGGGAGATTTAGATAGCCTTTGGTTGTTATTCAATGATTAGACATTAATCCAGAAGCTAGCTCTTGGAGTTAGAAGAGAAAATGTAAGTATGTAAATTATAGTGAGTGGAGTTTCACCAACAACAACAGTAAAGTAACTATTCCAAAACTGAGAGTTGAATCAGGATTGCATTTTGTGGGGTTGTGACCAAAGTTCTAAATAGCGGTTGCGATCGTGTTAAAATTTTTGCGGTTTCGACCGTTGCAGCTGTTACGTTACAGATTGCGGTCGTCGCAGTGTGAATTAACTACAACATTACACAAATGATATTAAAATTACTTCTAATATCATAAAATGATAAGTAGCATAAATTAATGTTTTTTCTTTATTATAAAATGTGTAAAGTAAAAACAATAAGGACAAAAATATAAAAGGAATCATTTTAAAAATAAGAAATTAAAGAAGGACAAAACAATGTACAAGAAATTAATAGTCCAATCTAATTAATTAGAATGCAAAAGAATAGCCTATCGTTTCCAGCTGGATACCATTATCAAATAAATAAACCTATTTCTATGACCAAAAAAAAATCTATCTCATCTCAACATCTCTACATTTTGACAAATAAATAAAAAAGGCTAAATACCTATTTTGGTCCTTTATGTTTGGGCGAAGTTTGACTTTCGTCCTTTATCTTTTTTTGGTCCGTTTTAGTCCTTTATATTTCATTTTTGTTTCACTTTCGTCCCTGCCGTTAGTTTAAGCTGACGAACGCCACGCTGGCAGTTAACTGCCGACGTGGCGTCCGTTTTCATTAATTGACATGGCAAAAAATATATTATTTAATTGTAAATGAAATTACAAATAAGTATTTAATTTTCTAAATTGATAAAAACAGAAATCAATTAAATCAATTGAAACCAAAATTAGAATCAGATCCTCTTCTTCCATCTAACCCAGATCTCCTTCTTCCATCTTCAATATCTCACAAACCCAGGAGAATCATCAACGATTTCATCATTTCACTTCCAGCAAAAATAAAAATGAATATCTGCCATTTAAAGAAAGAATACCATCACCATCAACTTCTCACCATCAATTTCTCACCACCATCATCAAACTAAAGACACCATTATCATCAACTTCTCACTGTCATCATCAACTTCTTCTCACCACCATCTCCAGACTTCCATCACCATTCAACAACATTCAAACAAAGTCAGATATTGTTTCGTCAAAATCCAGACCGGCTTTTGAAATAAAGTCAGATCTTGTTTCGCAAAATCCAGAAACGATTCAACGATTCTGTTGGAACAATTCTCTGATTGTTCTTCACAATCTTGCAATCACTGGTTATTGCACTCACACACACAGTTTCAGTTGAGATAGAGAGAGAGAGAGAGAGAGAAATCAGTTGATAACAGAATTATTGAAAAATGGTTGAGTTAATCAAGTGTGATTAACTCCCTCTTTATTCACTTCTGTTTACACGTGTGTTACACACTTGTCAAAGGCAATCCCACTTGGATGCTTACATATACAATTTTTAGAAATAACAAGTGTTAACACCTATACTTACTAGTTACTAATATAGTAAAACTCAATACACTGATTTGTATTACTCACAACACACCTCCTAATACAAATCTGTCGCACTCTTCATTCCAATTTTGCTCCTTAAATCTTCAAACTTACTGATCTTCAAAGGTTTGGTCAGCATATCTGCCAAATTTTCTTCTGTTCTGCAGTGTTCTAACTTTAGTTTCTGCTTGGCCACTTGGTCTCTCAAGAAGTGGAACTTTGTTTCGATGTGCTTGCTCCGACCATGAGCAATTGGGTGCTTTGCCAAGTCTATGGCAGATTTATTGTCCACCAGCAGTTTCATAGTATCATTATTCTTCAACTTCAGTTCACAGAGTAGCATGTCAAGCCACTGTGCTTGACAAGCAGACATAGCAGCAGCTATGTATTCTGCTTCACACGATGACAATGCAACTACACTCTCCTTCTTTGAGCTCCAAGAGATTGGAGCTTCACCATACATGAACACATAGGCAGCTGTGCTCTTCCTATCTCCTTTGTCTCCACACCAATCTGCATCAGAGTATCCAAACACCTCCTGATCAGATCTTCCAGTACCTTTAGGATAAAACACACCAATGTCAACTGATCCTTTTATGTATCTAAGTATCCTCTTGGCTGCAACTAAATATGACACTTTAGGTTGCTCCATGAATCTACTTATTAGCCCAACACCATATGAAATATCAGGTCTTGTGTGACACAAGTACCTCAGGGATCCCACTAGTTGTTTATACAGAGTTGCATCAACAGTTTTTTCAATACTGTCAGTTACCAGCTTCACTGCAATGTCTGTAGGTGTAGCAGCAGGATTACATTCAAGCATTTTAAACCTTCTCAACACATCATTTGCATATTTCTTCTGATGTAGTAGCACACCACTGTCAGTAGCAACAATCTCCATACCAAGGAAGTATGTGAGCTTTCCCAAATCTGACATTTCAAACTCTGTCATCATACTCTTCTTGAATTTCTCCATGTCACTTTCACTGGTTCCTGTTAGCAACATATCATCTACATATAGACAAACTACCAGCCATTTCTTAATACCTGACCTCCTGATATAGATGCCATGCTCATTCACACATTTCACAAATTGTTGCTGTAGTAGAAAGGAATCTATCCTTTTATTCCAAGCTCTTGGGGCTTGCTTCAAGCCATAGAGAGCCTTTTTTAACTTATACACTTTATTTTCTTTCCCTTTTAACACAAAGCCTGGTGGTTGATTGATGTATACTTCTTCCTCTAAGTATCCATTTAAGAAAGCTGCTTTCACGTCCATTTGATACATAGACCAGTTTTTAAAACTAGCTATGGCAACAATCAACCTAATTGTTTCAATCCTTGCTACAGGAGCAAAGACATCATTATAGTCATATCCAGGTCTTTGTAGGAACCCCTTTGCCACTAGCCTTGCCTTGTATTTCCCAATTTCACCATTGGGTTTCATTTTGGTCTTGAACACCCACTTCACATCTATTACCTTCTTTTGTTCAGGCAAGTCAACCAGCACCCATGTGTCATTCTTTTCAATTGATTTTAGCTCTTCAATCATTGCTTGTTTCCAATTTACCTCATTGAGAGCCTGCTCTACAGTCACTGGTTCACAATCAGCCATTAGAGCTTCCTGCAGTAGCTCACCATCACTCCCAATTGCACTGTCAGGAAATAGTTGATACTCATTTAGTCTCTGTGGAGGTTGCCTGCTCCTCCTGCGTCTCAATTCTTCTTCATTCTCAGTATTTGTATCAACTGGATCTATTACTTCATTGGCAGATTCAAGTATCACAGTTGCAGGAACACTACTCTGTACAGAGTTGTTCCAATGCCATCCTTTTGATTCCTCAAAAATCACATCCTTACTTATCACCACCTTTTGTCTATTAGGATCGTAGAACTTGTAGGCACCAGTTGTATGATATCCTAATAGAACCATTGGTTGAGCCTTATCATCCAACTTTCTTCTCAATTGGTCAGGCACATGCCTGAAACACAATGATCCAAACACTCTTAGGTGCTTGACACTTGGTCTTTCACCAGACCATGCTTCTTCAGGGGTTATTCCTTCTAACTTCTTAGTTGGACTCCTGTTGAGTATATACACTGCTGTAGTTGCTGCTTCTCCCCAAAAGTAATTTGGCATCTGTCTACTCTTCAACATACTTCTCACCATGTTTAGGATTGTCCTGTTCTTTCTTTCTGCTGTGCCATTGTGCTGTGGCGTGTAGGGTGCTGTAATCTCATGTTTAATCCCTTCATTTTTACAAAATTCCTCAAATTCAGTGGAGGTATATTCCCCACCTCCATCAGTTCTCACTCTGCTAATACAGCAACTACATTCCTTTTCTATCATTACTTTGAATCTCTTAAACACTTCAAACACTTCATTTTTCTTACTAAGCAAGTATATCCACACTTTCCTAGTGAATTCATCAATAAATGTCACAAAGTAATTGTTACCTCCCAGTGTCTTTACTTCAAAGGGCCCACATACATCTGAGTGAATTGCTTCAAGTTTCCTTGAAGCCTTGATCTTTAGATCAGCATTATAAGAGCTCCTGGCCTGCTTAGATTCACAGCATTGCTCACATACTCTGTCTGGGAGTTTCACCATAGGTAGACCATGCACCATTCCTTGAGTCTTCAGTTTACTCAAGTCTCTAAAGTTCAAGTGGCTATATCTTTCATGCCACCTCCATGCCTCATCACTTGTCACAGCCTTTAAACATTCATTTTGGACCACACTCATGCCAACCTTGAATGTTCTTCTTTTGTTCAGTGTTGCTTTCAGCACTATTCTTTTCTTCTGATCAAACAATGTCAGTTCCAAGTCTTCCATTTGAATGGAGTATCCCTTCTCCAACAATTGACCTAAACTGATCAGATTGCTTCTCATGGATGGCACAAACAGGACATTGGTGATGGTGCACACCTTCCCATCACTCCTTTGGATTCTCACAGTTCCAATTCCTTCTGCTCTAACAACTCTGTCATCACCAAATCTAATGGTCTTTTTCACTGATTCATCTAGGTTAATGAACCAGTTTCTGTTGCCAGTCATGTGACTTGAACAACCTGTATCAAGATACCACAACTCATCACTGCTACCACCTATCTCAGTCATCAATACTATCTCATCAGCATCACCTCCTGCTAGCTGAGCCTTTTCCTGCTTGTTATCAGTTCTGCATTCGACTTCGACAGCATCTGTTTCAGCCATCAGGGCTACCTCATCAGTTCTGCATTCGACTTCGACAACATCAGTTCTGCATTCGACTTCGACAGCATCTGTTTCAGCCATCAGGACTACCTCATCATCAGAATCTGAATCACCTCTTGCTAGTTGAGCCTCTTCTTGTAGGTTCTTTGATCTGCATTCATCTGCAAAATGTCCAAATTTGTCACAATTATAGCATTGCACATCTTTCTTGCTAAACTTCTTCTTCTCTCCCTTATTCTTCCAAGCTTCTTTCTTCTTTTGGTAGTCATTGGACTTCTGCTCACCCAGTTTGCTTGAGCCCTCACCATTCTTGTTGCTCCATTTCCCCTTTCCCTTCTTATTCTTCCAATTATTGCCCCAATTTCCTTTCCCTTTCTGAGATTGGGCTAACAACACACTTTCACCAGTTTTATCACCAGGTTTATCACCAGACATTCCCTTAATTCTGGTCTCATTTGCCTCAAGAATCCCTTGCAACTCAGTAACTTTCAAGATATCTAGATTCTTGGATTGTTCTATGGAAGTTACCACATAATCGAATTGAGGAATTAGGGTTCGAAGTACCTTTTCAATCTTCCTTCGATCAGAAACGATCTTTCCATTAGTGCGCATTTGATTGGTGAGCAGCGTCGGTCGATTGAAATACTCTACAATTGTCTCCTTCTCCCCCATTTGAAGCAGCTCATACTCTCTACGCAGCGTTTGCAATCCCATGCCTCCTTTGCAGTTTCGTACTGAGAAATCTTCTCAAACGCCTCTGAATCAACACACTGGTGAATCAAGAACAGCGCTTTGCTGTCTTTCTTCTGTTGATCACGAAGCGCGTCGCCGGTGGTGGCCGTCACACCATTTCTCACCACTTCTAAAACCTCTTGATAACGAAACACCACCTTCATCTGAATGATCCATTTGTCATAATTCTTCGAATCAAGAACTGGAAGCTTTGCCGGAAATTGGCCATTGTTCGAATTCGAATTCGTCATGATGTCACCACAGGATCTCGATCATATGCTCTGATACCAAATTCTGTTGGAACAATTCTCTGATTGTTCTTCACAATCTTGCAATCACTGGTTATTGCACTCACACACACAGTTTCAGTTGAGAGAGAGAGAGAGAGAGAGAGATAGAGAGAGAGAAATCAGTTGATAACAGAATTATTGAAAAATGGTTGAGTTAATCAAATGTGATTAACTCCCTCTTTATTCACTTCTGTTTACACGTGTGTTACACACTTGTCAAAGGCAATCCCACTTGGATGCTTACATATACAATTTTTAGAAATAACAAGTGTTAACACCTATACTTACTAGTTACTAATATAGTAAAACTCAATACACTGATTTGTATTACTCACAACAGATTCCAGAAAACCCAGATCTTGTTTCGTCAAAATCGCAAAAAATCAAGATCTCGTTCCAACTTAAAGTTAAAGTCGCAAAAATGGGAGAAGATTTGGGGCTTGTCACTGTTGAAGAAAAACGAGATCTGAAAAATGGCGAGGAGTCTGGGAAATATGTGATTCGGTTGTTGTTTTTTTGATGGTGAGAAATTGATGATGATGGAAGTCTGATGATGAACGGGATATTGTAGAATTGATGATGATGACGATGATGATGATGATGGAAGTCTGATGATTTAATTTTAGTTTTTTTTCACCAAACAAATAATTAGTTTTTAGTTTTAATATTTTATTAAAAAATAATGATGTGGCAAGTCTATGTCAGCTAATGAATGCCAGCGTGGCGTCCGTCAGCTTAAACTAACGGCAGGGACGAAAGTGAAACAAAAATGAAACATAAAGGACTAAAACGGACAAAAAAAAAGATAAAGGACGAAAGTGAAACTTCGCCCAAACATAAAGGACCAAAACAGGTATTTAGCCAATAAAAAAATAGAGCATTCAGATGAATCAGATCTGCTCAAACAGAGGAGCATGCAGCGCTTAGAGGCATGCCAGAGCAGATCTGCTCGTGCAGTGCAAGGAAGGTAGCATTTAAATTGTTCTGTTCCTCTCTTCATCTCTCTTATCACTCAAATCCCACACAGTCACAAATCGGGATAGTTACTTGTTGTTGATGTTGCGGTGGCGTGCGAGGAGATAGAGAGACAGGGAGCTGGTGGTGCTGTTGTAGGCGTAGTATAGAAAAGGCAAGACACAGTGCAGTGCAATAGTGGCAGGAGGCCCGTCGCGGCGTTGCGTCGCGTTTTTTCCCGTGATTTTGGTTCACTCTGTGATATCGGTGTATAACGGTAACGGTAGCCACCGATACCGTTTTGTCTCGTCCGTTTTCACTGTCGCAGAACGTTTTTTAAAACCTTGGTTGTGACAAACTTTTATTTTTAATCAAATTTGTCCTGTAGTTGGTTTTTTTCACTGTTAAAACTCACCCTATATGCATAACCTTCTTTTACTTCACTGAAAGTGGGGTCCCGTATCATCTGATATGCACCTGCAGATAATTAGTGTCAATTATCTGTCCTATATCAGTGTGTGCCTGGGGGACAGAAATGTAATTCCACCTTCTTGTCCTAAGATGATTGAAGCAGACAGTTTTTTTTTTTATGAAAGAGTTTCGTTAAAACCTTCTGATGCAAACCTTATTAAGATTAAGGGGGACTCCAGTTAATTCAACTTGAAGAAGAACTTAATTAGGATTTTACTAACCATGTATCATTGTTCAACCATAGTTTTTTAAGCCTGAATCTTTCTTTAGGCGTATATTTGCTTTTAGTGTTTTTTTCTTTAATGTGAGCCGACCATGGCGCGGGATTTGAACCTATCAATCCTTGTTGCTTAGGGTGCGTTTGATTTGCTTAAAAGTAATTGACTGAATTGGATAAACGTCATGTGTACCTCAGTTTGATTTAGAATCTCTTTATGGTACTGGACAAAAACTCAAATTCTTGTACCAATCCTTTTTGCATAGGGTGCGTTTGATTTGCTTAAAAGTAGCTGACTGAATTGGATAAACGCCATGTGTAACCTCTATTTGATTTAGAATCTCTTCATGGAACTAGACAAAAACTCAAATTCTTGATTTTGAGTGTTGTGAAAGTTTAGAGGCCACCATGCTTGGATCGTATTAAGAGTATTCTTACTTTTGTGGGGTGATTCTTCAATCAAAAGGTTTATCACTGCTTTTTTTATTGAACTTGACTACATATAATAATAACGTTATAAATATCTCCCAATCAAGTCATATACTATTCTGTTGATCTGAATTCACTTCCTAAGGGTATGTTTGGGAGGGGGTTTTGCGAGGGGAATGGAGGGGAGGACTTGAAAAATATTAGTCTATATTTTAATATGTGTTTGAGATTTAAAAAAAATTAAAAGAACAAGTAGATAGATATCAATATAACATTTCTAATCACACTTGATTCATGTTTAGAGACATTTTATAGCTTTCTCAATTCTAAATTGAAAAATATGTCCTCCCCTCCCTTCCCCTCCTAAAACCCCCTCCCAAACATACCCTAAGGGATTTATTTGTGGCATATACACTTTGTGAACAAATTCTATTCCTTCGATTTTAGTGAACAAAATGAGATTAATTTAGATTTTAACTTCAAATGGTACTTCTAACCATCAAAATCTGAACAACTTATCCACTATGCTTGAGTTGTCTACTTTTGGCAAAAACATGGTAGTCAAATTCATTTTACTTGTTGACAAAAAAATTCATTATTACTTGATTGATGATTAATTAATGCATCTTTATCTTCCAATTTCTACAACTATAATAGAAAGATTATTTTCGACTATGAAGATCATCACAACAATATCCCTAATAAGATGAAAGATGAATTCTTGCAAATAATATGGTCGGTCATTAATATCAAAAGTTAAAGAGTTGATAACTTCAGTTCTAATTACACTATTGATGAATTGATCAAGCTATAGAAAGAGTAGAGAACGATATAGTTTGGAGTAGATGTGGTTTGTTGTAATTACAATTTATATTCTCTTCTATATCAATGACAATGCAAATATGTGTATATGAATGTGAATTACTAAAAGTACGTGTACTTATCAAGATATTCGAGTCTCCTATTATTATTGGTTGTATTAGCAATTTCAGCGGCATGGAGGCGCTGGTTCTCGAGTTCAAATTCTGATGTGGCAGTGTGATAGTGTATGTATATTGACAATTTCAATAACATAATTATGGTAGTTAACTGCTCAATTGATATAGACACGAGTAATTACTGATATATACACAAGTAATTACCTGACTTAATGAGAAGAAGTGTGAGTACAAGTACATTTGTAACACCCCTCCAAGGAATTGTTACACCATCCCTCCCCACTCTTTCTACCAATTGCTACTTGGCGTTTCATACATCACCTCAAAATTCGAACATGAGATCTCATTATAAGAATTTTCAACTTAAGTGTGATACCATCTCATTATAAGGGGTATTAATTCACATCATACACATAAATAATACCCTCGTAGCAAGCAAAACAACGTTGGAAATAACAAAAAAATTGCAAGATTGGTCGACACGCTAATCACACCAATCACGTTATCAATTCGACTGCAAAACCAACTAGATCACATCAAGTTACATATAAAAACGTGAGGAGAGAGATAGACACAATTTTCCCGAATGCACCACAACCAAATGCACTGAATCCGAATCCGTTTGTGACATATCCAATTCAATTACTTGTTAGGACCGGCTATACCACTGGTTTCCTATTTGGATAGTTTCACAATGTGTGGCTCTATTAGAGAGGTCATACACTTCTAACAGGCTCTAAATAACTCAATTCAGGGACCACTATCTATTTGTTTAGATCCATGGAGCAACCAGATTAACAATGGAAATTACTATAGCAGAAATCATGAATACCAAAAAAATAAACAAATCACAAGTTTTATATAGTTTTGCTTAATCAACCAGTTTTCTCTTTTTCTTTCGGACATCATTTTCCTTTGAATCGCTTGATACTATAGTTCTTTTTTTATATAATCAAATGATTGTATGTATTGAATAATCGTGTTCTAAATATAAGTTGTACTAAGAGGCAAAAAAACACATACTATAGGCTTGAACCTCCCACCCATCTTTACAAAACAGCAACCAAAAGACCCTACATAATCATGTAGATTACAGACTCTATAAGCACTCCGAGGGTAATATTTGGAAGGGGAGAGCTTTGGAAGACTTAGTCTATATTTTAATATTTATTTGAGGTTTTGAAAAATTGAATAGATAATGATAATCACTGGTAATACATTTTGTTCACATGTTTGCATGTTAATATTTTTTTTTGGTAAATTAAGGTATCCCCTGCGCGCGCAACTTCAGAGACTAATCCCCTGAAATACTAATATCCATTTAGTCAAGAAAATACCACAAGAAAATAAAGAAAAATATATAAAAATATTTAATTCCATTCAAAAAGCATCAACTCTAAGCTCTTGTAATTAAGAAACTAATCAGCATAAAAAAAACAGAAACTAGTACCAACATATAGAAATTCAAAAACAGAAACTAGTAAACGGACCAATTCAAAGACACTGCCACACCCAACATATAGAAATTAATTCAAAGACGCCGCCACATCATCGTTCTGTACTCCAATGAGTCGGAGGAACTATCGGATCCACCACGGCCTATTATCATCATGCAAGTCTTTCCCAGAGTTCAATGAGTTGGACTTGGAACTATTATGCAAGTATTGAATCTCCGTATTGATAAACCATTGTGCTCTTTCCCAGAGTTCATTGAGGCTTGAGGGTTTTCTAGTGAGAGAATCTGAGAAATGACCTAATTTCAAACCTTTAATTAGAAGGTGAATATGAACTTCAGGACAAAGATTATGCACTTGTAAAGCCTCTTGATTGAACCTATCTAGGTAATCTTTTAAAAGCTCATCATCTCGTTGCTTCACGTTTGATACAAAGGATGACAAGAATTTAGATCTTAACTGTGAAAAATTGTTGATAGAATTTGGTGGGTGAGTAAAAAACCACTTAAGAGTGTATTTTCTGAGTGTACAAGGGAACACACGACACTGAATTGAGTCAGTGGCTTCAAATCCATAGCACAACATGTGGGCATCGAAGAGTTCGAGATGGTCCTCGGGATCTGTTAAGCCATCGAATGGTTCAATTTTTGGTATCTTGAAGCCGTTGGGTAATGGTGTTGCCATGATGGATTGGGAGAATGGATGATGCTGTTTTGATGAATCTGAATCACAAGTTTCCTCCTCTTTAATCCTCCTTGTTTTCTTCTCTCTATGATCTTCCATTGTTTACTCTCTAGCATAACTAGTTTGATGTTTCTATCTAGGGTTTTAACCGATATGTGAGTGAAATATTGAAAGAGAAGAAGACTCTTTTATAACATTAGGGTTTTGAGTTGCCATGATGGGCTTGGGTTGCAGCCGTTGAATATGTTTTAAATTTTTTAAATTTTTGCTAGCCGTTGAATATGATGGGCTTGAGTTGCCAATCATATTTTGCTAGCCGTTGAATATGTTTTAAATTTTTTACTTGCTTATAGTTTTACATACTTTTTTAATTTTGTAAACAATACTTCAATAAAACAATTATGTTTATAAATGATTCAATAAATGATCTAGAAATCATATAAGTAGAATTATTTAATTATGTCAAGTATATGATCTTGAAATTTTGGTATATGAAACACCTGAGCATACTCACGGATAGTGTCCTGTTACTTTGTCCCAAGAAGGTAGCTCAGTTGGCGAGCTAAGGGACATGAAGGAGTTGCAAAGTTGCAAGAAGGAGGTCCAAGGTTCAAACCCCGGAAACTAACATTTCCCCACCCCCACTAACATTTGCTTATCAAAAAAAAAAGTGTCCTGTTACTTTTGCAAATATTCTCAAATCAAAATTTTAATATAGTTATGGTTTTAAATATATTTTATGTCTTTGCAAATATAGCGATTTTTTATTTTAGTCTCTACAAATGTTATTTCAAATAAATCCCTGCAAATATTTTTTTTTTCATATTTGTACTTCTGTTAAGTCTATGTTAACAATATATGGTTAAAGGCTTGGAGATACTCTCCACGACATGAAATTTTTAAATAAAGTTAGTCAACCATATAGCTTGATGAGTAGCCTGTTATTAGGCTACATACTCTGCTTCCATAGTAAAAATAACTGTAATTGTCTATTTGACACTTTTCTAAGAAACAACTCATCTTGCCAACATAAAAATATATCTTGAAGTGGATAACTGCCACAATCTGAGTCCAATAGCCTATCACATCAAGATGATCATACCTTTTGTAAGTGAGCAAATAATCCTTGATACCTTGTAGATACCTTATGACTCATGTAGCAGCCTGCCAATGACTTATACTGGGATTACTCCAGCATCTCCCAAGTACACTAATTGCATAAGCAATGTCAAGACGTGTACACACTTCGACATACATATGACTGTCAACAAGAGAAGCATATGGGACCTTTTCATTTCAACCTTTTCTTTATCACTTCTAGAGAACTGGGTGTTAGACAATCTCTCACCTTCTGAATGGGTGTTGCCTAAGGGGTACAAGATTTCATATTAAACCTGCAAAGAATCCTTTCACTATAATTTTTGAGATAAACCAAGAACACCCCAAGATCTATCACGATGAATTTCAATCCACAAAATGAAGGAAGCATTACCAAGATCTTTTATATCAAAATGGGCAATCAAAATCTACTTTGTCTCAAAAAGGAAATTCAAATCATTACATCATACCTTAAAGATCCTCACACCAAGAAAAATATGCCATTTCTAATTTTGTTTTTACACAAACACTTTCACATCAGGCAAAACAACATTGTTTTGGGGTAGGAAATAAGAAAAAATTGCAAGACTGACCGAGTTACAAGTTTGACCCACCCATCCTGCCAGGTACCAATTCGACCACAATCAAATGGGTCACATCCAGTTTATGATAAATCGATCCAATTCAATTACTTACTCATAGAACTGCCAAAACGGGCTACCTGACCCATATCGGGCTCAGGCTTTGACGGACTGGGCCAAAAAGCCCGGGTAATATTTCGGGCTCAACATTTCTAGCCCAATCCCAGCCACGGGCTTTTAGGACTATCCCGCATTATGCGCCAATATATAGAGAAAACAATTATCTGTTACAAATATATATATTGAAAAACTGATCATTGTGTATCAATATCACTACCGTGTGTGTTGTGTAAGTAATTGTGTTTTTGGACTTTCAGTTTCACTCTAAATTTGGTTACTAGTTTTGGTACCAATGATATATCCTATTATTTTTAATCTGCGAGCCTGCAGGCTACCCATGGGCCGATTGGGCTAGCCCAGCACGGGCTAGAACTTTTCTGGTTGGGGAAAAAATCCCGCATATAAAAAAGGGCTCAATTTCTTGAGTCCAAGCCCTACCCATTTTTAGGCTAGCCCGACCCGACCCAACAGGCTTGACCCATTTTGCCAGCTCAACTTACTCATACCGACTATACCACTAGTTCCCTATTAAACGCATCACTCAAATCCAAGCAATCAGATTTACAATGAAAATTGCAATAGCAAAAATGATGAATACCAAAAAATAAAGAAATTACAGATTTTATCTACTTTTAAGCTAATCAACCCTTTTTCTCTTAGTCCCACATTTTCCTTTGAACTTCTTGATACTATAGTAAATTTATGTGGTTGCATCTATGTGCAAACAACATTTCCCATTCTATACGAGCAAAAACTCACACTGTCATTTTCAAGTGTTCATTGTGTATAAATTTTTAAGTGTCCTATTTGAGTGGTGCACAATTTTTTAGAAAATAATTAATTGTATTGATTTCAATATTAAAATGAGTTTTGTTTACTAAAATACCCTTAATAATAGTTGGTTGAATAGTTTAATGAGTTGAAATATAATAAATAAGAGTATATTGGTGAGAAAAGCTGATAAATATTATATTGATATTCTAAAATAGCAACAAATATCTTAAAAGTGAGGCTTAAAATGAGAGGGAGGGAGTAATATAGATGAATTAATCAAACAATGACAAAAAATCTAAGGATTAATTACTGTAAGTCTGTAACCAAATAAAGAACGACTTTTTTTTTTAATAGAATAAAGAACGACTTTTACCGTCAAAAAGAAATTGAACTGATTTCAACATACGTCCATTAATTCATTTTTCTGTGGAAGTGGGCCTACTTTTTAGATTTATGAATATCACCATCAACTTGAATAGGGATTTTTTTACCCACCATTTCATCCCATACACCCACAAAAAAGTGAAATTCGAAAACACCCCTTCACTATTGAGTCAAATGAATTTACCTAATAAAAGATAAATCCATTTTTAGTTTTTTTTCCAAAAGGGATTTATCTTTTAATTAGGTAAATCCGCTTCGGAAAAAAAAAAGAAAAACAAATTTATCTTTTATTAGGTAAATCTGTTTTTGTTATTTTAAAAGCGGATTTACCTATGGGGATTAAATCCGTTTTTTTATTTTACAAAGCGGATTTACCTATTCATTAGATAAATCTGCTTTGAAAAAATTCAAAGCGGATTTATCTAATAAATAGGTAAATCCGTTTTTGGTTTTTAAAAATAATTGTTTTTTATTTAAATTATTTTAAAAAGGTTGTAAAAATACTACTAAAAATCCGTTAAAGAGTTAAAACTAGTTTAAAAATTATAAAAACACCACTAAAAATCTAATAAAACCAAAATAAGGTTATGCAAAATTTTTTAGGTTTTTTGGAGCTTATAAAAATTTAAAAAGTTAATAAAAAATAGTAAACGATTGACTTTGGGATTTTGAGCCCCTTTGATCCCTGATTTTTTTCGGACTTAATGGTTGTAGTTTCATTACAATCCGAGTAGGTTGCCCGAAAACCGATTTTTTTAGCCTAAATTATTCACCCGACATACAACATCGTCACGTGCTAACGAACTACACACTAAATAGAACTAAAAAACTCTTGATATTCATATTTATTTATTTTTCTAAAAAAATTAATTTTTAACTGATTTATAATTTTTATTTATTAATTATTTTACAAAACGGATTTACCTATTTATTAGATAAATCCGCTATCCGCTTTGAATTTTTTCAAAGCGGATTTATCTAATAAATAGGTAAACCCACTTTTAAAAACTACAAAAACGGATTTAACCCCCAACTGAGGTAAATCCGTTTTCCAGTTTTTTTTTGAAAAACGGATTTATCTTTAATTAGATAAATCCGAGCGAATTTTTTAAGTGAGGGTATTTTGGGTTTATCAAATTATGTGGGTTTATAAGGTGAATTGGTGGGGTACCAAAAAAAATCCCACTTGAATATTTTAATTTGGCAATCGGTTCTAAGCAGTATTTTAAGAACCGGTCCGAACCGAACGGTTCAACTGGTTGGACTGGGTGGAACCGGACACTCAAACTGCTGGTTCAACTCATTTGAACCGCAGGTCTATTGAACCGCTTAAAACTGGGTTGGCCCGGATTGAACCGTCTGCGATGCATTTTTTTATTTTTTAATCACTTTTTCTCCAAAAATTACTTTTCTTATTTTTTGTTTAATTATTATTAATCAGGTTTAACTATGGTTGAATCGAATAAACCAATTGAACCATGACCCAGAGGTCGCTAATGTTTTCAAAACATTACTTCTAAGTCATTTGTTTACGTGGATGAGCCAGTAGGATAGTGTCACCTACACCAAATTCAAGTTGCAAAATCATAATCTGTCTGTCACAGAAGCCTGACCAATAGCCACTGAGTTCACCAACAGAGTGCCACATGGCTATACCTTCTCCATTATTGCTGATTCATAAACCACAATTTTCTCCTCTCTTTGTCACTGTCTTTAACTCCACCACCACTTTCCTTGTTAGTGCTTACTTCTCTTTTTTTATTCATACATTTCCTTCTTTTTATCAACCTCAAGTTATGATCAAACCTTATATTTATTGCACAGTGGAGAAATCACACTCTTGTTGCATTAACCGACTCTCCAACAATGGCTGCTACAACTACCTTGTCTTTCAATCCTTCAAGAACACACTTCTCAATTCCTATCTATAAACAGTTCTCACCATATATTCCACCTTTTGTAAGAAAAACCAAGCAAAGGAAGAAATTGATGACAGTAAAAGCAACAGTACTCGAAGCACCTCCTTTTGTTTCAAAGTCAACGCAAACTGTAGTTCAAAATGGTGGTGATCCAACTCCTCCTCAGAAGAAGCTAAGAGTACTTGTGGCTGGTGGAGGAATTGGTGGTTTGGTTTTTGCTTTGGCTGCAAAGAGGAAAGGGTTTGAGGTAATTGTGTTTGAGAAGGATTTGAGTGCTATTAGAGGGGAAGGAAAATACAGAGGTCCAATTCAGATACAAAGCAATGCTTTAGCTACTCTGGAAGCTATTGATTTGAATGTTGCTGAAGAAGTTATGAAAGTTGGTTGCATCACTGGGGATAGAATCAATGGGCTTGTAGATGGGGTTTCTGGATCTTGGTAAGTTTATAAACTTGTGTGTCTTGTCACTGATTTATGTATTTTAATTTGACATCAATTTTTTTGCATTTTATTTTTTGACACAAATTAAACACACAGAATTTGGTCAATAGTAGTGTGAGAGAATACATGGTATAGTTGTTCTGAAGATGTATTCTAAGGTTTATTTTATGGAATTGTAGCATGTAAGTAACTACCATGCATTGATATATTTATCAGGTACATAAAGTTTGATACATTCACTCCTGCAGTGGAACGCGGACTTCCAGTTACAAGAGTTATTAGTAGAATGGCTTTACAAGAAATTCTTGCTGAAGCAGTTGGGGAAGATGTCATTATGAATGCTAGTAATGTTGTAGATTATGTTGATCATGGAAATAAGGTAATTATGTTGAAGATTTAAGTATTTTGAAAGTATGCATTGGAAGATTAGTATGATTGTTTGGTTCATCACTTGTGTCATCCCATCCCATGTTCTTCAATTGCAGGTAACAGTGGTGCTGGAGAATGGTCAGAAATATGATGGAGATCTCTTAGTTGGAGCAGATGGGATTTGGTCCAAGGTCTTATCAATTTTTTCTTTTATTCAAAGCCTTAGCTTCCCCATAAAGAAATAAATGTATACTAAGCAAAACCATTATAGTGAGGAATTAACAAAGTAGCTTATGGTATATAACAAAACTAGTCTTCTTATGCTTGATGGGCATTTATGTTCATGTCATTTTGTTTTATGCATTGTTTGTTCTTCCAATTACAAAATGGTCACAACTCACAACTCAAAAATACTGCATCTTAATTCTTAACAAAATCTTAAATTGTATACATTTTGTGAATAGGTGAGGACAAAGTTATTTGGGGCAACAGATGCTACCTACTCTGGCTATACTTGCTATACTGGCATTGCAGATTTTGTACCAGCTGACATTGAATCCGTTGGGTAAGTTCAAATACCTATTTGTCTGTTTATGCTGGACTTTAATTTTTGTTAATATGAAGTATGTAATGTTAAGAAGCTAAGTTAAACCTTCTTGTGTAATGGTAAGGTACCGAGTTTTCTTAGGACACAAACAATACTTTGTATCTTCAGATGTGGGTGCTGGAAAGATGCAATGGTATGCATTTCACCAAGAACCTGCCGGCGGTGTCGATACCCCTAATGGTACGTGCTTCTAGGCTGAAGAAAATCCACACCATTTATTTGGTATTCACATTATAATGTCTGCATGGCAGGGAAAAAGGAAAGGTTACTTAAGATATTTGAAGGCTGGTGTGATAACGCGATAGATTTGATAGTTGCGACTGAAGAAGAGTCAATTTTGCGACGAGACATATATGACAGGATGCCAACACTGACTTGGGGAAAGGGTCGTGTGACCTTGCTTGGTGACTCTGTCCATGCCATGCAGCCAAATATGGGCCAAGGAGGATGCATGGCTATTGAGGTATACTATTAATTTCACAAATGTTTCTATAGAAAAAACTCGGACATAAGGTAGGACATTTCTTACTAGCTTATTTTATCATTACAGGATGGATATCAACTTGCATTGGAATTGGACAATGCTTGGCATCAAAGTGTAAAATCAGGATCTCCAATTAACATTGATTCTTCCATAAAGAGGTAATTGCTCATTCAATGGACTGAATGTGATTCTAAAACTGCTTCATTAATGATAAGTACTAGAATTTCAGAGAGGAAGACAAAATAGTGAAACACTAAGGAAGCTCATCTAAAATAACATAAAAGATGATGATTTTGTTGATTTGATTTAAACAGATGCTTGCATATCTCATTTATTAATCTCTTTTATGACACGTGATTCCCTTATTTTTCCTCCTTTTCATTGTTGGTTTCAGCTACGAGAGAGAAAGAAGATTAAGGGTTGCCATTATTCATGGAATGGCTAGAATGGCAGCTTTGATGGCTTCCACCTACAAGGCATATCTTGGTGTTGGTCTTGGCCCCTTAGAGGTAGGAACTTAAGCTCTAAAAATTTGATTATGAAGAATAAAGTAAAGGTCACACTCCTTATGGATGTGCAGCTCACAAATTCATGGTTGATTTTCTATTGCAGTTTTTGACCAAGTTTAGAATACCACATCCTGGAAGAGTAGGAGGAAGGTTTTTCATTGAAAAGGCCATGCCCCTAATGTTGAATTGGGTCTTAGGTGGAAATAGGTATTCTAAATCCAATTCTCTGGTTTTTCTTGTTGCCACCAACCAGAATCTGAAAGTTTTTTTACATAATTATAAGAAACATAACTTTTACCATGGAAGACTATGGAAGAAACCTTTAATTAATTAAGGTAATTCATTCAACTTAGTGGTAAAAGTTATGTTTCTTATAATTATGTAAAAAAACTTTAATTAATTAAGGTAATTCATTCAACTTAGCAATTTGATTCTAAAATATATATTTCAAACATCTGAAAAGTCAAAGGGTTAGCAGTTTTTCTTCCATCATTTTAGTTAACAATGAATAATGATGCTACTTTTGCAGCTCCAAACTTGAAGGTAGACCACTATGTTGCAGGCTCTCAGACAAAGTATGTTGCTCATTGTTCAAGTAGAGTAACTATGTACTTTGTTGGTTAGAAGAAATGGTCATGTCTGATTTAAATGCTAATGGGATTTTGATTATTTATGAAGGCAAGTGACCAGCTGCATACATGGTTTGAAGATGATGATGCACTTGAGCGTGCTATTAATGGAGAGTATGTTAGTGGTCTAATATGAATCAATATCATCCTTAGCATATTTTCTGCATATATGCAGATCACATAACTGTTCTGTCGCTCCTTTTTATTTGAATGGCAGATGGACTTTATTACCATGTGGAGATGAAGCAGGCATTTTGAAACCTATATATTTAAGTCAAGATGAGATGAATCCCTGCATTATTGGGTACACCTTCAATACTGCACCTATCATATTTTGGCAGTATTTAAAACATGACCAAAGTTCTTACTTGGTCAACAAATAGTTTGCACCGTTCATTCACAATTACTACGTATTTTTTATTAATTACAGGAGCACACAGCAAGTAGATTATACAGGTAGTTCAATTGCAATATCTTTACCTCAGGTAAACTTATCCTGAGCTGAATTATTGGGTATATTATGTATGGTTTTCAAATTCATGCAACAAAGTTTTTCTTTTGAAGGTTTCTGAATCACATGCTTGGATTAACTACAAGGATGGTGCATTCTTTTTGACTGATTTGCGGAGCCAGCATGGCACTTGGATCATTAAGTAAGTTCAAGAAATGATATGGTACTAATCTTTCATCTAAGTTTAAAGTCTTGAAAACATATATCTAATTTGTTTCTCAACATCGTAATTTCAGCAATGAAGGAAGGCGATACAGAATACCTCCAAATTATCCTGCTCGTGTTCGTCCTTCTGATATGATTGAGTTTGGTTCAGATAAGGTGATAGATTGATTACCCTAATTAAAAGTCCTTAAATGTTTCATTTCATCATACATTTTTGACTTTTGCATCTTGTTGAGCTTATATAACATGTACATGTCAATGAAAAAAGTAACCCTTCAGTCCAATTGACTAATTCACTAACTCTAGCTCCACACCTTCCATTTAATCCACTAAAGGTGTATGTAAGGAGGAGCTGTTGTTAATGGATTAGTCAAGTGGAAATTCCTGGAAACAGCATGAGAAGAAATGTTGACCTTTTGTTTATGATAGGAACCCAAATTAGGCGAGGTGAGAAAATAGTATTATTGATTGAAAAAGACACTATTACAGAAGATTAACCAATGTAATTCTAGAACCAAGCTCCTCAGAGAAACTGTTTTCCCTGCCTAATAACAAAATAACAATTCATTTCGTGCCCTTCACTCCTCCTTTCCACTATCTATGCTGCATGGTCTAACAACCTACCAACTCAGCAAGTGCAGCCTATTCCTCCCCTCTAAGCAAATCTGTTAAAGGTTACAAATACACACTTATCTCACACAAATTTTCACTGAATTTTATAATCAATGTACAAATTTCTGTAGTTATATAGTTTTCATTAAATAATTTTGTGAGAAGAGTGTAAAAGTATCGTTTAAATGACATACATCTTCTAATCTTAGTTAAAATGTTCTTGACTGACAACATACAAATTTGGTTCAAAATGGTGCATTCTATATGGTGCGTCTGAGCATCTAAGTTATTTGCAGGCTTCATATCGTGTAAAGGTGACAAGATCAGCTCCAAGAGTTTCTTAAAATGAAAATGAAGTGACATTACAAGAAGTGCAATTATGAGACTGTGTAGTCACATTTTGTTTTTGAAGTTACAGAAAATTGTACAGCACACAAATTGGAGCAGTAGAACCAAGATATGTATTCTTTTTAGTGCAGCAGGGTATATACAATTATGCCAATCATTTTAGGATTTATACATGTTACACGAACTTTTGACAGTGATTTACGGAATGAAATTATATACTGATATTGATACAAAAAAAGGCAAACTGATCCATGTGTATCTTTGTTAACTTAGGTGATCTGTGTCCATTTACTTGAAGGGTTTCAAAAATTAATCACAGATCTTTATATAGCCAAAGTAATTTAGATATTGAGCCCACGATTCCCAATAATAGAACAGGTTGAAACTTGATACAAAATATCACAAGAATATCAAGAAAATATCACAAGAATAACTTGAAAATATTTAAGCAAGAAACTGCAAATATTTACTCAAGGAAATATCACAAGAATATTCGAAACAGTTAAATTGTAAAGTCAAATGATATGAGTAATGAGTACTCCTAGGGTTCTTAACTAAGATTAAAACTAATAAATGTACCAACATATAGAAATTCAATTCAAAGATCATCTTCATCGGCTGTACTCCAATGAATCATTCAGAAGTCTAATACCTTTGTCGCTTGTTCTTATCATGCAAGTCTTGAATCTCACTACCAGCATACGATTGGGCTCTTTCCCAGAGTTCATTGAGGCTTAAGGGTTTTTTCAAGTAGAGAGAATTTAAGAAAGGCCCTTTTTTCAAACCTTGCATTATAAGGTAAATGTGAAGTCCAGGGTTGAGATCATACACTTGTAAAGCCTCTTGATTGAACCTATTAAGGTAATCTTTTAAAAGCTCATCATCTCGTTGCTTCAAGTTGTAGAGACACGCATGCGATTTTAACTGTGAAAAATTCTGGATGGAATTTGGTGGGAGATTGCAAAACCATCTAAGAGCGTGCTTTGTGAGTGTACAAGGGAAGACTCTACACTTGATGGAATCGGTGGCGGTTGATCCATAAACTAACATGCGCACATTGAAGAGAAAGAGATGGTACTCAGGATCTGTTAAGCCATCGTATGGTTCGATTTCTGGTATCTTGAAGCTTTCGGGTAATGGTGTTGCCATGATGAATTGGGAAAATGGATGATACATCCGACTTGTTAATTTTTCAGACGGAAATACCCCTGCCTAAAATAAACTCGCTCGGATTTACCTAGTGGGAGGATAAATCATTTTTAACTGTCGGATGTATCTAGTGGGGGTATATGGTTAGATACATCCGACTTTAAAAATAACAAATTGAATTTACCTAGGGGGAGATAAATCCGATTTGTTAATTTTCAAAGTCGGATTTACCTTGCGAGGAGGTAAATCCGAATTCCCTAAAAAAAGAAAATTGGATTTACCAGCCCCAAGGTAAATCCGATTTTGTTATTAAAAATTTTTTTTATTTAAATTTTTTAAACCAAATGAAAAAAATTCACAAGAGATAAACAAAAGTGAGAATAAGTTGGCACTAATTTTACATTTTTATCGATGTAATTTGTAGAAATTTAGATATTTTAAGAGTATTCTGTAATGAAATTACGTATTTTGTAAAAGGCAAAATTAAACCATATGACCTTTAAGTTATTTATTTGTAACATTTGTAACAAATAGGCCCTTTTAGTGATTACCCTAACTTATGTACTTTGATGTAATGCTACTTTATATATTGTGATTACTCTAGCTTATGTATTTTGATGCAACCAAACATATTTTGGTGTATTTTCATGTAATCAACGATATGACGTTTTACTAAAAGGGCCAACGGTGTCAACGTTAGGTAACTCAAATGACCTATTTGTTACAAAAAAAAACTTAAAGGGCCAACTTGTTACAAATAAATAATTTAAAGGTCCTCTGGTGTAATTTTGCCAAATAAAAATTGTGGAATTTTAGTTCTATACAAAGTGTTGGTTTTCATTTTCAGGATCAAATGATGAAGAAATGGATGAATTTGGGTGAAATATGAGAAATGATCAAAAGTACAAGGCTAAAGGAGCAAAATCAAGTAAAATAAAGCTAAGTATTAGGAGTTTGAGTATGGTCTGTGCGTGTTTGAGCAGGACTCGTGCGTCCTCAACGCAATTCTTGGAAGAAAAATGAAGAATATCATCATGAAGCCACGCACGATCCGTGCGCCCCTCATGGCACAATCCGTGCGTGTTGTTCGCAGCTCAGAATTTCCAAGGTTTAGCAATGCGTGCGCCCTCCTAGCACTTGTCTATTGATCCTAGGATATAAATAGGACATCAATTCAGTTATAATCTCACCTTTGCATACTTGAAATTTCTCTCAAAGTTTATCTAAGTTTCTTGCTTCCATTTTAGCTTTTGTTCTTACTTGCTTTCCTTTACTTTCTTGCTCTTTATATTTCTGTCGTTTACATTCTAGCACTTTACAATTCCAGTTCTTTATCGCCTTATTTATATTCTTGTCATTTACATTTTGTTATTTACTTTTATGTCATTTACTTTTTATGCCATTATCTTCTACTCCCTTGTCTACTATGATCATGTGTGAGTAGACTTCTTTAGTATTGGGATTGTGGGAAACAATCCAATGATGGGTCCCTAAACAATTCCAAGACTAAACTCTATCTTATTAGAACTTGATTTTTAATTTAATTCCATCGTATTAATTTTATAAAACAAATATCGAAGTACCGAGGGGTGAAGTTTGATATTGGAACAAATGGGATTAGACAAGGCAAATCAAAGCATGAGAATAGCTTTGATAGCCTTGGGACAATAAGGTTATGCTTACCTTGTCCTTAAAACCAATTTCAGATAGAGGATAGTTAAGGGGTCGTTTAATTCCGTCATTGTGATTTAACCATAATCCTAACACGTCTCTTATATTCTGAATTTTAATCAACAAAATACTCATTTTGACAGATATTCTGTTTATTGCGTGATAAAACCGTATATTTGCGGGCTATCAAAACACCCACTTTCTTTTCCTCCAGCGAGGAGGAACAAAAGCCTTCGCAACCGAAGGAAGATGAAATAGAAGAAGAGGAGCAAACTTCATTGAGGACAAAGAGGAAGATGAATCCGAAGAAGAGGAAGATCAACCTCCAGTCCTTTGACAATCTAATACCAAAATCCCTCCACCTCCTGACACAAAATTCCAACCCAAATCCTCTTTTCTTCCGAATTGGAATCTGGAACCGACTCTGATTCCGGCGAGACCCAAACCCAATCATCCCCTGCGTCGAACAAATATGGAACAAAGCGTGCGACTGAGAACGATAACGCACATGCAATGACTCCAATCGTGCCAGGAAGAAGTCAACCGACACCACCGTTCCTGCCGCTTCTGCCGGTTATTCTGATGACGAGATGGAGACGGAGGAAGATGTGAAGAAGAACGACGAGGATTGGAAGAAGATGTTTCAACGGGGAATAGTTATTTATAAAATGATAATTAATAATTAAAAAACAATTGTTAAAATATAAATAAGAATTGGTCAAAAAAATAAAAATAAGAAATTTTAATATAAAATCAATCTTGGAATCATGTCACGCCACGTAGGATAATTAAGAGGGGACTATGATTTTACAAATTGGGAAAATAGGGGGACTAAATTCGTGGAAAAAGTTGGGTACTAAAATCGTGAGTTGGTGAAAATAT
Source organism: Astragalus glycyphyllos (assembly GCA_963573325.1). Lineage (NCBI taxonomy): Eukaryota > Viridiplantae > Streptophyta > Magnoliopsida > Fabales > Fabaceae > Astragalus > Astragalus glycyphyllos. Next base: position 84,641,759 of record OY754308.1, on the reverse strand, counting down.
AGGGACCAAAACTGTAATTAAGCCATATATATATATATATATATATATATAGAGAGAGAGAGAGAGTATATTTTGTCAAAAAAACAATATATTATATGTTGGTAGAATTGAGAGGGGCGACCGACAAGCATGGCTTGTTCCCCTCTCCCTCCGTCCCTGGGTTTGCTTATACATAAATGAATCGAAGGTGTCAAAGGAGAGACATTAGAAGAGCCACTTTGATGGGCAAAGGAGAAACATGGGGTGCAGGTGGAGAACAGGGTAAAGGAGTGGGTTAGTAGGGGGTGAAGTTGAGTGTAAATGAAGTGAAAAAAAAGGGTAACTTCCTTTAGAGAATAAAAATATCACAATTGTCCACTACTTTTGCTTTTAAAACTCAAAACACAATCAAATTTTCATTGTCGAGAAAATAAAGAATTAGTTAGTACATGCAAAAATAGTGTGTTAGTGATGCATTATTAACATGTGAAGAAATTTTCTTAACATGTATTAGTAATGCACTCTTAAATATGTGAACAAATTTTTTCGTTTCGCATATTGGTTTATTTTGTTTGGTTTCCTCTTACCTGATTAAGAAGTTCCACTCTTATTTATGAAATGTCATAAATACACCGTTTTCAGATTGAGAGAAAAAAAATTCCAGTCAATCATGACCTCTTATTGAGAGAGAAAAAACAACTCTACTAGGGTTTTATTGAGGGAGAGAAAATTCGAGCCAATCATTGTCTCTTATTGGCCTGTGGCGCCTGACCTATGGTAGATAGCCAAACTTCAACCACTCGCACTCGAGCGAGCGCCTTCACGCTTCCTTTCCCTTCCCAATCAACGAGCATGTGACGCACACAAGTACAGGTTTTTTTGCCATCCTTAGTGTCAAGGAACTTTGAAGTATTTTATAAAAAGGGATTTTATGAAAAATTCCTCGAAAGCATTTAAATCCTTTTAAAATTACAATCATTTTAATACGGAGATGATGATCAACTGAAGAGGCCCCTCGATGGTTACATATCAAAAGTACAAATTGATATGTTCATATGAGATAATAATGATCTGTGATTGATTTATATTGTGTGTTTTCAGAGTATGATGACATTGACAAGCACAAAGTCGATCCAATCCAAAGACAAAGTGTGTAGGAGCTAGGAGGAGGATGGATGGATGAATTGATGAGCCAAAGTTGGTCCTACAAAATAAATAATGCACACTAGCTAACCTAAGTAGACATAAAAAACAGTAACCAAAATAGCAAAGGACAATATTGTTGGAAGATTAATGTCAACATCGGTTATTTGTCATACTTGAAATTGTAAAGAGCGTATGTTTCCCATTGTATGAACAAAAAGGAGGAGAAGGAGCGGTAGTTGAAACTAGGACTAGGAGATGAGAGAGGAGACAGAAATGGGGCACCCCACCTTTGCCAGACAAGATAAACATTTGATTTTGAGCTTCAGTAATGCACCGGCCATGGTCATATTTCTCTATCACATTACTCACTTTATTAATTATTGTTGAATTTGAAATAATTTTAGTGACGGCTAAGATTAAGGGTAGGTGGATCCTACAAATGGATCAGAGGGTGGGGTTGAGACCAAGGTAATCAAAACCGGACCGGACATTGAATCGGAAGAGGTAGCGGTTCAGGGGTTTTTGGGTTCAACCGGTTGAATTGGGGGTTGAACCGGAATTAATTAAATAAATTATTTAATATATTTTTTACAATATATAAAGGATAAAAAACAAAAAAGAATCATAATATGACATAATAAAACTATAATATTCAACAATCATAGATAATTAGATACTATAATGTAAATACTCTCATAGTAATATTAATGTACACATTTGTTTTTTAATTATTTATTTATTTATTACCTCAATTTAATTATAAAAAATGATAAAAAATATCTCATATACCAAAAATCAACATCATTTATCATTTTTTTCCAAAAATCAACTTGGTATACCATTTTTTAAGGAAAATAAACCAAATCTGGTTTTCTGTACGGTTCCCCGATTTTTGGTCGGTTTCCTGTCCGGTTCCCGGTTTTCACCCCAGACGGTTCTGGGGTTCATTTGGACCGGATAGGGGTCCGGTTCCCGGTTGAACCGGCCGGTCCGGTCCGATTTTGACAACCTTGGTTGAGACACAGAAGCGACGGAAGAGAAGGTCATATAATGATAATGGACTTAAGGAAGGGGTGGCGGGGCCACGAGCACTGGCGGATCTTAGTTAGGGCCTAGGTGGGCCACGGCCTACCCAGAAAAATATCAAATTACTATAATATTCCTATGCTTTAAAAAAACTACTATATACATAAAACGTTTTGTGCTGTAGTTAACATCTTTGTAGCACGGTGTAGTGGGTAATTATGTTTCCAATTAGTGAGCGATGTTGTGTTCGGATCCTGTTCCTGCCAGTTTTTGTTTTTTTTTCTTTTTAATCAATTTAGTTTATGCGCTGGGCAATACAAATAAAATGCTAAAAAAGCTTATAAAAATAAAAGTGACACATACAAGAATCGAACCTCCCTCAAAAAGGAAACAACTACACTTACTTACAAACATGCTACAATGTTATATTGTGTAAATTGATTGAAAGCTAAGATATATATAGTGTCTCCATATAATAATTCTTATATTAGAATTAGAAATTATGAACAAACCATTGATAATTTTTGAATTTTTTCAGCATTTTAAAATCAAAATCAAACTAATTTAAAGTTATCTTTTTGGGTGAAGTTAAAATTATCTTTTTACAAACGAACTTCAATAGAGTCTCTATGTGAAATCAAAATTACATTTTAGTCATTTAATTTTGTTTATAAACAATTATTAATTCATATTTATCTATTTTAATTGTGTTATTCTTAAACTCTGTTACGACTCTTTCGCGACCTTCGCTGTTCCCTTTCTTTGGTCTTTACTTTTTGCGTTTTTGTGTCTCTTTCATTAGCGGCCCACCTAAGTCTTTTTGTCAAGATTCGCCACTGGCCACGAGGGAGGCACGTGAAGGGGAAGAGATCATGCAATTGCAGCTCAAAGAGCAGTGTTTCGTACGTCATATGTATCAGTGAACACGAGAGAGAGAGAGAGAGAGAGAGAGAGAGATGACAGTTTATCAACGGTCAGTTTAGGATTCAGTGTTAAGGGAAGAAGGTGCCATATTCAATACAGCAGTGACCGTTGGTGACTTGGTGGTCTTATCGACCCAAATCGCACATCCTATTATGAGGCCCAATTCGTTAGTTGGCCCAATACATTCTCCTTTTTCTGTACCAAACTATCGCTTCCTTTATATGTGGAAAACAAAAATACCAGTGTTTCTTTCACAAGAAGACCAGCATTAGTGTAGATGAGGTTTATGAAACAAGTAAAGACAAAACAGGAACAAAAACAAAATATAAAATATCAGCTTCAGCATTAACCAATAAATTAGACTAACATGTTCATGTTTGTTATGGTGAGTCTTTTGACCATATACACCCCCTTCTTTCACATCTATTCGCACCACACAAAGGCCCAATCCAAACATCAAGGGCTCAGATCGAATCGCAAGATCGGACGGTCCTAATTCGTTGAGACAAATCCCACCACACTCTATAAATACAACATTCATTGCCTCATTAATGGTAAGCATTCTCACATTTATTACTTTGCTAAGATTACTCCACTGACTTTAGCATCGGAGTGACTTTGCAGGTACAACACCAGCTAGGATCAGATGCGGTCATTGAGTAAGGACATCAACCACTAACTGCCTCGGACCACCCTTCAAGGTCGGAAGTACAGTGCAGAACAATGTTCCTAGTTTATTGGAAGAAGGTGCGAAGAAGTTAACATGTAAACAAGAATAAACCTCCAATTACATGCACCTTGGTCGTACGGAATCATTGGCCCTTGGGTTGGGACTTGTGGAGGCCCCAATCACGTGGCCCCTCTTTCCTCCATAGTCACTAATTTTCAATTTCAGATTTGCCCTTATTTTGTTAGTCTTTTGAATCTCAAGAGACTAATTCTCAGAGGTACTGAGATTCATTTAAGGGATTGACATTTTCTACAATGTATTTTTCCATACGCACCAGCCAAGAATCTGAATCTTGACCAAATAGTTAAGGAGCTCAAGTATCTACCACTTGTGCTATACCTTACTGGTTTTTTTAGAGGCAAGGTTAGTTGCGAATTGTCAAAGGGGTGGAGTAAAATATTAATGTTTCCAAAATTTGAACCCTTTGTCTTATACTCCTTCATTATCCATTGTCTCGCTAACTAACCCACATACTTGAAACAATTTTCCGACTTATTCCAATACTAGAATTTCAACTTTTTTCTCATAGAACTTAAAAGATATATATATAGCCCTTATATAAAACACGTGAAATAAGGCATGTTACTGAATTGAACCTGCACACTACATAATGTCTCAGGTAAGAATTCTCTTCATAATATCCATTGGTTCAATATTTATATGTTTAAAATATTTAAAATATGTATGGAAAATACTCAATGATACCTAAAACATAAAATTTAGGTAAATTTTACCGTACTCATCGAGAGTTGGATGAGTTGATACCTTCTAGACAAAATACTCAATGATACATCTTTTTTTCTATTTAAATATTCTAAAATAAAAATAAATATTGAATCAATTTTGTCTAGTTTTATTTAGAAGGTATCATACTCACGATGGGTATGGTATTGTTATGGAATGGCTTTTTGCCATATACACCCCAGTTTTTGACATCTATTCGCACCCCTTATAGGCCCAATATCAAAACGGCTCAGTCCGAACATCAAGAGCTCAGATCAAACCACCAGATCGGACGGTCCTGATTCATTAGAATCAACCCCACCACACTCTATAAATACAACATTCATTGCCTCATTAATGGTAAGCATTCTCTCATTTATTACTCTATTAAGACTACTCCACTGACTTTGGCATCGGAGTGACTTTGCAGGTACAACACCAGCAGGATCGGATACGACCATTGACTAAAGACATCAACCACTAACTACATCAGACCACCTTTCAAGGTCGGAAGTACAGTGCACAACGGTATGCATGAGAGTAATAACCTAAAATTTATTATACCGAGAAAATATGAGATCTTTCTATCCCTCACACAATGTCCCCTTCTCTATTCTCTCTCAAAACATTCTCGCCATTTTCATTTCCATTCGCTTCACTTAGGCCTTGGTAAACCGACTCAAACAATCTCTTTCTTCAGGAACAAAACGACGACGCCTGCATTTGATGGCCTGTCATTGGATGCTTATGATTTGGTGCACTGCTGTTCTGCACCTGCCACAAGTTCTTCTGATTGGAGGCTCACCTTTCATTTTCAATTCAATTAAAAATATATGTGCACACATACACACGTGCACCTGGTTATTTAGAATCACAAAAGCCATTGCAATTCATGCAATACAATCAAACATGTAAAGAAAATCACAAAATTTATTTATAATAACACAAAGATTTAACAGAAATACTATGTTCAGGAGATTTATTTAAGCAATAATCTAACCATTTACTATGAAGTTATTATTTTATATATATAAGGTAAGATAACATGTAAATATGAACCTTTTTGAACTACTTTCTTTGTGCCCTTCGTTTCATAGTACAATAACGCCTTTCCTCAATTCCTCGTTGTTTTTATCTCAAAAGAGGGAAATTAAAATAAAAAAGTAAAGAAAAGGAAAAGTATTGATCCAGTTCCAACTTCCAAGTATTATCATGACCCGGAAACTGACTGGGCCAGTTTCTCGATTCTTTCCACCAGCACAGGCGATAGCTTCTTAACCGGTTTCCTTTCCTTTTCGGGTCGAAAATCAAATCCTAAAGCTTCGGATACCTCTTCGGAGCTCCACCCAGCTTTTCGTAGCGAATCTGAAAACCTATCCGCTTTCAATAACAGAGCATCCAGAACCGTTTGATTATCCAACATCTCCATCTCTCCTTCGAAGAATCCAGAAGCTGAAACTTCCATCATTTCAGATATATCCGTTTCGCTCCACCCACCCGCTTTTAAAACCGACCCGATTTTCCCAATGTATTCATCCACCCAACATGGTATATCTGCCCGGTGAATATCAAAAAACCTCTCCGGAGAAGATACCATCGACGATGAAGAGTTCCTCCGGCGACGATCCGTGGCGGCGTCAGTCCAAAACTCCACCCACCTAGGCGTCTTTCCTCCGGAATCAAGGCTCCTCCGTGAGAAAGCCGTTGAAGAACCCGCAGATTTCTCGCTAACAGATCGCTGTTTCATGAGAATCTTCATATCGGAGTCAGAGCTCCGAAAAAGAGACTCGCGTTGGAAGAAATCAGCGAGATCGAAACCACAACAGAAGATCCTATTCTCATCAACGTAGAAAATAGGGTTTCCGGCAAGTGAAGGATTAGAGGGAATGTAGCAATGGTTAAAGATTGGAATCAATAACGGAGCTCTCTTCAACGCATTTCTCGCTACTCGTAATGCCTTCTCCGGTTCTGAAGGTCTCAAACCCCATGACTTAGACCAGAAAGCGTTCTTCGCGATCTGAAACGAAATCGCCGCGATCGGAAGGTCAAGTGAGGCACGGAGATGTAGACGAGCACCTACGGATCGCCAATCAGGGAATCCGGCACCGACAGGCATACCGGCGGCGAGTATAGCTCGGAGGTCCGGTGGAAAAACGAACCCAAACTCTGCTTCTGCACGTGCGAACTCAGCGTCGGAGAGACCTTGTTGTACTTCTACGCCTGAGTTACGGAGCTGGGTTATGACTTTATCTACTACTGAAGAAAATGAGACTAAGCCGTTACGCACTGGGAAGGATGAAGTGGAGGAAGCGGCTCGAGCTGATAATCGGCGTAGACCGGCGACATGAGCTGGGTTTAAACCGGTCATTCTCCGGTCCACGTCGACCATTGTTGTAATTGAGGAATGGGAGGTTGCGTTAGTAATATGTGTGTATCATGAAAGAGAGAGGAGAAGCGGTTGAGTGAATAAGGTTGCTTTTTCAAGAGCCAGAGACAGAGACAGAGAGGGACTTCGAATTGTACACAAACGTAACCTCCTTGATTTATAGCATCAAAAATGTGGACCCCATTTTCAGTTTTATATGGGTGCTTCAGGATTTTTTTTTTCTTTTTCTACTCAAATTTCATTTTCTTCATTTCTCCTGGCAAAGTCCTTTCATTAAACAATACATTAAGCCTATCAAAAAAAATTAAACGGTAAATTAAAAAGATAGAGTGACTCAAATCCCATATTCTTTTGTCCTAAGTCCTAACAATAATTTTAGACGGTGGAGAAATTAGCTTATAACAAATAGAGTAATACGGAGCAAAAGCCAATTTTAGTCTCTGACATTTTTTTAATAGGATAAATTGGTCTTTGACAATTTTTTGGGATAAATAGGTCTTTAACATTTTCAAAACGGAGACAAATTAGTCCTTGTGTCAGGGGCTAATTTGTCCCAGTTTTGAAAATATGAGGGACTTATTTGTCCAAAAAAATTGTCAGGGACCAATTTATACTATCAAAAAATTGTCAGAGACTAAAATGAGGATTTAATCTAACAAATAATATTTTTCATAAAATAAGCGGTTAAATTAGCTAATAAATATAAAATGACAAAAAAATAGAAAATAAAAAATTTTATAGTTTAATTTAAAGAGGATAGATAAGGAATTTAAGAAAAATAATAAGGGTAAAATTGACAAAAAAAAGTGAGACGTTATACGCTATCCGCTAGCATCTCAAAAAACACTACTTGAAGTAGTGTTTGAAAAAACGTTAAACACTACCCAAAAAATGTTAAATGCTAGTGCGTACAAAACACGTCTATTCATCATCCGCTAGTCAACTTTGCTAGTCAAATTCACTATCCGCTAGCGGATAAGCCTTGCGAAACATAACCTTATACTAGATCTCCTTGTAATGTGGATGTGAAGTGAGAAAATAAATTATGAAAAATGTAAGAATTAATTAAAAAGGGATAAAAAATTCTAAGGCTCTGATTGGCGTGTCTCATTCGCTAGTGGATAGCGGATTAAACTAGCAGGTAAAGAGTACGCGTGTTTGGTAAACACTAGCATTTAGTGTTTTTTGGTTAGTGTTTAGCGTTTTGGCAAACGCTAGCAGATAGCGGATAGTATCTCACTTTTTTTGATATTTTTTCCCTTTTTTTTTTCTTAAACTACTTCTTCCTCCTCATTAAACATTTTTGTCATCATTAAATAATTTATTAATTAAATATTCTTTTATTTCATTTTACATTTATAAGGTTTTTTAACTACTAGTTTTACCAAACACATTATTTTTTATCAACTAACTTACCTATTATCCGTTAGCTCACTCGCTATCGGCTATCCGTTAGTTCATCCGTTATCCAATACATTTTACCAAACAAAACCTAAAACAGATGAAAAAACGGAAAGTAAATAAAATAAAAAGTCGATCAAATATTATTATATTCCTGCAAAGACCGAAATGATATATGATCTAATAGCTGTTGAGCAAACGGCACGTTCAACATTCAAGAAACAAATGTGTTTTTTTTGTTGGGAGGTTGTCCCTTTATCAACGGTAATGAGATTTTTTGCCACCAAGAGTAAAGACCATTCTTCCGCTACATTTTTTAAGGTAACCCCGTAACCCGTCAAAAAAAAAAGTACTCCGAAATCAGTTTACTTTGTTACTCCCTCCGTATCAAAATAATGATCTCATTTACTAAAAATGTTGTTTTAAAATAATTGTCACTTTCTAATTTTAATGAAACTTTTATCAATATTATCCTCTAATTAATACTATGAGCATCATTCCCAAAACATTATTATCTACTTTGCATTTATGATGGTGGTGAATACACCTATCACCAATAAGATTAATTATGTAAAATCCTTCTTCTCTTTCTTTCTTTTACACATTTTTTTTAATATGTGAAATTTCTAAAACCACAATTAAAAGGATAGGAGGATGTAGCATTTTGTTATATCAATGGTCTTTAAACTTGTGCCTTGTTTGTTAGCATTTTGTTTATAAAAAAAAAAAAAGAAGATATAATGCATGACCAACCTTTTGGCCCACAAATAATCATGCATTTGTTTGGCAGGGGAACTAAAAGCTAAGCACACAATCATAATAGCACATTGTTGTTGTACTCTAAAACGTTAATCTCCTCCCCTCTTAATATACTACTATCTCTTTTTTCCCCTCAATATTTCTTTCTTGCTATCTTTATTTCTTTCCGCTATTGTCTCAAAGAACATGAAGAAAGCAATATCCAGCTAATCATTACTAGTTATCAGCGATTAGTTTAATGAGGAAGCGTCCCTTAAATAGAAGGCATGGTTAATTTCGTACTTAATTTATTGCCTTCTCATATTTATATATGGATGGTGAAATTACTAGCAAAAGTTATGCAACTCCGGTGGTATATCTAATTTACTTTAAGTATTGTCATGTTCTTTCTTGGCAACCGGGACGAAAAAACTACATTAGGCCAAATTGTGTTCCCATTGAAGTGTTTACAAGACATTTACACACTACTTGTAGTTTTAAAGTTATTTATTCTAATTCATAAGATTAATAAATTTCGTTACTTTTGATAGAATATCATCCTTTTTCCCATAATACTTTTAACTATTTAGTTCTATTTCATTCTACACAATCCTCTCTCTCACTATACAATAAATAGTTAACACTGCAAGAAATTTGACATATACCCACATCAAAAATTCATGGGTAAAGGGTTACCAACCGGGTATATCGCGTAAAATCTATACCAACGAACGGTCTTCTATGTCGTTTTTATTTGGCTATACCCACAGAAATAGGGAATCACTATAGGCTACAACAATGGTTTCTTTGACCGTTGGAGAAAACATAGCTAAACCCACAGTTTGATTTTCGTCGGTATAGGGTTTAACAACGCTCTTGGCTATAATTCTCATTCAAGGACACTTCTGTCTTTGTCTTTGTCTCTGTCTATTTATCTAACTATTTATCTAACTTTGTCTATTTTGAAATCATATCTTCTCTTTTGCCAAGGGTTTCGTCATATTTATTTTCTCTTTTTTTAATAAATTCAGGACATGAAGCCTGTTTTGAAATCAGATTGATATCTTAGTAGAAATTGAGTGTCAAGGAGAATTACAAAAAATGAAGTACTTGAGGAGAACCGTGACAGTTAGAGTACATGTCTTTGCTTTCCCGGCCCCAAGGCCAAGAGGATGAGGCGATTAGGACAAAGTTCATGACCTACAATGATGATGGTAAACCATACCTAATCATGAACTTGTGATCCCTTCATACCTTAATTAAGCCAAATAAGTGGATTTATACTTAAAAGCAATGTGGGGGCCGGCTCCCTTCAGTATGGTTTTATGTTGTTGGGTCCTGAGGGAGCCTAGAACACTGAGGTGCATATTTCCATTCAATGTGAGACTTTTTACTAACATTGACATGCTCCAACAATCTCATCGTCAAATGTGCTTATGGAAAAAAATTCTCATCGTCAAATGTGAGTCCATTCCTTCATCTAGTTTGCTCTGATATGACTTGTAAGTTATAGGGGAGTCTGGGAAGGTACCAGGAGCAACAACAAGCTAGTAAATGACAAGGACTATCAAGAGACGATATGCGGCTAACCACTCACACAACCTAATTAAACACCGGGGTGATCTCCATATTGGCTCCAGAGCAAACATATACGTGGATTTAACACTGATAAAAAGAATCACTGGCATCCAACTCATCCTTTTAAACGGTAACCTCCTGGTTGTGAACTTTAGAGTTTGAAGATGAAGCCTTCGACCAAAATTTTCAACCGCTACCCAAGATCCCACCATCATCCTTAGTAGAAAACGCCTCTTCCTCACCCAACTCCTCCTCCGATGAGAGCTCTGGCCATCGAAAACCAACCTCTGAATCCTCTTCATCCGAGCTAGACTCGGAAACCTTTTTATCAACATGAATGGCATAGGGCCACACCAATCCTCCACCACCCTAATCTCAAAAATCTCCTCATTGATCTTAACCTTAAGAACACAATTAACAGCCACAAAGGATTTCGTCTCACCAGAATGCGAGCAACATCCATAGCTCTCTTGTTTTCCGTATTATCATCGAAAAACACATAAGAACCAAATGGCTCGACTAAATAGGAGAATAAGTCCAACGTCCAAAGCGTGAGCCGGAATGCCAAAACACCTAACCCACATCAAGCGTTCCTTATCCAACTCCTTTGGCTGCCAAGGCCTGATATCCTTAAACCATTGAGCCAACCAATCTCCTGCCTCATCAACAAAGAGAACACCATGCATCTTCTCTGCCTTCTAAGAGAACCAGTTTGCTCCAAGAGGTGTAACCTTCACCAAAAAACATCTTGTCTATAAAACTCATCTTGAATGAAATAGGTTTTTCCCGGGTATGAAACCTCACCAACCTTGGCTGCAGTTAGTTTCGAAACCACTTCAGCCAAGGGATTAAAATGAAGATCAATCGCACTATCAACTATACTCGTTTCCTTGACACCATTCCCATTCAGAGTAGGTTTGAGAGAGGCGTCCCCTTGTTTCTTAGCTATCCACGCCTGAGCCCTGGCTTGCGCCTTCTTGGATTCCCCCAAACCAATAGTGTTTGCTCGATTCTTTTGATGTAACCCAACACCCTCCCTCTCAAACGGAAAATATTATCAAGCTTTACAACAAATTAAAGAGACTCTGATTTTTGACCGCTTTGAATCGAATGAACCCAAACCTCCTACCATTCTCGTCCCTTCTCGGGGGAATAAAAACCTCCCGAGCCTTCCCATAAATCTTGAAAATGGCTAAAAGATCTTTAGCCCGATAATGCTCAAGGAAATTAAAGAAGAAAAAAGAGGTCAAAACTCCATCAGTTCCAACTTTAGATGTGGTAGCCAGATCCGTTAATCCTGTGGTAATGTCTACCTACTTCTCCTCTTCTACGCCCAGAGACGACTTGCCAAGCTTCCTCACCATCATAATCCCTTCCCTATCAGAGTTCCTCCGTTCGAACCCTTCCCTCTTATCTGAACCTTTCTGTCAGAGACAGACATCCTGCCATCTACGAGACCCCTCGTAATGCCTGTGACCGTAAGCATTTGAACGTTCTATACGAAAGACAACTCCATCTTCAAGCACTATCTTCCTTCCTCTCTCCCTTTCACTCCAATGCTTTGAACCCCAAGGCCAAGAGTATGAGGCGATCAGGACAAAGTTCATGACCTACGATGATGATGGTAAACCATACCTAACCATGAACTTGTTACCCTCCATACCTTAATTAAGCCGAATAAGTGGATTTATACTGAAAGGCAATGTGGCTCCCTTCATTAATATAGTTTTATGTTGTTGGGTCATGAGAGAGCCTAGAACACCTTGGTACATATTTCCAATCAACATGAGACTTCTTACTAACATTGGCATGCTCCAACAATCTCCCCTTCAAATGTGAGTCCATTCGTTCATTTAGTTTGCTCTGATACCACTTGTAGAGAAGTCCGAAAAGTATCGAGAGCAACAACAAGCTAGTGAATGACTAACCTAATTAAACACTGTAGTGATCTCCACATTGGCTCCAGAGCAAACATGTACGTGGATTTGACACCACCTCTTTAACCCAAAACCTTAAGACATTAGGTATATGAATCTCCTCACTTATATACTGTTAACATCTCTATTTCCAAGCAACGTGAGACTTCTTATACTCACACTTCTCACTTCAAGACTTGTAATCACTAAGGGCCCGTTCGGGGTGGTTGTGAGTTTTTGGTTTTTGGTTTTGAAAGTCAATTTCAAAACCAAAACATGTTCGTGTAAAATGGGGCTGAGTTGGTTTTTTTCTTAATTTCAAAACAGTTTTCCATCACAACTCAAAATCACAAAAATACGTTTTATAATTTTTGTTTTTGTTTTGGTTTCATCCACACCTCTGATCATCAATATATCTGACCACCACCAACCACCACTCCGACCACCGCCAACCTCCACCGCCAACCACCACTCCGACCACTGTCGACCACAACTCCGGCTACTACCAACCACCACTCCGACCACCTTCGGCCACCACTCCGACCACCTTCGGCCACCACTCCGACCACCTTCGGCCACCGCCAACTGCCACTTTGACCACCACCACTCTGACCACCGCCAACCACTACCAACCACCATTTCGACCACCGTCAACCATCACTTTGACCAACACAACTTCGACCACTGCCAACCACCACTCCGACCACCGTTGACCACCGTCAGCCACCACTTTGACCACCACCACTACGATCACCACCATTTGGGCCACCGTCCACCACTTTTAACCACCGACCACCACTTCGACCATCGCTGACCACCGCCAACCACCACTGACCACCATTTCGGCCACTATCAACCACCACTTTGACCACCGTTGACCACCGTCAACCACCACATTGACCACCACCACTCCGACCACTGCCAACAACCATTGACCACCACAAACCACCACTTCAACCATCGCCAACCACCACTTTATGTTTGAAATTTATTTTGATTTTTGAAAATTTCTCAATTTAAAACTGAATTTGGTGGTTTTTGAAATTTTTAAAACTCAAAACAGAAACTGATTTTGGTTTTTGGAAATTTTGAAACAAAAAATAGAAAACCACCCCAAACGATGTCTAAATTATTTCTATGCTAAAAAAGTGTTAGTGTTAGCATCACGAGCTAGGTGCCTCTGTCACCGTTTTTCAGCACTCCACCTACAAAGCATCGGTGAGAAGTTACCATCACTCACGCTCTTCACCTCGTCATCAATGTGATGTTTCTCCCCATGGGAATGGAACAGTGCATTTTTATTTGGAGGTTAGGCACGGGTAGAACTAGAAAGGTAGTTACTATCACAAACTCACATGTACTCAAGGGAATGGGTTGGTGCAATCACGTGGCCCTACATTAACTTTTTTATCATCAAATTTTCTTTTTTTTTGGTTGGAAAATCGTCAAATTTTCTCACAACATCAAAGAAAGACTACATCACAGTATTATATTACCAAACTTACGTACATAGAATTGACTGTAACAAGTAGGTTTGGCCAAATAAATAGTACACAAAAGTTAAGGGAATGAATCCTAGAAAATGCTTTTAAATATGAAAGAATCAATTAACCACCGCCTATCATATGCATGGTAATTAAGAAAGCCGGCACTTTATATTTTCCTTTTGTTATTTTTCCTAACGTCTCTATATGCAGCATTGGATGCAATGCATGCACATGGAACATTTTGATGATGGCCACCATGCCAGTGCCACTATGGTTGAGTTTTTATCAAGTGGAAAAGAATGCTTGTACTTGATTGTTCTATTTAAGGGAGCAGCATCAACCGTTGATTGGACAAGCCCCACTACTAGTAAAACTTATAGGTATCAAAGAAACAAATTAATTAACAACTATGTATATTCATTACGATAAATTAAGATATTTAATTGAAAAAATAATACCCTCTCTTTTCATTCTAAGTGTGATTGAGGTGTACGAAAGAAAAAGATAGAAGAAAAATATATGTTTAAGAGAAAAGTGTTCAAATATAAAAACTCCATATTGACTATTAAGATAGTCTTTGCACATGCTGTACTCTTGTTAATTTTCTTTGGTATCATTTCATCCTTGAACCTCGATCACAAAAGCCCTTGATGAATGGGTTAATGTAATATGCGTGCATTACACTAAATAATTGATTTATAAAGAGGTACTTATGTTCATATAATTTTGATTTAAATAACATATTAACGGTCGCTTTCTGACCAGAACATGTGGTCAAATTAAACACTGATTTTCTCCCATAGTACGCATTATGTTATTATAATACTATTAAAATATAACTATATAAGCCCCCAGAGACCAGTACTTAAAGAGAAAACTAAGGAGGAGAAAACACTTGTCACGTGAAGTTAGCATATTAAACTCTTGACCTATTTGATCAAAGAAATTAAATAGGTTTTAGTATTAATTGACATGATCATCTGGTTGGTAAAGATTGAATTTGGTCAACGACTTTGAGTTACATATTACTGCAAGCAAACAATTATTTATTTACAATTATATATGAAACAATACCAACTAGTATATATATTAACAAAATTAAACCCAAACCCCGACCTATACACATCATTCATTTACTTGATTAAGTAAACGATCCATATGAACCCCTCTTAGTTTAGAAGCAACTTCAACGCCACTCATTCTCCTCTTATCCTATGTGAATATGACTTTGTTACTTGTTAGTCCATTTTCCACACTTGCTTTTAAAACAACAGCTCTTCCTTAGGGAACCACCATCTTTTTATATCGTACTTTTCTGTAGAGGAAGACTTTCACGGACTTAATTAATTATTATTAATTAATTTTAATTCGTACAACTATCAAATAATATTCAATATAATGGACAAGTTTCTTGAATGAGAGAGGTTTGTGGGGTTCAACGATGTTGGAAGTGAGCTGGTTCTTGACCAACAAGATAGCATGGACTTTAATTAATGTGAACATATAGCTACAAAGGTTTGGATTATATCGTATCGTGAGGATTTTTGAAGAAGGCATGGACCAATTGACATGTTCCACCGAACAAATCGTAAACTACAAAAGAAGAAATATGTAGAAGGAAAGGCCAACAATATATGGTTGAGTGAATGAGGAACCATTTGGAGATTCTCCATACTAGTAGTGAGAAAGATGAAATATTGAAAATCTTTGTATGTGGATTTAGTAGGCAATGTAGGGGTCCATGTTTAAAATGGACGTTGGATGTTGTCGGTTATGTTGTTTGCTTGTCTTTCTCAAATTAACATACAGCCATTTTTGGTTGTTAATTGTTGATTTGTCTACGAAAGAGTCTTCAAAATTGTTCGTCAATAACATTCCAAAATGTCCGTCTCGTTCTTATTACTTTTCATTATGTATTACTATAGAATATACTATGTCCATTGCAGCTAGTTTGTCACTTATAATTGACATGGCCAATATGATTTAGAAAGCACATACAAGACACAAGACATAAATATGAAATACGACAACAATACGGGGACGCAATAAAATTAAGGCTACATACCACTTTTGGTCCTTTATCTTTATTCTAAGTTTCACTTTGGTCCTTTATCTTTTTTTTGGTCCGTTTTGGTCCTTTATCTTTCATTTCTGTGTCAGTATGGTCCTTTATCTTTATTTTGTTTCACTTTGGTCATTTATCTTTCATTTATTATTTCATTTTGGTCCTCTTAAACAAAAATACAAAATAATGAAGAACACTATGAATGTGCTCAAGAACACCAAGAACACTTTGATTTCTTGTTTCTTGAATAACTCATGCAATATGCGACCAAAATGTTTTGTTTAAGAGGACCAAAATGAAACAATAAATAAAAGATAAAGGACCAAAGTGAAACAAAATAAAGATAAAGGACCAAACTGATACAAAAATGAAAGATAAAGGACCAAAGTGAAACTTAGAGCAAAGATAAAGGAACAAAAGTGGTATTTAGCCTAAAATTAATATAAATGTATATCTTTTATCCTAATAAAAAAATACATTCAGGCATATAAAGTACTGCGAACAACAAAGATCTGTTCAAGTGGTAATTGAGTTCGAATCTCACTTCAAGGTTTTGATTTTCAATTTTGAGTGTGACAAAAACTCGATCTATTGGGAGGAGAGAACTAGATGGACCGACAAAACCGAGTATACATGTGGCCTGCCAAATTCCCTAACATAGATTAGTCATCAGTAGGGGTGGGAATTAGGCTGGGCCGAGCTGGCCTTTGCAGGGCCTAGGCTTAGTCTGTATTGAAAGTGTTAAGCAAAAGTTTGACATGTGGATGTCGTAGGCTCGGTTTTTAGGCCCGACCTGGCCTTTCTGAAACCCGACAAGGCCTGTAAGCCTGTTTATTAAAAGTCTATTTCACTATTTTTTACAACTACGAAGCTAATAGATCAGTGAGATTAAGTTCTATTTTATAAGGCATTCAATTTAAATTCTATTTTATAATAATCACTTAAAATTTATCAAAATTTTATCTATGTCGATATGTTTAAATTAACAGAAAATATGACCAAATTTATGATTTAATAGTGTACAAATTTTAATATCATACTCATAGTAGTGATAAAAATATATCATTTACATTAACTTAAATAGGTCGGTCTGGTAGGCTTAAAAGGTCTTTCTGATGGCTTGTGACCCGATCTTTTTAGCTAATTAGGCTTTTGAAAAAGTCTTACCTTGACCTATTTAAAAAAAAGTCTGGCCTGACTTAGGCCTGACGTAGGTTGGGCTGTAAGCCATTGGTTAAGAGGTCTGGGCTATCCCCACCCCTAGTCACCGGCAAAGCCGGTTGAGACTACACACTAATAACACGGTAACCAAAAAAAGTAACGTGCTCGGAATGGATCCTCCCTATAAGTGTGAGTATAAACGATATATATGGGAGATAACTCGTATACTCATTGTTTTATGATTTTGGGTGGAGATCTGGTGTCCAAGTCTATTGGTTTGTCTTGGTCATTAGCGCTCACACTTAAATTCCAAACAATCTTCCTCTCAAGTGTAAGTCACCCACATCACTAGAGTTGATCCAATCTAGTATCCATCTGCTTCACACTCCCCCATCAAGCCGAACCTAAGATTTGAACACCACAAACCTTTAGTTAATTAGTATATGAGTCACCTCTCTTATATATTCTTCATGTGAATGCATGCTTATAACCTTTTTATTTTTGACAAAGTGCATGCCTATAACCGAAAATATAATAGTAACAGTCTTTAATTACCTAATTTTAGCATGTCTTTTGGTAATGGCAAAAATTGATTTAGAATGAATTGAGTTTATGACATTAATTTTAAATACATAGGAGTCAAATGCAACGTAATTTATGGTCGGGTGAATTCACGTAAAAGTGAGTTAAATACTAAATTTATGAGTAAAATTTACTTTTAAAATTTAAATGTTAAGCTACAAATACAAGCACGAAATCAACTTTTAGAGTTAAAACAAATTTTACTCGAAATCACCCAAATTAATCGAAGGTATGTCTTAAACCCACTTTTGGCACTCTTAACATTTCCCTTTTAATGGATCATCAAAAGCCATGTTTTCTGAGTCACCTACTTTTCTACATTATCCTTTTCATAACATAGCAATCTTTCTCAACTTTCTCTCTACTCTTCTCTTCTTTCGTGATCACCTAGAGGATAGTTTTAGGTCAATTTTTGGCCAGGAACAACTCCTCTATATTATTTTTTTCCTGTATTTTTATCTAAATAAGTGGTTACCACATATATCTACCTTTTATTTAGAGGATAGTTTTAGGTCAATTTTTTGGCCAGGAACAACTCCTCTATATTGTTTTTTACCTGTATTTTTATCAAAATAAGTGGTTACCACATATATCTACCTTTTATTTTGTATTTTTTCTTGATTCAATCGTCTGAGTCCAACGTTATTGTTGTTCGTCACATTGGTTCGGTGTGTTTGATTTTCCGTCTTGTTGTGGTGTTTGTTTGGTTCAGATCGACAGAGCAACTTCAATCGATTTCATATTCAATTGACGACAGAGCCTCAAAGTTACAAATCCGAAAGCATGCATAGGTACTTCAATGACTTTTGTTTTGTTATGTTTATAGGCATTTTATCGTTTTACGCTATTAAGTTAGGTGCTATAAGTTTGTTCGTAAATTCATCTTTTGTGTTTTTAGAAATGTAGAATTTATATTATCAATGACGTAATCTCTCAATCTGA
This sequence comes from Astragalus glycyphyllos, assembly GCA_963573325.1. Classification (NCBI taxonomy): domain Eukaryota; kingdom Viridiplantae; phylum Streptophyta; class Magnoliopsida; order Fabales; family Fabaceae; genus Astragalus; species Astragalus glycyphyllos. The sequence continues at coordinate 84,622,975 of OY754308.1, read as the reverse complement.
ATGAATATCTATGTTAATAAAAAAAAACACTTTTGGCAAATCATGCTTAAAGTTTTTGAAAATATATTCATTATATATGTTAAGAGGGACATAAAAAGTACATTAATTAAGCTCCCCAATAAAATTAAAGTACATCACACCATGTGCTTCACTTATTTAAATAGTATGCACCTTCCTAATTTTAAGTTTTTAATATGTGGGTCAAGCTAGTTACGGCTCTACAAATATATATATATATATATATATATATATATATATATATATATATAAGTTTTTCAAGTTTCAATAAAATTTCCTTCCGCAATCAATCGCATACTCTGCTTTCCTTTCCTTAAGGTAACTATAATTTCTTTCTTTAATTTCAATTTAATTTCAATTTTTCTTATGATAGCTAGCAGCTAAGTATCCAGTTGTGGCAAGTGAGGTGAACATGGTATTAGAGCCATGTCGAGCTAGTTCTTCATATGGACTTATAATTTTGGCAGTATCTTTTTGTGTTTTTTGGTAATGGTATATAGGCTGGAATAGCTGTACCTAAGCACCCAACACTTGTTGGATAATTAAACACTTTGTTCTTAGGAATAGTGTTTAATGAAGGCTTGATTTCAGCAAAACAACGCCACGTATCTATTACTGACTCAAAGTGTTTTTAGTGTTTTTCTTTGTTATATCATCATTTTTTCCCGAGGAGAAGGGAGTGTTAAGATGATTTTTCAAAAAAGAAAATTTTTGCTAAAAACCATTTGATGTCTTTGATTTAGGAGAAATCCTTCTATCCCTTCGGGTTGATAGTTAAAACAGTTCTACTGTTTGCAAAGATGACAAAATGATTTTGAGAAAAAGATAAGTCCATAAGTCTAACTAGCCCAAGAGGATCTGATTCTGTTATCCGACTAGCCACAACTGCCTTAGCACCATCGTACTATGGAACTGAATGATTATAATCATCAAGAAAATTCTGTTAAGAATGAGGAGTTAGCTGAATATCCAAAAAATTTGGATCAGCTAAACAAGTGGACAATACCGTCCGTACCCTCCAAACAAATATACAGGTTTGGAATGTTTGATGTTATCTCCAGGTATGCTGTTAAAACCATAGAACAGACCATACAAATCTCTGGAAATACCCAGACCATAAATTTGCTAAGTAAGAGGGACTTAGCTCCCTTTAAGGACTACAACTTTATACATGTAGGCCTTGTCCAAATAGCTTTTAAACCTTTAACTTTGCTAGGTTTAGATTCCAGTATCATGGCTTATGTTAGAGATGGCAGAAGTAAAGACTTCAAGTCGTCCTTAGCCGCTTTAATAGAAACCAGCTTGTGCCACGGACCCGTCTACTTTGACGTATCTCCTAATTTGAGTTTGTCCCTAACCGATAAAAATATCCTTGATGCTTTACAACTCACCATACACACTAATGGCTATAACTTTAAGCCAGGTAGTGAGATTATAGCAATATGCTATAGGGTCTATTATAAGGTGTTAAACACGCTTAACCCAAAAGTTAAGCAAGTATCCTTCCCTGGAACAACAACCCTTGTCCAGACAAATCTATTAATTAACCTCTAATATAGTTACCAATAGGTTAATTAGATGGAATGAAATAAACTTCCCGGAAACATGGTCCTTACCCCAAGCCATAGAGCCTGAGCCTATCCTAAATAAGGATATTGACCAGATCGTTCAGAATACTGAAGGAGACATAGAAATAAAATTCAGTTCTAATAGGATTGCTAGGATACCTAGGACTATGTCTTCTAGGCACTCTGTTAGTAATTACTACACCACACCCAGTGAACTTGCTAGGAATCCTAGCGAGACAAACAGGGCTTCTACTTCCCAAGTAGAAGAAGAGGTAGAGACGGTAGAACACATAAGAATTAGTGAGAATAAAATCCCTCACGGAGTCTACCAAACAACCGCTTCCCATAGTAGGCAATCACCTACCCAGTCCGAAATGAGTTTTGGTATTTAATGGATTTAAACCCAGGAAGTGCTATGAGAGGACTCGTCAATGATGAGTTCCAACACGAAAGATATTTTCAATTTAGAAAATGGTATTTCAAAACTTTTTCCCCTCCTGTTTTGAAAAATTTCAAAGATATTTACTATGACGAGTTAGCAATAACTCAAAACTATATTCCTTTTGTTAAATGGTTTATAGGCCATTTTGTTAACAAAGTCAGCCAGGAAATTCTTGTTTTACAGTCAAATTCTTGGAAGACAGTAAACGGAGAGGAGATAATTTCCCCATTTCCTCCGAAACAGGCTATAACCCTTGGCAAGGATGCTGAGGCTAGAGCTCTTTTCACCCTTCAAAAGGTTGAACATGATCAGGTGACTATTAGGGAGTTAAACTCCATAATAAGGTCCCAAAATTATACAAATACTTTTCTTTTATGCTTTGCAGAACAATTTGCCTCCTTGGAAAAAGACTTATCGTCTTTAAGGAGTCTTGTCGAAAAACAGGTTGCCCAGCAAAAAACCATAGTTGACCAACTGAGCAAAGAAAAAACTGCAGAGGCCATTCCTATTATAAAGGATGTCCCTCTCATCCAGCCCCCTATTCCCATAGAAGGCTTTAAGATGGATAGTGACAACACCGAATTCACGCGTATCCTCGAGCAGAAGCTAAAGGATTTACGCTTAAATGTCTTATCCCAAAAAGAAACCTCTGGAAATACTTCAGAGACTTCTGAAGACAGTGAGGAGGTTAGTAATATTGATGAACTCACTAAGATGTTTAGTGACCAGCACATCAACGATGTTGCCGAAGTCAATCCCATCTATACGAATAAGTCCCTAGAGAAATATTATTACAAAAGGCCCTCACCTCAAGATTTACTCTTTGAGGAAACAGAACCATTCCAGAATTCATACTCTGGAAAATCTATCTATGAATGGAATATAGACGGTCTAGGTGATAAACAGATCATAGACACCGTACACAGAATGATCATGTACTCTACTGTTTGTAAGCAACAGGGCAATAATGACAGCTCAATAGCTTCCTTTATAGCCACTGGCTTTGTCGGCCAACTAAGAGGATGGTGGGACCACTACCTAAACGATAGTCAAAAAAGGGAAATCTTATCCCATAAGAAAGAAATCAAGCTAGAAACTAGCGGCAGTGCCATCACTACAACCACTGGCGAAGAGGACGCCGTCTATACCCTATGCCTATCCATCCTACAGCATTTTGTAGGAACCAACATATCGATAGGAGAGAAATTACAAACCCTCCTCCAAAACCTAAGATGTCCTTCCTTAGCCCACTTTAGGTGGTATAAGGACACCTTCTTGTCCAGGGTTTTACAACTAAAAAACCCTGACTCTATCCACTGGAAATCCAAGTTCGTAGATGGGTTACCATATCTATTTGCTGAAAAGATTCGGCAGTCCCTAAGAAATAGGAATGATGGCATAAACATAAATTATGCTGACCTAACTTATGGCCAGATCATTAGTAATTGCATTAGTGAAGGATTAGCCTTGTGCAACGACATAAAGCTAAAAAACCAACTCAAAAAACAAAAGCTTTCTGAGAAACACCAATTAGGTGAATTCTGCGAACAATTTGCTTTTGACCTAGAAAAACCCCCAGGAACTAATAAGCAGAAGCAAAAACAAGGGAAAAATAAACCCTATAAGAACTATAAGGACAGGACCAAGAATCCTTACAGAAATCCCTACAAAACTCCTAATAGGAAGAAGTATAGAAAAAGGTTCTACAATAGACCCAAGGAAAAACCCTTCATCCCAAAGGGGAAGAGAAAGGCCAAAAGCCTTGATATAACCTGCCACAAGTGTGGCAAGGTAGGACACTACGCCAACCAGTGTTGGACCAAGAAAGCCCTTAACGAAATTAAGGACGAGCAGTTAAAAACCCAACTAGGAAAAGTCTTGCTAGCTAGTTCTGAATCAGAGAGAGAGTCCTCAGATGAGGATATAGGAATCATATACGAATCCTCAACCGATTCGTCTTCCACAGACAATGACTGTCAATGTAATGAATTAAATTACTGGAAATCCATTGTCGATATGAACGGCTTAAATGTTCTCACCGCAGAACAAGATGAAGCCTTAAAAGCCTTAGAAACCATCTCAGATAACAATCTGAAAAGAAAAATGATCAATTTTCTGATAAAAGAAAATGACAGAAAGGAGTCTCCCCTTATCATAGAGGCACCCTACCAGATCAGTGAGGTAATGTCTAGGTTTACACAGTCCAATATAAAAGAGACACCTGTCTCCATTATGGACTTAAAAAGAGAAATAAATCTCTTAAAATCTGAGATTGCTCAGATCAAAAGGAACAATAGTGTCCTACATCAAAGAATCACCATTTTAGAAGGTCCAGAAAAAATAGAGGAAATCCCCCCTAGCGATGGCAAATATTTATCTCTCTTAGACAGGGTAACATCACAAAAATGGTTTGTCAAAATTACTTTAATGGTTAGTAAAAATTTTATTTTGGAAAATGAAATTGCTCTCATAGATAGTGGAGCAAACTTAAATTGCATTCAGGAAGGGATCATCCCTACCAAATACTTTTCAAAAACATCTCAAGCCCTCACACAAGCTGGAGGTGACAAATTGCAAGTTAAATATAAACTTTCAAATTCCCATATTTGTAACCAAAGTATTTGCTTACCAACGTCTTTTATCCTAGTCAAAAATTTGACTCACAGAATTATATTAGGCACCCCCTTTCTACATAATATTATGCCTATTATAAATATTGACCAGAGTGGAATCACCACTATTATAGATGACAAAAAAATCATTTTCAAATTCATTACTGATCCTCATGTCAAGATGTTGAACGAGGTAAGAGATATTCTCCTCAATAAAGAGAAGCAAATGTGCTTCCTTAAGGAAGAAGTGAGCTTACTCAATATAAGTGAGCAACTCAACAAAGATAACATTAAGAGCCAAATTAAGGACATCGAACAACAATTTGTTGCAGAAGTTTGCAATGATCTTCCTAATGCTTTCTGGAATAGAAAGCAGCATGTTATATCCTTGCCCTATGAGGACGGTTTCATTGAAAACCAGATCCCTACTAAGGCCAGACCAGCCCAAATGAACAAGGAATACCTTGACCTATGCAAAAGAGAAATTGATTCTCTCTTACAAAAAGGGCTGATTAGAAATTATAAGTCTCCCTGGAGCTGTACAGCGTTCTATGTAAACAAGAATGCTGAGCAAGAACGAGGAGTTCCTAGGCTAGTTATTAATTACAAGCCCCTTAATAAGGTGTTGAAATGGATCAGGTATCCTATCCCTAATAAAAAGGATCTTTTAGACAGATTAAGCGATGCTCTAATCTTTTCAAAATTCGATATGAAGTCGGGTTACTGGCAAATCCAGATAAGTGAAGCTGATAAATATAAAACAGCCTTCACTGTGCCCTTTGGACACTTCGAGTGGAATGTCCTTCCCTTTGGTCTAAAAAATGCCCCTTCAGAGTTTCAAAATATTATGAATGACATTTTTAATGCCTACTCTGATTTCATAATTGTCTACATAGATGATGTTTTGGTCTTTTCCAAAAGTATTGACCAACACACAAAACATTTGAAAATTTTCAAAGGTTTGGTCAAGCATAATGGCTTAGTTATTTCTGCCCCAAAATTGAAGCTTTTCCAAATAAAGGTTAGGTTTCTAGGCCATGAGATAGACCAAGGAACGATAGTTCCTATTAGTAGGAGCATAGACTTTGCTTCCAAATTTCCCAATGTTATTTCTGAAAAGAAACAACTTCAGAGGTTCTTAGGGAGTCTCAATTATATCTCAGATTACTATGAGGACCTATCACAGGACACAGCCATTTTATACAATAGGCTCAGAAAGAACCCAGGGCCTTGGACAGAAAGACATTCCCAAGCTGTCCAAAGAATTAAAGCCAAAGTAAAATGTTTACCTTGCTTAAATTTAGCAAATCCTAAATTCTTTAAAATAGTTGAAACAGATGCTTCAGACTTAGGATATGGTGGTATCCTAAAACAGGTAAATCCCAATAATTCCAAAGAGGAACTGGTAAGATTTACTTCAGGAAAATGGAATCCGACCCAGTCGAAATACTCGACCATTAAAAAAGAAATGCTTTCCATTATAAAATGCATTTCAAAATTTCAAGATGATTTGCTAAATGAAAAGTTTTTACTCAGAATTGACTGTAGCTCTGCCAAGTCAATAATTGAGAAAGATGTGAAAAATTTAGTAGCAAAACAAATCTTTGCCAACTGGCAAGCACAATTATCTGCTTTCGAATTTGAAATACAATATATTAAAGGAGAAAATAATTCCCTTGCTGACTATTTGACCCGTGAATTTTTGCAGGGTGAATGACTACCCCCACTAGGGGAAGAGGTCGTGGCTATGGCCGTGGCCGAGGACGTGGGAGCAACAATATGTTGCCCTACCAAGAATCAAACATTCCTCTAATAGGGGATTGGACTACAGTCCATAGGACAAGAAACTTGCAGCAATTGCCTGCACCTCCAAGGAAAGAAGATATACCTTCTTCCTCATCGAGTAAGACTACGTCTTACAAAGAAGCAATGGTCAATGAACCAACAGAAGTAACAGAATATCTTGAAAATCCTGTTACAGAGGACATCATGTATGTCGAGAAAGAAGATATAGACTTGGCCCCTAATGATGGGTGGTCAATCAAAACAAGATATCTCGAATCTAGAGGATATCCTGAACTTTATGGTAAGTCTAGACCCCACCTGGAGGTACTATTATTAGTCACTGAATCAGTGACAATTACCCACCATCACCAGAATAATAACCCAAAAAGTTTTATAAACTTCAGCAAATGCCATATCAATAAGGTACTATCACCCAGAGAATGGGGACTGAACCCCAATGGGGAAAAGGCAATAAAAATTGCCGAAGGTAAATATGTTTATTTCAATTACTGGGATTATATCCAGGCTTTCTCATTAGCATTTTATTATCAAAATCCCAAGAACAAACATTCTTGGTTCTTCAGCATCAACCCAGAAGTGGTTGATAGACCCATACCAAATTGGTTTTTTAGCTGGTGGATCAAATTTGGCCCTTCCTTGGAAATTTTGCCAGAAGATCTACTCCGCTTATATGATGACTGGTGCCACCACAATCCCTTAATCTTAAAAAATACTTTTAAAATGATTACAGGACAAGGCCCATGCCTATATTTTATTAAATTCCAAATCCCATGGATATGGAGATGGACTATTACCATAACACAAGACAGGCACGGTATCCCTGTACTTAGAAGAAATTTCTTCTATAAATGGTGGGCTAAAATGGCCACCGAAGACCTCCAATATATCGAAGCCAAGGTTGAGACAGCCATAGCTGATGACCAGTGCAAAACAAAGGATCAAGATTCCCAGGAGCTCTCAGTAGCCAACTTAAAGAATTACTTTAAAAAACTACACCCTAATGAAACGGAGGAACAAATCATGGTCAGGACCCTTGATTATATGAAAGAACAATTCTTCAAAAATTTTCAATTCAAAAATGAAGCAGTGTCAATGAAGACCAGTTCGTCGCAAGCATCAATGGACTCAGATGCCCCTGATTGCTTAGCTGGGGAATCCCAAGCTGAGGAGGACCCTACTCCCGAAGACTTCTGGGACGCCATGATCCAATCAATGGCCCAGAAAGGAAGAGGACAAAACTCCAATCGTCAGCCATGACGTCACAAGGCCAATAATACATGCCCGGCCAAACTACTTTGTAATCTGTGGACCACTTTGTCGGCCACCTAGGCAATTATAATGCCCTTTACTGTTTACTTTTTAAGTTTTTGTCGTCTGTCATTATAAATGCGCCTATGGGGCCCACAAAAGCGTACCCGGCATTAATAATGATTTTTTGTCGTTTCTTCCACAGGCTACCGAATGTAACAGTAGCTTTTTACCGGCTTAAATAGTGAGCCTTTTTCTTTTCTTTATAAGGCGAATCCGCCTCAGTTGTAAAACAGGCTTTAACACATAAGTCTTTTAAGTTTTTCAAGTTTCAATAAAATTTCCTTCCGCACTACAAATATATATATATATATATATATATATATATATATATATATATATATATATATATATTAAGTTGAAAGTCATTCAGATATATTTAAATTAGTGGGTTGTGATTAGTTGCTTCATCAAAAGGTATATATTACCTATAACCCAGAAAAAAGGCTTACTCATTATTATAGCAAGGGAAAGAAGAAAAAGTAAAATAATACTAGCCTAAAGGTGCAATATATCCCTACATATAGAATTTTTAAATAAGACTTTTTACTTGTCCAAGAGAATGTTAGATATTGCTTTGAACATTTTTTATGCTACCCAACTAGCTAGCTAATTGATTGAAGTCTAAGTTCTAACCATAGTTGCTAGATTAAATTTTAGAGTTTAAAACAAGATTATTGAGCCCTCTCGTGTGATAGTTAAGATATTGTTATATATTCTTAGGGGTCGTGTGACTCAAAGTAAAGTGGTGAAGGAATCAAGTAAAGTGGTGAGAATAGAAGGTTAGTTAAAGGCTATATAGATAGATAGGAAGATATTTGAGCTTTGCATCGATTGATCACTTTCAATAGGGAAAGAAAAACGCGTGCGGTATGAAAAGGATGGATAGAAGAATAAAGTGTAGTTTTAGACGTGAGGTTGATGGCCTGGCTTTAAGATCAGAAGATACTTGAAAAGTAAATAAATAAATCCCGTGTGGTTCAAGAAATGCTATGAGAAGCAAAAAGTTGGAAAGGGTCACGAAAAGAATAGCAAGTTGATATAGAAATTTGCTAGCTAATTATACACAGCATTTTTAGATAGATAGCTCTTTCGGTAATTCATTAGTATTTTCCTATATATATCTTAGACTTCTTTTTGCTTGGCCTACCAAAATAATTCACGGTAGAGGTAGAGGTAGAGGTAGAGGTAGAGTAGAATCTACTTTGTCCACTTGTGTTTTTCAATGCTAGGAAAATGACAGCTCCAAATGATCACTGTTTTCAGGTAGAAGAGAGAAAGAAATGAAAATTATCTTTTACTATTTTTTTTGAGCAAATGAAAATTATTTATTATTATTTACGTTTTTATTCTCTTGGAAATTTTTTCCTAAATTTTTATTCCTTACTTATATTTAACTTTGTATTTTCTTTTCTGCCGTTAAATTAGTACTTTTTATGTGGCTACTATGGTTCTATGGGTTATTCTAACATAATGCATGTTGAGGTTATCAGGTTACTTCATGGTTTTCAATTGTGTTGGGAGAAGGGATTCACCAAGCTTGTTTGCTATTCAGCTTCGCTCCATATATTGAATTTGACTGAAACTTGTAACCAAGATTTTCACGTGTTAGGTATGAGATCGCTCTTATCAAACATCTTCTTAGAAGAAACTGGGAGATTACTATTAATTCACCACACCTTGCGGTCGGAAGGAAATCAGTTTGCAGATTATTTGGCAAAATTGGGACAAACTCACTTTCATTCAACTCATCATCCCACCTAAACAACTTACAGCCTTGTTCTGTATTCTGGAAAAATCAGAACAATTTTAGGAGGAATACAAACAACAAACAACCAAAACAGCATATGACTAAAAGGTTTAGAAAGAAAGAGAACTTACAAACGAATTAGCACATTTCCAGTATCTGGGATTTGGGTTTTGCACTGTGTTCGCGGTGTACATCCTCATTGTCTTATCACAACCACATATGAGTAGCATACTTGTGAATAGATGAGCATTTGAGAAAGTCTTTGAGTTTGACACTTGGGAGGCCTCCATTGAAGATTTTGGTGGTCATGCTTTGGAGGAAGAAGATGATGGAAGTGTTAGGGTTTCAAAGGGAAAGAAAATTGGGGAACAAGAAGATTTAGCGTATAGGAGGAGGAAGAAGAAGATTGGGGATCTGATTTTAGGGTTAACTTACTACACATCAGCATCAATAAAAAAAGGGGGGAAATCTGACGTGTTATTGCCAGCTCAGCTTTTTTGTAACAACTGACTAACGGAAGGCCATATTCTCAGCTCAGCTTGGCCCCAGTGACTCTTGCTCAAGGGATTGAGGATACTTGGATATGGAAGCTTGAGACTTCGAAAAAATTTACCGTCCGTTCTTGTTACAAAGAGATGCTTCGGGAGGTAATGGGGAGCGATCAAAATGAATTACATAAGATGTTGGAGAAGTTATGGAGATGTGTCGCTCCCTCCAAGGTTATTGTTTTTGGATGGCGCTTACTTAGGGATGCTCTTCCAACTCGCGGAAATTTGCGATACCGACTTGTTATCGCACCGGACGATGAGGCTCTCTGTCCATTGTGTTGGAATGAAGTTGAATCGCAGTTTCACCTTTTTTTGAGCTGCACCTTTGCATCGGATATTTGGTCGCGGGTGTGCGTTTGGTGTAGGATCGACCATGTGGGATCCAACAGCTTGCTCAAACATTGTCTTTGGTGGGGGAAGCTATCCAAAGGTAAAAAGGCCAAGAAAACAAAACACTTAATTTGGTTGACCACCTGTTGGAGTATTTGGTTGGCTAGGAATGCTCTTATCTTCAAGAACGAGGATCCCAACATTGAATCTATCATGTCACGCATCAAACAGTTAACTTGGAGTTGGTTGGTCTATATATCTCATTGTAATTTAAATTTTGATATTTCTGCTTGGTGGCTTGATCCACTTCATTGCCTAAACAATATGTAACTTTTGTTGTTTGGGTTTGAGCACCCCTAGTGCTTTTTTCAATGAAGTATTGCTTATTTAAAAAAAAATATATTTAAATCTACGCCATTTTACAAGGGTATATTTCAAAAAAAAACTTTTGTAAGGGTATATTTGAAAAACAGACATATTTGCAAGCACCAAAAACATATTTAAGTCAAATAAAAAACACTATGAAAGGCCATTTTAGAATAGTCCGCGAGATCAGACAATTTAACTTAGCACGGCGCTTTTCCAATTAAGTGTTGTAAAACGCATTCGTTAAAGCAAGCACCCTTATTACAACGCTCCTCTCCAAATGGGGTGCTATTAAAAACGAACTCTATAACAACGCTTTTACAAACAAGCGCTGTAAAAGACCTCTGTGTAGCCTCTATTTACACAAAAGAAAAAAAAGATAGAGATTATTTGTTTGGTGTGTGCTTGCATTAAGAAGTACTTGCATCAAACATTTACCTTATTGTCAACTTCAAACTATTGTAATAACTAGCTACTAGATAAAATTATGTGTATTTGGATTTGTTACATATATATTATTGGAGAATTTTATGTATAAAAACAAATCTAACTCATAGATAAAATTATGTGATGAAACATATTAGTGACATATGTCGAGGTTAAGTTTTAAAATGGAAAAAATGCTCACTTAAGTAATTTCAGTTAAAAATGAAAACAAAAAAAAAATCAAGGGAAAAATTAAAATTATTATTTAGAATCACCCAGTTATTTTAAATTCAACTCTATAATTACTTCTCTATTATTTTAACAACTTTCCTGTTGAGAATTTGTGATGGTCTTCAGAAGCACGTGGAGGTTTGCTGAAGAAAAATGAGTTTGTGATGAGTACTTCAAAATTTTTCCAAACCCTAAAGTACCCAAAACACACTGATAAGTGTCGCGCTTTACATGTTTTGTCATGAAATTAATTTTTCTTCACGTAAGTCGATTATTGAGGATCAAACTTTGCGTATTTAAATAGTTAGAAGTTTCTTCCGAACCTTAAAGTACCCCAAAACACATTGCTTATGGTTGCACTTTAGTATTTTGTCAAGAAAATAATTTTTTTCACCAAACTGGTTCTTGAGAAACGAACTTCGTATATTTTAACATATAAAAATTTTCTGGACCCTAAAGTACCTCATAACACACTATTTAATGTTTCACTTTACTTATTTTTTCACGAAATTATTTTTTTCAACCCACTCAGTTAGTAAGGAACAAACTTCGCGTATTTACACATCTAAAATTTTTTTGACCATAGACCACAAGACACGCTGCTTAACTTAGCACTTTACACATTTATCACGACACTTTATTTTTCACGAAACTGATTATTGAGAAACGGACTTTGCCTATTTGAACACTTAAAAGAAATTTAACCAGAGTACCCTAAAACACATTACTTTCCACTGCACTTTACATATTTTATCACGAAATTATTTTTTTTCTCCAATTTTGCTTAGGTTTGCCTTAAGATTAGAAGATGATAACAATAAAAAATATATTTTACCATAGTGGGACCCACCCAAACAAATAGTTTCTTAAAATAAATGGTTGAAACAAAAATGAAATGACAAAAATATCTTCAACTTACTTCTTTTTTCTATTTCCTAGAGCCCAATTGGCTTTTGAGTCGACAAAAAAAAACCAAATTGGCTTTCTACAAGTTGAGAATGGTACTTACTACTACTAGACATGAAAAACCAAATTGTTTAGTCCACTTCAATCTTCATTGATCTTTTACTCATTTCCTTTCTTTCACCGGCAATCAATTCCATTATAACATTATAATCAATAATGTGACATGTAATTTGGTCAAAAGTGAATTGGGTGACCTTTTGTTAATTTGGACAGCACTATGAACATCTACAATTCAGTAGGAACTACTGAAATAAAGCACCCACTTATTTAATGTCTAATTGTTTTTCTTTATATATTGTTAACGGTCGATATCATAGGCATCGAACCATCAACAAGTTTCATGTTGGTGTATTATTAAGGGGTGAAAGAATTATTCTTCTCGTTTTTATCACACAATTCTCATGTTTAGTCCTGAGTCTTATTATGATGTTCTATTGTTCTCTCATGTATTTGCGATATTTGTTTTTCATGAAATGATGAAATGCATTAAATTAGATGATTACTGTAAAAAAAACTTCAACAAGTTACTATGACCCAAAAAGAGTAGGAGGAAGAGGAACAAATTTTTTCCCGTTTATAATAATTTATTTGGTTTGGTAGAAAGTGTTTTTCAATCTAACTCAGATATTCGAAAGCTCTAATAATTTTTTTAAGTTTGGAGACCCTCACTGTTGATTGCCTTGGCAATTTCAGCAATATGGAGACGTCGATTTCTGGGCTCGAACCCGCGGCATGTGATTGGTGGTAGTGTGTTTGTGTGGTGTTTATTTGTCATTTCATCTAGTAGACAAAAAAAGGCACGGTAAACCAAAATATTCAGGAAAAATGATATGTAAAAATACTCGAATTCTTGGGTAAAAAAATACTCGAATTCTATTTAGAATACAACTTTGATGTACAAACAAATATACAACCATGTTTTTTACGCTCTAAAAGCTCTAATGATCATTCAACATTTCATTCTCTCTCTTTTTTTCCCTATCATATCACTAACCTACATATTCATTATATCACTCTTTTATTTCTTTCGAAGTGTTGAAAGGTTTTAGGTATTTGTAATTTTTTTTATCCAGAATATGCAGTGTTATTCAATAATTAGAGTTTATTAGTAGAAGAATTTTATGATACCCTTAAGTAGTTTTGTTAGGCAGCGATACCTTGAAAGCAAAGTCAGTAAAATATTTAAATTTATTTTTAAATGCTTAAATATAAAAAATTAAATGTCATTCAGTGATTGAACGTTGAGTATCATAACCAACAAAACTCAATGGATATTATAATGTTCATCATATAATAAACATAGAACGCCTACCTTGGTGATAATGTTAGGAGTTATGAACAGTTGAGGTAACAATTTGTTGACTGGAATAAGATAACAGCACCTTTCAATCAATAATATCACTGGTACAAAATAGGTACCAACTCAATCTTGATGAACTAATAGATTCTAAGTTAAAATACATCTGAGATCCTTTAACTTATTTTAAAAGTTCACATTAATATTTGAATTTTTTTTATCAATCTCTCGCTACAACAGTTTGATCTTGCAAAGCAACGATTTTAGCCTAGTTATCATTAGGAGGTGAGGTTAGTTGTGTATCAGCAAATTAGAGCATCATACTGGCAGTGCTGGGAGCAAGTTTGACTTAACATTGTGACAACACTATCAGTGTTTTTCTTCGTGGCAGTCGCCTCAGAGATAGTTGGCTTGGTGCCATTTCTTGTGACATGCCCATATCAACAAGCACAAATCAAATAGACCTTCAGAAGCAACTTGGTACTAATGACTTTTGAGATAAACCCTCCCCATCAAAGGTTGAATAAGTTCAATTTTCATTTTTTAAAGACTACTTCAAAGAACCTACTTTAAATATTTTAATCCATCAAAATTGAACCGAGGTTTTTCATGTATGGAAAATATATACCTTAACCGACCTACAACACATCAAATTACTCACTACCTATATGTTAAATATGCATTAGCAAATGCTAAATTGACAGGTTTAAAATCATTCCCTGACGCAACTTCACAACTAAGCACATTGGTGTTTCCCTCAAACAACTTGAGAGGAATAAAATAGAATCCATATATAAACAGTTTGCACATATGAACCCCCCTGTTGGCCTTCATGCATACACCGTTCCATCAGTGCCTTGATCGGTTTCTTATCCTGAAATGACAACTTTCGGAATCAATATTTCATGATTGCGATGATCCCATAACACAAACCTCAAAGCACAGCAAATGATAGCGAGAACAATTTTACCTGGGAGAACGAGAATAAGGAGAGCGCGAACGGGACCGAGACCGAGAATGGGTGTGAGAAGGGGAACGGGAACGAGAGCGAGAACTAGAGTAATGTCTTCTGGAACCCCTGCTTCTACTTGGACTTCTGCTACGCCTGTATCTTCTGCAATTAATAATACGATATCAAAATTATTTAACCAGAGGGAGAAAGAAGGCAAGGCTTTATTTGCTAAAAATAAAGTTCACTATTATTCATCAATGTCAGGAAATCTTCTAACACTGTAATGGTGTTTTGCTTAAGTTAAACAAATTACAAACCCCTCGAGTATACAAGTTCATCTTCTAAAACGTATGAACAATTATCAGCCTAAAAATAACAAGATTCACATCACCTCTTCCCCCTAAATCTGACGCAAAATGTTGCCTAGTTCTCTAATACAAATTACTCAAAGATAAACGTCGGGTTTCCTCAAGTAGTTTTGGTGAGGTCAATATGTACGGCCCAACTGGAGGCAAGTTTGGTCACGAATTTTGTATGCTGAACATCTCCATTAAACCAAAGGTTACTGATTATATCTTGTAAATACATTAGCTGCGCAGAAACATCTAGCATATGCAAAGTGTGATGGAATACCTGGGTGGAGAACGGCTGTGACTCCTGCTGCGGCTGCGACGTCTATACCGACTCAACCGACTAGTTTCAGCAAGCTTTTCCTGCCTCTGTCGCTCCTGTTCCTTTTTCTTGGCTATCTCTGCAGCAGTGTCTTTTTTAACTGTACATGGGAACAGTGATAGATATAGATGTCATGTCAGGAACTGATATAGAATTCACAAAAATACAACTCCGCTCACTTCTAAATAGAATCAGTAGAATGCAAACAGAACATAATGGTCTACATCAAAAATGTTGAAGTTTCTTTGATCTGCAGTTGGAATAAATTACTCAAACAGTCATACTTTGTTTGCTTAGTTGCTTGTTCATGATCCTTTTAAGTCTTTCTTGAGGAGTTTCTTTCTTCTCCCCTTGTTGAGGTTTCAAGAGCCCTCCAGAACCACTTGCCTTCAATTTTGCTAATGCTGAGCCTGAAGATGTGCTGTGGAAAAGAAAATAGCAATAAACAAATTTAAAAAGTTTTAAAAAAAAACTCAATAAAAAGGGCTGAAACAAATATTCCTTCGTAATAACAACAAAACCAAATAAATAAATAAATAAATAAATAAATAACTTCATGGGGAACAATTCTATGGCACCAATGATCAACTGGCAGTATTATTACCTGCTGAATGAAGATGGAATGGATGTTAATACAAAATCTATTGATCAATAAAGCAGATGGTGCTAAACTGCTGACTCAGAATACTAAGCCCCCCACCCCCCCTTGAGAAATGTTCATGAGTAAATCAAGGAATATGGAGCAGAAAAACAAACCAGCTATGGGTGTGTGAGCCAAGGGGTAGATAGTAATTATTGTGTTTATCTTAGTGTAGGTTTATTATTCGGTTTATTTATTTGGTTCTGTTGTTTTTTTTAAGCTTAATTTTCTCTGATTGTTTTCTCTTGTTGTCATAGGCAGAGAAGATCAGTTATGGGGAACCTTGAGTCATCTTCAGCAATCTAGATTGCTTAGTGGAAACAAAAGGGGGACAGTTTCTCTGCAGGAGCTTCGCTACTGGGACTGATGTGCACAGACTTGTTGAATGAATATTATAAACCATGTATATATTTCTGGAATTCAATAAAGTGTACTTATTTCTAAAAAATATAGCTCCACTTAAGTTCCTATAGATGGTAATGGTACCACAAAAACCATATATGATAAAAACTGCATTCACATACACTGTTGTGTGGTAGCATACCTTACTGGAGGCTTCGGGACTTTAGTGCCCTTATCAATAGATACACCAGAAGCAGGATCAACATGCAACGCCTCGAGTATGCAACCAGATGATGACCTGCAAGACAGTACAGGTATCAGATAAAATAATTGCAATATTTCCACCATGCAACCCACAGGTAATTATGCAAAATTCATTTCAGGGAACAATAGTTTAAAGTAAGCCTCCTCTCTCCTCCTCTTGGCAGTTACCCTGACAATCCTAATCCTGATCTAATTCTAAACCACAAAAATTTGTCTCAGGGCAACAATATAGGTGATATGCTGCGCAGAGAAAAGACTGTCCAATCTATCTTGGGAATAATTAAAGGTCCAGTGCTCCGACCGGTTTAACATATCAACTTGAGATGGAGGAGATCGCGGGGGAGAAAATCCTTCACGCCTGGGCCCATCTGCCTCTCCAGA
This sequence comes from Astragalus glycyphyllos, assembly GCA_963573325.1. NCBI lineage: Eukaryota > Viridiplantae > Streptophyta > Magnoliopsida > Fabales > Fabaceae > Astragalus > Astragalus glycyphyllos. Next base: position 84,606,056 of record OY754308.1, on the reverse strand, counting down.
GCCCCCAAATTCGGTTATGTATTCTATTTTAGGAGTCCTTGGTTTGCTTCGGTGAATATCATCAGAATGACTGCCCCGTGAATAACGCCTTGCATACGACGGCGAATAGGACCGTGATCTGGACCTTGACCTGTAAATTGAAAATGTCAAAAATCCCCCACAAATTTCCTTCACAAGAAGTATGAGTAAAATGGGAAATGAATGCATGTATATAACACCGCCCAAGGAGACCAAGATTGAGAGAGCTAATGCTATATTGCTATACCTTCTAGAACGAGAGTAAGCTTCGTATGTAGGACTTTGCCTTGATTCCCTGCATGTATATATTGAGTGCATCATTAAGACTGATATGCAAGAATAATCACCTATCCATTTGCAAGTGAGAGCACAAATTCATATATTATTGGCTCAATCTGAAGCAGGAAAGTATCAATATTGTCTACCGGTAGGGATCGTGATGCAGCACACGAGTTCCAGATGTCCGTGTAGCTTCTCTCTCTCTCTCCCTTTCAATCTGAGAAGCCTTCCTTCTTTCCTTACGACTAAGTTTCCTCTATAAAATTTATAGTGTCATTCAAAACATATACACAGTAATCTCAAAATAACAGGCAAAATATCCATTCTAACTATGGACATTTTCACTTACAATTGCAGGATCCCCTTTGATTATCTCCTTTTGCCTTTTTTCTTCCTCCTTGGCTTTCTTATCCATGTAAACAAGCCAACCATACCTTTTGACCCCATATTCTTTTGCGATTATCTCCATTCCTTCATCATTGCTATCATCACTGTTAAAATCCTCATCATCCTCGTCATCTTCATCTTCTTCTTCTTCATCGTCATCTGAAATCTGGGATTCTTCTTTTCCATTCCCTTCATATGAAAACCCGACCTGTGAGTAAGATCCTTTGTTTGCAGCAGGCTGTGACAAATTAGATCTACAAATGTACATGAAAACAAGCGCAATTAGTTTATCTGTCATTAAGTATACCAACAACACATCATATAATGTTGCAGATAATGCATCTACAGACCAGACAAAACCAGAACTGATGGATGCATTCACAAATCAGAAAATGGGTACACTACTAAGCTGTAAGCAGTAAGCCCACAAAAGAGAGCATAACAAGTCCACGATCGAGGGACAAACTGACAAATCACAAACTTTAAATTTACTAAAGAGAGAAGGGTAGTGAGACTGATATGAACCAAGGTCCATCTCAATCCAAAAGAACAATAAACTTTGTATTACGGAAAATATAGGTGCTGAATCTAAATGATAACAGCCCTAGGAACAGAATTACAAGAGATAGTTGCAGAAAATATAGATGAAACGGTGAAAGTGGCAATCCAATTGCCAAATCCCTAGCCCAAGCCAATCCCAAAACCAGCCTAATCCATCCGTTAACAATTCTCCCCTTTATATCTCACATTCTCTCTCCAAATCATAGTGAATATTCCCTACACTCCCCACCCAATTGCCACGTAGGCAATTCTGTTAGTGATTGTTTGTGTACTAGTGGTCCCCAATAATTTGGTTTCCACTTCTTCCATTCATTAACATTCTGAATATTCTCCATATGCCCTTCATTAATCTTGTCCGTATCAACACCTCCCCCTTTAAAACTCACCTTGTCCTCAAGGTGAGAGGATACCAATTCCTTTAGTACTTCCGCTCGCCGCCACTCCTCTTGATTCTCACAAGTGGGAGGTTGATTCCATTTGATTAGGGCCTCCACATCTATATCAACAACTTGTCTTATCATCACTACTTTCCCTTGTTGGATCGCAAATTGGTCTTCTAACCGCAACAATACAGTTCCTCCAGGATCCCAAAGCTTCAAACATGGTAACTCAATTAGGCACATTATTGGAAAGTGATAATTTCCACCGAGATCCCCTTGCTTGAGATGTGTTTCTGTCCTCGACCTACTTGAAGACTCAGATTCTTGAAGAAATGTCCCACAATTGGTTGGTGACACCCGAACTCAACACTTCCACAAACGTCTTCCTCATATCTTGGAAGACTCTTTATCATAACATTTTCTCCAATTCTCGATCGATCATTGTTAAACTCCTTGAGCTGCCTCCAAATCTTAAGAAAAGCACCATCTGTAAGTGTATTGGAATGTTGCCTTTTAGTTTCTATCTCACTTGCTTCTTGCACCCTCATATCCTCATTATCAAATTGGACAACCATAGTAATAGGGCTCTTGGGCTTCTTAGAACTAATAGAAGCATCACCATAGTAACCAATGAAGCTTATAACTTGCTGAGAATTCATAAATAATACCTGATGATATTGAGACGTTTTTCTTCCATGACATTCCATTACACTAGTGTGAGCAGTCTCTTGTATGTTCTCATTTCTTTTAATGCCACTTGGATCCCACCCACCTCTTGTAAGGCCACCTGGATCCCATTTATGGACAAGTGGAGACTCCATCATAATTGAAATATTTGTTAATGGCATTTTTCCCTTGCTATAGTTCCCACCAATTCCCACTAGTAACTTGCTTAATTGGTCAACTTGAGTTGGATAACTCCGGGTAATGGGAAGTCTCCCACTAGTGTTCATTCCATGATTTCTAAGTGCACGAGCCAACCTTGTCTCCAAATAGACCCTATCTGTAAAAACCAATTTGGGAAACCCTTTTATAGAATCAGCAAGGTAGTCCCAATCTGCTTGCCCCAATACTGTATAAATGTTATCACAAAAATGGTTCTTCTCTTTTAACGTAAGTGGCGCAATGGCTGTTGTCTTCCTCTTTTCAGTGCAACCTACATGCTTGTCAATAAGTACAATTTCCATGTTCATAGCTTCCAAGTGTGGAAGTGATAGAAAAGGATCATCCATCAAAAGAGTTAAAGTAGTTACAGGGCCCTGGGCAGTGTTGGTGTACATGCTGAAGTGTTGTTTGGTGGTGGGAAGATGCCCTTGAAAAGCATGTAAAAACATCTCAGGTATAGTGGAAAACAAATCCACTTTAGTTGCTGCACTTCTTTTTCCTTTAAACCCCCCTCCACTATTAGTAAATATTGGGGGTGTATTAATAAAGTTATGGGCCTGACCCATAGGATTGAAAGTGAGGTCCACTTTCTTTTGAGACAAACCCAACCCAACCAACTTTCTTTCCTTTTCAAATTTTACTGTTAACACCTCCCTTCCCATATAAAATCCAGACTTACTAACCTGGATTTGGGCCTGGCCCAAAGAGTCAACAACCCGATCCACTTCCCTTGACTTCCATCCAACCCTAATCTCCTTCTCTTTCCACTCCCAGCCGCAACCCAATGCAATAACCGTAGGCTCCGGCTCCGGCGAAAACAGCGACGTCGGCGACACCTCTGCCGGTGGCAGTTCTGCCGATGGCGGTTCTTCATCACTACTATCCAGATCAGCTTCCCATAGTGTTCTCCCTCGCCCCGATTTCGCCTTCCCCACATCCAGATCATATTCCTCCCTTGCGAGATAGAGAAACTGCTCACTCAGAATACGAAAACGCCTTGTCTCCGCCATGGTTATTCCAGTGTGATGCTGGCGGTTTCTTATCATCGTCATCCCTTCTTCGAACGAAACTTTTGCCTCTGGTGTCGCCATTTCCGTTCTCTAACTCTTCATTCGCTCTCGAGGTAGTTTCATCTTTCCTTAGACACGAATCTATGGTTTCAAGCCTCAGTTCTTGGTTCACCAACTCAGAGCAAGGTTCTGAGTTCTGCGATTTCCGATCTTCCTTGAACTTTTCATTTCTCTCCTCCACTTCTGTTTTCATTTCTACTTGTTTGGCGATGCCTTCGGAGTTCTGCACCTTCAGGTCTATCAAGTCCTCATCAATCTCTTCTTCCATGTCACTTGGCTTCTCATTCCTCTTCAACAGCGTGTTTGATTCATCTCTGCTCCCGCTTCTTCGACTCGGAGCTCGATGCCGCCGAATCCGGTGTCTCGACCCTTCTCGTTTCCTTCTTTTCCAGAGTTGCTTGATTTCTTCAAGCTGGGCTATTATACCCTCTAGGCGCTGCTCTACTCTTTCTGCTTCAGACTCCTCATGCCTTGTTTCCATTTGAGCACTCAAGATCGAGTGCTTTGATACCACTTGATATGAACCAAGGTCCATCTCAATCAAAAAGAAAAATAAACTTTGTATTACGGAAAATATAGGTGCTGAATCTAAATGATAACAGCCCTAGGAACAGAATTACAAGAGATAGTTGCAGAAAATATAGATGAAACGGTGAAAGTGGCAATCCAATTGCCAAATCCCTAGCCCAAGCCAATCCCAAAACCAGCCTAATCCATCCGTCAACAATTCTCCCCTTTATATCTCACATTCTCTCTCCAAATCATAGTGAATATTCCCTACACTCCCCACCCAATTGCCACGTAGGCAATTCTGTTAGTGATTGTTTGTGTACTAGTGGTCCCCAATAATTTGGTTTCCACTTCTTCCATTCATTAACATTCTGAATATTCTCCATATGCCCTTCATTAATCTTGTCCGTATCACTTGATATGAACCAAGGTCCATCTCAATCCAAAAGAACAATAAACTTTGTATTACGGAAAATATAGGTGCTGAATCTAAATGATAACAGCCCTAGGAACAGAATTACAAGAGATAGTTGCAGAAAATATAGATGAAACGGTGAAAATGGCAATCCAATTGCCAAATCCCTAGCCCAAGCCAATCCCAAAACCAGCCTAATCCATCCGTTAACAATTCTCCCCTTTATATCTCACATTCTCTCTCCAAATCATAGTGAATATTCCCTACACTCCCCACCCAATTGCCACGTAGGCAATTCTGTTAGTGATTGTTTGTGTACTAGTGGTCCCCAATAATTTGGTTTCCACTTCTTCCATTCATTAACATTCTGAATATTCTCCATATGCCCTTCATTAATCTTGTCTGTATCAGAGACTAATTTCCTCGTTAGAGCTGGATTCAACTTTGTGAAGCTAGATTTCACATAATTAGAGTTGGCTTCATTCACTATATTGGCCTATAGGTTTCATTTGCAAAAATGGGTTTATTTGTGTTGTGTTTGCGACTTCGTTTATGATAAGAGCCGTGGGGTAGAAGTGCCCATATTAGGAAGTTTGTTGCATCTGTGGAGATGAATACTACAGCTTTGAGGTTAATGTTTTGCCTTATCATTCAACTACAACATTTTGAATGCTTTGTAACAACAGACATTTTATGAAAATATGGGGGAAATAACCATTTAAATAACTGTAGAGTCATTTAAACTGTCCTCAACTTGCAATTCCACCCAATTCTATACGAGTTTATCTATCACTCTAAGCTACTTCAAGATAGTTTACATGAACAATTTTGTAAGCGAATTAACTCAATTTTGACGCCTAGATTCACAAACTATTGAAGCAAAGTGTGTTTAGCAGATGTTGCTAAACCATCTGATTCTTTGCGCTAAGAACAAGAAATAGACTCAAACCAAACAGTTTTTCACAACTTTGTGTTTGCAAACCATGTATATGAACTCAAATCAATGCTTTGCTCAGATATGACATGAAACAATTAGTTAAATTAGTTAAATATGAATGAAAGGAAACCACCAACCTGTCTGATGCAAATGGAGCAGCGGCTTTGGCCTCCATCTCTTGATTTACATGTTGCAAAGCATCCTCATCGGTAACTGTTAACATTAAAAACCTAGATTGTAAATTCGGCTTCAAAATAAATCCTTGGATGTCAGGTTGGCTTCAAATTCAAAACTCTAGAAAAGGTTATGAGAATCAAGCTCATTGTCCAGAAATAAAAAAGTACCGACATCCTCTACGCCGATGCTTTATTAAATCCCGATAACGCTCAAAATTAACAAACTCTTCTAATTCTTCTTCTTCTTCAGACTTTTCCTGGACACGCCTAAAACTAGAATCCCGAATGAAATCAAGGAGTGCACGCCCATCAAATCTGATAACGCATAAGATTAGCAGTCAGTTATATATTTATTAATCAAATTAATCAAGTATGCACACACAAAAACCACAAGGACAGTCGAAAAACTACGGACCGGTCAATCAAAATGTCTTGTTTCCCATTCCAAGGTATCCTGAAACACAAACGAATCATAAGCCAGCCTTAAAGAAGTACAAATTGCCACAAGTAAATTCAGAGGATATAGTTATCATCCGACATAATATCTTTTACCGATTAACAAAAATAATAAGGTAAGCCTATCATCACCAGACATACAAACTGATTAATTCACCATACTCTGGACCCATAATTATGCAAAAAATCTTAAATAAATTGAAACATCCAGAGATTAATGATATGTATAACTTAACAGAACCAAATCCGGCTAACAAAAATTAAACATTTCAAAAAAAATAAACAAATTAACCTCGCATGAACCCTACCCTCTAAAATACCATATACCTAACACCATTAATCCCAAAATTTAATAATCCATGAGAAACGCTAGTTAATTAAAATACGCATAATTTCCACTTCTAATTAAAAATTAGAGAGAGAGAAACTAACAGGCCCTGTTGGTCCTGGGTGACTTGGTAAAGAGCGTCGTCTCGATAGGTACGGGAACGAAAACCAACGACCTGAATGAATTGCTGAGGATCTCCGCGGCGCTTTGCAAGGTAAACGGCTCGTCTCTGTGCTCGTTTCCGAGCAGCGTCCATCATATCATGGACCTTTTTCTCCGACCTCCTCGCCTCGTGCCACATCCTTCTTCTTCTTCTTCACAATTACGCTGCGATTGAAAACCCTAGTTTTGATTTCCAACTCTTTCTTCCTCGGTAGTATTTGATTTCCCACCAACCCGATGAATGAATCCTCAAGTGTGTGTGTTCACTGCCACCTCCTGCTTTTCCAGAGCACTTTTTTTTTGGACACCGCAGATTAACAGCAAACAAATACAAGCCCAAAGATTTGTCAACAAAAAAAGCCCAAAGGTCAAACAGGGCCATCCATAATTTGTTGGCCATACTTCTTACAACCCCCTCCCTATTAACTAGACACCCCCAAACCATGCGAAAAGACGAAAATGCCATTAATGAAACGTGCATGTCTTTTTTTTCTTGGATTACGAAGATTCAGAACTAAACTTCTGAACCGGTTCAGAAATTTCCGAACCAAGCAGACATCCCCATTTACAAGATTTAATTTTAAGAGGTTCGAAACTAAACTTCTGAACCGGTTCTGAGCTGAAGTTCTGAACCAGTTCGAAACCAAAGTTCTGAACTGGCTCAGAAGTTTAGTTTCGAACCTGTTAAAAATCAGCGTGGGGTGCTTGGAAGCGTGTTTCACGTGAGGGTATTTTGAAAATATTTGAGGGTCGGGGGTGTCCAATGAGTTGGGGGTTATACGAAATATGAGCTTTTTTTTTCTTGGACCTCAACTCGCTCCTCATTCTTACCAAAGGCCCATATAATAAAATTGTCCACCAAATTAAATAAGGGTGTGTTAGATTTGCTAAAAGGTAAGGGCATTGGAGAGGACAACTCTAGTTGTACCATGTTTGATTGTTACAATAGTGAGCAATTGACGAGACAAAAACTCAGTCTTATGTACCTCACTTAACCATTGTACAATTTTTTTAATCCTAAGTATAACTTGTTTAAAATTCCACAAAACTTTTGTTTATTTTCTACTTAAAAAATATTTTTTTCTCTTCTATATTTATCTCCTCTCTCTCTCTCTCTCTCTCTCTCTCTCTCTCTCTTCCTCTCTCTCTCTCTCTCGATCTATTTATATATCTAAAAAACTTTCTTATTTTCTAGTTAAAAAACATTCTCTCTCCTCTATATCTATGTTCTTCGCCCTATCATCTTTCTTCAATTCTTCTCTCTCTATCTAAAATACCAAAATACTATTGTTGTTTTCAACTTAAAAATAATCTCTCCCCCCTCTCCTCTCTCTCCTCTCTATTTAAAATATCAAAATACTTTTTTTATTTTCTACTTAAATAATACTCTCTCTCTATCGCTTCTCTCTCTCTCTCTCTCTCCTACTCCTCTCGTTGTTCTCTCTCGCTTCTCTCTCTATCCTCTCATATCTTTATATTGTAGCGCTTCTCTCACTATATCCCCTCCCCTCTCTCCCTCTCCGACGCTCTCTTCTTCCTCTTATCTTGCTTTACCCCACCCCTTTCTTTTATCTTCTCTCATAATTTTATGTGTAAATGGGAATTATGGGATTCTTATCATTTATTTGAATATTTATCTTGTATTGCTCACTTTTTTGATAATGAAATGATATGAATCTATTTCCGTTAAAAAAGAGTTTGGTCGAGCATTTAACAACACATATTCGAATATAGGATATTTACACTCTAAATAGGACCACATTGTTTGTTAAAAAATTACTACAACCACAAAACTCTCCCTAGAATTTTTAAGACTGCGAGAGGTTCTGTTTGGCAAGTCTCATCCCCTAGCGAATGATAAGTAGTATTTGGTAAACACTTGTGTTTAGCATTTTTTTTATAGTGTTTACCTTTTTTCAAATGCTACTTCAAGTAGCATTTTTTGAAATGCTAGCGGATAGCGTTTAGCATCTCACTTTTCTATCTTTTTTATCATCATTAATTTTCTTAAATTTATTCTTTATCCTCTTTAAATTAAACTAAAAGTTTTAAACTTTATTTTTTTATGTCATTTTAAATTTATTTGTTAGTTTAACCGCTAGTTTTACCAACCACACATGTTTTGTTAATTTCTAGCACATCCGCTATCTCATATCTACTAGCTTATGAGTTATCCACCACTTTTTACCAAACAGAACCTAAGTACCTACATTAAAATACTAGCTACAGGGAATAAATTACTTTCCCTACTATGCCTAGTGATAGTATTATTAAGACTTAAGCTTTGCTTACGCTTAATCCCATTGAAAGTTTAATTTTATTACACTCCACATGTATTACTTTTAATTATTGTAAAAATCCGTGCAAATGCTACTTCCAATAAGTGAAGAAGGTGTTGCATAATGCATGACATGCTTTCCCATTTGTAGTAGCTGAAGTTCTATTTTATATTTGTGTTGTCACAAGGCAGGGATCTATGTTTTTTTTTTTGTTGCAAAAAGTCGAGAATCTATGTTTTGATATGGCACCCAATGTGTGCAGCATATCCGTACGCATATATGCTCAATTTATCAGCACCAGAAGAAAAGATGGCGTATAGGTCCAAATCGGTATTATTTAAAGTACATTTTGTGATGTGTCTCTTAACCTAACAAGCAAGGGGGAGAGGAGATTTAACATATGATAAGCAAAATCCACAATAATTAACCTTTATTATTAAAAATTGTTTAAAATTTGGTTTAATTAACAATACACAATAAAATATTAGATTTCGTTTTTTGTTTTTTTGTTATATGGTATATGAATTAGTGCAAACATAGTTAAGTAGATGATATCTATAGCTAGAGCTTACCCAGCGTATTTTAAGACCTAACTCAAATTTTGGTGTGAGATCTATTTAATGTTAATAACTATATTTTATCAAAAATTAACTATTGTTATTTAAATTTTGTCATTTTTAGAAATATCTATATATTTAAAATATAGTTATTAAATTTAATGTACATTAACCCAGGGGATGTGGTTGAGCGGTTGGGGCTCATCCTCCCTTAACCAAATGTCGAGGGTTCGATCATCACCTTGGATACGGAGCAACTTTAAATCTCTGGGTCAGTTGTCCCACCCTTCGAGGTGCCTCCAATCCAGCAAGGTCTCGACCAACAAATTTAATGTACATTTTTAGTGTGTGTTTAAATGCAACAATCTCATGTGTAGTATTTTTCTATAGCTTTTGGTTTATGCGTTTAGGATTTTAAACCAACTTTAAATCAATGATGTCTCTGTTGGACACTCAAACATTGCAAACGAATCTTAACCACGCATGAAGCATGTAGTTTAGTCGGTTCCAAAAGAATAAAAATCCCCGAACAAGAAAATGAGCTTAAAAAGCAAGATGGCCCAAAAGAGGATATGGAAACTCCAAACGAGTAGTTTGACATAATTATTTTCAAGTTCTAGAAGAACTGATCATGTACCTGAAATTTGTGGAAATGGAATCTCAATAAGTTATGTCAATAATGAAATATGATGGAACCGAAACAAAGTCAACGTTGACAATTTTGTGTGTGTATAATGTAGTGCTAAATATGAGAAGTGATGAAGAGGATAATGAACCAAAGTCTGTTAAGAATTTAGACAAAGCAATAATTGGCCAAAATAGAAAAATGCAATGAAAGCAGAATTAAACTTGCAAAGCAAAACATTTTTCCGGACTTATAATCCATCCAGCCGAAGATGTGAATCTAGTTAGACTCGATGTTCAAAAGTATTTGATAAACCTAGCATTTGATTTAGAAGATAAATTCACCTGTAGTAAGACGCTAATGAGAATTTAGAGGGATTTCATGTGGGGAAGTAGTAAGACGGGTAATAGAATCCCTTGTAATAAGTGTTTTGAAGTTTGTAAACCCAATAAGGATGGGGAATATTATGGAGTAAGAGGCCTCAAATTATTCAATTATAAGCTCCTAGCAAAGTGGAGGTGGGGGCTATTGCAAGGGAGGGTAATATTCGGAAAGAGATCTTGACAACAAAATACAGGGTTTGACTGCAAATTCTAAAAATCGTATTAATTGGGATCAAATTTCTGTACTGTTGTTCTTTGTTGTGGAAGGACATTTGCAAGGGTGGGAGTCAGTTTGATATCAGGCCTTGACTCTTTGATGAGGCGTTGAAGAGCTTGAGTAATGGGACCTCGGTCCTTTTTTGCCTGATGGTTGGATGGGTGACTCTCTGTTATAGGTTTGAGTTTTCTTGTTCCGTATTATTCAGTTTTTTTCTATTTTTGTCTTTTAATTAGTAATACAAAGTTTTATTTTCGCCTTCTTAAATAAAACCTTTGTATAACTTAAGATTAAAATGACAGAAAAATTCTTTTCTCTCTTTTTTTTAGCCGAATAGAACATGATGAAATATTGTATTACTAATTAAAAGACAAAAATACCCTTACTTCAAAATAAGATATCAAAACAATAAGAATAAAATAATAATTTAATAATGGTTTAAATATTTGATCTCCTCCTACAAATATCTCATTTTTCCATTTACCCCCTGTAAAAAAAAGTTTTAAAATCAACATTGCAAATAATAAGTGTTTCCAGTTACCCCCCTGCAGGGAGGTAACCGTAAACTTTTTATATTTTGCAGGGGGGTAACCGTACATGGTTTATACCCATTATACACTACATAATCTAACAGAGAGGGGTGACCGAAAACTGTTTATATTTGCAGGGGGTAACCGTAAACTTTTTTTTTACAGGTGGTAAATGGAAAATGGGTATATTTGCAGGGGGGTCAAATATATAAACCTTTAATAATTAATGAGTTTTCTCCGTTTTCTTGGGTACAATCAGTGGCGTATCTAGGACCCTCCTGGCCTAGGATGGTCAGACTAATTTAATAACCAAATAAAATTTTATATTACTGTAAATAAAAATAAAGACATAATTGTTCAAATCATAGAGCTAATCAATAAAACACTTACATATTTATAATTGTCCCCTACGCGACTTCATGTTTTGAAATTGTTGAATGATCAACTCAATGTCAATATTATAGAACAGTTCTTTCTCAATATAAGTAACTAAACTATCATTCAACCATTCATCACTCATTTGATTACGCAACCTAGTCTTCACAATCTTCATAGAAGAAAAGGCTCTTTCAACGGTTGCCGTGGCTACGGGTAAAATCATTGCTAACTTCAATAGAAGATAAACGCGTGGATAAACAATATGTCTTCCATTTTCAACCAACTTCTCTGATAGATCACCAATTCCTTTCAAAGATGCAAATTCAACATTCCTACGCATATTAATGATGTAACTCCCAAGTTCATTTTCAAGGAATACCAAATGAGTTGGAGAGAATTCATGTGGATAAAACTTTGCAAGTTCAACAAGTTTTTTCTTATCAAACCGAGAGAACAAGTTGATTGGACTAAGACAAGCCATACAAATTAGCAACTGAGAATTTGTTTCAGAAAAACGACCGTTTAGTTCTTGAAGTTGCATGTCCAATACAGTATAAAATATTCTAACACGATAGTGATGCTCTATTGTGACAGCTTGAGAATTGCTTCCACGTCGTGATTTCCCCTCATAAAATATATCTACCATATTAGGAATGTCAATGTCATGTTTATTGCAAAATAAAGTTACCTCGTGCAATAAGGACTCCCATCCATTATCCCTCATGGTTTGTAACCGCTCCTTTGTAATGTTAACCAAGTTCATAGCATTGATGATGTCTTGACCTTTCCTTTGCAAAGCCTGTGACAATTCATTTGAAAAACCCAAGACATTTTTCATCAAATGCAATGTGAATGCAAAGTCAAATCTATCCATCAACTCTAAAAGACCTTCGGCTTCAGCTGTATGATCTGGATTTAGTGCATCTACTTTCATGATTTCAAGAACATCAATTATAGAAGAATACATCAATATCAAGTTTATCAAAGTGGCATAATGTGAACTCCAACGAGTATCAGCTGCTCGTTTAAGACTAGTTTCTTGATTCAAACCTTGGCCACTAGGAATTTCTCCTTTTTCCAACGTCTCCATGACATTCATAAATTGTCTCTCACGAAGCATGTCAAGTCTTTTGCAAGAGCCTCCAACAACATTTATCAAAGAAGACACAAAATTAAAAAGAGCAGCAACTCGAATGTGATTTTTTGACAATGCAACTAATGTAAGTTGTAGTTGATGAGCAAAACAATGCTCATAAAATGCGGATGAGTTGTCTCTTAAGATCAAACTTTTGAGACCATTAAGTTCTCCTCGCATGTTGCTAGCACCATCATAACCTTGTCCACGAATTCTTGATGTAGTAAGCCCATGTTTGCAAAGCAATTCTTCTACTGCCATTTTTAATGTTAATGCTGTAGTATCTTTAACATGAACAACACCAAGAAAGCGCTCAACAACACTACCTTTTTTGTTAACATAACGCAAAGCAACCGCCATTTGCTCCTTATTGGATATATCACGCGACTCATCAACAAGAATAGCAAATAATTCATCTTCGAGATCAGTAATAATGGCATTTGTGGTTTCCAATGTAGCAGCATTAACAATCTCCTTTTGAATTGTTGGAGCAGTTAGTTGATGATTTTTAGGAGCATTCTTCAATACAACACTATTGACCGATTCATTATTTTCAGCAAGGAATTTTAGAATTTCAAGGAATTTACCTTGATTAGAAGACTCTTCTGATTCATCATGACCACGAAGTGGTAATCCCAACTTTAATAGAAGGCGGATGCAAATAATTGAAGCCGTTAAACGCCTTCGATACACATTGCGAAGTTGTTCAGATTGCTTAGCTATTGCAACTTCAATATGTTGATCTTGATTCATCAAATCTTGGCACTTCATCCAATCAATGTTATGGGCCCCATTAGGACCTCCAACATGAGATGAGAGTTTATCCTTCTTATTCCAATTTCTGAATCCCTTCGTCACAAATGTATCACCACCCGCTTGCTTGCCAACATCGGGCCTAAAAATATAGCAACACAAGCAAAATGCGGCATCTTTTTCAATGCTATACTCTAACCAATTGCCAAATTCATTAAACCAAGAGGGATTAAATCTTCTCATAGAATTTCCAATTTGTCTTTGTGGAAATTTGTGTTGAGTAGGTTGACACGGTCCTTTTTGTAAATATGCTCTTCGTATCTTCTCGCGATCATTGGGATGATATGTTGCCATTTTAACACGCTTTCCCGGATCCGATGGCAACTCTTCTACATTAATTTCAACACGTTGTCGTTGGGAACTCGATTCACCCAATTGTTGATTCGGTGGTGGTAATCTCTTACTCAAATATTTATCCATTATCTAGTAAAATCTAAAGAAATCAATAATCAATCTTCAGCCTTCACGGGAAGAAAGGGGAAAGGGTAATCAATATTCAATAAACAAACATGAAAGGGGAAATCAATATTCAATAATCAATAATTTAACCATTCACTTCAGTCTTCAGTTCACAGGAAGAAAGGGGAAAGGGAAGGCAACATATTTCAATCCATAATCATTCACAGATTCACTTCAGTTCACGGGAAGGGAAGAAAGGGGAAAGGAAAGGGAACTGAATGCTGATAAAGTTACAGATTAGGGAAAAATCACAAATCATAAATTCACAACACAAATTCACAACAACAAAGATTCACAAATCACAGATTAGGGAAAAAATCATACTTGACGAAGTGACGATTCACAAAGAAGAATGGAGACGCGAGACTTGCGGAGAGAGTGAGAGAACAACGTCGTCACACTCGGAGGGATAAGAAACAGCGCCGCTGACCGTCGCACTTGCACGAATGAGAAACAACGCCGTCGACCGTCGCACTCGCAGGGATGACAACAGCGTCGGTGAGACTTTTTCGTTGGTGCTTGGTGGTTTCTGTTGAGGCTTGAGCGATGAGAGAGAAGAGGAAAGAAGAATGAGTTAGAGATGAGAGAGTTGTTGTTGTTGATCTGAGAGAGTGAGAAAGTAGGAGCAGAGGTAGAGTTGCGTAGGTGCAGGTCGCGCAGACGCAGCAGAGTAGGAGGAACAGAGTAGCTGATGGGAGGGGAGTGCAAAGTGTGAGAACTAGTGGGGTCAAAATGCAATTTTTTTAAGGGTACCGATGCAATTTTTGAAACTTCAGAGTCTGCACCTGCACCCTCTGGGGTGTACGTAAATCCGCCACTGGGTACAATGTGAGTTTTCTCATAATACACTGGGAAGGGAAAAAAACAGAGAAAACTCATAATACAATAGAGGTATTATTAAATTACTATTATTCTTGATATCTTATTTTGGAGTAAGTATTCTTTTTTTTTCTACCTCTAAAAAAAATAGCACATCCTCTAATAACTCATTATACCTCTAAAAAAGGAGAAAACAATAAAATAAAATAAAATAGTAATTTAATAATTAATAGTGAGTTTTCTCCTTCTTCTTCTTATATGTAGAGGTATATACGTCTAATCACACACTCGAAAAAGAAATAGCACTGCTACCTCTAATAACTTTTTTTTTTCACCCTAAAAATATCTTTTCAATAGTTCAATACATCACACTCACACAATCACCAACCGAATGAGGAATATACAAGGATGAAAAGCTGTCCAATGACTTACATTGAGAAATATGTATTTAATAATATTGATGTTAGACTCATTATTCAACGATTTCAAAATATGAAATCACGTAAATGATAATTATGATGTGTATAGTTTACGTATTTAAATACAAGGTTAAATATATTTTTGGACCTATAAAATTTGAAAATTTGTTTTTAGTGTCTATAAAAACTTTAACTCAATTTTAGTTCCTATATTTTTCCTTGTCAATGCTTTTAGTCGTCATGAACTTTTAGTAGCGCTTTTTTGGGTCTTCTAATAGAACTTCTAAGCGCTATTAAAAGTCACAAAGAACTAAAATATTGACGAAGGAAAATGCGATAACTTAAAGTGAGTGAAACTTTTATAGAAACTGTTCCTAACTATTTCCTTGAGTAGGATTTAGCTAGGACACGATGAGTGTGATAATAAGAGAGTAGAGTATGAGATTGGAGAATAATGTTCAGATCTGTTTATTGGCCTCTCAGGGCAGTTTATATAGTACAATCAGTGATAAATGCTAATAATGACTATACATTAATACAGCGAGATCCTAGGCGAGATTCTAGGACTTTCCTTATATATTTTGTTTGTGTTTAGCCTACAACTGAGCGCAGAGACGATGCCGAGTCGCAGACGGCGGGAGAGTCCCTCATTCTGCGTAGCCGATGGGTCCCTTGGCTCTTGAGGCGGGTCGGAGCCCTCAGGTGTCTTGCCTTGCCTTCTGGGAGTCAGTCGTGCCGGTCAGGAAGTGACGTGTGACCGAGCCTTCTTGGGCGGTCGGCTGGGAACAGAAACAAAAAACAAAAATTTCAAATTTCATAGGACCAAAAACATATTTAACCCTTAAATATACTTCTCAACTGGAAAAAAAAGTGTGCTAGTTTAGTATATAATTAAAAAACTGTATTATATTGGAATTTTTTTTTTTAATCCTAGGACCATTTTTTAACCGTTTCTGAGTCCGCCACTGAGATACATTAGATTTTTTTTTTTGAGGGTACGAAATAAAGTAGAGTCCACCACTGAGAAATTATTTTTTAGATTTTTTTTTCTTTCCCACTAAACTTTACTTTCTCATTCCTATTTCTCTCCAACCTACCATTTCTTCCAACCAAACAAACCTCAAGTCATATTGACATTCATTAAAAAAAAGGATATTGGTAATTCAATTTTTGACGGATTCATAATTCAAATTCAATAATCTAAAAAAAATTCAAATTTTATACAGAAACACTTATAACTGTATTAAAGCCTAGTCAATTGAAAATTAAGCACAATCAAAACACGTAATAACTAGAGATAATGATTTGTAACTTGTAAGGTGACGTATTCTGTCAATAATACAAACTGTTATCGTAAATTTGAAGCAGAACAACTTTTTAAATCTAATCTAATCTTAAAAACCATTAATTACTCTAGCTAACTTCACGTATAATCCTGATAGCAGGATCAATTTCACCGAAGATCTCTCGAGCGTATTAATTTACTTCGTCACTAAGCTACTAGTATTATTATACTCTTGGCGCGGGCAAGGTGACATCAACACTAATGCAAATGTTAGTTTTAAAATGCCGAAAATATTGGGATTCATTGGTTGGCCTGTGAATTTAATTAATAAAAAAATATTCGGTATTTCTACGCCAAGCAATGAAGATAATTTCTAGTATATCCAACTCAATATCATTTGGATGAGATGATATAAATCTCTTTCGGCTTAATTAAGGTCTTGAGTTCGAATCTAGCTTGGATATTTAGTAGTGTTAAATCTCTTGAGTGAGTCAATTGTGGTTCTCGGCTCAAAGGATTAGTCTCTGCATTTGCACGTACAGTATACCGGTTTATAAAAAAATAATTTCTAGTATTTGCCAAGAGGGGAAGGATGATTAAGAAAGAGAAAGACAGGTAATGATGAGGTGGACCAATGAAAAAGAGGCAACGACTTCGTAGTTGATCCACCACCTCACCACACCCTTAAATCCTTTCCTTCTTCTTTTCTTTCTCATTCAAAAGCGCCGAAGAAACAAAGAAGAAAAAAACCTAATAAGTTATAGCGTTCTCTAACTCATCGTGCGAGGTCACTCGACCTCTGCACACTCATGTCTGAAACTCACGCGCCGTCGTCTCCTCCTCCTTCTTTTCTTTTTCACCGTCCACCACTCCTTAAAAAGGAGTTAACATCGCCGCTTCTTAAGCAACGATCGTGGTCGCCTGATGCTTGTCGTGATGAGGCTTGGTTACGCCGTAAAGGAAACTGGAAGAATCGTCGTAATCGGAGTAAGAGTGTAACGGATGAAGATGTTGATGAACTCAAGGCTTGTATTGAATTAGGATTTGGATTTGAATCTTCACCAGAGGTTGTTACCGATAACCGTCTCTCTGATACTTTACCGGCTCTTGAACTATACTACGCCGTCAACAAAAACTATAATGAATCGCTAAACCCTAAACCCGCCATCCCGACGCCGCCGTCTTCCTCCGCTGCATCCGATCGTGACGGCACTCCTTCTCCACATGGAAGTCCTCACGGCGCTATCTTCGGCAACGGTAATTATCATTAATTAATTTCTTAAATCAACTTATTTATTGCTCTTAATTAATTTCTGTCTGTCACTAATCAATTTTGATTAAGATCTATTTTTAAATTGTTTTTTTCTTCTTTTGTGTTATGAAGATGATGATCCACAAACGGTGAAGACAAGGCTAAGACAGTGGGCTCAAGTTGTTGCTTGTGCGGTGCGTCAAAATTCAAGCTGAATTATGATGATGATGATGTTATTGACAGTGATGATGATGATGTTATTGACAGTGATGATGATGATTAGTGGGTGATTATTGATTAACCTTGAAACCGAACTAAACCAAACCAGGGTTAATTATTTAACCATAGAAAGAACCTCATGTGATATATAGTGAATGACAAGGACTTCCCACCGAACCGAACCAGACCCCGGAGCTTTAGTTAACAAACCAGATTGTTTTGATATCAAAAGTAGTTGGTGTTATTATTGTTATATGGATGTGTCGGCAGCTGCTCTTGATTTTTCCTGTTCTGGTTCAAAATATACGACTCAAGTAGATTTTTAATTTTATTTGGTTATCGTGCTATTGATATGCAGTTTCTACGGTTTTTGCCGGTAACTAATCTCTGTCGAGAATATGGATGGCCATGTGTACCTGATTGTCGATCTATGTGGTTCTCTGCTCCTCATAGATTTTTTCACACATCTAATATTCAAACTCAAGATTCAAACCTGAGACTTTTAAGTGAGAGTCAAGCTCAGTTACCCATTCGACAAATTAATTATATAATTATAATATGATAATATAAGATATAATTAAGATGCTAGAAGTACGGCAGTTTCCTTTTGTCAGAAACCAGGTGTGAAAAATTAATCTAGTTAGTCTAAAGATATTCTTCATGTGTTTGAATCCTCTGCTGTGCTGCTTCTTTTTGGATTTCATTATTCATTATTATTCCTCTTTCTTGTTTTGGGCATTGCTATTTTTATTCTAAATGCAAAGAAAAGGTAAGGAAAGAGGAACATAACAAGTAACAACAACGTTGTAACTCTGACAAGATTGACTTACTTGAGGGATACTGGATACAGCTACTTTTCTTCGTAACGTGGGCTCGGGTCTTGTTTCTTTCGTCAAAGGCAAGCTAGCTACTCAAGCTTGAATTTAATTTCAACTTTTCAACTTGGTATATATGACTGTGAGTGCTGGCTAATTGGAAGCTTAGCGTTGACTTTGATATATCATTGGAGGCTAGTGTGAAGCCACCACTTATAGTATAATTGTATTATAAATTAAGGTTGATAAACACCAGTTGTTAGAGGAATTACTGTTGCATTGTAATGCCAGCAATTGCAAACCCACACATTTGTAGGCTACTTAGAAGAGCAGCAACTGAAGTATTTTTTCTTCATCGGTTTCTTTGTGAGAGATGTTGAGGCAAGTAGGCCTTGGCACGAAGTGTGTCTAGCAGAAGTTGCGCCACAAAGAATGCCACCAAACACATTTATGACATGACAAGTGGGGGAAACGAACACGTCTCTATTCTCTCAAAGAGAATCTAGCCTCCACGCTTTCAGGATGCGTCGCGCATCCGTTAATTATCTCACGTTTAATGCACACGCAACACATCAGCACATAAAAGTCCTAGTTCAGGTCTCCAAAGTTTAAAGGGACACTTATCTCTGACTTTGGTCTTTGGTTGACTGAAATAAGCGATCTAATTCGTTATCTAGTCTAGGCTAAATTTGGCAAACTGGGATTCACTGCAGTTGTGGTCAACTGCAGTCTCCTAAATTTCAACTAGTTTAGGTGTTTTTTGGGCAATTAATAAAAAAGCAAATAAGCCTTAATATGCCTGAGTGCTGGAACCTGCAGTTGACAACTGCACACTTCTCGAAGTAGAATTTGATCTTATAAGTAGTTTATAGCATTTCATCAAAGTCATTTTATAGTTAAAAACTAATGTAGCCACCAATTTTATCAAACACGTTAAATTCTATTTGCTGACTTATCCCTTATCCGATGATTTTACTGAACAGGGTCTATGATTTGTCTCAATAGTTTTCAAGAGTAATCTACGGAAACTTTGTTTCAAATTTTGATGAAATTTATCGCGAGAAATTAATGTTAAAATAATTGTATATGCCTAAATTGTGTATGTGATACTCTTCAGTTTTTATTATAAGAGAATTTTTGAAGTTTTTTTTTATATATCTAATTATAAAAAAATAATATGTTTTTTACATTTTAGTGTCTTCTTATGATCTCCGATCCACCATTATTTTTTGAAAAGTGCTCCATTATTTTTACCCTTACTCCATTATTTTTTGAAGGTGGATCGGAGATCATAAGAAGACGAAATTCAACAAGAGTGCAATTTAGTGTTTTAGTTGCAAGAAATTTGGTCATTTTGCAAGTGAATGCAAAGATGACAAGGTGCCTAGGAAGAAAGATGTTGAGGCACAATATACAAATGATGAGGACTAAAGCTCAGGAGTGTTATTGATGGCAGTAACCAATATTGAAGTTTGAAAAGTTTGATTCCTAGTATTTATATAGATACAAGATGTTTGAACCGCATGACTTGCTATAATGAATGGTTTAAATAATTGAATGAGACAAAGGTGAGGATCAGGTTTGTAGATAACTAGTATGTAATCCGTGCTATGTACAGGAAGCAATTTCGTGCATAATATTGAATTTAAATAATTTTTGTGAAAAAATATGACAAAAAATATATAAAGGAATTAAAGAATATCTAACAAACTATATATTTAATAAAAAGTAAAAGATGGTTTGATTAGTGAAGATTAAAAACTTAAGTTGTGTACTGAAAAAAAAAATTCAATCTGATAATTAGACAATAAATATAAATAAAATAAAATATATATTGATTGGAAAAGGAGGCACAAACAACAATTGTCAATAAACTATGATCGTCACAATGAAAAAAATATTATTTGATATAAGTTATGAAAGTAAATCTTTCTAAGAAATCAGAAAGTTTCTCATATTTGGTAAATATATAATTTTAGAAGAATATATATATATATATATATATATATATATATATATATATATATATATATCAAGACAAATAAAAATAAGCAGATCTTTTTATGGCAAAAAAAAGATTTTATACATAAATGCGTTTTTATAATATTAATTTCATTAACATAATCTAGCTTGAGTGTCACCATGAAATCACTCTATCCATCTTCTATGGAGGGTTGCTGAGAACATGCTATCATTTGATATCTAAGTTGAGTATAAGTGTGAAATATTTAGATCCTAGAAGAACATTTACATTTATGAATAGATCATAATATCTTCTAATATATTTCCTATTATTTAATTTTTAATACATTTTAGGACTAAACATAAGTGTGGTTGGTGTTGTTTTTCAATCGCATCACGACACATGGATTAGTTTGACAAAATAACTAAAAGACAATTAAAAATATTAATAACAAATTCACACATAATGTCGTGATCAGAAAACAACACTAACCATACACCTATGGGTCCACACCTCAGTTTTTTCCTATTTTTTTTACCCAAGAGCACTTGGATGATATGGTGGGTCTCTTCTAGCTTAACCAAGGTCCTGGGTTCGAATCCAGCCTTGGGCATGCAGCAGTGTTAAATCTCTTGAGGGAGAGCTTTGCTGCCCATCGTGGTCCTACACGGCTCGAGGGATTAGTCTCTGCAGTCACACACGAAGGATACCCGGTTTATACAAAAAAAAAAAATCCTACTTTTTAATACGTTTACCAAAGTCTTTACTTTTTATATTTATTTATTTACTTATTCACTAACTTTAACTATGCTAAGCGAATTCAGAATGTTAAGCGAAGCATTCATATGTTCAATCCTCATTCTCGATTGCCTGAGTGATTGTGTTTTAGGGTTCACGAAACACACTCTAATAAATTGAATTTAGGTATTTCATCACACTTCCAACCCCAAGGCTAAAAACACTCTTTGTCATCGTTGTTGCTCTTATTTAGATCTGGTTTTAATTTGCATCAAATCTGCACGAAAGAAATCAATCTGATTATACCAAACGGAGGCATGCCAAAATTATTACTAGTTATTCTTCTAGTATGTCTTGTTGTGGGCTTGAATCATTGAATGTAAAATGGGGTCATGAAAATTACTTTTGACTTCTAATAAGATTCAGCGTTGTAAGTATTCTTCCTCTATGTAATCTTATTTCAATCGATTGTCTAACTATGTCACACCAATCTTATATACTTCTCTAAGTCACACCGATCTTATATACTTCTCTAAGTTGGTTGACCATGTGATGCACATAGTGTGTTAGAATCAGGAATACATCTAAAAAACTAAGAATATATCAAAATTAAAGCCACGTTATCTATCTTTTCTAAAGGACTTAGCTTTGAAATTGAAATTTACCCGTACTCCTTAACCTAAATGAGGTCATATTGGGCTGATATTTTTTTCAAGTGAAAAGGGAAAACTTCATATTTTGTCACCCAAATCGTCATTAAAGTAAATGAGATTCAAGATGTTTTTTATGTTGGTAAATGATATTCAAGATGTTTGATTTTTCCTAGTAATGGTATCAAAATCAGCTTGCATATTACTCACATAAGCCTTTGGAAGTTCTCTCTAACATTTTCGATCTCAATGCATAAATAATGAGGGGGGGGGGGGGGGGGGGGGGGGGGGGGGGGGGTTGTTAAATGCATCAAATTCCAAAGCTGCAATCAACCTTACCATGAAAAAATAACACTAAGAGACAAAAGATGTCACAAAAAATTAACCTCAACAGAAGAATTTGTTCCAACTTTGATACCCTTTGATACCTGGTTCGAAAGTGGCATTGAGAGAATTTGTTCCAACTCTTTATAATTCTATAATAAATGAAAGCAACAACTACATATCTAAGACAAAGAAATTATCTATAGTAGAGAATAATTGTCTTGTTGAGAGCAACAACTACATAAAAAAAACACAAAAAAAGTACCCCCAAAAGGAGAAGCTCAAAAGGAAAAGCTTTTGTGCAGTCTTGTTGGAATCCATGGTTTGCTTTCTCCTCTGATTTTTATGCATTCAATGGGAGTAATGTCATTTGATGCAAAATCCGCAACAATGACGGATGAAGAAAATGTAAAATAAAGTAAAGTTGCAATTTGAAAATGTTAGAGATAAATTCAAAAATAATAGAAAACTTCTGGATTCATCAAATTCTTTACTTCAGAAAACCAAAGGAAGATGTTAGAAATCTACATGGTTAATAATGACATAGATGGAGAAACTCGCGAGAAACAATAACAAAAAACACACATCATATGAGTATTGAACCTTTTCAAAAAGTGTAACCTGTTGAAGTTTTATTCTGATAAAGAAAATAGGTATGTACTAATATGTACTGTGAACTGCCATATTAAAAATATAAATTTTAAAATCTTTGAAATTGAATATATATTTTGAAATTTGATTTTTGAAATTTATTGCAGAGAACAATGTTATGCTAATGTAATTTCTGGTCAACAAAACATAATACCTATTAATAATATTACCTGTTAATAATTAATAATTGGTAACAAAAAGTTTCTTACTTACGTTTTAAATTTGAAAACTTCTTAATATCATTGATTAGCAAATTTGAGTTTTGGTAGTCAATGCATATTTGTTAATTAAGAATATTTTTAACAATTATCTTGAATTTCGAATTAGTTTATATTCATTATCAATTTTACTTATTATACCATTATGTGAAATATAGTACGTGTAGTTTCTTTCTATTAGTTTTAAGTATTAATATAATATCTGACCAATTTGACTATGATGCCCAATTATGAAATTTTCTTTGGACAAATAACATAATATTTTTATCACCAAATAGCAAATATAGGTTTCACTCGTGTCTTATTTTTTCTCGCGTCTTCAAAATAATTCCGTACAAAATGAACAATTATTATTTGTGGTCAACAAATGAGAATTTCTACTATTAATTTTTATTTTTTATTTCATACTTATTGTTTAGATTTGGAAAAATATGGAAACCCTTAATTTTTTAGTTCATTTTCTGGATACAATTGAATAGCATATATAAACTCTATTATTTAAGCAAAATGGAATTTTAAATTATACCATAACCTTTCAATATTGTCGGTTACAAATTTAATGCAATACAGAGTTTTTGAATTTTAATTATTTTTTAATTTTCTAATATATATTAACTCATTTTGTTTTATTATAGATGTACCTAATAGGATTAGCATTTATCATTTGTTTCTCAAATTGATGTATGAATGACACCTAGGATAATTGGCCTTGAGAAACATTTTGCTTTGTATTATTATAGATAGCAACTACTGCATATATTCTCAACAAATGTCCAACCAGGAGATTAGTTGGTAACACACATAAAGAAGCGTGGCTAGGAAAAAAGCCAAGCGTGAAACACCTCAGAATTATTGACTCCTTAAGTTTCAAACATATTCCTGAGCAACTGAGATAGGAACTAGATGACAAGGCACAGTCTATAATTTTAATTGGTTATCACCCAACATGTGCCTACAAGATGTATGATCTAATTCAAAGGAGAGTTGTGAAAAGCAGAGATGTGGTGATTATGAGTCAAAGGTTTGGAGCTAGAAAGGAGAATGATGGGAACAATAGTGATAAAACAACACTTGTTGAGCTTTTTTTTTAGATAATCAACACTTGTTGAGCTTAAACTACTCAAGGTAGTGAATAGCAAGTAGAGCTGTAGAGGTACCTTATGTTGCAAAACCAGTGGTGCCTGGAACAGTAGGACCAGTATGAAGGTCACAATGAGATAGGAAACTGATATGATCCGAAAAGGAACATATATAGAAATTAGGATCTATCCTCGAGTGAATAATAAAATTTAAAAGAAAAGAACTAAATAAAATTCAAAGTAACAAAAATTAAAAAGATGGAGAAGATAGAAGATGGATTAAGGAAGGCGCCACACTCTCAATTCTATGAAGAACAGAGGAATGATAAGCCAAGTGAAGATCCAAATATGTGATCTTCCACAAGAAGATACAAGAGGCACAATGCTCTCAAAATGCTAATTGCATATAACTTTCAACATCTCTCATATTGTAGTCTTACATGGGTATTTATAGGCTAACCTTGAAAGATAGAAGTACCTTTCCACTATCATGCATTTATCTAATGCATTTACCTAGAATATAACCACAAACTAGAAAATAAATTCCCATTAGGTACTATAATGACCTAGAAAGTCTTTAAAACCCATACACCTACTTTGGGAAGATCATAGGACACTTAAACTTATTCAACCAAAACAAATCCGAAAATTAAAACTAAAACTAGCTCTATGACCCGTGCGATGCATGGGATTGGCTAGATTCCTTTGCGTATATAAGAACTAAATTTTTTACGCATTTATTATCAAATCTCTTTATAAATATACATGGTTTTTGTTTTAGTTTATTCAATGTATAGAGAAAATCCAATGCGGGAATTGGACTTGAGTAATGAGTCAACCCATGTCCAAAGGTATGCCAGTAGACGAATGTCATTGGTTTGTAAAATAAGTTAAAATTATAAATTAAATAAAAGTAAGTTATAATTATTGGTTTCTAAGTAAAAGTTAATTTATAATTATAAATTAAATAAAAATAGTATAATAGTTACAAATATTATTTCAAAAGACGTTGAAGTTAAACATCCATAAATACTAACAAAGGCGTTTCAAATAACCCAATACCCCAAACTATCCAAACTCTGAATCAAGAGTTACTTGAGAGAAATTGTTGAAGGGGTAGTGGGACTTGGAAGAAGATTAGTTGGAGGGTAGCTAGTAGAATTTCTTGACTTGGAAGAGGGTGATAAACATGCACCATTTTTATAATGAAAAGTTGGTTTAACAATCTCCAATTTTGATCGCATGCATTTCCTTCTCTCATTGAGTTTTGAAGTTGTTTTTTTCACATCGTTTGTTGGTGTGGCAGCAACAACCTTCGTTGCTTGATGTCTATCTTTTTGATGGACCTGTTAACCTTTTCTCTACTTCTCTAAATGTATTTGCGTTTGTGTGGACAAATGTTGTTATGGTTTCCACTCACCTGCTGAACTATGAATTGGCTTCTCCATTCCCTTTACCTCACTTGACAATCAGATTTATAAGTCTCTTTTCACAGTTCACCTACAATTGTCATCATTATATTAAGTTAGCAAGTTTGAAATAATTTACGGCATAAGTTAAACACATATTTCATGTGCAAGGTTTTAAATAGCAGTCGTGATTCTTGACATGACAGATAAAATTGATACAAATGATGCAGCTTCAATCATGAGCCACCATTTATCAAATGGAAGAATCTAAAAACAAAAACATAGAAAATCAATTTGAATGAAAGAATAAACAAAAATGGAGAAATACTTGAAAAATATGGAATACCAGTAGAGAATGTCTTTCTAGAGTATCATGTTGAATATAACAACCATTTGAAGTACGTCTAGAAGTGTGTTTGTGATCTGTAAGGATATATTCAATAGGAGATCATTGTAGTTTGCCGAGAAAGAACATTTGCCTGAGCAAAAGAAAATAACACTTCAAAATAACATTTGTAAGTTGTTCATAAGTGTACAACAAAATTAGACTGAAGATTCAAGTCCAACCCTATGATTCTAATACAAAGTGCGAAAGGAGAAAGAATTTGCTACGAATACAGAAGACCCCTACGTGAAGTATCTACAAAAGCACAAATCTTTATATAACTTCTTATCCATTTTTAGTTGGAAGATTTAATAAAAGCATCACAAATTAGTAAAAGTAACATTAAATTGAGGTTGATCTTGTACCTGATCTCCTGTTATGGTTCTCTTCACAATTCTTGATAATATAGACCAAGTGGAAGTAAGTGGCTTTGAGCCTGCAATTTTGTTCTTGCTCCAAGATATTAACCGTTAATATGATGAGTGTTTGGTCACCAGACTCTTCATCTAGGATCTTCACAAAGGGAGCAAGTCAATTTGTGGTGCAAGAAGCATTAATGTATGTTAAAGAAAGAAAAAAGGAATATAAATAATCAACCAACACAAAATACTATGTTGCGTTGATATTTTCAGCTGCAAAACCCTTCTTAATCTCAACATTTACAATGATATCCCTAATGATATATTCAAAGGATCAAGCCAAGTCTATTCATTCCACTAAAATAGATGGGAAACCAAATCTTTCATTGAATGAACCAGGACAGAATCATTAGGAATGTAGCTAAAATCGTGTGAACATCTAAAGGCATATTGAAAGAATCAATTAGAACATTTAAAGTCATAATCAAAGAATCCAATAAAACCTCAATTCTAAGATAAACAATCTGTAATTCAATTATTTGATATCAATTGTTTACAAAAAAGAATAAAGTATAAGCTTAGGAACCTAAAATAAGCATTTTACTTATGAAAGTAGTTAAGGATGTAGGTTTTAGTACCTCTTAATGTTGAAGCCCAGCTGCTTTGCACCAAATTATCAAGCATTGTGAATTATTTTTCCCTTAAGACATGACTTGAATATAGACCTAAGAAGAATGGTTTTGCAGTAACTTTTTAAAATCATAACATACATGGTTAAACCAATAAGGAATTGTAATGATACAGGGATATAAGAACATGAAAACATACTCGGTCAAAACCAGAAGGATTTCTAAAAACGGGAAAAAGCAAACCAGAAACACTGACTTTTTTCCCCCCTTAACAACCCTTCATAAATATTACAGAATAACAAAATCATGCATCAAAAGTTCCACGAAAAAGGTTTTAGGAGCTGAAGAAAATGTTTCAATATGCAAAAAATAAGTGCAGCAGTTGTAACAGGTCGATCGGAATTTGCAGCAAGTCATGAAATCAATTTTTTTAAAAAAATATATCTGAGAATAAGTCACAAAAAAAAATATGAAATCTCTTATCAATACACATCTAACTGATTTACATACCTCATATTGAACATACACAAACAAACAATAATGTCACAAAGACTAAGCATTAGGAACTTAAAGATCCCAAGTAAAAGTCAATAAAAGATTACAGGGAGCTAATTACAATGCAACAGACATTGTAACAAATTTGTCAAAATAATAAAATGAAACACAAACTCAAAATACATTTAATAAGCACATCTAATAAAAATGAGAAACATAGACTAACTAAAGAAGAAGCTCCCAAACATACGATTAATACATAAGAAACAAAAAGCAAGAATAAGTAAAATGAAACAAACATATGAAGTGAGAAACAACATCATAGTAGCATCAGAGACCAGGAAATCGTGAACATGGAAATCAAGATAGAAAATACATTATAAGGAGCCAAGGGATATTAAGTAACCAAAAGCAAACCCATTCAAACATAAACCAATCAGAAAAGGGTGAACATGCAAAACAACCTACAAAACACTTTTTAAGTAACCAACAGACAACAATCAAAGATTTTTTTTTTTTGAGTATCCAAACATTTTTCAATTAATTTCTGATACTACCAACAACTACAAAGAAAGAAAGAAGGGATGAATTAAGGGAAAACAACTTGTTTGGAGCCTCTCCAGAAGTAAGAATATTCTTAAAATTTCTGTATTACTCTAGCCTTGTGTATCTGTGATGAAATGGGTTCAAGTTCGAAGCTTTATTTTAATAAATTGACTTAAAATATGGTGAAATTATAAGGATCTAGTTACCTGTTGTGGGTTAGCAAGAGGTGAGTTCCTGGTCTCCATAGCTATCATCTCTTTGTTGCCATCTATATGGTAATTTTTAAACATTGCAAAGCTTCTTGCCACTGTTATTCCTTCCTGAACAACAACACAAATATGCCATGCCATTCAGTTGGAAGAAAGGTATCATAAATAGTAATTAGTGGAACTCTTGTGGTAACATAATTTTCACACAACAACTTCAGCAATTTATATCCAAACAAATAGGAGAATGGGTAACACTCTCTCCCCAAGTCTAAATGACAAATCAATTTCATAAAAAAGCTTGAGGAATTCAATTCATAATAAGCAAACAGTATAACCATAGATTTGAGCTCATGGTACATAATTATAACTTATAGACCTATACATTTATAGCGTTTCTTAATCATGATTTACTATTTGCTTTCTTTTAACCAGTTTTACTAATTAACCTATTAAGTTTGGAGATAATTGAAAAACTAAATTGTAACTTGAGATAAAATAAAAGTGAATCTTGACATTCTCATACCCAAGATCAAACTATGGCCAATGGACAATAGCCATTTAAATCACAGCTTCTAGAACCACATCTTCTCAATCCAGCAAAATCAAAAACACAAAAGATCAAGAAAGTTAATGAGAAATACAGAAATAGAAAAGCAATGATAAGCTGTAAGGAAAATGTATCAGCAAACATATCACATTGTAGAGAGAAGTCTCTTACCCCCAAATTGAAACCCACCCTCATCTTTCCACAATAGTTGCGCGGCACCACCATCTAGCTCCCTCACACGCGGCACCACCCTCCGTGCAACGCTGCACCGCCAATCTCCTTCTCTGAAACCATCCGCCTCTCCCATCACTTTCCCCTGCTCGCCGCCCCTCCCCATGTGATGCGATAACCCACACCGCCATATTTCCTCTCATCCCATGTACCCATCTGCGCCACCATTACCGATCCCCAAACCACCCATTTCACTTTTTCCTTTCTCGCATATGAGTTGAAAGGGACGAGAAAGAGAGAGAAGGCTGCACAACCATCATTGTGAGCTGAATTTGGCGACTTCTTCTCTTCTCTCTCGCGTTGGCGCGTTGGAACAACACGGAATCCCAGCAACAATACGATCATGTTGGAACTATGGGGAAACATGGTTTGAAACCCAAAGCTTCCATTCATTAGTCTCACTCCTCCATGTTCCTACCAACATCTCACAAATCCCTCTCCTTCTCTCATGTCGCCACTGAATGTTGCTATCCCTCTATCTATCAAGAATTGCATGTGCATGTAGATGAAGAGGATGCCATGGAAGATGTCGATAGGAAACAAAAGGAAATGGAGACGAGGATAATGCAATGGGAGGTTATGGCGGTGGTGAAGAGTGAGACGGCGTTGAGGAGAAAGCAGAGAGAGGTGGGAAAGAGAAATAGCTGGAGAAAAGAATTGGAAACTTAACTTCAATATGTATGCCAACACGTGTAACGGAACGTGGCTGAATAGTGAATACAATGCAAATAAGAAACGAAGTTTTTTTGGGAAAGCTGCCAAAAAAAATCTCATTTCTCGCGCTAGTGAGAAGCCGCTTAGGATTTTGTAGATAGCAAAAATTGGGCAACCCTTGAATTTCTCCTTGATCATGTGCATTGGGCTTTTCCAAATTGTTGTCATCTAGTTGGGCTAAAAGGATCTTCATATAAGGGTTTTTTTTTGGTACCCCCACCACCTTCCCATATACTCCCACAAGACTTTTTTGGACGAAAATACCCCTAAAAAATTTGACCAAAAATCGTATATACCACCCTACATATATACGACTTTGAAAAATTCAAATCGTATATATGTGAAATTTTTTTAAACAAGTCGTATATACATAGGGGGTGTATATACGACTTTGTAAAATACAAGTCGTATATACGTAGGTGTGGGGGCATACGACTTGTATTTTACAAAGTCACAGATATGTATATACGAGTTGTTATTAAAAAAAAATGTTTTAATTTTAAAAATAAATGTTAAAAACGCTACTAAAAATTCGTTAAAGAGTCAAAACTAATCCAAAAATTATAAAAACACCACTAAAAATCTAATAAAACCAAACTAAGGCTAAGCAATTTTTTTTAGATTTTTTGGAAACTATGAAAAATTAAAAAAATTATTAAAAAATAGTAAACGATGGAATTTGAGATTTTGAGCCCCTTTGTCCCTTAAGAAGTTTCTTCTTTAGGAGTATTGATCCTTGATTTTTTTCGGATTTAATGACTATGGTTTCATTACAGTCGGAGTAGGTTTCCCGAAAACCGATTTTTTAGCCTAAATTATTCGCTCGACGTATAACAACGTCACGTGTTAACGAACTACACACTAAACAGAACCAAAAGACGGTCAACATTCATATCTAATTTATTTTTCTAAAAAAAAATAATTTAATTTTTTTAAATGATTTATTTATTTATTTTTTGGGTTACAAAGTCGTATATACCTAGGTGTAGGGGTAGATACGGTTTTGTAATTTAACAAATCGTATATACCCCCACCTTAGGTATATACGATTTTATTTTTAAAAAATTTTAGGGAGAATCGTATATACCTATATACGATTTCCATATATACGAAATTCCAATTTTTTTTCTTTTTTTTTTGAGCTGGGGATATGTTGGGGTTTTTAAATTTTGTGAAGGGTATTTTGGTCTTTTCGCATGGGGTGTGGGGGTAGATGGGAAAGTGGTGGGGGTACAAAAAAAAACCTTCATAGAATTGTAGACATATGGCTTGTTTGGTGCAATTTTCAAATGAAACAACTCCTAGTGCAAGTACTTGTTGGAGAGATTTCTTATTGTTAGAGTTGGCCCTTATTGGTTGTCATCAGAAACAATCAATAAGGCTTGATGGCTTTGATATGTTCTCTGACTCAACAGTCACTACAAAAGGATACTTAACCCATTTTGCACTGTTTTCACAAGCAAAACGTGTGAGTTTTGGAGTAGGCATTGAAACACTTGCAACATAAAGTAGCTATTATGGAAGAGTTGAGGGAAATTGAAAGTAACTACACATCGGAATTGGTTGAGTTGCCAAAACAAAAGTGTTCTCCATTGGACTAAGAGACTCATTCAGCAATTGGACATAGATTAGCCCAACCACTTTGATCCATATCGACAATACACAAGCTCATTCATGACTCTCATACTTGGATGGCTTAGATCCACTCTACCAATTTGACAGCTCACAACAGATACGATTTCCTATAAGTACCGACTCACATTGCCATAATTAGGTACATTCTCATTCCTTGCTAAGTCACTCATATATTCTCAATACTGACTTGAGCGTCGGAGTGGCTTCGCAGATACCCCTCCCTGACTCACTTTCTAGTCAGACCGCGGGAGATCTATCAACTGTAGTCCTCCATGCACTGCCGGGTACAAAACAAGAAGAAAGCCATAAATGTTAAACATGTCTACATGACTAAGATCAAGTCTAACTGTGAGGTTGCTAAATACAAAGCTAGATTGATCGAGAAGGATGGAAATGAGAGTGAAGTTGATGAAGTTTGATAAATGCCACCCACATTGCACGGGGGGTACTTGTGTCCTCTTCCATGCTTGGAATGGGAAACTGTTTGGTTGAAGCATATTGGCAAAGTAGGAAAGCTAGCGAATTGACTTTGCAAAATAGAGCCAAAGTGTATTATGGTGGTCACCGAACATCGTTGCTCTTTTGTTTTCTAAATATTTTTTTATTTTTGTTGCTCTTTTGTTTTCTAAATATTTTTTATTTTGTAACTTTCAGTTTTTTGTACTTCTACATCCTAGTTGGCTTCTTGGTCTTTTTTTTGGCCCATACTTCGTACAACCCCCCTCTACTCAGCAGACACCCCATAATGGTGTGAAAAGACCCAAACACCCTTAATGAAAATTGCAATTTCTATTTTCTTTTAAAATTTATCACAGTTCGGCCCACGCTTGGTCGAACTGGTTCGAATTTGGGTGCGCCGAGGTTGTTAAATTTCACGCAGACCCCCCTGTTCAGTTTTGAATTGGTTCGGCCAAGCGTGGTTCGAACCAGTTCGAACTTGCAAGGGCCGAACCCACCTGATGATGGTTTATTGCGTTTTCCTTTAGCCAAGTTATACCTAGAACGATAAATTAGGTACTTCGGAACGACAATTTATTAACTTTGAAAGAACGTAACGATAAATTTGACAATTAACTATCGAATACTAATAACATCACAACCAAAAACTTAACATATAAAAATAACTGGAATAATTCATACAATCCGTTCAAGTCAATAAGAAAATTATCCGACAAATACAACAAGATAACACCAAAGACCACTACTCCTCCCTCTCCCTCGACTGGTAGACATCCCTCGCCTGAGAGGCACAACTAAGCTTCCTAAGCCCCCGTGCCATAGGCCTAGTGAGTTCCTTCAGATTCTCCAGAATGGTCCAGTCACGGGTCCCACGAGGATGCCCTCGGTCCCTAAGAACCACCTCCGGGTCGTCATAGAGTCCCATAAGGTGTGGCACATCCTACAATACCAAAAAAACAACCAATGTCATTGGAAAAACAAGATATAAGAAATGATTTAATAACAATGTATGGGTGGGATAATACCTCTCTAACATAGGTGTCAAGGGGGTAGTTGTTCTGGCAAATGTATGGATGGGATACCCTCATGTACCATGTGTAGTACTCCTCAACAGTGTCAGCCCTCCCATCCACCACTAAGTCACCACGAGGGATAAGGTGCAACTGGAATTGCATCCATGCTAAGTCAGCGTGCTCCTTTGTCACCACAGCCCGACCACTAGGCCTAGGGTCCTTTGGGATGCCCTGAATGTAGCCAAACTGCCTCACCACCCTATCTGGGTTATAGGCCAACATGTGCCCCGCATAACGCAAATGGCCCTTAAAGAAGGCCAAGTTGCCAATAGCTTTGTGCTGAGTAAAAGGCATCCAGGTCACCTCCTCTAGCCAGGGCTGCCTTGAAAGTAGGAACTGACCCATCAGCTCTCTTGCAGTCCCACCTCTTAGCCCATGGCTGGTCCTCAGTGTACCCCTCAACCAACCATTTTGTGCCAACATATAATTTACATAAACTTATATCAACTGAAATATAAAACTAAATGAAGTCAAACACATACCTGAAGGAGAGTGGCAAATCCAGCAATCTGTGACGTAGAAGGGGAAGTGGCATCTGTCAGCTACTGGTATAGGTTAGCCAGTGCCATAGCCCCCCAGCAGTACCCACCAGTCTGCTCCAGCTCTCTAAGCATGTAGAGGTATGCGACCTTCACCCTGTTGCCAGACTTGTCGCAGAAAAGTGTACGGCAAAGCAAAATCAAAAGGTAGCATCGAGCTGCATCCTCCCATCTCGCAGCTCCAATGGCCTCATAGTACACTTTCTTAAGCCAAGTAAGCTTGACACTTGTACCTTTGACAGGTACCTTAGCAACAGCCTCCGCCTCAGGAACCCCCAGGTACTGAACCAATCAATTATGCGCCTCAAGCTTGGTTGGCTCTACCATGTCAAAAAATGTCCCTAAGAAGCGGAAGGCCGAGAAACGGAAGGCCGATGAGAACTGGATTGGGGAGCCTCAGATGGCCCCTCCATCTGAGAAGCCACAAAGTCAGCAGCAGCATCAGCGTCTATGTCATCATACTGTAGTGGCTGCTCTGTTGGACTATATGATAACCTTAGAGGGGGGGTGAATAAGGTTATATGCTAAAAATGACTTCTTTTGGATTTTCGAAAAGTTAACGATGCAAGTTTAAATCAAATGCGGAAAAGGGGATTTAAACTATATGCAACAACTTATGCAAACTATGACAATGGCAGAAGCAATTATAATTATAACGATAATCAAATATGCAATGGCAGAAACAATTATTATTATAACGATAATTAAATATGCGCGTGATAATAGCAAATGCGACGACAGTTAACAATTATAAAAGATAAGCAATATAAAGATAAGGGAAAGGAGTACACCGTGATTTTTACGAGGTTCGGGATAAAAGCCCTACGTCCTCGGCCTCCGGCTTTGCAACCTTTGGACTTGATAATAACCACTATATGAGAAGATACTTCTTCAACGTCTTACAAGCAAGCAACTTCGATATAGCTACCACGCCAATCTCAATTTTCCCCAAATTGAGAACCCAAGCTCCCCGCTAAGGATTTCGTTACAATTCAATCTCCCCGATTGAATTACCCAAGAAAACTTCCCAGGATTTCACAACAACCAATTATAGATGATTACAACTGAAAGCTAGGATCCAATCCCTCAAACAATATAACACGATGTAGTTGAGAGAGATGAGAGATTTTGAAACCCTAGATGAAGAACGTGAAGAAAGAATGTAACGGTGAGTGTTTGCGTTCTTTTCTTTTTGATTTGTGTGTTGTTTTTTTTTTTAATCGTGAAAACCCAATCCTATTTATAGGGATTGTAAAAATATGACCGTTGAAGAACTTTTTAACACAATTGATGATAAGTGAAGAATCGATTGATTGCTTAAAAGAAATAAGTTGAAAATCGATTTTACTCTTTAAAATATAAGTTGGAAATCGATTTCTTACTTAAAAGAAGTAAGATGGAAATCGATTTTGAGCTTCCCAAATGAGTTATAAAATCGATTCCTTGCTTCCCAAACTAAGTTATCAATCGATTGTTTTCTTTCCAAAACAAATTCTTTTCTAAAACCAATCTAATATAGAAATCGATTATTGGCTTTAAAAGAATAGAAGGGAAATCGATTTTTGGCTTCCTAAACAAGTTATAAAATCGATTCCTTGCTTAAAATACACAAAGTCATCAATCGATTGTTTTCTTTCCAAAACAAGTTCTTTCAAAACCAAATTAGATGTGGGAAATCGATTGTTGGCTTTTAAATGAAGGAGGAAATCGATTTCTTGCTTCCAAGGCAAGAGGGAAATCGATTCTTGGCTTTAGAAATAAGTGGGAATCGATTTCTAGCTTTATGTACCAAATCAAGAATCGATTCTTTACTTCAAAAACAAATTCTTTTTAAAACACTAACTCATGAATCTATTTTCTTTAAAAAAACAACAAATCATTATTCAAAACCTTTCTTTAAAAACATCTTGTGCCTAACCTATTTAATCATACTTTTATATAAAAGATTTTAACAAAATAGTTCTATTTTAAAAAATCATCTCTCAACTACATAAGTCATAAAGTTTAAGTGATAGGATCTTACACGCGTCCTATGCAAAGAAAAATAACACATAAGTCTTGAACGCTTCAGTAGTTTCTGCTTCGAGCTTCTACACTTTACGATATCATATCATGCCAAGCGCTTTGGTTCATTGCCCTGTGCTTTGGTTCATGCCCTGCCCTTTTGGTTCATTGCCCTGTGCTTTGGTTCAACTATAACCATTAGTAAACAAATTGTAATTTGTTATCATTCAAAACAAAGAGTGTTTGACTTTGGTTCAACAAACTCCCCCTTTTTGATGATAACAAATTACCTTATGCATAGGGAGGCTATAAACAAGAAATAACGGCATAAGCTCCCCCTAAGCATAAGCATAAGCATCAAGAAAATAAACAGCTAACACGCAAGAGAACCAAACATAGTGAGTTAAATAAACAAGCATCAAGACTTTCTCCCCCTTTGTTTTCATCAAAAAGGAGGGAATACACACAAGACACATAGCATATAATACAACAAGCACATAGCACCGCAAAAATACATCACATAATCACAGGCTGGCAAAATCAAGCATACCGAGCTCTCTCCGGATCTTACAAAATTGAGCTTCGGCTAGTGGTTTCGTGAAGATGTCCGCTAGTTGGTCATCGGTGCCTACAAAGCTTAATGCTATGCTCCCCCTAGAAACATGGTCTCTAATGAAATGATGCCTTATGTCTATATGCTTAGTTCTAGAGTGTTGGATGGGGTTCTTAGCAATGTTAATGGCACTAGTGTTATCACATAGAACTGGCACATTTTCATATATCAAACCAAAATCCTCCAAAGTCTGTTTCATCCACAGAACTTGTGCTACGCAATTGCCAACCGCCACGTATTCAGCTTCAGCGGTGGACAAAGCAACACTGTTCTGCTTTTTACTAGACCAGGAAGTCAAACAAGGCCCTAAGAAATGACAGGTTCCACTAGTACTTTTCCTATCTAATGTACATCCAGCAAAATCAGCATCACAAAAACCGACCAAAGCAAACTGACTCGATTTCGGGTACCACAGTCCAAAATCTATGGTTCCCTTAACATATCTAAGAATCCGTTTTACAGCTTTTAAATGTGATTCTTTTGGACATGCTTGAAATCGAGCACACAAGCACACAGCAAACATAATATCAGGTCGAGAAGCAGTTAAATACAAGAGACTACCGATCATACCTCGATACATCGTTTCGTTTACTGGTTTACCTTGCTCGTCCTTATCCAACTTTGTTGCAGTTGCCATGGGAGTACCAATCTCCTTTGCATCACTCATGTCAAACTTCTTTAGCAGCTCCTTTGAGAACTTATTTTGACAAATGAAGATTCCTTCCTTCATTTGCTTCACTTGAAGTCCCAAAAAGAAGTTCAGCTCCCCCATCATGCTCATCTCAAACTCGCTAGTCATCATGTCAGAAAACTCCTTGCACAGATCATCATTAGTAGACCCAAAAATAATATCATCGACATAAATTTGAACTACTATGATATGTTTGCCCTTGGTTTTAAGGAATAAGGTAGAATCAATCTTACCCTTTTTGAAACCATTTGCAAGTAAATGTTTGCTCAGCCTCTCATACCAAGCTCTAGGAGCTTGTTTTAATCCATAAAGTGCTTTGTCAAGTTTGAAAACATGGTTTGGTTTCTTAAAATCTTCAAAACCAGGGGGTTGTTTTACATATACTTCCTCTTCTAAAAATCCATTTAGGAAGGCACTCTTGACATCCATTTGGTGTAGTTTGAAGTCCATGTAACTAGCAAAGGCTAGGATGATACGAATGGACTCCAACCTAGCCACCGGAGCAAAAGTTTCTTCAAAATCCACCCCTTCGATTTGGTTAAAACCTTGAACAACTAAACGACTTTTATTTAATAAAATAACACCATTTTCATCAAGTTTGTTGCGAAAAACCCATTTAGTACCAATGATGGTTCTATCAACAGGTTTTTCGACTGAGTGCCAAACTTTGTTTCGTTCAAATTGTTCAAGTTCTTTTTGCATTGACAAAACTCATTCTGGATCACATAAGGCTTCCTTAATATTATTAGGAACTATCTGAGAGACAAAAGCACTATGAAAGCATA
The DNA here is from genome assembly GCA_963573325.1 of Astragalus glycyphyllos. Classification (NCBI taxonomy): domain Eukaryota; kingdom Viridiplantae; phylum Streptophyta; class Magnoliopsida; order Fabales; family Fabaceae; genus Astragalus; species Astragalus glycyphyllos. The sequence continues at coordinate 84,568,361 of OY754308.1, read as the reverse complement.
AATGATTAAGAGAAGAACGAGTGGTTACCCCCTTTGATGGACTACCAATAATTTGCTCCATGGGATGATCTCGAACTGATTTCCAAGTCTTGGGAAAATCATCATGTGTTCTTCCATGGAGATGGTCATCGATGTCTTGGGGCTCTCGTTCCACTTCAGTTTCTTCATGAGGTTCCTCTTTCACCTCGGCTTCTTCCACACTTTCACTGGTTGATTCAGGCATTCTGTCTTTGATCACTTCAACCACTTCATCCTCATCATCAACTTTCTTAGCAAATGGGTTAGTCTCATCAAAAGAAACATGTATTGATTCTTGCATACATTTATCAATTTTATTGTAAACAATATATGCTCTACTATGACTTGAATAACCCATAAAGATACCTTCAGTTGATTTTGCATCAAACTTACCCAACTTGTCCTTTGTGTTGAGAATGAAGCACTTACTTCCAAAAACCTTGAAGTATGAAATATTTGGAGCTCTACCATTCCACAACTCGTATGGCGTCTTGTTAAGAGATGGCCTCAGGTATACCCGGTTGATCACATGACATGCTGTATCAACTGCATGTCCCCAAAAATACTTGGGAAGGTTGTGCTCGTTCAGCATTGTTCTGCTCATCTCTTGTATGGTTCTGTTCTTTCTTTCCACCACACTGTTTTGTTGAGGAGTCCTTGGAGCTGAAAAGTTGTGATGAACACCAAACTTTTCACACCAAGTCTTGAATGATGAATTTTCGTACTCTCCTCCATGATCACTTCTAATTTCCTTGATGGCTAAGCTTTTCTCATTTTGTAACTTTCTACACAACTTAGCAAACTCATTAAAAGCATCACTTTTATTTGCAAGTAGAATGACCCAAGTATACCTAGAATAATCATCTACAATCACGAAGACATACTTGGCCCCTCCTAGACTTACAACATCAATCTCACCAAATAAATCAAGATGGAGCAATTCAAGCACATTGTTAGTGGAAATAACAGGTTTTGAATTGAAGGAAGTTTTATGCAACTTACCCAGCTGACATGCATCACATAATGGACCCTTTTCATACTTTAGCTTGGGTAGACCTCTAACATGCTCATTCTTACACAACTTAGATAAAAGTTCTATACTAGCATGTCCTAGACGTCTATGCCACAGATTCACATCATCAAGCAAGGAAGGCATGCATACAATATCATCACTCACATTGTCAAAATCAACATAATACACATTGTTTTCTCGAAAGCCAGTAATATAAAGTTTAGAAGTCCTATGAGCAATAACACATTTATCAACAGAAAAATACACATCAAAATCACTATCACATAATTGACTAACACTTAGCAAGTTAAATTTTACACCATCAACTAGTAAAGCATTTTTAATTTTGATTGTGTTTTCCTTACCCACACAACCTTTACCTATTACTTGAGCAGATTCATTGTTGGCAAACTTCACAGATCCACTGGCCTTGTTACTCAACTTCAAGAATAGTGAGGCATCACCAGTCATATGCCTCGAGCACCCACTGTCAACCATCCACACATTTTTCTTCTTGGATGACTGACCAACCTGCAAAAGGAACATCAACAACTAGTACGAGGTACCCAAATTTGATTGGGTCCATGGGGGTTAGTCCTCAAGGGGTTTGTTTTCACAATCCACCTTGGTTTCTTACAAGCAGGTATAAGGGTACCAAGCTCACACAATCTACGAATAGGGCATCTATGAGAACTATGATTCCCTTTTTGACAATAAGTGCAAGAGAAAATAGTAGGTATCTTACTTGAAGTAGCAGCTACAAAAATCATTTTCTTTTTCAAGTCAGAGGAGGTGGAATTACCTTCATACCCAATACCTCTCCTATCAACATATTCATGTTGAGAGTGAAGTAACTTGGTTAAGGTCTTTTCACCAACCTCAAACTTTTTTAAGGATTCTTTCAAATTTTCATTTTCAACCTTCACTTTTTCAAAATTTTGTTTAAGCTCAAGAAGCTCAAGGTTGAAAGGTTTAGTTTTATGTAGCTCATTCTTCAACTTAGCTACCTCCTTCTCAAGAGTCTCGATTTGAGTGAGCATGCTTTTGTTCCTCTTTGTCAAATCCTTAGATTTTATCAAAAGAGTTTCATGTTCATTATAAAGAGCTTCAAAAGCCTCACTCAAATCTTGACTACTACACGCATCATCAGATAAGTCATCATGTTCAAGTGAATCAGAAAAACTATGGTTAGCAAAGATTACCTTAGGAGTGTCATTTGCCATAAGACAGGCAACCTTGGTAGCCTTCTCTTCTTCATCTGTTTCACTATCAGTATCAAGATCGTCCCATGTAGCCTCAGGAGTGTCGTTTGCCATAAGACAAACAACATTTGCAACTTCCTCTTCTTCATCTGTTTCACCCTCAGTGTCAATATCGTCCCATGTAGCCTTCATGGCTTTCTTCTGTGGGTACTTGGATTTTAGCTTCGGACAATTCACTTTGAGATGACCCGGTTTGTTGCATTCAAAACATTTTGGTTGATCATCTCTTCTCTCATAACTATCTCCTTTGTTGTGCCCAGATTTCTTTGAATAGCCACCCTTCCCAAACTTTTTCAATTTCATGAATTTTTTGAATTTCTTGGCAAACATAGCCATGTCTTCATCATCAGATTCTTCATCAGACTCAACCTCTTTCCTTGACATCTTAGGAGTCTTGGCAGCAGCAAGAGCAAGAGACTTCCTTTCTTTGACCGCTTCTTTTTCTTGAGTCTTTTTAGCGGCCAACACCACCTCAAATGCAAGAAGTGACCCAATCAAGTCTTCTTGAGGTAAAGTGCCAATATCTTTGGCTTCAGTGATAACACAAGTCTTGGGAAAGAACTCACTAGTCAATGATGCAAGAATCTTCCCATTCAAATCCTTCGTTGAATACTTCTTCCCAAGTGCTCTCAAGTTATTCACTATCAAGTTCAATCTCTGGTGCATAGCTGCAACAGATTCACCTTCCTTCATCTTGAAAGCTTCATACTCAGAAGTGAGAACTCTAATCTTTGTATCCTTAACTTGACTCGTACCAACATGTGTCGCTTCCAGACAGTCCCAAATTTCCTTTGCTGTCTGACATCCTTTCACCCTTCCATATTCTTCTTCACATAGAGATAGGTGAAGAATATTCATTGCTTTGGCATTGAGAGATATTTTTTCTAGCTCAGGCTTTCTCAGCTCACTCAAGTCAATGGCATAAATATCTTCAATAGGTACTTCCTCAGCTGTACCAGTGGCTTGATATTTGGTAGTATCTCCGTCAGCAGCAACGCGAGGTTTAGTAATCTTGATTCTCATGGGAATGAGTGGTCCATCAACAATGATCCTCCATAAAGTGAAATCTATAGCCTGCACATGACATTTCATTCGACTACTCCAATAGTCATAGTTAGTCCCATCAAACAGGGGTGGCCTATTGAAGGACATCCCCTCTTTCATAAATGAACCCATAATCAAAAATTGCGAGATGTTAAGCTCTATATGCAATTTCTAGCTCCTGATACCAATTGTTGGACTATATGATAACCTTAGAGGGGGGGTGAATAAGGTTATATGCTAAAAATGACTTCTTTTGGATTTTCGAAAAGTTAACGATGCAAGTTTAAATCAAATGCGGAAAAGGGGATTTAAACTATATGCAACAACTTATGCAAACTATGACAATGGCAGAAGCAATTATAATTATAACGATAATCAAATATGCAATGGCAGAAACAATTATTATTATAACGATAATTAAATATGCGCGTGATAATAGCAAATGCGACGACAGTTAACAATTATAAAAGATAAGCAATATAAAGATAAGGGAAAGGAGTACACCGTGATTTTTACGAGGTTCGGGATAAAAGCCCTACGTCCTCGGCCTCCGGCTTTGCAACCTTTGGACTTGATAATAACCACTATATGAGAAGATACTTCTTCAACGTCTTACAAGCAAGCAACTTCGATATAGCTACCACGCCAATCTCAATTTTCCCCAAATTGAGAACCCAAGCTCCCCGCTAAGGATTTCGTTACAATTCAATCTCCCCGATTGAATTACCCAAGAAAACTTCCCAGGATTTCACAACAACCAATTATAGATGATTACAACTGAAAGCTAGGATCCAATCCCTCAAACAATATAACACGATGTAGTTGAGAGAGATGAGAGATTTTGAAACCCTAGATGAAGAACGTGAAGAAAGAATGTAACGGTGAGTGTTTGCGTTCTTTTCTTTTTGATTTGTGTGTTGTTTTTTTTTTTTAATCGTGAAAACCCAATCCTATTTATAGGGATTGTAAAAATATGACCGTTGAAGAACTTTTTAACACAATTGATGATAAGTGAAGAATCGATTGATTGCTTAAAAGAAATAAGTTGAAAATCGATTTTACTCTTTAAAATATAAGTTGGAAATCGATTTCTTACTTAAAAGAAGTAAGATGGAAATCGATTTTGAGCTTCCCAAATGAGTTATAAAATCGATTCCTTGCTTCCCAAACTAAGTTATCAATCGATTGTTTTCTTTCCAAAACAAATTCTTTTCTAAAACCAATCTAATATAGAAATCGATTATTGGCTTTAAAAGAATAGAAGGGAAATCGATTTTTGGCTTCCTAAACAAGTTATAAAATCGATTCCTTGCTTAAAATACACAAAGTCATCAATCGATTGTTTTCTTTCCAAAACAAGTTCTTTCAAAACCAAATTAGATGTGGGAAATCGATTGTTGGCTTTTAAATGAAGGAGGAAATCGATTTCTTGCTTCCAAGGCAAGAGGGAAATCGATTCTTGGCTTTAGAAATAAGTGGGAATCGATTTCTAGCTTTATGTACCAAATCAAGAATCGATTCTTTACTTCAAAAACAAATTCTTTTTAAAACACTAACTCATGAATCTATTTTCTTTAAAAAAACAACAAATCATTATTCAAAACCTTTCTTTAAAAACATCTTGTGCCTAACCTATTTAATCATACTTTTATATAAAAGATTTTAACAAAATAGTTCTATTTTAAAAAATCATCTCTCAACTACATAAGTCATAAAGTTTAAGTGATAGGATCTTACACGCGTCCTATGCAAAGAAAAATAACACATAAGTCTTGAACGCTTCAGTAGTTTCTGCTTCGAGCTTCTACACTTTACGATATCATATCATGCCAAGCGCTTTGGTTCATTGCCCTGTGCTTTGGTTCATGCCCTGCCCTTTTGGTTCATTGCCCTGTGCTTTGGTTCAACTATAACCATTAGTAAACAAATTGTAATTTGTTATCATTCAAAACAAAGAGTGTTTGACCTTGGTTCAACATGCTCATCATCAACTGCAGCATCAACTACAGACTCATAATTTGTCTCTATCTCTTTGCCGCGTCCACTACGGCGTCCACGTACGCGTCTAGGATTCCTAGCCTCCATACCAGGTCGTGCAGATGCAGTGGGACGAATCCTCTCCTCCTCAGCCTTAGGCTCATCGTCATCCCGCCTCCGGCCACGAGCACCTCCTCCGGTGTTAGCCATACTGAAAATAAGAAAAAACACAGTTAAAGCCAAAAAAAACTCATCTGCCAGGGTGGTTCGGCGCAGCCAAATTCGAACCAAACCGGTGCACGCGTGATCGCACCAAATCGGCCCACGCTGGGCCGAACCACTCAAAACAATTTCAAAATTTGGGGGGTTCGACACACGCTGACTAGATCGACCTCTGCTGCGCCGAACCACCCACAACAACAGCAAAAACTGGAATTTCACGAAGAAGAAGAAGAAGAAGAAGGGACATACCTATGAGTTTATGGGGTGAAATGTGCGCTGATTGTTGATGGAAAACGAACGAAACTGATGGATTCAAGTTGAGGGGGTGTGGGTTCGGTTGTAGGGTGTGGTTTTGTGAGAATGAGAAAGTGAGGGTCTTTTTGGAATAAAGGTGGTTATGGGGTGTCCCTCGAGTAGCTCAGGGTGTGTACGAAGTATGACCCTTTTTTTTGTCGAAAATGTAATTGAATTTCTCAAAGGGCTCATACTTCGTACAACCCCCCTCTACATAGCAGACACCCCCTACCGTCCAATATTCCGAAAATGCCCCTACCGTCCAATTTTTTTTTCTTTTATAAAAACCTCCCCATACACCCCCTTCACACACATCCTCCTCTACTCTCCTCTCCTCTCACACACACCGCCTTTGATTTCTCTCCCTTCGGCGCGTCCACCACCACCTCTCCGTGTAAGAAGGTAACTCCCCCTCCCCTTCTCTCTTATCTCTTTTGTTTTCGTTAATTTCTATTTTTTTTCGCTGTTTTGAATTGGTTTGGCCTAACAGAGGCCGAACTGGTTCGATTCAGCCAGGGCTGAACCGTCCTGATCATCAGTTCTGTTTCTTTGTTTTTTGCAGAAATGGACCATTTCCGGACTACTGTTTTCTGTAACGACAGGCTAATCGAGCTCCCGTACTACATCCAGTTCCTACCACTCCCTCCTATGGTTTCCTTCTTTTTCGATGTCGGCGGTCAGGTGCCCGGTTACATTGGCATTAACGGTGGCTATAAAAGCCACCGAGACTGCTTACTTCTGTGACGCCTACAGGGCCCCAGAGAGTGTGATGGTGGACATTCAATACATGGACCTGGGGCGCTTCAATGTGTCCCTGACGCCAGATGTAACACCCTGATTTTCGTGCATTGTGGTTCTTTTATTATGTGATTGTTTTATGAATTAGTTTGGGTTGATAAGATTATATTATTTTGATTTATTTTATGTTTGAGTTAGTAAAATTAGTTTAAACCATATTTAAATACATTTTTATGTGGTATTGGTTATATAGATTATTATTATATATTTATTTTATTATTATTTTAGATGTTATGTGCCTTAAAAGTTATTTTGAGCTATTGAGTTGTTAAAATAATAGTTATAGTGAAATTGAGTTTTAAAAACGAATTAAAATAGAATTTGGGTTTTTTTTATATTCATACAACCCCCTTTTTCCTGCTGAACGCACCCCCCCTCTGTGCAAGTTAACCCAAAACTCCCACCAGGCCAGTTCAAACTCGCGGGCCACTGGGCAGAACCCCTACCCGACCCGCCTTACCCTTCTTCTCCTACAGAAAAGCTGCAAATTGAAGCAGCCATGAAACCCTTGCGCAACTCTCTCTCTCTCTCTCTCTCTCTCCCATGCGTTCTCACTCCTCTCTTCGTTTTGCTAAGAAAAATCGCACCAGAAATCATGCTTATGGAACGCGATTCCAGTGGAGATAAGGCTTCAAAGAAACGGACATCCACCCTCTACGTTTGGGAAGTAACAGTTTCGCCCACCGCCTCATTTCCCCTCCATTTGCGATGTAAACCTTCTCACTTGCGTAGACCACTTCTCTTTCACAGTGGTTCGTGATTGTGATTTTCGATGCCTTACACCTACACCAATTATTTGTGTCTCAACTAAGACTTACTCGAAGAACGCCTCCCAACTGTTGTTGACTAGTCTCGTTAAGTCAAGCCCTCCGTAATTTGTGCATTTGGACATTCAGATTCTTGGCTGCTGCATTGTACCCGTTGATAGGTACTCTTTTTTCCAAATGTCATTATTTCATTAAACAAGTGATTAAGTATTTTAATTATACTATTTGTGAATAACTATTAAAAATGTTCTTTTTGGATAACTGTAAGTATACGAGTCAAACATGGTGCCGTTTAAATCAGATTACCCGATTTAATAGTAAGAACAGAATAATTAGAACAAAATTAGTGAACCTATACGACTTGAGCACGGCTCATAATTGTAAGTAGAGAAGGAAGATTTAGTTATAAAGGTTATAAGATGATCTAGTGTCTAATGTGCTAATGGATGATAACGAAATGTGAGAATAAATGATACGGGTTAATCTGGTTTGAGTAATCGATTGATATTCTAATGTTTGTTAACGTAGTCGAGGTTGACTCGGAGTTGTCAAGTCATTTAGTTACATGATGGTAATGCGTAGTTGTTATTGCTGACTGGTTTTATGTGTATTGTTATCGGAAACTTGTCTCGCGAAGGGCAAGTTATCCTTCTTCGGTGATTAGCAAGCTAGCTCGTGTTGAAGAATCTTGTTGCAGCATGGGCAAGAACTCGCTGCAGTATTGGCGGGCCGTACTTTTGTAAATTAAATTCTAGGAGAAACCTTGTTGCAGTATGGGCAAGGACTCGTCGCAGTATGGGCGAGTCGTATCTCAAAGAATAGTGATGGTAATCGGTGTTGTTGTCATTGTTGGTGAGGGCATTATCGGATAAGGTATCCAGGTTCTCGTAGTCCTCTTTTGGGTGTTCTTCAGGGCATTATTGGGTAAGGTATCCCGTTCGAGTGTCTCGGTCCTGTTGTTCCTTTAGGGCATTATCGGGCAAGGTGTCCCGTTCGGGAAAGGTTTTCCGGTCCTCTCAGTCCTCTTGTTGTTGTTCTTCGTAGGGCGTTATCGGGCAAGGTATCCCATTCGGACAAGGTATCTCGGTCCTATTGATGTTGCTCCCTATAGGGCGTTATCGGGCAAGGTATCCCGTTCAGGCAAGGTATCCTGGTCCTATAGTTGTTGTTGTTGTCATTGATGACGATGATTGTTCTGATCCTGTTGTCGTTTTTGTTACTGCTTGTAGTTCTAGGACCGTACGTGAGGTTGCGACGCTAGTATTAGTTGAAGGTTGGATTATTTGTGCATGTGGGTTATGAAAGTGGTAACCATTATTGTCGATTGTTTCCTTGTTACGTGATAGTCTTGCTGTTTTAGTTCCAGTCTTATGTTCCTTATATAGTTTGGACGCTCTTTCTCACCTGTGCAACAATTTTTTAAACTGAATTCCAGGTGTCGTTGGAGTGGCTTTCTACGATTGCGCAGCAGGAGAGATGTGATCAATATAGATCGCCTAGCAAATTGCGGAATGATTTTGCGTGTTGATGTCGCTCTATTTTTCGTTAATTGTATTAAAGGTTAATTGATCTGATCATGTGACATCGGGATTTGGGTTATACTTTGTATATTATATTTAGAGTGATTCTGCTACTGTATTGAAATAAATGTTTTATCACCTTAGCCTTTAATTTTTATTATAAATTGTGCTTACACGACTTAAGGATTTTGATGACATCTTTTACTTGCGAAAACTATTTTAGAAAATGAATTTCGTTATATTTGAAAAACAAATGTACAGATTTTCACACATTTTTGCTTATAATTACTTTCGGGGTAAAGGGTGTCACACCAGACTCCCCCGCTACTTCGGAGATGGTTACCGAGTCGAATGAGGATCCGTTGAATGAGGATCCGGACAGTGACTCAACTGATCCGGATTATGGGGCTTATTTGGCCAATCACACCGGTGACACCACTGATGACACTAACAGTGACACCACTGATGACACTGGGAGTGACGACACTGGGAGCGATGCTGAGAGTCACTCCCACTCCGATGACTCTGATGATTCCGATCACTCCGATGGGAGCGACACTAGGAGTCACTCTGATGTTGGATCTTCCGAGTCGATTGTATTTGACTAGTAGTTATTGTATTAACAATAGTTGTGGTAATTGTATTTGTATCAATTAATGAAGAGAGATTTATTGACGATTTGTATCAATTTAATTTTCTAGTCAATTTTATTATTGAGATTGAAATGAGTACATAATAATCGAAATTGACGAAAAAAATAAAAACATAAGAAAATTAAACGCGACTACTCATTTTTTGGGAGGGTGCTCTCCATAATATGAATGATCTCCTTCGGTGTGCGCATTGTTTCGACAAACAGCTCCATAAGCTGACGTCCCAATGGGGTGTTACGGTGATGTTTCATCATCGCCAAAACATCGTTATCGCTCTGGATCTCCATGGCTTCATACCGGCGAGTGCCGTCTTCGAGACATACGCACTTGCGGTAATATATACGAGAGATGTCTTTACGCCTCTCTCCCTCTTGGCGAACCTTCCTCTTCGCCTTTTCCTTCAGCTAGCTCCAAGTTATGTTTTTATCTAGCCTACAAAAGTAGTTGTCACGAGACCGAAAGAAAACACCATCAACCTTGTTCTCGACAGCTCCAGGGTGATGCAGGATAGTTAAATATTTGTCGAAGGATATCTGGGTTGGGCACAACTGCCATTCATTTAGATCTTCCATTTTAGCAAGGGTAAGGGTGTTTGTGAAGAAGCAAAGCAGATGAATCAGAAATGGGTTGTGTGAGTATCAGTGAAGAGTGACAGCCTATTTATAATAGGTGTGATCAAACGTGAGCCGTTGATTTAAAACAATCGGAACCGTTAAAAATATAGCCGTCGGGCACAATTTCCAACTTTATTGTGATCCGTTGATTTCCAATGGGGCACAATTCCCAAATTCATTAATATGCGTTGATTTCCAACGGTTGCGCAATTTTCAAATTCATGTCAGTCAAAGGACTGGTTCGGCGCACGCCTAGTCGAATGGGTTCGTTGCAGCGTGCGCCGAACCATCTAAAAAATGATGGGGGGTGTCTGATGGAGATTTAACATACTCGGCTCATTCAAATTCAAACAAGTTCGGCCCAGCGTGCGCCGAACCGTAAAAAATTTCCAAAAAAAATAATAGAAATCACAGATTTCATTAAGGGCAAATTGGTTTTTTCACCCCATAAAGGGGTGTCTACCGAGTAGTGGCGGGTGTGTACGAAGTATGGGCCTAATACTTTTGTGACTACAAATTAGTGAACGAAAAAAAAAAACTCACTACATTCAAACATCCAAAAAAGAAAAAAACGACAGATCATGTAACCATTAGGGAATGGAAGATTCAGCTTTGGGCTATGAAGAATTTATAATGGACAACAACAGTGTTAACCTCCAATTTCTACACCGTCTTCCTCTTCCCCATGTAGCGTTTTAAATCCTTATATCCCAACAATCTTGATTGGTTATCTACATTGTGCTTTAATTGTTTAAAATTTTGACTCCAATCCAATGCCTTTTTTGCGTTTTTTTAATCCATTCTTTTATTGTTGGCGATTGTTTTCAAACTCTAACGATTTGCGGTATGTGTATATCTGTAGATTCGGCGCTCATGTTCAAGTTGCAGACCATACAAGTAACGCCGTCTTCTCCCGCAAAGAAGATGCTGTGTTTTATTTTTATGGATAGCACCTACTAGCAAAAAGGGATAATTTCTGTGAACCCGTTAATACCCTCTGTTTTGAATTTTAAATGTTTCATTTTAATCCTTTCATAACATATATATGTACATTTTAGGATTAATACGATTAATGTTATTTTATTTCATTTTTCAGATAAATGAACCTTATGCTCTTGATGGAAATTATAAACAAACATATTTATTCATGATCGGTTGCACTTACCAGCAAATGACGCGGGGACAAAATGGGTACGTTGTCACAAAAAAATGTATGGTAAATTAAAGCAGTCTATCATTGATCAGTTTGTGCCGTACAAAATGGATGCATAGGAAAATATGCCTAAACTACTCTGTGATATCAAAATGTATGAATATAGCGTCCTATATCAAATTATTAACAATGAAGTTTTCATTTTTTGCGTGTAGGAATATCGTTACTACCGTCATGTGACACCTTTGGCTGCTCCAACGTTGACTACAACTGCTACGTTGAGGGAGAACAGTACTTCTTACAACCCGTTTCCAACTGTTCTTGATTTCGGATTTGGAAAGAGGATATACGCACCCAAAAGCATCTAGCGGACTACTTTGAATAGTAATGTTATTTACTTTTGTTATTATTTTTTGAAAAATGTACCAAACTATATTATTATTGAAGGCCTATCACACTTTTGTTTCAGTACGCTAGATGATTTGAACTTCCTATAAAACGTTTGTTTAAATTATCATCAACATATGTATGGTATGAATGTGTAAATTTGGATTTGGATTATAATACTAAAAAGTTATTTCAAATCTATTATTATAAATTAATATGTATTATTGTATTTTAAAAAAATATTTTTACCTGTGCCTTAATTCATTGATAAATTGGCATTTTAAAAAATGGACAGCATGCAATTGAGAAAGGTAAAAGCCAGACTATATAAAACTATTCGATCAGATAACCCTTTTAACCAGGGGTTATTTAAGGAGCGTAACTATCTGATCGTGGCAAAAAAAACAAATTGAAAACCCTTTTAACCAGGGGTTTTTTTTGCCACGATCAGATAGTTACGCTCCTGAAATGATCAGATAACCCTTTTAACCAGGGGTTATTTAAGGATGGGTTATTATCAAATTGAAAACCCTTTTAACCAGGTTCCACGATCAGATAGTTACGCTCCTTAAATTTGTTTTTTTTGCCAAATACACTCCTTAAATTTTGATCATTTCATAATTTGATAATAACCCATCCTAATTTAAAGGACTATTCATTACCGGACATCTTTTTGGAATATAAAAATGCAAAGCATCCTAATTTATCGTCCATTAAATGCCTCAAATACCATTGTTTTTCAAGCAAACATGTTAACAAAATTCTAACCCAGAGAGTGTGGTTGAGCGGTTGGTGCTCATCCTCTCTTAACCATGTGTCGAGGGTTCGATCCTCGCATTGGGTACAAAGCTGCTTTAACTCCTTTGACCAAGTGTCGAGGGTTCAATCATTGCATTGGATAGAGAGCAGCTTTAACTCGCTAAGCCAACTGTCCCACCCTTTGAGGTATCTCCGATTTAATAAGGGAATTAGTCACTACGTTCGGAAAAACTGAACTTATGTACGGGCGAAATTTTTGATTTCAAAATAGGAAGGTACTCCCTATGCACATATGGACATATTTAACACTTGCAAAAGAGTAGAATATTCAACATTTAATGAAAGGATTTAATGGGTTCAGTCGCAACTTTCAAATTTTAAAAACCTTCGTACCAAAATAGATTAGCAATCACAATCCCTATGTTTGCGTGGACTTTATTAGCTGTGTCATAGCAACGAGGACACTGACTTCCAGAAATCATAATTAAAATTATAAGTGTAGATTGTCAGTGTATATTTTAGTTACCTACCCCAATTCTATATTTTTTAGGTAGCGCAACTAAGTTTATTAGTCTAAGGAGATAAAAGAACAACAATAAGTCCATTATTTTACCCCCTAATTCAAATTCTGAATAAATTGTTTTAATCCCAATCCCCAAATTTAGAAGCGACTCATAATCCCTGGCGCCCCAGTGTCGACTTGATTTGGAAATAAGTACACCTTATTGTCTTTACGAAAAGGCACCCAATAACTAAACACTAACAAATCTTATCTCAACTTAAACTAAATAATCTTGAAAAAAAAAACGGAGGTTTTATAAAGGCTGAAAATAGAATCATACCATGGATGTAATTCTCCTTATGTATTTCATGTGTTTTTTTTTTTTGATACTTCATGTGTTGTTTTTAGGAACAAAACAAAGTAGTAGTTTAAAATTGCGTAATTCATTGCTTTTTGGATACTTTCAATTTATAACACAAAATAGTAAAGCTACATTGAAGAGAAAAGAAACAATTTAGTGTGGTAAGTTATCTATATGCAATATTTCTCCGCCAACGAAAAAAAAAACTAAACCTAATGTTTAAATAAAATTACATAAACCAAATTAAGTGTAGAATTTAATTAGTATACACTGACAATGTATAAATATTTTACACTGTCGATGCTTACCAATTAAGTTGTTAATGGTGTTATGATGTAATTAGGGGTGGCAATATCTACCCTTGCATGAAGATCTCCACGGGACCTCATTAGAGACACCGCACACGGGGAATTCCACAAAAATTAACAACAAAATTATAAGAAATTATGTTTAAAAAAATATATACTCGTGCAATGCACGGGTGATACATACTAGTATCCTTAATAGGACGAAAGATGAATTCTTACAAATAATATGGTCATTAATATCAAAAGTTAAAGAGTTGATAACTTCGGTTCTAATTACACTATTGATGAATTGATCAAGCTAAAGAAAAAGTAGAGAACTATATAGTTTGGAGTAGACGTGGTTTGTTGTATTACAATTTATATTCTCTTCTCTATCAATGACAACGCAAATATGCGTATATGAATGCGAATTACTAAAATTACGTCTACTTAACTACTTTCTCCCACTCAAGATATTTAAGTCTCCTATTATTATTGGTTGTATTAGCAATTTCAAAGGCATGGAGGTGCTGGTTCTCGAGTTCAAATTCCGATGCGACCGTGTGATAGAGTATGTATATTGACGATTTCAATGACATAATTATGGTAGTTAACTGCTCCGATGCACAATTCTCGGACCATCTAACATCATTAGGCTGATTGTCTACCTGCACATCTCTCATTTCTAACTTAGTTAAATTGCAATTTTTTTGATCCATAGCCAAAGTGGGGGAAGATTTTGGAGATGACATGTCATCATTTTCTCTCTCCGGAGAGCTCATTTGGGTACCTTTATCAATTTTTGAGATAGGAGATAATATCACAGTGTCTTCATTCCTAATTCCATCACGTTTCTCATCTGTATATCAAAATAACAGAAACATTTTACATAGGCAGATCAGATGCTCAGATGCCAACATTGTTATATTATTTTAAGGGCTTATTTGGCTAAGCAGCTTAACTAAGTACTTCTAAGATATTGTTTATTACATAAGTTCTTATGTATAAATTATTTCTATAATAAAAATAATACTTGAATATATTTAAATGCATAAATTACACACCTCATAATTGTCCTATCGTGAATTCATATTTTGAAATAGTTGATTAATGTTGGAACTCTCTTTTATTTAGTGTGTGAATTATAAAAAGTCTCACATTGGACAAACCAAGAACTTCTCCTCACTACTTGGCCTATAAAAGGAGACATTCTCCTCGCTTATTCCTCACACCAAAAATTGTGGATCAAGAGTTTTCTCATCAATTTTTTCTCTCTTCTCCCTAAATTATTTCTTGTTCTTTGAAAGCTTGAAGCATTTCCAAGCTAAGAGTGGTTTTTATAACCATAAGAGTGGTTTTTATAACCATATTGACGGTGTATATCTTAGAGCTAATTTTTCACTGTGCAGTGGAAATTAGTAACAGTTGTCTGGGTTGTTTTATCCTGGGGACGTCGTGGTTGATTGCCTACTTGCACCTTGGAGTAGTGCCACAAAACGTTTTAAAGAAAGCGACCTAGTCCGCGACTCATCCCAGTAATCTCTTCAGCTTGATTTCGAAAACATTGTTGCTAAGGGGAAAGTTCTGGCTAGGAAAGACTTGGTATTTAAGCGTGTGCAGTGGACCCACCTCTCTTTCCTGGGAACCTACTCGGAATAACAATTTTAAGACGTTTCTAATTCAACCATGACAACCGAAGAAATTACAGGTGCTGGTTTCGCTGCCTCGGACTTCAACAAACCATTCCGGTTTGAAGGAGCTCAATTCAAACGTTGGCTGCAAAAGATGTTTTTCTTCCTGACTGTGAAAAAAGTTGCCAATGTTTTGATTGATGAGTGTCCAGTGGCAGATGAAACCGCTGAACAGGATGAACGAGCCAAAACTGTAAAAGAAATACTTCTATGGAAGGAGCATGATTATCTCTGTAAGAATTTTATTCTTAACAGAATAACTGATGATCTTTATGATTATTACAGTAAGTCTGCCAGGGATGTTTGGGATGCTCTTAAAATGAAAAGTCCTATAGAAAGAGAATAATATTCTCTATACAATTTATCAAAGAAAGAGAATAATTTTCTCTATATTATCTATCAATAGAAAGAGAATTGTCTTCTCTATACAGTTTATGAATAGAAAGAGAATAATTTTCTTTATATTATTTATCAATAGACAGAGAATTGTTTTCTCTATACAGTTTATGAATAGAAAGGGAATAATTTTCTCTATACTATTTATCAAGAGAAAGAGAATGATTTTCTCCATACCGTCTAATAATAGAGAGAGAATGATTATCTCTATAATTTTTTTCAGAAAGAGAATAATCATCTCTATGAGAATAGATTTTTTTTAATTCATATTTCTTGATTTTGAAATTGCATAAATTTCTTTTTACTCAAATTTTGGTTTAACACTTATCGGTTAATGATTTTATATCATAGAATTACTTTTATTCTCAATAGCAATAACATTTTTTTTGAGAAGTTGTGTTTTTCACGATATATTGCAATATATAATTTTGGAAATTGCAATATAATTTTCTAGAACATTTCAAAATTAAAATTGTAATCAGACTCAAAAGGACAGCGACTAGAATGGGACCCCCCAAATTTCCCATATTCGAAGCTTAAACTATCACCTAGAAATGACAATGCTCCTCCAATTAATTGTTTCAATTGCGAGAGACTAGGTCATATGACACGCATGTGTAGGAACAGGCCAAGACTCTGCCATGCAGGCTAACCTGACTGAATAGCGATATGTTGCTATAATTACTGAAATCAACACTGTTGGTGAAAGCGAAAGTTGGTGGATGGTCACTGGCTTCGCTCCCAATGATCATGCTATGTTCTGATCATTCATCGTTGCTGGAAATAAGAAAAGTATGTTGAGTTTGGTGAATTTTTACACAAGTTTGACTTTAAACAAACTATTCTTTTCAATAAGAGCCAGATAGAAATTTTCAAAAGTTATTTTCTTAAATGACTTAAGAAAAAAATTGTCATTTTTGTAGTCCAGCAAGAATTTTCAGGACTTCGCATAAATCAGAAAAGAAATCTGAGTATTAGTTTTGACTCACTCAGATATATGCGAATAAGATAGAACGTTAACCAGAAATGGAAAACGATAGTTTATCACTTTTATTTATAATTGTTTTGACTACATTGTAGTATACTTTGTGAAAAATAAAAGTGAAGTGCTTGACATATTCAAATTTTCCATTTCAGAATTTTGAAAATCAAGTAAGTAGAAAGAGTAAAGAGTTTTTATAGCGTTTGAGAAACAGAGTATGATTCTCATTAATGGAATTATACATGAAACGACTGCACCATATTCTCCCGAAATGAATGGTAAAGCAGAAAGAAAGAATAGAACTTTTACCGAATTGGTAGTTGCTATTATGCTCTATTCTGGAGCTGCATCTCACTGGTGGGGGGAAATTTTGCTAACTGTATGTTATGTCCTGAATAGACTTCCAAAGTCTAAGAGCAAAATTTCTCCTTATGAGATAATAAAGAAAAGACAACCAAATGTGTCTTATTTTCGAATCTGGCGTTGTTTGGCTTATGTCAGGATCCCAGATCCAAAAAGAGTTAAACACGGCAGTAGAGTCTATGAATGTGTATTCATTGGCTATGCAGTAAACAGTAAAGCTTACAGGTTCTATGACCTTAAAGCTAAAGTGATCATAAAGTCAAATGATGTTAACTTTTATGAAAATGAATTCCCTTTTAAATCTAGAAATAGTGGGGGCACTAGAACTAGTCAAGTTTCTGTGCCTAGGAACGTTGAAAACAACGAGCAAAGGGAAATAGAACCTCGAAGAGGTAAGAGAGCACATGTTGCTAAGGACTATGGACCCGACTAATTGGTCTACACGTTAGAAGAGGATCCAACTAGCATTCAAGAAACATTGTCTTCTTTGGAAGCCGATTTGTGGCAAGAAGCCATCAATGAAGCGATGGATTCTCTAGAGTCTAACAAGACATGGCACTTGGTGGACTTGCCTCCTGGTTGCAAACCCATTGGTTGTAAATGGATTTTGAAAAAGAAACTAAAATCTGATGGCACTGTTGATAAATACAAGGCTCGCCTTGTAGCCAAAGGTTTTAGACAAAGAGAGAATATAGATTTCTTCGACACATGCATACTCAGCTGTTACTAGAATCACATCCATAAGGGTACTAATTTCATTGGCCGCAATTTACAACTTGGAAGTACACCAAATGGATGTTAAAAACTGCTTTTCTAAATGGTGAATTAGAAGAAGAAATCTATATGGAACAACCTGAAGGTTTTGTAGTTCATGGGCTAGAACACAAGGTCTGTAATTTGGATAAGTTTTTGTATGGTCTAAAACAAGCTCCTAAACAATGGCATGAGAAGTTTGATAATTTGATTATATCGAATGGGTTTAAAGTGAATGAAAGTGACAAATGCATCTATTACAAAACTGAGAATGACATTTGCACTATCATATGTCTCTATGTAGACGACTTACTCATATTTGGAACAAACATTCAAGCCGTTAATAAAGTGAAATCACTGTTGTGCAACAACTTTGATATGAAAGACCTCGGAGAAGCCAGTGTAATACTGAGAAGATCACTAGGTCCGAGAAGGGAATTTCTTTGGATCAATCTCATTGCATTGAGAAGATCTTAAAGAAATACAATACTTTGACTGTAAACCTGCATGTTCACCATATGATTCGAGTGTCAAGCTATTTAATAACACTGGTGACAGTGTAAGACAAACGGAATATGCGAGCATCATTGACAGCCTAAGGTATGCCACTGACTGTACTAGACCCGACATTGCCTATGTTGTGGGATTGTTATGCAAGTTTACTAATCGACCTAGTATAGAGCATTGGCATGCTATTGAGAGAGTCATGAGATACCTTAAAAGGACCATGAATCTCGAATTGCATTATCAGAGATTTTCAACTGTTCTTGAAGGGTACAGTGATGCTGATTGGAATACTCTATCAGATGATTCCAAAGCAACTAGTGGCTATATTTTTAGTATAGCTGGTGGTGCATCTCATGGAAATCTAAGAAACAGACCATATTGGCCCAGTCCACTATAGAGTCTGAAATGATGGCACTAGCAACCGCTAGTGAAGAAGCTAATTGGTTAAGATGCCTACTAGCAGAGATTCCCATATGGGAAAAATCGATGCCAGCTGTGTTGATCCACTGCGATAGTACCGCGGCTATTGCAAAAATAGAGAAGCGCTATTTTAACGGTAAGAGACGACAAATACGTCGTAAGCACAACACTGTGAGAGACTGTCTCACAAAAGGAGCTGTGAGAGTGGATCATGTACGCACTGATCAGAACTTAGCTGATCCTTTGACGAAAGGATTAGCTAGGGAGAAAGTCCAAAATACATCTCAAAGGATGAGACTACTGCCATTAGAATCATGAGTCACTCACGATGGTAACCCGACCGAAAAGACTGGAGATCCCAAGAATTAGGTTCAATGGGTAATAACAAGTTGTGAAGTGATACGAACATGCTATTATAAGTAAAGAAGCATGATTCCTGAAGCGATGTAAGGTTGAGGTAATAGAAACTCTTAATGAGATCTATACTCTATGTGGAGTGGAGTACTTAGCTATAGGAGTACTCTTGATAGACTCACCTTTGTGAATGTGGAAGTGGGGCTGCTTCCTATGGAATCGTTGGCAGGATTCCTAGTCCGGATCTGTAAACCACTCCCCATGTTCTTTCAGATCTGAGATTCCAAATCTGCTAGGAGCTTTGAACGTCAACTACGAATCAGAGATATGAAGCACATCTGTTTGAAAAACGGTGGATACTACCTCTCAAATCCATTTAGATACAGATTTAAGAAGCTGCTGCAAATGAGCCAACAGTTCGTAGTTTAATTTTCCTTTGGCGTTTTGCTTCGCGCCGCACGCTAGTCCCACCAAATCGCAAATGTTTGGTTTCGAATCGGTTTCGGATCCATAAAAACTGTGCTCGAGTTTAAGATCACAGCTAAGAAGTTAAAAAGCTGTGCTCGAGTTTAAGATCACAGCAAGCTCGGTGACAAACACACCTCGATGACGGCTTCCGCGTTTCAGCGAGTACGTCTACGCTAATCTGGATCCAACTTTGGCTAGAGATGATGAGACTAGGAGCCCAATTATAAGCAAGCCCAATCGCACCACTATATATACCACTCCACACTCTAAAATATGGTAAGCTTTTTTCACCCCTCTCATATGCTCCATTTTTATTATAGACTGACTTGGGCGTCGGAGTGCCTGCAAGTGGCGGCCTCTCCGCTCTTCACATCGGAGCTGATATCGTCTCAGCTCAGATTTCGATGTCAGCATCACCACCGAGAGGTACGATTTTCTTTCAGTGAGTTCCGTTCGGAACAGTAATTAATTATACTATTAGATTTTGACCATACATAAATGGTTATTCAATTCTCAATGAATGAAGCAATTTTTGTAAAGATAAGAAACATTGTATTGTGGTGGAATAATGAAGGACGAGGAGGTGAGCTGTGAGACATTGTGCCGGGTTGAATAAAACATGTCCTTGCATTTGTCATGTTGTATGCTGTGGGCCGGAACTTCATAGAAACTATATAATAATCTAAAGATTATAAGCGGCTTGGCAGAAGGGCGCCAAACCTGCGGGTACTGTTTCAACTTCTCTTTATTGACTGTTTCAGTCTTTTTTTCCAACATTCCAAACTTTGGCTTCTCTTTAATTGGCTACTCCAAATAAATTACAACTCCATTTTCATTCAATTGATTTTTGTCCAGCCACGTCATTAACGTTGGTGTTGATTTTTTAGTTGTGTCTCAATTTCCACTTATTTGTTTCCACCTTCAATTCTTTACACATGTGTATATGTATGCAATTCAACTTATTTTCCCATTTTTATGATGTGTTTTTTTCCGTCATCTCAGGATCCCAAATCAACGTTTTAACATAGAGAGTTGATATAGAGATAAGGCTAAATTATAGTTTTGGCCCCCCTATTTTCAAAAATTCAGATATTTGGTCCCCCTATTTTAAAATTCAGACATTTAGTCCCCTTATTTTCAAAAATCCAGATATTTTAGTCCAAAGAGGGTTTTTCCAATTTTTTTTGCTGAGTTGGATTCCTACCAAAAAAAATATGCTGACGTGGCTCTCATTAAATAACGTGGCAGCTGATGCAGCTTGTACACGTCATTTAATGAGGCCACATGGACATTCCACATTAGATTTAAATAACTTAAATAATTTAAATAAATTATATTATTAATTTTATTAGTTAAATATTAAAACAGTGAGATTGTGCATTAAATCTCCATCGTTTCTGGGTTATTCCCTCAAAATCTCCATCGATTACACAGAAAATCTTCATTAATCTCACAATCCCTCAAAATTTCCACAGATCAATCTTTAGTGTTCTTTCTTCTTCTATTTCAAATCAATTCGTTTCTAGGTTATTCCAATTCCTGTGAATTTCTGGGTTCTTCTATTCCAATCTCTGCGACAAAACCGTTGGCGGCGGAGACGACGCCTTCAACACCTTCATCAGCGAAACCGGTGCCGGCGAGCACATTCCACGCACTGTCTTCGTAGATATGGAACCACTGTCATCGACGAAGGTTTCGAAACCCACACAAACCTTCAAACACCTTAATCATGGAATCGAATCAGAACCGAGAGTGAATGATTCAGAATGTTACACCCACAGTAATTTGAACCCTAATTTCGAGTTGTGAAATACCCAAATCTGCAGAAGTTGTTGGAGGTTTAGATTTGGTTTGTGGTGTGGAAGAAGAAGAAGAGTGGGAGAAGAATGTTCAGATTTGTTGTTGTGGTTTATGATGATGATGTTCAGATTTGGTTGTTGTTGTGGTTTCTTAGGTGGATGTAATCGTTCTTCAATCTCTTCATATTGTTGGTGGTTTGGTTGGAAGTATCAAGAAGTGATGGGTTTGAAGGAGAAGAGGTTTGTGACTGTGAGGGTGGTCTGAAGAAAGTTGGAGTTTTTTGTTGAAGAGGGAGAAATGGTTGTGAGTAATCTGAACTCTTAAGGGAAACGAGGAAAGTGGAGAGGGTGTTGTGATTTTTTGATTGTGTTTTAATTTCACTGCTTTAATATTTAATTAATAATATAATTTATTTAACTTTCTTAAATTATTTAAATCTGATGTGGAATATACACGTGGCCTCATTAAATGATGTGTGCAGCTGCCATGTCATTTAATGAGGGCCACATCAGCATATATTTTTTTGGCAGAATTCCAACTCAGCAAAAAAATTGAAAAAACCCTCTTTGGACTAAAATGTCTTAATTTTTTAAAATAGGGGGACTAAATGTCTGAATTTTAAAATAGGAGACTAAATGTTTGAATTTTTGAAAATAGGGGGACTAAGACTATAATTTAGCCTAGAGATAAAGAGATAAAAACAAGCAAAAATATAAACAAGATACATTCCGGCCACCATCGACGGCGGTCGTGCTCAAAAGTACGCCGTTGTGTCTCCTCCGGCGCAGGCGACACCCTTCCCCTGGCCGTGAGCAGTAGCAAAAGAAAAAAAAAAGAGATTAGAAAGTAGAAGAAGAGGAAGAAGACAAGATCCGCGAACACCGTCATCTCTGCTCCCTCTTCTCCGGTCACCACCACATGGATCTCTCTTTTCCGGTTATTGTCATCGTCGTTAACCATCCCTCTTCCTTCGCTGCGAATGCAGCCCACAGTCGCTGGAAACGTCGCGTCCTCCCACAACCACCGCATCTCTCTCTGTCTTCACCATCGTTCTTCGTCCTCTCGCCGTCGATCACCCTCCCCATCGCCTTTTCTATTGCGTCGTCCTATATCGTAAATCTCTCTCAGTTCTGCGAATTCTTCTCTCTCTTTCCTTGCGTTTTTTTGTCTCTCTCTCTCTCTCCATTTTCTCCAGCAGTGGCGCATGAGTGTGAGAGGGAGAGCAATTAGGGTTGCTGTTTTTGGTTGTTGTCTTTTATACCCTCTCTCATTTATTATTTGTTTTGATGTTTTTTTCTAAAACTTTAACTATTCAGACTTCGGGGGCTCTCAGGATGAAGCATGGGTTGTCGCTGCTGAACACACACTCTTCTATAATACAACCCCCTCCAGCTAGCTGCACCCCCTTTTACTACTACACCCTCTCTGTGTTTTTATTTTACATTTTCCTTTCAAAAAATTCTTATAATACATATCTCTTCTAATTATATTCTTTTCAACAAAACAAAGTTTTCTCCCAGACCAAAATCCTTTTTATTATAAAAAAAATACTTAAGAAATATAAATAGGAGATTAAGTCGATCGTATGATCTGGTTACTCAATTTTTTAGGACCAAGAATTAACCGTACGGATCATGTCCTAAAATGTGTATTTAAAATAAATAATTTCCAAATTAACAAAACACAAACACACCCATATTTCTTTCAAACAAAAATGAAATTTAAAAAAATAGGGAATTAAATCGATTGTACGACCGAGTTAGTCAGTGTTCTAGGACAAATGAGATGTACACTCAAGAGTTCTAAAATCCCTAATGTAGTTATTTTTCTAACTTAATCTAATCGCCTTTTTATTAATTATTTATATTTATATTAGTCACATATCTTTATCTTGATTATTGATAAATTTTAGCTGTTTGCTTTCTAATCATTAACGACTTGAACTTTTTTCATTATTAATCGATTGAAGGGCATGCAATTAGCCGACCCCGTGCATCGCACGGGATATGAGGCTAGTTATTATAATGTGGTAATTGATTTTATAAATATCTTCTTTGTCTTGGCACAATTTTCATCGATACTATCGTATGCATTTGCCAGCTGTATATGAAAATGTTTTATTATTAGAGAAACAACACATACACTATTTATTTGCATTGAAATGTATAATAGCATAAGAAAACAGATCACGTATCATTGTCTGATGATGTCTTCCAAATCAATCATCAAAACCATTTATATGTATATTAAGTGATTATTATGATAAAAAAAAGGAGTGTCAAATCTTATCAGAAGTGTCTTCTTTTTGACTTTTTCCTTTGGAAATATCTTGGTGCAGATTAGATATTACAAATCCGTATTAGAATAATCAGCTAATTTCCTCTATGATTTTATAATTTCAAATTCACCACGTGCATAATGACCCAAGAGTATATATTGGTCATAGATTCCTCATGGGAGATTTAGATAGCCTTTTTGGTTATTATTCAATGATTAGACATTAATCCAGAAGCTAGCTCTTGGAGTTAGAAGAGAAAATGTAACTACTTAAATTATAGTGAGTGGAGTTTCACCAAAAATAACAGTAAAGTTACTGTTCCAAAACTGAGAGTTGAATCAGGATTGCATTTTGTGGGGTTGTTGTGACAGACTTTTATTTTTAATAATCAAAGTTGTCATGTAGTTGGTTTTCACTGTTAAAACTCCCCCTTAGGGGTGGACACGCGGTCGGGTGGGTCGGATTCGGGCCAAAAATGGGCAATCCATCCTAAACCGCGGTTGTGTTTGACAGGCCCAAACTCGACCGTTTTGGGCGTCAGTTTTTTCGGGTCGGGTTTCGTCGGGTTACAGTTTAGTCGGTTGGTTTGTTGCGGGTTACACTTCCAGCTTCACAGTTCAGAAAAATCACAAGATTGAGAATGAAGATGTTTAGATCTGGAAATAGAAGAAGAAATGAGTTTTACCAGAAAAACCACCGTGAATATGTAATCATCACGAAACTGGAAATATATTCACCGGAGAATCCCACTAAAAAATTCATAAAAGTTCAACTCTTGAACCTCAGTGTTGTTTTTACCGGAAAGTAGTGAGAAAAGAAAAAAGAAATGGGTGTGTTGAAGATGAGTATGGAGTATGAAGGAAGATGATAAAAGAGTGATTATAAAATGGGAGAGAGTTTTGAACGTGGATGGTTTCAAGAAAAGTAGGTGGGTATTTCAGTAGGTGGTTTTCAAAAGTAGTGGTTTGAACTTTGAATGAAGTGATATTTTTTTATTAAAAATCCAATAAATACTTTTCACCTTGAGCAATGTAAATCATGTCACATTTGTACAGAAGTGTCAGCACAGCACATGGGCTTCAGCTTCACATATGCGACTATTTTAATGCCACGGTCGGGTTCGGACACCGACGAGTATAACTTTTAACACCGAATCCGTCCGTGATTGCCCATTATTAACCGATTTTTACCAATCGGGTATCCGACACCTATTATGTTTAGTCCGAAATGGCAAGTTTTTTGTCGGGTATTTCGGGTCTCGGTCGGGTCATCATCTTTTGTCCACCCCTACTCCCCCTATATGCATGACCTTCTTTTACTTCACTGAAAGTGGGGTCCGGTATCATCTGATATGCACCTGCAGATAATTAGTGTCAATTATCATCAGTCCCCTATAACAGTGTGTGCTTAGGGCAGAAATGTAATTCCACCTTCTTGTACTTAGATGGTTGAAGCAGACAGTTTTTCGGGTTTCATTTGCCACCGAACAGAAATCTTTGAATTTCTCTTCATTCAAGTTCTAAGTTGTAATTTATGTGATCTTATTTTATGTTGTCACAAGCAAGGAATTGGAAGTGATTGGATGCTTTAATGGTGATTTGTAACAGCTTTTGCTTAAGTTTTTTTGATTGTTTTTAGGGCTGATGGGCTAGGTTGGGCCCATGAAGTTGGGCAGGCCTTTTTACAAAAAAAGGGAATTCAGGGCCTGTGGGCTGGGTTGGGTCCATAGAACTTTATGGGGCTTTGAGGCCCATGAGCCTTTTGGCCCTAGGGCCATTGGGACTGAGTTGGCCCACGGGGGGCCAAATTGACAGCTCTACTCCCACCCATCCTTACAAAACAACAACCAAAAGACCCTACATAATCACATAGATTACGGACTCTATAAAAACTCCAAGGGTAATATTTGGAAGGTGAGAGTTTTGGAAGGCTTGGTCTATATTTTAATATCTATTTGAGGTTTTGAAAAATTGAATAGATAATGATAATCACTGCTAATACATTTTGTTCACATGTTTGCATGATAAAAAAATTTTGGTAAACTAAAGTATCCCCTACGCGCGTAACTGCAGAGACTAATACCCTGATGTACTAATATCCATTTAGTCAAGAAAATACCATAAGAAAAAAAAGAAAAATATATAAAAATATGTAATCAGACAGAATATTCCATTCAAAGAGCATCATTAGATTGGCACCTTAGGAAATATTCAGACTGGCACAATATTACTAATATTTCCTCCCTCAGACATACCATTATTGAAGTTTGTTAATAGATAATACCTTGTTGCATCGAATCCTCCAATATAACAGTACTTTGATGCACTTACTCCACCATCAGGCCCCTGCATCAAAATAACATTCTTTTGATTAATATTGAGAAAGGGAAGTCTTCATAACTTCACCCACCATTGTTTTCCAGTAAGACTTAGTAACCTGAGCTCTTCGCAGTCCAAATTCAAGTAAAGTTTTCGATTTTCCAGCAACAAAGTGATGCCTTGCAGCATTTGTAGAAACTAATGATGCGTAATTAATTAAATTGACAAAAGGTGTTTCCAGCAATTGAACAACCTGAACAGTAGAAAAGTCAATTCAATGTAAGAGGTAGATAGTCATTAAATGAAATAAAATTAAAAAGTATAGGAACTACTACAAGAAAGTATTTAATGGTAGCAAGCACTCACGGCAACCGGACCTTCAATTCTCATCAGAGGCACCTTAGGAAAAACAACAGTTCCTTCAGGAATAGCATACACCTCAACATCCGAACAGTCAATTCCTCTAAGATATTCAAAGAATGGCCTATGATTTAAATTGAATTAAGAATTACAAAAGTCAAATTTTATTTCAAAGGGAGAATTATTCATTAGAAAAAATGTCAGCAGCATCATAAACCACAGTAAACAAGATCATCAGCCAGCCATATAATTTTTGGCCTATCTCAGCAAGGTTGCACATTTCAGATAATTATAATCTAAGAGTTACTAACTTACTATCTTGTTTTTCAATCCTATATTCAACTGCTACAATCTTGTTATTGAAAATTCACTATATACTTTACTTACCTCACAAGAAGCAGGTAAAATTGACTTGACAAAATCCATCTCTTCCTCAGATAGCTTGTAATTAGAAATGAACCTAACACATTCTTCCAAACCAGCGAAGATAGTATACTCCCCACCAAAAGGATTCTTCCGAAAATACAAATCAAACCTAAAACAAACACGTTACATGCATAAACCACGTATCAAAAAAATCGCATCATAGATTAAAAATGAATTAAAATTTAATGATGAATTTAACCAAGGAATCATTGTTTTATGACTCACACAGCACGTTCTTGATGTTTGCCAGCTTTCCAGTAAGCGTAAGCCATGGTGAATTGATAGTGATCTGTGAGCAGAGGTGTCACCATCGGAAAACTATTATAAAGGCAATGCATGATGCCTTTAGTCTTTGGTTAATTTTGATGAAGATGTCCATATACGAATAAAAATGGTCGAAATGGTTTTCCCTTCAATCTCGACATAAAGGCAATGTGTGATGCCTTTATGCAGGCAGTTATTACTCATTAAAGATGTTCAGTTATTATTCATTATTCATCATAGACATCTTCATCAAAAAAATTATATACTATTCAACCTCAACAGCAGCTGAGGATTATATATATATATATGCAAATAGAAGTGACAAAGGAACTTCAAGTGAATTTGCTGGGTTATCATAGCAGCAAAGATAATCAATAGCATTTCAAATGTTAAGTGTTAAGAGACCCACATCGGATGTGATATGACATGAGATTATATACAGGATGCACCCTCACTTTACCGGCTGCTTTTGTAGGATTGAGTTAGACTCAATCCAAAACCTATGATGGTATCAAAGTCAGGTTAAGGATGGCAATGTGGGAATTGGACCCTGAACCCACACTAGGTGCCAACAAGTTGCATTGGAGTCTCACATTGCCAAGGTTCTCGGGCTGTTGGGTGTATATATGTGCTTTGACACCCTCATCCTTTGTGCTAGTGTTTAGGGAGTGAGATTCAAACCCTTTTAAAAGTTAGTAATGATTTGGACCATAAAACTTGCAATTATAATTGATATCAACACTGATTACAATTTTGTTTCAGGCTTCATTCATCATAATCGGTAGCAGTTTATACATTCATGTACAATGCCATTTACATCATGCTTGAAAACAATTAAAATATATGATGGGAAGTTCAAGATAAATGAAGCTCCCAGCCTCCCACATAGGACAAAACTACAGTACATAAAAGAGATTCAATACAAACTTGAACTTGGAGCTGAAGTTGTTTAACGTATTCAATGGCTTCATCTAGCATTGAAGCCTTATTAGTCTGCCACACACATGAAACAATCCATCACAGTAAGAATAATTATAATTATTATTAATTATAAAACACAAATTTTAAACTAAGGTTGAAGAAACTTGTGAACCTTGTTAGAATTTGGAATTAGATCTTGTAAAGCTTTCATTTTCTCATTGATTCTACTCCTCCTTCGCTGCACAATAAGTCCCAGGCCATAGTAAAAATCCACAAAGAAAATTACACAAGCATGCGAAAAAATCAATACCAAGTTCAAAAACACCATAAAAAAATAAAATTCACAAAACCTTTTCAGACAAATTATGAACTTCCGCTGCTCTACTTCTTTTTGAGGAACTCTTAGAAGTAGAAGGAACAGATTTTATTGGAACTTCTTCTGTCAATGCTTCAACACCTTCCTACATTATCAAACAATTTTCCCCCAAAAATGAACATAGCAAAAAAAAAAGATGCAATTTTTCACCTCAAAAATCAAAACCCCAACCAAAAAAACAAAATGACAAATTCATCTTTTAAAAAGGGTTGGAAGTTAAAAGTAAATAAAACCTCGCTTTCACAGTCATAGTCATCAGTGTCATCGTTTCCACCAAGTCCAAGAGGAGACGATGAAGACACATTTGCAGCAAGGGTTGAACCAATGGGTGAGATCTTTGGATCATGTAGTGGTGATGCGTTGGAAGAAGAGGAAAAAGATGAACGGAGGAGAATTTGACGAAGAAAAAGGGAGATTTCGTCTTGTGAGGAAGAGAGGTTGTTGTCAAACTGAGACATATTGATATTATTATTATCCACCATATTCCTGGTCTGCAATGCAGTGAAGTGGTGGTGAATAAAGTGGAGTGAGTTGTTGGTTTATGTATTATGTACCTACCTATTATGCAGGTGATGCTACTCAGAAGACTAGGGAATATACTGGTAGTGCTGCACAGAAAGCAAAAGATTATGCTACTGATGCAGCATATAAATCCATAGACTATGCCGGTAGTGCTGCACAGACAGCCAAAGACTATACCGGTAGTGCTGCAGAGACAGCCAAAGACTATACCGGTAGTGCTGCATAGAAAACCAAAGATTATGCAGGTGATGCTACTCAGAAGACCAAAGATTATAGTCGTAGTGCTGCAGAGAAAGCCAAAGATTATTCTAGTGATGCTGCACAGAAAGCCAAAGACTATGCTGGTGATGCTGCATATAAATCTAAAGACTGCAGAGAGTATGCTGGTGATGCTGCACAGAAGACTAGAGAGTATGCAGGTGATGCTGCACAGAAAACTAGAGACTATGCTGGTGATGCTGCAGAGAAGACTAGAGAATATGCCGGTGATGGAGCATATAAGTCAAAAGACTATGCAGGAGATGCAGCTCAGAAGACAAGAGAGGCTTCTGATTATGCTAGCGATGCTGTACAGAAGAGTAGAGAGGCTTCTGATTATGCAAGTGACACTTCACAAAAGACCAAAAATATTGCAACTGATGGGGATGCAGGGGCAGGTGAGTACAGTGCAGAGAAGGCTGCTGACGTGGCAAATGCAGCAAAGGATACCATAAAGCAAAAATCACAAGAAGTCAAAGACAAATAAGCTGGTCAACAACGTCGAGATCCTGAGCTTTGAGCTTTATCATTACCATATTTACCATATATGTATTATGTACCTACCTATTATGCCACAAGAGTTTTTCAATTCTGTCATAAAACATCTTCTGTATTATGTTAATGTATGAAGGGTAGGGCACTGATAGCTGATTAAGCAATGTGGATTTGTTAGGTAGATTGGATGCATAGAGCAACGGGTTTTCTTGGGAATCAAACAGAATTAAGAACCTCATTAAAGCATTTTGCACAACAGTAGTAAAATTAGCTAAAGTTTTATTGTCAAGATTTTCTCTTTTCTTGAAAATTCTGCATTACAAATTTGTTGAGAAAGAAATATTTTGAACAGTAAATACAACAGAAAATGAACTTCCTAAAAACTTAATTTTTGGTTAAAACAGAGTGACCTCAATGTGGCATCTAAATTCCAATACAACAAAAACGATCATTTGGATTGGTAGAGGGCCCACGTCGGCTTTCTAAGCGTGGTGATCGTGTTCTTGGTCGTACGGATAGCTGCACTCTTTCATTCTGGGGATTTCGGGGCTGCTCTCTTTCTTTCTTTCATGTTCCTGACTGTCTTCCTCTTCTATATTTAAGAAGACGATGCTTCTTGTCCATAAGTCTTCTAAATTTGCTGCCGGAGGGGATAGAAGTGAATCCCGAAGCGCTCCGGGTCGCAACCCAGATTGCACGCGGGATATAAAGTCCGTCTCATGAGTATCTTGGAATGATATCCACTTCTGGTGCAACGCTTGAGATATTTCCTTGTGGATTCAGATGATTTTTGTCGTAGGTCTGTTAAACATAAAGTCTTGTGAACGGGGCTGGCCAGAGCAAAATGATTCAAGAACTTTCCCTTCACGAAATTGTCTATGGAATGACCTGGTTCGTTGAAGAACCACGTGAGTGCGCTGCCAGTGAGCGTGGAGGGAAACAAAAGGCACATAAGTGAATCTGTTAAAAAGTCAAATCCATAAACTAACATATGCGAACAAAAAAGATCTAAATGCTCTTTGGGATCTGAGCAGCCATCGTAAGAGCAAGGTAAAGGGTGATTAAATCCGACGGGGAGAGGGTCATTTAGTCGAACACGGGATGAAAAAGGATGGTGAATGAGGGTCATTGTTCGAGAGATTAGGAAATTTCAGATTGTTGAAATGGCTAACGAGTTATGGAATTAAGAAAAGTATATATAAGTGTTTCAAAGCCAAACTGAAAGAAAATCAAGAGATATTTTTGAAATTAAAAATTGCTAACGGTAATAACGGGAGGGGCAGTTGCTAACGGTAATGACCGTTGTGTGTGTGTGTGAGTGTGTGTGTGAGTGTGTGTGTGTGAGAGAGAGAGAGTGAGAGAGAGAGAGAGAGGACTTACTTGGCTTGAAGCCGTTTCTAAATGTCTCAGCCGCAAAACAAATTCAAGCTTCGACTCCGTCAACATCTTTTGCGCCGTTGATGAACGACGGCGAGAGCAACAAAACGCAGGTTTAACAAAATATAGAACGACATCAAATTCTTCAGTTCAGATATAGGAACGTAATTTAGAGTTTTGACGCAACGAAAACAGAAACACATCTTCAATTTCTCTCACCTCCAGATCGAACGATTTTATCCTCTCCTCATCAAGCGCAACGGATCCCGATCCATTGCTTGAACAAGAGGCCGGAAATTCTTCATCGGAGTAGTGTTCCTCCATCGTCGGCGCCGGCTCCGGTTTGACTTTTGGCTCTTCGTTTTTGTGGTTAACGTTGATCTTTCTTCTTTTAGGTGTTCGTGCTGCTGAACTTGCAGGTTCCATAGCTAATGCAGCTTGAGCTCGTGTCCTGACACCTACCTGAGACATTTCCATTGTTGCAATCAATGAATCTCTCTCTCTCTCTCTCTCTCTCTTCAAGTACGTGCTTCTCCTAAGAGACTGCGATTCCACACACCTCAGTCTCGCTTTTAAGGTGTTGAAGCTCGTTGTTGTGCGTTTTTTCTGGTTGTTAATGCAAGAGAAAGAAAAGAGTGTGAGAGAGAGCAAGTTGGTGCGCGCGACGAAAATTGTGATAATGACTAAAGGGATTCAACGGTTAGAATTGGGTAATTGCTTTTTCATAGTGGCGTGACCGCGTGAGAGACGTTTTGTGTGTGTGTGTTTGTGTGGTGGTGGTCCAGTCTCCGTTAATAGTGACGGGGAATTTGACGAAGCCGTTATGCTTATCGGGTGGAGATGAGGCCCGCACCGAAACATGGACTAACGAGGGATTGACACGTCAGCGTAACTGACGGGGAACTGAAACGGAAGGTAGTGATTGATTGATTGATAATTAATTAAAGAGGACAAGCCTTTTTTGTTCAAGAGGACATGCGTTTTTTTAATCAACAACAAATCCACTCCTTTTTTTAAATTCTAGACAAGCCTTTGTTTTAATTTTTTTTTTCCAAGAGGACAAGCCTTTTATAGTTAGATCTGCTTGACTTATTGAAGGCCCATATTTCGTCCAACCAATTAGTTACTCAGTAGATAGGGACCCTTAATACGCGTGAAAAGAACAAAATGTCATTAATGAGTCTTGTGATCCAACGATGATTTTGAGTACGGTCATCCGAACCGGTTCGGACGTTGTGCCACCAAACCAAAAACACACAGACGACCTTTAATTGGTTCAGCGACACCACGTCCTTACCGGTTCGGCCGACCGTGCTCCGAACTCGTTAAAATGCAGTGTGAGGGGGTTTTCCACGTGAAGGTATTTTAGGAATATTTAAGGATTGGGGGTGTCTACTGAGTTGAGGGGGTTTGACGAAGTATGGGCCCTTACTGAAATAGTTTCGGCCGTATTAGGCCTTTCTACAAGCCTTTTTCGGCTTTGGGCTCTACCTTTTTTTTTTGAAAATTTTGACAAAAAAAAAGTTTTTTTAAAAATAGAAAATTAGGAATGAAAGTTAAGAAACAAAATAACAAAAAAAAAAATTAAAAAGAAGTTGAATGACTTTGAGCTTTATTTTGACTCGATGCCCACATTGAATTTCACCAATCCACTTGTCATTTTAAAAGTTCTGATTTAGAGGATCAATTTTTTTAAGCAAACAAACTTAAGTCATTTCATTCATTAAAATAGTCGTAATACAATGAGAAATAAAAATATAAATTTGGTGACTAGCAAAACATTGAGCCGCCCTAGCTAGAGTATGACTAACACAAACGGCTTGTCGCCGAATAAAACTGATAGAACGGTTATGCAGATGAGAAAATAAGTTTTGGCAATTTGAAACAATAACACTAAACTCTGTAGCGCATTTAAGCTTGTTGTTGATTGCATCCACAACCTCTTTATAATCTAGCTCTAAATCAACCTGTTGAATACCCAGCTATTGTACCCAACGAAGAGCTTCCAACAAACCAAAAACCTTGATTTCTGGTGGTTTCAAAAAACCATCCAACCATTTGACATGTGGCAGTGGTTTAGTGACGAAATATTCCCACACTAATTAGCGACACTTAATTTCCGTCACTAATCTTTAGCGTCGAGGTTTGTAGCGACAGATTTAGTCCGACGCTAAACCTGTCGCTAACACAGTTAGCGACGAAAAACAACCCAGCGAGGGAAATTTCTGTCGCTAACCAACTATTTTTTTTTACTGAATGGTCATGGCTAAAAAAACGAACGAATATGATGTTTTATCAAATATACAAATTAATACAATATTCAAAACTATTTGATGTTTTATCAAATTACATGAATTGAATTTCCGAGATTGATTCATCGCAACAGTAGAAATGTTGTTTATGGATACCCGGTTGTCGGACTCGATCCCTACCAAGTGTCGAACATTGCTTTTCCCATTTGTATGCGTGTGTGTTTGGTCCAAACACTTGCCAATCCGATCATCAGAAGAAAAAAATACATGAATTGAATATATAATTTGTTTTCTAAAAAAGTAAGAAAATGTTGATTATAAGATAACATAATGAATATGCCTGTTTTATCTTAAATCTAGGTATGGGTGATCATTAACGAAACATGATGATATTTAACGGCTAGATTGGTTAAATTCAATATCTATATTGATTCTTTTTTTGGTATACATATCTATATTGAATTATTAAACAAAGCAACTTATGAAACATGACATACAAAAATTAGCGGGCAAATATAATTAATCATTTTGTAATTGTTTTAGAGCTGAAAGGTATATTCAGTAGCGAATCTTGACTAAAAAATCTAACGTGTTTGGATTCCTTACTGTTATGGTGACACTTTTGACTATATACACCCCCTATACATCTAATCGCACCCCGCAAATGCCTAACATCAAAAGGCCTATTCCCAAAAGCAGATCCAAACATCAATGGCTTAGATCAACCCATAGGATCAGACGGTTCTGATTCATTGGGTCAAACCCCTCTACACTCTATAAATACAACATTCAATGCCTCATTTATGGTAAGCAATCTCACATTTATTACGCTGCTAAGACTATTCTGCTGACTTGAGTGTCGGAGTGGCTTTGCAAGTACAACCCCAGCTCAGATCGGACAAAACTCATTGACTAAAGACATCAATCACAAAGTACCTCAGACCGCCCTTCAAGATCGGAAGTAAT
Organism: Astragalus glycyphyllos; assembly: GCA_963573325.1. Lineage (NCBI taxonomy): Eukaryota > Viridiplantae > Streptophyta > Magnoliopsida > Fabales > Fabaceae > Astragalus > Astragalus glycyphyllos. The sequence goes on along the minus strand of OY754308.1, from coordinate 84,534,184 downwards.
GTACAGAACACTTACTATAATGGTCGCTTAAGTATATCATTTTTATAGTAAGTTAAATTAATTTCGAAAGAAGTAGATTATTTGAAAATTTCCTTTAAGTGGACTTTTACTTTTTGAAAACTTAATATTTGCATTAAGTAGAGTTGATTTTTAGAGTACACAAAGTTCTATATAGACATGACGTTTGTCACTCAAACTAATAAATCATTCAACCATGCCTTCAAAGTCAATACTTTAAATCGATTTTAAATTAATTTTTATCAAATTTTTAAACAAATAGTCAAATAGACAATTCAAAATGGCAAAGTTATTTCTTTTTAGCTAAAGTATTTTCTGGTAAACTTCAACCTCCAGAATTCTCTCACGTATAAATGTTTCACATATACGTGGAACGATGTAAGTAACAATCAAAAAATGTTTTTTTTATGTTTATCATTAGACATGTTGAAAATGAATAATCTTGATCAGCAAAAAGTTTATATAATCTTCCCAATAAATACTAATGTAGTGCCATTTAATTTATGAAAAGTCAATAATATAGCGTCTCTCTCTTTTTTACGCACACGCACACTAAATAAGTAACCATTTAATTTACAAAAAGTCAATAATATCTGAATATATGAAATGAAACGCAACATGTCTCATTCCATGAAATTTTCATCATACTAGAGTGTTATTTCTAAATTATGATACGCGCCAACGATGGTGTGACCAAGAATAGCGTGACATAAAAAAATCTGGGTAAGAAACTTCGCACGTAGTAATAAGAAAGTAAATGGATGGAATATTGAATGACAGCAACGGTTAGCTACCGCCCGCAACTAAAATTAAACATCAGACGAGCACCATTTCAAGTCGTTTTCGTTTTAGACTAGAAGAACTAGAAGAAAAAAGCTGGGTGCAATTTTTCTTCATGCGTTTCAAATACGTCTTGGTACCGGACCCTTGCGGGCGACCCACGCAGTGTCCCAACGCTGTCAACGAATGCCTAATCTGCGCTCGCTACTTGGGGCTCTTAATCATTTCGCTGGCCAACACCCTATTTGACGTAGGCGGGAATCGAACCCGGGAGCAAACCGGATCGACCCCCACCACGTCCCAGCAGGAGCCTGAACCACTGGGCTAAGAGTGTTGGTTTTAACAAGCTCAATATGATATTTGATAAACGCGTAAATACTAAGTTTATTTGATTATATTAAAAAAAACAGTATTCACTCATTGGTGAACCATTAAATATAACCGTGAGGTATGGTATAAAAATTCATCAACGATTGAGATTTAATACCGATTGATTCGATCTTAACCACTCATTGCATTTGATTTGCTCCCTCACCCTAAAAGCACCCAATTTTTTATTTTGACAATTAGTGTTAGAAGCACCCAATTTTTGAAAGCTAATAAAATTAAAATTTTGACTTTCTTTTAAATTTTAAAAATAACTAAGTCACTCACTTGTGGACCACTAAAATTAAATATACGATATAGTGTAAAAATTCATCAATGGTTAAAATTTAATATTGGCTGATTCAATATTAACCACTCAACATGTCATGTTCATGTCAAAAAAAAAAACCACTCATAATATTTTATAGGCAAAATTACACCAGAGGTCCTTTTAAGTTATTTTTTTTTGTAACGAGTTGGTCATTTATGTTTTTTTTGCATCAATTAAGTCCTTTAAGTTACTTAACGTGTACACTGTTAGTCCCTTTTTCATTTTCAGTTGAAAAATGGTGACATGGCAATAACAGAGTGATGTGGCTGTTATAATACTGAAAGAAAGTACTCAAATCAATACCAACATACCCCCGGGGTCAAATGGAAATTGAGAAAAATCAACGCACATGACAAAGATAAGCAATAACAAACACCCTGAAAAAATAAACTTGAAAATAGCAACAAGACAATTTTTTTCCAAATTAGCACACATGGATTCATTCACAAAAAATGTCTTGGTATTGTCAACTCCTTTTAAAATTTCAACACATTGACCTTGTATCAAAGATGGAGCAAGAAAATCAACATCACAATGCGTATAGGGAGCACACAAGACATAACTTGGAGACATCATATTTTGAGGAATTACTTCCCCCATTTCAAACAAAGGCAAAAGATACAAGTTTAACACTCCCATCATCAAATTTTTAAAATTTTCAAGCACATGAGAAAACTTAAGCAATGCAATAAACAATTCATCCAACATGAAGTTAGAAAACTTAATTGATTTGACACTTTTGCAAGGAATCAAATCAAAAGAAACTTCCATTGAATTAACTTCTTCAAGCAAATAGACTTCTTCGGAAACTTGCAAGTTGGGAGTAGCACCATAAGGCACCAAACCATGCATAGGTTTTACCAACAATGCTCTTTTTACCTCATTTTCCTTCTTTAAGAGATTTTTATTCTTACCAACTTCTTTATTTTCACTCTCGTCTTCTCTTTTACCACACTCCTTTTCATTTTCTTTCGACTCTTCTTTTTCTTTTTCTATTTTAAGTTTTAAAGTCATCATGTCTTCTTTAACCTTATTTGGACTAAGAGGTTGAAGAGTGAATTTGATCCTATTGTGAACAAAAGTGTATTTGTTGGATTCACCGTCATGAATAACTTTTCTATCAAATTGCCAAGGTCTCCCTAGCAATATGTGGCTAGCCTCCATGGGTACTACACCACATATAACCTCATCACAATATTTATCAATGGAAAATGATATTTTGACTTGTCTATTTATCTCTAATTCTCCATGATCACTTAACCATTGAACTTTATATGGACTAGGATGTGGAGTAGTTTCAAGATTAAGTTTTGACACTAACCTAGTGTTAGCAACATTTGCACAACTACCTCCATCAACTATCAAAGAGCATATATTTCCTAGAATGAGACACCTAGTTTGGAAAATATTAGTTCTTTGTGAATCATTCTCATTTCTCTCATAGGAACTAACAAATTTACTAAACATGAACAAATCTCCCTTTTGAGACTTTTCCTTACATTCACTCCCATGTGAACTAATGCACCCATTTTCCCTTAGGACCATAATTCTCTTAGTTGGACAATTTAATGCAATGTGCCCATACTCCAAACATTTAAAACATTTCATGCTCTTTAACTTAGGGTTTAAACAAGAAGAGTTAGAATTTGTACCTTTACCCTTGGAAGTTGCAACATTATGTCTTTTGGGTGGAGACCCTCCTTCTTGGAATTGTTCTTCCAACTTGAAGAGTGGTAATTGGAAAGAGATTTCTTGTAGTCCTTCTTTCTTTGCAATTGTTTTCCCACCTTAATGGCTTGGTGGACAAAAATCTTCAATCGTTACAAAATGGTGACACTCCATTTCCTCCATTATATCTTCATTTAGACCATCAAGAAACCTATCAATGGTATCTTCCAAATTCTCCTCCACATTAGCTCTAGTCATAGACACCTCTAACTTCTCAAAGTACTCATTAACACTTTTAATTCCTTGAGTAAGCTTATGCAATTTGTCACGCAGCTCCTTATGAGAAGGAACATGTCTCCTCCTCATTAAGGCATTCAAATCTTTCCATTTTTCAATAGGCTCAAGTTCACAACTCTTCCTAAGCTTTTTTTCTTTATCCCACCAAATAAGTGCATAATCTCTTAACTCCAACACAACCAACTTCAACATTTGTTCTTCGCTAACATCATAACACGAGAATATTTGCTCTACTTTAAGCTCCCAATCAAGATATGTTTCCGGATCACTCTTCCCATGAAAGCTTGGAATGCTTACTTTTTCTTTCAACTCATTTTCTCTCATATAATCTCTATGTTTTCTATCCTTTTCTCTATCTCTCCTCTCATAGCTCTTTTCTTTTCTATACTTTCTATGATTTTCTCTCACATTCTCCTCATATCTCTTATGCATCTTTCGAATTAAATCACCAACCTTATACTTTTTAAGTGTTTTTGAAAAACACTCTTTTTTATAGTCCAAACCTCTATTCATGATTCCAACAACATAACAAGTACCACAATGATAAAGAAAGTAACAAAAACAAAAACAAAAACAAAAACAAAAAAAAGGACCTCGCCACTCGCTAAGTGTTTCACTCAAAGAAAGTGTATCACTCGTATTTCACACAAATTTTGACTTTTTCTCTAATGTTCACACTTGCCTTTTTCCACTCCCTAAAAATTGCCACTCATGAAGCTCTTCAAAGAACCCACCAATTGCTCAATCAAGAATGTAGAAAACTTAAATGCACTTGTGGATGCACACAAAGGAATGTATCATCAAGAGGCCAAAAAAAGACAAAACGAAACTCTAAGACACAACCAAAGAATTTAAAAGACACACAAGAAAAGTCTAAGGAAAGCAAGACACAATCAAAAAAACATTAATGACACAACTCAAGAAAGATTAGACTAAAAGACTATATGTTTCAAACATGTGGAAGGTAAGACTCTAAAACAACTTGCAATGTCAAAGAGAGCAACTAAGATGCAAACGTAAATGATGTATCAAAATGAACAATTCTGTATTTTTTTTTTTGAAATGCCTTTCTTTTTTTTTTCTATAAGTGCTTTTGGGTAGAATCACTTTATCTTTCAACACTTTTTTTTTTCAATTTTTTTTCTGCATATTTGCATTAATTTCTTTTTTCTAATCAATTTAGGCTTTTGAATTTCCAGAATCCGACATGTATGGAGGAAATAACATCAAAAACAAGTTTGCAAATTAAATTTTGGATCAAACAATTGCCTTTGGAGTAGATGAACTTGCGGGAAAAATTTCCAGAAACGTTGTACCTACTGCAGAATTCGAATTTAACCAAAATACAGCAAATATTCACTAAACCAAATAGATTATACCACTTAATCAATGAGTGGAGCCCAAAATGAAAAGAAACGGAAAACCCAGCAAGACAAATCGTGAACTGCAAATGAAACCAAAATCAGAAAGCTCACCTTGACACATCAACTTCCTGAGTTGGAACGAAAAGCTCAAACCCACAAATGTAAACTGAAATTGAAGAATGACTTGACTCTATAGATATGTGATGCCTTCAAAATGATGAACAAGAAAACAACAACAGTAACCTAACCAAACAAAGGCGCGCCTCTTGGAGTTTTTTTTTTTTTTAAACAAATTTTGGAACAAATTTTTGACTATGGAAGAGGCTCAATAATACCACTTGATGTGAACTAGACATAGAAGTTCACTAACAATCCAATGATCCTTCCATAAATCATAATTTTTCCAAACACAAAGACACTAAAAAGGGGGAAAAACTTACAAAATGAGGAATAGAATGAAATGGTTCAAGAAAGTGATGGAATGCCACATTCAAGGATGAATGATAAATTCCATTGTTGGACCACCACAAGCACAATGAAGCCCTTGATAAGATCCATGGAGGTTCTAAGAAGAACTAAGAGGAGCAACTTGCTCTAAACTCACAATCTTATAAAAATAATCAAAGGTCCCTTACATGAAGCACCACCAACCCTTATATAGCTAGGGTTTGGCCAAGGCAACATAAGCAAAATAAGGCCAACATACAAGCCCAAAACATGGCCCAAATAGTTTAACACATGTCTAGACATTTAAACTCAAGTTTCAAATTTAAAGTATAGCCTATTACAATTAAAATAAAATAAAGTTCATCCTAATTTTAATAAAATTAGATTATCTTGATCCTCTTGCGGTCCGCATCATAGGGGATCAAAATTATGTAAAATACAATAAATCATAAAAATGCGCCCTAGTCTTATTTTAGTAACCCAATATATCTTCTACGCGTAACAATAAAACTAATCCATCGAGCTGGTTACTAATATTTAAGGGATCGACTTCTCCTACCATATATTTTTCCATAAGCACGTACAAGAGATTGAAGGCAAGACTATCTACTATACCTGCGCTGTGCCCACTCATATTGCCTGAGTCTTCTTTTGGCTTCCATTGTCCATACTTTATTCAATATAATTGTACGTGGGGCGGTCATGAGAACCAGAAAGGTCTAAAGTAAAGAAAATGAAGAAACTAATTACATGAGTCGACCAATTGACGAAAGATGACAAGAAAATACCCATAATAATATAATAATTAAAATAGCTGCTATGATAATGATCAACAGAAGCAACATTTTAGAAATGAAATGGAGAGAGTTAGGTGAGAGCAAAGAAAAAGTCACCTTACCCACTTCATCGTGCTTCTTACTTCCTCCCATCCTTATCCATCTTAATATAAAAGAATCTATATATTTGTTTAGTCTATGAAGAAATTGTTGCAACTGTTTTTAATTTTCTTTTGTGAATTTGCTTACATATTTCCGTGCAAAAGCGCCATAACGTTGAGTTGAACTAGTTCTACTTATTTTTCTCCTCCTCGCTTCCTATTTTCTGCAGATAATGCTAAACACACGCGTCTGTTTGTTAGAAAAAAGTAAAAATCACTTTCTTATTATATCATTAAAATAGTCAAAAAGAAAACATACTTATAATGAAAGGTTCTACAATGGGGAAAGGTGTTAGAAGCTTCCGCTTAGGAAACCTCGTGAGAATTTTGAGGAGAAAAAGCCAACCCTTGCGAAAAGCGTGTTGCAGTTTTCTCGCCTCCCTATTCCACTCATGTTATTATCATTTTATTTTATAAATACTAAAAAACTAAATGTACCAAAAAAGCCTATTCTCTCACGCTTGGATTTCTATTCTTTAGATTAAAAATCGTAATTTTTATATGAAATAAAACTAAATGTACCAAAAAGTGGTTTTTTGTATAACATAGAACCTAATTTATATTTTTTAAATTACAAAATAATTTTAAATATATTTTTCTATTTTCCATCAACTACATAGTTGAGTGAAAGAGCCCTAAGTAGCGATCGCAGATTAGTCCTTCTTTGACAGCATTGGGACACTGCGTGGATCGCCCGCGAGGGTCCGATACCAAAAAAATAGTTGAGTGAAAGAGCCATCGTTAGTGAAAAACGTAGGTTTACAGGGTTCGGACCCACTCCTCCCTCCCATCTAACAACTAATACACTAACTTCTAACCACTTTACCTATAAAAAAAAATCAACTACTCCATATAGTTTCCTGGTTGAACTTTTGATTTTTTTAGTATATTTTGGTATTTTAAGAGTGAAAACAAATAGATACAAATTCTAAAAAGAAATTAGCATTTTAAGAAAAAAAAAATATTTTTACAAAACAATTGGAAACAATTAAAAAGAAATTAACATTTTAAGAAAAAAATATTTTCATATAAAACAATTGGAAACAATCTAATTAATAAGAGATAAAAAATAAAAAGTAAAATGAGTGATATGATTGGGAAAAAAAAATATTAAAATGAAGAGCGTTATAAAAAGAAGAGGAAGTAAGTGGGAAACACTATTATCATCGATTTATTTTATAAATTATTAACTATATTAATAAATAATAAAGTAAGCTAAAGTGGCATATGTATGGGGTACGTGTGTGTGGATTCGGTTTTGTTTGGTCCAAATTAACTTTAGAATTTAGTGCTTCTCAAAATTTCTAGAACTCACGTCACTTTAAGGTTGAAATATGTATGGTTCCGTAGTTATATAAGAGTCCTCCTATAATTCCCCCAAGGAGAATATCACTTATTGAAGTTTCCTTTTGTATGGGGAATTATGGTATTTATCAACCATATTAATTTCATTCATGTGCTTCGTACCAATGGATTCTGATAGAAAACCTTCCGAAAGCTTAGTTCATTCTCGTTTCTTCCTTTTTGGCTTCTATTGCTGGGATTGGGAATTCTTAACCGCTCTTCTCCTCTTTAGTTGCTGATCTTCTCAAGTTTTTTCCCTTTGTTTTTCCTCTTTTGGAACTATTAGTGATTAGAAAGAAAAAATAGTTGATTGAAGGGTAGATTGGGAAATTAAAAATGTCGCAGCGATCGGTGCCGGCACCGTTTTTGACAAAGACGTATCAGTTGGTGGAGGATCCGACAACGGACGAGGTGGTTTCTTGGAGTGAGAATGGAAGCAGTTTTGTTGTGTGGAAACATGCTGATTTTGCTAAGGATTTGCTTCCTAAATATTTTAAGCACAACAACTTTTCCAGCTTTGTTCGCCAGCTCAACACATATGTATGTTGCCTTTTCTCTTCCCTTTCCCTGTAGTTGCATAAATAAACATCTCTCGTCTTTACACTTTACCTAAGTTAAATTCAGATGAACTTATAGCTTAACCAGTTTACCAATACTTACATTTAAAGAAAAAATTTAAGAAACTCATTTCATTCAAACAAATAAAATAAAATAAACTTATTGAATAATATGTAAGTTGTTTTTTCCTAAATAAAGGATTCCCAATCTTATTGAATAAAAAAGTTGGATTTGATTTTTCTATAAAAGAAATTCCTTTATTTAGGAAAAAACAACTTACATATTATTCAATAAGTTTATTTTATTTTATTTGTTTGATTGAAAGGAATTTCTTTTTTATTCAATAAAGGAATTCCTAAGTTGGATATTATTATTCAATAAGATTGGGAAAAATCAAATCCAACATGGTTCAGAAAAATCAAATCCATGTTTTAAAAATCAAATCAACCGACCAGTTCAATTGAATGCGGTGTCTGTCGTTGACAGTTAATTTATTTGAACTGACAGTTAACTTATTTGAGCGGTTCGACTATGTTTCCGAACCATGATTCAAAAATTTCACTAATTTTATTTTAAAAACATTGATTAATATTTGCAGCATAAATATTGGGTAGTAGATAATGATAGTGTTCAGGTTCGAATTTTAAGTATCACAAAAAATTCTATTGAGAGAAGAGAACCACACAAATCGGCAAATGTGAGTACTCGTTGTGACTACTAGTAGTTTAGTCATTGGCAAAGCCGTGGAAACTAAGCACCATCTGCATGGTAACCAGAAAATAATTAGTGTAAATTTGACGTAATTTTGCAGGGATTTCGAAAGGTGGTGCCGGACAAATGGGAATTCGCGAACGAAAATTTCAAGCGAGGGCACAAGGAGCTTCTCTCGGAGATCAAACGCCGCAAGACCGTGCCCCAGCCATCAGCACAGTCGCCAGAAGCCGGAAAACCCGCTGCCGATGGAAACTCTCCGTCAACCTCCGGCAGCGACGACACCAGATCCACCTCAACCTCATCGTCGGATTCGAAGAATCCAGGATCGGTGGAAGCAACAGTTCCTCAGAGCACAAACTTATCGAGTGAGAATGAAAAACTAAAGAAGGATAACGAAACACTAAGCTGGGAATTGGCACGTGCGAAGAAACAGTGCGATGAGTTGGTGAATTTTCTGAAGGGTCGTCTAAAAGTGGGTCCAGATCAAATAGATCGCATTATGCGAGATGGTAATTGTGAATCTGATAAAAATGCGGTAGGTGAAGGTGGAAAAGAGTGTTTGAAACTGTTTGGTGTTTGGTTGAAAGGAGAAAGTAACAACAACCACAAGAGAAGTCGTGAAGATCAATTGGGCTTTGGTGGGCCTCGTGCTAAAGTGTCAAACACTGTTGTTGACTTTGGTGCTGTCAATGTCAAGGTTTGCAATTGAAGAAGAAACCTTTGGACAAAAAAAAAACTAGAAGAAACCTTGGCTTGCCACGCAATCCATGTTTGGAAAATAGAAATTGGTTTTTTACAACAAAAAAAATGAATAAAGAAGAAAGAGTATCATGAGAAGAAACGGGTATAAGCCATAATCATTTGTCATCATGGTTGGGTAGAAACATCACACGTGCTGCCCTCCGCTTCTTTCACGTGTTGTAGTTGTGCTCATAGGAATATTGGTATTCGTAGTTGGAAAACAGTTACTAATAGTCAATATATGGCGATTAATGTCAATGAATATAGTTGTTAATTCATACTGTACAACCAATTTGTCGTCTGATTTGGTGATACAGTGACGATGCTGCTGTATACCATGGGCTTAGTGAGTGGTTGTTTGATTATTTTGATACTTGTTATGTTGTTGTTAGAATCATGGGTAGAGGTGACACGTGAGAGAAGAGCTTGGGAACCAGAAATGTTGAATACTCAAATAATGTTGTCAGGAGTAATAGTTTTATGCAAAATGAACTCCATTAAAGGAGAGTCAAAAGTTTGAAAGTTTAGTTACTATTCACTACCTATTTTTGCTGTAAACATATGAATTCAAAATCTTTTTTTTAAAGAGAACTCTAATTGAATTCTCTAGATCGTTAAATTGACATGTTTAAAGTGCAGGATTAATCAAACATTCATTCGAAGTATAAATTCGAAGTATAAATGGAAATAAATTGAAGTATAAATGGAAATAAATTGGACAATATCTCACTACTGTTCTGCACTGTACTTCCGACGTTGAAGGGTGGTCCGAGGTAGTTAGTGGTTGATATCCTTAGTCAATGACCGTATCCGATCCTGCTGGTGTTGTACATGCAAAGTCACTCCGATGCCAAAGTCAGTGGAGTAGTCTTAGCAAAGTAATAAATAAGAGAATGCTTACCATTAATGAGGCAATAAATGTTGTATTTATAGAGTGGGGTGGGGTTGATTCCAATGAATCAGGACCGTCTGATCTTGTGGTTTGATCTGAGCCATTGATGTTCGGACTGGGCCCTTTTGATATTGGGCCTACAAGGGGTGTGAATAGATGTCAAAAAAGGGGGTGTATATGGCAAAAAGCCATTCCATAACAACTACCAATATCAATTGAATCACGAATTGGACTCAAGATTAACACGATAATGTGAACTCGAGGAAAATATGCATACAAGCGATAAATAAACAAACATTTTTCACCACAATAGCCAATGAGAAAAAGATTAAGTAAAATGACAAAGCACTCAAATTGTCAAGAACAAAATAAAACTTAAGCAGAAATCGAAATACAAGTAAAAATGGCAAGAACACACACTTTTCACCACAATAGCCGATGATCTTGTGTAATCGAATATGTTAGACGTGAAGAGGTTAGTAAATGTTATGAGTTTCACTTTCATGCCTATGTACAAACTACTATTTATAGAGTTTACAAATGATAACTAACTTAATGCATGTTGGACACTCCATTCGATATGCCCAGCTACCGTATGATTCATCAATGATTACAATTATTTGATACCACCTCAGCCTCCAGCCTTCTAGGTGTTGCCCACCTATCCAAAAGCCTTTAATATCTCCCAAAAATTGTTACTTAACTTCCACGGCAATCCTTGTGTCTCAAATATTTGTCTTCGAATAGTTTCTGACAAGTCTTTAGTTTCGAACCTTCTTGCAACCCTTCGAGATGAATACACTTCAATACTTCAACCTCGTGATCACGTACCCCTCCTGACCTCCTTCTTTCTTTGCAGGCAGATGCTAGGAGGATAGAGTTCTTGTGTCCCTAGTTTCTTTTTGCTTCTGTTTTTTTTGTTTATTTTCCATTCCATTAAAAAAATTATTTTTTTGGAAGTCCAAAACAATATATTTACGGCCAAAATGTGATATTTGGAAGAAAAAAAATGAATGCCAATTACTTGGAGATGAAGGAAGATGGACAATTGGAGCTGACAGTCCTATTAATATAACAACAGATAATTGGCTTGGTTCAGGAAAAAAAGCATCTACATCTGTGAATGCTACAACTACTTCAGTGAAGGACTTGATTGGTCGTAACTAGCAATGAAACAGTAATCTTCTGAGGGATAATCTAACTCCCTCGAGTGCTATAGATGCCATTAAAACTCCAATCTCTTGGAACTCTCCTGATACCCTTTCTTGGCTTCTAGATACCTTTGGTTCTTACACTATTAAAACAGGCTATAAAACCTTAGTTGTATCTTCCAATATTGCTAATACCCTACCATCCTCCTCAAACAAAATCCCAGATACAATTTGGGATATCATTTGGAACTCTTGTGTTCTAAGTAAGATTAAAATCTTCATTTGGAAGGTCTGTCACAATATCCTACCCACAAGAGCCTCTCTTTTCAGAAAGAAAATAGCCCAAACACCCATCCGCCCCCATTTTAACTCTGAGCCCGAAACCCTAGAATACCTTTTCCTCCTCTGCACGTGGACTAGACCACTCTGGTTTGGCTTACAGTTCCTCCCCACAACGATACACCAATGGATCCTAGTCTCAATTACTTCATATCCCCACGAAAACCCATCCCTAAGCTCTTGGCTTTTCTTTACTTTGTGGAATATTTGGAAAACCAAGAATGAAGCCTGGTTTGATGCTAAATCCCCAAATCCTAATGAAACACTTTACAAAATACAAACCCTCTACTCTGAATACCTTTCAGCATTTAACCCACCCCCTGTGACCTTCCACCCCCTGTGACCTTAACCCCACCCACACCACACATAACAAGGAGGGTTCCAAGTCATTGGAGACCACCCAAAAGTTGTTACATCAAGTTTAATTTTGATGCGAGATTTAATAATGAAACAGGGAGAGGTTTCATTGGTTTAGTTGGAAGGGATGAAAAAGGCACAGTACTTACTGCAATGGGAAAGCGAATCTTTGCTTTTTCTCCTTTGATGGCGGAAGCTCTAACTCTCAGGGAAGCAGTCTCGGTGGCTTGCAACTTCAACATGCCGTGTGCAGTTTTTGAGTCCGATTGTCAAGTATTGGTGGAGGCTTGTAGAGCAAACATAAAAATGGGTGATATTTAGGGTATTGTGCAAAATATCAATGATTTAAGAGGAGCTTTGGAGAGGATTTTTAGAGAGATTAGGTGTTACCTGGGTAAGGAGAGAAGGAAATCATGTCGCGCATGTTGAGGCTGAAGTTGCAGAGAAAGATCGTCTTCATGGAGCTTGGATGCCCACCGAATGAATTTCGAGCAACTATTGAGAAAGATCTTCAATTTTTAGCGAATTGAGGTGTTTTTTCTGATGTAGATTCAGAATGCAAGAAAGCTATACCTTTGTTTGCCGCTTTAGGATTTTGGATGTCATTTATCTCTGTTTGTCTGTCTGTCTCTATTTTGGTGTAGCCGTACCATTGCATTCACTTTAGATATTAATTACTCAACAACCTCTGAACTGGGTTCTTTCAACCCGTTTATTGGATTTGGGTCACGGGTTCAGCTTTTCTTGGGTTGTGTTGTAGCTCGTTTTGTAGCCCATAGTCGCAATTGTGTGAACAAGTTGGATTGTTTTGGTTTGGCCTAGCCCGTCATCAATGAAAATCAAACAATTATGACAAAAAAAATAGAAGAAAAAAAATGAAAAGACACTTGAAGGAAGTAAAAAGAGGGGTACGAATAGTTCCCTCAAACTTAACGCGCATCCTCAAGGGAGGAAGGAATTATTTTCTGGCTTTCTTCCTCAACAATTCCAATCGTGGTCGCTTTTGGTGCCCTAGCTCAGTTGACAATGGTACGATCCTGTGTTTTTCTTCTCTACTCTTTGCTTTTCCTCAACAATTCCATTTTCAATTTGTTAACTAACTGTTATTCTATCTACTTCTTGATTCGGTTTATTTTCAAGCTTCTTCTCTTTCAAAATTCATAATCTGATCTAATCTAATGTCTCACCACACCGAATTGCTCGTCTTTCCTGTTGCAATAATCCGATCATTAGTCAATATTAGAGAATAAAGAATGACATTTCTGGTATCATTTTGCCAATATATACTTCCTATTATCTAATTGAGTAGATCCCTTTATTCAATATAAATCAAATTTAGGGTTGAGAAGGGGGAAATTGATTTTTCATGGAACAATTACTAACTCTGCGTGCAATTTTCTTATCAGTCATCTATACATAGAGGGGAATCTAGGAGGTTCAACAATAAACCAAGAGGACGCCATCATTTGACCCCGCAGAAGAGACAAGAGATCAAAGAAGCTTTCGAATTATTCGACACTGATGGCTCAGGTTTTATAGATAGCTTATTAAAATCACACTGTAATCAAGCTTTTTTTTTACCCCTTTAAGCTAATACTTTTATGATTTTTAGGTACTATTGATGCCAAGGAACTGAATGTGGCCATGAGGTAATGTTGTAATTCTCGAGCTTGAAATGTTTATCATGTTAATTCGATGAGTTGTTTTCATAACAGACATTTTATCTTCACAGGGCCCTTGGATTTGAGATGACAGAAGAGGTACTATTTAAGTATTTATATCCCAGTACATTCCTTAATTTATTTATTTTTTATGATTGAATGGAGTTTGCTAGTTACAATTATTTGCTTCGTTGGCACTTTTCAAGGAAAATAATCCATAATCTCTTAGGGTATGTTTGGATGGAGGGTTTAGGAGGGAAGGGGAAGGGAGGACTTGATTTTCAATTTTAAATTTAGGAAGTAATAAAATGTTTCTAAACAAAAATGAATGTGATTAAGAATGTTTTATCATTATCTCTCTTGTTATTGTTCCAATTTTTTAAAATCTCAATTAGATAGTAAAATACATCCCAAACCAAACCCCCATCCCAAACATACCCTTACTGTTTTAACATTTAGCCATGGTCGTTCTTCTACTTATTCAGTGATAGGGAGTCTCTTGCTGATGAATTCTGATTGTAGCATAGCAATGGTTTATTCACAACACTGCTGGGATTTCCCAATGCCATTCTTTGTTAGAGTTCTAGATGCATCTCTAATAGATGATCCACTACATTATTTCAGCAAATCAATCAAATGATAGCAGATGTGGACAAGGATGGCAGTGGAGCAATCGACTATGACGAATTTGAGCACATGATGACTGCTAAAATAGGAGAAAGGGACACCAAGGAGGAGCTCATGAAAGCTTTCCGTATAATTGATCAAGATAAAAATGTGACGTTCTTCACTGATATAATACATCTATACTGCTGCTTCTTGATTCTCATTGCAAATTTGTTGTCCATGCAGGGTAAGATATCTGCATCAGACATTAAGCGCATTGCAAAAGAGCTAGGTCAAAATTTCACTGACAGAGAGATTCAGGAGATGGTTGATGAAGCAGACCAAAATAGTAAGTGACGACAATCATATTCAATCCTTGCTAAATTTCTTATTGCACAGCAAAATTTTTACTTCTCACATAGTGTATTTGTTTATTTACTTCCCACATAGCGTATTTGTATAATATGGTGAACCAGCCAGAGATGTGTCTGCTTTAGATAACATTGAGATGGTGTCGTTTGTATCAGAAAAAAATATTAGCATTACTTTTGAACTTCAAATTGGTGATTTTTTGCATTAAAATAAAAGTACTTGAACAACTAATCATATTTTCTGCATTTGCTATCTTGTCGTAAATAGTGATTTTCTCTACCTTTGTGTAGTTTAAGGAATGCTGTCTTTTTGTTGGTTACCTTGCCCATTTTAAGGATAGAAGTTCAGGACAATATATTTGGTCCGAAACCCACAACTACCAGGTGCATCTGTGAGCAATTAGAAAACAAAGGTGAAATGGAGAAAACAGAGTTGAAACATATTAAAATGAAAAAGAAAAAGTTTACTACCATATATACCTGGCATTTATACATATTTTGATTTTGATTTGGGTCTCACAATCATATCACCTGTTGGACATATGTCTCAGCTGGAAAACAAGGCAGAATAAACAAAGGAGACTAGTTGGTTGGTCAAAAGACAGTCACACTGGCAGTTAAGGAGTTAGTTAGAGGTTAAATAGCAGGAACTGCGCAGGTGTAAGGGCAATTGTAATACATAACAGGGACAATCCTTGTAAGCAAGGATGTTAAACTCCAGTTTTAACTCGAATATCGTTCGATCCCATGATTTTAGGTAAGCCAAACTAGTCAACTTGCATGTAGAGAGACTTTTCTGTAAACTCACCTAAACTCGCTCAGAATCAGATAAAGCTGCATAGACTTGCAAGTCAAAATCCCATGAGCTGAGTTTGCCGGGTCTGGAAAAATGGAAAACTGGCCCCAAAACAGGCAGGCTCAGTTGCATTCCACTCTTCAGTAGAGGGGTTTTTTGTATAGGTTTCATCATTGTTCTCAAGGGTCGTTTAATGTGTTTTACTCTCTTGCTTATTGGATGATAATTTTTTGTAAGATAAATGTTTAATCACCGACAGTGAGGATAGTTCATAAAAGGCTACTAAATAACATTATATTTTGGGGGCGTCTCAAAAGAACATCAAACGCAGATGCTGGTTGGGGGGTTGCATTTTTCCTTGCTTTTCCATTAGTCTTGGTAATTTATTCCTATGATGCGAGATGTTTGTTAAACAAGATTTTCGACTTCAAAATGTGCAGATGATCGAGAGGTTGATCCAGAGGAGTTCATCATGATGATGAACAGAACTGGCTATCGTCACTAGTCATTATACAGGAAGTAGTTGCTATCTTTGTTTTGCTACACAGATGAAGCTGTACTCGTGCTATTGTGCAGATTGTATGAATGATGACTCGAATGTTAGGATTGTGCATTTCGATATGTAACATGTGTTGTACTAATGGGAACGGTTGGGCAGGGCATTTTCTACCACCTAAATTAATATCATTATATGTTATAAAGAATATTAGAACATGTTATAATTTTATTTTAAAGTTTTCAATGAAAAATTCCCGGATTTATTTTATATCGAAATGCTGGTTAGCCGTAAAAAGTTTAGAAATGAAAGAACTTATTTATTTGGTTTAAAAATGTCTTTTGTTTGCTTGATTTGTTTTAGTTCTCATACATGCTTGCAAGTCTGGGACTTTATTTTTGCTGGGTATTGCGGTCTGTGCGCTTATGTGGCTCTATTGGTTTTCCCCTATCACTCTCTACTAGAGCTAAGGTTGTTTCGCAAAAAGTAGTAGATATCTGATAGACTACTTATAGCGGACAAACTTATAGTGGATAGTTGATAGTGGATAAGTTAATGAATTGAATTTAAAGTGTTTGGCAAAACTTGTAAAAGTACTAGCTTATAAATATAAAATTACGTATATTTGTAATTGATGCTTAAAATGAGGGAGAAATTCAATTAATGGAGGATAAATGGAGAATTTAATTAAAGTAATGAAGGTAACAATGAAGATTATCTTCTTTGCGTGTTGAGCATATTCGACTCACGTAGCGCATTTTCACTGAAACTTTTCACTTCGATATCTACTCCCAATTTGAGTTGATGTTCAAAGCACGATTATTAATTTGAAACAATATAATCCGATTCGATTGGACCCTATAAGAGTTAAAGCTCTGAATATGCCTATTGTTTACATATATAAAGACTCAAATATGATATCATCCAAGCTCTTGCTAGTTGAGCCAACCACATATAAGGACTCAAATATGATATCAACCAAGCTCATGCTAGTTGAGCCAACCAGCATTTGTTTGGAAATTATAACAAATGAGTAAATTTTTAAATCATATTATATTGTAAAGGAGACTTGAACTTTTATTTGTGAGACTTGAGTCATTGTTTTAATGCTCAATTAAACTCTAATAACTCACCCAATACCTTTCTACATTCCTTCAGCTTTTTTACAATAAAGTGCAAGACTTTTTTAAACCTATGTTGTTAATATTATTAGCTTTATACATTGAAGATAGATAAGATGAAATATTGGTGGTTATTACTATTTTAATTTGTATATATATGACCCATTTGTATTGTTTTATTTTTTAATAAGAAAACAAATTTCGTTGAAGGAACAAGCACAAAAAGTGCCGCTTCAGAAATACAACACCCATAATATTATATTATTATTATTATTATTATTATTATTATTATTATTATTAGCTTTATACATTTAAGAAAGATAAAGTGAATTAGTAGTGGTTATTAGTATTTATATAAAAGAATCTACGACGATTGAATTGTGAGTTTTTTCCTGTTTTTAAATTTTTATTTTAAAAATCTTTCTCTCTTATTTATTACTCTTAATCCATTACTTGATGCTTTGATTTTCCTTGGCTTTTGGTGTCTCTAAATTATTGTTTTGATTAGTACTAATTATTATAATTGGTTTTTATTAAAGATTAGTTACAACCTTTTCATTTTACTTCCCTTTAAGTCTTCTTTCAGAAACACTATAAATACCTAAGAAGAGAGGTCATCACTTATCCTTTTATTTTTTACATCACTTCTGTTTGGTTGTTACATCAATTATGTTATTTTTCTTTGTTTTTACATCACTGATACTGAGACTTGAAGAAAGTCATTGAAGTAGTTGGAGTTCAAAATTCTTTTTTGTGTATATTTGTCTTTTATTCGCTTGCTTTTAATGATTGTTGATTAAGTATTGAGTTTGTTATATGTTTCAAATTGCAGCCAACGGAGGAAAAATGAAGTTTGCATGAAGAAACTGAAAAGAGAAAATAAAGGATTTAAGCTTCATGTTCTTGACAATTCTAATGTAGTCAAAAAAAATGAAAAATTGAAAAATTTGAATTAGTTATTGAGTGCAATTGAGGAACAATTTTTTTGTCAAGCTATAAACATGTATGGATTATGTTTAATTTTTATATTGTTTTTTAAAAATGTTTAATTTTAATAGCTTCCATGAAATTGTATATGTGCTATAGCTTCCATGATATTCATACTTGAAGAAAGTCAATGTAGTTGTTGGAGTTCAATTTTTGTGTGTGTAAATTCTTCTTTTATTCATTTGCTTTTATTGATTGTTGATTAAGTATTCAATTTGTTAATTATATGTTTCAAATTCCATGTCAATGGAGGAAAAATGGAGTTTACATGATAGAGAAGAAATAGAAAAGGAAAATAAAGTATTTGAGTTTCATGTTCTTGACAATTCTAATGTAGTCAAAAAGACAAAAAGAAAAATTTGGATTAGTTAGTATAATTGAGGAACAATTTTTTGGTCAAGCTATAGCCACGTAAGATTTATGTTTAATTTTAATATTGTTTTTTAAAAAATGTATAACTTAAATAGCTTCCATGATCAAGTGGTGTATTTCTATTTAAATTTTTAAATGTAACCGCATTTGGAATTGGATGTTTATATTACTTATAATCTAATGAACATTGCCTCAAAAAAATATAATCTAATGAACATATTAAAAAATTATATATTTAACCGATATATTTGTCATCCCCTCTTCTTACATGGATTGGATGTTTATATTACAAATTTAGTTATTTTCACTGACACTATATTACTATTTTTTAATATGTTCATTAAATAATCAAATGGTGTATTACTATTTTAATTTTTAAAAAGTCACGCATTTGGAATTGGATGTTTAAATTACTTATGATCTAATGAACATATATTTTTTTTTTAACGGAGATCTAATGAACATATTAAAAAAAATAGATATATAGTGTATGTGAAAATAATTGTGCTAAATTAAAAAATGAACTACAATAGTGGTTTTAGTTCAAATTGATATTCTTAAAAAATTGTTTGGTTGACTCCTAATATGATATTTATATTTATTTATTACTAATTATTATTCCTATTTCTCAAAAATGAATATTTTTTTGACGGAAAAATGAGTATTTTAAAAAAGTGATATAGTGTCTATTTAAATATTTTAACCCATTAAAAAAATTTACTATGATGCTTCTACTTCAAAATAGTTTAATATTTTAATATTTGAAAGGTCACACTTGGTAGTAGCAATTCATATGTTTTGGATGTGAAAGGCCAAACCTTTAAGATATTTAATTGCAACATATTATTAAATTTATAGTTACAATTTGGGTTTTAGTTTATAATTTAAGAAGAAGCTCACTCACTACTTACTTTTTACATTTTTATTAGCTACTAAAATATAGAACTCAACTTCATACTATTCTTACAGACCAACAAAATTTAGTCTTACTTTCGGTCGGAAAAAAAAACAAAATTTAATTTTACTTATTGAGGAAAAAAATAGTTCATTTAGTTCAATATAATATTCTTCAAAAAAATTAGTGTGTTCTTACTATAATATAGCTATCGATAGATTGCTAAAAATTATTATTACTATTTTGAAAGTAATACAAATATTAAAAATAGCAATATAGTGCATATTAAAATAGTTCTATTCTTTTAAAAAAAAAAACTAAATTTGTGTTTTTTTGTTCAAATTACTTCAATATCTAAATATTTGAAAGGTCAAATTTAGTGGGGGCTAATATGCTTTAGATATGAAAGGTCAAAGGTTGAATGACCATCACAATTAGTGGTTATGGCTAATGAATGCATTTTTATCTTAAAACACCCATAAATAGTTGATGTCAATCCATGAGCTCCACACACAAATCTTATACACTATCTATAATGCGAAAATGAGAGTTAGGAAGAACCAAGAACAATGAAGATATGCAATTGACAAGAATTGATATATTTTATCATGATCAAGAATAACAAAAACATGACCTAAGTAAGTAGTGTAGGATGTAGAAGAGAAAACATTGTATAGAACTACAATTTTTTTGAAAAGGAAATCAAAGAATGTGATGGGATCTTAGTTTGAGGTTTTCAATTTAAGTATGTGTTTTCTCTCTTCTTCTTAGTTCTTTTATTTATGTTTTATTTTTATTATTATCTCTAATTTTAATGCAAACTAATAATAATAAGTATTTTTCTATAACATACTTACAACTTCTTCCTTGGGTTCTCAAAAATAGTGGGTATATATTGATCTAAGTTCTTGCTCGAGTTTCTTTAAAAAAAAGAGATATATAAGAGTTATATTCTTTGAGGCACGAAAAGTGTATTCTAAAATTAAGAGTTATATTCTATATGTCACAAATTGCTTAATATATTATTTGGTTGATTTATTTTGTATACATTACTCAGATTGTAATCCTCATTGTTTTCCTTACATTACTCAGATTGTAATCCTCATTGTTTTTCCACTGAGGTATTCCTCTTCTTTTGTTGTTTAACCATTTGTTGATCCTATATTAGATATAAATTTAATTACATGTCAAAAATATAATTTATCTTTCGTTTTTAATTTTCCATACAATTAGAGTGCCCGGGAAAAATAGAGGGTTTTATGTTCTTCACAATAACAATACAATAACATATCACACATATACAATAATTATAATAAACAATAATTCAAATTCAAATCAATATTAAAACTAAATTTTCTGCTTTTAAACTCAAATTCCAATAGCACCTTACAATGTTGGATACTAAATACAACATATTTATCAATTAATATATGTTTTGCAATGAAAAAATTAAAATTTACCAAACCATTAGACAACATTCATCAAATTTCATACAAATTTTTTAAGCAATATATAATAAAAATAAACAATATTATAATAACATAGAAAAAACATTTTAAACAAACCCGTGCAACGCACGGGCTTAACCCTAGTAGTTATAACTAGCCAATACTATATTTCAATTTTTTTATCTCTCCTTTTTGATCAAACTATTTTATTTATGTTTTACATTTCTCAAATTTTAATGTTAGAAAATCTTTTTTGTTTTGAGATTTGAAAGTTAGGCAAATTGGGTCCTAGAGGCTCACCTACGAGGTCTTCACATCGGTAGCGGAATTCGTACTCACGTCTTTATGAGAGGTGAGCTGAATCCTTATAAACTAGAGAAATACACTCAAGTGATAAACACACGTGTGTGATATGCAGACATTAAGAATGTGGATTTGAACTCGCAACACTTTGTTTCTCTTCAAGCTATTATCCTCAAGGTGCCGAGTTCAAATCTCTTCGGAGACAATTGTAAAATGACCATTAGTGCCATTTTTATTAATAAAATATCCCTCAACCGTTTTTTTTAAAAAAACTATTAGGTCTCGAACCATATGCACTAAACCAAAACTGAGGAAAGCAAAAACTTATTTTGGAAATAGATCCTGACCTTAGATTGATTTTTGAATATGTTCTGGACTGGGCCAGTCGTTAGGCCCAATCCAGTAGCAACGATCCAACCCAGCAAGGGAAGGGCCAGCTTCGCTGGGCATGATCCAACAGCTAATCGACCAGCCCAATAACGAAGTGGTCAGCTCCACCGATACTTGGGCCCCCATCGCAAATGGGCTATCCGACGCCAACGATCCAGACTATTCACTATAAATACCTCCAGTCACCAGATGTCAGGTACGCAATTCATTCACTAGATATTACTGTAGCTCGATATAGCTGACTTGGGCGTCGGAGTGTTCTTGCAGGTACACCCCCCGCCCGTTCAGGTCCTCCTCAGCCTACGGTATCAGACGATCCGTCCCTTGACCGTCTCCGCAGATCATCCGTCTCCGCAGATCACCTCAAGGTACGGTTCATTGGCGACCTCAGTGGGAGAGCCTACTATCCCACCAACATTTCAAATGCCTCCAAAGGCGAAAGCAACTCGTGGCAGACCACAGTCGACGGTGGCCTCGATACCAGTCCATCCACCCCTCGCACTGGGAGGAACGATGACCAATGCTGAGGTCGTCGCCCCTGGTTCCCATCTAGGCACGACCCAGCAAGTCAATGTCACCCTTCCGGCAGACTTGGTTCAGGAGCTCAGGGAACAACTTCGAAACCAAGACCGGCAGATCGCCCGACAGAACGACCTCATCACTCAGATGGAAGATCAGGTGACATCCAGACGTGCGAATACTGCACCCGAACTTCATCGTCGGGACGACCTGTTTAGGAGACACCGCTCGCCTCCTAGAAAACACCTGGTCCACAGATCTCCACCCCGCCGAAGGGGACGAGGAGGAGGACTAACCCCGCCGATCATCACACCCTCCGCTTCAGATTACACTTACTGGCCGGAGGAATCTTCGCAACAGGAATCCTCGTATGATTCATCCGGATCACGCGGCTCGCCCACTCGATCACACAACCAATCCTATGAAACGCCTCCACGCCGCCATCGATCGCGCAGTCGCTCTTACGAAGCCCATCCGCGCAACCATCCAAGAAACGATTCGGGAGGAGGAAGACCTCGTAGGGGTACAACGAACGCAAGTTTGGGTCCTTTCACCAGACGGATAGACGAGTACCGTATCCCACACTCGTTACGAAAACCCCCTTCCGGACTGAAAATGTACAACGGCGTGCAAGATCCTGACGTCCATCTGAAACACTTCGACGTTATGATGCAAGATAGGGGGGCATCCGGACCTGTCAAATGCAAGATCTTCCTCTTAACCTTGGAAGGATCAGCCTTGGAGTGGTTCACCGAGCTACGCCCAAACACTATCTCTTCGTGGGAGCAGATGGCTAGAGTGTTTCTTGCACGTTTCACAACGTCGAGAATAAAGCCTAAATCTCAAGATGTCTTGATTGCGATCTGGCAAGGACCCCATGAATCCCTTCGAAGCTTTGTGGAGAGGTTCAATCGGGAGGCAGACCAGGTGAGGAACCTGGATGATAATCAAAGGTTGTATTTCTTGAGGACAGGACTCCTTCGAGGAAGTAGATTTGGGTCGAAGTTGGTCTACACTTACCAAGAGATTTAGAAACCTTCCTCCGAAGGTCTCAAAGGTTTATGAACTACGAAGAAAAGACAATGGCCATCGAAGCTGCTGAAGGAGGGATGAATAGACAACCTCGCGAAGAACGCAACCAGAGACTACGAAGGGAGCAGGGTGGAGCGCCTAGAGACTCTAAGACCAAGAAGTTCGCAGACCGAACGAAACTGAATACTTCGTACACATAGATCCTGTCAGAATGTGCAAACGCAGAGTTTAGAGAGATGAGAAGACCAGACCCTGTCGTCCTGAAGGAAGGGCAGCGCCTATCTAAGAAATACTGTCGGTACCACAAGAGCAACGGGCATGATACTAACAATTGCATGGCCCTCAAAGACAACATAGAAGAGTTGATCATAATGGGGAAGCTCTCCCAGTATGTAAAGAAAGAGCAAGTTGACAGGAGGGATGACCAGAAGCTGGTGCGATCACCTAGAAAGGGAAAGGCACCAGCTGACGAGGCGGCTGGAGTGAGAGAGGGGGAGGACGACGATGATGCCCCGGATACCAGAAGATCAAGGGGAAGGCAAGTTGCCTTGTGAGAACTGATTGTATGTCATGAAATAAAAGACGGGCAGAACACTCTTTTTCCCGCAGAGTTTTTTATCGAGGTCTGCCCGACCGTTAAATAAAACAAGACATTTACTCTTATATCTATGTGTTCATAAGTCTCTTTAATTACGAACGGTCAATCGAGAGCGAATTTAGGCACAATCGAAGCAACCTAAGATTGGTCGCACCCCTGAGGACGAGTTAAATCCAAGTCGAACCTTGGTAAACTGTCCAAGGGAACTTAAACGAATTTAATTACAAACGAAGCGACCTGAGATTGGCCGCACCCCCAAGGACGAGTTAAATCCAAGTCGAACCTTGGTAAACTGTCCAAAGGAACTTAAACGAATTTAATTACAAACGAAGCGACCTGAGATTGGCCGCACCCCCAAGGACGAGTTAAATCCAAGTCGAACCTTGGTAAACTGTCCAAATGAACTTAAACGAATTTAAGTACAAACGAAGCGACCTAAGGTTGGTCGCACTCCCAAGGACGAGTTAAATCTGGGTAGGAGCCTGGTAAACTGTCCGCGGGCGACGATTGATCCCACTCGAACCAAACGGATGGAAAGTATAAGATAACACGCAAAATCGACGAGCCAAACGCATAAGGCTGTCAAATAACGAGATAAACTAAACGAACTTAGCGGTTTACGCGATAATATAAACAGAGTAAACAAATTACTCAGCAGAAAGGACGATCATGCCTTTCAAGGACGATCGTGCCTTTCAAGGACGATCTTGCCTTTCCTGGACGAGCTGGCCAGGCCTGGACGATCTGGCCAGGCATGGACAATCTGGCCATGCATATCCAGGACGAGCTGGCCTGGCGTGGACAACCACTTCTTGATCGCCCGCGCGCGACCTTGGAAGATGGTCTGGTTTGAAGACCATAACATCGTCCATGTTTATCCGATGGGGGCGTGTGAGCATGCGTTGGAAAGCTAAGAAGCATTCCTACAACTTTGATGTTGGACTCAAAGTCTAATTCGAAGGTTCTCTTCCCCTTCAGGTCGTCCAAGATTGGGACGACCACTTCTTGATCGCCCGCGCGCGACCTTGGAAGATGGTCTGGTCTGAAGACCATAACATCGTCCATGTTTATACGATGGGGGCGTGTGAGCATGCGTTGGAAAGCTAAGAAGAATACCTACAACTTTGATGTTGGACTCAAAGTCTAATCGAAGGTTCTCGTCCCCTTCAGGTCGTCCAAGATTGGGACGACCACTTCTCGATCGCCCGCGCGCGACCTTGGAAGATGGTCTGGTCTGAAGACCATAACATCGTCCATGTTTATCTGATGGGGGCGTGTGAGCATGCGTTGGAAAGATAAGAAGCGGAGCTACAATTCATATGTTGAGCTTAAAATCTAATTCGGACGTACTCAACCCCTTCTGGCAGTCTAAGATTGGGGCGCCTAAAACACAAAAATGGGCAATCGACACCATGGAGGGCTGTCTAGTTTGACAACCTTGGAGGCATGGGCAACCCAAAGATACTGAGCATCGATCGTGCAAAGATGAGCGTGCAAATGCACTTAATACTTAGGCGAAATAAATCGTGCAACAAAATGTCGGAGTATGAACACATCGAGTATGGGTTACAACGAAATCAGATAAACTCCAAAGCTAGAAAGTTAAAGCGTAAGTCAGGGTAAAGTAATATTAGAACTACAAAAGGATGGGTAAGAAAGACCCAACCACACTCATCGCCGCTGATAGATGACCAGGTTGGTCCCATCAGGCCTGCCGGTGGGCTTCACAATCTGGTCACCTAGGACGACATGATTGGGATAAAAAACAGTCGCGTCAACCACCACCTCGGGATAACGAAGTTGGACTTGCTTCAGAGCATTAGCAAACTGCTCCTTTACGATCTCAACGGCATCACGGGTAACCCTGTCACCCCAATCTTTAGCCTCCTCCAGTGCCTTCTCATTCTCATCTCTCTCTTTCTTCAATGCTTCGACCTCATCCTTGAGCGCGAAAACCGACTTCTCAAACTCTTCCCTCATCTTGGCCTCAGAAGCCTCCTTGGCCAACTTCAGCTCTTGCAGCTCTTCCTTCATCTTAGCTTCAGAAACCTCTTTGGCGGACTTCAACTTTTGCAGCTCTTCCTTCAACATGCTAGCCTTCCTCTCAGATCCCTCCAGGGCATCTTTGGCTTTCTTTGCTTGATCCAAAGCCTTGTCCCTCTTTGCGGTCAACTCTACAAAAAGAAAGAAGTAAGGTAAGGAAATCCGAAAGCAAGATATGTTGACCGGTCAAGCTAAGCCAAAAGAATTTACCTGCAAACCGGTCATCCTCCTCATTCTGAGTCATCTTCAGCTGCTTGGAAGCAGCCTTCAAAAAGTCAATAGCAGTGTCGATAGGGTCTTCCACGAAGCGGTCCCGGTAAGCAGCACCCAGCTGGTCCAACATCACCCTAGGAGACTTGCCACGACCGTGCTTTTTCTTCCCAGGTTGATCAGGTACGCCCGCGGAATGGTGGACCGCTCCATCAGACACAACATCATCAGCCCGCCTCCTCTTTGTTTTCTGAGGACCTTCAGGGTCGCCCCCAGGATGGGAATCCACCGGAGGAGTCTGTGGATGCGCCTCGGGATGTGGTGGGGAAGGAATAGGGGTAGAACCCTCAGCACGAACCGATATTCTACGCTTCGGAAGCCCCTGTCTGGCACCAGCAACTAGCTCAGCAAAAGTCAACTGTCCACCTGTCATCTCGTCTGCAAGAATACAAACATAGTTGTTAGAAAACAAGCAAGGCGACAAACAAGTGAGAAGGTGAGTAAAAGAAAACAAACGAGACCATTACACATGGATAAAAACTAATACACGAATAAGAAAGCCAGCCGACCTAAGGCTACAGCGAACTTGTCAGGGGAGTCGGACAGAACAAGTGGCTTGTAGGGAATCAGCTTCTCTTCAGAGGGTAAATGGGAGGCCAAATTCCTGAGTAATCTCAAGGTCTCTCTATTAGTAGCACCCAACTACTTTAAGGTGAACCGGTAAGTATGTGGCTCCCGAAGGTAGTGTCGCGGTGACCAAGAAATAGGAAACACGAAATCGATGGCCTCCCCGTAGTCGTTTAGATATCTCACCAAGTCTTGATCGCCACGGGTGGTCGGGGCAACCCAAAGAAACTTGCTCTTCCACTTCTTCACAGAATCCATATAAGGTACAAAAAGCTTGAAACCCGTAACAGCCTTCAAACTGAGAAATTCCCCCCTAGTTTTGTGACTATGCTTCTCTCCACGCTGGTTAGTATCAAAGATAGTGAAGAAGAGCTTCTGAGAAACCGGCCTCTTCAGCACGCATAACAGAACCTCAAATACCTTGACGAAGCCCCAAGAGTTGGAATGAAGTTGTGATGGGGCGACATCCAAGAAATGAAGGACCCCACGCTCAAAGGGAGTAAAGGGTGGTCGTATCTTCATGATGTTGAGAACCCTCATGTACATAGTGAACTTCAGCTCCGTTGGGAAGGTAGCAATGTGCTCACCAATTCCCATGCTCTCGACTTGCCACTCCTGGTCGTCATTACCCACGCACTAGCCCGCCAAATCCAACTCCCTTTTTGTCACTTTCGATACTTCATTCAGAATGGTGAAAGAAACCCAAGAATGATCAACGTCCGTTTGACCCCCGAAAGACGACCTGAGCCTGGCTGGTTTAGACGACTCGGCACTCTGGGAAGAAGAGCCGCACGACCTATCCCCTATAGAACGGGCATGAGACTCGGAAGAACGGCTAGACTCAGAAGAGCTCGTATCCCCCTCACCATCTGCCATCTTGGGAGATCTCCCCTTTTTCGAGGTAGCAACGTGAGGATCGGAAGATGGAGACTTGCGTCGAGTTTGCTTGGTCCTCGCCACGATGCAAACCTGCAGGAAGGGGCGATCACTCATTAAACGAGCACTTAGGCTTGCGAATGAGGGGCGATTGTCTCATCCCAAGCCTGATCGCCCCTCCCCGCCAAATCAAAAACAAACAAGAATAATAAATACAAAAGAAAGGGAGAATACCTTTGGATTAAGATTTGCCGATAAAAAATACCGAGTCACCTCCTAGGATGATCAAAACAACGCACTGGATATAAAAATAAAAAGATCGATCAGACTCAAAGACAAAAAGTGAAATCAAATTGATGCGTCAAAAAGAGCATAAGCAATCAGGGCAAAAGCAAATTGGTGCATTGAAAGGAGCAATAAGAAGGTCGTCTAAGTGATCAGATCGGGCGCGACGAGCAGTTGAGGGGCGGTGAGGTGCGATCGGGTCGCCCCGTTTCTTCACCACGCGTGTCACTCTCGGGTCGCCCCCTTCCTTCGCGACCACCTCACTCTCGGGTCGCCCTTTTCTTACGAGCCATCTCCCTCTCTCAATTCGCCCTTTTCTTTCACACCGCCTCCTCTCGGGTCGCCCCCTTTCTTCTCTTCAGATCGTGCTGTCGTAACCACCCAGCAACGTCGCAAGGTCACCGGCAGCGTCTCGGGCAAAGAGGAGCAGGTCGCCCTTTTTTTTTGTTGTTGTTTTTGTTCGCGCAAAGGAGGGCAGGTCGCCCCTTTTGTTGGCACCAAGGAGGGGAGCGGATCACCCCTTTTGGTTGGGAAGAGGATATTGAAATTCGGATTTGGTGAATGAGTGGTGAGGATGAAAGAAAGAAGAGGCCCTCACACTAACATATATATAAGCCCACGAAAATAGGCCCAACAAAGAATAAAATTCTTTTTTTTTATTTGTTTATCTAGAACACTTTTTATATTCGAAATATTCACCGGAATTGGACAACCAGGAGAGTGACTATCAATTTTCGATCGATCCGATACGATATCGACCGCCGAAAATTCACAAGTCATGAACTGGGGGCAAGACCTATCAAACTACCGAACGGCACGACCAGCATGGCTGCGCATCAAGCCTACGCCCGCTCAGCGATCGACCTTGGCTTGGGGGGCAACTGTTCTGGATTGGGCCAGTCGTTAGGCCCAATCCAGTAGCAACGATCCAACCCAGCAAGGGAAGGGTCAGCTTCGCTGGGCATGATCCAACAGCTAATCGACCAGCCCAATAACGAAGTGTCAGCTCCACCGATACTTGGGCCCCCATCGCAAATGGGCTATCCGACGCCAACGATCCAGACTATTCACTATAAATACCTCCAGTCACCAGATATTACTAGATATTACTGTAACTCGATATAGCTGACTTGGGCGTCGGAGTGTTCTTGCAGGTACACCCCCGCGCGTTCAGGTCCTCCTCAGCCTACGGTATCAGACGATCCGTCCCTTGACCGTCTCCGCAGATCACCTCAAGGTACGTTTCAGAATATAAGCTAAAAAATTGATTTCAATAGATCCTGACCTTTGATTAATGTAACGGCGTAAATGTTTCCCGAATTTTATTAAACACAAGCAAGGTTACCCTCAGACAGTGCGTGTGATCTTGCAGTGAGGAGGATGGGCATGGATAACATCGATGCTTCCTCTCCACCGTCTCAGTCTCAGACCGGGTACTACTTTTCTTTTCTTCATTACCTCTTCTCTTCAGTTTGTTATGTAACCGTTTTCTCTTTTTTTTCATCTTCAGTTACCCTCGCCATTTCTACCTCGCAGTAGATAGGCCTCAGTTCAAAATGGTATATACTATCATTTTATCTTTATCATTCATTATTCATAATAATATTTGATTTGTTAGTATAGATTTTGAATTTGATTATAATAATTGCAGCAAACTTTGGTTGATCTTCTGGATTTGGTGGGTCGACGTTCTTGCTTACCTATCGTAGTCTGTTGTAGCACCCGCGACGATCTTGACTCTCTTTGCTCCTCTCTTTCCCCTCTCCCTTTCATTTCCTCTTCTGCTTTGGTTAGTATTCTTATCATTATTCATTCTCTATTTTCTGTCTTTAATTACCTTCTGTTGAACTTTATTTTGATTTAACTTGTTCAATGTCTTTTCATTTTTCAAGTATAAAATTGAATATCACTGTTGTGTCTAGATTTCTTTATCAGTCCTTTAGGGTTTGGTTTTGTGTTCACTTGCCTATAGCGCCGATACTTCAGATTGAAGATATGTTTGGTGTTTCGGTCGATTACTCAAATTTGTTTTGTTTTCTATATGTTGTCAGTACAGTGACCTTGCTGAAGATGAACGTGCTTCTGTTTTAGAGAAATTTAGGCAAATGACAATTAGGTGGAACCAGATTAGTCATGCTGCTGGAGAAGGGAATGAGGGTGAGGTGGGGAAAGATGAGAGATCTCATATGATTATTGTTACAGACGCTTGCCTTCCTCTCCTTTCTTCTGGGGAGTCTCCCATGAATGCTCATCTTCTCATTAACTATGAGTTACCACCAAAGAAGGTATCGCCCTTTAAACTTATTTTTGCTTGTCTCATCATATTATTACTCATTGTTGTCTCACTTGCTTGTGGGAAATATCCTTTGTCGACTTACAAACTACAAAACAGCAATAACTGCCGACCGGCTGATGTTCTGTTGTTACTTCTGTTCCTGAGATTGTAATAGTTAGTATTACTGTTGAAACATTTAACTCATTGGGTTAATTCACATAGATCAGGTGGACCTCATAAACCATTCTAAGGTTTCTTCATTCTTGCTTTAGAAGGTTTCTTTAGTGTGCTGCTACTTTTTGCTAGTGTGAAGAGAACCTGTTTCCTTTATTTGTTGAAAATTGTTTCTCCAGTTTCAAGAATCAACCATCTTTATACCTGGTTGCATTTTACTTCAGAACTGATAAATAATGCTGCCGGTCTAGTGATTTTTGTGTTCTGATTTGTGAAAGTGGTGCCTGACTGCCTGGTTGTATCGCTACTGTCTTTTTACTCCTACTGTAATGATTCTCTTTCCATTTTTCTCATAAGTTTTGTTTCTGTTTTTCTTACAGGAAACATATGTCAGGCGTTTGACAGCCTGTTTAACAGCTGGTCCTTTTTTCTTCCTTGTTCTATAGGTTTATTGATAGTTCAAATTTTTGCATTGTTGATAAGATTCCTGATGTGCAGATGGAATTGTCATCAATATGGTTGTCGGTGGGGAAGTGGTAATACTAAAGAGTATTGAAGAAAGCACTGGTATTGTCATGCAAGAGATGCCAATGCAAGTAAGTTTACTTGCTAACTCTTACCAGATTTGCCTGGAATTCCTCCTGCTCCGAATTGGTTGAAATTTGTTCATATAAATTAGCATCTTTCCAGACCAAGAGAGTCTTCTATATTATCAGAGTAAACACTCTGTCGGTTTTGTCTTCTGCTAATATATCAGCCCCCCTTTGTGTATCTAAATTGATCCATTTCATAAACAAACAATTTTGTTTTAGTATAAGAATCAGGGTCGAGAGAAGAAATAAATAAATAAATAATTAGAAATACGGAAACTAGCATTAGAAACACACGACTTCTGCTTAAGTAGGACTAAAGAAAGTAGGCTTAAATATATTTGAGGCCCCTACAAATATAGTGTGTTTTGATTTAAGCCCCAGCAAAAAAATTTTTTAGAAAAAACTCCTTGCAAAATACAATGTTTTGATTTTAGCCCTTCAGTTAAACTTCCATTACAAAAATTGCCAACACGTCTACCACATGGGTTTATATGCTGACTGGGCATTGACAGGTCATTCTTTTATATTTAACTTATTTCTAAAGCTAAAATAGATAAATGAGAAATAAAAAATGAATAAAAGAATTTGATCCCTAATCCCCTTCTTCACTCTCTCTGCACTTGCCTCCGCCATTGGCATCTGTAAGCACCATTCTTCTATTTCCTCAAAAACTAATTGAATTTTGAATATCCCTAACTCCTGAAATCAGTGTGCATTAAGAACTTCAAGCTATTGGCCACAGAACTTCAACTAAAAAAGCATTCGAAAATGGGTCATGCACTATGACCCAATTCGATCTTAGGCTAGAAGCAACAGAACGTTGAGATTTTAAGGTATGTTATTCAGTAATCATCAATTAGGAGAAGCCCCAAGAAAATTTTGTGAATCGTTCAATCATTTGTGGGGAATTTCAGATCTGGGAAAAACATGGTATTTCGACCCACTATGGAGATCCGATTGGTTCTTGCGATTTAGGCTACCATTTTGTTTGACCTTAGATGCGTTTTGATCGCAAGACAACGATATGAGAATCCCCTAAGTTAATTTCGAACAAAAACACACGATTGAAGGGTAATCGAACGAAAAATTCGGTTAGGTTTCTTGCAACTACGACTGTGAAAATGATTTGTAATTTAATTTAGAATATGCAACGATTTCAAGCCACTTGTGAAGGAAATTGGATATGATGTAAATTAATCCAGATATTATGCAGCGATTGTTTTTTGAGAAGAAGAAATATTGTTGAAATTGTTAAAGCAGTGACTGTTGAAAGGAAGATGAGTTTTTTTAAAAAAACTATTTTATTTTAAACTTAAATTGAAATAATTAAAAGTGAATTTGCACAGTCAGCATTTAAACCCATGTGGCAGACACGTTGGCAATTTTTGTAACGTCAGTCTAACGGAAGTCTAACAGAAGGGCTAAAATCAAAACATTGTATTTTGCAAGGAGTTTTTTCTAATTTTATTTTGCAGGGGCTTAAACAAAAACACGCTATATTTGTAGGGGCCTAAAGCATATTTAAGCCAAGAAAGTATACAAAATGCAAGTTTAGCAAAAGATGCAAATCACAGGTTGGAGGTGAAAATTGTAAAACATTCAATGCCACAACTTGCGCGTTTTAAGTATCTTTGGTCCATCATACAAATAGGATCCTAGCAGGGGGGAATGAAATGCAGAAATGTTTTGGTTTTTGGGTGTATTTTATGATAGATAAGTACTTTTCAAACTTAAAGGAAAATTTTATTGCACGACTATAACTATAAGACTTGCAATGTTCAGGAAGGTCAGATTAGTTTTGTAGTTTGTTAGAGTATGTGTAGTTAGTTAGCTTATCTAAATGCTAATGCTTCATATAAATACTTCTCCATACTGTAATTCCATAATACTCTAAGTCTAAACCTTCTCGTTAGTTCTCATTAGATTCTCTTTACTCCCTTTTCATTTTACTTCATTTTTTATCGCTTCTTAATTCTTATCATCATGTCACGAGCTCATAACCGGTCCTCCGTTTTCCCACCATGGACCTTAAAGTTCAATTCAAACACCAGAAAATCATATTCCAGCATTTGCACTCCAAACTTTCGCACAGCAAATCATACTCAAATTGGATGAAAAGAACTTCCCATCCCAAAAACAACAGATTGAAGATGGGATTCGTGGTTACAAGCTTACGTGCTATCTTGTGAATCCCTCCATAGTACATCCCTATGCTGTTTCTGATGCAAACCAGAAGTCAAATTAAGTATGATAGCTATGAAAAGGAATGACGCTGAGAGTATTGGCATTACTGATGCAGAATAAAGGAATAACTGTAGAAATATCTCCTACTACCCACAGAGGCAAGCTCCTACAAGAGAAACTGTAATTCTCTGGAAAAAAGAGAAACTTCTCTCATCATGCCTCACTCATTCCCATGATTCCCCCCTATAACAGAAATGCTTACCTCACCATTCTTTGGCACCATTCTTTCATAAGCTCTCCATATTTTGGGATTGGGCCTACTCATAACTTCAGCCTGTAACCGTTGCAGCCCTATCAATATTGGCTCCTTGAACAGCAGACTTGTCCCCAAGTCTGACCGAGGGGAACTGACTACAGATGGCGTCCTCATCCTCCCAAGTAGCTTCCTCAACTGTTTTTTCCTTCCATTGAATCAGCAACTGCTTGATAGAATCGCCTCCCTCGATGAGAACTATTTGCCAACGCAGCCATAGGTTCCCACCTGGAATGTGCAGTAGATTCCAAACTCTTGGGGAGATCTTTTTCTACCACCGAACTATGGAACACAGGGTGAAGAGATGATGCTGGTACCTGCAATTTATGAGGAACACAGATCAAATGCGCTCGAAAATCTGAAAAAGGCCATAGTAACGAAGTGACAGCTTGGGACAGATTTTGGACTCAACTGATTGCTGAACATATGGCCTCAAAGACCCCACCTCAAAATGCCTCTCCTTCCTGTGTGAATCCGCCAAGCTCTTCATTCTCCCCCGTGCATGATTCAAGTGGTGCTTCAGCTGATGCAAAATAAAGGAAAAAGCAATAGGAATATCTCCTACCCACAGAGCCAAGCTCCTACAAACAAAAACTGTAATTCCCTGGCCAAAACGGAAACTTTTCTTATCATGCCTTACTCACTCCCATGATTCCCCCCTATAACAGAAATGCAATGCCCACTAACTCTCATTCTCTCTCTGCCACCTCATCATTCTTTCCTACCCTCCTTTCATAAACTCTCCGTATTTTGGGCCTACCCATAACATCAGCCACTGGCCCGTAAAAGTAACAGATGCCCTATCAGTTTCTTTCTGAGCAAGATTGAGATCTTTGTAGTGTCAATCCAGCTTATTCTTAATGGGAGCAACAAGCTCCTTACTGTTTATGTGGTTTTTTTGTACTCTTTCTGAGTCGGTATTGCCCCATTTTAACTGTGTTCACAAATGGGAAGTTTGGGAAGAGATTCACAAGTATTTTCATTACTTAGAGACAAAAAGTTTGCTGGTTCACCCACCTGTTTGAAGGGGAAATGTTTGAGTATGTGTAGTTAGCTTATTTGGAACCTTCTGCTTCTGACAGTTTACTAACTTCCTGTTCCTGGTAGTAAATAACTGTTAGAAAGAATTGTTAGTATGCAGTCGCCGAAGTAGTTAGGCGGTACTGCTTCATATATGTACTTCTTTACACTCTAGTTCCGTAGTTGTGATAATATTCTAAACCTTCGCTTTAGTTATTGTCTTGTCTCTACTCCTCTCTACTTTCTTTCACTTCATATCACTTTTTATCATTGAGATAGGAATATAAAGTTGGATGAGTTGTTACATAAGACTAGGTAGACTTGGGAATGAAGTCATTAGAGAGATGTTAGGATAGTTCCCATTGTAAGAAAAAAGAGTCTTTTATGATTTGGATGTATGTGAGGGAGACTCGTAAACGCACCTCTAAAAAGGGAAGGCCAGATGGGGTATAGTAAAATAGACGTTAAGAGGAACATGAAGATTCAATAAAACTATTGGACAGCCCATCTTTATTTGTAGATATGTGCCCATGAAGATTCAATAAAACTATAGTAAAATAGTCATGGTATTGTTTGAAAAAAAACTTTGGTCGTTATTTTGGTCTTCCTTTTCAGTTAGTATAAACGTCTTGTATGTTTCTTTAACTGGTCTTATAATATGTTTTACATTGCAGATTCTTGATATTCTATGAAGAGTTTAGTCTTTGACTCTTTGTCGTTACCCGAAGAAAGCAAACGATTTGAATGCTTACATTCATGAATGGTTGAAGACTTGAAGCTATCCCATTTCTTGGAACATTGTGTCAGTACCAAGTAGTCATTTCAACAAAGAAAATATACTGCCGAGGTTGTTTTCTCTGCTATCGCTATCGCTACACGCTATAGCTTTTGGGCCTCAGCGGTTGTGCTGCGCTATCTGACATTGCCTACATAATGAAATATTAGTTAGGAAACTAGCCCCCCAAAACTTTCCAAATTTCCATTGCTTTCACCATCAAATAATGCTCCGTCTTATGAGACGAGGGGATGAATGATATCCCAAACATAATCATGTTAATGTTATTGCAGCTTTTCATTGCACTGTGCATAGGAATGTTCATTGTTTTGCTCTTGGATGGTTCCATCCATGAATTCCATCTTCTTTGCTATCAATGCAGTTAGTTCTATTGTATGGTATTTTGAACCATGCAATATGTGATGCTCTGCGAGTGGTGGACTTTTACTAGTTACTGCACTATGACAGGCTCCAACAGCGAAACCATTTCAAATTAAGACTTTTAAATTAAGGACTAATTTCATATTAAGACTTTTAAATAGATCATTTAAATTAAAAAAATTCACTCAATAGCTATGGAGCTCAGATCACTATAAAAATATAAACTAAGTTAGGTCTCTAGTCTCTACATAACATGCTTTTAAGTTTGTCGTCATTTTCCAACTCTATCTTTTTGTATTATTACTAAAAAGTACTTGTCACTTTAGTTTTTTTACTGGTGTTTCTCACTTTAGTATTTTGTAAAGAGTTGATAACTCCTTTCCTATCTAGACAAATAAAAAACAACGATATGCATGCAAGAAAGTCAACATAAGTACACAACATAACAAATTAACAAGTGACATAAGAATAAGATTCAACTCTCCAATTGGATTTAGAGGATATGCATGCAAGAAAGTCACCAATTGATATACGTACATAACAAATTAACAATTGACATAAGAATAGGATTCAACACCACAATTGGTGGTGAATACACGGTTATACAAAAAAGAAAACAAAGTTCTAAAGGAATGGTCCAACAAATATGCATTTCGCATAAGTGAGGAACGTTATTCTAATTTCACCATAAAACACTAAGAATATAGGATAAAGCAAATGTCCAGCTTCATTTTAAACTTTTGATAAAAAAAGAATAGTTCCCTTTGAACATTCACCACGTGGCTGCGTTTTTAAACTCTTTGCATATGAGAATGAGTCTTTATTCAGATTCTATTCTAATACTTCCCCTCTACAAAACCATATGATATCTATATAAACAAGCCCAAGCCATAGTTAAGTAGCATTCATTCTAAAACCAAGTATTTCAGTATCACATTTTTGTATTAAAGTCCTATAATTAGATCATGTCAAATTTGAGTTTCCTCAGGTTTCATGGTAGCTTTTCAAAGAAGCCAAATCCATCCTCTCCAAAGAAAATACTACCACAGAATAACAGCTTCATGTCAAAACAAACATCAAGTGCAGAAATGAGTTTCCAACCAAAAAAAGAGGAAATGAAATGGGTGTTTGAGAAATTTGACACCAACAAAGATGGAAAAATTAGCCTTAAAGAGTACAAAGAAGCTGCAAAGGCTTTGGATAAGGGTATTGGAGACACTGATGCAGTAAAAGCATTCAAAGCCATGGATTCTGATGGAGATGGGTTCATAGACTATAAAGAGTTTATGGAAATGTTCAATGGAGGGGGTAGTAAGATAAAAGAAACTGAGATTATAAGTGCTTTTCAAGTATTTGATTTGAATGGTGATGGGAAAATTAGTGCTGAAGAATTGTCTCAAATTCTCAGAAGGCTTGGAGAGAGTTGTAGCCTTAGTGCTTGTAAGAAAATGGTGAAAGGAGTTGATGGAGATGGTGATGGTCTTATAGATTTGAATGAGTTTACTAGGATGATGATGAGTGGCAAGAAATTGGCTTAAGTGATCATATATCTCGGATAGAAGAGGATAATCTTTTTCGTTGTTTCTGAAGTAATTTTGTGTCTTATTTCAAAGACATTGTTCGAAATGGTTAGGCTGGATGTCATGCATGTCCCAAGTTCGAATTTGCGACCTCACGACTGTGTGCATGAGCTTCAGGTGGCAATTACCACTCCGTCTATATAAAAAGAAGTAATGTCTTTTCTTTCTTAAATATTTAGTTTTGTTTTTTGTTGTTGTCTCTTGGAGTGCTAAATAAATAGTTTGGTTTAATGGATGATGGTTACATATCATCCTATGATAGTTACTGACGTAATGTTATGGATACTTGCAATAAGAAATGTCACTATATATGATAGTTCCTTTGATCTCTATAAGAAAATTTTACAGTTTTAGATTTATTGAATAACTGATGTATCTGACTTATATTATAGGCCAAATACATGAGAATGATACGGAGCCTATGCTCTCAATAAAGGATACTAGTACATCTTATTCTCGTTACAGTTTTTGAGGCAGCGAATTAACCAAAACGGAACAGAGTTGGAAATGCGTACAGTACATTACAGACAACTTATGGTCACTATTTTCATAAAACAAAACTTATGGTCACTATTCTTGATATATGCTATTAAGAAATTTCAGAAATCAAAGCCTCACTGAAGGAATAAAATTAATGTATAAACAATATATATATACTTCATTGACTTTGAAATTTGAATGAACATAATTATAAACTACAAATACTACTCCCTCCGCCTCATTTTATTTGTCATTTAAGGTTATGCGCAGATATTAAGAAAATGATTGGTTATGCTAACTTTTGTGGTAAAAAATTGTGGTAAGACTAAAACACTCTTCAATTTTCTCGATTGGAACAAAGGCACAGTTATTGATATTTTAAAGTAAGAGTATTGTTGGAAAGTAATAATAAATGTTGTATTGAAATTCTAAAGTGACAGATAATTTGAGACAGAGAAAAATGCCAAAAATGAGACGGAGGGAGTATTACTTTATAACGTGGTGCTCTGAAGTTGAAGGAAAATGAATCCTAACATAGTTATTAGTATCCATTTACAGTCTTCCCGTGTGTGTTTTGAAATTTGAAAGCAGACACACACACATGGGCTTTTAATTTGTAGCAAAATATAAGTAAAAATAGACTTTCTTAAACCTATTTAATGCTAGTCCCAAGTTCGAAATTGGGACTTCACACAACTGTGTGCGTGAGTTTCAGGTGGCAATTACCACTCTGTCTACATAAAAAAAGTAATGTCATTTCTTTCTTAAATATTTAGTTTTGTTTTTTGTTGTCTCTTGGAGTGCTAAATAAATAGTTTGGTTTAATGGATGGTGATTATATATCATCCTATGATAGTCCAAAGTCCAAACCAACATCTAAATTACTTTTATTATTCAAATTATTATTAGTGTATATGTTTGGTGTCCCTGTATGTATAGTTTGCTGCTTCTAACGTGGACACGGGAACAAGCCAACCTAAAAAAGTCACAATAATTATTGAATAGATTCAGCAAGCGTGACTATCCGTATTTTAAAACTGATACTATCACATTCAGAATGCAACAAGTACTACTGGCTGGGTGGAAGAAAGAGAGCATGCTTGTTAAAGATTACTTTGAATTGAACACAAGTGGGAAAATTGTACCCGGTGGCAGTGGGTTTGGTTAAGTGTTTGGTACTGAGGGAAATACTTCCATCAACTGAGTAAAAAGAACACACAACAAAGGCCAAACCTCCATGTCCTTAAGAGAAGACACGTGGCAAATGTTTTATTTGAGTCAAAAATGTGTTACAACTAATTCGGTCCGTAAGTTTCTGACGGAATTTCAATCGCAAATGTTAAAAGATTTGTCGGAAATGTTAAAAACAAGATTTAAGAGATTTAGTAGAGAAATTGTGTATATGTTTGTACTTATCTTTACTAAACAAAAAGCTACATTAAACCTAACAATTTTCGATATTTCATTTTGATGTAATCGATCACATATGTTACTA
Source organism: Astragalus glycyphyllos (assembly GCA_963573325.1). Lineage (NCBI taxonomy): Eukaryota > Viridiplantae > Streptophyta > Magnoliopsida > Fabales > Fabaceae > Astragalus > Astragalus glycyphyllos. The sequence goes on along the minus strand of OY754308.1, from coordinate 84,494,974 downwards.
AGGAAATCAGCACTTGCCCTAACTAAGTTTTCATCTTTGAAGGCAGTGAAAGGCCAATTTGTTTCTTAGGCGTCTTGCGTATATCTCCTACAAGAGTCCAAACCAAGGTTATTTAGAATTGAATTAGCCAATTCATGATAATAGGCTTAAGAGATTTTAGTAACCTTTCAAGCGAAGAATGTTGTATTCAATGCGACTTTCAATTGGTAATTTAAAAATTGACTAGAGACAATAAATATTTGAATGAGAGCTTAGCCTTGAATCTTTCTTTGCTGAACAAATTCGATGAAGTTCGCTTTCAAACATGTCTCGGAAATAAGAACATGGAGGTAATTCTCTTTTTATTTTCTATTTTCTATTTGAGGTGTTGACTCAGTGGTAAGAGCTTAGTATTGTATCCTCAATGTGCTGAGTTTAAGTCCTCTTGGAGACACAATTGTAAAAAGGCCGTTACTTATAAAAGAGACCAGAGTAGTTAATCAAATTTTATTTTTACTCTAACCCTCAAAACCAATCAAACTCTAACTATCTTGTGCCGTCAAAAGTACTAATTTTCTCTTGGAGGCTGCTATTAAATAGATTAGTGACACGGGATGCACTGGCTAGAAGAGGAATTTTGACTTCTCGCCATGATCTTTGTTGTGTTCTTTGCTTCAAAGAAAACGAAACGGTGGCTCATGTGTTCCTTGGGTGCGATGTAGCTAGGGAGGTGTGGAGGTTGGTGTTGCAATGGTTGGGTGTGTCATTTAATGTGGAAGAAGATATAGTGCGTAACTTTGTGGAATTTGGGAAGTTGCTGAAAGGAAATAAAGAAGAGGAAAGGGGTTAAGCATCTCATTTGGATGGCGGTAACTTGGAATCTGTGGAGAGCTAGGAACAAAGTTCTATTCGAGGGGGAGGTGGCTACAGTTCCCTCTATTTTATACGCAATTAAGTTCAGTGCTTGGGGGTGGCTTGTAGCGAGCAGGGGGAGGAATAGTGGGGTATCTTGGGCAGATTGGCTCAATTGTTCGATGCGATATTTTCTTTCATTGTAATGATATGTTAATTGACATTTTAATTGGGGTACTCTTTCCTCCTTTAATCTTTTTTCCAATGAGTCTTTGCTCTTGGAGGTTTTAAGGAGGCCCCGCATTTATAAGGGTTGATGCACCCCTTGTACCCCTTTAATACAATTGCTTATCTTAAAAAAAAAACTCTAACTATCTTGTAGTTTCTAATAATTTGTTTGTTCATTCTCTCAGGTGATCCTAGCATGCCAAATGATAAGCATGGGAGAATCAATTAGCTAGGTGCCTATTTCTTCTGATCTGACATTGGGAAATGAAATGAGCTTAACCATAAGAAATGTGAAATATTAATGAGGTTTAGATATTATGACAGCCAATAAGATGCAAGTAGTTGCTAACAAGATACGAGACCAAATCCGAAATCAGTCTAAATCTAACACTGTCAAGAATTATCGTTTGACCGGTCCATGTTCGAAGTCTTTCCTTGGAATGGAATCAGCCACGTGTGGAAACCCCATTTGGCCAATCACTTGAATAAAAAAGGCTCAACCACGTGAGTGACAACCATGTCCTTTACTTCAAGTTAAAAAAAATAAAAAAATTGATACCCTTTGTGTCCTTTTAATGCATGTTATGTTCCCAGGCTCCGCTGCTCCTTCCTGAGGACTGACTGTATCTTTTATTCTACGGTGATCAGAATTGATTCTAATAAAATTGATTTTGCAAATTTATTTTATTTAAAAGTGAGTTAAAAATAACGTAATTTTTGTTTAAATACATTTACTAAAAAAGTATTTTTTGTCATCATTGTTGTTTGGATAAGTTAATTAAAATTGTTTTAAGTGTGAAATTACCAAAATGGATATCAATTTAAAATAGCATTAAAAACATTAAATTTGATAAAACAGACAACCAAAATACTAAATGACCATGTAAAATATCTAAATTATAATTATAATTTGAGAATACAATTTAAATTGCAATGCAAGTTAGTTAAGGGAATTTGTAAAAAATGTAAATATAGTAAGCAGCAATTATGGAATATTAAAATTTAGTGAATGATAATTATGGAACATGAAATTTTAATATAATTTTAATATTGGTTATATAATTTAAATTATAATTAGAGAATTGTATAATTTTTTTTAAAAAAAGTAACAAAGATAAATATAATGAAGGGTAATTACGGAAGATATAAATATGCAATGGTAGAATCAATTCTATGTCACCTTAGAAGCTACAATTTCTAGCTTCTAGTAGAATCAATTATAGACCAATAAAATTGATTTTAGGTGTAAGAGCCGAACACCAATTTATCATACCAAAATCACTTTTAACTCTCCAAAAGCACTTCTAAGTGCTCCCACCGCGAAATCAAACATGATTTTAGGAGTAATTCCACATCTGATCACTGATCAACGAGTTCAACACTTGACCACTTCCCCTTTCTCCTCTCTCTCTGGAACATTTTAAATAATATATATATATATATATATATATATATATATATATATATATATATAATAGTAAAAACGTGTATCTTCATAAAAAAGTAAATATATGTGTTTTGTACTTCCTATCCTTTTGGGTTTATTCCAGATTGTAGTTGGTAGTGCTCTTGTCGGATTAGATCTTTGTGTTTTGAGCGAGGGGTATTGTAGACGCTCCGACGCTCAAGTCAGTATTGAGAATTGTAGAGCATGCAGGAAATAGGTAATGCGTATCTTTTGTGGTTATGCGAGCTAGTATTTATAGGAATCCATGTCAGCTCTGAGCCATTGGATCGATCGAGTAAATCTGAGCCGTCGAGGTTTGATAAAGAGAACCTTGGATATGGATCCAAGCAATTGGGCTGGCCCGTGTATAATTAGGTGTGTGGACCTTGTGGTTCGATATGAAATGCAAGGTCATGGACATGGATACTAGCCATTGGGCTGATCCAGGTCTAATTCGCTTAGTGAGTCTCGTGGCCCATTACAGAATAATATGCATGAACATGATTATCACGATTATTATATTTGTTGATTTTTGGAGGCTATGTGATCAGTACCTTGAGGTCGGCCGTAGAGCTGGTCAAGGGACTGATCCTCTGATGTTGTAGAAAGCGGTCGGCCTGATGCTGTTGAGGTAGGTCTGGACGCGGGGGGGGGGGGGGGGGGGGGGGGGGGGTGGTGTACATGCGAGGACACTTCGACGCTCAAGTCAGCTAGGTCGAGCACTATAATATCGAGTGATAATTAGAATAGACTGTGTACCTGACATCTTGGTGTTTAGTGCTATTTATAGTGGCTGAGAGATTCGAGACGTCAGATTCGAGTGGAGTGATCCGGATCGTTGATTCTGGAGGCCCATTGATCTGTTAGGCTGATCCATTAATGGATTGGGCCTGACGACTGGCCCAATCCAGAACACTATGTATGTCTGTGTTCCTCCCTATGATTGGCAAAACAGAAGTGCGGATACAAAGTTACCTAGGCCCTAGCAGGTATATTTAATTGCATAATATAGATTCAAAAATTCTATATATGAGTTGATAATGATTGGTGAAGATGAGAGCTGTCTAACTTAAGAAAGCCAAGGGATGGATGGTGGCATGGTGCCATGTGATTCATTTCAGTACTCTACACATGAGGCAGAGTGGCTTCGAAAGGGGAAGCAAATTCCAATGCCTCGATATATATATAGTTAGATAGAAGTATATGTGAGTTTCTGATACAATTTGTAGCTAAGTTACAATTTTTATTTTGTGAGCTCAATTGAAACAATCATTTTCAAGGGGTAGTCTAACACTAAATATGAGTACTTACCTCTTAACGAAAGTTAAAATTGTATATCAGTCTAAGTTGTGGAGGACTTTTTTTTTAAAGAAACAAAGCTAGAGCCCTAAAAACAAAACAACTAACAAGAGATACAATGGAGAGAAGAGAACTCAAACTATCACTGAGCAAAAGTGATCCCACGGATTGTGGACACTACTCAAACAAAATCAAGGACTCTTGAAGATTATAACCCAGAGAAGCTAGTTCGTCAACAAAACAGATCGCCTCACGGTAAATAGGCATAAACTTTAGCTCTCACTTCAAATTCATCATATTTTGAATCTCTCTAACAAGGCTCCACACTAAAACACGACCCACAAAATCATCATGTAGCATATATCAAGCAGCAGCAGAATCGACCTAAACAGTGACTGATTTACAGTCTTTAGCCTAACACAAACTCAACCCTTTTAAAATACCCTAAATAATTTGGCAAATCCATCGGTTCACTCTCCCAGATTGTTCTGAATAATTCCCCCACAACCAGCAACTCGAGCTCCATGTTTAGCGACACCATCAGTATTGAGACACCATCGACCAATTGGAGGGCGCTCCAAGCAAACCTAAACCATCTTTTGTCATGAACTAGACCCACACCAGCCGAAGAAACAGGATGGGAGTACCCCGAACCAACCTGTAAATGAGATTCAAAGACGTGATGGTTTATTGAAGTTCACATCGTGGATTTCTTTATTCCTTCAACTCCACAGAGAATGACACGCGGTAGGCCAAGTTGATTGCTACGAGCATGATTCTTCACTAGTTCCATCTAGAAATTAGTCGGATAGTGACAATACCTAAAGGCGTGAATAGTATCTTCAAGATCACCAAGACAGTGATTGCAGTAACCATCACCCAAATACATTCTGGCTTTGCGATGATTTGTTAGAAGTCTATCATGAACAAGAAGTCAGACCAAGCTTCTCACTTTGTCTGAAACATGCAGGCGCCACACGGCCTTCCAAAAACTATGATCAGAGTTAACAAGGTTATTAGCCATAAGGGAATATGCGCTAGCAATGATAAACTTACCATGTTGTGGAGGACTTAGGAACAAACGAGTTCTTGTCATAGATCTAGATTCATTCACCAAAATCCTTTAATTCATGGTCACTTAAATCTAATCAGTGTTTTAAAAATTGAATCGAATTGAACGGTTTAACCAATTGAAACTAATTGAATAATGACCTTGAAGTCGCATCGATTTAATGTCTGATTTGGTTTTAACTTTTCAAAACAATGAATCTAACAAAACACCTCAATTATACACATACACACACTCCCCTTGAACATAAACCTCGTTTGTGGCTCCAATAATTGGTCCATCATCCGATTTTTTTTCTTTATTATTATGAGTAAAATTAAACGCCAAGTGTCCCAGGATGTTTCTCTATTAAGGGTCTATAAAGTTTCCTTTAAAATGACATCTTTTGTCTTTATAATTGAAATTTGATCATAAGATTCAAAGGCAATCTTGGGTCACGTGGTCACTAACTTTGATCCATCAGTGTCACCAGCTCATTGCTAATTTAGGAGTCAAAGCTTGGTCAATAATCAGAGCTAGCTGTGCAGTAAATGCATGCCGGTCCTCTCTGTAAACTGTAACTCTGCTATTGTGCTCCCTGTGCCACTTTACAGAAAGCCTTATAACTCTGATGGAAGTTTTTTGAACCATTCACTTCTGCCATTTAAATTGTTTTGGATGGAATTTGAATACAATATTTTAAAATTATACTATTAAAGACTCAAAATGTGTGACTGCATGAAACTTTGACATATTTTATGGGCAGCTCCCTCCCGTACAATAATAGAATCATAGAAGTTGGATTATCCAATGTTAAAAAGGATAATGCATGTTTTGTTAATGCATGCATTGGATGTGGGAGAATGAGAGAGATAGTTAAAGTGCAAATTCTTTGAATCTTCCCAAAACTTTGTTTGTTTATGATATTATGAAAAACAAGGGAATGGCCTAAAAAGTAGTGCAATGCAGAAGATACCACAACCCATGAGGTAAATAATTAAATAAAGTCTTTGTTGGCGGTTTCCTTTCCTTCAACTTGTGTCCAAAGGAGAGCAGTAGCATAACTGGAGACAGTACATATCTTGAAGATTGACCGTCATTCAATGCCAAATTAACATGTCATGACAAAACATCATCTCACTCAATGCAATTTTATTGGTGCTCATTATTTAGTACTCCATCCGTCCCAAATTATTTGCAGTTTTAGCAAAATCAATTTGTCTTAAATTGATTGTTGTTTTACAATTTTAATGTAACTTTTAATGTTTTTTTTTCATTTGTACCCCTATTAATGATGACAACTTTTTTCATTTGATAAAGGATTTACATTTTTCTATGTAGAGAGATAAAGGGTTAATTGGTAAATTGGATAGCACTTTTTAAAAAATCTAGACTCTTAATCATTTTCCTTAAAGGGCGTGCTAAAACCTTAAACTGCAAACAATTTGGGACGGAGGGAGTATTTATTGATGATTGTTCTACATCTGAAAATCTGATTGTCGGTCTTTGTGGCTCTCCCCTCTAAATAGATTTTTTGTGACCCACAAAATTTGAGCTCGAGATTTTGGGGTGAGATCATAACTCAGTTACCGTTTATCCCAACCCTCTTGATTGCATGCAATGTATTTTTTTGGTCGAGACCAAAGTATCTACCGCCGAACACAGTGACTAATACCCTCGCTGAATTGCAGATAATGTATTAGTACTAAGTAATAGTAAAAAGAGATGAAAAAAAGCCAAAGGAAGATTGCGCAAGGCCTAGTACAACTAGTTAGGAATATATATATTTTTGGTGGTTATCTAGTTTCGAACCCGAAATCTCTATGTGTGAGTTGAGTTGGGTAGTTAACACACGATGAGACCTATGTTGACTTGAGGGGGTTCACTTGAAAAAAAAAGTTGTATTTTCTCTTTATATAATTTTTTGGGTTTTTTTTTCATACTCCATACCGCATATTAGCCTTTTTGACCAAAATACCCTCATTTTTTAATAATAAAAAAACTAAACTTTCTGAAAATACGCATAAATTCGGAAAGGGGTTAAAAAAATTTCCGGATTTATGTGTATTTCCGGAACGCAATTTTTTTAAAAAAACTTTCGAATTTATAGAATTTATGTATAAATTCGGAATATATAAAAAAATATATTCCGAATTTATATAAATTCGATTTATATAAATTCGGAAGCGCAATTTTTTTTAAATCAGTTTAAGTTAATTAAAAACTCAATTTAAATTAGTAAAAAAAATCAGTTTAAATCAATTTAAATACGATAACGATAACGATAACAATAACAAACGAAAAAAAACCGAAAATATAATAAAGTCGATAAAATACGAGTACATATACAAAAATAAAACCAAAACAAATACATCTACGGATGAAAGTCTATCTGTCCTAATGCCTGGAGGAGGCTGTCATATGCATCGGCTGGAATGCCTCCCTCACAACCCATAGCATCAAGTATGTGTCCAGCGGCAGCATCCATCGCATCCTGATACGTCCATGGACCAACTCCCTCAGCTACAGCCTGCTGCTGTGGTACATGCTGCTCTGGTCCATGCTGCTCTGGTACCTCCTCAGTTGTAGTCAATCGTAGAATGGACACCCGCTAATACCAAGGTAGATAGTCATCGGTGCTCAGCAGCCTCAGTCTGATGCTCAGCAGCCTCAGCCTGATGCTTAGCAGGCTCCTGTATATATGGCTGCTCAGCCTGTGGTATCTGATGTGAGCCCACATGCATGGTGATTGGATGAAGATCACGAAGATAAAAACAACTCTAGTGTTTCCTATGCTTTATTTTTCTTTCAATAAATTGTAAGACACTTTTAATTGAGCCATATTGGCATTAGTTAAGTGGCTATGGCCTAGTAGCTTAGTTTGTAGCCTTGGACCTTGTTTTGTGTTTCTTTTGGACTTTAGTGTAATCATAGAATTTTGATGATGACTGAAATCACTTTTCACATTTGAGCAATTGTTGAGAGAGAGCCGTGAGACCTAAGAGAGAGGTGAGAGGCTAGACTCCATTGCTAGTGTGGTGAGGTTCATCATAGATTCTCCAAGGTTTCTTGAGATGAGAACCTTGAGCACACAACCTTGAGGCTAGGAGAGCTCAAGGATAGTGTTGTCCTTATCATCTTCCCAAGGAAGAAGTGGTGGACTTCCTTCTCCACTTCCATCTCTAGCTTCTCCACATTTGGTATTTCTTCTATTTACGTAAGTGTTTCGTCTTTTCCCTTTGTGTTATTGAGTTTTATCCATTCATGAGTTTGTTGTGAGAAATTGTTGATTTGCCATTTTTCGAGATCCTAAACCTTAAAGATCATGTTAGATCTTATCTGTATCTCTGGCTGCTCAGCCTGTGGTATGTCTGGTATGTGTGGCTGCTCAGCCTGGTCCTATCGTTGTCGGACACGCCTCTGACGCTCAGAAGCATGCCCGGCTTGTCTGACCAATCTGATCCTCGTCCTAGGAGCAGCATCATCTCCCGGTGTAGATCCAGATGTCTCGCCTGGTGTAAAGTCTCGACTGCTAGCCACTGAAAAACGAAAAAAAATGAGTTAAAACGAATTTTAAAAAAAAACAATAAGCTTCCGAATTTAGGTGTAAATCCGGAAATTTCAACATTGAAATTTCCGGATTTACACCTAAATTCGGAAGCTTATTTTTAAAAATTTTCCGGAAATACATGTAAATTCGGAATGTAAATCCGGAAATTACATTCCGAATTTACATGTATTTTCGGAAAAAAAATTTAAATATTTGAATTTGTCTTCCGAATTTATACGTATTTTCGGAAAATTTACAATTTTTTTCCGGAAATATGTATAAATCCGAAAAATTTAGGGAGAAAACTCACTTTTTTCCGGAAATATACGTATAATGATGAGAATTGTACTTTTTAAAATTTTTTCCGGGGGTATTTTGGTCAAAAAGGCTAATATGGGGGTATGGGAGACAAGTTGGGAGTATTAAAAAAAAACCCTAATTTTTTTAACCCTTAAAATTTTATAATTATACTAATACCCCAAAGTTTATACTCAATCTGTCACCCCTCATTTTCTGAGTCTTGATCCGTCACAACGTACCATGAAAAAAAAGGAAGATCCCTTTCCATGACATGTATATAAATACAAACATAAGTGGGGGTTGTAACAGCTATAGAGAGAGAGAGAGAGAGAGAGAGAGGGTAGGGGGGTCCCAAGTAGAATTTATTGTTCCTACTTCTTCGCATCCGTTTTGTTTTCTTTTTCTTAATTTATTACATTTAGATGTTGTTCTGAAATCTCATGGCATGTTTAGAAATGGGTCATCACATGAGTCCAAGAATCTCTTTCTCAAATGATTTCATTGATGTTCAACAAGCAATTAAGCAAGAAAGAAGTTCTAGTTCTAGATCAGAAAAAACACCAGTGTCCTCTGATTTTGAATTTTCTACAACTAACTACTCTATGATGAGTGCTGATGAGCTTTTCTCCAAAGGAAGGTTGTTGCCTTACAAAGATAATTGTAACAACAAGATTCAAAGGGCTAAAACCACTCTCAAGGAAGAGTTACTTGTTAATGATGATGAATATGAAGATTTTTCTCTTAGGCCACCTAAAGGTAGATGGAAGGGACTTCTTGGTTTGAGGAAAAGTCACATTGGTTCTAAGAAAGCTGAGAAGAGTGAAGGTTCTCAAGTTAGAAGGTCTTCATTGGTCAATGATGGAGCTCAACTTAATATCACTTCTCAGGTTACAAATTATTCTCTTTCTATTTTCTCCCAATTTTATTTATAAATGTTAGTAGTTAGTTAGTGGAGGTGTTGGTCCTCGATAATTGGACTCGCAGATCCGATCCCACAGTCGAGTCTTAGGTGTGGAAAAACTCTATTATAAGGGAAAAACCACATATACCAACAAAGCGAGTATACATGGCTAGCCAAGTTCTCAATATTTGATTAGTCACTAAGTGAATACTGCGTATGAGGAACGCTTAACAAAAAAAAGTTAGCGGAAATATACTATTGTTTTTCTTCGATTTTCTTTAGCTAGCCAAGTCTACTATTTGTTCATATATTTTCTTATTTTGTTATTGACTTTCTATTTGTTTTGATTTTTGGTGAAATGTAGGAATTGGAGAATGAAGGAAGCTCAAGTTACTGAGATTTGGAATTTTGGATGGTAGCATATAAGTTGTGGCTGAAGGAAGTGTTGAATTTGTAGAGTAATGAATGGATCCATGAACCAACTTTTTTTTTCCTTTCTTTTTGTTTTTCTTGCCTTGCTGACAAGATTTGGAAAAAAGAAAGGTCAATCTCTCTTCTTTATTTTTCTCTTCTCTAAGTAAATTTGTGGTAGGATTTTGTTTGTCAATTTGGATCCTTGTTTTATTCTCTTCTAATTTCTCCTAGGAATTAGGATCTGGTTATTTGCTGTACAAAATGAGCTGCTTTCTATCATTGAAGTACTTGACTTTACAATTTGACCTCTAAAGAAAAGTATCTTTTTTTATCATGAGAGAATTTCCCTAACTACTTGTCTTTTTCTAGAATGAAAATGCAAATCGCTAAGAAAAAAGATTGTAACTATTAACTCATTAATTTCATTTTTGACACATGTTTGTTTGTGTGAATTTAACGTAATTTGTTATTACTCTGGCAGTAGCAGTAGCAGTGCTCACTTGCTCAGTGCTCTCTATTTTCTTTTTCTCTTATATTTTTCTTTGTTTTTTTTTAGGTGATATTCACTCTCTTTCTATTTTATGTTTGCTTGTCGGCATATGGAAAAGGAATAAAAAAATATTTGGAAAGTATTTTAGAGAAGAAAATGTTCTTCCCAAAAATTAATTCAAAGCAACTTTGAATTAAACAGAGTGCCATTTTGAGTAAATTTACTAAGACTATATGAATTAAGAGTGGTGTGAGCAGGGTGTATTGAGAGCCTATATGAATTAAGATTACAAGTTCGACTCAACAACTATTATCTGTGGTCTTTCTTTTCCCGGACAGAGTGACAAGTATCATCCGTAAACTCATGCACGCCAACGACTTTGTCGATTGTTCTAAATAAACACCACACAGACTAACACATAGTCACACTTGGGTTCAAAATTGGGAGTTCGGGTCCCTATACCGCTGAAATAGGCAATGCGGAGAATCCATAAGTTAGTTTGAAAGTTGAATTAGATTAAACTCATATTTTTAGTTAAACATTCCACTTTTGTTCTGGTATTATTAATATTTTTCATAACATGAGCAAATGTCCTCAATTTAATCATGCTAGTTCTGAAAACAAAATGTCTGACTAAAACATAATTTAAGGATAAATCAAGATTAATAGTAAGATGGTACGACAATTTCAAAAAAAATCATACTGAAAATCGGAATGAAAATGAGAAGTTACTCTCAAATTCCATTTTAACGTCTTTCATGTCGGTAAGACCACTTGGATGAGATGGTTGGAGTTTCTTCCAGCTTAATTAATGTTCTGGATTCAAATCCAGCCTTAGGGACTTTACACTTAAACTAAAGTCCTATTTATAAGAAAAATTTCTAATTTTAATTGTATTGAGTAACTAATGTATAAACTGCATTTTTTATTATAAAGAGGACCAGAGTGAGTAGGCCTATAAATTCTCCAAATTGTTGATTTCTAAAAGGGGATTAAACATACAAATAAAGAGTAAAATTAGATTTCTCATTTTTTTCTAGGAAGCAAATAGTGTAGCAAGTTTGCACGCCTGATCTTCTTTGACCAAATTCCTCAGAGTATGTCAAACTATAGAATCGAGCCGTTCGATTCTTTAGTATAGTATTTAGGGTGTGCAGAAAACTACATGGCATGGTACTAAGATACCGAATGTGGTCCAGTAGTATAGTATCATACTGATTGAAAGCCAAAAAAAATAGACTCACTTGAAACTTTTTTGTTCGTTAAGGATATTTTTGTTTTTTCGGAGGATCGGGTGTTTAGTGAATATGAGTGAGAGTATAATAAGAATGGACTATTTTCTTTTTAGGTTCCTACATCAGTTTCCCCACTCCCAGAATCAGGCCATAAAGACTCCACATAGTTCTTTTTATTCTTTGTAAAAATTAAAACCGATAAGAAACTTACCTTTTTTCCGAAATACTAATACTAATGTACTTTATAAAGTAGTAGAATGTTAATGTAATATTATATATATATATATATATATATATATATATATATATATATGAAATGTAACACTTTTTTTGGGTCAAATATCAAATGTAACACTAAATATAAATTACAAAGGACCAATAGATTGGGCTTCTTAGGTCCATACAGCACAAACACACAAGTTTAGTGCTTCATGTTGATAAGGCTTTAGTCTTTCTGCCATCTGAAATAGGTTTTTTTTTTACCCCTACCATCTTCCCATATACCTCCACAAGACTTTTTTGGACGAAAATACCCCTAAAAAATTTGACCAAAAATCGTATATGCCTCACCCTACATATATACGACTTTGAAAAATTCAAATCGTATATTGTGAATTTTTTTTAAATAGGTCGTATATACATAAGGGGGTGTATATACGACTTTGTAAAATACAAGTCGTATATACCCCCACACCTACATATATACGATTTGGTGAAATACAAGTTGTATATACGTAGGTGTGGGGGTACATACGACTTGTATTTTACAAAGTCGTATATACACCTCCCCTTATGTATATACGACTTGTTATTAAAAAAATTGTTTTAATTTAAAAAAAAGGTTAAAAACGCTACTAAAAATACGTTAACGAGTCAAAACTAATCAAAAGATTATAAAAACACCACTAAAAAGCTAATAAAACTAAAATAAGGCTATGCAATTTTTTTTAGATTTTTTGGATACTATGAAAAATTAAAAAAATTGATAAAAAATAGTAAACGATGGAATTTGGGATTTTGAGCCTCGCAATCCTATAAGATGTCCCTTCTAAAGGAGTCTTGGTCCTTGATTTTTTTTCGGATTTAATGGCTGTGGTTTCATTACAATCGGAGTAGGTTGCCCGAAAACCGATTTTTTAGCCTAAATTGTTCGCTCGACGTATAACATTGTCACTTGTTAACGAACTACACACTAAACAGAATCAAAAGACGGTCAATATTCATATCTAATTTAATTTTCTAAAAAAAATATAATTTTAATTTTTTAAATGATTTATTTATTTATTATTTGGGTTACAAAATCGTATTTACCTAGGTGTGGGGGTACATACGATTTTGTAATTTAAAAAATCGTATATACCCCCACCTTAGGTATATACGATTTGGTTTTTTTAAATTTTTAGGGAAAATCTTATATACTTATATACGATTTCCAATTTTTAAAAATTTTTAGTGGAAATTCGTATATAGGTATATACGATTTCCAATATATAGAATCAAAGATATACGATTTTCCACTAAAAATTTTAAAAAATTGGAAATCGTATATAGGTATATACGATTTTCCCAAAAAATTTTAAAAAACCAAATCGTATATAGAATCAAAGAAATTATTGGAAATCGTATATAGAATCAAAGAAATTATTGGAAATCGTATATACCTATATACGAATTTCCACTAAAAATTTTTAAAAATTGGAAATCGTATATAGGTATGTTGCACCCCGAAAAAAATCCGGATTGGACCTTTCATCGTGCAACGTGAAAATTTGTGAAGCCGCCATCAACATTTTTTATTTAGGGACCAAAACATTGAAAAAGGGTCCTTTTTAAGGCGGGTGGTCCTTTGAGAACTAGAGATGTAGGTTCGGGGGTCGGTTAGGTGTGGGGAAGGTATTAGCATCCCACACCTCCTTTCTACCGAAAGGGAACCTTTAACTTGATGTGCGGTTTTAACAGAGTTGATTTGAAACAATTCATTCTACTTCTTTTTTTATTTGAGAAAATGTTTTTGAAAACAGGGGAAAAGAAGAATCTTTTTATTATATTTTTTTTTAAAAGTGTGCTTGACGGGATGTGACCCGCTCCTACGTATCTCCCGGTGCGATGGAGAATTCAAAGCTTACGTAGTTCTCTTTAGTCGAGAAACTTTGGTGTTTTTTTTTTATTGTAGGGGTTCTCGGTCCTGAACTGTACAGTTCACTAGACCTAAAACAACAAACATCCTCGCCTGTACAGACGACGTGCCCCCTACTTTTTGAGAATGGTTTGAATTACTTGAAGAAAAGGATTTGTTGTGAGGTTGATTACTTTTATTTGAGCAAGTATCTTAGGCTCGCACGAACTGTACAGCTCGCTAACCCTAAGACGCTAACCGATCTCGGATGTACATCCGATTTGATTCCTTACTCATTTCTTTTTTAAAAAGGGTTCAAGTTGTTAATTGCTTGTTTTAATTCTCATAAGTATCGCAAGATGTTTGAGCTGTACAACTCCAATCTTAGGACGCTAGTCAACACCGGCCGTACGTCCGACTTGACTCCTTATGAATTTTCAAAAAGGTTTGTTGTTGATCTTTGAAAAAATTTGATTGCTATAGAAAAACAATTTGAAGAAAAGTTTTAATTTGAAAAATAATTTGGAAAAAGAAATGACTTGAAGAAGAGAGGAAGAGAATTGGAGGGTGATATTGATCACAAAAGTTTGTTGGGATGGCATGGCATCCAAAAGAAAAAGAAGTAGAGAATTCAAATCAATTTCCAAATCAAGAACCAAAGTGTAAACTTTAACAAGTTGCAAGCAAAACAATCAACAATGCAAGCGTAAGCATATACCTTAACCATTGCTACACTGGTGCACAAGAATGACGCTTAGTCATCTAACATTTAATGGCCATGAACATGCAAGATCAACATTAACCAAATAGATTGCAAGAATAGGCACACAAATAGATAATGCAAAAGTTTAATTCAAATAGGCATCAACACAAGATAAAACACAAGGTTGAATCCCTTTTGGTAATCCTTGGCATTTGAGACAATGCACAAAGGCATAAGTGTCTAGTCCTTTTACCAAATCATCAACACAAAACAAATTATTAACCTAGAATGAACATCGCATTTGCCTGATCACAAGTGACCAAAAGAAAGCAATAACAAGTCATTTTGTAGCCAAAATTGATTAATCAAGTTAGAGAACTAGCATTTGCATTTTTAAACAAGAATTGCACAAAGGAAGTTGAATCGTCTTAGGCAATCCTCAACATTTAAAGTGAAGTGCCTAAGGCACAAGTGTGAATCCTCTTGCCAATCATCAACATAGAGTAATTTTGCAAACAAGTTACTAACAAGCAAACCAAAATTTTCAATCAAAGCACAAGGTTGTGTTGAATCATCTTAGGCAATCCTCAACACTTAAAGTGAAATGCCTAAGGCACAAGTGTGAGTCCTCTTGCCAATCATCAACATAGAATAATTTGCAAGCAAAGTACATAACGACCAACATCAAAACAATTTGAGAAATCATTTTACTCACAATTGCAAACCCCTTTCACAAAGAAATAACAAAACCCTAACTTATTAGAAACTTGCGAACCAAAACATAACCAAACAACAATTTCATTCAACAAATCCACAAAATCAAGCAAGCAAATGACACTAGCAAGACTTAGGAACATTTATTCACAAGATCCAAGCAATCAAACACCAAAATCAACAACTATTCATATTTTTTTTGATTTTTGTGAAAGTAAGAAGGCATGAAAAATGAATATTTGCAAAATCAAACAACATGTTTGGACATGGGAACTTCAAAATCAAGCCTCAATAACAAGATTGCATAAAGAAATGCATCAAAACTCAATTAAACCTATTTTATACTAAGGGTGCGAAACATTCATAGCTTCCTAACACAATTTTATTTCACAAAATGCAACAAACAAAATGATAACAACACAAATCACAATTTATTCAAGGGTGAGAAGCAATCTCAAACACCCAAGCCTCCCTAAGTGCTTGTCAAAATGTTTGAGACACCTCTCACCAACAACAATCAACAAATCAACAATATACCAACACTAAAATGCATGAATATGGTAGGATGCAAGATTAGAAACATGATTTTTACATTTTGATGCAAAAAAAAACTTAGTGAATGATGCAAGAGTTTTGAGGTATACCTTGAATCCAAGCTAATAAATAAAGAGTATGAAGAGAAAACCCACAAATCAACTAGATCTTCACCAAAACCTTGCGCAACTTGCCTTGTTCTTGAGATTGGATGATGAACACTTGAATCTTGGTAGAAGAGATGGATGATATATGAAGTAGGAGTTAATATGAGATGGAAAATGGAAGTGAAATGAAGAAAAATGGAGGAGGGAATGGTTGTTGGTGGTTTCGGCCAAAGGAGGAGAGGAGAGGAGAGGTTTGTGTGCTAGGGTTTTGTGAATGAATTGTGAGGCCAAAAAAAAGGTGTGTGTGAGATGAGGTTTCTAAGGTCTATATAGAGAGCAACTACGTTTAAGGGTATTTAGGTCATTGTGCATCTCATCTCACTCTAGGATTGCATTTAAAATTTGAATGGAGGGTGAGGATTGAAACACACATGATGAGGGACAAAATGAAAAATTGGAGAGGAAATGGGGAGGGAATGGCGCAACATTGGGGTAGGGTGTGGTCTTGGTCACCAAGTTTTGCAAGTTGGCAATTGTACCATTGTACTATCCATGAACCCTCCAATTATCCTCTCAATTTTGATTATTCCTTTCAAGATAATTGTACATAAATCTAACCATTTTGAGCCACATACAAAGTATCTTGAAGAATATGCCATTTTATGAGATCACCATGACCAAAAATATCATAAAAATCACATCTTGAAACTTTTTTGTAGAACATTCCTTTTTGATGCCTTTTTTGAATTTTTTGTGCATAATGCATGCATGCATGCGCATGCATATATACATGACCAAAATGTTTTGCTTCAAATAAATTTCTCTAAAATTTCACAATGATTTTTGATGAAAAAAATATCTTATTTTTAGAAAATGACCAAAATACCCTTTTGCCCTAAAAACTCAAAAATGCATGCACAATGTTCTTCACACTCTTCAAAATAACGGCACACTTCTCAATTTATTTATTTTTGTGGAAAATTAGAGTTTTAAACCTAGGCGGACAAAATTAGGGTATGACAAGGTATATACGATTTTCCCTAAACATTTTAAAAAACCAAATCATATATACCTAAGGTGGGGGTATATACGATTTGTTAAATTACAAAATCGTATGTACCCCCACACCTAGGTATATACGATTTTGTAACCCAAATAATAAATAGATAAATCATTTAAAAAATTAAAATTATATTTTTTTTAGAAAATTAAATTAGATATGAATATTGACCATCTTTTGATTCTGTTTAGTGTGTAGTTCGTTAACATGTGACGATGTTATATGTCGAGCGAATAATTTAGGCTAAAAAATCGGTTTTCGGGCAACCTACTCTGATTGTAATGAAACCACAGCCATTAAATCCGAAAAAAAATGGAGAACCAAGACTCCCGTAGAAGGGACATCTTACGGGATTGCGAGGCTCAAAATCCCAAATTCCATCGTTTACTATTTTTTATCAATTTTTAAAATTTTTCATAGTATTCAAAAAATCTAAAAAAATTTGCATAGCCTTATTTTAGTTTTATTAGATTTTTAGTGGTCTTTTTATAATTTTTTGATTAGTTTTGACTCGTTAACATATTTTTAGTAGCGTTTTTAACCTTTTTTTAAAAATTAAAACAATTTTTTTAATAACAAGTCGTATACACATAAAGGGGGGGGGGGGGGGGGGGGGGGGGGGGGGGTGGGGTGGGGGGGGGGTGTATATACGACTTTGTAAAATACAAGTCATATGTACCCCCACACCTACGTATATACGACTTGTATTTCACCAAATCGTATATATGTAGGTGTCGGGGTATATACGACTTGTATTTTACAAAGTCGTATATACACCCCCTTTATGTATATACGACCTATTTAAAAAAAATTCACATATATACGATTTGAATTTTTCAAAGTCGTATATATGTAGGGTGAGGTATATACGATTTTTGGTCAAATTTTTTAGGGGTATTTTCATCCAAAAAGGTCTTGTGGGGGTATATGGAAAGATGGTGGGAGTAAAAAAAAAAACCCTCTGGAATATGATCCAGTCCGCGTAACTTTAGTCTCATTTTGCACCTCGGGAATGGATCTTTGTCTGTCGGGCCTTATGTTTAGGCCAAGTTTATGTGCCTTTTTAGGTCCATTCTTTAAGGGCTACACTTCGCACAACCCTCGAGCTACTCACTGAACATCTCCAAACATTGTGAAAAGACCAAAATGTCATTATGAAACACACGCGTTGCATTATTTTCTAAGATTACGCAGGTTCGGGCCACGACCATCCGAACCGGTTCGGATCTTAAGCACCGAGTCTTATGTATTTACAGACACCCCCCAATTTTCTAAATTTTTAAAGATTCGGAAGTTTGAAATCGAACCGGTTCGAAACCAAACTTCCGAACGCATGTTAGTGTGACAATACAATGTGTTGAAAACTGCTAATATTAGGCTAAAACGTGGGGAGGGGGGGGGGGGGGGGGGGGGTGTCGGCACGTTTCATGCTATCGTATTTTTGGAATATTTAAGGATCAGGGGTGTTCAATGAGTAGAGGGGGGTTGTATGGAGTATGGACCTGCTTTAAACATTCTTTTATGACAAAAAAACAAACTTTCTCTTTTATATTCCTTCACCCCCACCCCCACCCAACCACCACCCCCCCCCCCCCCCCCCCCCCCCCCACCCACATTTCGAAAAACCTAAAAATACCCTTACTCTCAGTCTTTCACCTCCTCCAAAATTTACACTTGGTACTTTAGTGCTAAAATTGCTGGGTACCAAGATATTGAGTATGTCAAATTTGAATTTCCTCTCCCTTTTCCACCTTCCTGGCCTCTCACACTTCTCCTTCCCTTCAAGCAATTTGCCGAGTGTGCAAAATTTGATTTTCTCGTAAAATTCAAATGTTTCACTCTCAGTATCTTGGTACCAAGCAATTTTGATACTAAGGTACGGAGTCGAAAGAAAGCGCATAAAAAAAGAGTTTGTTTCCACTGTTTTGAACAAGTAGAAAATGATAAAATACAGGCTCATTTCTTTTGACACTCCCCCTTCCCATATGAAATTACTAAATACCCTTGGCAAGAAAATAAAACTTAAGCAACAATAGGGAGCCCTTGCTTGGTGACGGCTAAAAACCCCCTAAGACAATTCATCCCAGAGATAAAAGGACTAACTTACAATATTCAAATTAGAAAGAGACAAACACACAATGTTCTCTAGAACGATTATCATATCCTACAAGTCTCTTAATCAAATTCTTTTTTGCCGAAATTTCTTCTTTTGGGTCTTGTACACAACTTGTTCAAAGTTGTCATCTTGCACAAGCGTTTCATGAGTATCAGCAGCCATAAGATCAACAACATCTTCTAACACTATATTAGAAGCTAAAACTTTTATGTCAGATGCTACCACTGTGATCGAAGTTGCATGAGACTCTGAGGCTTTTAACGGATCAAGCCTGATTGTGGGGGATTGTGTGGAGGATGAGTCTATAGAATGACTGACATGAGTATCCACATTACAACCACTAATATATAGAATCAAAGGTATGAGAAATCCCAACAGTTGGACTAATGAACTTAGATAGGACAAGTAAATAATATATTACTGGGGTAGCAAAATATAATATACACCTACTTATTCAAATACATATATTGTTTTGGGTAGCCAAGACTACCCCATCCATATATATACAAGCATCCGCCCCTAGTAGTTGTATAAGATTGACATGTTGTTTAGATTCGCCTTTACTTATATTTGTAGAAAATGGATCGTAGTCGGATGTATGCAATGGCAGAGCTAGGGGTGTTCAATGGTTCGGGCAAATCCAAACCAACCCACAATCCAATCCAAACCAATGTGTTTGGTTCGGATATTTTTCGGGTAAAGATCAAGATCGAACAAATCCAAACCAACCCGTAGTTATTTGGTTCGGGCAACGGATTTTAAAAAACAAATCCATGAACCCGAACCAACCCATATTAGGCTGTAATAATTTTATAATTTTGTAATTTTATGATTAAGTTGTAAAACTTTATTACTATGAATGGAAAAACTATTATTGGATTTGAGTTTGCTTTCGTGTGATTTTCAATTTCTTTAGCTATTTAAAGTGTTGGAATATCATAAAAAAATTGTTGTTTTTTATATTTTAGAAAATTAATATTTTAGTGAATGACCTGTGAGCCCAATCCAAACCAACTCGTCCTATATCTGTTCGGTTTGGTTCGGATTTTGGAGAAAAAAATGTAAAATCCGAACCATTCCATATTGAATAATAATTGGTTTGAATAATAATTGGTTTGGGCAACGAATTTGGTCAAATTCAATCCAAAACGACCCGCGAACACCCCTAGACGGAGCCACTTAAGTTAATATGGAGGTGATTGCCCCGTGATCTAAAATAACGTTGTTAGAAATATACCTAATAGATTTTTTGCCCTCATCAAAAATTAAGTGTTGCCCTCATTAAGATGATTTTTTTTAAAAAAAAAGAATGTATAAAGCTATAAAATTTAAAAGAGGTAATAAATTGATACTAATTTTATCTTTTCATTTGGTCCCTAAAGTATCATTCTTTCTTTTATTTGATCCATAATTATAAATTAATAGCCCCTAAACTATTCAAAATCCATCAAGTTAGTTCTTGAACTATCACTCTCTCTCCTATCAAAAAAGTAATTGACGAATTAAATTGATGTATTTAGAATAATTTATAAGCAGTTTTTTTATATTTTTATAGTTCATGGACCAAACAGCATAAACAACGATAATTTAAAGACCAAATTAAGGGCTCGTAGTTTTATTATTCTTTTAACATTAAACACACAATGACACAAAGCAAATGAAAACTTGATTTTTTTGTCATTAAACTGTTAATTTTGTAAAAAGCTTTAATATTTTTAAGTGAAAAATTATTGATTGTTTTCTCCCTCGCTAAATGAAATTCCTGGATCCGACATTAGATGTATGATAGGAATTATCCTTGAATATGGGGGGTCTTACATGATCTTTTGCAACGGGGGATTGAAGAGTTTATTAAATGTCGAAAAGCGGGATCCTAGTTTCACCATTGAAGGAGGGAATAGATGTTAGTGCATGAAATGCATGTGTAGACGTATTAAAGACGAACGTGAAATTAGGTTTGACTAGTACAAAATCGTGGGTTCAAGCCTAATCATTGAAATTTTATTGAGTAGTAAACAAGGAAGGTAAAAAAAAGGTATTTTGGTATATTTGATAGCTTGTACATGAGACAAAAAGTTGTATCGCATGTCCTATTATCATGCTCTCATCTTTATCTAATACCATGACTAAATTTTAAATCAAACAAGATACAACAAGAGTTGTCATGTTTAATCTATTACTTTTTACCAAATCAAACACACTCTACGTCTATGCATAAATAGTAAAATTGACATTACATATCCATGAAAGGAAGAACAAAATATTTGCGTACTAAAAGTAACAAGAAAAGTAAAGCTATAAAAAAGAGGCCATGAGCACCCAAACGTTAGAAGTAGATAATCTTTTCAATACAATTTTATTCCTCGTATGGTTGTTTCGGGCTACTAACATGTTATAAAATGAAATAAGCCAAATTTTGCAATTTGGAGAAGAATAGGAGAGAAAGGATAAAGTATTTATGTAATCAATATGCAATTGAGATCGCTTGAGGAGTTAGCTCAGTGGTAAGAGCATAACCTATATCCTCAAGGTGTTGATTTCA
The DNA here is from genome assembly GCA_963573325.1 of Astragalus glycyphyllos. Classification (NCBI taxonomy): domain Eukaryota; kingdom Viridiplantae; phylum Streptophyta; class Magnoliopsida; order Fabales; family Fabaceae; genus Astragalus; species Astragalus glycyphyllos. Next base: position 84,473,339 of record OY754308.1, on the reverse strand, counting down.
AATCTCCTCGGAAAAAACCGCCAGAAACCATTACCTATAGGCTATTTGCCAATGGCCAAAACCGCCGGAATCTATTGATGTTTAACTCAAAATTTTCACCATTGTTATGACAAACAAGAGGATGAAAAACATCGGTTCTTGAAAGTTGAGCCTTCCGACCTTTGGTAAGCAAAGAAAATGGAAGGAATGGATTAAAATTATGGGCCCCCCAAAATGAGGAAAAAAATAGAGGAAAAGCTTTCGAAAAGACAATAAAGTCCAAATTAACTTTATTTTTTTGTTCATGTAAAAAATTAATTAAAGGATATTTTTGTTATTTAATAAATATACTACTCTACTTTTCTTTCATCCTTTCCTCTCATTTTCACCCAAAGCAATCCACTAAAAAAACCATCTCTTTTTCATTTCATTTTTGATCTTTTTCCTTTCTTTCCTCTTCCAATTTCTATCCTACAACCAAACAAACATAGTGTAAAGTTTAACCCAACCAACAAAACCGTGTGTAAAAAGAAAGAGTTGAAATGAACAGGATTGACAGGGTGGATGGAAGTCAAAATTCCACGTGGGTAAGGAGGGACCAAAAGTAGCATGAAAAGAAGTGAGAAGTGAAAAAAGAATAGTTGCACAAGATCCAAGAAGAATGGTGGCCGTACCCAAGTGAATGACGCCATTCTATTCTGTGTAATATTAGATGTTTGTGCCCATTAACTTGTTTCCTTCTTTAATGGATTATATCACCATTCTAGAATCCACTGTAGTACTCATCACTCACTCAACTCCCACTCCATTGTTTCCCTCTCCCTAGTATTAAGTGCCGTTTAAGGTTATGCGCGGTTACTAAGAAAATGATTGTATATGCTAAATTTTATGATAAAAAAAAATGTGGTAGGACTAAAACACCCTTACACTTTTCTTGGTTGGTGCAAAGACACTGTTATTGATATTTTAAAGTAAGGGTATTGTTGAAAAGTAATAATAAATGTTGTATTGGGATTCTAAAGTGACAGATAATTTGAGACAAAGAAAAATGACAAACAGGACACTTAATATGAGACGGAGGGAGTACTACCTAACTTATTCACATTCACACCTTTGAGTACTTTTTAAGCCTATAGGCTATAACCGCCCCCAACCCAAAAACAGATACAGCTCCTATTCTTTATCTTACCTTAGTCACTGACACACATTACACCAATTTAGAACATTTCACTATCAACCACTTCATAAATCAATTCAATGAGAGGGCCCTCCTACCCATTCATTCATCTCTCTCGTCTTTATCACTGTGTGAAATTTTACTGCTGCCTTCTATTTTAAGTTCCCACATACTCTTGTACCTTGAATTTTCGTTTTAGCTGCGGATTACCCTTTTAATTAATGGCGATGAAATCCTCAAAATATAATGAGTACTAGTTTTGTGTACATTGTACTTAAGGTTACAAATTGTTAAGTTAGTGCAAATACTATTCCATGCATATGTGTCAATTATATATTACATTTTGTATATCATGAAATTGTCCGGACGTGTGCTTATCCGTGGGGTCCTACTTATGATGATTAGAAGAGAGAACTATTTTGCATTAATTTGAATTAGGTTTTTGTTTTATTGTCTTACTACCTATTCCTAGTTAGTGACAATGGTTTTTGCTGTTCAAAAATACTACTACTATGATGGGAATAAATGTGTTCTGAAAGACACGCACGGGCAATTGCGACCTATCAAAATGATTAATTAAAAATGGCATATAGCCCCATGTTCATATGATATCATATTTATGCTCACTCAAATTTAATTACTTTACATTCTAATTAAAGTTGAGTTGAGTATGTTTCCTTTTGTTACTTCTTTTAGGAGGGTGGAGGAGAGAATCTATACATATCTATTTATTCGTACTACGTTACTAGGGGTAAAAAGGGAAGTAAGGTAAGCGCCCTTCAAAATTGAAAAAGTTTCCAAGGAATCAAGATCTGTGGCGATGAAGATATGATATCTCACAATCACTCAACCGAATCATACTCTCTTGATTCGTAAAGCAATGATTATTGCTTGCTGCAAAAGTATTATCGAATCGTCTCTCTCTCTCTCTCACTCACCCTCCGCCCCAACCATATCAAATCATGAAATCCACACACTTCAGGGAATCTTAATCCTAACACCATGTGCTGCTGCCTCTGCCATAAACCATTGCCTTAATATGCCTTACATCCTAGCTAGTACGACGTGACTAACACGTTCCTCCCGCGCTACATAACAAATTATAATTAAAAATTCCAAAATCAAAACGACGGCCGAACAAGGTTACCACCTTCTTTTTTATGTCCTAATATGCAATTCCTATCATCCTTTCATCTTCAACCTAATTTATGGTTATATTAAACAAAAGTGAAGTTATGAATTTGCCTAAAAGAACTAATCTGAACTGTTCTAGAATATGAAATTTGATAAAGACTAAATACTTTCCGCTGTTCATTTACTACATAAGATAAGAAAAGTGAAAGAAGTATATACGGAAATAACAATAATAATATTCCAATTTTTACTCCGGTACCAAATTTGTTGTACTTGTGAAAGTGGAGTGGATTTGGTTCCAAGATTGGAAGACTCTTCTCTTCTCACATGGGTGTGGGGGGATAATAAGATCAGCTTTCCCACCTCTCAAACACGTGCCTGAAACTTACACGCTAACAATCAAATAAAACCATCCCCTATTCCCCTTCCCACTCTTCGTTACCAAGATCCTTTACTTGTCCATTTTCACCATGCGATAGTTAATTTTCTTCATTTGTTCTTTTGCTTATTTTTTGTATTTTTTATGTAAAGTGAAATCTCAAAATGTAAAGCAACAGAAAAAGAAGATGCAATCATACCATCACTGACTTTGTTGTACCTTTTTAACGGCAAAGTTAAAACAAAGAAACGGACACGGATAGCTTAGACAGAAAGTGAGAGTCGCAGTACAGTTTTGTAATGGAATCGTTTGTTCATAACCAACGGAATTTACATAAACTTCGCACAAACTAGCTCTCTAAGCCGCTTCTCATTATAATTTATAACCCAAAAGAACAAACGATCTGCATTTTTCTTCATATCTTAACACACTAAAATACCAAAGCTATACACTAAATTAAAGAGATCATGCTTGCTTATAAAAAAAGAGATTTCAAATACCTAAACTAAAAGTTAAAAATAATGTCAGCATTCAGCAAAGCGGCAACTTCGAATCGATCAGTTACAGTTTCTTCCATGGCGAGAGAGATAGAAAACCTTCATGGCTTTAACTGAACCCACTCGTAGCGTCCTTCCAAGGGAACATCATTCACAATATCATAATTATACCTGCAAAGGAATTTTCGGAGGAAAAATAATCGTTCTTAACAATGTACAGTACACTAATTATGATAACATGATGTGAAATTTAAAAAAGAAAGAGAGAAAAAATTTGCGTTGATTTAACTTACTTGGCTTGAAACCGTTTCTGAATGTCTTTCTCAGCGGCAGCGAAAAATTCTTCAAGCTCCGACTCCGTCGGCATCTTTTGCGCCGTTGATGAACGACGACGAGAATTAGTCTCCACCGACTCTACCTCTTGAGAATTTACTCGAAGCTCGCTCGATTGACTCATCTCTCTCCTGCACGCACGAAATGTTATGTTTCAGAATTATAGAATGAGTTATGAAAGTGTGTAATATATAAAAGAGATAATGATGAGTTACTGTATTTTTGAATGGAAGAAAATGTGGCTGTTGAGAAAACATTTATTTCATGCTTTTACGAACTGAAATGACTTGAATTAAAAACTGTTTCAAGAATTTGAAATGAGAACACTGTGAACTAAACTAACTCGAAGTGAAATTCAAATTTCAAAAATCAATTTAGTTCAAAAAAATAACCTCTCAATTTCCTCAACGCAATTGCACGTAGACGTTTCAACTTGCGCGCTCTCTACCTGTAAAAAAGAAAAACGTTGAGTGCGGTGCATTAATTTCGGTGAAACGAAAATGAATGAGTGAAAGGCCATGCCATGACACAATTAGTGCCAGTAATAATAGTTAATTAAAGAGAGCAACAAAACGCAGGTTCAACAAAATATAGAACGACATTAAATTCTTCAGTTCAGATATAGGAACGTAATTTAAAGTTTTAGACACAACGAAAACAGAAACACATATTCAATTTCTCTCACCTCCAGATCTAACGATTTTATCCTCTCCTCATCAAGCGCAACGGATCCCGATCCATTGCTTGAACAACAAGAGGCCGGAAATTCTTCATCGGAGGCGTGTTCCTCCATCGCCGGCGCCGGCTTCGGTTTGACTTTTGGTTCTTCGTTTTTGTTGTTAAGGTTGATCTTCTTTCTTTTAGGTGGTGCTGCTGAACTTGCAGGTTCCATAGCTAATGCAGCTTGAGCTCGTGTCCTGACACCTACCTGAGACATTTCCATTGTTGCAATCAATGAATCTCGCTCTCTCTCTCTTCAAGTACGTGCTTCTCCTGAGAGACTGCGATTCCACACACACCTCAGTCTTGCTTTTCAGGTGTTGAAGCTCGTTGTTGTGCGTTTTTTCTGGTTTTGTTAATGCAAGAGAGAGAAAAGAGTGTGAGAGAGTAAGTTGGTGCGCGCGTGTAGTACGGAGACGACGAAAATTGTGATAACGACGAAAGGGATTCAACGGTTGGGATTGGGTAATTGCTTTTTCATAGTGGTGTGACTTGTGAGAGACGTTTTGTGTGTGTGTTTTTGTGTTTTTGTGGTGGTGGTGGTCCAGTCTCCGTTAATAGTGACGGGGGAATCTCAAAACGGGGAATTTGACGGCGCCGTTATACTTATCGGGTGGAGATCAGGCCCGCACCGAAACATGGACTAACGAGGGAGTGACACGTCAGCGTAACTGACGGGGAACTGAAACGGAAGGTTGTGTTTGTTTGTTGGATTGAAAGGAATAGGATAAAGGTTGGAACAGGGGAAGGGGATGACCGTGCGGGGATGAGATTATACCGCAAGTAACGCTGATTTTGCAGTGGAAATACAAATCATGTGGTTACGATGAAACGATCATCATATATTTGCGTTGCGTTGTAGAATTCCGTTTGGTGGAGAACCGGTCTTAAGCAAAATAATTGTGTTCAAAACCCAATTACGGAATTATCCTTCCCTAAAATGTTGAAACGCAAAAATGCCATCATTCACTTTTTCCTGTCGTCACTAAACCAGGCACACGAGGATTTGGCGTTTATCGCCGTAGGAGTAACAATTTTGATGAATTATCCCATTTTTATTCTTTTACCACTCTCCTCCCCCTTTTATCCATTTTTTAATATTTCATACTCCATGAGAAATGCCCAGCAACATTTTCTTTACATACTCCCTCCGTTCCTAATCTTTGATACTTTTGGCTTGTTACACACATATTAAGGTACCATTAATTTGTATTGTTTAAGTACTAAAATGCCCCACTTGTAGTTGTTTTGGGATAATTGAAGTTAAATAAATAGTCTTGGGACAATTAATTCATGCGTTGGAACTCTAAAAGGATAAATAAATATAGAGGGTATATTAGGAAAAATTAGGTGAATTGTACATTGGGTTTTTAAAAGTACCATTGTTTTGAAACAAAAATAAAAGGCCAAAAGTACCAAAGATCAGGAACGGAGGGAGTACATTTTTAACACACACTCAACAAATGTTCAAAATTCATGAGTCCCACTATTTTGGAAATAATACTATTCATTAATTTTAGTGTGTTCAAATAAGTTTTAACCAATCATAAAATGAGTGCTTAAACGAGTATGTAAATGAATGTTGCTAACACTTTTCTGTCATACATATATTATACATATTAAAACAAAATGTCTAAATTGAAGAAAGAGAAGAAAAAATTTACGAAGTTGATCAAGTAGTTAGTCAATTCATCACCATTATAAATACAAAGTACTTCCCCTGTTTCTAATTTTTGTACTTTTGACTTTTTATTTTTATTCCAAAACAATTGTACTTTTAAAAACTCAATGTATAATTTACCATACATTTTCAAATATATTATTCATATTTATTGAGTCTTTTAGAGTTCCAAAGTATGAATTAATTGTCTAATGACACTTTTATGCAGACTTCAATTATCCCAAGACAACTACAAATGGAGTATTTTACTTCATCTGTTCTCGATCTTTAGTACTTTTCGCTTGTTACGCACAAATTAAGGTATCATTAATTTGTGTTAGCTAAGAACTTAAATACCTCATTTGTAGTTGTCCTGGGTTAATTGAAATCAAATTAAAAGAGTATCGAGACAATTAATTCATACTTTGGAACTCTAAAAGCCTCAATAAATATAAATGGTATATTTGAAAAACTTTGGTGAATTGTATATTGGGTTTTTAAAAGTACAATTGTTTTAGAACAAAAATAAAAGACCAAAAGTTTTTCAAATATACCATTTATATTTAGAACTAAAGATCAGGAATGGAGTATGTAACAAGCCAAAAATGCGAAATGTTAGGAACAAAAATAAAGATCAGGAATGGAGTATGTAACAAGCCAAAAATGCGAAATGTTAGGAACAAATGGAGTAAATAATGATTGACTTCAGAGTGATGCTCAATTGCTAAATGTGTTAATTAGAGGGTAAAACTGATAAAAAATTTATACTCCATCTGTACCACAATACATATCGTTTTAAGGTAATTTACACATACCAAGATGACCAGTAAATTTTGTTGCTTTTGATGGAAATGTTTGTCTTTTTCCTAGAATATCCTTAAACATTTATTATTCCACTCTACATATTTCACCTTTCGCAATAAATAGTTAAGGGTATTATTGATAAAACAATAGTTAATGTTTCATTGGACTTTGAAAACGACAAGTAAAATGAAACAAAATTGCTTAAAAACGACATGTTTTGTGAAACAGAGGGAGTAACAATTAGAAAATAACATTTTTTTTAACAACATTTTATTAAATGTGACACTCCTATTAGGACGGAGTGACACTTACTACGCTAATTTTAATAAGTGTAACACTTTATTTAGACAACATTTTAATAAGTGTGACACTCTTATTGATCAACATTATAAAAATATTTATCGATACTTATTTGGTTAGAAAATCACTTCTTAAATTTTATCTAAACTCTCTCTCTCCAAGAACTCCTCTCGAATTAGTCGTTTATTAGGGAAGATAACATTGTTCCACATTTTTCATATGGTCCGCAAACTTTAGCACCAAATTAATGCTTAACTTTCCGATGAGCTTAGATATCATAATATACGATTTTTGGATGAGCTTAACTTGTAGAAATATTTATTCAAAGAGTAGTACTTCTAATGAAAATTCAGCCTGAATAGGATGTCAATGATAAAAAAAATTCAAACTAGTACTTATTTTATTTCAGATGTAGACTCGAATTTAATCACAAGATTATTCGAATTGATAATGCTACAAGCAAGGTAAATTCACATGCACGATATTATTTAATTTTAAAGTCAGCCTCATTTTGTAATTTACATTAGTACTTCCATTTTATTTAAAATACCAGTAAGACTTGCGAGTTACGTCGCATCCTGGTAATTCTTCCGATTCTTACAAGTTTCAAGCAACACTACTTCTATATATTTAATCCGTTTTCCTATATAAATTCTTCTAGGATAAGTTACCAAGTAAAGAACTATACGTACATGCACGTGTGACCATATAATCTGGATCTTACTATTACTACTAATTAGTCTTTTTTTAATGGATCTTACTAATTTGAGTTCGTTACTGGATACATTTCTAATGTTTGGCTTATTTAGATTTGTTTTTGTTTTCATAGGGGTGAGGAGAGAAATCTGTTTTTATTTTCTTACAGCTCGCGTTTCCTTTCTTGTGCTTCGGGCTTAATGAAATTGAATTTCCTGTAAGAAAAAAAAGACAATAAATCTAGAAATGATGAAAAAGAAGGAAGTGTAATAGGAGCGCTGGGGGAACATGGCACACATGGTCAATAAATTTATGACCATAACGGCTGGTATCAAAGAGGTAAGTATAGAAAATAAATATAGAATAAGATCAAATACGGTTGAGAAAATAGAAATTGCCACAAAAAATAAGATTACACATAAACACAAATGGCCCATGGGTTATCTATAAACACTACGAAGTATAAATTCTACGATATATATATATATATATACATATATATATATATATATATAGAGAGAGAGAGAGAGAGAGAGGTATTTTTAAATTAGGTTGAGTATAGCAAATGATTCTCGCCCTAACCGAAATATGAAGATCCCTATTTACATCGAGTGCCAACGAGTAACTATTGTTCCCTTTCTCCTTTATTTCTGCGAAATTTTTTTAATTTAATTATTTTATCTCTACCCTGACCATGATTTCAGACTAGAGGCGGATTTTAGTGTAACTATAATATATGTATTTGAGTAGGTATTTATATTTTATATTTAATTACTACCCAATATGTTATTTAGCTACCCTTACTTTTCTTAAAACAAAAGAAAAAGGATATGGAGTCTTGTTAAAACCCTCTGAAGCAAAACCCTCATTAGGGAAAAAGTATCAGAAAGGAAACAATACTCTCCCTAAATTTTATTAACAAAAAAGAGAAAATATACATAAAACATGGGGGGACTAGACCAAAACCCATGAACAGAAAAAAATAATAGCAAACCTATAGAGGTTGTCCGTATTTAGCTACCCCAACTAAATTTATTTGTCTGAGGAGAATAAAGAACAACAATAACAAGTCGAGTAGTTTAAGTCAATTAGTCTATTATTTTTCCTAATAAATATGTTGATTTTTGTTAACTTGGTGATTTTGGTTTGTCTATTTTACTTTTGACAATTTTGGTCCGCAATTTTCTTAATTTGACAATTTTTATCCCCAAAATCATAGATTATTTGCACTTTTGATCCTCCAAAATTTTGGATTTTTGGGAAAATAAAGGACTAAAATAGCACATTCCTTGATTTTTGGGACCAAAAGTACAATAAAAATTACAAGGACCAAAATTACAAAACTAGAGTTGCAAAATCATCAAAAGTATAATAAAATTACCAAACTAGTCAATCAAAAAAGTTGAGAGACAAAAAAAGCAAGCTAACTTTTATATTTACCCCCTTATAAAAATTATGCTAGCTCCGCCACTGGGATAACTCTTCCTCCTATTTATTTTATGAGTGATACAAGAAGCCTATTGACCCTTTTTCTAGGAGATTGTTATATTACTATATGGATTTCTTTTTGTGGTGACTGATACTTCTCAATAGTATATGGGTTAAATACCCTTAATTCTCGGGTATATAGTTATATCCCTACGTTTGCCTTTAAAAAATCACTTAAAATTTTAGTTTCTTTTCTGTTTAATTTGTCTGGAAGCTTGCTCTGTGTTATACTATACTTTTGTATGGCTCCAGTTTTTCGGGGCCCATTCCATGCATTCATTCATGTGAAGACAGACTAAGTACCGTGAATGTGCATGCAGGATCTATTAACCAAAAAAAAATATAAGACGACAAGTCACGATAATTTAAAAAATAAAACAAGAAATTGAAGCATGCAAAAGGGGAAATCATTCAATTAACGTTTTCTAATGAGAAATTTGAAGAAATAAACATACAGAGAGATAGAGAGAGAGAGTCATACAGATGAATCATTCAATTTGCACAAACTAGTTTCAATGCTTGTTCAATTTTGGGTATCTGTGTTCAGATGAATTAATTCATATTTAATCAACATAGTTTTAATGTCTTAAACCTATACAGATGCTTGTTCAAACTAGTTTCAATTGCAAATTAAGGCATTAAAAAAATATAGTGCTTGTTCTCAGTTCAGTTGATTCATTTGAGCATTAAAAGAAATTAAGAAATTAGGATTATGGAGAGTTCCTCCGTAAACACCGTCTCTTCACCAACCAACTCCAAATGCTTCGAACGATTATGGAGAAGAAGCCGTTGTGTTTTGAGAGTTGATTTCACAGGGAGGGAGATTTCGCATGGAGGAGGAAATTTCGCAGGGAGGAAGAACAATGTGCGAGTCGCTGAAACGGTGGAAGAAATTTGGGGAAAAGAAGGCGTTGTGTTTTGAGACTTGATTTTTTGAACTTTGGTTACCGAAAGGGTCTTTTTTTAGGGAAATTTCACATATACCCTTTTAGTAATAGTTACTAAATAAATCCTTAGTACCCTAAATCACTCTCCTAAAATTCTATCTTACTTGTTACTACTCTTCTTGATGGAAGTGATAAACAAAAATGCTAATATATTTAGTTTTTTTTAGCAAGCAAGATAATATTTATATAAATTATATAAAGAGTACAAATGTTACTCAAACCTCAATACATACAGCCCCAACATCATACAATAGCGAACAGACAAGAGACTAAAAACCCAAACAATACACCTAAAAGGAATTGGAGCCGCTCCTAGAGTGATTAGAAAAGAATATAGACCAAATACTCCTAAATCCTAGAGATACATTTCAAATGGTCCACGTACCATTCATAGAAAAAACTATGTCCCCCAAAGGCCACTCATTCCCTCCAAACTCCCAAACAAACCCTTAAAGTTTTTTCGAAGAAGATAATCTCATTGCAGGCTTCCCAGATTGCCCAAAGAATTGCATGTCAAATCTTGATCACACCCTTCCTATTATGAGTAGGAAGATTTATTTTGTGCAACATTGCATATTATGTGTCCAAAATAACAGGGGCTAGCCCGAATTGATAGCACTACATAATATTATCCCTTACTAGAGAATCCTTAATGTATTTTAGCGTCTTTTCTAGTGTTCCTCGTTGTTGTGCTGCCTTAAGTATTGTCTATTTAAATGATATAAGCTTATTTACACTTGAAAAATAATTTGATAGGAATCCTATAAAAAAACGAACTTGATAAGAATCAGAAAATTGAATTATAGGAAAAAGCTTATGAAAAAGCCAAAGGGGTAGCTAGCCTCTGTTTATTAAGTTCAAAATACTAGTGTATAGTGGATTAGCTCGTAGAAGTAAAATAGAGGTGTTTAATAAGAATAATTATTTTATAGTATTTTTCCCTACGCTACTTGAAATAGTGTTAAGCTTATTAATTATAACATTTAATTTCCTCTTTTACTATCCATTGAGTGAATAATGCGTCTCATTTTTTTAGCATAAATTAAAAATGTATATTTACAATATTTATAATAGATATTTATAAATTAATTCAAGTGTTAACTTTATCAACACCTTATTTGGTATCTGCTATCTTTTTACTGGATAGCCTATATATTTGCATAGGGTGGTGAAACCAACGTTACATAAAGAAAATCTGCCTAATAAAAAAATAGTGGGAAATGGTGCATAATAATTGAAATCGCATTTGGTCAAAAAAAATAAATTGAAATCGCATTTCAAAACCACCAAAAAACACTTTAAGTTCTGGCATCTCTTTGCAATGGTAGACAGCAGAAAGATGTAAGTAGTTGAAATACTAAAAGAGAAAGAAAAAAAGATGAAGAGAGAAAGTGGGGAGCAAAAGCAAATTGAGGAATCTCAAGGTACTGTAACAGTTGATTAATATTCTCCAAAAATGAGATAAGAGTTAGGCTTGAAGGGAAGGATTCCTTTCATGTCCAAGACATGTTCTGTTAGTGCTTAAATGGTCCTCTTATTTTCTAAAAGAATCAATATTTTCTTTTCTATATGCAAGGACTGTTATTTTTCTTGAGGACCCCTCTTTTATTATTATCACTTTTCTAGAGCGATGGCTCGGGCTTTTGCGGCTTATGGCTTTTTTCCTTCTTTAATTTATTTTTTTCTTCAAAAGTCGTGTGAAATTTGATTGCATGCACAAATGACAAATTAGCTGTGTGGGTCTCTACTCTCTTACGTCCTTGTGCAAATGGTTTTGAAAGTTGAAAACTTTTGATCTTAAACTTGATTGGACTTTATGTCTCACATGATGCCTTCTGTCATTCATTGAGGGGTGGGGGTCGTTTACATTGTTGTAATTTTTTGTTAGGTATTTTAAAAGTGAGAAGTCACATACATGCCTCATCTTTGAAACATGTAAACTTCAACGTGTAAACCTCAATGCAATATTAATTACTCTTTTCCAATTATACTCTCTAACTAATACCATGTGTATTAATATAAAGTAGTTATCATTCACTTTGCATGTTTAATAATAGTGAATATATCAATGCTTAATAAAAGTAACTTGGTTAAATTACTATTCTTCTTTTTCCATATTTAGTCTTTCTTTAATTTGTGTGAAATATCCAAATACAACACCCATTGTGAGAGAAAGGAATACTAAATATATCAACATGCTATATTTTTTGGCGTGGCAAATAGCATAATAGTATACTCCATCATTGAAGTTATATTACTTTTGGGTAGCAATGACTACCCCATAATACAATGAGAAGCAGTGGCGGAACTACATATGTGTGAGCTAGGGGGTTCAAGTGAACCCTCTGAAAAAATAAATTTAGCACCGATACCTTAAAGAAAAATATTTTTGCACCCAAGTTCTTAGCTTTGCACCAAAGTTCCTAATTTTGCATAACTCTAATGCACCACACTCACACAATCACTCACACTCTTATATTTTATTTTAAAAAAGTTTCTCTATCTCTCTATCTCCTTGAATCCGTCCTTGTTGTTATTATCCTAATTTTGAATCTGTTAGTACTATTTAGGGCCCGTTTGGATGAGCTTATTTTTGAGCTTATGGAAAACAACCTATGGAGATAAATAAGTTTTCATGTTAACCCATAAGTTCTCACTATCAAAAGTTATATCTCCATAAGTTGTTTTTTCATAAACTACATTGACAAGCTTATGAATAATACAAAAAAGCTTATTTATTTGCATAAGCTGTTTTTCATAAGCTCAAAATAAGCTCTATCCAAACGGGCCCTTAATTGGTAATTTGTGTTAGTGCTATTTAATTAATTTGTATTTTGTGTTAGTGCTATTTAATTTTTTTTGATTTTTTTTGTCTATTTAATTTGAATTTTTTACCAACAACAGTTGATCAGAGTGGTAACTTGGAACTCATCGCAATGTCTCAGGTTCGAATTTTGGGTGTGGCAAAAACTCAGTTGGGAGGGGAGCACCACACAGACGGGCAAAGCCGGGTATACCGATGGCCAGTCAGGTCCCCCGGACTAGAATTGTCACCGACAAAGCCGGTGGATACTGCGCACCAGTAATCCGGTAACAAAAAAAAAGTCTATTTAATTTGAATTTGTTTTGTATTTTTTTGAATATATTGATTTTTTTAGTGCTATTTAATTTGTATTTAGGAATTTATTAGTGTTATTTAATTTGTGTTGGTCTAGTGCAACACTAGTTGAACCTGATAAAGTCTTCTTTTGAAGCTGACACTAGTTTATCCTGTTGCAACAGCAACTGTAGAAAGAGCTTTATCTGCTATGAATATTGTGAAGAATATGTTGCGTAACCGAATGGGGATACATCAATGAACGACTGTTTGGTGACATACATTGAGAGTGATGTATTCAATAAAATTGACTAAGCTTATTATTCAACTATTTCAGAATATGAAATCACGTAGAAGACAATTATGAAATGGATAATTTATTTATTTAAATATTTTATAATTGTTTTTAATTATATTTTTAGCAAATTGTATATTTTAAAAATTTGACACCCCTGAACTCGGGGTCTTGAATCCGCCACTGATGAGAAGCCCCCCCGCAAAGTGAGAAGGGTGTGAGTACCCGTGTACAATCATGAGTCCAAAGGTGTGTAAGTGTAAATTAATCTCTAATTTGAGTTTGTAAGACATGAGAATGGTATGGGCACCTTGTACACAACCATGATCACAAATGTGTGTGGCCTTAGTGCAAAACTTGATTCGCTGCAGTCAATACTGTGTGGAGTGTGGACCCTTGGCGGAAGTGCTAGTAGATAATCTCTTCTTCTCATGCATTTGAAAGGTCGATTAATGAGAAAACAACAAGCTATGAGAGACCGATTAATAAGAAAATAGATTGTTGAAGTTATTTCTTCCCAAAAATACTTTGGTAATGCAACACAAGAAAACATGCAACAAACACTCTCTATTATAGTTCTATTTCATTCATTTTACAACACTGTTTTGTTATGGAGTATAGCAATTTGTATGAGTCTAATAATTTATCCAACCTAACATAAACCATCAAAATCCTTTAAAGTAGCAAATACATCATTCATTATCTATCTTTAAGAAGAATGCCTAAATTTTACTAGGAAAAAAAATCATCAATGATTGTCAATATATTGTTAGCACTTCAAGTGAGGCTTACAGCCCATGCTAAATGTCGTGAATCTCAGATAAGGCCTACCGAGTCCTTAACCGGTGTAAATTTATGGCGAAAATCTTTTAAATTCAAAATTTTATCTTACCTGTAGTCTAGTCTATCGATAACACACAAGAGAGTTTCACAATTGTGTATTACTAGCAACCTAGGCTGCTAGTAATCTAGATATACCCCCAAAACTCATATTCCCCTTCCTAGTTCTCTCGAGTTCCCTCATTCTCATCCCTTACTCTCTTCTCTTCCTTGTTTTTGACAAGAAAACATTCATTCTCGTTTTTTTACAAGAGGACACATCTTACTTTTTAAGATTATAGATAGTTGAAAATGAAGCGAATGTTGTGTTTCTTGTGCATAATGACTCATTAACAAGTGTCTTCTAATTAGGGGATGGCAAGTCGAGTTCGACCCGCCTGCTAGCCCACCAAAAAAAGGTGGGTTGGGGAAGTTGTGAAATATCCACTGAGTTTCTTAAGTAATTAAGTTGTGAAATATTTTTAGTTATACGAACTTAAGTTATGTGCCCTATCCAAAATTTAACTTCTAAGGTAGTAATTTCAAAAGTTAACTAATAGAACGTACTACAAGTTAAAATTAACCTTTAAAAGGAAAAACAATTTAATAATTAACTTTAAAAGACAAAACAAGTTCAAAAATGTACTACTTCCAAAACTAAATTTACATAAGAAGGTATTTTGGGGAAAAAAAAAAGAACACAAATTAATGTGTTGGGTGTAGTTGATAAATAGAGGTGCAAATAGTAGCTCTCTTTATTCGTTAATAAATACAAGGGTTGAACTATCAATGAGGCTTAGGGCCGGCCCCTTTTTGTTGTAGGACTAAGTAATAAATAATTTTTCCAAAAAAGAAAAAAATCTGGAAAAGAAATTTGAAGGAAGAAAACGCCTAGACGAACGGATAAAGAGAGCGAGGGGGGAGCAGCCACAGAAGAGAAGAGGAAGAAACAAAAAATGGCGAGTAGTGTGTCACTGTTCAAGTCTTCTTTCACCGGAGATCGATTACTACGCTGCTCAAGGCAGCATCAGCATCTTCCTCATCTATTCCGTTACAACCCAGGTTCATCCTCCTTCCCAATTCATTTTCGACCTTCTTCTAGTTTCTTTTTGTTTTCATTCACTTTCACTTTCATACATACATATATATTCTTTATATGAGTTTATTTGTTTTTTTGACAGGAAACAGTCATGTTTCGATGCAGTTGTCTCGATCACTCTCTGGCTTGACCAATCTCTTATTTAATAGAAGGTACATATACTAAGCAACATTTGTTTCTGTAAATAGAATGGATGAAACTATTGATGTTGCTATTTTTTTAATATGATTTAATTTGTTTAATGTATTTATTTCTTGTTACTTTGTAGAAGTAGTCATGTTGCAGTAGCCATACTTTATACATTAGCTGCTGAGGTTTAGGGCATAAGGAATCCATTTTTTGATAAAAGTTTATGATATTACTCTTTTGTTTTTCAGTTACCGTTAGTATTTGCAGTAGACTCAAAACAATGTCAAGCTACAGCTGATGAAATTCTTGATTAAGAGTCATTTGTACATCACACGCACTGTCTTCATTTTGGTTAAACTTATACATGCTGTCTTTGCAGAAATGTAGATGAAGTGTCTAACAGCAAGCGTAAACGCCTAAGACCTGGGATAGTTTCTCCGCGTCGAGAAGTGCCGAAAGACATACAGAGGCCTCCATATGTAAAATCTAAGGTTCCAGCAGGACTTGTGTGTGGACCTGAAGTGCATGACGAGAAAGGGATAGAATGCATGAGAGCTTCTGGAAGGCTTGCAGCACAGGTTCTTCAATATGCTGGCTCCTTAGTCAAGGTGAGTTCTTTTCTTCTTTTTGGGCTTTCAATCACAGATTATCTAATTATATGCCTCCAGCATAATTTTTTTGTTGTTCTTTAAGATGTAAAACAAACAATTTATTAGTACTTTTAGGATGATTTAGTGTCCCCTGGCTTTGTTTTCTTCTCATATTCTGAGGATTATAAGTCCAAATTAGCTAAGAAACAATCCTGGTTTTTATTGTTGTCTAGTGAAGGACAAGGTGTGATTTTTTTGAAGAGTGGGATATATAAAATTTATAGAATTGAATATACTTAAACTAAGATTATGATAGATATGTTTTTATTCAAAAAGAAAAAGCTGCTTTTATGTTAGTTTTAACTTCTGTTGACAGCCAGGCATAACAACAGATGAAATTGACCAAGCAGTTCACCAAATGATAGTTGATAATGATGCATACCCATCTCCTCTTGGCTATGGTGGTTTTCCAAAGAGTGTTTGCACATCTGTGAATGAATGCATTTGCCATGGAATACCAGATTCCCGCGTGCTTGAGGTCCTTCTATACAAGTTCTTAATTCTTATGTCGTCGGATTTCTGAATCTCGCTTGGAAAAATGTTGACATTCTTTTATTTACAGGATGGTGATATAATCAACATTGATGTTACTGTTTATCTAAATGTAAGTTGTAGTTTTTTTGAGGGGTGAGGTCCTTATTTTCCTTTTTTGTTGAGTGACTAGTCATAGAATTTCGTTTACTATGTACTTTGCGTGGTTTCATTACTATGTACTCTGCTATGTTGTTGGAGGGGATGGAGGCCGGTAATTATTTGTTTTACACACATATTGCTGTTTTGTTTTTTTAAAGCTTGGCCGTGTATCAATTTTTGTGTGCATTTTAATTCACCTGGCATCTTTTGGCTGGAGTGTGCTGCCTTAAGATCAGTTGTTTGTTTTCCCTTTCTTATTTTTTTTGCAATTGCATCTTTTAAAATTTGTGAAAATCAGGCCTTAATTTGGTGAATGAACAATATGAGTTGTAGGGCTATCATGGTGACACATCGGCAACTTTCTTTTGCGGAGATGTTGATGATGGGGCCAAAAAATTAGTTCAGGTACCAGTTTGTCTTCATGCCAACATCATCTTTGTTTTGGTGCTTTTTTTGTATTCCATACTTCCATGTACATTGCACAGTAAATTAGTTCTGCACTTAGACCAGATTCTTCTCATGAATTGTTAATATTTAGCTTTTATTGTTGTTTTTTATCCTACAAGATATGTAGTATAGTCATATTATGTAAATTTTAATTTTTGTTAAACTTGATTTCTTAAAGTTTTATGTTACTATACTTATTATAGTATATTATCTTATATTAATTTATTTTATTTTAATCTAAAAACAAATATTTAATTATCAAGACCATTTTTCAAAAACTATTGGACTAGTGAATCCCAAACCATTGGACTACCGGTTCAATGACTAGTCCAGTTTTGAAAACATTGGTGAGAAATATAATTTTGGATTTTAGATTACTTTGCCTGGAAAGCTTATTTTTTTATGCCCTCTCTGCATTGGAATTCAGGTTACTAAAGAATGCCTAGATAAAGCAATATCAATATGTGCACCAGGAGTGGAATTCAAGAAAATTGGCAAAACAATTCAGTAAGATGTTTCTATCATTTGTTCTCTCATTCATGCATTTCCCCCACTACACAGAAAGTGGGAAACCCTGTGTCAATAGGATCATGTATAGTAAATGGTAATTGTATTGGTTAAGACTCATGACACTTAACATTATAAATTTTAACCAAACATGAACATCTTTGGGCTCCAAAAGAACCAGTCCCCTGTCCCCCCAAAATAAGTTTCTAGTCCCAATAAGAAAGACTTTTTTTTTTTTCCGAGAAAAGTTTAATAAATCTCAACCATCGTGACTACCCTTAGGTTTTCTAATAATTTTTCCATGAGAGGACTCATTCAGCTCCAATCTTCAAGATGAGTGTCGCTATTTCACACAATCTCTTTTCACCAAAAATGTGCACTATTTTTTCCATCAATGTCTCCTGGGGACCCACATCAGTCAACCTCAACCACTGTCTCGTAGGACTCCTAGCAAACAACTTCATATTCATGTAGTTACTCCATGTCATGTAACAACATTGTAGGAAAATTCTTTGTGCTTGAAAACCAGAAGAGAGGAGGAACTTATTTACTCCATTAGCACTCTTAATTCCCTCAAGCATACCTCGAGCTTTTCTTCCTCTGGCCTTTAGATGTCCTTTGAAGGGTGGGGTTGAATAATTTTAATATTTTTTAAGGAAACAAGAAAGTATCCAAGCAATTACCTTAATTTTGTATTAACGTGAGTTAGTAGTTGGTGACTTTGATTTCAGTTAATTCTGATTCTTGATTATATAATGATATATTAATTTTTGATTCTTGATTACATAATGATATATCTTTGATGTTTTTCATTTTTTTAAAGTGACCATGCAGATAAATATCGTTATGGAGTTGTGGAACAGTTTGTTGGCCATGGAGTCGGACGTGTTTTTCATGCTGATCCAGTCATTCTTCACTTCAGTAATTATCTTTAGCTGTTTACTTCTGTCAATATTAGCTTTATTTCAATTCTATGCTTAGCAGTGAACCCATTCTGAGTTTAGTAAATGCGTTTTACTGCTTAAGAAATATTAAAGCCGGTGTGTGTACGGGTCTGTTAATTTAAAAATGACAATCTTTGATATTTTAGAAGTTATGTTTAACTTTAGATTTTATTAGATAGTTTTCTGCATAGACTAAGGAATTGAAAAGTCAGAGGCTTGGAAGTAGTATTATTTTTTTCACTACAGAAAAGTTAGTAATTGGTAATTAATAATATATAAAACCTAACTAATAAATCTTACCTTATATTTTACGCATGTCTCTCTTCTCAAACATTATGCCAAAAAGGAAAAGGAGAAGGTCCCTGTTAAATTGAACTGTTGTACATACCTCTATCTGGAAATATGGATTTAGCTATTGAGTTTCTAACCGATTGTTTGGTATGGGTTAGCCGCCCTGGTTTCAAACTAGAAACTTTCATATTCCTTGCGGATATCTTCTTCAAACCTCAAAATACTTAATTGCCTGCCAATGCATGCTTTTTTTTTTTGTCAATGTCTCTAATCACTATTTCGTGTAACAATTTTTATTATTTTTATCATTTTCAGGAAACAATGAAAGTGGACGGATGATGCTAAATCAAACCTTTACGATTGGTAATTTTTTTATACAATATAAGATTGTTATGAACTCTTATGCTTATGATTATTGTTTGTGCGCTGGACACTCTGCATGCCTTTGCCCTTGATCTACGTAGTAGGTTGCATGGATTGATTTCTATCATTTTATCTGATGTTAAATTATAATTTGTAAATACAGCATTTTTAAAAAAATTATGATATGGGTACCAGGAGCTGTATGAAAATCAGCAAAATATTGCAGTGGTGCTATTATTTGATTCTAAGGAATTGAAAAGTCAAAGGCTCTGAACTTTAGGCTCTTAATTCCTACTATCACAATTCAGAATCGGCAAAATATTGCCTTTCATCATGATTTGGACTTGAATCACACAGTAGCAATTAATAGAGAAAATAGCTCAACAATGGAAAAACAAGATCTGTATTGTTTCTGAAACAGAGGAATGACAGTGGAATAAATATCCTTACTGCCATAGTGCTAGGCTTCTTCAGAGAACCAAAGCTCTCTACTCATAAACAAACTGTTTGATTCCCCTAATTTGATCGTAAGGAATTGAATGTCAGTCGCTCTTTACTTTAGGTTCTTGATTCTTACTATTACTATTTAAAATCAGCTATATGTTGATGTTCATCATGATTCGAACCCAAATCACACAGTAGCAACTAGTAGAGAAAATAGCCCAAATCACACAGTAGCAACTAGTAGAGAAAATAGCCCAAATCATGATTCCCATATAACAGAACTCTCACTTCCGGCCATGTCAGCATTCTCCTTCTGGGTCCTCCTATTTCTTTGTAGCACATACTTTGCTACATAATGTGCTCGGGCAGTTGAGGTTCGAACTTCCTATCTTCACCCATCTTTGAGGTCCTAAAAGTCCTAACACTGCCACCTAACCATCTCCCTAAAAACTCTCATTATGCAATAATCGTTGAAAACTGATTTCTTTTCTCTAGGATTCCATTGTTGGAAGCTTTATGGGCCAGCTTCAAATGATCGAGTCCTCCAGACATTTTCACTCCCACTGTATTTGGATGGCAGCCTGCAGTTACTCTGTTCCAACTTCAGAGTACGTCATCAATCACAACTCGAGCTAGGAAAAGAACAAGCTCATTTGAAGCATCCAATACACCTAAGGCCACATCTTTTGCAATTTCAAAAAGCGTGACAACCGCTTACTCTACCTGCCGAGCTGATGACATTTCTTTCCCACATTCCCTCTGTCCACAGTTAGAGTTATGAGATACTTCAAGGGTATAGGGGTTACTCAAGTTCTTCAATGTCTTCAAGCCTTTGCCTTTGAATGAGTTTAAGCATGTCATCATAGAGAACATATTTGTGCGTGACAGTTCGACCCTTTTTTTGTGCCTTCTCACCCTTTCATCTTCAATTTGGATATCCCATATAATATTTGCATATAACACTGAATACAGAAAGACTTCTAGAACGTGATAAATTTCTAAAACATGTATCCTTTGTTTTTTCTATGGTCGAAATGTATCCCTGTTCATGTTACCACGCAAGGTACGTGACTTTGTCATGCGCTGTTAAAGTCACGTGCTTAACAGCCTTTCCAATTACTTGAGTGTAAAATACCTCTCAAGATATGTGTTGTAATACCTTTAAAATTAATTGTTTTACAGAACCAATGCTGACTATGGGCAGCATCAATCCTGTGATGTGGAAAGACAATTGGACAGTTGTAACAGAAGATGGAAGTCTTTCAGCTCAGTTTGAACATACCATTTTGATTACCTCTGATGGAGCTGAGATCATGACTCAATGCTAATAGATGCAACATTCAATATCTTGGGTTAGTCCCTAACTTATTATTGAGGTGCTATTGATATATTTTTGTTCGGTTAAAACTCTTGCTGGAAATTACCCCAGGGAAAAGAAGTACGTGCAAAAGGAGGAACTCATGTTATTATCCTCTGTCTGTTGTATTGTTTGATATGTATTATATATAGTAGTTTTCATTCTCTCCAATTAATAATTAATACATATTCTTTCACTTTGTTTTCGTTGTTATGGGTAGAAAATGCTGTGTGGTGTGTATAGCTAGTAAATCTTTTTTGAGGAAATGTATAGCTAGTAATTGGCAGCTTAGAAAAGGGGAAACATACGATTTTGCCCTTAGGTAGAGTTTAGGAGAAGGTATAGGTTTTTTTTTATTCAAGAAAGGTTATAGGTTTAATCATTAAAAAGGATTTAAATTTGAAAAAACAGTGTCCTTCAACAGAATTAATGATAGAATATCATGATGTTGTCGGATTTATGTACTCAACTTTATTTATTAAATAGGAAAGTCTTTTTCTTCGTGTTTTATATGTTAGAAGGATGGAAAGGTATTTGTAAAATCATTAATAAAATATTTATAATCAAGTAAAATCCACACCAACTATTTTATTTACAATTTAAGTAGAAGAAAATTGCACACTTGCATCATAATCGTACAGGAATTATTAATATTAATTAAGCAAACCAATGAAGAAAGCTTCAACAATGGATTATTGACATGTTCATTCAGTTTCCATCCTGTGTGTTGGTCTTTCTCTGTTTTCTAGCCTCGGACAGTAATTTTGCAAACCTGCAATTATATACCAATTTTTATCAGAAGTTCAAACTGCTCTACAAAATGAATAAGTTATAAACTAAAATGAACCTTCTTAGTTCTTCCTCATTGCTGCCTTTATCTTCAACTGGTTCATTTTTACCCGTATCTAGATTCACTCGTGCAACTCTTTTATTCAGTAACTCCTCACCCAGTTTAACCAGATTATCCAAATTCTCTTTAGTAGCTATATCCACAGAAGCTAATTCCCCTTGCAAGGTATCGTCCTGTTTGAAGCAACCATAGTAAGTTTGCAACAACAAAATTTAACTATAACAGTTATTAATTAGAACATACAGGACACCATAACCACGCAAGAAACATATCAACAACTTTAAATCTGTTTATCCCTAATACATATGTCGTCTATGTAAATTTTCTAATGCTACCAGAGTTATTAAACTCGGCCGGTCCGGTTCGACCGGAAACCGGTGCAATGGTCGATCTAAGCAAGTATCTGTGCCGGACATGTCCTCAATCCGGCTGGGTCAGGCCATTTTTACGGTCGAACTGGTGACCTGAATTAGGTCATGCATTTTTGTAATTCTACCTCAAAACAACCTCGTTTTGTGTGTTGTGAGGATATTCGTAAAATCAAAATTAGAAAAAAAAATTTTGCCACAGAAACTACTTTTTTTTTTGTCTAATTTGAGGTTGTTTATGGTTTAGCCAATTTTTTTTATAATTTTTAAAATATGAAATTCATACATGTCATATTTTTTTTGGTATTTTTAATAATGATCTAGTCATGTAATTCAATTAGTGACCTACTAATCTGACAAGTGACCCACTAACTGGGTACTGAGTCAATGCCTATCCAATTTTAACAGCGTTGACTGTTACACAAGTGCACTTTTTTTATAGGCAAATAGAATGTTATTTATCATAAAGAATTAAAGAAAGTGAGCTTGAAGTACAGCCTGTGCTGCAAGAGAATGTCAATGACCAAAAACAATTGTAACTTACATCAATTCGAAGGTAGTTGTCTTGAGACTGAAGGGCACTAAATAGAACACTATTGAAGTAGTCAATGATATCAGCACTTGCTTCATAGAAACAATCTATTATGGGTGTTGATCCAGAGCTGAACAACCAATTTAAAGATCCCCATTTAGCCACCATCTTAGCATTGTATTTGTGCTCACTCTTATTTGTTCCAGTCCCTAAGGAGAGAACAAGAAATCGATCAAAACCTAAAGGGTTCACAATACATTTCCCATCTGGCTTCCTTATGAGTTCCTTGGCCACTTCTCTAATTGCAACCAAAGTCTGCAGATCAAGAAACAAATGGTTGCTTTATTATAATAGTCAAATGATTTGTTTAAATTGAGGGTGCAAATATTTAGATTTATAGTTCTAGGGTGAATCTCCTTGACAATATTAGAAAAAAAATGTTTGAAACTCTAATGACAAGTAAGGTTGTTACTCGATAGTAGAATAGCTCATACTCGCCACAATTGAGACAGTGACCTAATCAGTATTGATTAGACAAAAAAAAAAGAGAAAACAAGTATTAAAACAATACAAATAGGGCTAGCCTCTTCGGGAAGCGGCGTCAGTCATCGTGGAGTTCTAAATGACTTTTCAAGTATCGATCCAATATGGGCTACATGTTAAATAGTGGTGGAGCTTGAGTAGTTGATACATGGAGGCCAAACTGGGTTTAGAGTGGACTATGCAGGGCTAGATTTGTAATTTTTTGGGTTTTTCTTATAAATTTTTGGGTGTAGCACCTAGGATGCACATATACGATACAAATATTTGATACAATACGAATTTGATATGATGATACAAATTTCCTTGAAAAACATAGGATATGATATGTCTTTCTCTTGTAAAACAAAGAATGGGGGATAGTTATTTTCTCTCGTGTTTGTATGACTCAGATTACCTTTGTTTTTAAGCTTATAAGGGGTACTGAAGGTGTTCTTATGGCGTATAGAGACTTTTGCTTCTTAAAAAAAATAAGAAAAACATTTTAATACTACTCTAACAGATACTCATGACGTGTCGGAAAATATCATATATGATACGATACAGATACGACAACAAAAGTAAACTATTTGTTCATCATAGTATCCCCGTACTACAATTAAAAGCAGCGTCCCATTGACATTTTAAAAACTTTGCCTCTAATATTAAAGGTGGTTCAACCTAGAATTTGCCTTTTTTCATCTCATATACGAATATTTGAAAATAGAAAAGAAAGCGAAACCAACAGAAAAGTGAAAAATTAACAAGATATAAAAACATTATTTTTTTTTTCAAAATAAAAATAAGCAGACTCTAAATAGAAACTTACAGGATTATTAGCAACCACACCACCATCAATGAGGTTGAATTCTTTGATGACATTCCCTTGTTCATCTTTTTTGGTAAAATAATGAGCTGGCAAATAAGTTGGAGCAGCTGATGTGCCTATACAGATGTCTGATAGTGGTACATCTAAGGCTGGCATAGTCTCTATCTGCATATATAATCAATATAATTCAAATTTCACAATTTAAATGACCAATCAAATTGATGAGACTTGCTTAAATTCTCTCTAAAGAAGAAAACAAAAAAAAGTTAACATGTTTGTGTTTGTAAGTATTTACCTGATACGAGGAAAAGATGGTAGGTTGAAGTTTTCGGACGTCAAACGTTGGAATAACAACGTTTGTTAATGTCTGGCTCAACACTGTCTCCCCTAACTTGTTTCTTATCACCTCATGAAGATACTTCCCATTGTATTTAGCTCCTGTCAAAGCTTTTGTTACGTTTATGAGTGTTGCGAATATTCCCCTGCACATAATATCCAACAATAAACATAGGTCATACAATTGGTTAGTTCTATATATATATATACAAGGTATATGTATATGTAACAATATTGTTGGTACAAAGTACAAACTAATTAAGACCTTGTTTGTGGAAAAATTAAAGGAGCATTATCAAGGTAAAATGGAACTATGTCTTTAGCAGCAAAAATAGGTCGATTATTGGCCGTTGGATTAGGAGCTGACAACATCGAAGCAATGAGACCTCCAGTACTTGTTCCAGCAATTACATCAAAATAATCTGCAAGTCTTGCATCCTCGCCATCCAACTCCTAAACACACAAATGTATAAGTCATATTTCAAAATTAAGCATTATAATTATAGTGCTAAGTGTAATTAGTGCTTCTAATTAACCTGTAGTTGAGATTCAAGGTATGCAAGAATAACACCAGGAATGATTCCTCGAATGCCTCCGCCATCAATGCTAAGAACCGTAATCAGATTCACATATTTTGGAGCAAGGGAAATTTTTTGGTGTTCCATTGATTTTTTTAGAAAATAATTAAAATCAAATCAATGCGTCTGAGTATGAATAGAGAAGTTGATGCTTTTAGGCTAAGTAAGTATATTTATATCTGTCAGAAAGTTGTAATATGGCAGTAGCTTCGTCAACTGTCATTAATTAGGCTTTTCTTTGCTTCTTTTATAATTTCAATATTTTGTTTCAAAATTATTCATTATTCGCTATGGGATATTGTTTTATATTTACTTGTTACTTGTTATACACGTGAACAAGAATTTGACGAGCCTTATTCAATGTGAATAAAAAATGATGATCGACTCTAAGGATTTTTTTCCATTAAAAAAGACTCGAAGGATTTTGGTATAATGAAGAATGACAAGACTTGAAATTCATAGGCTGCCGATTCAATTCTTACAAATTTTCATAAAATAAAATAAATGTAATATAATATATAAATCTACAATAAATATACATACACGCTATTCAAAGTTTAAATATTTGGTTAATATATAGTCAAGTAATCTTTTAATAAGTTTAATGACGCCATCTATTATCAAAAGAAGGTTTAATGGCGGGATCAATTTCCTTAATTTATAGTAGTGTATTTCATTCAGTCAACTACATCCAAATCTTTGAGAACGAAATGATTAAAAGCCCCAAGTAGCGAGCGCAGATTAGTCATTCGTTGACAGCGTTGGGACACTGCATGGGTCGCCCGCGAGGGTCCGATACCAAAAAAAATATCTTTGAGAACGACATCTAAATCGTGGGTGTGACTCACAAATCACAATTTAGGCTTTTATTCTCTTGTTGGACTATTCCTTTAAAAAACTTGCATCAAAGATGCAGAAATCTCAAGCAAAGAATAGTTGTAGAAACACTTGCTTTGAACTCATATCTAATGTCAAGTTCAAAAAATCACCCTTTTTGTGGGAATGTTTGGCTTCGGAGAGGAAGGTTTTGTTGAGTGGTGGCAGTCCTGTGTTTTTCAAGCACCCTCCGGCTAAATCACCTGATTTGTGGTGTGTATTGGTTGGTTAGCTGAGCCTCATCTTTGTTATCCAAGGTTTCGGTAGTTGATTATGTCTAAGAGACTGGTTGGTCTGGAGCATCTCACTAGCTTTACTTTACATATCGTAGAGTATGCATTAATCCTGTACGGTGTTCCAATAGTGGGTTGATTAGTTACGCCTAGTGTAATGCTTGATGGTGTTTGCCATCATTGAATGAAATGTTACATTGTTTGACCCACAAAAATTGAGATAATTATGCAGCTTCTCATCATAGCTATCAAACTTGGTCCGGCTTGATCAGTCCAATCATGACCCGGTTACACAGTTGGGTTGAGTCAATTAGAACATTAGAAAATAAACTACATTGTTGTAGACCTTAGGATTGAGGATTTGAATTTGAAGAATGAATCGATGAATTATGTTAATATTGCATTGAGATTTTTTTTTTGAGATTTTCAAGGTATGGTATAAAAATGAATGGTTTTGTGATGTTTGAATTTATACATGTCATGCATAGTTTTATTATTTTTTATTAGTATTTATGTGATCTAGCCACTGATCCGTCAAATAGAGAGTTTTTGGTTCTGTGGTGACCAGAATTTTGCAGAATTAATTTTATTTAAAAGTGAGTTTGATCATAACTTTTAATTTTTGGTTTTTTATAGTGGAATTTTATTTCACTAATCTTCGTTGTTAAGATAGATTAGATAATGGGTGGGAAATTACCAAAATGGCTAGTAACTCAAAATTATATTAGAAATTTAATATATGATAAAATAGTCGACACAAATTACTAAAAAAATTGACTAAAAAATAAGGCATTCATTCATTCAAATAGGTGGATTACATTGAAAACAATACAAATTCCATATTGCTAAAACTGAAAAGGATGAATCTGCAAACAAGCTCACAGCATCCAAGTTAAAAGCATAAAACGACAAATTGCCTACAAAAATGACAAAACTTCAAAGTAGTATTATATTCATAAAAACTAAAAGTGATACAAATGATGAAGGATATATGCTAAGTGATTACATCAAGTCTATTAATAGGCATACTCTAACTACTAACAATTCAATTATAACTACTAACAAACTTACTCATAACAAACTAAAAATCTCACTTAACTACCTAACCAACTATATATCTAATAGCCCCTCGCAAGCTAGAAGACATTCACAATACTTCTAACTTGGAATGAACAATACAAAAGTACATCAAATCAAAAGAAAATTACAGAAAATTACATTGAGAGATGCCGGAAATACATCAATAGAAATCAAAGACCAAAAAAATATATTTGTATGAAGGATTAAATAGCTTGAATGCTGTTGAAAATCAGATATATAAAAATCTTTATTTCTGTTGGCTTCAGAGCGCTCGTACATAAAAGAATATTTTCTGGCTTCAGATCACAATGAATAATGCCAACACCTTTTAATAGAGTTAGTCCACATAAAATTCGCTTAGAGAACAACCGAATAATACCAATTGATAATCCCAAAATTCTACCATTCCTTAGAATCGGATCAAAGTTTATGCCATGCAAGGTTGTTCTTGGAGATTAATACAAGCTTCATCGGGTTGAGTCGTGAATGGCAATGAACAGAGGTAGCCATGGATGTGAAATCACAATCAAACCTGAGATTATGTGAAATTGAAATCAAGAAAGAGACCAAGAAAAAATGGAAGTAAAGTGAAAATTGAAACCAAAAGAAATTGATTAAAAAATAAAGAACCTATAGCAGAATGCAAGGGAAGGAATGTTGATGTAGGATATCATGTTTGCTCTGATACTATGTTGAAGAACAAATGTGGTATCTGAGTGCGCGAATTCCAGTTCCCCCTTCTCCACATTGTAAAATTATAATATGTTGATACCATATTTATGATATTCGATTTTCGGTGTGCGAATTCTCATCGCCCCCTTCTCCACATTATAAAATTATATCTGGGTGGAAAGTTGTTGTTCATGTTTGGTGGGATGCTAACAGTTGCAGTGTGCCTTCTGGCATTAGTATTTTGGAGGTAGAACATTCAATTAAAGCAACAATTAGGGCTAATGGTATTAAGGGCCTGATATCAATCTGGGAGATTTTTTTTATTTCATAAGTTGAAAAAAAGGCATATAAGTTAAGTAGCACTCGTCTCTATCACACGTTTGATAAAATGAATAATACACACGAGTGACTTTTTATGAATCACAACTTTTTTTTATATTGGGTGGTAAAGACGTTACAAAATTTTATGCAATGTTGCATAGAGAAACTACAATATCCTGGTTGCATGTTCAGGAAGGATTCTTATATTCTTCTAAGATTCTTATATTCTTCTCTACAATGCAGCAACTATAATATGGAAGTGGTTACCGATGATGATCAAGGGGAGGATCTTGTTGGAAAACATTTCAACTATCCTCCAGATGGTCCATATGATTCCGTGTCTGGAGACTTGAGTTGAAGGTGCCCTTGAAAACCCTTGTGGTATGGAGGCGTGAGGGTGCCTCTTGAAAACCCCTTTTCAAATCCAACATCTTCATTAAACGTTTGTTTGTATTTTCCAAACCATTATGATAATTTTTAATAGAAATTTCATAAAAACCTTAAAGGCATAGATAAGGAGTTATGTTAAAGCCTACCTCTTTCCTGTCCAAATTTTGTTTCTTAACGCAAAGAGTTGTAAATTGATAATCGAGATAAATGAGCCAATATCCATATATTAGTATAGAAACACATATATGTTATTCTAAATATATATTAAATATATAATATATATACCTTATTTTTATATTAAATGAAATTAATAGTTTATTAAATTAAAGTTAGAATAGTTATTTAAATTTATTAACATAAACTTGGAAATTAAAAAAATTAATACAAAAATGTTTCACTAAATTGTTAATAGATATTCGATCAATTATGTATGCAGTTGCACGTAAGTATACCCCATTTGCACAAAAAGAGAGGTTAAACCAAATATATAAATGAATAATTAAGTGTTGTTGAAAAAATGTCACAAATTGAAATTTTAAATAACACATTGTCTTAAATATTTCATGCATATCGAAATCAAACATGTTTAATTATACGTGTTTGTTTTAAGAAAATAAAAAATGGAAATACTAACACTTTATGTTTATCATAAAATTCTCGCTTATATATAGATGAAAATATTATGAGAAGATATGAGGCAATAATAGATTGGCAAGTGGTCACCATATTTGACATATATTTTATTTTAAATATATATTAAATATATAACATATACAATATAAAAAAATTATATCAAATTGAATTATTAGTTTATTAAATTAATTAAAGTAATTATTTAAAAAATTTATACAAAAAATGGAACCTAAAATAACATATTAGAAAAATAAGTTAGGTGAAATAAAAGAAAAAAATAAGTGTTATTGAACGAATGTAACAACTGGAATTTTTTTTTACAAAAAACCGAATGTTTAAATAACATATTATCATGAATACTTAATGAATAATGAAACCAAACCCATAGCATCGAATTCTTGTTTATATATGTCATGAAAATTTTATGAGGAGATGAGATTAATTGTTTATATATGTTATGAAATTCTTGTTTATATATGTCATGAAAATCCTATGAGGAGATAAAATTAATTCTCGTTTATATATGTCATGAAAATCTCATTTTTATATTAAAAAAAAGGTGTTTTGGCAAAAAAGAAAATATTTGAGATTAATTGGTTTGCATTACTAATGTAAAATATTTTATACCATTAGCCAACAAATTGACTTAGTAAATTCTAGTTTTCCGCCATTTAAAAAATAAGTGTAGCCCAATGAAGACAATTTTTTAAAAAACGAATGGGGGCTACACCTAATTTTTTATGGGTGCATTTAAAAATTCACTAAGTCTATTCAAACAAAAATGTTTTAACTGCAATTGCTCCCTTCTGTTTATCATATTTTGGTTCCAAATTTTTGATCTATCTATTACTTATTTTTCTTCATTTTGTGGACTTCTTATCATTTTTTTTAATAAAATATTGATTCTGGTTATCATTTTGTATGTATCACACTATTATAAAAGGAACATAGCTTGACAATCACAAATCTTAGGTAAACACTTCCATATCCATTGAGTTTTTTTGGGTATGACTCAACCTCCAATCAGTCAATGACATGTCATTCTTTTTATACTTAAGCATTTTAAAATAAATTAAAGATTTAAATATGTTTTTCGTCCCTGCAAATATAGCTGATTTCAAATAAGTCCTGCAATTTTTTAAAAAAACAAGTCACTACAAAATAACTTTTTATTTAAAAAAGCTCTTCTGTTAGTAAGACACTACAATAAAACTGATGTGTCACTTAATAGTCATTTTTGTTTATTTTAAATGCTTATTTAGCAGCCAAGTCATTTTTTTTTATTATTCATTTTTAAATAAGCCGTTTCAAACATTCTATCAAACAACTTCTCTACTTCTTCATTTTGGTTACATATCAAGTCAAAATCGAACAGAAACATGTCTAATACAAAGAAAAGAGAAGACAATAGATTGAGGGCAGAGGAAACAATCTATTGGCTGCCAGAAACGTATACTACCAGTTGCCTACTTCCTTGCGATGGATGTCGTTCTTGTTTGTTTGATTTGAGACATCATTTTTAACCCCAAAAGAATTTTCATTAGAGCTGGCAAAACGGGTTACCCAACCCACATCGGGCTTGGGCTTCTACAGGCTGGACTAAAGCCCGGGTTGCAGTTTGGGCTCAATCTTTTCAGCCCAAACCAGCTCTATGCGGCCTGCGGGCTTTTCGAGCTAGCTCGCGTTGTGCGCCAAATTTTTTCTATTTCTCTTTAACACATTGAACCGTAGAAAAATTTGAATACAATTAATCAATTATCACCACTTTTCAATCTCTTAACACTACTGTTTTTTATTAGAATTTTGTTTTGGAGCAATGAACTAATCAACAAATTAAATAAATTCGATAACTGGAACACCATGAGTTAATCAACAAATTAACTCGATCTGTCATTCATCACACAGATTCAACTTCCCTTAACTAAAGATCCAACTGTGAATGTAATGTAATGCTTATATATTATGACACTCTTAGTATTTTATAAAAAAAATGAGAACCCACATGCTGATAAAGAAGAGGAGAAGAATAACCAAAGTAAATAAATCCTGCAAGTGTATAAAAGTAAATAAATCCTGCAAGTGTATAACCAAAGTAAATAAATCCTGCAAGTGTATAAAAGTAAATAAATCTTGATTTGCTTAAGTTAGGAGGAAATAGCAATGGGTCACTCCGTGCTGAGTTCTATTGCTGCATCTTCGTGAGGAGGGGGAGAGAGACTTTGAGTTGAGACTTGAGAGTGTGAGGGTTTTATAATTTGGTAGACCCACCTTATGTGTGGGAAATTGGAATGGGATTGGGAATTTGCCATTTGGGAGGGTGTGTTTTTTGTGAATTGGAATTTGGTATTGGGATTGCCGATGGTGTGGTGTGTATTAATGTTTTTTGGTGAACTGGAATTTGGGATGACTGAAGAGATGCTGATAGCACAGTGACTTAATGGGATTGGGTTTTTTGTTTTAGTTGACCGGCCCACGGGCTATCCACGACTTGACTGGGTTAGCCCGACACGAGCTCAGGCTTTTTAGAGTCGGGCTAAAAAACCCAGATGTAAAAATGGGCTCAATTCTTTCGGCCCAACCCCTACGATTTGGTTACAATTCTACATTTGAGTTTTAGAATCAACCTTTCCAAATAACTCTTACAGATAGTGACTTGATACCATAATTACAAGTTGCCATTTTTGCTTCTGTTAGAAATAGTGAAAGAGAAAATATTGTGAAGTTCGAAGATAGAGCGCTTTGGTAACCCTGTGAGAACGAACCATTGTGAGCTGCGAGTAGCAGAGGCGTCACTATGGATGAAGGAAGAAACTTAGCCTCTCTTGAAATTTGGGGTTTTTTCTGGTGATGAAGAAGATAGGATTTTCCGGAAAAGAAGATGAAAACCTAATTTACTTTGGGATTTAATTAATTTATCGATGTCAGCCATTTAAATTAAAAGAAAATGAAAATAATGATGTGTCCAAGCCAACATGTAACTCTGTTAGCCATATCAGCAGATGGCTAATAGAGAGTTAACAGAAGGGTGTATTTAAAACAAAAATATTTTGCAGGGGCATATTTGAAAATCAACTATATTTGCACGGATGAAAAACATATTTAAACCTAAATTTAAATATTGTACTAATTTTGCCTACAATGTACTATACACAACAAAACTCAATGAAGTATCATAGAAGTCTCCCAAATATCAATACATCACATTGACTTGGTGTTTCTGCATAATTTTTTCATTAAAGAACATGCCATAATATTAAATGGATTCTCGTAGCACCCATACAATAATGAAGGAGTACCAAAAGAGCCAAGAAATTAAGTTCTCAATTAATAGGATACTAAATATTTAGCAACTTTTTTTTCACGATACTCTTGACTTAGCTAATAAAAATTAGTAACCGCGAATATACATATATTAGACTATTTGGTCATAAATTTTGTGTTTAATTATAATTTACCTAACAAGAAATCATATGAATGCTTAGAAAAGGAAGGAATGAAAGTAGGTGAGATTAAAATCCATCTATTTGAGGTCCCCCTTAATCCTTATACATGTTTAATTGGAGTTGCCTTCATATTATTGCTCGTGGTGTATATTATTACAAAATGGTTTTCTTAAATAATGTTAGCATTACAAAATAGTTTAGTGACATATATCGAGGTTAAAATTTAAGATGGAAAAAATACTCACTTGAGTAATTTCAGTTTAAAATGAAAACAAAAATAATACTTTTATAGAAACAAAATAAAGTTATTATTTGGATTCTTCCAATTATTTTTAATTCAACTCTATAATTACTTTTTTAACTAAATGTCTAGAACCTTCCCAATTTTTTTTATGAAATTAAGAGTCATTTAATTCTCACATATCCCATAGGCTCTTGCTCTCAAATTGTGTCATCTTCCCCTTTCGCAGCCCACCACAATGTGTGACAGTAGTGCGATCGTTTCTTGCGTAGATGACGACAACAACAACTAAAAAGTGTCACACAACAATTCCAACCATTCAACAAGCAACTACACAATTTTCATTCTTCAATTCTCTCTCAACTAGTTCTCTCTATCTAGTGGCAGACCTACATGTACTTCCGGTGGGTCAAGCGAACCCCTTGCAAAAAAAAAAAACAACACCAATACTCTAGGAAAAAATGTATTTGCACACCCTGAAAAATATCTTTTGCACCAAGTCTCTAGTTTTGCACCATAGTCCCTAATTTCGCCCCCTGTAGTGCACCACACTCACACAATCACTCACACTCTAACATATTTTATTTTAAATTTTTTCTCTTTCCTTGAATCAATTCTTGTTCTTATTATCCAAATTTTGATTCTGTTAATTTATATTTAGGAACTTGTTAGTGTTATTTAATTTGTGTTGGTCTACTGCAACACAAATTGTGCATGTTAAAGCCTTATTTTCGTTACATTTTTAGTGATGTGTGTGTTTAAATTTGCACTCCCTACCCTAGGGTCCTGGATCCGCCAACGAAACAACTGCATCAGTTTGTCAGTGAGCAACAAATCCACTCAAGATCCTCACATGCAAGCTCTAAATCTCCAGTTACCTCACTCTCCAATTCCAAATCTTTGACTAATGTTATTTTTTGAGATTATTAAATTCCTTTGTTTTTTCGGGATATGAATTTTTTAGATGCTGAACATTTTTATTTTTTATATGGACAATTTTTAATCTTTGGTTTTAATCTTTAATTTTTAATCTCTTGAGGGAGAGCTTTGTCCCCCATTGTGATCCTACGCGACTCGAGGGATTAGTCTCTACAGTTGCGCGCAGAGGATACCTGGTTATACCTTTTTTTTTTGCAATATTCAACTCTTCCTTCTTGGTTTAACGACTTTGCTGTTGAGAATTTGTGATGGTCTTTTAAAGCACGTGAGGGTTTGCTGAAGAAGAGGGTTTTTTGATAGGTAGCTAAATTTTTGTTCTAAACCCTAATGTACCTTAATACACAGTGATAAGTGTCCCGCTTTACATATGTTGTCAAATAAAGTACTTTTGTTTTGCGTAAACTGGTTATTGAGGAAGGAACTTCACATATTTTGAAAACTAAATTTTTTTCTAAACCCTAAAGTACCCCAAAACACACTCCTTAGCATTGCACTTTACATATTTTGTCATGGAATAAATGTTTTTCTTCACCAAACCAATTAATTTAATTAGGAAAGAAGTGTGCGTATTTGAAAAGTTATTTTTTCCAGACCCACTAACGTACTCCAAAACACACTGATCCTCCTAATTCTTGGTAGAAAGAATTCCCACATTTTGGAAATTCCACAATAGCAGAAGCACTATAATTGATTCCATTGAGTTCTCTACCATAGAATTCAACAGCTGCACTTACTTAGCATCGCATATTACGTATTTTGTCACAAAATTAATTTATATTTCACCAAACTAATTATTGAGGAACAAACTTCGCTTATTTGAACTATTAGTGAGTGCATCCCAAAAACCTCCTACTGCACCTTCTGCTTCCAACTCTACCCCTACAGAACTTTGGAATGGCATCTGGAGTACTCATGTGTCTGAAAAGATTAAACACTTTGCTTGGAGAGTCTGTCAGAATGCTCTCCCCATTAAGGAAGCACTGCATAGAAAAATACTCAACTTGGATCCCTGCTGTCCTATTTGTAAAAAGGCACCCGAAACGATTGAGCACATGTTGTTGCTTTGTCAATGGACTGAGCCACTTTGGTTTGCCCTACAACTCTGCCTGTTCCTTCTGGTATAGGGTTAACTAATGTGGCTCAGCGGCTACTTGATAGTTTTAATAGGAAAAACAAGGAATATGACTCAATGGTACTCTACACCTTACAGTGGATCTGGAAAACAAGAAATGAAGTGGTTTTTAATGGAGTCAATCCTAATCCTATGAGTGCGTTCCACCAGATCAGATCTCAATGTCAGGAGTTTTGGGCTACTGAGACCAAGGAAATCAATGCCTCCCTTGAACCCCAAAGTGTTCCTAATTGGAATAATAAGGTGTGGAGGCCTCCACGCCCTCCATACCTAAAAATTAATTGTGATGCAGCTTTCAATCAAACAAATGGCAAAGGACATGCAGGGATAGTTATCAGAGATGAAAATGGGTATATTCTTACCATGTCCTCGACCAAGTTTTTTGTGAATTCCCCCCTTATGGCTGAAGTCCTTAGTCTCCGGCAGGCCATGTCTCTCGCACAAAACCTCAGTATTCATCATGCAACCTTCGAATCAGTCAGATCCTCATAGAGATTTGCAGAAACAACTGTGTTAGAGAGAATCTACAAGCAATAGTTAAAGACATTCAATTTCTTAAAATGTGCTTCAACAAATGTGGTTTCACCTAGATCTGTAGAGATGGCAACTCTGTTTTCATGCCATTGTTGCTTTAGCTCGAATCGATGGTCTTCATGGTAACTGGACGACTAATCCTCCTCTCGAAGCTCGTCGTGCTCTTGCTCATGACAGAGCTCTGTTAAAGACAAATTGAGTTGGGTCCGTAGATTGTGGTAAAATGGTGCTGCTCTTACTCATGTTGTTTAGGCTTCTGAGTTGGGTTGCAAGATCTCAAGATTTGTGGCGGATACATAGTGTTTGTGTGTTTTCGCATCATCACACCATAATAGGGTATTTTGGTGTGATGATGCGCTCTCTACCCTATTATGGTTGGTGCAGTGTTTATCGTTATCATTATGGTTGGTGTAGTGTTCACCATTCCATAATTTTTTTTAAAAAAGGTTTCATACATACTTAATATTTTGAACCACCAATTAGCTTTGCTTTACAAAATAAAATAATATTTAGTGGAATGATAAAATTAGGGTGCTCGTTTGCACCCTCTTTAATATAATTTTTGCTTATAAAAAAAAATTAATTAATAAGAGTAAGTGAAAAGTTTCAAAATTCTTCCAGTCATCTTCACTAATTCACTACTCCTTCAAATAAAAATCACTAATTCACTATGGCTCTGTGTGGCAAATCTGATTCGCTAGCTTATAGCGGATAAACTAGTTGCAAGTGTTTGACAAGACAAGCTTTTAGCGTTTTTCAGTAGCTTACAACGTTTTTTGAAATGCTGCTAGAAGTAGCGTTTGAACTTATAGCGTTTCATTTTTTTCTCTCAATTTTACCCTCATTACTTAATTAAACTACTCATTTTTCCTCCCTTAAATGAATTTCTCTCTCCTTTTTAAACATTAATTACAGATGTCTATTTACGTAATTTTATATTTATAAGCTACTTCAACTGCTAATTTTACCAAATATTTTAAATTCAATCCGCTATCTTATCCGCTAATACGCTAACTTTTGCCAAACAGAGCCTATATCTACCTTTAATGTATAATTTTTGGTAAAAAAAAAAATCTTTAATGTATAACTTGGTCAAAAAAGATCTTTAATGTATAACGGCAATTGGTTGAACAAAATATATATTTTTACTTTTTAACGTATAACAGCTTTAATACTAAATACGTACTTATAAAAATTTAACAAATAAATCCACTCTACTAAATTTTACATATAAAAAATTCGAATTGTTACCCCTAAAAAATACGAACTCCATAGAAAATATAGTATACTGTTTAAAAAAATTAAAATTTTCATGTAAATTATAAATTAGAGTAATGAGATCTATAAAATATAAATTATAAAGTAATATTACTATATATAAATGTTATATTTTATTTCAATTGAAGTTAAAATATTTAAATTTATCTAATTATAATTAGTAAATATTTTTATTACACTAATTCAGATCTTACCAATATTAATTGTAATAAATAATTTTTTTTTAAATAATTAATAAATAGATATTTAATAATTAATAAAAAAGAAACAATAACTAAAAACTTCTTCTCATTAATAAAGAATAAATAATAATTAATATATTGTCAGTTAATACAGAAAGGTGGTTCTCATAAATTTAGAATGAACATCAATTAATTAATTGGTCAAAAAAAGAATGAATATTAATTAATAATTGAAGAAAGTTGAGACTCAATACAAAATTAGTTGTAGGAGAGATCAATTAAATCTCCTGTATCGGCGAACCGCTAAAATTAGTTGTTGGATATTATGTGAGTGGTTAAGATTTAATCAAATAATATCAAATATCAACTATTGATGAAATTTTGTAGTATATCGACGAGAAATCTAGTTGATCCCTCACCCTAAAAGTGTATATATATATATATATATATATATATATATATATATATATCAAAAAAGTTTAATAATAATGCAATATCATTAAGCAGTTTTAACTTTTGATAAGCAAGTTTCATACTTAATCTTTTAAACCAACAGTATACATTGTTTTATACTAAATAAAATAATATTTAGTGTAATAATGAAATTAATTAATAAGGGTAAGTGAAAAGTTTCACTTACCTTGGGCCAGCTGTCCCACCCTTTGAGGTGCCTCCAATCTAACGAGGGGATTAGTCATTGCGTTCAGCGGTGGATACCTTGGTCTCTACCAAGGGTAAGTGAAAAGTTCCAAAATTCTTCCAATCATCATCACTAATTTACTATATCTACCTTTAACGTATAACAACAACCGGTCGAATCAAATATATATTTTTTTACTTTTTAACGTAGAACTGTTTCAATACTAAAAAACGTACTTATAAAAATTAAACTAATAAGCGCCTAAAGAATTGTGAGGCCTGCCCAGACCCTGATGAACCCTAAATAAATTATAAATAAATGTAATGAGATCTATCCAATGTAAATTAAAAATTTATTTTCTCTATATAAATGTTATATTTTATTTTGATTGAAGTTAACATCTTTTAAATTCGTCTAAACTATTTTTTTTTTGGTTCGGACCATTGCTGGCAATCCATGAAGTATCTCAACGCGGTCAACGAAACACTAATCTCCGTTCGTGCTTAGGATCAAATTTCACACTGGTCAACATCGATTTGTCCACTGCGGGAATTTTCATAATTAGTAAACTATTATAATTAGTAAATATTTTTATTGCATTAATTTAGATCTTACCAATTTTAATAGTAATTATTGCACTAATTTAGATCTTACCAATTTTAATAGTAATGTACAATTTTTTTTGTTTAAAAAATAATTGATATCTTGATATTTAATAATTAATAAAAAGGAAACAATAAGTACAAACTTCATCGGTAACACATGTGGTTGAGTGAAAGAGACATCGTTGGCAAAAATGTAGGCGTACGGGGTTCGAACCCCGCTCCCCGCTTCTCTCTAACTACTAACACACTAATTTCTAACCACTTTGCCTATAAAAAATGAAGAATGAATAATAGTTAATATACCGGTATTTACATGGTATATAGCACAAATGGTAAGATATTTGGGCTTCTTAACCATTTGGTCAAGAGTTTGATCAATTTCAGTGCATATGGAAAAATACCTAATGAGAGATGTCAACCCTTAAATGGATCTTAGTACATTGGGGGACTAGTCTCAACAGTTGCACAAGAGATACCTTAATTTAAAAAAAAAATATAATGATATTTAATACTAAAAAGTGGATCTCATTAATTTATAATCTTAATTAATAAGAAGAAAGTTGAGATTTAATACATAAATAAATAAACCCAATAGCACTTGAATGAGATCGTTCTGATCTCTTCTAGCTTAATCAAGGTCTTATTGACTCTGTCCCAAAAGGGTAGCTCATGTGGTTGAGTGAAAGGGACATCTTTGGTGAAAATGTAGGCGTACGGGGTTCGAACCCCGCTCCCCCCTCCCCTCTAACTACTAACACACTAATTTCTAACTCACTTTGCCTATAAAAAAAGGTCTTATTGACTCTATTAGAGTTTCCTTAAGTGATACAGGTGTGGTTGAGCGGTTGAGGCTCATACTTCCTTAACCAAGTGTCGAGGGTTCGATCCTTGCCTTGGATATGGAGCAGCTATATCAATCCTAATATTACCCTATTTAAATAATGTAATTAAAAATGATATCATTAATTAAGAGTGTAAACCATCATTTATTGAAAAAGAATATATTAGAAATTAAAATTTTATCTCTCACTGTATTGCGAAAAGGAGCCGGTAGTCCTTTTTCTTGCTCTTCTCTTCTCCATTTGTGGGTCCCAAACTGCATTAAATTAGACTACTCCACCACCACCACCGTCAACACACGGCAAATTCACTTTAATTTTTAAATCATTAAATTTATTTTTTTTACCTAGTTCAGCACAGTTGCATAGAATAGGAAAAAATTGGGAAGAAAATAAATGCATCATCTTTGTTTTTTCAGAATGAGAAGAAACAAGAAGACACCAACAACATAGGGAAAAGCGTTTTTTTTTCTTCTTATTTTCTTCGTTGTGTTGTTGAGGGAGCTGAGACTTGAATGCCAACTGGGGTTTCTCTCTAACTGATTCTAGCTCCAAAGCACCCTTTCCTTCTCTCTCTTTATCTCTCTCTCTCTCTCTAGAACAACAATGGTAGCAGACATGTGTTTCCTCTACAAGGTACTTTACTTTCTACTTCCTTTTCTTTTTAAATGTTATTTGGTTCTTCTCTACTGTTAAATACACATGCCCTTTTTGCTATGTGACACAATGTTGTTCTTCTCTTGTTCCCTTTATTTAGTAAATATTATGAGTTGCAACACTACACGCTATTTTGTTGAAATGTTTTAGCTTTCAAACAAGCTAAGGTGGGTCTTTTTCAAGTTTCATTTTTGTGTGTGTTTGTGTGAGTGTTCATCGGTGCTCTGATTTTGACTCTGCGTGAACTAGGGGATGAAATAGTCAAATGGGTTTTAAAGAATAATGCTTTTAGTTTAGGGAAGAACTAAATTGTTGAATGATACTAATGAGTTCAAAAAGTAACCCTTTTGAGCTCATTTACATGTTTTGAGCTGGTTTATTATCTTAAATTTTGGGGCTTATTGTTCTTCATCGCATATGTTTATTAAAATTATTTGTGTATTTGTTCTGTTTGATATAAGTCCTCTTTGTGCTACATGCCTTACTAGAACTAATGCTCCTAAATTTTTCACTAGTTTGATAATATACTAGGTTTCTTCTTGGATTTGGAGAATGAAGAGACTCCATAGGTTTACCTAATTGATGAACGTCTTAGTAATGGAAGTTATCATTGTGTTCACATTCTAGTAACTTTTTCCTATTATGTATTGTTGGGTGCAGGGTATTCTTGTTATCAAGCCTCCAAAGAGATCTCCAATGTTATTAAGGACCGCGGTCTTTGTATTTTCAATGGTTTGCGTCATTATTATCTTCTCTGTATGTATAAAGCAGATAAGCACCCAAGCAAGGACTAAGTTTATGGACTTGGAAGTCATTGACAATCTTACTCGGAGTAGCGGGAAGCAAATAGATATTCCTTACATACTACATTATCCCAAACCTGAATCCTTTAGCAGGTAATGGGAATTTTTTTTCTGTTAATCATTATAACTTGGCTTTTATTATGCACCTATTGAATGCATTGTTTTTTGTTAGGAATGAGTGTGCTCAGAATCCTGTCCGGTTCTTTGCAATATTGTCAAATCAGAGATCAGGAAGTGGGTGGTTTGAGACCCTTTTGAATAGCCACATCAATGCGAGCTCAAATGGGGAGGTATTTTCTGTTAGAGAGAGAAGGAAAAATGCTTCTTCGATTTTACAGACTTTAGATAGGGTTTACAATTTGGACTGGTTTAGTAGTGCTTCCAAGAATGATTGCTCTGCTGCTATAGGCTTAAAGTGGATGCTTAATCAGGTATGCATCTTGCTAAGTCCTCTAGGAAGTGTTGTTAACATGTTCACACTTCTGTTGATATTAATGTCACTCAATAGTCTTGGGCAAGTTTTTTTGCTGAAGATGCTGCTGTCATACTTATTGAGTGTGAGGTTTTTGCTGTTTTGTTTCTGCATTAGCTTCTTTAGTTTCCCATTTATAGTTCTCAAGGCTGAAGGGGTGTCTAGATGTGTGTCGGAAATCACATGTGACTACAATTTATTTTTTACTCTCCTAACTCGTTGGTTGTAAACTAGTTCTCGCTAGCTCTTGTTTTTGTTATAGCTGTTTCAAGAAGATGGAAAAACACAGCTTTTGTTATTAGCAAGAAAAATTGCCCTCTGTATTAATCTAATTTTATACTCATTAACCCTTCCTTATATTTTCTGTTGGAGAGGAGACTTAAACCCAGGGTCTCCAACTTTAGGGGCACATTTTCTCGTTCAGTTTTGGATTCAACCTTTTTCCATTTGCTGACTGCTAGTTGTAATCATTGGATAGAATAGATATACATAGTTGCCCTGGGCTCCGAAATTTTGGTGCAAGTATTGTGTTTGATAGAAGCAATTGAAAAGTTTTATTAAAAGGAGACGAGATGGACTTGTGCATAATCCTAATGAGTATTTTTTATCAACTTCGTGAAAGTATCATAAGAACTGCGTGCTAAAAGAATGGGGATCACAATGTCTTTTCTCAAAATTTCCTTATCGACATCCAATGTCAAAATAATTTTACAGGCCAGCACTCTACAGACTTCACTTTGTAAATATTGATGTACTACCTTACTTGTTTTAAGAAATGTTATAAACTTGTCGTGTCCACTTATGTTTCAAAGATGAGATGATGCCACTCATGATTTATCTGTCAGTTTTTACTGTTGAAGCGTTACTGTAATGTAAGATGTTTCATATGACATTGCCTCCTCTTCCTGGGTCCCTAGGTTTTATGTTTTTTCATCCACCTCTTTGTGGGTTTCTCCTGAGAATTTTGGAATGTCCAGAAATAGTATCAAGAATATTTGTTATTAGAGTTCTTGTTTCTCTACAGTTGCATTTCCTAAGTGTATTTAACAATAAGTGCTTAAATTCAAAGATGCCAGTTTGACAGATTTATTTTGCTCTGCTGATGTTTTTGACCTTCAACCACCTTGTGTTTAAAATGCATTCATATACTTGCTTCAGGAAACATAAATATAAAAGTATACTTCTGGGTTGATATTTCGTGTGGCTGTAAGAATTGGTGGAATTTGGCATATGACGCATACCTCACACAAACACATTTACATGCTCTTCCTTCCTTCTCTTCCACTCTGTTTACTTCCTTCAATTTTATGTTGATGTTCCATCTGACATGTCATAACTTATAATGAGTAAGTAATAGAAGTATTAATATCTTTTGGTTTATGCAGGGATTAATGGAGCACCATAAGGAAATAGCAGAATACTTCAACCACAGAACTGTTTCTGTCATATTTCTTTTCAGGAGAAACTTACTGCGCAGGATGGTATCAATGCTAGCCAATTCATATGACCGTTATGCCAAGCTACTGAACGGAACACATAAATCTCACGTTCACTCTGCTGAAGAGGTCTCCCTATACACCCTTCCTTTGTACTTTTTCTTATTTTGATGAAGTGAATCTCACATTTGGTTTTTTAGGCTGATATTCTTTCAAAGTACAAGCCTACCATTAATTCGACATCGTTGTTGGATGACTTGAAAGACATGGAGATGAGAGCTACAAAGGCTTTAGAATACTTCAATACCACTCGGCATATGATCCTGTACTATGAGGATCTTATGAGAAATAACACTGTAAGGACGTCATCATAAGTTCCTAAATCTTTTACCAAAAGTTTCAAAAAAATTCATTGAAATATAATACAATTGCCATTTACCAGTAACTGGATTCAAGTTTAGCTGCGAAGTTGTCCCAAAATATTTCAATTTTATCAACAAATCCCAATTTTTTTGTACTATGTTTTGGGGGTAATGGTAGAAATATAGCTGTTTTTTTTGTTTTCTAAGGTGAGAGATCAATTAAGTTCCTCAAAGGTATATTAGTCAAATTGACCGTATGATATAATATAAAATGCTATAAGTGGTTTGAGATTGTATCGACATTCATAACATTTTAAACTATATCCTATGGTCAATTTTGACTGGTACATCAGTAATGACTTACTTGATCCCTTTTATAGAAGTCACCATTTTTATAACTGTTTTATTTTAATTTTCAGTGTTCATTACTTTATGGGAGTAACTGTTTTTGTTTTGTTGCAGAAGCTAAAAGATGTGCAAGAGTTTTTGGGATTGCCAGAGATGGAGTTGAAGAGCCGACAAGTTAAGATACATAAAGGACCATTATCTGACCATATTAAGAATTGGGATGAAGTCAACAAAACGTTGACAGGAACCGTTTATGAGAGTTTCCTTGATGCTGATTATTAGTTGTTGCAGTTTCTTCTAACTGTTAGAAAAGTTGTACATACCAACTTCACTTCACTGATCTTTTGCCTCAGAAAAGCCTCAGAGATTGGAAGTCTTGGTTTGGTTCTGGAACATTGCCTCGGTGTTTTTGATACCTTTTTTTGGGTCTGTAGATGGAGTGTCAAGTGCCACTTGAAACTCAGACACATCTGTGAGGTCTTGGGTTCGAACCCGAGACATGATATCCGGCGTCTGGTACCTTTTTGTCACTACCTCCCAATTCACTAACACTCATAATGTACTCTCTAATCCCTTTTATTTTCTTTCTTCCTCAGTTGATTATGTATATATGCCATTGTCAGCTAATTAATTTATGTAAAGTAGAGCATTTTTACTCAAAGGGAGTTTTCTGTTATTTGTTTATTTATTTACTTACTTTGAACTCTTTTTAGATACAAGAATATTAGGTCTCACCAAAATTTATTTTAACCCCTTTTAATTTGTCTAACATTATTATTTGATGAAGTGCTTTGGAGGGCTTGATTTATATTTTTATATCTGTTTGGGATTTTAAAAAATGTGAAGAATAACATGATAGATAATGGTAAAACATTGTTAATGACATTTCATTTTTGTTTAAAACATTTTA
The DNA here is from genome assembly GCA_963573325.1 of Astragalus glycyphyllos. Taxonomy (NCBI): domain Eukaryota; kingdom Viridiplantae; phylum Streptophyta; class Magnoliopsida; order Fabales; family Fabaceae; genus Astragalus; species Astragalus glycyphyllos. The sequence continues at coordinate 84,429,112 of OY754308.1, read as the reverse complement.
TAGGTAACTAATTAGGTAGACTCCAATTGCATCTACAAGCATGGACTAAAGAAGAAGTCCAATCTCTATGTAGATACAGCAAATATTGAAAATTTGGGTATCCTCCTTAGATTTTTTTTGTTGCCAACAAGATGAAAGAATTTTTCGCACAATTAAAAGAACCATAACTTTTACCGCTAAGTTGAATGAATCACTTTAATTAAAGGTTTAAAGGTCTAAGGTAAAGATGATATAGAAAAAAGTAAAACAAAAACCATATGCATTCAAACACTGCATTTGCCTCCAAATTCACGAAGGTTATGGTTGTACCCTCGAAATCGTCAAAGGGGATGGAAAGAGAATATAGTAAACATCCCAGTTACAAACCAGATCGAACCTGGACATATAAATATTGTCGGGGTGACTGTCTATGCTTATCGCTTTTTGATTGAACTTCGAGATATATCCTTGTAAAGAGTCATCATCTCCTTGCTTCAATTTAGAGAGACTCAATGTTAGAATAACTGTGTATTCTTTGTAGCGTATTTGATACGAGTATTATACACTAGGATTAGTTGTTAAGTGTATAATACATTTTTCAAATAGTTCTGTTAAGCCTAGAATAGTCTGTTAGTTAGTTGAATAACAGCTTTTGAAAACTGAAACTGTTACATTTTGTATTACATATAGCCTTTGGCTCAGTTGAATGAAGATAGAGTGTGATTTCACCACAATTTACCTCTAACAATTGGTATCAGAGCTTTGAAAAGGGCCTGATACACGAAACTCATTCGCGAAGAAAAGCTTGAAAGAACGATCATGGCGGAACCAGGAAACAACAATTACGCACATCAATCCATTCCCAAATTCGATGGGCATTATGATCACTGGGCAATGCTTATGGAGAACTTGCTAAGGTCTAAAGAATATTGGGCGATTGTGGAAGGCGGCGTTCCAACCCTACCGGTGAATCCCACGGCGGAGCACAGGAAGAATATGGAGGAAGGGAAACTAAAAGACCTAAAAGTGAAGAATTATCTGTTTCAGTCGATTGATCGCAGCATCATTGAGACGATTCTTGATAAGGATTCCGTGAAAGCAATTTGGGAATCAATGAAATGCAAGTACCAAGGCTCCACGAAGGTAAAGAGAGCTCAATTGATGGCTCTTAAGAAAGAATTTGAGATTCTTTCTATGAAAGAAGGCGAGACAGTTGATGAATATCTTAGAAGGACAATTGCTATTGCGAATAAGATGAAGATACATGGAGGTAAGTTTGATGAGCAGATGGTAGTAGAAAAGGTACTACGCACGATGACTGATAAATTCAATTACGTAGTATGCGCAATTGAAGAATCCAACAATGTAGAGACATTGACTGTGGATGAGTTGCATGGGAGTCTTCTTGTTCACGAGCAAAAGATGAAAGGTCCCAAGGAAGAAGACCAAGTATTGAAGGCCACTGGTGATAACAGAAGCAATGGCAGAGGTAGAGGACGAGCCATCAGAGGTGGTCGTGGTAGAGGTAAGCAAACCTTTAATAAAGAAGCCATTGAATGTTATAAATGTGGTAGATTAGGACATTATCAGTATGAATGTCCTAAGCTAGAAGGGAAGGCAAATTACACTGAATTTGATGAAGATGAGGAAGTGTTATTAATGGCCTCTGGTGATGCTGAATATGTGATAGATTCTAAGGGGAACATATGGTTGTTAGATTCAGGATGCAGCAACCATATGTGTGGTGTAAAAGAATGGTTCTTTAACCTAGATACTAATTTTAGAACTACTGTGAGATTGGGGGATGATTCTGTAATAAAAGTAATGGGAAGAGGCAATGTAAAGCTCAAAATAAATGGTATGATACAGATGATAACTGGTGTTTACTATATACCAACCCTCACGAACAATTTATTGAGTGTAGGGCAACTCCAACACAGAGGGTTGAAGGTGATTTTTGAAGATGATGTATGCAGGGCATATCACAAAGTGAAGGGGCTGCTGATGACCTCTAAAATGACTGCGAATCAATTGTTTCCTATTGTTGCTACTGCTGTCATACTAACTTGTTTGCAGGCCACCTGTGTAGATGAGACACACCTCTGGCACTGCAGATATGGCCACCTGAGCTTGAAGGGCTTGAAGACTCTGGCACAGAAAGAAATGGTAACTGGTTTGCCAAAATTGCAAGATACAGAACAAGTGTGTCCTGATTGCATGACAGGAAAGCAACATAGAGAGCCAATACCTAAAGACAACAACTGGAGAGCCACAAAGAGACTAGAGCTGATTCACTCTGATATTTGTGGACCTCTCACACCTGAATCAAGCAGCAAGAAAAGGTATATACTCACATTCATTGATGATCTTAGTAGAAAGACTTGGGTATATTTTCTCACAGAGAAGTCTGAAGCACTTAACTGTTTTAAGAAATTTAAAGCAAAGGTTGAAAAAGAGACTGGTGACGTATTGTGTGGTTTGAGAACTGACAGGGGGGGGGGGGGGGGGGGAATACAACTCCACAGAGTTTGAGAAGTTTTGCACAGAGAATGGAATCAAAAGGCAGCTTACTGCTGCATACACTCCTCAACAGAATGGAGTAGCAGAGAGGAAGAATAGAACTCTTCTCAACATGATGAGGAGCATGCTGGCAGGGAAAGGTATGCCAAAAAGTTTCTGGCCTGAAGCTGCAAATTGGGCCATTCACATATTGAACAGATGTCCTACTGCTGCCTTGACTGATGTAACACCTGAGGAAGTTTGGAGTGGTCAAAAACCCTCTGTGAAGTATCTCAAGGTGTTTGGATGCATTGCATACACTCATGTTCCTGAAGTGAAGAGAAAAAAGTTGGATGATAGAAGTGAGAAGTGCATTTTCCTAGGCACTAGTGAAGAATCTAAGGCATTCAGACTCTACAATCCTGTGTCTAAAAGGATCATAGTTAGTAGAGATGTGGTGTTCTCTGAAGGAGAAAAATGGAACTGGGATGATGATACCAGTAAGGAAAAAGGAAAAGCTCAAGTAGAAGAACTTGAAGTTGAAGGTGATGATGACAATTTGGTAGAAAAAGATGCTGAAGTTTCTGTGACAGAAGATGAAGCTGAGTCATCTGATGTTGCTGCTGCCAGAAACAACACCAGTGACTCTGGCTTGCATCAAGGGAGGGTGAGAAGACCTCCTGCTCATCTAAGTGAGTATGAGACCTCATTCAATGTTCAAAATGAAGAAGAATTAGAAGAAGAATTAATGAACTTGGCCATATTTGGCCCACATGAAGAAGAAGAGCCCACCACATATGAAGAAGCAGTTAAAAGGGAGGTATGGAAGAAAGCTATGGACACTGAGATTGAGTCCATAGTGAAGAACAAGACCTGGGAACTTGCAGAGCTTCCTAAAGGTGCAAGAAGGATAGGTGTGAAGTGGGTGTTCAAAATAAAAGTCAATGAGCAAGGAGAGATTGAAAAGTATAAAGCAAGGTTGGTAGCAAAGGGATACTCTCAAAAGCAAGGAATAGACTATGAAGAAGTATTTGCCCCTCTGGCTAGATGGGATACCATTAGAAGCATACTTGCTGTGGCTGCTCTAAAAGGATGGAAGGTGTACCAACTTGATGTGAAAAGTGCTTTCTTGCACGGTGAACTCAGTGAGACAGTGTATGTTGATCAACCATTGGGCTATGTGAAGAAAGGAGAAGAGAACAAGGTATACAAACTGAAGAAAGCTTTATACGGGTTGAAGCAAGCACCCAGGGCTTGGTACAGCAAAATTGAGCAACACTTCATCAAAGAAGGATTTGCAAAATGTCCCTATGAACATACTTTGTTCACTAAAACAGATAGTCAAGGAAACATTCTGATCATCAGCTTGTATGTTGATGATCTCATATTCACAGGGAACAATGACAGCTTGTTCAGTACTTTCAAAGCTTCTATGATGCAAGCATTTGACATGACAGACCTAGGAAAGATGAAACATTTTCTAGGAGTAGAAATTGTGCAGAATGACAGTGAGATTTTTATCTGTCAACAGAGGTATGCAAGTGAAGTCCTAGGAAGATTTGGCATGGACAAAAGCAAGGCAGTAGGAAGTCCTATTGTTCTTGGAACAAAGCTATCTAGACATGAAGTTGGTGAATTGGTGGATGCTACACAATTTAAGCAAATTATAGGCAGTCTTATGTACCTGACAGCCACAAGACCCGACCTAATGTTCTCTGTCAGTTTATTGAGCAGGTTCATGGAGAGGCCAGTAGATGCACACCTGCTTGCAGCCAAACGTATATTGAGGTATATTCATGGTACTCTGAGTTATGGTATCTGGTATGAGAAAGGAGGAGAAACTGAGCTGAAAGCTTATACAGACAGTGACTATGGGGGTGACCTAGATGATAGAAAGAGCACCTCAGGCTACACATTCACTCTTGCAAATGGAGTAGTATCGTGGTCCTCTAAAAAACAGCCTGTAGTGACACTCTCCACCACTGAGGCAGAGTTCATAGCTGCTGCTCACTGTGTGTGTCAAGGCATTTGGTTAAAGAGAATATTGGAAAGCTGTGCCTACAACCAGAAGAAGTGCTTGGCAGTTTATTGTGATAATAGCTCCACAATAAAGCTGTCTAAGAACCCTATACTCCATGGAATGAGTAAACATATCGACATCAGGTTCCATTTTCTGAGAAATCACTGCAGGGAAGGCACAATTGAGCTGTTGTATTGTGCCTCACAAGATCAACCTGCAGATGGCATGACTAAGCCACTGAAGCTGGACTCATTTGTCAAGTTTAGAAGACTCCTAGGAATGAAGGACATGACTGAGATAAGCTAGCAATCCTAAGAATTCCTAGCTTAAGGGAGGGTGTTAGAATAACCGTGTCTTCTTTGTAGCGTATTTGATACGAGTATTATACACTAGAATTAGTTGTTAAGTGTATAATACATTTTTCAAATAGTTCTGTTAAGCCTAGAATAGTCTATTAGTTAGTTGAATAACAGCTTTTGAAAACTGAAACTGTTACATTTTGTATTACATATAGCCTTTGGCTCAATTGAATGAAGATAGAGTGTGATTTCACCACAATTTACCTCTAACACTCAAAACGTTCTTTCGGTCTTCTTCGCAATGCAAAATGAAGTTCAAAATTTATATAGTGCTGCTAAGATCCGCAAAACTATTGATTGAATTCGGTGGTTGGTTAGAAAACCAAGCGTGAACATGGATGGAAACACTCTACATGAGATTGAATCTGTAGCACTGTCTCCATAGACCAACATGTGTTAGTTGGTTGGGTTCGATAAAAGAAACTTATTTACTGGGGCGGAATTTTTTTCATAACAAATAGCTAAAATTACTTGTCTTTTATTTTTTTTCAAGTTATACTTTTTTTGTGTTAGTCTCTTTAAATATAAAAACTGTATAGTTGAAAATGGCCAAAAAAATTCAATTGAACCGACATTTTACAACTCAAATGTTATATATATAATATTATAAATAAATAGATTTTTTTATGAAATTTATTTTCTGTGTTTGTGTGAGAATCTTCGTGTAAATTTATACATTTTACCGATAACATGCATTGTAATATGGTTCCGCAGATTGCTTGTTGAACTATTTTTGTAATGCATCGGAAGAAATAGATTTTTTCGATTACAAGTGTTGTCACTTACTCCCTGATGTTTTGTAATAGTGTTAAAAGAATAAATAAATAAATAAATAAATAAATAAGGAATAAAATTGAATGCATCGGAAGAAATAGCCGCTCCATGTATATCCTATGTTTTTCACTTACTCCCTCCGTTTTTATATATAAATAAAAATATGTTTACTTAGTTATGTTATCAAAAATATAAATAAGTGTATGGAAAAATACCTAGCGGGAGAGGTCAACCCCTTAAATGGATCTTAGTAACTCGAGGGATTAGCTAGTCCTGTGTCAGTCCAACATTTGTTAAGCCAGTAGAATACAATAACTTAATCTTGTGACTTATCCTATCTTATCTAGTTAAAATCTTATTCTGAATTTGAGCTGGGTTAGAATAGCAAGATATGATAAGAAAATAATTTATTAACCCTTCTAAAATATATTTTTAAACATAAAAACTTGAAGTCTAATAAAAAACATTAGTACTTAAATTAAAAAAATAAAACATTAGTACTTAAGTTAAAAAATAATGTATAATTTTATGTTAGGGTAATTTTGTTATTTTATGTAATCAAAAATTTAAATTTCTATTGAAATTTTAAAAATAAAATAAATGATAAAAATAAATTTATTATTAAAGAAATCTAATTTAAAAATAAAATAAATGATAAAAATAAATTTATTATATATAGCATAACTCTTGTTTATTGTGAGAAATGAGAATTCTTAATTATATCGTTAGATTAAAATTAACTGTAAAGATTACATCATTAATTACAAGTTATCATGTGATCTTTAATTAAAAAAATTTGTAATTGAAGACATAATCTTAACCATTAAATTTTATCTAACGATTATAATTTAGAGTTCTCATTTCTTACAATAAACAAGAGTTCTCAATACGCTCCACACACACATATAGCTGAGCACAAAAGGTACTCATCTAAGTACAAACAAGCAATATCAATCGCCACGTACAGAAGAACCTTAGAAACTACCTCCTAGTAGATAAAAAGTCAATAAGGATAGTTTTTTCTTATCATATAATATATCATACCATTATTTATTAGCTAGTTTATTTAAAATATTTTTAATTTTTTTTGTTGGTAAACCAAAGTATCCCCTGCGCATAACTGTCGAGACTAAACCCTCAAAATACTAAAATTCCTTTAAGGGATTGACGTTGACCTCTCCCACCAAGTATTTTTCCATACACACCGACCAGGAATTGAACCTTTGACCTATATTATTTAAAATATTTAATAAAATAATATATATCATCTTTGTACCTAAAAAAAGAAAAATATATTATTCGGTGTAAGATGTTATTTAATAGTATTATATAATATCTCTATTATATTTTTCACATTAAACATATTATATAATAGTATTACTCTATCTTTAGTATATTTTATCTCTACTGCATGTTTTCATATATCATATATTGTTTCTATCCTATCAGCATCATCATCACTATTAAAATGGACCCTTATTGTAATTGTAGCTAGCAGCCGCAACTTTGAGACTGGATTCTAGGTATGCCTATGGTGTAAGGCTGGAAGCTAGATTCCTTATAGATTTGATTAAAATATTGTTCCAAGATAGCTTAAATTTATTGCATAGCGCTTAACAACTGTATATGTTACATGTAGCTACAAAAAAATCTATGTCGCAGGACAAAAGGAATCGAGAAAACGGCAATTTACAGGAGGTCAAGAAGAGTCAAAGCTCCCTCCATGTGCATTACTGTGTCTTTTGCATAGTTGCGGCTCTAATACAATGGGCAATTTACAGGAGGTCAAGAAGAGTCAAAGCTCCCTCCATGTGCATTACTGTGTCTTTTGCATAGTTGCGGCTCTAATACAATGCAAGTTGCACCACAAAAAGCTTCCTTTGCGGTTGTATTTAACTGCGCAGATTCTGAGATCGATGCTCTATTTTAATAAGTTTATTATGACAACGAAGCAAAGCAAGCATGGCCATAAAAATCAAAACACATCTCTGTTGCTGTATTGCATAGGCAGAGAGAAAATTAATTAACTAAATTACTTATGTACAACAATCAATAAGCTCAACAAAAAACTCACATGACCTTTTCGGTTTTCTAATTAAGTATAAAGTGAATCATCGTGCAAACACCAGCTCATTAAAAATTAATTTGGCTATATGAATTTGTAAGTACAAAGTATATATAACAATATATATAACAACAAACTCGTTTAATTAAATATCATGGGGCAACTCAAGTGGTGAGTTGAGAGGTGTTATATAGTTGGATTCGAGTATAGACTATACAGAGATTGACCAAGAGGTCGGAGTTCTAACCAGACAAATTAACAAGATGACGGTGTCTTGTGTATGCACGGATATATCGCTAGTTTTTTTTTTGGGTGAAGTATCGCTAGTTAAATAACAAGTAATAATAGGCTAACATTTAAAGAGTTGGAGACCAAGAGGTTAGAAGTTTTTTAATAAGAAAAAATATATTCAAACGAAAGTATTACGAGTACCCCAACATTGTAAAAAAAAAGATCAAGCTATAAACCTAGTAAACTAAATACAAGACAACAGGGAATTCCACCAATCTGAAACGGAGAAGACCCAAGAACCTCCTACTTTATCAATAAACCACCCCCTAAGAAATATGTTTAAGTTTATTCACAAGTAAGTCAGACAACTTCCCATCAAAAACCACATTGTTTCTCTCCCTCCAAGTGATCCACATTGCTATCATTCATATAAAATAAACAACCTTATTACTATTATTGCCGAAGAACAAAAAAGTGATTGATGCCTTCCAAACCTTCAACAAATTCAATCCACGTCCAAGAGGTGAGCTGATTCTACCAAATAGCCTTAGAGGCAGCACAATGAAAGAAAATGTGTACAATCGATTCCTCAATTAAATCACAACACGGACACATCAAACCTTTAGGGCAATTTTGGTTTCCGTAATTTTTGAGTCCGATAAGATAATTCTAATCCAACTCATTTCAAGGATAGAAATTACACAACACCGATAGGATATGATAGGTAAATGGATTAATTAATCATATTCTATTGGTGCAACACATAAAATATTAGAGTAGGATAGAATAAACTTATCATATCCTGTCGTCTTATCCTGTGCACCAAACGGCCCTTAACAAACACCATTCTAATAGCTAGTTTATCTCTATAGTTGACAACCTGTCCAAAAACAAACGCCAACAAAAAAATGTCACTTTTAATGGCACCGGTGATTTCCACACTATAGCCAAAGGTTCAAGGGCTTCACGAGACAATTGTGTGCTAGGCAACAAAGACATAATAAAAGAATAGCAAGAACTTATAGTGAAGGTATTAGAGTTGATTATACTCCATTCCAAGTGTCTTGATCATCTCCCACCAACTGCACACCTCACGAAGAATCTCTTCCAGGAGGTTAGAAGTTTGATCCTTGTTTCCCTCATTAGCAAGGACTATTAATTTACTATAATATTTGCTAGTAAAAATACTCCTTTGAATTAGTTACTTGCATAAACGAGTTGGATCACTTCTACTTCTCAAAAATAAATGAATGACTCGATCAATATAATTTTGAGTGTGTATACATAAATGTCACCTATATTCTTTTTTTTTTGACAAAAAATGTCACCTATATTCTAAAAAATGTGTAATGAAGATTTTCATTGTTTCTTTTGAGAAATAGAAAGAAACTGTGAATAAACTTTCATACATAACATCAATGATGTTATAATAACTTTTAGATTGTGATGTTTGTGTCTAACTCAGTATGTAAGGTAGCTATGTAATAATATATGGTGGGTGTTTCGCGATGAATTTAGAATATACTTTAGCTAGTACTATTTTAGATTAGGTCTAACTCAACTCACACAAATTTGTTCGATGTGGGACTTGAGTTTATATATAAAACGTGTCGAGTATTATGATAAATGAGAATTTTAATCGTTAGATTAAAAGTAATATAGTTCATATTGCATCATTAATTACTAGAACTAGATCAGGTTGAAAGCCTCCAACACTTTAAACATATACCTCCACCACTTGATTGACAACAAAATGACTACATCCTAGATATATGGAGATTCTCAGATCCGCACAACATTTACATAAGAGGCAAGATCCATTACTCTTTACCATTTCCATGACATATACTATATACACAAATGTGACCATTCTATAGTGTAAGCACAACTAATGGTTGTATGTATTCATTTTTTGGTGATATTGTCTACTCACCATTACATATTCTCCCTCGCATGCAGTACTTGAGATAGAAAATAAGTAAATAAAGCATTGGCCTTCCAAGCTTGCAAAGGTCTTTTTGATCTCTCGAGAGGATCGTCCATCTTGTATTTTAATTTTACTTTTAACTTTTTGGCCAAGTTTAAACTAAAGTATTATAAAAGCTGCATTGAACAGAAAAATTTGTGACCCATAACTAATTTAGTTTCACCAACCACTAGGGTTGTTCACTTTTTGGTATAGTTTTTCTTTCTTTTTTGCTAAGTGTATTTATTTATAGTTCAAATTGAGAATATGGAAATGGAATCTTCCTTGATGCTTGGCTAGCTCCCCATTCGTTCCCTTCTATATATTTTATTTAATTCTTTTCACTCTTCCCTCAGTGTTTGGAGCACATGCTTGTGCTTTTAAACTCGTATATAAATGAGGCATGGTGGCCATTCATATATCAAACTTCTCCTTCAGTTCCTCCTCCACCACCTTTTAAACCATAGCCTCTTCTTCTTCATTCAGCTTAATTTCTTTACTTTGCAACAATGGCACATTTCACACGCACTTGCTTGCTCTTTGTACTAATATTGTTGCTTTCATTTGAACTAGTTCCCATAGAAGGAAGGAGTTTGAGAGAAAGCATTAAATTTCCCAATGCAATGATAAATAGTGATGTTATAAGCCCAAGGCAGTTGCAAAATGGCGGTAGAAGTAGAAGTCTAGAGGATGTTGATGCTTTTCGACCCACAACTCCTGGCCATAGTCCTGGTGTTGGTCATTCTATAAACAACTAGTGTACCTGTAAAAGAAAGTGTTCTTAGCACTTCTCTTATTATATTTATTTATGTTTTTTAATCCTTATGCTAGTTGTTTCAATTTGCTGTTAGTGTTAGCAATCCATGTCTATTCTATTTTCTTTATAAGTTTAGGTTATTATTATTATTATTATTATTATTATTATTATGCATGTATTAATTAGTTAGTTTGTATTTGTAATAAGCTTTTTGCCTTGTACGATATTATATTGCACGGATGTGTTACAGAACAAAAATATGTTGTCACTATTCCCTATCTCTTTCCCACTATTTAGCTTTCATTTTTACACTTCGTGTAGATAAACTTCGTATACTTAAAGTAGGGGATGAATCCTCTCGGGTGAAAAACTCTCTGGTTTCAAACTCTCGCCCTTAAATACACTACTTCCTACTTTTAATGTTAAATGCACTCTCTTTTTCTTTTTTTAAATAAAGAACCCAGATTCTGCTGCACTAAAATTGGCGAGAGACAATCTCCTCCTCTCAAAGTGAGAAACAACAGCACAAAATGTGAAACCTTCCAATCACATATGCTCAAGTTTTTGCATGGCAAGACTGATCTATATTTTTCAAGTGCTGCAAGTAACTAATTAAGTTCACTTTTTTTTGACATCATCCAATTAACTTAACTACTTACCACGTAAAAATATTTTAAAAAATTAAGACCGGAAAAGAAGAACCAGAGTTATTGGAAAAGAAGGTTACCGAAAAAGAAGAACCAGAGTTAAGGCCGGTATCGTCACTTTTTTTAGTTATTAGAACCTGTGTATCAATCGGATTTGGGTTCCCATGGTTCTTCGAACACATATTATATATTTTTTCCCGATTCTTTGACTTCCAGGCGGGTACGGGGATTCTGTCCACGCCTACTACTCGTAGTAGAAGCATAACGTCTCATTAATTCCTAGTGTGATCTTAAGGATGGTTTCTTATCGACCATGTCCAATACTAGGTGACAATATATCCAAATCACAAGAGATTTGTCCCCTTTGTGTATTAGAAATGTTACTCCAAAGGTTGACTAATTTAAAACAAACCATGATTTTTGGACACCTCAAAATTCATAACACTCATTCAACATCTCATTTTCCCTCTATCTCTCTTCCAATGACATATTTCAAATCACTCTCTCAATTTCTTTCTCTCTCTAGTTGTTGGAAAGATATGGGATGTCTATAGATCCCTTTTATTTCAAAAATACTAGGACTAGGGAAATGGTCTAAACTCTTCTCATATAAAAGAAGAATAACACACATGGTATATGTGCATCATTTTATTCTCTTAAATACGAATACGATTATACATTAAAATTAATTTAGTATTGGAGTGCCTTTGCGAGTACTCCCTCTGTTGACCAGGTTTTTACTTATATTCTGTAATGGAGTAGTATTTATTTAATATTTGCCAAGATTATACGATTATACAGTGACACAAAAATATTTAATATTTTATAATATAAGTCTATTCAAAAATTGAGAAACTTGTTGATCCTACTATAATTTTTTTTAACAAAAGTTATCCTAATTTTTTTTCTTACCATGTTATTGCTGCGTAGTACCCACTAGCAAACTAATCTATACTGGGAAACTTGGCTGGCCACGTTAGGCACTCGGCTTTGCTAATTTGTATGGTTCTCCTCTCCCAACGGAATTTTTGTCAAACTTAATATTCGAACCCGAGACCTTGAGTTGTGATCCGAGCCCAGTTACCCTTGGGACCAACCCTTGTTAATTGGTGATCTTTTGTTGTTATCGTGTTATTGGTGTGCAGTATCCACCGGCTTTGCTGGTGACTAATCTATGCCGAGGAACCTAGCTGGCCACATATATATCTGGCTTTGCCGGTCTATGTGGTTCTCCCCTCCAAACAGAGTTTTTGCTCCACCCAAAATTCAAACTTGAGACCTTAGATCTCAGTTATCGCTCGTAAAAATCGTTGTGGGTACCATTGTTGGTGATCCTAATATAATAAATGTGAAACTTAATTTATTTTTATAGAAAAGAAAATCAAGACCTCAAAAGTACCTATAACCAAAAAAGAGAGTTTCAAGAGATATCATAAACAGATTGAGAGACAAGAACAACGTACAAAGAAAGAAAGCAAAGATACGGCCCCTTTTTCATTTACACGAAGGGTTGGGCTTAAACAGTTAATACACGCCATCCGCTATAGTTCATAACATATCTGTTTCCTTGGAATCTTTTCCCAACGATCAGGAGTGAAAGACATCACATGCTGTGGTCGAAATTTGATTCACTTGTTTTCCTTCTTTTTCTCACTCCTACTATATATATCAACATAGATATAAGAGATAAGTAACATGGCAAACATTAACCTCAAATTTGTTTGTGTTGTACTACTCCTGTTTTTTATTATACCCCACCAGCAGCATCAACATCTGTATGTACAAGGAAGGCATTTCTCGAAGTCTCGTGAAAACATCACGAATGGTGATCATCGTGATAGGAATACGGAAGAAAGAAAAAGGGTACTAGTAGAATACCAAGTGAATGCTTTTAGACCTACTTCATCAGGTCATAGCCCAGGTGTTGGTCACTATATCAACGATTAGTTAACTGGCGATTGTTCAAGAATTCTTAATTAAAAATTTAAACACATGAAACCAGCAGCATTTTAGTGTAGAAGCTACCTAGCTTTACTTTTTGCTATCAGTTTGAGATAAATGAGAATTTTTCTCCGCCATCATGCGACATGCTCTATTGCATGCTATCAACTGGCGCTTATATATATCCAAGAGGTTTGCTTTCATTTCAATGTGTATGTAAGTGTGTGTATAGGTCTTCGATCTCTTTGTGAAAACCAGCTCTTGTTGTTATGCCAAGCTCTATTTCGATTTCTTTGATAAAGATAAAAATCAAATTCAACCCATTCTGCTTTTTTTTTTTTTACAAAAAATATGAAATAGTGCATTATACTTTTTTTGGTTACTATGTTATTGGTGCGCAATTTTCACCGACTTTATCGGTGATTAATCTACGTCGAGGATCCTAGCGGATTGTATTGTAAGCTAATTAGTGTTGCTAAAAGACAAATTATATTTACTTTTTGATCTGTACCTAGCAGTGTTGTGAGGACTGCGTCGGTGGTCTCTTGCGATATGGCTGGATATCAACGAGCGCCTGGGAGGGGGACCTGCGAAGCCACTCCGATGCCCAAGTTAGTATTGAGAGTAGGTGAGTGATTTAGCAATGAATGAGAGTGTACCTAATTATGGCAATATGAGTTGATATTTATAGGGAAGCATGCCCATTGTGAGTCGTTGGATCAAGCGGGTTGATCTGAGCCCTTCAAATATTTAGGTTAGATTGGGCCTTGTAGATAGTGGATATGGACCAAGCTGATTGGGCCAATCTATGTCAATTACTGAGTGGGCCTCGTGGTCCAATCCAGAACAGTTGCCCCCCAAGCCGAGATTATTCCGTAGGATGGACTCGGCTTGAAATTCTAATCGGTTCTCTCAAAGCGATTTTTTGTTCTTTCGGTCGAATGAGGTTGAGAGCCTTCCGTTTTACCGTCACGGTAAATTTAAAAATTTAACCTTGATGGGCAAAAATGATAAATGAATATTTTAACTTGTCCTTCACTTTTTCACTCACTATAGATAGGTGAGCTCATGCTTGGACCACATTCTTAGTGAGAGTGAAAAACACTTGAGTGAAATTTTGAGAGTGGGTGAAAGTTGAATTTTGAACTTGTGGATAAGGCTCTTGGAACCACACAACTTGGATAACACTTTGGGACCACACAATCTTTCTTTTTGGAGCTTTTCTGGAGCTTTCCTTCAGCCACTACTTGTTGGAACAATTCTCTGATTGTTCTTCACAATCTTGCAATCACTGGTTATTGCACTCACACACACAGTTTCAGTTGAGAGAGAGAGAGAGAGAGAGAGAATTCAGTTGATAACAGAATTATTGAAAAATGGTTGAGTTAATGAAATGTGATTAACTCCCTCTTTATTCACTTCTGTTTACACGTGTGTTACACACTTGTCAAAGGCAATCCCACTTGGATGCTTACATATACAATTTTTAGAAATAACAAGTGTTAACACCTATACTTACTAGTTACTAATATAGTAAAACTCAATACACTGATTTGTATTACTCACAAAACACCTCCTAATACAAATCTGTCGCACTCTTCATTCCAATTTTGCTCCTTAAATCTTCAAACTTACTGATCTTCAAAGGTTTGGTCAGCATATCTGCCAAATTTTCTTCTGTTCTGCAGTGTTCTAACTTTAGTTTCGGCTTGGCCACTTGGTCTCTCAAGAAGTGGAACTTTGTTTCGATGTGCTTGCTCCGACCATGAGCAATTGGGTGCTTTGCCAAGTCTATGGCAGATTTATTGTCCACCAGCAGTTTCATAGTATCATTATTCTTCAACTTCAGTTCACAGAGTAGCATGTCAAGCCACTGTGTTTGACAAGCAGACATAGCAGCAGCTATGTATTATGCTTCACACGATGACAATGCAACTACACTCTCCTTCTTTGAGCTCCAAGAGATTGGAGCTTCACCATACATGAACACATAGGCAGCTGTGCTCTTCCTATCTCCTTTGTCTCCACACCAATCTGCATCAGAGTATCCAAACACCTCCTGATCAGATCTTCCAGTACCTCTAGGATAAAACACACCAATGTCAACTGATCCTTTTATGTATCTAAGTATCCTCTTGGCTGCAACTAAATGTGACACTTTAGGTTGCTCCATGAATCTACTTATTAGCCCAACACCATATGAAATATCAGGTCTTGTGTGACACAAGTACCTCAGGGATCCCACTAGTTGTTTATACAGAGTTGCATCAACAGTTTTTTCAATACTGTCAGTTACCAGCTTCACTGCAATGTCTGTAGGTGTAGCAGCAGGATTACATTCAAGCATTTTAAACCTTCTCAACACATCATTTGCATATTTCTTCTGATGTAGTAGCACACCACTGTCAGTAGCAACAATCTCCATACCAAGGAAGTATGTGAGTTTTCCCAAATCTGACATTTCAAACTCTGTCATCATACTCTTCTTGAATTTCTCCATGTCACTTTCACTGGTTCCTGTTAGCAACATATCATCTACATATAGACATACTACCAGCCATTTCTCAATACCTGACCTCCTGATATAGATGCCATGCTCATTCACACATTTCACAAATTGTTGCTGTAGTAGAAAGGAATCTATCCTTTTATTCCAAGCTCTTGAGGCTTGCTTCAAGCCATAGAGAGCCTTTTTTAACTTATACACTTTATTTTCTTTCCCTTTTAACACAAAGCCTGGTGGTTGATTGATGTATACTTCTTCCTCTAAGTATCCATTTAAGAAAGCTGCTTTCACGTCCATTTGATACATAGACCAGTTTTTAAAACTAGCTATGGCAACAATCAACCTAATTGTTTCAATCCTTGCTACAGGAGCAAAGACATCATTATAGTCATATCCAGGTCTTTGTAGGAACCCCTTTGCCACTAGCCTTGCCTTGTATTTCCCAATTTCACCATTGGGTTTCATTTTGGTCTTGAACACCCACTTCACATCTATTACCTTCTTTTGTTCAGGCAAGTCAACCAGCACCCATGTGTCATTCTTTTCAATTGATTTTAGCTCTTGAATCATTGCTTGTTTCCAATTTACCTCATTGAGAGCCTGCTCTACAGTCACTGGTTCACAATCAGCCATTAGAGCTTCCTGCAGTAGCTCACCATCACTCCCAATTGCACTGTCAGGAAATAGTTGATACTCATTTAGTCTCTGTGGAGGTTGCCTGCTCTTCCTGGGTCTCAATTCTTCTTCATTCACTACTTCATTCTCAGTATTTGTATCAACTGGATCTGTTACTTCATTGGCAGATTCAAGTATCACAGTTGCAGGAACACTACTCTGTACAGAGTTGTTCCAATGCCATCCTTTTGATTCCTCAAAAATCACATCCTTACTTATCACCACCTTTTGTCTATTAGGATCGTATAACTTGTAGGCACCAGTTGTATGATATCCTAATAGAACCATTGGTTGAGCCTTATCATCCAACTTTCTTCTCAATTGGTCAGGCACATGCCTGAAACACAATGATCCAAACACTCTTAGGTGCTTGACACTTGGTCTTTCACCAGACCATGCTTCTTCAGGGGTTATTCCTTCTAATTTCTTAGTTGGACTCCTGTTGAGTATATACATTGCTGTAGTTGCTGCTTCTCCCCAAAAGTAATTTGGCATCTGTCTACTCTTCAACATACTTCTCACCATGTTTAGGATTGTCCTGTTCTTTCTTTCTGCTGTGCCATTGTGCTGTGGCGTGTAGGGTGCTGTAATCTCATGTTTAATCCCTTCATTTTTACAAAATTCCTCAAATTCAGTGGAGGTATATTCCCCACCTCCATCAGTTCTCACTCTGCTAATACAGCAACTACATTCCTTTTCTATCATTACTTTGAATTTCTTAAACACTTCAAACACTTCATTTTTCTTACTAAGCAAGTATATCCACACTTTCCTAGTGAATTCATCAATAAATGTCACAAAGTAATTGTTACCTCCCAGTGTCTTTACTTCAAAGGGCCCACATACATCTGAGTGAACTGCTTCAAGTTTCCTTGAAGCCTTGATCTTTAGATCAGCATTATAAGAGCTCCTAGCCTGCTTAGATTCACAACATTGCTCACATACTCTGTCTGGGAGTTTCACCATAGGTAGACCATGCACCATTCCTTGAGTCTTCAGTTTACTCAAGTCTCTAAAGTTCAAGTGGCTATATCTTTCATGCCACCTCCATGCCTCATCACTTGTCACAGCCTTTAAACATTCATTTTGGACCACACTCATGCCAACCTTGAATGTTCTTCTTTTGTTCAGTGTTGCTTTCAGCACTGTTCTTTTCTTCTGATCAAACAAGGTCAGTTCCAAGTCTTCCATTTGAATGGAGTATCCCTTCTCCAACAATTGACCTAAACTGATCAGATTGCTTCTCATGGATGGCACAAACAGGACATTGGTGATGGTGCACACCTTCCCATCACTCCTTTGAATTCTCACAGTTCCAATTCCTTCTGCTCTAACAACTCTGTAATCACCAAATCTAATGGTCTTTTTCACTGATTCATCTAGCTTAATGAACCAGTTTCTGTTGCCAGTCATGTGACTTGAACAACCTGTATCAAGATACCACAACTCATCACTGCTACCACCTATCTCAGTCATCAATACTATCTCATCAGCATCACCTCCTGCTAGCTGAGCCTCTTCCTGCTTGTTATCAGTTCTGCATTCGACTTCGACAGCATCTGTTTCAGCCATCAGGACTACCTCATCAGTTCTGCATTCGACTTCGACAACATCAGTTCTGCATTCGACTTCGACAGCATCTGTTTCAGCCATCAGGACTACCTCATCAGTTCTGCATTCGACTTTGACAACATCAGTTCTGCATTCGACTTTGACAACATCAGTTCTGCATTCGACTTCGACAGCATCTGTTTCAGCCATCAGGACTACCTCATCAGTTCTGCATTCGACTTCGACAGCATCTGTTTCAACCATCAGGACTACCTCATCAGTTCTGCATTCGACTTCGACAGCATCTGTTTCAGCCATCAGGACTACCTCATCAGTTCTGCATTCGACTTCGACAACATCAGTTCTGCATTCGACTTCGACAGCATCTGTTTCAGCCATCAGGACTACCTCATCATCAGAATCTGAATCACCTCTTGCTAGTTGAGCCTCTTCTTGTGGGTTCTTTGATCTGCATTCATCTGCAAAATGTCCAAATTTGTCACAATTATAGCACTGCACATCTTTCTTGCTAAACTTCTTCTTCTCTCCCTTATTCTTCCAAGCTTCTTTCTTCTTTTGGTAGTCATTGGACTTCTGCTCACCCAGTTTGCTTGAGCCCTCACCATTCTTGTTGCTCCATTTCCCCTTTCCCTTCTTATTCGTCCAATTATTGCCCCAATTTCCTTTCCCTTTCTGAGATTGGGCTAACAGCACACTTTCACCAGTTTTATCACCAGGTTTATCACCAGACCTTCCCTTAATTCTGGTCTCATTTGCCTCAAGAATCCCTTGCAACTCAGTAACTTTCAAGATATCTAGATTCTTGGATTGTTCTATGGAAGTTACCACATAATCGAATTGAGGAATTAGGGTTCGAAGTACCTTTTCAATCTTCCTTCGATCAGAAATGATCTTTCCATTAGTGCGCATTTGATTGGTGAGCAGCGTCAGTCGATTGAAATACTCTGCAATTGTCTCCTTCTCCCCCATTTGAAGCAGCTCATACTCTCTACGCAGCGTTTGTAATCTCACCTGCTTCAACGACGAGTCACCAGAATATGCTAAGGCTAGCGCGTCCCATGCCTCCTTTGCAGTTTCGTACTGAGAAATCTTCTCAAACGCCTCTGAATCAACACACTGGTGAATCAAGAACAGCGCTTTGTTGTCTTTCTTCTGTTGATCACGAAGCGCGTCGCCGGTGGTGGCCGTCACACCATTTCTCACCACTTCTAAAACCTCCTGATAACGAAACACCACCTTCATCTGAATGATCCATTTGTCATAATTCTTCGAATCAAGAACTGGAAGCTTCGCCGAAAATTGGCCATTGTTCGAATTCGAATTCGTCATGATGTCACCACAGGATCTCGATCATATGCTCTGGATACCAATTCTGTTGGAACAATTCTCTGATTGTTCTTCACAATCTTGCAATCACTGGTTATTGCACTCACACACACAGTTTCAGTTGAGAGAGAGAGAGAGAGAGAGAGAGAAAATTCAGTTGATAACAGAATTATTGAAAAATGGTTGAGTTAATCAAATGTGATTAACTCCCTCTTTATTCACTTCTGTTTACACGTGTGTTACACACTTGTCAAAGGCAATCCCACTTGGATGCTTACATATACAATTTTTAGAAATAACAAGTGTTAACACCTATACTTACTAGTTACTAATATAGTAAAACTCAATACACTGATTTGTATTACTCACAACACTACTTGGTGAGTATTTGTGTTTCTTTATTTTGTTCACCTCCATTGGGATGCATATCCTTCAAATAATCCAAGCTTGTGTGTCTTGCGTGCAATTTTTTCCCACCCGTGTGGAATAGTTCAAGCTTGAGTGCATATCCTTTACGCATTGAGTTTTTATTTTTTGTAAACCAGCAGCGACTTTGAAAACCGGCAGCTTGCCGGTGTCCACTTCATAAACCGGCAGCTTGCCGACGTTCGCCTCGCGCATGCCTTTGGTTCAGATTTCTATAAACCGGCAGCTTGCCGGTGTTTGCCTAACCCATCACGAGTGAATAGGGGGTGCCGGTGTAGAGGTTGCAAACCGGCAAGATGCCGGTGTCCAACCTTTCGTATGCGCGAGCCTATAGTCTTCATGACAGTGTCGTTTGTAAACCGGCAGGGTGCCGGGGTCCCGTGTCTTGTCGCGCGCACCTCATGGTGCTTGATTCGCAAACCAGCAATGTGCCGGGGTACCATGTCACGTTTGCACACCTCCTGGTGCTTTGAGTTGCAAACCGGCAATCGGGGTAGTGCAATGCTTTAATGCACCTCATGGTGCTTGGGGAAAAAATGAAGTACTGGGTATTGTATTGCCTTTATGCACCTCATGGTAGTTGGGAATAAAATGACGTACTGGGTATTGCATTGCATTGCAAACCCATAAACCGGCAGTGTGTGGGATAAAATGAAGTACTGGGCCTCTTGTATTTTGCTTTAACCACGTAGAATAATTCTCGTGAATTTTTGGTCTTCGACACTTATACAAAATTTTACGAGCTCTTTGTCTTTGACACTTAGAAAAATTCTCACGAATTCCTTGTCTTTCAACTCTCATGAATTTAATTTGTACTTCAATTTTTTAGAGTTCGTGTCGTGTTCGCGGGAGACCGTCCTGTCATTCATTCTGACGCCGTTTGCTTTCCACATTCAACCAAGGTAATTCATTTAACTTAGCCATTTTTATCTTTCATACCTTGTCCTTTTTACCTCAGAAGAGGGGTTTGACAACAAGTTATTTTTCTGACTCGCCTCCACTTGTTTCTCCCCTTTCTTGTAGGTTTTGCGAGATGGGAAGAACCAAGTCAACCGCTCGCGTGAATTTGGCATATCCTGGTCCTACCATCGTAGTTCCACGATCAGAGGTAACACCATGAGTGGAAGGGGTAGTACCTGGCTATCCCGTTACTTCTTCCGACGATGAGGACATTGATGACGAGCGTCGGTTCGAGTTGGAAGTGGTGGAGGTTGATGGGATCAACTATGACTGGGTCGCTCGAAGTGTTCGGTCCACCAAGAGTTTCTATATTCCCGATAGGAGCTTACCTTCAAGTCTTTGTGAGGATGTGCTTGGGGACCACTGGCGGTTGGAGGCGGTCGGTCCGGATGACAGAGTTTGTTGTATTCCCTCGGGTCGAAAATTCATGATGTTTCACCCTGTTATTCACAATATGAAGATTTCCCCATTCTTCAATTCATTCCAACTCTCCATTTTGAAGCGCCTCGGGATAGCTCCTTCACAATTGCATCCAAACTCATGGTGCTTTATCAAGTGTTTTGAGTTGGTGTTACGGGTCTTGGGACGCAGGCGTAGTTTAAAACTCTTCTTCACCCTCTTTGAGGTGCAGCGGCGTCTAGAGCTTTCAAATAGTGTCACGCGATCCGATTTCGTTTGCTTGAGGGGTCATCGCACTTTGCCCTATTTTGAAATCTATGCGGAAAGTCAGCATGATTGGAAACATAGATATTTTTATGTTGTCCCAGTGAGCCAAGAAGCAGTTGACAGCATGAATCTTCTGGATGAGCAAGGGTCAATTGCTGGGGATAAGTTTCACCTTGGGTGGAGCGATTCTAATATTGAGTTCGCCTCTCGAAATTATCGAGTTAATCCATCTGAGTTGAACAGGGAGGATTCAGATACTTTAAATTTAATTCGAGATATTGCCGAGCGTCTTTCTGTGGCGTCAAAGAAGATAGTTTGTAGTGAGCTCACTAAAGCTCGGGACCTTCGTGATGCCGTTTGGCACTTAGGTTGCTTGTTTACTCATGCTCTTTAATTTCTACTTTTTTAATTCGCTTCTTGCTTTGTTGACTCATTTACTTGTTCTTTTGCAGATAAGATGGCTGTATTTGATGAAGTTGCTGCCTTGGCTGGGAGGAGGAACCCTCAGAGTTCAAATGGGGGAGGTCGCCCTATTCCCCTTCCTCTGCTGCTGGTCGCCCCTCAACGGGGTCTCGTTTGAATCTTGGTGCCCCCGGTCGGGCTGGGAGAGATCTCTCTAGGGTTCCCAGGGTTCCTGTCAATATTCTAGACAAGGAGGTTTGTATTGAAGGAGCTTCTAATACTCCCGAGAGTCGTGGCCATTCATCCAAGCGTAAGAAAAGTGTTGCCAGACGTCTCTCCCCTGTCGAGCGCCCTTCTCCTGATGGGCTTGCCCCTCCCCCTGGTCGTCCTCTTGGACTTGACTCTGAGGTGAGTAACTTCTCTCATGTGGAGTGTGAGCGTTTTTGCGACAATCCTTGGGAATTTGCCATCCGCATGGTTCAGCTCAGACAAGGAATGCACGCCAAATGGAAGGATGAAAGGGGTGGTAGCTCCAGTTCAGGTAGTCTTTACATGCTTATTTATTTATGATATTTTATTTGTTGGCCATATCGTTTCTTGATCGCCTCTTCTTGCAGGGGATTGGGATCGTTTGCTTGCTGAGAATCAGAGACTTACCCGAGAGCTACAAGAGGTTATAGAGTCCGGTCATCGAGCACAAGAACTCGTGGGGCGCTATCAGCGGGAGAGGGATGAGGCTTTTTGTGATAGGGATGCATGCCTGCGGAAGATGGAAGATCTCCACACTCAACTTGAAGGCGTTCATGCTGAATTGGGAGGTGTTAAGCAGTCAAGAGATGAAGCCGTGAAGAAAGTGGAACAGATTGCCGGACAAGTGGTGGACTTCTCTCACCAAGCCTACGCTAAGGCATTGGGTCACGTTCAGTGCCTTTATCTGGAGGCTCAGTTGGATACCCAGTATCTCAATTTTGATTACGACACCTTAGATGGGAAGATCGTCAAGTACCATACTGGTGGGAGTGGCTTTGATGTTATCTATCCATGATTTTTATGCCTTCCAGTCTTTCAACAATGTAGCTTTCTTTCTGCCTCTTTATATTTGGTTATGTACTCTGACTATGGGCCCGGCCATCTCCGGTGTGACTATCTTATTTTGATTTATGCATGCTCATCGTACATTTTCTTAGCTTGATATTTCTCGAATTGCTTATCTTTCCCGTTCGTCTCTTGTATATGTTTGCGCCGATTGGGGTTTATGCTCGATTGACGTCTTGGATGGCATTGGACGCGTGCCCTGCCTTGCTCATCTGAGCGTTCACTACCATGTTATCTCGGGATTATGTATACTCTGGGGACGGTTTATCAGAACCCGGTCTGATTCTAACTCGCCCATCAGAGGTTGCGACACGTTCAAAGTCGCTTCGCGTGGCGAGTAAGTCTACTCGCGCCTTGGTTTATAGGATAGCGCAAACGATCGTAGCGTCGATCTCATGCCGCCCCTTTTTACCGTCAGGCTTTTCGTTAGCTGGTCCCTTGCCTTCAATATCAGGACTCGGTTTTTATCCTGCAAATAACAATAAGCATTGTAAACACATTTCTATTTGTAAAAATAACATTCCATTCATCTGAGCAATTTAACATTAATGGTCGAAGCCATTATACAAATTTCTTATTGTTCATACAATAAACTTTCTCAGTTTGTCAGTATTCCAAGTTCTAGGGATTGTTTCTTTACTCAAAGTTTCTAACTTGAACGCTCCTTTTTCAGTCTCTGCGATGATTCTGTAAGGTCCCTCCCAATTGGGGGCTAATTTTCCTTGGGATGCGTTCTTCAAACCCACGTCCGCTCTTCGTAGGACTAGGTCACCGACCTCTAAGGTTCTTCGCACCACTTTGGTGTTATACCTCGTGGCCATCCGTTGTTTGATTACTGCTTCTTTCAACGCTGCTTGGTTTCTTACTTCATCCACGAAGTCGAACTCCTCTCAGAGCTTTTGATCATTGGCTTCCGGGGGATTTGGGTGTTTGATCCTCCAACTCGGCTCTCCAATCTCGACAGGTATGACCGCCTCCGTCCTGTAAGCCAATCGGAATGGCGACTCTGATGTACATAAGTGTGGGGTGGTTCTGTAAGCCCACAACACATAAGGTAGCTCTTCAGGCCAACACCCTTTTGCTTCATCAAGTCTTCTTCGCAATCCTCGAAGGATGACTCTGTTAGCAGCCTCTGCTTTGCCCGTTGGTTTGCGGGTGCTCCACTAAGGTGAAGCGATGTTTGATATTAAGCTCCGTCATGAGTTGTCTGAACCCTTTGTCTGTGAATTGTGTGCCGTTGTCGGTGATGACTACTTCTGGTATGCCGAACCTAGTCATGATGTTCTTCTTGAAGAACTTAATACAATTTTTTGCTGTAATGCTAGCCAGTGGTTCGGCTTTAACCCATTTCGTGAAGTAGTCCACTACGACTATCAAGTATTTCACTTGACCTGGGCCGGGGAGGAAAGGACCTAAGAGGTCGATCCCCCACCAGGCAAACGGCCAATGAGCACTCAGGTACTTCAAATCAGAAGACGGTGCAATATGCACATCAGCGTGTCTTTGACATTTGTCACATCTCCTGACGTAATTTTGCGAATCTTCATTCATGGTAGGCCAGTAATAACATGCTCTAAGTGCTTTTGTCGCTAAGGCTCATCCTCCTAGGTGCTGCCCGCAGATTCCCTCGTGGATTTCCGCCAAGACATAGTCTGCTTCAGCTCCTTCGACACATTTTAATAGAGGCATGGAAAAACCTCTACGAAAAAGTGTTCCTTCAATAACTGAATATGATGTTGCCCACCTTCTAACGGATGCTGCTTCTTTTTCATCAGCGGGCTCATGCCCACCGAGTATGTATCGGAGGATCGGAGTTATCCAATTTTGACTGGCTTCCACTGTGAGGACCGAGGTTGATGAACCATTATCATGGAGGATGCTTGGACTGGACAAGGTTTCTTGAAGAACACTCCTATGATGTCCCGGTGCCTTAGTACTTGCCAATTTGGATAGTATGTCTGCTCTGGTATTCTCTCCCCTGGGTACATGTTTCACTTCTGCCTTCTTGAATAGTCCTAAGAGTTCGCGCACTCTAGCTAGATACTTCTGTAGCACCAGGTCGTAGGCACCATATGCTGCATTTATCTGGGAGACCACTAAAAGTGAATCTGTGTGAAGTTCAACTTGGGTAGCTCCGAAGTCTTTGGCCAACTGTAGGCCAACTATGCAAGCTTCATATTCTACTTGATTATTTGACGTGGAGAACGAGAATGAGAGAGATACTTCTACCATTAGTCCCTCAGAGTTTTCAAGTATCAAGCCCGCTCCACTTCCTTTGCTGTTCGAGGATCCATCCTCGTGGAGGATCCATGACGTTTCCACACTATCTTCATGGGATGATGTCATTTCGGCGACAAAGTCTGCTAACACCTGAGCCTTCATGGCTGGTCTCGTCTCATATTTGATTCCAAATTCCGAGAGTTCCACCGCCCATTTAATCATCCTTCCAGCCAGATCGGGATGATGAAGTATTTTTCTGATAGGCTGGTTAGTTCGAATCACAACCTGATGTGCTACGAAATATGGCCTGAGGAGCCGGGCTGCAATTACCAAGGCCAAAGCGACCTTTTCCACCTTCTGGTATCTCAACTCGGGTCCTTGTAATGCCTTACTTACAAAATACACCGGCTTCTGGCCAGCGTCGGTTTCTCTGACCAGTACCGCACTTAGTGCTTCGTCGGCCACAGCGAGGTACAAATACAGGGTCTCTCCAACCTCAGGTCGAGTTAGGATAGGCGGTTCGGAGAGGATTTGTTTTAAAAGACTTAGTGCCTGGTCCTGCTCGGCGGTCCATTCGAAGACCATGTCTTTGTTTAAAAGCTTAAACAGCGGTAGGGATTTGAGAGCTGCCTATGAAATGAAACGGGATAGCGCTGCAATCATGCCTGTGAGCTTTTGAATTTCTGTCTTAGTGGTTGGTGAAGTCATTTTGGTCACAGCCCTGCACTTGTCAAGGTTGGCCTCAATACCTCTCTCAGTGAGATAGAAACCGAGGAATTTCCCTGCTCGAACCCCAAATGTACATTTTTCTGGGTTCAATCGCATATTGTTCTTTCGAATTTCTGAGAACACTTCATTTATGTCTTTAAGGTGATTTGGATCATTCTTACTTTTCACTATCATATCGTCGAGATATACTTCGTTTACTCGGCCGATTTGATTTTTAAACACTTTGTTCATCATTCTTTGATAAGTTGCCCCGGCATTCTTAAGCCCAAAAGGCATTACGCGGTAGCAATAATTTCCTTGCTCCGTCATGAACATCGTTTTCTCTTGATCAGGCGGGTACATCGGGATCTAGTTATATCCTGAGTATGCGTCCATAAAAGATAATAAACGATAACCTGAGGCGCTATCAACTAATTTGTCTACACGGGGAACGGGGAAGGCATCCTTTGGACATGCCTTATTAAGATCAGTAAAATCAACACACATCCTCCATTTTCCATTAGATTTCTTAACAAGGACTACATTGGACAACCAAGTGGTGTACTTAATTTCTTTTACAAAGTTTGCCTCTATCAGGTCTTTGACAGCCCTAGCAGCAACTTCAGCCTTCTCTCCCCTCTAGACTCTTCTTTTCTGAGCCACCCAATTTGTGTTGGAATTAACAGCAAGGTGGTGGCATGCAACCTCGGGTGGTATTCCTGGCATGTCCGCTGCGGACCAGGCAAATAGATCAGCATTCTCCTTTAAGTATTTGATGAGTTGCTCTTTGACATCCTCAGGGAGGTCAGAGCCTATCTTGACAGTCTTAGCAGGTTCTTTCCCCAATTGAATGGAGATGAATTCGCCATCTGGCTCAGGTCTCTTCATGCGCTTTTTGAGCTCCTTAGCGAAGGCGAAATGCTCCTCCTCTTCCTCGCTATCAGGATCATATCTAGCATCCAAATCTGCCAAGTTCACCTAAGCCTCTTTCCCTGACTTCTTAATTGGGTTTTTCACTTCAGCAATTTCATTTTCATCCTTATAGCTCATGAAGAAACATCGTCGCGCTGCGCCCAAGTCAGCTTGAAGGGTTACGACCTTGTTTTCCAAAGTGTAGAACTTCATCTTTAGGTGGACCGTTGATGTTACCGCCTCCAGTCTGCCTAGTGTCGGCCTCCCGATAATGCATTGGTAAACAGATTTTCACGGGAGGACTAGGAAGGCTGTCTTCACAGTTAGAAATAGCGGCTCCTCGCCATCGGGGTCTCCATAGGTGACCATCAGCTCTAAATGCCCAAGTGGCTTGGTTTTTGCTCCATCGAATCCTGTGAGGTCCTTTCCACTGTAAGGAGTCATATCATTGGGGGAGATATTTAGGACTTGCAGCAAATCTTCGAAAATAATGTCCACCGAGCTCCCATGGTCAACCAGGATTCTCTTCACTTCAATATTTGCCATGATAGCCGAAATCAGCAATGGAATGTGTTTGTTTGGTCTCCCATCCAGCAAGTCTTTATCATCAAAGGATATGGGTGGTCTAGCTGGTCCTTCCCTGATGGTAGATGTTGATGCCACATTCATGATTTCCTTCCAAGTTCTCTTCATTGTCTTGTTTGATCCCCAATCGTCAAGGGGGTTGGTCCCGTGAATGACCATAGCCACAGGCCTTCCTTTTGCTTTCCGAGTGTCCTCCCACTCCGAGGATTCAGTGTCGTTATCCCTGACAGCTTTGACCACCTCGCTAGCCACAGCCTTTCCCTTTCGAGGGGACTTGGATCTTCTCTCCGGTGAACGGGGCCTCTTGCGCAGGTCAGTGGGCTCTCCATCTTTTTTCACATATTGCAAGAGTTTACCCTTCCGAATCATCTCCTCGATGTCGTCTTTTAGGGCTCGACAACCATTGGTATCGTGACCTCCACTTCGATGGTATCAACACCACTTCCTTGAAGGATTTTGGCCTTCCTTCAGCACTAAAGGCTCTGGCCTCTTAACATTCTTAAACTCAGCATTGGCACATTCCGCTAGGATTTTGGCCTGAGATTGGTTGAGCAGAGTGTGTTCGGCGAACCGTCGTGGTCTTGCCTCACGACGTCCTTCTCCTGAGTCTTTTCGCTGCCGAGTTTCTCTGGTATCACCCTTATGATCACCATCTTTGGCTGCCTCGCGATAAGCCATCTTGTTTTCTTCATAATCCATGTACTTTTGAGACTTCTGGAGAAATTCTGCCAAGTCCCTTGGCTTGTTGATTCCCACATCAATTTCGAAAAGACTTCCTTGCCTGAGGCCGTCTTTCATCCAAAACAGTATTTGCTTATCTTCCAAATTCCGAACACATGAAGCTTCCTTATTGAAACGCTCAATGTACTCTCTAAGTGTTTCACCTTCCCGCTGCCTGACAGCCCTCAGCACTTCCTCAGATTTTGGCTTCAATCGGGAGGCGGTGAAACGAGCCGTGAATAGTCTTGCCAGTTGCCCCCACGAAGAGATAGAGTTTGGCTTCAGCTCTTGGAATCACTCTAATGCGGTATCCTCGAGGGTGAGAGGGAAGATCTCACAATGAACAGGCTCTTGAGCGCCTCTATAGTGCATCATGAGTGAAAAGTGAGCCAAGTGCCGGTCTGGATCTCCGATCCCATCGTACATCTTGAGTGTTGGGAGTTTTTCCAAAGTCCTTGGAATCGGGCATTCCTCCACCCTCCGAGTGAAGGGTCCTTCATCTGCAAACCTCCTTGAATTGCGAGGTGAGACATCTTGGAAGTCAAAGTCTTGGTATCTATGCTTGTCGAGAGATCTCCTCGATGGCGATCTTCTGCGACGACTCTTGTGAATCTTAGCCTTGCCTCTTGATCTGTCACGCAAATCAAAGGAGTCATGCGAAGACACTTTGGAGTGGGTATCATCAGGCTGATAAGTCCCATCCAAAGAGGAAGGAGTCGCCCTTGGTGATTCGGATTCCTGATGCCTCCAACACCGAGGTGGGGAGCGATGCACATGTTTCCTCCTAGGTGGTGAACGATGAACATGACGCCTCCGAGGGGGGAACGACGGGGTCTCGATACCACAGTCGTTTGAGGGGGAGTTCCCCACAAAGGAGGAGGTTGCTCGGGCATAGAGGCCACACGTCTCTCAATTTGACTAAGGCGTGCCTCTTGTAGCAGCATAGTCTGAGTGCGGTTGGCCATAAGGTCCAACAGTTGGTTGACATCCGGCGGGTGAACCCCTCCCGACGGGGGAACTTCTTGCGCAGCTTGAACAGGGGTGTCTTCGTGGGTGGCGACATCGCCCTCAGGAGTGCCTTCAAGCTGGGGCACAGCAACACTCTTCACGCGTGATCTGCCTCTTGGAGCCATGGGAGTGCAAGAGAAAAGTTTCTAAGAGTAGGAATGGTGTGAAAGGTAGAAACCTCCCACTGTGGTCGCCAATGATCTGTACCTAGCAGCGTTGTGAGGACTGCGTCGGTGGTCTCTTACGGTATGGTTGGATATCAACGAGTGCCTGGGAGGGGGACCTGCGAAGCCACTCCGACGCCCAAGTATTGAGAGTAGGTGAGTGATTTAGCAAGGAATGAGAGTGTACCTAATTATGGCAATATGAGTTGGTATTTATAGGGAAGCGTGCTCATTGTGAGTCGTTGGATCGAGTGAGTTGATCTGAGCCCTTCAAATATTTAGGTTAGATTGGGCCTTGTAGATAGTGGATATGGACCAAGCTGATTGGGCAAATCTATGTCAATTACTGATTGGGCCTCGTGGCCCAATCCAGAACACTTTTTTTTGGAGAGATGGGGGGATCTCAATCCATCCATCCCCATGAGTCCATGACGGATTTAATGTCAACTCAAAATTCGGACAAAGCATAAAGCACAAGACCACTTTCTTGTATTTATATCTAGAAGATACACTTCAATGAATCCACACGTCATTTATAGAAAAGACGTTGGCCTGACTTAGATCTATATAGATAAAAACCACTTCCACGAATACATTTGAATTGCATAAAAGGTCTCAGAAGGGTCTAAATTTTATCAGAGAAGATTCTCTCATTCTTAGTTGATAGCCCAAAGGACAGCATGCCAAATCATGATCGACTGCTTCCTGTTCTAGGTCGATACTACACCATAGAGGATCGATCAACAAGAGAGTAGAGAGGTCTGATGGTAGCACTAGCACCACCCCTGATCACTTTTG
This sequence comes from Astragalus glycyphyllos, assembly GCA_963573325.1. NCBI lineage: Eukaryota > Viridiplantae > Streptophyta > Magnoliopsida > Fabales > Fabaceae > Astragalus > Astragalus glycyphyllos. Next base: position 84,399,131 of record OY754308.1, on the reverse strand, counting down.
TTAATTTTAATATTCGGGTAAGTTGAGAGATGTAGTCGATTCTTTCTAAAAAAGAGTTGTGTAAATAAAGGTGAAAGACATACATTTGTCTTAAATAAGGTGACAAATTTGTTACCCATTTAAAAAATGTGAGTGCCAACACCTAGATGAGTTGGCAAAAAGTGTAAGAGCATACGTGTTTAAATTTTGCCAAGTCATTTAACAAAGTCAGTTTTAAGAAATTACATATTAACTCTAATTTTTATACTTAATTTCTATTATGCCCAATTGCTTATCATCTCCACTAAATCCCCTTTTTCCTTCTCTCCCCTAAAATTCGTTCTCCTCTCCTCTCTTCTCTAGCAAAACTCCATTTCGTTCTCTTCTCTTCCCATTCTCCCATTTATTTCCCTCCTTCCTCATCACCATTCCTAAACCCCAAATTCAAAAGGTTTCTGAAACACCCCCAAATTCCGTTTCATCTCATCTCAAATTGAAACTCCGTATTAGCTTGGCTGGCAGGGGCTTTTCTCCACCTCAGTTCAGATCATCAAAAACTCAAAATTTCAATTTCACACAACAAGAAACAAAAACGAAATTCTTGTTATTCGCGACGATGAAGTTTCGTTATGCAATGGTGTGTTCTTCGAATCAGAACTGAAGCATGGAGGCGCACTTCCTTCTCAAGAGACAGGGTTTAGATGTGCAATGGTGTGTATCCTCTTATATCTCTCTTTCTTTGGCTTATTTTTCTACCCCTTTTTGATTTTTCTTGCATATAATGAATTTTGAGCTTCTGGGGTTGCTTCCATTACAAAAAGTTTTGATTTTTGTTAGCATAAACTATTACTTGTGGAGTTGGTTCAATTTCAATTTTTGTTTGGTAAATTAATTCAATTTTAGTGGACATATATTTTTCTTTTCAGCATGAATGAGGGAATGTTGGAACTTGTTGGTGAATTGAAAATTTGAGAAGTTCCACGTTGGAAAGAATAGACACTTTAAGAGTGTTTATAAGTGTGGAATTAATACCATAGGTACCCAATTTTGTGACAGGAAGAGAACGCACACAAAATTAACCACCACACGGGCTCGCGCATCGCTGCTCTCAGGCCGACTCAGCTCGGTCGGACCGAGCTTGGGCTTGGGCTCTTGATTTAGTTAGTTGTGAGAGTCCATTATCAAATCTAATGCAATCTTTAGTCTTGTACCAACATCAACCTATAAAATAACATTCAATGGCCGTTAGCGAAATTCACACATAATATAATTTGAAAGACGAAAATCTAAAATAATAATGAAGTGTGCCTTCCACAACAATTTGTTCGGATTGTTGGCCTCGGATTTTGAGCTTTTTCACTACGACTCTTATTATTTGTACCCTGTCTATTGCAAACTAACTGACGAACAACAATATTTCCACTATGATCGCGTTCTACGTCATTCTTTCTCGTCGCAAAACCATGACATTTTGCATAGACAACATAAAAATCTATAGCCTTTTGCAGTGTCTCAAATTCCAGTCCTCTTATTTCATCATCCGTCATTTCCATAACCTTTTGGAAAGTATCATGATCCTCCTTTCCTTCCTCACTACAGGCATCTTTCAAACTATTCACATCTTCACCATCCCCACCTCCATCATTCGCAGCCATTTGAAATTACTTGTGACGATACAGAGACAAAATATCTTCAAATAGTCACAACCAAGACTTCTTAGATTAATTAAGATAAACAACAGCTAATAATCAATTAGGATCACCACTATGATTGATGAAAATTAAAACTATAGGTAGAGACATGAGTAATTCAAATTCTAGGTAAACCATACACTTCAATTCAATTACAATAAATACAGTATATATTCAATCAAAATAAAGAACCATAATTATGCATATTTTGATATAGAGACCAGTTTCATACTAGAAGTTTAACTTCCTATGAATAAAATCCCAAGTAATTTCAAATGCCAAGTTGTGACTTGTGAGGATGACAATTACATATTGCCATTATCTCAGTATATCTGGTTTCATACTAGATGTTTCTGTTCTGCCATATTATTGTTGTTTTCTCCAAAAATCCAAGCAGAAAATTCTTTATCTCAGTACCTGATTGTTTGTGTTTAGAACAAGCCACAAAAATAAAGAGAAGCAAAATGACATATTTAGCATGACAGTAAATTGATTATTATTGCACTAAATGAGGAAACAATATGATCAGCCATACTTGATTAATGATCTCTTCAATTTGGTTGACTGTCCAGTATATCCATACTTGTAATTTACGAACAATAAACAACAACTAGCTCCTGGATTCCTAACCTCTCATGTTTCATGAAGTTCTCAAACATCAAGATTCAAGAGCATCATAGTTTCACATAGGAATTTAATCAAACAGATGGTGTGCTAATAAAAAACTTAGGTTCAATCATGCTACTTAACAACTCAAAGAAGCATCGAGAAGTAAACCACATAAACATCTATCGACTGTGAATGTAAAATCATACCTTTGGCGAAAACGACGAATCGAGGAAGAAGCAAGCGTCCTTTGGCGGAGAGAGGAGATTTAGAGATAGAAAGGAGAAGAAAGAGATTGCCGGTGGAGAAGAGAAGAGAGAAGGAGTTGTGGTTCCGTCGAGAGGGGAGAGAAGACGCACAGTTTGAATCCTTGGAGAAGACACGTGATCTGGAGATTCTGGACGGCAGGTAGAGTGACGCAGAGGTTGGAGACTGTTATCGTGCTCCTTGAAGAAGAATAGAGGGGAGAATGAAATATGGGCTTAGAAGAAATTATGGCATAAAATTTAGGGTAAATTTGCAATTTCTCAGAATTAGTATTATTAAAATGAGTTGGCAACATTTAGACACATCAACTCTTATTAATTTGACAACTCACCCAAGTGTTGGTATCCCACCTTTTATACTAGGTACATTAGAACTCACCCTTAAATAAATATAAAAATAAATAAAGCAAACATAACTCATATATTTAATGAGCTTAATTTTATTTCAAAATCAACTCATTTGATTTATGAATCAAAAGCATCCCCTTCCTTGTCATTCCTCAATATTCCACCACCACCAACCCTTGCTCACCATATTTTCTACTCTATCTACTACAATATGATAAAAACAAGTGTTAGCAAAATTCCAAAATTAGACATTTTAGAATTTTGCCATTTATCCGATTATTAGGGTACTTTCGCTATTTCATCACAAAAATACAACAAAATTTCAGCTTTTTGCAGCTTTTCTGAAAAAGTCTGCTTTTCCTTCAAAAAAATTTGCGTCAGCTTTTATTAAAAAAAAAGTGTCAGACGCAGACAAAAAAGAGGGAGACAAGACTGACAGAAAAAAATTAAAAAAGGGAGAAAAAAAAGGCTGCAAACATTGAGATAGAGACAACAAATATGCCACTTTAGTGAAAAGTTGGCATCAACGAAAAAAGACGGAGAGAGGAAATCACTATGGGCCCACAAAAAGAGAGTGACAAAATTTTTTACTCTTTAATTTTAATTAAATATTTTTACTAATATTTACTATATTCTATCTATTAAAATTGATAAAATCAATCAGTTTTGCCACTAACAATTGTCCCAAAAATTTAACCACTATCAAAAACTACAAAATATTTTTTAAAATTTAATAATTTATTAATAAAATTAAGATTATTAAATTAATATTAAATCAATTTGAATGTGAGTATTAAACAAGTTGCAACGGGAGTGGCAACTGGAGCGCCAACGGAAGCGCTAACGGGGTACATATCTTATACTAAATCTCATTTTCTTTTTTCTTAAATCTTACTCCATTATTAATATTATAAGAAGATACTAACTTTTTTTAACTATTTGCAACACAAGTATTTTAATAAATTAGAAATATAGCCTTTATTATCCAAAAAAAAATATAGACTTTTATCGAGTTTTTCCTCTTTATTTTGTTACGTTTTACAACTTTCAATATATTTATAATTTCATAGCAAATATGACAAATACAGTTTCACCCGTACCGATGCACGGGAGCAACAACGAGAGACTGACAATGGGAGCTGCAACGGGAGTACTGGCAACGGGAGAGGCAACAGGAGTCACAACGAGAGACGTAACGAGAGCCAACAGGAGTGCCAACGGGAGGGCCAACGAGGATGCAAACGGGAGAGCCAACGGGAATGCATATTTTACCCCTAATGTCCAAATACATTATTATGGATCAATGTAATTCTGATTGTCAGTCTCCCTTAATTTCTTCGAATCAATATAATTTGCATTTGTATGTTATATGACATAATACCTATCTCTTTCCACTTTGAATTTCAAATCATACATTTTGGACATTGTTCCCAACTTATGAATATCTTCCAAATTACTATTATGACTTCATGGCAATACACCGACCATACAGTATCACCCGTGCGTATGCACGAGTAAAATACTAGTAGACTCATATAGCAACGTCTCCTCCCCACCCCAATTTTTCTTGTCCGCAAATGTCAAGTTTTTTTCCTACGTTTACATGCAATCTTAAACATATTTCAAACGTGTTAATTCAATATTTATGAGGGGAGCCAATCAAGATTCATGAGTCAACCCAAATACACATCTTGAAACTTGTTTCTGAAATGTCGTGGAAACTAATTTAAGGATGTGTGTTTGGTCTCCCCCCAAATTCACATATGGAAACAAATTTCTTGAAAATCAAATTTTAAGAAAAATGGTATTGACTTATCGTGAACAGAGAAGACAAGAGAGACACGTGAAAAACACATTGGGGAGAGCGAACGAGAAAGGTAAAGTAGGGGGAGAGAATTGTGTGTGCGCGCGCGAGAGAGAGAGATGAAAGTGGAGATGAGGATAGTCAACGGGAAAGGGGAATAAGATTGGTTAGCTTGGTAGGGTTATTTAGGAAATTTCTAGTGAAGGTGTCAAGATTAAAACTGATGTGTGGTTAATATTTCCAAAAAGAGTTGTGCTAATATAGTCCGTCATTGTCTTTTTAGTCAATAGCCCATTATTGCTTAGTCACTATTAAGATGGGCCTTGACCTTTCATCAAAGGAAAATACTAAAATACCCATATAATTAAACTTTCTTCCCTCCTCTCTCCTCCACCTTTCCTCCACACTCTCCCCAACCTCCATCTCTTCTCACCACCCACCTCTCCAACCCCTACTTCTCATCACCCACAATATCCTCCACCTTCACATGAACACATACCATCATCTTAGCATGTTTTGTTTTCTCCTACACCATTCATTGTTCTGAACACTGTATTTTCATTCTTTTTTGTCTACGTTTTAGTTCGCTTCTGTACCAAAGTACTGAGTGTGTAAAAATTTGAATATTGGAGGGAAATTTTGTTTAACACACTTGATACTTGTTGCCTACCGGTTTTTGTACTAAGAGGTACCAGATGTGTATATTTTGAATAGTCTGATATATGTCCGGTTGATATATGCCTGGTACCCAAAGTATCTAATTGGCTGGTACCAAGGTACCGAGTGTGCTAAACAAAGAACACTACATTTTTGTACGCCCTACACTTTGGTACCGACATGTTTTGGTACATTGGTATCAGATGTGCATCAGATTGTGCATAACTGTGTTTGAACAACTTTTTTTATGTTAAAGAGGTCGCAGTGGAAGAGAATTGTCCAAGTGGGCCAACGATTGGTATATCTATAGACTCGAAGGTTTATTCTATTTGCATTATTAGTTCATTCAAAACCAGAAGTTACCACATTATTTTGTAGATTTTCGACGTTGTTAAGTTACTAGTAACTAACTGACTGCTGTTTTCTAAGTATTTTCTACTCGTGACAAGCTGTTGACCTAGGACGTAATGTTGGGAAGTTTCTCAAGAGTGTGATTATCATCTCTAGGGTGAGTCACTACATGACTGTGAATGAACTCAAAGAAAAATTCAATAGAAGATTGGATTCGAAGCTAGAGGACGTCGTGTAGGTGACAACTACTATAGATGCCTTGTGTCTACAGTGATCATTTACTTAATTACGAAAAGATAAATAACGTCAACGAGCATTTTAAAAGATAAATGTCGGGAAAGAAAAGAAGAATAAAAATAAAAGACGAATGACACCACTATAATTTCCAAACAACTCAGAAATAAGGGCATCGCCACTACCATCATTTGATAGGAACCTACCATCCAATTTCCTAGAGCGTCCTGAATCAATCTTCTCGAACCAATGACACCATTTTGGTCTCAACTTCCATCCACGTTAAGTTTAAATTTACCCAACTAAGGAGCTTGCCATTTGACCTTGCTTCTATTCTTTTCTGGACCTAAATTTGTTACAGCCAACAATGCCATGTCCTCGGTCATGAGGTTAATTTTTCGGATCATATCTGCACCGGAGTTTACACTAAGATAAATGACGTAAATGTACATTTAAAAAAAAAACAATGAAAAACTGAATATATTTCTACGTAAAGTGAAAAATAAAGGATGAAAAGTGTATTTGAAGTTAAAAAAATTGATTGAATGACTAGGAAAAAAAAATGTCACCATCAGGTTTATTTATTACCTGCGACTGGAAATAAATCCGTCGTGAAGTCGTAATGGAAACGCAAGTTGGGTATAAAAATCCACATGATGTGGGAACAACAGCAGGGAATTTGGGTCGGGAGGGGTCCTGCTCCGAAACCTTTGGGGCCCGCGTCGTTGACCACTCTACTTAGGGGACCAGGTGCAATCCAACGGTATTGGAGGAGGGCCTAGTTGTGATCAAATGGAGCAGATTGCACACAAAAATTGTGATCACGGGAAAGTGACAGCGCCGCCAAAATGCTACTCTTAGCTGTTTTCTGGTTTAGAGTGGACAAATTATTTGTTTAAGTCTTGTTAATTAGCTCATGCTCTACCTAATCCACAAAACAGCTTACTATATTTACTTTCGGTAGTAAGAGTCTATTGCGTTTGCTTATTCATTAAGTTTACTTAGTAGAAAGAGTTTAGGTTACTACATTTATACTTTCGGTACAATCTTTTTTACAAAGTCAAATACTTTTTGTAAATTCCAATTAGTTGACTTTGTAAAAAACTTTTATAATTAGTAAACTTTGTAAAAAGCTGTTTATAATAATTGAGATAACGATCAAATGCTTTTATGGCGTAAAAATGTGAGATTCGCTTACAATGTGAAAAACTTTTATACTAAGAATTTGTTTGACAATGCTAATTTTCTAGCTTATACTAGCATATAGCTTATAGTGGATATAATGTTTCGTAAGTGTTTGATATAACTAGCTTACAGTATTTTTTGAAGCACTATTTAAAGTTGTGTTTGAGTTTATATCTTATACCATTTCGTTTTTTCTCTCATTTTTACTCGTTACTTTAATTAAATTTATCAAGTATTCTCTATCAAATAAATATTCTCTCTCATATTTAAACATTAATTACAAATGTCCATTTATGTTATATTTATAAGCTAGTTCAACCGCTAGTTTTACCAAACACTTTCAATTTAATCTGATAGCTTATCTGTTATCACCTCATCCGCTATAAACTAGCTTATTTGCTATCTACTAGTTTATTTGCTATCAGAGGTGGTAAGACAAATGCTACAAATGGGGCAATGAAGAAGAAGAAAGGTTGTTAGCAAGGTAGCAAAGAAGACCCAAATAAAGACAACTAGGGTTTATGCTAAAGTGAGACCCCAAGACTAGGAGTTTGGGATACTATGTAGAAAAGTACTACAATTTTTTATCAACATGTCTCAAACTTGGGTTTAGAAAAACACGAGCTAATGGTAAAACGTAAGTAAGTGTTGTGTGAATGTTTAGAGTGCGGGTTCAAAACGAAGCTCCACTTCCCTCTCCCCCTCCTCATCCCAACCCCACCCATCGACCATTTGTACTAGAGAAAAAAATGCCACTAACTTGGAGAAATATGCACATACACAAATATACAACTTTCTGTCCCGAATATTTGTCCAGCGTTGATTGTTACATCTACTAAAAGAATATTTTCTAAATTAAAACTATTACAATATTATTTGTGATTCACTATATCACAAAATAAATTAAATGATCTTGCTTTGATTATTTCTATCAATAATGGATTTTTAAATAACCTTTGATAATAAATAATTTATTATCAAAGACAGTAGGTGATAGGTTATTATAAATTCATTCTACTAACATTTATTCTTTATAATCTCGAATTCTTTTTTTTTTCTTTTTTGTTGTTATAATCTCCAATTCATGACATCAAATTGAAAACAATTCAAATTTGATACTTTTCTGCACCGTACTTCCGACCTTAAAGGATGGTCTGAGATAGTTAGTGGTTAATATCCTTAATTGATAACTATGTCCGATCCGAGCTAGTGTTGTACCTACACAATCACTCTGATGCTTAAGTCAGTATATAGTTTTAATAGGGTAATAAATATGAGAATGCTTACCATAAATGAGGCATTGAATGCTGTATTTATAGAGTGGGGTGGGGTTGATTCTAATGAATCAGGACCATCCGATCTTGTGGTTTGATCTGAGCCCTTGATGTTTGGATTGGGCCCTTTTGATATTGGGCCTATGTGGGGTGTGAATAGATGTTTAAAGAGGGGCGTATATGGAAAAAAGTCTTACCATAACAGTTGCCCCCCAACTCTGGCCGTCATTAGAGGCGATCTTGACTTGATGAGATGGGATGTGTTCTTTCTTACCGATGTTGAGTTCATATTTAAATAGTCATGAGGTTTTATTGGTGTTGATTCTGACCGTTATGATAATTTGAATGTGATCTTTCGTTTCTCGCGTCTTTGCATTTATTACACCTGTCAGAACACGTTTCCCAATGGTGGCTAATGATGGTGATGCTTTGGTAGGCGTGTGCGTGCCTTGAAGTCTATTGATGGGACGCGTCAATTCGACTTAGGCCCAATCCAGTCCTGTGAGGCCCACTATAAATAGGGGTTATGTTCCCTCATTTTACTCCTGATTTTCAATCTGCTCTGCATACCAATCTTCAAATCCGAGCTTAAGTTCGTCGATCAGGAGGATAGTGGCTAGAGTTTCATCATTCTAGTGGGTTCAAGTGCTTGAGTTCCGTAAAAGAGTATTAGCGAGAGCTTCTGTTGAGCGAGGTTAGTTCTATTCTCTATTTGTCTACTATTTTTCTTTTTTCTTTAGTTGTCAGATTCGCCCCCATTTCTTTAGTTGTCCCAGGGTGGGGGTCGTCAAGTTGGGTTTCAAAACCGGTATGGACCCGTTAGGTCGTTAGTCTTGACTCGCCCATGCCCCCATTCCTGCAGGTTTTCAAAACTGGCGGTTACTAAACAAACTCGTAGACAGATTTCACAGCAACCCCCTCAACTAGCGAAAATGATGGCTTTTGGAGGAGAAAATGCTGAAGGTCGTCGTTCTGAAAATGCCTCCGTTATTCCCGAGGTTCGAGATCATCCCGATTCAGCTCCGACAAGCGAACAACTTGAGGACGATCTTGAGGTTGATTGTTACACTCCTAAAGATCCTACCAACGATCCTGATGGTGGAGATCAATCTTCTGACGACGTGGTTGTCGTCGGTGTAAAAAAGATTGAGACCGATGTTGTTGTTGTGGAGTCGGTTTCTTCTGAACGGACGCATTCTGATGGTGAGCAAGGGTCTTCACATACTCAGGAAGAGGGGAGTTCTGAGTCGAAATCGGAGTCTAGTACCGAGACAGGGAGAGAAGTTATACGGAAACCGAGGTAGATAAGGGAAAACGACCCGTTGAAGAAGTTGAGGTGGCTGATGACGTAGTTGCCGAGGCTGATGATCGTACTTCTGCTTTGACTGGTGGTAATTCTAGTACTGGTCCGGGGCGAATTGATCTTCCTATGCCTTACGACGTGAACGTTCCTCGCATTCTTAACTGGGTCGCTTCTTCTGTTACTGAAACAAGGTCTCTGTATGAAGCAGGGGAAGATATGAGCGCCATTATAGACAAGTTATCCATTAGGGGCCGACTTTGGAATGTCGAGGGTATGAGATCCGACGAGCATGCAGCAACCTGGCCAGGAGCTTTGAAATTTGTCATGTATGATGTTCTGATATCAGATATGCATATTCGTCCTCCTTTTACAAACATTTAACAGACTGTTTTGGTGAGGTTGGAATTAGCCCCTTCGCAACTACACCCCAATGGTTGGGCATTTCTTCGATCTGATATGCCTCGAACTTAATCGTCCAATATCTGTCGATCTGTTTTTTCATTTGTTTGAAGTCAATAGGAACAGCGAAAAAGGTGAGGAAGGGAATGCTTGGGAGCATGTGAGCCTTCGGTCTCTGAAAGGTGCCAAGATTTTCCGAGCTTATTCAGATTCGCTGAAGGGGAGGTGGAAAGAGCTTTTCTATTTCGTGGAGTCGATAAATAGTGAGGCAATCGACTACGTGGGTAAATTTGGTTCGGATGGGCGAACTTTAGTGTCCACCAAGTTTCCCATAGGATGGGGACTCGGTCATTATAATCGATTTCCCAGATCTTACCATGTTGGTGAATCTCAATTGTGTCGTGCCGACATTCTGACCAGAGACATTCTGTTGTTTATTTCTTCTCAAGTACCTTACATTAAGCATAAGTACCGAGGCATTCCTGCTGATCGCTTGGTTAAGTGTGCCACCAGAAGAAAGGTCATGGGGGTTTTAGGTAGGATAGCTCGGATCGTATTCTTAGATTGTCAACTTATCGTTTGATCAAGCTTTGTTAACTTATCATTTGACTAACTCGTTCCGACCTTTCTTTCTTTTTAGATACGATGGCAGGGAGTAGGATTGCTCAATTAAAAAGGATGGTGTTGCAGAACCTGGGGGCCGAGGAAGGCGAGATTGCAAACCAAGGAGGCGAGCCTACAAACCAAGGGGTTCCACAAAATACTCCCGATCTTAGCGCTGCCGTTCACGTTTCCCCAATTAGGACCGTCCATGAGGAACAGTTGCAGAATCCTGGTGGCGATCTTCAGCATCGTAAGAGAAAACCAGTGAATGAGGGAGCCTCTACTAAGCAGGTTAAGATAGCTCGTACAACTGAGGATAAGAAGAAGGTGGTGATTCCAACAGATTTTAAGCCTTCTAAGAGGCATAGACCTTCTAAGAAAGCAACTCCTATTCCTGTGGACGCAAGTTTTATGGAGGAAAACCTTGAGGAATATCTGACCGATCCCGTTAGTGCAACTGCAAAGTTGTTTGTTTATTTGGCCGATGTCACAAAGCTGCAGAAGGAGGAGATGCAACGTCGTCACGAAGGTAAGGTATCTTTTTTGGAGTTCGTTTGTTGTTCTTTTTACCTTCCTTCATGACTTTAAATTTTATTTGTTTTACAGAGGTGGTAAAGCTGTTGCACCCCGAAAAATCCGGTTTGGATCCTTCTTCGTACAACGGGAAAAACAATGAAGCCGCCACCAATATTTTAATTTAGGAAAAAAAACATTGGAAAAATCCTTTTAGGCGATTGGTCTTTTGAAAACGAGAGATATAGGTTCGGGGGTCGGTTATGTGTGGGGAAGGTATTAGCACCCCACACATCCTTTCTACCGAAAGGGAACCTTTAATTTAGTGTGTGGTTTTTGACTGTTGATTTGAAACACTTTGTTCTACTTCTTTTCTTCTTTTTTTTTATTTAAGAAAATGTTTTTGAAAACTGGGGAAAGAAGAATCTTTTTGTTATTATTTTTTTTTAAAAGGGTGCTTGACGGGAGGTGAACCCGCTCCTACGTATCCTCCGGTGCGATGAGGAATTCAAAGCTACGTAGTTCTAGTTTTGTTTTGAAAAGGCTCTTTTGTTTTTAGCTTTTTAGTTTTTAGGTGTTTTTTGAAATAAGACTCGAGTGTTCACTAATACCAAGCAAGCAATGGCTTCGAGTGGTTTTCATTACTAACTCGAAAGAAAATGAGTTGAAACCGATAATCAAACAAGCAATGGCTTCGAGTGATTATAAGTAACAACGTTTTTATTTTATCTTTTTGCAAATGAGGCGAGCATCGGTGATAATCATCTAGCAAAGGCTTAGGACAATTACCACTAATGACTCGTGTTGTTTTTGGAATTGAATTGGGTTCGCATGTGTTTAAGGTTTGGGAGCTTTCATGATAATCAAACAAGCAAAGGCTTTGAGTGACTACCACTAATAACTCTTCATTAGTGATCAAACAAGCAAAGGCTTCGAGTGGCCACTAATGATTTTGTTTATGAAAAACTTAGGGTTTAAGCTTGGAAAAGAAATTGGTTTTGATTTGTTAAAGACATAGTTTAGAAAAGAAGTTTGAAAACAATTTGATTTCGGAAAAGAGTTTTGGAAAACTAGTAGAACATTTTCAATCAAGTTCCAAGTCAATAACCAAAATGCAAATTGCTAAACTACAATTCATGCAATGATCTAAACTAGTAACCATTTTCATGTCAAGTTGTTTAGAAAAGAAAACAATGAATGCAAGAAAGTTCATAGATGCAAGCATAGCACATTCATTGAGATCATGTTATCAAGCAAGCAACAACATAGACACAATTTGCAACTTACCCTTTCATGTTGAAAACATCTCATTACAACATTTGAATACACAATGCATGAATAGGCAAAGATGAAACTAGACTACACATATCATGTCACAATACATAGATAGGTAAAGAATGAACCCAAGTTGAGCATTTTGGCAAAAATGCATGAATAGGCAAGAGAATGAACCTAGATTGCACATCTTATTGAAGATGCATGGCAAGAAATGAACCTAACTAGGCATTTATGACACAACATGTGAGTAGGCAAGGAAGTTACAAAGCACAAGTGAATTCAAACATTTAATGAATCACTTGCAAAACCCTAGGGATTTCACATCAACATTTGACATAAGCAACAATGTGGTATCATTTTGATGGCATCAACATTTAGCATATTTCTACAATCAACCACATGAAAGGAATAAGTTGGAAAGAGCATTTGCCTCAAGTAAGATCATTAGCAAGCCATGAAAAATCAATTTGACATTTTATTTAGTAAGCATATGCAATTAAGGTGTTGAATCCCTTTAGGTAATCTTTAACACTTGGGATATGCACAAGTGCATAAGTGTCAAATCCTCTTACCAAATCATCAACACAAACATGATTTTCAAAGCAAGCAACAAAAACAAGCACAAACCCTAATTATCTCATGAAATGCAACACCAACATAGAGCTAAAACCTCATTTTATTCTTTGAAAGCAACAAAATCATGCAAGCAAATGACATAGATCAAACTTTTTGGCAAGGATTCACATGATTAAGCAAAGGAATGCACTAAAATCACACAAACTCTAATTTTTCTACAATATGCGAAATGAAACATAAGCCCAAATCACAATTTTATTCATGAAAATGCAAACACAAAATGAAAATAGCACAAACACACAATTTATTCCAAGAGAGAGATGCATTTCAAGCATCCAAACCTCCCAAAGTGTTTGTCAAAATGCTTGAAACACATCTCTCATTCAACAACAACAATTATACCAACATTTCAACATAAAATAGAGCACTAAAATGCAAAGAAATGCTTGATATGCAAAAATAGATTGATGATCTACATTTTTGATGCTAAAATTTTGATGATGCTAAGATTGAGAGTATACCTCAACTCCAAGCTAGAATAGCGAAAGAAATAAGGTGAATGAACACTAAACCACTTGAATCAACCCTCTAATCTTCAATCTTGAGCTTGATTCTTGAGATTTGAAGATGGATCTTTGAAGAGAATGCAAGGATGATGAAGGATTTAGGACTAAAATGTTGATTTGAAGTGAAAAAGTGAAGAAATGAGGTGAGGGAATGAAGAGGGGTATTCGGCCAAGAAGGGAGAAGAGGAGAGGCTAGGTTTTTGAGTGTGAATTGTGAGCCAAAACCTTGTGAGAGGTGAGGATATGAGGGTATATATAATGTGCAATTAGGTTTAGGGGCATTTAGGTCATTGTGTACCTCATCTCATTCTAGGATTGCATTTTAATTTTGAATCAAGGGTGAGGATTGAAACACACTTTGATGAGGGGCAAAAAAATGCAAAATGAGAGGGAAATGAAGGGGTAGATATTCAGCCAAGCAATGAGAGTGGTGCCCAAGTTTTGCAAGTTGGCAATTGTACTATTGTACTATCCATGAACCTTCCAATTATCCTCTCAATTTTGATTATTCCTTTCAAGATAATTGTACATAAATCTAACCATTTTGAGCCATATACAAGGTATCTTGAAGAATATGCCATTTTTGAAAATGAGAGATGACCAAAATTGCCAACAAAAATCCTATCATATAATTTTTGGGAATATTCCTTGTACTATTTTTGAAATGCTTTCTTGAATTAATTTGAACTTGATTTTTTTACTACACATATAAAATATGCGCATAATTTGAAAAATGATTTTCTTTATTTATTTTTTTTGTTCAAACAATGCCCCTTTTAAATGCCCCTTTTAAATTTATTAATTGGATTTTCAGCTAGCAAAAATTTATTAAATTGAAATTGACCAAACAATGCCCCTTTTAAATGCCCCAAAATTCCTTAATTTCTCAAAAATGATTTTGAAAACCTTAGAATGCTTGGGTAAATACCCTAAACCCTTTCTCAAATAATGCATCACTCACAAAATTATTTGTTTCTGCTGAAAATTAGGGTTTTGAAACTAGGCGGACAAAATTAGGGTATGACACCTTCTAAGAAAGCAACTCCTATTCCTGTGGACGCAAGTTTTATGGAGGAAAACCTTGAGGAATATCTGACCGATCCCGTTAGTGCAACTGCAAAGTTGTTTGTTTATTTGGCCGATGTCACAAAGCTGCAGAAGGAGGAGATGCAACGTCGTCACGAAGGTAAGGTATCTTTTTTGGAGTTCGTTTGTTGTTCTTTTTCCCTTCCTTCATGACTTTAAATTTTATTTGTTTTACAGAGGTGGTAACCACTGAGAGGGCTAAGTTGTTTAATGCTTTGAAAGAATTGGCCGAAAAAAATAAAGTCCTGGGTAACACTCTGAATGATTTGAAGACTTTGAAAGCTTATGCGGACGATCTTGAAAAGTCCCATAATTCTGCTAAGTTGCAAGTTGAAGATAGTGTTGTTCGCATCGGTGAGCTGAACGATCGGATCAGAGTGCTTGAAGAGGAAAGAAAGAGTGCTGAAGAAACAATTAAAAGGTTGGAGGGTCGGATTCAAAAGCTGATGGCATCGCTGAGAAAAATTGAAGAGAACAAGGCTCAGACCAGTTCTACTCCTGAAGATCGATGTGCTATGCTGGAAAAAGAGCTCGCCCAAACCCGTGCTGAGCTGGCGGAATCTAAGAAGGAGGCACGGTCTGCAGCCGATCTTGCTCTGGAGATGGCAGGATATGGTTTTGATCTTGCACTTAGTCAGATAGCTCTTGTCTACCCCTCCCTTAATCTCGATAAGGCAGTTCTGAGTGTGGATCATAAGATTGAGGGAGATCGGATAATCCAGGTTGACATTAACACTAATATGAAGACTGTTGTTTTTCCCAAGTTCGCCTGATTTGTTTCAAAGCACCTTTGTAAAAGATCAGTGTTTATGCAGTGAATTTCAGTTCAAGTTCGGAATTTGTAATAGTTTTAGGATTTAAAAACTTTCAGGGCTCGGCTATATCCGAGTTTTTGTAACGAATTTAATATTTTAAGTTCTATGGAAGTTTGAATCCTATGGAAGTTTGAATCCTATGGAAGTCTTTCTTATCCTTTTCTTAAAAGGAGATTCCAGTTTGCAACACGTTATAATTTTGATAGAATCAAAAAAGATAAGTGTGGAACGTAGGTAATTTTGATTCTTAGAGAACCTTTTAAATGGAATGAAAGATCTCGTAAGATCGGACCTAATGGGCAGTTTACCAGGACTCGGCCCAGATTTAACTCGTCCATTAGGGTTCTTGGCTACTAAGGTCAATGGTCGGTTTAAGGGAGGATCCTTAAAGGACCTTTCGAACCTTTAGGGCAGTTTACCAGGACTCAGCCCGGATTTAACTCACCCATAAGGTTTGCGATTGCTTTGGCCGCATTGGGGGATCATAAAAGATCGCTCCCATGAAGTCTCTTTGTCATTTTTTGTTTATGATTTTGATAGCATCAAAAAGGATAAGTGTGGAACGTAGGCAATGCTTATATTTTTGATAGGATAAAAAAATAAGTTTGGAACGTAGGTATTACATGAACTTGTCATATTCATACAGCGGTTTTAAATGTAATAGCTTTTCAACTTCGCGGCATTCCAAGTTCGGAGGATCTCCTTCTTGTCTAGAGTCTCCAATTTGAAAGCACCTGTACCGGTCTTAGTTTTGACACGGTAAGGTCCTTCCCAATTGGGTGCTAACTTCCCCTGGGATGCATTTTTTAATCCAACATCGGCTCTTCGAAGCACTAAGTCGCCGGAGTTAAACTCTCTTGGTATGACCTTAGCATGGCTTCTCGGAGAGCGGCTCATCCCCTGACCTCGTCGATAAGGTCGAGGTTCTCTTTTAAAGCTTGGTTGTTCTCGATTGGAGTTTTGGGATTTGTCGTTCTCCAACTTAACTCGCCGATTTCTACTGGAATGACCGCCTCCCTACCATATGAAAGTCGGAATGGGGTTTCTCCTGTGGAGCTCTGAGAGGTCGTTCTGTAAGCCCAAAGGACATATGGGAGTTCTTCTACCCAATTCCCATTAGCGTCATCCAATCGTCTTCTTAAACCATTAAGGAGTATCTTGTTGGCAGCTTCCACTTGACCGTTGGTTTGTGGGTGTTCAACCGATGTGAAATGGTGCTTGATTTTAAAATCGGACATCATCTTCTTGAAACCTTTGTCAGTGAACTGAGTTCCATTGTCGGTAATAATTTTTTCGGGAATCCCAAATCTACTCATGATGTTCTTTTTGAAAAATCTTATGCAGTTCCTTGCAGTAATGGTGGCTAATGGTTCTGCCTTAATCCATTTGGTAAAATAATCAATTGCTACTACAAGGAATTTGTTTTGGCCCGGAGCAGTTGAAAATGGTCCTAAGAGATCTATTCCCCATTGTGCAAAGGGCCAAGTCGAGGATAGATTACGGAGCTCAGTCGGTGGAGTGATGTAAACGTTGGCGTGGATTTGGCATTTTTTGCATATCTTTACGAATTTCATAGCATCGGTTTCCATGGTCGGCCAATAATATCCTGCGTGTAGAGCTTTTCGAGCTAGGGAACGGGCACCAATATGTTGTCCACATATTCCTTCACGAATTTCGGTCAAGACATAGTCCGCTTCTTCTCCTTCAATGCATTTTAACAATGGTGAGGAGAGGCTTCTTCTGTATAATGTTCCATCTATGATTGAGAACGCCGAAGCTTTTCTTCTGATGATTTTTTCTTCAGCCGAGTTTAAAGGCTCGGTTCCTGTCTTAATGTATTTCAGGATTGGAACAATCCAGTTTTGGCTTTCTTCAACGACGCATATTATAGAATTGTAAACAGAATCGGAAGAGATACTGGGTTTTCGGAGCAATTCTTGGATGACTGTTCGGTGATTTCCTGGGATTTTGGTACTCGCGAGTTTTGATAAGATGTCTGCCCTCTGATTCTCCGATCTGGGGACGTGCTTTACCTCGACCGTTTTAAATTGTGTTAGCAACTCCCGTATCCGAAGTTGGTATTTCTGTAGGGTTGGATCCTTGGTCTCAAATTGATTGTTGATTTGTGAAACGACCAAGAGTGAGTCCGTGAATAGATTGACCTGAGTAACACAGAGGTCAATTGCCAACCTTAGACCTGCGATGCAAGCCTCGTATTATGCTTGATTATTGGTTGTTTGGAAAGTGAAGGTAAGAGAGATTTCTATAACCACATTGTCCGGGCTTTCTAACAATAAACCTGCGCCGCTTCCTTTAGGGTTGGAGGATCCGTCAACGTGTAAAGTCCAGGTTTCATCAACAGGATCGGCTTGAATCATTTCTGCCACGAAATCTGCCAAAACTTGGGCCTTCATTGTCGCACGAGATTCGTACTTGTTTTCGAACTCTGACAGTTCTACTGCCTATTTAATCATTCTCCCGGCTAGGTCGGGTCGGTGTAAGATCTGTCTTATAGGATAGTTGGTGCGTACGACTATCTGGTGAGCTACGAAATAGTACCGAAGGCGTCAAGCTGCGATAAGTAAAGCTAGGGCGGTTTTCTCTACTCTTTGATATCTGCATTCGGGTCCCTGGAGAGCTTTGCTTATAAAGTAAATCGGTTTTTGACCGGTTTGCGTTTCTCGGATAAGGACGGTGCCCATAGCTTCTTCCGAGATTGAAAGAACAAGTACAAAGTTTCTCATTCGCACGGGCGAGTTAGGATTGGAGGTTCTGAAAGTGCTTTTTTGAGCTGTTCTAAAGCTTTGTCTTGCTCTTCTGTCCAGTTGAATTCTTCTTCGTCTTTCTCTTTCTTTAAGAGTTTGAACAACGGGAGAGATTTAAAAGCCGCATTTGATAGGAAGCGGGATAAGGCGCGATCATGCCATTGAGTTTCTGAACCTCTTTCTTTGAAGTCGGGGTTCGCATTTCGGCAACGGATCGGCATTTGTCTGGGTTTGCTTCAATCCCCCTTTCTGTCAAATAGAAATCGAGGAACTTTCCAGCTCGTACCCCAAAAGTGCATTTTTCGGGGTTTAGCCTCATGTTGTTCTTCCTAATTTCTGTGAAAATTTCTCGAAGGTCAGCCACGTGGGTGTTTTCTTGTTCACTTTTAGCAATCATATCATCAAGATAGACTTCGACGGTCTTGCCTATTTGCTTTTGGAATACTTTGTTCATCATTCTTTGATAAGTGGCACCGGCGTTCTTCAAGCCGAAGGGCATAACTCGATATGCGAAGTTACCTTGGTCTGTCATAAAAGCTGTTTTTTCTTGGTTGGGAGGGAACATGGCGATCTGGTTGTAACCGGAATATGCGTCCATAAAAGATAGAAGGCGGAAACCCGAAGCATTGTCGACGAGGCGATCTATGCTTGGGACCGGGAAAGCATCTTTTGGGCATGATCTGTTTAAGTCGGTGTAATCGACGCACATGCGCCATTTACCATTGTTTTTTTAACTAGTACCGGGTTTGATAACCAAGTTGTGTACTTGACTTCTGATATAAAGTTTGCTTTGATCAAATCTTCAACCGTTTTTGCGGCGGCTTCTGCCTTTTCTCCATTTTGTGCTCGTCTCCTTTGAGCGATCCATTTGGCTTCCGAGTCAACGGCGAGTTGGTGACATGCGACTTATGGAGGGATTCCGGGCATGTCTTTTGCTGACCAAGCGAAAAGGTCGGCATGATCTCTTAAACATTGTGTGAGGTTGATCTTTACCTCTTCCGAGAGGTCCGCTCCAATTTTTACCATTTTCGTAGGATCGTTTCCGAGCTGTATTTCGATGGATTCCCCGTCTGGCTCAGGTCTTCTCATTTTCTTTTTAAGCTCTTTGGTCAAGTTGTCATCGCCCTCTTCCTCCGAGTTATCTGGGTCGTATCTTGCATCTAAATCAGTTAAGTTGACCTCGGCGGATCTTTTTCCAATTTTTCCCTTCCTGGTTATAATAGGGGAACCTCTTCACTTTCTTGAGCCTTCTTTTCTGCTTTTGTCCATAAGAAGAAACATCTCGAAGCGGATTCAAGATCCGAGTTCAAGGCAATCACTTTGTTGCAAAGAGAGTGGAATTTGATCTTCAAATGAGTGGTGGAGGTTATTGCTCCGAGTCTTCCCAATGTCGGTCTTCCAATTATACAATTGTAGATTGATTCACACGGTAAGATGAGGAATTTAGTTTTGATAATCCTTACTAAGGGCTCTTGACCGTATTCCAAGTGTCCAAGAGGTTTAGTCCGAGATCCATTGAATCCGGATAGTGCGGATCCTCGGTAAGGAGTGATGTCTTCTTTGTCGATTCCCATTCTTTCCACCAGGTCGAGGAAAATGATGTCGGAAGAGCTTCCTTGATCTACCTAGGAGCGGTACGTGTTTGTTGGGCTTTCCATCTAGAAGGTCTTCATCTCCGAAAGATAATGGGGGTCGGTTAGAAGGAGTTGGTGCGACCGATGTCGAGGCTACATTCATTAGCTCTTTCCATTTTCGTTTCATTGTTTTCCCGGATTCTTCATAGGAGAAGCCTCCCGTGATCATCATCGTTACTGATCGTCCTTTTGATCTCCTTGGGTCAAGCTCGTCATCTTCGGATTCGGTTTTGACTTTACTCTTTGTTTTGGGCTCTTGTTCTCGATCTTCTTTAATCTCGGTTGGTTGACGTCCAGTTTTGCTCACATAACTGGCTAATTTCCCCTTTTGATCATATCCTCTATGTCATCTTTTAAGGCATTGCAGTGGTTGGTGTCATGTCCGTTGCTCCGGTGATATCTACAGTATTTATTGGATCGCTGACCGGGTCTTTGGGCGAGTGGTTTTGGGAGTTTTTCGTCCCTAAACTCTGTGTTCCAACACTCACCCAAAACTTGGGCCTGAGTCACATTGAGCTCGGTATAGTATTGATGACGGTTTCGAGGTCGGGGATCCCTGTTGCCTCGGCCGTCGCCCTTTTGATCCTTTTCAATTTGATTTCCGGATCATTCAATCAGTGGTTGTTCTTTTCTGGTCATGGCACTTTCTTCTTCATTGATGAAACATTGGGATAGTTGAAGAAAATCTTGGAGGTTCTTTGGTTCCCAAGTATTAATGTGTTTCTTGAATGGGCTTCCAGATCGCAACCCCATCCCCATAAAGTAAACTCGGAAAGAATCGTCGAGGTTCCGAACTTGAACTGCCTCTTTGTTAAATCTCTCTATGTATTCTCTTAAAGGCTCGGAACTTCCTTGGACGATGGATGCTAAAACGTTCTTGTTTTTTGGTTTGCTTTTGGAATGGGAAAAATTAGCCGAGAATAATTTAGCCAAATGGTCCCACGATGAAATCGTGTTTGTTTTGAGGATCTCAAACCATTCCGAGGCTATTTTCTCTAATGTTAGAGGGAAAATACGGCATTTCATTTCCATGGAGACATTCCGATTCTTCATCACCGTGTCAAAATAACTTAAATGTCTGTCTGGATCGCCCGTTCCGTCATAAGTTTTTAAGCCTTCTGGTGGTTTTTCTAGATACCTGGGTACCGAGTATCAGTCGATTCTTTCTGTGAAGGGTCCTTTGTGTTCTGTTGGTTGGGCTCTATGTGGAGGATGATTCCGATGATGAGGGTCGGAGTACCTGCCATCTTGATGGTGATATTCGTGGGGTGAATATTCCCTGCTCTTTGAACGTCGTCTTGGAGAGGAAGATGCTCGAGAAGAATCGACCTCTGCTCCATTGTCATGGAACTCGGCTCGGGGAGAACGGGAACCATTCCCTCGGCGTCGACGTGGAGGAGAACGACGATAAAGGCGTCGTCTGGGTGGAGATCGGTGGTGTCTTCGGGCTGGATTTCTTCTTTTAGGGGAATCCGGATCGGGAGATTCGTAGTCCGGAATATTTCGGGCCCTGAGTTCGGCCACCTGCCCTTCGAGGTTAGTAAATCGGTAGCTTCTTTCTTGATTGGCGGTTTCATGTTGGTTCAGCAGAAGGACGAGTTGTTGAACAGCATCGACCGGGACCTGAAGTTGAGGTGGAGGAGGAGGCAGATGATTTCTGGCGGAGTTTCCGGTGGCCAGAACGAAGTTCGGATTTTGATTTTGGATTTGTGCTTGGGTAGAGTGCGGAGGGTCCTCGACGAATCCTTCTGGGGTTTGCTGAGGTTCAGTTAGCTGAGCTACGGTCGGTCTCGAAGTTGGCTCGGGTGGGATGCCCACTGCGGGACTGTTAGCATTAGAATGGAGATTTCGAGTTGTCATCAACTAAGGTGAGGGGAGAGGAGCTAGAGCTTAAGCCTCCCACTGTGGTCGCCAATGTTCTGCACTGTACTTCCGACATTGAATGATGGTCCGAGATAGTTAGTGGTTAATGTCCTTAATTGATAACTATGTTTGATCCGAGCTGGTGTTGTACCTACACAATCACTCTGATGCTTAAGTCAGTATATAGTTTTAATAGGGTAATAAATATGAGAATGCTTACCATAAATGAGGCATTGAATGCTGTATTTATAGAGTGGGGTGGGGTTGATTCTAATGAATCAGGACCGTCCGATCTTGTAGTTTGATCTGAGCCATTGATATTTGGATTGGGCCATTTTGATATTAGGCCTATATGGAATGTGAATAGATGTTTAAAGAGGGGCATATATGAAAAAAAGCCTTACCATAATAGATACCAACATCAGAGCACCCAAAATCTAAACATTGAGAGCATCTGTTAACAATCTTAGTTGCAACAATAACAATAGATTATAGATAGAAGACCTCTTTTGATTAATAATTTGATATGACGACTTCTCAACTACCACCATGATGACTTGACTTTCCACGGTACATGCCTGTATAAACCGTGTAGCACATGACCAATAACGACAATTTTTTTATTTTTAGAAACATATAAAAATGAATGTAGGACATTTTACAGTTGACCATTAGCAATAGCGTAGTCTTGATAATTTTTCACATTTTTGGACACTCACTCATTTATTTGATACAAATACAGTCCAACAAAAATGCTAAAAGCCCATTAGAGCAAACTCAGACATTTAATCGGGTAAAACCCCACCAATCAGATAGCACAGAAGAAGAATTACACGTCTCTCTAAAAATATACCATTCTCAAAATATTGACTTTACATGGTTAACGACAGACTTCACTTCAAACACCGATCCTATAAACAACACATTGTTTCTATGCGTTCAAATGCACCACGTGGTTACCAGCCAAAAAATTTATTTAACAAAGGAGTTCCAACCAATGTTTTAAAACTCAGATCGGTGGCCGACTCGGTGATGGTACCGAGTCACTGGGTCAAGGGTCGGACCGAGGGATCGACAGTTGAACCGCATGATCAAAACCGAGACCGCATGACTCGGATCCGGTCTGTATTTCGTGAATTTTCAAGACCTATATAAAAAATTTCCAAATTTTCAAGACCTATAAATTTCATACCTGGAAAATTTAATTTACTAAAATTAAACAATTATACATAATGCCAAAAAAATCCAAAACAATCGCAACAACAGGTGGAAATACAATCAACCATGAAATGTGTATGGTGAAAAACTAATTAGTAACTTATAAAAAAAGAAAAGAAAAACTAATTAGTAATGTAAAAAAAAAAAACTAATTAGTAATTAATGCTTGAATTGTGGCAAGCCCATGTAATATATGTTAATATATGTTATATGTTTCACGTGCGCAACATAGACAACATCAATAGGTGGTGCAGTGGTTAACTTCCTTATAGATTGACTCAAAAGGAAAGAGGTTCGAACCTCTCCGAAGCCTTTTCTGCGAATTTTTATAAAAATTCTGTTTCTGTTTTCATCACACATGCACAACCCGGTCCGGGTTACACAAACCCACCGGGTCCACCGGGTCACCGAGTTTGCCAAAACCCGGCCGGGTTTGGCCGGTTTCCAACAGATTGGTGCATTTCCGATCCGTAGGGTTAACCGACTCGGTTACCCACCCGGTTCTCGGTTAGCCCGGGCCGAGCCGGTTTTTAAAACACTGGTTCCAACCAATTAGAAAATTCTCCTCAAAGAGTAATAAGTCCCTCTACCAAATTGAATCTTTGGGACCCCTTTTAGGATAAAAATAAATTGTAAAAAATATCCACAAGTCCGCCTTCAAATCAGTGAGACATCTCCACATCCATTTATTCAAGAGAGCCAAATTGAAAGCCTCCACATTCTTCGAACCCAACTCTCATTCCTTCTTAGGCAAACAAACCATGTCCCTAGCAACCCAAATACTTCGACCCTCCCAGTTACCTCCCCACATAAAATTCCGTTGTATCTTGATGATCTCCTAAATGACAATCTTAAGAGCTCTATAAAAGGAAGACATGTATAGGGGTATACTATTAAGAACTAAATTGATGAGAGTAACCCAGCCACCAATCGACAAAAAAGGACCGCCCCAAGAGGATCATCTCTTACACATCTTACCCAAGATAGGATTCCAAGTAGCTTTTCTCCTACGATTGGCTCCCACCGGAATCTTAGGGAACTTAAAAGGGACTGAAGCGGTGGTAATACAAGAAAGTTGCAGTTGCCTCCAAGAAATTACTTTTATGAAAATTCACCTTCAACCCCGAGACAAGCTCAAAAATTCTAAAGACAGACTTAATGCACCACAGATTATCCCAAGATCCTTACCCACAAGAATGGCATCGTCCGCAAACTGAAGCAGCGAAAAGCAAATATTATTGTTTACCTATAAACTAGAGAAAATGCCATCATGAGCTGCCTTCTGAACCATCCATGCCAAACCTCTGCTGTCATGAGAAAAAGAAAAGGGGACAAAGTATCCCCTTGTTTGAGACTCCTTATGCATCATAAAATCCCTTTTTAGCTCCCCATCAACTAACACAGACATCTTAGAGCTGTACAAACAAGAGCGAATGTAACAAGGCCACTTCTCAGCAAAACCCATGCTTCCCATCATGTACTCGAGATAACCTCAAGATACTGAATTGTACGCCTTTTCAAATCAACCTTTAACAACATACATTCCTCCTTCTTCCTCTTAGCCAAGTCGATAAAATCATTAATCACCAACACCCCATCCTGAATCTGTCCGCTAGGCAGAAATGCTGATCGACAAGAAGAGATGATACCACTTTAAATACCTTTCAATCGCTTTGCCAGAACTTTAGAAAGAATTTTATATATGCATCTAATGAGGCAGATAGGTCTATAATCCTTCAGGCAAAGATAGTGTTCATTGTTGGGAATCAATGCCTACTTTCTTGCGTAAACCTCAACAAAGAAACACAACATATCGCCCATAAACCTCCTCAATAATCTTATCCAGATCATTCATCTCCGACACTAAACTAGATATAGATAAATCCAAGAAACCGTAAACCTCCTTATTCCAAACCTTGAGTTTTACTTTCAGCAACTTAGTCTCTCGTTGAACGAATTTAGAACTCCATGAGTAGTTCACAATTGTCCAAAAAAATAAACATACCTTAAAAGTAATATTACCTTCAGAAGAAAAATATAATAGACTTTTTTTTAAAAATAATGGTTACACCCTTAACCAATGAGTTCGATCATTGGTTGGTACGTATAGATTAACATTTGTTAAAAGAGGTCCTTAAATTTATCTCCGACACCTCGAATGATTAGTCTCCATAATCAACATGAAAGATACTTTAGTTTAAATATATGTATATATATATATAATTATGAAAATCTCTTTTAAAAAGTCTGTCTAAATAATTGAAATATTTATCGGTCAAAGAGTATGAAATTGAAACGGGTAAAATCCACGAAACTCCTATCCTATGCAAGTCAATTGGGCAGTGGGCTCGGCGGTGACCATCCCATGCCACCTTTCTTTAGCTACTCTAATTTAAACCTAGCATACCTTGAGATTAGCGTGCTTATTTAATATTTTTTTGTCATAAAAAGCGTGCTTGGAGTATTTTAGATCTTAAAATAAAAACCTTTCAAATAAACTTTTTATCACTTATTTTTCGTGTTATTATTTTTAAGAAAAGAAATTAATTTATTTTTGACAAAAAGAACTAATATATTTTTAAGAAAAATATAACCATATTAAATATTTAGAGCTGTTAATATATTAATGTTTCATTAAATTCACAAATGAAAAATGTTTATAAATATTAAATAAAATAACATTAATAAAATCATTTAATTCATGTAATAGTTTAAAATATATTGTTTTGGAATTTTTTAACTAATTAATACGACGAAACCTTCATGCTTAATGACTATGTTAATTCATTTTTTTTACAAAGACTATATTTTTTGATCGAGGCCAGATTATCCACCACCGAACGCAGTGACTAATCGCCCCTCATTGGATCGAAGGTACCTCGAAAGGTGAGACAGCTGACTCAGAGATTTAAAGCTGTTACATACAACTTTTTCCTTTTTTTCTTCTATATTAAAGAGTATTACTCAAAAAAAAAAAAGAGTATTACTCAAGAATAATGTATAAGATGATATTCATATTTTTTTGTTCTGAAGTAGTCATGTCTTGAATATTCCCATGGTCCACAAAAAACAATAATTCATAGAGACACACAAAGGAATATCAAATGTTTAAATATAGTCTCATACACAACAGTAAAAAAATTATTCAATTAATTAATGAAACTAATTTTTTTCCTACAAAAAGTATTGTAATTAAATTTTGACTTTATATATTTCTTTTAAGAAAAAACTAAATGTGAAAAGGTTGCCTTTCAGCAATATTTAAACTTGTTTTTAACCTTTGGTAATAAAATTAAAAAAGAATAGAAGCCTAGTTATGTAATTAATATATTTGTCAAAAAAAGTCATTTAATCATTTAATTTTATTTATTTATTTGAGTTGGAAGGGGTTGTTTTCTTTTACCTCCATTGTCTGCAATATTCATAGTTTGTCTGGAACCATTCATCGGCAGTGATAATAAAAGCAGCATCCCAAAAAATTCGCAATATCGTCCTATGGCTTCTTCTTTTTCTCTTCTATCATCCACTTTCAAACCCTAATCGTCAACTCACTCTCCATGTTTCGCCGCCGGTATCTTTCACTACTCTCTTCTTCTCTCCAACTATTCATCTTTCTTTCATTATCTCTTTCCTTTTCTTTTTTTTTCTTTTTCCCTTGTTCTATTCTTTCTATATTCAATAAATTTCAACACTTTTTCCTTTTCTTGAAGTTGATCACTATTTTTTTATTCTTGCTTTTTCATTTTTCCTTCTATTTATTTACTTTCTGTTTTCCAGCTCTTCACTACTGTGACTATTTTTTGTTCTAGTTTGAGTAAAGATGTTTTCTTTTTTCGTTTTGAGAAGGATTACTGTGATTGTTTTCAGTTGGCCGCGTCGTGTGCGTGATTTTTTTTTCGTTCTTTTTTTTTTGAAAGTGTTTATGACATTTTTGCTTATTTATTTTCTTCACAAAGTTTATTATGGATGATTAGTTGAAGCATGGTTGGTGTGATAATTAATTAAACTTTTTCACAAAACGGTGCGGACAAGGGCCCTTATCTTTTCTATTTCTAGCTTGCAAAGCTGAATCCTAATTATTGCTTCATATGTTACTGTTTGATTATTTATTAGCTTTTGGCGTTATGCTGCTTGGTAGTAATATAACGTAAAATCTATGTTGTTCGTGGAAAGAATAGAGTTACTTATTCTGTAATCAATGCTGTGAATTGTATGTAACTGCAACTGGTTAAATTTTGGTAGTTTAGTACTTGGCTCTTCAGTCTGGCCATTTGCTATTTATGTATATTAATGTAAGATTCTGTTAAATGATACTTTTTCTCCAAAGTGTCATTGTTTTTCTTGTTTTTGACAGAAGACATTGTAATTTTTATTTATTGCTGAGCTGAAATGGAACCATAGAAGTACTTAATAGAGAACAGATTGGTTGCTTAACTTTTTTATTTATTGACAGTGAAATCTTTCTCTGATTTAGTTGTTTTGCACATCAGTTTTTGTATGATGCAGTAGAAAAAATTTAATAATAGTTGTTATTTTGTTTGTGGTTTAACTAGGGGATTGTTGCACCTGGTCAGAACATTCACATGTTACTTGGTTCTGTCATGTATATATTGCCTTGCTGAAAATGGACCATGTTCCATGAATAGGGTTCAAAATTCACCAGATTATGATGATTGTGCATCTTTTGAGAAAAGTTACTATTTTGGTTCTTCGGACACAACTGTTAGCGACTCCAGTTTAGTTGATGGGTTTCAAACCACTGGTAACAGTTTTGAGAATGTGTGTCCAGACAGTCATTCGTTTTGCTTTCCTTCAATGTTGTCTGGATTTTCCCGTGACGAGAAGATTATAAAGGAAGCTTCTCTAGGAGAATCTGGTAGTCAGCACAACAGTCCATATTGTGTAGAGTTAGCTCAAGATAGCAGGCAGGCAAGTAACAAAAGCTGGTCATCTGACTACGGTGTGTTTAGGTTACTTACTCGAGGGATTGTCTCGTGTTCTCTGAATTCCAAGGAGGGAGTGAATGAGGTACCATCTATTCAAACTGAGTTTGGTAATGACAATGACATTTCTTCCTGTGGAGCCTCTTTACACAAGCAGAAAACAATACATTCGTATTCAAAGAGCTCTGAAGTGTCTGAATCAAATTCCTTGGATGGTTGTGTCTCACCCAGTATAAGGATTGGCCCTACTGTGTTGGACTGGGGGCAAAAATATTTGTATTCTTCTTCAGCAGCTTTTTTAACAGTGGCAAATACATGCAATGAGAGCACATTGTACCTCTATGAGCCATTCAGCACCGACTTACAGTTCTACCCTTGTAACTTCAGTGAGGTTTCACTGAGACCTGGTGAATCAGCTATAATATGTTTTGTTTTCTTCCCTAAGTACCCGGGCTTCTCATCAGCTAGCCTGATTTTGCAGACAAGTTCTGGGGGACTGATAGTAGATGCTAAGGGATATGCTACCGAGTCTCCTTTTGGGATTCAACCGTTATCAGGTATGGACATCTCTCCTGGTGGAAGATTGAGCAGGAATTTTTCTTTGTTCAACCCCTTTGATGAACCTCTTTATGTGGAGCAAATAACTGCCTGGATATCAATTTCTTTGGGGAATAATACTGTTGAAACTGAAGCAACTTGTAGTATAAATGATTTTCAGGCTTTTGGTACTAGTCCCTTCCCAGCCGTTAAGGATCGTTTGGTTGTGAAGAGTGGCCAAACGGGTTCACCAATAGTAGCAATTAGGCCCCATAGGAACTGGGATATTAGTTCTCATAGCTCTGAAACTCTCATTGAGATGGATATTACAGTTGGATTTGAGGGAAAAATCTTTGGTGCATTTTGTTTGCATTTACTGAGGTCCTCACAAGACACATCCGATACTATTATGGTTCCTATTGAAGCTGAAATTGATAGTCATTCTGTCCATGACACGGTTGGTAGATTTGTTTCAGCAACTCTTGAGGGTCGAGCCATATGTGATAGTGGTGAAATTGCGATCACTATCTCTCTAAGGAATGATGCTCCTTATGTTCTAAGTTTTGTTAAAGTCCTAGAAGTTGCTGAGATGGAGCTTTTCCATATCAAGTACAAGGAAGGGTTACTGCTTTTCCCGGGCACTGTTACACAAGTGGGCATTATCTATTGTAGTCACCTGCACTTGGATTCACTTAAAGTCTCCTACTCGCGAGAGAACTGCAAACTGTTTATTCTTACAAATGACTCAAGTAGTTCAGTTATTGAGATTCCATGCGGGGACATATTATATATTTGTCTTGAACATCAAAGGCTTTCATCCGTTGGAGTGGAAGGCAAGTCTAAACATATTCCATCTGGCAATTTGAGGGTACGGTATGGAGGCAGAGGCATGTATTTGCCACCAGATGTGAAGGTAAGTTGATTTAACACTTCTTATCCATACTTATTTGAACCTTAAGGTTGGCAGTTTGTTTTTAAGTTGTAGGTCAAAATTTTGAATACTAAGTTTGACATGTCTGAGGCAATTTCAATATAGTCAATTACTTGTCAAGCAAGGCAAACAAGTGATAAAAAAGACAAATTTTTCTCTGGTTATCGATGTAGCCCTGTATTTGATAGAAATAAACCGTATGATCTATCTCTCATTGGTGGCTTAAATCTGGAAGCATTGAGTCTCATAAACTTCTGTAACGTGAAGCTGTCATGCAGGGAGTTTGCTCCCATGCTGCTATCCATAGCGCCCTCCTTTACCTCTGTCTGAATTTTCTTTCTAGCCCCCTACCCCTTTTTCTTTGTTCATCTCTTTTTTCTATATATAGGGCCCGTTTGGATGAGCTTATTTTTGAGCTTATGAAAAACAACTTATGGAGATAAATAAGTTTTCATATTAGCCCATAAGTTCTCGCTAACAAAAGTTATATCTCCATAAGTTGTTTTTCCATAAACTACATTGACAAACTTATGAATAATACAAAAAAACTTATTTATTTGCATAAGCTGTTTTTCATAAGCTCAAAATAAGCTCTATCCAAATGGGCCCATAATAGTTCCTTTGCTGCTTCTACTATCTTGTCCCATGGGAGAAAAGAACAAATCAGTTTCGAAGTACTAAATGATATTTTTATAGGGCAAGGTTTCTGATTGATTTTGCAGTTTTTGTTTAAAAAAAGTGAATTATCTTGATAATTGATTAGTTGTTTTTATATATATATATATA
The DNA here is from genome assembly GCA_963573325.1 of Astragalus glycyphyllos. NCBI lineage: Eukaryota > Viridiplantae > Streptophyta > Magnoliopsida > Fabales > Fabaceae > Astragalus > Astragalus glycyphyllos. The sequence goes on along the minus strand of OY754308.1, from coordinate 84,368,920 downwards.
TATATATATATATATATATATTTCCAGTTTCCAATAACCATTAAAACAAGACTTTCTACTATTTTTATATGCAGGTGTTCGAGAGAGCTGTAGATGAGCTAGTTCTTGAAAACTGGAAGTCTCATGGGACAAAGAGTGGCATGTCCGTACTTGAAGACCAAGAAGTGCTATTTCCGATTATTCAGGTTGGAACTTATGTCTCTAGGTGGATCACTGTAAAGAATCCTAGCCCACATCCAGTTATGATGCAGCTTATCTTGAACTCAGGAGAAATAACTACTTGGTGTAGCAAGGGGCTACATGATTTATTACACCCTTCTTCATCCGATAATTTGGTTGCCGATGGAGGTGTTACTCCAACAAAGCATGGATTCTCGGTACCAGAGAGTGCACTGACAGAGGCTTACGTGCACCCCTATGATCATGTAACTTTAGGGCCAATTAATTTTTATCCATCTGATCGTTGTGGGTGGAGTGGTTCAGTATTGGTAAGAAACAATCTTTCAGGTGTTGAATGGATACCTCTAAGGGGATTTGGAGGGTTGCTTTCTCTTGATTTGCTTGAGGGGAATGAGCTTGTTCAGCGTGTAGATTTTGATCTTCAAATGCCGAAGCCACTCAATTTTTCTCTTCCGTACTCCTTACTTCACATGCAAGAGGTTACTTCTGCCTGTTCACAAACTTTAGTGAAAGAGTTATATGTCCAGAACACAGGAGACTTGCCATTGGTTGTTAAAAGTATCAGTGTTTGTGGAAGAGAATGCGGGTCGGATGGCTTTAAAATTCTTCATTGTAGGGGTTTTGCTCTTGAGCCTGGGGAGTCGATGAAACTTACTATATCGTACCAAACCGATTTTTCTGCAGCCGTGGTGCACCGAGATCTTGAATTTGCCTTGGCGACCGGTATTTATCTGTTACCCATGAAGGCAAGTTTTCCATATGATATGCTTAGTCACTGCAAGAAGTCCTTGTTTTGGACGCGAGTTAAGAAATCCCTGCTCGTATTACTTCTTGTTGTATGCTTAATATATCTGATACTTTGGTTCATATCTCGTCAAAGCTCAACATTGGATTTCTCGTGCAAAAGTGATGATAAGATTGTCCACACCACCACGACGACGACGACGAAAAGTGGTGGGAAAACCTCTTTGGTTCATCACAACCAGAGAAAGAGTAAGCTCTCTTTGTCCAGTAAGTTAAATCCATCTGAACTTGGAGTATCTCAGCATCTGATGCAGACTTCTGAAAACCATCATTTGTCGGATACTCGAGGCCAAAGAGTATTGCCGTCCACAGCAGTTCAGAGCTCGGAGAATTCTAATCAAACGAATGCATCCCAATTGGGTCATCTTGTGGTCAAAACTGGTAAAGAAAAACGTAGACGAAAAAAAAGGAACAGTCTCGGTGCAAAATTACCAGCATTGTCTGAAGTTTCAAGTAGTCAAAGTGGGAATTCCACACCCTCATCTCCCTTATCACCAACCGCGGCCTCTGCTACAACTAAATGTAACTGGTCGTTATCTCCTGATGTGGAACAACCCTTGGAGGCTCTTAGCTCAAAAACAAAGGTGGCTGCCAAACATTCTGTAAACAACCAAGTTTCTGCTGTGTCAAATATGTTGAAGCCTGCATTTCCACCCGAATGCCGCAATAGTAACATGTCTTCTCCTCAAGTGTCACATTCAGCTTCAGGATTTACGACGGTTTCTTCATATATTCGAGCCCCTGGATCAAAACTTCAGAACCAAACCGGCGTTGAAGCTGAAGAGGCAGGACTTGCAGATGAGTATAGATATGATATTTGGGGAGAACATTTTCCTTTACCTCACTTGTTACTTTCGAAAAATGTTCCTCAAATGAAGTCTAGTCCTGCTGAAAATAACTTTGATAGCTTTTTTGTAAAGGGTCCACAAACCCTTTTGAAAAATTCTGAAGAAGGTTAATTAAGTTTAAAAATAAAAAAGCTCTTAACATAGCTCTACACTACACTCATGCGTGCACACTTATCAGCTAGTGGTGTAAAACGAATTACTCCTATAATATTGTGAATATTTTAACGAAATCAGGGCCTCAAAATTATATACGTTTGGGCCGTAAGCAAAAAGAAACCCTCTAGTGGGCTAGGTATGGTTGGGCTAGTTGACAATATTATTCTAGTTTGCCATTGATACACACACCCCCATTTTTCATACATACGTTCCTAAACTCATTTTTTGGCCCCACTCATTTACGGCGAGCCAAATGGTTAACTTCCAAGTTTGTATTATAGTACCCACAGATTACTGTTGTGGTTGTGGCCTTTATTTTTGAAGTTAAAAAATGTTGGTTAATTCTATTTGCATTTGGGATGCAAGTTTGATAACGTTGGGAGTTAGTTATAAAAGGCCAACGCATAGTTGGGTGTCTACTAGACAAGATGAAAGGTACCACACAGTGTATATAGGTTCATTCATTTGGTCCTTACAGACAGCAATTGGAGCACCTAGAAAGTGGTGGTCCAAATTCTATTTTAGTTCTATTCTCCATACCTTAAGGATATTACAACTGTTATACCAAAAATATATAATATTACACCAATTTTTCTAATGTATACTCCATCCGGTTCTTATTATAAGAAAATTTTTGGTACATTTTTTGGTCATTATTATAAGAAAAAGATACACTTTTCAAAGCACATTAATTGCTAAAAGTTTTTTTATACTCCTATTTAATGTGAGATATAAGTTTACTAAAAAGTCACATAATAGGAATAAAAACTTAATACTAGGGATATATTTGAAATAAGACTTAAATTGCATCATATTTAATAACCTCATTGGTTTTTGTGATTTTTGTATTTTCCTCTTATAATAACGACCGGATGGAGTATGTATGTAATATTAGTACTTATGTTTTGTTAATTAAATGTACTACTAGTAGGTTGTATTTAGGCTTTATCCACAAAAGTGAAAAGTCGATTAAGGAAAAAGTGAGAAAAGGTGGTTTGTTTGTGTTGTGTGACACAGCAAGAATGGTTATAGGCTTTAAGTTCTTGGTTATCATTATTATGTTCCCATGGTGAACATTTACATAATGTAACGTGATCGTTGGATCACGTGAAAATTTTATTTTCACAAAACGAAATAAATGCGGCGAAGATCCAATTAACGAGTCATTTTCTTGGGGGCAAGTTTTCTACAATATTGGAAATGGATGGATATTATTTCCCACTTAATTATCTAAATGAAACCATATATACGAATGAGATATTTTGTAAAGGAAAGTGTAGCTAGTTAGCATCACATTCATAAAGTGATCTAAATGGAAAAAATGAGTGGAGAATAGGTATTGGAAGAAGGACGAACCTTTTTTCACGTGCATGTGATGGATGTGTCTTCTTTTCCCTTTTTCATGAATCGCAACAAATTAAGTTAACCCCTTCTTCGTCCTTAAACTTTATGCTCACAATTTTATGGCTTTGCACACCTGCCTGCCACCTATACAAAGGGATAGGGATGGGGATATGGGACCATCCGGTTGAGTTGATCATCCCTACATTTACCAAATAAATGTATTTTTAAATTACTTTTAGATTAAACTTTGCTAGTACTAGTACTTTATATTATTCAACATAAAGAAAATATTATTTTCCCTGAATTGACTTACTTTTTGTGGACAAAAAATCAACTAAAAAGAATAAAATAAAGATAGAATTAACCAGTACAGTTGGTCTAGTGACATAAGCTACCTGAAACACGTGAGGTTGGTCTGGTGCTCCCAGATTTGGTTCAACAGTGACAAACTCAGTGTTAGTTAGTGGAAAATTTTCTCTTAAGCAAAAAAATATATTAGTTTTTCGTTGAAAATGTTAGAATAGTATACAACTTTTCTTCTTCTTCTCTTTCTCTTTTTTTGCTCTCCATTTATGTTACTATCTGCTTAGAACAATCTGGCTAGCTCCTTGAAGTCGTTTTCTTCATCCTATGGAAACAACACATGAAAATGATGGCCTCTCTACCAAAAATCTAGTAGGTCTATGGCAGATTTTGCCTTGTGATCCTCATCTTTCGCATAGCAGCATGTCACAGTTTACTTTTGATGGAATGGAGCAAATGCCTTTTTTATACCTTATGATTTGATTTCACATTTATTTTAGGATTTGAGTTAATTCATTCTTATTTCTTATATACAATAAACAAAAATTCTCACATGATACACTATATATACTATATAGGCTAAAATTTGGTCCTATATGTTTTACCAAAATTTTAGTTTGGTCATTTATGTTTTTTTCTTACTTTGGTCCTTAACTTTCGTTTCAAATCTGTGTCAAACTAGTCATTTTTTTTAACTTTTCATCTACCAATGTTAATGGATGTCACACTAGTCGTTAACAGACAACGTTTGCTTAGTTGGCTTTGGTGACTGAAAAAATATAAAGGACCAAACTGAAAGTTTGGTAAAACATAAAGAATCCAAGTGCACTTTTACAAACAAAAAAACTTCATCTTTATCCCCAAACCCCACCGTCCTCCCACTCTCTCTACCACTGCGACCTCTCTTTCCTCATTATCCATCTCTCTCTCTTCACCCTCTCTCCTCCCTGGGTCCCTCTCCTCTTTTCTCTTCCTCCCCTCCATTTTCATCTCCAAATTGAAAAATTAGGGTCTGGAACCCACCATCTTCATCCCCTTAAACAAAATAATCAACAAACCACGAATCTTACAAGTTACAAACATGGTGGGTTCTCAACTCTAATTTTTCAATTTGAGGATGAAGATGCAAGGGGATGAAAAGAAAAGAGAGAGACCAAAGGAGGAGAGAGATAGACAGTGAGGGGGGAGAGAGAGAGAGAGGTCGCAGTGGTGGCGATAGTTGTGTAGTGGAGAGAGAGTGAGAGGGTGGTGATGGTGATGGTGATGGTGGTGGTTGAGGGTGGTGGTTGAGGGTGGTGGGGGGTTTGTGGACGAAGATGAAACCTTTTTTTTTGGTAAAAGTGTACTTTGATTTTTTATGTTTCACCAAAATTCCAGTTTGGTCCTTTATGGTTTTTTCCTAGTCATTAATGTCAACTAAAGAAGCCACATCACCTGCCATTCGTTAACACCCGTGGACATAAAGTTTAAAACAAGAATACTTTGATACATTTGACACATAAAGAGGAAAAAACCAGAAAGAACCAAACTGAAATTTTGAAACGTATAAGACCAAAAGTGTATTTTAACCTACTAAATATATGTATGCGGATTGCTTAAAAAAAAAACATCTATGTGGAAATCATAATATGGATAGTTAGCGTGAATAATCACTCTCTATTCATCATAGCTAAATTTAATTGTTATCAAATAACTATATGTCTATTTGTTGGGAGAAGTCAACTCCTTAAATTAATCTTCGATATTTTGAAGAATTAGTCTTCACAATTGTCGTGAAAGATAGTTTGGTTTAAAAAAATAAAATATATTGGAGTGAATGTATTTTTATTCTAATTTGGAATAACAAAAGTCAAAGAGCTCAGTTAGCGAGCTAATCGGATATTGAAAGAGTATAAGAAGGAATATGAAAAAAGGATTGACAGCTTGTTGTATTCGTACGATTTATGGAAGCTGTCTTTTTTCTTTTTCTCATTTTCTTTTCAATTTGGTGAACCATGTTTTTCAGGCACCTTGTTGTAGTTAATTTTTGATTATGATACCAATATCTTTTGAGAATCTTATGATGGAGTTAAAAATATCGTAGTATGCTATGCGAGAGGCACTGTTATGAGCAGATTACTGACAACCTTGCTTGCTTCTTAATCTTATGCCTCCATCCAGTCCGTAATGATGCCTAGTCGTGACCATAATATGAATATAAAAAATGTTTGATAAAATCACCACAAATAAAATAGTGTATTTCAACGAATTATTGAGTAACACACATTGAAACATAATTTTTACATGAATGTGTATCTAAAAGGGGTTGGCAACAATGGCTTAATATCCAACATAATATCCAAACTCGATGTTAACTAATGCGAAATTTGATCCTAACTTGAAACATAATATCCAACCTAAGAATTTAGGCATTTGCCAGTTGAGCTAGAACTTACGCATCTAATCTAAAATTTTAATCAAAGCATACTCCAGCACATATCTTAAATAAAGTCAACAAACAGTTAAACACATTGGAAATTAGAATAAAAAAACAAAGACGAAAACTTGACGAAGTTGTAGTAGTATTATTAATTACACATAAAGAGTTGGTTAGGGAATTTTTCTGTCCTCACTCTATGTCTGTCAACTACATTTATTTGTCTGCAATAAATATACATTAAATATCATTAACTAACCATTTAAGTTCTGAATTGGTTTTATTCATATAATTCCATATTGGTACTAGAAAACTGCAACACTTACATTATTGGTCATAGGTTGAGGCAACAAACCTTCAAACCTCGTCCTTTTCCTTCTGCTTCTGCTTCTGTGGGCTTTTCTTGCTCTCTAGAATAACAGAATAAGTATTTTATTATTCTTATTATTATATTATATTTATATTTATATTTTTCTCTGTTTTCATTTCATGTTTCCCGCTCTGAATTTTATGAAAAAAATATTTCATACAGTAGTTTCTTTTCTTCACTGTTACTCTGTCTCCAAAGTTGGTCCCTGGCTTCTATACAATTTTTTTTCTCTTCAATTATTGTTTTACAGTTTCACTTTTTCAGAGATAATATAACTTGTGCATGTTTTACCTTTTTTATAGATTGCATTGTTTTCTTTCTTGTTTTCCGTGAAAGAGGTAACAACATAGCAGATGAGTAGCAGACCACACACCACTCTTCAGGTAATTAAAGTTCCTTCAAATAACAGCAATCTCGTTTGTTTTTAAATAAAAACAACATGATGGAATTTTAATTCATTATATTGGGAAGGTTCACAAAATCACTTTTCAATTCCACATCTGAGAACTATTATTTTATTTCACTTGTTCTTCCTTCTATTTTTCTTTCTCTTTATTGCATACAGAAGCTTTGGTTTCTATCACAGTTTTTGTGTCTCCTTGAATGTGCAAAAGCAGGAGAAGATGGAAAATGGAGGGAGAAGGAAAATAGTTGGACAGAAAACCATGAGAAATGGGCGCAGAGAAAGGAAAATAGCTTTAATACAAGATGTAAGTGAAGTGAAATTAAACACATTCCTAATGAATTTGTGTTTATTAATTTACTGTTACACATCTTTTGTGATTGTCAAACTTCAATTGCAGGTTGATAAGTTAAAGAGGAAACTGAGACATGAAGAGAATGTTCATAGAGTGTTAGAAAGAGCACTCACAAGACCTTTAGGAGCACTTCCTCGTCTTCCTCCTTATCTACCTCCCTATGTAACTATCTTTCTTAATATATATATATATATATATATATATATATATACACACACATTGATGATTGATGAACTCATTGCATCTCAATTAGGATTATATATAATTTTATTTACATAACTGTATTATAGACATTAGAGCTTGTGGCTGAAGTGGCAGTATTGGAGGAAGAAGTGGTTAGACTAGAAGAACAGGTTGTGAGTTTCAGACAAAGTTTATATCATGAAGCTGTTTTCATATCCTCCAAAAGGAATGCAGAAAATTTGAGTGAGCCTATGGAACAGAATTCCATAAGGAGATCTAAACATCAAAGGTCAAAATCTTTGTCACAAAGTGAGCTTAATTATACTACTACTATGGCTAGGCCTCAGATTTCACTTGCCAGAAGTGCTTCCAGTAGAAAATTGTTTTCCTCTTTAGACAAATCTCTTGAAAAGAAAACTGCAAAAGTCGTTACTACTCCGGTGAAGAAATCTCCAATTAAACAAGAATCAGTTGACAAGTGTGTAGATCACTTGAAGTTGCAGGTAGGTAACTACAGTTTTCAATAGTTACTACTGTATTTGATTTGTGAAATGATTGAGTTGTCATTTTAATTTTAACAATCATTTTGATTTGCTTGATCATTAGGAGAAGAGGTTAGTAGATCAGGAAAGAGCAGAAAATTTTTCAAGTTCATCAGATAATAAGGCATCAGAAGTTGCTAGCACACCAAATCGAGTTTCAGAGGATATTGTTAAGTGTTTGTGTAGCATATTCGTGAGAATTGGCACTTTCAAGGACAATTCAGGAGAGTCTAAATCTCCTCCTCACCGGTTGCGCGATCCATATGGTATATGTTCAGTATCCAAAACAAGAGATATTGGTGCATATGCTAGTTTGTGTGAGATTAAAGCTTCCACTGTTGATCTCAATAGAAAGAAAAATGCAGTGCTTCTGATCAATAGATTAAAGTAAGTTATAAATGATAATTAACTGTTGATTGATATTATGAGTGTTATCTAACAGACATTTTTTAGGTTCCTACTTGGGAAGCTTGCCTCTTTGAACATGAAGGGTCTAACTCATCAGGAGAAACTTGCATTTTGGATAAACATTTACAATTCCTGTATGCTGATTGTAAGATACTTTTCTGTCACTTATTTACAATTCTAGAATATAGACCAAATACATGTTATTCAATGAACCTAAATCTGCATATTTTGCTTATACATAAGTCCTGAGTAATAGTCAATTTGATGTCATATTACCATGCCTAACATGTTTATGGTAACCACAATTATTTGGCTTGAATATTATAGGCATTTTTAGAGCATGGCATACCTGAAAGTCCTGAAATGGTTGTAGCACTGATGCAGAAGGTACAATAATGTCTCTAATATTCTCTACACTTTATTAAGTATTTAGTGTCCTGTAAAGATTATTCAATAGATAAACATTCAAATTGACTAAAACTTGGCAATGCTTGTGTTAGGCAACAATAGTAGTGGGAGGTCATTTGCTCAAGGCAATTACAATAGAGCATTTCATATTGAGACTTCCTTATCACATGAATTTTGTAAGTATAATCAACTCTTTGCTTGCGCTTTTAAATGTTACCTTTTTTTCCAATTTTTTTGAAGTCCTTGTCATGCTTTGTAGATTACAATTCATCATTTCATTTTCATCTTTACTTCCTACGACAGACCTGTTCGAAAGCTGCAAAAAATGACGAGATGAAAGCACGCAGCATATTTGGCTTGGAATGGAATGAGCCCTTGGTTACATTTGCCCTATCATGTGGAAGCTGGTCTTCACCTGTGGTATGTTTGTTTGTAGAATCAATAACAGTGTTAGTAATAGCATTATTATTGTTACATGCTATAGCTCCATCTTAGGGGACGGGCTCGGCTAGTACCTGGTTCCCCGACGATTGAACAAGTTGGAGTCAGACTTTACTTAACTCTCGGCTGAATTCCGGATTAGTCAGGGCCTCTTTCCCATGAACACCGGAGCGGGGTCAAAGACCTCTAGACCAAAAAAAATGTTGCATGTTGTAGTTCTTTTTGTGAAAAAATTCATAAATCTATGCATTTCCTTGGTTGGTTGAATTGATGGAACAAATAAATATTTGATTGTTATGAAGGTAAGAGTGTACACAGCATCACAAGTTGATAATGAGTTAGAAGTAGCAAAGAGAGATTATTTACAGGCATCAGTTGGCATTACAAAAACACACAAGTTAATAATTCCAAAGTTACTGGATTGGTATCTACTTGACTTTGCAAAGGACTTGGAATCTTTGTTGGATTGGGTTTGCTTCCAGCTACCTGTAGAACTGAGAAAAGAAGCTGTTGAATGTCTTGAAAGAAAGGGAAGACAATCTCTTTCGAGGATGGTACAAATTATGCCATATGACTTCAGTTTCAGGTTGCTTTTACACCAATAACACAGTGAGAGGTGGATTTTTGTATATTTGATAGTTAACATAGAAAGTACATAATCAATAGCATGTGATGTTTTTGTATGGTACAAGGTTTTGGCCTTTTGGACACTGCAATCAGGTCCTTAACATTGCTTTTGTGAGAAACAATAATAACAATATAGATAGAAATGCGAATTTGTTGCAAATCAAACCGGGTTATTCACTGGATCAACATTGTCTGTTTATACATGTTCCAATACAAGTAACAAATTGCTGAGTTTTACTTTTTAGATTTATCAAACAAATGATTTTGCAATAATATAGTTGAACTACAGAGTAAAAATCAGTATTCAAGCAGTAGATATTTAGATTAGCAATGGCAGTTAGTTGACATAGTTAAGTTAGTTATTCTGTTAAGTTATTCACATTAGCTTCTGAATATTGGTTAGCTCATATAAACCATTTTGTAACCATTTTCTAGACACAATAATGAAAATGTGAGCATGTTTCTCCTTCTCTTTTCTGTTCTCTATATGGTATGAGGATAACTTCCTCTCTTCGACAACCCTGGTTAAAGGTTTTGATAATAATTTCTTTTGTATTTATACATCACTTGTAAATCACTTCACTAAATGTAAATTCATATATACAAATTGGATTAATCCATCCATAATTTTCAGCAAAAAAGTTTAAGGGGAGTGATTGTCTCATTCATAATACTTCAGATAACAATAAAAGATTTTTGTATGGCAATGCTATTCGATCTTACATGTCAACTTACATGGACATTTAGATCAATTCCAAACCAAAAGATGATGTATTATGTGTATAATGAATCCATTACTGAATAATAGAATTATGCTATTCAACTTCGTGTTTCTATCATCACAAAGGGTCAATACGTGTAAGAAAATTATAAGAAAACAAAATTCTGTAATTACTGTAATTACAGAGAGAATAAAAAGAATCACAATAAAACTCAAGCTGTGTGCACAAAATGCAGAAGAGTTTTCTCCTTTCCCTTCAGTGTCTACCCTCCTTTCAATGAAGTTATGTCTCTCAAACATAACAGCTTCCCAAGAGAACACACACTACTAGGGGACTCAACCAAATGGAGAAGGCACTGGCCCTGTGAGCGCATCGGATCTTTTGATGCTTCCCATTCCACAGATGATGCATCCAGGAGCTGTCACGGCTGAAAATTTAGATCCACATAGATCACAAACATCATATCCAATGGTCGACAGCCTGCCTAATGTGGCAGCACAGAATTGTGAAGGATCTTCCAATGGATCAATGGATTTGTTAGTCAAACCCCTCTGAACACACAAGTCAATTAGGCTCCTAAATTCCTCTTGTTTGCTTGGAGGTGCTTTTGACAATAGTAGTTCTAGCATTTGCTTGGAATATGCATAATTTTGCACCTCCATGTTTCGTTTTATTGCAGTTCGAATGCAGTTTATTCTGTGCTTAGCCAGAAGAGGCAATGAACCCATATGGCGTGAAAGTCTTGCCATCTCATCTTTTGCACTAATTGCACTTGGACCATGAACTCTTTGCAAACGTCCAATTTCCTGTGGTCAGACGAGGACAGCTCTAAATTAACAAAACAATATGTAGAAATGGAGGTTCACAGATAAAGAACCACTGGCAATTACCAGGTTAAAGACCTCTAGATGGAAGCTACATTAGGACTAGGCGTTTGCTATCTTTAGTTCTATACTAGCTTTAAACACAAAACAAATATTGATGAAAACCTCCAACTAAAGTTTTATGGTAATGCTTCGTTATGGCCGAGAGAAACAGTAGCTCCATTACCTATATATTCTATGTCATTAAAAATAGGAGCAAGCTCATGGTACCTGAAGAAGATTGACTGTTATCTTGTATTGAGCACAGATTGTTGCTTGAGCTTTTATATCACTTCCACGAGATTGTTCCTTAGCTAATGCAAGAAAAGCTTCATCAAAGCAAGACAATGCATCTGAAAGATGGTTTAGCTCGAGGTGAGCAAGTCCTGTCTTGAAACATACAGAAGCAGTAGCTCCTTGGGGAACCTGTCAAACAAGCCATGAGATTGGGAAGAAATAAAGAATAGTACATGCTGAGTAATAGGAAACAAGAACTAGAACACAGTTATATCCAAGAGATCTCTGTGAGTTGCTTCTTCAGCTTCCAATACAGTATCAAATAAGGATCTGTAAAAATACCAAAGCTAAGCTAAGCACACACGGAAAAGATACACCAACTCAATAAGATTTAGTTAGCAAGCCTTCCAATTTTCTTCTCTATCCCTAGCACCCACAAAATAAAGAAAGGAAAATTAATAAAATGAGTATTCCTCTTTGTTTACGCTGCATGCCAGTTCAACCCAGAATCTAATACTTGCCAGCCTTCCCATATTCATTAGCAAAACATTGAAAGTACCAGAACCTCAAAAAAATAAATTGAACGATATATCTATAATAGAATATGTCATTCATTCTACATGTAAATCAATGCCTATGCATGCATTATTTATACCTGTCCTGGTCGTACAGAAGATGGTGGGGAATCAGCTTGTGGAGGCTTTCTCGAATCATCGGAATTTGGTACTCCAAGGATACTAAGATCAAGAGGTTGGGTAGAAATTGGTGCCTGCAGTTCCTGTGCGGACTGAGGTGGGATACCACCATCAGGAAGTCCTATGGTATTTGTGGGAACTACAGGTTGTTGAACAGATTCAGGAGGAACATCACCTTGAAGGCCAAAATCCACGTTAGATGAACTAACCGGGTTAGCAGTTGCCTTGCTGCTTTCAACCCCTGGAGTATATTTAGAGAGATATGACCCAGCAGGAGGCAGTTTAGAAGCGACCTGAACAGATGAAATTGTATTCTGAAAAAAATCCTCTGGAATAGGTCCTCTACTTGCAACACCAGTAGTTGGCTGTGAAATTGATTCTGGTTGAGTAAAGCCATGTGTACGAAACAGGTCAGCAGGAGTTGAAACAGTACGAGCAGCCATTCCTGTAGTTGCAGGTGGAAGAGACAAGCCAAGATCATGGGATCCACTGCTGGATATTGACCTGCTCCTTGGAGTTAACCCTTCGCTAAGTTTAAATTTACTAGCTGCTTCTTTAATCTTGTTCACATCCACAGAAGAATCAATCGGCTTGTCTCGTATTCTAACACGTATTTTTTTGGTTCTAGATACTCCTTCCTCATCACTACTGCTATCATCAGAGGCAGCTCCGTACATGGATTTCTTAAATTCTTCTGCTGCTTTGGCCTGTTTATTATCAGCAGAGGAACTAGCAAGCTGCTTGTTAAGACTTTCCAGACCCATTAGTGGATCACTTTGTATCATATCAACCCCCTTCAATTCATTAGGTATAGATTTAACTGAAGATACTTCAAGACCATTTGCTTTAATAACATTACCTTCTGGAATAAAGGTTTTGACCAAGCTATCTTCTCTAACCTCTACAACATTGCCTCTTCCTTTAATTGAGCCTAAATACACACCAATATGATCTACTATAATGGATGGAATTGTAGCATCATCAGTCTTCATGTATGGTGTCACCTCTGCAGCAAGCTCCCACTTAGGTATATCCTTTGCAGTAGCAGGGGTTTTGATTTCCCAGTTTCCACCACCCCATTCTGGTCCTTTAGGAACCATACTTTCTGCAGCAAAGTTGGCAAATATGCCTTGTGTCCATCCGGTAGATCGAATTCGCAAAATCCTTTCACAATGTCGCCTCAATTCTGAGTCAAGAGATTCTTCTTCCAATTTCTGAGCAAGACGCCTCATTGCACTAGGATTGAGGTGGCATATAAACAGATCCAGCATGCTTTCATAATCTGCAGTAACTTCAAAGGTTTCTTTTGCTCTATCAAACTGACCAAACCTGCAAGTAATCTTAAATTACAAAAGTGAACAAAATTTTGTGTCATGCTGTTCAAACAACTAGAGTCAGCTCATCAAACTTTTGTGAGGGCAAAAGTCTTATGCATACAGCTTCAGGTTGTTCATGTTCAAGCCTACATGCAGATCCGTTCATGAAGGCTTTACATCTGAATCAGTTTACTTTACTGCATTCCAAGCTGAGTGTGTAATTCTCACATTTCTCTCGCTCACACCTCTCTTGAGCTTGCAGGTGAAATTAAAGTATAGTTTTACCCTTCATCATTGTGCAGGTGTTATTGTGCTCATGTATTTTACTTTCTGCTTTTAGCTCCTGTTTTGAATCTTTGTACAGATGTAACTAACTGAAATTTACTACAGCAATACCTTCGGCCCCTCTATATCTATAAATAGAATGGGTTAAATCTTAGATTGTTAACTTCAATTTTATAAATTCAGATAATGAAAGATTAAGAGATCATCGAAGACCAATTTGGTAACTTCTTATGTCTTAGGAGCTAAACTGGTCTCCGCATTTATTATTGGGGACCAATTTGGGTATTCACTCGATAATGAAAATACAGAGAACTCTATCGCTCTCAAAATCTTTCAAGAACATATTTGATAAGTTTTTTCAGTCGGTTCCTGGCAACACGCTAAGGAGCTAGCCAACCCTATAGGACTAGTAACTCTAATTCATTCATATCCTTGCATTCTTACTTCGCAATAGAATAGGCCAGAATCATGAAATTAAATTATTTATTAGTTGCAACAACCACTAAAAAGTTTATTTAAAAAACAACCACTTTCATATATAATAAAGAATTTCATAAACATAATAGCTTAGCTAATGATTGGTATAAGAAAGTAATACCTAATCAATACTAATTAAATTCAAGAAAATCAGTAATAACCCAACTGGCTGAACCCATGACAAAACACACAAACATTATATGTCAGTAGTTCCTCTAGGTAGAATAGCATCATCAAAACTATACTGAGTTTTCCTAGTCTAGCGCTCTGCCTACCTGATACAGTCATAACCCAACTGTCTGAACCTGTGAAATAGTTGAGATGTAGGAGGACATCGTGGATAATCTCTTGAACGCAGAAACTCATCTTTCAAAACAGAAAATGCTGTTGAAAAATGAAGGGCTTTCACAGCATAGGCACCCCTCATCACCTAAAAGATAAAAACTCAACATCCTTAGAAGATCAAATATAGCATAACTAAATGCTAAGACAGAAGAAAAATGCTGTTCAATTTTTGAGAGATAAATGACCTAGCCTGGGAAAGAAACATAAAGGATTAATTCGTTACAAAAATAACTTAAAGGAGCGCGGAACTCGGGCGCAATTTTGCAAAAAAAATCATTACTAACCTGGGTGAATTGCGGACCTGATTGGGACAATGACACAGCTAAATCTCCACAAACAGGAGATCCTCTAGCAAGGATGTCCAGAGACTTCGGTGTTATGCGCAAGCTGTCGAACCTTCATTCAGATAAGAATTTATTGTCACTTTTTACCAGCTTTTATGTATATAAAGAAACATGATGTTATTTAGTGGTATTTAGAAAAGTTAGATTTTTCAAAAAGGTTTGTTTGGTAGTAAATAAAAAAACCTTGATGTTATTTGGTATAGTATTTCCGACAAGTCAAGCTTCTGCTCAAAACTTCGTTGCATTGCGGAAAATCCAATGAGAAGAGGCTCGAGAAGACCAACTTGACAACTTTTGATATCAACTCCCTTCTTCTGTTTAGGATTTATTTCTGTCGGGCTAGCAAGCAACAATCGATCATTCAAAGCACCAACCAAGACTGCAAAAGAAATTTATACAAATAGATCAGGAGGAAAAGATAGTACAATAATTGATAAAATAGGATACACAATCTAGATGGCTAAGATATCCTGAAATCCAAGCATGCTACAAGACAATTACCTGCTTGAGGCATACTAATTGAGAGGATAGTACTCACTTTTCCCTCCCAGCCAAGTATACTGATTGTAGTGGCAGTAGAAAAAAGAAGGGCGGGCCCAACCCATAAGATTGATCTGAAGTAGGCATCCGTTAAGGAATTTAAAAACAACTACATATCCAAGTGGCATATAGAATTAATGATTTGCTTATGTGGAAAGTGGTGGGACGGGAGAAATGGAGGACAAGGTGGACATGATTGTCAACCAAAATTATGGCTTTATTTAATGTGATGCAGATTATTTTCCAATTTCTCATGTTTCCCTCTGAAATTTCCACCTAATTAACCAAACACACCCTTAATATAAATAAATGCTAGATTTAATTAAAAAATTCAAGGATATTGGTGGAAGTCCCTTGTCAAAATTTGTATAAGTCCCTGCAAGTATATCAAGTGCTGCCGAAACAATAAGAACCCTCTTTGTTGTTAAAATCCCTGCAACATGTCCCCTAAGCGTCTCTTGCCAGTGCACCTGCCATATTTTAACAAACATAGTACCAAGCAGAACCATAATGCAGAGCCATCTGATATTGTTGAGATCTCTGTTATTCACCCACATTTGTCCACGCTTCAGATGTTCAATCCTGAGCGTGAGGAGATGTGTTGAGAGTCCCACACCAACAAGAGATATGGCCGAAGTAGTGTAAGACTTTGACAGCCGTCATCTTGTAAGCTGGTTTTGTGGGGTTGAGTTAGATCCTAATCCCATATTCTAAGATAGTATTAGAGTCTATCCTAGATTTGTTATTCCACCCACATTTGTCCATGCTTCAAATATCCAGTCCTAAGTGTGGCTGAGCTACTTCGATCCCAAGAAAATACCGCAATCGACTTAAATATTTAGTTTGAAAATGGCTGAATAAATGTTGCTTTAGGTCTTTTATGCCTCCTTGGTCATCATTTGTAATGACAATATCATCTACATACACCACGAGATAAATGAGTTTGTTCAAAGATGAATGTATAAAGAATACAGAATCATTTGCGTCACAACAAGTCATGCTAACAAATCAGGTGGTTGCACCATATAGACCTCCTTGCTAAGTCTTCATGCAAGAAAGTACTTTTAATATCCAAATGATAAAAAGGCCAATGACTCATAGCTGCTATATCCAACTGACACCAACACCTTTAACTTATCTAGACTTGGATGACTCAAACGACAAATTAGGCTTTTGGTGATGCAGAAACAGGGCATACGGTGGATGGAGGTTGAAGGTAATACAGATCTCGTGATTTAGTTCCTATTCTAATCATCTTTCTCGTACTACGGTCTTGTATAAAGAAAGAGGCAAAACTAAATGTTATGAAACAATTGAGAGTGCGTAAGTTGATTAACTGAAATCAAATCAAAAGTACAAACTATGAACAGTAAAAATCTTTGAACAATGTTGGCTCAGAAGTGAGCGACCCAAAAAAAAATCAACCACGGGTTACTAATGATAGAATAGAACAATGGAGGCAAAGCCAAATGACCAGAAACCGTGACAAAACGTCAAACAGTTGCGAGGAAACCACCAGAATGCCACTTAGAAGTGAGGCCCACACGCTGAAACAGTTCCCAAATACTCTAGAAGATAAAAAGAGTCGGGTTGCAATGGTTTCGTCAAGCGGAGGTCTGTACGGTGCACGTGAGCCGCACGCGTCAGGAGAGGTTGCAGACTAGCGGCGCGTTGGCTGTCTTATGGCGACAAGAAAATGACAATGACACACACACACATATATATCTATATAATCAACAAGATCTAACTCAACCCCAAAAACTAACTCCCGGGTGAGGGTCCCCCCTTTATAACCACTATCACTAGCTAATATGGGATCCCAATTGTCATAATTATTAAGCATGCAACAGAATGATACCTGAAGTACAATCTCATTTACTTTCAACTTGATTGACTTTTTTCCCTCATTCTTTGTCGATATATAATGACCATCAGAAGTTGAAGTTGAAGTTGAAGTTGAAAGGCGATACCCTTGTATGAGCTTTGTTAACCCAATTTGATTCCCGTGAGAGGCAAACATCAAAGTTGATTCTACAACAGGGGGAAATCATTACTTTATGCTACTGCTAAATTAATAAAAAACATGAAAATGTGTGTGCATGTCTTCGTCTGTATCATGGATCCATTGAGACCGGATGGAAACTTGATATCCTCACACTCAATGATTTCTTTTAGAAAACTAGCAATCCAGCAGTAGAAATGTGGGTAAGTATTATGTAAATGTTGTGAGCTAAACTTCAGAAAATTAAAATAACAACTGCACTAGAGAATCATAGATATTTCCATGTATTGGAAAAGTATAGTATACATTTATACAATAATCCCAAAAAAAATTGATGGATTACATGATGCAAATAATATGAGTGGATTTTGGGAGAAGTTCACCTCATAGAAAGTAATTCGTTTCTATAAGATTTTGTAAATAATAATATGATGCAAATAATCAATGAATCCCATGGATACATGCACAACAACATAATGACTCTATATGTCTGTATGTATGTAGATAAGTATGTATTCAAGCACCTAAAGGAGTAGAAAAAATACGATCAACTTCAGTTTCAAACAAATATGGGATTGGGCCACGAATTGAACCATCACTAGTTTCTGTAGGTTGGTTTTCTCCAAACAAAAGTTTTTCAGTTTCCTTGGCATCTTGTGAGGGCCCTCCTGGTAGAATATATACTGCCAACCCTGTCTTATCATCATCGAGAATAGCAAACTGATTTTCATTCGGCCCAACAAATGCTGCATCTCGACCTGTTGACAACTACTTGAATTACTTATTGCACATAATGCATTACCAAACTCTGGCAGAAAGAGAAAAGTAGTACATTCCACACACATAATACCTTTCACCGTGCTGCTTTTACTGTTTACCGTCTCTACTTCAGTATTTTCCCGATAAAGCACAACTTCATTTGTAGTTCCACTAATTGTAGTTCCACTAAATTCATAAACTACAAGAAATAGGCGTTGCGTTTTACTGTAAATCAAGGATTTTGATTGATACTCCACACCCCCAGGGATCTATACAAAGTTGTTGAGCATTAAAAGGTTGAATATAGACATGATTTTCACCAGTAAACAGAAAATAGTTACAACATATTAATATCATGCATAGGATGGACAACATGTATCTGTTGAAATTACTACTATATCTACGTTACCGAGTTATAAAGCTTCTTGTAAATGCTCTCTGATCCAGATGAGAGATTATATGCCATAAGATTTAGTCCATCCACATAAAAAGCCCTAACAGGATAATGAAGAACTCGGTTCTCTTTATTGAAAAAATTAAGCTCCAAATGAAATGGCTGGAAGTGCATACATTGTATCAGTTGACTGAACAAAAATGTCTCAGGACAATAAATCTATCCCAAATCAAATCATCACAGGGACCTTACCTGGACAACAGGAATGTCCTTTAGATGATGCTTGGTATCTAGAACAGTAATGAGGGGTAGGCGAGATATAGGAGCACTTTTTGTATGCCCTTCCATAAAATGCTATAAGAATAATGCAAAGCACAAAATTTGAGTCAGGGCTAGGAGATTTGCAAAGCTATTATTAGGATAAATGCAAGATTGTAGGGAAATTTGAGCCATCAAATTTGGTGGTCAAACTATAGTCACAGCTAGGCCACTGCACCCTTTTCTAAAGTTGAGGCTCAGACAAAAGTAATAATAAGAATAGGAAACAAACATACACTGTAAAGAAAAGCCTTCCTTGCAATGTCTGATATTGTAAGATTACTATGGCTGCCAGAAAGAGAGTTGATTGTCAACAACATAAAATAATTATGTATTGTCAGAAATCACATGTATTTGATAACAAGCGAAGGGTGAAAGAGCAAAAGTAATTAGTTGAATATCAATTAAAACAGTTTCAAATCTCAAACTTACAATTAAAGCTTAATTTCCACAAAAACTTTCTCAGAATAGGTCTAAATGTAGTAACTGAAAGTGAAACTCAAACAATGGATTATATAAAACCATGGAAATTAGAGCAGACAAATCAACCTCAATACATCAATCCTAAGTCACAATCATAGTAAAAAAGGCTTCATCAGCACCCTATACAAAGACCAGGCGAAGCACGGCACAATGCACATCTTCATAATGATTTCTTTTTACCCTCTCTTTCTGAGTGGAAAAAAAAACAATATTATCTACATTTAATCAGAGGCATTCTTCAAGCAAAAAGAATTGGAGTGAAAAAACCTTCTCAAATGTTAAACAGGTATAGTTACACAGGAAAAACCCAAGGAGATACGTAAAGATATAAGAATACCATCTAATGGCTAATAAAAGAATATTTCACGACCAAGCCTCCAGCATTTGCATTCAATTAATAGGTTGCATAGCACATTAGGTTTTTCCCTGGCATTTTTATCTGCCTGAAGGCAACAGTCAACATAGTTGTAGAAGGTTACTTCAGCCAAAGGTTGAATTTGAGGGGGAAAATATTGCTAAGATAAAGAATAAAGGGAGGTTAGAGTAGTTAGGATTAAATAGGGTAGTTGGTTAGTCACTAGGGATGACATGTATAAATAGGAGGACACGGAGAGTGAGATCATTTAGATTTGGAAACCTTAAATTGATATAGCATTAGCTCTATTGTAGAAGGGAAAACCCTTGAAGGAGAGTCTTCTCTCCTGTTTTCGTTTTTTCAATAAAAATTTCTTTCTCATCATTCCTTTCTACTAATTTTCAAATTCTGTTTCCGGGTTCCTAACACGTTTAGAACAGCAAAATATAATTAACTTAGACTCTAACTACTAGTTTTTCCATAAAATACTAGCTATACATTTTCCTCTACGTTGTTACAAATTGTAATTTACCCTTTTAAATGATGTTCTTGCAATTGAGCTTGAAGCTGATGATCTGCTAACACTCCAGAAGAACCCAAGGCCGCCAACTTTTCTTTTAAAACAGATGCTGCACAATCTCTATTATTAGTATATATCTGATTATAGAGCTAAAAGAAAAATGAAATCTAATGAAAATATTACACGCATGATATTATTAGAAGCCAAAATGTGAACGACAAAACCAGCAAAAGTAACTAAAAATAAAATAATAAAATATGTACATAAAAAATGAGGTATGATAAGAAGAAAAAAAGAGGTATGTTAATAAAAATAAAAGATATAGGTGTAAATGAACATATTTAACGAACATGTTAGAGCCACTCTTTTGTTTATTGTAAAACAACCTGTCCCTCTGTTCCTCCCTGCCACCGCCACTAGCCACCCCTTCCCCCTCCTCCACCCTTTTACCTTTCTTGGAAAATCCGGCAACCACCACCAACAGAGACACCCCTCCCTCTTCCTCCAATTTCTCCATTAACGATTGCATCAAAGATGGCTAAACGTCATGAGGAGGTGAATTTTTTTAAAAACTAGAGGGGGGTGTATGTTCCATTTAAAGAAGCCTCAAGGGAGGAAATTACAATTTACCCTATCAATTATGTCCAAGACTCCCTCTAAAAAATATATGGCATGGAATTTAAAGGTGGTTTATGATTAAAATTCAAAGAGATTTCTTATGAAGTGGGGGAATTTAAAGATGGTTTATGATTTCTTACAGATATGGTGATTTGGGGACAAAGATTATGGCTAATGTTGGAAGGAAGTGGGGGAATACGGATTCAATTTGGTGCAAGGATTTGATGTCCATAGAAGATGGCCTTTCTGAGTATTAGAGAATAGGCTTATAATAGATATTTGTACGGTGCACTTCATTGCACCTCCCCACACTCGATTCCCCTTATGTAACTAACTGATTGAAGCTCACTCAATCAGTTAGAATCCCTTTAACTAAATCTGAAGCAAGTATATATACTTGCGTACTCTGTAACTCACATTCAAGAATATTGTTGGTGGTGCACATTACAGGTTATATAGCTCTTTGGTGGAAGGGGAAAAATCTAGGAGGGTCAACAAATGTGATTTGGATGGCAGTTTTGTGGTGCTTATGGGTGTCACGAAATCATGTCTCTTTGAGCTGGTTTATTAGTTGAACTGGCAGATCTTCTTGTTTAACTGTCTCGGACTGGTGGCTTTGCCATTGTTGTGTCTGAGAAGTTTGTAATTGCTTGTGATGTATTGGGTTAGAGTACCCCTAGTAATCCGTGATAAATATGTGCTTATAAAAAAAAGTATATACCACATAGAATTGTACCCAAAAAATGACATTGCATGGAACATTATGCAAGATGTCCCATTAAAAATAAACACATAAACTCACAAGGCCCTAATTAATTCTCTTTTGTTATATTTTCATTTCCACCAATTTTCAAAAAAAAAAACTAAGAAATGACCTACTAATGAAATCCAGTATTTTCAGAAATTTTGAATAGGACAAAAATGTTGTTTTCATTTTATGCAGTACATTCTCTAATCTTTTTATCTTCTCTCTATTACAATTTTTCACTACAAAATAAAAATAGAAAATATCTTTAGAAAGTAAACAAGACCTAGAATTTTGTTAAGCACCATTGTTGATGGATGGAATTACAGCATCAAAACTAATAACACAAACTGGGGAAATTTCTTATATTCAAATAGAAAAAATCCTGAAATATTTAAGGCTCTTTAGCCTTCATTCGGTCTTAAAAAGATAATCACCTGACGATCCCCGTGCACCTTGCAAAACTGCAAAAAGTTGCTTCCTCCTTTCCCTACTGTATGCATTGTTATTTTTTGAAGTGTCTCCGGTAGTTGCATTCTGTTAAAATAAACACCAAGTTCATATATCCTATATTCGCTAGAAAGGAAGGTATCAGTAATGAAAGGTGGACGTAACTGCAAACACTAGTGCTGCTAAATTAGATTTTTGATGAAACTCTATAGCTTTAATTCGCGGCAACGGATATATTGCTTCTCCACCTTGTTGAGAAAGGATACGTGGGATATCAATTGATTCAATTGCTGCATCAGAATGTAATATAAATTAGCCAGTCATGTTCAATGAAATGAAGCAAGAAAGTGAAGCAAGTCGATTGTTATTATATTTGATTTGATTCTTTCTGAATTTCCTTTACTCTTTCCGTTTTCTTTTCAATATAGTTTCCTTACAGCTATAATCTCTCTAAATCCCAGCTGTAGGGATTTCTGATTTATTTACAATGGGGATATATTTATATTGTACCATCTCTCAAAAACTAAACAACTTGCAGCTACACAAAATAGTTATGATGTGATTATGTTGTCATTTCATAGCCAATTTCCGGTTTGTTCCCTGTGCACTGTTGTCAGAGGACTGTTTACGTGCCTCCACAGTCCACACATAGTTTCTCAGTTTGATGTTGTTGTGCACTTGAGGGCCATGCGTAGTAATCGTAGGCAGCCCAGACCTCTTCACCGGTCTCATTCAGGTTGCTAGCTCCTCCTTGTTTTCTTCTGCCATAGTTTGGCTTTTGATAGAAGCTGAATATATATTGAGCTATTAAACATATCAAATGGAATTAGCTCCATACAGCTAGAGACTAGCTTCTGAGTATTCGATCGGGAAAATGGAGCAATAACACAAGAAAATGATATAACTGAAAAATAGAAAGATAGGAAAGATTGCTACTTCAACCCAGTAGGCATGCCTAACCTTCTCCCCAAATAATACCCCCTCTAATGTCTATACATAGCGATGCCGACACTCTTCGTAAATAACTTTTCTCATTCTAAAATTTTCTGACTGAGGATGTTTCTGTTTTCTTTTCCAGAGACAAATATTTTTTACCGTGAGCCCTTTTCCAATCTGTGTTGACTCTCACCTCCCGCACCACTGCCTTCGCTCTATCGCGACATGTCTGCCCATTAACCTGAACAAAGCTGCCACTTGCCACAACAAGCTCCAGTGACAGGTTCAGTTTTTGTGGATCTCTCCAATTGGGGCAACCAAGTCTAATGAAGGTGTTGTGAGTAGAAACAGTTACCAAAACTGAGGAGCTGTCCGGTTTTGGGGTTGCAAACCTGGTGATGGGTTGATGATTCAAGAAGGTCGCCGGCAGTGGTAACCGTACTTGCCAGACGCAAATTGTGGTCACAGTGGATAGTGAGATGCAATGCAAAAACGACCAGAAGATGTGGTGCAAAAAGGACCAAAAGTACAATGAAGGCATCAAAAGTTCGCAGCGATGGCGACTAGGGTTTTGTGCAGAAGTGTGGCTCTCAATACCGAGAGCTCTGATACCATGTATAAAAATATATTTTTAGTATTGTTTCAATCATGTGTAATTATATTCACCAATCCTTAATATAACGACAACTAATAGTAACAAATAACTTTGGTCAAAAAAAATAGTAACAAATAACTACTATTTATAACAATATATTCTCAGTTCCATTCATCAGAACAATATTTTGGTTCCTTTTTGCCTTAAATTTCTATACTTTAGGACTCTTAAACTAGTTCTTGTTTTCCCTAGTTCAACGGAGATATTTGGTGTTTTTCCCTCATGGTTGAGACCCCAAAGATATCCCAGTGTTTTTCACTCATGGTTGAGACCCCACTGAAATCCCAAGGTTCAACCTGTGCAGAAAAGGTTGAATATAGTTTTAAGCCTCACACTACATGTGAACTTTTGTGGTTGTAGCATTTCCTGCGAGAACTAGAGTTTTGCGAGAGAAGTCCAATGGAGCCAGTTTGTGATAGCAAGACAATTTTATAGCTCTTTTCAAATCCAATCTTTCATGAGATGTCTAAAACTACTGAGGTTTACTGTCATTTCATTCTGAAAAAACTATTCTTACACCTAAAAGTTTGTGGAGTCAAGGGATTTATTTTGGTCGAGTCAAAGGATAGCATGCATCTGTAACAAGTTGGATGCATATTTGATTTTAGGTTTTTTTTTTTAATTCCCTCTATTCTTTCCTTCATTCCTTTCATTATTTGATACAATATAGTTTCCTTAGATAGAGTAGACGTGGTTGTATCCCTAAGTTTTAGTTTTAGGGTATTTCAATACATGTGTGTGTATTGTACCATCAATTCAAGCAATGAAATGAAAACTATTCTGTTTGGTATTTTTCTTCTCTCTAGTTTGTGTTAAAGCATTCAACGAAGCAGGGGCAGATAGCAGGAAATTTTTCAATAACAAGAGAAACAGTCAGAAACCAACAGGAAATTCAGAGTAGAGGCATAAAGAGTAAAGATAGCTAACCTGCAGGCTCAAAGCGTGCCTGCAGAGCTTGTTTTGTAACCTGTATTTTCCAAACTTGCAAATTTCCATCCCGTGATAGTGTTACAAGTTTACGCAAAGTAGGTAGCCAAGCAACTGATGTTATTGGTTGTGAGCCAACTTGAATTCTGAAATTGCAATAAGATATTCGTCAGATTCCAAGTTAAGAACAAGAGTAACTAAAATAACAAAGACTCATCTCAACCATTTCCAATGCAAGTAAATAACAAAGGCATTTTTAGTTACCAAATGAAGGAACCTCAAACATAACCAGTCACTCACATTCCAATCATATTAGGCCTCTCAGTTGATACATCCCATAGGAGCAGTGTACCACGTCGATCGCCAACAAAAATCCATTCTAGAGTTGGATGAAATGCAAACGCACCAGCGCCATTAAGCTTTATAGTATTGTCAACTGAATAAGAAACAATGTGAATGTCACTAAGGATACAACTTACAAGAGAAATATAGTAATTCATTTCAACAAGAATAGGATGTGCCAAGAATCATCTCACGTTGTAGTGTATAATGAACAGCATACGTGTGGATGTTATATGCTCGAATCAATCCTTCTGCATAAGCAACATACTAGGACATGAAAACAACAAAGTCAAGAAGAGAAATTGAAATATCTTATTAGAAGAAAGACTAAAGACTGGATATTTCTTGCAAAGAAATACGTATAACATGAACCTGCCAATAAATAGAATTATGACAAGAAGTGTATTTAAGTAATACCAAAATAGGATGGCGGGGATGACAAGCAAGATTCACAATAGGCTTCTTCAAGTCTGTCTTGATTTTGGTAGGTGCTCTTCCGCCTTCAACAGTTCCAACAACTTCATTTATGCCAAAACAGATGAGAACATACATATAAGGATTAGTAATCAAACGATTCAAACCAATGACAACAATACATTGACCTAGACAGATAAGAAACCAGACATCCAACCTGTAACACTCATCCGTTTATGGAATCCAAAAAACACAACATTTTGTAGCGGAGTCATTGCCAGATGAACTTCTGTATCAGAAGAAATTCGCTCTGACTTCTTCTCTGGTGAATGCAATACGCATGTTTGGTCTAAGTCAAAATCACAAGATCGTATTGTACAATCCTACAGATGAAAAGCAACAACTGTAATGATTACAAAAGAACTTTGCAATCACAACTCACAACAAATAAACTAATCCTGAGTAACATTATATTCAGAAAAACAAATACTTAGTCTACGTCCTATGTTTATGGCACTCCCCACCTTACAAGCCAGTTTTGGGTGGATGAATTAGACCCTAAGCTATAAGCCAAAAACTATTATGGAGTTAACATATCCCCTTGTCCCAATATAAACAGATCTAAGATCTGTTTTGTCTCTCCTCTCACTAACTTCCCCTTCAATTACACGGTAATTCCTTTTTTAACTTCCCCTTCAATTACTAATATTGTCCAGGAAGCGATCAGAATTCAGAACTACAAAGCCTGGGAAGAAAGTTTTTCATAAATAACAAATAACAAGAAAAAACCCATAAACGCACAAGAGAAATTCAGGCCAACCTGGAGGATTGCAATCACAGTATGCCCACTTGTAGGACTATATGACATGCGGACAACAGGTGCACCAATGTCAAGAGCAGAGATCTTGCTTCCTGTCAATGCATCAAACTCTGCATACATGGAACAACCCAATAGGTAACAAATTTGCCAAAATCAATTCAAAAAGCGAACATATGCAGCATACAAAAAGTGTAAGTCTACTCCACGTAGGCAACACACAACACAAGAATGCTCAACGCAGGAAACTAATGGCTTGAATGTAATTGATCAAAAAAGGATTGCTTTTATTAGTACATTCCTTCGAAAAACAAAGCTTCGGGAGTAAATTGGGGAACATTTACCATGCATTTCTGCCATGGCGGAGGTTTACATAGTTAAGCACTTACGTGTATCTAATTCTGGAATGGATTCTGAGTTAGCTATGACTTTAAAGATAAAAGGTCAAATTAGATTATTCTTATTGTAGTTGTGAATGAACCAACTAATTATTCTATGGCAATATCTTGTGTTTGTGCTGCATTGCTTCACATCAGTTTGTTTTCTTTTTAAGAGAGAAATAATTTATTAAAAAGCAAAATAATAAATAACAGAAGGATCTGAAATGTCCCTAACAGGAATAAAAACAAAGAAAAAATAGGAATTATAAATCAAAGCACACGTCTCAATAGAGGTCACCAGCCCTCTAACCCTGAAAAAGCCACAAGTGTAAAATACCACATAAAATTACAGATTTTGGAATAAATATGAATGGCTGATTCTGAGTTGGAAGCAGGCGAGTTTGAATTGTGGTTTTGTGGGTCAAGAAGCGATATGATAGAATTACATTACATGGGACAGGACTCAGGAGTCGATGTAAAGAGTGACACTGATTACTGATATGGAAGCATTCTCAGTATTTTTAATAGACCAACTAGTAGGACTACCTTCCAACTGTATGGATAGAATCAGTAAACGAGTAGAAGAACTGAGAATAAAGCTTTAGATAATATTAGCTGAATCACACCAACTCATCAAGCAGGACTTGATCAATGTATTATAAGCGACTCATTAAATTCAATTTTAGGATAACAGCCTGTATTCTTGTCCTCTTTCTTATAAATCATTACAACTCCATTGACCAGAGGTCCGAGGCGAACAGATCATCAAGCCCCTTTTCTCACTATGCACGCAAATCATATTGCTTATGAACAACACCCTACTCAGTACTCACTACTATATACGCTTGAGGATCAGCATAAAATTACGTGAGAAGGAAGCCATAACTTAGCTCTAGGTTTTAAAAACTGAATCAAATTGAGTAAACCTGTGAAACTAAATCAAAAGTTAATTTGGCTTAATTCTGTTAATGTTCAGTTTATTTGACGGATAAGCTTGAACCACAGGAATCAAACCAAAATCTACAACCTTTTTATGTCTATTTCACATGATTATAATACACACTTTATATATTTCAATTTTACATCTGTTAGTAACAGAAATGTGAAACTGATTTCAACCTTGAAACTGATTCATTGATAAGAGAGTATTTATCAGCTTACAAGAGCAAACAAGTGTAATGTGCTTATACAAAAGGCACCACACAACTCATTGGGCTAGGTACATCTTAGGCCCAAAGTAATACAAGACTAAGTATTTACTAATTACAACCAACAAATCCTCCCTTAATCTCAACTATGATGAATAGCTGGGATTATCAGAGAAGTACAATATACTACCATTTACACAACAGAACCCACAGAAACAATATGCAGCATTGCATCAGATTGCAAAGAAAACACAGACTTGAATCTTCAGCTTCCTGATATTCTGGTCATGCCTAGAGCACATCTCAGCTTCTCAAAACTTTCAGTTTTCAGGGCCTTGGTCATCACATCTGCTACTTGATCCTTGGTATTGCAGTAAACCAGCTCAATTATTTCATCCTTAGCTAATTCACGGAGGAAGTGAAAACGGATGTCTATGTGTTTACTCCTTCCATGGAGGACAGGATTTTTGGAAAGCTTGATTGTTGAACTGTTATCACAGCGAATAACAGTGGTTTTCTTCTGTGGCAGGCCAAGTTCTTCAAGGATTCTTCTCAACCAGATTGCTTGACAGGCACAACTGGCAGCAGCAATAAATTCTGACTCTGTGGTGGAAAGAGTCACCACAGGTTGCTTCTTAGCAGACCAAGACACAGCTCCAGAAGCAAGCAGGAAAACATACCCGGATGTACTTCTTCTATCATCCACATCACCTGCATAGTCACTATCTGTAAAGGCAATAAACTCAGTGATCTTAGACCTCTTGTATTTGATCCCAAATTCAAGAGTTCCCTTTAGGTATCTCAGAATTCGTTTTCCAGCTTGAAAATGAAGCTCTGTGGGATGTTCCATGTACCTGCTTAGTAAGGAAACAGCAAAGGTAAGGTCAGGTCTAGTTGCAGTCAAATACATCAGGCTGCCAACTAGTTGCTTGTAGTTGCTAGCTTCAACTTTTCCACCACTCCCTTCCCTTGAGAGTTTAGTGCCAGGAACTATAGGACTCTGCACTGGCTTGCATTCTTCCATTCCAAATCTTTCTAGAACTTCTGCAGCATACTTGGCTTGGCAAATTGATATGCCATCATGGAGTTGTTTTACTTCTACTCCCAAGAAGTAGTTCATCAGACCTAGATCAGTCATGTCAAAGCTTTCCTTCATGGATTTCTTGAAGTCTTCAAACATTATTTCACTGTTTCCAGTGAAGATAAGATCATCAACATATAAACTCACAATTAGCACATCACCAGTTTTACTGTTTTTCACAAACAGTGTGTGTTCTGAGAGACATTTCTTGAATCCCTCTCTTACAAAGTATCCTTCAATTTTGCTATACCAAGCACGTGGTGCTTGCTTTAATCCATACAGAGCCTTTTTCAACTTGTATACTTTATCTTCATGCCCTTTCTTCTTGTAACCAAGTGGTTGGTCTACAAAAACTGTTTCCTGTATCTCACCATGCAGAAAAGCGCTTTTTACATCAAGTTGGTATATTTTCCAACCCTTGATGGCAGCAACTGCTATCACAGTTCTTATGGTGTCCCACCTTGCTACAGGAGCAAACACTTCCCTGTAATCGACACCATGCTTCTGAGTGAATCCCCTTGCTACTAACCTTGCCTTGTACTTCTCCACTTTACCTTTCTCATTCAATTTGGTTTTGAACAACCATTTTACTCCAATTTTCTTGGCATCCTTTGGAAGATCAACTAGCTCCCATGTTTGATTTCTTTCTATAGACTCAATTTCTAAGTCCATAGCTCTTCTCCACTTCTCACTTTTCACTGCTTCTTCAAAAGTAAGAGGATCCTCTATTTGACTTATTATTGCCAAGTTGAATTCCTCCTCTAGTTCGTCTTCAGTATAGAAATCATTAAGATATGAGGGCTTCTTTTTCTTTCTTGCTGGTGAGATTTCTTCTGCATTATTGTTCCCTACATCTGTCACAGAATTGGATTGAGTTGCTGAGTTCTCAGAGTTTTGAGCAGCCCCTGTCTCTTCACCAGGAGTTATACTGAGGTTTTCATTGCCATCATTGGAGGGATTGATGCCTTCTCCAAGCTCTTCCTCACTGTTCTCATCCCTCCCTTGATCTTCATCTTCCATGTCAACTAACTTTTCTTCTCTATCTTTATTTTCTTCATTCCAGACCCATTTTTCTTCCTCATTGAAGATCACATCTCTGCTGATATAAATCTTGTTAGTTGTAGGATCAACTAACCTGTATGCTTTTGACTCCTCACTTATGCCTAGTAGAACACACTTGACACTCCTTTTATCAAGTTTCTTCCTCAAGTTCTCAGGAACATGCACATGACCAATGCATCCAAATACTCTTAGGAAGTGAACTGAGGGCTTAGAGCCACTCCATTTCTCCTCAGGAGTCATTCCTTCAACTGCTGCAGTAGGACTTCTATTTTGCAGGAACACGCTCCACTTCACAGCTTCTGCCCAATACTCCTTTGGTAGGCCCTTCTCATTCATCATAGCCCTAACCATGTTTAGAATTGTCCTGTTCTTTCTCTCTGCTACCCCGTTTTGCTGAGGTGAGTAAGCTGCAGTGAGTTGTCTCTTTATGCCACTTGCAGCACAGAAATCATTGAACTCTGTGGAGGTAAATTCTCCACCTCTGTCAGTTCTCAAGCATCCAATTCTTTCACCAGACTCATTCTCAACTGCAGACTTAAACACCTTGAATGTTTCAAGAGCTGCAGACTTCTCACACAGAAAGTACACCCAGCATTTCCTTGTAAAATCATCTATAAATGTGATGAAGTATCTCTTCTTTGTGTTGGATTCAGGCTTCAATGGACCACATATATCTGCATGTATGAGTTGAAGTTTCTTTTCTGCCTTCCATGAGGATGCTTTAGGGAATGGTTCCCTATGTTGCTTGCCAGCCAAACAGCCATCACACACCCTGTAGGTACTCTCCAGGTGAGGCAGACCTTTAACCATGTTCTTTTGACTGAGTGTGTTCAATCCATTGTAACCTAGGTGGCCATATCTACAATGCCACAAGTGACTACTGTCTTCCACAGAGACTTTGCAACACACGGGTTCAATGACAGTAGGTATAATTGGGAACATTCTATTTGCAATCATCTTGGATTTAAACAGCAATCCCTTCTTCTTGTGAATTACACTACAGAGATCATCTTCAAATATCACTCTTAAGCCCTTTTGTTGAAGCTGACCAACGCTTAATAGATTGTTTTTCAATTCTGGTATCCAGTATACTTCAGTGATAACATGCACTATGCCTCCAATTTCAAGTTTAACAGTCCCCTTTCCCATGACCAACATTTTGGAGTCATCTCCTAATTTTACACTGGTTTTATAGGTTTCATCTAATTTATAAAACCACTCCTTAAATGCACACATATGGTTGCTACAACCAGAGTCTAGAAACCATACCTTCTTGATGGCTTTCTTGGTAGGTTTCTTGGGCTTGTGAGTTCCTTGCTGAGGAGTGTAAGTGGTGTGCTGAGATTGCTTCTTCTCTTCAGATTGAGCCATAAGCAGTACCTCTTCTCCTTCATCAAATTCAGTGAAGTTCGTGCTTTCCTCAAGGTTTGGACATTCTGATCTATAGTGGCCCATCTTCCCACATTGGTAACATTCAACATTGTCCTTGTTCCAATTCTGTCTACCACGTCCTCTTCCTCCTCGAGTACCAGAATGACCCCTTCCTCTGTTTCCTCCTTTGCCAGTGTTTGAGTTTGCTACCTTGAGAACTTGTTCCTCTTTCTGAACTTGTTCCCCTTTCTGGCCTTTCATTCTTTGCTCCTCAACCAAAAGACTACTCTGCAATTCATCTATGCTGAGTTTTGTTACATCATGCGCGTGTTCAATTGAACAAACCACATAATTGAATTTCTCTGTCAACGATCTGAGCACCTTTTCTACAACAGTTTCTTGTTCAACCTTTTCCCCATACATCTTCATTCTGTTGACGATGGTGAGAGTTCTTGCGAAGAATTCATCAATGCTCTCTCCCTCCTTCATAGTCAAGATCTCAAATTCTTTGCGCGCAACGTTCAATTGCGCACGTTTCACCTTTGAGGTTCCTTCGTATTTCTTCTTCATTGATTCCCAAATTTCTTTGGCAGAATCTTTGGTGAGGATTGTTTCCAGGATGCTTCTGTCTATTGCTTGGAAAAGATAATTTTTTGCTTTCAGGTCCTTTAACTTGCTCTCTTCTGCCATCTTCGATTGTTCTGCCGTGGGATTCGCCGGTGGAGCAAACACGCCATTTTCGACAAGATTCCAGTATTCCTTAGAACGGAGAAGGTTCTCCATTAACATTGCCCAATGGCTGTAATGCCCATCAAACTTGGGCACTGAAGGTTGCATGTAATTCGCGTTGTTTTCCGCCATTGCTGTTGCTTGCGATCTTCGAATCCTTCACTCAGGTTTTCCACGATTACGCGCGCGCACAGGCCCCGAATTTTGGGGCTCTGGTACCAACTGTTAGTAACAGAAATGTGAAACTGATTTCAACCTTGAAACTGATTCATTGATAAGAGAGTATTTATCAGCTTACAAGAGCAAACAAGTGTAATGTGCTTATACAAAAGGCACCACACAACTCATTGGGCTAGGTACATCTTAGGCCCAAAGTAATACAAGACTAAGTATTTACTAATTACAACCAACAACATCTGAGAATGGAATTATTGATTTTTTTTAACTAACGAAATATCGTATTTTATATCATTGCTATGTAATTTTCTGTACAGTTATATGTAGCGTGTGCCACACGCAAAATTCGTGACCTCTAGTCTTTATTCACTATTAAACTCGAATTCCTAAACAGCAGAATGCCGCATGCAGTGATCGGAAACACAGCATTCTAGCGTTTCCGATATCTATAACCAGAGTGAAATTAGGTTCCTAAATTTGAAAACATAAAGAATGAGAGAGTTAGTTATAGTGCAGTTACTGAACTCACCGACGATGTAGGTTCCGATAGCAACGGCAACAAGTGACTGATGAGGATGGAACGAAGCAGCATGAGGTTGGTAAGGTACGGGGCTACGCCCTACGTGACGCAAATCAAGATGCTGTAATGTTGCCCACTCCATGAATCAGAGTTCTTGAAGTTTCTACCTAGAGTTTCATCGATTGTTAACTTGCGAAATGAGCAAACAAAGTCTATGAAGAGGATACAGATCTTGGTCGCAGTTCAGATGCTACAAAAAAGCATGAAATCGTGAAATGGAAATGGTATGATAGGAGGAATTGCAGGAGCGAATAACAGAAAGGAGCGAAACGAACGGTTAAATGTAAAGGTTAGTTTGTTTAAGTTTTGAAGACAAAAAAAAAAGTTTTGAAGACATTTTCAAAGAATGCAAAAGGAAAAAATGAAATAAATATAAGAGTAACGGTTTATATTTGGTCTAAGGAGATTCATTTTTATCGCCTTATACGAATGAAAAATAAACATCACACACGATCATATTTGGATTCGAATTCAGGAATCAGTATTTTTATGTCATTGAAATTATCAATACAATCAATATGAGATTGAAAAAGTGCCATGCATCAGTCTATTAATCTATTTCTATCCAAAAACATCGTTGAAGTGGTAATGTGGATGGTTAAGTCAAGGTGTCTCGTGCTTGTGCGTAATTTTAAGAAAATGTGTAACCAGTTCGGCCTA
The DNA here is from genome assembly GCA_963573325.1 of Astragalus glycyphyllos. Lineage (NCBI taxonomy): Eukaryota > Viridiplantae > Streptophyta > Magnoliopsida > Fabales > Fabaceae > Astragalus > Astragalus glycyphyllos. The sequence goes on along the minus strand of OY754308.1, from coordinate 84,335,385 downwards.
TTTTGCCTTTAGTTTAACTAGTTTGTACTATAAACAAGAAGAAATGGTCAAATCAATCCCTATTTTAAACAGGTAGTTTAGACTCTTTTTCAATCTCCGTACTCTAACCCTTTGTGAATATGAATAAGCTGTAGAAAGAACTTACAATATTATATGCGGTAATATTGAATTAAAAACAAAACCAAATTGCAAGTAAGTCGCGTGTGTTTGGTATTGAGATGCCGAATGTGAGTGTGACTAAGCTAAGTGAGTTTTTTATTTTTCAATAATATATATAATAGTATACACAATTTGGTTTGGTTGCTTAAAAAAAATCACTATCCAAACCAAAGAGGCTGATTGAAAAATGACCTAAACAAATCCAATCCAAAGCAAATTTTGTGGTTTTTGGTTTAGTTTAGATTTGCTTACAGTTTTTGTTTGAGTTGGTTTGGTTTTTCTTTAAATGTCTATCCTTCTAGAATTGTTATGCTCTATGCTAAAAGGGAGCTCCAGAAATTAGAGTTGATAACTGATAAAAAAAAATTAAAAAAAGCAACACAATGGCAGTTAACTTCGATTAAAATTGTTTTCTAGCACCAGTTATATTACAGGTGTAATTGCTTGATGTAGTGAATTGGCTTTACCACCAAAATTTTGCATCTAAGTGTTAAAAGGTCATTTTTAATGTTACCGTAGGTATTTTCTTGGTTTGGAGAGGTTGTAATATATGAATCAGATTTAGGCCGAGTCTACCTAATAAAAAACACATTGGAATAATTAAATACATCACCCAAGTGTTTGTTTGGTTCTGCGGTAAGTAGAAGTGATTTTGACAGAATTGATTTTGTAGAATTGATTTTGGTTAAAAGTGAGTTGAACTTGACATGATTTTTGTTTGGATACTCTTATGGAAAAAGTGATTTTATCAGTTCTTTTTGTTTAGATAGGCTATATTAGAATTGCTTTTATGAGTGAAATTACCAAGATAGGTCTTAGATTAAAACTATATTTATAACTTACATTTGATAAAATAAATAAATAAATAAATAAATTTAGCATCATAACGTTAAATATAAAGTATAAAGTATCTAAATTAAAATTACAAATAAAAAATATAACAAAGAATGGCCCAACATTCTCGGTAAAAAACAAAACAATCATGAATAAAAAATATAAAGCAAAGTATACCAAAAAAAAATATAAAGCAAACAGTGAATTATTCAAAGTTCAAACACGGTAATAGAAACAGGCCCAACATCCAAGCCCAAACCTCTTCTTCTAACCTAATCTTCTTCTCTGGTTCTTCCTTAGGCAGTCGCAGCAATAGAGACAGAGAATGGCCAAGGCAAATTTTCTGCAAATGAAAGGGGCAACACTGACAAATCATGTGTGATATTCATAGAATCGATTTTAACCAAAAGCAAAAGCTAGGAATTGTTGCTTCTTCCAGAATCAGTTTTGGGTGGTGGAAGCGATTTTCATAGAAGAGAGCCAAACAAGATTTTGCAACGTAAAATCACGAAAGGAGAGGGGAAAAGCGCTTCCAGAGCTCCCCACCGCCAAACCAAACAGACACCAACTTCGTTACCGAAAAGCAAAATGGCAGACCTTGAGAAATATATTTGCAGATAGTGGGTGCATGCTAACGAAAGTGTATTTAATTATTCCCAAAACAGATTATATCACATGCTATGCCCTTACTTTCTCCATCCATACTTATCTCTTGGAGGCAAGTTTAATGGCCTGTCAATATGTTCTAAATTCAAATTCCTCATTTCAAAGTTGTATTGATTTGTGCGAGCATAATATCTATCACCAGATACATGTCCTCTAGAAGTGGATTCACCAACACCAGGCCTAAAAGAGGGGAATACTGTCATATTTGGAATTAGGCCTCTCTCGTGATAAAAGATTTTGTTTGGATCATAGCGGCTTTGAGGATTTACTTGACTTTGATATGGAATTTGTCGATTACTGACATGTGATGGATAAACTGGATCTTGATAATGCTCAAATTCAGCATACTTGTGTCGTTCCCCTGCAAATCTGGAGGCTCTTGAAGTTTCACTATCCTTCCATGTTGCTTGTGTTGATGAAGTGGCCTCTTGATGTCGATAGTCGTTTGCTCTTCTAGAACCATCAAGGTGCCTAACCTTATTTGGTCCACGAGATCTTCCCTTTGATCGTTTTGTACTCTGGATTTCATGCTGCCGCTTAGAACCTAATAAGGTATGAGTGACAAGTTACTAATAATGTGGAAAACTATAAGATAGTGCAACACAAATTTATAGTACCCTTAGATCCATTTGCATTATAGCTTTTGTCTTTCTGCTTCAATGCTCTAACACACCTCGCTGCTGCACCACGTCTGTGCTTCTCAGAAAGCACTTTGACTCTATCAGCTTCATCTTTCCATCTCTAAAGCATGAAGAATAAAAATAAAAGGAAAAACAGTAACATCCTGAGGATGGATGGGAAAAAGAGAAGAAAAAACAAATATGAATGCTTGGATAAATTGATTGATACCTGTCGGTAAGTTTTCAGTTTATAGAGATTACGGCCCTTTACAAGTAGAGGATATAGTGGGGGTAATTTCCTAACCCCACTACTCCACAACACTTCAACCTGCAAGACAGAGATGAACAATTTAACTTGGCAATGAGTCATCAGAATTGGGAAGGCAGGAGTAAATAAAGTGTAGAGTTCCTCTTTTGTTAACAGTGCTGAATAATATTAATCTGCAAAACCTGGCAGACGTTTCTTTTACACAACGTGCAAGTTGCAACTATGAAAAATATGGTCAGTCGCCTAAGAAACAATTGTGCCAACACTAAAAAAATATCAGACATATTGGAGCATACCAACCAAGTAATTTGTGTTCATATAAAAAAAATACCATAGGATTAATATGAGACACTTTTATGTATCAAAAACCCATTGCCAGTATGTTTTAGGCTTACAGTGAAGGTATGTTGTTGTTTAGCTGCACCATAACTTTCCTTCACGACCCTCCCAGCAACAGTTCTGTTTCCTTTAACTCTTCCATGCCTAGTCGCTTTGTTAAATCTGGTGAAATATACAATGGACTAATGATAGAATAATTTGGTATAAGAAGGAAATTATTTATTTTTTTATAAGCAGAAGGAAATTATTTATTAAACATGAAGAGAGAAACAAATTACTTTTCATAAACCTTCTGTCTGAACAGAACCACATCTCCCATACAGACATCACCTAAAGAAAGTAAGAAGGCTACTATTTCATTTAAAGAACAATAGAAATAAAGCAGATGAACGAAAAAAGGATAAAACTACTCACCGGTACAATTAATGTTGAATGATGATCTCGGATACAGGTTGTATCCACTTCCATGTTTTAACCTGAGATATCAAAATAGTCACCTAGTAAGATAACATATAGAGGTAATTTCAACAACTCAAACTCAAAACTAACAAGTCCAATCTTCTCAAGAAAGAAAGGCTATTTCACTCTTTAAGTTTTCAGTTTTATTATTTTGTTAACTTGTTTAATTTTTATCCAGACAAGTTTACGTGAGTTGGTCCCAAGAAAAACCTCGGTACTTAAATAGCACTTCTAAGTGTATTTATATATTGTCCAACAAAGAGGTCAATACATTGACAGCAGTTGTAGGATGTGAGTTGTATTCTAACCAACTGAACCAAACTTTTGTGGCTTTACTTCTTCCATTTTAGCTTGGTCTTTAGGAGAAATGGGGTCAATGGTCACATGACACAACTTCTTCTACAACAACTACGGGAAAAAAGAATAATTTCTTTTGTTCAAATATATCGAAGTAAAAATCGTTAACAAAAAAAGGGAATCACTTCTTCTTTTCAAAAAATGATAATGAAGTCACTACAAGTGATCATTAGCTTTACCATTTCATTAGTACTATCCATTTCCTAATGTTCTTAACACAATCTTACATGTCCTCAATTACTATTCTACTATGCCAAGCACACTTATTTAGCATAAAACTCTGAAACCTAGAATCGCATTAAATTAAATTCATTATAAAATTAGATTAGATTAGATAATCAACTTTTCTAAACACAAGCTTCTTTTTACTGAGCACCTGATTATCAATTACAATTCAGATAAATCAGGTTAAAACAATATTCACAAGTGACGACAATGATTTCAAAAAAGCATCAAAACTATATCAGCATAGAACAAAGCAAGATTCCATAAAGAATATGCATCATTAGGTTGCCTGAAAGGGAGAGAGTTACCTCCAATGCTCTTTGATTCTGGCAACACAAACTGCTCTATTTCCTGCAAGCCTGAGGCCGTGTTTCCGTAAATACGCTTTGCATTCGTTCAATTTCAAAGAATCTATATCCTTTCCTGCTGAAAAATTCAAACATGGAAGTGAAACTCACTAATTCGATCAACACACCATTGTTAACTTTCATTTGGTAAAATAAAATAAAAAACCTTCAAGGAGTGCTGAAACTTTGTTGGAGAGAGACTCGTCATCGGACTCGTACGCTTCATCGCGATCGTAGTATTCTTTTTCTTCTTCTTCGCCGTCGTCGTCATCAATATCAATATCAATATAATCCGATTCGGACTCCGCATCACGATCGCTGGGTTCTTCTTCGGTGTCATCATCGTAATCTTCTTCTTCATCAGAGGAAAGAATAATCGTTACGTTCTTTCCCCTCCCCTCATCCATTCCTTTCCTTGTAACTGTAATAGCATTTACACTTCACAGACACGTTCCGGTAACATTTGAAATTGAAATGAAAGAAGCATAGCGGCGCTATTTGCTACTTTGGGGTTCATCCCAATCCCTTTTATAGTTGACGTTGCTATTTGCACCCCATTTTCATAATGCACCGCCTTTCCTCTTTTCATTATGTTTCTTCCGCGCTAAAATACACGTAACCGAAAAAATCCAAAATCCACTTAATAGGGTTAGTTCTGTCAATTTCTAACTTTCGAATGGGAATTGCAACTTCGCTATTCGTGAATTTTCACGATGTGTGTTTATTGACCATAATAGGGTTAGTTCTGTCAATTTCTATCAATTGCCACACAACCCGTGTTTTGCTGGTATGTTAATTAAAACCATTTCGCAAGGATTCGTGGGAAAAGTTGTCGCTAGAAATAGCAATGCTGCTTTCAAATTTCTTTTTTTGGGTTTAAAGGTTTTCCACTCTAGTGTCTAGGGAAAATTTATTTGACTAATCCAAAGTTCAATTAAAATGCTAGAAGTAAAGACCCACTCTAAATTGTTCTATCCTTAGAAATCGAACTCAAGTACTGACTGTGTACATCCCTTCTAGAAGGAGTGTGTTAACCACTCACTGAACCTTTGGATTTGACTTTCGACATTCAATTAGCACAAGTCTATATTTTGAAGGGGAAAAAAAGCACAAGTCTATATTTTCTCTTCTCTTGTCTGAAAAAATATATATAATTTCTTTTTTAAAAAATTCGTATTAGTGTATAATCCCTCATTTGACTTTCCTTTATCAATCTGAATTCTGTAACCGTAAGATCCCCTATATAAGTAAGCAATATCCATAAATTTAGTGCAATAGTCAACACATGATACAGGGATTAGGTCCATTTTACCACAGGGTAAATCATTTTTGAAGGCTTAGATCCTCTACAATTCACATGATCCTAGGAAATAGCTACCTGCCTACCTCACGTGTCCTGTTTCTGCCGGATTAACAACATGAATAGCAACTCTAATGATAAGAACATAATCCAAGAAGAAAAAAATTGCATATTCTCAAAACTAAAATCTACAACATGGCTGAAAGCCCAAAAGAGCTCTAACAACCTCTTTCATTCAGCTCTGGATGCAAGGCAATGAATTTGCACGTGAACAAGAATGACACTACTCAATTCTGAATCTCAGATAATGTTACAATATTAAGTGTACCCTTCTCATAACAATTCAGACATATTCTCACCTGTAACTTAACACACTACAGCTTTACAGTGGAAAATACAAACGCCTGTGGCAGGTTTAACTCTATCAAATGGTAAAAAAAAAACTTGTGCGTTGTATAGGGGAGGAAAATCCCAAATATATGCTCAGCCACAATGTGACACACAATCCCTTGATGATTGTATTGGCGCTGTGTTAGCCACATTATCATAGCATGCTTTGAGCACTGTTGATATTGTATTGAGGTTCTAAAGTCTCTATTGAGCCTTTGCAAGACTTCTTGATGGGCCATGCAACAATTTCACAAATCCAAGGAAGCTTAATTTCCCATCTGTGTGCCGAATCCAGTCATGAAGAATAGCATGAACAGGGATTGAAGGACCAAGCCCAAGCTCCTAGTTATTTCGTTAAAACAATTCATGAGAAATGTATTTGCATATAAAAAGACAACATACACATTAACACAAACTTTAGAGCAACTGAAGCTAGCTTCTTGCAATATACCTTCAACAATATTGACCTTTATGTTCTATCGATTTCGAAACTACTACGCACTATATATGAAGATGTAACTAGAACTACATTATGAGGTATAAAGAAAATTTGGCCCAATCGATCTCAATAGGCTCAGCTACCGTATTAGAATTTGGTTTTGCGCCTAACTCAACTCAAAAGCTAGCTTGTAGTTGTGGGGTGAGGGTTTCCCCCTCACTTATAACATCATTCAAGCCATATACTATCTATGTGGGATTCCGATAATCTTTGTTACCATTTTAGATATTGTCTTTGGGCCTAACTCAACCCCGAAAGCTAGATTGTGAGGTGAGGGTTGCTTCCCAATCATAACCATTATTAGAGCCATATCACTATCTAATATGGGACTCCAACAACCATGAAAGTTTGAAAAAGGCAGATATCAACACTTACATGATAATTAACATCATAAAAATATTAGTATGATGATTTCTGGTACGTATAACCTATCATCAAAGTTAAATCAAACATACCGAAGCTAGTTCCTCAATGACTATAGCCTTGTTTCCATCCTTTTCAAACAAGTCATAGGCACAGCGCGCTCGTGTCTCCCAGTCATCAAGTGCTTCAAGTTGAAGAACACTAATTGTAGCTGTACAAAACTCTTCAAAATCCATTCTTCTATACTGCAATGCATTAAGCTGCCACCCAAAATATTTATATCAATAACCCTTCTGACCACAAAACTCCATTTAAATAATCTATAGGTTTTCTATAGCGAAATCATAGCACTTACTGATGCCAGAAAGTCAGGAATGCGCGACTCCTTCATAGCATCTGTTGCATTTCTCATCAAGGCCTGGTGAGCTCAAATTTGTGAGACAAAAAACACCTTCCTCTAAATAACATACTTAAAAAATATGAAACAAAACCAACCGCTTTGATATTTTCCAAGTTAATGGTGCCATTTTTGTTTGGTTCTAAAAGTGCAAACTGCTCCTTCAAATAAAGTAGCTCATCAACGGTCAACGTCTTAGCCAAAGCCTGCGCCAATGCCCATGAAGATAACATTTTGATAAGCTATTGAGAAGCACAAGGAGAGTGATCAATCAAAAAAAAGAAAGGTAAAAGGAACAAAAAAATAACACAGAGAATCACATACCCTTAAACCTGCTTTTCTTAAAGATGACGAACGCATGTATGCCTTCATGAGCTTGAATATTAAAATATCCAATTGTACTGTGACATCATTATGGTTTTTAATCCATGGATGACCTACAAAAAACATTCGTGAGTAACAAAATAGAAATATAAGAATAGAGCTGGCAATGATCGCTGGTAAACTCACATAATGCCTGTGCTGCACTCATTCTTTTCCTGGGATCTTTATGTAGCAATCGTTTAACAAAATCCCTTGCCTCGTCTGATAGTGAAGGCCAAGGTGGTTCGTCAAAACTTGGATCAGCTTTCAACACCGTCCGAAAGATACCAGACTCAGTCCGAGCCCAAAAAGGACGGCTACCACATAATAAAATATATGCAATCACTCCAACACTCCAGACATCAGCCTCTGTACTATAAGCTCTATGAAGAACTTCAGGAGCCACATAGTATGCGCTACCAACAATATCATTAAGCCTTTCATCTGAAAAGCACAATGAAAATAAATAAAAACAAAGCATGTCCAGGATGATAAATGGTATGAAATATATGTAAAAAAATCCAAGCATACCTAGTTTAACAAAATCCGACAACCCAAAGTCTATCGCCTTTAGCTCCGAGTTCTCGTCATTCGATGTGAACAAGAAGTTCTGATCCAAAAATTAGACATATACTTAGAACTTTGAAGTTAATGCTTAATAATGAAACAAGTTCCATGTACCAAATCGAACAAAATCATTTAAGATAATAATTTTCGCATAAAAGGAAAAGGCATTTTCTCACTGAATAAAATACTTCATACACATACATCTGAGCAGCATCTAACTACTTAAGCTGAGCAGCTGAATTCAATATTATGAACTAGAATTAGAAAAATAAAAATATCAAAACCTGCAAATATATTTCACCTCGGGTTTAAGATCACGATGAACAACACCCTGTAGATGGAAAAAAGCAACAACATTCAGTATTTGTCTCAGAATAGCTTTTGCATCTTCCTCTGTGTATTTCCCACCCCTGAAAGAGCAAAGAACTATCTTATAGGCAATTAGGCATCAAACACAATCTTTTTCCTCTTTCAATTATTTCCATTCATCAACAATTTAAATTTTAAACATTGAGAATATTATATATTTTAAATTAAATAAAACAAATACCTTGATAATATTCTATCCAAAAGCTCTCCTCCTTCACACAATCTGGAAGATGCAGGAGAAGTTAAGAAAAATAGTTTATCTATTAAAAATTCAATACAATTAAATTGTTTTCGCTTAATTATCCAACATAAGAGGACAAAATATCTCAGTAATATAAATCAAATCCTCAAAAAGCTGAGCTTTAACATTTAACTCAAACAAGCAACATAACTAAATCTTACTCCATTACTATATAGACATTATCATGATCTTCATAAGCATCATAGAATCGTATTAGATTCTTATGTCCATTCAAAGTTCTCAATATTTTCACTTCCCTTCTCACATCCTCAATAGCAATTGCAGTAGTCATCTACAATTAATTAATTAAAACATAATAATCAAAACATACTATTAGATTCCATTAAGAAAATATAATTCAAAGAAAAATTATTATATAGTTCAAAATTCAAATAGTTCAAATAGGCCAAAGATGGTGGACCTTAGCTTTTGGAATGACTTTAACGGCAACCTGTTGACCTTTGAGCTCTCCTTTCTTGAATTTAGCGGCACAAGTATAACCAAAATGGCCTCTCCCAACTTCATCTCCGACATCATATTTATTTCCGAAATGTTTGGAGAATCCGAAGTTCTTGTCAAGCGGGGCCACCGGTTCCGCCTCACCGCCTTCCGGTATCGTAGCCTCGTTAGGCTTAACAGACCCATGCCGCCGAGCCAGTAGAGATCTTATGTGCTTCGCCGGAGACGGCGGAGGAAACGGTCGCTTGAAAAATTTCTTCCCACTGGCCGACGGAGACATCTTGGAGAACCAATGGTGAGCTGGACTTGGACTATAGAACGGGAAAAACGGAGATCTCTTACCGTTTTCTCCCTCGCTAGGGTTTTCGCCATTGACGGAGGTAACGTGAGGTTTGGGAGTTCCGTTAACTGTAACGGAGTTGAGTTGTGGGGGTGTGGAGTTGTTGTTGTTGTTGAATTGGGGAGAAGATAGAGTGGAATTTGAAGAGGGTTTAGAAGTGCAGAGACCCATTGAATTGTTCTTGTCTTCAACAACAAAGGTTGAAGGTGTTGACTAAAAAGCTAAAAAGTCAAAGCATTGCATGTAATGTTAGTGAAGAGAAGATGTAGAAGGTAGTATTATGGTGGGAATTGAAAAGTTGTTGATGGTTTTGGGAGATGTTAAAGTGGAATTGAAATGAGTTGAGGTTGGTTAGGTTCGTTGATCACGGAGAGTGTTTAAAAATGGTGGGGACTAGGAAGAAGGTGAAGAAAGGAACAGAGAATTTGTTTTGTATGATGTATGAACTTGAAAAACAAACAACCGTGTTTCTTTTCTTTTCGGTGCTTTATTAAATAATAATTTATTAGCACACATGGTAACGTAATATTAGGTATTTATTGGAACCGTCCACCATCATATTTTGATTTTTTTTTTTAAATGAAATATTAGGGTGATAGGAATTAGGAGTAATTCTCATGTGATCACAAATATTTTGTCACTGCATTTGGTTACACACAAAAAATAGAAATAAATGCACTTTGAGAAACAAACAACTATTATTTTATTTGGGCTTTATTTCTGTTTTGTGTGTGTGACCAAATGATGTGACTAAATATTTGTGATCTATCTAAGAATTACTTAGAAATTAGAATGTCAGCTCAATTCAAGAAATCACAACCCAACCTACCAAAAAAGAAATCACAACCTTCTCTCTTTTTTATCAACAAATCACGACCTTGTCTAAGTTCTAAGGATGGAAAAACGGGTTTGGCCCGCCAGACTGACCCGCTAGCCCGCCAACCCATTGTAGTCTGTCCCTCCTTGCCCACCAATACGATGAGTGAGAGACGGGTCAGGTTGCGGCGTGCCAACCCTTAACTTGCTTTGACGGGTTTGGCAGGCCAACCTGACAATCCACCAATTTTAAGCCTTAAATGGTATGATTTTTTTGTGTGGTGCCTAAATGATATGATTTAACTACATATTTATTTACTTATTTTAATGGTGGGCTAGCCCACCGGTCTGCTAACTCACTGAGAGGCGGGGCGAGCTCAATTTCTCAACCCACCATTTCTTGACGGGCCAACTCACCCCGCCCAAATTTTTTGCAGGTCACAGTCGAGTGGGACAGACCGACCTGTTTTGCCATCCCTACTAAGTTGTGTCATACTTTTTTTACTCAACTTGTGTTATACTTAGTTAGACCAACTCTTTAAAATTTGTATTTTTGATTCTGAGTTACTTAGACCTGGTATTTATCTTAAATAAAATAAAATGAACAAGACCGTTATCAAACATGGTCCACCATAGACCACATTTTAGATTTATGCAAGAATTTTTATTAAATTAAAACTTTTGTATTCGCCTTAATCATATTTATTTAAATTCTATTAGAACATCAATCCGCAAAAATAGTTTTACATAACAAACAAAAAATAGAATTCTATAATAATTCTGTAAAGTATTGACCTTGATTTGTATTTTCCAGTAATGCCAATTCACTCAATCCACTATTATAAAAAAAGTCGAGTGAAGCTGACATAAGTAAACTTGCCAAACACTAGATGATTATTTTCACAGGAATGTACTAGGAACAGTATTGATTAGTATTGATTACGTCCAAAGTAATTGGACTTGGATCTCACTCCAGGGTCTCATGTTCGAATTTTGGGTGTGACAAAAACTCTGTTGAGAGGGGAGAACCATACAGGTCAGGCCGGGTAGACGTGGCCGTTATCGGCAAAGTCAGTGGAAACTGCACTGCGCGAAAAAAAACATGGTAAAAAAAAACAGTATAGATTATTAAACCTTCTTGTTTTTTAGATAGTAGGTTTATAGTAGTCTAGAGAAATTATAATTATCAATAGCAAATATTAATCTCATGTTTTTCTATATATCACGGCAATTATCCCGTATTTTTTTTATATAGCAGTGCAGTTATCTCATAGTTTCAATTGATTATTTGAGTTGATTAATAGATTACAGTAGATAGTAAAAGATAGATAGTAGATTATCAATAAGAAATATGTATACGTTTTAAATATTAATCAGATTAAATAGTCACTAAACCTTCTTGTTTTTTAGATAGTAGGTTTATAGTAGTGTTCAAAAATTATAATTATCAATGACAAAGATTAATCATGTGTTTTATTTATGTATCACTGCCGTTATCCCGTGTTTTTTTATATATCACTATAGTTATCCCGTAGTTTCAATTGATTATTTTAGTTGATTAGTAGACTATAGTAGATACTCCCTCCGTCTCATATTAAGTGTCGTTTAAAGTTATGCCCGGATATTAAGAAAATGATTGGATATGCTAAATTTTATGGTAAAAAAATGTGGTAGGACTAAAACACCCTTACACTTTTCTTGGTTGGTGCAAAGGCGCGATTATTGATGTTCTAAAGTAAGGGTATTGTTGGAAAGTAATAATAAATATTGTATTGAGATTCTAAAGTGACAGATAATTTGAGACAAAGAAAAATGGCAAACAGGACACTTAATATGAGACGAAGAGAGTAGTAGATTATCAATAAGAAATATGTATCCCTTGTTTTAAATAGTAATCAGTTTAAATAGTCATTAAATCTTCTTGTTTTTTAAGATAGTAGGTTTATAATAGTCTTCAAAAATTATAATTATCAATGACAAATGTTAATCCTGTGTTTTATTTATGTATCACTGCGGTTATCTCGTGTTTTTTTATATATCAGTGTAGTTATCTCATAGTTTCAATTGATTATTTTAGTTGATTAGTAGACTATAGTAGATAGTAAAAGTTAGATAGTAGATTTTCAATAAGAAATATTTGTTTTAAATATAAATTAGTAGTTTATGTAGTCATTAAATCTTCTTATTTTTTAGATAGTAGGTTTGTAGTAGTAGTCTTCAAAAAAAATTAATTATCATTGACAAATATTAATGTTGTGTTTTTTTTATATATCAGTACAGTTATCCTGTGTGTTTTTATATATCATTGAAGTTATCTTGTAGTTTCAATTAATTATTTTAGTTGATTAATAGATTATAGTAGATAGTAAAAAATAGATAGTAGATTATCAATAAGAGGTGTTAATAGATTATCAATAAGAGTGTAAACAGATTTCGCAGAGAAAATTAAAATTTTAACGGGACAATTTTTTCTAAAATGATGATAGTTTTATTTAGTGTGACTAGTTTACATTTTTATAGCTAATTTGTATAAGTTTAGAAATTTAGTTAAAAAAACTAAAGTGAGAAATGATAGGATAAATAGAATAATTGTTTATGGGGAAAATAAAAGTAAAATAAGAAAAAAATAAAGAAAGAGAGTGTAAGAGAAAAGTGAAAAGGAGGAAAGAGAGTGTAAGAAGAAAGATAAAAAGGAATAAAAAGGAATAATTTATTAACTGTAAGTTACTATGTTACCATCATTTTTGACACTTATCATGTTTCTCAAATGAGTTAATAGGTAATTTCATTGGAGGTTAATTGGTATAAATCTATATTAGATAAGTTCATCGAAATTTCTAACTTGTCATATGGGTAATGAGTCTGAGATTCTATTGAATGAACCTCTCTTTTGGTTTAAATGCCAAACAGAAGAATCCATTCGATCGCGCTACCGCTTTCAATATTTCATTTTCAAATAAACAAACAAATAATTTAGTGGATAAATCGAAATTGGTCCCCGTGCACTGTGCACCCTTCATTTCATTCGGGGTATCATATCGTCGTTATTATGTTCTCTGTTTCATTCCCTCTGTTGCAATTGAAACTTCTCTCGTGAAGACTCGAAACAGAGTAATTGTGGTATTATTTTTGCTTCCCACTCACCACGCCATCAAAATTATTAAGTTCCCCACGTACATATTCATATTCCTCTCCAATTTCATTTTACTTTACTTCTTTTGAACCACAAAAGTAGCACTACATTGTGTTCAGCTTATGTTGCTTTCTTTGATCAGCACTTGATGATGCCATTTCGTTGGCACTATCTCATATCACAAAGGTTTGTTCAAACTTTAATTTGAGGATATATTACTATAATTAAGAAGTTGATTGAAAATGAAGTAACACTAACACACCTCATCAATTGAAACTATTTCAACTGCCTCTAATTAATTTCTTCTGTTTGGGATGAGATTTAATAATAGTGACAACCTAATTACCTTCTGATCATCACCTCAGCAACATTGGGACAGGAAATCAAAGTTTGTTAAGAATGTCTATGTATGTACGTATATCCAATTATAGTTTTCATGTGGATAGAATAAATAGAATAATTTTTTTAAAAAAAATATCATTGCTATATATATTAAATATAGAGACACATATATTCAAAAAATTTAAAGAGACACATAAACAGACACACCATATCATGTTTATTGCTAATATCCTGTCTATTATGATTGTTATTTGGTGCACTTGATTTCTGGTTTGACATTGCGTTTTGTATTGATGATGACTTGCTCAAAGACTTTGGCGCCAACTCCTGAGGTAAGCAATAGCATCCACGCTATTTTGGAAAATTGGTAACGAGCAATCATTTGAAAAAATATGTTGTAAAATCTTTTCTTTTTTTGACAAAATGTTGTAAAATCTTGATAACATCTAGATTTGATGAAATAAATCAATAGGAATCAATCAACGACATAAAAATAAAACAACCATGTTGAATTTGACTCTTTCAATGTGACAATAAGAAAAATATTTAGTTATTAATTTTTATTACAACTTGGGATATGTACCATTTTTTTCTATAAAAAGTCAACTATTCACGCTAATTTTGAAGGAAATTCTAACTTCTCATGTTTGAATTTACAATATTTTATCCCCAGTTTTAGCAATTGTAAATAATTTTGAAATAGAATGTTAGAATTTTAAATCCTCACAAAAATATCCTAGTTACCTTTGTGTTTCTCAGATTTTTTAAGAGAAGAGTCAACCAAAAAAAGCATACATGAATATTGTTCAAAAAGCTTAAAGAAAAACACAAAGAGTGAAGTTTCAGCAAATTCGCACAGGGCTTTAAAACCCCAAGCGAAAGGGGTCAGAATTGAAGAAACTAAGCGATCACGCTTAAGAATTATTGGATTTGCTTAGCGATTTAAATCGCTTACAAATTTTGTCAGCTCTATTTCTTTGTTGTTAAGTAATCAAAGTTGTATTAAATGAACTTTAGGAAACTTTTCAAAGGAGATTGATACACAAGAGAGCTATATGCCTCGAAAAGAAAGAGGAACTTGAAGGTTGTGCATCATAGCTTGAGGCTATGAAATCCTGTTGAACGGCTAATAATATCATCAAGTCCATCTGGATACGATACCTAATACCGTTGTATTAGAACGAGTATAAATTTCATGCGAAAGTATTATCATGCGTTGTCGAGAGCGAGAGTTATTGGCCGCTAGCTAGCGGTTTTTGAATCGTTATAGAGTATGTTTCTAAAAGTGAGAAATGCTAGCATCACACTCTATCACATTTTTTGAAACTGTCTCCTATATTGATGGTTGGAATTCATATGTATTTCATCAAATTTACATTGGACTAACATAATTAGTATGACTCATTTGAAATTCAACCAATAAGAGAGTATTTGCTGATAAATGAGTGTTATAGATAGTGCTTGCGGCGGCATACTTTCTACCATTCATTTCCCAACACACATTCTTTTATTGATTGAATTTCATATTAGTCCTACTAAATTATGAGTCGGATGTAAATATGATGAAATCCATATGAATTTCAAATATAATGTAGTATGTTCAAATGGGTGTGATAAAGAGTGTGATGAGCTAGCATTTCTCACCTAGCAATATATTGAAAAAATCGCTCAAAGTTGCTATAGATAAGTGTTTTGCATTTTACATTCACGCATCAATCCATTGATACAACTGAGTATAGCAATGTTTATTCATACTGTATAGTGTATACTCCCCTGAATGTATGCTACAAAATACGTTCATGTGCCATTTGAATAAATTTATTTTGGTATGCATGAAAGGGAACTTTAACGGCAATTGATTCCTACAGCTAGATAATATTGTAATGAAACTAGATACATTAATTGAATACTAGTACTTTGTCTGAGGTCAAATTCTTCGTATTCGATATGATTTGGATAGAATTTTGACCTTGCCTCTACCATATACATGTATGAGGATAATGAAACATTTTTTAAAATCTAAATTCAATTTAAAATAGAATGTTTGACCTAACTCTAACAATAATGATACATGTGAAAAGAGGTTTCTAGTAATCATGTTGCTAAGAATATCATATTTAATGGAAGTCAAAGGGAAGCTCAATAATAAAGTGAATGAGAAAGGCTAAAGATGGATGAAGAAGCGATATGGTGGTTCAGGCATTGATGGCTACCTCAATTGTGAATGAGAGAGAGCCCCACTATTGATGCGCATGCTCACCCTACTCTCTAACAACAAACAAAATAACAAACAACAGAAAATTCTAATGCTGTCACTTTTTCCTTCACAAAATTACAAAAATGTACTATTTGAACTATCAAAAACAAACAACAGAAAAACAAATGAAGATTAATTGGTTTGTATTCATCTTAGTTTCAATTTCTTTAAATGATTCCTCTCCAAAAGAAAATTACATATATGACAAATCCTCCTCAGAATTTCAAAAAGTATTCAATAACATGTGAATTTTATTCCAATGGGTTGGATTAGAGTCAAATACGAAGTTCAGTTATTTCTGTTGAAATATGTTGTAAATAGTAGATTTATTTATATATGTATTCGGCCCATTTACCTAGCCCGTTAAGTAGCCTATTTAAACTCAGTAGTGCTTGTACTCAAATTACATATATACAATTAATAAGACGGAACTACAGCTGCTCTGTAGTCGCAGACGGACCAATATCGTGTTCTTTTTCTACATGGTATCACGAGCTCTCGATCTTGAGAGACTTGCTTCCGCATAAACCCTAGCTGCCTTCATTGCGGTAAACCTTCGTCACCTTTAGTGTGACCCTTCTCTGCCTTCATTGCAGATTTTTTTTCTCTCCCTGAACAGTAAAACAGCCAAACAGTATCTGTGCTGCCTTCCTAAGCAGTTTCTTAACAGGCCCATACGCTTTGTTTTTTTTTAAACCACTGACCGCCATTTTCACCATCATAGACAGCTCCGATCACTTCACCGCCCCTACCATCAGAATCGTCTTCAAATTCCGAGCAACCCTCTAAAATTTAGCCGCCTCCAGCCACCGGACGCGCTCCCACGCGCCGCCACTACTCCGGCAACTCTTCGGCGTGTGAGCTCCACGCGCCGCCCTGACGCCGTTTTTTCGCGACGGTCCAGTTACACAGTTTGTAGATCGGCCTGTTCTGGTTCTGTTTTGGGGGTTCTTTTCACATTTTGAGCACTTTGATATTTTGGTGACCTTGGAGCCACTTGTTTGTGTTTCAGCTCTATTTTGGGTTACGTTTCTGCTGTTTCTCCTCGCCTTTTTTGGCTCTATCAGCATCTATTGCAGTCATTGGACCTGTAATTTTTGTTGGTTATTCGAGACTCACATTTGGTCACAATGTCTGATAATATTGCTATTGATTACTCTTTATCATTCACCGAGGATGAGGTGAATCGTTTAAAGGCCCTACTTTACTCTCTCAGTAAGTCTTGTTCTCTACCAACGACCGGTATTAGCGTATGCTCCCGATCTTTCAATGTTTGCGGTAAAATCCCTAAGGATGCTTGGATTTTGGATTCTGGTGCTACCGACCACATGACATTCAATTCGAGTTTATTTTCTTCTTATACCTCCTCTGAGAAGAATTGTTATGTTACAATTGCTGATGGTTCTTATGCCCGTATTGGTGGCTCTGGGAGTATTAACTTGCAATCGTCACTTCAATTACAGGATGTCCTACATGTTCCCACACTCTCTCACAATTTAATATCTGTTCGTAAACTCGCTCGTGATCAGAATTGTAAAGTAACCTTTTTCACTTCTTATTGTGTTTTTCAGGATCTGACCACGGGGAAGATAATCGGAGTTGCTAAGGAAAAGGGAGGGTTATACTACTTATCTGATGAACCAGATTGTTCGAAGGTGTTGGCTTCTTGCTTGCAAACCGAGTCTGCTGAGTCTTCTCATTCTGCCGCACAAATTTGGCTTCAGCACAAACGTCTTGGTCATCCTCCATTCTCTTTAGTTAAGTCTATGTTTCCTTCCTTATTTTTACATCATTCAGTTGAGTCTTTTAAATGTGAAGTTTGTGAGTTAGCTAAACATCATCGTGTCTCTTTTCCTCTTAGTTCCACTAAAAGTGCTGAACCTTTTGATCTTATACATTCTGATGTTTGGGGACCTGCACCTATTTCTAATGTTTCGGGTGCTAAATGGTTTGTGTCATTTATTGATGATTGTACTCGAGCAACTTGGATTTTTTTGATGAAGGATAAATCAGAAGTACCAGAATTATTTATCAGATTTTATCACATGGTGCAAACACAATTTGGCAAAGGCATTAAAAGAATTCGCTCTGACAATGGCAAGGAATATGCCAATCAGAGTCTTTCAAATTTTACCAGTCAACAAGGAATTTTTCATGAGTTTACATGTGTCGACACTCCACAACAAAATGGTGTCGCAGAAAGAAAGAATCGTCATTTACTTGAAGTTGCTCGAGCCATTCTCTTCCAAATGGCTGTTCCCAACTCATACTGGGGAGAAGCAGTACTGACTGCTGCCTACTTGATTAATCGAGTCCCCAAACCAATGTTAGGTAATGTCAGTCCTGTTCAGTTTTTGACTTCACGGTTTCCTTCTGTTCATGTTTTGCAGAGTCTTCAATCTCGAGTGTTTGGTTGCGTTGCTTTTGTCCATGTTCACAAACAACATCGAAGTAAGTTGGACCCTCGTGCAGTCAGATGTATTTTTGTGGGTTATCCTCCTAACAAGAAAGGATATAAATGTTATCATCCTCCTAGTCGTAAGTACTTTATCTCTAAAGATGTCACGTTTCATGAGAATGTATCCTACTTCACTCGTCCTCAGCTTCAGGGGGAGAGTATTCATGATGATTTGGAATCTAAGTCCGAGTTTCTGGTCCTACCTAAGTTACCTGAGGCTCCTGTCTTAAGTCCTACTACTGGTCCTACTTGTCCTGCATCCACAAGTCCTTCATTTGAGTCCCCTGAGTCGCATGTTACTCCTGTCTCACCTTCTACTATTGATCCTACTTCCACAAATACTCCTGTCTCACCTTCTACTATTGATCCTGCTTCCACAAATACCGAACTTGAGTCACCTACTTCTATTTTGGTCCCTCCTTTATCTTCTGTTTTGCAGGAACCATCATCTTCGGCACCAGCAAATGCTAAAGCTGGTGAGCCAACTTTGGTGTATCAGAGAAGAAGTAAGCCCGACCTGCCCCAGACACAACTTCAATTGCCTGAACCGGAGGTAAGTACTGAAATTAACCCTCCTACTAGTGACTCCCACAGTTCTGACACTAGTGACACTGATACAGATGATTTGCCTATTGCTTTGAGGAAAGGGAAAAGGTCTTGTGCGAAATACCCTATTTCTCAATTTGTCTCCACTAAAAATCTTTCTGTGCAGCATCAGAGTTTTATTTCAGCTGTTGACTCTGTGATAATCCCATCATCTGTTCAAGAAGCATTCAAAGATAGAAATTGGGTTCAAGCCATGGATGAGGAAATGAAAGCACTTGAGAAGAATGGAACATGGGAAATTGTTGAGAGACCGGGAGGCAAGAAGCCCGTTGGTTGCAGGTGGATCTATACAGTCAAGCACAGATCATATGGTACTATTGATCGGTACAAGGCAAGACTAGTGGCTAAAGGATTCACTCAGGCCTATGGCATTGATTATGAGGAGACTTTTGCTCCTGTGGCAAAGATGAACACTGTTCGGATCTTACTATCACTTGCTGCTCACTCCGGATGGGAACTAAACCAATTTGATGTCAAAAATGCATTCTTGCATGGAGATTTAGAGGAGGAGGTGTATATGGAGATTCCTCCAGGATTTGGTTCAAAAGATGGAACAAACAAGGTGTGTCGATTAAGGAAAGCTTTATATGGGCTAAAACAGTCTCCTCGAGCATGGTTTGGGAGATTTACAAAGGCAATGTTGTGCTTAGGCTATAAGCAAAGCCAAGGAGATCACACTCTTTTCTTCAAACATTCGAAAGATGGAAAACTGACTATACTTCTTGTTTATGTTGATGATATCATTATTACAGGTGACAATTTGGCTGAGAGACAGCTACTTAAGGAGCAATTATCAGCAGTGTTTGAAATGAAAGACCTTGGGAAACTTAAGTATTTCCTAGGGATTGAGGTGGCCTACTCCGATAAAGGCATTTTTATTTCTCAAAGAAAATATGTTCTTGACCTTCTGAAAGAAACCGGAAAGCTTGGATGTAAACCTGCAAGTGTTCCTATTGAGCAAAATCACAAAATTAGCTTTGAAGAAGAAAGTGCCAAAGTTGACAAGGTCCAATATCAGAGATTGGTGGGAAAATTGATTTACTTGGCACACACTAGACCTGATTTGGCTTATGCAGTCAGTGTGGTGAGCCAATTCATGCATGACCCGAGGCAGAGACATTTGCAGGCTGTTGATCGTATTCTTCAATATCTCAAGGCCTCTCCAGGAAGAGGACTATTGTTCAAAAGAGGTGGGAGCCTAACTATGGAAGCTTATACTGATGCTGACTATGCAGGTTCAATAAGTGATAGAAGATCTACTTCAGGTTATTGCACCTTCCTATGTGGGAACCTTGTTACTTGGAGGAGTAAGAAGCAAAATGTAGTGGCTCGATCAAGCGCTGAGGCTGAATTTAGAGCTTTGGCACAAGGAATCTGTGAACTATTGTGGATGAAGATTATACTAAATGACTTGAAGATACAATTTGAAGGTCCTATGAAGTTATTTTGCGATAACAAATCGGCTATCAGTATTGCTCATAATCCCGTTCAACATGACAGAACGAAGCACATTGAGATAGATCGTCACTTCATTAAGGAAAAACTTGACAGCGGGTTAATATCTACAACTTACATTCCTTCCGGACACCAATTGGCAGATGTATTAACGAAGGGCTTGCCAACAGAGCATTTCAAAGAACTTACATCCAAGCTGGGAATGATAGATATCCATTCACCAGCTTGAGGGGGAGTGTTGAAATATGTTGTAAATAGTAGATTTATTTATATATGTATTCGGCCCATTTACCTGGCCCGTTAAGTAGCCTATTTAAACTCAGTAGTGCTTGTACTCAAATTACATATATACAATTAATAAGACGGAACTACAGCTGCTCTGTAGTCGCAGACGGACCAATATCGTGTTCTTTTTCTACAATTTCTGATAATGAAAGTTTTAAGTTACCTATTAATATTATTGGGCTCTAAAATTAGCATTTTTGATAAATGGGATGGAGACAAGTGAAATGTGTTTGAGAGATCAAGTGATAAAAGCAAAGCAATGAAGTTCGACGAAGAGTATACAGTTGAAGGGCTCGACTTGATAGAAACCAGTCGTGTCAAGTCAAAATCATAAATGTTATTTTCAACTGAATTCCAATAGCAGAAAGTAAGCGTGACTGTCAACTAAGCGGATGAAGACGGTTATCTTAAACTTAGGCACAAAATAAATTAGATAACGGTTGTGTATGTGTCACACGCATAGATAGGTAGTTTACCTTAGTTTTTTTCTATAAATAGTAATTATTTTGATGTATTAAAGGTTGGATACTTGAAAATTTTCCTACATGCATTTCACAAAGAGTAGATAAGTGGACACAGACTCAAGTATACCTTTCAAATCTTTACATTTCAATGCAGATTTATCTTCCCTGTAATTTAAAGTTTCCCTTTAATTTACTTTCTTCATCAATTAACTTTTCTACGGTTTACATTTTTGAACTTTATCTTTCTCCACACTACTTTTTCATTTAAAGTTATTTTTCTTCTGTCTGTTCTTCCTTGGACTTTCAACCACCTGCGTCCCATCTAATTCCTTTAACTCATTGTCAAAAATAACACAATTCACTCACTTCTCACACCTAATTCTACAAGAACCTTTATCCCACATGTCGAATTTAGTCCTGAGATGATTTACCAGGGTGACAAACAATCCTTTGTCCTAAGAGGCTTTAAGTTGATTCTCATTATTTTTGGAAGAAATCCCAACGAAAAAAGGAAATTTGCATACAAAAACTTTAAAAAGTTTCATAACAAACAAGAGGAAATTTGCATACAAAACATGAAATGCACCATGTAGAAGTCATTAACTATGCACTATGAGGGGTGGTGGTTTGATAAGGTTCCACGCAAGCAATTTGCAAACCAAACCAAACCAAATTGTGATCCGCAAACCAAACCAAAACAAATCTGCAAACCTGAGGAGCTATTTTGCCAACTAAGAAATACTTAGATTTTCTTTCTACAATACTCTCTCTAGACTATTTATAAGCAAAAAAACACTCTTTAGATTCACTAAATAACTGATGTATGTGGTTTATAATATAGAACATATACATCAGTTATTCAATGAATCTAAAATTGGATGTTTTGCTTATAATTAGATCCAGAGTAGTACTAATAAACGCTCACATAAATTTTAATTTTTACAAAACACATAAGTCAGTCACTAAATTATTAGTATCACACACATTTATATCATTATTTGAGGTATTACATTACATGTTACATTAATTTCTAGTTCACCACCCTACAGTTTCTCCTTATTTGGCCCTGCTGGCCTGTAAGTACACCTATACGACCCATTTTCTCCATAGAAACTGCAAAGTCTCTGAAAAACAAAAGAGGCCATTTGCTATAGTTGGTGACCAATGAAGCAGTTGTGGTGTCACCTAAAAGTGCCTGGTCTGACTGAAGTAACCCTGAATTGTTCACAACATTTTTGTAGTAAATGTTATCAAATGTGTTGGTAGAAATAGGATCCAATGGAGCCAAATTGGGGTCAGAATCAGCTTGATTTGGACATATAGTCTGTAAATTTTGTAGGAGTGAAGTATCAAGGGATGGATCAGATTTACCAGAGCCACCAAAGTTGAAGAGCCTATTCTTGAATGTAAAGCATTGTGCAAAGCCAAAAGTGTGGGCACCTGTAATATTGGGTACATAGACAAAGTTGTCAACTTAATTGTTCTACAAAATTATTTATTTATTTCTCACATGATCTGTTTTTTTATTTCAAAATATATAGTGTAAAACGCTATGAGTGGTTGAGATTTATCAACCAGTATGAAATCTCAATTATTCATAACATCTTATATTATTTTTACTGATTATAGACTTAGTTGATCCCTCACACTAAAAGCAATTATTTTTATTTATAAATATAAAAAAAATTAATATTTTCAAAGACCCTTCTAGTCCTATTAAAAGAAAAATGTGCAGTTCTAGATTCATTGAATAACGAATGTATCTGGCCTATAATAGATCAGATACATCCGTGATTTAATGAACCTATAAAACTGCAATTTTTTCTTGTAATAGGATGAGAGCAGTACTTGTTAGTATAAAAATAAGTGCAATTGATCCATTAATTATGAAAGAAGCAAACCTGAGAGCACTGCTACATCCTTCTTTTCAAGACCCTTCGAAATGAACTTGGCAGTAATGTTTTCCAGAGGTTCAAAGGGTGATGGTAAATTATTTGCCTCAGTCTCGTTTGCTGTTGTGCCATCTCTACGACCAAGAGGTACAGACCAAAATGGACCTCTACTCTGGAAAAAAGAAATAGATGTTTTAATCAATATATATATATATATAGTAATTAAGCGGTTAATTCTCATGAACATTACTACTCCGGTCTCATTTATAAGCAATAAAAACACATTTTAGGTTCATATGTATCTGGACTATATTATGGACCAGATACATCAATTATTCAATAAATCAAAAAAATGGTTTTTTTTGTTTAAAAAAGAGTCCCTAGGGAGTATGATATAGATTTTTCTGGATGGTAGCTAGTTGAAATAAACAGTGATTTCTTACAAGATAGACAGCTTCTCTTGCTGCTAGAGTGAGTATATCAACACATGAGACTGTGGATGGACAAGCGTTCTCTAAAGCAGACTTTATTGTATCTATCACTTCCATTCCTCTTATTGAATTTTTATTAGGCCCTGCATTTTTCTCCCCTTTTAGAGTGTCACTATCATCAAGGAGCACAGAACCATCACACCCCTGAGCAAAATGAAAGAAGAAACACTAGTAGTCAGAGAACCTCAAACTACATTTTTTGTGTTTATAAAAAGGTTCAAAGTAGTAACAAATTATGGTACTAGATAATATAGATAGGAGTTATCCAAAATTTTCAGTTTGAACTTCATATGGTGTATTAAAAATGAGCTGTTGGAGAATACTAGTAACTCTTTACGTCACATAAAATAAAGACAATTCAAATGTATATAAGGTGGAAATCTTGGGTTCAAATTACTTATAAACTTTTTTGAACAAAAAAGTGACTCCTAAACTCGATATAAGTGATCAACTCCTTCAACTGCGCCCAATCTTAAATTCTAATATGGTATCGGAGCTCATTAAAAATTGTTTCAGACAAAAAGAAATACGAGGCCTCTCACTCAAAATAAAAATAAAAAGACACAGACTCAGGCAACTAAAGAAGGACATGAGGCCACATAGGTAAAAACCAAAGACTCCATCCCACATTGGACAAAATAAAGACAACTAAGTAACTTTCAAAATTAATGTACAAACCAATCTAACCCCTCAATTGGGCTCAATAATATCAGCATTTAAGACGAATCTGAGACCACAGTCTAGACTGTAACATCAAGTTTTTTGATGTCTTGGCGACAACAACACAACTACGATAAACTTATTTGCGTGACGGAAACACAACTCACATAAACCACAATTGAGCAACGTGGCGCGGGTCGCGAGCTAAAAGAATAAATGAAATGCAGAGAGCTTATTTACATTGACAAAACAATCATGGAAATGAAGGCGCAAAAGAGAAGCAGCAATCCTTGTGTCATTGGCCATAGCTAACCGGAGATTGTATCTTACAATTCTGGTTAGGTTTGGACAAGTTGAGTCATAGAAATTATAATAAAGTTGACAGCATACAAATGGAGTTAGAAACAAAAGCCAAAACATAAAAACAAAAGGATGCTTAATAGAGACACAGTACTCCATAACTTAACAACTTAATTAGAAATAATTGCTTGTGAAATAAGTTGTAAGCTGAAACAATTTATATAAGAAAAAAAGCAGTTGCTGTGCTACTTAGTTTTTAATTTATAGAGTGGTAGAGCCACTATCAGTGTCCTTATCGTTTAAGTTTGGTACAAGTCCAAAATTTCTGCTCAATCAAGTTAAACAATTCCTCTAAGTGGTAAGATGATGTAGTAAACCAATATATCTCTAGAAAAAGAAAAAAAAATGAACAGCCTCAGTTTAAAGAGGAGCTTGAGAAAGTGTAAATTGTAATCCTTAGCAGTTAGCATGTATGTTCTGTATATGTTTGTTTTATTTTCTACTACTTGTCAATGTATTTGAGGATAAGTTTTGTGCAATGTGGGAGTAGGAGGAGAATATTCAAAGCATAAATTATAATATATACCTAAAGTGGGTTATATTTGACTCTGTTATGTGGATCTGTCTTGTGGTGGAATATGTGTGTACAAGTCACTCATGAGATAATATAATAATCTGGCATTTGTGGGAAACTACGTGATCAAATTCATGCTACATATAAACTTGTCAACCGTAATTTTTTAATCCAAGTGAGTTGATTTTCAACAAATAGAGATTTTCTTAATGAAGTAATCTTGTTGCTCAAGGCATTAATTAGTTGTTCACGCAAGTATTCTAAAAAAAAAGGCCATATAGTTCCGACCTATGGTAGAAAAAGAGATGAAATGATCACATACTGAGTTTTTTTAATCACCACATATGTTTTATTAATCCTTGGGTAACTATTTTTTTCATTAGCGCAACACTTCATTCATGCTCAGCAAAAGCGACAAATATGATTTCAGAACATAAAGAATGGTGATAGTGCATATGAAGAGGGCTTGTGACTAGGTCCGCTTAGCTTTAGAACTCACTTTTTGAAGCTCTAAAAATGGTGATAGTGCATATGAAGAGGCCTTGTGACTAGGGCACACGAAATTGATTCTTCAAGCTCCCAAGGTTCTGAATTCTTTTGCTTGACCTTGTAACAACTTGTTTCCCTCCCCTTCTTCTCTCTTCTTCTTACGTTCTCTCCTCTCTCCCTCTCATTCTCTCTGTTTTTGTTCTTTTACTCTTTTGGATTTGGATTGAGTGCCTTTAGTAGTAGATATCTTTGATGACTTCAGGTTTTTTTTGGAGGCAAAAGGATGAGAGAAAAAATTAGGTTGAGAAAGAAAATAATCGACGAGAGAAATAGACACAAATAGCTAAAAACACCGTGTTTTTCTCGCCTTAAAGGTACTCAATCTCTCCCATACTCTTTTGCTTAAGTGTTAGTGCATTTGGTAATTTGTTCAGCTGAAGCAATGTGAGATAAATGGCATGTATCCTATTGGTTGTAGGGTTTTGGTTTTTGCAAAAAGGCCACTTCAAGGTCTAGCTTATGCTAATGCTGCTAAATTCTAATTTTATCTCCTCGCAATTCTATTTTCCTAATCAATTACAAAATGCATGTCTAACATATTCTAATAATTCAAGTCAATATAATCAATTAAACTAAATAATGTGTAGACCCTGAATTAAGAAATGTGGGGTGTTACACAAATCAACCACTTTCCATGGTTTCTCCCCTTTTGCAAAAATTAATGTTCCATGAATTTTGTTCTTGCAGCCTTCCAAACCATCTCTATATTCATCTTGTAGAATTTGGATTGTCAATTCATTACCTTTAATTAAGACAAGGTTTTGGAAGCTGACTATGATGAAAGGTGAACGAACATTTACTACACCGACAAACGACTTAGTGCTAATTGTGTGAGAAACAAAATCATGTTTTGGAGAGTAAAAAAACTCCATGTGCAAATAGCCATTGGAGAGGAGTAAAACATAGCAGCTTACAAGAGCTCTAATTAATAATGGTCTATGAAAACCCCAAGAAAATTCTTGATGATCTTGCACTCTCCCAAGAGCTTACTGCAGTGAGAAATCTTTCTTATCTATGCCATTTAATTTATATCATATCATCATCATCATCATCAACATAATATAATGGAAGTTGCACTCTTTATGCTACATAATTGTGACTCGAGTAAGTAACTTGATCGCAAAAGTTAAAAAGGAGAAAAGGGGTTTTGCAGCCCCGCCCGTTTTTTTTAATGGTAACACAGGTAAAAGATTCAGTGAAATTTCCGATACAATTTGGATGGAAGAAATTCAAACCCAGTTTGTAAATTAAGGTATCATCATCAATAACTAAAAAGCATTACTGTTTTATTATTAATAATAATTTATGAATATAAATAAACATACACCAATTGTCTCAGGAATTAATCATCTCTATAGTAGTATATAGTATTCATTCCTAATAATAATACCGGCAATCGAAATTCGATCAACAGAAGTCACACTCACAGCACAAGAAGTCAAAGCAACCCTGTGTACAGTCATAGAAGCAAGAACAACTGCATCTCCAGAAAACAAATAAGTTAATTAATTAGATAGATAGAGATATCTCAAAGTCACATCATTTTTAATTTATTTCTTAGAAAATCAATTGAGCAAAAAGAAGAAAAAACAAAGAAGATTACCATTCGTTGATGACCTTGTCTTGTGGATCATCTTGATAAGAAATATCAATAGATTGAGCTTGAGGGGGCTCCATAGATATTAGCTCCTTCACAAAGTCTAGAAGTGTGGGTGTATGAGAATAATGGAAGAATATGACAAGTGATGAAGTGAGACACTGAAAGTGAAAAGATAGATAGGGGGCGGACAAGAAATAAATGCACGTGAATGTGCATTGTCACCAAAGCATGTCACGCCGTTACAAAAACACAAAAAGAATCAAGTCAAATCTTATTCTTAATTTCTCTTCCCCAAATAAAACACTCCCTTTTATGACAATAGCTGTAAATTATGGAGTATTATTCCTATCCCAAATAAAACACTACCTTTTATAGTTTTATGATTTTTAAAATAATCAAAAAATTATGATCCTTATTTGATTTCTCTTTTTAAAAATTGTTTTTTAAAAATTTAAACAGAACAAATTTATTTTTCATTGCTAGCTTTTAAAAAATTTAAAAATAGTTTTTAAAAACCAATTCAAACATGCTTTATATCACCAAACTATCCTTTATGGAAATTTGTTTTATGGGAATAAAAGAATTATTTCAGGGAAAAAAACCCTAACTAATCTGGAGGTGTTCATCATTCTTAATAATTAAGTTTTGGAAAAACAAAACTACATTAATGTTTCAACAATTTTTTTTGGACTAAAACAGCAAGTAATATGGGACGGAGGGATGATTTGTGGTTGGTATGACATTTTTAAAATGGGTTTAGTAGAACGAATTTTGTTTGGATGATGAACGTGGAATCACTTATGATGTGTAAAATATACAGAACTTTGTGGATCTAACACTCAAATGGTTTTATTCAATGAAAAAGTTAAGAATTCTTGCTTCAAAATCGATCAATCCAAACATCACTTAATCGAAGCAGGTATTCTTTAAGGAAACAATCCAAAATTGTACCAGATAGCATGCTATTTTAATCTTCAGATTATAAGATTATTTGCCTCAAAATTAACCAACTCATGAACACCCCTATTTTTTTAAGTCAAAAGTATTCAAAGGTCAAGTTTAACTACTAAATGCATCCAATGGCTCTCACTTTGTTAATTGGAGTCACTACAATCAATCTTGATCTGCATGCTTAATGGGTTGATTTGTGAATGGCAAATAAAAAATAACATTAATTAAAAAGTATTACAATTCACAATATAAGAAAGAAAAAGTACTTTTTTTAGCCCAAAACAAACACTATTTTTAAGATTTATTAAATAATCAATCTCAATTTTATCCCTATTTAAGTGATGTAATTAATGATGATGTCTTTAATTAAGAGCATAAATCAATATTTTAAAAGTTCAAAGATTAGAAGCCCGTGGGCTAAACTATGCTAAAACCGCGGTCTAATCGATTTATTTCATGTTTGTTTATGCAATGTACAAAGCATAAATGTATCACTGTGCCGAAGCTACTACATATAGCTTTTACAGCAAAGTGTACATGACAGCAGTGTGATACAAACACAGACTTAATAGGAACAAGACCACAAAAAAGTTAGATTTGAATACTTCAATTATAACTTCATCCTAACGGTAGATTGGACCTACATATGTGTCTTCCTGTCCAATTTTTTTTTTTACAGAAATGTTATCAAAAACAAAATACAAAATACAAAGGTGTGATTCCATCTACTGAAAAAAGAAAATTGATGTTATCGTTTTTTTACAGAAGAACTTGTGTCACTGCTGGCACTCTAATATTATACTAAATAAACCTGCGGATTCAGGTGCAGTAAGCTCCATATCGAATATGCTCATTACTTTCAGATGCATCAATGAAAATCTCTGCAAGAACCTACAACAGCAACAGCTGCAAGTCATCTAAAACAAAGCCCGCCTGAACTCAAGTCATTTGCATCATGAGTGATAACTTCCCTAAGTGTAGTCATTTGAAAATACCATCTTCTGTTCCCTATTGCCATGTTTGACACAGGTACAGTGACATATAATTACAAATCTGATAGTGTGTTGCAAGCTGATCATAGAGGGTGAGCTAGGAAGTGTGTCATGAGTAAAGCGAGTAGGACATTGCCATGCCACTGTTATATACAAGTTATTTTGTTACTTATTTGCCAAGTTTCAAGAGAGATAAAGATTGATGCATAAAGATCATGCAAAACAACATGCAAGGATAACAAATATAAGCTGTAAATGGATTCATTGGTTCAAATATGCTGGATTCATTGAACTGATAAGAAATCCTCACCTCTCAGTGGCTGATTTCCCTTTTAAAATCTGTGTACTTGAAAGGGAAATCTGATCAGGTTTGTTTTCAGACAACCCTTTGGGACTGTGGGGTTTATCCTGCCAACATAAGAAAAATTAATACCAAATGCATGGTTTGCAAAATAGAAAATAGGCACGGAAACACTTATATATATTACCATCAAGTTGGTTCCATTATACTGATGGGAGGAAGATGAAACATCTTGCTGTTGCAAGCTTTTCACAAACCGATGCTCTAGTAACATTGAAGCAGTTGGCCGCTCTGCTGGATTTCTTTTAAAGCAAAGCCTCAGGAAATCTTTACCCTCTGATGACAATGTTTCGGGTATAGGAGGGATATCCTTCATAACCTTAAACATAGCTGCAGCCTGCATATTAAGATTTGAATTTATGTTACGCCTAGTTAACGATTTTGAGTTGATTGCTAAATCAAAGTTTATCAAATCAAGAGATATCAACAATTCAACATTATGTATCCTCCATTAGCAAATTTCAGCTTCCCACAAAAGCACTTATAAAACTATGATTGAAGGTTCTCATTGTTAACAAAGTATTACATCAACAAATATCGGAGGTTCTTATACTAATGAGAATTCTAGTTATGATATGTATGGTACTGAAGTGGCCTGAGTAACAAATTGATATAGGATAGAAAATTTTGCATGTGCTTACTCCTTCGTATTCACTCCAAGGAGGCTTCCCTGTGAACATTTCAATTATTGTACAACCCAAACTCCATATATCAATAGCAAAAGCTAGATCAGAGCTGTTATCTTTTTGCATAACCGCTTGCATAAGCTGTATGAGAAACAAGTGTCAGTAAAGAATACATGATAACCAGAGTAATATAGATTGTAGAGTAAGAATTTACCTCTGGAGCCATCCAGTATGGACTTCCTTTCAAAGATAGATCAGCAGAATTCCCAGTTAACTGTGGAAATAGAGATCCCAAGATTATTTTAATGGGCATAAAGTAACTACTGGCAGCAAAGGTAGTGGTGAAAGCAACTAGTAAAATTCAATGAACCCAATTACAAACAGTTTACTTAGACAATTACAAATGAATCGGATTCGATGGGTAATAAAATTGTCGATTTTAACCAGGAGAAAGGAATTTTAAAAACAATAAGTTTGTCCTTTTAAACTTAATCTTGCACTTGAAATGCAAATTTCTATTAGGAGAATCTTTTAACAGTTATAAAGATAATCATGATAATAACCAGAAATCCACAGTATCTGTACAATGAGAGAACCATTGGTTCGGGGATAAGGACAAAGACCAGAAGTATATAGTAGAAAGGGAATTTTACAACTCACATGCTTGGCCATCCCAAAGTCAGCAAGCTTAACAACACCAGCAGAATCAACAAGCAAGTTAGCCCCTTTGATATCCCTATATGAATCCATAAAAAGAAAAGAAAAATGTCATCAGATGATCCAAATCCAAACTGAAATAGCAATTTCTGGTAAAACAAAAAACAAGACAAAATTCATTCTCCATTAAAAGAAAGTATTTGCATAAATCTCAGGTAGAATTGTAGAAATTTCTTATCCAAGTTGGATACGGAGCAGGTAATCAAACATGTGACCCTTACCTATGAATTGTCTGTTTGCTGTGCAAGTAAGCCAACCCCGAAAGAATATGTCGTGTGAAATTCCGAACAACGGATTCTGTTATCGCACCACAATGATCGCGAACGTATTTATTTATTGAACCGGGATGGACATATTCCAAATAAATATAAAACTTGTCTTCTACCTGAGAACACATAACACAAATTTATAATAAGGTTTTGTGGAAGTTCTAAAAGTAATGATTAATCATGGACAAGGGAATCTTAATCAATCATAGATTGCATACTATTTCACTGCCGTAGTACTGCACAATGTTTGGATGTTTCAGATTGCTGAGAACTTTAATTTCCTGAAACAGAAAGGGGAAAGAGTTCCAATGAGGATCAACTGAATTAACAAGGAAAATTATCTTACATAACTAAAACATTTCCAAGAGAATGATGAGATAATTTAATCATATATCACATCTCCTCCCACTAAATACATATAAAAGTGTATGAAAATCCAAAGAAATGAGCAATACATTTTCATCCAAGCTAGCATGTAATGAAATTTATACTGAGATATGCCGCATTGAATTCTTAACCTTAATACCATGGTTCTGATAATAGCTAAAGTGTCCACCTCAACATACAGAGCAATTAAAAGTCCGCGACAGTGCATTTGAATTTTCACATTTCATATATCCTGTAAATGTAATAAATAAACAAGAATCAACTAACAAGTGATGGACAACCTGCTCTAGCTGCTTTATGCTCTCTGCAGATTTTGGATCATCAAAGAATATTTCTGCTTCCTTCATTGCACACATTGCTCCAGTTTCTCTGCCAGGAATGAAAATATGTTTTGGAGCTTCTAAACTAGACACTGACAGAAAATGTAATAGCTCAAACTAATTACGAAACTTGTGTACACATACCTATTGGTGGCAGCATAAACACTTCCAAAAGTACCTCGCCCTATAAGTTTCCCCTTTTGCCACTGGCTTTTCATAGATATGGATTCTGTCTTAGACGCTGGTTGGGAAGCCCCAGGTTGGGAGTAGGTAGCAGTGGGTGAAGGCAAGGATGTCCCAGGCCAAGGAGGCAAGGGTAAGGGGTGAACGTGAACAGTGAGAGGAGCAACACCTTCACGACGCGCCTTTGTTGGGGTGTCAAGAGATATCCTGGGTAGGGGTGAAGAAGGTCTAGTTGGGCTTTTGGGGTTTTGTTGCGAAGTAGCTGGAGGTGGTTGTCCTGTAGATGTGGGCATCTCTGGTGCAGACCAGAACTGATTTGGTTTAGGTGTCACATAATAATATGGCACAAAATCATCATTCTTTGTGTTCTTTGGGCTTCTTGTGGGACTACCAAAGGGACTGCCAAAGGGACTGCTTGGAGCACTCCTAGTGGGAACATTTATCCAGAAGCCAGTCCCTCGGTTTCTTGGAGCTGCAGCACCACTTGTGTCTTGGCGTACAACCCCAGTTGCAGCTGACTTTGTTTCCACATTCTGCTCCGTATTCTTTCTTGTGCTAGCAAAAACACTGCACATGCAAAATTCATAGGTCAGAATATGCTGCAAGAAAATAACTGATTATAATATAAGAACTTCTTTTTGGTTAATCTTAATGAATAATTGAAAAGGAAATAAAGGTCAACTCCACGTTATGAGTATAGCATAAGCAATTTTTTATAAGCTATTTCATACACTTTCACAAGTGTTTACATCAAATGGCTTTATTTATGATTGATTTGGGACTTAAAATTCAGATATAATACGTGTTCATTCATTCAAACATGAATTCCTACGAAAGCATCCAAAAAAGGACATGAACAATATGAATTTGTCAATTCTTAATTTTATTTAAAAAAATAGTAAACAATAATGCATAAACCCAATTGAATTGAATTTGAGAGAAGAAAATTACCTGCGCATTTTAAAGCCAGCAGGAAGAGAAGCGTCGACAGGGACATCAGGTTCTAGGGCTCTAGGAGAGGGCAAACGGCAATCGGCGTCTCTATTACGATGCAGCGCGGGAGACGATATCTCCGGCAAAGGCAACGGCTGAGGTGCGACGGAGGAAGAGGTGTTGGAGCGAATGTAAGATCGTGCGCTTGGAGAACGTGTAAGAGGCAATGCGGCAACGGGGTCGTATTCGCAGTGATCATCTTCGACGTGGCGTAACTTCTTTGACCGTGTGGACTTTCTTCCGGTTCCAAAAAACCAAGGACTGCGAGAACTCTTCTTAGGATCGGAAGAAGACGGAGAATAAGTTTTTCGCGTTGAAGGAGAAGAAGAAGAAGAGGTGGAAGCAGAATTTGAATTTGAATTAGAAGACGGGGAGAAAATGATTGCTGGCAACCAACGCATGGCGAAATATTGTGTATATATTATTATAATAATAATAATTCATCGTGTGTAAAATGCAGCCATTGTTAATTAGGTATGGTGATAATTACATGGAGATGGAGAAAGAGAGGAAAGAGATGAAATAATGTAATGTAATGTGATGTAATGTTGTTCCTCTCTTTCTCCTTTACATCTTTCTTCTGTTGTTGTTGTTGTTGTTGTTTGTTGTTGTTGTTTTGTTTATCCTGCGTTTCGTTTCTGTCTGTGCAAAGCAAAGAGGAACACGGTTTCGCAACGGCAAATGATCCCGCCAGATGTGCAAACTACCTACCTTTTCTCTTATTATTATTATGCTACCATAGCAGTTGCATTGCTGAGTGGTGATGACAAGATTATATTATATGGATTACCTTCCACCTAATACATTCCCTTCCCCCACTCCTTTTCACTTTACATGCATACATACATACAATTCATCCTCCTATCTTTTTCGATTAATATTAAACCAACACGTTGGCCCATTGGCTTAATCTACTTTAGGACAGGGGGTCAATCCTGAGCTCGCGGGTTCGATTCCCGCATTGGACAGACTTGGTGTTGGTCGGTGGGATCTGAAACACAAACTCCTTTGATAAATACATTGGCTTCCCTATGCTCCAAGGGAGAGTCAACAGAGCTGATTTTGATTTTATCGTGGACAAGTTGAATTCTAGACTTGCGACTTGAAAGAATAAGTTGCTTAATAGAGTTGGAATGATAATTTTAGGCAAGTCAGTTCTTAACTTCATTCTTGTGTATTATATGCGTACTGCGAGGTTGCCTCCATCCATTTGTGCCCATATTGATTGGCCCACTCGTGACTTCATATGGAAAGGAACCAAGATCATGGTACTAATCTTGTTGGATGGGTAACTATTACTAAGCATTAGTCTCTCAGAGAGCTACTTGTTATATCTGCTTGAAACGTGAACATTGCAATGCTGGGAAAATTACTCTGGGGACTTTAATCAAACTCTAGTAAGTTGTGGGTTAATTTGTTTACTCACAAATACTTGAACAATGACACTATTTTGGAGGTTGCTAAGAAGAATGTGTCTCATACTTGGAATGTTATCATGAAGAGTACAATGCTGGGAAAATTACTCTAGGGACTTTAATCAAACTCTGGTAAGTTGTGGGTTAATC
The DNA here is from genome assembly GCA_963573325.1 of Astragalus glycyphyllos. Classification (NCBI taxonomy): domain Eukaryota; kingdom Viridiplantae; phylum Streptophyta; class Magnoliopsida; order Fabales; family Fabaceae; genus Astragalus; species Astragalus glycyphyllos. The sequence goes on along the minus strand of OY754308.1, from coordinate 84,300,577 downwards.
AGTTATTGCTACCACTAATATCACTTCTTGGAATTGGATTTCATCCTTGCATGGTTCTGAGAAGATTAAAGTGCCCATTTGTACTGAAGCAAAATCCCTAAGATGATGAGTTTTAATAGAAACAAACTTTTTTGCAAGTGTTTTAAGCTTTCTGATTTTCTGATACATTAGTATTCTAATGAATCTTCTTGAGTGATCCAAGTATAGGATCTATTCAATCGAGTCTCAAGAAGATAGTGTGCTAAGAAAACACCACAAACTAAGCTACTAGGTCTTAGCCACTTATCCAAGGCCAACATGGCTCAACTAAAAGTGTCTTACAATTTATTGAAAGAAAAACAAAGCATAGAAAACACTAGAGTTGGTTATCTAGAAATTTCCTACTATTTACATGGTCACATTTGATGTGCTCTTGTCTTGATTATTAGGTTGTGCACATTGAAGTATACTCCCTCGAATTTATCTTTGTGATCTTCATCCAAGCTCCATGCATGTGGGCTCACATCATTCTTAGAAAGTGATCTAGATCTTCCTAAGTGATTTGGTTGGCCACAGAACAATTTTAAAAAGGGTCACAATTCAAACCCCCTTTCTTGCGACTCCAATTGACTTCAATTTGGGATGAGTGTCATAATTTCATCCCACACCAACTATGCTTCATCATATAGGTATGACGGATCTCCTTACGTGCCAAATCTGTGATCAGTTTGATGAGACAATGTTACATTATCTTAGGGACTGTTCATCCGCTACTTCAATCTGGAATCAGTTTTCATGATGATGGGTTCTTTCAAAACTCTAGGCCAAAACACTAGTTTTTGCATGGAAACCAGGGGTTTAATCCTCATATTTTTCTAGTTGATGTTTGGTGGATTTGGAGGGCTCAGAACTCGAGCTGCCTGGCCAAGGAAACATTTGCTCCTATCACATTAAGATTTCTACCCTCAATTTGGCTTCTTTTATCTTAGATTTTTTTTGTCGATCTGAGAAGTCTTATTTCCCTCCTCATTTAGCCTCGTGGCAACCTCCATGGGACCAAGGTTTTGTCTTGAAGAATGTTGATGGTGGTGGTTTCGGTGACCAGGCCCTTGGTCTTCCTCGAGACATGAATGCATGCTAAGTGGATTTTTCGGTTTGCTAGCAGCATTGGGGTGTCGGACAACCTCCATGCTGAGCTTATGGTTCTTTACATGAGTCTTCTCCTGGCTTGGATGAAGGGTTATCGAAATTTAGTTTGTTACTTTGGTTCCAAAAATGTTCTTCAGCTTGTGACCAAGAACCTTAATCATTAGCATTACTATGCGCCTATCATTTAGAATGTCAAAGATCTCCTTAATAAGCAATGGACAACTCACCTCTCGCATACTCTCCGGGTTGGCAATGTTGGTGCAAATTTTTTAACTAAGCTTGGTGCTAATGATGTCACTAACCTGATTGAGTTTGTTAATTCTCCCCCGGCCTCTCTGTCCACCCATTGGCTGATGCTTGTAGGGTGCAACTTTTAAGGGAGTGATCCTTCCTCTTTTTTTCCCCTTTGTTTCCCTTCTTTGAACCAAGAAAGATAATAATTGTAACGAACTGAAGCATGAGGCACAACTTCTATTATGTTTGTTTCTTTTTAAAATTATTGTTATCAAAACTCAAAACAGGACTGTTATAGCAAACCCTAATAAAAGAAATTTTCATTTATATAAGAATTTCATTTTATGATATTATCGATCAGGCCACTCTTTTCTCGAGCCTTTCTTACCGGGCTTCATTTGCACCTAGGTAACATGCATGTTCACTTTACTACATATATCAGCAGTTTTATTTAGGGTTTTTTTTTGTACCACCACATTCTTTCCATCTACCCCCACACAAAAAAAATTTGACGAAAATACCCCTAATAAAATTGACCATAATCGTATATACCTTGCCATAGGTATATACGACTTTGAAAAAATGCAAATCGTATATACAATAATTTATTTAAATACGACTTGATTCAAAAAAATAAATCGTATATATGTGCGGGTGAAGTATTTACGATTTGTTAAAATACAAATCGTATATACCTAGGTGTGGGAGTATATACGACTTGTTATTTATCAAATCGTATATACCTAAGTGTGGGGGCACATACGATTTGTTATTATGCAAGTCGTATATACCCCCACACCTAGGTATATACGATTTGCATTAAAAAAAAATTTACTTTTTTTCATAATAAGATTTGTTTTAATTTTAACGGTTAGGATGTGACTTCCAACGATGATCAAAGGTGTAGATATGGACAAATAATAATAATTACAAAAAAGTGGTAAAATAATAAGTACAATAAATATACAAACACGTGTCAATGTAGACCGTCTAAATCGTCGGAATCATCGGATAAGTCTACACATGTGGGCGCATCAGTCGGAATCACCGGAGGAGCTGTAGCCAGCCATAGGGCAAAACGACCGGTATACGGATCCAACCATGAAGTAGAATCCTCTGATCGATTATGCGACCACATCGGAAAAATGGGGGGCAACGGATAGGCAGACGACATCGAAATATGCATCCAATGTTGGTCCCGCAAGTTCAGAATATATATGATTTTATACTTCGAAAAAGAATAGGTACCTCTCAAAGGCAGATAAGTATAACTCATATTCAAAGACAATTGAACTAGGGCGACATTATACTTTGTTGCAACAAAGAACCCTATCTCTGGCAAAGTCAACCACTTATCCTTCTTCTGAAAACCGTGGTATTCAATAGTCAATGCTTTTCGAAGCTCTGCAAGTTTGTCCTTCCCAAACATGTAACTATACAGTGCATCCCTTTCCTTTGTTTCATGGATTACATCTTGCCTAATTATAGGCCAACTATCCTCACCAAAATTGAGACCAACCCCAATTGCTCGAAACCTGCAAATGATGAGGAACCGCCAATAAATGCAATAAAATCTCGCCCTGCTTTGTTACTTTTTTATTGGCACCCTGAGATAATTTTGAAGACCGCTGATATGATTTTTTGCAAGAAGACAACTGTGATAATTTTTTGATAGAAATCCCAGATTCTTGTGTGAGTTTCATCTTCTCATCTACATGCTCCCACCCAGATAAATCTCTTTTGACATCATACAATTTCTGCTTTTTCTTCTTTTGTGCACCTTTTGTTTTGACTTTAAATGGTGGTGGAACCATTGAAAAAGTGGTAGGGAATGCAAGCTCATTTAGTTGTTTCTTGAAGACAAATTTCTCATCTTCAGTCATCCGATTAAATCTGGCCCAGATCATCTCCATTTGGTAAGAAATATCACATCCATCAGACTTTTGTTGGGAGAATTTTTCATCTAAAGAATCCAAACTCAGTTGTTTCCAATGATCGTCCACAACATCCAACGGAATAGAAGAACTGGAGACATGATAGACACCTATCTCACAAGCACAAGGAAGAAGATGTGTCTTTCTAATAATGCATCCACACCGGCCTTTGTCATGACCAACCCCAAAAGTCGATTTTTCAAACTCTTTAACCATATAATCCAGAGCATTTAAAGACACAATACTGCGAAGCTTTTTAAACAAAGAAATATTGGAAGCCACTTCAATGCGGTTTATGCTTTTTTGAAAAGAGCCGATGACTTTATCAAAGTGAAGTGTAAGCATGTCATGGATAGATTTAAAACACTTAGACAAGTCACCTGCAGAAGTCTTCAGATGTCTCTTCAAATTCCAATGAGCTGACTCGGCTCTTAAAGAATAACAATGAACACGCAAAAAAATTTAAACTACGATAAAAATACTAAACACGTGTCAAAAAAATTTAAACGACGGTAAAAATACTAAACATGTGGCAAAAAAATTTAAACAAGATAAACTACGATAAAAATACTAAATGCCAAAATACCTGTTGGTGGTCTGATTACCGAAGTGTGAGATATGGTTTGTCCATGCCAAGATAAATCTCTCCTTATGCGGTTTCAACCATGTGTCATGCACATATTTAATAAGAGCGGGAATATCAGCGCAGGAGTCCTCAAAAATCTTCAACTGAGCTGAGTACTCAGACTCGTCAGCTGAATCAATAATGTTGTGCCAAAGAGAGATGACATCCTTTTGCCTATCAACGTGCATGAACTCTTTAATTTTCGCTTTCACATTTTTTGTCACGTGCCAAGAACACAACAAATTGGTATAAGAAGGAAAGATAGCATGAATACCAGCCATACAACTAAGATCTCTGTCAGTCAGAAAAACCTCAGGTTGAATCCCATGCAAGTCAAATAAATCTTTCAGTTGCTACAATACCCAAGAGAAATGAATACCAAACTCATGTGCAATATAGGCAAATCTAACCGAGAAAGATAACTCCGTGCTAGTCACTCCCACAATCTCCAATAGAGGTAGATTGTATTTGTTGGTGTTGTAGGTTGTATCAAGAATAAGAACTTTGGGAAACAACCGAAATAATTTGATAGAAGTGGGATGAGCCCACATGATGTCGCTGACCACATCAGAATCCTCAACCTTCCTGCTCCAACATAAATAATTATATGACTCAATCAATCTCAACAACTCCTGAGTGTCCGTTCTAGGACCCCTCTGAGAAGACCGATGCTTATGGCGCTGCCTATATATTTGAGGGAGAGAAGTGACATTGTCCGGATAATGACTCTTCAAAGCAGTAAGACAATCCTTCGGGGCAACATCCAAATCAGCGTGCTCATTAATCAAAGCCTTCTGCGGCTTAGTCAAACGACCAAAAGCTGTGCACCCAACCGAGGTAGTAAGCAACAGATGTGTGTGTCGACCACACATAACCTTCACACCCCAACCCCCATGACGTAGTGTAGAAGTAGCTTTCAAAGTAAGCGGACAACTTCTTCTCTTAGACCCGAAGACTCTAGAATCATTAGTAAACTTTCCCTGCTTCTCACAACCGAAAATGATCTTATCTCTAGTCCCCTTTTTACCAGCTTTATCAGATCTAACTTTGATAACAACAACACCAATGCGTCTCCCAACCGCTATAGCCCACTCTTCCACATCCTCGCGTGTAGAAAATATCTACAAAATAAAAAAATATTACGTACTTAATTAATTAAATATTTATCAAACTTCATTTAAAAAATTAGACCGAAAAATATACCCTATCCATTCTGAATAGCTCTGTAGTATCATCTATGTCGAAAGGAATCAACAGTGACTCTGCAGCAGGCGCTCCAATATCTGTTTCAAAAATAAAAATAAAAATTAGGCATAAATTAAATAATAAAGTGAAAATAACAAGTCGTATATACCTGTATATATGGGTATATACGATTTGAACATGTCAAAATCGTATGTACCCCCACCATAGGTATATACGACTCACATATTAGTCAAACCGCATTTACTGACTCTAATGTAAATACGATTTGAAACTCAATCGTATATACGTGTATATACGATTTGACATTTTTGCAATAAATACTGTTGAAAATGGTCAAATCGTATATACCTTTCAGGTACATATATACGATTTGATATTTAATGCGTATTTAATAGTTATTAAATGCAAATCATATTTACCTTCCATGAGGTACATACGATTTCAGATTTTGTGGGTCCCACACCAGACAGAATCTTGTGAAAGTCAAATTTTGTCAATTATGTGAAGGGTATTTTTGTCAATACGAAAATGTGTGGGGGTATGGAGGGAGGTAGTGGGGGTATAAAAAAAACCCCTTTTATTTATCTTTAGATTTTTATTTATTTTTTTGACTGGTTATTGATAATCCTCTAAATTATCTATTTTTATTATTCTTTATGAAGGGAAAATTGTCATATACTCTAGATTTAAGTCTTGTTTTTGTCTTAGTTTAATGTTAATTGGGCATGATTAGCTTGTTAAATATTTTAATGATTATGGTTAAATTTGGTTGCAATTTTAAGCATAATAATTATAAATTTAATATTCTTGTAGGTTCCCTTTGGTAATAGACATGTGTTATTGGTAGCATGAGGAAGTAACATTGCAAGCATCATAACCTTATTTCTTCTAGCCCATGATCGTGAGCAAGCTGGTCCAAAGAATTATGAGGTGAATAATTAAAGTCCATTATCATTACTTGGAGCCCAAAAAGAAATACTTAGATGGAATACTAAAAGAAAGAAGATCATGTCTTGGGGAGAAAGAAAAAGATATGCGTGATAATTAAAAGATTTGGATGAGAATTAAAAAGAAAGAAACGAGAATTAAGGAAGGTAGGAAGCGTGGAAAGAAAGAAAGGAAAAGGAGTTGAATGATATTTAAAAAAAAAGGTTTGAATGGAATATTATAAAAGGTAGGAGGCTGATAAACAATTTGGAGAGCACGCACGTAGAGAAAAAAAAACAGTACCTTCGGCAAAAATAGAGTTGTGACGGCTGGAAGCTTTTGGAGGAGAAAAATTGCAAACCTAGCACATCACCGTGAGCGAGATAGGAGAGGAACCAACGGAAGTTCGGATCATCTTCATCTTTTCATGGGGTTATTCTTATTTGCTTTTTCTCTTTTAATTGTTATATCTATTTCTATGTCTAGCTAAACTTCCCGTTGTTGCGTTGTTGGGGATGAGTAACAATTTATGAATCTTTTATGCTTTTGAATTAGACCTCTGTTATTTGAATGAATGTTATGATTTATGTTTTAATCTCCGTTCCTAACGCTTTCTAGGATTTGATCACTCTTAGGATGATTTACGATATGTGATTATGAATGGAAATTTGAATTACATATGCTTGAGAATTGAAATCGGTTTATCTCTAGTCTAGGAATAGTCATTGGTATTCAGAATCATAGGATAATTGTTGTTATTACTGCTTATTTCTCGTTAAGGTCACCTAAGGAATTAGGGATTTTCATTAGAAGTAAAGGTTCTCTTACCTAAGGAATTAGGATTAGAATAATTATAACAATTTGATCATAGCTCATAACATAAGTTCAATAACATGTTTGATTCGTTAGATATAAGAGTGAAGTAAATTGAAGCTCGTCCCCAACGGTTTTTAATTCATACACATTCACATGTGTTCTTGTTATTCTTAAATTAAAACTACAAAAAATATATTTATCGCTTTTCACTTTAATTTCTTTCAAACAAATCCAACTTAGTCCCTTTTTAATTTAGAAGTTAAATAATTAAATTGATAATTAACCGCAGTCCCTGAGTTCGACACTCGGTCTTTCCGTACTATTACTTGCAACGATCCGGTACACTTGCCGTGATCCCATCAGTTATATGTAGATTATTGACTACTGAGCATGATTTACAAATATTTAGGTTTAGAGTTTTTTTTAAATATATAATTTATTTATTACTCCATTTTTATGCGAGCCAAAGAGTCTCACCAAATAAAGAGATCCATTTTTATTTTAATTAATTAATCGCACCCACTCTTTATTTAGGAAAACCACATAATTTTTTTATCAACCACGTGAATTTTTTAAAGATATGCTTGAGTATGTATAATTAATATTTCTCTATAAGCTAAACAAAAGTTTCAACACTTTTAAATGAATTTATGTAACCTGTAAGGCCTAACACAATTGGTTGTTTAGGTTGGATGTTTTCCGTGGTAATCCTGGAATCACCACTTTGTGTGTGAATCTATCAAAGGTACTTGTCACTCCGTCTCCAGAAAAAAAAAATTATGTAACATCTAACATTGCTTGAGGAGAGAACATTCAGTCGTGTAAACACAAGTTTCTTCTTTATTCTTGATGGATCAATATTGTCTCCCAACTTCATGAAAACAAAGATTTTGATTTCAGGAAACTTGCTTTAGTCCATATGTAAATGGACCTTTGCAACTTGAATACCTTTCCCCCTCTCTATATTGGCAAAACCCCCCTTGGTTATGTGATCAAATACATCTCTTTAAGGAACCACTACCGGAAGAAGTTGAAATAACAATGAAAATTAGAGATGGATTGGTCTCCAAATTTGGTGTCGCTAATACTTAAAGACGTAACTAGAGATAGATTTAGACTGTCTTTTTGTCTCTAAATTTTCATTGCTATTTGAATTTTCTCTAGTGGTGAAAATAAAAAAGTAAGTGATTATTAAAAATGGTTTGCAGTGTTGACATCCATCTATCGGTTCTCAGAATCATGGTACTAAATATATAAGCTAAATTAGTAACGAAAACTAATGACAGAAAATTGAAATTGGTCGCTAATTCTAGCGTCACAAAATTATAGCAACGAAATTACAGTTTTTTTTTGACAAAACGAAATTGCAGTTGGAATTTATATTTTCCACTCTAATTTTATTTTATTTTTATTTTAAAAATTGTAATGTATTTAAGCATTGCATAGTGAATGTCATTGATTAATTTGAAACATTTTGCAATCAATTGCGCCATATATTATAGGTAGTCATATTATCATCCACGTCGATTGATCTTCTTTTTGAACTTCTTTCTGAAGACCCACTTATACCCTATGAATTTTACTCTGATGAATTGTTCAACTAAGGTCTATACCTGATTTGTGTACATAGATTTCATCTCAGATCTCGTGAGCAGATTACACCATCTTGGTAAGTCACCGGTTCATCTTGATATGTTAGCACCTTTGAGTCGTGAGAAATCCATATCTTAGGTCAGTGATGTAGTCTATCAAACCTACACAAATCTTGTATTCTGATCACTACAAGAAAATCAGCAATTTCCGACGGCCAAATCCGTCGCAAATCGACCATTTCTCATCGCAAAAGTACGTTTCCAACAGCCTTTTCGACGGACGAGAAGTCGTCGCAAAATCGCTCGTCGCAAATCGTTTCCGACGACTTTTTTCGTAGTAAATATGTCCGTCGCAATGTTGTCGCAAAAGTCGTCGCAAACTGTGACATCTTGTCGTCGCAAATTATTAAAAGTTTCATTAATGACTGTCAAAATTTCGTCGCAAATTCAGTAATTATCCAAAAAAAAGTCGTCGCAAATCCATCGGTACGCAAAACAATGCATTTTTGAAAAATTAGCCATTTCATTGCCATTTCTATTTGCAATACTTCCTGCCAATTCAATTCAGACTCAAATTCACCAATTCAATTCAATCCAAACCACAAAAGTGTCAAACATATATCAAAATATACCATTAATGTTAAAAGTGTCAATCCAATGGACCAACATAGTTAAACATAAACTACATTAATGTTAAAGGTGTCAATCCAATCCACCAATTAGTTAAAAGTGTCAAACGTACCAAATATCAAAACATACCACTAAAAGTGATACATAAACACTAATGTTCCATAAACTCAAAAAATTCTAGCATCTTCAAGTCCAGCTCCGAGCAACACCCCTAACAAATCAAAAACAATAATAATTACTATATAGTATATTTCATAAAACTAAGATACTTTACACATTAATTAAAATATAAATTACCTATGTGCCGTCAATAACCCCTCTCATAAGTGTGGTTCATGTGATCTCCACCGTCTCCATCATCTGCAGCGTCGTCCTAGGCAAGCTGGTCCTGCTCGGGCGGCTGCCAATCAGGTGGAGGTGCTGGAATCCCAGACTGGCTAAATACGTAGTCAATAAGATGTGCTTGTCGCCCAACCTTCTCCTCCATCGCCTCCTGGTATCGTGCAAATTGGTCTGTCAATGACTGGATGATCCTACGGGCCTCAGGGGACAGGCTCTCACTCGTCGAAGCTCCAGAGTCTAACATATTGCCATATATGCCTCCTGTCCCATACAGACGCCTCTTATTGGGCCAACTCAGTGGGGTCTACTGGTATATTAGACTGAGACAACCGCCGGTGAAACTCCTCCTATTAAATGCACACACAAAAAAACACCAAAAGAATCTAAATTAAATAATTGAGACATAAAAATATGCTATAATACTTGAGACATAACCCAATTTATATCAGAATGTGCTATAATGGTTGAGATATAACCCATTTGAGACATACAAATATGCTATAATGCTTCCAAACAGAATGTTCAGTGTAAAAACAGATTAATCTTGTAAGCTTCCAAACTTGAATACTTCTCTTTAATTGTTCAGTGTGAAAACAGAATGTTGCCAAAATAAATAAAATTCAAGTTTCTTTCCAATCACAGTCTGTACCAATAAAATTCAAGTTTCTTTCCAATCACAAAATGTTGCCAAAATAAATAAAATTCAAGTTTCTCAGGCATATTAAATGGAGAAATTAAGCTTGCATTCTTTTTTCTCAAACCATTCTTCAAAAGATATTGCAAAACTGACTAGCACAAACAGATGGAGATACAACAGTACAGGATCAATTGATATAATTAAGCTCTATAAAAGTAAAACTCCAATTGTCTTAAGGAAGCTTCTACTGGTTTTGTCTAATGGCAAAACAAACTTTAAGATTCCTTCATGGATTAAGTGCTAATTCAGCCCCAAAGAGATAGAAAACAGAAATGTCTACATAAACTCCTATTAAGCAAGCAGACATATACCTGAGCAACGCGAGCACACTCCTCTACAAAGTCGCTTGTGCCCCTCCTAATGTGGGTGTGGCGATGGAGCTCATCTACATGTGGCTTCCGCCCTAACCCCTTGGACTATAATTAAAAATATAAGTTTGTAAATGGTGAGTTATAATGGCATAAGGAAAAGATAAGTTTAAGTATATACCATTCTCTCTGCATGCTGCCAATGTGCAAGTTTCCTCCTTTTTCTGATGCTCTATTCTTCTTATTCCTCGCACACCTAGCCAAGAATTTTGGATCATTATTCCAATAGTGTTGTAGGCGATCATAGACTTGATCTCCTATCCAATCTGGTCAACTCCCCAGCCCACGGACATCTCTGAGCATATCAGCGAGTCGAAGAGCAGCTTTTTTATGAAAAAGATCCCAAACGGCAGCCTCCTGCAACTTATGCCATGCAACTTTCTTCTGCATTGTGAAAACATTTACAAGACAATGTGGTTATCAAATAACTTACTCTAAACATTGTGATGATTTAAATACATGACCAAAACACTAACAAGTTTTAAAAAATACGACAAACATTGTGATGATTTAAAATGTACACTTACTCTAAAAGCGTTAAAAAAATAAACTTGCTCAGCCTCATTAAGCTCCTTCCAAGTAGTCCACGGATAGTGGTATAACTCGCGAATTGTCTTCCTAATAGCCTCTGCGGCTGGTTTACAAGGAAGAAACCTGCAAAATTAAAACAATCAAAACGATTAAAACACATTATATATATATATATATGACAAAACAATAATCAACAAAAGTTATAAAAAACTTTACATACCCTCCACTCTCAACACGGATGACATATCGTCTGTCGCGTAACCGAATCTCAGGCTCCTCGTGATTGGAAGGGCCCCCCTCAACATCATGAAGCTGATCATCATCAGGTATCGCATCATCATCATGTATCGCATCATCTCCAGGTGAAAATGCCTCTGTTGGTGATGGTGAAGGGGTTGGAGTAGGCACTGGCGAAGGGGTAGGAGTAGATATCGGACGAAAGCCAGGTACTGGAATCATTCGATATGGAGGAGTCTGTGATGGTGGAGGAGTCACCCGTGCAGATGAAGTATGACCATGTACATCTCGGGGAGATGGAGTAGGTGACGGTGAAGGAGTCACTCGTGCAGATGAACTAGAGCCAATATGCAAGGACCTAACCCCAAAGGTCTGCCCTGGCGTCTGCAAGGACCTAACCCCAGATGTCTGCCCTGGTGTCTGCAAGGACCTAACTCCAGAGGTCTGCTGCTGCGTCTGTGTCGGAGGACTCTGTAATGATCTCACTCTACCTGCAGGTGCTGAGCGTGCCTGTGTAGGTGTAACTGTCGTAGGCATCTCACAATAGTCATCTGTGTCCTCGACATATATCACCCTCTTACGACGAGGGGGTCCGGGGACAGCTATAGACTTCCCCTTACGATCATGGGGGGGTCTAGGTGGCGACGAATCACCTCCACCTGATGTCATGCTGCAGAGGAAACTAAACATAAACATAAATATAAACATAAACACAAACAATTCAAAAACATAAACATTACTTCTAAAATAATTCATGAAACAATTCACATACAATTCAAACACAAACATAAATTACAAGACATTAGAAAACACTAGGATTAATTATATATATATATATATAATCTTCAGGCCATTCATCTTCTTCATCATCTTTTTGGAAACAACCTATCATACATCCAAAGACGGTGCGAAGGAGGAAATTCCATTCTGCATATTTAAAGTTGCTGAAATATTAGAGAGAGAGAGAGAGAGAGAGAGAGAGAGAGATGGATGTCCATCGAGAGGGAGAGAGAACAAGACATGAATTGAAACGATGGATTCCCATCGAGAGAGAGCGAGACATGACACATTTCATATCATATTAGATAGGTAACTTTAAACAACTTGCAGCCACCTAACAAATAAACACAAAGATTACAATCATGTTAAGCATATTTATCAAACCAAAAAAAAATATGCCTACGAGCAATAGACTAGCAGCCAGATAACAAAAAAACACAAGGACAACCAATCAATTGCAAAAGCACAACCAATAACATAAGCATACTTTATGGAAAGAATAGAACGTAGTAACTAGTAAATGGATTACACAATTCCAAGACAAAATCAATCATGTATCATACATCTCCAAATAGATTGCACAAAGACAATGAGATTAATCAATAAGCAATCACCTAATGCATGATAAAATGAAGATCCAATTAATATAGGTTGTAGAAAACTATGAAGGTAAAAAATATTGTGAAGGTAAAAAATAGTTTCCAGGTCTTTCTTCTTATTCATGAGCATTACTATATTTGCAAGTCACTTGTTAAAAAAATGTACATGACAGTTTGATAAAAGTCCTAAGGGTTGCTTTCATAACTCGATTTTTGAGAAAATTGATACCCATCAATGTTTATAAACTAATTTTAAAGGGACTGCATAAACTCTGATAAATCCACTGCATAAAGTCATGTAGTATTCAAAAGTCATGGTAAGGGACCAGAAAACATAATTTCCAGGGAGTGGGATCTTATAATCAAACCTCTCTCTATCATATCAATATATGATCACTAATCAACTATTAGTTCAAAGTTCAATTACTGATTGTCAGGCTGTAGGATAACAGAAAATTGACCAAGTAATTCCATTTAGTAATTGAACTTTGAACTAAAGGCAATCAAGTGAAAAATTCTGTAACATCCATAATGTGAACACTTGTGCAATACATCAATAAAGCAGAATTCAAAATTGACCTCATACATAGCAAGTCACAATACACAATGACACAAACATATACCTGTGTGCCAATATAGGAATAATAAACATATAGGAATTCAATAACAATCTGTTAAGCAAGCTAATTGCAATGAACTTTTTAGAAGCTTCAATGACCAACATTACTTACGTATTTCAACTTGCTTGGATCCAATAACAATGTAACCTTCTACACCATGGACAATATCCCTTTGATAATGCTGAAAACACAACAGTTCCGAGTATTAGCCTTAGCGAGAAAGGATAAATTGATAATGCATAACAAAAATAATTACTAAGTGATTGTACTCAATATAAATGCCACTTCATGCATCCAATCCAAAACATACACTACCTCAGAAGAATTGATTCTAGCTTTTCTTATAAAGTTGGTTTATTTTTAGCATATTCATCTGTTGGCGAATACATAAAGTCACTGATTCCAAAATTTCCGAATTCTGACGCAAGTATATTGAAAAATTCTGGTTTTTTATCAAGAAAAAAAAACTTCTAGTTGCTTTTCACAAACAAACATGACGTATCAAGCTGAGTGCAAGCCTGTGCTGCTGACCTGCTGCCCCTCTCCCATATCAGAACTTCATATATGTGCAAACACGCAAGTTTGTTAGTTGTTTATTTGACTTGAAATGCAAATATTGATCTTTATCAAGAAAGAAAAGCTAGTAACAATTTGTTTGTTACACTAAGCGAGAAAGGATCAGAACATGCATTTGGTGTTCTTATCTTGAGTTTTCAAAAGCTCATCTTTCATTGCTTTTAGTAGAATTGATTCTCAAAATAAGATGCTTAGTTTATGTCTGATACCAACCTCAGAACATGCTTTTAGTAGAATTGATTCTCAAAACAAGATGCTTAGTTTATAAATAGAAGGTGTGCACTATGTCTGATACCAACTTCACATAAAAGCCAAAAAATAAGATGCTTAGTTTATGTCTAATGCAAGAACACCATCATATACCAATACCAATACCACTTTTAAACAGAACAATAGGCCATAACAAATTAACAAACCCACCAATCACTCAAACAAACACAAATCATGAATAAATCACACAAACACCAGATTCTATAGTATTCCAAATCCCTTAACAATCTTCATCAAATTTAATTAATAGACATTATTACCTTTGGAGAGCCTAATGTCAGCAATCCCTTAACACCTAATGTCAGCAATCACGTTTGGAGAGCCTCCACCAATTCTTCTAGCTTTTTCAACTCAAGCTCTATACCCTAAGCATCAATCACGTTTGGAGACTTAATGTCAGCAAAAAAAGGAAGATTTTAAAGCAAATAGAAGAGAGTTAGGGTTTTTGATTAAAGCAAATCAGCAAAGAGGAAGTTAGGGTTTTTTATTCAACCAAAAATTGGGGGTTTTCTATCAAATAGAATTAAAGAAGAAGCAAAAAACTTACCTTTGAGAAAGAGATTAGAGGCAGGCGCTGAGAGAGGGGAGAAGAAGAGGTGCTGAGAAAGGAGAGAGGGAGAGGCGCTGAGAGAGGGAGAAGAGGATTAGATGAAGGTGAAATGAGAGGCGGTGGTTAGTGATCGAGGAGGGCGGAGGAGGGCGGTGGAGGGAGGAGGAGGGAGGAGGAGGGCGAGGGAGAGAACCACATTCTGCTAGAGGAGAGTGAGTGAGTGAGGTTTGGTGAAATGAGAGGGTTCGATGGAGAGGTTTGTGTTTTAATTGGGGTTTTCTATTTTGCGACGAACTTTTAGCGTTTTTTGAGGGAATTTGTTGTCGGAAATTTGCGACGACCACGCGTTCGTCAGAAAGCCGTCGGAAACTAAAGAGGGAATTTAAGCGCATTTTTCCTTTAAGTTTTGCGACGACGTTTTGGTCGAAAAGCCGTCGGAAATTTGCGACGACCAAGAGTTCGTCGAAAAGTTTCGCAGGAAACAGAACTTATTCTTGTAGTGGATCCATCAGTATCGTAATATAAACAAAAATAGGTTAACAAAAGTTGATATATTCGACCCAACAACATTTGCATGAGATAGTTTGAGTCTCTTCTAACTTACCCAAGATCTTGGATTCGAATCCTGCTTTGGGAATACAACTGTGTTAGATCTTTTGAAGAAGAAATTTATCGCTCATTGTGGTCCTACCCAGCTCGAGTGATTAATCCCTACAATTACGCGCAGATGATACCTGGTTTATAAAAAAAAGTTGATATATTCAGTTCAATACAAAAATGAGTCATGAAGTTGATGTATTTAGTGCAATTGGATAAATACATCAATTTTAATAGACTGATTTTTGCTTTGTTAAAATATAAGTAGTAAGTCAATTAGTTGGTTAGTAAGGCCCATTAGATTGTTAGGTCATTAGATAGTAAGGTCCATTAGTTGGTTAGTATATAAGGTAGATGGTAGACTCATTTAAGGCAATCTCTTCTCATTTGTAATATCTTACCACTTTCAATATAATAGATCTTTAAAGTTTGTTCTCTCTAATTTCCATGGATGCCATGTTTTTCAACATGGTATCAGAGCAAACTTGGTATCCTCCATGAATTTCATGGCATCTAGGTCAACTTTTATTATTTTACTATTTTTTTATTTACTTTCTTTGTCTCTTTCCCGAGAATTTTTTTTTCGGTTTTCATTTTGCTTCACATCTGAATCGATTTGCATCTGAATCTTTTTCCTTCGATCGGTTCTTCATTTGGGTTTTTTGATTATGAGTCTGCATCGCACTGAGTTCGCATCATATCGCACTTTGTTCTTGCGTTTTGTGATTATTTGTTTTCGCTGATTTTGCTTCGTCTTCCCCAAATCGATTCTTGATTTTGGTTTGCTATTTATGCGTTTCTTGTGTCTTTAACCTAAATTGCGGAGCCACCGTCTTTGTGATCCTGTCTGCCTTTGCTTTCGCTTTCGCTTAAACCAGAGATGATCACATCGAATCTGATCAGAGAAAGTATTAACTGGTTACAGAGAGAAATCGTCTCTGATATTATTCACGCTTATGTTTTGATTCGTACCGGTTTTTTTTTCTTCTCAAACCCTTCCTTCAAGATAAGGAAAAGAAGGTTCTTATGATTTTGATTCCGCTTCAGATTGTTGTTGACGTTGCTCAAATTGTTATTGATGAGAGTGGATCTTATGGCCATGATTGTGTCATTTCCTATTGTGTGGTCAGTTAAGAATCTTCGTGTGGCTGCTGCTGAGTTGTTGAAGCTTGAAAATGAATTGCAATTTCAGTGCTGAAAAGTTAATACAGATTAAGGTTTTGTCAAGATAGATACATGGTCGAAGAAGTTGGTAATGCTGATCAGCAATGTTCAGGTTTTATCTAAGTAACAACTGAAAATCTTCCATGTTACATTTTGTGGGTATAGTCGGTATTCATAAATCATTGTGCAATTTTCTGAGTTCTTTGAAATTTATGTGTTGTAGTGAAGAGATTGGGATTATGTGCTGTTGTGGATTCCCTTTTGGAGATTAGTGAAGAGGATCTTTATCACTTTCAAAATGATTTGGGTGGTGACGATTCTCATTCAGAGGCATTGTCACTCTTAAAACATCAAATACTGTTGTTCTGGATTTTTTTTATCCTTTCTAGGTGTGCTACTCCTTGGTGAGGTGTTGCTGAACTGTTGGATTTGAAAGCTTTCTTGGTTGTGATCTACAAGGCTGTTTTGCTTCCAAGCTTAGAGGTTTTTTGCTTTTCTAAAAATATGGTGGTTGCATGTTAAGGCAATGGGAGGCAGCCTTGAGTTTTCGATTTTTGCTTGAAGCTTCAAGGAGTGGATCAAGTTCCTTGCTAGCATTTAGCTAATTCTTATCAGGTGGTGTGATGCAAGAGGGTTTTGTTGTTTCAGCCTCTTTTTATCCAAGATGTTGAAGGCCCGACTGTTGTTGCTCATATTTGGAACTAGTTATTCTGAATTTGTTTGTTAATTTCATTAGCTTTATTGGCTTGCTTTTAGCTTCTGTTTATGGTGGTTAAGCATGATGCTTCTGCTATAAATGGTTAAGCATTGAGATTTTGCTTCTGTCTTCAGTGATTGAGTACTCTTGATGGTTAAGCATTGTTGTGCTTCTGCCAAATGGTTAAACTTTGAGGTATAGTTTCTGTTTGGTGGTTAAGCCTTTGGCCCTATGGCCTTGTTGATGTTTGCTTCTGCCCTATGGTGGTTAAGCATTTTGCTTCCTTCAAGTGATTAAGCCTTGAGTTTTGGCTTTTGCTTGATGGTTAAGTGTTGGTTTGTTGCTTCCTCCGAGTGGATAAACCTTGAGTTGTGGTTTCTATTTGATGGTTAAGCTTTTGCTGACTTATTTGACACTTGGATGGTTATGCCTAAGAGTGGAGTTTGTTGATTCCTTTGGAGTGAATGTTGTGGAGACGCTGGAAGAAGCTTGAAGGGGCCCGATAGTTGGTCGAAGACTTCTAGGAGCTATGCACCTCAACTACTACCAATTCGAAGATTGTTCTTTATTTTCCTTACTTTTATAGTATCTTTGCATCTTTGTATTGCTTATCTCAAGCTGAAAGTGTTGTGAACACTGTCCAGCTTGCGGGTGGCTATTAAAATATAAGTAGGAAGTCCATTAGTTGGTTAGTAAGGCCCATTAGATTGTTAGGTCATTAGATAGTAAGGTCCATTAGTTGGTTAATATATAAGGTAAATAGTAGACTCATTTAGGGCAATCTCTTCTCATTTATAATATCTTATCACTTTCAATATAATACATCTTTAAAGTTTTTTTTTTCTAATTTCTATGAATGCCATGTTTTTGAACATGCTTATTACTTGAAGGACAACATGATATATAGGGTGAAATAAAATAGGCTCTCTCAAACAAGGTAAAAATCTCTGTTACCAATAGTGAGATGGTAAACCTTCCCTTTCTAGGTAGATGGGTAAAGTCTTTGAATCGAAAGAGCAGGGTGAATGACTAGATGACAAGGAGTGGGGTATTGGTTGGCTGAGAGGACAAAAAGGTTGTAATATCAGACAACACAGCAGATTAGAGCAGGGGACGTTATTGATATAGCATCAGAATATTCATGTCACCCCATTTAATAGTAATAATGACAAATAAAGTTTCCTTGGTATTCATTCCATCATGTCAAATCCATGCACGTGATACACTCCGTACTTCTTCTCCTCAACAGCTTCACTGCCTTCCTTCCTTCCCCCGTTTTCAAAGTCAACAGCGACAAAAAGCATTAGCAAAAAGGAAATGACAAGGAGAAGAATTAAGAAGTTTGAAATTGAGATTGAGGCATACTATGAGACAAAACTAAGTGCTGTGTGATTGAATGTTGCTGCTAGGGGTCACCTAGTCAATTCCATGCAATAAAGTCATCACCTCTTCATTTCTATGTTGTCCCGTTATAATATTCATCAGGAAAAATATTAATTTGGTCCGTTAATTTGTGAGAGATTGTTATTATATTATAGTCTCTGGATGTATCGAAATTGTAATTACATTTTTTTCTTTTATATTTTACAAATTAAATTGACCAAAAACAACATTTGAGGACCAAAGTTTTTAACAAAAAATACATTTAGGACGTTTGCAATTTCAATACATTTGAGGACTATAATGACAGCTCTTCACATATTCAGAAACCTAAATGACTACCTACCTTATTAATTAACTCTTGTTGATATTATTTCCAGGGATCTAATAAATATATAACCACAGTATATAAATATTTTACAAAGTTAACCGATTAAAAATTAACATATCAAAAATTTGTGTGACTTTTAATTATTTTAATTATTTTAAGTCATATCTATCATGATGTCTTATTGGTTGACACTTGACAATGTAAAAAAAGCTTTATCTATATATATATATATATATATATATATATATATATATATATATAACATTTGACAATGCATCTCCATTAATGCATTGCCAAATATCAATTTCTGGTTAAAAACATATTAATTACGTTTTCAAGGCCTCACATTTCATTAAGAATTTAATTGAAAATCAGAAAAATAAATAAATCTTATTTCAAATCTATCTATTTAAAAATAATCTCATTTATTATTTTAACACGTGTCAATTCCACAATCATTTAGCATTAAATCGCTTATTTAGAAAACTTCTAATGCATTCTGACTCCTATTTTGAAAACTTCTAATGTACTCTTCACAATTATTTAGCACTAAATCTCTCTTTTTTAAAACTTCTAATGTACTCTTTGATTCCTATTTTGAAAACTTCTAATGTACTCTTCAATTGGTATTTCTCCTATAAATCGCCCATTGTCAAGTTATACTGCAAATATCACTCTCCACCATACTCAAAAAATTATAGTATTACGTCATTTCTTTCCTTCCCAAATGAGGTTATTCCTATACCACCTGCATTATGTGTCATATTTCTTTCATTCCCAAATCTATATTTTAGCTTCTCCTCACAAAAAAATATTACTCTAATATTCGCCCCCAAACCATAACCACTATGCTTTTATTACCCAAAATTGTGATTATACTATGTATCATTGAGTTTCACTCCAAGTTTTGAAGAGGGAGTGCATTTCGAGTTGATTTTTAATTTATAATTTTATAATTTTTGTTTATAAAAAATACAAATTATATAAACACATTATTATTCATTTTAATTAGCTATAATATTATCAAATAACAATTCAATTTGATAATTGGCTATGGTGGTTGCTGCAATATCTGAATTGAAATTTAGTAGGATGGGTGGAAATTGATAGATAGCAAAAATGTTAAAGGCGAGAACTAAAAAACATTTAGCATTGATATTGAGGAATCTCTATTACAAGCACTATTTCGAAAGCTTCAAGTATCTTACTTAGTCTTGACTGAAGGTTCTGCAAAATAATTTGTGCAAGTGGAACAAGTAAGGGACGAGAGACTGAGAGGTAGAAGACCCTGAGATAGAAGCATATTATATATGAGTCCGGAGGAGGTAGTATAAGATAAATAAAAAGGTAGACACTGATTATGGGGCGGATAAAAACATGGTTAATAGTAGGTCATTTGTGTGATCAACATAATAGGTTTTGAAACAGTAAAAAAGAGAGGAAGGAGATACAGTACAGGACGAAAGGAAAGGAAAAGATGAAAACACAATGAGAGGAGTAGTACCTCAGCAGTATCATATCAACCAACCAAAACAAAATTTGTAGCAGAGAGAGAGAGGAGAGAGAGAGGGAATGCATTAATGAGAGGAGCACCTCTGTACGCAATTGCTCACCAACACACTGAATCACTGCACCCTCTCTGGTGGTCTGCACACACTGTGACTCACCACCATCATTCTCTTCTCCTACCCTTTTGCCCCCTTGGAATCCTCCTGTTTGTTTCCACCTTTTTATTTCATTTCCCCTAAAACATCACTATGATTCAACAACACCAGAAAAAGTTACTTTGGCTTTAATACATCTTAGAGACTTTTTATTGGTTTGTCTTCGTCCTTATTAAATGTGGACGATGCTGTTATTTTTATAACAATGATTATGGAATAAAGAAAACATGTTTTATATAGAAAAATTATGCATTTAATATATTGAAAATTATTAGTAGTAAGTTTTTTTTTATAAGCAAAACTTATATTAAAGGGAGTGCAAACGGACACTTCAACCGACACAAATACAAATGGACTCATTAAAACCTCTTGGACCAAAACCAATGGGAAAAAGACAAGTAGGAAGCTATTTTCATGACAAATTTTCTTTTTATTGTTTCATTAATTAGTAGAAAATTAATTGGAGGAGTACATTTAACATCACTTGCACATTAATGGTTAAGTTCATGAATTTCCTGCAGTTTCAAATCCCAATTAGAAAGGCTTATGTATCACGATTCACGAGGATGCCTTCGTCCCCATTTGAAAACTCAACCATTAATGTGGGATAACTTCGTCCTTTAAATTCATGAACTCAACCATTAACGTGGGATCCCAATTTCCTGCAACGTTGGTTTTCAAATGGGGATGCCTTCGTCCTTTTAATTACGCGCGAAAATCAACGCATATTTATAGTACTCCTAATATTTATCACACTTACAAAAAAAAACCTTAATTCAAGTTCAGTGAAAATTATATTTAAAATATGTTGAAAAATATTATATTTTTCAATATTTTTAATACTGGACTCAATTATAACCAAAAAAGTGTCTAATTTTGGGCGAAGTGAAAATTACCGCTATAAACTCGTGAACACAACTGTGAGGTCCCAGTTCGAACTCGTGACATTATATCCAGCCTAACAATTTCAGTCAGTTGAGCAAAGTCTTACGGATCTAGTTTTATTGGACTCAAATATAAACAAAAGTCAATTAAACTACCCATATAACGCTTTTTTCACACTCCTCTTAAATGAACTCATAATTAATGTTGTGAGTTTATAACTATTAATTAGAGATAGTTTAGTAAATCTATTTATTTTTCCATGAATTCAAGATAATTCAATAGACAAAACTACTATCCTTAATGTGTGGAAGTTATTTTTGTTTATAATTAAGTCCAGAAGGTGAAGTGGTTTAAACTTAAAGACTAATTAAACTGACTTTACGAACTGTTTATTATTTTCGTATACGAATTAAGTGAAGTGGTTTAAACCTAAAGACTAATTAAATTGAGAATTCATACTTTAAAATAAATTTAGAGTTAAATAATTTGGTTTGAAAATAAAATTTTCAACAATAGTATAAATCGACACGGTTGATAATGAAATTTGTTTGCAGTTTTAACCTATGGTCCTGGGTTTACCACTATGAAAACTTGCCGATAAAACCTGTGACTGATACTAGAAGGGTGGTTAATGGGTACTCCTGAGTAAAATAAATAGATAGCTGTACTATCCATTTATTAATGGGGCGACGTGGGTAATTTTGTACTCGTACCCGTTAAAATTACTTAATAATTTTTATATTTAATATTTAGTTACACATAAATATATGTAACTAAATATTAAATATAAAAATTATTAACTATTATAATAAGTTTTCATCAAAAATATATGTAAAATAAAGGCTTTATGGCACTGCGCAGGTCCTGACGTATAACCAAAAGTTTGTAACTTGAAGCTTGGGAAAGCTAAAATAAAGGCTCCTTTATCACCAAGTTAAGATAACTTAATAATTATAGGTGGATTTTAAGTTTCACAAATACAACTTTGTATATCGTGCCAAAGTGAGGTTAGCATCGTAAATTTCGTACAGTTGAATTTGGATGGTTATGATTATAGTAGGCAACTTATTATCCATGTTGATTGTATATGATGATTTTAAATTCAAAATAGTACCCTATAAAAGTGAAATTTACGGTAGTTGTTGTTTTTAGTTTGTCTTCTTGTGAATTTATTTTTGACATGTCAGATTTGCAGATTTGCTGCAAGGATATTTTATATAAAGTAACATTTTGTTAAAAAAAACAGAATAGTGTTGTCAAAATAAAAAATAAAGTGAATAGTAAAAAAATTATTCATTTAAAATTAACACAATTAATTGTTAACCTTCTACTTTACCAAAGTCTTTAACCTCACCACTTTCCCTAAGTTAAATATTTGGTGAGTTAATAAATAAAAATTAAAAAAGAGAAAATTAAAAACAGTACATACGTAAATTAGATATTTGGTGGTTAAAAGGAAGTAAATTTTATACTTAAGTTTATTTCGTTAGGAGTTTACCTTGGATGAAGATTTCGGCCAACAAGTATATGGGCCATGAAATTGTTCCCTTTATTTGGGGCATAAAATTCTTTTTTTGGTTTTTTTACCCCCACCATTTGACTCTATACTCCCACGCACCCTGAGAAAATACTAAAATACCCCTTAAAAATTGACAAATTTACGAAAAACTTATCATTTCTCACTTACATACGATTTGACAAGAATTTTTTTAGAGATTATCTGATTTACGTTAGGAGAGGTAAATACGATTTCCACCCAGATTCGCATCGTATTTACATAGATACGATTTCCACTCAGATTGAGAAAAATAGTAAGCCGTATTTACCTTTTTCAGACCTACATACGATTTCCATATAAAAATCGCATTGTATCTACCTATTTGTGACGTAAATACGATTTCATTTTTTTATTTTTTAAATTATTTGTTTTTTGTTTTTTCAGTGTCTTCTCGACAGACTGAGCAGACATCCTCCTCGTCTTTTGCTCCCCGTACACGCACCCGCCAAAGAGTTGCGGGACACGCGTCCACCAGGTGTAGGCGCACCGAGGCTAGACAGCTGCCGCTGCCGGAGTCCCTAGACTATCAGTACGAGATGTCCATAACTTAGCATTTTATTGTATATTGGTATGTTTGATGTGTTTATTTAGTGCAGCCGCAGTTTAGAGCAATTGCACCAGCTAGTGCAACAGCATTAGGTGCAATTGCACCACTCTGTACCGAAAGCAGCTCACAACCCCACATTGGAAGCACCTCAATTCTTACCATTGCCATAATGCTTAGTTGGATTGCTGCTTGCTCAGAAGTCACATGGGAGCACATGGCCACTTGCAAAGGAGGTGCCTACAATAAAAAAGGCTTCACAAAAATCTATCTTACAAGACATGTGGCAACCTTTTATTGGACCTCAAATTTAAGGATGAGTGTTGAAATCCAAGATGATCTTAACTTTTAAAAAGTAACCATGGTTTGGTTAACTTTATCAGCAAGGAAACCTCAATATGAAGGAAACCTCCAAGGCTATAAATAGGACCCAAAATCTCACTTGAAGAATCATCTTTTTAATTCTTCTTCATCTTTTTAGTTTAGTTTTTCTTAGTTTCAAAGTTTTATTTTTCTTTTAGTTTCATAGTGTTAGTTTGAGAGGAAGGTGAGAGGAAATTGACAACTAGCTGAACTATGCCTCGTTGGACCAGGCCTGACATTTAAATAGCTTTTTTTTTCCAATTTACATTTTTATAACAACACCAATCGATCTTAACTTGTTTAAAACAGCAATAGTGACATTTAAACTGGGACAAAGGTTAACAACACCAATCGATCTTAACTTGTTTAAAACAACAACAGTGACATTTAAACTGAGACATTAACTTGTTTAAAACAACAACAGTGACATTTAAACAAAACCAATCGATCTTAACTTGTTTAAAACAACAACATTGACATTTAAACTGAGACAAAGCTTTAAATTTACAGGGTTTTAAACTACTTCAACAAAGAAAATGTTGGATCTACGCTTAACAAAACGACTTGTTCCATATTTATGCCAAATTTAACTTAAAAATATGGGAAAAAAGTTTGGGTAAAATATGTTTTTGGTCTCTATAAAATTGGGTCATTTTAAGTTTAGTCCCTACATTAAAGAAATAGGCATTTTGGTCCCCATCCTATTTTGTCGTTTCCATTATTAGTCCCTTCCGTTAATTATTGTTGATTGGTCTAAAAAAAATCATGACTACACACGCCATGTGGATATTTTAATTGATGTGGTGTCCACGTGGCATGCTGACTCATTTTTTATATTTAAATTAAAAATCAAATCAATGAATGAACAAGAAAGTGCATTCGATAGATGCTCATCATGCTCCCATGTTCTCCACAAAACTAGTGAATGAACAAGAAAGAGCATTTGTTCCCATTTCACCTCGCCCCTTCCTCCTTGTCATGCTCCCTTCCTCCCCCTCTCCTTCGTCTTCTCACTCTATTCATGGTGGTCCTTGTCAAAACCCTCCAAATTAAGTTGTTTACAAATCAAACGATGGTTTAGCCTCAAAATCATAATCGATTTCGATTATAGTGTGTTTTATCATGAAGCATGACGTTGGATTTCGATTTTAATTTTCACATTGATTCTGCTTGCAGGTTTAACGATTTCTGGGTTGATGGGGAAAGAGGAAGAAGGGGGTTAGAATTGAAGTTATGGGTTGTTTGCAGGTTTTACGGTTTCTGGGTTGCTGGGTTACTAGGTTGAGGGAAATAGTTGAGGGTTGAAAATTTGGGGTTACAAATTAGGAACGAAATCGCTGGATTTGAGAACGAAATTACTGGATTTGGGATCTACGACGAAAACGAACAAATTTGAAAACAAATCTAAAACAGATTTACAGAAAATATTGAGTGTGGGAATCTTTTTTTCTTTTCTTTATTTGATAATAATAAGAGAGAGCCAAATAAAAGAGAACCAATTAATAACAGAATTTATTAATTACATCGAGAACAAATAAAAAATAAAAATAAAATTTTTCTTCACTGATTAATGGTGATAGCCTTATTAAAGGTGTCAGCATTGTTACAGGGTGATAATGTGCTTGGCTTCCCTTGAATTATTACAATTTTTAGGATTGCATTTAAAATACCGGACAACCGGTAACAGTAGGGACAACTTACAGTCCCAGGTAAAACTCAGCTTGGGCACGGTACCAAAACAGTCAAATTTATGCAACTTAAACGGCACCATAATTATATCATACTCCAGTCAAAATATAAACAGTCAAATTATATGTATGCATTGAAAAATTAGAATTCCGTTGGCCTCCTTCAGTTTTAGAATTGATTTTATACTCATTTGTACGTGTTGATTTTATCTTTGTTTATGTAGAACAGGCGTGAAACCACAAATTGATATTTTTCTTGTGACAAAAAAACCACAAATTAATTGATCTTGTTAATGTTCCCACCTTCTTTTATAAATGAAAAAAAAACATTACTAGTACTACATTAAAAGATGTTATAATATGAAATTTAAGTTGATATTAGTGAGCAGTGAGGTACACAGTTATATAAAAAATGAGTCGGTGGTATTGTTTAGCGTAAAGCAAAAAGCTGAGTAGCAGTGACGGCTGAATGGTGAAGACAAATGTGGTGTGTTGGAATGGAACAGTTATTTGCGGGGGGGAAGCTTAAGGTTTAGTCACTTCAAGAAAAGTGAACGAATGAGTGAAAACACCAAAAAGCTGTTAACAGCTAGGTCAATCAAAACGACTGTGTTGCATGTGCGCAGTAGTAGCAGGAGAGGAAGAAGAAGATGAGCTAGTTTGACTGGAAATAGCAGGTAAACCACCTCGTAGCTCGTGAAGCTTTCGTGTCTACATATATGAAATTACGAGAATATCCCTATATAGGGTTGACGCGCACGGTACACGGACGTGTGCTGCAGTCTGTACTGCTTAAACAATCATCATTGCGTTTCCCAGCAAAACCCTCATCTTCTACTTAACTATCCAACCTTCCCCATTTCTCTCTCACACCCTTACACCTTTTTTACTATTACTATGAAAAAATTATTATGCCATTCACTTTTTACATTGTCCTTGAGGTTTGGATTCTAATATTTTAGCCTAATTTTATTTTATTTAATACTATTGCACATGCCCATTTCAAGTTTTCGGGATTTCAAACTTCAATTAATAATTAATTAGTACTATTTCAAACAGAGGTTTGCACATCAACTAGTTAATTGCACATTAATAAACTAATGTACGGGGAGCTGAAAATAAAGCCAGTACGTAATAATATTTATATAACCACAAGCAATGTCACTATTTTATTTTATTTATATACACCACATTCGAATATTAAGTGTTATTTATATGGAAATTTTAAATTCGACTAAGAACACAAAATTCAATCAAAAAAAAAAAGATCTACTAGAAGAATAGGAGCTAACGGGATATCAAGATTCAAGAAACTTATGATTGGAATTAATTTTTTTTGGTTTGTAGACGAAGTAGCAAATACCACTAGAAACTCATGCACACAACTGTGAGGTCTCGAGTTTGAACTCAGGACACGATATCCAGCATTTGCAAGTTGAAGTAGGCCTTACAGATACTTATGATTGGAATTAGGAGAAGGCAAAAAAGGAAGAAGAATATATGCTTTGTTTATTTATATTATAAGCCGTTTCCTTAATCATGAGATTAATAACTCATGATCTATTATTAACTAATAGTAATTGTGGAAGTCTAAATTTACCAAACATATATAACATGAAAGATAAAGTATTACTAAAAAAGAGAAGGCAGTTAAGAAATGACGACGAAGACTGACTATATATAACAATGAAAGTTATTTTTATTGACTGGAATATAGCAATAGCAATGATAGTTTTTTTTGACAGAGTATAACAATGATAGTTGAGAAAGGTGAAATGGAATTAAATTAAATCTATACTCATTTTTTTTGTCAGATTTTTCTAACCAAAATACCCTTATAACTACCTACTAACACTATTTCACTATATTATTATTTATTATTTATCTATTATTTCTAGAATCACCCATCAACCCACCAACACATGAAATACTGGTCCGAAGTGCCCGTCTTTCCCCTAGTATAAATTAAAGAAATATTTATTGAGAAAGGGTGTTTGCTACTTTGCTTGGGCTTGTGGCACTAGTACTAAAAAAATAGAAAAGCCCTTCCTCTTTCTATCTCTCTCTCTATAAATATCGTTTCCTTGATCTTCTCTTTCGTTTGCGTTTTTCTCTCCCATTTTCTCAACAAACCACATGCTGCGAAATTCATTCCTTATGCAGATCCATTCACAGCTCACAGTAAGCTCTCTCTCTCCTTTTGTCTCTCCCTCTCTTTCGCTACATATAAATTATTATTCAATGATCAGTTTGTTTTTAAAATCACACAAATTTCGATTTTCTCTAACTCATGGATCTTACTATTTTCATTCTCCGCCGTAACCCTCCGATTCATATTTCCTGCCTTCAAACTTCACCGGCACGCAAACAACCTCATATCAAGATCTACCGGTGCAATTTTTCTTTTTATTTTCCTTTTTCAACGAGAGGATTTTCTTCTTTTTCAAATTTTTACATTCGGTGCCAATATTGTTTGTTTCCGTTTGCGATTCTTTTTGTTTATTATTTTTTTTCCTATTTTGAAAGATTTGAAATACTAACTATTTTGTTGACTCGTTTTTCATGTCGGTTAATTTCATGTCAAAAAAGAAAGGATTAGGAGACGCTTTTAATGACCTAGATTAGTTTAATAATTTCCTCATTGATTTATTAAAAATTAATTAAATCCACGATCACGAATCTGTACGTGAATGAAGCTTCGTTGAATCCTCCATTCCGTTTACCTCTCTCTGCGATTCATCAATTTCCATGTCTTTCTACAATTTGGTTATTATTATTTATTATCACTATCTCTATTTGACTCTCTTGTTTATTTTTGTTGTTGTAGAAAATTGAAATCCTGTTACTGCAGAGTTGTGAAAGCTAGATACTATCTAGATCGCTGGTTTTGAAGAAAGAGAAACTCTACGAGTTAGGGATTTATTTAATTTAATATAATATCATTTGATGATTTAATTATATCACCAGAAGTTGCGGAGATCGGAAAAGATGTCGTCATCATCAAACTCGCCGTGTGCGGCGTGCAAGTTTCTACGGCGAAAATGCACTCAGGAGTGCGTATTCGCACCGTATTTCCCACCGGATAACCCTCAAAGGTTTGCTTTCGTGCACAAGGTTTTCGGTGCTAGTAACGTAGCGAAGCTATTAAACGAGTTAAATGCAACACAGCGAGACGACGCCGTTAAATCTCTAGCTTATGAAGCGGAAGCAAGGTTAAGAGACCCGGTTTACGGTTGTGTAGGACTAATCTCCGTCCTTCAACATAAACTGAAACAGATCCAATCAGAACTCACATGTGCTAAGAAGGAACTTGCTGTGTATGTTGGTTCTCAAGCTCTACAAGGCATACCCACCACCACTATTCCCCAACAACAACATCAGCATCCTTTTTCTAACTCCGTTTATCCTTTTAACGGTAACGTTCCGATACCGGCTATAACGGCGGCTACACAGATGATGCTTCGTGACAATCACCAACAGCCACAACAACAACATCAGATCTTAGATGCTCAACAATTGGCTGCGGCTTTAGCTGCAAGAGAGCAACAAGTAATGTTTAGAAGTTTCGAGCATCCGCAACAACAGCAACAGCAACAGCAACAAGAGATGTTTAGAAGTTTCAGTGGTGGGTTTGATGTGGGTTCGGTTTCTTCAGCTGGTGGGTTTAGTAGCTTGGTGGCACCAGCTTCTGCTGCTTCTGCTGATCAGTTATCTCCTTCATTAGCTTTGGGATCTTTTGATAATACTTACCATCATCACATGCAGCAGCAACAACAACAACATCAAGGTGGTGAATCTCATCATATTCCACTTGAAGCACGGTTATTGCTTCCTCCACAGCAGAAACAAGGGCAGTCACAAAACCAGCATTCACCAGTTTTGCCACATCACCAGCATCAATCTGAAAGCGGGGAGTGTAGGAGTGTTGACCCTTCTTGTTGACTTTCAATTTTGCAGCTCTTACACCTTCCTGCTTTTTCGTCAAACAATTCATCACTACTAGGTATTCTATTCTATCCCATGGTGATGGTCCCATTTCACTTCATTCTTTTGTTTTTTATTTCCTTGTTTGGTTAATTTAATTCATTATGGCTCTTGATGTAGTAGGCCTGTTCACGTGGGTTTTGATATGATTTCTATGTTTTTGTGTGTCTGATTGTAATTATTATCTAGCTAGCTTTTTCATAAGGGAGGAAATCTAGTTTGGTAGCGCAGGAGAAAGCTAATATTTTCATATCATGATCAGTAGAAAACAAAAAAAGGGTTGGTTAGGGAAATGGTCTTTTCACAATGAGAGACGTTTAGTTTGGTTAGAAACAGTAAATGGTTACCTTGGATTTGCCAGCACGGCATATTCTACTCATTTGTCTGTCAAGTGAAAATGTCATGCAGGGTAACAAATGTAAGTTTACACTTTTTAGGGAGGAAAATGTTAAAAATATCGGATATTTTATGCTCTGAAGTCAAGTAAGGTACCCGTAGTAGGTGTCACTGGAATTCGGCAATCTATCAATTCAAGACATTGGCCTTTGGAAACTGATTATTTATCCTTGCATTTTCTTTTTTATAAAAAAATAACATTAGCCTCGACGTGATTGCTCGTGTTTACCTAATGAAAGATATTATAAGCTATATTGTTTTGAAAGGGAATTTGTGGAAACCGACATGCCAGCTTAAAAAAAGGTAGTAATAATATATATTCAGATTATTAATCTTGGAATTTTCATGAATATTAGTCAGTACAAATAAGATCGTGTTTTTTTATGAGTAAATAAGCTCATGTTGTGTGTGTGGAAGAAAAGATAGTATTCCCCAAATCAGTTTTAAGTAATTAATTTTGGCTATATGTTATAGGGTTATTCTAGACTCTAGCTATTCAAATCCTTTGTATATAATTTGCAGGCAGTTGATTACATATTATGCATTAGGCACTTCTTAATACCTTTTCTTTGGCCCTCTTCTGCAGTGGTTACTTGTTACCTGCCGGATACAATTAATGGATAGAGAAGAGAAGAGAAGAGAGAGGGAAGAGAGGGTACAGCATATATGCGAGATTCATTAATCCTCAATGTTTTGCTTGGTTTTGAAGGAGACTCCTAAGACACCATTGAAAAAGTAAGCTGATCACTATGATTTTGGAGATCTTTTTATTATCGAAGTTAAAGCATTAGCTACGTTTTGTTTCTTTTTATTTTGGCAAGAACTAACTTGTAAATCAGAATTCAGAAAGCTTTTAGGCTTTAATTTTGAGCCCCATCTCATTTGTCAAATCATTTCAGTCATCATAGTTTCGTTGACATTGGGTTGTAAACACCTTGGATAACTTTTCAATGACGGTTCTGATAGGATAACACAAGCTCGACCAAGAGGGTTTCACTGATTTTAAGATGGGAAAGACAATTTGTATTTCTCTTATTTAATATTTAATGCCTTTGCCTTATATTTTAACTCATTTTTCTTTCTCATCCGTCTCTTCCCATAAAAATCTTAAAATCATGAAAGTCTTAGGCTCTGCCTTGCAAAAAAGAGCGGATGGCGGATAAGCAAGCTTATAGCGAATAAGCTAGCAGGTTAAATTTAAAGTGTTTGGTAAAATTAGCGGTTGAATTAGCTTATAAATATAAAATTACAAAAAAGGACATTTGTAATTAATATTAAAAAATGAGAGAGAAGATTCATTTAGTGGAGGATAAATGTGGAATTGAATTAAAGTAATAAGGGTGAAAATGAGAGAAAAAAAGTGAAACTCTTTAAGCTATAAGCTCAAATGCTACTTTAAATAGCGTTTCAAAAAACACTATAAGCTAGTGAAAAAACGCTATAAGCTAGTTATGTGAAACACCTACAATGAGCTTATCCGCTATAAGCTAGCAGGTTGAGTTTGTCAAATAGAGCCTTAGGCACTCAAAGTCCCTACTCCTAATCTTTACGTTCAACTTTATGGATGCTAATAATAGAGTATTATAATATTTTTTTGGTACAAAGCATAGGAAAAAACCAAAAAAAGGAGAAGACTAGGAAACCCTAGCATCAACTATGAGCAGACTCTCGACCTCAAAGAGATGAGAGCTCGAAAAGCGAATATACTTATATTAGCATATTTCACTTAGAAGTCCACACAAGAATTGACTTCAATATAGAGTGTGATGATTAAAAGGCAAAATAGTAAACACAATAAGCTGAATTAATGGGTTTTAAATACATTCCAAAAGTACAAATTCAAGTTATGGATATTTGCATTATATTTGAGTATATCATTAATTACAAAATCTTAGACAATCTTCTAAAATTTCATGTCATCTTTATTGTGAGTAACATGCCAAAAATACCATTAAAATAAAATCTTAGCTTTCCATGGTGGGCTTTGGAGGAGGATGGGAAGCCAGTGTGATCGGGCAAGATCTAATGGAGGCCATGCAGCGAGTATTGTATATCTCCATTAAAATTTTGACAATCTCTAGAAAATGGCAACACGTATACTAACATGGAAAAATTTATTTTTGGTCAACAACATGAAACTTTGATGAGACACCATAACCAGACCCTTTACACGGAAATATGTGGTGCACAACTAGTGTTTATATATACTACTAAAAAAAAGCAAGTAGTCAGTCTGAAAAAGCCAGTGCTGTATTCTCATTTCCGTCTAGCTGATAATCTTTTTCTACTATATCTTTCTTGTTTGCTAATCCCTATTTCTTAAGAAATAAATATAAATCATAAAGTCAAAAAGGTTACATAAACACTTCAAGGAAATACAGCTTCACGGAAGGCCGCAACATTTGAGTGATTTGTACCCAAGTGAAAATATCAGTAATTCGTAATCGAAATTTAAGCATCCTAGTTTTTTTATTATTAAAAGATTGCATGAAATCAATTAATAAGTGGCTTCTAGTCAAATATAATAGTCGTTGTAGTTTGCATATACTGCTGTGGGATTCCGTTATTAAAACGGGGGGCTGCAGCTCAAAGATTTACATAATTGACTTCTATATACAGGCATCGACTTAGTTAATTAGCATTTTCAATTTGGCAAATATATAATTCAAAATCTCAACACATCTATGGAGTATGGATTACAACAATATTTTAGCTTATGTGATTTTTACATTATTTTTTTTATTTGGTATAGACATTATAGCTAGCCTTAGCTAGGGTTACACCTCACACATTATTGAGGCACCAGTATTTATTTGGAGGTCAAACTCTGCCAGGAGAATATTGATGCCAACTAACCAGAAGAGACAGCATAGCATAAAGGAAAGAATACGATAATGCATCATGTATATTATGACTTGTCTTATTCAATAGTCAAAGCGAAGGAGATTGAAGTGGAAAGAAATCATAAGGATGATAAAATTCACCGTAACACTATCAATAAAAAAGAAGTCCTAATAATGTACTAGTCCCCCACAAGTACGAATGTCACAGCCTCATAGGATACTACTGGTTTATGACCCGCTATGCATGGGCCTTTTTTCCAAACTCATTTTAGTAATGCCAATTTCACCTCTATACCTTATTAAGTATTTAATTCATACTAGGAAATATCCAAAAGACCCTTGTCTCATTTCCTAATCCACACTCCCCACCATTCCCAAACACACTCAAACAACCCACCCCCAAAGTGAACTATCGACACCCTCATCCATTAAGCCACCATCCCCTCACCGTCATTAGGGGTGTTCACGGATTGGTTTTGGATGGATTTTAACTAAATTTGTTGTCCGAACCAATCATATTTAATGGTTTGGATTGGTTTAGATTTTTAGTTTTTTTTTCTATAAAATCCAAACAAAACCAACCCGATATTGAATGAGTTAGGTCGGATTGGGTTCACAGGTCGGTGGATGAAACTAGATTGGCGACTACTAGTTTTTTTTTGTTGTATCACCCACCTATATATACCGTAGTGATTAAACTTGTTATTTTATGAGAATATATTAGCCTATAAAAGGCACCATACGTACATGCTACCCAAATCAGTTGAGTATAGAAATATAATTCCTTTCCTCTCATTCTCTCAGTATGTTGTGTGTGTGATATTATAATGCCATTATGATATCAAAGATTAACAATAATGGTGAGTACATATAAAAAAATGCAAGACTTTTGTTACTGGACTTCACAAATGATCACAGTTGCTTTATAAGAGTAGAATGAATTCTAGAAAAGTGGAAGAAGTCAGCGACTAATGTATTCACTCCCTTCAGGTTGATGGTTTGGATTGGATTTATTTTTTAAAATCTGTTATCCGAACCAAACTAGTACGGGTTTTGATGGGTTGGTTCAGATTTGATCTGATCATAAAAATTATCCGAACCAAACGCTTCGGTTTGGGTTGGATTACAGGTTGATTCTGATTTACCCAAACCATTGAACACCCCTAACTGCCATCGTGAGATCATTGCGCCACCGTGAGATCGTGTCACCGCCTCTCCACTTCATAGCCAACATCATGAGTCCACTAGAGTGGCAAACAACAAGTTAGTGTTTTCCGGAAATTTAGTTTTTGAAACACCTATTTGCGAACTATTATGTTTTCCTTCTATTTTTCTCCACATCTAATGTACACATCTGAAAATTAAGTTTCTGGAAGTGTAGTTCAATTACACACCCAGAAACTCAATTAAATAAAGTAGGTATCTAAATACTAAAATTCCAAAAATGTAATTGAATTGCATTTTCGAATCTCAAATTCCAGACATTTATATGAGAAAATACTAGGTTAAGGTATTTCGGAAACTAAGCTTTTGGACATTGGGGGTGCTCGTCGTGAACTAGGTTTTTGTATCTTTGCCCCCTGCTGGGATCTGGGTTTTTGGGGTGGTGGATGGTGAAGTGTGGTGTGTGAGGGATATGTGGGTTAGAGAAGGGATAGGAATAAGGATCATTTTAGTATTTTAAGTGAATCAATGGGGTTCAGACATGTGGGGGGTTAATGAGTGGGGTGGGAGGTGAATCTCCCTTTAGTAATTTAAACTAAAATGTTTTTTCTTGACCAAAACATACTTTTTAAAAATATTTAGTTTTACCTAATTCATTCATTAATCATTTATTAAAACTTTTAATTCTTCTATACCTAATTTAAGTTAACTAAGCTCTCGTAGCTCAGTTGGTTAGAGCACCCGTTTAGCAAGCGGGAGGTCTTGAGTTTAACTGAATCTTCATGTTAAATTTAACTTCATTTTAAAATTTTAGCCATCATGACATTCTATAGTTATGCTAGGTACATTTAAAACTACACTTATTTAGAATTTAAATATCGAATTATCGATTGATTCTTACATTTGAATTAAATTTGTTTTGTAAAAATTAGTTTAAATGGTATCTAAAATACAAAAATAAAATTATCATCGTCATTGCAGTCAACTAAAATTTATATTCACACAACATTTCGTTGAGCTAGTTAATATATATATATATATATATATATATATATATATATATATATTCTGATTTTTAGTATTCTGATTTTTCTTTCAAATATAACGATACTGTCTTTGGTTGCTAACCCACAAAAAAGACAACATCACTCTATCAAGAAGCACGATGAAATGATGAATTAGAAGTACCATCCATAGATCTACCACCTTTCAGTTATGAGAAACTTTCTAATATTATCATATTTTTTTGGTTTAAATATTCGTTCGGCTCCTGCAAATACACAGACAATCCATCTGTAAAAAAAAAACTTCAAAATGACCCTTGCAAATATAAATTGTTTACGGTTAAGCCCCTCGGTCAGTTTTCCATCCAAAAAAAACTTTAAAATAATAATAAATGCCACGTGTCATCATCTCATTGGACCATTATGCCACATGTCACTAAATGCCACGTCATCATCCCATGTCACCATGGACACATGACACTGACATGTGCCACGTCAGCAACGTGGCACCTCACATGGCAAACGTGGCACCTCACATGGCAATGAAGAGAATAGTGTGTTACTTAAAAAACAGATATTGGCATGAGTGAAGATTGAACCCACAACCTAATGGTGGCATTGACAAACAAATACCACTAAGCCACTTGAATACTTGAGTAAATATTGTCAACTACAAATATATAATATGTAACTCGACTAAAAAATTTAAAAAAGAAAACAGGAAAAGAAATTGAAACAGTATCTTCATCCTTCCAGATTTATATTCGTAGCATTTGATGTTCATGCTCATGCTAGTGTCGGAGAACATGATAATCCCATCCTTGAATTTGACCCAAATGTATTTTCAAGTGATGAAGCCTATGCGAGAGCGTTACAGGAGGCTGAAGAAAGGGAAATGGCAGCAAGATTGTTTGCTCTTGCTGGGCTAAATGATCGTAAGATTTCTTTTCAATTCAACAAAGGAAGATGAAGTTTTGAAGTTTCGAAATCGGAAAAAAAATCCAGATTTGCGTTTCCAGATCTTCAACAACAACAACAATTCAATTGAAAACCCCTAATTTCATCTTCAAGAACAACATTGAAAAATTGAAAACGAAATTGAAATTAAAATTGATTTAAACAAAAGATGGAAGATGATTGAAAGATGATTAAATCTGGTTTCGTTTTCATCATCTTTCAATCTATGGTTGAAAACGAAATCTGAGATTGAAAGATGATGATGATTTTCGTTTTCATTAGTTTGGGTTGAAGATGAAAGATGATGGTGATGATTTTCACAGATCTGTTTTTGGGTTGAAGATGATGATGATTTTCATTTTTATGTAATATGTGTTTTTTGTTTGCATAATATCACAAGATGAATGTGTGGTGTAGTGGTAAGTGAGCATGATTATCATGTTGAGGTCATGGGTTTGAGTCCCATGCTTGCCCAAATTGTTATTTTTTAGTAACACATTATTCTCCACCTTGATACACTAGTGCCACATGGCAGCCACCTATTGGTTTCTGACGTGGCACATGTCAGTGCCATGTGTCTATGGTGACATGGGATGATGATGTGGCATTCAGTGACACGTGACATTTATTATTATTTTAAAGTTTTTTTGGATGGAAAACTGACCGAGGGCCTTAACCGTAAACAATTTATATTTGCATGGGTCATTTTAAAGTTTTTTTTTACAGAGGCCTATTTGGGTTGCGAGTGTATTTGTAGGGGTCGAACGAATATTTAAACCTATTTTTTTTAACTCATTACATTCGATTAAAAATTGAAGAGAGAAAACTGTTGCCCACAATACACTTGTTACAAAACCGGGTCTTGACGACCCCGAAGCAACACCAACATGTTGAAAATACATAGGAAATAACAGGTCACATGTCCGAGAACATCGCAGACCCAGCATGACCTTAAGCCTGCAAATGAAGAGGCTTTGTGGATGTTTTTGTCCAGAGGATCAGCTTCAATAACAGTTATGATTGTTCAAAGGGCAAGGTTAATCCCACAAAGAAGGCCCCAAAGATCAGCAGCATGTGTCACACAGCAATGCACCCAGGTTACAAGAAAGAGAGGAAACAAAACCACCAATGTCATTTCTGATGACACCTCTTTACATCTCTACTGAAGAGTAAGAAAATCAATCATGTGGGTTGGAGCATTAACCAACAAAACCTTCTGAAACTTAAAACAAAGGTCAAATGATCCCTGACTTCGTGTTCTATAGAATCAGGAATCCGCATTCTAATCTGAATCAGATGACGATTGAGGAGGACATAAGGTAGAAACCATTTTAGACAACATCTCCTGCATTTCCTCCAATTCTTCCTTTCCAAATCCCCAACTCCTAAGTAACTCTCCTCCAGCTGCTGCTCGCGCTATTCCATACCGGTTAAGATTTCTCAGTTTATTCTCTAAAAGTGGTAAGACAACACTACTGGAACGTAACCTGGCAGCCATGGGTATGGAATGGATGTCAAGGGATCCTTTTGATGAAGAACTGATTAGTTGCCCACTCAACAGTTCACCGCGATTGCCAACTTGATTTCCAAAGATTAATGGAAAAGGCAAGGGAATAGGCAGGGGGCAAATAGCAGCAGATAGATGGCAAAACATTGGCCTCATATTGGCACGTTGATAAACAGCATCAACCGAATCTTTGACTTCGAAAACTGAAGCACGATGACCTTCTACTGACACAAAACAGCAAAGAGGTTGAGACGAAAATAATCAAGCAGAAAACAGAACTTGGGAAGCAACAGAAGATAAAAATAGACTAGATAGTGAAAACAAATAATGTTGATAATTTCAGATTACTTCACACATTTAAGCTAACATGATTTACATCAAATTTGCACAAATGGGCATGGTTAGCTCATTTACATGGAAAGCTGTATAGTAATTTAACCCGTAGTTCATTCAGAACTAAAAGATAAATGAAAAGCAATGGTATTGTGATACGAGTACGACCCCAATAATAACTAAGGTGTACGTAAGGAGAAATAAGAGGTTACTATGCAGGGAATTATACCTATGTAGGAATATATAATTTATGACAGTGGTGGGGGTTGGGAGGGTAGCGAGTGTGTGATTCGGCTCAAATGGGTATATGATGGTGGGGGATAACGGGAGGTTATGTTGGAATTAGGTGTGACTTCTGGGAAGAGACTAGGCACTCTTGAATTGCCTAGAATGTTTTATTTTCTTGCTTTGTATTTCCTGTCGGGTATTTCAGAAACCAGGTCCTGCTATAGCTGGTTTACCTTATTTTCTTGTACCCATTATATTATTAAGCACTTTATGATATTATTAAGCACTTTATTATATTATCAAACTTATATTAACATATTTGTAACCTTTTCAAATGTGCAAAACATGGATGAATTGTATATCTTTTAATTTTTATTTTTCCTTTTCGACATGAGGAGAATTGGAGATCAGAGAAGACTCATTGATGCACTGGTTAGGAGAGTGACAAGATGAAGGATAATCTAACAGATAGAGATAGAGACCAACAAAACTATAGGTTAAAATGTTAAAAAAAAATTAGATATAAATGGTGTATTTTTACCCATCATTTTTGTTGTATTTAATACATGACAGGGAATTATATAGGCATGGCAACAAAACCCGTACCCGTGGGTACCAACCCAAACCCGCCCCGATTTGACGGGTTTTCCCCGCTTTGACTGGGTTTGGGTTTTCCCCGATATTAAAATACGGGGACGGGGTGGGGAATGCGGATATAGGTCCCGACCCCGAACCCGCCCCGAATGTACAAAGTTACAATATTACCCTCTTATATTAGAAACCATCCACATCTCAACTAAACCATAAATTTCTTTGTTAGCGCTAACGCCTCCCCCTTATATTAGAGGGTTTGATGTGTGCTAGAAGTTGGTTATGGAGTAAGGAAAATAGCGGTATGGTTTTAAATTGTTTTTCCAATTTACATATCTTAAGAAATGACAAATAATTATGTATATGTTAACTATTACTCCCTCTGTCCCATATTATATGACTTTCTAGCCAAAAAAATTTGTCCCATAATACATGTCTTTAAAATACCAATGTAACATTAATTTTCTTTTCCAGTCATACCCTTCATTATTTAATATATCTCTTCTTACAATTCTACTTTTTATGTTTCTAATGTCATTAATGAAGGACAATTTGGTAAACTAACTCACAATCTCTCTTTTCTATACAAAATTAACTACTTTTTTTAATTCCAGTGCCACAACCTTAAATGATTATGAACAAAATATATATAGTACTGCATTTCATATTTCTAATATATAGGAGTTCTCAATTAAGTAATGAGTATGCTACTTTAAGTAATGAGTGTGGTCTAGTCTATATAGCCGGCCCTGTCTAGAGATAAGACATGGTTGTTGTGATAGAGACATGTTTCATTGCGACCTCCAGTGATTCAAACCGACAAGAAACATAAGTATATTCTAAAATCTGCTGTTTTCACAATAATCCTATTTGGAATGGGTAGATCTATAGAATCTACTCCCTCCATTTTTTTAATATTAGCAAAAGACGACTCCACACGATTTTTAAGAAAGGTTGAAATATTAAATATTTGTTTGCATTGGTAAAAGTAAAAGTAAAAGTAGTGTAATGAATAGGGGTAAATTTGGTATATTAGGGGAAAAAAGTTTTGACTTGCTTATATTTAGTAACTTGACTTTGTAGGTATATTTGCTTATATTTGAAAACGGAGGAAGTATTATTTACTTAAGCCGTTATACTTATTAGATGCAGACTATCACTAGACCTGATTAATCATAGGACACTATGACATTGTTTGATTCATGTAACATCTCATTTAGTAGGAAAAGGCTTTGGTTGGTGTGCTTACTAAATACAGGCCAGGCCAAGAACAATGAAGAGGAGAATATTTTTAAGTTTAGAAAACTAAGATGGGAACATACAACACCACCGCTAATAAAACTAATAGCAAATACCTGATGCAAGAGCTCCATGGACTGTCAAGTGTTCAATTGCATGTATGTCTTCAACATCCTCTGCAATTTGTGGAGTCAAAGGCTGCAAATTCTCTAACAAAGACATTTCATTCTGCCCCCCTGAATTTCAAGAATAAGACACATCAACATGCATTTCTTATCAAGGTTGACTCAAAAATTATTCGCATGTACCGGTTAAAGCAGGTGCTGGCATGGCAGCATCCAGGACAGACACCATATTCTGCCTTCCTTGCCCTGATAACATTTGTACAAGTCCATGAATATCCACAGCCCCAGAAACAGAACATGCATCTGTAGTAGGCCCAACTGGTAACATTCGGAAAGGAAGACTAATGGAGTGTAGTGCAGCAGCATATACAGCACTTGAGTGGTAATGCTTGCCATCTTCGATGTGGAGGAATTTGGAAGCTTTACCTATAAAATTAGATGTAAAAAAGAAGCTTTATACCAAAATAAAGACATCAAAATAAGGTTCGGTATAAGTGAATAAGTTTAGGAATATATAATTTATGATTCAGCAAGCCAACACCAACACATTCCATAGAATAAAGTACGAAACAACTCAAGGTCATCAATGAGATCTGACCATTTAAGTTTGTACAGTATCAGCATTTCAAACATCAATAGTTGCTGTGCTGCTAATTATCAAAGGATGGATATTGATTGTTGAGTAGTCTAATTATAAATTCTATACAAAGATTATTACTTTTACTTAAGGAGGGCAGACCAACAGGTACAATAAGTTTGCAATAGGATGATAGTCTTGAAAATGATACAGCATCATGAAGCTCCCCCAAGATTCTACGCTGCCTACTCAGAAGACTTGCATGTGAACCAGACCCTTGGACAGCATACAACATGACTGGAGTGTTTGGATATTCATCCACAATATTCTCTAAAAATTCAGCAGCCACAGCAGAGAAACCTCCAGAATCATCAACTACAAATTGAAATCCCTGCAAATTTTAAAGAACGTTCAAACATCAAATCAAACTGAGTTTTTCTAGAACCTAACAGTAACAGATAAACGCGATATCAAAACACCATATATTTTGATTGCATACCAATAATACCATCAACATGAAAATTTCAAACTGAAGTATAGCAGTATACTAAGCTAAACAACAATAGCAGGGTATCCACCAACACTTTGGATATCTATTATCAAGTCTTAATGTAGGTTTGTGAACTGCAACACTGTAATGTCAGGTTAGCATAGCTTTTACTGAATTTCGATTACTGCACATTTATTGCCAAGTTTTATTTGGGGTTTATGAAATACTTAGTTCATAAAATAATATGCGTAGAAATGATTATTTAGGTTTATCGAATACAAGCATTACCTGTGTTCAAGACCTAAGCATTGTATTCTTCAATATATAAAAGTCCTTATGAAAAATGAAAAATGAGAATACAAAATTGACGGAAAAGTGAAAACGTAAAGAAAATCCAGATGCTTTAAGATATTGTATCCATTCATTGTTTTGTTTCCCTACAAGGGTCAAAGTTAACGATACATGAGACTACTAGATTAAAAAAATGACGAAGTAGTTACCTGTATATGGTCACATTCTTCAACAAAAAAACGAAGCCTGTCACTAATTTCTTCCCCTTGTGATGCCCAAGCAAAGGAATCCCTTCCAATTCCATAATTGTCAAATTCCTGAACATCTGCCCAAACTCCATTTAATTCATATAGACTTTGGGGGTGGAAATGTACTTTTGAGTAGTCTGTCCAAAACTGAACTCCATTCTCTAAACCTTCAGTTACATCCTTGTCTTGATACTCACTCTGAGAGCCACTGTTTGAACCACTGATCTCACTTACCATATTGAAATTCTCCTCTTCATAAAGCCTTTGTAGGAACAAATTTTTTTTGTGAGGTTCGGATGCTTGGGTGGAAACTCCACCAGTCCTACACGTAGGTATTTGGACATTAAGTACGTTTGAACGTGATTTGAACCAAGGAACCATGACAGATATAACTGATGAGTAAGTAGGTTTGATGTCCGATAAAAATGGAATGTTAAAACAATTGCCAATTTTCGATTTTCAATAACCTACAAGGCTAACAAGTTGGCTTGGCAAAACAATTGAAGATACAAGTACGCAGAACATCAGAATATCTGCAAGTTGAAATATACTTTTTAAGTTTTAAGCATATTTTAAGTTTTAAATCTGAGTTTTCTTGAGTGCTTTTGTAGCAGATCTTCCTTCTCTATTATGAAATAAATGTAATGAATCCATTGCCATTTTGCAAAAAGATAATAATTTAGAGAGTAAATTCATACAACAGAAATCAACATTACCAACAATGTCCATGTTGAAGAGCTTTATTAAATCCTCTACATCTTTTTCCTCTATTTTTTAATTTATCATTGAACCATCATTATAATAGCGTAGACCAAAAGCTCTCACCAGGTGACAATATCTGATGTTGTGGGAGCAACCTCCTTATACAGTGTACCACGTGAACTCATAGATCCAAGGGATCCTGAAAAGGTTAACAAATCCTAAAAATAGATTACAATGGGGATACAAGGAAATGTTTACACCGAGAAAAATCACGTATAAGAAATTATACAATTAATCTTATGCTAAAATGGATACCTCTCAAGTTTATCGAAACTAGGCGAGGAGTGTATGCAGGAATGCCCTGCACGGATTTAAGCAAAAATGGCGTAAGCATGAGCAAAATAGCTAATACTTCTAACCTACAAATTCAGATCATTTGCCACCATTTTCCCTTGCCACCAGTAAATTAGGTCAACTAGACATTAAAGTATCAGTTAACAGTTAACAGAAACGAATCAATAGTATTTGCATTGGTGCATAAGATATCTGGAAATGACACATGGAATGGAATGCGGGCACTAGAAATACAAGATCACATCTAATCACATACAACATAATTATTTTGTTCAATAATAATAATAATTGAACTACGTAAAACTGCACCTGCTGTGTCTCACCAGTACGATAAAGTACATCCATGTTAAGATCCTGATTCTTGAAGACTGAATCAGCTTCAGGGTCCCCAGCCAACCCAAGCAACTCATCCTTAAAATTGAACACGGGTGAAATATTAAAAA
This sequence comes from Astragalus glycyphyllos, assembly GCA_963573325.1. Lineage (NCBI taxonomy): Eukaryota > Viridiplantae > Streptophyta > Magnoliopsida > Fabales > Fabaceae > Astragalus > Astragalus glycyphyllos. The sequence continues at coordinate 84,257,568 of OY754308.1, read as the reverse complement.
CTCAAAAGTGCTTTCAGTTAAAAATATGACCAGTAAAGTGGAGTGAATTGGCATTGAAACCTGAAAATTCCAGAAGTGAGAACCAACAAAGTTGGCATAATCACCAACTTGAATAGTTACAATTTCTTTCATGCTCGCTTCCTATTTGCAGAATAGCACAATCGCATTAATTTCTTCGAAGCAAGTAAAAAAAGGAGTTTAATCCGAAATTTAGCATAAAACACTAGGTGAAGAAAAGTACCTTAGGTTAAGAAGAGTTACTGATTTTGGCGGCAAAGTGTAGTTTTTGGCGCGTGCGGGGAATGAACTAGCGTATAGGGTGGCTCGGCTAGCTTTAGCGCGCACCCTCCCTCTGAACTAGACGGTGGCTATTCCGGCAGACGGTGGCGGAGCTGGCGGTTCTGCTGCGTTCTCTGCGGAAAGGGTTGAGGAGTGCTGTTAAGTCTTTGTGTAGTTCTCGGCTTTGATCCGGTGCATCCCTGCTTTGAGAGGTCCATGTATGTTGTCGCTGCTTGGGCCCGACCTGGGTTATTTGCTTTGGGCTTCCTTTGACAGTTAATTCGGTGAACCAAAAAAAAAGGTTTTTTGGGAGTTACTATCGACACCCCTTTCTTGCTAGTATTGGTGAACTCTTTCATTTAAGTAAGCAGGAGGAGGATTTCACTAAGACTCCTTCTCCCGCTTACTTAAATGAAAGAGTTGTGGTTAAGTAAATCAGAGTGGTTCCAATAATAGAATCTACCCCCAACAACTTTTTCTATAACTAGCCTTTTTGTCGTAGTAGTAATCAAGACCCCACTAATGATTGGTCTTGGATCTGGATGGTGTGTGGTCTTGCTAAGGTTCAACACTTCTTATATGTTTCAAATTGGGAATTCATGTTTTCGGTTATGTTTCAAATTGGTCTTCCATGTGCTTCGTTTATAAGGATCAATCTATTATCTATCTTTTATCATCTATCAATCCAAACTAACCACCACCGCAAAACAATAACTACACTGTCTTCGTTTTTTAATTCAAGAGCTATATTGTCCATTTAATTTTAACACTATTTTCAAGTGATAAATATTTGTTACTCATACATAAAAAAAACACTAGACAAATATTTGTTATTGATACTCATAATTTTTTTGTATAATTATAAATGAGACACATTTTTTTATAATATTTGTTAAATTTCATTTTTTTTGATTCCCGATGGTGAAACATTACATGTTTGTCGGAATAATTATATTTAATTTCAAAAACGTATGAAATGATTACATATGGTACCATATAATTTATTTATTTATTTATTAAAATACATTTTATATTAGTTGTCTAATAATTATATTGTTTAAATATTATTATTTGAATGATGCATGATTAATTTTAAGAATATCATTCATAATTTACGTGTTGATAACTATATTACAATTTCAGTTTGAGATTACTTTGCGAAAATACAACGCAAATAATCAATTTGACACATAAACGGAAACACGAAAGATCAATTTTTTTTGTTACAGATGAGAAAAAAGAAATTGAAACATAAATAGAAACAAGATAGACGAATTTAAAACATAAAGGACTAATTTGAAACATAAATAGAAACAGAAAGGATTTGAATGACATAAAGCAAACTAAATCCAAAATTTTAAATAAACTTAAAACACCTCAAACATTTGCCTATTAATAAGCATTAGGCTAGTATAATAATTTTTCATATAACCTTGTATTCCCATTTATAGTAATATCTCATGGTGTCATCAGAACCCTGAAACATTAGGCTTTTAATTTAATTTTTCACGTTTTTTGTTAAAAAATCGCTTCTTATGGGATTCAAACCCTGCAATGCAACAGAAGGTGCTGCACCACTTAACAATTGCGACAACATCATATGTTGTTAATAAGCTTACAAACATGATATTATATATATATATATATATATATATATATATTACGTAAAGTATATGTAATTAGGTGTTAATTATGAATTTGGATATGCTGAGACCATTATTATTTCATGATTGTTTATTTAATTAGGTACTTATGATATGGTTATGGACTTATGGTCCTTATGGATTTGAATTTGTATAGTAAATTTGAAGAGTTATGTTAATTTTGTGTTGAGAATTTGTTTTGTAGATTATTAAAATATATTATAATTTTTTGATGACTTTGTTATGTACAAATTTATATATATCAGGTCTATATTTTTAGTGTGTCCGGCTCATGCGATCCGACCAAATACCCGCCGATCCGACCAGTTACCTGGTACCTTGACCGGCTCGATGACCGATCCGGTTCTGATAACATTGCCTATATAGACTTTTTTTTCCTTGTATCACGATTCTTATTATGATATGGAGTAAACATAATTTTTTGAAATGCTTACTTTTGAGGATGCCCGAGAAAGAGTAGATTATTCTTACACATAAAGAACAAGTTTTAATGCCGGGCATCTCAACTTGAAGAAAATCCGTAGAAAAGAGAAAAAGAAAAAATAAAAATGGACGGCGAAAATTAAACTTATCCAAGTATGTGACAAATATTTTTACGTGTGAATAACACTGCTGAATGAACACCACAAACTTGGATTATTAACTACCGTATAAAAAAGCAATTCTTGAAATATTCTGACACTTCATCTCATCCTTATTGTATGATCAAGTCATATAAAATAAATTGTGTGATCATACGGTTGTTGAATAAATAAATATTGTATGATTTTTCTTTGAAAAAAATAAATATTATATGATAAGATGTACTGTTTGTAAATATTGTAAGATCGAAATATAAAACTATTGTATGATCATAATTATGTAATTCATTCATGTAAAACAATTGTATGAATTGTCATTATATGAATCCTATAATATTTTTTTATCAAATGAATTATATAATTATAAATATTGTGTTAATCAAAAATAATAATTATAAATATTGTATGAGTATTATGAATTAAGTTAAATAAAAAGAACAGTTATTTTATGAATTATATGATCATTAAACTAATAACAATAATTCATCAAAAAAAAATTAATAACAATAAATTAAATAAACTATACGAGACACAATACCAATTTTTTTTTGGTGAAAACACAATAACAAAAGTTATAAAGCAATCGACATGGAAAATATATACATGAGATGGATTTAATGATATTTAATTAAGTAAAAATTACAATGGCCAATTAGTCATACAATATGTTTTGAAATGAAAAATATTATCAGATAAACTTTTTATTTCTAGGAAAATTTTGGATTTTAGTGCCATAGATAATTGGAAAACAATTATCCACTTGTTCAAACCCTTCTTTTGAAGAGGGGATCGAACCCACACCAGAAACAGATGAAGGAAGGTAATTTAACATTTGAGTTAGGCTAAACTTTGTTATTTTAGTGGATTTATACCAATAAACTTTTGAGACCTTTTTTGTCAAATTTTGTGAGACCTAAATCCCTAGCTTGAGTCTGTAGGCCTATTGGGCCGGCCCGCAGATTAGTTATGAATGACTTCCCAAAATTTCCATATTTTGTAGTAATTAATGGCAAAACTGTGTGTAATATATGAAGAATATACAAGAGAAATAGTCGAAGCTCTCAAGCCAAAGACTATTTTCATGAGTTCAACAATTACAGAAAATACATGTCAAATGGTGCTTAGCTAGTTAGCTTCATTCCTCCTCTATATCATATCGAAGATGACACAGTCACACATGAACTTTCTTATTTATATAATAGAACAGACGTAAAAAGATATAAACTAATAAGGAATTAAATTAGAATTTCGAATAAATAAGAGAAGTACCTTGCTCGAGAGACGCTGAATGAATTGATATAGCGACCTAAAATCAATATATACAACCATTGGAAATGGAAGTAGAGCCCTGGGAGACAAAAAGAAAGGAGGAGGTGTTACAAGTTACAACTGAAACTATAAGCTTTGCTTTTATTGAAGAATATGGTATCCATAGAAGATAAGAGAGAAAAGATTAAAAGATTGTAGTATTCATCAAATGGAATAAATACAAATGATAAGAGTGTTCCTAAAATGATTACATAAAGTCTATTTGTAGGCATATACCAACTAATAACAAACTCAATTATAACTACCAACTATCTTTCTAACTACTAACTAACTATCTCCCTAACTACTAACTAAATATATATATCTAATAGTCGCCCGCAAGCTAGAAGTTAACAACACTTTTAGCTTGACATGAATAGAGAGATACATCAAACCAAAAGAAAATTACAATTATTCATATTAGGAAGTTAGTTTTAGATTCATCTTGATTATTCTTATGAGCAAACAAACATTAGGTGCAATAGGAACCGCAAGAATGTCTTTCTTGGCTTCTTGAAATGGTTCAAATATAATCGCAATTAATTATGCTGGTGAATCTCTAGCAGCAAAAATTATCATAGTTCGCTTCTTCATGCCAAATTCTCCAAAGCAGTACACTAGTAACATGACGCTAGAAATCATAACAACACCAACAACACTGAAATTAGGATCAAGCCAACCACCAAAAGTATAACAGATATATATATTCATGCATATACTTCCTTCTCAAACGAGGGATAAAGTCACCCATTATCATCACTGACAGAACCTTTGTGGATTTGAACATGATAAAGATCCCTTAAGCCATGTGAACCCATGAGTGCAGCAGAAAATTTCCGTTGCGGAAACAAAAAATATAAACTGGATCAAGAATCGATCCAAGAAGAGACATCAATTTCAGAAAATCGAAATCGCAAAGAGAAAAGGAATATCACAATCCAAAATGAAATCGGAACTTCACTTCAGATCACAATCATAGGAAATCAAAATGAAAGGAGAACAATGAAGCGGAATGCAATATGGTGATGTGAAAGAACGCCAAAACGCAATGTGCGGAAATGCGGAACACGCAACGGAGAAATTGAAATCGAAACTCAAGAAATAGGGAATCGAAATCAAGAAAGTGAAGGTTGAAGTCGCAAATCAACAAAGAAAACGGAAATGCAAATCAGGAAATGAAATTACAAATCGCACATGAGGAAACGGAGTTACAAATCGCGAAATCAAAAATGATAAAGAAATGCGATGCAACAACACTGATCCAGAAGAATGACGAACGCGAAATTAAATCGCGAAACAGAATCGCACGAGAAGAGTGCGTGGAGAAGATGAAGAATAGAATCAAAATGGATTCAAGAATTAAAAAAAAGAAATAGGAAAAAGAAAACGATCCAAAAAACGAAATCGTAACGTAATATTGAAGCGATTAAATATGAAATCGAACCAAGATTAAGATGAAAGATTCTGAATCAAGATCAAAGAAGAAGAGAGATTGCAAAATCAGAATCAAAAAGAAGAAATTGTGATGCGATGCTCATGAAATCAGAATCGCAAACGGAAAAATCGGAAAAGCGATATCGAATTCAAGAACAAAACATAGAACACAAAGCAAAAAGAAAACAACGCAGATAAGAAAGGTAGAAAAGGAAATGAATGAGAAGAAAACTAATAAAGCGAAAAAGAACCTGCAGCGGAATTCAGATTCAAGGTGGATACTATGTTTGCTCTGAAGAAATATGGTATCCATAGAAGATAAGAGAGAAAAGATTAAAAGATTGTAGTATTCATCAAATGGAATTGATACAGATGATAAGAGTGTTCCTAAAATGATTACATGAAGTCTATTTATAGGCATATACCAACTAATAACAAACTCACTTATAACTACCAACTATCTTCCTAACTACTAACTAACTATCTCCCTAACTACTAATTAACTATAAATCTAATACAAGGAACTGACAATTTACTGATCAAATAATGGAAAATTGGATGTTGGGTTTCCAAACAAGGGACATCAAATATTCAAATAAAAAATGAGTAGACCCTCTAAGGTAACCATTCATTTTGAGTCAGAAATACATAATATACACTGATTCCACATATGTCAATGATTGATACTGCAAAAAATGTCTTTCAATGATAAAACAATAATTAAAGTGAGATCTTATCTCATGCAAAGTATACCTTCACTACACCATCATAGTCTGTAGAAGCAAGATAGTTCTTAATATAGTTATTCCAGCAAACACAATTTAGCTTTGATCTCTTTGACATCTCAACCACTGGATAATGAATATCAACAAAGTCATTGCAAAGTGCACTAAAATCAAAAACTTTAATTTTCTTAGATATCCCAGCAGCTTGTCAAAAAAAAAAAATAGATATCCCAGCAGAATCAAAGTAATCTCCATCCCGATCAAAGCTCAGAGAGCAAATTACATTTGCAGGATTGTTGAAATATGCATTTCTTAGAATACCCCGCACTTCAAGCCTGCTATAACGTGCATACTTGCACAAACCATCAAAGAAGGTTCCTAGAGCATCTTTACTTTTACGTTGCTCCTCGCCTTTTTGGGTTACTTACCAGTTCTCACGTGTTATTAGTATATCTTTTTCGGGTGAGTTGCGGCATCTGTTTCAGAAAGCTGAACTTTGTATTTCATGGGGACTGAAATTGCCCAAAATAAAATAGAGAGATTAAAATTGCACAATGAGTAAAATAGGGGGACCAAAAATGTATTTAAGTCTATATTGTATGATAGTTGAAAAACATTTAAACATCTAGAAAGTTTTAAATTATATAATGTAAGCTAAAATGTAATATTTTCTTTTGACAAATAATATGGAGTAATCACTTTTTTTATACAAGAATGAAAGAGCACCAAAAAGAAAAAAGGAAGACAAAAAACTAACTAGACTCGAACAAACTCAACACTCGAGGCATCCGCTGCCAAGTGAGACAACAGGCCATAGGGAGGAGAGTCAAAGACAATCCAAGATCACTACCAGTAGCTCCGACTTTAGCTAAGTCCGCACAATCATTTCCTTCCCGAAGCGTATGAAGCACTTGAATGGGCCAATCTCTGTGTAGCAAATCTTTAATGTTCTGAATAATAGCAGCATACTTACTCCACTTGTTATGAGGCGTTGAAACCAGCTGAATAGCATTCTGAGAATCAGAATAACACACAAGCGAGCGATATCCACGATTCCAAGCAAACGAGAGGCTGTGATACAGGGCTAAAAGTTCAGCATGAAGGTTATTTGAAATCCCAATGGAGCCTGCAAAGCCTCCAAGCCAACTATCACTGCCATTTCGAATAAGACCACCGAAACCTGATCTCCCAGGACTACCTAGGCCGCTTCCATCAACATTTAGAATTATTCTGTCATCCTTAGCAGGGTGCCAAGTGACAAACCGAGGAGGAGATTCCTGAGATGTAGTACCTGTATAACACTTCAAGATAAGGCCAGCCAAATTATGAACTGATAACTTGAGAGCATAGCTATTAATTATATCACCAACAACAACCGAACCATTTCTAGCTCGCCAAAGGCTCCAAATAGCAACAAGGAATAAATGAGGATTAATGCCACGAATACCAGCCTTGAACCACTCTATAGGATCATTATAACTAAAGAAAGAGACTGAATCAAAACGCCAACCACGAGTTCTTTGGGAGAATGTAGTCTCGTAAGCAGTGAAGAACTATTTCGTCGGTAAGACCACACCTCTGACAGATAGCACTTTGCAACATTCCTCTATGCTGAAGCATTATTGCAGTTGGGATTGCGCCATGGCAAGCTGCCACACCATCAACTTTATCTTCTCCGGACAAGGAAGACACCAAATCCACCTCAACGCAACTGAGTTTTTCGAATTGAAGCTGCTATTATTTCTTTCCCGAAGCCAAGCCTAACCAAACTTAGCCGTATAGACACCCTCCATGTTACCATACCAAATCAAAGCATCGTCAACACTTGGATTTACATTGAATAATAGCCCTGTTATATGTTTAAGGACATGTTGAGAAAGCTGAGTGTACAGAGTTTGCAACTTCCAAGCACCACGATCATATAGATCAGACATAGTGAGATCAATATCGTGAATATCCACATAAGGAACAAGTTTGGCAAGAGGGCCGAACTCAGTCCAGTGAGAATTCCAGAAAGAGGAACCTCCATTGCCCATGCGAAATTGATATCCATCCCTCAAGATATCTCTTGCCTTCATGATAGAATTCAAGCATAAGAACCATTGAGTTTTTGTACCTGCAAAATAGAGCTATGTTTAACATATTTGTTAGTAAGCAATTTGATCCAAAGTTTATCTTTCCCAGCATGCATATCCCAAATTAACTTGCCCAACATTGCTGAATTCATGTCCCTGGCCACTCTAATTCCCAAGCCACCACATTGCCTACTCTTAGTAATGGTATGCCATCCCACAAGATGGATCTCGAGGTCTTGGGAGCCCTTCCAAACAAAATCACGAGTAATCCTGTCAATATGATCACAAACACTCTGAGGCAGCCAAGACACTTGCATATAGTAGATAGGGATAGAATTAAGAATAGACTTGGCTAAGGTAAGTCTTCCCGCTTTATTCAATAATTTGTTCTTCCATGAGGAAAGTCTAGATTGAATTTTATCAATAATAAATTGAAAATCAACCTTAGTAACTCTTCCTTGAAACATAGGAACGCCTAAATACTTATCAAAAGTAGTAGTTTCCCTGATACCCATGATGGAGGCAATCTTATTCCTCTTTGTATGAGGCATGCCTTTGGAGTAAAGAGATCTAGATTTAGTCACACTGACTTTGAGCCCAGACTGTTGAGCAAAAGTAGTGAAAAGGTCAGCCACAATTTTTGCCTGAGCAGCAGTTGCTTTAGAAAAAAGCAGGACATCTTCAACAAAAAACAAATGGGACAGGGATGGTCCATTCTTAGAAAGGTACATAGGTTTCCATTTCCCTTCATTCACAGCAGACATGATAGCATGAGACAACTTCTCCGTGCAAGTAACAAATAAATAGGGAGAGAGGGGATCCCCCTGGCGCAGGCCTCTAGTTGGAGTAAAAGAATGTAGAGGTCTTTAGTTCCAAATGAGGGATAGCTGGGAATTGGTAACACAATTCATAATCAACTTAATAGTGATAGCTAGAAATCCAAAGTCTATGAGGTAATATCTAAGAAACTCCCAACTAACATGGTCATAAGCTTTTTCCAAATCAATTTTATAAGCTACATTTCCTTTTTTCTTTTTAGACTTATGCATAGAATGAATGGCTTCTTGAAGAACAATAGCATTACCATTGGTTCCTCTACCTGGCAGAAAACTATTTTGAAAAGGGCCAATAATATGCTCTAGAAAGGGTCTCAATCTAGTAACTAGGACCTTTATGATAATTTTATAGAGCGTGTTACACAGACTGATGGGTCTAAAATCCTTAAAAGTTCTAGGATCATCCACCTTGGGAATCAGGGCAATTAGAGTGGATGCTATATTTGGATCAAAGGATCCCATAGCAAAAGTATTAGCCACAAGAGTAAAGACATCATCACCTATAATATTCCAAAATTGTCGAAAGAAAATACTTAGGAAACCATCAGGGCCAAGGGACTTGAAAGGATGCATATGGTGAACTGCTTCATAAATCTCCTCCCTAGTAACTTGTTTGGACAGTTCGCAAGTTGCTTTAGCACTCAACACAGGGATATTGATAGCATCGCTCTCAGGCCTAACAGTGGTGTTGGAGTTGGTACTACAAAAAAGATTCTTGAAGTATAATTGAACCTCCTCTCGTAGAATACTATCATCTGTACACCAATTTCCATCCAGTAAAGTTATACCGTGAATCTTGTTCCTCTTTCTTCTAATCACCGTCTGGGCATGAAAAAATTTTGTGTTCCGATCACCAAGGAGGATCCACTTTTCTCTTGACTTTTGATGCCACAGATTTCCTCTTGAAAAAGGATTGTATCATAATCTTGTTGCAGCTACCTCTCCAAATAAACGAGCCTAGTAGAATCAATACGCTCCGGAGTACTTTGAATACCTTTAAGTCTGCATTCCAACTCCCTTTTTTTCCTCCAAATATTTCGAAATACTTCTTTGTTGAACACAAGGGAATCATCTTTAACGTTATGAAGGCCAATAACAAGACTAGACTTACCTCTCTCCCAAGCATTCTTAACCACCTCAACATAATCAGGATAAGTAATCCTAGCTGCTTCGAACCGAAAAGGATGATCCCCTAGTTTCAGGAAGACCTCCACATCGAAGGAGAAGAGGATTGTGATCAGAGTGAAAACGACACGATACCTCAATAAAAGCATCTGGAAAACCATGCCTCGACTCAATGTCTGCAATTGCTCGATCCAACTTTTTGGCTACATTAATCTGGCCCCTACAATTACGTCTCCAAGTAAAATTCCCACCAGTAGTTGGCATGTCTATCAGACTACACTGATCAACAACATTTAACAATGCATAGGCCCGATTGTAGTTATAATTCCCACCCCGCTGCTCATTGGGATAGATGATTTCATTAAAGTCCCCAATCATGAGCCAAGGGCCTAAGAGATGACGACGAAGCGAGATTAAATGATTCCATAGCTCCAAACGAGTTGAATAAGTCGGACTTGCATAGATACCTGTAAGAAACCAAAACTCCTCCCCCTAGATAGTTTTAGAGTAATGGTATCAGCGAAAGTGTCCATAATGGTACAATTAATGCTACTACCATTCTCTTGCAAAATCCAAATCCCACTAGCTTGACCTCTTGCCTCAACAATTGCGACTTGAGAGTATCCAACTTTGTTCCAAAAGACCTAGTCTTCTCAAAAACTACATGAGTTTCCATGATAATCAAGAAGGTTGGAGAATACTTCCTGATTAAGTCCCTCGCATGTCTGCGACCTTTCCCATTGTGAGCCCCCCAAATATTCCAGGAGAGCAAATATACGTTGTTAAAACTAATCATTAAAAACATAGAAAAAAAGAGTCGGCTCCCAAAGGAAGAACCTACTGGTCCATTGCTTCATGGTGTTGCTCCCATATGGAGTAATCATTTAGTAACACGTATATATTAAATTTTTTTTGTTATATAAAATTACATATGAATAAATAAATAAAAAAATGAGATGAATGATGGCTTTGAAGGAAAAAGTAACAAAGGGGGATGGGGAGGGTAAAAAAATGGGTTTTGGATTTTGAGAAGTGACGCACGCTTCTATCAGAAATCATAAGCGCAAAACCACTTGCAAAAATGAGACTAGGTGTATGTTTGGTTCCGCGGTAACGAGAATCGTTGAGTTTGATATAATTGAGTTTGCATAACTGTAAAAGTGAGTTGAACGTAACGTGCTGAAAAGTGATTTTCACAAATCATTGTTGTTTGGATGGATTAGATCAAAAGTGTTGTAATAAACAATAAATTTCACAATCGATTTGCTTATGCCGTGGGAATGAAGAACTTGGTTATTACATAAGATCAAAAGTGCTGTAATAAACAATATGATTTGATTATATAAGATTGGAAGAGAGTGTGGGGAATAAGAAAAGGACTAGGGAGGTTTATGAGAGAGCAATAGCTAATGTTCCTCCAGCGGAGGAGAAAAGATACTGGCAACGTTATATTTATTTGTGGTAGGTTTGATTTGAATTCTGTTTTCCATCCTGTTGTCTATTTATTCAGTGGTTTGACATTTTTTCCTGATGTTTATTATTGGTGTGGATGCAACTTAGGATTAATTATGCCGTTTTTAAATATCTGTTTTTGAACTTCCGAGCATGCTTTTACTGATTTTTTGAGTGGAGATTTACTATTGTGGATCTTTGCTGGAAAACTTATTAGTCTGATAATCATATTGTTAACTGAAAGTTACTGTAAGCTTTGTAGGCCAATTAATAGAATTCATATTTATTTTTGAACTTTTGTCATATCGATTCTCAAAGACTTCCACCAGTACCACTTCTTTTCTTGATGTGCAACTATTTTTAAATAGCACGTCTTTTGCTTGTTAACCCCCTCCCCTATTGCATAACCAAACAAAAAAGCAGTAATATATAGAACAGAAGCCCTTAGTAACTGCTGCAGCTAAAAGGAATTGGAAAAATAATTTGAAGGTCCTTTATCACACGAGCAATATATACATATACACTCCAAAATTGAATACATGGTTTGATAAATAGCCCAAATAGTTTGTTAGAACAAACTCACTCCAGTTAGTTAAATAAAACAGTGGACAGTGCATTTTAAAGAATAGGGGGATATTGATATAGTGGAGGGTTTTAGACTTAAGAGTAGGGATTTGGAACTGGAAACTGGACTCCCAAGTTTCCTGGGAATGTGAGATATATGTTTATATGTTCGTGGATTACTACTTTCCTCCACATTCTGCAATCGCATTTGGCAGATTCTGGGAAAAGAGTGATATCCAATAGAGTTCATCTTTGACTTTCTGTTTTTGACTTCTCTGGTCCAGTTCTATTCCCATTCTTTACTAAAACACCCCAAAAAATTGTGAAGTTTTTAAATGCTGTATTATCCTACTGAGTAATGACACTACTTTCATTTTATGTGACTTACATTTCTTTAGGGAGTGTCTCAACCAGATACCTCACCAGAAGTTCTCATTCGCAAAGATATGGCTTCTAGCAGCCCAGTTTGAAATACGTCAGCTGAATCTCAAGGGTGCTCGTCAAATCTTAGGAAATGCTATTGGAAAGGCTCCTAAAGATAAGGTAATGTCTATGTAGGTGAAAAATAATAGCTTCTTTCATTTGCTGCATGGTTAGTTTCACTTACGGCTCTACTCTTTGGCAACAGATTTTTAAAAAGTATATGGAGATAGAACTGCAGCTTGGTAATATGGATCGATGCAGAAAGCTGTATGAAAAGTATCTGGAGTGGTCACCTGAAAATTGTTATGCTTGGAGCAAATATGCAGAATTGGAGAGATCTCTATCTGAGACCGAACGAGCTAGATCAATATTTGAGCTTGCAATTGCACAGCCAGCATTGGACATGCCTGAGTTGTTGTGGAAGGTATACATAAAACTTATTTCTTTGTATAAGAGCAAATCCCAGTCTATTCTCCGCCACCCCCACTGTCAGATCATCTACCCCAACCCCAAGATAATCACTCTGTAGTATGTTTTTAGCTATGTTTTATGAATAGAATTTTTTTTAATGATGCTTCTGTTAAAAGGGCCAATTGCTCTGTGAAAGCATCTAATATAGTTATGTCTCGATGTGATAGCTCATCAGCTCATGTCTCCATTCATTCCGTTTTCTTTTAAATCTTTCCTTCTTTTTTCTTTATTGTCATGTTCTGATGCATACATTCCAAGATACCTATATACATATTGGACATAGTGTAACTATAAACTTGTGAACATAAAACAGGCATACATTGACTTTGAGACTGCTGAGTGTGAGTTTGAGAGAGCAAGAGCGCTTTATGAAAGGCCTCTTGATCGAACAAAGCACTTGAAGGTATGGATAAGCTATGCGGAGTTTGAGGCAACAGCTATTGATAAGGAGAGTGTAGACTTAACAGAAGAAGAACAGAAGAAACAATGCATTCAGCACGCCAGAAGTATGTGATTCCGGTGTTATACTCATATATGCTGTAAATTACGATCGTTTGTTTTGAATTTGAACTTTAGCTGAATAATGTTCTGATTATTCTTTATATTTTGGTTTTTTGACTGCTTAAGGGGTGTTTGACAAAGCATTAAACTACTTCAGATCATCAGCTCCAGATTTAAAAGAAGAAAGAGCAATGCTATTGGAGAAATGGTGGAACATGGAAGCTTCATCTGGGGAGCTAGGTGATGTTAGCGTAGTCAATTCTAAGCTGCCCAAGAAGCTCAAGAAGAGAAGGCATGTCCCGACTGAAGATGGTTCTACTAGGTACGTAACTAACCCATTGTTTGTCTGAGTAGGATCCATGGGGTAGTTGATCCGGTCTTATGCAGCATGATATTATTTTCTGGATTTAGTGAAAGTCAGAAAAATCTAGGAGACTCATTAATAAAAGGCACAAACATAGAAACATTAAAATTTGACACAAGCTGTAACATGCATTAGGTTCAATATAGGAGGAGAGTGCAGATGTGAGATGACATCTTAGTGGAGTGAAAGCCATGAATAAAAACACAAAAAATTGACACAAGATAATCCTCAAGTAATCACATATGATAATCCACATCCAACATGAACTCATTTTTCCGAAGGCAACTTAAAATCAACAGTAGCGTGTGGAACTTCTGTCCCATAATATTTACTGCCAGTATCAGAAGTTTCTTCATGTAAACAAAGAACCAGTAAAATATTCATTCTTTTATTGTCATTGATAATGATAAAAGGAGCACTTTTGGAGATATCATAGTGAACATGCGAACCCAATTATTTTATGTGACCGTGCCTTCAACTTCAATCATTAAATAAAGAAAAGTAAGAGGATAACATCCCAAAAGGTATCAAAATGATGAAGTTAACACATTGTTATGCCATTTTCACGTAATTTTGTTTTATGCTACGTGCTCAATGTTGGTAATTGGCGGATTATCTACATAATCCGCTTTAATACTGTTATAAATGTTAGAAATGTGTAAGCATTTTCGTATGTGATAAAGAATAGATTTTGGGGCATATATACTTAGAAAGCAATAAAAGCTTTTGTTAATCAAAAGCTATAAATGTTTTTAGAGTAGAAAATGATTTGCCTGCATTATTATTTATTAGGGACTGTTAAACTCGAAATTTAGTGTATCTTAGATCATAAGCTTAGTTTATAGCCTGTTTTGGAACTGCAGGTATCAAGTTAGAATAATTTTAGGTTTTATGGAAGTGAAAACATTGGATACCTTAAAGCTAAAAGCTTTGCGAGACCAATTTTTTGTCAATAATGGAGTTTAAAATGATCATTTTGTTGTCATACAACTTTGAAATAGCAAGACTAAGTACCAAGTTACAGGAGCAGAAAGGGTAGCCTATATTGAACCCATAGTACAGAGACAGAAGTACCAAAGCTATATATAAAGCCTAACGTTAAAATTTAAATCTGTAAAATTTGAATTGAAAATAGATATTAAGAATGAGATTTTCTCCTCTGACGTCCTTATACCCAATCTGTTACGCCTATGAAAAATAATCTCATTTAGATCAGTAGAACTGGGTTTGGACCCTGCAACAAAAATCACGAAGATAAGGCTTAAGCAAGTGGTTTGACAAGACCCAAACTCAAAGCTAATACAGAAATGACTCAAATCCTTTATCACTGACTCATGTAGGTGAAAATAGACTTATATGCAAAAGGAGGAATCAACCCAATTAGTATAATTCTTTGTAGGCAGTAGTGGTCGTGGCGACACTACGTAAAAACACTGTGGCGGCGGAATCACAGCGTAACTGAAAAGATGGGAAAGACAAAAATGGCCTCATATTTTATCATGAAAAGGCAAAATGTTCTCGGGCTATTTTTTTTGACCTTTTAGTCTTTTAACTCTTTAGGGCTTTTGACTTTCGCAACTTCCCCTCTCTTCTCTTGTGTGACCATTCCTCTTCGCTGTGTAACGGACCATTGCTGTTGAGCAATTTCGTTGCGTCTAACTGTGACTCCGGTCTGACTTTCTCTCCCGGTTCTCTGTGTCGGGGAGACTGCGACTAGCTCTCTTCTTTCTTGTTTATCTCTCCCCATTACAGCACTATGGGGTTTTGGGGGGTCGTCTTCTACGCTACACTACACTATCTGTCATTGACTACATACATAGGCATAACTCAGAGTTGGCCTCTAGGTTCCAAACTCCAGCAAAGTTGAGCCAAAGTGGGGGAGGGTAGATGAGTACAACTCCTAAAACAGTAAGGATTTAGGAATGGAACGTTTTCCTATGGCTTTATACTTCCAGATTAAGCATATATAAAGGTCAATCGGATAAGTATAACTCGAGGAGGACCTTAAAATGCAAAATACACGATTACTCATATCAGGAATAAAAGAATGGCTGCCTGTAAGCAGAAAATATAGCTTGGAGAAGAATCTTATACTGAAATTCAGTACTAAACATTCTTATAGTATAAGGAGCCTCTATAAAAGTTTGGGTTAATTGGACATTGGGAACTTAGTTTGTGCCTATGAGCTCAAATTGGGATGTTCAAAGGGAACTAGGAAAGCTAAATGAAGATTTTGACCTATTGACCTAATTACGGTAGGAACTATGTTCAAACCAGTTTTCCCAAATTTTATATATATATATATATTGAATAGGAAATGCTATTGGAGTTATTTTCTCAACTTGAAGTACTGTTAGCCATGACGGCAAATGAAAAACAGCCTAAAGAATGAAATGCACTTCTAATCCTTCTATTCAAGTCTACTAAATATAAGTAGGTTATTAAAAATGAAGATAGGGTTTGTTATACTGAATATAGTATTTCGAGTCTGATTGCCTAAAGTAAGCTAATGAACCTAAAGATGAAGCTATCAAATACTTGATGCTAACACAACACATTTTTAAGTCCACTTGAGCTATTAGCGTTATACATGTTCACAAGCTCCTTAATTGTCTATGCTTAGCTGTTAATTTCATTAATATCAACATTTTTTTTTTCGCTTTGCTAATTCATTCTTCTCAATTTGGTTTGGCAGAATTGAAGAATTCATTGATTATCTATTCCCTGAAGAAACACAGACAACCAATCTCAAGATCTTGGATGCTGCTTACAAAATGGAAGAAGCAAAAATTGTCTTCTGAATAACAGTATCTTGTTGCTCTTATGCTTCTAGCACGTATACATGGGCAAGATTATATTCTTGTAAAATCAGGAAAAACAGCAGCTAAGTCAATTCTGGGCTTTTGAAGTTTGTAACAGAGAACTGCATTTGAGGAACATCTGCTTTCCTAACATTGTGAATTGCAAGTCAACCTGTTAATTGCAGTTTCCCTAATGAGTGATCAAGGCAACCTATAAGGTCAGTACCGAAATCAATTATCGAATGCAACGATGATTATAACTACAACTCACTGGGTTACATGCTTAGAAGTACGTTAAATTGTTTAGTCAATTGATGTTACTGAGTGTATGTTGCAAGTTTGCACACTTCAACTTGTTTTCACGATCCATGGTATGGCAACTATGATTTACATTTGAATTAAATGTAATCACTACCATGGGGACTAATGGAGCAACTCTATTAGAAATTTCATACAGCTTTCAGGGCAAAATAATTGGGATAATTGAGCATATACTCTGAATTTGGAGTTTGATTCCTTTTTTCGCCCTAACAAGTATTAATTTCTCTTTTATATTCTTTTGTAGCCAACGAAAGTGCAGAAGTATGGTGTACAGGAGCCAAATTTTGTCTCGGTTGAGCAATTTTTGTTTAGTTTAAAATATTTGAGAAATGGAGAGTGCTTCCAACATATTTTTATGCTTTTCTGTATGTATTTTGTTTTCATTTGTTGCGGAAAAGGCTACAAGAAAGAGAAGCCGTTGCTACTTGCTACGTTCTCCAGCGATGAGATGGAAATAGTTACCATCTTTTTGTCTTATGAATTTATAGTCAAGACATCATTTGAGTATTGTTACTTTTAAATACTAGTCATGCAAAATGAGATAACCACACCGTGTTAATTAACTCTTAATAGAACTTGAAGAACAAGGCATAAAAAATAAACCAAAAATAATGCATCTCATTTTTTCACGGGATATTTTTTAATTCAACTTATATATCACCCGAGTCCAAGAACTATAACCAAGACTGGCATGGCAACAGGCGGGGGCGGGTTTTGCATCCCTCACCCCTATCTCTATTGGGGTCGGGTTTTGGATCCCCATCCCCGTTCCCGTTTGGGATGGGTTCCTCGTGGGTACTTATTTTCGCCACAAATTTATAGGAAAAATACAAATGTGTTTGTAATAATTAATAAAATAATAATAATAATAATTATACAATGATAAAATAAAGTTAAAAGTATTAAAACAAACTTTACTATGAGAAATATGCATAAAATAAAATAAAATAGGTCAAAGCAGGTTTTCCTCATCAAACTCAGGGCGGGGTCGGGTGGGTACCCGCGGGTTCGGGTTATGCTGCCATGCCTAAACCAAGATGGAGGAAGAACAGAAAGCAGACTTAGAAGGGGATGTAAATCAATATGTTTATAAAATCAAAATCAATTTTTGTTTTCCAAAATAATCATATCAATATGCTTATTATCAAGCGAGTAAATAAAAATCCTTTTAGAGAATTTATTAAATTAAAATTAATTTTTTAAAACAGAAAATTGAATAAATAAAACTATTTAACAAAATATATTTTTTTAGAAAATAAAATAATTAAGTTATTCAAAGAATCGATCGAGATATTGTAAATATGGCATTATTTTGTCGAAAGAATCTGATAAAAAATTGAATGAGATAAATGGTTGAATGATTATTTAGTTTCCTATACGGAGAAGATTTTTTTATAATACTACACGTTATAAATTTGTGTTTTTAAAATTATCGATTCCAGTAGTGGACAAGCTTTGTACACTGACGCCTAAGTCATTAATTGAATCTATAATGAAGCTAAGCTGATGTGAAAGCAAGTAACATCGCACCAAGACGACTAACAAAACAACACCGCACTAAGACGATGAAATAAAAAAAGAAAACTTAGATCCATATGGACACCACTTATTTAGCTAAAAACAGAGACGAAACGATGCAAGGGGTGGTTCCAGGTCAAAAAATGACCTAGAATCATCCCTCTCCGATTGATGGATAAAAAGGAAGGAAGAGAGGAATAGAGAGAGACGAAGACAACTAGAGTTGAGAAAGCTTTAGAGAATGAAAGTTGATAAAGACCCATTGTTAATCTATATCCATTATTACCTATTAATAATTAGTAAAAAAAGTTCATCTCATAATTACTTTTGGTGTATCACTTTTTTAATTTAGTGCCACGTACAAAAAATTTAACCAACTTTTTGGTGTATCACTTTTCCCTCTTTACTCTATTTGCCTTATAATATTCCCTTTTTCTTCTCCGTATATCTTGATCCAACCAGGTTGGTGGAAATCGAGTTTCATTTTCCAGGTGCTGTAACAACTTTCATTTTGTATTTATATATTTATCTGGATAAAAATGAAACGGATTTAAATATGTTAATACATGATATGCTTCATCGTTGAAGAAAATGTCTTCATTTTTTACGTGCATAATTTTTTCCAGGAGATGAATAGTGTTTGTAATTTGAATCCTGAATAAACAATGTATAATAGAAGTTTACAAAATGTCGCAGATTATGAAAATTAATGAATTCAAAAGTAATTGGTTCATTTATTTATTATGTTTTTGTCTCCATTCTATCATATATAGAGCGATGCTATTCATCCCAAGAGAAATTTTCGTTGAAAATAAAAAACGGTATATTTGTGGGTGAAAAGGAACATGAAAAGGGAAAAAAATAACAATACACGTTGACTGACCAATCAAAATTGTTCTACGTGATTCCACAAGAAACAATTCGCGAGATGAAGCATTTTCCTTATAATAAAGGTGACCAGAAAGTGGCGAATTGAAAATCTGAGAACATATTTAATTGTTGTAGATTAAATAAACTTGTAAACTTGGAGTCCTTGGGTGTCCTTTTTGTAGTTTGATACACTGGAATCTAATTTGTTCATATCTAGGGTTAAATTTAATTAGGGTTTACGGGTTTTGTATTCATCTCCATGTGTGTATAGATTTTATTCTCGTTTCATCTGAATTTTACCATGTGCCAAATTTACTAAGCCTTTAATTTCCATGTTTAACTAATTTTTTATTCTCATCTTTCTTGATTTAAATCCAAAAGTTAGGCGTTGACAAATTGAATATCACGAATGCACAACACACACATATACAAGTAGTAATGAGGTTTAAAGTTATATGATTATATCATAGAAAACTATCAAATTAAAATTCATAATCTCTCACAATCATCTACAAATATATTTCTAAGTTGGATCATGTCTGTCTTCAATTGTTCATTTCAGGATTCATATTCAATTGTGGAGAAAATGAAGATTTCTTTGCTAGCAAGCAAATACATTGGACTTTACTCTTTTGGAATGTAATGTTCAAGCGACACTTATGCGAATTATCCAAGGCTTTTGGATATGTTGAGACCATTATTATTTCATGGTTGTTTATTTAATTAGGTACTTATGATATGGTTATGGACTTATGGTCCTTATGGATTTGAATTTGTATAGTAAATTTGAAGAATTATGTTAATTTTGTGTTGAGAATTTGTTTTGTAGATTATTAAAATATATTACAATTTTTTGATGGCTTTGTTGTTATGTACAAATTTATACATATCAGGTCTATATTTTTAGTGTGTCCGGCTCATGCGATCCGACCAAAGACCCGCTGGTCCGACCAGTTACCTAGTACCTTGACCGACCGGATGACCGGTCCGGTTCTGATAACATTGCCTATATAGACTTTTTTTTCTTGTATCACGATTCTTATTATGATATGGAGTAAACATAATTTTTTGAAATGCTTACTTTTGAGGATGCCCGAGAAAGAGTAGATTATTCTTACACATAAAGAACAAGTTTTAATGCCGGGCATCTCAGCTTGAAGAAAATCCTTAGAAAAGAGAAAAAGAAAAAATAAAAATGGACGACGAAAATTAAACTTATCCAAGTATGTGACAGATATTTTTACGTGTGAATAACACTGCTGAATGAACACCACAAACTTGGATTATTAACTACCGTATAAAAAAGCAATTATTGACAAACGACAACTGATATATATGCTACTTGATATATTCTGACACTTCATCTCATCCTTATTAAGATCCAGCCAAAATGTTGAACAAGCACGTTTCTATAAAATTCAGGCGCAATATCTGTCAATATTCTCATGCTATCGTTAACATGATACGAAACAGATTTTGAAAATAGAATTTCAACTGAATTGGATTGAATTTCATTGATTGAAGATTCTGTTACAATCAGATATATATACACAATTTATCTAACAGAATCTTATTGAGTTGTATCTAACTGACTTTCATTTCATTACAATGTAAAGGTAAAGTGAGGGAAAGGGAAAGTGATTTGCTGAGTCAGCATTGTTGACTTGTTTACTTCCAATCATATCTTTCCCTATTACTCCCCCCTCAAGCTGAAGGGGAAGCAATGCTTGCACCTTCAGTTTTGTCTTCAGTGCTTGAAACAGAAGAGCAGGCAGAGGCTTTGTTAAAGCATCTACTATTTGATCAGTTCCTGGGACGTGCAGGATTTTGAGTGTGTTTGCTAGAACTCTTTTTCTAACAAAATGGATGTCTAGCTCAAGATGCTTGGTCTTGGAATGAAGAACTGGGTTGTGTGCTATGGCAACAGCACTAAGATTATCACACAGCAATATGGGAACATGATGCTTGATGCTGAGTTCTTTGAGAAGTGACTGAATCCACTGTAGTTCTGCATTAGCATTTGCCATGCCTCTATATTCGGCCTCTGCACTAGATCTTGCAACCAAGGACTGCTTTTTAGAGTTCCATGAGATGAGATTGGGACCAAGGAAGATACATGAGGCTGAGGTAGAGCGCCTGTCATCAGGATCACTCCCCCAGTCAGAGTCACAATAAGCTCTTAAAGACAAAGGACCTGTAGCAGTAGCAGGTTGCAGATGTAAACCTTGATTTTGTGTAGCTGCAAGGTATCTCAGTATCCTTTTCACTGCCCTCCAGTGTGATTCCAAAGGAGAAGAGAGAAATTGGCACATTTTGTTGACTGAATATGCAATTTCTGGACGAGTTAGTGTAAGATACTGCAGAGCTCCAACAATAGACCTGTAGGAATGAGGATCTGGCAGAGAATCTGTGCCAAACTTGCTCAATTTGGTGCCTGAAGCCATTAGAGTAGCAATCCCTTTACAATCTGTCATAGATGCTTTTTGAAGTAAGTCTCTAATGTACTTACTTTGAGTGAGAATTAAGGAGCCATTAGCTTGATATTTGAGCTCAATACCCAGAAAATAGTCAGGTCTACCCATGTGTTTGAGAGCAAACTAAGTGTTCAATTTCTTGATGAGATCATGTATTAAAGCAGTGGCAGAACCAATTATTAGTATGTCATCTACATACACTAAGGCAAAGAGTTGAATACCAAGCTTGCTATGCACAAATAAGGAAGGGTCACATTTACTTGGGGAGAACCCAAACTGATAGAGAGCCTTCTTGAGTCGATCATGCCAAGCTCTGGGAGCTTGTTTCAAGCCATACAATGACTTGTGCAATCTGCAGACTTGAGTCTTGTCAGAGCTAATGAAGCCAGGGGGTTGAGACATGTATATTTCCTCTTGAAGGATGCCATTGATGAAGGCATTGTTGACATCTATTTGTTGGATGTCCCAGTGATTAGAGAGAGCCAATGACAACAAAATTCTGATGGTGGTTGGCTTGACCACAGGGGAATAGGTTTCACCATAATCTTTGCCTGGGAGCTGGTTGTAGCCTTTGGCCACCAACCTAGCTTTATACTTGTTTATGGAACCATCTGGGTTCTCTTTTATTTTATAGACCCACTTGCAACCAATAGCTTTTCTGTTTGGTGGCAAGGTGGTGAGAGTCCAAGTGTTGTTATCCTTGAGTGCTTTGAGCTCAAGTTCCATGGCTGTTCTCCATTTTGGATCACTGAGTGCCTGCTTTGTAGTGCTAGGTTCAGTATAAGCCAAGAACACTTTGGGTTTTAATGAACCAGTCTGTAACCTGGCGACCATGTGATGAGTTTTCAAGAGTGGAGGTGCTGGGGGAGCATCCACAGGAGCAGGGAGAGGAATATTAGGTTCTGGGGGGTTAATAGTAGATGTGGCAGCACCTTGTGAGTCAACAGTTGTGGGAACAGAGAGTGCTGGTGTAGTATTTGTAGTTACAGGATGACAGGTGGTATGTTCTGTGACAGGAGGAACTTGAGGAGGGTCTGTGGAGGATGTAATGTGATCTGGTTGTGGATTATTTTCAGGTGTAGGATGGTTTATAAGGGGTGGTGGGTTATCTAGGTGAGACATGGGATTAGGAGTAGTAGTTGATGGAGGCAAAGAAGGACAAGTACTAAAGGAAGGTATTGGTAAGGCATTTTGTGAAGTGGTTGTGGATGTTGTAGTGGTTAGGGTAGGGAATAAGGTAGTGTAAGGGAAGCAAGTTTCATTAAATGTAACATCCTTAGAGATAATTATTTTTCCTTCGGATGTGAGACACTTATAGCCTTTGTGAGCAGGGAAGAGACCAAGATAGACACAAAGAGAGCTTTTGAACTGAAACTTATGTTTGTTGTAGGGCCTTAAATGGGGAAAGCAAGCACAGCCAAATATTCTTAACTGTTTGTAGTTTGGAACAGTGTGATGCAGAGCCTGAAATGGTGAGATAAATGAAGGCAGACCATAGGTGGGAAGCCTATTGATTAAATGTACAGATGTTGTAAATGCATGATCCCAGTATTTTAGTGGAAGAGATGCATGTGACAGGAGTGTGAGACCCATTTCAGAGATATGTCTATGCTTTCTTTCTACTATGCCATTTTGGTGAGATGTGTGTGGACAAGAGAACCTATGAACAATCCCTAAATTGGCCAGATATTTGGTGAAGGGTAAAAATTCACCACCATTGTCAGATTGGACCATCTTTAGAGAAGCATTAAATTGGGTTTGAATAAGTTTATGGAATAAAATGAAGGCCTGCAAGGCATCGGATTTCTGTTTAAGAAAGTAAAGCCAAGTAAATTTAGTGCAAGCATCTACAAAAGCAATATAATAGAAATGACCAGCACTTGAAGGCATAGGAGCTGGTCCCCAAAGATCAGTACAAATGAGTTCAAAAGGTTTGTCATAATGTGTTTGTGAAGGTGGTGCATGCAACCTATGTGCTTTGCCCATTTGACATGAATTACAGAACTCAAATGATTGTTTATTTGATGAAAGAACATTACATTGTTTCATAACATGAGAAATAGCTTGTGAGTGTGCATGACCTAGCCTAGCATGCCACAGAGATGCATCAGATACAATAGCAGAACTAGTAGTGGTAAAGGCAGAAAAACTAGTATTATTTTGAGGCACAGAAGATAAACCAGATGCAGAGACAGATTTAAGATTTTTCACTATAGGCAATCCTTTGAAAACATATAAGCCATCACTGCCAAGTGTTCCTTGCAACACAACTTGATTAGAGACCTGTGATTTGACCAAACAATAAGGTATGTGAAATTCAAAGTAAACTTGATTATCATGTGCAAATTTAGAGACAGATAGCAGATTTTTGGTGATGTTAGGGACATGAAGTATGTTATTTAGGACTAAATTAACATGAGAATGCACAGGTGAAGTAAAGGAGGCTGATCCTATGGATTCAATGTGAGAACTGTTGCCATTTCCCATTCTTACTCGTGATATGCCTTTATAAGGTCTGCTATAGTGCATATTAGAGGAGTTGGCAGTGACATGGTGAGATGCACCAGTGTCACCATACCAATCCTCGTATTCATCATCATCAGGAGTAGGTAATTCAGAGATAATACCTGTGTTGTCAAGAGACAGAGCTTCTGCTAGGTTAACAGAAGGTGCTGCAGCATCTGTGTTCTGAGTTGGTGGAGTGGATGCATCTTGTGAATGTGTTGTAGCAGTTTGTGTGACATTAGGAGGTGGCACGAACGTCTCATCGAAGCGATACCAGCACTCTAGCACTGAGTGACCATAACGGCCACACAATTGACAGGTAGGGCGGTTGCCGGTAGATGAAGTTCCTCGAGCACGACCTCTGCCACGACCTTGACGGCCACGACCACGAGCGTAGTTTCCTCGAACACCTGGTGCGCCTTGAGTATTGTTCTGAGCGGTGTTAGGAGTAACGTTTGCAACGTTTGCAGTGGCGTTGGCGACGCCAACTCTTGTCTATATTTGTCCAATTGTGATTCTTGAACCAAAAGAAGCGATTCAATTTGAGACACTGAGGGAGTATCACTTCGACCAAAGATCATCATGACAAACGGATTGTATTCCTCAGGCAGACCATCCAAGATGACATCAGTGAGATAGGCGTCAGTAATTACCTCTCCGGTGGACGTGAGAGCATCGGCGATAGAGTGAATTTTGCTGAGAAACTCCGATATAGAGGACGCTCCCTTCTTCATGTTCTTGAGTTCGTTTCTGAGTTGACGAACTCTAGCCTTAAGGTGTGAGAAGTAGTGTTGTTGAATCTTCTCCCAGACTTGCCAAGAATGATGGCAAGTGAGGACGCGAGTGAGAGCACTTTCAGATAATGTTGAAAGAAGCCAAGTGAACAAGGTTTGGTCCTGAACGAGCCATTTTTTGAACTCGTCGGAGACTATATCGGCGACGCGATCTGCTTCTGAAGCATACTTTTGCGGAATTGTAGGATTCACAAGGAGACGATGCAACTTGTGCATCTTCACAACACCTTCAACTTGTTGATTCCACAACAAGAAGTTCTTGTCATCTAGCTTTACGAATAGTTTTGGACCCGAAGCGAATTGATGAGAAGAAGCTTTGGTGACGCTCTGAAAGATAGATCCATTGCCATCTTGTGAACCTTCACTGGCGTTGCTTTGATCGGAGGAAGCAGCCATGACGGAAACGTTGGTGAAGAAGACTCAACGGGGTGAAGCGGAAGAGTAGAGATCAGGATCGGTTGCGGCGAATGATACCATGAAAACTGAATTTCAACTGAATTGGATTGAATTTCATTGATTGAAGATTCTGTTACAATCAGATATATATACACAGTTTATCTAACAGAATCTTATTGAGCTATATCTAACTGACTTTCATTTCATTACAATGTAAAGGTAAAGTGAAGGAAAGGGAAAGTGATTTGCTGAGTCAGCATTGTTGACTTGTTTACTTCCAATCATATCTTTCCCTATTAGATTTAACACTTTATGATTAATGAAGCAGAAGCAGAAAAGTTTGTACTCATGTTCAAGATATAGCTTAAGATGGTTAGCACGTGGAGGATGGTTGAGCACAACGCGAGAATTTATTTTCTCATTAACATTGCCATTGATCTGGCAAGGTTGATCTAGTTGCTACAGCGGAATTCCTCTGGGATGAGTACGACGGTGGGGTGGACTCAGCAAATACTCCGACACCAAAGTCAACAAGAGAGTCAAAGTTAATAGCGAAAACATATCTGATGTCAGAATGAGGTCACTACTTTATAGGTGACAGCCACGCGGGGCCACTGGGCATGTGTAGTACTGACATGGAAGTGGCCCTTAGGCCATTACGGCCAATCCAAGGTGAAACCTCAGACGTACGATCCATTGAGACTGATCTCGACAGTTGGATCTAATAGTTCGTGCAAAAGCTCACGTTTCTTAGCGCGAGGCCCACTTCAAATTAGGCTCGACCCAGTTTGGAACATGTATACTTACAAGAAAGTACCTTTTCGTGAAAGTATTAGCCGTAACATCCAAAATGGATAATTTTAATGTGGATTCCATACTGTGTAGCATTTACATAAAATCCAACATGTAAAAGCCAAACCACAACATAAGAAATTGAAGCAAGAATCAGAAATGGGAATTCTCTATAAAAATTGTTCTGTAAAAAACAGTTACTTTTAGCTATACCAGTTACAAGAAAAAAACTCTTGGGAAAAAAATCTCTGCGACTGTCTAATTTCCAGAACAGTCTAAACAACTATAGCATAAAGTTGATGATCCCTCTATAGTTCTGTATGTTAGATCTATTATTTTTATATGTTGTTAAATTCTCAGATTTCATTTATGTGTTTTATTATAATTATTATCTGCAAAACTTTAGAGGCTGTGATTATCTGCTTCATGTTGGATTCCACCTTTCCAATTTCTGCAATCTGATTGCTCATCTTCTGCTTCCATACTGTATCCTCCATGGCTTGAGAGACCTTTAACAGATCCTCCTAGGAGAAGGGGAGTTAGAGGACCTTGTGGAGAAGCAGATTGTGATAAATTTCCCTTTGATTTATCTCCACATTGATCTTGTGTAATCCAGAAGGCCTTATTAGCTTGATTAATTGGAGAAACTGGGAATCTTCTAACATGAATCCTGTACTTCTGCATAAACCACATATCTACTACATTAGTTGCTGACATGACACAACAACATAATATACAAAAAGGCATAAAACAATGATCATAATAATAAACATGGGGTTCTCTCCAAATGCATGTTGGTTAAGTGTTCAAAAGGCTGATTTTCTTTAAGCAAGTCTCTACTTTGAGTTTTGTGATGGAAAAAATAGGCATAGGAAAAGTGTTGCGGGTTTTAGGCTCTTGTTGGTAAAATTAAGTTAGCTGATAGCAAATAAATCAGCTTATAAAAAATGAGTTTCTGACCGATAAGCTAGTAGCATGAATTGAAGTGTTTGATGAAATTAACCGTTGAACGTGCAAAATCTTATAAAATAACATATGATAGTTTTAATTAGTTGTTAAAAATGAGATATTGTTCATTTAATAGAGAATAAATGAGAAATTTAATTAAAATAATATGGATAAAAACGAGAGAGCAAAATGAAATGTCATAAACTTATATGTTCTTGAAGTAACGTTTGAAAAATTGTTATGTGCTAGTGATCACCTAAAACCTCTATTTTGTTTCTATTAATTCAACTCTTGGAAGTCATCCTTTATATAAGCTTGCGGATTGGCTTTATTAGCTTTACTGAATTCAAATGTGAGAGAAAATGAAACGCTATATACTTCTTGAATACGCTAGCGAAAAAGCGTTATATGCTGATGATAACACCTCTATTTTATTTCTACGAATTTATCTGCTATAAATTATCCGTTATATGTCGGTGAAGAAAATACCAGCAGTGATATGATGAACTTAGTTAAACTCACTTGTAAATGACTTTTCACTTCATCATTTGTGAGGCCATCCACTTGCATCCGTTCCCTAATTTGTTTGGGAGTGGCTACTGCAAAACACAATAATCCAATTAGTGTGTAGGATAAGATAAGACCCAACAATTTCAATTCCACAATGGAGAAGCAGATATTTCAAACCAAAATTAAAATAGACTAAGAAATCTAAAGATGATCTACCTACCTTCTGCTCCACCAAGATGATGAAGGGCATCAACAAAACGCCGATGAAGCTCCGGCGACCAGCATCGCCTTTGTTTCCTCGGATTTTGCTGTGGTGGCTGTGGTTGATTTTGAATCTCAACACGGTGAGAAGACGAGCCAGAACTACTCTTTGAATTGCTATGACTCACTTCAGAAACTGGAGTCACCAAACTAAAACTCGGAACTTTTGAAACACCACACAAATTTCCATTAAATGCCACAAATACCCCTCCATTATTATCCTTCTGATCCCGTAGTTCAATTGGGTTCTCAGGCAAAAACCTATCCTCCTCTTTATTCTTCTATCATATCGAGAAAAAAAAAATACATCAACTTCGTTAACCAACTTTTACTTATAATAGTGATCAGAGTAGTAATAATTAAGTAAGAGGAACTAAAGTTTAGGAATTACCAAATTGGTTTGAGTGGTCCATAACTGAACTGAACTCATCCAATTCTTCTTGTCACCACAGCTTTCCTTTGCTACAATTAAGTTTCCTTTTTTATTTTCTTCAAAATTGGTTTTTATTGGCATGAATTGTTCAGTCACCGGTGGATCTTGCATTCTCATATACCCAACTTTCTCCTCCTTCAATCTAGCTATAGCTACATATATCAATCAACAAATTAATTAAAAAGTGATAACAAAAATGCAAGGTTTAATTTAAAAGAAATCTAGCACCAAAGCAAGTGTTAAAATCTTAAGATCAGATTCAGAGGCAAATAAATACCATCGTTTACTAAGAGCATGCAAAGAGGGAGTTCACGTTTGAAGGCTTCAACTTTCTTCATTTCATCTTCCAATCTCTGCACGAAGTCATCAAGCATGGCAAGTTTGTGAGACGTGTCTTTGTTGTGAGAAATCTCGCCGAGAAACAAGGAAACGGTTTTTGGGAGAAAGTTGAAACTCAAATCCATGGGTGTTTGGGTGTTTGTTGATTGAAGTGATAACGAAGGCGTAAAAAAGAGATAGAGATTTATTTATATAAAGAAAAAGGAAAATTCAGATTCAGGACACAAACAAAGATTCGGTGCGCGTAATCGGGTCGTCGCGTTTTTGTTTCCACTTGGTAATAATTCATAGTTTCACACCACACAGATTTACATATCCTATTTTATTATTTCTTTTTCCTTTAATAAATAATTCATTTTTTACTATAAAGTCAAAAATGAAACGGGTAAAAAAAAAATGAAAAAGTAGTGGAGTTGTTTGAGCATGTGGGAATCTTTGGATTCCGTACTTAACGCGGCAAACTGTACAATTTTTTAATAGTTAAATAAATAAAGTGTAATTGATTGTGTGAAGATTCTTTGTTTTTTGGTTGGCTAAGGATAGGGATGGCAAAAATACCCGCACCCGTGGGTATTACCCGCGACGGATATGTGGCGGGTAGCTTAACGGGTACCCGCGGGTTGCATAAACGGATAATTAAAGTACCCGTTAATAAATGGGGTGGGGCTGGGTATTGAGGTACCCGTGCCCGCGGGTACCCGAAATAAATATACTTATTTGGAAAATTTCTTATTATTATTATTAATTTTATTGTTGTTTATCTTCTTTCATTAACTACTATAAGCTATCAAATAGATGATAGAATCAAGGTATAATGAAATGCCTAATTTTTTTTATATGAATGAAGATAAAAAATGGTGTTCAAAAGGTTAGTTTTGTTTGGTATTTCGAATTTTATTTTCAAAATAAATATTTAAATTAATATTATATGAATGTATAATGAAATGCCTAATTTTTTTATATGAATGAAGATAAAAAATGGTGTTCAAAAAGTTAGTTTTGTTTGGTATTTCGAATTTTATTTTCAAAATAAATATTTCAATTAATATTATATGAATGTATAATGAAATGCCTAATTTTTTTTATATGAATGAAGACAAAAATGGTGTTCAAAAGGATAATTTTGTTTGGTATTTCAAATTTTATTTTCAAAAAAATAAAATTTCAATTATTATTAAGTGTATCCGTGGGTATCTGCGGGTACCCGCGAGGAGACAATACCCGTGAAATACTCGTTACGCTGGTACCCGCGCGGGTATGGGGTGGGTACGGGTAGCGTTTATATTAAACGGGGCGGGTAGCGGGTAACAACTACTCGTGCCCGCCCCGCCCCGTTTACATCCCTAGCTAAGGAGCGGTGAAAAAAGCTGGGGATAGTTGACCTGGCAGTCTGACATATGCACTCCGGTCATTCCGAGTACGGTACCTCAACCATGACCCTCTCACTCTTCTCTCGTGTTTGGCGTGATTCTTTTTTAACTTTTTTTTGCTAAAAATTATCAAGTTGGTCAATCAATCTAATACGAATCTAAGCATAAGCTATCATGAGACATAAGGTTTATTTTGGTGCTATCAAGTTTGAGAACACTTTGTAGGTAGTCATTAATGATTCGAACCAAAAAAGTCTAATATTAGCCTCTCAGAATTTGTCTAAATAGTGAATCTTTGCTATTTTTAGTATAAAAAATGAAAAAGTATATAACATTTTACTAAAATTTACTCAAAATAGTAAGGCCTACCGTTGGATCGGATCCATATTAAATGCTCACAAAATTTTGTGATATAACCTAAGAGCATCTGGATGAGACGGTTGGGGTCTCTTTCAACTTAACCAGGGTCCTGATTTTGAAACTAGCTTTGGACAAGCATTAGTGTTAAATATCTTAAGGAATAGCTTTATCGCCCATTATACTCCTACTTAACTCAATGGATTAGTCTATGCTGTTGCGCGCAGATACTCGATTTATGGAAAAAAATTGTGATAATATTCATTGAAAACACCTTTCAAAAATTCAAAAATAAAAGTTCATCGAAAGCTCTAAATTAATTGTACTACTAGGTAGGAAGTTTTAAATTTTTTGGTTGCACATGCTGTTTGAATTTTTTATGCATATTAAGATTTAATTTTCGTTTTATTTTCGTTGTCAAAAAAAAAAGATTGAATTTTCGTACAATGATATTTTTGTATCGTTCTCGAATTTGCATCATTTTCGTTGAAATTTATTGCAATAGTTCAACTTCTGTACTCAATACGAGTTGAACGCAACTGGTTTGATGCATATTGGTTGAGAAATGAGCAAGAGCCAAAACACAACTTATAGACGTGAATTGCTTCTTCACGGTATTTTCCTTCGCAACACTTTTCTAAACAAAATGCTTACCATATTCTGGTTTCTTGTTGAATTTCGAGTATTTTGGCTGCAAAAATGGTTCAATTTAGTGCTCTCTAGCAAAATCACCATTGTTGAGATTGAATGTTTATTGAACTTGGAGTTCAAACTTTCACTCCAGAAGTGAATTTGTGCATAAGCACTTTTCTGAGCTTAATTTTGGTTCTAATGAATTCCTTGTGAAATTTTTTCAAGTTAGAGTTCAGTTTTATCCAATTTGGTCGTGTATTGCATAAGTTATTCAAGAAACATTAAATTGAAGTGTACTATTCTTGAGGACATTTATAGTGTTCTTCATTTTTGTATTTTTGCTTTAAATGACCAAACAAAAACATATATGAAAGATAAATCGCCAAAGTGAGAAAATAAAAAGATAAATGACCAAACTGATACATATATGAAAGGAATGACAAAATATGGGAGGGCATTGATAGACCAGCTACGGTGGCTCTTCAAATCGTGAATGACCAGCTACATGTGTGGGAAATTGCGAGGAGAAATCAGCCTACACGTAGTGCGGCTTCCCCTCAAACCGATAGTGATCAATTGGCATGGACGAAACCGGCAGCAGGTACTCTCAAATGCAATATTGATGTCGCACTTTTTGATTCCGGAAACAAGTATGACATTGATATGTTTATTCGGGATGAGAATGATAATTTTATGGAGGGGAAGACTATGTGATTTGAAGGCACTCCGGAACCTCAAGAAGCGGAAGCAATGGGGATTTGGCAAGCATTGAATTGGTTGAAGGACTTAGGCTTGGAAGCAGTGGGCATTGAGACAAATTGTATTTCAGTGGCTAATGCGGTGAATAAAACATCGTCCAACAACTCGGATTTTGGTGTTATTATTTCCCATTGTATCAAATTTATTTCTCAATATTCAAGCTATAGAATTAGCTATGTTAGGAGGCAAGTCAATCTTGTTGCTCATACTCTTGCAAGAGCATCAAGATTCTATGCTAGCTCCTTTTCTCATTATATTGCTTCTTTGTGTGTAACAAACATTATTAATATTGAAATGACATAAATTTGTTTTGGTAAAAAAAAAAAAGACCAAAATAGAAAAAAGAATTATAAATGATCAAACTAACACAATGGTCAAAATTAAAGGTTCAAAATACAATGTAGCCTAAATTCTTCAAAAGTGTTGTGATATTTTATTTTCCTCAAACTAAATTATCACTGGTGGAATATGATAGAATTTGAAGGTTTTCCTTTCCTTATATTGATCCGGGTGTCATCCTCTCACAGAAAATTTTTAATGACAAAAAAAGAATTTCATTCGCTCTTTATTTTTCACATAAGTTTCAACTAGATACCTCTTAGAAAAGAGTATGTATCCATGTACATAATCACCCCACTTTATTGTCCTAATATGCTTCCATTAATTCAGTCACATTCGATTAAAATTTTTCTTTACTATAATATTAGGTACAAATTCCTTTTTGAAAATACTAACTTCAAGCTTGCTCAAATTTCACCGTCATTCTACCTTAATTTTGACTTGCTCGTCATTATCTTAAGACTATAAATCCTGAGGAGTCTTCGGCCCCAATTTGGCGCCAAGACTCCCCATCCCCCCTTCCCCTCTCATTTTTTTTCTTTATCATTTTTTTTATTTTAAAATATCCCCCTCCTCACCTTTTCCTTAATATTTTTTTTCTTTATCTTTTTTTACTATCATATTTATGAGTCCATTAAAATTTAGGAAAAAATAGGATCTATAAATACGTGAAGTTTATTCTCGATAGTTGGTTTGGTGACAAATAAAAATTAATTTTGTGATAAATTATGTAAATTGTGATGTTAGCCAGTGTGTTTTGAGCTACTTTAGAGTCTGAAAAGAAATTTAGTTGTTCATATACGCAAAGTTTGTTCCTCAGTAACTGGTTTGTTGAAAGAAAATGATAATTTTGTAATAAAGTACGTAAAGTGCAATGCAAAACAGTGTGTTTTGGGGTACTTAAGTGGTCGAAAAAATTTACATGTTCAAATAGGCATAGATCGATCGGGTGAATCTGAGTCATCAATGCTTGATAAAGAGGGCCTTGGATATGGATCCAAGCAATTGGGCTGATCTATGTCCAATTTGTTGATTGGCCTAGTGGCCCAGTCTGAAATCAAGGTCTTGGACATGAATCCTAGCTATTGGGCCGATCCAGGTCAAGTTCGCTTAGTGAGTCTCATGACCCAGTCTAGAACATATATATACATAGGCCAAATATACTGAATATAATTCATGATTAGTCTATTTATTACTCCCTCCGAACCTAATTATAAGCAAAAATAACTATCCCTAATTAATTCAGGGAAAAACAAATAAATTAGGGATAGTAGTTTTGTACATTTAATTTTCTTGAATTCAGGGAAAAACAAATAAATTTACTAAACTATCCCTAATTAATGGTCATCTTCTCAAAACATTAATGAGCTAATTTAAAGGTAGTTGTGGAAAAATAGCATTAAATATGGGTATGTTAGTTGCATGGGTCTAGATCCTCTCCAAATGGAGAGGAAATGGACATGTCCATTTTATTCTATAACAACGCGACACGTGGTATTATTCAGATCCAACGACTGATATTAAAAAAATTAAAAATTCAAAAAAGCCAAAATGAGTTACGCAGAACTTCATCTTCCCCAAACCTCTCACAGTGCAGCGCTGCTCTCGCCTTGCCCTCTCCTACTGCCGCCCATCTGCACCGCCGCAGAGACCTGAGCCTCCGTCGCTTCCGGCATCGCCCATCCGCGAGTTCGACGTCAACAATTTGTTTTCACTGGTTCGTTGTTGCAGCACCATTGCCGTCGCCGTCTTGCATCGCCCTGTCATTGTGTATATAGTTGTTCCTTCGATTTCCATCCAGAGTAGAACACTTTAACCTTAACCTTAAATCCAATTTCAAGTTTCTTCTCCAATTGCTGCAAGCACTGTAACCTTACAAATGCTTCACTCTTTATATATGCTCATATGACATTTTTTATACTCTAATAAAGACTAACAACAAGCATCGAACACTGGAGTAAAAACATTGTTGTCGATTGAATTAAAAAAATTTGTCGAAGTTGGGAATCAACAGGGAATGAATGGAGTACATGAGTTGGGATCTTCTCCAGTCCTTACGATGGACAGAGACGGGGCAGTGCAGTGGCAACTGACAACGACACAGTGATACGGTGGTGGTGTCTGGGGTAGCAACCGGGGAAGTGGTTGGGTCGGCGACGGTAATGGGCGGCGGTGGGAAAGGCTTTGGGTGTGGGTTGGAGAAGAAGAACCTTTCGTTTTCCTCATTTTTTTTAATCGTTTTTTTACAACTTTTAATCTCAGCCATTGGTTTGAAATTTTGACACGTGTCACACAGATAATTTAGGGAATGGAGATGTCCATTTCCTCTCCATTTGGAGAGGATCAACACCCTATATATATATATATATATATATATATATATATATATAAGCAAAAAGAGGCCACTGTGATAAACAAGCCCATTGTCCTCAATTTGCTTCTTCTTCTACTCACACACTTCAATTATACTCAGCAACATATATACAAGAATCATATATATAATTGAATCGTCGATCATTCTTCTTATTTCTTCATGTTTTTTATTTATTTGTTTAATAAAAATATTTGCTTATTCTTTGTTTCCTTACATGCCTAAATACACAATAGCAACCAAAGCAAATTCAAACTATGTTTGCCTTGCTGTCAATATTAGTGGTGATATAGGAGTCTGCCTGGATGCCAGATATTGAGAATAAATGGTAATTTGATACTATAACAAATTAGACATTCAGTATTTGAGTTCAATTATATTTTGAGCTATTGAACTCATGAGAACTAGGCTTCTATGATTATCTTCCAACATGTGAGAATTGGCTGAAGACATCCATCATCATTATTAGTATGATTTTTCTATGGTTTTGGAACACAACATGTTCACTCTCATCTCTATTTTGTAGCAATAATAATGGCAAGAGAGAAGATAACTAGGTCTACATTGCACATGGATGCAAGAGCTCAATTCGAGCCAAACTAAAATAATAGACTTTTCTTAATTGGAGTGTTGTTTGGTAAATGGTCAACAATAGAGGAGGCTAAATCCTTTTAAATGTATCCAGTTCGTTGGCGTGAGCATTGAGATGTGAAGAAGCATGTGTATTTGTTGATGGTGCGTCAAGCCAAGAGTGCAACACACTTTGTGAAGCAGCTTACATTGAAATTACTTTATTTATTTTCACTCTGTTAATCTTAATTTCGTTGCTACCCCTACTCGTAATGATCAGATTATGGAGTTTTTTTCTGTGATATTAACAAATATCAACTTCGTTTAATTGCATTCATTAATACTAGCGCTCCTCGTGCATCGCACGGGTAATGAGGCTAGTTTAAATAAACTTTCTTTTGTACAACACATTCCATGATTTGCCTTTCTGAAAGAAACGTTGATTGACACTTAGAAATGACTTTTGGAAGAACCCTTTTCAATCTTCCTACTAGAATCTTAGCAAGTATCTTATAGAGGCTCCCTACTAAACAAATGGGCCTATTTTCTTTTAAACCTTGAGGATGGACATTCTTAGGGATCGGGCCAAAAAAGATGTTGTGGTGGCTTTTGAGAGAACCGAATTGAGTTCGAATTCCTAAATGAAATTCACCACATCGCCCTACATCCTCCCAACATTCCTTAAAGAAACGTAAGTTAAAGCCACCAAGCCCCAAACTCTTGTCTCTGTCACACTCCCAAACCGGACCCCTAATCTCTTCTTCATAAATGAGAAATCTTAAAGCATCATTGTTAACCCTTGCAAACCTTGGAAATCAATATCCCATCAATACTTAGTCGATTGAAATTGGATTCAACAAAACTATCTTCAAAAAACTGTTTAGCTTCCGATTTGATTTCACCTACATCCTCCAACAACACCACATTATTTTCTAAAACCACTAGCTGATTACTCCTTCTTATTGCTTTGAGACAATTGTAGAAATATCTTGTATTTCTGTCTCCTTAATCTACCACCCACCTAACCCTTGACTTTTCACTTATTAAGCTCTCCTTCATTTGAATTTGTTGCCAAAACTAATATCCCCCAAACCTATCCCTTCAGTCACCAAATTGTCGAAATCATTCAAATCATTCAGTACCTTCTCAAGGGACACATCCAACCATCCAAACACCACAAACATTGTTCGCCCCTCGACATGAAGCGACCTCCATTCCTCCCTAACAAAGTATTTAAAATCATAATGGTCAAACCAACAACTATTCATACAAAACGGCTTAGGTCCCCAATTTATGGCTGCTCTATACAGCCAGATAGGGAAATGATCTGATATATCTCTTTTGCCCACCCACAGCCCCATGCACCTCCCAAAGCGACACAAGATTCTCTGACATCAAAAATGTGTCCAATCTACTCATAGAAACTCCGTCAGAACAAAGCAAAGTGAACTTCTTCCCTAGAATGGGAACATCAGCCAAATCCATGTCTTCTATGAACCCACTAAAGTCTTGCATAGCGTGAGAATTCATTCCTACCCTTTGTTTCCTCTCTCTACACAAGTTACGACATTAAAATCACCAACAAGACACCACTCACCCCTTGGATTATCTCTTTTCAGAATGTTAATCTCCTCCCAAACCTTATTCTATTTGATAGATTGTAAGGAGCATGAATCTTCAACAAGAAAATGTTCAGCCAGGGAACTCCAATCGAAACAAATGCGTACAAATCGATACCTAAACATATTCTTGATACACCATCTTTATCCCACATCATAACAATCCCTCTGGATAATCCCACTGACGGTTTAAAAATCCAATCTACATTTGAGTCACCCACATATTTGCAAACCCGAAATTATCTACCGATAGATTCTCTCTTAGTTTTTTGGATACAAATAAAATCAAAATTACTTGACCTTTTTAAGGATGCAATTCGACGCCTTTTTGCCCCATCCCAAGCCCTCTAACATTTAGGGATAGGATATTTGACATCACTTCTAGAGATCCTTCTACCCATCTCAACCTGATCACAAATTTCACCTTCTTCAATCAAAGTCGCGTACACTGAATCATCTTCTCTTCCTGTGACCCCCAATTTCTTAGCTGCTGCCCAAACTTATTAGGCCACAGTCTTGTTAAGCGAAGCCCAGAACCTATTGTTTCCATGGCTCATACATTCATTTTCAAAAATTTCACATAGAATTTCCCCACCAGAAAACGTCGGGGAGTTTTCCGACAAAGGTGGTCGAGGCTACTCAATATGAGAATCCACTACAAAAAACGGCTTATTTGCGAGGGATGTTAGCGAGGGAACACAGGTCCCTCGCAAAAACAAGAATTTGCGACGGAATTGGTCTCCTCGTTTTTTCAGACAATTAGCGACGGATTTGCTGAGGTTTGCGACGGAATTTCCCTCGCAAAATGCTGGGCGCCAATTTGAAAATTCGTGGCACAGAAAACGAGGAGGTTAGCGACGGAATGGCCAAATCCCTCGCTAATTATTTGACCGTTCAGCCTCGTTTATTGTGCACCTTAGCGACGGAATTGGTCAAATCCCTCACTAATTTTTTTAATTTTTTTTTTCTGTAATCCGTGTACACTCTCTCACTCACACTAATCACTCTTCTTCTCACTCACACTACTCACAACACACTCTTCTTCTCTCTTCTTCACCTACAACCACACCACCACCATCCACCACCACCACCACGTCCACCACCACCACCACTCTTTCTCCTCTCTCTCCTACGACCTACTCTCTCTCCTCTTCACCCTTTCTCTTCCTCTACTCTCTCTCACACCTACAAACCCTAACCCACAACCCACCACCACCATCCACCACCACCACGTCCACCACACAACCACCACCTACACTCTCTCTTAACCCCCCAATTTCTTCCCTAGGTTAACCCCAATTTCTTCCCTCTTTCCCTCTTCCTCTCTCCACCTTGCTTCCACACCACCACCACCACGAACCGTGCACAACCACCACGACTGGAGCTCTCTTTTGTAGGTGTAGTTATTATTTTTCATGATATTGTGTTGATTTGTTGATTTTAATTTTTTTTTTATTGAATTTTTGTTTTTATTTATTTTTTGGTTGAAATTGAAATTTGTTAGGATTGAAATTTGGTGTTTGAAGCATCACTACCGCACCGAAGTGCACACCGTCACCGAACCACCGCACCGGACTTCAATCTCACTCATAACGGTTAGTTTTTAAAATAAATTGTTGTTGTTGTTGGTTAGGATTGAGTTGGTTAGGATTGAATTATTTGTTGTTGTTGTGTTAGGATTGAATTGGTTAGGATTGAATTATTTGTTGTTGTTGTTGTTAATGTGTGTTGTTATGAATTGTGAGTTAGTTGTTAGAATTGTGTTTGTTGGAATTGTTGTGAATTGTAAAATGAATTTAAATGTGAATGTTAGTAATTGAAATTGTTGTGAGTTAGTTGTGAAATGTGAGTTAGTTGTGAAATGAATTTAAGTGTAAAATGAATTTGTTGAAATTGAAATTGTTGTGAGTTAGGATTGAGTTAGTAATTGAAATTGTTGTGAGTTAGTTGTAAAATGAATTTAAGTGTGAATTGTGTGTTAGTTGTGAAATGTGAATGTTAGTAATTGAAAAATGAATTTAAATTTGTTAAAGTGAATTTGTTGAGAAGAGTTAGATTGAAAATTGTTGAGAATTAAAAATTGTGTATGTTGTTAATTGTGTCAAATAGTTGAAATTAAAAAGTGTATTATTTTAGAGTTGTTAATTGAAAATTGTTTAATTGTTGTTTTGATGAACCCTAGGTTAGATGACTGTGTGTTGTTGATGGAAAAGGGTGAGGTGTTGTCCCTCACCCCCATAATTTGCTCGAAATCATCTCCATTGAGATAATTGCGAGACGATACTAACAACGGTAAGGTTGGGAGTTATATGAAATAACTTCCTTCACTACTTGGATGGAAAAGGGTTTTGTGCTGTCCTTGACCCCCATACTCGGTTCGGAATCATCTCCACTAAGATCATATCGATGCCACTAACTTGATAGGTTATTGGGAATGTTATGGAATCTAACACATTTTCTTA
Source organism: Astragalus glycyphyllos (assembly GCA_963573325.1). Taxonomy (NCBI): domain Eukaryota; kingdom Viridiplantae; phylum Streptophyta; class Magnoliopsida; order Fabales; family Fabaceae; genus Astragalus; species Astragalus glycyphyllos. The sequence continues at coordinate 84,218,324 of OY754308.1, read as the reverse complement.
AATATGTGTAGATGAATTGGTCTGAATTTAATCGTGATTGGGTGTGTGATCGGTTATTTCCTAGAAGAGCGGGTTTGAAGCAAACTTTTGTAATTGGGGCTGAACTGTTTCTTGTGGTAGCGTGGCGACATGAATTGGCTAGACGGGAAAAGGGGGTTAGATGTCCATGCTTAAAATGCGACGGAATACCTATTAAGACCGATGATGAAATTAGGGAGCACTTGTATCATTGGGGGTTTAAGCCTAATTATTCGATTTCGGTGGAACATGGAGAAACACGACGTCCAAATTTTGACGCAGGGGCTTCAAGCAGTTCTGGTTTTGGTGTTGTACGTAATGAAATTTTTGACTCGATGGAAAACATGATTTCTGATGGTCTTAGGGTGAATGTGCCATTTGAAGAGCCTCAATATGACGATTATGATGAACTTCCAAATGAAGAAGCACAAAGATTTTATAACTTGTTAAGAGATTTGAACAAACCCTTGTTTGAAGGCTCTCCACAGTCAAAATTATCTATGTGTGTGAAGCTTTTGTCTCTCAAGTCCATGAGTAATATTTCTGAGGTGGGTTTAGACTATGTGACTGAAATGATGTTGGAAGCGACACCTAATAAGGATAGTTCGCCCAAAAGTTATTATGAAGCAAAGAAGTTAGTTTCAAAGCTGTGATTGAATTTTAAGAAGATTGATTGTTGTTCAGAAGGGCACATGTTGTTTTACAACAACGAATTTGGTAAAAACGATGGTGAGCTACTTGAATGCAAATTCTGTGGAAGACCGAGGTATCACGATCGTAAAGGGGCAAAACGTAATTATAAACCAATCCCGATAAAGTCGATGATCTATTTGCCTATAGTTCCAAGGTTGCAAAGAATGTTTGCATCGGCCGAAATTGCGCAGAAAATGACTTGGCATTATGACAATAAGCGTACCTCGGACATTTTACGCCACCCATCTGACAGTGAAGCATGGAAGCACTTTGATCAAGTGCATTCTGATTTTGCCTCAGACCCACGGAATGTTCGGCTTGGCTTGTGATCTGATGGATTTACTCCATATATTCAAGCATCGGCGTCACCCTACTCTTGTTGGCCAGTCATTGTTACCCCTTACAATCTTCCTCCTGAGATGTGCGTGACTAAGCCGTATATGTTTTTGACTTGTCTTATACCTGGTCCACACAATCTAAGGGCTAATACTGATATCTTTTTGGAACCTCTAATTGATGATCTTAAGAGATTGTGGGGAGGTGTTTTGACATATGATGCAGCACGAAAGAAAATTTTTATGATGAGAGCGGCATTGATGTGGACAATTAACGACTTTCCTGCATATGGTATGTTGTCTGGTTGGGGGACTCACGGTAAATTGGCATGTCCCCACTGCATGGAACACACAAAGGCATTTACGCTAAAGTACGGTGGCAAGAGTTCTTGGTTTGACTCACATCGTAGATTCTTACCACAAGATCATAAATTTAGAAAGAACAAGAAGGCCTTCAAGAAAGGGGTAGTTGAAACAGATGGACCACCGCGTTTGTTGACATCAGGTGAAATCTGGAGCAGGGTTATGGATTTGCCACAAGCCACAGAGGTAGGGGAGCTCACCCGACTGGATGGTTATGGACGGGTGCATAATTGGACAAAAAAAAGCACATTTTGGAATCTCCCATATTGGAAAGATAATCTGTTGAGGCACAATCTCGATGTTATGCACATCGAGAAGAATTTCTTTGACAACATATTTACCACTGTGATGAATGCGAAAGATAAAACCAAAGATAATAATAAGGCAAGATTGGATTCTGCTCTTTATTGTAGCAAACATCGATCTGATTTGAATTTGGTGGAAATGCCTAATGGGAAGATGTTAAAACCCAAACCCAAATATTGTATGACACCAGATGAAGCGAAAGATGTTTGTCGATGGTTGAAAGGATTGAGGATGTCAGATGGTTATTCTTCTAACCTTACGAGATGTGCTGATGTGAACATTGGGAAGATGTATGCGATGAAAAGTCATGATTGTCATGTATTCATGGAGTGTTTGCTTCCAATTGCTTTTGATTCATTACCAAAGTGTGTCTTGGAACCGCTTACAAAAGTGAGTCAATTTTTTTAAAATATGTGTTCTTCAACATTGAGAAGGGATGATCTTATTAAGATGGAGCAAAATATTCCTTTCATTATCTGTAAGTTGGAGAGAATATTTCCTCCCGGTTTCTTTGATTCCATGGAGCATCTACCGGTTCACCTTGCGTATGAAGCAAGGCTTGGTGGACCAGTTCATTATAGATGGATGTATCCATTTGAGAGGTAATTATCTATTTCAATGAAGTGTTTTTCGTTCATACATATGTAGATTAATGAAGTGTTTTTCGCTCTCTTATATGTAGATTAATGGGTGATTATAAACGCTCGGTGAAGAATAAAGCTAGAGTTGAAGGATCGATCTGCGCAGCTTACCTATGTAACGCCCTAAAATTAAATCAAATTATTTCGAAGTTGGATTGCCGTAGGATGATTGTAAGAATTGAAATTATGGGCGTAGTAGCTATGTTGAAAACGAGTTAGATGATAATCACGTGTTGTGGGCTAGTTAAAAATAGCATTGGGCTCCCTTCCTATGTGGATAAAGTCCCAAATAATTTAGCCCATTATGTTTCTCACTTATTATAAGTGGAGAGGATTAATTTAGGGTTGAGAGAGAGAGGAATTTCGGATTAGAGCAGCCACCAAAGAGAGAGAAAAGAAGAGAGAAAACAATTCCCGTTTTTCTCAAACTTGTCACCGTAAAATTGCGATTCCGGTTTCGTTAACCGTTGGATCGTCTTCGTTTTTGGGAAGCAGGTTCGTAAGATATAGTTCTACACTTTCACCGTTCGGATCTTCGAAACGAGTTCTGAGGAGAGAGATATTGGCTTCGCACTGAAGCTGCAGTTTGGGGGAGTCGCCGTATTCGGAGATCGAGGAACGAGGCTAGGAGGGAGTTTGCGCCACCATAGTTGAGGTAAGGGTGGGCTTAACCTTGATAATGGGTTGATGATAATTATGTGTGGGTAGTCTAGGGTTTTGTTGAATTGTTCGTGTCGTTGCATATCGTGTTTTCGTTGAGATTGGTGCTTTGATGATTATTGCACGTTATTGTGATTTGTTTCGTTATTTGTTGTTGCGTGATTGTTGTATCACGATGATGGTGTTGTTATTGTTCGTGTTTTTGTTGTTGCTGTGCGTGGTTGATTGTTGTTGTCGCGTTGTCGAATTGTCGTTTTTGTTGTGGTGGTTGCGGTGTCGTTGCCGTTAGGGTTTGGTGTTTGGCAATTTAGCGATTCTGGACACAGGTTCGGTTTTTCTAAAACTAGCGCTGTTTGGTTGATCCAAAAATTATGAGGTTGATTGTTTTTGAAAATAGACTTAACGCCGGTCGTTTTGGCACTGGTTTCGTCAAATTCGGAGTTGTATAGCTCGAGTTATAGGCGATACAAGTTAGGTTAAAATTCTGGAAACGATTTGGGTATAGATTCGGTATTTCGGTGACTGGGAACGTTGTATTGACTGAAAAATTATGTGGTTTATTTTTCTGGAAAATAGACTTAATGCTTGTTAATTTGGCACTGGTTTGGTTGCGTTTAGAGTTGTGTAGCTCGAGATATGAATTCCACAAGTTAGAGTAAGATTCTGGAAACAATCTGGACACAGGGTCAGTGTTTTGGTTACCACGTTTTCAAAAGAACTCCTTTTCGAACGAATCCAATTTCTTTGAAAACTAGACAAACTTTGCCCCAGTTTATGCACAAGTTTCATGCAATTTGATTGAGTTTTGGTCACTTTGGAATTGCTTGAATTTGAAGGACAGAAACTGTCCTCTTTTGCAACTAGCCTGTGTGCTTTTCGAAAACTGTACCTATTGGACACTCTCCTTCAAAAACTGAACTTAGGGATGATAACCAGACCCATAGGGCTTTCCAACAAGTATTTATTTGTTGAAATCCGATGTCGTTTGCTATTTTAATTAATTCGCTGAAGTTGGTGCGATGTGCCTAGGCGCTGTGCGCCAGTCTTGTGCGTGGTGTGCGTGCGTTATGTCCGCGTTGTGGAGCCGTCTGGTGTTAATATTTCAGGTGCGGTGCTGGTATGCTCAGGAGAGTTTAGTGGTAGCTGTGATGCTACAACTTGGTGCTATTTTTGGTGAAATCATTTGTTTTGATTCTGGTGATATAGTATTTATTTTAAATACTTGTTATGGTGAGTTGGTGCATAATCATGGTGTCGCATTGTCATATGCATGTTTTGGTGATATAGGCTCTGCCTCTGGTGTTTATTGGTGATATGCCCGTCGTGGCTCATTTTGGTGATCGGTACCGCATGCATATGCCCACTGGAGGGGTTGCATATCATCCCATTGTCTATGAATATTATAATTTTGGTGGTTCACTGTCAAATGGATTTTTCCTTTGGTATCTGGTGCTGTGATATGGTGTAATTGTATTGTGTTGCTGTAGTTACCTGATGCTAGCATATTTTTATCATCTGCTTATTATCTCTGTTAGACTCACCCCTTCTGCTTGGAATGTTGCTCTCATGCGGCAACGCTGCAGGTGATCGCTAGTGCTCGTGGAGGAATTGCTAGGTTTTGCTTCCTTTCTCGTTTGGGTCTGTGTCAGCTCTGATATGTAGCACCGGGGAGTCGTTAGTTATCGTTTTGAACTATTATTTTAGTTACTGGAAATTGTTTTAATTAATTTTGGAGATGTCTTTAATTGTTAATTCTGGAGATGTTTAAACTGGTTAATATTTCCGCTGCTTGGTGATTTCTTTTATATAAATTATTTTGGAGATTTTCCTTTTTTAAAAATGGTGAAAAAAATGTAGCGCCCTTCGAGGTGACTCTGATAATTGTCTATTTAATTGTAATTGTAAAAGGGGGGTGTTACATTAGTGGTATCAGAGCAGTTCGGTCTGTCCGGCCAAGTTGTCGAGTCGTCGAGTCGAGTAACACTTGAGTAATTGTTACTCGTTTCTGGTTATAGTTTCTGTTGCAGTGTTAGGTTGAGATGGCAGGACGGAACGATGCTGCACTCGCTGCTGCTTTGCAGGCTGTGGCTCAAGCTGTGGAGAATAACCCATGTGCTGCTGGTGATGCTGGGTCGCGCAGTTTGGCTACGTTTCAGAGGGAGAATCCTCCTACCTTTAAGGGCAAGTATAACCCTGATGGTGCTTTGGCGTGGCTGAAAGAGATGGAGAGAATCTTTCGTGTTATGGATTGCTCTGAGGCGCAGAAAGTCAGGTATGGTACTCATATGCTGGCAGAGGAGGCTGATGACTGGTGGTTGGAGGTGAGGCAGAGGTTGGCGACTGTGAATGAAGAGGTCACTTGGGCTGCGTTCGGCAAAGAATTTCTGAGAAAGTATTATCCTGAAGATGTCCGTGGGAAGAAAGAGATTGAGTTTCTGGAGCTGAAGCAGGGTAATATGTCGGTGACTGAGTATGCTGCCAAGTTCATTGAATTGGCGAAGTTCTATCCACATTATGGTGAGGCTGGTGCTGAATTCTCCAAATGCATCAAGTTTGAAAATGGGTTGCGGGCCGTATAGAATGTCTGCATCTGAATTGTCAGAACTGAAGAAGCAACTCGAGGATCTGCTTGAAAAGAAATTTGTGAGGCTAAGTGTGTCACCGTGGGGAGCTCCAGTGTTGTTGGTGAAAAAGAAAGATGGTAGTATGAGGTTGTGCGTAGACTATCGGCAGCTGAATAAGGTGACTTTAAGAACAAGTATCCGCTTCCGAGGATTGATGACTTAATGGATCAGTTGGTGGGTGCTCAGGTGTTCAGTAAAATAGATTTGAGATCGGGTTATCATCAGATCAAGGTGAAAGACGAAGACATTCAGAAGACAGCTTTCAGAACCCGTTATGGGCATTATGAGTATTCCGTGATGCCTTTCGGTGTGACTAATGCGCCGGGAGTGTTCATGGAGTACATGAATCGTATCTTTCGTGAGTATCTGGATCGGTTTGTGGTGGTATTCATTGACGACATCCTAATTTATTCTAAGTCATAAGAGGAGCATGCAGAACATCTGAGATTGGTATTGGAAATTCTGAGGGACAGGAAATTATATGCGAAGCTGTCTAAGTGTGAGTTTTGGTTGAAGGAGGTTAGCTTTCTGGGTCATGTTATTTCGGGGAATGGAATTGCCGTGGATCCGTCTAAGGTTGATGCCGTGTTACAATGGGAGTCTCCGAAGTCAGTTACTGAGATTAGAAGTTTTCTGGGTCTAGCAGGTTACTATAGGAGGTTTATAGAAGGATTTTCGAAGTTGGCACTTCCGTTGACTCAGTTGACTTGCAAAGGTAAAGCTTTCATCTGGGATGACTGTTGTGAAGAGAGCTTCAAAGAATTGAAGAAGAGGTTGACGACGTCTCCTGTTCTGACGTTGCCTAATCCGGAAGAGTCGTTTGTGGTGTATTGTGATGCTTCCAAGATGGGGTTGGGAGGTGTGCTTATGCAGAATGGTAAGGTAGTTGCCTATGCATCGAGACAGTTGAGGACTCATGAGAAGAACTACCCTACCCATGATTTAGAACTTGCTGCAGTTGTGTTCGCGTTGAAAATTTGGAGACATTATCTGTATGGTTCGAGGTTTGAGGTGTTCAGTGATCATAAGGGTTTGCAGTATCTGTTTGATCAGAAAGAGTTGAATATGAGACAGCGCAGATGGTTGGAGTTGCTGAAAGACTATGACTTTAGCTTGAACTATCATCCGGGAAAGGCTAATGTGGTAGCTGACGCTTTAAGTCGAAAGACGTTGCATATGTCAGCAATGATGGTTAGAGAACTCGAATTAATTGAGCAGTTCAGGGATATGAGTTTGGTTTGTGAAGTGACGCCTCAGAGTGTCAGATTGGGGATGTTGAAGATTGATAATGAATTCATGGCTAGCATTCGAGAAGCTCAAAAGTTAGATGTTAAATTAGTTGACCTGATGGTTGGGATTGATCAATCCGAGAATAAAGACTTTGAGTTGGATGCGCAGAATGTATTGAAGTACCGTGGGAGAATCTGCATTCCTGATGATGAGGAGATGAAAAGAGCAATTTTAGAAGAAGGTCATAGGAGTAAGTTGAGTATCTATCCGGGAGCTACAAAGATGTATCAGGATCTGAAGAAGATGTTTTGGTGGCCTGGTATGAAGCGTGATGTGGCGCAGTTTGTGTATTCCTGCTTGACTTGTCAGAAATCGAAGGTTGAGCATCAGAAGCCTGCTGGGTTGATGCAACCGTTGGAGATTCCGAAATGGAAGTGGGATAGTATTTCTATGGATTTCGTGATAGGGTTACCTAATACTGTGAGGGGGCACGATTCGATTTGGGTGATTGTGGATAGATTGACGAAGTCTGCTCATTTTATTCCTATCAATATCACGTATCCGGTGTCGAGATTGGCAGAGATTTATATTCAGGTGATTGTGAAGTTGCATGGTGTTCCTTTGTGCATTGTGTCTGACAGAGATCCTAGGTTCACTTCTGATTTCTGGAAGAGTTTGCAAGAAGCGTTGGGTTCTAAATTAAGGTTGAGTTCAGCTTATCATCCTCAAACTGATGGGCAGACAGAGAGGACCATTCAGTCGTTGGAAGACTTGTTGAGATCTTGTGTTCTTGAGCAGGGAGGTGCGTGGGATACTCACCTTCCGTTGATCGAGTTTACTTACAACAATAGTTACCATTCTAGCATCGGGATGGCACCGTTCGAGGCATTGTATGGTCGGAGATGTAGGACTCCGTTGTGTTGGCATGAATCTGGGGAGAGTATTGTTCTTGGACCCGAGGTTGTTCGAGAGACTACTGAAAAGGTGAAATTGATCCGTGAGAAAATGAAAGCGTCGCAGAGTAGACAGAAGAGCTATCATGATAAGAGGAGGAAGGATTTAGAATTCCAAGCTGGTGATCATGTGTTTTTGAGAGTCACGCCTATGGCTGGTGTTAGGCGTGCATTGAAGACAAAGAAGTTGACTCCTCGTTTCATTGGACCGTATCAGATCACTGAGAGAATTGGTAATGTTGCTTATAGGGTGGCCTTGCCGCCTAATCTTTCGAATTTGCACGATGTATTTCATGTGTCGCAACTTCGGAAGTATATTTCGGATCCGTCCCATGTGATTCCGATGGATGATGTGCATGTGCGGGATAATCTCACTGTGGAGACAATGCCTGTGCGAATTGAAGATCGTGAAGTGAAGACTTTACGTGGCAAAGAGATAAACCTGGTAAAAGTGGTCTGGTTAGGAGCTGCTGGTGAAAGCATGACATGGGAGTTGGAGAGCAAGATGCGAGAGTCCTATCCGGAGCTGTTTGAATCAGGTATGTTTTCGAGGACGAAAATATTCTAAGTGGGGGAGAGTTGTAACGCCCTAAAATTTAATCAAATTATTTCGAAGTTGGATTGCCGTAGGATGATTGTAAGAATTGAAATTATGGGCGTAGTAGCTATGTTGAAAACGAGTTAGATGATAATCACGTGTTGTGGGCTAGTTAAAAATAGCATTGGGCTCCCTTCCTATGTGGATAAAGTCCCAAATAATTTAGCCCATTATGTTTCTCACTTATTATAAGTGGAGAGGATTAATTTAGGGTTGAGAGGGAGAGGAATTTCGGATTAGAGCAGCCACCAAAGAGAGAGAAAAGAAGAGAGAAAACAATTCCCGTTTTTCTCAAACCTGTCACCGTAAAATTGCGATTCCGGTTTCGTTAACCGTTGGATCGTCTTCGTTTTTGGGAAGCAGGTTCGTAAGATATAGTTCTACACTTTCACCGTTCGGATCTTCGAAACGAGTTCTGAGGAGAGAGATATTGGCTTCGCACTGAAGCTGCAGTTTGGGGGAGTCGCCGTATTCGGAGATCGAGGAACGAGGCTAGGAGGGAGTTTGCGCCACCATAGTTGAGGTAAGGGTGGGCTTAACCTTGATAATGGGTTGATGATAATTATGTGTGGGTAGTCTAGGGTTTTGTTGAATTGTTCGTGTCGTTGCATATCGTGTTTTCGTTGAGATTGGTGCTTTGATGATTATTGCACGTTATTGTGATTTGTTTCGTTATTTGTTGTTGCGTGATTGTTGTATCACGATGATGGTGTTGTTATTGTTCGTGTTTTTGTTGTTGCTGTGCGTGGTTGATTGTTTTTGTCGCGTTGTCGAATTGTCGTTTTTGTTGTGGTGGTTGCGGTGTCGTTGCCGTTAGGGTTTGGTGTTTGGCAATTTAGCGATTCTGGACACAGGTTCGGTTTTTCTAAAACTAGCGCTGTTTGGTTGATCCAAAAATTATGAGGTTGATTGTTTTTGAAAATAGACTTAACGCCGGTCGTTTTGGCACTGGTTTCGTCAAATTCGGAGTTGTATAGCTCGAGTTATAGGCGATACAAGTTAGGTTAAAATTCTGGAAACGATTTGGGTATAGATTCGGTATTTCGGTGACTGGGAACGTTGTATTGACCGAAAAATTATGTGGTTTATTTTTCTGGAAAATAGACTTAATGCTTGTTAATTTGGCACTGGTTTGGTTGCGTTTAGAGTTGTGTAGCTCGAGATATGAATTCCACAAGTTAGAGTAAGATTCTGGAAACAATCTGGACACAGGGTCAGTGTTTTGGTTACCACGTTTTCAAAAGAACTCCTTTTCGAACGAATCCAATTTCTTTGAAAACTAGACAAACTTTGCCCCAGTTTATGCACAAGTTTCATGCAATTTGATTGAGTTTTGGTCACTTTGGAATTGCTTGAATTTGAAGGACAGAAACTGTCCTCTTTTGCAACTAGCCTGTGTGCTTTTCGAAAACTGTACCTATTGGACACTCTCCTTCAAAAACTGAACTTAGGGATGATAACCAGACCCATAGGGCTTTCCAACAAGTATTTATTTGTTGAAATCCGATGTCGTTTGCTATTTTAATTAATTCGCTGAAGTTGGTGCGATGTGCCTAGGCGCTGTGCGCCAGTCTTGTGCGTGGTGTGCGTGCGTTATGTCCGCGTTGTGGAGCCGTCTGGTGTTAATATTTCAGGTGCGGTGCTGGTATGCTCAGGAGAGTTTAGTGGTAGCTGTGATGCTACAACTTGGTGCTATTTTTGGTGAAATCATTTGTTTTGATTCTGGTGATATAGTATTTATTTTAAATACTTGTTATGGTGAGTTGGTGCATAATCATGGTGTCGCATTGTCATATGCATGTTTTGGTGATATAGGCTCTGCCTCTGGTGTTTATTGGTGATATGCCCGTCGTGGCTCATTTTGGTGATCGGTACCGCATGCATATGCCCACTGGAGGGGTTGCATATCATCCCATTGTCTATGAATATTATAATTTTGGTGGTTCACTGTCAAATGGATTTTTCCTTTGGTATCTTGTGCTGTGATATGGTGTAATTGTATTGTGTTGCTGTAGTTACCTGATGCTAGCATATTTTTATCATCTGCTTATTATCTCTGTTAGACTCACCCCTTCTGCTTGGAATGTTGCTCTCATGCGGCAACGCTGCAGGTGATCGCTAGTGCTCGTGGAGGAATTGCTAGGTTTTGCTTCCTCTCTCGTTTGGGTCTGTGTCAGCTCTGATATGTAGCACCGGGGAGTCGTTAGTTATCGTTTTGAACTATTATTTTAGTTACTGGAAATTGTTTTAATTAATTTTGGAGATGTCTTTAATTGTTAATTCTGGAGATGTTTAAACTGGTTAATATTTCCGCTGCTTGGTGATTTCTTTTATATAAATTATTTTGGAGATTTTCCTTTTTTAAAAATGGTGAAAAAAATGTAGCGCCCTTCGAGGTGACTCTGATAATTGTCTATTTAATTGTAATAGTAAAAGGGGGGTGTTACAACCTACACCGTGAAACAATTTATTTTTGTTCACATTATTTCAACAACTTTATGTTGTCAACAAATAATAGAAACCAAATGGAGGTTGAAGAAGAAATACACCTGCTCACTTTATCTGTATTTAGCAAACCTGGTCGCCCCTCGGGAAAGAAGTCAACCAGCTACTTATCAGATAAAGAGCATAAATCAGCACATGTTCATGTCTTGATCAATTGCACTGAAATTAAACCATATCTTGAGTAAGTATGCTCCAATTCCATTTTTAATCTATACACCTTTAGAGTATGAATTTAAATCAAGTATTGATCAACTTTCAATCTAAAGATATATGAATAATTCCTTTGCAGTGCATTCTTACGAATTGAGGGTATAGGCGCTGAAGAATCTTCTATTCGTATACATGAAAGTTTTCCATCGTGGTTTAAGGCCAGAGTAAGTAGATAAAACTAATTTTAATATCATACGTTTAAAGTAGATATGAGAGATGACTTATATTTTCCATATGTGGTTACTTAGGTTTATGAAGCGGAACCAACTCCCCAAATTCGACACTTGAGGAACTTAGCTGAGGGTCCTTTTCTTGAGGTGACCGAGTGGCACACATACCTAGTTAACGGTTACAAATTTGACACTCAATCATGGAGTGAGGGAAAAAGAACAATTAATAGTGGGGTATATGTTAAAGGGGAAACTGGAGGAGGTGAAAATGACTACTATGGTGTGATTGAACACATATATGAAATTGAATACCCACGGTTAGACTATGAAAAGAAAATAGTTTTGTTTTTCTGTAGATGGTTTGATCCATCAGTTAGAGGAACAAAATTGAATCCAAAATGTAATACCGTGGAGATTCGAAAGAATGGAAGGTATAAACTTTATGATCCGTTTATCATGGCAGAGAATGTGAGGCAGGTGTATTATGTTCCATATCCATCAACTCGGAGAGGATGGTGTGTTGCAAATAAGACAAAACCTCGGGGTCGCATTGAAGCTAATGATGCGAAGGATGACGTTCCTTATCAGGTGGATGAAATTTCGGGAGTAAATGAGGTAATTGAAGTTGAACGGATTGACTCCTTACGTGATGATTGATTCCTAGTTGAAGAAGTTGAAGCAGTTGAAGCAGAAGTTGATGAAGATGAAGAATATAATGAAGAAGAAGAAGAGAATGAATATGACAAATATGAAGAACATGAGGATGAGCAAGATGAAGATGAACAAGATGAAGAAGACAATGAAGATGAATACTTTTATTAATCTTATGTTGTATTTAAATTTATTAGAGTTATTGTTCTTGTGTTTTCTTATGTTGACTCATTATGCTGTCTTTAAATTTATTAGAATCATTAATATATTATGATTGTTCTTGTTAATTTACTTTCTTTAATTTATTTATAATATACATCATTAATGTTGTTAGTATCACATTTGGTTTCTCTTTTTTCATAGATATGGATCCAGGAGGTTCTGACCCACCGAGACGTGTAGGGAAGCAGATTGCTGATGAACCTCCCAAGAGGAGGCGTAATCGTCGTAATCGTGAGGTGGTTCTCAATATTGGCAACATGAGGCAGGGACATACATCATATATGGGCCCACCAGGTACCGAGCCGATTGCCCCACGACCTCTGTCTCCATCTGGTCCCAGATTTTTTCATTTACCCTCGCATGGGCATTATATGGGCCCATCATATATGTATTCAGCAGGGCATATGGGTGCACCACCTGGACATATAAGCTCATCATCTAGGCATATGGGCACACCAGTTGGGCATATGGGTGCACCACATGGACATATAGGCTCATCATCTGGGCATGGCAGACCAGCAGGGCATATGGGCGCACCATCTGGACATATGGGCAGACCAGCTGGGTTATCTATGCCTACCCCATCGCCCCAGGATGATATTGATCCTGATATTGAGCCCGAGCAGGATGATATTGACATCGATGAAGAGACGGTGGAGGTGGTGGTTATTGATGGTGTTAAACTAAAAGTCATTTATCCTAGTGGTGACGCGTAAGTATTTTGTTTGTTTTTTTTAAGTTAATTTATGGAACGACTTATACTTGATTGTTTGATATATCTTTCATTATGCAGGCTTCTTCCTGCAAAGGTAGCTTCATCGAACATTACCCGTGTCATCCGGAAAATGTACTTTCAAAAGTTCCGTTCAAAGTGGACTAAGGTCACTGACGAGGAAAAGAAGGAACTGCTAGAATTCTTTAGGGTAAGTGTCAATTATGTCATTACTTATATTGTTAGTTTAAATTTAATGTTTAATATAATTACTAATACATATTTTTGTTTTACTTAGGGTAAAGTGACATGGCGCGAAGAAGATGATGAAGAAGTGAGAAGAGTTTTTAATAAAAGGATGAGCGCTCAGTTATCAGATTTGCTTTATAAGTTGCGGGCTTAAAATCAGCGGCCAAACTACATGAGTGATGAAGTTTGGAATGCCTTCCAGGCTCATTAGGCTACAACAAAGTTCAAAGCAAAATCTGAAGCAGGCAAGAAGAATAAAAACTCAGAGAAGGGTGGCTCGCTTCACACCTGCGGGTCCGTCAACCAGGCTCAGCATGCTCTTAGATTGGTATATTATTTTAAAAATCTTTGTGTTATTTTTACATTGGTTAATTAGTTTGCAATATTTGAAAATGTATTTCATTTTACAGAGTTTGAAGGCAGGACGCCCTATCACTGCTCCTCAGCTGCATAGAGTCACCCATTTGAGGAAAGGGACTAACGAGTATGTTGATGACTGCGCCAGGATTATTCAGGTAAATATACAACTTGATTTGTATTATATAAAGTTGCTTTGTTAAAATGGAGCGCTAATTATGCTATGTTCTGTGGTTATGCAAAACAGGAGCAAATTAATGAGATCATGTCTCAGCTGACTCAGGGGAGCTGGGACCCTGCCTCACTTGGTGAACTTCCTCCTGAGATGAGAGATCTGGCAAACATCAATTGGGAGAAATTAGTTGGTTGGTACAAGGGTCGTCTGTATGGTACTGGGCCAATGGCTCCTATTATGGGTTCTAAGGGCTCGTCTGGGGCCGGGAGCAGCAGAGGACGCAGTCGACTAGCTTCTACTAAGTCAGATGCGGAGACAGAGCAGCTTAGGCAGGAGTTGCAATCTACTAAACAGCAGCTGAAGGATACTCAAGAGGAGGTTAGGGGCTGGAGGGCAGACCATGCGAAGGTGCTAAGGAGACAGGAGCTGATGTATAACTATTTTAAGAGCAAGAATATATTTCCAGATGAGGAGGAAGATCAGGAGCAAGCTCAGCAGTCAGAGGAGTCGAGGAGTCTGACGGCAGCTTTTAGGATAGTTTGACATTTCAGTACTTTTTGATTCGGATATTATGTTATTTTTGATTCGGATATTATGTTGTTTTAATTCGGATTTTATGTTGATTTGGATTTATATTATGTTGATTTGGATGGAATTGAAACTGTTTTAGCTATTTCAATCAGGTATAAAAGTAGGTCTATCAATAAAAAAAATAGGTTTAGCAGAAAAAAAAATTGGGATTAGCGAGGGAATTAGCGAGGGAATAGTTGACGCGTGGCTGTCAGAACTTGGCCACGTGTTTCTGATTATTAGCGAGGGATTTAAATTCCCTCGCTAATTGGATTAGCGAGGGACCAATTAGCGAGGGAACTTGTCCCTCGCTAATTCCCTCGCAAATGACCATTAGCGAGGGATTTTTGTCAGTTTGCGAGAGAATTTTTCCTCGCTAATCCCTGTTTTTTTGTAGTGATCCGATTGTTATTATTATTCTTATTTTAAATTTATCTTGAATTTTGTAAAATATCTGTTTTGGTTTTTGTGACTCAACATTTATATTTTTAAAATTTTATCATTTATTTTTGTGTTACAAAACATGTATTTCTTCTATAAAGGAGAATTTTTTTACAATTCTTTCTTCTATTTCTTCTCTTACCAAAATATGATCTCAATTCTCTTATCTTTCTTTTCAGTCTCCCACATGGCCACATTCTTTCATAAACCAAACATTGTATATCATCTCAGATGATTCTTTTATTACATATATCTTTTTTTTATCCAACTTTATTACATATCAAAACTAGAGGATGTTTGGATTAATTTGAATATCGCGAGGCAGAAAACGCCAGTCGTCATCACTTTATCCGTAGAGAATTTTTATAAATGACATCTAATTTCTCATTTTGCCCCAACAAAATTTAATTTTAACTACTTTATATTTCTCTATTTTTAACAAGCAATGCTTTCTATATTTTCGAATAGCATCAACAAATTACGTGGGATAACATTTTAAGAAGCAAAGCTTGTTAGTTGAGCCACTCAATAGTTGTGTCACTATAATAGTTTCCGCAAAATAAAACACAGCATGATATGTCTGTCACGTGCAAGATTCTCTTGATGTTATTTTAAAATTTTCATGCTTATCTATATGATGATTGACGGCACATTGCTTTCCTTTCATTCTCTCAATTCTCTTTCCTCATAATACAGTGACCTAATAAATGTAAAGTGGTCCTTGTTGTTAGTGTATCTTCCTAATAAGAATCTCATAGATTACTAAAAATAATTGTCACCTCCAACGAAATATCAACACGTCGCTTAGAACAGCTTTTGACGAATGGTGGATTCTTCTACGGTTCTGTGGTTGTTCTTGTTCGTTATCAGTGAATCGTTCGTGGCTTCCAGAATTTCTGAATTTTCCATCAATGAAACGCACTAAACACCAGAAAACAATTAGTACTTGGGATTCCATTCCTTGTTTAGATTCCATGATTTCAGCATCGACACGTTTCGTTTCAAGACCGTCCCATAACTTTTTTTGGTTTTTCATATATTTTCATGATGAGATTATCAGGTATAAAATATAGATTGTTCGTATCGTAGTATTAGCTCCTTAACTAGAGCTCATAAAAAAAAGTACCCCTTTAACTAGATATTCGAATTTTGATTCGTTATGTTGTAGGCGACTAGTGTTTTTTTTTTTATTTAACGTGACTAGTGTTTTTATTAACTAGACACAATTTTGATGTTTGTAACTTGTAAGGCATAAGAAAATTACTAAAGCTGGCATTACTCGAAGGCTAAAGCTACTAAAGCAAAGACTTTGAGTCTCATAATTTGTTAGTAATATATTTGTTAATAAAAAGGCTTAATTAATTAGTTTTTAGATTTTGGTGGATATTAACTCCAAATTTCTTATAATTATAACAAATTTGCTTAGATGGTAAAACTCTATGTTTTTTATCTCGTGGACTCGCGTTCAAGTCCTATTTTTGATATATAGTTTTGTCATAATATTTTGAGGATTTTATTTTTTTGGCAAATGACCATTTTTTTTTTCTACAATAGGTAAATGACCAAATGTATAGGTCTCACTTCAATTTTTTTTTTAAGCTTCACTATATGTTAGGTCCGCTTTGTCCATAAAAAAGTACTGGTCAGCCTAGCCGATATTGTTAGGTTGTGTTCTGCACTGTACTTCCGACCTTGAAGGGTGGTCCGAGGTAGTTAGTGGTTGATGTCCTTAGTCAATGACTGTATCCGATCCTGCTGGTGTTGTACCTGCAAAGTCACTCCGATGCTAAAGTCAGTGGAGTAGTCTTAGCAAAGTAATAAATGAGAGAATGCTTACCATTAATGAGGCAATGAATGTTGTATTTATAGAGTGTGGTGGGGTTTGTCTCAACGAATTAGGACCGTCCGATCTTGCGATTCGATCTGAGCCCTTAATGTTTGGATTGGGCCCTTTGATATTGGACCTTTGTGTGGTGCGAATAGATGCGAAAGAAGGGGGTGTATATGGTCAAAAGACTCACCATAACAGGATGGATTTTTTTGTGATTACGTAGGTTGGACTCAGCGTTGTGAGTTATGGGTGATGCCTGTCACTCTGTCCAAAAAAGACACAGCTTTTGTTGGGAAAACAACATAGAGAAATAAAATGAGCACAATCGGAACACAGAGAATAACACTATGTGAAAATTGTTACACCACATAAACTTCTCTCAAACACTCAGTGACCCCAGTACACCCATGCCCTCAAAAAAAAATATTTAAGTGCATCTCGCCAACACTCTAAAAGAAGAGTATAAATGAAAGAAAAAAGTCAAATACAAACTTAAGGTGTTTTTGACTGTGCATTTTGTAAAGGAGTACTTGAGCCCCTATTTATAGCATTGGTCCCCCTCTCCAAGTGAGGTATACTTTTTATGGGGGAGTATGATAGTTTTTTTAAACTATGATTGTCGTTGTAGACAATGAAAACGAAAGATATGTCTTTTGTATCAATTATAATCAATGTGTAGATTGTTGGAGTTGATTGGAATTGAGCATCTTGAAGAAGTCTCGCATTGCCTAGTTTTGTGAAGTAAGAGAATGGCCAAATATATAGTTCTCCTTTCGCATACACTAAAAAAAGAGTTTAATTAATTGTCATGTGTTGTTGCTGTTAAAGGTTTTGCCACTTGACAACCAATCACACATCGCAATTCATATGGCTTTTCATGTAGTTAAGAGAAAATTCAACTATTTATTAGATATATAGTTAGTTAGAAGTTAGAGAGATAGTTAGTTGGTAGTTACAAATGAGTTTGTTAGATAGTTGTTACTAATTAGTGAGTTAGTTAGTAGTTAGTTTTATGCCTATATAAAGAGGCTTCATGTAATCATTTCACACAACCCTTATCATTTCTATCAATTCATTTGATGAATATTTGATCTCTTAATCTTTTCTCTTTTATCTTCAATGGATGCCATATTATTCAATATGGTATCAGAGCACACATGGTATCCACCTTGAATCTGAATTCTGCTGCAGGTTCTTTTTTCATTTTATTAGTTTTCTTTCCATTCATTTCCTTTTCCGATTTATTCTTTCTTCCATTTGCATCATTTTTTGCTTCCGTTTCTTGATTTGTTCATCCATGAGAAACAGTTTCTTTACATTCTTTCCCTCTTTGTTCATGGCGTTTGAAACCAATATTTCGCATTCACCATTCAGTTTGCATTTTTTGTTCTGTGATTCAAGTTCTGATTTTTCATTTCATGATTTGCCTTTGATTCCTCATTTGCGACTTTCGTTTTTTGATATCGCAATTTTCCTTGATCGCTCTTTTGCGTTTTGCAATTTTAGAGCTTGTGATTCTCCATTGCGTTTGTATTTTCGATTTCGCATTTTGTGCTCTTAGTTGCATTTCACTTTTCTGATCTTGTTGATCGTTCTTGATTCCGATTTCATCATTCTTAGTTATTCTTGGGTTTTCCCCAATTTGATTTCGGAAATTCGTTTTTGTTAGGGTTTTCACTTTCTTTTCCCCAATTCTTGATATTTCGATTTCGGAAATTTGGGAATTTGTGATCTCTAACTTTCGATGGGCGTTGCGTTCTTTCTTCATCACGTTTGCGTGTTCAGCACATCGCGTTTTTGGTGTTCTTTCAATTACATCATTCCTCTGTTTTTGCGTTTCCCAAAATTTCGAATTTGCAAATTCTTTGAATCGATTTTGATTCAATCATTCGCTTTTCAATCAGAATCGCGTTTTTCTCCTTCCTCTCGCTTCTATGAGAGTGTCAGTTTCTGCAACTTGCTTTCGTTTGTTCCGTTTCTGATTCGTTTGACACAAATTGTTTGTCAGTATCAGTAATCGTCGTCTCCGTTTGCAATTCTTGCATATCCGTTTTGCATTTCGCTTCACTGTCCTCCTTTCATTCTGATTCCCGGTGATTGTGATCTGAAGCGGAGTTCCGATTTCATTTTGGATCGTGATATTCGTTTTCTCTTTGCCATTATGGCATCTTCTTTTCTTGTGCTATTATTCTTCTTCATATCATCTTGGTTTATGTGGGTGCTGATTACCCTTTTCTGCATTGTTGGTGTTGTTGTGATTTCTGGTGGCATGTTACTAGTGTACCGCTTTCAAGAATCCAAGAAAAATGTTCTTGCTATTCCTATTTGCACCTAATGTTTTTTGCTCATCAGAATTATCAAGATGAATCTGAAGGTACAATTAGTGAGCAGATCAATGTGGAGTGTAGTTTCATGTGTATCACTCCTTCCTTGCATACTTCAACAGAGACAACATATCTGGAGTTTAAAAGTTCAAGGCTCACAGTAGTTGATTAACTATGAATCATTGTAATTTTCCTTTGTTTTGATGTATCTCTCTATTGTTCATGTCAAGCTAGAAGTGTTGTGAACAACTTCTAGCTTGCGGGGGACTATTAGATATATAGTTAGTTAGAAGTTAGAGAGATAGTTAGTTGGTAGTTACAAATGAGTTTGTTAGATAGTTGTTACTAATTAGTGAGTTAGTTCGTAGTTAGTTTTATGCCTATAAAAAGAGGCTTCATGTAATCATTTCACACAACCCTTATCATTTCTATCAATTCATTTGATGAATATTTGATCTCTTAATCTTTTCTCTTTTATCTTCAATGGATGCCATATTATTCAATACTATTTTTAGTGACATGTCGAGTTCTAATTCATTGACAACTTAAACAAAAGCTTTACAACAACAGTGTATACTAAATCCGTAAAAAAAATGTCTCGCAATATTCTAGAGCTAGAATAGCTCGCAACTATGAGAATACATAAAAATATATGGATTCATTATTGAAAGATATATAGATGTTCTCCGATTTCTTGTCTGTATTAAAAAAATGTTCTATAATTTATAACATATAAAATAAAATGAAAAATAGGGCCGTACCATGGTTTTAGAGATAAGGATTCGTCGAGGATGGGATTTGACTGGTTTAGTTTATGTTTGTGCAAAGACAAACTAGAAAGAAGAAATGGCTCCTTTTCTTTCTTTTTCACCTTTCCTATTCATATTCGTATTCGTATCCGTATCAAATTGGAGCCATCAATTTATATATATTATACTACAATATTATATATGTTTATTTTTATTATCTGAACCGTTCATGGATGGCCACTTGTATAGGGTTTTATCTTAAAATATAATAACGATTTTACTTGGACTATGTTCTTGACTTCTTGTGTAGAAGTGAGAGGTCCGACTTCTTTGGCAAATTAGGAATTGCATTGTGAAAAGAATGAGTTTTGTTTCCGGTGGGAGGAGTCCTTTTTTTTTTGTCAAGAGGAGTCCTCTTAAATAGAGCTCTCTCAGTACATGGGCCAAATATGACCAATGGGCCAAATCTGAGTTACTTTTTTTTTATCAAATGGGAGAAATGAAGGCTCGTTAAAATCTTCTGATGTAAATCAACATCAAGAAGGAAAAAGAGATTTTTCTCCCGAATTTATTAAAAAAATAGAAAAAGAAAGATGACAAAAGAAAACTCAAAGGGAAGTAGACTATGAAGCCCAGATAGGCGATACAATACGATACGTTGATACGGGAAAATTTTGAAAATCAAAATACGATACGGCAGGGATACTTCAATAAAAAATTAAATCAAAATTTAAAAATATAAAACATAACTAAAGATACTTCACTTTACTAATTGACAAGTGCTCATAATATTCAATAGATATGATCACATTTACAAAAAAAGATACTTCTGATAAAAAAAGTAAGCATAGTTAAATGTATTTTCCCCACCCATTTTAAAATATATTCTTCCTCCTACGAAAATGTCACAAAAGATATACAATCTACTACCCAAGTTAGAATATAGGAAAAAAAACATCATAAGTTATATCCGAAAGAAGTTTAGGCTCTATAGAAATGCCTACTATTCACTACTTAACACTAATTGTGTCATTCTCCTCTCCTCTATTTCCATCGTCAAAAAATAACATAGCTTCCAACTTTGGTTCATCATGAGACATCTCAGGATACTCCCAGGATACGTATCCCCAAAGTGTCCCTCACGTATCCGGTAAGTATCTTGTTTTTTAAAATTTAAAAATAAATATAAATTTCAAGATACTCCTAGGATACGTATCCAAAAGTATCCGACAGGTATCAGTATCGGATACGTATCCGACACGGGTACGTGGCCTATTTTGGAGTATCGGGACTTCGTAGGAACTAGACCAATCATTGGCAAGAAAATAAAGTCAAAACGATGATAAGCGAGTCTGATTTACAATACTAAATATAAGTTTAGTATTAGTTACTAAAGGGGTAAATCAGACATTTACCTTTCAATTAACAAAAACCTGTGTCATTTCAATTAACACAAAAACGTAAAACCAAACTCACTCGTGCTCCGTTGTCTCTCCGTCTACAACCGTCGCCTCTCCGTCTACAACCATCGTTGAATGCTCCGTCGTTTGCAAACTCGCCGTCGTCTCCATCGCTGAGTGTTGCTGTTGTTCCGTCGTCTTTATCAAGTTCTTTGTCGTCAGAGTGTTTGTTCCTTCCGTTCGTACTTAGCTGCTCTGTTCGTCTCTGCTAGTGAATCTCTTAATTTATATAAAAGAAATACATATGGGATGATGATGACGACGCATTATTGCATCGTTTTCTTGCTTCTTCATTTTTTGATCTGTTCATATTCGATTTGATTCTTTGTTTTGTTCTTCATCTGGCATGATTTTTGTAATTTTTCTCTGTTAATGTGTTGGTCTCAATTATAACCATTTTAATACTAATCTGTGGTTAGTGGCCACTAACAACAGTTATGCATATCTGTGGTTAGTGGCCACTAACCACATAGTAGTACAATTGTGGTTAGTGGCCATTAACCATAGAATAGTACAATTGTGGTTAATACCAGTTAGATGCTCCAAAATATCTTACATTTATGTTGTGTTACTAGTTTGTGTGACCACAAACTAGTAACACAATGGTTAGTGGCTACTAACCATTGTGTTACTAGATCATGGTTAGTGAGTTTTTGGTATTTGATTTTATTTGACTTAAATTTTGAAAATGCCCTGTATACTTCTTGGCTTCGGTTACTGAGATCTCTAATAATATGATGATATTAGATGCATGGGGATTGGGGGTTGGACATTCATCATTCAATTTCTGTTTTGAAGCTCATAGTCATACTTCACTGGTTTGTTATTTTATTGATTCACTGGATTTTTTATTTTGCATGGTGGGGGTCATAGTTGTTTTTCTTTCCCTTCACTTTGGTTGGAGAGCTTAAGTGTATGGTAATAAGTATTGGTTTTAGGCTAAAGGTGTACTTGAAATATAAACAAATATCTGAAAGCATATCAGTGGACACAAAAATTAAAATTCATTACTTCACTTGACATGTTTTAGCTTTAAGCTCTTTAGTTTGATAAAAAAAACTTTAAGCTAGTCTTTAGAACATTGGAAACGAGATTCAATGTGTCCCAATAAAATAACTTCATATTTCTGGAAGTCTAACTAGAACTAAGAGTGTGTGGATGTTGTACAAGTTCAATGGCTGCGAAAGAAATGTCTTAATTGATGCTATGTCCTTGTCAGCTACTAAGTAGGTAGATTCATTGCAATTTGTATATGCTTGTAAAGCTGCTCACTGGAACACTTATTTTGGTTGCTTAGCTTTGTCTTCTATTCTTTTGTATCAACTCATTTGATTATCAATGTAAAATTGTACCTATCTGGCTGTAACATTTATTTTTATACCTTATAATTGTGATCAAGGCAACATATCTGATTGACAACTTTTCTTGCATCAAAAAACAAATAACATACACAATTTCAAAATAAAAGCTTTGTAACGACATCTTCAAAATGGAGAAAAGTTGGCCATATTGCCTTCGAATTAAGTAAAATTACAAAGTAATAAACCTGATTCAATTTTGTTACAATCTAGTGCTTTTGCATTGATGAACACAATTTGTTACCTGGATACAATTTATTACAATTTGTGCATCAACTATAAAAAAAAAAAAACAGCAATTGAGCTTCTAAAGTGATATAATAAGTAGTACATAATCTATTACAATCGATTACATTGAGCTCAAAAGACTCCCTCTATTTGATATAATAGAACAACTATAGCAACACATCTCTGTCCACTTGATCGAAGCAAACAGTCATAAGAGTTAAATCATAACCTCCAATCTCTCATTTAATGGAATAGATGGCCGAGATTAATTCACTTTATTTCCTCCTGTCAAAACCTCACGGGAGACAACCCTTTCCCGAATTACTCTGCACCATTTCTACGACTTGGGAGCAACTTTACTTAGTAGCTGGTAAGAAATTATTTGATGATTAGATCATATATGCTTAACACTGGTTGGTGGCCAGTAACCACAGATATACATAACTATGGTTAGTGGCCACTAACAGAATAGTACAATTGTGGTTAATACTTGTTGGATTGAAGCATATATGATCTGATATGCTTTATTTGGGCAAATTGATGCATATATGTAAGTCAATTAACTGTATCTTCTATTCCGTGGTTAGTGGTCACTAACCAGTTTTGTCCATATGTGTGGTTAGTGGCCACTAACCAGTCTTAAGCAATTATGTGGTTAGTGGCTACTAACCAGTGTTGTACATATGTGTGGTTAATGTGTATATAGAATTCCAAATTAAGTAGAAATTGGTGTGTGTGTGTGTGTGTGTGTGTGTAAAATAAAATGCATAAAATCAACACACTGCAACATCTCTTGGCTTTCTTGCTCTGTCTTTTACAAATGTGGATTAAAAATTCACATCAAGCTACTGCCATTACAAGACTCACATCACATAACAATGAAATTCATCAACTAAGCAAATTAAATAGTTTCAATGCGAAGCTCTCACAATTTCTGCTAAGGTTTATGAACAACCAAAATTCAAAATGAATCTTAACCTTATATGAATGCATGAAAAGAAATTTTGAGTTGATGAGAAATCAAAAGCGATGAGAAATTTGAATGAGAATGAAGTTTTTTGTAAAATTTAGTTCTGATTCTAAGTGCGGGTTAGTTAGGATGAAGAGAAATTTTTTTGATTAAGACGATGAAATCTCTGAGGATGACTTTCACTTCGCCGGAAACACCATCTCTGATTGACGGCGGCAGGAGGTGGAAAGACGACGGAAGTGGAAGATGGGGGAGCAACCGTGGAGACGGTGGTGCGATCTGGCTTTGTGGTTCTCTGTGGAGACGGTGGTGCGATCTGTGGTTCTCTGTGGAGACAGTGGTGCGATCTGTGGTTCTCTGATTAACGGCGAAGCAACATTTGAAGTGTGCGTGATGGTAGAAACAGAATGGGATGCGTGATCAATTGCTGCAGGATGTAAAATGACAAGGATGCCCTTATTAAACAATAGCCCTTAGATTCAATTTCATTAAAATAATAGGGATCCAACGGCTGAGTCTGATTTAGTAAGAAATACTAACCATTTGGCTTAGTATTCTAAATCAGTGCCATGATAAGCACCTCAGGGGTGACTTTGTTATTTCAGTATACAACATTACAGCCCTCAAGCACGAGGCTTGATAAAGGCAAAGTGGTTTGTTTGGATGTTTCACCCCATGCTCAACTAGGTGTCTTGGAAGCACTCAAATTTACTAACAACAACTAGTATTTGACCCGTGCATACGGGTGATACTGTATTTATTATAATTTATTATGAAATTATAAATACGTTGAAAGTTGCAAAATGTAATCAAAGAAAAAGGAAAAACTCCATAAATGGCGCTCCCGTTGGCGCGCCTATTGGCGCTCTCGTTGCTGCTCCCGTTGGCGCTGTCGTTGCTACTCTCGTTGTCGTTCCCGTGCGGCACACGAAAAAAGTTGATGAGATTTAATATTTATTTTTTTTGGAAAAATAATTTTTCAATTTTTGCTAGTAGTATCGCTTTTTTTGACAATCGGTAGTAGTTAAATTAATTGGGTTTAGTAGTTTTGAGTAGTTTAAAGTAAATAATAAATTCTACATAATTTAATATTAATTTTATTAAATTTATTTAATTACTGATTTTTTAGAAAAAATAAATTAATTTTTTTAAAAAAAATTGACAGCGAGCGTTAGCGCGGCAGACAACTTTTGCTACTTTTTGGCGCTCTTGTTGGCGCTGCCATTGCTGCTCTCGAAAAAAGTGGATGAGATTTAACTGTTTATTTTTTAGGAAAAATATTTTTTGGATTTTTTGCTAACGATATCGCTTTTTTTTTACGATTGGTAGTGTCAAATTAATTGGGTTTAGTAGTTTGAGTAGATTATAGTAAATAGTAAATTAATATTAATTTAATTAATTTTATGTAATTATTGATTTTTAAAATAATAAAAATTGGTAGTGGATAGTTTGATTATGTTGATAATAGAGAAGTGGAAAGAGTGAGAGAGATAGAGGAAAGATAAAAGATGATGTGAGAGTGAGACCCACTAATAATAAAAATGAGTGAGAGAAAGAAAAAGTAAAAGGAAATAAGTTGAAATAACATATTTATCCTACTGATATAACTAATGGAAGGAGGACATAATAGTAACTTTGGTGGAGGATTGGTATCCACTTTTTATAGTAGAAGTCCAAGGTGGCTCCATCATTGTGGTACAAGCTCTTATAATTAAAAAAATCCAATCAATGTAACTAATAAAAAAAAGTTCAATAAAACATAGATAAAGATAGTAATTTAATGCTTGTTTCAAAATAATTAAATCAATTTATTGTCATATATTTAAAATTTCTTATACAATATACTGAGTATGATTTAGAAAAATCTTTTCTTAAGAATTTTTTTAAAAAATTTATTGGCAATATTAGTGCCTTATCTTTATTTTTTTAATTCTTATTTATCATGGTACATGGCAGTAGGACAGATTCTTCGTCCTTGAAATGGACCCGCATAGATATGGTGCTAAATCAATTCTGGTGAGAGAAGCTAGGTAGGGATATACATTCATCTAGCATCTAATTAGTTCACATTCCTCTAAAAAGAGTACTTTTTATCATTATTTTGCGCAAAAAAAAAAGTAAAAATGTTAAATATCTCGTGCATAATTCGATTTCTAGTACTACAACATGTATGTATCTCAAATATTTCAAAAAAAATTGGGGGAGCCATATATCTCCATCTAGTCTAAAAAAGATTGATATGCCCTGGCTATGAAGTGAAAATGCTTATATTATAATGCAATAAAGTAATAAAATATAAATTTTGTGTAAATTTAATTTACGTAATTAAAATAGCGAATTTAATATAATTAGAATTTTTTTTTCCTAGAAAGCTAGGTGACATAGTGTCGCCGTAAGTATTATTCAAAAAATAAAAAAGACCCATGAAATAAAATCAAGGGAGCAAGAACCAAAAACTCGTGCAGAAGAATGAAAACAAAAATAAAATAAATTAAATGTATTTAAAGTTATGTTTTCTTTTTTTTTATCAGGTTATTTTATGAATTTTAGATTTGATAACTATGAACTTAGAATTGACTGTAGTATTAAGTCAGATTTCACTCTATTTGATAACCATCATGTCTTCTGAAGGGTTATCACCAACTTGCGTAGGAGAGTGTATATGTATTGCTAATAAGTTGAGTTGTTGCCTCCATCATTACATGAACCATTTGGATTATCCTCTTGAACATCCTCCCGATTTCCAGCCACATTAGCAACTCACAAGTGTTGGGGATCAAGTTCAATGATCTTCAATGGATTTCAATCTGTGATGTAGTTGCAGTATTAACTAATTCTGTTGATACTGTTATTAGTGAAAAGAGAGAGAGAGAGAGAGAAACTTTTGGTAATCATAAAATCCATCATATATGAAAGCGAGTGTTAATGCTCAATTTATACAAGTGGATACACGTGTGTTTAATGTACACACACACTGCCATATCACACATGCCAACTTGGCAGATGCTAAACTGATTAAAACTGAAAATGAATGAAACAGTAAAACAGTGTATATACAAACTGAATTAACTAGCATACTCCAATACTCCTCCTTAATTCATTTTGCCAAGAGTCTTCAATCCAAGTAGTGACCTCAAT
Organism: Astragalus glycyphyllos; assembly: GCA_963573325.1. Classification (NCBI taxonomy): domain Eukaryota; kingdom Viridiplantae; phylum Streptophyta; class Magnoliopsida; order Fabales; family Fabaceae; genus Astragalus; species Astragalus glycyphyllos. Next base: position 84,191,583 of record OY754308.1, on the reverse strand, counting down.
TCTTCAAATCTACCCTTTTGTAATGACTTTGTCATGATATCTGCCACTTGCACTTCTGTTCTGCAGTGGATCAAACTCAGCTTATCATTATTGACCTGATCACGGAGGAAATGATACTTGGTCTCTATGTGCTTTGATCTTCCATGCGCCACAGGGTTCCTTGCCAAATTTATGGCAGATTTGTTGTCTATCATTAGTTTCATTCCACTGTTAGTTCTCCAGCCAAGTTCAGTGAGTAACATTCTTAACCATGATGCTTGACAGGCAGCAAAAGCTACTGCCACATACTCTGCCTCACATGAGGACAGAGCTACTATGCTTTGTTTCTTAGAACACCAAGAGATTGGTGCTCTTCCACACATGAAAACATAGCCTCCAGTACTCTTTCTGTCATTCCTATCTCCACTCCAATCTGAGTCTGTGTAACCGAACACTTCAACAGCAGTTTCAGTGTTGTCTTGACTAGGATACAGGATTCCATAGTCTTGTGTACCTTTGATGTATCTGAGCAATCTCTTTGCAGCCATCAAGTGAGAGAACTTTGGCTTTTCCATGAACCTGCTTATCAGACCTACACCATATGCTATATCAGGCCTTGTGTTGCAAAGATATCTCAAGGAGCCAACAATTTGTTTATAGAGAGTGCCATCCACTTCACTCTCCTCACCATCCTTTTCAAGCTTGCTGCTTGTGTCTACTGGAGTAGAGACAGACTTGCAATCAACCATCTCAAATTTCTCTAGAATATCTGAGGCATGTTTCTTTTGGTGCAGGAATATGCCTTTATCAGATTTCACAAATTCCATTCCCAAGAAGTATGACAAGTAGCCCAAGTCAGTCATCTCAAATTCAGACATCATCACCCTTTTAAAAGAATCTATATCTGAGTCATTGCTGCCAGTTACTAGCAGATCATCAACATACAGACACAGTACCAGTTTATTGCTACTGGTTGCATTTTTCACATACACACCATGCTCAGTTGTACACTTTGTGAAGTTTTGGCTCAAGAGAAATGTATCAATTCTCTTGTTCCATGCTCTAGGAGCCTGCTTCAGGCCATATAATGCCTTTCTCAGCCTGCACACTTTCTTTTCTTGGCCTTTTATTTCAAAACCTGGTGGTTGTGTGACATATACTTCTTCTTCCAATGGTCCATTGAGAAATGCAGATTTCACATCTAATTGGTGTATTGACCAGTTCTCACAACTTGCCAGAGCCACCACAAGCCTTATAGTTTCAATCCTTGCCACAGGAGCAAATGTTTCATTAAAATCCAAACCAGGTTTCTGCAGGAATCCTCTTGCAACTAGTCTGGCTTTATATTTAGCAATCTCACCATTTGGCTTGACTTTGGTCTTGTAGACCCATTTAACATCAATAGCTTTCTTCTGCTGTGGAAGTTCAAGCAGTTCCCATGTTCCATTTTTTCTATGGATTTCAGTTCCTCAAGCATTGCTTCATACCATTGCTTGTGTTTAAGAGCCTGTTCTAAACTCACAGGTTCTGCTTCTGCAAATAAAGCAAAGTGTACAAGCTCACCTTCTGCAGAAATTGTTGAATCTGACAACACTTCAAAACCATCAAGTCTTGTGGACACCTGTGTTGCACCCGAAAAATCCGGTAGGATCTCTCGTGCAATTCAATGAAGTCGCCATCAATGTTTAATTATTAGGGAAAACATTGAAAAATCCCTTAAAAATGAAAATGGTCTTGAAAACCAGATTTTAGGTTCGGGAGTCGATTATGTGTGGGGAAGGTATAAGCACCCCACAACACCCTTTCGAAAAAGGTTACCTATGATAAGTTGTGCAAAATTATATTAACTTTAAAATATTTATTTCCCTTTTTTAATACTAAAATGAATAGAAAACGACTTCATAAAAATTTAACTGTTTTTTGTATTTTTTATTGAGAAGTAAAAAAGAAAAGTTTTGGAAAAGACTAAAAAGGGGTTTTTATTATTGCAATTGACAGAGGTCGGCCGCCCTCTGGTCCTACGTATCTCCTGGTAGAGAATCAAATCACACGTAGTTCTTGGTAGAAAAAGTTTGTGTGTTGGTATTTTTTATTATTTGAAGGTAGTTTTGAAAATGGAGGACTTTCATATTGACCAAGCAAGTAAACCCAGAGTGGTTGCTGCTGATAGCCCGTTTGAAAACTGAAGTTGTTCACAAAAATCAAACAAGTTAAACTCAGAGTGATGATTGCTAACAACTCATATTTGACAATGAATTTGATTTTATAAACAAATAAATGAATAATAAGATAACAAGTAGATAATAGAACTAATAAAAACAATGAAAGGGAAAGGGGAGGCGTGAGAAGCAATATTAATGATGATAAGTGATAACATTGGATTGATAAAAAAAAAGAAATGTGATAACATTGGAGTTATTAATAGATAATAATTTTATTGTGAAAAAAAAAAGAGATAATAATTTTATTTGGGAACAAAACAATAATAGAAAAGCGCTGATGATATTTTTTTATATATAAAAAAAAGAATGAAAATAAAATAATACTATCAAATATTAAAGTCACTTAAACCAAAAACACACACACTTTAACCTAAAAAGAGAACAAGACACAGCCGCACAAATAAGAGAGAAAGGGTGAGAGAGAGAAAACCAACGAGAGAGATGGAAAGAAGACGAGAAAGAAAGAAGGAAAGGAGAAAAAGGGGAGAGCCTCGCGGTGGTGACCGGTCATAGGACGACGGAGAGGCCCGTGGAAACGTCGCTTGGTGGCGACGGTGAGGATAACGGTGGCTATGGGGGAAGCAGTTTGACGGCGCCGGGAGAACAACGCCGGTTCTGGCCGTGGCGTCTCGACGGCGACAGGGTTCGCGACGGAAGGGGAGAGTGGAGGTCAGAACAGTGGTGACAGGACGTGGTGGTGATGTTCGCCGGAGGTCACGGTGGCGGTAACAGCGGTGGTTCGCCGGAGATGGTGGTGAGTTCCCTCTTTCTCTCTTTTGACTCTGTTTTCTCACTTTCATTATGAATAGATACTGTGTGTTTTTTGTTGGTTTGGTGTGGGGATGAAAATGGGTTTATAGATATGGTATGGAAGAGAAGATGAACTCTTCTATGATGGAATCGAAACCCTCAGTCTCTACATTGTTTTTTTTTCACTCTTTTCCTCCCTCCTTTGATTTTGGTTTGATTTCTTTTTTATAGAGTCCCTCAGCATACTGAGACAAATTTGCTGTTATGCTTTTGCAGGGATGGTAGTGGAGCAGAGGGTGGAGCAGTGGCAGCAGCAGAGTCTGTTGGAGCAAATTGGGAAAAAGGCAAAGGACAAGAAGAAGGGGCTTTTGACCTCATTCTCAAAATATTTCTCAGCTACAACAACAACAACCGCAGCTGCCTTTCTTTTTTCACTTTTGTATTAAAATTTTGTACTATTTGCTTTTATTTTGTCTATATGTTTAAATCAACTTATTTGGTTGTACTTCTTGTTAAAAAAACTAGTTATAATAATAATAAAAGCATATTTCAAATCCGATTTTTTATAATACTTTTTCTATAACAATAATAATAAATATAATGATAACAATAAAAATAACGCAAAAGCGCCAACGATCAACAAACGACACGTGCTAAATTAGTCGGACAAAATTAAGGTACAATTGCGCAACAAACAGTATTATTTTTCTAAGATGATTTGAATTAGTCGGACAAAATTAGGGTACAACAACCTGCCTATGTCTCAGTGATCTTCTAACTGGTGCTTCATCACTCTGAGGTTCTGTAGCTGCTGTCACAGTAGCTTCAGCTTGATCATCTTGTTCCTGAATTTCATCAAAGTCAATTACAGTAGTCTTTTCACCACTTTCTGTATTTTGCTTGTCCCAATCCCAGCCTTTTGACTCATCTATCACAACATCTCTACTCTTCACAACTTTCTTCTTAATAGGATCATATAGCTTATATGCACCAGTTGAATGATATCCAACCAAAATCATTGATTGAGCTCTATCATCTAACTTCCTTCTAAGTTGTTCAGGGATATGTTTGAAGCATATTGAACCAATAATTCTGAGATGCTTGACACTTGGTTTCCATCCTAACCAAATTTCTTCAGGTGTCTTATCAACCAGTTTCTTTGTTGGACATTTGTTGATAAGATACACAGCAGTGGCTGTCAATTCTCCCCACAAACAGTGAGGTAATTTCTTCTCTTTCATCATGCTTCTCACCATATTAAGTATGGTTCTGTTCTTCCTCTCTGCAATCTCATTGTGCTGAGGTATGTATGGTGATGTCACTTCATGTATTATCCCTTCCTTTTCACAGAAATTCTCAAATTCATGTGAAACATACTCACCTCCTCCATCTGTTCTAAGTGTCTTGATCATGCATTCACTTTGCTTTTCAATCATCACCTTGAACTTCTTAAGGACTTCCAGCACTTCACTTTTTCTTTTGATTAAGTACACCCAAGTCATCCTGGTGTACTCATCAATAAATGTGACAAAGTATCTGTTCCCTCCTAGTGAGTCAACTCCAAAAGGACCACACACATCAGAGAAAACTACTTCTAACTTCTTTCCTGCTCTACTTGGAGTTTCTGTCTTGAACACATTTCTGGGTTGCTTTGACTCACAGCACCTTTCACATACTTCATCAGGCACTTTAATAGTTGGCAGACCATGCACCATACGTTTTTCCTTCAATTGATTCAGACTTTTAAAATTCAAGTGACCAAACCTTGTATGCCATTTCCAGTTATCACCATCTACTGTGGTTGAGAGACATTGTTCTTGGATCACTTCCAGCTTGATTTTAAATGTCCTGTTACTCTGCATTGTAACCTTCAGAATCAATCTTTTGTTGGGATCAAATAGACTGAGATTATCATCATCCATCACTACTGAAAATTTCTTCTCAACCATCTGGCCAAGACTCAATAGATTGCTTCTCATCTTTGGCACATAAAACACATCTTGAATGTAGCAGCATTTTCCATCTTTTGATAGAATCTTCACAGTGCCAATACCTTCTGCAGTGACTCTACTATTGTCAGCAAATCTAATCCTCTTGCTTATTTTCCTCATATCAGTGAACCACTCTTTATGGCAGCACATGTGGTTCGAACAACCTGTATCAAGGTACCACTCATCAGATTTCTCATCTTCTTCATTGGTATCTGCCTTCAGCAGTAGTAGCTCAGGATCAGTTATGGTCATGAGGGATAGTTCTTCATCATTGTTGCTGGCAATGTTGGAGGCATCACCAGTGTCATCACTGCTCTGCCCCACATACAGTACACAGGTATTTTGAGCATCACAAGTGCTTCCACTGTGTTGCTCACTACCTTCAGCAACAATCTCATCCTGACAGGTTTCTTCTTCATCCTCACTATCTATGATAGCCATCAATACCAATCCTTCTGAATCAGAGTCATCAGATTCATCATTATTTGCAAACTTTGCTTCAGTTTCTTTGTTTCTAGGCACCTTCTTGTTCTTGCATTTGTTCTTATAATGTCCAAACTGTTGGCAATTATAACACTGAACCTTGCTCAAGTCAGGTTTCTTCCTATCAACATTCTTTTGTTCACCATCTTTGTTACCAGATTCCTTATCTTTACCCTTCCATTTTCCCTTTTCTTTCTTATTGCTAGACTTCCAATTTTTCTTAGAGGATTGAGATAGCAAAGCTTGTTCTTCCTTCTCTGAACTTCTTTGCCTAATTCTCAATTCGTGAGCCTCTAGGGAACCCTGGAGTTCTTCCAGTTTTATTTCCTCTATATTTTTGGATTCCTCAATAGCAGTGACAACATAGTCAAATTCTAGGGTCAAAGATCTAAGAGTCTTTTCTACTTTACTCTTTTCAGACACAGTTTTACCATTACTCTTCATTTGGTTAGTTAGAGTGACTAACCTTGTGATGAATTCACTGATCGATTCTTGATCTTTCATCTTCAATGCCTCATACTGTTTTCGGAGGGATTGCAGGCGAATTTTCTTCAGTCTATCCGCTCCTCCATACGCATTCTGAAGAATTTCCCATGCATTCCTTGCTGAATCGCAGTCTATGATTAATTCGATGATGTTTAAATCCACACACTGGTGAATCAAGAATAAGCCCTTTCCGTCTTTCTTCCGCAATTCGCGATGCGTGTTTCTCTGCGCTTGAGTGGCGTTTGCTGCCAATGCTGGTACACCATCGTTCACAATTTCAAGCACATCTTGATAACGGAACAACACCTTCATTTGCGCGCACCATCGTTCATAATTCTTGCCGTTGAAAACTGGAAGATTCGCCGGAATACTGTGACCATCCTTCGTGATATTCGCCATTGTTGGATCTTCAGGAGATTCACCTTGCTCTGTTATACCAATTTGTTGGGGATCAAGTTCAATGATCTTCAATGGATTTCAATCTGTGATGTAGTTGCAGTATTAACTAATTTTGTTGATACTGTTATTAGTGAAAAGAGAGAGAGAGAGAGAGAGAGAGAGAAACTTTTGGTAATCATAAAATCCATCATATATGAAAGCGAGTGTTAATGCTCAATTTATACAAGTGGATACACGTGTGTTTAATGTACACACACACTGCCACATCACACATGCCAACTTGGCAGATGCTAAACTGATTAAAACTGAAAATGAATGAAACAGTAAAACAGTGTATATACAAACTGAATTAACTAGCATACTCCAATAACAAGGACTCATTACACTTACATCCAAAATAATATCTTCTTGAATATAGCCTTAATCGATGGACCTTTGGGTAGATTTAGAAGAACCTCTCAAAAAAACTAGCCCTTTATGTGTTGGAAATTCAAGTGTGAGTGGTTATAAGTCCCACATCGGCTATAAATGAGCTATATGAAGGACATATAAGAGAGGGGACCCATTTACCTGACACCTTAAGGTTTTGGGTGGAGATGTGGTGTCCAAGTCTCTTGGTGGTCCGGTTCATTGGATAGCTCGGTTGTTCTCCCGGTGCTCCCCCGGACTCCCCAACATTATGAAGGGTTGACATATAAACCCGAGTTATATTTGGATCAACTGTCTTTTTTGAAGATTCGTTCTCCCTCTCTATTTAAAGATCCAATTTTTCTCGATATATTATCCAGTTTTGCTTTATTCTTGCAGGTTGCAATGGAATGACCGATTGAGTGACAAAAATCGTAGAAAAATGTACAACCTATAATTTCATATATGATGCCCACAAAAAAACCAAAGACATTTCTCTCCACCATTACCATATAATTGGATCCAATCTTCAGAGAGTAGGAGGGAAATCTCTTTGATTAGGTTAAACGTCGTGAGCTGTTTGTTGAAGCCCAATTCGATTGAAATTATTATTATATGATAATAATGAATGAAAAATACGACTTCTCAAAAAAAATGCAATACCTTTGATATGGATGTAAACATCCGCATCACTCCACAGACTACAAACCAGTGAAATTTATAGCATAGCATGGAGGAGCTTTTCAAAAAACTAGAATGAAATGAAAAAGCGCCGTCTGTGGGAATCGAACCCACGACCACGTGGTTAAAAGCCACGCGCTCTACCAGCTGAGCTAAGACGGCTTTACGTTATAAGAAGGTACAAATATGTATCTTCATATAAGCTTGGACCCGTGATCAAGTTAGAAAATGAGGAAAAGGTTAGCCATGGATAAAGATGGAAATCCACTATGGATGAGCAACAATGGACTCAGTATGTGACTAGAAGGGGGATTGGATCTAAGAAAGCCCCCTCTTACTCACCACACACACCCAAACCTAAAATATTCCAAAATTACCCTCATGTGAAACACGCGTGCAAACCTCCTCACGCTGTAATTTAGAATGGTTCGGTTGCCAGTCTCCAAACCAGTTCGATTGTCACGTACCGAACAAAATACATGATAGAAGCACTGTGTCTTCCATGTTCAACTCATTTGTAAATTTCAAAAAAGGGGGTTCGACTAAGGTAGTCTGAACCTTGTAAATTTCAAAAAAAGGGGATGTGTGTCAAAATATATAAGGTACGGCTGAGGACAGCTGAACCTGTTCGGTTGGCCATAACCGAACCAACTCAAATTTAAAAAAAAAATCGGGTATTTTGGTCATTTTGCATGGTTTAGGGGTGTGTGGTGAGTAGGAGGGGTTGTGGGAAAAGCATGGCCCTAAGAAAAAAGTTAGTCTTAGTCCCTCAAAATAAACATTCACCCTAAACATTTAGAACTTTTGACCCAACAAATCAGGGAATCACTAAATACACCCCTTATTTATAAGTTTATTTCCAGAGACGTATCATCTTGTTGTCCAAAGGAACAAATTACACTACCTAGAAATATGTCTCTAATTCTGACCAAAAAAAGAAAAAGAAATATGTCTCTAAAATAATTACTCTTTGAAGTGTAAACTAACCAAAATGCAGTGTCAATAATTACACCTACAAGCTTCATCAAAAAAAGTAGTTACACCTACAAAGCCTCTGAAAGAGGTAATTACATTTAGAATTTGCCAACTCTTCAAGTAAAATCCAATAGAAAAAAAATCAGAAGGCCCACTGCCCACCCAAAAACATATTTGATCATAAAATAATCCTCTTAAAATTCATATGCACTGATTTGTGTGTTTTGTTTTTTGAAAAATTAATCCACTTACTTTTTTTTATGATAATTGGATATGTTTGTTTTTTAAAAAATACATAATAACTTAAAAAAGTAATTTTATAAAAAATTTCAAGCACTAGAAAAGCAACCTCTAAAGGGTGAACCTTAAAAGATTATATTATAAAGCGTTTTCATTTTTATAATTTTAGAAACACATTTTAAGCAAGCAATATGATCATATGATCATTTCCAACATTACTTTTCATCCCAAACCAATATTGTAATGGAATTCATTTTTTACTATGAGCAGTTAAGACTTCGGGGAGTGTTTGTTTCATAGTTGTGAAAGTTATTCTTAGGAATAGCATTCTAAAAAAATTAATGTGGTAAATTTATTCAGAGTATTTTTGAAAAAAAATGTGTTTGGTCAATACTTTAATTCCTAGGAACTAAGAGTTGAGTTTAGGGTAATTACATATACTGCATTTCCACCTTCACTAGAACCTTTTTCTTCCCACATTATTTCTTGGGGATAAAAACATCAGAAAGTGTTAGTTATTTTATTCCCAAGAGTGTGTTTTATACCAGAAAGTAAATTTTCTAACTAAATAACAAACGCGACAATCCATATTTGTAACCACTACATTCCTATGAATAAGCTTTACAACCATGAAACAGACACCCTTATCCTATATTCAACCTTGCTTAAAAAAGGCCATAGATAAAATTGTATTCTTTTTTTGCAATTTTAATAATTTTTTTTTGCAATTACAAGGGTTTCCTATATAGACTGAATAATTATATTTTAAGTCCATCCAATCGCAATTCTGATTTTTTTTCCATGTATTTTTATCCATAATAATACTTGCAGCTTTATAATATAATAATCTTTTAAGGTGATATGAAAGATTGTCCAGAAGAATATGGAGTTAACATTATATTTGCAGCTTTGGGAACCAAAAATGTACAAAACTTTCAACTGTCAAGTAACAAAACATGATATGAAAGATTAAATAGCGATAAATGGTCAAATAACGTTAAAATCTTCGAGAAAATTTCACTGAAAATCTGTCATTATACTAATTCCTATTCCTCCTGTTGGTAGACCATGCCCAGAAAACAAAGAAAGAACTTCCAAAACTAATTTGATAAACAAAATTACCCAACCAAATTTCCCATGTTCAACCGCATAGCAATGTGCAGGCAACTACTGGTCTATCTTTTTTAAATGAGGAGCCAGCAGTTTTATAACAGTGAAGCCAACGAAGGTATCAACACCAAAGAGCTCTTTCAACTTCTCGTCGCATAATATTTTCCTCTTGTCAGAAGGATCCTTCACAAACCAATAAATCAAAAATTTAACTTGTTATATAGCTAGCATGTACAAACACAATAAAGCCATACAAAGTTCATATATATGCAGCTAAAGGGTAGTTAGCATTGTCCATGTGTCATGATGATGATGCTTGATCAAAGAAAGAATGTGAATAACAACGTTTAGATTAATTTCAACATGTTAGTCTCTTTCTTAGCCAAAATGTCTGATAACCTGAATATCACTTTTCAAGTTTTTCACACGGCAATTATCACTAATGCACAGAAACAATCAGAGCTTTATTTACGCAATACATATGCCCAGAAGACAAAGTTAGAGCAATGACAAACCTGTAGGTTATTTCCTTTTATATAATCCCACATTCTTTTTACAACTTCAGATCTTGATAACTCACTTTCTTCAGTACCAAGGAAATTCACAAGGGCATCAGATAGCTGAAGAGGAGCAAGGAAACCGGATTTTCCTCCCTTCTGCCGTTTTTCCTTTCTTTCAGGCTCATCTGGATCTGTCACATGGGGAGGGTAAAGGTGCAGGAAACACGCTATAAGTAACTGACTATGTTCATTTGTAAAGATGTATGAAAGGTATAGAAAAATTAACTGACTATATTCATTTGTAAAGATGTATGAAAGGTATAGAAAAATTACCACTGCATGCCATAAATTTCAGTATTAAAAGGTTTATCCAGTAAATGTGTGTCAAATGATTTCTAATATAAATACATATGCAGATGATTTTTTTTTCGCCAATGAAGAGAAAGATACTCTGAAAAATCAAAGTATTAATAAAAATGTGAAAAGTGGGACAAAATAATGCAGGAGAAAAATTTATAATTGGCAAGGAAGGGACTGTAATCAGGTTGACAAATTATATAGAACATTAGCCAAATTAATTATTCATACCATCTTCTCTCTCTTGTTTCTTCTGCTTCTTTTCCTTTGGTGCCGACTTCACCTGGACAACTATATCAAGTGATGAAGTTCAAACTATTATTTTTCTTTTTAAAAGTGCAAACAAAGAACTGATTACATTTACAGGAATAAAACAGGGAAGCACACATTTATCAAAAATAAATTAAAAGCTCACAAGCAGTATGGCAAAGTATATTATAAATAGTCAATGCTCTTTCATTACACAGCAATATGTAAAGGGGGTCTGGTCACTGGTGCATAAAGTAGTAGTGGTATAATTTTATCATGCTATAAGTAAGAATATCCAAAAAAAAAAAAAAAACTTTGACAGAAAAAACCTATAAAAGAAAACTTCAAAAAAGGAGCACATAATGGTGAAAGGTCACAAGAATATTCAAAAATTTATTTGGATGGTGGAAATACCGTAAAAAATAGTAAGAGAGTGACATAAGGTGAAACCGTGTGTCTCAACTACACAACAGAGTCTCTTTATTAGACTTAAAGGCGACAAATACAAACAATGACTGGAATAATAACATGATATATCCTACTCCTAATTACATGATATTCTATCATTATTTAAGATCCTATTTATTTTCAACACTAGTAAGGAGGAAGTGTAAGGTCATAGGAGCATACCATCATCTGAATCCAGTGGCCAGATATGCTTCGTCAATGCTTTATTCATTTGGAACATGTTGATAGAATTGACACCAAAAAGCCCACGCAGTGGTTCATCACAAATGATATTTCGCCTATTGTCTGGGTCTTGCAAATTTTTCTCCTTAATATAGGCCCATAATTGCTTAACAACCTAAGGTCACCATTATAAATAGATGCTGTAAGGCCAGATACAGAATTATATTATATACGCACTCCTAAAGAAATTCCAGATATTCTTAACTGTAAGTATTAGAGTGGCATACCCCTACTACACTTTTTTTCACCAAGGGGGGATGGGATTATACCTCAGTCCTAGCCATCTCTGGCGCTCCAACGAATTCCTGAAGTTGTGGAGACAGGCTACATAATTTGCAAAAACCGCCACCTTTTTTCTTTACTACCTCATCATCTAACTTGTTAGATCTGAAGCACAAGATGAAACAGTAGCCGTGTAAACAAGGGCACCTTCAATGGAAAATATTTACAACTAGGTATTTGTCCATATTGTCATTGCAATCCACCACTTAATGTATACAGACATAAACATGACAGTTTGTTCTCACAAATTATTTCATGTGTAAAGTTTATATTAGCTTCTGAAAGAGAACAAAACTCCTCTCACGATTATCGAGTTAATGCAGACTGGCTAGCTGTAAAGTAGAAGTTATTGGTTAAATTGGATATCAACAAGACAGCAACCTTTATGTAAAATAGTTACCCCTTACTTCAATCCTTTTTTAGGTAAAAGGGATAGAGGGGAAAGATACAAATACTTCTTTTAACCTGAATTTATGACAGCAATGTTGTGTACTTGTGTTCAAGGAAGTCTTACAAAAGAGATCAATAAATTATTCTTAACAGTTCTAAGACATAGTGATTCAACTTTGCCAACTGTTGTTAATTGTTAAGACGTAACTTAAGAAAGACATAACTTGTGGCATTATAAGAAGAATCGAAATCTTAACACTTTCTGTAGAACTTTTTTCAGTGCTTTAGAAATATTTTGAGAATGGTTTCCTCTTGAGGTTCCAGAACTATACAATTCAATAGATGTTTAGAGATAGGTGTCCAAGCAAGAATATTGTATCAACCTATAATTTAAGTCTATATTTTCCACTTTTGAACAGAAGACAGTTATGGCCAGTTGTCTGGATTAAGTTGCATCAATCTTGGGAGGTCAACAATGTATAAAAACAATGACAAATATAGAGATATGTTTTACATGATTTTTGTTTATTTTATTGTTTGAAGCAGGGAAGGAATTTAACTTGGAGTTCTACAACTTAAAAAGGCCACCTGTGGAGCATTTCTCCTGCAAGCAATCATGCAAGTGGATATTTATCAGCATTTCACTTCAAGGGTCCAACCAGAGCAATGATTAACAAAAGTAACTAACTATCTGTCGAGTAAGAGGGATTGGAATATCCAATTGTGTGGCCAAAACTTCCCAAAAAATTTATTGGAAACATAAAACTGGAAATGTGGTTCACCAAATTGTCAACATTCATGGAAACGAGTTAAATAACAGAAAGATCCACTTTACCCTACGCTTAAATTGCCAATTCCATAGCAGTGTGATTAAAAGGTCAAAAAGGAATAACAGAAACCCAGCAAGTTGTTTAGTGTGTATGGAAATATGTCATTACAATCTTCCAAGCACGGATGGCAACTTTGTAGCACCGACACTTTAATTACTTGTATTTTTCAAATTAATATCAATGTTTGTGTGTTCGTGGTTCTGTCGTGTCCGGTGTCCGTGTTGGTGCTTCATAGTTTGGCAAAGCAAAGAATGAGATGAAAATGCATAGAGAAGCCAAAAGTGTACACTTTTTGTTCATGTAAACCTACAAGGCAAGTAACCTCGTCACTAACTTCAAAAGCACCCTAATTTTCATAGAAACTATCAATAGAGAGCAAACGCAACATAGACTCCAAGTGGACCCCAATTTCAATTCAAAGCCATGTGCAAGTGTTATTATCATATCATCACAGAACAAAAGCGAATGACAGTTAAAAGAAACGTTCACAATAAAATCCAAAAATAAAATTTAGTGATGCAACTATTGATTGATTGGGCAAAATGGCATGGAATCTAAAAGGAGAAACCAATAACGGTCAATCAAAAAATTGGTGTCTCCTCACATGCAGAATCAATTAATTTCATAGAAACAAAATGCAATATTTTTCTGTCCTTATTTTTGCAATCGAAACGAATTTGAATTTGAATTTGGAATGAAGAAGAATAATCAATAAGCAGAAACTGACTAACCCTCCTTTCTTCTTCTTCTTCAGACTCTTGACACGCTTCGGTTTCTCTTCCTCTTCTTCCTCATTATCATCGTCGTCTTCTTCTTCTTCTTCAGTATTTTTCTTGGAATCAGAACCTTCTTCTTCTTGTTCAGGTTCAGAACCTTCATCGTTTTCTGGTTGTTTATACTCGGTCTCAATGAACAAGTTTATCTGATCTCTGATGAATGATTTCCTATCAGATAAATCGATTCCGAAATCGGTCTCTAACTGGCGGCGGACGGTGGAGGTTGAGGTGTTATCGAGGTCGGCGTTCCGGAGGAAGTCCCTAAGGCGGTCGATAAGCTCAGAATCGGATACCATTTGGTGAAACGAGTTGACAGTTTCAATGAACGAGTTTGGTTGAAACGGGTGACTCAGTGTGTCTGACTCAGTCTCGAGCGAGCGCTAAAAAGAGGAATTTGGAGAGTTTGTTTGGCTTGCCCCAGTTGGGGACACGAGTGGAAATAAAGTATAAGGTTATCTTTCTCTTCTCTCTGTTCCGTTTTTCGTTTCTCGTTAAGGAGAAATGCAGTTACGAGTGTCGCACGTGACCGAAATGTCCTTTGTGTGTGTGTGTGTGTTTGTGTTTGTGTTTGTTGTGAACCTACACCTACTTCGATGTTTTCGCTGTTTTGCCCCTCCCTCTTCTTATGCCCAGATTACCCTTCATGGGTTTTGTTTTGGGTTACACTTTACACGAGAAAGGAAGAAACTGGCCTCAAGTTTGGATAAGCCAGAGATGAATTGGATAAGTCACATGCGTAAAGTTGGGCTTTCCTAGTCGGGTCACGTTTGGAAAGAGATGTGTGATAACGTTTACGGATAAATGGGCCGGACAAGCTAGAGTGAAATTGTCGAATGGGTCACCATGATGGACTTCTTTCTTTCAAGCCCATATTTTTCGTATTACCGCTTACGTAGTTGTTCTCGAAAAGTGCAAAAAGAAAGAAAAAAGAGCAATCACTTACTGTCTGTTTGATTTGTAAACATGTAAGTAATAGACTTGATAGTATAATACAGAACAAAATAGTACTGGACAACTTTTTTGTGTTGTGCATTGTTTGGTGAACAATGAACAACACAGACAAAAAAATGTAAATTTTACTATAATTTCCACTATAATGTTAATAATGATTTAATATAATATTTATTATAATATAATTAGAAAAATTATAAAGAAAAATGAGTGTGTGTGTTTGTGTGTTTGTGTGTGAGAGAGAAAGAGAGAATAGAAAAGAGAGAGAGTGGGAGAGATGAAGGTGAGAGAGGGAGGTCATGAGATGAGAAGAGAAAAAAAAGAGGGAGAAGAATGAGATATAAGACAAAGAGGGAGAGAGAAAGAAAGAATAGATGAGAGAGAAGAGATATAAGCTAGTGAAAAAACGCTAAAAACTAGTTGTGTCAAACAATTACAACTAGCGGATCCGCTATAAGCTAACGGATCCACTATAAGTAATAAAAATAGTACTTTGATTTTCTTTGTAGTAGACGAAAAGTTGTATTGTAAGACATAAAGTTGTAATATAGCTTTGTGAGGGACAAAAATCTATCTAATATAAATAGATTTATAGATTTATACAACTACTACTCCACTAAAATTATCCATATAGTCATTTTGGAAAAATGACACCTATACTAACTAAGGATAAATATATAATTGATTCACTAAAAAACAAAAACAACTTTTTACTTTCTCCAACATTTTCATTTTCTCTTTCTTCTCTTTTACCACTTTTTTCTTCTTACACTCTTTCTTCCTTTTTTTCTCTTTCTTCTTACACTTTTTTTCCTACTTTTCACTTTTCTCTTAAACTCTCTTTCTTCTTTTTTTTACTTTACTTTTACTTTTCCCATAAACAATTCTTCTCTTTCTCTTATCACTTCACTTTATTTTTTTAACTAAATATCTAAATTTATACCAACACTACTCTACCAAAATTTTAACTATCACCTTAAAATTTTAACTAAATCTTTTTACACTCTTATTGATAATCTACTATCACCTCTTATTGATAATTTACAATCTATCTTTTACTATAATCTACTAATCAACTAAAATAATCAATTGAAACTACGAGATAACTGCACTGATATATAAAAAAACACAAGATTAATATTTGTCATTGATAATTAAAGTTTTTGAAGACTGCTATAAACCTACTATCTAAAAAACAAGAAGATTTAATGACTATATAAAAAAAAATACGAGATTTATATTTGTCATTGATAATTAATTTTTTTGAAAACTACTACTACAAACCTACTATCTAAAAAACAATAAGACTTAATGACTATTTAAACTACTAATTAATATTAAAAAAAATATTTCTTATTGATAATCTATTATATATCTTTTACTATCTACTATAATTTACTAATCAACTAAAATAATCAAATTTTCTTATTGATAATATATTTTAAAAACACGAGATTAATATTTGTCATTGATAATTATAATTTTTGAAGACAACTATAAACTTACTATCTCAAAAAACAAGAAGGCTTAGTAACTATTTAAACTGATTAATATTTAAAACACGTGACAGATATTTGTCACTAATACCTAAAAATGACAAATAATTCTCACTAATATATAAAAAACACGGGATAAATATTTTTTATTGATAATCTACTATCTGTCTTTTACTATCTATTTAATCTGTTAATCAACTCAAATAGTCAATTGAAACTATGAGATAATTGCACTGATATGTAAAAAACACGGGATAACTTCACTGATATATATATATATATATATATATATATATATATATATATATATATATATATATAAACATGAGATTAATATTTGTCATTGATAATTAAAATTTTTCAAGACTACTACTACAAACCTAATATCTAAAAAACAAGAAGACTTAATGAATATTTAAACTATTAATTAATATTTAAAACAAAAATTTATTATTAATGATCTACTATAAGATACTAATCAACTCAAATAATCAATTGAAACTATGGATAACTGCATTGATACATAAAAAAAAACACGGGATAACTGCACGTAAAAAATACAGGAATAACTGCAATGATATATATAAAAACACGGCATAGCTGCACTGATATATAAAAAAACACAGGATAACAACACTGATATATAAAAAAACACGCACAGATTTTTTTTAAATGATACTTTTACATTTGTAGATTTTAATATTTATCTATTTTTTTATTAGAAACTCATTTTTTTATCTACTTTAAATTTGTGTTCATTTTCACGAGGTGTTCAGACTATTTAAATACTATCTAAGTTCATTTATAAAAAGAACACGACATCACCCGTGCGTATGCACGGGTATCCTACTAGTTTGGATTAATGTTGAGTCCCTTAGCCTCACTTTTTCTCTAGTACCATGACAGTTTTCAAATCAAACAGTGTACAACTAGAGTTGTCCCGTCTCGTCCCTTTGTTTTTAGCCAATCAAACACACTCTCAGTCTCAACCTATTTCGCCATTGCTTTGTTATTTTAGTCTTACTATTGACCTTTTTCCAATCGTTGGCAAACCAATATCCTTATGTTGCGATGTAATCGTTTTCGCGATCGAAAGACCCAAATTACAAACTAACATTACCTGAACTACTTGATTTTTTTTCTTTTAAAAATAAAATAAATAAAAACTGAGTTATAGTTTTGGTCCCCTATTTTCACAATTCCGGACATTTGGTCCCCCTATTTTAAAATTCATACCTTTAGTCCCCCCTGTTTTAAAAATTTTAGAGTTTTAGTCCAAAGGGGGATTTTTCAGTTTTTTGTTGCTGATGTAGATGCGTGGAACAAAACACTTATGTGGCACTCATTAAATAACGTGGCAACTGACACAGTTTTCACGTGTGGCTGCCAAGTCATTTAATGAGACACATGTACAGCCACATCAGCAACTTATTATTTAATTATTAAAACTTAAAAATAAATAAAGAAATAAAACCAAAACCTAAAACTAAAATTAAATTAAAATCACAACTTTAAAATTAACATCAGAAATCGATCTTCACTTCTTCTTCGTAAACCTTTCGAAGCTACGAACCCTAATCTCATCTCACCCTCTACTTGATCATCTTCTTCCATGATTCAAACCAAATTTTCGTTCACTGCGAAGTAATATTACGAACCCTGAACCAATTTTTCGTTCATCAATGGAGAAGGCAGAATCGCAGGAGCTTAAAATACCAGGTGTTGAAGCAGTTACGAAAGAAGACGTGAAGTTTTGTATCAGGTAAAAATGCTTACGCAAACACGTCTTTCATGGGTTCGGGGTTTTGTTGAAACTTGCTTTTGTTTTATGGGGATTGTGTGTTTCTAATCTTAGGGTTTATGGGGATTGTGTGTTTTATGGGGTTTTTGTTGAAAACTTTATTATGTTTATGGTTTTTGTTGAAACTTGAAACTTGCTTTTGTTGAAACTTGACTAAGAAAATGATATTAAAAGTTACGATGGTTTCGTTTGTTGCCTTTTGTCATATACCCATGTGCCTTTTTTTGTTCCCTAGTTTTGTTTTAGTCACTATCTGACTAGTGTGCATTTACTATTTGACTAATATTGGTTGCTAATGGTCCCATTTTCTAATATACGGAGTATGAACAAAACCAAAAAAACCTAGTTCTAATATTGGTTGACTAATATTGTTTGTTTCATTTTCTGCAGATACTTGAAGACATTCCTTACAAAGCATATCTACTCATTACTGCAAGTGATAGGATGTGCAACATGCACACAATTTTGTAGGTAGCTGTTGTTTGTTGTTCTTAATGTTTGGATTTTTGAACTATTGAACAATTTAATCTGTTTTCTTGATCTTTCTCTCTCTATACACACACAGATATACATACATATATATATATATATATATATATATATATATATATTCTTGGTTTCTCTCACTTCCTCTATTAGCTTTGCTAGGGTTTATGCAATCAACATTAACACTTGTTGTTTTCTTGATTGCAGGTGTAAGTTCAATGCAACAAACACATGAACTTCTTGAAACAAAGCTAATATTTCAACTTGTTTGTTGATTTCCTCTCTATTGTGTTCTTTGATCAATTTCCAGAAACCGTAATCCGGTTTATTGTTTCTTTCAGGTACTCAATAGAGGGATTTTGGTTCGGAGGTGTATACGAGGGTAAGACCTCCTATTCTATGTTGTTTTACTTTCGATTTCGTTCTTTTCTCTCTCAAACCCTAATTTCTTTCTAGGTCTCTGTTTGCATGTCCTCTCAAGGGATTTTTTAGAATGTGAAGAGGTTAATTCACTCCTCTGATTTCTTTCTTTTCTTCACACTACAAACAACCCCTAACTTGGTTTGTTCTTTTCTTGCGAGGTACTCTTTACCTATCACAGAAATTGTATGCACGAAAAACTCCGAAAATCACCAGCAACAAGACTAGGAATTTTAGAAGACTTGAAGAGACAAAATGTAAAGTAAATTTTTTTGTTTCTAACAAAACCTCTAGTTGTTAGTTACATAACAAAACTGTTTTTGACCGTTTTACTTGTTGTAACTAAATGGTTGAAGAATAACTGACAGTTGACGGCTAGTTTTTTTTAGAAAATAGCCGTTGTAGGGTTAGTTTAGGATTTTAAGATTAAATCCAATAAACTAAACACCACACACTCAGGTTTGAACCCCGAAGTCGACGTTCCCATGTAGCGACAAGACAACCAACATTGAGGTGTAAAGTGTGACACTATGAATATTGAATGACAAAATCAGAAATTTTCTTTAGTAGGAATACATCAGTGGAGGTGAGGGATCTTGTTACTAGTTTGTTGGGGGTTACAAAGTGCTTGGGCACAGGGAAGTACATTGGTCTACCATCCATGATAGGAAGAAGCAAGAAGCAGATGTTTGGCTATCTCCGTGATCGCATGTGGAACAGAATTCATCATTGGTCAGGGAAGCATTTGTCTAAAGCAGGGAAAGAAGTGCTTGTGAAATCTGTGGCTCAATCTATACCTACTTATTGCATGAGTGCGTTCCTAATTCCAACAACTCTAGGAGAAGAGCTTGAGAGAATGATAAACTCATTTTGGTGGGGTGGTAACAATAGTCAAAGGAAAGGTATTAAGTGGCTTAATTGGGAGAAACTAACTATGCGGAAGGAACATGGAGGTATGGGTTTTCGGCATTTTCATGGTTTTAATTTAGCATTGCTAGGGAAGCAGGCGTGGCATATTGCCACTCAAGCAGATACTATTGTTGGAAGAATATTCAAGGCAAAATATTTTCCAAAGGATGATTTTTTGGGGCTCGCTTGGGCCACAATCCCAGTTATCTGTGGCGTAGTATCCATACTTCCCAGGTGATCGTTAGATTGGGCATGATATGGCGTATTGGAGACGGAAGGAAGGTGTCGGTATGGAAGGATCCTTGGTTGAGAGATGAGAAAGACTCTTGGGTGAAGTCGCAAGTTGTACCGGGAACGGAACACTTGCGTGTGCGTGATCTTTGGAATGATGAGGGGGAGGGGTGGAATATTCATTTGTTGCATCTACTGTTTCAACCTTCTGACGTTGAAAAAATTGTGAAAATTCCTATTATTGAGTTGGAAGGGGAGGATGAGGTTTATTGGTGGAGAAGTAGAAATGGTTTTTATTCGGTGAGATCGGCATACTATGGTGCTATGGAGGATTTAATAGACAACTCACATCTTCGGGTACCGGGGGATTGGATGAATATTTGGAGACTTAAAATCCCACAAAAAGTAAAGTTGTTGTTATGGAGAGTGGCGAGAGGGTGCCTTCCGACACGAAGTAATTTAATTGGGAGGCATGTCCCGTGTGATGAATTATGTCCTATGTGTGGGGTTGGTGTCGAAGACGAGAGGCATGTCTTTTTAACTTGTCCGCAGGTGGCTGAAGTATGGCAACATGCTGGAATTTTTTCGGAGGTCCAATCGGTTGCCAATAATACCGATAACTTTACTGTTGCGTTTTTTGAATTGTTGCAGGTGCTGTCTTTATCAGATAAATACACATTTGCAATGATGTTTTGGGCTATATGGAAACGAAGGAATGAGAAGCTATGGGAGGGGGCAACTCGCCCAGTTTTGGTGGCTGTCCAACACGCCACTGACTTGCTGAAACAGTGGCAGAAAGCGCACAATAGACCAGCAGTCACTCCCAGCAGCAGCGCGCCTAGGCAGGCAAAAACATGGATAAAACCAACATTTGGAGAGCTTAAGTGTAACATTGATGCTACAATTTTCGCGGAAGACAACAAGTTTGGGATCGGGGCTTGTGTTCGTGATGAAAATGGTGTGTTTAGAGGTGCGAAGACTATGTGGTTTTATGGTTCACCAAATCCTCAAGAAGCGGAAGCTATGGGTCTCCTTCAATCTCTTCATTTTATCAAGGAGAAGAATTTCACGTCCGTAGTTATTGAGATGGATTGCCAAGCCGCAGTGAATGGCATCAATAATAACTTATCACTCAATAATGATGTTGGTGCTATTCTTTCTCTTTGTAAGAACATTTTATCTCAATTTCCAAGCTATAGGATTAGCTATATTAGAAGGCAAACTAATTTGGTTGCTCATTCCCTTGCTAGAGCATCTAAATTCTATGTTAGCTCTCATTATCATGATTTTAGTCCATCCTATATTACGAATACTATTTATAATGAAATGATGTAAGTTTCCTTTGGTGAAAAAAATAACCAACGAAAATCATAACCAAAAGAAATGAAAAGGGAGAAAAAATTGATGGTACAAAAATAGAAAAAAAAAATTTGAAAATGCATGCGTAATTAATGGTGGAAGCGATAAAGTCAAGAAAACGCGTGAGACTAGAGTGTGTAGAAAAAAAGGAGGAATTAATGGCATTGAAACTTGAAAGGTCCTCGAAACGTGGTTGGTATGCAGGTAAACTAAACACCTTCTCCATACGCCTGTCAACCGTGTTTCAATTTAAGTTCTTAGCTTTGGTCTCATTACTCTTCCTCCTCCTCAGTTTTTCGGTCGTCTTCTTTATGCTATGGAAGAAGAATACTGTAAAAGAGAACCAAGGAGATAGAGAATCGTATTCCCGCGCTCCCCAATCTAACCGTATGGCCTGTGGTACAAGGCAGGCAACTCAAGTGGCTGCGCCTGACAACAACACATCACCAGTTTTATCCACAAAACCAACCGACCAATTTACTTTTTTAATTAAATTTAAAAAAAAAACAAATTAAACCCACTTGCATTGCACAGTAGATGGATAAGACAGCGACACATTCAAAGACAACGCCAAATTAAAATTAAAATTAAAATTAAAATTAAAATTAATTAAATAATACAAAATATCTACTAGCACTAGTCTACATTACAATGTTGCTTATGCGGCAACAACCATTTTAACCAGCATCATCTCGAAAACGACGTCGTATTTAAAGACTTCACTTCCACTCTCTTCCTCTCTGCCACCCGATCTCTTTCTTCTTTCTTCTTTCTTCATACTCAACCGCTACTTCACCACCGTCGTATTCGCCGATGAACCGACCGGCTTCGTCGGCGACTGGAGGAGGAGGCATGGAGATGCCGATCATGCATGATAGTGATCGCTACGATTTCGTTCGAGATATTGGCTCAGGGAATTTCGGCATCGCGAGGCTCATGAGAGATAAGCACACTAAAGAACTCGTTGCTGTTAAGTATATTGAACGCGGTGATAAGGTTCGAGTAAATTAAATCATCTCTTTTGTAAACAAGGTTTGCAATTTTAGGGAATGAAAGTAGAAAAGGGGAAAAAGAGGCATGTTCATTTTGCGTTAATTGTGGTTGGTTGTTTATTGACTATGACTTTTGATATTACTACTTTGTAGTAAAGTGCTTACGTTTTTTGAGTTTCCAAATTTTGTTTGAGTGCTTTTCATTGTCTTTTATCTGTCGCTTAATTCTCTCGGGCTGTTTTGTTAGTTTTGGTGATGTCTTTTGGGAGTGTGATTGCTGAATATTATGAGCTTAGCTTGCTATGAAGCCAGTAATAATCAGTTAGTAGCGCGTTTCTTAGTGTGAACTGTTACCTGTTGGGGAAAGGAGGGAAAACCGAAAGGGAAATAACAATTTATTTGTTGTGCAATTTTTCTGTTTTACTGCAATAATTGATGGATTGAGTTTAGATTTAGAGTGTTGTATCCACCCAATAGTTTAAGCTTTTGGAATAATTGGTACTATGCTGTTGAAGCTTTAATGATCATGTGCACTACAAATAGAAGATAAAATTCAACATTATGTATGGTGGACTTTCCATTGTCCTTGATTCGTGAGAGGACATGTTACCAATTTAAGCTAAGTGCAAGTATAAAGAATTGGTTGGTGGTTTGCCTCAAAAGTCAAATGTTGGACTAGTTTAGGTGGTGGCTTAGGTGAATTTTAGGTTTACATATTCACTAAGGAATTGTGAACAAGGAAAACTTTTGGTGTTCAAAATCATGCTTGAGTTTGATCTCTTTTGCGCAATATTTGCTGCCACTTTCTTTCTACTTCTTGCTGATAGAGTGTGAAATTCATTTTTATTTTCTCATGTTGTGTGTCACAGATTGATGAAAATGTTAAGAGAGAAATCATCAATCACAGATCTCTCAGACATCTCAACATTGTCAGGTTTAAGGAGGTTGGTTTGTTTCTATTTTTTATATTTTTATGTCTGGAGGAGGGATAGTTATATTTATGGAAAGTATACTATGAAATTTCACAGGTCATTTTAACGCCTACTCATCTGGCCATTGTAATGGAATATGCATCTGGAGGAGAACTGTTTGACCGAATCTGCAGTGCAGGGCGTTTTACCGAGGATGAGGTTCTTATACAGTTTGTTTACTTTTACTACACCTATCGTTATCGTTCAACGAGAAGTTTGTTTAGTGGTAATCTGTTTCCTGTTCAACTTTTTAATGCATAGTTATGCTACAGGCTCGTTTCTTCTTTCAACAACTCATATCTGGGGTCAGCTATTGTCATGCTATGGTAATTGAACGCCTCTCCCTCCCCCACTATCTGATATAATCTGTGCTTAGCCTACCTAGAATGTAGTATAGGTAATGTATCAATCTTATTAGTATGACGTCCGACGTATCATTCTTATGTATATAATATCTCTCCTCATGAAGCAAGTATGTCATCGGGACCTGAAGTTGGAAAATACTTTGTTGGATGGAGATCCAGCACTTCATTTGAAGATATGTGATTTTGGATACTCCAAGGTAAGGGTTTCTTTGTATCGGTAAAATTTTCATGGCGTGAGTTCTATGCTTGAGTATTTTACTGGGATGGGTGTGCTCTGGGTGAGTAATTTTTGAACTTTAAATGATTTTTTGGTCACCAAATTTATCGCACCTTGTGAGTCTTGTGACAAACAGCTATCCATACTCCTTCAAAAACTAGCATGTCTCCAAGTTACTTTCTTCATCTGGTAGTTTTTTATTTTTCTTATGATTTGTCCAGCTGAGAGATAGACTGCTGTATTGGACTTGAGTAACTCCTTAAGTTACCGAAAGGTGCTTTCAGTAATTTGTGTTGTTGGAAAGAGATATTGTACATGATTTGCAATGACACCTTGAAGTCCTTGAATTTTTCTCTTAGTTTTTTTATTTATGAATTCTATCTTCTTACGGCTTTTAAGCACCAAAACATTCATTTTCCAAGCTAATTTGGGACTAATCGAATATAGGTTGCTCATTATTCCTTTTTTATTTCAAATAATTTAAGTTGTTTAGATCAGTTGGTATATTCTTGCAATTGCAAATCTAATAATTTTTGTTATTGGCAGTCTTCAGTGCTTCATTCACAACCAAAATCAACAGTGGGAACTCCGGCGTATATTGCTCCAGAAGTACTGCTGAAGCAAGAGTACGATGGCAAGGTTAGAGTACTTAGTTTTATGATCTTTTTTTTCTGTTCGAGTATTACTGTCATAATTTGATATAGTAAGTTGCGGGCTAGTTAGCTTTTATCCTGGTATAAGATGTGAAACCAAATGATATCTTGATAGTCTGTCGGTTCTCATATACTCCTGTGATGACTTTTGTCTGGACACTATATGACGGCTATTTCTTTTCTGGCTGTCATCTTCACACAATTCATGTCTTCTTGGCACTAGTTGAACTCTGTTTTTCTCAGTATTGACTTAAATCCTTACTTTTATTAGTTAAAAGCGAACCGGAGGTTATTCGGATTCTGCACCCTTTTACCCCCTAAAGTCCAAAAGGTCCATGTTTTATCAAGATTTTTTCATTGATAGATTGATTAAAAACTGAAGTTCTAAAATGTAATCCAATAATTAAACTTGTTGAGATTATTGCCACCGAACTTTCTCCCTCCAATCTTCTTTTTTTGCATGCCCTCTCTTCCTCTTGTTTTTTCTCTTTCTTCATCTTTATTTATTTATTTAGTTACTTTTTTGAACTTGTACACAAGTAATACTGTAATAATATGCCTGCAGTTAGTAATTTATAACTGGCTTTGTCTTATTTTTAATCTGCAATATCACTAGCTAAGCACCTGCAGATGAACATGTATTCTTGAGCCCCACCCCTATTTTTCGGTGTGATTACATTGAACATTTCTATTTTTTATGTGGCCAGTATGTCTTTTGAGTATCTTAATGGTTTTCTTTTATGTTTTCATGGACTTAATATCAGATTGCAGATGTCTGGTCATGTGGAGTAACCTTGTATGTGATGCTGGTAGGATCATATCCTTTTGAAGATCCTGACAATCCAAAAGATTTCCGGAAAACAATTCAGGTTGCTCAGATATTAAGCTATTTGCATCTTTTCTATATGAGCCTCTGATTGTGTGAGCCCAACATGTTTTGGTTGGTTCCCTGCAGAGGGTTCTCACTGTCCAGTATTCAATTCCAAACTTCGTTCAAATATCTCCTGAATGTCGCGACCTTATCTCAAGAATCTTTGTTTTTGACCCTGCAGAGGTATTTTCTATTTTTTAACAACTCACCTACTTTTACGTAAATATAAAATGACATACATCAAACAAAATCTTGAGGAGAATTTTGCTCAATGGATGTTTTTTTATGTAGAACAATCCAAAAGCTCTCCTCTTGGCAGGATATTCCACCAATAAAAAAATCAAGAATATTCCTCTTTGCAGGATACACCCTTAATAAACCTATAGTGATCCTTTGACTCGAGTTTTAGATATTTTTCGAAGCAAAAAGCAGTGTAATTATTAGTTATCCAACAGTTTGAATCAGCACTTAAAGGGTGCAAATAACCTAGAGACAATAAAAATATAAATATCCTAAATAAATCCTACTTATTGGTCCTATATCTCTTAAAATGTGGTTTGAGCCTAATTCAACCCTGCAAAACCGGCTTGTAAGGTGAGGGATGCCTCTTCATTATATACTCTTTTGAGACCTTATCACTAGACGATGCGGGACTTGGGTTCTTCCCAATAATATCTAGCATTGGTTTATGTAATAAAAAATTGCGATAATAGGAAACTGGGAACGTTGTTGATTGCATTTTATAAGTCGAACCTCTTGATATAAGATAGAAATTATTAATATCCATTCTTGCTAGTTTATTTTATATGAACCTTGTCGGATATTAATGTGGCAGAGAATCACCATGCCGGAAATAATGAAAAATGAATGGTTTCTGAAGAATCTTCCTGCTGACTTGCTGAATGAAAAGAGAGTGGGTAACCAATTTGAAGAGCCAGATCAACCCATGCAAAGCATCGATACAATTATGCAGATAATTTCAGAGGCTACCGTACCAGTAGCTGGGACCTATTCCTTAGACCAGTTTATGTCTGATAACTTTGATGTAGATGATGACATGGATGATTTTGACTCTGATTATGATCTTGATGTAGATAGTAGTGGGGAGATAGTATATGCCATATAATTTAATCATCATAAAGACAGCAGCATAATGAAAAGGCAGCATGTTAATATTCAGCTTTATGGCCTTCTCACGCAGCATCAAAGAAAGAGAAATGTGCTGATACACAAGGTTCTTCATGTTATTTTATATGTTGTTTGCTTCTCCAATTCCCACACCTTTTAGCAGTATCATTTTTGGGAGGGGAGGAATGTGTTTTGTACACTCTAGAAGGGTACAACAAAACATTAGCTTTTGTTGAATACTTGGTTTGTAATGTTAAATGCACATTAGCTTTTGTTGTCTCCTGCCAACTTCATTGGTGGTGTTGGGGAAATCTTGTTTGCACTTCCCTGCTTATGTACACATACTCTTCATGATTCCACCTAGAAGTCCCTGTGATGTAGCTCATCTCATTCCTGTCCACCATTTCAGTATTTTGCATATTTCCGTTGGTTGTTACAAAATCTATCTTGGATCAAAAAATGGGGATGGGGGACAATTATGAATTTCATTTCATTTAATATTTGTTTTTTTTCCCTAATGAGAGGACATGATATAATAAGTCATTTTTTTTTGTTGTTAAAAAGTCCAAGAATGAATTTGTTTCACTTTGCACGTAAAAAAAAAAAAATTGTTTCACTTCATTCCAATTTATTTTTCATTAGATATTCAAAATACACCCATAACGTTTGGTCGGTTAATTTCAATTGTTTTTGTTCAAGAATGAAATCCGATGACACTTTTGTATGCAACTAAACTTTTTTTGGCATTTCATTATTTATTTTTTGAAAAAACAAAATAATGGCATTTCTTTATGAATAAGGTCCCAAATACAAATGCTTATAATTATAAAAAAAAGGGTCCCAAATACAAATAGAAGCCAAATGAAAAATGCTAATGTGTGAGTGCAAGCGGGTACCCCAACCGTTACATATACAAGGTGTCTCATTAAAACCTCCTAAGGCCAAAACCCAATGGGAAAAAGACCCAAGAAGGAAAAAATACCCTAAGAGGAATGAGACAAAAAAAAACTACACAGAGTTCATACAACCCAAAGGATTACCCCACCAATCAGAGATCTTAAAATTAGATTACAACCCTCTATGCTTATGAACCAAATCCATGATATAGACTTAACATGGTTAACAAGCATCTGCAAACAAAAAACTTGATCTCTGAATAGAACTTGGAAGTTGTTTTGTAGATTTTGCATTCCTCTCTAAGGCAAGATACAACATATGTAGCTTTGATAAAATGGTCCACCACTGGTAACAATCCCATTTCTCAACCTACATAATATTAAACCCAAAACAAAAGTGGAACAAACACTGAAAAATGGATACGCTAGCATCTGATTCTGCAAACAAATATTTGGACTTTTTTTTTTTAGGTTATTACAAATATTTTGGATTACCGTACACTGATCCTTTTTCCCCAAATAAATGGGAAAATATTGTCTTAAGTTCTTACCACACTAAAATGATCATGCTAAATAACAATGAGTTGTTCTTTCATGCCAGATTTATGTATATTACATTCACTACTGCTTTACAGTACAGTTACCTGGAAAACATATGCGGAGAGCAACATTATTTTCCAACTTCAACATGACTCCAAGTCATTTTATCTTCAGAAATCACAAGACTCAAGAACGAACTCCAGGAAGCCAATTTAAGTTAACATCTACTTTAGGCATCTCTATCTTCAGATTCTGAATGCTGGAAAATTCTTCCCATAAGGGAGCCCTTTCGTCGTCACAGATCACATGTATAACTTGCTTTAAATTTGCAAAATTGTAGAAGGAGTGAGGCAGATTACTCAAACTCGAGCAACCCTTCATGTAGAGTTTCTCAATCTTTTGCAAGTCACCAATGTCTTCTGGTAATTTGCTAAGACTTACACAGTCTGAGATATCAAGACACCTTAGCTCGTTAAGGCCTCCAACAACTTCTGGCATCTTTTCTAAATCAGAACAAGAACAAAGCCTTAGCAGTTCCAAATTCACCAGCTTTGCAATATCTTCTGGCAGTGCCTTAAGCTTGTGACAGTTGGTGATACAAAGCTTCTTCAATGGGGTAATGTTACCAATCCCTTCAGGTAATTTAACTAGATCATTACAGTAGTCAATGCTCAACTCCTCTAGATTTGGCATAGCATCTGAAATTTTTACGGAACAGGTTTCAAAAGCTTGCTTTGTATTACACATATGAAGGGACAATTTTCGTAGATAGTTCAGTATGCAGAAGCTAGGGACTGAAACCTTCTCCAACCTTATTCTTCTCAAGTTAGATAGAAAACTAAGTAGCTCAAATTTGTTTAACTCAGAACGATGGAAACCATAATTTGTGACTATCAGAACTTTCAGTTCACTCATTTTGTCTGTGAATCCCGGTAATGAGTACTGACTAGAGCGGAGATTTAAAATCAGAACCTCAGCTTCATCAGGTTGCATGTCACACCAATCCGAAACAAACGTTTCATCTGCATAAGTATCATATATGACAATTAGCATGGAAGATATGATGTATGACAAGAGCATCAGTATTTCTTAATTCTTGTTACATCCTTTGTTTCAAAATAATTGTCAATTAAAGGTTTTAACTTGTTTCAAATTATTTGACACCTTCACTTTAGAAAGTAAAAAAATTATTTGTAATACATTTCATTAAGTGAGATGTGAGAGCGTTGATTGAACCGAAGATCCAGTCAAATGAACTGATAAACTTTGTGAATCTTTAGGCGAAACCTACCAGTTGATATAGACAATATGCGAGCAGCAACCTTTTGCTGTGTCTGTTTTACCAACATTCTGGGGAGGAATGAGGAAATAATATAGCCAATGATTCCTTGCTGATTTTGTCCTACCCACCAATCAGGACGATTATCTCCATTTAAGTCAATAATCAGTCTTTTTCTCTGTTCGAATTCTTCCCCTTTGCTTTGATGGATCGCTAGCTCTCTGAGGAGATCATGCAGCATGACATAGTGGTTATTGTAGTACATGTCTGTTTCTTTTGCAACTTTCCTGGAAATGAAGCAAAGATTAGTTACACAGTGAAGAATCAAAACGACAAGGATTAAGTATTATCTTACCTATAGAGGTTTTTTTACTAGATCTTTACTCATAGAGTTGAGTCTATTGATATTAAATTTTTATTATAATGTATTAAAAGGATTTAAGAATGTTAGCTTACATATTGATAGAGCTATCAAACTGGACCGCCCCGACCCGACTCAGCCCACTGGGCCAAACGTAAAAGCAGCCTAGGCTGGGCTGGTCTAATTGTCTAGGCCGTATTTTTGTAGCCTAGCCCAACCCAAAACACTAGACCAGTAGGTTGACCTGGACCAGGCCAATTTTCAACAAAGGAAACCATAAAAAAAGTTCAAAAAAGCATAAAAAAGGGCCCAATCTAGCCCATGGGCCAACTGGGCTATGCCTCTATTTAATGAGCATCTTAGTCTAGAGCACTGGACCATTAGATCGACCCGTTGGGGTGGGCCAAAATTGACACCTCTACATATAGAGTTGAGCCTTCGAGCTTAGTGAAAAGTGATAGTCATATGACTCATTTAATCAACTTATTACAAAATAGGCTAATAAAGAGACTTTCGGGCAGATTGTGCTTTCAAAAATGTTGGGCAAAAAAACTTCTATTCCATTATTACTTCATTGTTGGGCAAAAAAATGTCAACGAAATACTAGTTGCACTTTAAAAATGTCAAATCAAAATGTATATTTTTTGAGAGGGAAATCATAAATGTATCAAACAAGCCAAGCTCAACCTTTCAATTATTCCCATTCAATTAAATAAGCCAATTTAGTGTAGCCTCATTTTTCCATATGCTAAGCCAAAGTTTAATAAAGAGCATACACCCCTATTTGTAGTCATATTATGATATGATATGATTATCACAAGGCAATGAAGAGTGTAATTAAATCAAGTATTAAATGAAAGAAAATGGGGAAATGTTGTGTACCTTGTAACTATGACATTAATCAAATTCCTGGTGGTTAAATCATGGATGATGGTCATTGCCTTTCTACCATCTTCATCTAAGCTATACAGTTCTGCCCACATATCAATAAGGGCAGCAACAGGGATCCTCTGGTCCTCAACAAATACTCCTAGATCAATGAAGCACTCCTTCTCATTTATTGAGAACTTATCCTCCAATAGTTCTAAACTTTGTTGAAGTCTACTCAACAAGTCAGTACTACTAGACTCCTCATCAATGGATTTTTTCTGGTGAATCTCCAGAATGGATTGTCTTTGTAAACGTTCCTTCAAATTTTGCCACTCCTCAAAAGGCTGCTTACAGAGTGATCCGGCAATGACTTTAAGCGCCAAAGGTGAACCCTTACAACTTTTCACTATCTGTCCAAGGAAGTAAAATTAGCAAGTAAAGATCAAAGGCTTGAGTAACTAGGATGCAAGTATATTAGTCAGTTGAAACTTGAAAGCACTGAAAATAGTCTAATCATGTTGTTTCTATTCATTAATAATTTGTTTATATCTCAATGCAGAAGATTTAACATTGTCACATAATCACATCTCATTGGATAGAAAAAAAGCACCTCATGGACAAGATTTTCATCAGGTACATATGAGTTTTCATCAGGTACGCAATTCAGTTGAGCAATGTCGCGAAAAAGGGATACTGCATGATCATGACCAAGTGGATCCAACGGGAACGGGGTGCCAAATCTTCGAAATGCAACCCTTGAAGTGACCAAAATCTTATAATCTAACATCTGGAATTTGAACTTCTCAATAAGGCCTTCTGAGTTAGGCCAAACATCATCCAAGACTAACAATATTGGACTCCTCCCAACATACCTCAGCAGTACTCCCAGTCGGTTAGTTGCATCTTCATCGTTTTGAAAATCAGGCACCAGACATCCACAGTATTCAAATAAAGTCCGTACAATGTTCTTTAAGTTGGGTGTTTTTGAGACTGTAACAAAGAAGATATTTCCACCAAACTTCCCTGTCAAAACAAAATAGCTTTCTCAATAAAGGAGAACCTTATGGAGTGGCAGAGTGAATGCATTAACATGAAGCAAAATGAAATAAATTGTTTGGATATTTTTTTTATGGTTTAATGTAAAGTGAGATAAGATTGGTTTTATCTCATACACCCAAATTAGAGGAGCAAAAAAGAGACAATGTAATAATGTAACAAATTACAGAATATTCAATTATTTTCCATCCCATTTCAATTAAAGTCAGCTTGGAATTTGGATGAGCCTCTATCATTCACTCCTCCATTAACATCCATAAAACTTTTCCATAAGTTCAAATAAACTAGAAACTAATCTAAATTGGTCATAATCGTTATGTTCAAATATGCATGATATCCATTAACCATCTGCTCAACATAATTAAATATGTATTTGAAGTATATTGACCATAAAAAAAAGTTCACGTGTATTTGTTAATAGTGGCATATGGTGCCTATTTGGTGTCAACAACTACAAGGCCCAGCTCAACTGGCAAATACCGAAATTGTTAGGCTAGATATCTCCCGAGTTCGAACTCAGGACCTCGCAGTTAGTTGTGTGTAAGTTTCAGGTAGCACCTAGCACTTCGTCAACATACCAGAAAAAAAACAACCAAATAAGACATTTGTTTCCATAAGTGTGAATAAACTAATCTAAATTGGCAATAATTCCATTTCATTTCAATACAACCATAATTTGGGGTTTGGTACCATTTCACATTAAATACATGCCAAATATGAATATGTTTCCTTACAAGCTACTACTACTAAGTTGACTTCAAGATGAGAGTAATAATAATTTAGTAAAAAGAAGTGAGAAGGATTAACTAGTTTACCTTGGATCTTTGGATCCCAACAGAGCTTCTTAGCAAGTGAGCTTTTACCAGATCCACCCAAACCAGTCAACACATTTACAGAAAAACCATCCTTAAGCAGCTCATTCTTCAATTTATTCAAAGAGTCATCCATTCCCATAATACAATCAGGTTCTTCAGGAGCCCCTTTAAGACCCCTTATTTGATACTTCCCCAAACTCTCACCACTCATCAAAATCTCAAGAACTTGTTTCACACTTGACAAAACTTCCATCAAATCCCTTTTATTCTCAGCTTGCACGTTAATAGACATGTGTCTTTGTAACCCTTCATCTTTCTTCTTAAGCTTGGTTTGTAATCCTGGGAATGAAAGAAACCCAAATCGATCAAGCTTCTTCTTCTTGCTCTTGTTAACAACCTCTTGACCTTTTGTTAGGTGTTTCTCTAGCTTCTCTATTTCTTCTATGGGTCGATCCAAAACCATGTTGTAACGTTTCATTTCTTCTACTAACGGAGTTAAAGAGTTTAGAGTTTCTACGTTTTCTTCAAGTGTGGAGTTGAACTCTAGACCCTTTTTTATTGTTTCAAGAGCGTATTTTGCCATTTCTCCCATCACGGCTCCAACAGCACCTCCAGCGAATAGATCCGCCATGATAGCAAAGGTCAGAACCTTTTGTTTTTCTTCGCTAAAGATGAGATGAAACTCTTAGTAGAGTACACTTGTGTTTCTTAAGACCTTGAATATACTTCTCTTTTCTTTTTCTTGTTGTGTATGGAATCAAATGTTCTGTTCTCACTTTGATTTCAACGACAAAGCATACATATGGAGCAACAAATAAGAGAAAAAAGATATTTCGTTGACAAAGGATGCTTTGGTATTTTTTTAAGGGAAACATATCTCTTTTCATTAATTGAGAGAAAACATTGAGAGTGATTTAGGTAACCAAGAAATTCTTAGTTTTAATTATTAAATTAGTACCAGCCATTAGATCTGTGTTTTTTTGTGAAATCTAATCCAAAGACCATCAATTAAGGAGGGTATCTAGGTAATTTTACACCCCATATTCCTCCATCCCCCCATAGTATCGCGCACAACTCTCTTCATCGCACACCATCCTTTCAACGACAACCACCACCCCGCACCAGCGTTTTCTTCCTCTCTCCGTCGTGCACCGGTGTTTTCTTCCTCTCTCTCTGTCGCGCACGCCGCACCACTGCAAAGCTCCGGCGACGTCTTCACTTCCGTAAGTTTTGTTCCGCCAGTATACATCTTTGTCATTTTCTTCCGTAAGCTCCAGAGTTTTGTGCCGTAAAACTCTGCTTCTCTTTGTCGTTTTTCTTCCAAGATGATGTTCTTTTCCAGATAATAGTTTGTGCCCTGAATTTGTGGTTGAAATTCAATATTGAATCTTTCGTTGGTTAGCTCTATTCTAAGTGAAATTGGCTCCTTCTATTGTGTAACTTATTTGACCTTTGAAGGCTCTTTGCCATCAAAATTTGATTCAATTTAGTTAGGGTTAGAGGTAAAGAAAATGGTTGACTCAATTGCTGCAACTTCTCTCTTTGGCCACCGTCCAATTTGTGGTGGAAATTTGATGAGAGATTTATCTGGAAAAAGGAAATATTTCAGCATATGCAGGTTCCTAGCAACAGAATTTCTTGGTGGAAGGGTTGTTGTTTCACTTCTATTCCAGTAACCACATATATGTATTTTGTGGTTGCTGTCCAGTAACCACAGAATTCATATTTTGTGGTTACTGGAATCCAACTAGTGTTTGATTATGTTCTTGTTTCACATTGAATTGCCATTTCTTTCAAGTTTATTTTTAGATAAAATAATTTTCTCTTAACTTTTATGATGTTGTTTGGTATTAGTGATTATCTCACATTTAGTTTTTGTTTAAGATTTTTGTCATTCTTATATATGTTAGTGTTTGCTGAACGTTACAGTTGAAGAAGATGAAGTAGAATATCCAGGTAAAAAGATAAAGGTGCGTCAAAACTCATGCAAGAGCAAGATCAGGTTTATGTCCCAATCAGAGAAGAGACATCTAATTTGGAAACAGCAATGCAATAAGGTGATTGAAATTCAGAAGCAGTCCGAGATTTAGAGAGCAAGATAGCAGTGCCGCCATCACTCGTTCGTCCGTCGTTGCTAGCGCCATAGTTGTTTCTGCTTCTGCTCCCATCTTCTCATGATTCCTATTTCTCTGCTGTTGAGAAAGTATCCAAATTGATCATGGTAATAACTTGTGATAGGTGCCATAGTGCTATAGTTTTGGTTTTGTTTTGTTTTTGGTCTACTGAGATTATGTTTCTGCATTGTCTTCTTTATTTTCGGTTTTTGGATTCCAGTAACCACAAATATGCATTCTGTGGTTGCTGTCCACTAACCACAAAATTCATATTTGTGGTTACTAGATGTTTACTAGTCATTTTCTATGGCTAGATATCTTGCACCGAAAGAAGAGGTGAAACGAGGCTTCCTCCATCTCAAAACAAAGCGACATCATGTATCGTGAGATCCGTGAAGAACCCCTCTAGAAACAAGGTTATCACGGATTTGAAGTTTATCAAGCAACAACCGCCAACCAAAGATGCCCACATTTGAGAGAATTGCAACTTGCCATAAGTCTAGTAGTATAATACCAATGTTGTCTCTAGCATTTTTTTCATCCGAAAGGATCCATTATAATACAATTACAAATACTATACTAATATGATTCCTTTTTTGTACCATTAAATTTTCGTTACAAGATTGATTAAATCAATATAATTTTTGTAATAGAAGGGACTATTCCAGAACAAAAACCACAAGAAGAATGACATTTTTTTAAACAAGAAATTTAGATCACGAACATAAAATGTAAAGGAATGATAATGAAAATTAAACAAACAAATTATAATCAAGAGCAAATTCACACTGATGGTTGATTTTGATCCAAAAGTAGCATATAAATCCTAACTGTGGTAAGTGGTACGGGTCAATGCTAACCGTGGTAAGTAGCATATAAATCCTAACCGTGGTAAGTAGCACAATCCTAACAAAAACCACAAACTTAATACTTGTGGTTACTGGCCAGTAACCACAGAATAGTAACCACAGAATAGTGCGCAGTGGTTAATAACATAAAATTACATTGTTTTCCTACATTTTCCTCTTTTTTCCTCTAGCATTCCCCCTCATTTTTCCAAGAGCCTAGCTTTCAATTCTTCACAAAATCTGTTGGCTTCCACTTGTACTATTCTTGTTGTTATGTTGTTTGTCCTCCGCATTTGCATGAGGCACATTAGGAATTTTACCATCATTCTTCATCTTTGAGCGTTTTTCACGTCTCATTTCAGTTTCTTCATCACGTTTTTGAATAGTATCATCAACACCATCATCAACCTCTTCATCATCATCATCATTCTCTTCATCATCATCATCATCATCATCATCATCATCATCATCATCATCATCATCATCATCTTCCGCTTCATAATCATCATCACTCTCTTCACCTTCATCATCTTCATCATCATAATTATCAACTCTCTTCTTCAATTTTTTAACGCATTTCTTGAATGCCTCAAGCTGGTATTGACAGTATTCCAAGTACTCCGGGACCTACAACATCAAATAAACAAAAACATTTCGTGATTAGTGAGCATTTGGTGATGTTGTGATTCTGTTGTTATTGAAATGTGAGCGTTTTGTGTTTTTCAAATATGTCACAAACCACATATATGCACAAACACTAGTTGGATTCCAGT
Source organism: Astragalus glycyphyllos (assembly GCA_963573325.1). Taxonomy (NCBI): domain Eukaryota; kingdom Viridiplantae; phylum Streptophyta; class Magnoliopsida; order Fabales; family Fabaceae; genus Astragalus; species Astragalus glycyphyllos. Next base: position 84,155,383 of record OY754308.1, on the reverse strand, counting down.
AACCACAAATATGAATTTTGTCGTTACTAGACAGCAACCACAGAATTCATATTTGTGGTTACTGGAATCCAAAAACCAAAAATAAAGAACAATGACAATAGCTATAACACTCATTCATTTAGTAGCTTATGATATAAAAACAAACCTTTTCTAATGGACACTCTTCAGCTTCCAGAGGACGAGTGACATAGGACTCTCTAACTTAATTTCTGGGCTTAGAGCATAACCAGATTTATGCCAGCTCCAAATCCAGAAAGTTTAGAAATTGCGTCCATTTTCCTTAACACATGACGAACTCCCCCAGGAATCCTAATCCAATTGCAGAGCAGCGTAAAAGCACCAAACCCAGTTAATGCTAACAAATCTTTCTTGCTATCGGAAATGTTATTCATGAACGTGTAAACCGTTGGTAGTCTACACAAATGCCTGTATCGTGCTCCTTCTCGTGCTCTCTTTACCATCCTTACTTATCTAAAAAAACATGCACATTGATTGAAATTAAAATTGAGAGACAAAAAATTAAGCAAGATATCCACAATCACATATCAACTTACACATCGTATCAACAGTATGAGAGACAAAAAATTAGATACCTTCAAAGCAATTCGAGATTAATTCTTGACAATGATACAAATAAACACTAGTTGGATTCTAGTAACCACAAATATGAATTCTGTGGTTATTGGACAGTAACCACAGAATTCATATTTGTGGTTACTAGATGTTTACTAGTCATTTTCTATGGCTCTTAACAGATCAACCGGGCTCTTAACTTCATGTACCTTCAGATTAGTTATTGAAAAAAGGCAACACCATTTAACATCAAACATATCGATCATTCATTTTCTATGGTATCTTTCATTTTATTTGGATAAATCGAAAGAGTACATAAATACAGAAAGAAGCTAAACATTGAGCATAAGTATGCCCAAGAATACCACAAAACCTGACCACAAGGGCAGCAAAAATTAAACATATGCAAAAGCAGCTCACACAACAAACACAATAAGTACCTAAACATGTAACCAAAAGAAAGCAAAGAAAATGATGTCCCCACACAGAACCATTGACAACAGCAGCACATAATCCAGAAACCAGCTCATAGCAAGTGTAATAGCACACATAATCCAGAAACCAAAAGGTTAGTTGAGTCATTCAAGGATTCACTACTTCATTGCCACCACAATTAAAGACACCAACAGCCACCATTAATAAGATGCACATGCACTTCCAACAGCAGAAAGAGACACAATGCTGGATAGCATGTCTCTTGACATCTCTCATGAGCAACTATCATAAGCAATTTCAAATAAGCAAAAGATATTTGGCATGCAAGCAAATAAAACACAACGAGCAGTCTCATTTAAAATTGCACAGTGTATCAATTACTTGGCAAATATATTTCAAACTATCAAGTTTAATATTTAATCAATGACTAATGCCATTGGACTCTTTTAACATCACCACTGGTCTGCTTGAAACTCAATGAAGTTTCAATGGCTCGTAGTTGTTGCTAAGTTATGATAATCGTAAGTGCTAGAGATCAAGATTCTAGAACTATACAATAGAAAATTATAGGTGCCAGAGACCAAGTCATAAGAGGAATTCAACAAGCAGTATTATTGGAACAAGATTTCAGAAAGCCATGTGTGTCTCAACAAGTCAAATGTTCAGTTTTACATATGCAATATTAATTAATGTCTCTATTAATGGAATTTCCTTTGAATATACAAAATCTAATAAACCAGTACACATACCTCTAAAAGTAAAATTTCTTCCATATAATCAATCACCATATGAACAAGTTGAAAGCTCATCAGAAATAGTATCTTGAGAATCAAAGGGGAAAACCCTAAGAAAACTAAAATTACACAGTTACCTCGCCTAAGCTGAGCTGAATCAAAATTGAAAAGAGGAATCAAAAATTAACACACACTTAATCTCAATTAACACGTGGACATACTTTACCCCAAAAAAACAAACAAATATCATTGCTTATCAAACAAATCTCAGTAAACATCTAGTAACCACAAATATGAATTCTGTGGTTGCTGGACAAACCACAGAATACATATTTGTGGTTACTGGAATCCCAAAACCAAAAATGTTACATGCAGCAAAACTTCAGAACACATATTGTAAGATACTTTCACAAATGAACACAAATAAATCACAAAATGAACACTAGAACAGAAATGTGCAGCAACAACAACAAATCGTTATCATATATATTATTAAAAATCGGTCCCCTACTAGAACTTGGTGATTACGATTCCGGTGACTGCGAAACCTACGAGAGCTAGAGAGAAGAATGTCGTACCAGAGAAGAACGGCGAGAAATGAGCTTGAGCTTGAAGCAGAAGATGCAGAAACCTACGAGAGCTTGAGCTTGAAGCAGAAGATGCAAGAAGAACAGCGAGAAATGAAGAAGAAGGTTGTACCAGAGAAGAACGACGAGAGAAGAACGACCGCGAGAAATGGCGCGAGAAGAACGGCGACAGAAGAACGGCCGCGAGAAATGGCGAGAGAAGAACGGCGACAAAAGAACGTTCGCGAGAAATGGAACTGGTTTTCCGGCGGGGAAGGTCGTACCAGACGACGGTGGTCGGAGAGGAAGAGTTACGGCGGAGAAGGGTTTTGGGTGGTTCTGGTTACGGCGGAGAAGAAGGGTTTCACGGGTTCTGTTTTTCGTTTTTAGTTTGAAAATGAATTAATTTTATGGAGTTTTGTGGAGCAGAAGGTTTCTCTTAGGGAAATTACTCCCATACCCTTGGTTATTATTTTTTAGTAAAAGTTACTAAAAATTTCCTTAGTTACCTAAACCCAGCCCGAAAACATTACATCAGGATGTTCATACAAATCATTGGTAACAATACACAAGTAGAATGTTGGCCACATTGGTCTAACATCAAAACAAATAGCTAAAGCTACCAACCAAGCAAACAACATCTGTCCATGGTAGATGACCATAATTGGAGGAGAATCCACAGTCTTTAAATCTATCCACTTATGGATCATTTCTTTAGCTGGGATATACACGGTTCGACTATGCATGGTCTCGCGATGGTCCAACCACACCACAAGAGCGAATGCAACTTGTCGGAAAGAGGGGGAGCTGAAAGTGTTGATATGTCCAAATCAGCGGCTTCTACAGAGACAACATGATCCCAAAATTGGTGAGACCAATCTGAACATTTCATTAGACCGAAAACAACTAAAAACGGCTAGCCAAGAGCACCGGAAACAAAGACTGAATCGAACCAAGTGGGTTTAGGAGGTGGTCGAATTGGAGCAGAAGCAGAAGGCGGTATGTCAGTCATGCCAGGAGAGGGTTCCTTTCTAGGGCACGGTGGGGGTTCAGGGGGAGGACGATTCCACAGAGCAGAGAGTGGTCGGAGAGTGAGAGGAAAGGAAAGCGGGAGGTTACCTTGTGGGGCGTCTGAGGCAGGAGCAGATAGTCGAAGCATGGCATGAGGATGGTCGCGTACGGGGAACCCACCTGTCAGATCTAGAATGTGAAGCTCCTTGAGGTCCAAACGGAGCCCACACAAAGGAGGTGACGAAGAGAGCAGGGATTTGAGTAGTTTCTAAATAGACAATGGCGAGAGAAGCCTCACACCTGGCGGCGAACAACGACGGAAACTGATGCGATGGCAGAGGGGGGAACGATTCTGTGTGATTCACTAATCGAATGCGCGAAAGGTGTTAAAAGACGACAACACCCTTATTCAAAATTAACCGTTAGATCAAATTTGCTTAATAAATCAGGAATCCAGTGGCTGGTATTGTTTTAATAACAATAACTAAGGAAAATCCTTAGTATTGTAAGCCGCCGCCTACTACTCCCTCCGTCTCACTTTGTTTCCGGTTTAAGATTTTGGCACACCTTTTAAGAAAATGATTAGCAGTCTAGTTTTTTTAAAAAGTGTTGTCTAATTTACTATTTAACCATTTATCATTGTACATAGAAAAATACGAATCATTTACTATATGTAAACAATTGTCTTAATTAATAGGGGTATAAGTGAAAAAGATTATTAAAAGTTTTCACTGAAAATCTAAAACAATTAATTTGGAACAAATTAGTTTTGCTAAGACAACAAACAAAATGAGACGAAGGGAGTATTGATTATTAATTATATCGCATTCAAACTAAATAAATAACACTTGTGTTGTTCGTATTCTTAGAGATCAAGTTGAGACTTGTGTTGCTGGTTGGAGCTTGATTCGGGAGATTAGGAGATTACTACATCAGTTGGGAGAGGTTCGGTTTCTGCATGTGTATCGAGAGACCAACAAGTGTGCTGATTTTTTGGCTACCATAGGATGTGCTCAATCTGAGCAGTTGATGTATTATGAGCAGTGCCCCATTTCGATGAGTCACTTATTGCTCGCTGATAGACTTGGAGTCTCTACTCCTCGTGTTATTGTGTCATAGTTTGTTCTATTTTGTTGGGGCTTAGCCCCTGTTGCTTACCAAAAATAAATAAATAACATTTTCCATAAACAAGTACTCCCCCATCCCATGTTATATGTTGTTTTGGGTCATTTCACACAGATTAAAAAAGTAGTTAATTTTACATTAGAATTTCATTGATATTGCAAAAAGTCATGTAATATGAGACAAATTTTTTGGCTAAAAAATCATATAATATCGGATGGAGGGAGTGATTAATACTAGCATTTAATAATAAGTATTTTGTTGACATATTGTGAATTTTTCGAATGGAAACAAAATGTGAGTAAGTATCCTTTTATATAACCTTTTAAAGAAAGAACTTTAAAACTTTTCTGTCAAAAAAGTGGTTAACAATTGTAAAAAAAATATTTAGTTTTTTAAATAGTCGATGTAAAATAAAATTTCTTTTTTTTTGGTTTGATTACACACCCATGAAAACTATTTGCTATTCTATCACATTCTTATTTATCATTCACACACAACCATAACATTTTATTCCCATTTAATCCATGCAGAGGTTTTTCCAAGAAGAAAGTGGGTGGTGGGTTTTAAAACATTTGAGTATGGAAAGTAACGTCTTTTCTTTTTTTTTTCCTGGTTTGTGGAAAGTAACGTTTTTGTGATGTGGTGAGTTCAAGTAATACCGTCAAAAATTAAATCAACAAACAAAAAACGGGATTTGAACCCGACGTGAATCGAACACGCAACCTTCTGATCTGGAGTCAGACGCGCTACCATTGCGCCACGGATCCACAGGTGATACTTTTACGTTCATTAAATATATAATGTCAACATTCATTATCTATGCCTCTACTCCTGATTGATCCATATTACTGTACTTTCCTAAATATGACCAATTGTAATATTTTAATGTCCAAGAACTAATAGTAGTATTACATTACATATTGTCAAAGAAAGAACTAACATTACATAACCAATAACCATGCATAAAATTCTAATACAAACATACTAACTAAAAAAAAGTAAATCACTCAAATTTCTTTTCCTTTTCCTTATAGTTAACTATTCTGCTTTTGATCTTGTCAATAGCTTTCTCATCTATAAGCTCATAACATATCTTGTATTTCTCCCTCGCCCATTCCATGATTCTCTTGATCTTATCCTCATTTTTCATGTAAGTCACAGGAAGTGTCATGCCCACCAATATCCCTATACACCAAAAATCAAAACAGAGCACAGTCACAGATACAATTAATAGAGAGGGAGAGAAAAAGTATAGCTAGGTGAAAAAACAATTATCAACCACGTATATATGTACCTATATAAATGAATGTTAGGAAATCCATGCAGCTTCCAACATAAGATAGTGTCAATAACCCAGCCACAACTCCAACAAATACAGGCCAATCTTCCTTTGTGCTCACCATCAAGAACCACCTTATTGCTTCTTCAGTCCTTGCTCGACCTGTTTTTGCCATACTAAGAACTGTTTCTTCAGTCAATTCCAGCTTCAATAAGCTTGGGGTTTCCCTGAATTTCACACAATATATATACAGAATAAATAAAAATGAAACTCTAGCTATTATATACATGTAAATAATATATTTGATGGTGCTCACTTGCTCAAAAGTCTCAGCATATTGGCATAGATGAATATTGAAGCAACAAAGCATATAGCTATCCTTGAGATGACAGTGAGGAAATTGTATTGATATACTTCCATTAACACCCATGTTGCTGTTGCCGCTACAAGAATACTTGTATTTAGTTTCTTTCTTCTCCATAGGACTAAGTCCTTCACTATGTCTTTGCCACCATCTGCATGCGCCACAAAGGGAATTTTCAAATTTCATGTACAAATACATAAAGAACACAAAGCATAATCACGTATATATATATATATATATATATATATATATATAATTACCAGAGGAATAAGAGGGAGTTGAAAAAGGTCGACGTTGTGTTTCTGAGGTTGCTTCTGTAGCCATGATTAAGATTTTGGTTAAGTGAACTGAGGATGATGTTCAATATAAATGCATGTAGAAGAGTAATGTAGGAGAAGGAGACTGAAGGAGGTATGTGTTTCGTTTTTCATTTACCTTAAAACAATATGTTGTGGCTAGCAAGATATTGGTCTTTCGGTGTAGCAACAGGGTAATACTATGTCTGACTTCCACGTGTAGGATTTTGAGGAGACGTGGAAGCTTTGCAGCCACCGTGGCATTCCATATTTCCTTTTGCTTTCTTTTACTTTGCAGTGCCCATTGTTATTTTTGAGTTTCAGAAAATGATTTCAGAAAATCAATCCACCGACTTTCGCATTCACCAATAATATTGATTTCAAAAATTATAGTAACAAATTGCTATCCAATTAGGTTAGCCTCCGGGACAGAGCTTGGTCTGTTCCCACACTTGCGTGCCATACACTACAAGAAAAACATGAATTTCCGGCGGAATTTTTTTTTTTACAAAATCCGCCGGTAATTTCAAAAATCCGCCGGTAATGTTTCCGGCGGATTTTGCAAAAAGCTTTTTTTTTTTTGCAAAATCCGCCGGTAATTTCAAAAATCCGCCGGAAACATTACCGGCGGATTTTGTACAAAAAAAAATTATAAAATCCGCCGGTAATTTCAAAAATCTGCCGGAAAAATTCGGAGAGAAAAAATCCGCCGGTAATTTCAAAAATCCACCTATAATTAAAACTTTCTCCGACACTCCTCTCTCATTCTCTCATTTCACTCTTTATTTCATTCTCATTCTTCTCTACATTTTCTCTATCTTATATTTCTTCTTCTTTCTCATTCTCTCCAATTTTAATACTTCTCATACTCTCCTTCATTTTTCATTCTTCTTCATTCTCACTCGTTCATTCTTCTCACTTTATTCTCTCTCTTCTCATATTCTCTTTCTTCTCATATTCTCTTTCATTCCTTCCTACTTCTACATTCTCATTCATTTTCATTTTTTCTTACTTTTTATTAAAATTAAAATACATATTAAAATTGGGAAAAATTGAAAAAAAAAAGGTTTAATTTTATTTTAATTTTTTTTTAAAAATCCGTCAGTAATTTGCATTACCGGCAGAAAATCCGCCGGTAATGTGAAAAATCTGCCGGTACTGTAAAAAATCCGTCGATAACCATTACCGACGAGTGAATTTTCGGTGGGCCAGATCCGCCGGTAATGACCATTTTCGGCGCAAAAATTCGACTTTTCCGGCGGATTTTACCCGTCGGTAAATACTGAAATTCTTGTAGTGATATGACCTGGTCTCTCGCAATTGAAACAATTAAATGGAGGAGCAGCGTTATTTCTAGGTGGTAGTTGAAGTTTAGAATATCGGAAATTTGGGGGGTCCCATTCGAGTTGCTGTTCCTTTGAGCCTGATTACTGTTTTAATTTTTGAAAAGTTTTCTAGAAAATTATATTGCAATCAATATCATATATTGCAATATATCAAAAAAAAATATAACTTCTCAAAAATAATGTTATTGCTAAAAAGCAATTCTATGATTTAGAATCATTAATCGTTAGCGTTAACCACTAACGGCAACAATATGAATTAGGAAAATTCATTCTTGTCGAATAGGTTCCCCAGGAAAGAGATGTGGGTCACAACAGACATGCTTAAGTACCAAGTCTTTCCTAGCCAGAACTTTTCCCGGACAATATGAATTAAAATAATTCTTTCTTATAGAGATGATTAATCTCTTTCCGTAGAATTAACAATAATATAGAGATAATCATTCTCTTTCTATAAGACCGTATAGAGAAAATTATTCTATTTCCATAGAGAAAAATAATTCTCTTTCCAATGATAAATTATATAGAGAAAATCATTCTCTTTCTATCGATAAATAGTATAGAGAAAATTATTCTATTTCTACCGGAATATTTCTTTAGCTATTTTATCTCTTCCTTTCTGATCAGCTGTTTCGGTGAGCACTTGAATGTCATCTTTTAAATGTTGGCAACATTGTTCACATTTAATAAAAATTTATTTTGTTGCCATTTTTTTAATTGACATTCTTGAAAATGAAATGATTTGAAGTTAGAAACAGCAGAATCAAAGCCAGTAATGTCTTCAATAGTCATGGTTAAATTTCCAAATGTCCGACCGAGCGGCACTTCTGGGCTGCTCTTAGAACGTCTCACCTAGTGGCTGATTTTGAAAAGTCTTAAAATTGTTGTGTAAGAGTTTTTAGAAAAATATACCGAAGAAATTACTGGGTTGAGTCGCGGACTAGGTCACTCTCTTTAAGACATTTCGCGGTACTGCTCAAAGGTGCAAGCAGACTATCAACCACGACGCCCCCAGGATAAAACAGCCCAGTACGATTATCACTGCACAGTGTATAATCGCTCAAGAAATACACCTCAATATGGTTTATAAACCACTCTGAAATATGATCCGTAGATCACACTCTAGAAGATGGCTCGTAGGCTGGAGTAGAAGAGAATAGAAAATTTCGAGAGAGAAGAGAGAGCTTGAGGTATGATTTAACGTCAAGCGGTGTGAAGAATGAAGTGAAGGAGGGGCCTATTTATAGGCTTTTTGCGCTCCAAGTAACTAACGGATAAGAACTGCCGCAGTCAGCTCTATCAGATACACAACGGTTAGTTCATCGTATCCGATCGGTTCAACGAATCTGGACAAGCAACGCACCAAAAAATAAAATAATAATTAATTATTTTCGCAAAAAATATATTTACACCTCACAAGCCAAGTCGGATGGTGGCGCGCGTGTGGTGGTCAGTTGGTGTGCGTGCTTTCTCGTTTACAAAACTGAGTACCCTTTGGGCCCCAATCCAAAGGTGTGAAAGTCTCCACTTATAAGCACTCTTCAAGTGCCTAGTCCAAGCAATGTGGGACTTTTTAATTCACCACCAATATTCCAACATTAATTGAATAATAATATCACCAAATAATAATAATAATAATAATAATAATAATAATATAATTATTATAAAGGGGATTCATTTTGTAACTGATTTTTTTGGTTTCAGATTTTTCTGACCAAAATACCCTTATAACTACCCACTAACACTATTTCACTATATTATTATTTATTATTTATATATTATTTATCTATTACTTCTATAACCACCCATCAACCCACCAACACATGAAAGACGGGCCCGAAGGGTCCGTCTTTCCCCCTAGTAATAATAATAACAACAACGAAAGTGCTATTTGTCCCGAGAGAGTTCTTTCCCGAATATCTCGAATGAACAAATCTGCCCTAAAACTCAGTAATTCACACACATTCTAATTTCAAAATATTGAATTGTCTCCTAAGATGGATCTACACCATATTGTGAGACTAGTTACCATATTGTGAGACTAGTTAGTAGTTACTACTTTCTCCGTCTCAAAATAATGGTCTATTTAGCTCATTTCACGCATATTAAGAAAAGACCACGAAAGAAGAATAGAGAATAATATTTTTACGAAATTATCATTATCAAATATTGAGAGTGACGAATATTATTTTAACTACTAGAGGGTACAATTGGAAAAAAAACAACTAATATTGCATTAAAAATCATAAATCACATTTATTTTGAGACAAATTTTCTTAACTAAAATGACTATTACTATGAGACCTTATCTCAACTGCTTCGTTAGAGTCTAAATCCGGTGCAGGCTTGCGTATAGTGTTCCCCTGGCCGGTTCTGGATGGGTGGGTGCCTAATTGCTCTTTATCTGATTTGTGTAATGCGCATAGTCACTAAAATTCCACAGCAAATTGAATTAGATTATTTTAACCTCGGAATCTTAAAACTACTCGTTACTAGATTTTTCCACCTCAGTTTTCTTCTTGGATCTTGGACTTCCAAAATATTAAACAAAGAAAGCAGGCTGAAATTCTATACCACAATATAAGTTTTGAATGAAAACTAGGTAGAATTGCCTTGAACAACTAGGCGAATCTTTGCAGTTCACAATGAGCTGCGAGAATAATAAAATACAGAAAGTTAGTGGATAAATAAACAAATAGAGACCAGAAACAGAATTCCAAAAAAATAATTAAATTAAATTATATATATTTAATCAATTCTTTGTTTTACTACGGTTCCTCAGTTCACTATGGGGCATGCATGCATTTAATTACTCGAAGCAGGGAGTGAGTGAGTATCCTGCATTTTACCCATATCTGTTTGTTTTGGTCTCAACGTTATTATAAACATAACTTTATGAACCTCTGTGTGTCCTTTATGAACCTCACATGGACATAATTTTGTAAATATTATAAACATAAATGCATCTCTGTCCAATCCCTCCGGAGTAAAAGTCAAAATAATGGCCTTGTCGGTGCAAAATTCCTTAACATTTTCTAGATAATGTTTGTTCACAACGACAGAGTTCCCTTTAACTGTGTTTCTTTTCTTGTACTATATACACACATAAAGTTTCACATTTTGCTCTGTCAAGTAATGCAGTTCCATAAATATAAAGTAAGGCACCTTTGGCTCCAAAATTCAAACTTAATGGAAAAGAAAAATGAAAAATGAAAGACAAAGCGGATATTAGTGAGCTAATAGTGTCACTTTAATAATGATACATGATTATATATTTTCATATGTAAAGACAATACACATAATTCATGGGAGACTACTTTAGCTGGAAGCAACTAACATACGAAAACGCGTTAACCCCGCCGAATACAAATGAAATGATCAATTTACAACCTTAGAAAACAAACAAAAATCCTCAATTTATTATTAAAATATTTCTCATTCAACCAACCCAATCAATGTTTTCAGCCTCAAGTTAATATTTTTGTACATTATATTAAGGCTCCAAAGCTCAGTGTTGAAGTGTGTCACTCTTCCAACATCACACAGATCTGGTATAGTCTCGTTCCTTCCTTTTATAGAAACTTAACAGCGATGCTTCATGCTTCATGCTTCATTCTTTCTTATTTAGTATTATGAAATAATAATCTGTGTGTATTTCTCTTGCCATTTTTTTCAGTAGAAACAAAACAATGGGAAGCACTATTTTGCTCTACCTTGTTTGTTCTTTAGTATTACTAAGTGTGTCTCTAGTAAAAGCAGAAGATGCATACAAATTCTACACATGGACTGTCACTTATGGAACTCTTTCTCCTCTTGGTACCCCTCAACAAGTGAGTAACCATTAACCAATATCTGCATTTATTGGATCTAATATACTAAATTGGTTCTTTGAATATTGATTCTAACTTTTGGTGCTTACCTTTTGATTTTGAAGGTTATTTTGATTAATGGTCAATTTCCTGGTCCTAGACTTGACTTGATAACTAACGACAATGTAATTCTTAACCTTGTCAACAAGCTGGATGAGCCATTTCTACTTACATGGTGAGCCTTTTTCTTTGTGTTTTTGTTCATATTATGTTACCTGTTTGATAGATTTTCTCTGAGAAAATGGTTTAAATTTGTTGTTATGAAATCAGGAATGGTATTAAACAAAGGAAAAATTCATGGCAAGATGGAGTTTTGGGAACCAACTGTGCTATTCCACCAAACTCAAATTACACTTATAAGTTTCAGACAAAGGATCAGATTGGCACTTATACTTACTTTCCATCAACTAAAATGCATAAAGCTGCTGGAGGGTTTGGAGGACTTAATGTTTTTCGTAGATCTGTCATCCCAATCCCTTATCCTATCCCTGATGGAGATTTCACTCTACTCATTGGTGATTGGTACAAGACCAACCACAAGGTAAGTAACATAAACATTTTATATTAAAACATCATTCATGTACTACTAGGCTGTTACAGATTTTGGATGTATATGGACCCTAACATGTCTTGGTAAGTAAGAATAAGGTTTTAAGTCACGGTCATAACAATCGCAGTCGCGTCATGATAATTGATAAGCGATATTGCAGAGAATCACAATCAAATGCAGCTCCAATCGTAGTAGTCGCAAAGACATAAAAACCATGATGTCATGACCTAGTTCCTGGTTGTAGACATTTTTTTAAAACCTTTGGTAGGAATGCATTTCTAATGTAGATGAGTGTAAAAATCAAAGTGAGAATTAAAACTCGCCACCCTAAAATATGAAATTAGAGTGAAATTTAAAATTTCTGTTGTTTCCAATCATGTTAACTTACATTAATTATTCTTGTCAAAAAAACTTACATTAATTATGTCTTGTTGTTTGCAGGCATTGAGCCAATCTTTAGATGCTGGAAAATCTCTACCTTTTCCTGATGGACTCCTTATCAATGGCCAGAGTCATTCTACCTTCACTGGTAACCAAGGTAATTATCTGATTTAATTTTTAAAAGTTCAAATATGCACAAATTATAGCTGATTCATTCAACTTTGTCCAAAATGCTTAGTATTTGCACTTTTCTTTCAGGAAAAACCTACATGTTCAGGATCTCAAATGTGGGCTTGTCAACCTCAATCAACTTTAGAATTCAAGGTCATACATTAAAGCTAGTTGAGGTTGAAGGATCACATACTATCCAAAACGTGTACGATTCGCTCGACATACATGTTGGTCAATCAGTTTCTGTGTTGGTAACCTTAAATCAGCCTCCAAAGGACTATTACATTGTTGCCTCAACAAGATTTACTCAGACAGTTCTCACAAATACTGCAGTGTTACACTATACAAGCTCTCAATCAACAGCATCAGGATCCTTGCCTGCTCCCCCTGCTGACGGTTATGACTGGTCTATGAAACAAGCTAGAACCTACAGGTAATTCCAAACACTCAATAAAAGAAAGAGTTTAATTACCATGTGTACTTGCGTAGAAGTGGTCGACTCCTTAGCAAGTTAGGGTTTTAGCGTGTAAGAGTGAAGTGAGTCTTCTTCAGTCTAGAGGGTCCTTTTGTAGGGTTTAGTCTCCAATGGGTAGAAGCGCTTATCTCGAAGTTACTGACTTCTCTTGTCTAACAAGGCCACCTAGGGTTAGGTTTTCTGACCTGGTATGGGCGAGTTGGATCTGGGCCGGGTCAAGCTAGTTGTGATGTTGTGGTACATCCAAGCCCATATGGGAAACTTGCTTTGTTGCACAACCCCTCAAGACCGATCTGTTGAGTCCAATACGCAGGTTGTCTCGAGTCTATATCCACGGGCTATTGGTCCCTAAACAGGCGACCTACCAAGCCGAGTACACTATGCATTAAACAATTCAGTAATTCAGAGATGTTCAGTCATATACCACCATCATGCTCTGTTGTAAAAGTACTTCCCAAAATACATGTAGTAGAAGTATCTATATTGTAGTAGAAGTACATATGGTTAGATATCTGTGTAAAACTTTTTTACATTGTAAGTAGATACTAGATAGTACTTAAATTCTAAAACTAAAATCCTTTGTGAAGTTTGCTTTCATTTGTTTATAGATTTTAATCCTTGAAAATTGATTATTACTGCAGATGGAATCTGACAGCTAATGCTGCTAGGCCTAACCCACAAGGGTCATTCCATTATGGGAAGATAATTCCAACTAGAAAATTTAAGTTGGCCAATTCAGCACCATTGATTAATGGAAAACTCCGTTATGCTGTTAATAGTGTCTCTTATATTAACCCTGATACCCCTCTCAAGCTTGCTGATTACTTCAACATTCCTGGAATCTTCAACGAGAATTCAATTCAAAGTAGTCCCTCTAATGGTCCTGCATCTATTGCCACTTCAGTGTTGCGAACTTCTCTTCATGATTTCATTGAGGTTGTTTTCCAAAACAATGAAAACACCATGCAATCTTGGCATCTTGATGGTTATGATTTTTGGGTTATTGGGTATGTCAGCTACATCTTCCTTGATTAATTTGAGTCTTGTTTCATTATTCTTTATTTTAGAATTTGCTTAATAAAGTTTTGATGATGGTCATTGCTACAATTGATTGCAGTTATGGTTTCGGCCAATGGACAGATGCTAGTAGAAATACCTATAATCTAGTGGATGCCCTTACTAGACACACTGCACAGGTAAGATACTAACAAAACAACAAAAGTGTCTTTAGAACAAGTACTTAAATGTAGAATGTACCTAATTGTTTGTTTCTTTTTAATGTGCTTAAAATGAATGTTTTGTAGGTATATCCAAATTCATGGACTGCAATATTGGTGTCTTTAGATAACCAAGGAATGTGGAGCTTGAGGTCTGCCATATGGGAAAGGCAATATCTTGGGCAACAGTTATATCTAAAGGTGTGGAATGCTCAGAAAACCCCTGCCAATGAATATGACATTCCTAGTAATGCTATGCTTTGTGGCAAAGCTTTGGGACATCACCTTTAAGAGTATTAATTATCAATTATTTGTTGGTGTTTTCTCTAGTCATGAGAGCTTGACTATAATTACAAAAAATATATAGGATTAGATGGAGAAGTTAATTTCTCAAATTTCTGACAGTCTTAAAGTATGTTTGAGAAAATTCTTGTATTGAATTTTAATTGTTTATTTTTTAACAATTGATTTCATATTTGTATCTCCCTTTAATTATAATAAGCCAGTTACAAACTAACGCATAAGCTACCAGGAATACAGGGTCGACCTAGTGGTCCCGTGTTCGATTCCCGTAGTGAATAAACTCGGTGTTGGTTAGTGCGAAATTTGCTCCTAAGCACGACCATATATTAGTCTTTCATTGAAAGCGTTTAAACACTCTGTGGATAGCCAACAATAGTCCGAACCAAAAAATATTTCAGTTACAAACAAGCAACAACCCTATTTAACAATAATTTGTAGTGGCTAATAAATAGATGAATCTAAAGACCTCAATGACAGGTGAAACACCCCCGTCATGATTGTTGCAGAAAATGCTATAGAGGATACTACAGTAACTAAATGAAGGAACAAGATGAGTACGTAGGAAAACTTTAAGACATGTGTAATACAAAATTTTAGGTTGGATTCTCCCCACAAATCACTTCAGATTGGATGTCATATGAAAACCAACTAATTTTCTTCAAAATACCGTGGAGTTCCATGAATTGGCTTGAACTTCTAATTCAAGCTCAACGACAATGGTAAAGGACAAAAAAATAGTTTATGTACTTACCACTGCATATAAGAGAAAGATAATTGTCTCAACTTTCATGAATGAGTATATTTTTCCATTTAAATATATTTGATATTGACTTGAAACTCGAACCCAAAAATATTTTAAAATATCACGTCTCATGTTCATCATTTCTTTATTAGATAGGGAGACTCTTATTTTTCTTATAAACCTCATAAATCTATTAACATAGCCATCTTTTAGTCCAATATCTCATGAAATTTATTACTCCACCTAGTTTCTATTAAAGCGTAAAAGCAAAAAAAGTTACTTTCACGGTGATTAAAATTAGTTAAGTGCAAATAATTGATGATTTTCATATAGAAAGTTAATCAAATTTACTAAACTAATTCTTTTAATTATTTAATGAAAAGAATCTCTTATTTCACTTATTGACAACCACTCAATTAAATGAATGGTATATGTGGAAAAGTAAAATTAAATACGACAAAAATAATTATTTTTTCTTATAAAAGAGATCAAGAATTGAATCATCTTTTTTACTTATAATAGAAACCGATGGAGTATTACTTAGTTAATATATGATTTATTCTAAGGGTTTTTTTAAAAGTAAATTACACTAGTTTGATTCAAAAAGCACCCACAAAAGTCTATAAGAAGAAGACTAAAATAAATAAGATACTCTTAGTGAAATGAGGTCGACATAGAGAAGCAAACTTGGAATATTTATTCATTCAACTGCATAAATATCCCCAACTACATGCTATTTGCTTTTCTTTTATTGGTTTTTTGCTTATTAATAAAGGTAAATTTTATAATCAGTAATTTCAAAAGTGAAATACGCAAACATATTCATTTGCTAATAATATGTCTTCGCGATCTCTTGAAGGTATGAGAAAAGCTCTTGCGGTTTAGAGAACATAGGCATGTGATCAGTAGCAATCACTTTGACGTCGTTCGTAGGATTTCGTTCAATCATTGATAGTTGAAAATCATGCTTTAACACTTTGTCTTGTTGGCACATAATATATACTTTGGCTACAGTTCCGTAGTTTTCTCTTGTCACTTTTGTTTTCTCTCTTAGTTGTTCTTGATCACCAAACACTGGAACGGGCCTTAATAGTGACATTGCAAGGGTCAAGTCCTGGTTCATATAATCATACATCATAATCATTATAATATAGATTTCGTCTTTAAATTTAACTACTTTTTCTAATATGAATGTTTAGATAACATGTTAAGTGTCAAGTTTATATTTACTCTCATGGTTAATTGAGATGGTGACTTAATTGTTGTCGATTCTTTAAATCAAGAGAAAACAAATATGAGTACCTTAACATTCACCTCATATCTGTTTCCCTTATTTTTATATAATCGACATCAATCAAATCATCATCTGAGTTGTGAAGACAAAGAGAACCATGGGTTCTATTTCTAGACCACATTACTAGAGTTTCAAATATTTTTAAATATTGGTCTAATGTGAACTATCTATCAAGACAACTCACCATAAAATCTCTCATAAAATTGGTGGTTGGTGTGGGAGACAGAGATAATGAATGAAGTGATTGTTGGAATATTTTATTCCAATATCATAAATAATGGGCATATATTCTTTATTAATTATATTAGCTATTTATCAATTAGGAGCCTTGATTGATATGTGATCAAAATAAGTAAAAGGCTATATTGGATTTCTAATTACATAATTAATTAATTATTATTGATATGGGCCCAATATGAGTGGATGTCAGTGATAGCCCATTAGAGGGATAATGGGAACCCTAATAGACTGTCACACTATAAGTAGGCTATGGTCCCCAATATACCGGACTAACCGCAACACACACGTTTACTCTCCTCTCCCCATCTGAAGAGAGTCTAAGGCATTAGGAGTCCCGGTTGAGGAAGAACCATAAAGCCAACGAGTAGCTGTTGCTCGTTTTCACTCACTCTTTCTTCTAAGGATTCGTTCTCCACTTCTTTGCTATGGATCCAGGTATTTATCTAATCCTTGATATATCAACATGTCGTAGATCCTAAGGTTATCAAGGTTATGGCTTTATTCTTGATTATATAGAAGCATGCTTGTATGTCTTTGTTTTCCGCTATAGTATATTCGTGATTATAAGCATGTCTTGTAAATTTGTCTTGTAGATATATCAATAAATATATGATTAATTGAATCTTCATGTAATTGTTATACAATCAGATCCAATTTTTATTGTTATCATTGAATTCATATAAGAGATGGTTGATTTCTTGCCTATAATATAATATAATGATCGTGGCAATCAAGGCTATTGAATAATAGGATCGCATCGTATCTCTTTCCTCTATCACACTTAATATTTATTTGCGTTAGATTCATAGAGGATAAATAACCTTTTTTTTTTTATATATTCAATAATATTTCGGTGTTCTCATTATTGAATAATTTGCGTGGTTATGGTTATGGCCTTAGTATTTCGGTGTTGTTTATACGTTTATTTATTTCGGGCCGACCTGCGTGTCGTGATTTTAGTTTAAATGCGGTCTGCGCACCGTGACTTTCTCTTTATTTATTTTATTTTATGTCTAATATTGTAATTGATCGAGAAAGGCAAAAGGGGACAATACCATAGAGAACGCCACTTGGAGAGGCCGTTTTTTCCGCTAAAGAATTGTAATTTTTGTAATTTTATTCTTTTGCGTTTAGGAGGCCATAACCGTACATTCAGTTTTTTTTTCTACGCTTATGTGTAGGATATATGTGAATTAAGACCCTTTCCCATATTTTATTATTAGCATAAAATTGTCTAGTATATTTTAATTGAGTTGGTTGAAATAACACGTTGCCAAAGTAACCTCTGTTACGTAGGTCAATTTGATTAAATTTACAAAAGATGTAGTGTGAAATTATTCATGCGAGTTGTTGTCGGCCCAAAGGAAGGCGCAACTTGGCCGAATAATAACATGCATGTGATGGTAAATGTGTGGTGATTATAAAGTTATTTATCCATGTGAGCAATTGCGGTGCCCAAAGGCAACCATTGTTTGACAGGACTTATCACAAATATTTGATCATTGCGTTGAGAGTACTGCTTGCAGTTAGTCTTTGCAATCCAAAGATTGGGGACTAATGGTGCGCTTAGTATCTTGTTTGGGTCTTTAAATTCACAATTAAAGTTATTTTTGCACATCTAATAATTATTTATAATTTGATGTGCTACTAATGTTGATTGTAAGGATTGTCCTAAATACGCCGCATGGCGTGTAAAGAAGGGTAAACCTCTCACTTTTGTTTGTTCTGAAGTTAATTTAGTTTCAGTACCTAAAGATACTTGGTGGGTAGATTCTGGTGCTACTACTCACATTAGTATGTCCATGCAGGGTTGCATGTGGAGCCGACCGCCGAGTGATGCTGAAAGATTCATCTATGTGGGCGATGGCACTAAAGTTGCAGTTGAGGCTATAGGAACTTTTAGACTAATTTTAAAGACTGGTTATTATTTGGATTTGTTTGAGACATATGTTTGCCCGTCAATTAGACAGAATTTAATTTCAGTTTCGGTTTTGGACAAATCTGGTTATGATTGTTCATTTAAAGATGCCAAAGCTAGTCTCTCTTATGGTCCAAATATTATTGGTTACGGGTCTTTAATTGATAATCTTTATATGCTTGATGTTAAGCATTCTATAACCAAATATTGCAAATAAGCTCACATGGTACGAAACGAAAATTAAATGAGAATTCCGCCACTTTATGGCATAAGCGCTTAGGTCACATCTCTAAACAGAGAATTCAGAGGCTTGTGTCGGAGGATATTCTTGGATCCTTAGATTTGTCAGACTTTCAAGTCTGCATAGAGTGTATTAAGGGCAAACAAACGAACAAAAGGAATTTAGGTGCCGAAAGAGCTAAAGACGTCTTAGAACTAATACATACAGATATTTGTGGTCCTTTCCCTACAAATTCTTGGAATGGGCAAAGGTACTTTATTACGTTCATAGACGATTACTCGAGATATGGTTACCTATATTTAATTCATGAGAAGTCTCAATCTCTAGACGTTTTCAAGTCTTTCAAAGCTGAAGTAGAACTTCAATTAGGAAAGAAAATTAAAGCTGTCAAATCGGACCGTGGTGGTGAATACTATGGTAGATATGACGGATCAGGTGAGCAACGTCCAGGGCCCTTTGCACTTTTCCTCAATGAGTGTGGAATCGTTCCGCAATACACAATGCCGGGTAAACCCAGCATGAATGGAGTTGCAGAACGACGAAATCGGACTCTTAAGGATATGATGAGGAGTATGATTAGTCATTCTTCATTACCAGAGTCACTCTGGGGAGAAGCATTGAAAACTGCAGTTTATATCCTCAATAGAGTACCAAGCAAAGTAGTCGCTAAAACCCTTTATGAGCTATGGACTGGAAAAAAGCCCAGCATTAGGCACATACACATTTGGGGGTGTCCAGCTGAAGCCAAGCCTTACAGGCCGCATGAAGCTAAGTTGGACTCTAAGACAGTTAGTTGTTATTTTGTTGGGTAGGCAGAACACTCTCGCGGGTATAAGTTTTACAACCCCACTACAAGAACATTTTTTGAAAAGGGAAATGCAAGATTTCTTGAGGAAGTTGAGTTTGGAGGGGAAGGAAACATAAGGAGTGTTGCTTTTGATGAAGAAACTGTTACTGACAGTGGTCAAGTCTTAGTACCTGTCATTGTTCAAGCAACAGATCCAGAAATAAGTGAGAATGTTATTCCTAACGTTGCTCAAGAAGAAGTCAACACTGAGTTTCCTCCTCAAGCACCACTAGAAGTTCAAACTCAACAACCTCAAGAGGTGCCAGTAAGAAGATCCACTAGAGAGAGGAGAAGTGCAATTTCGGATGATTATGTTGTATTTCTCCAAGAACATGAGGAAGGAATTGGCTTGACTGAGGAAGATCCAGTCAACTTTAGTCAAGCCATGAATAGTTCTAACTCTCTTAAGTGGATTGAAGCCATGAAGGATGAGATGAAGTTAATGGCTGACAATGGCGTGTGGGATCTTGTCAAGTTACCTGAAGGTAAGAAACCCATTGGTTGCAAATGGATATTTAAAACCAAGAGGGATTCCAAGGGTAACATTGAAAGATATAAGGCTCGTCTTGTCGCCAAAGGCTTCACTCAAAAGGAAGGCATTGATTACAAAGAGACTTTCTCTCCAGAGTCTTCGAAAGACTCTCTCAGGATTATTATGGCACTAGTCGCTCATTTTGACTTAGAGCTGCATCAAATGGATGTGAAGACTGCGTTTCTAAATGGAAACATTGACGAAACAATTTATATGGTGCAACCAGAAAACTTTGTTTCAGGCGATCCAAAGTCTATGGTATGCAAACTTAAGAAATCCATTTATGGCCTTAAACAGGCTTCCCGTCAATGGTATTACAAATTTCATCAAGTTATTACCTCTTATGGTTTTCAGACTAATATGGTTGATGATTGTGTATACCAAAAGTTCAGTGGGAGTAAATTTATCTTTTTGGTATTATATGTGGATGATATCCTATTAGCAAGCAATGATATAGGCTTATTGCACGAAACTAAGAGATTTCTCACGAAGAATTTCGAGATGAAAGATCTTGGGGACGCCTCCTTTGTATTGGGTATCCAAATCCTTAGAGATCGCTCTCGGGGTATCTTGGGATTGTCACAAAGGAGCTATATCGATACAGTTTTGGATAGATTCTTCATGAAAGATAGTAAACCAGGAGATACACCCGTGGCTAAAGGAGACAAGTTCAGTCTCAATCAGTGCCCCGCTACAGATCTTGAAAAGGT
Source organism: Astragalus glycyphyllos (assembly GCA_963573325.1). Taxonomy (NCBI): domain Eukaryota; kingdom Viridiplantae; phylum Streptophyta; class Magnoliopsida; order Fabales; family Fabaceae; genus Astragalus; species Astragalus glycyphyllos. The sequence goes on along the minus strand of OY754308.1, from coordinate 84,134,167 downwards.
AGAGATGCAAAAGGTTCCTTATGCTTCGGCTGTGGGAAGTCTTATGTACGCTCAAGTTTGTACTCGTCCTGACATAGCATTTATAGTGGGAGTTCTTGGTAGATATTTGAGTAATCCTGGTATGCAACATTGGACAGCGGTGAAGCGCGTGATGCGCTACTTGAAGAGAACAAGAAACTACATGCTTACCTATCGGAAGTCAGATAACTTAGAGGTCATTGGGTACTCTGACTCTGATTTTGCGGGATGCTCGGATAGCAGACGTTCCACATCTGGTTACATTTTCCTTTTGGCTGGAGGGGCTATTTCCTGGAAGTCTGCCAAGCAGACTTTAGTGGCTCCTTCAACCATGGCAGCAGAGTTTGTGGCCTGTTTTGAGGCATCAAATCATGCTTTGTGGCTGCGAAATTTTGTCTCAGGCCTAAGCATCATTGGAAGCATTAAGAGGCCATTGAAGATTTATTGTGACAATAGTGCAGCCGTCCTATACTCTAACAACAACATGAGTTCCACAAAGTCGAAATTCATCGACATCAAGTATCTTGTTGTGAAGGAAAGAGTTCAAGAGAAACAAATTTTGATAGAATATATAGGGACCAACTTTATGCTAGCAGACCCACTAACCAAAGGCTTGACACCTAAAGTTTACCACGAGCACATTGCTCATATGGGTATTGGTTTTGAGATTGCCTTAGATTAGTGGGAGTCTTTTTCTTGTTTTCCCTTATGTTCTAGAATTTTGGCATTGATACAGACTTTATGTTATTTTGACTTTCTGCAGAATTAAGTTGTTATTATTAAATGTGTTTGTATCATATTATATGCAAAACAAATTTTGCATTTTCAGCAACTTCAGTTTGATCTCACTAAAGACTTAAGTTGGACCAGTTGGAAATAGGCATGACATGAGATCACATTGCATGAAATTTCCACGCCACTCATCCATATTGATCTATGTCATCGAGTATGTTAATATGATGGTCATCGGGGTACAGTCACAAAAGACGTTAGTGACGACAGCCGCGGTGGTCTCATTGTTGATATATGAGGTGGACCAGATTGTATAGGGAAATCTAAAGATAAATAGCATTCGGATGCCGGCCTAAAGAATTATGATATAATTAGTGTAATATATTGCCCAAGTGGGAGATTGTTGGAATATTTTATTCCAATATCATAAATAATGGGCATATATTCTTTATTAATTATATTAGCTATTTATCAATTAGGAGCCTTGATTGATATGTGATCAAAATAAGTAAAAGGCTATATTGGATTTCTAATTACATAATTAATTAATTATTATTGATATGGGCCCAATATGAGTGGATGTCAGTGATTGCCCATTAGAGGGATAATGGGAACCCTAATAGACTGTCACACTATAAGTAGGCTATGGTCCCCAATATACCGGACTAACCGCAACACACACGTTTACTCTCCTCTCCCCATCTGAAGAGAGTCTAAGGCATTAGGAGTCCCGGTTGAGGAAGAACCATAAAGCCAACGAGTAGCTGTTGCTCGTTTTCACTCACTCTTTCTTCTCAGGATTCGTTCTCCACTTCTTTGCTATGGATCCAGGTATTTATCTAATCCTTGATATATCAACATGTCGTAGATCCTAAGGTTATCAAAGTTATGGCTTTGTTCTTGATTATATAGAAGCATGCTTGTATGTCTTTGTTTTCCGCTATAGTATATTCGTGATTATAAGCATGTCTTGTAGATAGATTAATTCCTACAGTGATAAGAAACAAAATTATATCCAAACAACCACAAATCAAAATTTATACACACATCTTATTTTCCCAGAAAATCTATAAACATTGTGATTAAAAGACATACCTCAGGTGGAGTTAGTTGGTACAAGGTGGATGCTAAAAATTGGGGACCAAATATCATATATCCATTTGGGTTATTGTTGGGACTATCATCAAGTATAACCTTTGAGTCTAAGTAGGAATCCAACCTTTCATTATACTGCAATTTGCAAAATAAAATTACATTATAGTAAATCAACAAAAATTGGTTGCATTCAAATTGTCTTACTCTACTTTTTAACATTTTGTGCAATTTCGTTTTAAAAATAGCGGATACAGAGTAAGTTTTTGAAAATTTATTAACTAGAGTTCTTTTATAACCTTTTTTTAATTTTTGAACCCTTACTCCCTCTATAACACATTATAACTTATAAGCAAAAACGAGTTAACAGAAAATCACTCTTGCATATATATAATGTGTTACAGAGTAGTATATAATTAATTTTTTCTTTCTTTTTGAAAATAAGCATGATAGCATTATACAGATTATGAGATTCCTACATGTATTTTGCAAACTATTTTAGATGAAATGAATTGAGCTTTTTCTGTTAAAAAAATGCAAAAAATATCCATCTAACTCACTAGACAACCAAGACCATGAATGGTCTTGAATTAATTCCAACACGAAGATCATAGCAAATGACTATTTTCTGTTTGGTAGAATAGAAAGAGAAGAGAAATAGAAGAGAGAGATTAAACAAACAATAGAAAATCACTCTCTCTTCTATTCCTCTTTTTTCCCTGTTTCTCTTCTACCAAACACACTTCAATGTAAATTAAATAATAATAAACTAATCATCTCCCTTTCTCTCTATCTTATTTCTCTCCTAAATTTAAAAAAAAAAAAAATCTCTAATTTTGCAAGCATTAATGTCGATTATTATATGATAATACAAAAGTGATAATTATATTATAATACAAAAGTCCAATTGTCATCCCCATATGTAAACTTGTAAAGTGATCTTGATAAGATGAATATTCTTATATTCATTTTGCATCTTTCATGTCTTCTATAATTTTATACGTTTTGGTAGAGCCTAATCTGTACCAGTAAAAAAGAGGCTATCATTCATCATTATCAAATAAGGTGAACAAAACAAAATAAGAGTGAGTACTAACCTCTTGGAGAAGAGTCAAAAAACTCAGGTCAGGACCAGGCATGAAAGCTGTAACAAATACAGCAGCTGAAATTTTGTGAGGGAACAATTCCATGGCCATAGATATCAAAAGCCCACCCAAACTATGACCTACAAGGATTACTCTCTCCTCTTGTTGCAAAGACCCCATAAATTCAATCAACGGCTCACAATATTCTGTAACACATTTCAGCTCATGCACTTGTTTTGGATGAATACCAGAAGCTGCCATGTCTAAAGCTGTCACTTTGTGTCCATTGGATTTCAACAAAGCAGATACCTTATACCAACACCATGCTCCATGGCAAGCTCCATGAACCAACACGTAATGTCCTTTCTTCTTCTCCATCTGAAGTATCAATGATGATGATGTTGTTGCTAGCTATAATTAATAGTCACAAAGTTTCAAAGAGACAATTATCCAAATTCTTGAAATATTGTGTAAGTTGTTGCCTTATAATTACTTTCAATCGTACCCTTTGGAGTTTTGTTTTTGTTTTTTTATAGCAAAGCACCTTCTGGAGTTAAATTTTAGGCTCGATGATTCTAATGCCGTGGAAAATTTGTACCGAACAGGAATTGGACGGGAGTCTGACTTAGAGTATTAAGAAATTCCTTAGTAATTGTTACTAAATGGATATAATAGTCATTTCTCTATCAATGAAAAAATTCGATGACCAACAAACACTAAATTATGGTTAGTATGTGTTAATCAGTGTTTTCATTTACCCGCTCACTCACCACACAAAGATTAAATTGTGGTTAGTATGTATTAACCATTAGATTATTATATAATGGTCATTGAAAAATTTAGTAATTATTACTAAGAAATTCTTTAATATCATAAGTCTTTGGCATAAGACAAAAAGGTTGGCACGACCCGCCGTGTCCCATGGGACACCCTCTATCTCATTTTCATAATTCTTTTAAACGAATAAAAAAGAAGTGCATAAAGTAAAGTGAAATAAAAAAGTAAAAAAGACTTTTCAAAAATCATTAGAATAGGCAGATGACACAACATTTAGAGTTGACAAACATTCATTCATTCAACTCAAAATGGATTTAAAATCCTTAATTTTGAATACAAAACACAAATCAAATAGTTTATTAATATAGGTGAATTTACCAAAGTACCTCTAATGTTATATCATATTAGAAGTATGAATTTTCTAGTGAAACAAAACATATAAAAACAAGAAGTCTTTATAATGATTAGTGCATCTCGTAGACTTCGAATATGAAGAAATCCATAAACACACAGACTCTTCATGGTACTACGTCACTAGTAATATATATGTGCATCTGCATGGGTCGTTCATGTTACTCTTCATGGTGCATCTTCATGTTACTACTCTTCATGGTACTACGTCACTAGTAATATATATGTACTCAAATCAAAATTCTAATTTTGAAAGCTCAAAGTTATAAAAATGCAGGTAAATGAATGTAATTAAAATGGAGATTATAAATAAGACAAATGACTAATAAAAGTATTTGTAATTGTCAAATAAATAAATAAAAGTATTTGTAGGAAACAATGGATTTCAATTTAGATGATAATTTTATTAACAGCGTAATTGTGTTTTTGATTTCATGTCATGCCTTAAGAAAAACTAAATTATGAAATTGTTTTGTTCTTAAATTCTTAAATTACAAAAAACAAACAATTTAACACCAAATTAAGTAGAACAACATTATAAGCTGTCATATTCTGCCATACCGTAGAAATTACAGAAGAGACTCCAAATATAGAAATACTTACACATCTACTATAAATATTGCAGATTTTTGAGCAACAAATCAACTGGGACCCCAGTTCAGATGATTGATGATGTATGATGTATGATGTATGATGTACCATAAGTAGTGGATTAGTAATGGTATAAATTTCTATTAGATGAAGATTGAAATATGGGGCAAAAAAAGGGTCCCAGCCCCAAAAAAAAAATTCTTAAAATAACACACTTTTTTTATTATTTACCAATCTAGCACACATTTTATTTAGTTGAGAAGTCGTCACCCCCCAAACCGACTTCTCAACGTGATTTTTAAAAAAATTTGATTTTTTCAGTTGAGAAGTCGTCACCCCGAAAACCGACTTCTCAACGTGATTTTTAAAAAAATTTGATTTTTTCAGTTGAGAAGTCGGTACCCCCCCAAACGACTTCTCAACGGGATTTTTAAAAAAATTTGATTTTTTCAGTTGAGAAGTCGGTACCCCACAAACCGACTTCTCAACGTGATTTTTTTTAAAACAATTAAATATTAATAATAATACCAATTATATACTAATTACCTAAATAATTTTAAAATTAATTTATATATAAATACCTAAATAAATTAATAAAAAAATTCTTCCGGAGTGCGTATTGTGTCCACGTACAGCTCCAAGACACTACGTCCCATTGGAATGTTAGCATGAGCTTCCATCATTGCGCGAACGTCGTCGTCGCTTTGGATCTCCATGACAGAATAACGGAAAGTCCCGTCATCTCCACAATTGTACTTTCTGTAACGGATACGCTCCACATCTCCAGAATAACGTTATGAATACTAACTATTTTAATTTTTGACACGTGTTTAGTATTTTTACCGTAGTTTAAATTTTTTTAACACGTGTTTAGTATTTTTACCGTAGTTTAAATTTTTTTGACACGTGTTTAGTATTTTTAAGGTAATTTAAAATTTTTTTGACACGTGTTTAGTATTTTTACCGTAGTTTAAATTTTTTTGACACGTGTTTAGTATTTTTAAGGTAGTTTAAATTTTTTTGACACGTGTTTAGTATTTTTACCGTAGTTTAAATTTTTTTGACACGTGTTTATTATTTTTACCGTAAAAATTAAGTGAATAACGTTTTATTGTTTCTATAGATGGGTTCAAAGGGGTCTAAACTTCACCAATACTCCCTGTACCCTTGTTGACATCAGGTCAAGGATAGACCAGATGACACTAGCTGAGGTACGTATAATTAATTTTCGTTATGTCAAATTTTGTAAACGATGCATAATAGCTCGTTACTCACTTAATTTTTTTCCAGTTTAAGTGGTTGTCGTATCAGGAAATTCAACTCAATCTGCCATCAACCGCATTCCAAGACAGTACAATATGGAGTGCAAAAATGGCGTTGGTCTGTTTCCAAATTGTAGAATGGCACCAAACAGATAGAGTGAAAATGCAGTTTGGCCTCGTGCAAGATATACCCATTCGACCCGAGAATTTGGACAAATTGCATGACCTCGACATGCGAGGAAATGCGGATGAAGACTGGCTAGTAAGGCATGGTCGATTTATTCAGTCCTGGAATGATAAAGAACAAGGAGTTCTTATTGGCCAGTCATTACAGGGAAAGCCCATCAACACACAAGAATATATGATGTGGCTAACAACAAATTCTAGGTTATATCTTTCTATCAACCAACAACTAATGGACCCACGTGGTAGTGGTGCAGTGAATGATCGAGAAGAAGCACCAACTAGGTGTTTACCGTGGATTTTGGTAAACAACGCTAGTTTGAAATTGCTTCTGCTTGCAGGATCAACTAGTAAATCCTAAGACCATTTGTGTTTAAAAGTTTTCCAGAATAGTGCGTTTAAAAGTAAAAAGAAGAAGATAACCGTCGATTTCTCCTCGAAACCGTCAAATTACTCCAAATGAAGGAGGATAAAACAAAGAAAAAATCTGCAGGGAACGTAAAGAAAGGAAAATTAAAATTGCATTAATTTAAAGGGTGGTGCACAAGATCATACATGCATTCCTTGTACTCGTTTCTCAGTGCGTGTCGGTACTTTGAGCGTGGGAACTTGGTATGAAAGATTGTGACCCTTGTTTCTTCTCAGAAACTACTATTTATACAAAGGAAAAGAGGGGGAAAAACTAAACTAAGTAACTGCCTAGAAATTTGAAAACTAATAACTGCTACTCCTACTTTCGACAAGAACCGCTTCATCACGCTTCGACCACAAGCGCTTGGATTCTGATCTGCTACTAGTCTTCAACTTCTTGCTCTGTCGAAATATTAGCTTTAGCTCTTCGTTTCTGCCAATTCCAAGGTCTTGTCGAATCCTTCCTTTAAAGAACTTCCTTCCTGTCGAAATCAACAAAATACCTCCTGAAAGGACAAGTCAAACCTCGTTGACTGCATTTAATTAAGCCTGTCAAAAAATGCAGGCTAACAAATTGCCCCCCAAAAAATGTCTTTTTCGACTGGAGCTTTATGTAAGGCAGAAAAGAGACATTTTTGAAATTCCTCTTAACTGCTCTAATGACGTCATCAGGTCGAAAATACCTTGTTGTTGTTGGACTAAACGATAACCTTAGAGGGGGGGTGAATAAGGTTATAGGCTAAAAATCATTCTTTTTTGTGTTTTCAAAGTTGTTTAATGCTAGTTTAAAAAACAAATGCGGAAAAGGTTTATATGCTAGCAATTTGCGCAAGCTATTATAGAGATATAGCAACAATGATGAATTTTACAGTAACACAAAATCCACTTAACTGTAATATAGAGATTGCAACACAGTAACAATGAGTATACTAATAGTGCAAATCAAAACAACTAACAAAAATATCAATTTCAATAGTTGTAATAACAATTCAACAGTAATTTCAATTTCGATAGTTATAATAACAATTCAACAGTTAACGCTATAATAGAAAACCAAACAATAATAACAAGAACAAGAATAATGGGGCATAAATAAGTAAAGAGATAAGGGAAAGAAGAACACCGCGATTTTTCGAGGTTCGAATTGAAATCCTACTCCTCGGCCTCCGGCTTTCCAACCTTTGGACTTTGGGAAAATAACACTATAATGGTGAAGATGCTTCTTCAAAGTCTTACAACTCACGCCACTTTACAGCAACAACAAAACCTCTCAATTTCCCCAATTGAGAACCCGAGCTCCCCGCTTAGGATTTCTACGATCCAATCTCCCCGATCGAACCACCCAAGAAACACTTTCCCAGGATTTCACAACAATACCAAACGCCAAGTGATAAGATGAATACAATTGAAACTATGATCGATTAATCAAGCAAAATAACCATAAGAGTTGAGAGAGATGATATGATGATGAAAACCCTAGAAATTTGATTGAGAACCGAAGAAGATGATCAGATATTGAAAGGGATCGTTCTCAAGTTTTGGTTTCACGTTGTTTCAAGTTTTGCGGCTCTGTGAAATGTTTTTCGTTTTCTCTCTCTATCTGTGTCGTGAAAACCCTTGCTTTTCTATTTATATCACTTAAGAAAATATGACCGTTGAAAGTTGTTTTCCAAAAATAGGCAAGGAAGCGATTTACTTCTTTGAACTTTACAAGAGATGAATCGATTGTTCTCTTTTAAAAAAATAGGCCATAAATCGATTTCTAGCTTGTAACTTACAAGCCATGAATCGATTTCTAGCTTGTAACTTACAAGCCATAAATCGATTTTCAGCTTGTGACTTACAAGCCATGAATCGATTTTCATCTTTGAAATAACAAGCAAGAAATCGATTTTATGCTTTTAAAACACAAAGTCATCAATCGATTGTTTTCTTTCCAAAACAAGTTCTTTCAAAACCAATATAGAAGTGGGAAATCGATTGTTGGCTTAAAAGGGAAGAGGGAAATCGATTTCTTGCTTCCAAGGCAAGAGAGAAATCGATTATTGGCTTTAAAAATAAGTGGGAATCGATTTCTAGCTTTATGTACCATATCAAGAATCGATTCTTTACTTCAAAAACAAATTCTTTTTAAAACACTAACTCATGAATCTATTTTCTTTAAAAAACAACAATTCAAGACTCAAACTATTTCTTTAAAAACACTTTGTGCCTAACCTAATTAAACATGGTTTTATATAAAATATTTTTCCAAGACAGTTCAATTTTAAAAGATCATCTCTCAACTACGAATGTTATAAGACTTGGGTAATACGATCTTACATGAGTCCTACGCAAAGCGATATAAGCCTTCAATGCTTGAGCAGCTTTTCGTAATATAAGTCTTCAATGCTTGAGCAGCTTTTCGTCCGAGCTTCTACAACTTTGAGTCAGCTTCCGAAGCTCTCTTGTTCAACACCCTGCGCTCTTATATTTTTCCTGCGCTTTACCTCAAGTAAATTATCAGTAACTTGTAATTTGTTATCATTCAAAACAAGGAATGTTTGCCCTTGGCACAACAAACTCCCCCTTTTTGATGATAACAAATTACCTTAGCATAGGGAGGCGATAAACAAGAAACATTAGCATATGCTCCTCCTAAGCGTAAGCAAAAAAAAATTATAAAAATAAACATACATAGCAGAAAACAATTATATAGCAGTTATTTCTCCCCCTTTGTTTTCATCAAAAAGGAGGGAATCACATAGCACATAATCGCGTAATCACAAACTGGAAAAATCAAGCATACCTAGCTCTCTCCGGATTTTACAAAATTGAGCTTCGGCTAGAGGTTTCGTGAATATGTCAGCTAGTTGGTCATTGGTGCCTACAAATTTTAATTCTATGCTCCCCCTAGAAACATGATCTCTAATAAAATGATGTCTTATTTCTATGTGCTTAGTTCTAGAGTGTTGGATGGGATTCTTTGCAATATTGATAGCACTAGTGTTATCACATAAGACAGGCACATTTTCATATAACAAACCAAAATCTTCCAAAGTCTGTTTCATCCACAAAACTTGTGCGACGCAATTTCCAACCGCCACGTATTCGGCTTCAGCGGTGGACAAAGCAACACTGTTCTGTTTCTTACTAGACCAGGAAGTCAAACAAGGGCCTAGAAAATGGCAGGTTCCACTAGTACTTTTTCTATCTAAGGTACAACCAGCAAAATCAGCATCAGAAAAACCGACCAAATCAAAGTGACTCGATTTCGGGTACCACAATCCGAAGTCTGTGGTTCCCTTAACATATCTAAGAATCCGTTTTACAGCTTTTAAATGTGATTCTTTTGGACATGCTTGAAATCGAGCACACAAGCACACAGCAAACATAATATCGGGTCGAGATGCAGTTAAATATAAGAGACTACCGATCATACCTCGATACATAGTTTCATTAACTGGTTTACCTTGTTCATCCTTGTCCAATTTTGTTGCAGTCGCCATTGGAGTACCAATCACCTTTGCATCACTCATGCCAAATTTCTTTAGTAACTCCTTTGAGAACTTAGTTTGACTGATGAATATTCCATCTTTCATTTGTTTCACTTGAAGTCCCAAAAAGAAGTTCAACTCCCCCATCATGCTCATTTCAAATTCACTAGTCATCATGTCAGAAAACTCCTTGCACAAATCATCATTAGTAGACCCAAAAATAATATCATCGACATAAATTTGAACTACAATAAGATGTTTGCCTTTGGTTTTAAGGAATAAGGTAGAATCAATCTTACCCTTTTTGAAACCGTTTGCAATTAAATGTTTGCTTAGTCTCTCATACCAAGCTCTAGGGGCTTGTTTTAATCCATAAAGGGCTTTGTCAAGTTTAAAAACATAATTTGGATTTTCAAAATCTTCAAAACCAGGGGGTTGTTTTACATATACTTCCTCTTCTAAAAATCCATTGAGGAAGGCACTTTTGACATCCATTTGGTGTAGCTTGAAATCCATGTGACTAGCAAAGGCTAGTATTATACGAATGGATTCCAACCTGGCCACTGGAGCAAAAGTTTCTTCAAAATCCACCCCTTCAATTTGATTATAACCTTGAACAACTAAACGACTTTTGTTTAATAAAATAATACCATTTTCATCAAGTTTGTTGCGAAAAACCCATTTAGTCCCTATGATAGTTCTATCAACAGGTTTTTCAACTAAATGCCAAACTTTGTTTCGTTTAAATTGTTCAAGTTCTTTTTGCATTGACACAACCCATTCTGGATCACCTAGAGCCTCTTTTATGTTACTAGGAACTATTTGAGAGACAAAAGCACTATGAAAGCATAAAAGATTAAGAGAAGAACGAGTTGTTACCCCCTTTGATGGACTACCAATAATTTGCTCCATGGGATGATCTCGAACTGATTTCCATGTCTTGGGCACATCATCATGTGTTCTTCCATGGAGATGATCATCAGTGTCTTGGGGCTCTCGTTCCATTTCAACTATTTCTTGAGGTTCTGCTTGCACCTCCTTTTCTTTGTCACTTTCATTATTTGGTTCAGGCATTCTGCTTTTGATCACTTCAACAAACTCATCCTCATCATCAACTTTCTTTGCAAGAGGGTTAGTCTCATCAAAAGAAACATGTATTGACTCTTGCATGCATTTATCAATTTTATTATAAACAATATATGCTCTACTATGACTTGAATAACCCATAAAAATACCTTCAGTTGATTTAGCATCAAATTTACCCAATTTATCCTTTGTATTTAAAATATAGCACTTACTTCCAAAAACTTTGAAGTATGAAATGTTTGGAGCTCTACCATTCCACAGCTCATATGGCGTCTTGTTAAGCGATGGCCTTAGATACACCCGATTTAGCACGTGGCAAGCTGTATCAACAGCGTGTCCCCAAAAGTACTTAGGAAGGTTATGCTCATTTAGCATTGTTCTACACATCTCTTGTATGGTCCTATTTTTCCTTTCCACCACGCCGTTTTGTTGAGGAGTCCTTGGGGCTGAAAAGTTGTGATGAATTCCATACTTTTCACACCATGTTTTGAATGAAGAGTTTTCGAACTCTCCTCCATGATCACTTCTAATCTCCTTGATAGCTAAGTTTTTCTCATTCTGTAATTTTCTGCACAACTTAGCAAACTCGTTAAAAGCATCACCTTTTTTAGCAAGTAAAATAGCCCAAGTGTATCTAGAATAATCATCAACAATTACAAAAACATATTTGGCTCCTCCTAGACTTACAACATCAATTTCTCCAAATAAATCAAGATGTAACAATTCAAGCACATTTTTGGTAGAAATAACTGGTTTAGATTTGAAAGAAGTTTTATGCATCTTACCCAATTGACATGCATCACATAACTGTCCTTTTTCATATTTAAGCTTGGGTAAGCCTCTAACATGTTCATTTCACTAGTGCAAAAAAGACATTTAGCATCGGTTGTTTTGGACATTTAGCATCGGTTATCCAACGATGCTAAATCCCCAGATACTAAATGTATGACATTTAGCATCGGTTATTTAACCGATGCTAAATGTCTCCTACTGCTGCATTTATCATCGGTTATACTGTACAACCGATGCTAAATGTCTCCTACTGGTACATTTAGCATCGGTTATACTGTACAACCGATGCTAAATGTCTCCTTCTGGCACATTTAGCATCGGTGTTACTGTACAACCGATGCTAAATGTCTCCTACTGCTGCATTTAGCATCGGTTATAATGTACAACCGATGCTACAAGTACCAACAGAAGACATTTAGCATCGGTTATACTGTACAACCGATGCTAAATGTCTCCTACTGCTACATTTAGCATCGGTTATAATGTACAACCGATGCTACAAGTACCAACAGAAGACATTTAGCATCGGTTGTACAGTAACACCGATGCTAAATGTGCCAGAAGGAGACATTTAGCATCGGTTGTACAGTAACACCGATGCTAAATGTGCCAGAAGGAGACATTTAGCATCGGTTGTACAGTATAACCGATGCTAAATGTACCAGTAGGAGACATTTAGCATCGGTTATACTGTACAACCGATGCTAAAAGTCTCATTTCTTTCATATTTTTTTTTGTCCATACCAGTCATCTAATACATAATAACCTGTTATATACAGAGAGATATTCCAATCATCAACACATGAAAGTACTTAAAATTCCATTAAACTAATTAGAAAACAAAATACATAACAAAATGTGGTATCCACCATAACATATATAACACTATTGTGCACAAAATGTGGTGACCCTTTCCTAATTACACAAGTTAAACTACGCACGAAATAGTGTATCCTTTTGCTCTGTACGTATCTTGAAAAAGAATTCCGCCCAAAGCTGACGAGTCTCCTCAAGTTCCTCATCGGTGTATGACTTTGCATTATCAAAGACCTACAAGTTTAAAATTTACTCAAACAAATTAGATTTCAAACTTTTATACCTTCTCCTAATTATCAAATACCTACTAAAAAAGACTTTGCTTTGACAGAATTTTATACCTTCTCCCAATTATCAACAATACCGGCGCTCACAATGGTCAGCATAAACTTCATAACATAATAGCCACAATGAAAACCATTCGGTTGTATTGGCATCTACACAAATGAATTAACAAAGTTAACCATTGAATTAAATACTTACACAAACAGAACTATTTAGGAGGTGCTAGAACATATATAGCTGAGCAAATGAAATAAATTGTGTGTATTCATTATTAAATCCTCAACTTTAAGTATATCCATTGAATGGTCCTTGGTCTGTGTCCAAGATTTGTCATCAACTAAATCTGTTTCAATGATTTTTTTTTTCATTACATGCTCAAATCAAACTAATTATATAAATAGAAATTAAAATATCTTGCAAAAGATTCTGTGACAGCATGACCTTTCGGTTAAGATTAAGATATTTGTCCAGGTCAACTTGCAGGGAAGTATACTTGCACAATTGCACACTAAGGATACATTTGTTTTGGTTTTGGCCATAATCTACAAGTGTGATAAATCAAAGAAACATTTTAATGTTTTCTCATCAAATCATTTCCAGCCCAAAAAAGCCAATCAAAATTTATTAGGCAGCTGCTGTATCTGATTAGAAGTAATAAAAAAAATAGCCACAAAGCCTTCTACATCTCCATTTCTTCAAAAAGAAAAAACTACTTTAGCTAGTTTAGCAGGCAGTGTGTAAATTGATATTCCAGTTAAAAGACACCAGATTTTCACTTTTCAGGCTGACAGGCAGAAATACTATCAATAACCTTGAGAATTCACTCAAAACTAAATCAACCCAATATTTTAAACTACTTACTATAGGGTACAACCAGTTGGTGGCCGATGTAGAATCCCCTTTCACAGCTCTATTAACAACATAATATAAATTAGTTATAAAATTTCAACTAGAAGTTCAAATACTACAATCTAAACCATGATAAACAATTAAAAACTTACTTGCCAAACATTTCTTTGATTGCTTTGGTTGGTTGGCGACATAAGGAACACATCCAGACCACAGTATTTTGCTTTGGGAGGAGGACAACTAGTTGCCAATGCTTGCTGCAACATTGATAAACATAAAACTAAGAAACAAACAAACAAATAAAGGAAAATGTATTACCAATTCTTTCAAATATGTAATCATGTACCTATTGCAAAATGGAGCCAACCATATTTCCTTATTGGTAGTAGCCAATATTTGTTGAATATGTATAGAAACATCCTGTTTGGAATACCCGTTCAAGTTCAACTTATGCGGACACACAAATCCATACAAGTCATCGACACCCCTTTCAACAACTTGGCGATACAGATATCTATTAATGAAGGAAATATCAAATTGACTAATATATATAGAAACGCGAGAAATTTATATAACCAAATAAACTTTACTACTTACGTGCACCATATGCCCAAGTGGCACAAATCAAGCCACGCTTCACCAGAAACCATGTCGATGATCTCTTTGAAGGAGACAAAGCACACATGTTTTTGGTGCTCCAACATTATCCTGGCATGTCTCTTATCATCATACGCAATCATATGTATCTTTCTCAGCCAATCAATTTTCTCCTCCTTTTCCTCCTTCTCCTCCTGCTTCTCCTCCTCCTCCTCCTCCACATTAGATGGTGAGCAACTCCCCTTAGATCCAACAGTGGTCATGGGAGTGGGAACATGAACAGCCGTAGTTTGACATCCACCACATGATTGTCAGACGTCTAGTTTTCTTTTTTGGAGGGTCGGCACTGGAATCATCCATGATATCTGTTTGAACAAAGGAAACAAAATATATCAGTTACAATATCTCAACACATGCTGGAACACCTAAATATATCAGTTACTATCAGTTACAATATCTCAACACATGCTGGAACACCTAAATATATCAGTTACAAAATATATCAGTTACAATATCTCAACACAGAATCAAAGAAGAAAAAGACAAAAATAAAACAGGCCATTTTCATTATGATTTATATAATACATGAGTTTATTTCATATATATGTATATTCTTTCATTGTGGGAACCAACATTGTCATAGATTCCAAAAAAAGAGAACAAATCTAAACTCCAACAAACATTGTGGGAACAATCATTGTCATTAAAACTCAACAACACAATTTCATAGATTCCAAAAAAAAAAATAACAAATCTAAACTCCTTCATATAAAATCCCTTCATTATGATCATTGCGAGTGGCATGTTCATCGTCAACTTCATTGTCATCAACTAAAGTAGGCACTTGTGTTAACAAACAAGGTGTCTCTGAAATTGCAAGACTTGAATCTTCATCACTTGCTATTTTTCCTTGTAGGACCACTGACCACTTTTTGTTAGAAGGATCTTTCACATAAAATACTTGTTTTGCTTGGTCAGCCGTGATGAAAGGTTCCTCATTATAACTTACCTTGTCAAGGTCCACTAGTGTAAATCCCATTTCGTCGGTACGCACACCATTTTTGCTGCTAACCCATTTGCATTTAAAAAGAGGCACTTTAAATTTACGGTAATCAAGCTCCCAAATCTCATCAATGACACCAAAGTAAGCAATGGATGCAAGTACGGGATTAGAATCCTTTGAACTAGAGAAGTGCATTGAGGAAGCCATGACCATAACTCCGCTGTTTTGCATGGTACTCATGTCATCTTTCGACTTTGTGTAAAAGGAAAAGTTATTTATGTCGTACCCGCTCCAACACACGACACTAAAGCAAGGGTCATGTGCTAACCATCTCAAAGTCTCAGAGGCAGTCGCATCTTTCTTAATCTGTGATTTAAACCAATCTATGAATGTGTTGTTATGCTCGTTCAATAACGATATTTTTTTCATTCGAGGGTTTTTGGCCTTTACTATATCTTTATGATGAGACAAGTAAGGTATAACCTCATCTGTGTTATTCAAAACATACAAATGTGCTTTAAGCACTTCAGCTCGACCCATGCTCTTAGTGGCCGGCCCATGTGTACCTTTACCTTGGCATCTCCTTGCATAACGAGACTTTGGTAGTCCTACAGACTTCGCTTCTGACAAGTAGTCTGAACAAAACTCAATAGCTTCTTCTGTGACATACCTTTCGACAATGGATGCTTCAGGACGATATTGGTTCTTCACATACCCTTTCAAGATCTTCATGTATCGCTCGACTGGGTACATCCACCTTAAATAAACAGGTCCGCATAATCTAATCTCCCTAACTAGATGAACAATTAAATGAACCATGATATCAAAGAACGAGGGAGGAAAAAACATCTCCAACTGACACAAGATAATAACAACCTCATTTTCCAACTCGTCCAATTTTTGAGGGTCGATGACTTTAGCACATATTCTATTGAAGAATAGGCACAATCTAGTTATGGTATGTCGGACATCTTTCGGCAAGATGCCACGAATCGCCACAGGTAGTAGTTGTTGCATCAAGACGTGGCAGTCATGCGACTTCAAGCCAACTAATTTGAGATCTTTCATTGAAACCAGTCGCTTTACATTTGAAGAGTAACCATGTGGCACTTTGATTCCTCCTAGACATTCACAAAAGCTCATTTTCTCTTTTTTTGACAAGGTATAACATGCTGGAGGCAAATATGTGCCTTTACCTCTTTCCACTGGATGTAATTGTTCTCTTATGCCCATCTCACGCAAATCTAGACGAGAATTTATACCATCCTTTGTCCCTTGAATGTTGAGAAGAGTCCCAATGATGCTATCACAAACGTTTTTCTCGACGTGCATGACATCTAGACAGTGCCTTACATCAAGATTGGACCAATACGGAAGATCAAAGAACACCGATCTCTTCTTCCACTTGCTTTTCTCCTTGGACTGCTTCTGCTTTTTGCCAAATACAACTTTGATGTCCTTAACCACTTGATAGACTTCTTCTCCAGTCAAGGCATTCGGAGCAGTGTCATTTTCCTGGTACCCATTAAAAGCTTTTTTCAACTTACGATATCTATGATTTGGTTTGAGAAATTTCCGATGCCCAAGGTAAACAGTCTTCCTTCCATGTTTGAGTTGATGGTGGCACGTGCCTTCTGCACAAATAGGACATCCTTTATGCCCCTTGACACTATACCCAGACAAGTTTCCGTATGCTGGAAAGTCATTAATCGTGCAAAATAACATGGCTCGCAGCTTAAAAGTTTCACTACAATACCCGTCATACACATCCACGCCTTCATCCCACATTGTCCTCAAGTCTTCAATCAATGGACTAAGGTAAACATCTATGTCATTACCTGGCTGTCTCGGTCCAGAAATCATCATGGATAACATCACATATTTGCGCTTCATGCACAACCATGGAGATAGGTTGTAAATTACAATGAGAACAGGCCACGAGCTATGATTCGTACTTAAGTTACCATATGGATTCATACCATCTGAAGCAAGTGCAAGCCTAAGATTTCTTGATTCAGCGCTAAAATCCGGATACAAATTATCAACTTTCTTCCATTGCAAAGAATCGGCCGGATGGCGAAGCTGCCCGTCACATTTCCTCTCATCTGCATGCCATCTAATGCTCTTCGCGTCATTTGCATTAGCAAACAAGCGTTTGAACCTAGGTATTATTGGAAGATACCACAAAACCTTCGCAGGGGAACCCCTTGTGCTGTTGTCTTCAAAACTAGATTCACCCGACTTCACTTTGTAGCGCGACCAATTACACGTAGGGCACTTATGTAAATCCTCAAAGTCTTTCCGATACAATATGCAGTCATTGGGACATGCATGTATTTTCTTATACTCCACACCCATCGGACACAGAATCTTCTTCGCATCATACGTACGTTTTGGCAGTGTGTTACCTATGGGAAGCATGTCTTCCAACAACTCAAGCAATTCAGTGAATCCCTTATCAGTCCACCCATGTATTGCCTTCAGATTGATCAATTTTAACGAAGCAGACAACCGTGTGTATTTTGTGCAACCCAAATACAGAGGTTGATCTTTGTCTTTGCACAAAGTATCATATTCATGCGCTCGCTTAAAAGATTCAGGACCAATGTCACGTATCATGTCCTCCATTCGATCATCCATATCTTCATCGGCTTTCTCACTTTTGGACACACTTGGATTGCCGGTTGATTCACCATGCCATATCCATGTGGTATAACTGGGTAAGATCCCATAAACAAAGAGATGGTCTCGTATTACACCTGGTAGTTGTGGGGCTCGATTCACACAAATACAACAAGGGCAGGAATAGGTTACTTCAGTTTCGGGAACATCAGTTTCGGGAACATCAGTTTTGGTAACATCAGTCTTGCGAAGATTTACTTGAGCAAAATTTATAAACTCTTCGACTCCTTTCGCATACTCATCACTCAGACGATTACTTTGCATCCAACTACGATCCATGACTATATGCTCCAAAATAATAGACCAAGTATTAATTGTTAAAACAAAATCAAACAATCACATCAAACCAAGACAATAAAAAATAAGGTCAGTTTCCAGCAACTTCTTTGTTTTTCAAACATTAGATAAAGGGCTAAGGGTGGATTAATCTAGTGTTCTTGAGTATGCAACCATGTATATGCAACCATGTATAAAAAATAAGGTCAGTAATGACTTATAAACACAAAAATGTGTGATGAAACTATGATCATATCTTCAGAGTACGGTTGTGACAGCTACAGAACCTATAATTACCATTTTAATCCTATTTTTTTGCAGGCTAATTGGTGGCCAAATTCACAACAACAGTGTATCATCTTTAAATAGTGTTCAATAAAATTCATCTATCTGTACATGACTTAAGTATAAAGGATTAAAATCCTATTTTAATCTTATTTCATGCACTAATTGGACCTTAACGTTCAAATGTTTCATGATCAATTGGACCTGCTAACTTAATGTCTTGAGAGTGTATTTGGCTCATATTTCCTTAATGGTTACATTTACATTTTTGGAAATCTATTTGAGTATGAAGGACTTGGAAAACACAACTAAAGCTAATCAACTGAATAACATATTGATATTTGAAATGGAAAAAAAGCATTCAAATGTTACCACAGTTTACATCTACAGTTGAACAACGGTTTGGTACCTCAAATCGAAAAACAAAGGTAGTAAAATTAACAACTTGGTAGCAAAACAGGACATGCAAAACACAAAAGAACAACAATATTGGTTGGTCACAGCATACCTAGTGAAGGAGGATATTGGTTATACACAGCTCAACAAAACCAGAATAGCAACATAAATTAATGGAAAAACCAAATGTTAACTGGCACAACACAAAGCTAAGCTAAGAAAAATTAACTAAAGGATTGTTATACATCTTTCCACCTAGTCAAATAGCTAAGAGAAATTTGCGGTGGTTTAAGGAAGTACAAGTCAATTACCTTACTGTGATGTCGAGATTAGGACTCCAAATCTGTTATTATGGATCAAAGAAATCAACTCTAAAGCAAGGAGACCAATATGAAGCCAGGTGCACCTGAAAGAGTATTCATTCATCTTAGTAAAAGAACTCTAATAGTCATAGACTCAGAAATATCTGTGATAAAACTTGGAATCCACCAAATTTTGATCATATTTAAGATAGATAGAAAGCATAATAATCTAATGCTAAATCAAACAATCTTCCTAAACTTAGAAGTTAGAAATTTCACCTAAAAGAAAATTGAAAATGTGGCAGTTGTGCTATCTTTAGCACTCTTGTAGGATCTCGTGGAAACTTCCATGAGGGAAGTTGTTATGCTCACAAGTCTTATGATGCCTTTCTAACGGTATTACCTATTGTTTTCTGTTTTTTGCGTCGAAATACTTTAGGTTCAGTTGTGCTAGCCAATTTAGATTTTATGTTTTATGGTCTCTTTACATGTTTCATCATTCAATGGTAATTTTGTTGTTGCAGAATTGTGTTGGGCATAATAAGGTCAGAATTGTTTTTCAAACATTAGATTAATTAATTCATTATTCTAGTGTACAATTGGAAAAACTAAGCAAACACCATTATTGGCATGTCCACAACAGCAAGAATCCTATAAGATAACATCAATCAATATCATAGCTCAAAGAAACACAAAGAGGAAAGGTAGCTTACCAGATAATTTTGAAGTTTATAGGCTCCCCATTCTTGCGTCACTTGAGTTCAAGTCTTCATAACATAGGAGAGAAATCTAAAGTTTACATCACAAGCAACTATGATCAAAACACAGCTAACTAGCAGTGAAAACTAATTTCATGAAAACTAACTACTAATGAAACAACTACTAATATGACATGTTTGAAAAGCAATCGAGTATAACCTAACATAAAGAGAATCATAACCAGAGAGAGTCACATACGTTTAATTGAGGAAATCAGAGAGAGTCACAACAAAACCAGAGCAGGTATACGTATACACCTCTAGTTTAACACTTTCAGTGTTCCAAATTCCAACAAAACAGACTCAACCCTTGGGCCAAGCCATAAATTTCAACTTCAACTTACCATGAAACCAAGTCTCAGGCTTATCCATGATAGGTAACTTCAACTTCCCCACAAAAATTTAAAATACATAATAACAATTTTCTAATTAATATATTTTAATTTCCTCAATTAAACGTATGTGCTTAAATTTCCCCACAAAAATTTAAAATCCATAAGACAATCATACATAAAGACAATACATAAAGAAGCAATACCAGCAATTGCGTCCTTACTAGCAGCAAACAATTACTCAAGTCTTCAAGCAATTGCACATTTTGTGTGTAACCTAACAACAACAACAACAACCACTGATTTACCAAGAAACAAAGAAGCAATATTGAGGGTTTCAAGCAAACAACAATAACAAACACTGAGAAACAAACACGAAATCAAGACAAACTTGACATCATCAAAATTAACCCTTTAAAAACGAAACAAACTTAGGGTTTCAAGCAGAGAAAATGAACTTAGGGTTTCAAGCAGAGAAAACGAAAACAAAGGGAAAGAAAGAGAGATCCAAGATACTTACCATTTGAAGATTCTGAACTAACTGAGTTTGAAGAGAAAACGAAAACAAAGGGAGTGAACGAAAACGAAAACTGAGAACGAACTGAAGGAAGTGAACGAACTGGCAATGATGAGTTTGTGAGGACGGCGAAGGGAGGACGGCGACGGAGAAGGCGAGGGAGGTCGGTGACGGCGAGGGAGGGTGAACGCGTGAGAGGACAGCTTGAGAACGCGTAAATTGAGAAGTGAGAACGAAACTGAGAAGTGAGAACGAAAGAATAGGGAAAGACTGAGAACGCGTAAATTGAAAAAAATAAATGGGACCTTTAGCATCGGTTGTTATGAACAACTGATGCTAATTGTCTGACACAGGTACCTTTAGCATCGGTTGATTAAACAACTGATGCTAAATGTAAGTGGGAAAAACGAAAACTTGCACTTATTTGCAAAATTGCCACCGGTTCAACATTTAGCATCGGCTGTTCAAACAACCGATGCTAAATGGTGCTTTCTAATGTATTTTTTCCACTAGTGTTTGCACATAATTTAGATAGAAGTTCCATACTCGCATGTCCTAAGCGTCTATGCCACAAATTCACATCATCAAGTAGAGAAGGCATGCATACAATATCATCACTAACAGTGTCAAAATCAACATAATAAACATTGTTTTCACGAAAACCGACAATGTGAAAATTTGAAGCTTCATGAACAATAACACATTTATTTTTTGAGAAATACACATCAAAGTCATTATCACATAGTTGACTTACGCTCAATAAATTAAATTTCACACCATCAACCAGTAAAGCATTTTTAATTTTGATTGTGTTTTCCTTACCCACACAACCTTTACCTATAACTCGAGCAGTTTCATTGTTGGCAAACTTCACAGATCCACTAGCTTTGTTACTCAATTTCAAGAAGAGTGAAGCATCACCAGTCATATGCCTTGAACATCCACTGTCAACCATCCACACATTTTTCTTTTTGGATGACTGACATACCTGCGAAAATAACATCAAAAGCTAGTACGAGGTACCCAAACTTTGTTGGGTCCATGGGGGTTAGTTCTCAGGGGGTTTGTTTTCACAATCCACCTTGGTTTCTTGCAAGCAGGTATAAGAGTACCAAGCTCACATAATCTACGAATAGGGCATCTAAGAGAATTATGATTTCCTTTTTGACAATAAGTGCAAGAGAAAGAGGTAGGTGTTTTATTACTTGAAGAAGCAGCTACAAATACCAAATCCTTTTTCTTTAAATTAGAGAGGCTGGAATTACCTTTATAACCAATACCTCTTCTATCAGCATATTCATGTTGAGAGTGTAGTAACTTGGTTAAGGTATTTTCACCAACCTCAAACCTTTTTAAAGACTCTTTTAAATTTTCATTTTCAGCCTTAATTTTTTCAAAAATTTGTTTAAGCTCAAGAAATTCAAGGTTGAAAGGTTTAGCATTTTGTAGCTCATTTTTCAACTTAGCTACTTCATTCTCAAGAGTCTTGATTTGAGTAGTCATGCTTTTGTTGCTCTTTTTCAGATTCTTAGATTTTATCAAAAGATTTTCATGTTTATAATAAAGAGCTTCAAAAGCTTCATTCAAATCTTGACAACTGCTTTCATCATCACAAGAATCATCGAAATTTGAAAAAGAATGGTTAGAATTTGTTACCTTAGTTGCGTCACTGGCCATGAGACAAGCAAGCTTTGAAGCAGTCACTTCTTCATCTATTTCACTGTCACTGCTTAGATTGTCCCATGTATCATTCGGAGAATAATCTGCTGTAAGACCAACGACATTTGCAACTTCCTCTTCATCTTCCGTTTCACCTTCAGTTTCGGTGTCATCCCATGTAGCCTTCATTGCTTTCTTCTTTGGGTATTTGTTCTTTAGCTTTGGACAATTTACTTTAAGGTGACCCGGTTTGTTGCATTCAAAACATCTTGGTTGGTCGTCTCCTTTCTCTTGACTGTCTCCTTTGTAATACCCGGGCTTCTTAGAAAAATCACCTTTCCTTAACTTGTTGAACCTCATGAATTTTTTGAATTTTTTGGCAAGCATAACCATGTCTTCTTCATCAGATTCTTCATCAGATTCAACCACTTTCTTTCCCGTTTTAGAATTTTTCGCAGCTGCAAGAGCAAGAGACCTCTTTTCTTTTACCGCTTCTTTTTCTTGAGTTTTCTTAGCACCCAAAACCACCTCAAAAGCTAGTAGTGACCCAATCAAGTCTTCGGTAGGCAAAGTACCAATATCCTTGGCTTCAGTGATAGCACAAGTCTTAGGAAAAAATTCACCAGTTAACGAAGCAAGTATCTTCCCATTCAAGTCCTTTGTAGAATACTTTTTCCCAAGTGCTCTCAAGTTGTTTACAATCAAATTCAACCTTTGATGCATAGCAGCGACAGTTTCACCTTCCTTCATCTTGAAGGCTTCATACTCAGAAGTGAGAACTCTGATTTTGGTGTCTTTCACTTGACTTGTACCTACATGAGTTGCTTCTAGACAATCCCAGATTTCTTTTGCAGTCTGACAACCTTTTACCCTTCCATACTCTTCTTCACAAAGTGCTAGATGTAGAATATTCATAGCTTTGGCATTCAGAGAGATCTTGTCAAGTTCGGACTTTCTTAACTCGCTCAAGTCAATAGTATAGATGTCCTCAACAGGTACTTCTTCAGCTTTACCAGTTGCTTGAGTTTTTGTAGAATCACCAGCAGCAGTATCACCTGGTTTTGTAATTTTGATCTTCATCGGTGTGAGCGGTCCATCTATAATGATTCTCCACAACGTGAAATCTATAGCCTGCACATGACATTTCATTCGACTACTCCAGTAGTCGTAATTAGTTCCATCAAACAAAGGTGGCCTATTAAAAGACATCCCCTCTTTAATAAAAGACCCCATGATCAGAAAAATGCGAGATGTTAAGCTCTATATGCAGTTACCTGCTCTGATACCAATTGTTGGACTAAACGATAACCTTAGAGGGGGGGTGAATAAGGTTATAGGCTAAAAATCATTCTTTTTTGTGTTTTCAAAGTTGTTTAATGCTAGTTTAAAAAACAAATGCGGAAAAGGTTTATATGCTAGCAATTTGCGCAAGCTATTATAGAGATATAGCAACAATGATGAATTTTACAGTAACACAAAATCCACTTAACTGTAATATAGAGATTGCAACACAGTAACAATGAGTATACTAATAGTGCAAATCAAAACAACTAACAAAAATATCAATTTCAATAGTTGTAATAACAATTCAACAGTAATTTCAATTTCGATAGTTATAATAACAATTCAACAGTTAACGCTATAATAGAAAACCAAACAATAATAACAAGAACAAGAATAATGGGGCATAAATAAGTAAAGAGATAAGGGAAAGAAGAACACCGCGATTTTTCGAGGTTCGAATTGAAATCCTACTCCTCGGCCTCCGGCTTTCCAACCTTTGGACTTTGGGAAAATAACACTATAATGGTGAAGATGCTTCTTCAAAGTCTTACAACTCACGCCACTTTACAGCAACAACAAAACCTCTCAATTTCCCCAATTGAGAACCCGAGCTCCCCGCTTAGGATTTCTACGATCCAATCTCCCCGATCGAACCACCCAAGAAACACTTTCCCAGGATTTCACAACAATACCAAACGCCAAGTGATAAGATGAATACAATTGAAACTATGATCGATTAATCAAGCAAAATAACCATAAGAGTTGAGAGAGATGATATGATGATGAAAACCCTAGAAATTTGATTGAGAACCGAAGAAGATGATCAGATATTGAAAGGGATCGTTCTCAAGTTTTGGTTTCACGTTGTTTCAAGTTTTGCGGCTCTGTGAAATGTTTTTCGTTTTCTCTCTCTATCTGTGTCGTGAAAACCCTTGCTTTTCTATTTATATCACTTAAGAAAATATGACCGTTGAAAGTTGTTTTCCAAAAATAGGCAAGGAAGCGATTTACTTCTTTGAACTTTACAAGAGATGAATCGATTGTTCTCTTTTAAAAAAATAGGCCATAAATCGATTTCTAGCTTGTAACTTACAAGCCATGAATCGATTTCTAGCTTGTAACTTACAAGCCATAAATCGATTTTCAGCTTGTGACTTACAAGCCATGAATCGATTTTCATCTTTGAAATAACAAGCAAGAAATCGATTTTATGCTTTTAAAACACAAAGTCATCAATCGATTGTTTTCTTTCCAAAACAAGTTCTTTCAAAACCAATATAGAAGTGGGAAATCGATTGTTGGCTTAAAAGGGAAGAGGGAAATCGATTTCTTGCTTCCAAGGCAAGAGAGAAATCGATTATTGGCTTTAAAAATAAGTGGGAATCGATTTCTAGCTTTATGTACCATATCAAGAATCGATTCTTTACTTCAAAAACAAATTCTTTTTAAAACACTAACTCATGAATCTATTTTCTTTAAAAAACAACAATTCAAGACTCAAACTATTTCTTTAAAAACACTTTGTGCCTAACCTAATTAAACATGGTTTTATATAAAATATTTTTCCAAGACAGTTCAATTTTAAAAGATCATCTCTCAACTACGAATGTTATAAGACTTGGGTAATACGATCTTACATGAGTCCTACGCAAAGCGATATAAGCCTTCAATGCTTGAGCAGCTTTTCGTAATATAAGTCTTCAATGCTTGAGCAGCTTTTCGTCCGAGCTTCTACAACTTTGAGTCAGCTTCCGAAGCTCTCTTGTTCAACACCCTGCGCTCTTATATTTTTCCTGCGCTTTACCTCAAGTAAATTATCAGTAACTTGTAATTTGTTATCATTCAAAACAAGGAATGTTTGCCCTTGGCACAACAGTTGTCTCCAGATTTCTCCTTTTTTCGACAACGAGCCAATCGACAGGTATAAGGAGGTCCTGATTTCAATCCTGCAATATTAACCTCTTCTTCGACATCTTCATAAGATATGTCGAATTCTTGGTCACTGTCATTAGTTTCGACATAAGCAACCATTTCTTTTTTATTATGGAACCTACTTGTTCTGCCTTTTTCAGCTTTGAGTTTTTCGACTTGCGAACTCTATCAGCTAATTGCGTCATATCTCTTAAGTGTAGAGTATCTAGTTCCTTTCTTATAGAATAATCTAGGCCACCTGCAGCCATTTCGACTAACTCATGCTCAGGCACTGGAGTAAAGCACATTGCTTTGAGTAGTCTAAATCTATTGAATAATTGGTATTATTATTAAAATAAATTATAAATTATAATTGGTATTATTATTAAAACCAAATTTTTAAAAAAACACGTTGAGAAGTCGTTATGGGGGTGACGACTTCTCAACTGAAAAAACCAAATTTTTGAAAAATCACGTTGAGAAGTCGTTATGGGGGGTGACGACTTCTCAACTGAAAAAAACCAAATTTTTGAAAAAACACGTTGAGAAGTCGGTTTGGGGGGTGACGACTTCTCAACTGAAAAAATCAATTTTTTTTAAAATCACGTTGAGAAGTCGGTTTGGGGGGTGACGACTTCTTAACTAAAAAAAAAGTGTGCTACTTTGGTAAATAATTAAAAAAGTGTGTTATTTTGGAATTTTTTTTTCATTGTGCTATGACCGTTTTTTTGCCGAAATATGGATGGAAGGAGAGAGAAAGTTTAAATGATTGATTAGATGTGAATGGTTTTTTTACCTTTAATACTGACACTTGTCAAGTGTGCCTAATCGACTAATAAAAATTTTTAGTAGAATAATAATGGTATAAATTTATCATTTTTTGGTTTAGGACCATTGCTGGCTACTCACGCAGTGTCCCAACGCTGTCAACGAATGACTAATCTGCGCTCGCGCGTAGAGACTCTTAACAATTGAGCTGGCCAACACCCTATTTTGACGTGAGCAGGAATCGAACCCGAGAGCAAACCGGATCAACCCCCACTACGTCCCAGAGGTATAATAATGGTATAAATTTATCTATAACTATTAATAAAGGGGATTCTAAAAAAAACGGTCATTTTGGTGTCAGATTTTTCTGACCAAAATGCCTTTATTGTAATGATAACTACCCACTAACACCCAACACATTTCTATTTCTAATTCTAATAATAATAATAATAATAATAATAATAATCACCCGCTAACACACTAATACACCAACACATGAA
Source organism: Astragalus glycyphyllos (assembly GCA_963573325.1). Classification (NCBI taxonomy): domain Eukaryota; kingdom Viridiplantae; phylum Streptophyta; class Magnoliopsida; order Fabales; family Fabaceae; genus Astragalus; species Astragalus glycyphyllos. Next base: position 84,107,031 of record OY754308.1, on the reverse strand, counting down.
AGACGGCCCCTCCGAGCCTGTCTTTCCCCCTAGTATTAGATAAAGGCATCGTTCATATTGTAAAAAAAAAAAAGGCATTTTTCATGTATGATAAAATAAACTATCCAAACAAAAATATAAACACTCACTTGATTAGAATTATGCTATATAGAGGAGTGCTAGCTAAAAACACTCTATTTAACACTCTTCTACCACTATTCACTTTTTCATTGATTATCAACCTATCATACAGGAAGGAGATAGTTATCATCATAGTTATCATTTTGAAAAAGAACAACCCCAAGCTATTTCGTCTAATTTCAAACAGTTTTCCAACCTAGATCATTTAAGCTATACTTTAACCAATCTTTCATTATATTCTGTTCTTCTGATATTTTGGATCCCAAACTGCTTAATGCCAATATATTTATTACAATTAAATTTATAATTTAATTTTAATTGCTAATAATATGTCTTCGCAATCTCTTGAATGTACGAGAAAAGATCTTGTGGTTTAGAGAACATGGGCATGTGATCAGTAGCAATAACTTTGACATCGTTTGTGGCATTTCGTGCAATCATCGATAGCTGAAAATCATGCTTTAACGCATTGTCTTGTTGGCACACAATATAGACTTTGGTCACTGTTCCGTAGTTTTCTTTTGTCACTTTTGTTTTCTCTTTTGGAAGTTCTTGATCGCCAAACACTTGAACGGGCTTGGGCCTCAGTAGTGACATTGCAAGGGTCAAGTCCTGGTTCATATAATCAAACACTATCATCATTACAATATAGATTTCGTCTTTAAATTTAGCTATTCTTTCCATATGAATATATAGATTTGATTTGACTGCACCATGTTATCCCAATTGAATGCAATATGAATATGAATGTCAAGTAAATGGTGCATATAATTAGGGTTGTTAAAATGGGTCATCCGCCTGACTTACTGAGCCAAAACGTAAAAGCAAAATGGTTGGGGCAGCCCAATTGACAACTGAGTTGCTCTTTTTGTAGTCGAATCCAAAACACTAGGCTAGCAAGTCAGACCCCAAAAAAAGTGTTTATAAAAACCTAAAATAACAGGTTCAGTATGGCCATGGGCCAAAGCAGCACGACTCTTTATAAGGGTGAGTACTAATCTCTTGGAGGAGAGTAACAAAGCTTAGGTGAGGACCAGGCATGAAAGCTGCAACAAATATAGCAGCTGCAATTTTGTGAGGGAACAATTCCACGGCCATAGATATCTAAAGCCCACCCAAGCTATGACCCACAAGGATTACTCTCTCCTCTTGTGGAAGAGACCCCAGAAATTCAATCAACGGCTCACAATACTCTGTAACACATTTCACCTCATGCGCTTGTTTTGGATGGATACTAGAAGCTGCCATGTCTAGAGTTGTGACTTTGTGTCCAACGGATAGATTTGGCTCCATGGGTGTCAAAATGGATGGATTGGATGGAAATGGATTTGGATTATATTGGATGGATTGGAGAAATCCATTAAAAAATTTATATCCATTAGGATTGTACCAAATAAATCCAATCCAATCCATCCATTGACAAAAAAAGTCCATCCAATTCATCCATTAACAACTTTTTTATGGATAGATATCCAATCCAGCCACTAAGACCTTTAAATCATAAAAAGAATCTTTTAATAAAAAAAATTATGAAAAAGTATTTTTTAATTATTTTTTAAAACAGGCAGAAATTTAATTAATTATATATATATATATATATATTTAAATATATATTATATATAAATATATATTCTATATAATATAAATAATAGGTGGTGGTTGCAGCGTTGGCCTGCGGCGGAGCTCTGGTGATCGATGCAATGGCCGGCGGCGAGCTCCGGTGACCAACATGGCGGCTGGCGGCGGAGCTCCGGCTGCCGATGGTGGTTCTCGTGGTAGTGCTCCGACGGTGGTCGGTGGCGGCGCTCCTGCGGTCGTTGGTGATCGATGGCGCTCCGACGGCTGCCGGTGGTGGCTTTTGTTTATTTTTAAAATATATATTTATATATATATATTTATTTCTGGTTTTTTAAAATATAAATTCTGAAATTTTTTTTAAAAAAAAACTGAAGATTTCTTGTAAAAAAAACTGAAAAGTATTTTTATAATATTTTTTTGGTAAAAAAGTATTTTTTATAGTTATCCAATAGATTTTGATTTTATAGTTATTGATAATTCATTGGATTTGAAAAAATTAATGGATGGATCACAACCATATCCACAAATCAAGTGGATGGATCCAATCCAATCCATTTATAATTTTTTTTTGTAACAGATGGATTGAATGGATTTTATTATAGATGAACTGGATATTCATTGAATAAAAGGATCACTTTAACACCCCTAGCTCCGTGAGAGGCTCCATGAACCAATACGAAATGTCTTTTCTTCTTCTCCATCTTAACTGGCTAATGCTCTATAATAGTCTCGAAGTTTCAAACAGAGAATCATCCAAAAATATTCTTGAAATAGCATATACCTTGTAACTTTCAACCAAGCCTTATGGAGTTTCGTTTTTGTTTTTTTATACCAAAGCATGCACCTTCTGAAGTTAAATTTTACGAGGAAATTAAGATAGAATATTGCTCGACCACCGTCTTTTCACCGTCTTATGGAATCAGATAGATTTGGGGTGAACCGTGATTCAAATGCAATTCATTCAATTGGTTTGTTCTTTTGCATTTTAAAAATCATATATTTTAATATTTTATTTATTTATTTATTTAGTCATTTGATTTAACTAAATCAATTAATGTGACGCTTGATGCCGACAAGGGTAGAGCCGAATACACATCAGAATCAGAGAACGTGGCCATCTCAAATATTTTGGAGGCTATTTCAAATCTTAAAAAATGGGCTTTAGAGTTTTATCATACACTAATTTTTTTTTTTTATGAATCATATACTTTTTTTTAAGCAAAAGAAAATAATACAGAGCCTCGTTAAAACCTTTCCTTTTGATGCAAAACCGAATAGGAAAAAACATCAAGAAGGAAAGAGTATTTTCCCTAAATTTTATGGCTTTTTTGTACCCCCCTCATATACTCTATATCCCCCAAATTGACCAAACTACCAATTTTACCCCTGGCTCTTCAACAAATTTCCGGAATTACCTATTAAGACATAATTCTGGAACGTATTTTTATTTTATATTTCTAGAATTACGTGATTTTTTTTTTGGAATCATGCGAAAAATGACTTTCGGAAGTATGTGAAAAAATGTATTTCCGAAATTCTCAAAAAAATGACTTCCGGGTTTATGTTCAAAAGGGTATTTCCGAATTGAAAAAGTTTGTTTGGGAACTTTTAAAAAACATGACTTTTACCTACGGACAGAAATCGTAGGTAAAATTCATTTTTTTATAAAAACTTTTTACCTACAGACAGAAACGGTAGGTAAAAGTTCATTTTTTTATAAAAATCTTTTTACCTACAGACAGAAACCATGTTCAAAAGGGTATTTCCGAATTGAAAAAGTTTGTTTGGGAACTTTTAAAAAACATGACTTTTACCTACGGACCGAAATCGTAGGTAAAATTCATTTTTTTATAAAAACTTTTTACCTACAGACAGAAACGGTAGGTAAAAGTTCATTTTTTTATAAAAATCTTTTTACCTACAAACAGAAACCGTAAGTAAAAGTCAATTTTTTAAAAAAGTTTCCAAACAAAAATTTCCATTCAGGAAACCATTTTTTTTGAGAATTTCGAAAATACTTTTTTCACATACTTCCAGAAAGTTTTTTTAAAATCCAAGACTTTTACCTACGGACAAAAATCCTAGGTAAAACACATTTTTCTATAAAAACTTTTTAGCTACGGACAAAAATCGTAGGTAAAAGTCCATTTTTTATAAAAAAACTTTTACCTACGCACAAAAACCGTAGGTAAAAGTCAGTTTTTTTAAAAAGTTCCCAAACAACATTTTCCTTTCCGGAAATGCTATTTTTCACATAAATCTGGAAGCAATTTTTCTGAGAATTTCGGAAATACTTTTTTCACATACTTCTGGAAGCCAGTTTTCATATAATTCCGGAAATCCTTCGAAAAATTATTTTTCAGTTAAATTTTGTTAAAAGTGTGAGGGGTATTTTGGGGATAAAATGGGTTATGGGGGTACAAGAGTAAGAGAAAAAAAGCCAAATTTATATTGATCAAAAAGAGAACATAAATAAAAAATATTGGGGACTAGGTCAATACCCATGAGCATAAACAACAATATGACTGAAAGGAAAGAAAAGTATATCTAAAGTCTTTTCCAAATCATATACTAATTCTGTCATGAATTATATCTAAAGTTTTTTACAAAAGCTAAACGGCGCACTTTACAAGTAATTTTTTCGCCAAACCAGTTATAAATTTTTTTACAAAATTACTTAAAGTGCGCCGTTAGCTTAACGGCGCACTTTAAAAATACACTGCTTAACGGTGCACTTTAAAAATTTAAGTATTCAAATTTTGTAACGAAATTACTTTTTTCGCCAAACCAGTTATTGAGGAATGAATTTGCGTATTTGAATACTTAATTTTTTTTCTGATCTCTATAGTACCTCAAAACGCACTGCTCGGCATCACACTTTGTATATTTTGTTATGAGATTAAATTATTTTTTCACCATACTGGTTATTGAGGAAGGAACTTTGTGTATTTGAACGCTTAAAATTTTTTCTGAATTTTAAAGTACCCAAAACGCATGGCTCAACATCACACTTTACATATTTTGTCACGAAATTAAATTGTTTTTTCACCATATGGGTTATTGAGTAACAAAATACACGTATTTGAATATCTAAATTTTTTAGTAATCTAAAGTACTATATTTCAACTTGCTTAAAATACTTGTGTTGCAAAAAGTTTTTAAAAAGTTGATAAAAATGAGATCTAATATAAGATATTGCTCTCGTTGCCGCACCCCGTCATCGCTCCAGTTGTCGTTCCCCGTTGCCTCTGTCGTTGCTACTTCCGTTGTCAGCCTGTCAGTCACAGTTGTCGCTTCTCCCGTTGCCACTTGTTTATATTTTTTGTTAGCAGAATGTTTTTTTTACAATTGTTAGCGGTTAAATTGATTGTTTTTAATAGTTTTGGTAGATTATATTAAATAGTAAAATTGTTGAATTTTTTTATGTTTTTCGAATACCCAAAAAAAGTTATCTGCCTCAACAGCTTTATAAAAGATTTGTTTATTTTTTGTCGGTTACCTATTTGCCCTGGCCGGTGCGTATGGAAAAATACCTAGTGGGAGAGGTCAACCCGTTAAATAGATCTCAGTACCTCGAGGGATTAGTCTCTATAATTGCGCGCGCAGATGATATCTTGGTTTACCAAAAAAATGCACATGTGTCTTTTCTGTAGTTGCACTAAAAAATATAAAAAATAATTATATTGATATTATGCAATAGTTGTATGTTGGAAAATTAATAATAGAAGAAGTAAATGTGTATTGAAGAGTGAAAAAAGTTGTAAGAGGAAGCAATAAATGAGGATAAATAGGAGGGGGGAAAAGAAAGAAAGAAGAGGGACAATGGAGTAAGTAAGGAGAGAATGAAAAAAAATAGAAAGGAAATTAAAGAGGAGTTTAGGAGTGAGGGGGAGGTGAGATCAGTAAGGAAAGAAATAGAAATGGGAGAGGAGAGATAAAAGGCAAAATTAAAAAAGAAAGGAGAGAGAAAATGTGTAATAATAAAAAATTGCACATTTTTTGTCTTTGACCCTACAATTAGAAACGTGACAAAATTAGCAGCAAAATTAGAGTAGAAGTAGAGTAGATGCCAGCGAAAACTTGTCATTTTTCTATAGACAGCGAAAGCAAAGCGCAGAAAAATCATAATGGCTGGATCAAAGTCAAACATAGACCAAAAGCAAAAGCATTTTGTTCTAGTTCACGGTGCTTGCGTCGGTGCCTGGTGTTGGTACAAGCTTAAACCGCTTTTGGAATCTGCAGGTCACAAAGTCACAGCACTTGACCTTGCAGCTTGTGGTATCAACACTCAAATAATTGAAGATGTACCTACGTTTTCCGAGTATTCTAAGCCCTTGTTAGATTTCTTAGCCTCACTAACTCCAAATGAAAAAGTGATTCTTGTTGGACATAGCTTTGGAGGAATGAGTGTAGCACTTGCAATGGACAAATTCCCACAGAAAATAACAGTTGCAATTTTCATCTCAGCTTTTACTCCTGATACCCAACACAAACCATCCTATGTCATAGAAAAGGTATTTGTTTAGATTTATTATATAATTTAGACATGTAATGTATTAAATCTTGACCCATTAACTTTATAACGTGAGTATTTTTTGTGACATTTATATGGATAGTATATTGAGAGGTATCCAATTACGGGATGGTTAGACACTGAGTTTTCATTCAGTGGAAGAAAAACATTGTTGCTTGTTGGCTTCAAGTTCTTATCTACTAAGTTCTTTCAACTTTGCCCCACTGAGGTAGGTTGTTAAATTTGAACGCATAGGTACATATAATTGTTGCTTAATTTGACTAGTCATAAAAATATCTGCTTGTGTTGGATTTTGCAGGATCTGGAATTGGCTAAGAGTTTAATAAGGAGAGGGTCACTTTTTGTGGAAGAGCTGTGTGAGGTGGAGAATTACTCCAAAGAAGGATATGGATGGGTTCCACGTGCTAGTATTGTTTTGGATGAGGATTTGGCTATTCCAGTGGAGTATCAGGAATGGATGGTCCAAAATGCTGAGATTGATGTGGTGCGGGTGATTAAGGGAGCAGATCATATGGCTATGCTTTCCAAGCCACAACAACTTTGTTTCACTCTCCTTGAGATTGCTAATAAATACACTTAAGTTAATGTTATCAAATACTACTATATCAAGGTGATTTCATTTTATAGCTGTAATTACAAACGGCTTGTAAGATGGAGTTTCCAAATGTTGTGTTCATGTGCTACTTTCATAATTTGGGGTGAATAAGTTATTTATTGAAAGTCTGATGTAACATTCAATATTTAGCCAATAAGATTAAGAGATACGCAACATGTTTAAAGTGCGGTTTGGTTTGGTTTGAAAGACAAAAATTATTTGATCCGAAGAGGAAAACAAATTGTAGTTTGCTTTGGTTTGAATGGTTTCTTTAAAACAATTGAACCAATCTCATCCAAATAAATGCGGCTTGAATTGTTTGCCTGATTTGTTTTTTTTATTTGTTGATGAATTGATAATTACCACTAGAAACTCACGCACACAACTGTGAAGTTTCGAGTTCGAGTCCGAACCCGAGACATGATATCCAGTCTAACAATTTTGGCACTTGTCAGTTGAGGTAGGCCTTACATATACTGATTTGGTTTTTAATGGTGGAAGAAAATGTATTATAGAACCTTGAAGTTAGAGAAAATGAATTAAATGCAATTTTTTTAATAAATTCAGTAATACCTTTAAAAACTGCATCCAACAAATAAATATACAAAAACCATAAATATATAAATCAACATAAACCAAGAATTGCAGCTTGAACATAAAATATGTATAGAGTCATCAACAAATAAATATACAAAAATCATAAATATGGTTTATCACTTTATTGATTAAGACTACAAGTTTACTTACACTTACAAATGTGCAAAATATGACAAAAACATCATAAGAACTAGCATAAGCTCTTGAAAAAAGTTCAATGCAAATGTTTAAGAGTTTTGTATTTTTTAATAATATATTTGTTCGATTTGAGTTGGTTCAATTCACAAACGAACTGATCGGTTCAATTTTGTTGGTAATTGTTAGAGGGGTGGGGAAAGTGTTAGTTTCTGAGGTATGAACCTAGACTTTCTTTTTATATTCCTTGGTATTTTTTGGCTCGCCAACTGAGTTACTTAATTGAGAGTTGTGGTTTCTGTTTAGAATCCACTTTTTATTTATTGTCAAACAATCTGTCCCCTCGTCTTGGTTCCGAACCCAGCCTTGAAAGTGCAGTAGTCTTATAACTCTTTAGGGGAGATTTTGCCGCCAATTGTAGTTCTAGAAATTAGTCTCCAGCTGGCTCTCTACGGTTGCACGTAACAAATACACGTCTTTAATAAAAATTATGAGTCCCCTCAAGCCACTAGCCATCCCTTTTACCTTTCTTGGAAAATCCGACCACCAACAACAGAGACATTCCTCCTGTGTTCCTCCCATTTCTCCACAGCAACTACATTGTAGTTTTCTAAAAGCTAAATGTTGCATAGAAACATCTCCACCGTAAATTCTGGACACAAAATTTAAATATAAAAAAGGAAAAATGCTAAATCCCACAAAAAAGTTCTCGTGGAATCCCTCACGAACCGATGTGATTGTTCGGTCAACCCTACTTTTATGCTAACCTCTTTATCCACTAATCTCTCCCATGTCGTGTGAATTTTTTTATTTTTAAAATAAGAACCACTCTTTGCGCTACATAGCAATGCTCAAGGTTCTAAAAAAATAGTCTGTTACGCCCCGAAAACGGCCGCGACAAAACTGTCTCGGTAGTGATCGTTACCGCGACAAAATAGCCGTGACAAATAATCTATAACTATTAATAAATGGGATTGTAAAAAAAACTGTCATCTTGGTGTCAGATTTTTCTGACTAAAATGCCATTATTGTAATGATAACTACCCACATTTCTATTTTTAATTCTAATAATAATAATAACTACCCACTAACACACCCCAAAACACCAACACATCCCCCTAGTTTTAATAAAATTTATGCATTATTGTGATTAATTCACACCGCGACGACCGCGATTTGTAACGAAATAGCCGCACCAACTGAAAACGCGAAAGCCTTAACTTGACCCCTATTTAGAATCTTGGCAATGCTCATTAAAAAAAGGCACCAACCCATACCTACCCTATTAACATGGTGGCTTTTATGGTACACAAAGTCATCTTTATGTGTACCAAACACAAACAGGTCGGTACCCAATATTTCCAGTTTTCTATTATTTCGAATTTGGCATTTAAATTCTGAATATTGAAAAACAACCCCCATAACTTGTGTATTTATATTGGAGACCCCATCACTTTAATTCAAAATAAATTAAATAACTTTTGGTACTAATCTTTTTTTTTATAACGTGAGTATTTATACTGGAGACCCCATCACTTTAATTCAAAATAAATTAAATAACTTTTGGTACTAATCTTTTTTTTTTATAACGTGAGTATTTATACTGGAGACCCATCACTTTAATTCAAAATAAATTAAATAACCCCACCCCATTATAATTCAAAATAATCAACTACTTCAAATATTCCAGAATTGGTTTTAACGTGTACTTTTTTAATTTAGGTACTAATCTTTATTTTTTTATCAAAAGAAATGGATATAGAATCTTGTTAAAATTTTCTGATGTAAAACTCTCCTTAGGGAAAAACATCAAGAAGAAAAATAGTACTTCTCCTAATTTTTATTGAAAAAAAAAAGAGAAAAAAAATGGAAAACATGTGGGACTGGATTAATACCCATGAGCATAAAAAAGATTATAGCAGACAGAAAATAAAAACTATAGAGATGTGCAAAAGCATCACGATAATGACTATTATCCCAATCAAGTTGGCGCCAAAGCCATTAGCAATCATTTGCAGAACACTAAAAACAAGAGTGAAAAAGAAAACTCAATCTATCAAAATAAAGCACACTAATTCAAACAAAAAAAATTTAGCTTTACATACTAATCTTGAACTTTAATTTTATTTTAGTTAATATATTTTTTTAATCAAAATTTTATTTTATTTAATATAAAATAAAGAACTTTGTCAAATAAAATAAAATAAAGGGAGGAAGTTAAATAGTTAATTTTTCATTGATAACTAGTAGTTATTTGTTTATTAAAGAGGTTCTTCTTTGCAATTTACTAATACAGTCCATAGTACGCACCTTACAATAGCCCTTAAAAGATCTAGACCACAGAAATGAAATAATATAAATAAAGGGCATTGAACCCAATTGTGTTTGGTACACATAAACATGGCTTTGTGGACCATAAAAGCCACCCACAGAAGAAACTGCTAACAACTGAGACACCTGAGAGAGTGAGATCCTCTATCCGTAAAAAGGCATTTGTTAAGACTTGCGTATGCAAGTTACATGAACAAGCTATGTTTCTATGTATCAGACTCTCTTCTGCTGCAAAAGTGCAGCATTACAATCACACTACGAGAGGCGCGTCAACTCCACGCCCTCTTATTAACAACCTCCACAGCCCTTGGGTCTCAATCTGCGTTTGTGTACAACAACATCATCTCCATGTATGCACGATGTGGTTCACTCATGGACTCTCACAAAGTGTTCGACAAAATGCCTCACAGAACTATTGTTTCTTACAATGCACTCCTCACAGCTTATTCTCGAATATCAGAATATTCCATTTATGCCCTCAATCTGTATACCCAGATGGAAACTAAGGGTCTCAGACCATCTAGCATGACTTTTACTAGCTTACTACAAGCATCTTCTTTGTATGGAGATTGGTGGATTGGATCATTACTTCATGCCAAGAGCTTCAAGTTTGGTTTTTTGAATGACGTTTGTGTCCAAACTTCTTTGCTTAATATGTACTCAAGTTGCAGGGATTTGAGTTCTGCTGAATTAGTTTTTTGGGATATGTCTGAAAGAGATAATGTTGCTTGGAATTCTTTGATTGTAGGATATTTGAAGAATAATAAGATTAAAGAAGGTGTTCATCTATTTGTTGCAATGGTGAGGAATGGTTTTACTCCAACCCAATTCACGTATTGTATGGTGTTGAATGCCTGTAGTCGTCTGAAAGATTACCGTTCTGGGAGATTGATTCATGCACATGTGATTGTTAAGAATGTGTCACCGGATTTACATCTGCAAAATGCTTTGGTTGACATGTACTGCAATGCTGGTAATATACACACAGCATATAGGATTTTCAGTAGGATGGAAAACTGGGATTTAGTTTCTTGGAATTCTATGATTGCTGGGTATTCTGAGAATGAGGATGGAGAGAAGGCGATGAATTTGTTTGTCCAGTTGCAGGATTTGTGCTTCCCTAAACCAGATGACTATACTTATGCTGCCATTATATCTGCAACTGGTGCATTCCCGGCTTCCGGTTATGGAAAACCTCTTCATGCTCAGATTACTAAAGCAGGATTCGATAGAAGTGTGTTTGTGGGAAGCACTCTAGTGTCTATGTATTTCAAAAACCATGAAACTGAAGCTGCTCAGAGATTATTTCATTCAATCCCAGGAAAGGATGCTGTTCTCTGGACTGAAATGATCACTGGCTATTCTAAAATGAGTGATGGAATGAGTGCAATTAGATGCTTTTCTGAAATGTATCATGAAGCTCATGAGATTGATGACTACATTCTCAGTGGAGTTTTGGGTGTCTGTGCTGACCTTGCAATTTTAAGACAAGGTGAAATAATTCATTGTTATGCTTTTAAATTGGGTTATGATGTGGAAATGTCTGTTTCTGGGAGTCTGATTGATATGTATGCGAAAAACGGTAGCCTTGAAGCTGCGTACTTGGTATTTTCTCAAGTTTCAGACCCAGATTTGAAGTGTTGGAACTCGATGCTTGGAGGATATAGTCACCATGGAATGGTTGAGCAGGCTTTTAAACTTTTCGACGAGATTCTTGAACAGGGTTGGGTTCCAGATCAAGTGACAATCTTATTTCTGTTGTCTGCATGCAGCCACAGTAGGTCAGTTGATCAAGGAAAGTTCCTCTGGCATTACATGAACAGCATTGGTTTGATTCCTGGGCCTAAGCACTACTCTTGCATGGTAACTTTGTTGAGTCGAGCAGCGCTACTGGAAGAGGCGGAAGAAATTATCAGCAAATCACCTTATGTTGAAGATAATCTAGAACTATGGAGAACTCTCCTAAGTGCCTGTGTTATGAATAAAAATTTGAAAGTGGGAGTTCATGCAGCAGAGGAAGTTTTGAGATTGAATGCAGAAGATGGTCCAACGCTTGTTTTGCTTTCTAATCTTTATGCCGCAGTAGGGAGATGGGATGATGTTGCAAAAATAAGAAGAAACGTGAGGGGATTGATGCTGGAGAAAGATCCAGGGTTAAGTTGGATTGAGGCCAAGAGTGACATTCATGTATTCTCTTCCGGAGACCACTCACACCCTAAGGTGGATGAGGTGCAAGCTGAATTGCATAGGCTAAAAAGAAATATGATTAGAACAGAAAATGATGACAGTGAGGCACAAAATGCATACTACGTAAGTTGCAAAAGCTAAGCTTGTGCTATTATGGGGGTGGAATTTAATTCAAAAACAAATGAAGTATACAAAAAGGACTGGGGTTTTAGAGGGAATATATAAGAATTACATTTAATATTTTTAAAATTAAGCCTATGCACTCTCTATAATGCTCTTTCCAACATTCTTCCATGACCTGTTCAAATTCATGAGACCTCACCATTCTAAGAATGAGACTAATTTAGTGAGACTCACATTAATTTTATGCATTCATAAGAGTGTTGAAAAGAGTGAAATAGTATGTTCATAGCACTCTTGTTCATAAATACCATGTCGTTACCTTCAACCACCTAAGTGAGTTAATTGATGTGCATAAAATATTGACTAAGATACATCATATCCATGTTCTATCATATTTTTATTCAACATTTGTCTTTATTTTATCCTGACTACCAAATCTTTTCCTTGAGGATACGACTCACACTACACATAAGGATGTAAGTTAAATCATGTTGTCCATGCGACCTCCTTGTTGGTGGATTATTTGTAAGTACTACTGGAGGTGCTTAGTCGTAAGGCCTGATGACTCACCTAAATTTTGTTTGTTTCCAAAGAAAACATATAAAAGATCTAAGAGAACATGGTAGATAAGATACGAGTTTATTCATGTTCTTAGTTCGAATGTAAGGGATTAGTCTCTGCGTTTTTACAGACATACCCTAAGAAACCAAATAATGAGGATCAAATCACTAGTGCAGAAGTTTTGACGTTGGATACAGAAGGTGGGTTCTAATATCACCTACAACCTCAACTATGAGTTTAATTACATCCTATCCAGTTTTAGTTGGGAGGTCAACTAAGTTTAGTAATTCTTTTTGTTGAATATTTATCGAGATTCAGAAAAAGATAGGATAAGAAGAAAATTCTCCAAAACAAAACGGATGTAAGCCAAGGGGGAGTTAGCAAAGTTGGACAAGAAGGGAATGGGGCAATGTGCATGAGAATATGCATTAATTCCTCAACTCGTTATGATGTCAAAAAATGAGACAGTAGAGATTGGTTTGATAAATGTACTATTTTGCCATTTTCTTTTGAAAACTAATATATTGTCTCGTTTTTAAAAATGATAGATTTCTCAGAATTGATAAAATAGGAGTAACGAATTCAGAGCTCTCTTTTAAAAAATTTGACCAAAACCTTCATAAGAGTAGGTTTTTAAATCTACTAATCGTCTCCCCACCTAGGGATCTCCCCAAGTAATATGTGGTTAAACTTCAATAATAAAGCAGATGGAGGCCTGATTACATCAACTCTGAGTACTAAAAGAAAAACAAAACGCCATGACTCCAAATTTGAAATATCAGTAAAATGTAGCCATAAAATACAACTGCTAGGATCTAGTATCTAGTATCTTTTACAACAACGGACGATGGATCAAACTCAAACTGGAACCAAGAAAGAAGCAAGGTACAATGGGTTGTGATATAAGCTAAAAAAGCTAGCAACAATTCATAAAAAATTAGCATTCAAAATCATCTAACCTAGACTGTAATGGGTTCAACAATAACCCACTGTAAATGCCGAAAGGTAGAACTCAATGTACTGAAATGAGGCAGAATCCAGATGTCAATATGTACCAGTGCCCTCAATGTGGCATCTACATTCCAAGACATCAGATTTAATGCAAACATCATCTTAAGACCATCTAACAAAGAAAGACCATTATTTCAAGTGGTACATTCATATTTCTTTGGTAGCAGAAAATGATCCCATCAACTTTATGATTTCAGATCATTTTATTAGCGTCGACCAGTTCTGCTTTTTGACCGTGGATTTTTCTGCAATAACACCATAATAAATAAGGCTTAGAAGATGCAATCATACAAGCCATAAGAGACCACAAAACTACCAGATAAATTTTTTTTTTAAACAAAAACCGGCAGACTGCCCGAATTTATTAAAGAAAGAAAGGAAAATGACAGAAAAGAGCGAAGGGGGGACTAGACCGAAACCCTTGCCTTCAGAAAAGCTCAATCCAAAACAATACTAGAGAGCCCCTAGAACACAGCAGTCTAAAGGCTAGACAAAACACCAAAAACCAATCTAACTAACAAAAAGTAGATAAACAATCGTGTGAACAGCAAAACAAAACTACCAGATCATAATGCTAAATAGTTTATTAATAAGCCAGAGATGCTACAGTTTACTTACAGATCCAGTCCCAAAGCTTGCTCCCGCTCCTGCTCCCAATCCTGTAGTAGCACATGAATAAGAAAAAATGGTTAATGCAATCTGAAGATAAAATTAAGAAAGATGAATGAAATGCAAACCACCTCCCTTTTTTCTTGCCATAGAAATAAGAGGGAGGGAGGATAATCATTGAAATCAATAATGTCGTGGCCTACGAACATCTCCGATAGGAGTTAATTGTTGAGTTTTTAAATCTGTGGCAAATAAGGAACCAGTGTCGATTTATTATTTTTTCATTGGAGTTGATCTATGTGAAAAGGTGGGTTACTTAAACTGGTACCTTTGGAGTAAAAGTACTGTGGGTTGCTTACAAAAGAAACCAGTATTAGAACCCGAAAAGTGGTTGACCCATTGAACCAATTCTTTTAAACAGTTAGTGTTATATTATGATTAATTAAAAGTTTAAACCAATTAAAACTGCCACTTAATTTGGTTTCCCATAGCTATAACCAAGACTCAGTTTCATTCCTATTAATATGTACAATGCGGAACAAATAAGAACTCCCAATACAAGAGTTAGGCTTCCATTTATAACAAGATGCTTCATCTCTTCTTTTCTTTTACTCATTTAATGGTGAATATAGGATGAGAAGCTTTACTTTTCTCCTTTAACTAATTTGATGCTGGATGGGTCTAAGTTAAAAATAAACTGTGACAGTTTTGGTATAATAACTTAATTTAATAACTATTGTATGTGATAAATTAATCTAATTATTATACTAGAAAATATATTTCAATATGGTTACAAAATAATACAATACAGATCTATATATGAAACCTAAATTTGACTCTGGTTCACCTTCAGCTAAACCTAAAACCTCTTCGCCAGTTCAATTACTGGTTTGATTTCTAAAATAGTGATTTCAACGACCTATTTGCAAAAACAAAAACAAAAATGCTTCATCAAAACCGGTACTTCCCCAATCATTATCATTTTAACTATGAGCATGTGATGTAACTTACAGACGTAATTTCCCTTACAACTGTCAAGTAACTTATTGAAGAGATTACTTGAGCGTGTGATATGTCTTCCTCTTATAGATGTAACTTCCCTTACAACTGTAAAGATTCCATTTGCTTAGCAAGAAGCAGTGAACATTCGCCTTATCAAATTCCTAATTCTTCCCTGCCCAAATATTCCCAAAATTTCACCAAGTCATAAGTCCTAATCTTGAAGGTTAACCCCTAATTCATTTCGCTTGGAAAGCATCCTCGCCCCCCAAATATCCTGTATGAACCTTCAATTCCCCTAACTTCCCTTATTTATCCAAGAAAATAACAACTTTGATATTTTAAATCCTATATCTGCAGTTGGGCTGCATTAGCCATTTCCAAAACAATTTTCCATCTAAAGCAATTACATAGTTTGTTAACACTTTGAACATGAGATAACTAAACTAAGAAAAAGTATAACCCGGGAAAGTACCTGAAGCAAATGGAGTTGAAAAGAGTGAACCTGCAGCCGGAGTTGCCGGAGTTGAACCAAACATCGGAGTAGTATTACTAAACAGAGAGGGAGTTGATGTGGGGCCAGGTAAGGATGATGATGCAGAACCAAAAAGTGATGTTTGAGGTGTGCCACCAAACAATGATCCTGGAGCAGGAGTTGTTGGTGTTGCAAACAAAGATGACATAGAAGACGATGGAGCAGAAGTCGGTGTGCTAAAAAGAGAGAAACCACTTCCTGATGAAGAAGATGAAGTTGCTGCCGAAGGCTGTGGGGCAGTCACTGTTCCTTGAGTTCCTGAACTGGAAAACAGCCCAGCAACTTGAGTTGAGGGTTGTGAATTTGCAGGTAAATGCAATGTTGGATGTACTCTTTTTGAGGCTGCTTCTTGTCTTGCAGTTTCTCGCCGATCAGCCTCTAGAAATGGATCATTCACCTCCCCCCGACGGCGTTGATCTGCTAGGTATGCTGATTTCATAGATTCAATGTACTGGTGAATGCTCTCCACCTGAATACGCATTATTCAATAACCAGTTATTTTTACTGTTTACGAAAACTGGTAAATATTATGAATCAGAGTAAAAAAAATGTTTTAAGTAATTAAATTTAAAAATTGATAAAAACAAAGGAAAGAGACAAGTTATTAAAGGATCAACAGTTCTACAATCATAAATTTTCGATGTTATATTCTGAAAAATAACTACGAATAGATAGAGTTCGGTTCTTCGTCAAAAAAAAAAAGATAGAGTTCGGTTCATAAGATCTATCACAAAGTGGGTATAAGTTATAAGCATATCTGTATGGTGTGATGTAAGTTTGAAAAAGTTATATGTGCTTCTCTTTACCTTTGCAGCCACGTGAACAAAAAAGTCATGCACATTTGTCATGACTTTGGGAAGGGATTGCAATAATGAGGATCCATTACTGGAAGCATTTCTCTCAGAGTCTAGGAGAAGAAGCTGCTCCAACTCTTGAATCAACTGATGGCATTCACAGATATACTTCTCAAATCTTAAGACTGTTTGCTGTAAAAAGGGTGATGGTTTCTTTGGAAGTCCACTGTAGAAATCAAAAACCGGTACTATAGATGTCGCTGAGGGTTGGCTACTCAAATTAGGTGTTGTTACTCCAGGGGTCAGTGATGGGGCAGTGGCACTTGATGCTCCCCCACTGGGATGATGGAACCTTGGATGTAGCATCATAAAGGATCGAACAGCAACCTCTGTGTTACGTAACATATCCTTAACAACAGACATCAGTTCCTGCAGCAAAGTTTTTTGCCGTTCCATAGCAGTGCCGATTCCACCAAGTTCCTGTTGAACATCAGAATATAGCTGTTATTGAAGTCATATACCCTGCCTAAATGAACTAATTATACTTGATATGCTTCCTTCATATGAAGAATAGAAAGAAAACCACACAAGTCATATACAAACAATCAATTAATCTTGCTAAACTTCTTTCCCACTTTATGTTATATAAAAAAATAGAAATTTAAGTTTTGTAGGGACGTCAACTACGGATAGTAATATTTACTCCAATGACAGAGCAATAACAGAAACGGGTAACATTTAGGCTCTTGTTTGGCTGCATGCATAACTCCAGTAACAAGCGACTCTTGTTACCAGAACATCTTTAACTATTAAATTTGAACAAAAATCATGGATAGAAATATTAAAATGCCTCAACTAGTAAACATTAATCCATAATACTTTTTTTGGTTTAGAAAGAGGTTGCCTTTTTACCACAAGTACTAATACCCGCGATAATACTAATATGAACTTCCAATCAAAACATAATAGCTATATCTCTGATTTATAACAAGCATGGAACAGATAGATAACCAACAAAGGAATTCAACAGCAAGCAAAAAAAAAGAGCAGAAAGAGAGGACCTGAACAATATGGCTTGCATCAACCTCAAATCCATCATTGGAAACTGAAGAATCGTAAAGACGACTACACTGATCCAGTCTCTGGCTTTCACCCCTATACTCCAATACTCGCTCCCTATATAACACATAATAACAATTAAGCAACTAAAATCACAAAAGAATAATAAACAATAAATAAAACCTTCATCTGTCCACAATCTTTATTAATTAAGAAGAATAAATTGGAAAATTAGAACATACTCGATCTGAAGTAAAATCTTCTGAGAATCAGGATGTAGATCCGCCCAATTGGTACTGTAACTAGCTGGAGTTTTATCGTTAGTGAACAAAAACAAATTTTGTTGTTGATGCTGCTGCTGCTGTTGTTGTTGCTGCAGTTGAAATTGTTGTTGTTGCTGTTGCTGCTGTTGAAATTGTTGTTGTGGTGAAAGGAACAAACTATTCTGCTGGAAAGGAGATTGCTGCTGCTGTTGTGGTTGAAACAGCTGCTGTTGCTGCTGTGGTTGTTGTTGCTGAGGCGTTGAAAACAACGAAAATGACATTTTGAAATTCGCTATCAGAATGAAGAAAACGGAAAACCCCTTGTTAAACCCTAGCTATTGAGAGTGAAGTGAGTGAGAGAAATTGAGTTTCAGGCGTCAAAACACGCACGCGCCTTGTTCCCCTGAATTGAATTCCTTTTTATCAAACTTGTAATTTCGTATTGACGGCTTCACCGGGAGAGAGGATCTTTCTTAATTCTCAGCCAAATTCTAAAATCCCGCGTCCATAATCAATGGCTAGCGGTGAAAATAGGTACGGCGGAGCAGGGTTTTTTTCCAACGCCTGACTGCGTTTTATTTTTCAAATTTTAAGCTATGAACTTTTGCCAATTTAATATTGAAAAAAAAAAATAGACATGGACCCTCACTTAATTGGGAGCCTTTCTACTTTCTAATTCTTATTCTTATGACCAGAGCATCTCCCATTAACGAACGTAATATGACACAAATGGTAGATATTTGGGTCCCTTAACCATTTAGTCATGGAAAACATTTGTTGGAGAAGTCAACCCCTTAAATGAATCTCCGACGAAGGATTAATCTCCACTACATTGTTTACCAAAAATGAATAAATATTGTCTTATAAAGAAAATGTTATTAATATCTATTTAGTCATCGTGAAAAAATAGAACAGACAATCAAATTAAATTGGAAAGAAACTAAAGCATCCCATTTAAAAAAAGTCATGGGAAAATATATATGTCTCAGCTACTACATTCCCATGCCCTTTAATCAATGTTGCATATTTTTTTAAAAAAAATAATAATGAAAAGACTTAGTTTTTTTGGTTAAAAAAGAGAAAAAGATAAAAAAACTAAGGCCTCACAAAGTTATAACTAAATAGAAAATAAGTTATTCATAAGAAGATTGATCATTGTGTCCAATATTTGTGACGCCGTGTATCGATGCCACCAACACTGTGATCATTTGCATGGTCAACTACAATTTGTGCTAATTGAACATCATTATGGTCATCCTCCAAAATCACCATCTGATGAATCGTCATGTTCAAAATACCTTGAAGAAACATATATAAAGATATTGAACATGTTCTAGAAAGATATGTAAACGTAGCAATCATCATCATGTATAATTTACAAATGAATAACAAAATAGTATTTAAAATAGTCTTCCTACTTTCTAATTCTTACCATTAGACACACTTCTCCCCTTGTTGTGTAAACCCCAAGAGCTCTATAACACCTTGCCACACAGCTAGCTCTCTCTCTCTCTCCCCCCTAAATCCAAGCAACATTCCCCCTCTTTCTCGTTCACCCACCACAATGCATTTTTTGGCGTCTCTTTTGTCTTCTTCGACATTGCAAACCTTTTTCTCCTCGAAAATTTGAATTTTTTTATTGTGTATTTGAGTTGTACTAAGAACCAAATAATATTTGGAAGCAAATTTCTAAACGTGTATTTGTTACACCTCATGAATCCCAAATTAAAACATCAAGAAATTTGTTTTTGGAAGTTTTTGAAACAAGTTTCTGAATTGCTTGTAAACATCAAAAATTTGACAATCATGAATTGGAAACCGGGCATGTGGATGGAGGAGGAGTGTCATGTGTATGAACCATAGTGGGGAGGGGAGGGGGAGTTGTGAGGAAGCGAAGGAGATACATTTTGGGATTTTTAGGGGTAGAAATGTTTGTCTTTTTATCTTTAAATGAGAGGTGGGATTTCAAACCCATGAACCTAGGGAAGGTAATTGAATCTCCTGCAATGCCCCATAGTAATGACGACAAGCATATATGATCCTTCACCATTTGTCGGGCTTCGTCTCTTTTTTTTTTTTCTCATGGAGACCATAATAATTGGTTAGTCTCCATGTACCCCCTTACCAAATGAGTCGAAATCCTTTCCATTTTTTGGTGAAAACAAGGGGGTTTGCACCCCCTACAAAACTAGGTTAAACGTTGGCCAATTCAAGGCTCAACAAGTCTACATCCAGAGACATCCCCTAAGGAAAAGAGGAACCACATCAAATATATTACAATTAGAATTCATAGAGCTACTCTCTCTCAGACAAGTAAATCAACAAGAACATTTCCCTCCCGGCTAAATGCTTTCAGACCACATCAGCTTGATTCTCTCCATTTCTCAAAAGAAATGGAGGGTTCTATCACTATAGTTTTGGGTGTATAAATACATGCATTCCTCAAATAAAAGATAAATAATAGACATTTATATATTTTCTACATCCAAAACTTAGCTAATGGACTATCCAATTCTTTTGACAAGAGGGTTCTATCACCTTGATGTTACTGATACACTTAATAATAAATAAACTCAAATAAAAATATTTAATGTTAAAAATTTACAATTAAATAAATGTCCATAACAATCTTGTGCAAATTACGAGTTATAAACTAGTTTGGGTTAAAAATTAGGTTTTTGGTCATTTAAAACAAATAGATCACTCTATTTAAGATAGGATGACAATATCTCTTTGCACTAAAAAAATAATATTTCTACCTTAGAGAGCTTGTGGAAATTAACTAAAAAAACTTGTGATCAAGTCATGAAATGTAATAAGTTGTTTCACAAGCTCTCGCAAACAATTTCGCAATTGCTTATGCTAATAAATAAGCCCAAACAAACTGATCCAAATAGACCCCAACTCACTAGGCTCACTTTCACTTCTCGTTTCATCTGTATCCACAATGCTCTGCCGATCCAATGGATTGGTGGCCGTATCAAGTAACTTCATCTTTTTGGGTGCAACTATTGACACCTTTATATTTGTAGATGCCCCCGACTCTCCAGAAGTTCATTTCCGGACAACAAATTTTTGGTACTCATTTAGCGTTTTCTTGTTTGCAAATAAACTTCTGGAAAAGAGGGTGTATTAGTAAAACGGGAGGGTGTAAATAGTTTCTCCTTTTTTTGGTTGCCAATAAATGTTAACTGTAATAACCGGCATTAGAGACAAAGAAAATGGCTAAACCCGAAGATTCATTAGAACAGTCAAAGTGCCTCTGGAAAACGTAAATCTGCTGGGCCAGGGCCCAATATCCCTTTCTGTTCGCTTATCTTGCCCAGCCCCAGAGAAGGTTCTGCATATTCAATTATTTCATCATCTCGCCAACTCAATCCCTGCAAAAGAAGTTGCATGCAAATTGCAAAGTGAATACATCCCTCCAAAAAATGAAAATAATGTAGATGCATAATGATTATTATTTTTTAACTACAAACGTTTGAAAAGAATACTTTGGCAAAGCAAAACCCATGAGGTAGAAGCATTTCCACAAATTAGTACTGTACATAATACTATAAAATCGCAACAAGGCAAAAATTAGAAGCAATTCTAAAATTTTCAGCCTCAAAGAAACAAGTTCATTAGCAGCTTTTCCTTGAAGGAAGTTAGTTTACACGAAAATGTGGCTAAAGTTCACCACTTTAAATGGATGAGATGAGATGACTTTTTTACCTTAATGCATCACTTTACCAAAACTAGATGAGTAGACATAATTTAATTAGTCCGAACATGACCCCGTGAAAATCAAGACTAATTTAAAGTGGATAAGCAGAAAGTTTCAAATTGTAATTGAGTTAGTCCGAACATTACACTGTGAACATTTACCAGCAATATATAATATTTCCCGGAGAGACTAAATAAAACTTATTGATAGAGAAAAATGGAATGTTAAAAATGAAGGAAACATGTAGATGAAATTAAAGTAGATATATTGTGAAAAATAGAAAAATGGGATAGAGTTAGAGGAAGAAAGAGGAGGAGACCGTGACATAATGTGTGAGAAAGATTGAAAAAGTTTGAAAAAATATATGAGAGAGTGATAAGTAATATTTCTTGTAGAGATTAGAAAACAAAATCGTAGTAAAGTTTCAAATTTTACAAATTGTAATATTTCCCGAGAGACTAAATAAAACTAATTGATTGAGAAAAAATAGAATACTAAAAAAATAGAGACATGTAGATGAAATTAAAGTAGATATATTGTGAAAAATAGAAAAATGAGATAGAGTTTGAGGAAGAAAAGGGAAGAGATAGTGAAAAAGTGAAGTTCAAAAAAAAGTGTGTGTGTGTGTGTGTGTGTGTGTGTGAGAGAGAGAGAGAGAGAGAGAGTTTGAAAAAGTAAGTGAGAAATAGTGAAAAAGTTTGGAAAGTGAAATTACATAAATATCCTAAAATTGTTTAGTTGGGAAAAGGATAAGATTGATATTTGGTAGTAGGTTAATGGTATAGATAGATAGTAGATTTCAATTTTGATGTTATTTGGTCAAATTTATCACTTTTGGTTAGGGATTATTTTTACCTTTATTCTATTGGAACATTTATTGGTGTATTTACATTAAACAAAATAGTGTCACCCACAATGTGAATGACTAAAAGGTTTTATTTTAATTGTTTTGATAATATATATTTTTTGACAAATCATTTATATTTTTTGAACATCTTGAACAGCTCTCTTAGTAATAAATCTATGTTTAAGTTGATTACAAAACAAAAGTGTGCTGTCCAAAAATAAGTTCTGAAGAAAAAATAAAACCTTTTAGTGGTGTGCATGGTGGATGATACTGTCTTTTAAGAGATAATAATTACTAATTACCTCATCGTGATTGTAGCTAGTATCCTGCAATAATGGAGTTGCAATTGGGGGTGCAATTTCCGGGTCTGGTTTCTGAAATATAAATGTGGTATAGAGACCTGCATTGGAGTGGAAAACGCAATATATGAGTATCCCCATAAACAATTAGTACAAAATAAACCCAAAAAAAACTTACAAGCAATAATAACATCATAAAAATGCATCACCTAGAGCATCATATGATCGAGGAAGAAGTCTCCCCCTAGGATCCAAAAGGTTTGGAGCGTAGTTTGTAAGCAAGCCTGCTAATTGTGCTCTTATAGCAACAATCACAAAAAGTAAATTGAATAAGTAGTCTTGCAAACTCCAATGTTGCTAATAACACTATATAATCGAAGGATGGAGTATAGAAGGATTAGCCTCACTAACCTGTTGTCATCATAAAATTCAGTCAAGTTTTGGATCTCCACATACTCAAGACCAGCTTCCCTGGCCAGCCTGAGTTTTATGAAGCAGAAGAGACAAGAGATTTATTTTAAATTAAAAGTCATGAATGAAGATAGGTATTACAATTCTTGATAGAAGCCGTGAGTCGGGAAAGAATAGAAGAAAAGTGAAAATAAGAAATTGTATTGATGATAAGAATTATGATACATCAAGTAGTACAGGGCTTGTATGAATGATAACAACTATAGGAAACTAAAAGGTACAAGCAGATATATAGCTATACATTCCTTCGGAAGTTTAAATTAAAGAACAAAGTTAATTTCAGCATGTTTGGAATTTCTTTGAGTGAAACCTAAACAAAATCAAGCTTTTCCTTTAAAATCAGATTTGTTTGGTAACACCAGAGAGTGGAATCAATAAATGCATTGACATAAATTAGGACAACTCTTAGTTATTAATCATGAGTTTTAAGTTGTAGGAAACCTGATGAAACTTGGAAAATGAACCAAGCAATGTGTTTCAGCAGAGACATCATTAGCAAATTTCAGCTGATATTTCTTTCCAAATAATGGAAACCTGGAAACGTTAAGCAGATTCAAATGAATAACAATGAAGTTGTAACTAAAAGCAACGTATATGCAACATGCAGTTAATGCCTTATAGAGATATGTACTTTTCTTCTTCAACTTCAAAAGTAATCATGTAGTTCTCTGTTCGGATGCAGTTGGGAACGATGTTTGGTTTCATGCTGCTGCTTTTGTTGTGATAGGCTTCAACATTCTTCTGGTACTTGGCCCTACACTACATGGGCACATTGTTAACATGATCCATCCAGTATACTTGTATACAAAGATCTAGAGCAGACGCTATATGAATGCTCAGAAAAACAGTAATAAAGACAAAAGTGATGGAGCTCAAACTGCTAAAGTAATGTGATCGATGAAATCCATAGAAAATCAAAATAGATAGAAAAATAATAATGTAGAAGCACAAACAAAATTGTTTAACAAAATAAGATCATCTCGGATTATGTTTTCCTTTTAATTTTTAAGTAGATTTCGTCTGAAACCACTGAGCAGTTATTTTCCTTTTCTCTTTTCTCTTTTACTAGACAGAAATGGATTTTATTATAAATATAAATGCATGGAAGAACTGAAATAAAATATAGCATCCAGACAAAACTGAAAAGGAGCGCACCTTAAAGTTAGTCACTAGAAAAAAAAAATTGTAAATCTAAGCCAAGACTCGACCTGGAAAGCAGGTTTAAAAACTGGAACTACTTGGTGAGAAAAAAAGGCTCAAAGACCCTTCACCAAATCTACTAAAAAAAAGAGAGCATGCAACTAAATCCAGACACAATAGAGCTTTGATAATTAAGTCCCATACCATATGGTAGATGAGTCGGGGGTAATACCAAGAAAATAACCTCCTGGCTTCAGCAGAGATGACACATTATGAAGAAGTCTTCGTGCTTTCTCTTCAGTTTCAAAACACAACTGAATTACAAATGTTAACCAGCAGAAAATCAGAGGGGGTTAATTTATAGAAACGCAATAAACGAGTATCAGAAGTGACAACAACTACATCCACTGAAGTATACTATTTCCAAGGTCCTTTATAATTATACTAAGTTTCAGTTTGGTCCATTATGTATCATTTGTTCCGAATTTGTCCCTTAAATTACAAACGTTATGCCAACATGGTCCTTTCGTTACTAACCTCATGAAAGTTAACTTATGTGGCAGCTAATTGATGATCAGCACGTGGGGACTAATTGAAACCAAGTAAATAGATAAAGGACCAAATTTGTTCTCATTCTTCTCCAAATCGATGACGTGGGGTTTTATGCAAGTGTATTCTTTACCAAATCATTATTACATCATAGTGAGACATTATTCAACAAGTTTATTCCCAATTTGAATTTTAACACCACATCCTGATTCAATGAATCTTCATACTTATATTATCATCACTTATTCTATTATTAATCAATGTTTCATCCCTTCATATTTGAATTCCTAATCAATAATGGCTGCAGCAATGAGTTCACTCATCCTTATCATCTAAAGTTTCATACTTCGATTCATGCATTATGATCTTCTTAATGGTGGCAACGATATGGAGGCCTTGTTAATTTATTTATGTCCATATTTATACATTTGGTTAACTGTTAGTCAAATGTCGAAACAATGTTACAAATAAACAATTAAACATCATGTATCAGGATGTTAAGTAGAAACCCAAAATAAACATAAGGTACTAAAAGTATAATTTAGTCAACTTCAAAAGGACCTAAGGCACTACTTATCTGCATTTACTCTATCCTTTTTTCATTTCAAGAAGGCTTATCATATCATCATACAGGGTAAAACAAAGGGTTAGGACAGAAGAAACCCTCAATGAAGAAGAAAAAGATTTCTAAAACAACACTACAAAGTGAATGTGAGACCTGCAAATGCTGCAAACAGCAGACAAAATCAGCTGAGTTGGTTTTCTCCTCCAAATGAGATTCTATACTTTCCTGTAATAAAAAAACAGGAAAACATAAGCTAATACCAACAACAGATGTAGCACTGACAATTTAGGTTGAAGATGTGTCCAGTGTTCAAAACGTGACATGACGTCGTCCGACACAGACACTTAAGTTACTTCCATTTTTCAAATTAAAACAGATGTCTGTGTGTTTGTGCCAGTTGTGTCCAATGTCTGTGTCGGTGGTCCATACGATACAATAATGTTTAATTCAATGTGATCAAAGTGAGAAAAGCGTGAGGCACTAACTCACCGTGCAAGGGTCAACCTCAAAGAAATCAGCAGTGTAAGATTTCCTGTTACTTTCCCAGGCTTGTCGAATTTGGTCTATACCAGACGAAGAAACATCTGCAGGAACAACAAATCAATCAAACCATTCATTAATCGTTGGTTAAATGTTGAATGAAATTGAACTTTGACATAAACATAAACATAAAGAAGAAACCTAGTTCATACCAATGCCAATGTAATGGCTAATTTGGGCGTCGGTCCATTTATCAGCATCGACGCCTCCTCCACAATACAAGTCGCAAACCTTTTATTTCAAATTGAAGAGAAAATGAGAATTAAGCGGAAAAGGGAAGTGATTGGTTGGTTGGTGATAGTATTATTATTACTGACCGTGGCGTAGGGGTGAGCGAAGATCTTGATGAGAGCCATTTTCGCAAAATCGTAGAGGCGGTGATGGGTTGACTCGCTCTTCCCCTGTTGACTACCCATTCTTCAATCTTCAAGTAGAATGAGACGATTCAGATGACAAAAGAGACTGAGAGACCAACCTCTGCTTCTACCTCACTGCTTGCCCACTCACTCACCCAGAAATAAATTAGCAAGCACCCTACTCTTAATTTTGTATTTTTAACTAGAAATCTTTTTTGCCTTGAAAAAGGGTAAGATTAAAAAATTAGTTAAATAGATATTAAGGTAATACAAATACAATCCTTCTAATTGAGATAAGACTAATACCATAAACTCGTGTATCACACAATGGTTGTTCGATTCTCGGCGATGAAACAAATTAGAGTCAGACTTTACCTATCTCTCAATCGAACTCTGAATTATTCAGGGTCTCTTAACCCTGGACACTGTAGCAGGGTCAAAGACCCCTAAACCAAAAAAATGTATTATGAATTTATGATGTGTATTACATCAATTTGATAACAATAATGTTAACTTAAAGTAAAAGCAAATGCAGGAAGTAATTCGTTAAAGTTCTTTAAAGAAATTTAAAAAATTGCTTTTAATATTTGGTCAGTGTATATATGGCAATGGGGCGAGGTAGGGGCGAGGGAGTACTCCTTTGCTCCTCATCCTATCTCTCCAAACTTTTCTTTGTCCCCGCCCTTGATTTTTGTCATTTTGAGTTTACTCCCTGTCATACCCTAATTTTGTCCGCCTAGTTTCAAAACCCTAATTTTCAGCAAAAATAAATAATTTTGTGAGTGATGCATTATTTGAGAAAGGGTTTAGGGTATTTACCCAAGCATTCTAAGGTTTTCAAAATCATTTTTGAGAAATTAAGGAATTTTGGGGCATTTAAAAGGGGCATTGTTTGGTCAATTTCAATTTAATAAATTTTTGCTAGTTGAAAATCCAATTAATTAATTTTTGGGAATTTATTTAATGAAATTGTATCATTTTGAACAAAAAAATAAAAAAATAAAGAAAATCATCTTTCAAATTGTGCGCATATTTTATATGTGTAGTAAAAAAATCAAGTTCAAATTAATTCAAGAAAGCATTTCAAAAAAATAGTACAAGGAATATTCCCAAAAATTATATGATAGGATTTTTGTTGGCAATTTTGGTCATCTCTCATTTTCAAAAATGGCATATTCTTCAAGATACCTTGTATATGGCTCAAAATGGTTAGATTTATGTACAATTATCTTGAAAGGAATAATCAAAATTGAGAGGATAATTGGAAGGTTCATGGATAGTACAATAGTACAATTGCCAACTTGCAAAACTTGGGCACCACTCTCATTGCTTGGCTGAATATCTACCCCTTCATTCCCCTCTCATTTTGCATTTTTTTGCCCCTCATCAAGGTGTGTTTCAATCCTCACCCTTGATTCAAAATTAAAATGCAATCCTAGAATGAGATGAGGTACACAATGACCTAAATGCCCCTAAACCTAATTGCACATTATATATACCCTCATATCCTCACCTCTCACAAGTTTTTGCACACAATTCACACTCAAAAACCTAGCCTCTCCTCTTCTCCCTTCTTGGCCGAATACCCCTCTTCATTCCCTCACCTCATCTCTTCACTTTTTCACTTCAAATCAACATTCTAGTCCTAAATCCTTCATCATCCTTGCATTCTCTTCAAAGATCCATCTTCAAATCTCAAGAATCAAGCTCAAGATTGAAGATTAGAGGGTTGATTCAAGTGGTTTAGTGTTCATTCACCTTATTTCTTTCGCTATTCTAGCTTGGAGTTGAGGTATACTCTCAATCTTAGCATCATCAAAATTTTAGCACCAAAAATGTAGATCATCAATCTATTTTTGCATATCAAGCATTTCTTTGCATTTTAGTGCTCTATTTTATGTTGAAATGTTGATATAATTGTTGTTGTTGAATGAGAGATGTGTTTCAAGCATTTTGACAAACACTTTGGGAGGTTTGGATGCTTGAAATGCATATCTCTCTCTTGGAATAAATTGTGTGTTTGTGCTATTTTCATTTTGTGCTTGCATTTTCATGAATAAAATTGTGATTTGGGCTTATGTTTCATTTCGCATATTGTAGAAAAATTAGAGTTTGTGTGATTTTAGTGCATTCCTTTGCTTAATCATGTGAATCCTTGCCAAAAAGTTTGATCTATGTCATTTGCTTGCATGATTTTGTTGCTTTCAAAGAATAAAATGAGGTTTTAGCTCTATGTTGGTGTCGCATTTCATGAGATAATTAGGGATTGTGCTTGTTTTTGTTGCTTGCTTTGAAAATCATGTTTGTGTTGATGATTTGGTAAGAGGATTTGACACTTATGCACTTGTGCATATCCCAAGTGTTAAAGATTACCTAAAGGGATTCAACACCTTAATTGCATATGCTTGCTAAATAAAATGTCAAATTGATTTTTCATGGCTTGCTAATGATCTTACTTGAGGCAAATGCCCTTCCCAACTTATCCCTTTCATGTGGTTGATTGTAGAAATATGCTAAATGTTGATGCCATCAAAATGATACCACATTGTTGCTTATGTCAAATGTTGATGTGAAATCCCTAGGATTTTGCAAGTGATTCATTAAATGTTTGAATTCACTTGTGCTTTGTAACTTCCTTGCCTACTCACATGTTGTGTCATAAATGCCTAGTTAGGTTCATTTCTTGCCATGCATCTTCAATAAGATGTGCAATCTAGGTTCATTCTCCTGCCTATTCATGTATTTTTGCCAAAATGTTCAACTTGGGTTCATTCTTTACCTATCTATGTATTGTGACATGATATGTGTAGTCTAGGTTC
Source organism: Astragalus glycyphyllos (assembly GCA_963573325.1). Classification (NCBI taxonomy): domain Eukaryota; kingdom Viridiplantae; phylum Streptophyta; class Magnoliopsida; order Fabales; family Fabaceae; genus Astragalus; species Astragalus glycyphyllos. The sequence goes on along the minus strand of OY754308.1, from coordinate 84,077,708 downwards.
ATCTTTGCCTATTCATGCATTGTGTATTCAAATGTTGTAATGAGATGTTTTCAACATGAAAGGGTAAGTTGCAAATTGTGTCTATGTTGTTGCTTGCTTGATAACATGATCTCAATGAATGTGCTATGCTTGCATCTATGAACTTTCTTGCATTCATTGTTTTCTTTTCTAAACAACTTGACATGAAAATGATTACTAGTTTAGATCATTGCATGAATTGTAGTTTAGCAATTTGCATTTTGGTTATTGACTTGGAACTTGATTGAAAATGTTCTACTAGTTTTCCAAAACTCTTTTCCAAAAATCAAATTGCTTTCAAACTTCTTTTCTAAACTATGTCTTTAACAAATTAAGACCAATTTCTTTTCCAAGCTTAAACCCTAAGTTTTTCATAAACAAAATCATTAGTGGCCACTCGAAGCCTTTGCTTGTTTGATCACTAATGAGGAGTTATTAGTGGTAGTCACTCGAAGCCCTTGCTTGTTTGATTATCATGAAAGCTCCCAAACCTTAAATACATGCGAACCCAATTCAATTCCAAAAACAACACGAGTCATTAGTGGTAATGGTCCTAAGCCTTTGCTAGATGATTATCACCGATGCTCGCCTCATTTACAAAAAAGGATAGAAAAAAAAACGTTGTTACTTACAATCACTCGAAGCCATTGCTTGTTTGATTATCGGTTTCAACTTATTTTCTTTCGAGTTAGTAATGAAAACCACTCGAAGCCATTGCTTGCTTAGTATTAGTGAACACTCGAGTCTTATTTCAAAAAACACCTAAAAACTAAAAAGCTAAAAACAAAAGAGCCTTTTCAAAACAAGACTAGAACTACGTAGCTTTGAATTCCTCATCGCACCGGAGGATACGTAGGAGCGGGTTCACCTCCCGTCAAGCACCCTTTTAAAAAAATAATAACAAAAAGATTCTTCTTTCCCCAGTTTTCAAAAACATTTTCTTAAATAAAAAAAAGAAGAAAAGAAGTAGAACAAAGTGTTTCAAATCAACAATCAAAAACCACACACTAAATTAAAGGTTCCCTTTCGGTAGAAAGGATGTGTGGGGTGCTAATACCTTCCCCACACATAACCGACCCCCGAACCTATATCTCTCGTTTTCAAAAGGCCAATCGCCTAAAAGGATTTTTCCAATGTTTTTTCCTAAATTAAAATATTGGTGGCGGCTTCATTGTTTTTCCCATTGTACGAAGAAGGATCCAAACCGGATTTTTCGGAGTGCATACACTCCCTACACCTGTCCCCATAGGGTGTGGTCCTTATCCCCGCCCCACAAACTTTTCCTTGTCCACGCTCACGATTCCCATTATGGGAAATTTTCCTCCCCGCCTCTATCCCTAGAGGGGTATGGTAGGTCTCATCTCCGTCCCCCAAACTTTTCTTTCGCTGCTCCCGTCTGTGCGGGGACATGGTCCTTGTCCGCATCTCTAAATTGAACGAAAATGATTTTCTCCCTCGTTCAGTCCCTATGGGGGAAATTACCGGGCTGCGGGGCCCTTGATGAGGTCGCCCATGCACAGATCCCTGCACGCGAGTAAAAACTTCCAACCCCAAATCAGTGCTTGATAATCATAATTTATTTTATTTTATAGGCTAAATTGCTCTCGGGATCCCTTAACTTAATTTCAGGTAACGATTTAGTCCTTTTTTTGTCTCACATAAGTCCTTTATGTTTTAAATTTTTAGCAACGTTAGTATTTTCCGTTAGCATCCACCCAACTCCGTTAAAGATTGCTTATGTAGCTATTTTTTTCTCATGTGTCACTTGGTATTTATCTTAAAAACTAAAAATTGGTTTTTTTTCTCATGTGTCACTTGAGATTTGGGAATAAGTGTGAAAGTCTTTTCATTTCAATGTTTGTTAATTTAATTAATCCAATTCACAATGTTTATTATTTCTGCTATTGTTTCCATGAATGAATTACTTGAGGCAAGTTGAGTTTGATCAAAAGCTTGCTAACGTCTTAGAAGCAAAGTCATTGAAATTTGAGTCCTAATTAAGGGAAGAATAAGAGACAAGACATATTTAACAATGCGTTTTTGTTGTGCGTGTGTCTGTTTGTAGGCACAGAAGAAGTGAGAACTAAGACAAACTATGCAGTGTGGGTGTGTGTGACAGAAATGGTTTAGTTTGGAGTTTGAAACAATGTTAGATTTATTTATATATTTTTTTTGGCTTGTCGTAAGTAATTGGTACTGATTTTTCATTGATGTTTTATCAGTGTTAATTAGTCGACCATTTGTGAGATTTTTTGCAGTAAATGGAAGTTTAAAATGTGAGCTCCATGAATAGTTTCGTTATAAGGTGCTGGTGCTGTATATGAGTACCACATCGGGTAGTCAAGGAAACAACACGCTACATGTGGGATATAAAAGACACTGCGAGCGCAGCATTTCAACTCATACCTTTCTCGGTCTTTTGGCTAAGATCAAGTGTAGTATCTGTTCTTATTAGTTTAATATCTGATATGTGGGTCACTGGCTCACACGATATTAAATTACTTTTTTGAAGGGGAGAGGTCATCATAATAGCTTGCTATTGGGCTTCTCACGTGTCGCCTATGCGTTGCACTAAAGCATGGGCCCGGCACACCCCACCAGGTCCAGTCAAAAATTGTTTTTTTGCATTCAATTTTGTTTTTTTTATTATGTTTATTTTAATTTTAATTTAATGGTAAAAAGCTGCGTGTAAGTTAATTCAATTTTTAGTTTTTAAGACGAATTTTTAGCTGGTTAGATGGCTCTCTAAAATCATAATTCAGCTCATTTTTTATTTAAGTTTTTATATAACGAAACTACTACTGCAATTTCCTCTCCTTCCCACCATTGTGAAACTGCTGCAATTGAAAGCAACCCCCAGTGAATCACTTCCAGAATTCAAAAACCGTTAGAACATTGGTGGTGAATTAAAAAGTCCCACATTGTTTGGACTACGCACTTGAAGAGTGCTTATAAGTGGAGACTTCACACTTTTGGATTAGGGCCCCAAAGGGTACCCAGTTTTGTAAACGGGAGCACGCACACCATCAGACCACCACACACGCACGCGCCGCCGCCGTCCGACCGGCTCGACCGGGCCGGGCTTGGGCTTGGCTTGTGAGGTGTAAATATATTTTTACGAAAATAATTAATTATTATTTTATTTTTTGGTGCGTTGCTTGTCCAGATTCGTTGAACCGTCCGAATACGATGAACTAACCGTTGCGTACAGATTCGTTGAACAGAGCCGTTCTTATCCACGTTTGTTCTTATCCGTTATAGCTTGGAGCGCAAGCACTCCGGTCTTATCCTCTAAGACTTGCGCACCAAGTCAGTTTTGAAGCCTATAAATAGACCCCTCCCTCACTTGACTCGACACACCGCTTGACGTTAAATTATACCTCAAGCTTTCTCTCCTCTCCCTCATTAATTCTCTTCTACTTTAAAGAATGGCCTACGAGCCATATTCAAGAGTGGTCTACAAACCATATTATGGAGTGGTCTACAAACCATACTTGAGTGATTTTTGAACCATACTTTGAAGGTGTATTTCTTGAAGGTGGAAAGAGAATAATTTTCTCTATACTATTTATCGATGGAAAAAGAATAATTTTCTCTATACGGTCTTATAGAAAGAGAATAATTATCTCTATATTATTCTTAATTCTACGGAAAGAGAATAGTCATCTCTATAAGAACGAATTTTTTTTAATTCATATTGTTTGGGAAAAGTTCTGGCTAGGAAAGACTTGGTACTTAAGCGTGTCCGTTGTGACCCACCTCTCTTTCCTGGGAACCTACTCGACAAGAATGAATTTTCTTAATTCATATTGTTACCGTTAGTGGTTAACGCTAACGGTTAATAATTTTAAATCATAGAATTGCTTTTTAGCAATAACATTATTTTTGAGAAGTTATACCTTTTACGATATATTGCAATATTGATTGCAATATAATTTTGAGAAAACCTTTCAAAAATTAAAACAGTAATCAGGCTCAAAGGAACAGCAACTAGAATGGGACCCCCATCTAGAAATGACATTGCTCCTCCATTTAATTATTTCAATTGCGAAAGACCAGGGCATACGACACGCAAGTGTATGAACAGGCCAAGCTCTGCCCCGCAGGCTAACCTGATTGGATAGCAATTTGTTGCTATAATTTTTTGAAATCAACATTGTTGGTGAATGCGAAGGTTGGTGGATGGTTATTGAGTATGTTTAGAACATACATGTTGCTGAAAATAAGAAAATGATGCTGAGTCTGGTTAAAACTTTATTTTAAACAATGATATTTTTTTAAAGCATTGTTTACTTCATCTATCGGAAGTTTCCTACACTATATAATTTTTTAAAGCATTGTTTACTTCGTCTATCAGGACTTTATTTTAAACAATGATATTTTTTTTAAACATGGTTGACTTTGACGTGTAAACAAATGCATTCTTTTCAATAAGAGCCAAATAGCATTTTTCAAAAGTTATTTTTTTTCAAATGACTTAAGAAAAAAAATTGTGATTTTTGAAGTCAAGCAAGAATTTTCAAGACTTCGCATAAATCAGTAAGGAAATCTGAGTATTAGTTTTGACTCACTCAGATATATGCGAATAAGATAGAACGTTAACCAGAAATGGAAAATGATAGTTTATCACTTTTATTTATAATTGTTTTGACTACATTGTAGTATACTTTGGGAAAAATAAAAGTGAAGTGCTTGACATATTCAAAGTTTGCCATTACAGATTTTTGAAAATCAATTAAGTAGAAAAGTTAAGAGTTTTTATAGCGATTAAGGAACGGAGTATGATTCTCATTAATTTAATGGAATTATACATGAAACGACTGCACCATATTTTTTCTGAAATGAATGGTAAAGCAGAAAGAAAAATAAAATCTTTATTGATTTGCTATTTTGCTGAATTCTAGGACTTGATCTCTGTTGTGGAAAATTTTTATAAGCTGTTGGTTAAGTTATGAATAGATTCGCCGAATCTAAAGAAATAAAAAATTTCCTTCGGAGATCTTGAAGAAAAGACAGCCCATCTTGTCTTATTTTTGAATTTGGGATAACTTGGCTTATGTCATAATCCCAAAAAGAGTTAAACTCGCCAGTAGAGCCTATGAATGTGTATTCATTGGTTATGCAGTAAATAGCAAAACATACAGGTTTATGACCTTAATGCGAAAGTGATCATAGAGTCAAATGATGTTGACTTCTATGAAAGTAGATTCCCTTTTAAATCAAGAAATAGTGGGGGCACCGAAACTGCTCAAGTTTCTGTGCTTAGGAGCGTTGAAAACAACGTAGAAAGGGGAATAGAACCTCAAAGAGGTAAGAGAGCACGTGTTGCTAAAGACTGTGGATCCGACTATATGGTCTATACATTAGAGGAGGATCCTACTAGCCTTCAAGAAGCTCTGTCTTCATTGGATGCTGATTTGTGGCAAGAAGCCATAAATGATGAGATGGATTCTCTAGAGTCTAACAAGACATGGCACTTAGTGGACTTGCCTCCTGGTTGCAAACCCATTGGTTGTAAATGGATCTTGAAAAAGAAACTAAAACCTGATGGCACTGTTGATAAGTACAAGGCTCGCCTTGTAGCCAAAGGTTTTAGACAAAGAGAGAATATAGATTTCTTCGACACATATTCACCTGTTACAAGAATTACATCTATAAGGGTACTAATTTTGATGGCCGCTATTTATAACTTAGAAGTACACCAAATGGATGTAAAAACTGCCTTTTTAAATGGCGATTTAGAAGAAGAAATCTACATGGAGCAACCTAAAGGTTTTGTGATCCATGGGCAGGAACACAAGGTCTGTAAGTTGGACAAGTCTCTGTATGGTCTAAAACAAGCTCCTAAACAATGGCACGAGAAGTTTGATAATTTGATCATATATATCGAATGGGTTTAGAGTGAATGAAAGTGACAAATGCATTTATTACAAAATCGAGAATGACATTTGCACTATCATATGTCTCTATGTAGACGACCTACTCATATTTGGATCAAACATTCATGCTGTTGATAAAGTGAAATCATTGTTGTGCAACAACTTTGATATGAAAGACCTCGGAGAAGCCAGTGTGATACTTGGTATTAAGATCACTAGGTCCGAGAAGGGAATTTCTTTGGATCAATCTCATTACATTGAGAAGATCATAAAGAAATACAATTACTTTGATTGCAAACCTGCATGTTGTACACCTGTTTACCTGGGATTTTGGTAAACACCGCTGGTCTCCAATTTGGTTAACTTGCAGGATCAACCAGTGAATCCTAAGACCATTTGTGCTTAGAGTTTATAGTTTATTATGATGTTCTTGAATTGTCTCGCGTTTTAACCAGAAAAAGAGGAAAGAAATAACTGATTCCTTCGCGCGAAGTTATTAGAGTACTTCAGAGAAGAAGAACTTGAACGATAAAAACAAGTAAAACGAAAGAAAAAACAAATTAAAATTGCATTAAAGTTGAAGGAAATGGTGCACAAATTCATACATTGTTTCTCTAACTCGTTTTTCTCTTGAATGCGGAAGTTAGAGCGTGAGAAGTAAAATATGAGTTTTTGTGACCTTTGTTTCTTCTCAGAAACTACTATTTATACTTAGTGGGAGGAGCAGAAACTGCCCTCAAAAAACAGTTATAAAAATGTTGGTAACTGCTCCTCTTTTCGACCAACTGCTAGCTTTTCAGCGCATAACTATTTAGTCTTCTGTCTGTCGAAGCTTGTGTCCATTTTACTCTTTCTTGTTTTTGTTTTTCCGGAAGCTTGTCGAATCTGCCCTGAACATGATCTTTGTCGAAACCCTCTGATCTATGTCAAAGTATAAGTCAAACTCTGTTGACTATTTTAAATGAAGCCTGTCGAAATTACAGGCTAACAAATTGCCCCCCAAAACTGTCTTTTTCGACTGATCTTAAGGCAAAGGAAGAAAAAGAGCATTTTTGAATTCAATGTCGAAATAGGTTTTACACTTGATCGGAATATCTCACCTACCTGACGTCATCACCGTTAAATGTTGTTGGCGTTATTCCTATATTGGCGTACCACGTGGCCTTCCACGTTCTGCTTTTCAGTAACTGTCCCATCTCCATTACCTTCTATAAAACCTTTTAACTTCTCTCTTCCACTTCTTTCTTCACTCTTCAAGCTCTTCATCTTCTTCTTTCTGCTTTTCACTAAAAACCCTTTCTGTAAATCACCCTCAACAGTTTCTTTAAGAGTGATTCTTGCATCATTTTCCTTAATCATCACCATCAAACCTTCTTGAACCACTTTTTACACATTGCTCTCTATTTTACGCCTTTTCTTGCATTTCTTGGAGGTTTCCTGGTTCTCGTTCTTCGCCTCTCAACACTGTTTCTTCAATGGCAAGTTCTTCGCGTCAACCTTCTTCTTCTTTTGATTACCATCTTGTACCAGTGGATCCTAAGGGTTTAACAGATGAAGAAACCAAGATTTTGGAGTCACAGGTATTGATTCCTTTCTCCCTTCCTTCAAAGTATGCTTATCTTGGCCCTATTGCTCACCAATTTGACAAAACTGACAAAGTTAAAAAGGTCTTCCCTAGCTACTATCAGTATAGTCCTAGGATTTTTCAAAAGGGGCCTTACGTAATGGACTTTATGAGCAACCCTAATAGAGTTTTTAGATAAAATCCCCCTACTGGTGACAATCATCAATCCTTCCTGAACTGGTTAGCCAAGATTGAGTCGAAAAAGGCTCACATTTGGAAAAAACAAGGCATCTTCGACCTCATTCAGCTATCTAAGTATGGGCTTAAGTATCAGGCACCCATGTTAATAGCTGCACTTCACTTCTGGGATTCTACCACTAATAGCCTCCACCTTAAGTGTGGCATGCTTTCTCCGACTCTTTTGGATGTAGTTGCCATCACTGGTTTAAAACCTTTGGGCATTTGTTTCGACCCTTCTACTACTGGTAATGCACACTCTTTCAATTTCGACACTAAAAGAGCCACTCACCAGAACTACATAAAAGATCACCACGTTGTCGAAACTGATGATGTTTCCGACGAGGAACACATTGCTTTCCTCACATTGTGGCTTTCTTACTATGTTTTCTGCTCCTCTTCCCTTCAAGTGGCTAAGATGTATATCAACTTAGCTATCCAACTACATGAAGGCAAGAATGTCAATCTCAGCCACCTCCTCTTGGCAACCCTATATGAAGGTCTTCAACAAGGCACCCAAATTCTGAAGAAATTGACTCCTGAAGATGTCAAAGACATCACGAATTTTTCTATTTCTGGGCCTATTTGCCTTCTTCAATTGTGGCTTTCTGCCACTTTAGAGTCGGAATTTGAACTCTTTGTCCCTGACCTCTACTCTTCTTTGGTCAAAACAAGAACTAATGAGGGAATTCAACTTGCTCTCCTAAGGCCTAGGGAAATTAACCTTACAACTCATGAACTATTTGAAAAAGCTTTCATAGTTTTTATGGGTTGTGTCGAATTTATCCCTTCTATGGCACCTTTTGCTACAAGGACCTGTGGACCAACTTGGTTAACGGAGCCACTTTCCTCCAATCCCTTTGTCGAAGAAATCATTCCTATTTGGCAGCAATATCTAACCACTAAATATTTGTCTACTAGAATAGCTTCAGGCAAATCGAAGACCATGTTTGGTGCTTTCTCTTATCACCCAAGTTTATTAGGTAGACAATTTGGCTTATGCCAACTTCGACCCAGTGCTTTCTACAGGTCTAGGAAGGACTTCATCAAACCTGATAATGAAAAAGATTGGAAAGAGTGTGTTGCTTGTTTCGACGCAGCTCCTTCTCATTTCGTCCCTGTCGCTTATGATTTAACTTTTTCTTACACCAAATAATTTTTTGAGTGGTGGGATTCTTACTACACCCAAAAATCCAAAGACATTGATCAAGCTACTTTGTTGGCCACTCTAATTTCTGCTATTCCTCTTGCGCAGAAGAAGAAGAAGAAGTCGAAAGGTACACATATTCAAGAGATCACAGCATTCCAAAAATATTTTGAAACAGTATATAACCCGTTTAACCTTCGACAAACTATTTATCAAGCTGCTCAAATGTTAAAAACAAAACTTCTCGAAAAACTTCCAACAATGGCTTTTCCAATTTATGTTTCCGACAAATATTCTTTTGCATTTAAGCATGATAAACTTAAATTTCCACCTTTGCCAACTAGTGAAAAACCTTTGGCATTTCGACCACCATTTCCAAAGTGGTTTATATGTGGCTCTGATATTAAAAATCTTTTTTCCACAAACTTTTCTATGCTTGATAAAGTAGTTTGGGCTAAACAGTCTTTATACTCTTTCGATGGCTTTTTGCATCTAGAAATGCAACATGTTCGAGAGATACATCCTGTACCAGAAGGTGATGCTTTCGACATGATTGAGGTTCTGTTTCCTTCATTTCATGTTTCATACACTAACATATTTATGTCGAATTGTGCAGCTATTCCAATCTCTCCTTCTGCTAGTGAGTCTTCTCACTACACCACCAAAACTACCACTACAACAACCACCAAGGCCCCAACCAAATCTAAAGGTGTCGAAAACAGGCCTCTAGTGATAAAAGAACAACACACACCATCAAAACAAGTTGTATCAAAGAAGAGGCCTAGTGTTTCGACTACCTCTAATCCTCCAGTCAAAAAGGCAAAGAAAACACCAGTCGAAGTTCTCAGTGAAGAAACAGAGGTCGAATTTCCCTTTCTCTCTTCTTTTTTTTTTTTTTTAAAAAAACTTAGCCCATCTTGCTGAATTTTCTAACACTGCCGTTGCATGCAGTCTGATGAAGTTCCTCTGTTGAAAAAGAAGAAGAATATTGTTTTGAAGAAAAAGCCAAAAGATCCTGCTAGCGAGCATTCTCGCGTCGAAGGAGATGCACTAAAGGTAAACAAACCTCTTTACTCTGGCATCCTTTATCTCTTCAAAAAAAATTTTATTTATTTTCTCTAAGTCTTATTTTACTTTGCTCTTCTTCTAGGCCCCTGAAACAACACCTACAACAATGCCACAAACAGTTGCCCCTGTTTCGACCACTCAGGCTATTCCAATCACTTCTCCAACATCTACTTCGATTCCAACTCCTACCACTGCAGGGACTTCAACATCCATTGTTCCAGAATAAGAAAATGTAGATGTGGTCATGGATGATGTGCCCACAGGCGTCGAAATAAGGGAACAAAGTTTGCCTTCTCCCATTAATCCAACTGAACAAGAGCAAGAAGAGGAGGAAGATGTTTCCTTCTCTGATGATGAAGATGAAGATGAAATAGCTGAAGAAGATCTTTCTGAACATGAAGATGAGTCCCCTCCCAAAGATGGAACTTCGACAGGCATTGTGCTATCTTCTGGTGCGAGCCTTAGTATCCAAGAATGGGAAGAAATGAAAAAGACCAATCCAGCTGAAGCTTTAGAAGCAAGACTTGGTAGTAGAACTTCAAGTAGCAGCAAACCAAGTGTTTCGACACTTTCTGCAGGAGTTACCACTTCAGCCACTTCGACGGAGACTCTCCTCAAAGCACTGCGCACCCAAATTCTTGATGGGGATGTCTTCCAATCCATTGAAGCTAATCCTCAACTTGCTTTTCAGATTAAGGATTTACTCCACAAATTGGCTGAACTTAATGTTGATGGAGTTCTTGATGAATCTGTTAGTGACTTTGTCTTAGCTGTCCAGCCTCTTTTCGAACAACTTGCTCAAGATATACAGAAAAAGAGGGATCATGACAATCTTCTAGAGCTTGAGTCGAAACGCAAGGCAGAAGCAGCAGCACTTGTTGATGCCACTCATGCTAGCTTTGCCTCCTTGAAGACCAAGTCAGAAGCTGAGATGAAGGCTATCGAGGATTGCAATGCTGAGATCAAGACGCATCAAGAGAGTATAGCCAGATTGCAGTCGAAAATTCAAGCATTGGAAGAGAAGAAAGGAACCCTTTTAGGGTCTTTGACTCCTGCAGAAAAAATTAAGGACCAGATTGACCAAGAAGCCACCAATTGCCTTAAACACTTAGAAGAACTTGAACGCTGCAATGCCACTGTCGAAAAGCTAACCAAAGATGGCAATTTCCTCAACAGGAAGATCTCCAAAGCTAAAGCTTTGTTCAATGACTTGAAATCAAAAGTCATTTTATAATAATATAGATTCATTTTCCTGTCGTAATACTTTAACCATTTTGATAATGATTTACGTTTTGCTTGTAATTCTGACAATGCTCATATGGCAATCACAATTTCTTTTGAATGCCACGTACTTACGCTTTCTTTATATTTATTCCAGCGTTATTTTAACTTCTTGCAATGTTGGCTTATACTTTTTCAAGTATTTGCCATTTATACGCAAAATTCTTTCATCAGCGTCAATCTCTTCGACTTCATATGCGCCGTTTGAAAAGACTTGTAAAATTTTGAAGGGTCCTTCCCAACTTGGGGACCATTTACCAAGGACTCTATCTTTTCTATCCATAGGTGTATGTACTCCGAAAAATCCGGTTTGGATCCTTCTTCGTACAACGGGAAAAACAATGAAGCCGCCACCAATATTTTAATTTAGGAAAAAAACATTGGAAAAATCCTTTTAGGCGATTGGCCTTTTGAAAACGAGAGATATAGGTTCGGGGGTCGGTTATGTGTGGGGAAGGTATTAGCACCCCACACATCCTTTCTACCGAAAGGGAACCTTTAATTTAGTGTGTGGTTTTTGATTGTTGATTTGAAACGCTTTGTTCTACTTCTTTTCTTCTTTTTTTATTTAAGAAAATGCTTTTGAAAACTGGGGAAAGAAGAATCTTTTTGTTATTATTTTTTAAAAGTGTGCTTGACGGGAGGTGAACCCGCTCCTACGTATCCTGCGGTGCGATGAGGAATTCAAAGCTACGTAGTTCTAGTCTTGTTTTGAAAAGGCTCTTTTGTTTTTAGCTTTTTAGTTTTTAGGTGTTTTTTGAAATAAGACTCGAGTGTTCACTAATACCAAGCAATGAGAGTGGTGCCCAAGTTTTGCAAGTTGGCAATTGTACTATTGTACTATCCATGAACCTTCCAATTATCCTCTCAATTTTGATTATTCCTTTCAAGATAATTGTACATAAATCTAACCATTTTGAGCCATATACAAGGTATCTTGAAGAATATGCCATTTTTGAAAATGAGAGATGACCAAAATTGCCAACAAAAATCCTATCATATAATTTTTGGGAATATTCCTTGTACTATTTTTTTGAAATGCTTTCTTGAATTAATTTGAACTTGATTTTTTTACTACACATATAAAATATGCGCACAATTTGAAAGATGATTTTCTTTATTTTTTTATTTTTTTTGTTCAAAATGATACAATTTCATTAAATAAATTCCCAAAAATTAATTAATTGGATTTTCAACTAGCAAAAATTTATTAAATTGAAATTGACCAAACAATGCCCCTTTTAAATGCCCCAAAATTCCTTAATTTCTCAAAAATGATTTTGAAAACCTTAGAATGCTTGGGTAAATACCCTAAACCCTTTCTCAAATAATGCATCACTCACAAAATTATTTATTTTTGCTGAAAATTAGGGTTTTGAAACTAGGCGGACCAATTGGGGTATGACAGCTGCCCCTCTTTATTTGGATTTTACCAAGAAATATGAATTGGCCGAGACATATGATAGGCCGCAAGTGCACGGTTCTATCGCGTAATAGAAAGTATCGATCCACAGGGAGTATAATGTGATTACTAATCTAGTTTTTGATGTTGATTAGCTGAAAGGAATGATTTGAAAAGAGAGTATTTTTGTTATGTAAAATTCAAAGTATAAAAGACGCCTTGGGATCGTGGTTAGACCACAATGATGGAAATAAACAACCCTTTAACCTTTTCTCTATCTTATTTTGAAATTGTTTTAAGGACAAGGTATTCTTTTGGTGTAATTCAAGCTTCCTCTCGGAATGCAAGAACGTGTCTCGAAACAATGATCAAACCTATTCTCATGGTTGATCATCGCAGAGACCCATTAAGCACAACCTTATTGTCCCAAGGTTAGCAATGCTATTCTCATGCTTTGCTTTGCCTTGTCTAATTCCATTTGTTCCAATATCAAACTTCACCTCTCGGTACTTCGTTTGATATTTGTTTAATAGAAATTTAGTTTGATGGAATTAGATTAAAATCAAGTTTTAAATAAGATAGAGTTTAGTCTTGGATTTGTTTAGGGACCCATCATTGGATTGTGTCCCACAATCCCAAGACTAAAGAAGTCTACTCACTCATGATCATAGTAGACAAGGGAGTAGAAGAGAATGACATAAAGGTAAATGACATAAAAATAAATAACAGAATGTAAATGACAAGAATGTAAAGAAAGCAATAGAGAGCTGAAATGTAAAGTGCTGAAATGTAAAAGAACTGAAATGTAAAAGTGCTAGAAGATAAATGGCAGAAAAATAAAGAACAAGAAAGTAAAACAAAGCAAGTAAACAAGAACTAAAATGAGAATAAAAACTTAGATAAACTTTGAGTGTAAATTTCAAGTATGCAAAGGTGAGATTACAACTGAAATAAGGTCCTATTTATAGGCTAGGATCAGTAGACAAGCTGATCAATTCGCATCAAATACAATAAAGTCCATAAAGAGAGAAAGAAAACAGTTTTGAAACTGTTTTCTGGGTCCTGAAGAGTTGCACGGTCCGTGCAACATTGGCACGGGTCGTGCTAAGTGAGAAAACAAGCGAAACTGGAGATTTTAAGGTCTGCACGGGTCGTGCAACATTAGCACGGGTCGTGCAATGTTTCAGGTGCACTTTAAAACTGACTTTTCAGCAACCAACTTGAACAGCACGGATCGTGTTGCTTCTGCACGGGGCGTGCAACATTTCTGGCTAAAATTCCTTGGCTTTTCGGTTGAGCACGAGTTGTGGCACGGTCCATGCTATATTCCTTGTATCTTGGCACTATTTTTCTCCTTGTTTTGCACTATTCTTCCTTGCTTTGCACCTTCTTTTATTCTCTTCTGATTCTTGGCCTATTCTTCATGCAATGTTCATTCTTTCTTCAATTGTAATCCCTGAAAATAAAACTAATACTTGTAGTAAAATGGTTCAATAATGGAACTAAATTCCCACAATATTTATTCAAATTAAACATTAAAAACACTCTATTTTTGGACTTATCAACATATTTCGAAGATAAAATAAAAATAAAGAATTCAGAAATTATACCAATTTTGTCTACTTGGAGAAACCCGAATTTTCTTTTTCTTTTTCTTCTTTTTTTTTCTTCTTTTTTTTTTTGAAAAATGAACGCTTGGCGCGCTGATAAGAAAGCAGTAAATGAAATGATTAACGACTTGCGCGCTAACTTCGAAAAGCAAGGAAAACGCTAAATGAAGAAAGCGATAAAGAAAGCGGTAAAATGCAAGGTTGCCTAAAACCTTTAAACGAACCCTTGGCGAGTCCGCGTTTGCACGTGGCTTTGAGGAGCACGCATCCTGAGAATGGCCTTTCGAGCGACCGGGGGGATCGTTATCAGCTCCGGAACTGATATACTGATCAATGCACGGCGTCCACTGTATCTTAGGCGGATACAACTATTCCGTTGAACCTCACATGGGGCTGCGGTCCATCGTGTTGCTCGTACACGACGTGAGACCATGAACAGAAGGGAGCGATGAACTCTGACAAGAGCGATTTGAACTCCAACCTGCAATGCACGCTTGAGCGCTGAACTGAAAAGCATTTGAACTCCGAACTGAGGGAGCGTTTTCTGGGAACTGAGTGCGGGGATTAACACCGAAGTATTTATCCGTCTTTGTACCTGCAAGTGAGATGAACAAATGCATGCAATGCAAATGCCATGATTGCTGTTTTGATGGAATGAATGTAATGCATGACTTTCTCTTTTTGTTTATGTTTGATGAATGCAATGTAATGCATGATTTTCTTTTTTCTTATTGCTCATTTGCTCTTTCTTTCTTTTTTTTAGCTTTTCTTCTCTTCTTTTCTTTTGCTAGTTGTTGCTCTTTTTGGCTTTTTCTTTTGCTGGCTCAACCAAATCGTTGGACTTGCGTTACGAGGCACAATGATCGTCCATGATGACAGTGCGAGAGCCACGCCCCAACCTTTTTGAGATTTGTTTTGATGCAATCAGTGCTTTTTGTTTAGTTCTTGTGAATTTTACCTGACTGAAAGATCATCTCTTTTCTTTGTAATTTTCAAAAATTTCGCAATGATTTTAATGCTCTGATTTATGCACATTTTCATAATCATTTATCATCTACCATAAAACATCATTTTAAAGCAGAAATGAAAAGAAAGCAAATGGTAAAACAACAAACAAATGGAGTGAAAAACTTGGACTTTTATTCATATGGAAACCGAACGTGCAGAAGGTCACGCCGACTGAAAAGAGTACATTGGAATTTTTTGAAACTAAGAAAAAAAACAAGAAAAATGGACGCAACAGATCTTAGAAGCGCTTTTCATCTTTGAAGTGTGCCAATCACCCATACTTGCAGCCTTGATCACCCTTTTATCCAAACCTTTGGAGGTGCTGCTTGCCTCTTTTTCTTTTAAGTCCAACTTTCTGACCCTAATTTTTGCCTGGACCGCTCTTTGCGAGTTTTCAGTCCACCGGGTCACTCTTTTTTTGCCTAGGCCGCCCTTTCGGGTTTTCAACCTAGCGAGCTAATTCTTGCTTGGCTCATCTTTCTCTTTTTCTTTTCATTTTTCTCAGGCGTAGTATTTCTTGACTGAATCTGAATTGACTGGGTTTCTGAGTTCTTCACCATCCATGCTGGTGAGTATCAATGCTCCTCCAGAGAAGGCTTTCTTTACCACATAGGGTCCATCATAGCTAGGAGCCCATTTCCCACGAGGGTCACTCTGAATAGGCAGGATCTTTTTGAGCACGAGGTCTCCTTCTTTGAATTCTCGAGGACGCACTTTCTTGTCGAAGGCTGTTTTCATCTTTTGTTGATACAGTTGTCCATGACACAGGGCAGCAATTCTTTTCTCCTCAATGAGGTTCAACTGGTCCAGACGAGCTTGAACCCATTCAGCTTCTTCCAACTTGGTTTCCATCAGCACCCGCAGGGAGGGTATCTCAACTTCGATAGGGAGGACTGCGTCCGACCCATAAACCAAAGAGAAGGGGGTTGCCCCGGTTGAAGTGCGCACTGAGGTACGATACCCGTGCAGAGCGAAAGGAAGCATCTCATGCCAATCTTTATAGGTTACTACCATCTTTTGCATGATCCTCTTGATGTTCTTATTGGCTGCTTCGACTGCCCCATTCATTTTGGGACGGTATGGAGAAGAATTATGATGTTGGATTTTGAAGTCTTTGCACAGCTCTTTCATCATCTTGCTGTTCAGGTTGCTACCATTGTCTGTGATGATCTTGTCTGGAAGGCCATAGCGACAAACCATATCTCTTTTTACGAACTTAGCAACCACAGAGCTGGTTATGCTGGAGTACGAGGCGGCTTCAACCCATTTGGTGAAGTAGTCAATGGCGACTAGAATGAAGCGATGCCCGTTTGACGCTTTAGGCTCAATAGGACCAATGACATCCATTCCCCACATTGAGAACGGCCAAGATGCAGTCAGAACATTTAAGGAAGCAGGTGGCACATGGATATGATCGGCATAGATCTGGCACTTGTGGCACTTTCTCACAAAGCTGTAACAGTCGGATTCCATTTGCAACCAATAGTAGCCGGCCCTCAATATCTTTCTTGCCATGGTATGTCCGCTGGAATGAACCCGAAACGAGCCTTCATGGACATCTCTCATAATTCTTTCTGATTCCTCCTTTGTCACACACCTGAGGAGTACCTTATCATGATTCTTTTTATAGAGCACCTCGCCGCTCAAGAAGAAATTCATCGACAACCTTCTGAGTGTTCTCTTGTCATTCTCGGAGGCCCCGGGAGGATACTCTCTGTTCAAGATGTACTGCTTGATGTCATGATACCAGGGTTTACTATCAGATTCTTCTTCAATTGCTGCGCAGTAGTGATGGCTGGCAGATCCCGATGCTGAATTCTGATGTGAGTCAAGTTTTTGTCGCAGTTGATGTTGAACATTGAAGACAAAGTGGCCAGTGCATCAGCCAACTGATTCTCATTGCGAGGAAGATGCTGAAATGTGATTTCCTCAAAAGGCTCAACCAACTCTCGGATGTAGTCTCGGTAAGGAATCAACTTGGGATCTCTGGTCTCCCAATCGTCGTTTACCTGGTGAATGACTAGAGCTGAATCTCCATACACATCTAGTCTCTTAACTTTCCTATCTAGGGCTGCCTGAATGCCAAGAATACATGCCTCATATTCTGCAATATTGTTTGTGACATAGAAACTCAGCCTGGTAGTGAATGGGATGAAGCGACTATCAGGGGAAATCAGTACTGCCCCAGCTCCGTGCCCATATATGTTGGAGGCACCATCAAATATCACTCTCCATCTTTCATCTCCCGGGGATTTCCCTTCTTCAAATAGGGCCATGATATCCTCGTCTGGAAAGTCATACTGCATCGACTGATAGTCTTCGATAGGCTAATGTGCTAGGTACTCGGCCAGCGCACTACCCTTGATGGCTTTCTGAGTGACGTACAGGAGGTCATATTCTGACAACTGCATTTGCCAGCGGGCAATTCTCCCTGTAAGTGCGGGCTTCTCGAAGATGTACTTGATAGGATCCATTTTAGATACCAACCAAGTAGTGTGACTTAGCATGTACTGCCTCAAACGGTGAGCAGCCCAAGCTAATGCACAACAAGTCTTTTCTAGCAACGAGTACCTTGTTTCACAGTCAGTAAACTTCTTGCTCAGATAGTAGATGGCATGCTCTTTCTTCCCGGATTCATCATGTTGTCCCAACACACAGCCCATTGAGTTGTCTAGCACTGTTAGGTACAGGATGAGAGGTCTGCCGGGTACAGGAGGCATCAAGATAGGTGGATTCTGAAGATATTTCTTGACCTTTTCGAAAGCTTCTTGGCAATCGTCATTCCATTTAGTCTCTTGATTCTTGCATAACAGCTTGAAGATTGGTTCACATGTGGCGGTTAACTGGAATATGAACCTAGAGATGTAGTTCAGTCTTCCAAGAAAACCACGGATCTCCTTCTCTGTTTTAGGCACCGGCATTTCAAGAATTTCCCGCACCTTGTCTGGGTCAACTTCTATCCCCCTTTGGCTGACAATGAATCCCAGCAACTTCCCTGATCGCACACCGAAGGTACACTTGGCCGGATTTAATCTGAGCTTGAACTTTCTCAACCGTTCAAAGAGCTTTTGCAAATTGACAATGTGTTCCTCATCGGTTTTAGACTTTGCAATCATATCGTCCACGTAGACTTCGATCTCCTTGTGCATCATGTCGTGAAACAATGTGACCATAGCCCTTTGATAGGTAGCACCGGCGTTCTTCAACCCGAATGGCATGACTCTGTAACAGAACGTTCCCCAAAGAGTTGTAAAAGTTGTCTTCTCCATATCTTCAGGAGCCATTTTAATCTGATTGTACCCTGAATACCCATCCATGAAGGAGAACAGTGAATGCTGCGCTGTACTATCCACTAAGACATCAATATGAGGCAGGGGAAAATCGTCTTTGGGACTGGCCTGATTCAGATCTCGGTAATCAACACACATTCTGACTTTCCCGTCCTTTTTCGGAACCGGCACAATATTAGCAACCCATTGCGGATATTTTGCTACCGCTAGGAAACCAGCATCAAACTGCTTTTTCACCTCATCTCTGATCTTTAAGGACATTTCTGGTTTCATCCTTCTCAGTTTCTGCTTCATTGGAGGACACTCAGGCTTGATTGGAAGCTTGTGCACCACTATATCAGTATCTAACCCTGGCATATCCTGGTAAGTCCATGCGAAGACATCATCATAATCATGCAGGAGTTGAATTAGCCTCTTACGCTCACTTTCATTCATCGAAGTGCCAACCTTGACTTCTTTCTTACTGTCCTCTGTGCCCAGATTGATTGTCTCAACAGATTCCCCATGCGACTGAATAACCTTTTCCTCTTGCCCAGCCATTTTCATCAATTCTGGAGGAGTTTCCCAGTCATCCTCAACATCCTCCTCGGCTTGGTTAACGGGGTAATCAAAGTTAACATATGAATCATTGGCATCATTATTTTCAAAGATGTTCATTTTAGATCTGCATTTGCGGGAATGGAAACAGAATGAACAAGCAAAATAGAAACACAAGATGAAGACACACAATAATGGTATGAAAAACGATTTTATTCATTTGAGAATTCAAAACAACATTTTATTGATTGATGATATCCGAAGGAAAAACATGCATGCCCTTATGAAATGTCCTGAGGCCTTGGGCAGAGCCAAAGGATTCGCATTACAAAATCATTACTTTGAAATGAAAGCAACAGGGAAATCGATGATCTTCCAATTGCCGAGCTCTTCATTTGCAGCACTGCGACGCACCAGGTCCACACTCTTGTCTTCCACAGCTGATTCTTCCCCAATGACAGCCACCTGATTGGGGTCCAGCATGCCCGCGCTCCTGAAGCTCTGCTTGAGATCACAGATGGGAACCCTCTTCAAGCTTCGTTCTCGCCCCTGAAGCTTAGCTAGTCTTCTTTCTCACTTCTCCTCAGCCATTCTCTTCTTATCAGCTTGAGTGGGCCAATATCCTAACCCACATCTATCCTTGTACTCTTGCAACTGGACAGGTGCTAGAATTCCTTGCTCGGACCTTCCTAAACCCTTTCCGATCTGGTAACCATTTCTCAGCATGACCTTGGCGACCATGATATCAGCATTGGACATTCTTGGTGCAGGCAGTGGGGCTTCCTCTCCCACGAAAGCGGCATTTGCAATTTCCAATGACTGAAAAGCAGTTTCAAGAGATTCCTCTGCAGCCTCGACGTATTGAGAGGGATGGGGCTTGTTAATCATAAACTCTTCTTCTCCAAAGACGACTATCAGTTTGTCGTCGACTACAAACTTAAGCCTCTGATGGAGAGATGAAGGAACAGCTCCTGCAGCATGAATCCAAGGTCTTCCCAGGAGACAGCTGTAGGATGATGCGATGTCCATGGTTTGAAAGTTCACATAAAACACCTCAGGCCCTATCTGCACTGGAAACTCTATTTCCCCGATAACCTCTTTCTTGGATCCGTCGAATGCTCTGACTAGCGTTGAGCTAGGCTTCATATATGAACAGTCTACGTCTAGCCTGTTCATTGTAGATTTGGGCATGACATTCAAAGAGGATCCATTGTCTATGAGGACCCGAGAAAGTGTATATTCACCACATCTGACTGAAATGTGCAATGCTTGATTATGTCCCTTTCCTTCAGGGGTGAGCTCGTCATCAGTAAAGGTAATATAGTTGGAAGCAACGATGTTCCCTACGATGCCATCAAGCTGGTTAACAGTGATGTCTTGGGCTACATGTGCTTCATTCAGCACTTTCACTAGGGCAGCACGGTGGGCCTCTGAACTGAGCAGCAAGGACATGATAGAGATCTTTGCAGGAGTGTGGTGCAGCTGGTCCACCACTTTGTAATCGCTTTGCCGCATGATTCTCAGAAATGCGGAAGCTTCTTGCTCTGACACCCTTCTACTTTCCACGGGCTCTTGCTCTTTACCCTTACCCTTTCGAATTCTTTCCTCATCCTCTTTTGATGGACCCACTTTAAGGGCTTCAGGGACATAGACACGTCCGCTTCTAGTGACTCCGCTGCTTCCCGCAATGTTTGTGACATCGGGAACAGCTTGAGGATTCTGAGTTTGAACTGGCACGCCATAACTCCACGGAACAGCACTATCCTTTTGATAAGGAGCTGGGACAGGAATCACAATTGTCTTAGGTTTCTCCATGCTCGGCTTTTGACTATACGGGACCTCAATGGGCTTCTGGACACTTCTGTTCTTATCAGACTGGAAAGTCAACACATCTTCATCTTTTTCTTGCACACCTATTTGGATTATATGACGATCCAACAGGTCTTGCAAAACTATCTTGAAGGCCTCACATGCCCTAGCACAATTATCATCAGCACAGACTTCTTTCTGAGTACAGCCTTTCTTGATGACCCCAAACTTGCACAGCTCTGCATGAATGACCTTCAGTGGTGTCTGAATACACTCCACAGTTCTGATTAAGGGTTGGCCTCCCGTGTCAAGGATGGCGTTGGTTGCAGGTTCTTCATGACCAGGCAGCGGGTTAGTTGTAATGCTTGGGTTTTCTTGTTTGAAGGTTATCCCTTTGGTGTCAATCAGATCTTGCACTACAAGTTTGAAGGCCTTGCAGTCTTCCACAGCATGTCCGACTGCCCCTTCATGAAATCTGCAGGTAACAAGGTAGTTAAAGAGGTCGGTGTATGGCATAGGAATGGGATCAAAGGTGGTCCGTTTTCTGTCTTGATAATTTCTATGGTGATTACTTTGTGGTGAGCGGGTTGGTTGTGTTTGAGTGGGGACAGGGATATCTTGTGGTTGATAAGGTGGGCTTATGGTAATGGTGTTGGTCTCTCCTTCCTTCTTCTTTGGAAATCCGGAAAACGGCTTTTTATGGGTGCTTGTACCTGCGGAACCATGGGCAATCTTGCCGCTCCTCAGCCCATTTTCTAATCTCTCGCCGATGATTACCATATCTGAAAAGTTGGAGGACACACTGCCGATCAACCGATCATAGTATAATGGAGGCAAAGTTTCCATAAACATGAAGACTAATTCCTTTTCTAACAGAGGTGGTGACACTTGTGCAGCTAGAGCGCTCCACCGCTGGGCATACTCTTTAAATGACTCATTGTCCCTCTTTGCCATGCTCTGTAACTGTGTTCTATCTGGCGCCATATCTGTGTTGTACTAGTACTGTCTGAGGAAGGCATCAGCCAAGTCTTTCCAACAACGAATCTGGGACGGTTCTAGCTGCATGTACCAGTTGAGAGATGCCCCAGCAAGGCTCTCTTGGAAGCAGTGAATTAACAGCTTGTCATCATGAGAATGCGTAGACATTTTTCTACAGTACATGGTCAGATGGCTCTTAGGGCAAGTTACACCTCGGTACTTATCAAAATCAGGCACTTTGAACTTAGGAGGTAAAACCACATTGGGAATGAGACATAAATCGCGAGCCTCTCTCGATCTAGAGCCTGATCCTTCAATCATTTTTAAGCGCTCTTCTAACACCTGAAACTTTTCTCTAGTTTGTTGGTGCTCAATATAATAGCCTTGGGGGAAACTGTTCATTCCAAGGTGGGGACGGAACATTGGAGCCATGGTTGAGACTGCATGCGGAGCATGAGGATAAGCAGAGTTCCCAAGAATGAGGCTTTGGGCCGGAGGATTTGCAGCTGGCTGGGGAGTAAAGCCTTGTGGAGTCACCTGAGGTATGACAATGGGATGTGGAGACTGAACCCGAGGTTCGCCCATTGCTCCCTCTGATCTTGCAGATGCAGGTTGTCCATTCTCGACATTCACCAAAGGACCAGTTCCTTGGTTAACTTCTGGGTTTGAAGGAGGAGTGTAGCCTAGAGGCAGTCCAAAAGGAGGCCATTGAGCAGCTTGGTAGTCATTTCCATTCTTCAGGGACAGCAGGACCCTCATCATCTCTGACATCTGTGCCTTCATAGCATTCATCTCATTTCTGATTTCTTGGTCACCTTGACTGGAACTATCCGGAGTTGGGTTACCCTGATTCTGCACTACTGGACCTGGGCCTGTCTCGTTTCTGATCTCTGAGCTTAGATTTGCCTGATTCGGATTCTCCGCACTTGGATGGGACTGATCAAGATCGTTCAGAATCGTTGCCATGCCTCTTGCTTGAGAACGTGTCCAATAACGATGTTGGCGAACCAGCTTGCCTTACTTTCTGTTGATGGAACACTTATATGAGCTCGTGAATGAATTAATGAATGAATGCAATGCAGATGCATATGATTTTATGTTGCTTGATGCCAGGAATCGCGACATAGTTCGTCTTGTCATAAGCACATAATCGTTTTTTCTCTCTCTCTTTTTTAATTAATTTTGGAAATGCAATGAGAGGGGAATCGAAATAGCAAGCCAGCACACTTCATACATCGGGAATTCAAACAAAAGCCTTAACAACTTCCTTAAAGGGAAGGATAGTACAATATTCATATGGAGTACAATACTCGAAAGCAAATAAAAGAGTACAATATTCAGGAATACAATACTCAAATGGAAAGTAAATACTCAAAATGAAAGGTACAAATAAACGGCTCAAATACAAAGAGCTTTGAAATCTCCGACCCTCTTCCTTTTCTTGCTGACGTTCGCATCTCGGGATCGCTCTCGGAACTCCGTGATTAAAGCCCTGCAGAATTTCACAAACTGGTAAACCTCGGGTGGGGTATTGAGGAAGTGCATCTCGGCCTCGGCTATTTTCAAATTCTTGGGGACTCCCGCAATGGCTTGGCTAGCTAGCTCTGCCAGCTTTGAAAATTTGTTCTTCCAAAGCTGAATCTCCTCTCTTAGCTCCTTGATGATTTCTTGATCCTCTATTTTGCCAACCAATGCCATGAAGCGTTTCTCCCAGTACTGGCTTTCTGCTTGCACTTGCCTATAAGCCCCTTCTAGACACCTGAGATTCCTCCCCAGTTCCTCAGATCTTCCTTGTTCGAACCTCAGAGCTTGCTGATACTCCTTAAGGATATCTTCAATAGAACTCCTCTCTCGCTCAAGGTTCCTTAGCTGACCTTTCAATTCTACCACCAAGCGGGATTCTTGTCTTGACTTAGTTGCTATACTCTTCCACTCTTCGGCTTCCTCAAGTGCTTTTCTTGTTTTCTGCTTGCACCTTTGGAGTTCCTCTCTAGCTCCCCTCAGGTATTTCTGAGCCTCTAGCTTGCTTTTCTCTTCTCTTTTGAATCGCTTGACGCTCTCCTCAACAACGATCATCTTGATAGCATCTTCTCTCTCTAACCTTTCTTTCTCTATGGTCATTTTCTCCAATTCTGTTTGCAATGCCTTCTTTTCTTCCTCCACTTTTGCTAAGGCTGACTTGACTTCATTCAACTCCTCAAAGGTAGGAGTGTAAGGCTCTGATATCTCCTCTTCAAGGGATAGTGCCCCTTGATTTGGTAATTTTGCATTTTGAAGCCTCTCTTTGAGCCACTGGTTAAAGGTGATGCTACGGGTTCTCTTGGACAGCTCTTCGCCTTCCTTATGCACTACGGACTCCCATGCTTGCAGAACTCGCCGAAGCAAGTCTTCGCATTTAGGACTCCCCTTATAGAGGTAAAAGCGAGACAGCATGCGTTCGGAGGGTGAATTCCGCATTGGGTAACCGAGTTGTCTTAAGGTCAGTGAAGGATTATAGTTGATACACCCTTGCATTCCCATGAGAGGCACATTCTGGAAACTTCCACAGCTGAACTCCACCATAGGCCTTTCCTTCCGACAAGCAGTGGTAAACCAGCGGATCTGGAGATTGTTGAGACTTTTCAAGACCTCAACCCATTCAAGAGAAGTCATGATCTTTACATCACAGCTTAAGGCATAGGAGATCAACTCCCTAACTTCTTTTTGGTTGTTGACAACATGAGTGACAAGCCAAGCATAGAGGACGTGAGAGGAGAAACACATTTTCTTCTTGTGGAAATCACTGTAACGGGTGAAAGCCTGATAAGTGTTGGCGAGAACAGCGGGAACAGGATTGATAGGATTTTTGGTGTCTTTGAATGCCAAGAAAGCACCAATTGCAGTTTCATCAACATATCTCTCTATCTGAGGAAAGAGGACCACCCCAAAAATGGTTAGAGCAAGCACCAGCTTGAAGAGACCCCACTGTTTGGCCAGAGCATAAGATTGCATCAAACCCTCAAAGTACTCTTGCGGAAACCCGGCTATACCATTCCTTTCCAACTTTTGAAGCTTCAGTTTTTCTAAACTGATTTTGAGCAATGATGCTAGCTTTTCATCAGTGTAATAATGACCTTGATATCGGTACGGCGTGACATGTGACCTAGAGAACCCCAAAAGTTGTTCATACTCTTCCAATGTGGGCGATAGTGGAAAGTTTTTGAAGAGAAAACATCTGATATCTGAGTCATAAAACTGACTTAGAGCCACAAGAGCATTTTCCTGAACATCTAACTGCAGCAGCCTACGAATGTTCCCATATGTCTCGTCAAAGGACCCCAACTCAATCTGACCCATCAGTGCGGCACATTGCTTCAAACTGGCAACATCAACCCTTTTTACAACCGGAAACCTGGAAGTAGGTGAAGCTTTGCTATTCGATTCCATCTTTATGCACCTATGACAGGACGGTACATTATTTGGCTATTCCCGGCAAGCAAATATGAATGAGATGCAAAATGTATGCAATATATATTTTTTACATTTGGTTTTATAAATGCGGCATGATGCAATGCAATTATGATGCTAATGATGCATGTGGAAAAATAAGAACAATGCTCATGAGCGGTAGTTCAAAAATTTAGGAAACACGCTACGTGCCGCCTCATGTAGTGGTTTATGGAAAAAGAAAAGATATATTTTGGATTTTTTTTTTTGAAAATTCTTTTTTTTTTGAAAAGCTCACTTTGAGGAAAACATGCCTAAGCTAGCAATGCAGCACACAATTTGTATGCCCTCGTGTCCTACAAAGGTGGGAATCCTAGGGTCTAAGGCAACTCAAAGGTACCTCCCATGTAGCTCTAAATCACATCCTCACAATGGTTACCGGAGCTAGAGACATTCTCATGACGGCACCCACAAATGTAGAAAGCTACCAAGTGTGAGGTATCATGAGAAAGCGTACTCCGGTTGAAACTTTCATGAGAGTCAGACAGACAAAGGTCTCGAATGCCAGTCACTACTCGTCTCCACTCTCCTATGTGTTTTTTCAGATCCGGGTATAGGACCCCACTCATAGCACATAAATCATAAGGTGTGAAAGTGTGTGATGAGGGCATAGCACCTAAAGCCTACCCAATCTAAAATTACCCCGCCTGCAAGGAAAAACCAGAACAGTCTAGACAAAGAGTCGTCTACCCTAGGGTTTTGCAAACATATATCATTTTAATATAAGCATGTAAACTAACCTAGGGTACCAATCAACAATCGTGTGCAATGCTTACCTTCAAGAAAGGGAGCCAAGAAGAGGGGACATAATGGAATTGGGGAAATATGCATGAACTTACCTCAAAGAAAGGGAGCAAAGAAGAAGGGAACATTGTAACACCCCCCTTTTACTATTACAACTAAATAGACAATTATCAGATTCACCTCGAAGGGCGCTACATTTTTCACCATTTTAAAAAAAAACACCATTTATTCCAAATAAAATCTCCAAAATAATTTATATAAAAGAAATCACCAAGCAGCGGAAATATTAACCAGTTTAAACATCTCCAGAATTAACAATTAAAGACATCTCCAAAATTAATTAAAACAATTTCCAATAACTAAAATAATAGTTCAAAACGATAACTAACGACTCCCCGGTGCTACATATCAGAGCTGACACAGACCCAAACGAGAGAGGAAGCAAAACCTAGCAATTCCTCCACGAGCACTAGCGATCACCTGCAGCGTTGCCGCATGATAGCAACATTCCAAGCAGAAGGGGTGAGTCTAACAGAGGTAATAAGCAGATGATAAAAATATGCTAGCATCAGGTAACTACAGCAACACAATACAATTACACCATATCACAGCACCAGATACCAAAGGAAAAATCCATTTGACAGTGAACCACCAAAATTATAACATTCATAGACAATGGGATGATATGCAACCCCTCCAGTGGGCATATGCATGCGGTACCGATCACCAAAATGAGCCACGACGGGCATATCACCAATAAACACCAGAGGCAGAGCCTATATCACCAAAACATGCATATGACAATGCGACACCATGATTATGCACCAACTCACCATAACAAGTATTTAAAATAAATACTATATCACCAGAATCAAAACAAATGATTTCACCAAAAATAGCACCAAGTTGTAGCATCACAGCTACCACTAAACTCTCCTGAGCATACCAACACCGCACCTGAAATATTAACACCAGACGGCTCCACAACGCGGACATAACGCACGCACACCACGCACAAGACTGGCGCACAGCGCCTAGGCACATCGCACCTACTTCAGCGAATTAATTAAAATAGCAAACGACATCGGATTTCAACAAATAAATACTTGTTGGAAAGCCCTATGGGTCTGGTTATCATCCCTAAGTTCAGTTTTTGAAGGAGAGTGTCCAATAGGTACAGTTTTCGAAAAGCACACAGGCTAGTTGCAAAAGAGGACAGTTTCTGTCCTTCGAATTCAAGCAATTCCAAAGTGACAAAAACTCAATCAAATTGCATGAAACTTGTGCATAAACTGGGGCAAATTTTGTCTAGTTTTCAAAGAAATTGGATTCGTTCGAAAAGGAGTTCTTTTGAAAACGTGGTAACCAAAACACTGACCCTGTGTCCAGATTGTTTCCAGAATCTTACTCTAACTTGTGGAATTCATATCTCGAGCTACACAACTCTAAACGCACCCAAACCAGTGCCAAATTAACAAGCCTTAAGTCTATTTTCCAGAAAAATAAACCACATAATTTTTCGGTCAATACAACGTTCCCAGTCACCGAAATACCGAATCTATACCCAAATCGTTTCCAGAATTTTAACCTAACTTGTATCGCCTATAACTCGAGCTATACAACTCCGAATTTAACGAAACCAGTGCCAAAACGACCGGCGTTAAGTCTATTTTCAAAAACAATCAACCTCATAATTTTTGGATCAACCAAACAGCGCCAGTTTTAGAAAAACCGAACCTGTGTCCAGAATCGCTAAATTGCCAAACACCAAACCCTAACGGCAACGCCACCGCAACCACCACAACAAAAACGACAATTCGACAACGCGACAACAACAATCAACCACGCACAGCAACAACAAAAACACGAACAATAACAACACCATCATCGTGATACAACAATCACGCAACAACAAATAACGAAACAAATCACAATAACGTGCAATAATCATCAAAGCACCAATCTCAACGAAAACACGATATGCAACAACACGAACAATTCAACAAAACCCTAGACTACCCACACATAATTATCATCAACCCATTATCAAGGTTAAGCCCACCCTTACCTCGAATAACGTAAGCTCCGGAACACGACGAACGAGACACGAACAAAACCACAGCAATCTCACTTTCGTTTTTCTTTTGCTTGCTGCGAATGAGGGTTTGGCTTAAACCCCCAGGGTTTAAGTTGAGGGCTCAGTAAACACTGGGCTCTCTACGTCACCACCTCCTTTACTCGTTTCACCTCCTATGCATATAAAATATTAACCTTTTAATTTATCTATATCCCGCCTCCAAATTATTTTAATAATTCAATCAACTATTTTAATTAAATTATTTCCGGGGTGTTACAACCCTCCCCCACTTAGAATCTTTCGTCCTCGAAAACATACTTGATTCAAACAGCTCCGGATAGGACTCTCGCATCTTGCTCTCCAACTCCCATGTCATGCTTTCACCAGCAGCTCCTAACCAGACCACTTTCACCAGGTTTATCTCTTTGCCACGTAAAGTCTTCACTTCACGATCTTCAATTCGCACAGGCATTGTCTCCACAGTGAGATTATCCCGCACATGCACATCATCCATCGGAATCACATGGGACGGATCCGAAATATACTTCCGAAGTTGCGACACATGAAATACATCGTGCAAATTCGAAAGATTAGGCGGCAAGGCCACCCTATAAGCAACATTACCAATTCTCTCAGTGATCTGATACGGTCCAATGAAACGAGGAGTCAACTTCTTTGTCTTCAATGCACGCCCAACACCAGCCATAGGCGTGACTCTCAAAAACACATGATCACCAGTTTGGAATTCTAAATCCTTCCTTCTCTTATCATGATAGCTCTTCTGTCTACTCTGCGACGCTTTCATTTTCTCACGGATCAATTTCACCTTTTCAGTAGTCTCTCGAACAACCTCGGGTCCAAGAACAATACTCTCCCCAGATTCATGCCAACACAACGGAGTCCTACATCTCCGACCATACAATGCCTCGAACGGTGCCATCCCGATGCTAGAATGGTAACTATTGTTGTAAGTAAACTCGATCAACGGAAGGTGAGTATCCCACGCACCTCCCTGCTCAAGAACACAAGATCTCAACAAGTCTTCCAACGACTGAATGGTCCTCTCTGTCTGCCCATCAGTTTGAGGATGATAAGCTGAACTCAACCTCAATTTAGAACCCAACGCTTCTTGCAAACTCTTCCAGAAATCAGAAGTGAACCTAGGATCTCTGTCAAACACAATGCACAAAGGAACACCATGCAACTTCACAATCACCTGAATATAAATCTCTGCCAATCTCGACACCGGATACGTGATATTGATAGGAATAAAATGAGCAGACTTCGTCAATCTATCCACAATCACCCAAATCGAATCGTGCCCCCTCACAGTATTAGGTAACCCTATCACGAAATCCATAGAAATACTATCCCACTTCCATTCCGGAATCTCAAACGGTTGCATCAACCCAGCAGGCTTCTGATGCTCAACCTTCGATTTCTGACAAGTCAAGCAGGAATACACAAACTGCGCCCCATCACGCTTCATACCAGGCCACCAAAACATCTTCTTCAGATCTTGATACATCTTTGTAGCTCCCGGATGGATACTCAACTTACTCCTATGACCTTCTTCTAAAATTGCTCTTTTCATCTCCTCATCATCAGGAATGCAGATTCTTCCACGGTACTTCAATACATTCTGCGCATCCAACTCAAAGCCTTTATTCTCGGATCGATCAATCCCAACCATCAGGTCAACTAATTTAACATCTAACTTCTGAGCTTCTCGAATGCTAGCCATGAATTCATTATCAATCTTCAACATCCCCAATCTGACACTCTGAGGCGTCACTTCACAAACCAAACTCATATCCCTGAACTGCTCAATTAATTCGAGTTCTCTAACCATCATTGCTGACATATGCAACGTCTTTCGACTTAAAGCGTCATCTACCACATTAGCCTTTCCCGGATGATAGTTCAAGCTAAAGTCATAGTCTTTTAGCAACTCCAACCATCTGCGCTGTCTCATATTCAACTCTTTCTGATCAAACAGATACTGCAAACCCTTATGATCACTGAACACCTCAAACCTCGAACCATACAGATAATGTCTCCAAATTTTCAACGCGAACACAACTGCAGCAAGTTCTAAATCATGGGTAGGGTAGTTCTTCTCATGAGTCCTCAACTGTCTCGACGCATAGGCAACTACCTTACCATTCTGCATAAGCACACCTCCCAACCCCATCTTGGAAGCATCACAATACACCACAAACGACTCTTCCGGATTAGGCAACGTCAGAACAGGAGACGTCGTCAACCTCTTCTTCAATTCTTTGAAGCTCTCTTCACAACAGTCATCCCAGATGAAAGCTTTACCCTTGCAAGTCAACTGAGTCAACGGAAGTGCCAACTTCGAAAATCCTTCTATAAACCTCCTATAGTAACCTGCCAGACCCAGAAAACTTCTAATCTCAGTAACTGACTTCGGAGACTCCCATTGTAACACGGCATCAACCTTAGACGGATCCACGGCAATTCCATTCCCCGAAATAACATGACCCAGAAAGCTAACCTCCTTCAACCAAAACTCACACTTAGACAGCTTCGCATATAATTTCCTGTCCCTCAGAATTTCCAATACCAATCTCAGATGTTCTGCATGCTCCTCTTCTGACTTAGAATAAATTAGGATGTCGTCAATGAATACCACCACAAACCGATCCAGATACTCACGAAAGATACGATTCATGTACTCCATGAACACTCCCGGCGCATTAGTCACACCGAAAGGCATCACGGAATACTCATAATGCCCATAACGGGTTCTGAAAGCTGTCTTCTGAATGTCTTCGTCTTTCACCTTGATCTGATGATAACCCGATCTCAAATCTATTTTACTGAACACCTGAGCACCCACCAACTGATCCATTAAGTCATCAATCCTCGAAAGCGGATACTTGTTCTTAATAGTCACCTTATTCAGCTGCCGATAGTCTACGCACAACCTCATACTACCATCTTTCTTTTTCACCAACAACACTGGAGCTCCCCACGGCGACACACTTGGCCTCACAAATTTCTTTTCAAGCAGATCCTCGAGTTGCTTCTTCAGTTCTGACAATTCAGATGCAGACATTCTATACGGTGCCATAGACACAGGTTTAGTATCAGGTACCAGATCAATAGCAAACTCAACCTCTCTCTCTGGTGGTACATCCGGAATCTCGTCGGGAAAAACCTCAGAAAACTCTCGCACCACCTGCAACTCATCAACCTTCGCTTGGCTCTCAGCAGACAATGACGCCATTAATGAAAACAACTGGACGTCTTCCCTCATTACCCTATGCAACTGACCAGCAGACAACAAACCAGACTCTTCCTCTTCAGGAGAAAAGAAACTCACAGACCTTTCATGACAGTTGATATGAACATGGTTATCAACTAACCAGTCCATACCTAGAATAACATCCATTCCGCTCAGCGGCAAACAAATCAAGTCAACGAGAAAATCATTACCGAATATCGATAAAGGGCATTTAGCACAAACAACCGAGGTAGTCACCGAACCCTTAGCCGGAGTATCGATAACCATCTCCCTCAACATAGGAGATAAAACAAGATCTAATTTCTCAACACATGCAGTAGCAATAAAACAATGGGTAGCACCAGTATCAATAATAGCAATGAGAGGAGAATTATTAATATAGCATGTACCTCTGATCTCATTCACTGCATCTGACCCCGCCAGAGCGAACACCTTCCCAACGGACCTTTCTTTCTTCAGTTTAGGACACTGAGTGCTGATATGACCACCCTCACCACAGTTGTAGCATAACACATCCTTTCAATCACAGCTAGACGCCATATGACCCTCTTTACCACACTTGTAGCACTTCTTCACATCACCTGGACAGTCAGGACGCTTATGACCGGGTTTACCACACTTGTAACATACCACACTAGCAGCAGCATCTCCCCCACTAGGTCTCTTACCCACAGCAGTTCTCTGATTGCCCTTACCAGCTGGAACCTCATACGGCTTCCCACGACTCGAGAAATTCTTCTGCCTATCCCTCATGACTCTAGAATGAGCATTACTGTCTTCCTCGAAGATTCTGCAGCTGTCAATCAACTCCGAGAACACCTGAATTTTCTGATACCCTATCGCCTTCTTGATATCAGCCCGCAACCCATTTTCAAACTTGATGCATTTGGAGAATTCAGCACCAGCCTCACCATAATGTGGATAGAACTTCGCCAATTCAATGAACTTGGCAGCATACTCAGTCACCGACATATTACCCTGCTTCAGCTCCAGAAACTCAATCTCTTTCTTCCCACGGACATCTTCAGGATAATACTTTCTCAGAAATTCTCTGCTGAACACAGCCCAAGTGACCTCTTCATTCACAGTCGCCAACCTCTGCCTCACCTCCAACCACCAGTCATCAGCCTCCTCTGCCAGCATATGAGTACCATACCTGACTTTCTGCGCCCCAGAGCAATCCATAACACGAAAGATTCTCTCCATCTCTTTCAGCCACGCCAAAGCACCATCAGGGTTATACTTGCCCTTAAAGGTAGGAGGATTCTCCCTCTGAAACGTAGCCAAACTGCGCGACCCAGCATCACCAGCAGCACCTGGTTATTCTCCACAGCTTGAGCCACAGCCTGCAAAGCAGCAGCGAGTGCAGCATCGTTCCGTCCTGCCATCTCAACCTAACACTGCAACAGAAACTATAATCAGAAACGAGTAACAATTACTCAAGTGTTACTCGACTCGACGACTCGACAACTTGGCCGGACAGACCGAACTGCTCTGATACCACTAATGTAACACCCCCCTTTTACTATTACAACTAAATAGACAATTATCAGAGTCACCTCGAAGGGCGCTACATTTTTCACCATTTTAAAAAAAAACACCATTTATTCCAAAAAAAATCTCCAAAATAATTTATATAAAAGAAATCACCAAGCAGCGGAAATATTAACCAGTTTAAACATCTCCAGAATTAACAATTAAAGACATCTCCAAAATTAATTAAAACAATTTCCAATAACTAAAATAATAGTTCAAAACGATAACTAACGACTCCCCGATGCTACATATCAGAGCTGACACAGACCCAAACGAGAGAGGAAGCAAAACCTAGCAATTCCTCCACGAGCACTAGCGATCACCTGCAGCGTTGCCGCATGAGAGCAACATTCCAAGCAGAAGGGGTGAGTCTAACAGAGGTAATAAGCAGATGATAAAAATATGCTAGCATCAGGTAACTACAGCAACACAATACAATTACACCATATCACAGCACCAGATACCAAAGGAAAAATCCATTTGACAGTGAACCACCAAAATTATAACATTCATAGACAATGGGATGATATGCAACCCCTCCAGTGGGCATATGCATGCGGTACCGATCACCAAAATGAGCCACGACGGGCATATCACCAATAAACACCAGAGGCAGAGCCTATATCACCAAAACATGCATATGACAATGCGACACCATGATTATGCACCAACTCACCATAACAAGTATTTAAAATAAATACTATATCACCAGAATCAAAACAAATGATTTCACCAAAAATAGCACCAAGTTGTAGCATCACAGCTACCACTAAACTCTCCTGAGCATACCAGCACCGCACCTGAAATATTAACACCAGACGGCTCCACAACGCGGACATAACGCACGCACACCACGCACAAGACTGGCGCACAGCGCCTAGGCACATCGCACCTACTTCAGCGAATTAATTAAAATAGCAAACGACATCGGATTTCAACAAATAAATACTTGTTGGAAAGCCCTATGGGTCTGGTTATCATCCCTAAGTTCAGTTTTTGAAGGAGAGTGTCCAATAGGTACAGTTTTCGAAAAGCACACAGGCTAGTTGCAAAAGAGGACAGTTTCTGTCCTTCGAATTCAAGCAATTCCAAAGTGACCAAAACTCAATCAAATTGCATGAAACTTGTGCATAAACTGGGGCAAATTTTGTCTAGTTTTCAAAGAAATTGGATTCGTTCGAAAAGGAGTTCTTCTGAAAACGTGGTAACCAAAACACTGACCCTGTGTCCAGATTGTTTCCAGAATCTTACTCTAACTTGTGGAATTCATATCTCGAGCTACACAACTCTAAACGCACCCAAACCAGTGCCAAATTAACAAGCCTTAAGTCTATTTTCCATAAAAATAAACCACATAATTTTTAGGTCAATACAACGTTCCCAGTCACCGAAATACCGAATCTATACCCAAATCGTTTCCAGAATTTTAACCTAACTTGTATCGCCTATAACTCGAGCTATACAACTCCGAATTTAACGAAACCAGTGCCAAAACGACCGGCGTTAAGTCTATTTTCAAAAACAATCAACCTCATAATTTTTGGATCAACCAAACAGCGCCAGTTTTAGAAAAACCGAACCTGTGTCCAGAATCGCTAAATTGCCAAACACCAAACCCTAACGGCAACGACACCGCAACCACCACAACAAAAACGACAATTCGACAACGCGACAACAACAATCAACCACGCACAGCAACAACAAAAACACGAACAATAACAACACCATCATCGTGATACAACAATCACGCAACAACAAATAACGAAACAAATCACAATAACGTGCAATAATCATCAAAGCACCAATCTCAACGAAAACACGATATGCAACAACACGAACAATTCAACAAAACCCTAGACTACCCACACATAATTATCATCAACCCATTATCAAGGTTAAGCCCACCCTTACCTCGAATAACGTAAGCTCCGGAACACGACGAACGAGACACGAACAAAACCACAGCAACACGAACGATCAATAGTAAGTATCACCTCTGATAACAATATGTTACATTAGTATCACCTCTATTAATAGTGATAACAATAGTGATACTTACTATTCCATAATTCTTAAAGGTAGGAGGATTCTCCCTCTGAAACGTAGCCAAACTGCGCGACCCAGCATCACCAACAGCACCTGGGTTATTCTCCACAGCTTGAGCCACAGCCTGCAAAGCAGCAGCGAGTGCAGCATCGTTCCGTCCTGCCAATAAGGTGACCACTCAGGAGATGTAATTATCAAGTTTCGACCACTCGAATCACCCCAGTGATTATTACAACTCAATAGTAAGTATCACCTCTGATAACAATATGTTACATTAGTATCACCTCTATTAATAGTGATAACAATAGTGATACTTACTATTCCATAATTCTGGGACCATGCATATGACAATAGTAAACTCGATCATAAATTATTTAGTTGTAATAGTAAAAGGGGGGTGTTACAAACATATATCATTTCCGGGGTGTTACAAACATATATCATTTCCGGGGTGTTACAACTATTTTAATTAAAGCCTACCCAATCTAAAATTACCCCGCCTGCAAGGAAAAACCAGAACAGTCTAGACAAAGAGTCGTCTACCCTAGGGTTTTGCAAACATATATCATTTTAATATAAGCATGTAAACTAACCTAGGGTACCAATCAACAATCGTGTGCAATGCTTACCTTCAAGAAAGGGAGCCAAGAAGAGGGGACATAATGGAATTGGGGAAATATGCATGAACTTACCTCAAAGAAAGGGAGCAAAGAAGAAGGGAACATAATGGAATTGGGGAGAATGATGCATGAGCATAAGCATATAAACAAAGAAGAGGAGGAGAAGAAACTACACTTCAAGCAAGAAGCAATCATAGAAGAGGAAGAAGTAAATGCACATGAATGCAACACGATAGTATGAGAATGCAAGAGAGCAATTAACACTCAAACTTCATTGATGGAGAAAGAAAGAAAAAGAAGAAGAAGAAGAAAAGGGAGAAATAGAACAAAGCATTCAAATCAAACAATTAAAACCACACACTAAATTAAATAGGTTCGACCCTCTTAAAAAAAATGTCCCCAGTGAAGTCGCCAGCTGTATGCACTCCGAAAAATCCGGTTTGGATCCTTCTTCGTACAACGGGAAAAACAATGAAGCCGCCACCAATATTTTAATTTAGGAAAAAAACATTGGAAAAATCCTTTTAGGCGATTGGCCTTTTGAAAACGAGAGATATAGGTTCGGGGGTCGGTTATGTGTGGGGAAGGTATTAGCACCCCACACATCCTTTCTACCGAAAGGGAACCTTTAATTTAGTGTGTGGTTTTTGATTGTTGATTTGAAACGCTTTGTTCTACTTCTTTTCTTCTTTTTTTATTTAAGAAAATGCTTTTGAAAACTGGGGAAAGAAGAATCTTTTTTGTTATTATTTTTTAAAAGTGTGCTTGACGGGAGGTGAACCCGCTCCTACGTATCCTGCGGTGCGATGAGGAATTCAAAGCTACGTAGTTCTAGTCTTGTTTTGAAAAGGCTCTTTTGTTTTTAGCTTTTTAGTTTTTAGGTGTTTTTTGAAATAAGACTCGAGTGTTCACTAATACCAAGCAATGAGAGTGGTGCCCAAGTTTTGCAAGTTGGCAATTGTACTATTGTACTATCCATGAACCTTCCAATTATCCTCTCAATTTTGATTATTCCTTTCAAGATAATTGTACATAAATCTAACCATTTTGAGCCATATACAAGGTATCTTGAAGAATATGCCATTTTTGAAAATGAGAGATGACCAAAATTGCCAACAAAAATCCTATCATATAATTTTTGGGAATATTCCTTGTACTATTTTTTTGAAATGCTTTCTTGAATTAATTTGAACTTGATTTTTTTACTACACATATAAAATATGCGCACAATTTGAAAAATGATTTTCTTTATTTTTTTATTTTTTTTGTTCAAAATGATACAATTTCATTAAATAAATTCCCAAAAATTAATTAATTGGATTTTCAACTAGCAAAAATTTATTAAATTGAAATTGACCAAACAATGCCCCTTTTAAATGCCCCAAAATTCCTTAATTTCTCAAAAATGATTTTGAAAACCTTAGAATGCTTGGGTAAATACCCTAAACCCTTTCTCAAATAATGCATCACTCACAAAATTATTTATTTTTGCTGAAAATTAGGGTTTTGAAACTAGGCGGACCAAATTGGGGTATGACAATAGGTAAGATAACATTCCAAACTAAATCTCACACGTCGAAAGTCTTCAATTTGACTCTTTTGTTATAGGCCTTAGCCACTCTTTCTTTTTGTCTTGTGAGCATATCTAATGCACTTAGCCTATCTTCATCTAAGTCAACTAATTCATCTAACATCATATTCCAATAATGATCAGATGGGATTTCAAATTGTCTTTGAATCCTAGTTGATTGGAGACAAATCTCTGCTGGCAATATTGCATCATGCCCAAAAACAAGTTTAAAAGGAGTACTATTGATTGACTCTTTGGGAGATGTTCGACATGCCCATAAAATTTGGTTAAGTGTCCTATGCCAATTCTTGGGTTTTTGCCCAACATGTTTTTTAATCAAACTAACAATAATTTTATTGGCTGCTTCAACTTGACCATTTGCCTGAGCATAATATGGTGTCGAACTTAACAATTTATAACCATTTTCAGCAGCAAATTCGACCATTTTCTGACCAATAAAAACTGAACCTTGATCTGTGGTGATAGTTTCAGGCACACCAAATCTATATAATATATGGTCTTGAATAAAATTAATCACTGCTTCTTGATTAACATTGTTTAAAGGAACAGCTTCCACCCATTTAGTGAAATAATCTATGCCTACTAATATGAAACGATGGCCTTTCGACGAATTTGGTTTAATTTCACCAATTATATCCAAAGCCCATCCCCTGAATGGCCAAGGTTTTACAATAGAATGCAATTCATTTGCAGGTACATGTTGTATTCCTGCATGCTTTTGACATTCTTGGCATCCTTTGGCAAACTCTATGCAATCTTTTAACATAGTCGGCCAATAGACACCTTGTCGAAATAAGAGCCATTTCATTTTCTGGCCTACTTGGTGAGCTCCACAAGTTCCACTGTGAGTATTAGATATTGCCAAGTATGCCTCATTTTCACTAAGACACTTGAGTAAAACTCCTTCAGGGGTTTTCTTAAACAACTCATTGCCCATGATCACATAACTTAAAGCTCTATACTTGGTTTTTCTATCAGTTATCCCTGTTGGATTTTCCAAGTAGTTAACAATTTGTCTTCGCCAATCATCATTTGACATACTGTCAATGGCAAAAACTTCAAACACATTATCACAATAACCTTTGTCGGAAACTTCATCATTAAAATTTTCAATAAAATTTTCACTTTCACTTGGAGGTAATTGACTTAAGACTAAAGAGTAGTTCTCTGTCTCCTCCAGTTTTTTCCTTGACAAGGTTTCTTGTGTCATTGCTGTCGAAATTAACTTGTTTTTAATTTCGATTAGCTCTGTTAATTTTTCTTTAGAAACTTTATAACCAGAAGCTATTTGTGCCAGATCATTGGCCTCTTGATTTGTAATACGAGGCACATGTTGAATATCAACGCTGTCGAATTGTTTCAATAAAGTACTGGCAGCAATAAAGTAAGTAATCAAATTTTCCTTAATGCACTTGTATTCTTTCGTTAATTGTTTGATTACTAATTCAGAATCACCTCTAATTTCGACCTGTTTTGCCCCCAAGTTTAACAGAATTTCAAGTCCTGCTACTAAGGCTTCATATTCAGCCTCATTATTGGAGCAACTTTCTTTAATTTTATACTTGTATTTAGTTGGAATCCTTTTAGGTGAAATGATTAACATCTCAACACCAGACCCATTTTTATGGCTGGAGCCATCGAAGTACAATTTCCAAGGTCGAAGGTGCACAAGGTTAATTTCTGATTCAACTATTGAATGATCAGCAATGAAATCCGCAACGACTTGGCCTTTGATAGCCTTTAAAGGTTGGAATGTTAATGAATATTCAGATAAAGCTAAAGCCCATTTGCCTATTCTACTATGTAGGATTGGTTTCGACAGCATATGTTTAATAATATCAAAGTGGGAATAAACATACACATCAACAGGCTTAATATATTGCTTTAACTTAGTACAAGAGAAATACAAGCATAAACACAATTTTTCAATAGGGTGATATCTAGTTTCAGAATCATTTAAAACCCTACTGAGGTAATATATGGCCCTTTCTACGCCATTTTCATCCTCTTGTGCTAACATGCTACCTATTGACAATTCTGATGTTGCTATATACAATTTCATTGTCTTATTTCTAATAGGAGGCAATAAAATAGGAGGGTTCATCAGATATGTCTTGATCTCGTCGAAAGCTACTTGATGTTCGACATCCCACTTGAAAACATCATCCTTCTTCAGTCGAAGTAATGGCGAGAATATTTGAGTCTTGCCACTTAGATTTGATATAAATCTTCTAAGGAAATTGACCTTTCCTAATAATGACTGTAATTCTTTCTTTGTTGAAGGAGGTTGTGTTTCCATGATAGCTTTCGTCTTGTTTTGATTTATTTCAATGCCTTTTTTGTGCACAACAAAGCCCAAGAAATCACCTGCACTTACACAAAAGGCACATTTGAGTGGATTCATTTTCAATCCATATTTTCTCATTCTTTCGAATGATAGTCGTAGATGATCTAAATGACCATTTTCTGATGAAGACTTAACAACTATGTCATCTATATAGACTTGCATAAAATTTTCTATAAAATCATGGAACATAGTGTTCATAGCTCTTTGATATGTAGCACCAGCATTTTTTAAACCAAATGGCATCACTACCCATTCATAAACACCTAATGCCCCTGGGCATCGAAATGCAGTTTTTGAAATGTCTTCTTCAGCAATAAAAATTTGGTTATAACCAGAATATCCATCAAGCATGCTTAAATATTCATAACCAGCCGCTGAATCAACCAACATTTCTGCCACAGGCATTGGGTATTGATCTTTGGGAGTAGCATTATTTAGATCTCTAAAATCTATGCAAACTCTAAGCGTACCATTTTTCTTAATTACAGGAACTATATTAGCAAGCCAATCAACATACCTGGCAGTTCTGATGAACTTGCTTTTCAATAGCCTTTTGATTTCCGCTTTGATCTTCGACATGATTTCTGGTGCAAATCTTCTTGGTGTTTGCTTCACAGGCTTCTTCTCTGGTCGAATAGGTAACTTCAACTCAACCACCTCTCTTTTCAGCCCTGACATCTCATTGTAATCCCAAGCGAAGCAATCTTTGTATTCCTTTAGCAATTTGACAATCTGCACTCTGAAATCTTTGTTGATCTTTGTACTAATATATGTTGGTCTTCTTGTTGAACCATCTCCCAAATCAATTTCTTCTAAGGGATCTTGTGCCTGTATTTTCTTGGTCGAACCCATTGGATCTTTCTCAAATCCTAATGGTTCATCATCATAGACACCATCAAGTCTCTGTGTTTCGACCATGATTTCTTTGTTATTATCTTCTGTGGCTAAAGCAACCATTTGATGTAACTCAGCTTCTAGAATAGCTTTTTCTTTGTTTTCGGCCACATAGGCCGTAATTCTTTCCCATGCATTGGGCTTTATAATCATTTCAAAGTCTATCCCAGCCAGTAGGCTTAACAAAGCCTCTTGGTCTATTCTCCTCGTCAATGATTTCCCTTTCCCAAACGAAACCATAATTTGGGTGAAGACTAACAGAGGAGAAGACATTGTCTTGCTCAATGAACCCAGCATTGGAAGAAGAGCATGGAGAGATATTTGCCAATTGCTTGTCGAAGGTCTTCTTGGTGATCGTATTCACTTCAGCCTTGAAATAACTTTGGTCACCTTCAATGTTTTCAACCAACCCATCTTCTCTCCAAATAATGAGCCTTTGGTGCACAGTTGAAAGGATTGCCCCCACTCCATATATCCATTCTCTTCCAAGCAGCAAGTTGTAGTTTGCCTTGGAGGGCACTACCAAAAACAAAGTTGGCCTTTTGACACTACCTACTGCTAATTCGACTTCAATGGCCCCAAGTGAATGGCCAGTTTTGCCTTCATAATTAGTGAGAACCACATTATGTGGCCTCAAATCAGTGTCACATTTGCCAATTCTTCTTAGCAAATGTTGAGGCATCAAATTCACAGCAGCACCACCATCAACAAGGACCTTGTTGATTCCCACATTGTTGACCTTGGCTTGAATGAACAGTGGCTTGAGGTGATTCATCATGCCACAATCTGGCCTTTCAAAGACAGCATGTTGCTCTTCGATGCAGCCATTCTTCAACACATAGTAGCATATTGGTTTATATGTAGTTTCCTCGTCGAAATCTTCTTCGACATCATTAACCTCAGAAACCACATCATACTCAATTGGTGAAATTGAGATGACCCCACATAGCACGTCAAACTCTGACCCAGAATCAGCAAAGGAAGAATCTAACTCCTCTTCTAAATTAAGTTCTTCTTTTTTGAAGCCTTTCTTAATTTCAGAAAGAGGAGGGAAAATTCTCTCAGTGGCTGGTTTCCTTACCACTTCAGTCGAAGGTAAGATTACCTCTTTTCCCTTCCCTTTGTTTGAGGTTGTTGCTTTACCTGCAGCAATAGCATCAGCCTTCTTTTGGCGTTGAAACCTTCGCCATTGAGTTCTTGTCATAGGATTCTTCCCTTTGTAGTTG
This sequence comes from Astragalus glycyphyllos, assembly GCA_963573325.1. Classification (NCBI taxonomy): domain Eukaryota; kingdom Viridiplantae; phylum Streptophyta; class Magnoliopsida; order Fabales; family Fabaceae; genus Astragalus; species Astragalus glycyphyllos. Next base: position 84,036,039 of record OY754308.1, on the reverse strand, counting down.
TTACTATAGGCATACTTCTTGATTTCAATTGCCTTGTTCTGGTTAACACCACTCGTGTTACCTTCGACCAGCTTAGGTGGTCTAACTCGATGGATAGCATTGTCCCTCGTGTGGTATATGGCTTTGCTTCTCCCACCAGAATGTATCCACTTTTCGACAGGAGTACCAGAAGGAGGAACATAAGTACTCAGCTTTCCTCTTCCAGGAGTTTTGGTCGAAGTAACCATGTAGGGAATTCTCCTATCAGCAAAATCAAACTTGGGCCTTTTATCCACCCATTTACCTTTGCGCTTCATTTGAGGCTTGAACTCTTCCAATTCTTTAGCAGCCTCCTTGTCAAAAACAGCACTGCACCTTGGGCACAACATCACTTCTGAGTTGCTTAGCTTGCAACGATTGAGGAAATCAACCAATTCCTCTTCAGCTTTTGGGTACACTGCTTTCACTTTGTCATCTTCTTGGCCTTCAGTGACCATTTCGACATCCATCTTTGAACTTATGGTAGTTCTCTTCATATTAGCCTTACCGGGCATAATTTCAGAGGCTTCGACCATGTTGATGCTCACCTCAGTATACATTGCCTCAGCATCAGGCAAAGGATCAGCGTCGATCTTCATTGGTGCCCTTGGTTTATCACCAAATTTCAGCCTTCCTTCATTGAGTGCCTTTTGCACCAAATCCCTGAAAAGAACACAACGAGAAGTATTATGACCCAAAAAATTATGGTATTTGCAAAAACCTCTTTTTTGCTTTTGTTCTAATGGTGGTGTTTTTAGTCCCTTCGGAACCAAAATTTGACCATCCTTAACTAACAAGTCAAATATTTCGTCGCATTTAGTAACATCAAAAGTATATGTTTTTGCAACGAATTTGTCATTTTTAGGTTCGACAGGATTTTTACCATTTGAAGGTTTTAGCAATTTACAAGTATATGGAGGTCCAGGTTTTAACTCAGCAACATTGACCTCTTCTTCGACCTCCTCATAGGAAATGTCGAATTCTTGTTCTTCATCTTTAATTTCGACATAGGCAACTTTGTCTTTTTTATTATGAAACCTATTAGTTCTAGATTTCTCAGCTTTCAAACTTTCAACTTGCCTAACTCTATCAGCCAATTGGGCCATATCTCTCAAATGTTGAGTGTCTAGCTTTTTTCTGATGGAATAATCTAAGCCACCAGCAGCCATTTCGACTAGCTCATGTTCAGGCACTTGAGTGAAGCACCTTGCTTTGAGAAGTCTAAACCTGTTGAGATAATCATCCACAGATTCAGCCACTTTGCGTCGAACACTGGCCAATTCTTTGAGACTAATTTTACATTGTCCCATGTAGAATTGCTCATGGAAAGCTTTCTCTAATTGGTTCCAATTAAACATGGAATGTGGGGGTAAAGTAGTGAACCAAGTGAAAGCATTCTTTGTTAGAGAACTAGGGAAGAAGAATTTCATCCTTAAATTCTCATTGTGGGCTAAATCTCCAGCCTCAGTTAAATAACGAGCGATATGTTCGATAGTGGATTCACTGGTTTCCCCAGCAAATTTAGTGAACTTAGGGATTTTCCAACCCCTTGGCAATTCACTTTGTAAAACATATTCAGACAAAGGAGAAACAAAATTTGGCCTATGCATACCTAAGTTAAGGCCATTTTGGGCTAAAATTGTTTCGACAAGATTAGCTATGTTATTTTGTGCTCCGAAATTATTTTGTTGTACTTGTCTGACTACTTCGTCAGCGTTTTGATTTCTATTTACCAACACTACATCAGGTGCATTTTCGACCAACCTTTGTATGGGTTGTTCGACAACTTGTGTTTGCCCCTGATTTCTAGGCAATTCAATGTTAGGCCTTTCTAAAGGGATTTCGACAGACCTCACCGGTTGGGCTTGGGGCATTGGCTGATTTTGTACTCTGGGGGTACCAAAGAAATCAGCAATTCGACCCATTTGAGTTGCCAATGCTTGGTAACTAATATTGGTGTCACGTATCAAAGGATTGAACACTGTACCAATTTGCTGGGTTAACATATTAACCATATCATGATTAGCATCATCTATTTGTTGCCTCAAAGCCAACAAAGATGCTGTGGTTAATGAGGGTTGGGCATTTCGACCATAAATGCCCTCTGGGAAAGTATGCACATTATCTGCATATGTTGATGAGTTCGCTTGTAAACCTACCATCATGGCAGTTGGCATGCCATAAGGGAAATTTCGACCAACCATGGGCATGCTAAATGGCATGTGCCCACTAATCATATAAGGGCTAGACATTCCCATCGTTTGTGGCATATATACCATTTCAATAGGCTGTGTGGTCACTGTGGTGGCCATTGTTGATAAAGTGTTAGGCACAGACGATATCACAGCAGCCATGCCTGTCGAAGGCAACGGAGCAGTTACTCCCATGGTGGTTACTAAATTAGCATCATTGGTAGACGCATTTTCAGGCCCACTTTGTGCATTTCAAAAACTTGCACTAGAACGTGTCATCCCTGACAGAGATTTACCACTTCTTAAGCGCATGCACAGTTAACTTCAAAGGATTATATTAAACTAATACTCTAATACTTGACACAAAGGTCCCACTGGGCGTGCCAATTTGTTTACCTGGGATTTTGGTAAACACCGCTGGTCTCCAATTTGGTTAACTTGCAAGATCAACCAGTGAATCCTAAGACCATTTGTGCTTAGAGTTTATAGTTTATTATGATGTTCTTGAATTGTCTCGCGTTTTAACCAGAAAAAGAGGAAAGAAATAACTGATTCCTTCGCGCGAAGTTATCAGAGTACTTCAGAGAAGAAGAACTTGAACGATAAAAACAAGTAAAACGAAAGAAAAAACAAATTAAAATTGCATTAAAGTTGAAGGAAATGGTGCACAAATTCATACATTGTTTCTCTGACTCGTTTTTCTCTTGAATGCGGAAGTTAGAGCGTGAGAAGTAAAATATGAGTTTTTGTGACCTTTGTTTCTTCTTAGAAACTACTATTTATACTTAGTGGGAGGAGCAGAAACTGCCCTCAAAAAACAGTTATAAAAATGTTGGTAACTGCTCCTCTTTTCGACCAACTGCTAGCTTTTCAGCGCATAACTATTTAGTCTTCTGTCTGTCGAAGCTTGTGTCCATTTTCCTCTTTCTTGTTTTTGTTTTTCTGGAAGCTTGTCGAATCTGCCCTGAACATGATCTTTGTCGAAACCCTCTGATCTATGTCAAAGTATAAGTCAAACTCTGTTGACTATTTTAAATGAAGCCTGTCGAAATTACAGGCTAACAACACCATATGATCCGAGTGTCAAGCTCTTTAAGAACACTGGTGACAGTGTAAGACAAACGGAATACCCGAGCATCATTGGCAGTCTAAGGTATGCCACTGATTGTACTAGACCCGACATTGCCTATGTTGTGGGATTGTTGTGCAGGTTTACTAGTCGACCTAGTATAGAGCATTGGCATGCTATTGAAAGAGTCATGAGATACCTGAAAAGGACCATGAATCTTGGATTACATTATCAGAGATTTCCAGCTGTACTTGAAGGGTACAGTGATGCTGATTGGAATACTGTATCTGATGATTCCAAAGCTACTAGTGGCTGTATATTCAGTATAGCCAGTGGTGCTGTCTCCTGGGAATCAAAGAAACAGACCATATTGGCTCAGTCTACTATGGAGTCTGAAATGATAGCACTGGCCACTGCCAGTGAAGAAGCTAGTTGGTTAAGATGCCTACTAGCAGAGATTCCCTTATGGGAAAAACCGATGACAGTTGCGTTGATTCACTGCGATAGTACCGCGGCTATTGCAAAATAAGGAATCGTTATTACAACGATAAAAGACGACAAATATGTCGTAGGAACAGCATTGTTAGAGAAATTCTCTCAAAAGGAGCTGTGAGAGTGGATCAAATACGCTCTGATTAGAACTTAGGTGATCCTTTGACGAAAGGATTAGCCAAAAAGAAAGTCCAAAATACATTTCAAAAGATGGGACTACTGCCATTAGAACCATGAGTCACTCATGATGGTAACCCGACCTAAAAGACTGGAGATCCCAAGAATTAGGTTCAATGGGTAATAACAAGTTGTGAAGTGATAGGAGATGAACATGCTATTGAAAGTAAAGAAGCATGAGTCCTAAAGCGATGTAAGGTTGAGATAATAGAAACTCTTAATGAGATCTATACTCTATGTGGAGTGGAGTACCTAGCTACAGGAGTACTCTTGATAGACTCACCTTTGTGAATGTGGAAGTGGGGCCGCTTCCTATGGAATTCTTGGCAGAAATTCCTAGAGCGTTCACTAAACTGGGATAGACGTGCAGGGCCATAAACGCACGGGCTTTTGAGAATACACCTATGGAAAAGGTTGTGTGTGGTTTTGACGATTAGAGATAGAGTTCAAGACTACGGTCACTTTTGTTGAATCTAAATCTTAACCGCTACGCAAAGGTTCAAGTCGTATGACACCTCTGCTTATGCACAATCTTATGGAGGCGTTTGACGCTACTTCTGAAACTTCCTTTTAAATTCAAGTGGGGGATTATTGGAACATTGGTGGTGAATTAAAAAGTCCCACATTGCTTGGACTAGGCACTTGAAGAGTGCTTATAAGTGGAGACTTCACACCTTTGGATTAGGGCCCCAAAGGGTACCCAGTTTTGTAAATGGGAGCACGCACACCATCAGACCACCACACACGCGCGCGCCGCCGCCGCCGTCCGTCCGACCAGCTCGACCGGGCTGGGCTTGGGCTTGGCTTGTGAGGTGTAAATATATTTTTACGAAAATAATTAATTATTATTTTATTTTTTGGTGTGTTGCTTGTCCAGATTCGTTGAACCGTCCGAATACGATGAACTAACCGTTGCGTACAGATTCGTTGAACAGAGCCGTTCTTATCCGCGTTTGTTCTTATCCGTTATAGCTTGGAGCGCAAGCACTCCGGTCTTATCCTCTAAGACTTGCGCACCAAGTCAGTTTTGAAGCCTATAAATAGACCCCTCCCTCACTTGACTCGACACACCGCTTGACGTTAAATTATACCTCAAGCTTTCTCTCCTCTCCCTCATTAATTCTCTTCTACTTTAAAGAATGGCCTACGAGCCATATTCAAGAGTGGTCTACAAACCATATTATGGAGTGGTCTACAAACCATACTTGAGTGGTTTTTGAACCATACTTTGAAGGTGTATTTCTTGAGCGAAATTTTACTGTGCAGTAATATTTCGTAACAGTTTTGACTGGGCTGTTTTATCCTGGGGACGTTGATAACTCTATTTTATATAGAGTTATATACGCATCTAAACCTAAATAATTGTTTAGAATCAAGTACAATATGCATTAAATATAGTAGTATGAATAAAATAAACAACATTCAAGGTTTATACTCATGACTTAGCATTTTGTATATATATTGGTATGTTTGATGTGTTTGTTCAGTGCACCTGCAGTTGATGCATCTGCACCGGAAAACAAGCAGTGCATCTGCACTAGATGCAGCTGCACCAGATTACCACAGTGCAACCAAATTTAGTGCATCTGCACCATCCTGCACCAAAGACAGAATTACTCCACAATGGAAGCACCTCAATTCATACCATGGCATAAATATCTCTATGACATCATGCTTAGTCACAAGTCACATGGAGGCACCATGGCAACTTGCAAAAGGATGCACCTGCATCGCATGCAGCTGCACTACATGCAGCTGCACCATCCTGAAATGGAGGAAAAATGCCAACACCGGAAGCACCTCAAACTCAAAGAAGATAAAGACACCACAAGATGACATCATAATTGGTCACAAATCACATGGGTCACACGGGAACCTTTCAAAGGAGGTGCCTACAATATATGACCATTTGAAGAGTCATCTTATAAAGGACACATGGCTACACCTAATTGGACCATTCTTTGCACTTGAGTGAAAAACTCAAATGGCATCATCAACTTCTGAAAAGTAACCATGGTTAAGTTAACTTTGTCTCCAAGCAAACCCTCACTTGAAGGAAATCTCAAGGCCTATATAAAGGACTCAACTCTTCACTTGAAAGAATATATAGATTTTTACATACTTACTTCTTGTTCTTTCTATTTTAGTTTTTTATAGTTTTCAAGTTTATTTTCTTGTAGTTCTTTTTATATTTTCTTAGTGTTAGAAATTAGTTGTAAGCAAATATATGCAAGAGTCTTTCAATTGTTGTAATTCTTACTCTTTTGAGTTCTCTTGTACTTTCCTTCATTGCAACATGTTTTCATTCAATTATATTTGCTTTGATATGCTCATCATGAGCTAATTCCCTTAAGTTGGGATGTTCTAACTTTCCAATGATCTTTTGAGGAAAGTTATTGAGTTTTCAAGTGGTGTAAGTACTTTAGTTCTTGTGTTTAAATACTTAATCTTGTTTAAGGTTGATTACTTAGAACAAGTAGAGTTATATTCACTTAATTGGCTTATAACTAGAAATCAAGAACTAAGTAAGGATAAGTGTTTAATAAAGCTTTTTGTTAAACTAGTTTTAATGAAGTTAGCTTGTTAATTCCATGTTAATTCCTAACCTTAGGTTAACATAGTCCTTACAAGAGTGTAGTAAGATCTTAAGATACAAGAGTGTACTTATTTAGCAAATTGGATTATCTGTAAGGGGGCGAGAGAGGCACTGACAACCCTACTCTTTACCGCAAAAAAACAGGATCATAAGAGCTTGTAACGAAACTCTGAAGAAAGTAGCTGACCAGCACACACTGATGCAGCTGCACTAAGTGCAACTGCACCACAAGAAAACACAATACACTCAAAAGTGATTTAGCTTGTGAAGACATCTCAACTTTCATTCTCAACTGATTTCTTACACAATTTACTTGCTTTCTGTTTATTTATTTTCATTTCAACTTCAACCAAAACCCAAAAATCTGAATAGTGTAGTTGCACTAATTTGCATTTCTTTACAATAACATATAAGAGTTAATTCAATCTCTGTGGGTTCGATCTTTTATACTATAACTTGTGACTGTGTATACTTGCACACGTATTTTCACACACCAGACGTCGTGGTTGATAGCCTGTCTGCACAATTTTGAGCAGTGCCACGAAACGTCTTAAAGAGAGCGACATAGTCCGCGACTCAACCCAGTAATTTCTTCGGTGGATTGATTTTCCAAAATATTTTTCGGGAACTCAAAAACAACAAAAACATTGAGAAATGTGTTTCTCTACAGAAAAATAAAGCACTTCATGTATACCGAGAGTACCTCCTGCGAAACGATGCCATTTTTATCTTCAACCTCCTCGCTATCACTCTTCTTCTCCATCTCCGCGCCATTTTCCTCCGCCAGCATTTGTTTCTGACCGCCGACCACGCCTACCTTGCTAGTCCCACCATCGTCCAAACACACGATGGAGACCTTGACCGTCGACCCTTGACGTCTAACCCCAACACCCGCATGCAGCTTCTAATTCCCCATGGCAATGGATTCCCTTCCACGATCGAACCTCGAACCACCCCTTGACTTTCTTCTTCGGCAAGGCTCAGGCCTCCTCACTGGCGATTTGACCCTCAATTCTCTCCCGCCATTGTGGGTAACGATTCTGAGGATGCAACAGTGTTGGTGGAGCTGATTTTTGTTTTCCCTCTCTTCAGTTACAGAACGAGATTCTAAGATTCGGGAAGCTCCGGCTGTTGTCCCTGCTTCAAGTTGTTGCAAACCACCTTAGCTTAAATGAAAATGTGCGGTTTTGAAGGGATTTTTTTTTAATTTCTCGGGAATAAAATCGAACACCTCATCTTTGCGAGGAAAAAACATATTTAAGCAATGATTTTGTACGACTTATACTTTACGTAACTAAGATGCAAAAATAACTGTCAGAAGTGGGATTTGAACCCACGCCCTCTCACGATGTTATTTTCTTGCTAAATACTGTTTATATAGATAATAATGATGTATGGATTTGTTTAAATTGATTTGCTTAAATGCTCGATAATAATGATGCATGGATTTGTTTAAATTGATTTGCTCAAATGCTCATGGGTTTGTTTGAAAAATGAGTTTGGGAGATTATTAAATTTGTGTTTTTTTTTATCTTTTAGGAATGGTGTGTAATTTTAGCAAATTAAGTTTTACGGATATAAAATTTGTAGGTCCCGAAAACTTGAGAATTTTTTAATTGAGACCAAGTCAATAGTCATGTGATTCAACTATTGACCCCTCGGTTCGACCCTTGACCCAGTAATTCGATACCTTCACTGAGTCAAACACCGATCCGGTTCTTAAAACATTGCTCATGTTAGTTCGATATTGATGTGTCAAACAGAAATTTTACTAGTAGTACCACGTATTCTTCATTTTTATTTATTTTGACACTGCTTATGTGGAGGATCAAATTGGATAAATTCCCAAATTAATTAGAGCTCTTCATCTTCATCTGGAAAAATTACCAAATCCATAATCGAAAAATGTATTTGAAAAAAAGTAAGATAGGTAAATGGATCAAAGATATAAAAAAAGCAAGATATGTAAATGTATTTAAAAAATGTCTTTATTTTATTGAAAATCATTTTTATTATGCCCTTTATAGTAAATTTGTAGTTAAAAAAATCATTTAAACATAATTGTCTTCTTTTATTACTGCGTTATTGGTGCGAAGTATCCACTGACTTTGTCTATGACTAATCTAAGCTGAGGAACCTAGCTAGCTACATCTCTAGATTCCTATTAGAGAGACACGAGGGTAACACATTGCACTAATTACATTTAATTAACTAACAAAAACTATACACAATTAATTTAGTTTTCCACTAAACAACAATTAAAATCATTACAAGTGATTGTAATCGTCATGAAAATAAATGAAAAGATTCAAATCTGAGACTTTGGGGTGAGATTTGAGCCAAATTACCACTTAGACCAACCATTGTTGTTACTTAACATAATTATATTCAAACAAGTTAAAAATCAATTTGTGATTTCCTCTTCAATTTACTACTATGTTCGTGCAAAGAAGCTTTTCGTAAGGTACACTTTTACAACTAAGTGTAGAACGGATAAGTTTTACAGCTATAAAACTGTTGTATGTTTTTCCATGCAATTTATTTATATACAAAAAACATTGATAAAATTACTAAAATTCTTCTTTACGTAACATCCTCTACAAAAATATCTAGCTAAATTCTAAATGTTGAAAGCTAGAATTGGGAATCTAAAATAAATTAAATAAAAAGACACTTATTCTGGTTTTCTTAAGCAACCTCCAGGTAGAAGAAACTTAAGTTTATCTGCATTATATATCAAGTAACTAAGAAGATGAACAGCAGAAGCTGAACGTGGTATTGATCCCATCTTTTTAATCAACTCCTGGAAAGAATATTCTTCAGGTAACATATCAAAAAGATCCCCCCTTACAAATAAGTTCCTGAATTCTTGAATGACTAAGAAAAGATTTCCTTTTCACGCGGTCCACATGGCTATAAGCAGTCATTTTGAACACAAACTCTGAAATATACAGAAAGCAAAAGCTGCAATGCCATCCTGCATCTGAGAATATTACATCGGCTTGTCGCGAATGTCGGTATTCTGTTCGAGGACCATAGACGTGGGCAGTGGCTCGCCAGCTTCTGTAGTCTACAGGGAATTCAAATGAGTACATGTAATGTTTAAGTTCAAGATGCATTATAGGAGGAATTCCATCGCACCACTGAAGAAGTTTCAAAGGCACCAGCCATATGAAGATGACAAAGGTTGTCCATAGAGACATTTTCTGCATAATAGTGAGGTCTACTTGTGAAGGGGAGAGGAGGGGTTATCCCAAAGGGGTCTCAAGAAATAGGAAATCTTTTGACTATGGAGAAATATTTCAATTAAAAGATTTGGCACTAGTAATAGAGGGAAGATACAAATGTACTAGGGAAATTTTCGTCTAGAAGTGAAGCGTGGTCGGAGAGTCATGCCTTGAAGAGAAAATATTTAGAAACTGTAATTGATTTCTCCAATTCAATGATCATAAAGATGACGGTCACCTGCAATAGTTTCAGCATAATTAAGGGATTAGAAACAATGACAAAAAGTGAGCATCTTCTATGCGTTTTGTTTCAAAGAGACAAATTGTTTGGTATTTTGAGTGTAAGAGAAAATAGAGGTATGAGAATTTGAATATGCATCAGGAAAAGAATTAAACATTTAAAGGCACACGCTCAAATGTCTGACTTAAAAGATAGATGCGGTGGCAATCTTGTAATAAAGATGAAGGGTATGTTTGGATACTTGAAACTTAACAGAATGGAATGGAGTGGAGTGGAATGGAGCGGAGCGGAATAGAGCGGAATGGAATAAAATTCCCACTCCATTGTTTGGGGAAGAAAAATAAGAGTGAGTGTTCCATCCCATACCCCCCAAATTGGAGGGGAAGAAAAATGAGGGAATGTGATGGAATGAAATGGAATGGATTCCATCACTTACCATTCCATTCCATCACTTTTTTAAGTACCCAAACAATAGAACATTAAAACATTCCACTCCATTCCATTCCATTCCATCACAAACCACCAATCCAAACATACCCGAAAATAGTTATGTAGCGCGCGTCTTTTGAAGTTGGGCAGGTATATGGTCTGACTTTAATAGTAAAAAAGAATTTGACCCAACTACCCCGTGAGAAGCCGCACACTCGCTCGTTCTCTCGCATAGGTTCTCTCGTTCTCACTGGTTCTATCGTTACTCTCTCGTGTTAACAGGTTCTCGCGCCCTCTCTTCCTTCGCTCTCCTTCTCTAGTTTTGACTTGTTCTCCTTCTCTCCCATGGCTTCCTCTTCTTGTTGTGAAGGTGAACCCTAATTTATCTTTCAGGGTTTGGCTTTATTTTTCGTTTTCTTTTTGTGCAAAAGCTTTTGACGTTCTCAAATGCTACAGATCTTGAAGTTTCATAGTTTGAATCTGATTTTCTTCTTCAATTTCAGATTTGGAAGTTGATTTGAAGGTCTAGATCGAGAGGTTAGATATGTTTGTCTTCGTTTGTTCTGATTCGGCTTATAGCTTGAAATTGATAATTTCTTCTTCTTTTTGTCTTAGATTTCATACGTTGGTTGAAAGCAATTAAATCTAGAAAACTGATTTTGCTCTACCAAGGAATTACATCTTGAAATCAGATTTTGTCCTCTCGATGGTGCGGATGTTCGTTTCCTTCCTTCTATGAATCCGTTACTTTTTTTTTCCATTGTTTTTAGTTTCACAAATTACGAAAATGTTTTGGATTTTCTTCAATGGACCGATTAGTGATTGTTTGATGCACTTTGGTTTGGTTATTATCGAAATCAATCTGTTATTGTCGGTGTTATTGATTTTTTTTATAAGCATTGGTTTTGTATTCATGTAGATTAGAGTTGGAATCTCTGTAGGGCTTTGTTAGAGTTGTCTCAGTTTTGTTTTTATTGTTGCGTTGAAGATGGGGTGGAGCTTTGTTAGAGTTGTCTCAGTTTCATACCTTTCCCGAGTCAAAGAAGATGACTCAAGGTGCTATATAATTCTTTTTGTCCAACTATCTTTTTTATTGTTTGAATATTTATAATTGTGTGTTTGAACTTGTAATTATTTTTCTCATGTTTTTAAACTCTCAAAAGTTGTAAAATGTGAAAAATGGGGATCAATGGATCTCATTAAAATTTTATGTGATTTTGTCATGTGAAATTTGTATTGGTTATAAATTTTGATAAGGCTGCACCTGTTAATGTGTAAGAGAGACATAGACATGTAATTTTCACAATTTTAACATGAGAGGATCTATTTGAATCCGGAAAGATAGGCACTGCTGTTGATAAATTTGAACTATCGGATGAAGTTTGAAGTTGAATGGCTTATATTTAGAATTTGTGTTATGAATCTGATTTACTAAGTAGGTTGTGAGCTATCCAATCTTGATCTAACGGCTTTAATTAACTAACTGAAGTGACTCGTTTTTGTGTAGTTATTCTTGAACTTTTGATTTTGAACATACATTTTGTTTTGTGGATTTTTCACTTGAAATTTGATTTGCAAATGCTATTTCAAAGCAGGTGGAGGCGCTTACTGTGAATCACAGGAAACATGATACTCTTTTGTGTCTTGGAAATGCTCACACTTCACATGCATTTTTAATCCCAGACCACGAGGCTAAATTGTATTTTTATAAGGCAGCTGAGTACTTTCAGCAAGCTGTTGAGGAGGTACATTTTTCATCCGTTATAAATGAATGTATCATTGAAATGTGGGAAGTATTTTATTTGAGAGCTTGTAAAAATTCTGTATAGGATCGTGGGAATGACCTTTACCAGAGATCATTGGAAGTGGTTGTATGTATCAACTTGATCAATAGATGTTCCCTTTAAGATGACCTGCCATATCAGGTTACCTTTGATTAGCCCTTCTAATTAATCACTATAGCTGTTTCATTCTTTTAATAATATACTAAGTTCTGGTCTTCACAATGGGGTTATGATGTCACTACATAATCATTCCAACTACATAATCATTCCCTATACACTAACTGATTATCTTGATCTAAAATGTGTCTGATTTTAATTGCAGAAGTTTGATGTCACTAAACCATCTTTCATTATTCACCACAAAACAAGGTATGATAACCATCTTTCATTATTCACCACAAAACAAGGTATGATAACAAGGATATTGGAATGTGATTCAAGTTTCAGGTTGATGCTTGATAATGTGAACCAAATTGATCATTCCATCTACTCAACTTGGAGACCATGTTCCTTATAATTAAGTGGTTGGGTTTATGCTTTGCTATATTTTTAATCTTTTGTTGTCAATATCATGTCATCTTTTTGTTTGACAATATATTAGCCAAATGAATGTTGAATTGCTAAAGTAATTTTTAGTTTGCTAATGATATTTTTGGAGCAAAATTTAGTATTTTTGTACTTTTATATATGCGTGCTGCTAGATTTAATGAACTTGATGCCACTAGTATATGAAGGGGGAATCACCAAAAAGCTAAAAAAAAAATTAAATATTAATACAGACTTTTAAGGTCGGGTGAATACAAAAGTTGACTTAAAATAATAACTTTTAAAGTCAGGCAGTTAAAAGTCTGACTTACAAACAGATTTAAAGTCAGGCGCGCCTGACTTTAAAAGTTATGTCTAGAACGAACACGAGGAATTAAAGTCAGGCGGTTAAAAGTGCGACTTCAAAACAAACTTACGAAGTCAGGCTGTTGCCTGACTTTAAATCTCCTGACATACGAAGTCGCCTTAATAAAAGTCGAGCCGGCGCCTGACTTTAAATCCCTTTTCTGCACTAGTGATGATATCGTTATGATATTGTGGATTATGATGTGATACAAAAGACAGTAACTACTACTTTTGTTTGTAATTGATATTAAGAGTACTCCCTCCAGTCCATACCTTATTATAAGCAAAATTAACCTCAGAGTTCATGGCCTTTGTGGAGGATATGGAACTCATTGATGTACCGGTGTTAGGTAAGAAATTCACATGTTTCGGCTCGGATGGGAGAGCTAGTAGGCTTGACAGAATTTTATTGTCCGAGGGGTTGATATCAAGGTGGAACGTAAGTGCACAAGGGATTGGGGATAGAGAAATTTTCGACCATTGTCCAGTTTGGTTGATTTCGTCATCGGTAAATTGGGGCCCGAAACCATTTAGATTTAATAATTGTTGGATGGAGCATGTTGGGTTCAAAGAGTTTATCAAAGAAAGTTGGGCGTCATTTCAAGTAGTTGGGAGGGATTCTTTTGTGTTGAAAGAGAAGTTGAGAATGTTGAAAGAGAAATTAAAGGTTTGGAACCGGGAGGTCTTCGGCTACAAAGACCTAAAAATAGAAAATATCGTAAAAGATTTGAATGAAATAGAGAGATTGGCAACCGAAGGGGACGATATTGACGAAGAGCAAAGAAAAAGGTGGAGCAACGACTTTTGGGAGGAACTTCATGCGAAGTAAAGCCTCCTTGCACAAAAATCAAGAACAAGGTGGTTGGCAGAAGGTGACTCAAATAGCCGGTTTTTCCATGCGTGCATAAAGGGGAATAGAAGAAGAACTCAATTGTTGAAAGTGGAGGTGGATGGTGAGTGGGTGGAAGATGTGGGGGGTGTGAAAAGGCGGTTAAAGATCATTTCGAAGCGAAGTTTAAAGAAGAGGATTTCCATAGGCCCACTATTGATGGGGTCGTTCTTAATCAAATATCAACAAGAGATAGGGATTTTTTGACCGAGCACACTACAAAAAAAACAGGGATTAGCGAGGGATATTTCCCTCGCAAACTGACCAAAATCCCTCGCTAATGGTCATTTGCGAGGGAATTAGCGAGGGACAGGTTCCCTCGCTAAATCCTTCCTCGCTAATCCATTTAGCGAGGGATTTAAAATCCGTCGCTAATTAGCGAGGGACTATTCCCTCGCTAATTCCCTCGCTAATTAGCGAGGGATTTGAATCCCTCGCTAATATTGAGAGACACGTGGCCAATTTCTGACAGCCACGCGTCCACTATTCCCTCGCTAAATCCCTCGCTAATCCTTTTTTTTTTTTTTTTTTTTTTAAAAATTTCCCTCGCTAAATCCCTCGCTAACCCTTTTTTTTTAAAAAATTTTTTTCCCTCGCTAATCCATTTTTTTTTTTGTTAAAATTTTTTTTCCCTCGCTAATCCCTTTTTTTTTAAAAAAAAAATTTTTTCCCTCGCTAATCTCAATTTTTTTTAAAATTTTTTTTTTCTGCTAAACCTATTTTTATTTTTTTATTGATAGACCTGATTTTATACCTGATTGAAATAGCTAAAACAGTTTTAATTCCATCCAAATCAACATAATATAAATCCAAATCAACATAAAATCCGAATTAAAACAACATATTATCCGAATAAAAAAGTACAGAAATGTCAAACTATCCTAATAGCTGCCGTCAGACTCCTCTGATTCCTCTGACTCCTCTGACTGCTGAGCTTGCTCCTGATCTTCCTCCTCATCTGGAAAAATATTCTTGCTCTTAAAATAGTTATACATCAGCTCCTGTCTCCTTAGCACCTTCGCATGGTCTGCCCTCCAGCCCCTAACCTCCGCTTGAGTATCCTCCAGCTGCTGTTTAGTAGATTGCAGCTCCTGCCTAAGCTGCTCTGTCTCCGCATCTGACTTAGTAGAAGCTGGTCGACTGCGTCCTCTGCTGCTCCCGGCCCTAGACGAGCCCTTAGAACCCATAATAGGAGCCATTGGCCCAGTACCATACAGACGACCCTTGTACCAACCAATTAATTTCTCCCAATTGACGTTTGCCAGATCTCGCATCTCAAGAGGAAGTTCACCAAGTGAGGCAGGGTCCCAGCTCCCCTGAGTCAGCTGATACATGATCTCATTAATTTGCTCCTGTTTTGCATAACCACAGAACATAGCATAATTAACGCTCTATTTTAACAAAGCAACTTTATATAATACAAATCAAGTTGTATATTTACCTGAGTAATCCTGGCGCGGTCATCAACATACTCGTTAGTCCCTTTCCTCAAATGGGTGACTCTATGCAGCTCAGGAGCAGTGATAGGGCGTCCTGCCTTCAAACTCTGTAAAATGAAATACATTTTCAAATATTGCAAACTAATTAACCAATGTAAAAATAACACAAAGATTTTTAAAATAAAATACCCATCTAAGAGCATGCTGAGCCTGGTTGACGGACCCGCAGGTGTGAAGCGAGCCACCCTTCTCTGAGTTTCTATTCTTCTTGGCTGCTTCAGATTTTGCTTTGAACTTTGTTGTAGCCCAATGAGCCTGGAAGGCATTCCAAACTTCATCACTCATGTAGTTTGGCTGCTGATTTTTAGCCCGCAACTTATAAAGCAAATCTGATAACTGAGCGCTCATCCTTTTATTAAAAACTCTTCTCACTTCTTCATCATCTTCTTCGCGCCATGTCACTTTACTCTAAGTAAAACAAAAATATGTATTAGTAATTATATTAAACATTAAATTTAAACTAACAATATAAGTAATGACATAATGACATAATTTAAACTAAAGATTGACGTCCGGTGAGGTGGTTCGGTGACGGTGCGCACTCCGGTGCGATTGTAGGCTTCAAACACCAAATTTCAATCCTAACAAATTTCAATTTCAAGCAAATAATAAATAAATTAAAACAACTTCAATAAATCAAAAATTAAAATTATAACATCATAAAAAGTGCAAATCAAAACTTACAAATTGAGGAAAATGGGAGCTCCGGTGGTGGTGGTGGTGGTGGTTTCGTGGGGGGTGATGGTGGTGGAAGAAGAGGCAAATCGTGAGAGAGAGAGATAGAGGAGAGGAAAGGAAGAGGAGCTCCGGTGGTGGTGGTTTCGTGGGTGGTGGTAGTGGTGGAAGAAGAGGGAAATCGTGAGAGAGGGAGAGAGGAGAGGAAGAGGAGTTCCGTGGGTGGTGGTGGTGGTGGTTGTGTGGTGGTTGTGGTTATGGATTTGAGAGAAGGGGGTGAGAGAGGGGAGTATTCGGATGGGTGGTGAGAGAGAAGAGTGAAGAGTGAGAGAGAAGAGTGAAAGTGAGAGAGAAGAGTGAGGAAAAAAAAAGAAAAACGGTCCATTTATTTAGGTTAGCGACGGATTTTGCGAGGGACAGCAAATCCGTCGCTAATTGTCACGTTTTGCGAGGGACATCAAATCCGTCGCTAACCTCCTCGTTTTGCGTGCCACGCGTCCCTAGGCACTGCAACGGTCAGAACGTTTTGTGAGGGACATCAAATCCGTCGCTAATCCGTCGCTAACCTCCTCATTTTGCGTGCCACGCAATTTCAATTTGGCGCCCTGTGTTTTGCGAGGGAAATTCCGTCGCTAAACGTGCCCATTCCGTCGCTAATGTCCAGAAAAAACGAGAAGACCAATTCCCTCGCTAATGTTCAGCCAATCCGTCGCTAATTCTTAAATTTGCGAGGGACCAGGGTTCCCTCGCTAACGTCCCTCGCAAATGAGCTTTTTTTTTGTAGTGGCAGTTCTCATTGGAGGAGGTTAAGGAAGTAGTGTGGGAGTGTGACGGGAATAAGAGCCCGGGACCGGATGGGTTTAATCTCAATTTCATTAAGGGGTGTTGGGACGTAATCTCCATGGAAATTATGAAGTTCTTCACTGAGTTTCATAGGCTTGCAAAGTTACCAAAGGCGATTAGTGCTTCATTTCTAGCACTCATTCCCAAGACAAGTAACCCGCAAGGGCTTGGGGAATATAGGCCAATTTCACTTATTGGTTGTTTATACAAAATTCTTGCAAAGGTCTTGGCGGGGAGAATGAAGAAACTATTGAAGGGCGTCATCTCTAATGGACAAAGTGCATTCCTACCCGGGAGAAATATCTTGGATGGCGTGGTTGTAGTGAATGAGGTTATGGATATGGCAAAGAGGACAAAAAAGAAATATGTAGTTCTCAAAGCAGATTTCGAGAAGGCATATGATTCGGTTAGTTGGGCATACTTGGATTATATGTTGGGAAGAATGGAGGGGGTGGATGAGGACATGCTACGCTTCTAATTCTATTTCGGTTTTGGTTAACGGTAGTCCAACGGAAGAATTTGTGGCCCAAAAAGGTTGAAACAAGGTGATCCGCTTGCCCCCTTTTTGTTTCTAGTCGCGGCGGAAGGTTTGGTGGGATTAGTCAAAATGGGTGTTGCATCTAATAATTTAACCGGTTTCAAGGTTAGTGACTCTCTCTCCGTTGATGTTCTTCAATTTGCGGATGATACCATATTTTTTTGTGACGGTGGGGAAAAAAGTGTGTGGTGTTTGAAAGCAATTCTTAGAAGCTTTGAGCTTGTTTCGGGTTTAAAAGTGAATTTTGCGAAAAGTAATGTCATAGGCATAAACATGGAGGAAAGATACATGGAAGGGGTTTCACAATTTTTATCGTGTAGGATGGGAGCTTCCTCATTTAAATTTCTTGGCATTCCGGTTGGCGCAAATCCGAGATCGTTGAGTACTTGGCAACCGGTAATTGATTCCATAAAAGCAAGACTAAATAGTTGGAAGAGTAGACAATTATCAATTGGGGGACGCGTTACACTTATAAACTCGGTGCTAGCTTCACTCCCGTTGTATCTTTTCTCTTTCGATAAAGCCCCAAAAAAAGTGATCGAGGAGATTGTCAAGCTTCAAAGAAGGTTCTTGTGGGGAGGTGACGGGGAGGGGAAAAAAGATGGCGTGGGTGAGTTGGGAAACTATTTGTAAGCCAAAAGAGAAGGGTGGGCTTGGCATTTAAAATTTAGAAGTCTTTGATCTTGCACTTCTAATGAAATGGAGATGGAGGATTTTTGTGGATGAGGGCAATCCGTTATGGAAAGAAATTGTGGTGTCACGTTACGGTTTAAAGGGAAGATGGCCTAGTGTTAATGAGTATCGAAGGGGATGGGGAAAGACGTCAATATGGTGGTGTGATCTATGCCAACTAGGAGACAGAACTAATCTAGAAAGTGGATGGTTTGATGGAGTGGTTAAATTGAAGTTGAGAAAGGGTAATATTGTGAATGTTTGGAGCGATAAGTGGCTAGGTAGTGATCGACTTGCTGATATTTTTCCATCTGTTTACAGTGCCTGCTGTAATAAGGATGTCGTGGTCGAGGAGATAGGGTCGTGGGCGGGAGGACGATGGCGTTGGGAGTGGGGCTGGGTATCGGAATTACTGCCATCCGAGCAGCAGCAAGCAGCGCATCTCCGGGAGCTGCTGCTCTCGGTTGGGCCTGCCGAAAGTTCTGCAGATTGTTACATTTGGTTGTTGAATTCTTTGCAGGGATTTACCGTGAAACAATGCTATTCTTGGTTGTCTGATAAAATTGCAGGTGCTGGTTTTTTGGGGGACGATAATTTTCGAGCTTTATGGCCTAGAATTTGGAAGGATGATGCGCCATCAAAAGTACTTATATTCGCTTGGAGAGTTATGCATAATAGAATAGCTACAAGAGACGCTTTATTTAGTAGAGGAATCCTTCGGTTCCAAGAGGATAAAAGGTGTGCGTTTTGTTCCGTTGAGGATGAGTCAACTTTGCATCTTTTTGTTCATTGTCAAGTGAAGAAAGCGGTTTGGCAGCAAATTTTCATTTGGCTGGACATGGCTGTCTTGGTGGAGGAGGATCCACCTTCTCACTTCATGGCTTTTGGTAAGTTGATTAAAGGAAATAAGCAAAAAAGATTGAAGCACCTAATTTGGTTGGCGGTTATATGGAACACATGGTTGACTCGTAACAAAGCGATCTTCAAAGGAGAGGTAGTGTCAATTCCGGGTATGGTTTCGGCGATTAAGGATTGCTCTTGGGGGTGGTTTAAGGCTAGGCAACGAAGAGCTTCAAGGATGGAGTGGTCGGATTGGTATACTTGTCCGTTGGGCGTTTTGTCTTCATTGTAATCTTCTTTTCTCGATACTTTGATGTACTATGTGATGTAGTCGGGGTACTCTTTTTCCCTCCACGGGTCTTTTTCCCATTGGGTTTTGGCCCTTGGAGGTTTTAATGAAGCCCCTAGGTGTAAGGGGTTGGTGCACCTCTTGTGCGCCCCTTAATACAAATTGCTTATTAAAAAAAAAACCTCTTTCACACCATTTAACTTGATTTGCTCTAATTCATGAATCACATTTAAAGAAATACACTTAATTTTAACTACTTTCTCACACCTAGATTTGATTAGTTTGACTCAGAATTATGTGCAATTGAATTGCATTTATCACTACTAGTGGGGAAAGACGGGTCCTCCAGCCCGGAGGGCCCGTCTTTCATGTGTTGGTGTGTTGGTGTGTTAGTGGGTGATTATTATTATTAGAATTAGAAATAGAAATGTGTTGGTGTGTTAGTGGATAGTTACAATAAGGGCATTTTGGTTAGAAAAATCTGACACCAAAAAATCAGTTACAAAATGAATCCCCTTTATATTTATATATATATATATAGGTATAGATGATGTCACACTTTTTGCTCCGCTCTATTTAGTGCTTCTCCCTATTTACAACTTCCATCTTCTTTAAAGTTATATCGGTTAAAATTTGAAAGACTGTCAAATATAATTTTCATTTTCATTTGAATTTCATATTTCCCTCATTAATTTCCTATAAACTAATGGACTTTTCCCGTGCACCATACACCCTGGTTTTTTTAACAAAAATTTAATGACTCTATAAAAGTAATCAATCATGAGGTATACTAACATTTGAAATCACAAAGTTTGGAATATTCGATGTAGCATACATAAAAAAAAAACCAATTACAAACCCAAACAGTCACGAAAAAATTGTAATATTGACAATTTATATTCATATATTATGGATAAAATCCATCTTCATCAATATCTTCACCATTCATCTTATTTTAGCACTTTTTTAAATAAAATATTTGTCATATTCTGATTCCTCGTTGAATTTTAAGTATTTTAGGGTCAATAATGTTTCAATTTGGTGAGAGAAAAATTATAAAGGAACAAATTGACACTTATATAAAAGATAAAGGACCAAATTGAGAAAAAAAAATGATCAAAAATGAAACTTAAGTCAAAAGATAAATGACCAAAAATACGGTTTAAGCAAAGTTTATAATAATGAAATAATATTATAATAGTCATCGAGTTTTTTTTGGTCAACATAATAGTCATCGAGTTAAATAAAAGCCAAAGACGAATAGAGGGAATATGTGAATTTTGAGATTCCCTCCCATCATCATCGGAGTCGATCTCGTTCCAATCCAAAAACACAGAGAATCGACCGTTGCAGACTCTCAACTCCGAAGTTCAAAATCACATCCACCATCAAGCACCACCAATGCCTGCTCTAAGAAAGCGGGGACGAACAGTAACAGCTACTGAGCAACCTCAGGCCATGAGCGGGAACGATGATCAACACAAAATTTCTGAGTACGAGCTATCCAGAGAACAAAGAATCCGCGAAAACCGTGAAAGAATGGGAAAGTTGGGCATTTTCGACCTTTCCCTTTCCCTTAAACTCAAACCCCAACCACCACCTTCACGCCGTTCCCCATCTATCCCTAAATCCCCTCTTCCTCTTAACCCCTCCGGCCCCACTCGCCGATCTTCCAGGTTCTTCCATTTTTTCTTTTTATTTTTCAAATTTATGCCCTAAAAATTCAACCTTTGAATATAACATAACATGCATTGTTTTGTTTCTAGGTTGCAGAATGTGACTCCTGTTACTTACGCTGAAGCGCCTCGCGAGAAAGCTGAGCGTGCGGGAAATAGAAGGATTGTGATAGAAGAAGGTTCGAAGCCAGAGGTGTACACTGAAGAACATGAAAAGCTTTTGGGGAACACTGAGAAAACTTGGGTGCTGTTTGTTGATGGCGTTGGGAAAGATGGGAAACGGATTTATGATTCCGTTCAAGGTAAAACTTGCCATCAGTGTAGGTAAGTTTCTCATCTCTCTCTCTCTCTCTCTCTCTCTCTCTCTCTCTCTCTCTCTCCAAACAAGTCATCACTGTATGAGATTTTTAATTTTTAATTTTTAATTTATGGTTTAACTGTTTAAGGTGCATTGTGGTTCATAATATGGTGATTTAATTTCTGTTTATTTAATGTGTGAATTGCACTTTCTAGACATGCTTTGTTGGTAGCATGACAGTCTTTTCTGCCAGAAAATAATGAAATGCCACTTTTTTTGTGCTTCTGTGTGTGATGGTAGTGTTTTGAAGTTTGAATAGTTAGTGCATTCATTTGCTGCATCCCAGAAAATAAGAGATCACTGTTTTTTATGTTGTATAACAACAACCATTTCTATTGGATTTATTTTTGTGAGTTTTAGTTGTCATTTCTAGTAAGGGCAGTTCAGCAGCTTGTAGTAGAGCTTTGCTGGTTCCTGACTGTTAGTGTTTAGTCTTTATCATGGCAAGGATGCTCCATGATATTTTATGCAGTGCTGATGCTGCTGACGACGGTTCTATCGGTTCTGTGGTTTCTGAGGGTCCATGTGCTCAGGCTATGAGCCAATGGCAAATAGCAGAGAGTAGCGCCAGCGCTGCCGAAACGCTATAGCGGAAATGCCGCTACATTGAAGTTTGGGGAAACAATACAAGGAATTTATACCATTCACATATAAAAGTCCAAAATAGAAGAATACACGAAACTAAAAATATGTTCATTACTGATAAATTAATAATCGAAATTCACTGCTACCATTATTCAAAACTAATATAAAGCAAATAAGTTTTAGCCTTCATGCTTAAATAGCTCATCTAAGCATTTAAAATAAATTCAAGTGATTCCTTAATTGCTATATGTTTTGTGTCTCTATACTATAGGGAAGATTGGTTCCTCATTCTTTTTTTGCTGTCTAGTGATCGTTGTTGGAGAAGTGCAGCCAAAAAGCCACAATGGGCTGCCTGAAAGCCGCATAAGGTAAGGAGGGGAGATGAAGCCGTTTCGGAGAAGAAATGGGAAGACAGGAGAGTCCTTTTTTGTTGTCATTCAGAATTTTATGGTGAAATGACAAAAAGTCCAAAAAAATAGAGGGAACCTAGAACAGCTATAACTTGAGGGCAAAACATGACCATTGTAGGGGGAAATATCAGAAAATTAACATAAAGTAAAATGCAGAATTTACTGCAGCGGTTGATAATGGTGTCTCTACAGCCGCTACTCAAAGCTCTAACAAATAGCGACTAGGGACCATTATGCCATTATAGCGGGTGCTATTGACTACAGAATGCTAGTGCTTAGGTTCTTGTGATTCCAAAGTAGAAATGGCTGTAGTTAGCCATTTAATCTCAAGATTCTGCTGAAAGACCAAGTTAGAGTTCATCTAAACAAATGTTTCAACGCAAAATTAAGGGCACCATGAACGAACGTGGATCTCGAAATAAATATTATATGGAGTTGGAGCGAGTTTGGGAATGTAAAAATGTTCCTGTCAAAATCAAAACATGCAAAAATGTTCCGGTTAAAGTGAAAGTGAGTTTGGGAATGTAACATTCCCATGGTAAATTAACACTAGTATTTCTGGGTGTTATTGACTCCAGGAATATAATTTATCCATGTTCTCTTACTTACTATTCCCATGTTAAAAGGTGGGAAGGAATAAAATTTGTTTTAAAACTCAGTCAAAGGTCAACTATAACATTTCATTTCCATCTCATTCTATCACTTTTCTTCCCATTTTTGAACTAAATTAATTTTAGAAACATTTTAAGAATATTAAGTACTTATGTAACATATTTGTGTATTGTACCTGGAAAAAATATTGCTGGTAATAGTAGTGTGACCAATATCATGCCTGAGAATATGATCCTATACCTTGAAACAAATGTCCCTCTATAGTTTGACATCCTTTCAGTTTTTAACTCTCGACCTACTCATTTTGCATACAAACAAGTTTAAAGTTTGATATGCATACAAGAGAAGGGACATGTGTTGAGGTGTAGGGGCCATGGTGGGTATGCAGGAGGTGGGGAGAAAGATTTCTGATAAGTGACAAGGTGGTTCTTAAGGAAGAGATTGGGAAGGATGAAGGTAGAGAAGACTTTTGCAGAAGTGTTCAGTCTTTTGGCTTGGGATCCCGAGCTTTGAGAGCTGTGGAATATTTTCTTTCAGCTTCATTATTTTTCCTTGTATATCCAGGATGTTTTACTAATAATTTTTTGGTTTGTGACACTCGGTACAAGTTACATCCATTAGTCATAGTGGGTTTTCTTTTTCTTTTATTCTCTGATGATAAACTTTGTAAACCACTTGTACCATGACCTCATTTATGTGGTGAATTAATTATTAATTATGTTTTCTATCCGTCTATCTAGTTTTCTTGATGAACTTGCTTGAAAATAATATTTTGTAGGCAAAAGACTCTTGGTTATCGGACACGCTGTTGCAAGTGCAACATGGTCCAGGGGCAGTTTTGTGGAGATTGCTTGTACATGAGGTATGCTTTCTACATGTTTCTTGCCTAACATCTATGGTAAGATATATTGCAGTCTCCTTATGCTGATTTGGTAGGAAATTTTCTTGGGCAAATCAGGATAATGTTGATACTCTAATCTCTAAATAGATATTTTAATTTCTTTAATAGTAAAACAAGTTGTAAATCACTTTCACAATACTGTGGGACGAGGTAAGCAAGTTGAATAAATACTTTGCAAATATGCCATTTGATGTTTGGACTATAATACTGTCTTGGGGTTCTTCTCCAATCTCCATATTACTATTGTATCTTAGTTTTATCTCAGTATAGAAAATTATGAGTTTGCTAAAGATATAGATACGCTACTCAGGATGTTTTGAAACTTCTAATGTGTGTAGTTGATCATTTTGTTGATTAAGTTCCTCTTTGACAACCCTTTATCAAATCATTGATCACATTGATTTAAATGAAACACAGAGTCATGGTAGCTGTTAATGATTTGAAGGTATTGTCAACATCTAATCCCGCACATGTGTAAACACATCTGAAACCATTATCTACATCATTTTCTTATCCTTCTATTGTAGATATGGGGAGCATGTGCTTGAAGCCTTGGAGAATCCAGCTTGGATGTGCCCGGTTTGTCGTGGAATTTGCAACTGTAGCTTATGCCGTCAAGCAAAAGGATGGGCTCCAACAGGCACTTTATATAAAAAGGTTACTCCTAATTCTTGAACAAAAATTGTTTTACACTTATTTTTTCAATAGATGGAGTCAAAGTTAAGCTCAAATACCTCCTCTTATTATAGATATCAAGGTTGGGTTACAAATCAGTTGCACACTACCTCATTCAAACCCGGCGCTCAGCTATAGATGTTGAGAAAACTGAAGATGCTTCCAATTCAGATATAGATGTTGAGAAAAAGGAAGATGCTTCCAATTCTGACCCAGTTTCAGTTAAAAGGTCACTACCTTTCTCCGAAGCAGACGTCAGTAAGTCTCATGAGGTCAAAGAGGAGAGTAAGCTTGAATCATTGAAGCCTCTAGCTGAAACTGAAAGTGATGGTGATAAGGTTGCGGTGCAGAGATCGTTGTTTCTCTCTGGTGAGCAAAACCAGCTTGAAAATAGTGAGGGTTTGAATACCAGGAAGCCACTTGCTTCTTCCACTAAGCCAAGCCCAGACAGCATTGCTGGAAGACTTAGGTCTAGGATAAAGAATCAATGATGAGGATGATGCCTTTTATTTAACATGGGGTGACGGTGAAGAGAACAGCGCATTTTGTGATAATCAAACTTGATAATTTGGTAGGAAAGCCTCTTTTGTCAATAGTAATAGTATTATGTGAAACACAACACTATAAGCATGCTTTTTGGCCCCTTCTAATGGAGTGATATTGTGTACGTTTCTCTTCAAATTGCTTACATCCAAGATTTTTGGTCATAATTTGAATTTCTGACTTTATACTGAAACATGGTACAAAAGCCAGCCATGAAAATCAAGGCATATATATAAAGGGTTTTTTTTTTGCTAGACAGAAAACTAATTTTTATCATCCAAAGACATGCGTGGGTTCTGTTTTTGAATTTTGAATAAAAATAAAGGGGTGTCTTTGACAAGGAAAAGAGCGGCACTTCATTCTTGAATGGTACAACTGCTAATGCATTAGTCAATTTGTTCCTTCAAATGCAATAAAATAGGGTAAAAATCTGTAATATCATTAGTACTCCTTTTCTTTATCGTGTTATAGTTTCTAGGGTTTTGTGCCTGACTATTGAAGCTGGAATCCAAGATCAAGAGAATAAAGAAAGATGCTTCATTACTAAGTACTCATTAAAGATTTTGTTTGGTGATTAATAGTAGAATGTGTCTGAGTAGTGACTACGGTTCACTCTTTTCAAATGCCTTTGTTTTGTACCTTTTTCGAGAATAATTTAGTGACAAAATAAGTAAGTGTAGTGTGGATATTGGAAGCGCGGGTTCGAATCTACGATGCTTCATTTTCCTTCTCTCTATCCTCGATGTCCAATCGTTTGTGCAAAAGACAAAAAACGCTTTTGTACATTCACGAGTAAAACATAATTAGTTGAATAATTTTGTCACCTACGTTTACTAGAGATTTATGAATGACTATTCATATATCTATGACTATAATTTTCTAAGTCAATATATGGCACAGTATAATTTTTTTCTTGCAAATTTAACGGCCTCCATTATAAAAATGATCTTCAATTTTCTTTTGATGGGGATTACAATGTTAGATGAAAAAATCATTACACCATTGAGTACCAAATCATGAAATCAAAAGTGATCACTAATTAGTAAGAAATTCATACTCTTTATGTATCAACAAAAAAATACATATATTAGTCAGTTTTTTTGTTTGTTTTTTTATTTTTAGTTCAAATGATTGAGTGGAAGATGAGGAGAGGAAAAGTAGAATGTACTCGGTTCAAGCCCTGCTCCAAACACCCACATAGTACTTACTGTGTTTTACCAGTAAGCTATGTTTTCGAGACAATTACTTTGATTTTTGCAAATATATCTTGTTACCTATTAGTGTATGCATAGTAGATGGTAATTATTGAAGGAAAGCAATCATATGTAATGCTAATGTGTACGGGTATAAACTTTCCTAAAATAATCTTTACATTATGGCCAAGCGCACTCAAGCACACGCATGTACAAAATTCTAGTAGGAGGATCCCAATAATATTCATGGTGAATCAATGATCCTTTCACTAAATCATTGCATAGTGTAAAGACCTCTGTTTTGGCAGCCATGCATGTTTTGTGGGTGCCTTTACTTTATGTTTACTTTATGTGGACAAAAAAGTGATCATAAACTTAAAGGAAAAGTGTTACAACTTTTATATTTTGTTCTCTGCCTTGGTGCTCTATGGCTCTATTCGGCAAAGTCAAACCACTAATTTATAGCAGATAGTTTATATTCAGTAGCTTATAGCCCGTGACGGATCCAGAAAAGTTATGCAGTGGGGGCAATATTTACATACATTGTAATCGCTTTCTGCGAGGTTTGATATTCTAAAAACATTAACATTGGATGTTTTTCCTATTATAAATACTTTCAAAAATTTATCTCTCTAAATGAGTAAAAATATATGATCAACTATCATCATAACAATAAAACAAATAATAAATACATGAAAAATAGAAATATAAATTAGGAAAAAGTTAAACTGTAAATTAGAAGATAAAAGTGAGAGTTGGAATATGAGGAAGTAGAACTTGGAGAGTGGGTGAAAGTGAGGAAGTGGATTTGAAAGAAAACAATACACATATTATCACTTTTTGGGACTCAAAAATATACATATATTATCATTATTATTACTTTCATTATTAGATGTACTAATAACTCTAAATGGATAGTATAGAAATAAACCAAATATCATTGGGGGCATTTACCCCCAAAGTCCTGGGAGTACATCTGTCCCTTGCTTATAGCGGATAAACCAAATATTGGGGGAATTTGCCCCCATAGTTTTTTTTAATCCACATTTTTTATTAGAAACTAGAGAAATTATAAGTTAAGACTTGAAATTATAAATTCATCCTAAGATTCCTAACACTCACTAGATAAATGGAATAAAATTGATGTGGTAAACTTGATAAATTTAAGATATAGGGATCAAACTAAGTATTAACCAAATATGTTAGGTTATAATCACTTAATGTTGTAATTTTATTAAAAGCTTAATTTAGTCTATAGTTTCTACTACAGACTTTCTATCTTTATGATTTTAAATTACTTTATAACATTTTCATCAATTTGATAATATAAAATAGTTTAAATTCTTTAATGTAAAACTATAAATGTAATATATTGGAATCATATTATTATAAATAAAACACAAAGAGATTCAAAAAGAAAGAATTTGGCACTACTTTATAGGTGTCTATTATGTATATTTATCTATTCAGAATCTAACATCCATATCCTTAAATGCAACACGGTCCGAGTCTCAACTAGAAACATAATATGTTGTTGGTATCATTATACTGTTTTTAGAAAATTTCTAGTTTATTATCTTTATTATTTATAAAGAATTATTTTGCTTGAGTCTCTCTCGATAGGGAAACATTAAATGCTGTCCGGGTAACTTTATTGTCTTTAAACACATACTCAATACATAATTCTTTTGTGGGTTTTAAGCATTTTTTTTAAAAAGTATATAATTTTTTATCATCTATAGATGATTATTTTGTTTTTTAATCTCGATGGAGAAATAATACATGTTTACACCGCAATTTTATTCCATGTCTAACACATTTTTAGAGATTTTCTAATATTATAAACCTTAAGTACAATTATCAAAACCAACACGACGCGACAAGTATACTGCTAGTTGAAGAGTATATGATAGCCTATGTCATGGATATATAAGCTCAAAAAATTGCTATCTGGCTCCATATTGCAATGGGTAAGCATATAGTTGAATTGGTAGTGTATATTACTTGTGTTTGATTGTTTCTTATACAAAAGTATTGTTTCTCAATATTGCAGTCGACATTAGACGTTGATGGTCATTGTTCCTCTAGATAATATAGTAGTCTTGATGCGTTCATTGCGTCGTGAAGCATGCAAAGAGATACAAGAAATAGTTAACAAGTAAAGTTTTAATTGTTTGTCAAATTCTACTTTGTGATATTTTACTATAGACATTTTATAACTTATGATGTTAACAAAGCAATGGATGGGTATAATAGTCTGGAGGGACTGAAAAATCTAAGTCCTAAGTGGTTGTACTCTAATATAAGTGGTTTTAAACTTAACTCGATTTACCGTTTGTGGAATTAATTTTACTCATTGTAAATATTCTAAGTTCAATAGAATTTGCTAATTTTTTGTGTTGAGTGACAATTGTAGCCAATATTTTTAAATCTGAGTCGGTTAGACAACCAACTCTAATACTTTTAATACTAAGAATTTGGAGTCGGATCTAGAACCAACTCTAAATGGTTAAAATAACTGACTTTAAATGTTTTTTTTTTCAAAATAATTATTTTTATTTTTAAGAGACCCCTTCTTGTACTCCTACGATGTCACTTAATTGTCCACTTAAGCCTCATTTGTGCCGGTGTTTATTTATTTATAACATGACGACTTTTTTTTGGTCCAACTTAAAATGACGACTTAAAATGTTCATTTTGTGTACGAATTGGACTTGTATAAATTAGATTATACTCCTACTAATTATGAAGGATTATTAAAAGTTTAGTGGGGGCATTTGCCCCCTACCCTCTCTGTAGATCTTCGGTCAATGTACTATTTGAAACTTTTGAATATTCATACATGCGAGTGTTGATTTGTTTATAACATGAATTGAAATATTCTCTATATGTGCAATTTGGGTTTGTATAAATTTATGACGAATTATCAAAAGTTTAGTGGGGTCATTTGCCCCTACCCTATACCCTAAACACACGATTTCCCCCAGCATATTAGATATCCGGACATTATACCCGCACACCAAACATTAATTCTATGATGAAAAATCAACAACTGCATTAAATAAGAACCATTGGTAGTTGGCTCTTTAGTACTCCCTCCATTCCTAATTTTTAGTCCTAATTTTTAGTACTTTTGGCTTGTTATACACATATTAATGTACTATTAATTTGTGTTGTTTAAGAACTAAAATGCCCCACTTGTAGTTGTATTAGGATAATTGAAGTTAAAGTAAATTGGAACTCTAAAATGATAAATAAATATAGAGGGTATATTAGGAAAAATTAGGTAAATTTTACATTGGATTTTTAAAAGTACCATTGTTTTGGAACAAAAATAAAAGGCCAAAAGTACCAAAGATCAGAAACAGAGGGAGTAGCAACATTGCTCACCGGAATCCGATGAACATTTTAGTTCCAATCATATTTCTTATTTTTTTTATTAAATCTTCTTATCTAGTAGTTTTTTTTACCATGTTATTAGTGCGCATTATTTATTTCTTTTGTTGGTCCAAATGTGTTTCTCCCCTCCTACTACCAAGCCTTGTTTTGGTACTAGTTTTTTTATTACAAAAAAATTTTTGGTTACAAAAATTTAGAGTATAGAGATGACGCCCTAGTTCAAGGCAGCAGTGGTGACCCTGGGCATAGGCGGGAGGAGCAACCATCCACAATACAAGAAAAATGGAGTTTTTTGGCGGGCAAAATCCGTCGGAAATGACCGAAATCCGCCGAAAAATTGGATTTTTGGCGCCAGTAGACAACTCGGACAACTCGCAGCAAACGATTTTCGGCAGATTTTCCGTCGGTAATTTTCGGCGGATTTTTCGGCGGAAAAATCCGCCGGTAATGGTTGTTTCCGGAAATGTACAATACCGACGGATTTTTGTAAAAAAAAAATTAAAAATTTTTTAATTTTTTTTCCGAATTTTAAAATTTAATATGTATGTTGAAGTAGAATATTGAATGAGAATGTTGAAGTAGGAAGGAATGAAAGAGAAAATGAGAAGGAATAATATAGGAGAGAATAAGAATGAAGAAGTATGAAGAAATAAGAATGAATATGTGAGACTGAGAGTGAAGAAGAAAGGAGAATTATAGAAGAGAGTATGAGAAAGAAGGAATATAAGATAGAGAAAATGTAGAAGAGAATGAGAAGGAAAGAAAGAGTTCAATGAGAGAATGAGAGGAGTGTAGGAGAAAGTTTTATTTATAGGAGGATTTTTTTTCCTCCAAATTTTTCCAGTGGATTTTTTAAATTACCGGCGAATTTTTTTCTCTCCGAATTTTAGCGGCGGGTTTTTTTTAAATCCACCGGTAATGTTAAAAAATCGCCGGTAACATTTCCGACGGATTTTTGTAAAAAAATTTTAAAAAAATCTGCCGGTAATGTACCGCTGGAAAAAATCCGCCGGAAATACGTGTTTTTCTTGTAGTGTCAGGGCCCTATTTTTTGAGGAGCACCAAAAATATTTTGTCTACTTAGTAGTTAGTACTATCTACACATATTTGAATAAAAATATATATTATTAAAATTATATATATCTGAACCTCTTAATCTCTGTTACTGTTAAATTAGACGACCCTCATCCTCATCATAGTAACCCTTGACACTTAACCTCTTAATCTAAAAAACGGATAGATTTTAAAATTTTAAACATATATAACTAAACATACATCACATATATAAAAACATAATGTTAAGAGTTTTTCAAAATATGTGACAATACTAAAGTCAATCAAACACATATCAGAGTATTTCAAAACGGCAGAAAGTAAGCACATAAACCAAGGTCAACTAAACGAGACTCTGAAGATTGACACACTGGCTAAACAACTCTCTCTCTCTCTCTCTCTCTCTCTCTCTCTCTCTCACATTGGGAAAGTCATGTGAACAGTGTGTGCAATGAATAGGATCGTCCCAAATAATTTAGAAGCCATGTTCATATCATAAAAATTGGGCCTCTAATTGGGACCTACTTTTATCAAATTAACCCCCACAGTACTAAAATTGCCCCAAGTACTAAAATATTGTATTTGTAGTTGTCTTGGGATGACTAAAATTAAAATAAAATAAATAATAGTTGTCTTGAGTCTCTAAAACACTCAATAAATATAAAAGGGTGGACTTCGAAAAGTTCGGTAAATTGTACATTGAGTTTTTAATGGAACTATTGTTTTGAAATAAAAATAAAAGGTCAAAAATACCAAAGATTAGGAAGTAATATATTTTTTTTGGAAGAGTAGTATTTTCTCGGGCCCTTAAAAATGGCATTGGGTTGGGGCCCTATCCGGTAGCACATCCCACACAGCCCAATGGTCGGCCCGGCAATAAAGCTCCAGTTTCAGACATCAAAGAAAATCATTAGAGAAGTTTTAAAGCTCAATCAAAGTAAAGTTATATAATATTTAATTATTTGAAGAAATTCAATTGCTTCCTAATGCATGCATGATGTATAAGAACAAGTATTGCTACGTTTGCAACTATTGAAAGAAGCTTATCCAAATTGAAATTGTTAAAGTCTTATTTGCGATCTATTATGCCGAAAAATAGATCAAATAGTTTGGCTTTGATTTCAATAGTTTTTTTTTATAGAACCGTGATTATGAAAGAATCATTCTTGTTCACGCAAAAAAAATGCAAGAAAAGAATGAAATCAAATAGTTACAACGACACCAGTTTATTGGTTCGCTCAGGGCAACCAAAGATCTTATGACTGGCCTTGAAAGGTCGTTCCAACATTCAGGCTCTTTGAGCAATTAAAAATGTAATTACATTTACCTCACCCTAAAAGAACTAGTTGAGATTTAAACCCGAGACCTTAGGATACAAATCATCTCGTGTTCCACAAGGTCAACTCCTTGAGGTTTTTATTACAAAAACTAGTTTTCATTTATTTTGACATATTTATTTTTATTGATATTTTCTTTATTGAAAAGAATAAAAATATTATTTTGGGAGGTGTTTTTTTTCCTCGATATTGATGTGGAAAAATTTATACCAATCACAAAATATAAAGGGCAACCCAAGCACGAGCAGAAAGAGTGAACGACTCAGGCTCTATTTTCGAGGGACACCAAATTTTGTTTTTTTACTAGTATAAAAGATATTAAAATAAAAAGTTATATAAATTTTAAAGTACATAAATGGTTAAGTAATATTGCTTTCATCCTTATTGAATTTTTTTTTTTACAATATACTTTGTTTTTATAAATTATTTATCAATAATCTTGCAACAAAAAATGTATGAAAAAAAATTTATAAGATTAGAGGGCATCATTTTCTTAGCTTTTCCAAGACACCCAAAATCCAAGGGTCGGCCATGATGGGGCTCTTTATATTGCAAGCTTAATAGGGTTTGGTTCTTCCTATCTATATTTCCATCTCCTTCTCCATGTTCCTTTCTCACACAAAATACATAAAATACTCTCTATGGTCCTAATTATAAGAGAATTTTTGGAGAATTTGCTTGTTATATCTATAAGAAAAAGTTACTTATGCGTATTTATTGTTTAGATCACTTTTTTAGCCTCTCCTTTAAAAAGTTTGTCATTTTAATATCAGGTATATTTTATGTCTCATCATTTTCTATAAGAGTAGTTAAAATAGCAAATGTGTTCATCAGTTTTGATGATACTTTATTTTTTCTCTTATAATAATTGAGATTGAAAGGAGTAGAGAGTCAAAATTCATGAGTGTAACGATATTTTTCTAGTCCTCCCAACAAATGATGGTCTAGCGCTCAATGCAATCTTTCTAAAAGGTGTGTAGAGTTTCACACTAATGTGAGAGCTAGACACCATTGATTAATTTTAAATTATTCATCGGAGAAAGATGCATTTGACACCTTAGAGTTTATTTATCAATTATTTTAACCACTAGTTTAACCAAACACATCATTTACTATTAGTTAACTTATCTACTATCCGCTTATACGTTATCGGTTAGCTACTGGCTGATAGTGTTTAAAATGAGATGTAGAGGCTATAATAAAGAAAAGATCCAAACACAATCTAATATGGGTTTGTCGTTTACCTAATTTGGACAAATAAGAAATACAAATTCTTCGACTTAATCAAATACTACTAACACTAGTTATAGCAATTAATAAATATGGGGAGAAACAAACCTACCCCCGATTGAAAACTTGGCAGGTTTCTTACTTTTAAAAATTGTCAAGTTTTTCATTTTGATTGAATTTGATCCTCTTGCGAGGGTTGACCATTCCCAGTTGTCAGTTATGCATTGACATAAGGAAATTATTTTTCTTGAATTGATAACAAAACTAAAATAGAACAAATCTTGAATCGTCTACAAGATAGTGGGACTTTTTTTCATTTTGTATTTGTCGTTTATTCAATCCAAAGACAAAAGAGGCAGAAAGATTATTATTGATTTTGCTGATGATACAAAATCCTCAAGCACTAAGCACTGACACGATGAAGTTGCCTAATTTTATAATGGGCTTCTGACTTCTGAGTTCTAAATCAAAGATTCGTTTTATATTATCTCTTTTCTTCTTCCAATTTCCCTCTAATATTTTTTAGGTGCTGCGGGAATAGATGCTTTCTCTAAACTTTAAACTAAGTAAAGAATATATATAGCATCTGTTTTGATTGCGTTGGATAGATATGTTCATGAATTGATTTGGATTGTATTTGTTAAAATTTGTTGCTAGATGTGTTCGTGAATAGATGTGTTTATGATTAAGTTAAAATTTGTTACATAGTTGGTTTGGAATTTACGTTTTTCTCTCCAAATTTGGATCCAAACCAATTCAATGTTAAACGAGTTTGTTCAAATTAAACTCACTTTGACTACTAAATAAGGAAAAAATTTTAAAAACAAATCCATGTGTCATGATTTGATTGAAAAACAACACCAATAATTACATTTACAAACACACAGCTAAATTTTCTTCTTAAGATATTTTGAATTGTTCTTAGAGATTTTAACGAGAAGTAGAAATAAATTTTTTATACGTTTACTGTAAATTAAAATTTATTTTTTTACTAATATCTCATCTATTGAAAATAATTTTTTTTAAAAAAAATACCCAAAACTACGAATTCATTTATCCTTATATAATTGTTTTTGAACCCTCTGAAATTTTAAATTTGCAATAAAATTCCTAACTTTGCACTTGATTGGACCCAAGACACAAATTTGAACTCCTCAATCTCGGGTCCGCCACTGATTCTATACTTCATATTTGAACTATAAAAAACATGATGGATAGAATACAGCTTATATAACCAGCAGATTATTTGACTTCTATTTCGGTAAAATCTTGGATAGTATTTGACTTTCGTTTTTGAGTGGTGGTGCAAGCTCTTGAGGGTCCCATGCGAATCTCAATTCTTTTCTTTTTTTTCTTTTGATAAATGAAGTTTTAGGGTGTATCTAATATGGACTTTTCAAAAAAAGTTTAAAAGTGAACAATTACTATTTTTAGTAAAAAATAAATTTTAAAATAATAAAAAATTAAAATTAAAAATAATATTTTATTAAAGCTTACTAAAAATCGTAAAGATCTAACTTTGGACCATTTTTGAGAGGTTCATATTAGATGCACAAAAAATTTTAGGATGGTGGAGTCGGAAAGAAAACTTCAAACTCTTTCAGTGCTTACAACTTTTAACAAATACAATCCAAATCAATTCATGAACTCTTTAGTAAACTATAACATGATTTGTATATGAGAGGTCTCACGTTCATATCCTCACTAATTCCTTTAGGGTAAAGTAAATATAAGTATCTTTTAGCAGAACCGCAGTGGTAAAAGTATAATAGTGTGATTTCTTTGAAGCTACTAGTTGTAGCAATGGTTTGGATGCACATCTAGATGATTGTCACCGTGAAAACAAACAGGTACTTTGTAAGTGCTAAAAAACCCAAAAGTCTTCCTTATGTACCTTAGATTTAGCGTCATCTCCTCACCCTAAATTTGTTTTACCAAAAAGAATCACATTTACATTTAAAGAATTAGAGGTGAAAGCACATGATGTTGGTGAAAGAAACCAACACCATTGGCCCAATGGTTTAATTTACTCTAGGACACGAGCGTCGACCCATTGGTCTCGGGTTCGACTCTCGCAGTGGACAAACCTATTGTTGGTCAGTGCAAAATTTGATTCTAAGCACAAACGAATACTAGTCTTTCAGTGAAAGCGTTAGGACACTACTTTAATAGCCAACAATGGTCTGAACAAAAAAAAAAGAACTGCACATGATTTGGTTTTAATAATAATTAATAATTCATAATAATATCTCTATAACCCAGTGATGATATAACCTATTGGTTTGTTTAAACCCCCCTGCGGTTCAAATGGGGTTGAACCAACCACCGAAGTGTCCGGTCCCCGGGCCAACCGGTTGAACCACCCAGTTCGGTCTAGTTCTTAAAACACTGGTTTAAACTTTGAGTGATATCTCCGTTTGTATTGGGTTGGAGCACCCTTAATGATCCATTTTAATACAAATTTTCTTATCAAAAAAGAAAATCCTGTCATACTCCATTAGACCAACTCATTGCGTTATCTTCGCTATTTTCTTAAATCTAATTATGTTGTGAACACAATATATAATTCCAATAAATTATAAGCTATGGATCAACTAAGTCTCTCTCTCTCCTGTACCATTAACATCTATCTACTCTCTTATAATCAAGATAAGTAATAGCAAAATGACATCCATAGACATCTTAAAATCTTGCCATTTGTCAAAAAATAAGGGTAAATTGGTAATTTCACCACTAAAAGACAAACAAAATCAGCATTTTGCAGTTTTTTTTTAAAAAAAAAAACTGTACCACTGATGCGCTGTCAGCATATATTTATTTATTTTTTAAAATAAACTGTTTTACTTTTTAAAAAAATTGTTTTTTTTTTAAAAAACTGTTTTTTTAAACAAAAAATATTTTATTCATCATTTTTTTCAGCTTTTTTGTCATAAAAATTAAATTTTTTACCCCTTTTTTACTATTACTCACAATTTTTATAATTTAGTCAAACTACCAAAATTAATTATTTTTTAGAACTGTCATATTAATCATTTTAACCATTATCCATTGTTAAAAAAATAAGTACCTGTAACAAAACTTTAAAATTAACTTTTTTATAAATAACTGAATATGATTAAATTAATATTAAGGCGTATAGAAAAAATAGGTATAATACGTGACAACGGGTGCGGCAATGCAAGACTGACAATGGAATTGACAATGAGAGCTACAACGGGAACAAGAGTGGGAACGAGAAAGGCAACGAGAGCACCAACGTGGTGCATATTTTTAAAAATCTTATTTTCTTTTTTCTTCATTTTTACTCCATCTAAAATTTATTATTTACTTTAATCTATCTATTAAAACTATTAAGATCAATCAATTTAACCACTTTAGTTCATGGCAATTGCCAGTCTGACTATTAGACAAAAAAAATCAATTTAACCACTAAGAATTGTTAAAAAAAAAACTTTAACCACTACCAAATATTACAAAATAACTTACTTATAATTAAATGAATATGATTTAATTAATATTGAATCATATAGAAAAATATGAGTTAACATGTTGCAACGGGAGCGACAACGAGAGACTGGCAATGGGAGCTGCAACAAGAGTCGCAACGGGAGAGGCAACGGGGTGGCAACGAGAGAGGTAACGAGAGCGCCAACGGGAGGGTCAACGAGGATGCAAACGGGAGGGCCAACGGGGATGCATATTTTACCTCTAACTAATGTCCAAATACATTATTATGGATAATGTAATTCTGATTGTCGATCTCCTTTAATTTGTTTGACTCAATATAATTTGCATTTGTATGTTTTATGACATAATACCTATCTCTTTCCGCTTTGAATTTCAAATAATATATTTTGGACATTGTTCACAACTTTTGAATACCTTCCAAATTACTATTACGATTTCATGGCAATACATCGACCATACACTATCACCCGTGCGTATTGACGGGTAAAATACTAGTTAACGGTTATAAGTGGATCAACTATGTGTCTGACAGATAATTCCTCTTGTTTTTTTGAACGGAAAAGTTCTTCTAGCGACAGAACATAACAGCGTACATCCGCCAACAACAATTTGGTTTTTGTATGAGTCAATGTCCTGAATTCCGTCTCCTTTATTTTCTTTCTGCTTTTGTTATCTTTTTCTTTTGCTCTGTATCTTTTCTTTATTCTTCCTTTTCCCCGTTTTCAATTCAACAAGGTTTCGTACAGTGATGGCAATGTAATGTAATTGAATAACGGTATCTTTAGGTTTTACTCCCCTCAACTCCAGTAAAATACCATACAATGCATTCAATTTCGCTCACTGCAGTGAACTGAAGAGAGAGAAGAAAGGAAGAGTGTGGAGAGAAAGAAGAAAGGGTGAGTCTCTGGCTCCTATTGATCAAAGTTTAGAGTTTCCGTTACTTGTTAATGATTCTCCGTTCAAGTATAAACTCTTTTCTCCATAATTCTACATTATTTTTGGTAGGTAATTATTACTATTGGAGTTTCTTTTCTTTGAAATTTTTGGGATCTGGATTTTAGGGTTTGACTTTCTCTCTCTTCCTTGGGTTTCCTTCCACCACTGTTTCCTTTTCCGGGTTGGTTTGTGCAAAAAAAATCAATCTTTGTTTGTTTTTCCTTTCTTGTGATAGGTGGTTTTTACTTCTGCGTCGATCGGGTTCCAGATTACTTCTCTTGAGTAGAGAGGTCGTTCATGGGGTAAACAGAACAGAACAATCCTGTTGTTGTTTGTATTGTGGAGTGTGTGATAATGCATCTTTCACTATGGAAGCCTATTTCTCATTGTGCTTCTCTGATCCTGGACAAGAAGAGCAGGAGAAAACGTGATTCTCGTTCAACTGTGGAGGTGAACAAAAATCCATCAATTCTGCGTAAGTTGCAAGAGAACAAGCTGAGGGAAGCTCTTGAAGAAGCTTCAGAAGATGGTTCTCTATTCAAGTCTCAGGATATTGAAGCTGGGAGAAGCCAGGAGGAAGGGGAAGCTGAAGGGGGTTTAGGGAGATCCCGGTCTCTCGCCAGGCTTCATGCTCAGCGCGAGTTCCTGCGAGCTACCGCCCTTGCTGCAGAGCGCATATTCGAGTCTGAGGATGAAATTCCCACCCTCAAAGAGGCTTTATCAAAGTTTCTCACAATGTACCCTAAATACTTGTCCTCCGAGAAGGTGGATCAGTTGAGGTTGGATGAGTATTCACATTTGTCCCCAAAGGTATGTCTTGATTACTGTGGGTTTGGACTCTTCTCTTTTGTTCAGACCCTTCATTATTGGGAGTCTTGTACCTTTAGCTTGTCTGAGATAACTGCTAATTTGAGTAACCATGCACTTTATGGTGGTGCTGAGAAAGGGACTGTTGAGTATGATATCAAGAGCAGGATTATGGACTATCTGAATATCCCTGAGAATGAATATGGCCTTGTTTTTACTGTCAGTAGAGGATCTGCTTTTAAGTTGCTTGCTGAGTCTTACCCTTTTCATACCAACAAAAAATTGTTGACCATGTTCGACCATGAAAGTCAGTCAGTGTCTTTGATGTCTCAGAGTGCTAGGGAAAAAGGTGCCAAGGTTTACAGTGCATGGTTTAAGTGGCCAACCCTCAAGCTATGCTCCACTGATTTGAGGAAACAGATTTCCAACAAGAAGAAGAGGAAGAAGGATTCCGCAACTGGTCTTTTTGTGTTCCCGGTTCAGTCTAGAGTTACTGGGGCTAAGTATTCGTACCAGTGGATGGCGCTAGCACAGCAGAACAACTGGCATGTCTTGCTTGATGCTGGATCATTGGGCCCCAAGGACATGGATTCACTTGGATTGTCTCTATTTCGGCCAGATTTTATAATTACATCGTTTTACCGGGTATTTGGGTATGATCCAACAGGTTTTGGATGTCTACTGATCAAGAAGTCAGTCATGGCAAGCCTTCAAAGTCAGTCTGGGACTACTGGCAGTGGAATGGTGAAGATTACCCCTGAATTTCCAGTGTATTTGAGCGATTCGGTAGATGGTTTGGATAAGTTGGCTGGTGTCGAAGATGATAACAACACTGGCAATGGTGACATGATTTCTGAAGCTCGCCAGGGGTCACAGTTGCCCGCCTTTTCTGGTGCATATACATCTGCTCAGGTCAGAGATGTATTTGATACTGAAATTGATCATGACAGTTCTGAAAGAGATGGAACGAGCACTATATTTGAAGAGACAGAGA
Source organism: Astragalus glycyphyllos (assembly GCA_963573325.1). NCBI lineage: Eukaryota > Viridiplantae > Streptophyta > Magnoliopsida > Fabales > Fabaceae > Astragalus > Astragalus glycyphyllos. The sequence goes on along the minus strand of OY754308.1, from coordinate 83,996,501 downwards.
GTGTTTCTGTTGGGGAGATGATGAAGAGCCCTGTGTTCAGTGAGGATGAATCTTCAGACAACTCTTTTTATATTGATTTGGGCCAGAGTCCTTTGGGCTCTGACCATGCAGGTCAAATGAATAAACAGAAGATAGCTTCGCCCTTACCGCCCTTCTGGTTTAGTGGGATGAGGAATCAGAAGCGGCATTCTACAAAACCAACTTCCAAGATATATGGCAGCCCTATGTATGATGATAGAGAGGTTAGCCTAGGTGCTAACGATGAGCATCACGTGTTGTCATTTGATGCTGCTGTCCTATCAGTGTCACACGAACTAGATCGTGTCAAAGAATTCCCCGAAGAACACATCTCCGAAGTTAATCATTATTCAAGAAATGGTAATGGGTTAGATCATCGGTATGTCAATGAGATCCAGGAAGAACTTGGAACCAGCACAGCAGTTAATGCTGGATCTGTTGCTCTGAAAGGATCTCGGCTGAATTCAACTTCCATTGCTCAACATCACAGTTTAGAGAATGGCTCTACCTCTGAAATGTGCCCTGACATTAAAGAGAGCGCCATAAGAAGGGAAACCGAAGGTGAGTTTAGGTTGTTGGGTAGAAGGGAAGGAAATCGATTTGGTGGTGGTGGTGGTAGTAGGTTTTTTGGTTTGGAGGATAATGAATCCAGTAGCAGGGGAAGAAGGGTGTCGTTTAGCATGGAAGATAGTCGGAAAGAATACACGAGCCATACCGTGGAGGAAGGGGACATGTCTGTCACTAGCTTAGATGATGAAGAAGGCACCAGCGACGGAGAATATGGTGATGGGCAGGATTGGGGTAGAAGGGAGCCCGAGGTAACATGTCGAAATATTGATCATGTAGACATGCTTGGTCTCAATAAAACTACACTTAGACTGAGATTTTTGGTAAATTGGCTTGTGACGTCTTTACTGCAACTGAAGTTATTGGTTTCTGACGGGGACGACAAAGTAAATCTTGTCCACATCTATGGACCAAAAATTAAATATGAAAGAGGTGCTGCTGTGGCTTTCAATGTCAGGGACAAGAACAGGGGGCTAATCAATCCGGAGATTGTTCAAAAGCTGGCAGAAAAAGAAGGAATTGCTCTCGGCATTGGTTTCCTTAGTCATATACGGGTTATTGATTACTCGAGACAGAATCGTGGATCTGCGAATATTCAAGATACAACTCTTTGCCGACCAATGGAAAATTGCCGGACTGATGGAAAGGGTGGCTTTGTAAGGCTTGAAGTTGTCACAGCTTCACTTGGTTTTCTGACTAATTTTGAGGATGTGTATAAGTTGTGGGCTTTTCTGGCCAAGTTTCTTAATCCTGCATTTGTCCGAGAAGGCAGTCTTCCTACTGTTCAAGAAGGTTTTGAGACATGAGTTTAAAGTCAAAATAATCACCAATTACTTGAATCATTTTTGGAAACTACACGTATTCACGAGAGGTCACCAAAAAAAGGGGTAGGTGAGAGGTGCTGGCAGAGTTCGTTGATGATGATCTGTACATGCTACCAAATACACATACACTTACCTCTACTTCGAAGCAACACAAAGAAATCGGGTGACTTCGTTAATTAATGTTTCTTGTTGCTTACATTTTTTTGTTTTTCCTCTATAAAGCTTCTTGTAGAGTTGTTTGCCTTTAGAGATTTGTTACATATTGGAATGCCATGGTGTACTTCAAGCAAATTGTATGGAAAGAATTATTATTAACAAATTGCTTTTGTAGCCTACCAAAGGATTTCCAGCATTTTGTAAAATGTTAGTGTTCATTTCATGTCTTGTTATTGTCTTAAATTTGCTATTTGCTATATAAAAAAATATCATCCCTTCCTTGCTGAAGGGTGAAGACTGATAAAATACCAAAACTATATAGCACCGTGTTTGGAACCACATATTGAGCCAGTAAAATGCGCATTCGTATTGAAGCTTCAGGGCTTAGCTTTTGCGGTGGAGTGCCTTCCACCGTTTCGTTTTTCCAGACATTGGCTAATCGGGTTAAAATAAGAAGGAAAATTTAAAGGGATAGCTAAACAAGCACATGCCTTTGTATTAAAATAAGTACTGGTAGTATATATACTGTAGTATAATAGTATTAAAAGAACTTGTTAATCATTTAGAGTGCCCCTGAAAGGAACTGCTGCCAATGGCTGCAGTACCCTGATGCCGAATGCAGTGATTAATATAGTGGTATTATCAGTAATATCTGATACCAATCAGTTGGAAGCCACAAAAATCAAAACACAGCAAGGCTTATCAGTGGTTGAACTATATATCTTTTGTAGGAAATCATGGTTGGGCCTCCTCCACTATATTTTGTTTCCCATAGGAAATGTTACAAAGGATGTTGTTCCACCAAGCACTTGATAATGCACTCAATCTATTCTTTTCCCGGGTCTTTCATCAGTTAAGACAGCACAGGAAAGCGTAAGAACTACCAATCTTTGGAAAGTTAGTTTGGGGTCTTCGAGGGGAATTCAAACCTCTGCTATGCAGGTAAAGTTGACTTGCATTTCAATTGAACCATACCTTTTCTTGAACTTACTTATAGTTATTCTAACAATCTACTATCGAATTATGCTTTGATTAGGCTGAGAAAAATACACGTATTCACAGGAAAAATTATCTATTTTACAACTATTGTTTTACCTATTTGTAATGTATGGCTTTATTGTTATGTGTATGCTTCATTCAATTATGAATCTATGTGCCGCCAAAATTTTGATTTATAAGGTATCTACTTTAAAATTTCATCATTCCATTTGTTCATATTAATGATAATGATTTATTCCTCCAGCATCTACCAAAGTGAAACTTATGGCAGCATTTCTTCTATCTTTCTGGTATGTCATAGTCTCTTTCTGCTCTTCTCATATATCTGCGTGGGTGTATTCTCATATCATCATTTTAATTGATCCTCTACAGTAGGAGATTATTCCAAAATTTCTAAGTTGATTCATAACCTTTGGCCCTGATTTCTTTAGTGAATATAGGCCGGATTTATCTTACACGATTCATTCCCCCACTGAAGTTCTACTTCAAAACTTTGCATATTTAATTAATTAGAAGGTTATGATTTCAATGGTAGAAGAAGGTCTCAACAATCCGAGCTATTGTAACGGGTTGTGTTTAATCCCTCCTTTTTTTATGTGAAGAGATGAAATTGAATATCTTCAGGTGCAAAATCAATTTCGTCTTTGTCTTTGTGTCTAATGATTTTCACAATGAAGGGCTCTAAATCATGGTTATCAGTATCTTACGATTCATATGATGATTTAATACGAAATCAAACAAAATCGATACGTATTGTGAATCTCATCATGAATTCCGATTCGCTCTGTTGAATCTCACGATTCATGAGTTTTGATGAATCTTACAATACGAATTCTACTGCCAAAATGCCTGCTCACATTGTCTTTTTGGAAAATTTTCTTAAATGCAAATCATTCTAAACACCCCAAGTCAGCTTGAGTAACAAACAACCCTAACACTATGTTTTTGGTCTGCACTCCCTTCTAAATTGTGAGTTTTTTTTTGAACTTTCTGCCTACATAGTGCTTCATGCCCTTCTTTCTCCTCTTATTCTTTGTTTTTTGCTCTTCAATTTATGATTTGAATATATTGAATTGTTTTGAAGTCCATATATATCAGTTTTACATTTTAGCTTAGTTGTCTTATTTTTACTTACAAAAGTCATATTTGTATTGATCATGTATTTCAAGATTCGGAAAATAGGTATTTCGATTCACGAGACGTATCCCGATTTGATAACCATGCTCTAAAATGTTGTGTCAGAAATATTGGCTAGGGTAATATGCATCACAAGGAAGTTTTGTTTTATCTCGACATGCCATGATATTTATGGCTTTTATGCTTCACATCCTTCTTTTGTTTCATAGCATCTATTTGGCTATTATTTTTTTACTCATCAAATGGTTTTGCTTTTGCAAAACTGGAGCTGGTATATTAATCATCTCTAACCTGAAAGTCTCCTGGCATATATTTACCCCATCCCAGATATCAATCAGATCATAGAGTTTAGTTCATACAATTAGAGGTTTTTATTATTTTTTTGGTAAAAACCGGGTATCCTCTACGTGCAACCGTAGAGATTAATCCCTCAAATTGGGTAGAACCACAATGGGCAGCAAAGTTCTCCCTCAAAAGATTTAACACTGCTGCATGCGCAGTACTAGATTTGAACTCAAGACCTTGGTTAAGCTGGAAGAGACCCCTATCATCTCATTCAAGTGCTCTTAGTTGGGGTTTTTATTATTGTTGAGACCTAAGCTATGCAGTATTCTTGCATTGAATGTAAAGGCGTTGGTGAAACTGTCAATGGTAGAGAATGTTGCCTGTGGTGAAGGGGGTGAAAGTTGTACAATAGAAGAAAGTACTTCAACTTATTGTGAGAAGAAACTTATTTTCATGGTTATCATGTTTTAATCTAATCTGAACTCTTTTTATTTTAGTGACAAAGGAATGTTTTATGGTATAATAGCTTAAAATTAATGGGGCGCCTTTACAAGCCTCCATTGTTGATGATAAATAAATAAATGATCTAGCCTCAATTAAACTATATTAGGGTTTTAACTCTTTCATCAAGTTTAGTGCCCTTAAATTTAAGTATACCACTTCATTTATAATTACCGCTAAAACATACATTATAACATAAAAAATATAATTTCATATATCAACGGAAGCTCAAGTCCAATTGTAATACATAATGTATAAGTCGTATAATTTTTTCGCCTGAAATTATAAACATTAGAGAAACTTCCCTGGGTGTCAATTAGACAACTCAGGTGTAATTCAGCTTATGCAATTTGCATAATCATCAGAAACACAGAGCAGAAAAATAAAACTAAGTCTCGATGATTGGTTTTACCCACGTATATCTGAAACAAATGAGCAAATATTGATATTGAGAATTTCAGTGCACACTAATTAATTGATTTTATTATTAGCTATCAATATAATTCTACGCTATAAATCAATTCATAAATGTCTCATATAAACTTGTAATGTCCTTTCATAATTTTTCTCATAGGATAATGTTAGATAGTACGAAGACTAGTGTACGAAATCGAAGAAAATCACATAACTTTCACATGGTAACAGCTACCTGCGAAAGTTATCATATGAGAAAAATTATGTGATTTTTCTTAAAATAAAATTCGTACCAGCAACATTAGAACTATAACCATTTTATGCATATACACATACCATCACATTTTAATGATATTTGATGGATGCAAACAACAAAGTTTAGAAATTTGGTGACAACTGGTTGTTTCATTATACATCTTCCACAAATTATAACCATTTTATGCCTATACACATACCATCGCATTTCATAAACTTCACTACTTGTTTTTCTTAGACCTTTTTGAGAGAATCAATACGCTTGTCGCACATTATAAATTTGCTTGATAGAAATGATATTATCCTCAATTCCTGATTATGAAACGAAGACAACTCCTCTTTCCTGATTATGAAACGAAGACAATTCCTGATTATAAATTTGCTTCAATGTTAGTACTATACTTATCAGCTTTACCGTTTTTTTGTCATATCATGAAACGAAGACAACTCCTCTTTGCCACTTTTTTTTTGACAACCTCTTTGCCACTTAGTTGACCAACATATGAATGACATAACAATGTTTCTGCTAACTCATGATTGTGAAATCCACACACTACATTAACTTCTCATCTCTTAAGCATTTTTCAAAGTTCTTACTCTTTATTTAAAAAGTACACTCACATTTCTTAGTACCAGACATCCGTTTGGTTGAAGCGAGAGAGAAAGAGAAGAAATAATAACTTTCTATTGTTTGGTTTAGGAGAAAAATAGGATAGAGAGATATAGAGAAGATTAGTTTAGTACTATTTTGCACTAAGAGTGTGTTTGTTTGAGGTGAAATATGGAAGAGAGAGTAAGGGAAGAGAGAAAGAGAGAAGAGAGTGTACCAATCAAAAGAAAGAGACAAGAGAGAAACGATTATATCTTCCCTCTTTCTCTTCGACCAAACAGAAGAAGATAACACATTCTTGTATACTTTTCACTTATTTCACATTTTAACGTTCTTACCGCAACCACAACTACTTTTTACCAACGAGCTTTATATGAACCTATGAAACACAACCATAAAATAAAAGGAAAAACATGAGGAAGAAGAACGAGAATGTGAAATTGGGATTCAAAAATATCCTTTTTAATTTTTTGTAGATACAAATCTATTAAAATTATGTTATATTTTTTAATTTGTAATTAATGACATGAAACACCAAGAGAATTAATTTTGCAAGTAGATCGTACCACATACGCAACTCCCATGTCACATCATAAAGTGGCTGACCAAATTCAAAATTGGTCAACATTTTAGAATTTTGAAAAACGAAGAGAATAAATGTGCGAAATTTAAAAAAAATGGTGACTAAAATCGCGAACGCACTAAAATAGGAATGACAAAAGTGCATTTAAACCTATTGTAATTTTTTGGTTTTTTTTTTACTATAAATTATAGATAAAAGTATTTAAATGTTTTTTTGGGGGTTTTTAAGATTATTTAATTGCCATTGTCAAAAAAGATTATTTAATTACTGTAAATTTTTTCTAAGTTTGAGCTTGAAGTTGGAGGCAAACAAAGAACAAAATCCTTAGGCCACTTGCCTTGCTGGAACAATTCAATGCCCCCCAGTCCCCCCTTCCCCCCCAACTTTCCCCTTTTGTTAAAATATTTCAGGACAACATCTTCCACGACGCCTCCTCACTACACAATGGTGCATTCATGAAACTCAATGTCGTCATAGTCGTCTTCCTCATTATTATTCCAGATCTAGAAAGTAGAAGAGAGAGATGGTGTGGATCGGTGATGGATGTCAAATAAAAGTGAAAGTATATAATGGTATGGACCATCATAAGATCGGGTGGACATCCTAATCAAACATCTAAAATTGATATAACTAGATTTTTAATCTTTCTGTACACTACACCACATATTAATGAACAACAATTTAAACTCTAGAGATCAATTGATACGTGGATCCCTTGGAGGTTGTTGTTTGTGAATCACGTTGGAGGAGATATGGAGGGCTCGTAGCGAGCTCATCTTCAACAATGGCTCTCGCTCCTCCCAAACTCTGGAGCAATCTTAAGCCATTCTCGGTCCGTCGTTGACACTTCTCATCGCTTCAGAAGACTCGGGCCTTTTGATTCAACCACTACTGCTTAATTCAGATGGGATTTGGTGGCATCACATTCCTTCTAGCTTTCACTCCCTTCACAGCGATGGGTCAGTCACCAATCATGGTTCCGCGGTGGGGTGCGACAGCATCCTTCTCGATGCTTCTGGGCAATTCATCTTCGGTTTTAGGCATCAAGTATCCCCACTCGAAGCAGAACTTTGGGGGGGGGGGCTTTATCATGGTGTTTCCTTGGCTTGGGGGAGAGGTTCCACTCATCTAGCGGCAGTGACTGACTGCTGAATCGCGCTCCTCTCAGTTCGCGAAGGTGCTCTGCCTTCACATGCTCTCTCTTCCTTGATCTACATTATTGGGGGGGGGGGCTTTATCATGGTGTTTCCTTGGCTTGGGGGAGAGGTTCCACTCATCTAGCGGCAGTGACTGACTGCTGAATCGCGCTCCTCTCAGTTCGCGAAGGTGCTCTGCCTTCACATGCTCTCTCTTCCTTGATCTACATTATTAGGGAGATTGTGGGTCCACCCGGTGAAGTTTGGTGGCTTCTCATCCCTCACAGTGGTAACTTAGTGTAGGATTTGCTGGCGAAATTTGGGGGATCCACCTATCAACGTTGTACAAATTTTGATTCTGCGCCTAGCTTTATTGCGTCACTTATGGATTTGAGGTGTGTGATAGAAACCGCATACTCTTTTTTTCTTGATAGACATTGTTAATTGTTAGAGAAGAAAGGGGAAAATGTTAGTTTCTAGGGTTTGAAACTGCGTACTCTTATTACAGAATACAAATGGTTTTTTTTTTACCAAAAACGCAAATGGGATTTAGTTTTTCATACTAGGAAAATTTTTAGTGATTATATAATGAGTTTAATTTTTAAACTTCAGCGTTGTAGAACTTTTTACCCCATCAATTAATGAAATCCATAATACGAGTAATTTTTAAGGTAGTTAAAATAAAAAAATTTACACTAACATTTCGTGATTAATTGATGTTGTAAAAAATCCCATACGACAACGATGTATATAAATTAAATGTTATCTTATATAATATTCGAGCCACATAACCAATTGACATAAAAAACCTTTTATAAACTGGCTGATTATTTGACTTTGATCCATGAGTGGAGCAAGGAAAAGGCTGTTGTGGACCCCACCAACCTCAATTCTTTATTCATAATAATGAAGGGGTTAAATTTAGTTTTAATTTTAATATAACATAACATAACATCATATATAAATCCCACCAACAACAGCAATTTGGTTTTTGTGTTAGTCAATGTTTTTTTAGTGTAGAAGATTTGAGAGGGGGCAGGGTCAAAGAGTTACTCTGAATTCTGTCTCCTTTTTTTTTCTTTCTGCTTTTCTTGTCTTTTTCTTTTGCTCTGTTTCTTTTCTTTATTCTTATTTTTTATCGTTTTCAATTCAACAAGGTTTCGTACTGAGAAGGCAATGTTATGTAATTCAGTAACGGAACGGTGTGTTTAGGTTTTACTCAATTTTACTTCCTGCAATAAACTGAAGAGAGAGAAGAAAGGAAGAGTGTGAAGAGAGAGAAAGGAAGAATGATCAAAAATTAGAGCTTGTGTTAGTTGTTGATGATTCTCCGCTCAAGTATAAATTCTTTTCTCCGTAATTCTTTTTATTTTTGTTTGGTAATTGTTGGAGTTTCTTTACTTTGAAATTTTTTGGGATCTGGATTCTAGGGTTTGACTTTCTCTCTCATCCTTGGGTTTCCTTCCTTCCACAAGTCTTTCCTTTTGAATCCATCCTGGGCAGAGTTGTACTTGTACCAAAAAAATCCCTTCTTTGTTTGTTTTCCTTTCTAAGATCGTGTTCCAGATTCCTTCTCAGAGAGGGGTTCATGGGCTAATCAGAAGAGAACAACACTATTGTTGTTCGTATTGTGGAGTGTGTGATCATGCATCTTTCACTATGGAAGCCTATTTCTCATTGTGCTTCACTGATCATGGACAAGAAGGGCAGGAGAAGGGGTGAGTCTCGTTCAACTGTGGAGGAGAACAAAAATCCATCAATTCTGCGCAAGTTGCAAGAGAACAAGCTGAGGGAAGCTCTTGAAGAAGCTTCAGAAGATGGTTCTCTATTCAAGTCTCAGGATATTGAAGCTGGGAGCAGCAACCAGGAGGAAGGTGAAGGAGCTTTAGGGAGATCCCGGTCCCTCGCCAGGCTTCACGCTCAGCGCGAGTTCCTTCGAGCTACTGCGCTGGCTGCAGAGCGCATATTTGAGTCTGAGGATGAAATTCCCACTCTCCAAGAAGCTTTAGCAAAGTTCCTCACAATGTATCCCAAGTACCTGTCCTCTGAGAAGGTGGATCAGTTGAGGTTGGATGAGTATTCACATTTGTCCCCAAAGGTATGTCTTGATTACTGTGGATTTGGACTCTTTTCTTTTGTTCAGACTCTTCACTATTGGGAGTCTTGTACCTTTAGCTTGTCTGAGATAACTGCTAATTTGAGTAACCATGCACTTTATGGTGGTGCTGAGAAAGGGACTGTTGAGTATGATATCAAGAGTAGGATTATGGACTATCTGAATATCCCTGAAAATGAATATGGCCTTGTTTTTACTGTTAGTAGAGGATCTGCTTTTAAGTTGCTGGCTGAGTCTTACCCTTTTCAAACAAACAAAAAATTGTTGACCATGTTCGACCACGAGAGTCAGTCTGTGGCTTGGTTGTCTCAGAGTGCTAGGGACAAAGGTGCCAAGGTCTACAGTGCATGGTTTAAGTGGCCAACCCTCAAACTATGCTCCACTGATTTGAGGAAACAAATTTCCAACAAGAAGAGGAGGAAGAAGGATTCCGCGACTGGTCTTTTTGTCTTCCCAGTGCAGTCTAGAGTTACTGGGGCGAAGTATTCCTACCAATGGATGGCGCTAGCACAGCAGAACAACTGGCATGTCTTGCTTGATGCTGGATCATTGGGCCCCAAGGACATGGATTCACTTGGCCTGTCTCTCTTCCGGCCAGATTTTATCGTCACATCTTTTTACAGGGTGTTTGGGTATGATCCAACAGGTTTTGGATGTCTTCTGATCAAGAAATCAGTAATGGCAAGCCTTCAGAATCAATCTGGGAGTACTGGCAGTGGAATGGTGAAGATTACCCCTGAATTTCCAGTGTATTTGAGCGATTCAGTAGATGGTTTGGATAAATTGGCCGGTGTTGAAGATGATGAAGACACTGGTGATCATGACAAGACTTCTGAAGCTCGCCAAGGGTCACAGTTGCCAGCCTTCTCTGGTGCATATACACCTGCTCAGGTCAGAGATGTATTCGATACTGAAATAGATCATGACAGTTCTGAAAGAGATGGAACGAGCACCATATTTGAAGAGACAGAGAGTCTTTCTGTTGGGGAGGTGATGAAGAGCCCTGTGTTCAGTGAGGATGAATCTTCAGACAACTCATTTTATATTGATTTGGGTCAGAGTCCATTGGGCTCCGACCATGCAGGTCAAATGAATAAACAAAAGATAGCTTCTCCCCTACCGCCCTTCTGGTTTAGTGGGATGAGGAACCAGAAACGACATTCTGCAAAACCAACTTCCAAGATATATGGTAGCCCTATGTATGATGACAGAGAGGTAAATCTAGGTGCTCATGATGAGCACCATGTGTTGTCGTTTGATGCTGCTGTCCTATCAGTGTCTCATGAACTAGATCGTGTCAAAGAAGTCCCTGAAGAAGAACATGTCTCCGAAGTTAACCATTATTCAAGAAATGGTAATGGGCTAGATCATCTGTATGTCAATGAGATCCTGGAAGAACCTGGAACCAGCACAACTTTAAGAGGATCTCAACTGAATTCAGCTTCCATTGCTCATCATCACAGTATAGAGAATGGCTCTACCTCTAAAATATGCCCCGACGTTAAAGAGAGCGCCATAAGAAGGGAAACCGAAGGTGAGTTTAGGTTGTTGGGTAGAAGGGAAGGAAATAGATTCGGTGGTGGTGGTAGGTTTTTTGGTTTGGAGGATAATGAATCCAGTAGCAGGGGAAGAAGGGTGTCGTTTAGCATGGAAGATAATCGTAAAGAATGCATGAGTCATAGTGTGGAGGCAGGGGACATATCTGTCACTAGCTTTGATGATGAAGAAGCCACCAGCGACGGAGAATATGGTGATGGGCAGGATTGGGGAAGAAGGGAGCCCGAGATAACATGCCGGAATATTGATCATGTCGATATGCTTGGTCTCAATAAAACTACTCTCAGACTGAGATTTTTGGTAAATTGGCTTGTAACGTCTTTACTGCAACTTAAGTTGTCAGTTTCTGATGGGTACGACAAAGTAAATCTTGTTCACATCTATGGTCCAAAAATTAAATATGAAAGAGGTGCTGCTGTGGCTTTCAATGTCAGGGACAAAAACAGAGGGTTAATCAATCCAGAGATTGTTCAAAAGCTAGCAGAAAAAGAAGGAATTGCTCTTGGCATTGGTTTCCTTAGTCATATACGCGTTATGGATCACTCAAGACAGAATCGCGGATCTGTGAGTCTTCAAGATACAACTCATTGCCGACCTATGGAAAATGGTCGGTGTGATGGAAAAGGTGGCTTTGTAAGGCTTGAAGTTGTCACAGCTTCACTTGGCTTTCTGACTAATTTTGAGGATGTGTATAAATTGTGGGCTTTTGTGGCCAAGTTTCTTAACCCTGCATATATCCGAGAAGGTAGTCTACCTACTGTTCAAGAAGGTTTTGAGACATGAGTTCGGAGTCAAAATAATCACGAATTACTTGAATCATTTTGAAAACTACACATATTCACGAGAAGTCACCAAAAAGGGTCGTAGTTGAAAGGTGCTGGCAGAGTTCGTTGTTGATGATCTGTATACTGGCATATACCCAGACACTTATCTGTACTTCGAAGCAACACAAGGAAATCGGGTGAATTTGTTAATTCATGTTATCTTTGGGTACATTTTTTGTTTTTCTTTTATGAAGCTTCTTGTAGAGTTGTTGGCTTTAGAGATTTGTTACATACTGGAATGCCATGGTGGACTTGAAGCAAATTGTATGGAAAGAAATATTATAAACACATTGCTTCTGTAGCATACCAGAGGATTTCCAACATTTGTAAAATTTTAGTGTTCATTTCATGTCGTTAGTGTACTAAATTTGCTGCCTCCATATTATGGAGTTTCATTGTTTGTGTAAATTATTTGTAACATAAATGATTTGTAACCTCAGTCCTCAGTTATGTTACAAATCAGTTAAGTTACAGAATACATGAGCCATTTGAATAGAGCCATACCTTTTCTGAAACTTACTTATAGCTGTTCTAACACTTAAACAAATAAATGCCATTGTACTAAAATAATAGCATATATAGTTTTTTTTTTGACGGATTAGCATATATAGTTATATACTGTATAGTATCAAAAGAACTTGGAAATCTTTTTGAGTGAAGCTGTCTCTTGTCCCCTGAAAGGCACTGCTGCCACTGGCTACAGTACCCTGAAGCAGAATGCAGTTATTAATATAGTGGTATTAGAAGTAATATATGACACGAATCCTTGGTAGCCACAAAAGGCAAAACACAGCAAGGCTAATCAGTGAATGAACTAAATATCTTTTGTAGGAAATCATGGTTGGGCCTCCCCCACTAAATTTTGTTTCCCTTAGAAAATGTTACAAAGGTTCTTGTTGTTCAATCAAGCACTTGAGAATCCCACTCACATCATTTTACATGCCACAGGAAGCATAAGAACGACCTATCTTTGCAAAAGTTATTTTTGGTGTCTTTTAGCGGAATTCAAACCTTTGCTACTCTGGTAAAGTTGACTTGCTTTTGAATTGAACCATACCTTTTTTACAACTTACTCATAGCTATTCTAATAAGGTGGCATTTGACATGGGAAGATGACAAAATTTTCCCACTTTTAGCTATTGAAATAATCATTACAATGTTAAAAGGTAAAGATGGTTAATTGACAATTTGTGGCTCACTTAATAAGTCTGTGTACATTTTTCAACTATTGGCAGAAAAAGGACTCACTTTATGTTTAGATTGTACTGTCCTATAGTTGTATTTTTCTAATATATGTAAATAAATAAGGTGATGTATAATTTGTAAACCTTGGGACAAGGGAAAAATAATTGTGTAGGTTCATCCCCTTAAACCTGTCCCTATCCAATTTTCCTTGTCTATTTGTTATTTTGTTCTTTCTCGTTAACCATATTCAAGTAATTCTATTATGAAAACATACTTCTCAACAACAAATTAATGACCAGCTGTAAGTTTAATTAGGTTTACTAATTTCTAGTGTCGTTGAGCACTGAAGCTTCCTCTAACTGTAGTTTAGTATCTGCTGCACGTCTGCAGTTATCTTTTTAGTAGCAAAATTAAAAATGTATTAAACCTTTACATGTTTATGTAGTAATACAGACATAAACGAGGCTGAAGAAGCACTTAATTACAAATTATCTATATATGTGTGTGTTGGTTCTGCTGTCAATTTTGAATGTATTATGACTGGGAGAAAAAAGGAGATAAATATGTTAAATATAAATACACAATAAGATAAAATGAACCAATTTAATCCTTAATTATAACCCAATCCATAGCGGCCCAAACGGCCCAACAAAGGCACGCCAGCGGCTCGAAGGGCGCATTCCGCAGCAGCGCGCAATTCAACGACCAAGATCGACCAAGACCCAGATCACACGACCTCACCCGGTGCTAAGGGTGACCCCCTCTCCGTGTCTATAAATACAACATCAACCCTTGAAATCAGGTGTGCATTTTTCATTTGGACCTCACTCTGACTTCTGATCGCTGACTTTAGCATCAGAATGTCTCTAGGTACCAAACTCCCTCCGACTAAGGGGCAGGAGTGGACAACCTCAAAACAATCATCTACCAGCTTCCAACTCGACTCCATCCGACTCAGGAAAGGTACAGAACAACATATGTATATATATTCTTTACGGTAAGCTGTTGGAAAAAAGAGCAATGCCAGCTAAATATAAAAATTTAGATTATGATTTTGTTCGAAAAATTATTAATTTATAAATTTAAAACGAATTATTCCAACAAGATACATACAGGACATGGAGATTGATAGAATTGATATATAGTATAAAATATATCTACGATAATATGTTCCGTCTATTTAAATCATCCTCTCACAAGGAAGGGTGACTCAAACATTGGCACTATCCCTACTACTAAGCAATCAAATGGAACAAAAAAGATCTAAAATGAGTTGGACAATAGTATTGAGAAGGATAGGAAGGTGAAAGAAACTGGTATAAGAAGTTAATCTACATTCAATCCATTATCAAGGATACTACGTCTTATTCACCAAGTCCTATTTTGACCTTATGCATTAATCCATATGAATGACTACACTTTTCATGTGGCAATCATATTCCTGCTGGTTGGCACATAAATAATGGTCAATGTTTGGAACATCAATTGGGGTGGCCGTGTCAATTCTGAAAGGACATTAACAAGCTACAAATGTGTTGAGGTGGTTGGTCAAAATTAGTAGTACTAGGGAGTAGGGAGCCATCCATTTTAGCTCTTGAAACTTGAAAGCACATGCATGCACCAGGGCCTCTTTGGCTCTATAAAAGTGTTGCACTTGTCGTTTCTCCTTCAAATCAAGTTTTAGACATGACACATGCATCACATATTTAACAAAAACAACGTTTTTTTACGTTCAAATCTTATATACCTTTCTCTTATTTGCATCTCATTTACATAAGATATTGTTTTTTTTTCTTTCTCCTCTAAATTCCACACATTAAAGTTTCCTGTATTTTATATATCGTAAGTCATTAGGGGTAAAATTGAGTTGTCAAGGAAAAAACAACGGATTTGGATTCACTGTTTTAGTATTAAGTGTTTTTGGTGATTTTAGGCTTATTTTGGAGGGAAAAGCATGAGAGAGAAAATAATATAAAATGAGAGAAAATATTTGAAGAGAGCGATAGACACAAAAAGTTAAAGGTATTTCGAAAATGTATTTGAGAAGAGAAATAGACACAAAAGATTAAAGGTATGCGTATCTTTATCGCACTATAGGCACTCAATCCTATAGTTGGTTTTAGGCTTGTGCTTCGTAATTTGTGTGTTGGTCTTGCATTAATCTTCTTCTTCCTGCATTATTTCCTTTTTTTATTATAAGAAATGAGAGCTAGAATAGCCAAATCGTAATTTTTATAATACAAATCTAGAGCAAAATAGGTTTCTCTCCTTGTGAGAAGGTTTTAGCTTTCGTTCTTCATATTTCAAGCACTGAGGTTGCACTGTTTTTTTATTCACTGAATCATGGCACATGGAGGAGTGGAGGACCTGGTGGAGGTAGAGGTTGAACCGTTGAAGAGGAGACAAGGGATAGGGTCAACACATCCCCGGTATTGGTTGGAAGGTTATTGACAGATAGACATATTCAAAATCACATTATGAAAGAGCACCTGGCGGGTGTGTGGAGGCTAGCAAGGGGAGTGTCAACCAAAGAGGCAAGCCCATGTGTTTTCCTCTTTCAGTTCTTTCATCCCATAGATCTGCAACGTGTTCTCAAACAAGGTCCATATGGTCGATCTTTTGATAAGCACTTGTTTCCTAGTGGGGAAACATAGTAGGAACATTTTTGGAGTACAATGCTAAAAACAGTTCGGATTTTTGAAAGCTGTTTATGAGAGTTATGGTTTTGTTGGATGTGAGGATAGGTACAGTCTCAAGTACCTACAAATTTGTGGGGATATGTTTTTCAGTCTCGAGTGCACATCTATTTTTAAATTTTTCAGGAAGGGTGAGAAGATCTAAAGAGGGATGTGGATAGTGGAATGGGTAACGGGAATGGTGTATTTTTTTGTAGTTTTTTTTAGCAAACTTAGGTATCTCTCAGCTTGCGAGATCTTTTCATGAGATTGACTTTTCAAACATATGTTCTTTCAGAGTTATCAACTAAAAGTCGAAATTCTCACCATATACTTAAGAGACTCGATTATGTGCTAGGCCTGACACACTGTTGATTAGTGTGGTTTTTAATTATTTTTTTGGTCAGCTTAGCGATATGACAAATAAATACCATCACACAGTTACTCGCATTCACACACACTAACCAGCAGACACACCAAAATTTAAAACCAGGAGCCAACTTTCCCATGTTGATAAATATTGTCTATGCAACTAGAAGTGTGGGACAATGAGGGATATGTTCGACAACAATCAATTTTGCATGTAAAAAGAAAAAAGAAAATTTCAGTGTGTAAAGTAAAACGGGGTGTATTTAGCAATTTCCTCAAAATTGATTATCAACACCATGATTTGAATGTTTTTTCACAAAAAAGAGTGCAACATTAACACCCCCATTTTCAATAAAACACTTCTACTTTTTGAAAATTTAAACCAAACAGTATAAAAGTCGAAAATAAACTTCCACATTGTAAAATGATTTAAAAACAAAAACAAAACTCTAGAAGAAGTAAGGGTTGTTGTTAGCAAGAGCTGGGTATTAATAGTTGAGTCGAACCTGTTACTTCTCTCTGTTATCATAGTTTTAATGTGTTTTAGATGTATAAAAAATATTTAAACCTTGATAAGTGAAGAAGACCTTTACTTATAGCAAAAACACTTAAACTACGTTTTTTTGTTTCTCCAAAAAAACTACGAATTTGTCGAACTTCTATTTTTAATATTACTACATTTTCAGTTTGATTGTTTATGTGAATAAAATAATAATCGCATTATTATTTTATTTTTTAATATTTGGATTTACAATTAAATTAATTAATTTAACTTTAGATCTAATTTTATTTTTTGTCTTGTAAAAATCGAACAAATCCAAACCGCATTTGTTCGAATCGTATTGGTTCAGATATTTTATGGAAGCCAACTGAAACAAACTAAACCATTTGTAATTTTTACCTATAGTTCAGATGACTTTTTTTTTTCAAAATCAACCAAACCACACCTTGAACACTCTCACGAATTACTCCTCTGCGCTCGTTTGTTTGACATTTAAAGTTGTGAAATAAAAAACTAAGATATATAACTAACAGTTCGAAATTAATAATAAAAACATTTTATACTCCATATCCATATCCATGAAGATGGAATGCTGAAAAAAATTGGTAAGAATATTAAGAGTTAAATATGTTTTTGGTCATTATAAAATTTGAAAATTTTATTTTTTGTCCCTATAAAAAAACCCACTCACTTAGTTTCTACGTTTTCGTCCGCTAATGTTTTTAGTCTCTCATAACTTTTAATAGTGCTTAGAAGTGCTATTAAAAGACTCAAAAAGCGCTATTAAAAGTTATGCAGGACTAAAAACATTAATAAAGGAAAATGTAGTGACTAAAAGTGAATGAAATTTTTTATAAAAATTTAAAAGAAAATCCTCAAATTTTATATAGACCAAAACCTATCTAACCCAAACATATATCATTGGCATTTGTCTGCATTTGATCCAATCCAGAGCCACAAGCAATAAAATATCCCAGCTGGTCGGACCCATCCAAAGAGACATCCTAGAAAACCGATAAATATGATATAGTTTTTTTTTTGCCGTCAAAAAAAATGATATAGTTTTTTAAGGCAAATGTCCGTGGTTATCGCAAACTATGATTTCCTCTCCTCTAATTAGTTAGCAACTAACATTTACTTACAAGAAAAATAGGCAAGGGAGAAATGTTAGTTTCTAAGATTTAAATCATTTTTCAAACTTCTTCGTATCCTTTAGCTTGTCAACTATGCTACATTCGGGACAATATGATGTTGTTTATTAGTTCAAATTGATACTCAACAAGGTGGTCATATAGTCATGGATGTATTCCATCTGAAAACTCTCATCGCAACCATTCTCACCCTGTTAATTGGTGCCTTCATTTATCACATAAAGAAAAAGCATGGTCGTAATACAAAGCTCTGCACCGCACCTCAAGCGGATGGTGCATGGCCTATTATTGGCCATTTGCACCTCTTTGGGGGTCAACAACTCACACACAAAACACTTGGGGTGATGGCTGACAAACATGGACCAATTTTCACAATAAAAATTGGTTCATACAAAGTTCTTGTACTGAGTAGCTGGGAGACAGCGAAGGAGTGTTTTACTCTCCATGACAAAACCTTTTCCACTAGACCTTGTGTTGCAGCCTCAAAGTTAATGGGTTACAACTATGCTATGTTTGGTTTCACTCCTTATGGACCTTACTGGCGCGAGATAAGGAAGCTAACTACGCTTGAACTTCTATCGAACCAACGACTTGAGCAGCTCAGGAGTACAAGAACATCTGAGTTAGAGACTGCAGTTAGAGAACTTTATAGGTTATGGTCAAGAAAAGGTTGTCCAAAGGGAGGGGTTTTAGTTGATATGAAGGAGTGGTTTGGGGATTTGACGCTTAATGTTGCTCTCAAAATGGTTGGAGGGAAGCCATACTATGAGGGTTGTGATGATGGTTCTGCAGAAGGTGAAGCAAGAGAGTGCAAGAAAGCTATGAGGGACTGGATGTGTTTGTTTGGGGTGTTTGTGTTGTCTGATGCAATTCCATTTCTGGGGTGGTTAGATATCAATGGTTATGAGAAGGCTATGAAGAGAATTGCTAGTAAATTGGATGTTCTGGCTGAAGGGTGGCTGGAGGAACACAAGAGGAAGAGAGGTTTGGGAATGAATGGAAAGGAAGAACAAGATTTCATGGATGTCATGCTGAATGTTTTGCAGGATGCAGGGATTTGTGGCTATGATTCAGATACTATCATCAAGGCTACTTGCCTGGTAAGTATTCAGCTAGCTTGTTTTCATTTGCCATGCATGTACCTGTGTCCACTTCTCCATATTTTACATTCAATTTATCATATATTCTGATTCAGTATAACATCTTTTGTTTAAAAGAAAACATCATTTTTGGGGTGTATATCTTGGCAGAATCTGATATTAGCAGGAAGTGACACCACCATGGTGGCTCTAACATGGGCGCTATCCCTCCTACTCAACCATCAAATGGAACTTAAAAAGGTCCAAGATGAGTTGGACACTCATATAGGGAAGGACAGAAAGGTGGAAGAATCTGACATAAAGAACTTAGTCTACCTCCAAGCCGTTGTCAAGGAAACGCTGCGTCTCTATCCACCAAGTCCCTTTATCGCCTTGCGTTCAGCCATGGATGACTGCACTTTTTCAGGTGGTTATCACATTCCAGCTGGTACGCGATTGATGGTGAATATTTGGAAGATCCACCGGGATGGTCGAGTTTGGTCTGACCCTAACGATTTCAAGCCTGAAAGGTTTTTGACAAGCCACAAAGATGTTGATGTGAGAAGTCAGAACTATGAGCTCGTCCCTTTTGGGTCTGGAAGGCGAGTATGTCCTGGGGCATCATTGGCTCTACGAATGGTGCACTTGACATTGGCTACACTGCTACACTCCTTTAATGTTGCTTCTCCTTCAAATCAACCCGTAGACATGACAGAAAGCCCTGGACTTACCAACTTAAAAGCAACCCCGCTTGAAGTTGTCTCAACACCACGTCTGGACACCAGCACTTATGAGGACTAGATTATCAGGCTAGTTTTCTCAAAATAAGGGTAAGAATTCTCTGGCTTGGGAAATATCAGCTTTCTGTCTTGCAATAAGACGTTTATTGGAGCTACACTGTATTACAATAAGTTGATTACTGGTGCAATCTGCAGTAATATTATAATTCTCTTTCTCCTTTCTCCCACTCTCAATTCTACGTTTTATCCCCAAAAAGGAAAGTGAATGAATAATTTTCATGTATTTTATGTCAAGTCATCAACAGCAGGATATAAAACAAAATAGAGCCTAGTTAGATGGTTAAGCCTGCATCATCATACGAGCTGTGAGTATAGTGTATTTCTTACAAAAGCCGGGTTTGCAACTAAATTATAAGTTGAATGACCGGTTAACAGTGACATACAAATTCAACATAAAGATATAACTGTACCATGTAAAAAAAATGAATTTGAACACTACACCTTGATCTGGGGTATGTGCTGACTGACTCACCAGCCAGTATACCCTTACAGCTTGAAATCCTACCTACACGTGTATAGTGCATCTTACAAGGCGACGGCATGTAGAAGGTACAACATTCGTGTTACTCCTAGTTAGAAATATATGTACAAGGACATAATTCAAGTCATACACAAGTATGACTTACAACTCATGTCTGAATCAGCAATCAATGAGAAAACGAACTTGCCTCAGTGCTATACATTGAGTGCTCACTTAAGCTGAAGTTTGGTTTCTCTTCATTCCACTTCAAAATTTCCTTGGCGTATTTAAGTGCTCCATCAACACTATCAGGCTCCAACCCCTTCACCGTGGACACATACAACTTTCGTCCTGTAAGAGATGAATAAAGCCTTTTAAACTTAACTGCTATGTAATGGGAAGCCAGCTGACCAAGGGAGGGATTATTATTAATGCTGTTGCTATTACTGTTGGTGCGATTGCGGCTAACTATTGGATGGAAATCAGAGAACCAGTCACACTTGGTCAAAGGAACTTGTTCGATTTTCTCCTCAAAAAGATCAAATTTGTTCAATATCAACAGAAAATTCATTTGCTCAAAAGTTGGATGAGTGACTATGGTTTCAAAGAACTTCATGCTCAATATCATCTTGTTAGTGAGACATCCACTTCCATCGACTGAAAACTGGTCATAGTCACTCAAGGAAACACAGAAGATGACCATTTCAATGTCCTCAAACATCTCTAGCCACTTGCAATTTTCCCCTAGCCCCTTTGCATGTACTCTAATTAGCTCATACCTGTTAACCAGCCAAAAAGTATAAATTATCAGAAACATTCAATAGCAGTCGTAACAATGGCTTTTTCCCTTCCAATTAATTACAACAAAGAGTTGCATTTTTTTTTTGGTGAACTCAACAAAGAGTTGCATCTCTGAACACGGTCATGTATTAACAATTTTATAACTGATCTAAAATATTAAATTAGATAAACCGCATGTGGAGTACTTCACATCCAAATCAAAGCAAATGAAAGAAAACTTCATGGTGTTTCTTAAACGTCATACCAGTGGGGAGATACACAAGCAGGGCTCAAGAAAAGCATTTTAACAAGTATGTGGCGGAAAAATATTTTTCATCAACTTTATAGGCTCCTTACTACAATTCTACCATAACTCTAGTGTACTTGCATTTACATCCCCTGCCTCCTGACAGTTTTACCAGTGTAATTATTTTCCAAGAGGAAAAACAATCATAACAGCAATTGAGTTTATCAAAGTCACTACCCATTCCTCAGAGATACAACAACAGGCATAAAGATATTTTTTTGTTGAAACAGGCAAAATATTTTCACCTACCTAACCAAAGAATCATATTGATCAGCAGTGTCAACAGTTTCCTCGGGAGCTGATTGGGGAAATGAAAATTCCACACAAGCCAGCCCATTTGACGAAGTAACTCCCTCAGCATAGAGGATATCTAAATCCGAGGGTTCATAATCAGTCCTTAAGATCTTGACAGCCTAAACAAAAAACTTGACATGTTAGAATCATTGTCCATTAAGAGCACAAGATTGTCCAAGACACTAACCCAATAGTTATAAAATTATAATTAATTTGACAAAAGCACACATACAAAATGATAAAAATCAAAGAACGGTCTTATGATTCTTACCCGCTCTAAGAAATAACTGGCAACACTAGGCAGCATTTCCAATTCACTTTTTCTTTTGTATGTGGCCTTAATGGCAGAATCATTCCACAGTTCCTCAATCAATGGTGCATATTCACGAGTAGCAGCTGGAAAAATTGCATCCAGTTTGCCCGATGCCATAGTTTTCAGCAACCAATCAGAGAATGCTTTCAGCCTTGTGCCAATGGAATATACTGTCTTATCATCAAGTTGTGGACTGGTTCCTGTAGAAAACGATAATTATAACAGACAATATTTTGGATTAAATAAATGGACCGGCTAAATGCTAAATCTACTTGCCTCCTGTAGAAAAACTTCTATCCATTATCTAATAAAACCTTAGGACATCTATTTTTTACTGACTGTCATTTAGTTGCAGATCGACACAAGTCTTTGAAAAAATTGAGTACATTTCTAGGTCAACATCAGTTCATAGTACAATATTTGTAACATTTAAAGTTGTTATGAAGATAAAGTCTAAATTCAAACTATAGATATCACGCCAAGATTAATAAAGCTATAATGAGTCAAACATAAACGTATAGAACATGCAATCCAAGTTAATGTACAAGACACAAACTGATCTGAATAGCATATCTCATCACACCAACAATTTTAATAAGGAACTAATCTACTAATGAAATCATACGGCCCAAATAAAGAAATATACAAGCATTTGAAAGAGATGAAAATTTAAGTAATCAGTAATTTTCTTTCGGCTCAGAAAACTTCCATGAAAAATTCTTAACAAATTCTATGCACACACACACACACACACACATATATGACACTTTTTAACACTCGGTCCACGAGTGACACTTGAGGTAAGATGCAATTATTTTAAATTCTAAGCTTAACGGATGAGCAAGTTATATTGTTCCACTTATGAAGGGAAGGGGGTTCAGAACCACGAACAACAATGACACCTTTAAACAATTATTTAAGCATGCTGAAAATTGCTTATGTGACAACTATATGGTGCACAAATGGTGCTTTAAAAGGAAGATCCTTTGGTTACTCAGTTAAACTGTTAGGATACTAAATATGTAATAAAGGGTAACTAAAGTAGTTAAGAGTTGTTAGGGAAGTTTGTTAGTTAATTAGGAGAAAGATGAGTTGGTTAATGGGAAGTTACATCCCTCTCATTTATAAATACGAACTAGAGTACTTTGTGAGCATTATGATTAGAAATTTGTATTTCGAGTGGTGAATAACCATTGTGAGCGGTGAATAACCGTTGTAGGAGAGTTTGACTCTCTTGTGTATCTTTCTTTCTTTTATCTTTCCTTTTTTATTCAAAATAAACAATATACTTTTGTTGGAGCCAATTCCTAGGTTCCTAAAAACTGATAATATCAAAGAGAAGTGTAAGGGAATGAGAAAATGCACTATTACCTGTTGTATCAAGTACAGAAGATTGCTTTTTCTTTGAATCTGCCAAGATTTCATCCTCAAAACGCTCGCGGCCCTCAAGGAGTATGCCAAGATAGGTATAAACATTGCTTTGAATGGTCAATTTTATAGTTTCGTGCTCATCTTCTGAGAAGGGGGTGCTTTTGTAAAGAATCTTGGCCTGCCATAAATATTTGCAATACCATGAATACATTGACTATCACTTGCAAGTTGCAACTATTATCAGTGATTTTATTTTTGATCGGTGGAGTGGGACTGTCAAAATTTTATTTCAATATTCATCAAAGCCATGGAAATACTAGATGTTAGCATATATAGTAACTTTTGCAGGATTGATGTCCACAATAAATGATGACTAACTAGGTTGGTAATCATGTTTAGAGTTGAGAAGACTCAATGAAATTTCTCTTATTTCAGGTTTCTAAATGAAGTACGAAACAACAAAAATGCTTGCATACTATATTCTGTCCAATAACCAAAATAAAGTATTATACGAGACTTGATTCACATACTAAAATAAATCACCCAACTGAACAATCACCTGCTTAAAAATTGTGCTCGTTCCAGATCCACTGCAACCAACCAAGAGAAGCTTCTGAGCAATTCCATGCTCAAGGTAGTTAGGAATTGTTTTGCTAGCCACATTGGAGTGTAGTTCTCCAAAAGAGCTTGAAGATTTAGAAGGAACTGGCAGGGACAGGAAAGCACATACAAGCTTCGTTCCAGCCTACCAAGTGAAACAAAAGAGTGAGTACTGTGTAGCAAATAATAAAGGACATAAAGAAAACAAGAGACAAATACACTCTAAAAAAAACTAAACCAGTTACCTTTCCCCATATATACCCTCTTGTATTCTTCTGTCCCTCTTCTTGATAGGAACCATCCTCATTGACCCAAAAATGTGGATTACCAGCACACTGAACTCCCGCCAACTGCACAACCAAAACATGAGTCCTTTAATAATTTTGTTATACGGTATTCATTTCAAAATTATTTGTGCATTATATATTAAATTTTCAACCTGCAACATCCGGAGCTCTACTTTGGTTATTTCCCGACCATTAATGAAAACCTGAGTATCTCCATTGCTAGCATCAGGCAGGATGGGCCCTCCAACACTCAGATGGGGACTTATAATACTGGAAGGTTTCTGTCCTTCCTGTGAAATCACAAATAAAAACCGGCATCAGCAGTAGTTATACTTAAAAAGTCAAGCAGCATAGAAATCGCAAATGCATGGAGAAAAAAATACCTTTCCCCAAAATCCAGATACTTTATCATACCAATAGTTTCCCGGCTTTAGTTTCTTTGGAGGGTTTGGACAGTTCTGCAAGGTAACCAGTTCCTCATAAGAAAGTGGCTTCCCATTCACACAAATGTAATCCGGTGGAAGTTGATTTGCTTCACAAAATTTCTCAGCCTTCATTATCTGCCTAACCTCCAAGTCATTAAGCAATCGTTTAAGCATCCTAGAACATTTCCCCAAATTCCCTCGTTTGGACTCCTCTATAGGAAATCCAATGCATGTAACACATTTTCGACCTTCAGGCATAGACCCCATTGCTCTAAGCACACAATTACTACAATACTTTGCATCACAAACCAAACAAACTTCCTTATCCGTGAACCTATTTCCTTTAAAGCATCTATAACACGACCCTTTCTTTCCCTTAGTTAGAGGCTCCCTTCTAACAGGTCTAGTCACAGTCTCCTCCACATAAAACTCTTCCTCCAAAGCATCATCAGAATCCACATTGAATGTAACGGCAGTAGCTCGTCTAGCATCAAAATCATCAGCCTTCAATGAAGAAACCCGCGTTGATGGATACTCTAAACTCAACACTGACTCAGTTGAACCCCAATCTTGTTGGTTTAACTCATTAAAATCAACACTCTCTTTTTCATCATCATCATCATCATCATCATCATCATTTAAAACCCTTGACGGACTAAACTCCACGGTGCTAGAGCTTAGCGCTCCGGCTTCCCCTAATAACTCAAGCGAGCTTGATTCTTCTTCCGGCACCCTAGAACTATTACACAAATCGGAAAACTCACCGGAGCCGTCATTTCCGTTAGAGAACTCAAACGCACCGGAACTACTCAACTCACCGGAAAGCTCACAGACGTTAATCTGCAAAGCTCGGTGATCGAAGGCAATAACAGAAGTCGGTGAAACTGTTCTTTCAGAAGCTAATTCGAGTTCTTTAGAAACCCTAGATTCGGAGGCGAGTGCTTTAAGCTCCTTAACAGTGTGATGTTGAGGTGGTGGTAGAAGAGGTTGCACAACCGGTAAAGAGAGAGTTTCGGATAGAGGTACCTGAGAAACTACTGCGGCGACCGGAATGTTGTCGACGGTTATTGGAACAGCTTGAGGGAGATCGTAAGTGAGTGGCGGTCCGTCGTACTCCACGGCAAACGAATACTCCGCCGCCGGTGACATTATTGTTAGAACCGGAAAGACGATGTAGCCCTAATAATTCCCAAATGAAAGAATATCATGAAAGAAACAGAAATGGATATTTGTGTTATTTATTGTTTTGGTGAAAGATTATTGTGATTTGCGAGAAGGATTTGGTGAAAAGAATAATAGGTGAAGTGCAGGGCATAATAGGGAAGGAGTGTGTGTAGTGTGGGGAAAGGAAAAGAAAAAGAAAACGTAATTTTAAGGGGAGAAGAAGGTGAATGGGTGAGGGAATTGGTTCAAAAAAAAGGTTAGTGAGGGAATAAAAAAATAGCGAATAGAGTTGGAATTGGAAGTGGGGAAAATGAAAAAGCGAGGTACTGTAGGGAAGAGGAAAGTGAAACGGGAATTGTGGAATCTTTCTGCTTTTTCTTGCGGAGGAGGACCATGTGGGGTCCAAGCTGGCCAGTAGCAACCACTTTGTCTTTTTGCGTAGGTGAAGTTGGCATCCTATCCTATCCAATTTTCTTCTCCTCTCCGTTTTATATATTTATTACTCAAACTTCGACTTCACAATATTATTAGTTACATATTTACTCACATACAAAATACATACTACTAGCATCATTTATCATTTAATTATATATAAAAATAATAACTGTTTTTTAGTTGTCCACAATTTAAAAAATAAATACGGTTTGTAAAATGTATTAAATGATTAATAATCAATCTCAACTTTACCCATGTTAAATCGTGTAATTAAATGTGATGTCATCAATTAGAGGATAAATCATCATTTAATGAAAAAGATTGGCGAGGATTTTACACCTTGTGCATGATGATTGTAGTGAGTCTTTACTTCTAGATAAGTCACTTCTATGTAATCAGAGTTTTTCTTTTTTGGGCTTTAAGCCCCCTTTATTATCAAAAAAAGACAATTTTCACTATAAGAAAAACAGGATTTTTCGGCGACCAAAATCCGTCGGAAAATCCCTCGGAAATTTCCGGCGCCAAATCCGCCGAAAATTGGGTTTTTTTTTTAAAAATTGAATAAATCCGCCGGAAACCCCTCCAAATCCGCTGGAAACTTTTCGACGGATATTAATCCGCTGGAAACTCCTGGACAGTAAAACCAGTGTTTCTTGTAGTGTTTAAAAAGAAGTTGAACTTTTAACCTAATTATAAATGAAAATACGTGATTTCAATGTTATTCATTGGTTTGTGTGATGTAAAACTTTGTTTTTTATATATTGTGGATTAGGAGTTCGTTTGATTTGCAAACAGGTAAGTATTATAGACTAGATAGTATTAGACAATTTTTTGTCTCGTACGCTGTTTGCTGAACAATGAACAACACAAACAAAAAATATAAAATTTACTATAATTTAATTTCTAATTTTCATAATGATTTTATATAACATAATTATCACTTAATTAGAAAATTATAATATCTGTAAGGCCTAGCTCAACTGAAAAATGTTGAAACTGTTAGTTTGAATATCATGTCATGAGTTCAAACCCGAGAGAGAGGTAATGAGATGAGAAGATATAAGAGAGATAGAGAGACGAAAAAAGAAGAGAGAGATGAGTGAGAGAGAGAGAGAGAGAGAGATTATTGAGTAGGAAATAAAAATAATTTTTTGACGGGTAATCAAGAAGTTGTGCTGTAGGACAGAAAGTTGTACCGTGATTTTGTGATGACAGAAATTTGGGTTTTTATCTAGTCGTGTGCCCCAGTAGAACAGTTCTCAAATTAAACAAGGTACAACTGGAGTTGTCTAGTCCAATTCTTTATTTTTTAGCAAATCAAACACACTCTGAATGTAGTATTAAACTTTTGTATATCCTCTCTTATTTTTTATGTGTGCCTAATTTTTTTTTCGTACATAAAAATTTAGGGTGAGGAGATGGCACCCTAATCCAAAGAAGGGAAGACCTTCGGGTTTTTTGAGCACTTATGAAGGTAATTACATTTACCTCGCCATAAGGGGACTAGTCCAGTTGAACCCGGGACCTCTCGAATACAACTGCTGTCATGCTTCACTAGACCAACCCGTTGGAGTTAGTGTGTGCCTAAATTTGGTGTGCCTACTAAAGACTTTTTCTTATTACTCATCCGGTGCTAGTTATTAAATAATTTTTGAAGAAGTTTGGTTTCATTTATAGGAAAAGTTAGTAATTTATTATTTAGATTATTTTTCCATACTATTTTAAAATGTTTGTCTTTCTAATATTAGCATGTTTATTTAAAGTCTCATAATTTTGCATTAGAGTATGTATGGGAAATTTTTAAAGAGTTAAAATAATAGATGATTTTATTAGCTCGATGAGGTTTTATTTTGTCTCTTATAATTGACACTTATGGGAGTATTATATATATATATATATATATATATATATATATTATACTATGTTTTTTATAATTATTTTGTGATATTGATATGATACTATTACAATACTGTTACTATTATATTACTACTATTTACTAGAGTTTTTTTTATCAGTCTATTTTTTTTGACAGCTTTTATCAGTCTATTAACTAGAGCTTATTCACTCTAATTATGTTTTTTGATTTTTTTGTACATTATTCATCTAACTTTTTGTTTTTGCGCCTTTTTTATACATATCATATTTTATTTAAAGTCGTGAGAAATTATTTTTCCTTTACAAAAAAAAAAAAAGGATGGGAGTGGTTACATGGACACATTACGCCCACAAACAAAAAGACTACACTAACGTGACATGTCCAATAGAAAAGGATGGTATTGAATTTTCTTTATTCTCGTTGCACTTTTATTATTTTTATGTTTCTTATTTTCCTATTTTGTAAAAAAAATGTTTTTTGTTTTCCTATTTTTATATTAAATTAAAATTAAATGATTTATCAAATTTTGCACTCTTTGTGATTTTTTTCTTTCCTATTCTTCCTCTTTCCATTCAGCTGTTTTACAAGCACTGGCTTTTACCACATTGGTGACGTATGATTGCAATGCTTGGGCCTCCAAACAAGTTTTAAGTTTGGGTTTGAATATTCCCACATCCCCTCCTACTCACCACATATCCCCAAACATTGCGAAATGACCAATATGCCATTAATAAGGCATGCGCTCCGTATTTTTTGAAATTTTTACCGGT
The DNA here is from genome assembly GCA_963573325.1 of Astragalus glycyphyllos. Classification (NCBI taxonomy): domain Eukaryota; kingdom Viridiplantae; phylum Streptophyta; class Magnoliopsida; order Fabales; family Fabaceae; genus Astragalus; species Astragalus glycyphyllos. The sequence goes on along the minus strand of OY754308.1, from coordinate 83,967,676 downwards.
TCGATTAGTGTCAGCCAAAGACGTACGGTTAGACACACCCAAACGTGTATTTTTTTTGACACACACCCCTTTTGAATTTTTGACACACATCCATTAACACTGTTCGATTGACCTCACCCGAAAGTTTTCGGGTGTCAACCGAAAACTTTCGAGTGAGGTCAACCGATCGCGTCGCAAACCCAACAGAAACCAAAACGCAGTAAAACAAACATAAAACAACGCAAAATAAAGAGAGGAAAGTGAGGGAGGGAGTACATGGTGTTGAGGATGTGAGATTGAAGCTTCAAATGTGTGATTGAAGGTGAGAAATTGAAGGAGGGTGAGAGTGAGAGTGTTCGGTTGTGAGGGAGAGTGTGAGGAAGTGAGGGGGTGTGAGGGTGTTTGGGAGGGAGAAAGAGAGTTTGAGTGTTTTTAATTTAAGAGTATTTTGGGGATTTAGGGGGTGTGGGTTGAGTAGCAAGGAGTGTGGGAAAAGTCAAGGCCTTAAGTTTTAACCACTACCTTGTACACAATTATTTCCTGCATGCATTGGATTGTTTTGTTTTAGTTTTTATTTAAGGAGTTTTTCTGGAGAAAGTCTTGTGTGGCCACAGTAGTTTTAGACAAATATTTAGGTACAGATGTAAATAAGAGAAAGATTAAATATGAAGGAAATCAATAATTGAACAGACTTGGTCGCATTACAACGACAAAAAACGAAGATCGAGCAATGATGAAGCTCGGGCGCTTTCAATTCGGTCACACCAAGGTCGCAATACAGCCACGAGTCATGCAAGTCAAGGTCGACTATCAAACGACCAGACTTGGGGGGCAACTGTTATGGTAATGTTTCTATATGCTATTAACACCCCTAAAAGGCCCATTTTCTCACTGGCCCATCCTCTAAGGTGAGCCCATAATTCAACGCTTCAGATGCAGCCAACACATCCAACGGTTCATGATCATTAGGTCAACACCATTCAAAGCCTATAAATACCACATTCAATGCTCATTAATGGTAAGCGATTCCACTCATAACATACTCTGCTTGACTAACTTACTGACTTGATCGTCGGAGTGTCATTGCAGGGCCAACAACCCAACCTCGACCGGAACGTTGAAGATCAAGGATCACACCTACCAACTACCTCAAGTCGACCTCTAAGGTCAGGAGTACGGTACAGAACATTGGCGACCACAGTGGGAGGGTCAGTACTCAGACCTCGTCCCTTTACCTTGATCGACAATGGCCCCGGTCTTACGTCCGAAGGCCACTAACCTGGCAGTCGAGCCTGTGGCCGACCCTGGTCAGCTAGTACTACCAGAGACCGTCCCTCAGGAAACTCCAGAGGGACATGTGCAAGACGTCCCGAATTCAACTCAAGCTTAGCTTCAACATCCGAACAACAACTTCGTGCTGATCCCTGCAAGTTCGGTAAGGAACCGGCTTCCGCCCCCTCCTCCGGTTCCGGCTCCGCCGGCGCTCTCCGTTCCAACCGACGCAGTCCAGCAGCTCGTGCGACTACTGGCTCGGCAGGAGTTGGCCAATCAGGCTAGAAGTTTCTGTTTCACTGAACTTGAAGCAAATGTGGCTGAACTTCGGGCCCGGGGGATCGCCGACCAAGGCTCCCCAGAACCGGACTCTCCTGAAAGAAGGAACCCGGCTCGTAGGAGGAACCGATCTCCATCAAAAAGAAGGAATAACGGGTCCCCATCCCTAAACGATCAGTTACGGCATCGCTCGCTCCGACCACATTCATCCTGGGCGTCGTCGTCCCCACGTAGGCGGTCGAGGAGCAGGGGAAATTCACCCGAGGAACACGCACGACGCGTCGACCCTCATCGTCGTCATCGAACCCCTCCACGAGCACAAACATCCAAGCGAAAGGGACCTTTTTCGGAGGATATCGACTGCTACCGAGTCCCTTGGCACCTAGAAAAACCACCTAAAGGATTGAAGACCTACGACGGGACTAATGACCCAGAAGACATGTCGATCAATTTGACCATATCATGCAATATAGGAACGTCCCAGCTGAAATGAAATGCCGGATCTTTCCCTTAACACTCGACAAATTAGCGTCGGAGTGATTCCGATCCCTGAAGCCAAATTCCATTTCAACTTGGGACCAGCTGGAAAAGATGTTCAGCGTTCACTTTAACTTCGCCAAAAGTAAACCCAAAAACAAGATCGTACTAATGTCCGTGGTGCAAGAGGAGAACGAACCTCTGAGAGATTACATTGAAAGATTCAATAGAGAAGCCTCCCAAGTCCGCAACCTGGACGACGCGTTCCGGATATTTTTCATGACCCAAGGGCTGCTCCCCGGAAGTCCGTTCAAGAAGCACACCCTCAGGTGGGAACCCAGTACCTTGCAAGAGTTTCTCGAAATATCGCAATGCTTCATCAACGAAGAAGAAAGCGGCAAGACCGGGAAACTCCGAACACCGGTCGGGCCTTCGATCTCCAAATTTAGTGCTTCGAAGGGCTGACGTCGGACTAAAGAACGCCGGTCAAGGGAAACTCGCGCAAAACTAGGAAGGACCCTACCGTATCAAATCCAAGACCGGCAACAGAGCTTTCTCACTTGAGACCCTCAGTGGAAAGCCGATTGAGCGAACTTGGAACGCAACCAAGCCGAGGAAATACCATGTTTAAGAACTCCATTGCATCTATTTAAAAGTCCTTTTCTCGAAAGGCAATTTTCTCCCTAAAGACGCCACCTCTTGGCGTGCCAACCTGCTGTAATGATTCACTCATCAATTAAAGTGACACCCATGCCTACGTTCATAACATCTTCATTTTTTCAAATAAGATAAATCGAACAGGGACCGATCTTACGATCTCCGCGCGACCATGTTAAGGTCGCGACTCCATGCCTACGTTCATAACATCTTCATTTTTTCAAATAAGATAAATCGAACAGGGACCGATCTTACGATCTCCGCGTGACCATGTTATGGTCGCGACTCCATGCCTACGTTCATAACATCTTCATTTTTTCAAATAAGATAAATCGAACAGGGACCGATCTTACAATCTCCGCGCGACCATGTTAAGGTCGCGACTCCATGCCTACGTTCATAACATCTTCATTTTTTCAAATAAGATAAATCGAACAGGGACCGATCTTACGATCTCCCCGCGACCATGTTAAGGTCGCGACTCTTTAAAACTAGTTAGATCCGAGCCGAGTCTCGGTAAACCGTTTTAACGGGAGTTGGTTTTCAGGAACCAAGGTTTCCAGAACGACCATTGGCCACAGATGCCAAGATCCCAAAAGGGCGAGTTAAATCTAGGCCGAGTCTCGGTAAACTGCCCTGAGGACGACGTACGTGATTTGCAAATTTAAATGCATTCATTAAACGATGTTAAATATCAAGCAAGCATACAACGACAAAAAACGAAGATCGAGCAACGATGAAGCTCGGGCGCTTCCAATTCGGTCACACCAAGGTCGCAATACAGCCACGAGTCATGCAAGTCAAGGCCGACTATCAAACGACCAGACTTGGGGGGCAACTGTTATGGTAATGTTTCTATATGCTATTAACACCCCTAAAAGGCCCATTTTCTCACTGGCCCATCCTCTAAGGTGAGCCCATAATTCAACGCTTCAGATGCAGCCAACACATCCAACGGTTCATGATCATTAGGTCAACACCATTCAAAGCCTATAAATACCACATTCAATGCTCATTAATGGTAAGCGATTCCACTCATAACATACTCTGCTTGACTAACTTACTGACTTGATCGTCGGAGTGTCATTGCAGGACCAACAACCCAACCTCGACCGGAACGTTGAAGATCAAGGATCACACCTACCAACTACCTCAAGTCGACCTCTAAGGTCAGGAGTACTGTACAAAACAGTTACCTTCCAATTCTTTTAATGTCATCGGCTTTTCCAAATAGATAGTATTTACCACAACCGAAACATATCAAATGTAAGCCTCCATATTCCAGATAGAGCTTCATACCTCAGATAACAATGTGAAATGGTAGTGGTTTGATGAAGTCAAACGCCACAGATATCCTAGAAAACTACTCCGGTCATGGATAAACGTCAAACAATCCACCTTCAGCATGGTTCTTAGTGTGGATTAAATTCTTCTCAGAAAGTTATTGTTGTAGAGCTCCACCGAAAGTTTCGAAATCCTAATCCAAACAGCCACCTTCCCCGTCATCAATGTCGCTAAATAGAAAACCAATTTCCACCTTCCCGGCCCGTCCAACCTAAACCCCAACTCCAGCCTCTATTTCGCAAAGCTTCCACACGTCCACACCTCAGTCTCCTATGCTTTTAGTGTCTGCAACTTGTGCTATGTTGTGGGATTGTTCGTCGTCGTCTTCCCTATGCATTCATCTCCGTCCCCCTCCCACTATGTGTTAGACTTCGTCCAACTCATCATCGTCATTCGTCTTCTTCTCCCCAACTGCGTTGTTGTAAAAGTGTGTGCTTTTTTGGTGTCATTTGCCAAACAATCTCTCTCATTTGCTCTTCCGAACACCCCTTAATGTTTTCAACCCTTTTTATCCAACACTTTCAAACTTCTCATTTTTATTGCTATTTTCATTGATTTTAAATATAAATTCAATATAAAATAGTTTTATATTGGTATTTGTTTGGTTTTTTATGTTTGATTTGTTTTTTCAATAATAGTAAATCAATCTTCAAATGTGCGATAATTATAATGAAAAAGTAATCTAAAATATTATATATTTTATATTAAAAGTTGATTATTTTTTTGACATAAAAAGTTGATTATTATTCATATATAAAAAATAAAAGTTGATTAATATAGATTTAAAATTGATGTAATTTTGAGTCAAAAGAAAAAATTGATATAACTTTTTCGTACTTCAAATACTAAAAGAGAACTGACACTTTGAGTTTACGACCTTTTATTACATATTTTGGTAATGGTATATTATTATATATTAATTTTTTAAGTATATTTAGTCAAATTTATAGAAAAACCAAAAAACACATACTAAAAAAGGAGAAATAAGTTTCAAACTAATAAAGCATTAAAAGTAAACGCGTCAAAGTATAGTAATATGTAAGCTATTAAGAGAAGCGAAATGCTTATTATAACAGTATGAAATCAAACAAATTATTTACGACTCTCTGATTAGTCTTTTTACTCACGAGAATTCCTCTTCTCTTGTGGTTTTTTAATGCATATATTCGTTTCTTATGCTTGTGCAAGATTCTATCTATGCATGGTTAACTAAGATTACTTAATCCTTTCGAAAATATCTTTAAATTTATGAGTACACAAACCATTTGAAAATAGATAATTTTGCTTTTTATTATTTAAAATATTCCAAAATATAATAAGTTAATTAATTTTTAGTTTAATTTAGATTTTGATAATATTCTAATTTAGCATTTTTGTTATCTATTTTATCAAATATAATTTTGAGACCTATTTTATCAAATATAGTAATTTTGTTATCTATTTAAGTGTTCGATTAAAAGTGTTATACAAGATACTTGTAAATAATTTCAGTTTGTCCTCATGCTATCTTAAACTTCAATAATTGTTTCATCAACTCCAATCCAATGTTTAAAAGGGGCATAATATTCAGTGTAGCACAGGAGAATATAGAAGTTGATATCTTCTGAACAATAGGAGGCGACGATCCGCTGCAAATATTCTTAATTCTCGAAGATTAGGTGAGCGTTTGAACACACAAAGAGCCGTTGAAAGTTTCTTTGAAATTTAATTATGTCTTAAATTCATGCAAACGCCGTTAAAGAAAAAATATTAGCAAATTGCTAAAGAATCTATAAAATTTACTTTGATTGTTATCAAAATGAAAAAAATGAAAGTGCGTCTTAGTCTTAGCTAATTAGAAAGTTTTTTTGAAGCTAATATATTGCTTGAGATTTAGTGCGTCAATATTGAATTCAGGAAGTTGCATAGACAAACAGCTTCATAATCGGCAAGTATGAGAGAAGCTAGTCTATTACATGACTAGGTAAGCAGATAGTTTTCGATTAACTGAATTTGTGATTTGAAATTTTAGACAGCAAATTGAAATAAATTTAAAATAAAAAATCATGTTACCTTAAGCCCACTTTTAACTAAAATATATTTTGTAAAATCATTCTACCATAATCACATCAGAAGAGCTTATTGATATTTCAGTATGAGAATGTGTTGTGCGAAAAGGTGATGTGGAAGTATACACAGTCGCAACAAGTAATAAAGTGAAAGTAGAGTATCGTTCCCACAGGGATTGAATTAATTTACAAGTTTAAAAATGTAGTTTTAACTAGTGAGAAACAAAGTAACAAAATAAAATAAAATAAAATGTAATCAATGGTGTGAGAAAACAGAATTTAAAATAAGCTTAGTAAATATAAGTTGTATTACAAATGAGAAGGAAGATAGTTGGAATGTTATCCACTAAGTAAGTCACTTTTAACCGTATTATGTTATATATGATGCTCTAGCAATGGATGCTGCAGTAATTGATGCTCCTGCAATGGATGCTATAACAATTGATGCGTGCTTTTTAGCAACTAACGTCAGGGTTTTATTACAAGTTTTATGTCTAAGCTCTAAATAAGTTCACCTCTCTATATGAAGTACCCACAGTATCACCCTATGGACTATGCTATCATATGTCTAGGTTTTAGCATGGAATTACAAAGTTTCCTTTGTTATAAAACACTTACCCACATTAGTTATTGAGTTCCAGTTATAAACCATGTCTGAATTTATAATTTGCATTCACTTTTAGCTGGCTAATTCTAAAGATGAATATGAAAAAGTTATCATGCAAGAACTAAATTGCAAATATCAATATATAACATAAAACTAGTTAAAAGTTCATTACAAAGTTTATGGCATCCAACTAAAAAAAAGTTTAGCTCATGCTTGAGATTACTAAGGACATACAAACTGATGTTAGAAACATGTTCAGATTACTGAAAAACACAAAGGAAAGAAATAGAGTAGAAGATACACAGTTTAGTTTCGTTCGCATAAATCAGCCCAGTAATTGCTCCAACAATGCCTCACAAATGCTTGATGCGCCAACAATCTTTTAGCATAGTGTAATTGTGGAAGTAGAGATCAGAGAAGGTGTCACGTTCTTCTCTCTCTCCTTCCAAACCAGTTCTAATAATGATTTTATTGAGTGATTCTGGTCTCCTTGTAAATGAGAAGGTGAAAGGTATTTATAGGCTCCTTGAGAGAGTTTTCTTCATGGTTGGGTTTACTTGGAGAAGAAGTTGGTCTCTTTATCCATGTGCCTCAAAAAGTAGATTTGACATTTGCTTTATTAAAGAGAAGAGGTCCTATAGTGAATTGACAAGTGTCCTCAAAATGTGGCTCCCTTGAGTGAGGTTTCTTCATGGTTGGGTTTGCTAAGGTTGGAGTAATTTCCGACTCGTAATGCTGAAGAATTTCAGTCTGCCATGAATGCTGGGGCACTTCAGTCTGCCACGAATGCTAGGGCATTGATTGCAGGGGCATCTAATGTTGTAGCATTGAACAAATACATTAAAATACAATATGGGGCACCAAAAGTGCCAAATGATCACAAATCAGTTTCTAACCCTCTTTTACTCTAAACAACACATATTAACTATTTTAACAACAATACCACTTAAAAACTCACATTGATTTAAGTCTAACACATATAAATAACTCTATATAAATAAGAGTTATCCGAATGCTCCTACTAGAAGAAGATATGGGGTCTAACATAAAGTTACGAGAGATTCCTGATTGGGAGGCGAGTTGGAGGAGGCTTTGTATGACAATGATCCTCAGCTAAGTTTTGCAATAACATCTTTCATTAGGAAAAAGGCAAATTTATAAGCTTACAATTATTAGTTTGTAATTCTAATTAGTTACGTTTTAAATCCTAACGGAAAAAAAAAAGTTAGGTTTGTTGTGTAATTAATAATTTTTTTAATAAATTTTGTAAAATTAAAACGAGTAGGAACGATGGTATAAATGGAGCGATGTACATCAGAATTTGTAATTTTTGAAATTTACAAGAAAAGAAAAAGGAGAAATACATAGAAATATACTCAAAATCCGTCTTCGTAATGTGTTCTTCCCATTGTTGCTAGGTCGTCCTCTATGCGTGTATTCCTCACTTTCATTCCTACTTGCATGCGTCTTGCGTATCTACAAATTCAAGAAGAAACGAGAATTACAGTTTTTTCTCTGTAGAGAGAAGACGAGAGTAGAAAGAGAAAGTCATGTACCTAATAAGACTTAGGGTTGGGTATGTTTCACTTCTGTGTCCTAGTTAGTGGATTTGGGCTAATTCCGCATTGGGTCGAAGTGTACGATAAGTGTACCTTAGTCTTTTGGTCTTTTCTTGAATTGTTTTGTAAGAATTCTTGGGCCTAAAGTTTACTAAATGCACCAACAGCAATAAAATCAACGGTGACTAATTGCTATTATGATAACATGTAAAAATGACCTACAAGAAATGTATCAAATTAGTAGATACCCTTCCTCATAGATACCATTACTTAACTATTTTACTGGCCTTAATACCCGTGTGATGCACGAGATTGACTAAATTTGATTTGAGTATAAAAATCTGTAGTCTAATAGCTAAAATAAAAACAAATAAGAAGAAAATGTCTTAAGAGTTTTAATAACATAATATGTATTCATTAAATGTAAATATTAAATCTTAACACATAATATGACCAAAACCATACCAAGCATTACAAAATCATCATTATATTGCAGAATTAAACAAATAAGTAAAAACAATCATTACATTAAATTTCTCATTTCTACAATTATGTTTGGCAACTAAAGATTGTAACTTAGCATTGGGCAACTATGTATTGAGTTGTATACCAACTTTCACCTTCATCCCTAGTCATATCAATATATCAACTAAATGGATTATAGTTATTTTGGTCTGTGAGCTGTCATTGCAGTCTCCGAATGCATCAAAATTGAAAATACGTCTCTAAGTATCTCTTTTATTTGTAATTTTATGAACTAAATTGACCAACTAAAAACACATTTGAAGACCAAAGGACTAACAAAAGATACATTTGAGGAACAAAATGACTTACTAAAGAGACATTTGACTTATTAAAGGAAATGTGGTTCTGGAAGATAAAAAGAATAAATATAACTATAAATTGATTTTTAAAAATGGTAAAATTAGTAAAAGAAATTGGATAAAGCTCATGATCGAAAAAAGTTACAAATTAAAAAGTGTGTTAGTGTAAAGAAAGAAAAATGTCATAAAAAAATATAAATAAATTTTTTTTAGAAAAGAATGAAACATTATTAAATTATAAGAAAAAAATAAAAAGAAAAAATGGGGAGGGGGAGGTTTGGCGCCCACTCCAACTGAAGGACTAGGTTCGCTTTAAAGATAAGATATAGCTCCTTTAAGTAAGTTAGAAAACCAATTACATATTTTCTATAAAAAAGAATCAACTTCATACTTTCATTACTTATTTATGACGTGATTCGTGAAATTTGAAGGATTTTTTCATGAGTTTGGATCAAATTTTCACAAAAATTCAAGAAGCAAATGAAGTAGTATTGCCGCAATCAAGAACAAAGAAATAGTACTAGATTTCTTATGGAAACTGATGAAGAAAAATTCAAACATGGTAAAGAATGAAGATGAAAGATGAATGGACATTGCTATAATTTCCATGAAAAATTGATTAGACCAATTGAATTGGCACATACTTGAAAACATTGACGAGATTTTTGATAATTCTATAAAAACCTATTGGAGCACACATTGCTCCAACTCTCTCAAATTTATCAAATGAATTTGATGTTGTTCCCAAAGTTTATATTTGCAGAAATCAATCTTTGTCTAGGGCCACATCACTTTGTTCATCATCACTAGAAATCAATACCAAAAGAAGAATTAAGTCGTAATTTACATTTACAAATTACTACAATCATATATTTGCAGTTGTAAAATGTTGTTAGAAATCTGGACATTATCTTTTCCACACAAAGACTAACTAATGAATCAATCAAATCTATTACATACACTTCCACATTGAATCAGACACACGAAGTACGAATCCATACAAGAGAGGCACTAGCAGCAACCAACAACACGTTGCAAAAACATTCATCCTAGTATCTTCGCGAACCCATTTTCCGTAACGAGGAGACTCTAGGAAACTGATCAGAACTAAGTCGTGGTGGCTGCGGGTTATTATTCTGCGGCGGAGCTCCCCCTGTCTCCGACACCCTCCACACCTTAACAGACTTATCCAAACTCCCACTATACAAAATCCATCGACGCTCATTCAACATTGTGTCAAGATCCTTCTCTGCAGCAAGACACTTCACAGGTCCAGTATGCCCCGACAACACTGTCACACAAGCATGTTCATTAGTAAACGACCTTTTCCACACACAAATTGCCATGTCAGCAGAACCACTAAAAACCAAATTCCCCGCCGTTACTAAACACAAAACCGCTAACTTATGACCCCTTAAACTTCCACCGTGTTCCAAATTCGTTTCTCTAACCCAATAATTCAATAACCCATCAGAAGATCCTGCATATAAAACCGTTCCTTCTGTATTTATCGCTAACGCCGTTACCGCACATTCTTGTTTCAACAACGTTTGTGAAAAGAAATGTTTTGTACCTTTCCCTTGCATCTCACGCCGCCAAATTTTAACGGTACCGTCAGCTGAACCTGTGAAAACTAATCCGTCAGATCCAACAACAAGTGCATTAACGGCGTCGTCATGAGCCGTTACTGATTCCAAACACTTGTAATTCGAAGCGCGCCAAACTTTAAACGTTTTATCCCATGAAGCTGAGTAAATAAGCGAAAGATCTTCCGATATACTAAGACATGAAATAGCGTCGTAATGTTTTATCCACAAAACGTTACGGTGACGTCTAACTTCCACATAATTACTTGGTTTCATTGAACATTTGATAAAGTTTCTAAGTGTTGGCAACGTGGCAACGCGCTTATGTATTTGTTCGTTTTTTGAAGAGACTCTCCAGACGCGGATTCTTCCGTCTTGATGTCCGGTGAGAATTTTCTCACCGGCGATTACAATGGCTTTCACTAAACCGCTATTAGATTTAAATCCCGCGAATTCCTTTTGATTCTTCCAAACACGAATGTTCTTGCTATCTGAACCTGTGTATAATAAATCTTTTGTTGCTGCTAATGAATAAATGTGACCTTCTTCACGAACGAGGGAACCAACGAGTGCATATTCTTTAGAAGTTGAATTTTCATCGTTCATGTGAGAAGACCATGGAGATTTTGATAATGGAGAAAGAGAAGAATCGTATGGAGAAGTATCTGACGCCATTTGAGGATCTAAATGTGGTGCGTCGATTGTTACGGGGATATTTTTTCTTGGATTGTTATCGGAATTGTAACCGTCGAATTCATCTTTATCGTTCTTTTTTAGTTTTCCGTATCTTCTTCCATGGACACTTCCTTCGTCTATGAATATACGTCCTTTTCTTGATGACCCTGTCATTATTCTTTTCTTCCTCTCATGCAAAATAAAACAGAGAGAGATTTAAGCCGAAAGATTGAATTAATCAAAAGCCAGAGTAATGATCAGCTTTTGTTTGTTTTACAGAGAGGAAGGCAATGGAATGATGTTTGGGGGAAAGAGAAGGACAAAATCTCGATCCCTTTGTTGGATTGACAAGGTCATTTGTTTGTTTTGGCATGCAATTGTTGCTTGTAACAACGTCTACGTGGTGGTTTATCCACGTCATCGTGTGTCAGGATTGGGTGATATTGAGAATTGCTAAAGCGAGTAAATAGGTGATTTTAGATGTTGAACGAGTAAAAGTAAATGAATTGTTTTTGACCTGTCAATTGGGATATTTGATTTGGTCAATTCACTTAAATTAGTGCGTCTTCTTTTTCTTTCTGCATCCATTTTTCTGTTTTTCGAAGATGGCAATTGGCAAGTAAAACCTGTGATAAAAGCTTAGAGGATATAAATAGGTTATTTATATGCATTCTAATCATATTAGTGTTAGCCTGTAATTTCGACAGGCTAAATTAAATACAGTCAACGAGGTTTGACTTATTTTTAAAGTTTGACTCTGTATTTCAGAAGACGAATATCAATTTCGACACTGAAATAAATTAAGCTATCAAGTTGCATCAAGTAGATTTCGACCTCAGATTTGGCAAAGTCGAAGAGGCTGAAGATAGATATTTCGATAAGAAGGAGTTGGAGGCTGATGACGAAGTAGGATCAAGTAACCGTTATCAAGAGCACGTAGCAGTTACAATTTTTAAACTTTGTACAGTTATTTTCTATTTGTATAAATAGTAGTTTCTCATAGGAAAATCTGGTCACAATCTCATTACAGAATTCTCACGCTCTAACTTCCAACACATTACAGAGAAAACGAGTCAAGAGAAGAATGTATGATCTGTGCACCAACCCTTTTTACAATTAATGCAATTTTAATTTGTTTTCTTCTTTGCTTCGCGCGAGGTCGACGGTTATCTTCTTCTTTTTACTTTTAAACTGCAAGAACACGTACAATTCTGGGAAAAACTTTAACACAAATGGTCTTAGGATTTACTAGTTGATCCTACAAACATAAACAATTTCAAACTAGCGGTGTTTACCAAAATCCAAGGTAAACAAAGTGGCACGCCTGGTGGGACATTTGTGCTAATTTTAAAGTTTTTCGTTGAATTCTTAAACTTTGTGTTGGTCTGTGCATGCAATTAAGGAGTGGTAAACATCTTCAAGAGATGGCACGCTTTAGTACAAGTAATGCTTCTGCATCAAATGCACAAAGTACACAAGAACAAACGTCAGTTAGTGACGTTAACGCTGCAAATGTCGCAGGCATAACCGTTGCTATGCCTTCTTCGACAACAATGGGAGTAACCGCTATAACTTCTCCCATAATTACTCCTGTGTCAATGGTGACCACTGCAGCATTAACAAATGTTAATACAATGGCTTCTGTGTGCCACCAATAGTAGGACCAACGAGTCCTTTGATGGCAAATCCAATGATTGGAAATATGCCATTTACTATGAGTGGAAGGGCTTTACCGTATGGCATGCCAACAGTGTTGATGGCAGGCCTTCAGACAAATTCGTCTACATTTGCAGATAATGCAATTACAGGGTATTCTCGTAATCATAGTTCAACAGAGGGCATCCATAGTCGAAATGCCCAAATTAATCTGACTACAACATCTTTGTTGGCATTAAGACAACAAATGGATGATAGCAATCATGATATGGTCAATATGTTAACACAACAAATTGGTACTGTGTTTAATCCTTTGATACAAAACACTAATAACAGTTACCAAATGTTGGCAACACAAATGGGAAGAATTGCTGATTTCTTTGGTACTCCACCAGTATATCACCAGCAAATTCCCCAAATCCAAAATGCTAGGCCTGTAGAGATACCTGTAGAAAGGCCTAACAATGCAATTCCTATGAATCAGGGAAACCAAGGACAACAACAAATTGTCGAAGAACCTGTGAGGATAGAGGCAATCCCTGAAGTTGTGTTGGTGAATAGAAACCAAAATGCAGACGAAGTGGTTAGACAAGTGCAACAAAACAATTTTGGAGCACAAAACAATCTGGCTAATATGGTCGAAACTATTTTAGCCCAGAATGACCTTAACTTAGGTTTACATAGGCCTAATTTTGTGTCGCCCTTGTCAGAATACACCTTACAAACAGAGCTACCTAGGGGATGGAAAATTCCCAAGTTCACAAAGTTCGCTGGAGAAACCAGTGAATCTACCGTCGAACACGTGGCTCGTTATTTGACTGAGGCTGGCGATCTAGCACATAATGAGAATTTAAGGATGAAGTACTTTCCAAATTCTCTAACTAAGAATGCCTTCACATGGTTCACTACACTGCCTCCAAATTCAATTTTTAATTGGAGTCAATTAGAAAAGGCCTTCCATGAGTAGTTCTATATGGGTCAATGTAAGATTAGTCTTAAGGAACTGGCTAGCGTTCGACGCAATGGGGCAGAATCTATTGATGATTATCTCAATAGATTTAGACTACTCAAAGCAAGGTGCTTTACTCAAATAGAAGCAATTTCAAACTAGCGGTGTTTACCAAAATCAAATGTAAACGATTAGACATGTAGATGTAAAGGAATATCCGGTACATAAAAAGTAAACCAAAAATAGTACAAATTTTTAATCATCAATATAAACCACACGGGACCTCAAGAAGCCATCAAATAAAAGTAATTTGTTGAATACTACTACTAACTACTAAGAGGCAAAACATTGATGCACCTTTCAACTTTACTTAGCGCCAGCAAAACCCTTCTACTATCTAATTTATGAATGTTTAAACACTGATTTTAAGCCCTTCTACAATTTGGTGTTTTCACTTTTTTAACTACACTTTTTTCCTTCAAATTGTGTATATCTACACTTTTTGTCCGTTTCCCAAAATCCACTATTTTTTAGTACCAAAAGTGCAAGATATCTGCAATTTTAGAGATGTAAAGTGCAATTAAAAAAGCGTGATATTGATGGAGAAAAAAGTATGAAGACCAAATTCGTGAAAAACAAAATAAGGGGACCAAGATCATGGATTTGGAAAAAATATAGGACTAGAAGTGCAAATAACCCAAATATTAAACCAAATAATACCCGCGCTCACTTGGGGCGAGAAATTTAGTCTCAATTATGTTAGAAAGTAATCTTGATTTGACTCATTGGATTAATCATATGTTAGACCCACTTGTTTTTAGTCTAGTCCAAAGAAGATTCTAAGGAATGGGTGAAAAATATAGTATTAAATAAGTAGTTGAGAGAAGTACGTTGATCTCTATGTGTGTAAAATATTCTCTAGATGTATATAGAACCCTCTCTTGTAGCATATAAAAGGGAGAGGGTTTGTCATTTGTAAATCAAGTAAGTAAACACAAAAATCTAAATAGCAAAACATGCCCTCACTTTAGAAATTATAATCTCCTCCCAATTATCTTCTTCTCCTCCAAAAAGTTTCCTAATAAAACCCTTCTCCTTTCATTTGATACGTGATCTTATTTGCACACATCTAGAAATGGCGTATATAGTAGAATCATTAGGCAAATATTTGAGCAAATCAATATTGAAATCTTTAAAATGGAAACAATAACGATTTTTTTGTGGTAAAATAAAAAATAAAAAAAGAAAGGCAAAAGAAAAAGCAGAAAAAAAACTAGTGTCTAGGAAAAGCTACTCCAGAAGCGTCGGTCTGGACGATGACGATGAAGTCGACACCTCTAGCAGGGTGATAGAACACTTGTCAATTGCTTTGAGTGCTAGCTCCAAATTTTGCTAAGAAATCAACCGATCAGAGTTGCCTTCTCTTAGATTTACCTTCTCTCAAGTTATGCATAAGAATAACGTTCAATGAAAGTCAATGACATTTTTTACATTCTAGGTAAGATTAGCATAACAATGATACATATTCAAAGAATTTATGACATGATTAATAACATGCAGATAATCAAAATATTAAGTAATACTCTGGTATCCCATATTTCAGGCTAGAAGCAAAGAAACAATAAGGATATTAAAGAGAATAGAGTGCATGGTACATTTTGAAGATATGGCAGTTTAGGATTATTTAAGAGAATTATCTTTGATTTTACAAGATACCGATATTTTATATATATATATATATATATAGAGAGAGAGAGAGAGAGAGAGCATTCTATCAAAAGATATCACTTGATTGTATATAGTAAAATGTATTGAAATACCATTTAGGTCAGTACATTGTGACAAATAAACCACTTGTATCGTACTAGTACATCAACAAGAAGAAAGAATTTTGCAAAATGTACTGAGATAAATGTGCTTGTTGTTTATTAAGAGTCTCAAATCTGATCTGATATAGCCTGAAAAAGAGTTTATAAGTTGGAGGTATCTCTCACTCTATAAGTCGTCTTTTTAAGGTTGAGTTAGGCTCAATCCAAATTTTAAAATTATTGAAGAAAAAATTTAGGATAAATTTTTTTCTATAGAACACAACGATCAAGATGTTGATTAATCTACTCACTAAGGGGTCTACACCTAAGATATATTTCATGAGTGAAATTGCTCATGTGGTTGTTAATTAAGGATACCTTGGTTTAGTAGGAGTCTTTCATTAATTTTTTTGGTTACAAAAAGGAGTCTTTCATTATGATAAACACTCTATTTTTCTTATCTTTCACCACAAAAATAAAAATAAAAATACACTAATTTTAGGACTTCGCCTTATGTCATTGTGTTTAGTCGGGCTTTAAAGCGGTTGTAAAGAATTATGATATAATTATCATAATATGTAATTCAAGTGGGAGATTGTTTATGTAATAACTAATATGAGCTAATAATACTACTAGTATTACTTATCTACTCTTCTTTTTTTTTGATCAAGAACTTATCTACTCTTTGACTTGGATTTGCAGTTAGAAAAAGGGTTTGAGGTCCACTTTGAGTTTGAGGAAGTTTTGTATTTCATCTACGCTTTGCTTTTCTTCTTCCTTCCCATATCTATCACTATCATCAGATCGTAGAATTGTTCAGCAAGTTGAACCATTTTTTTTTAATTGCCGTAATTTGAAAAGGTGTAAAGTGAGGATGACATAAAGATCTAAGGAGGCTCCCCTGCAATGAAAACAACTAACTTAGCCCATTGTTTTTCTGTTTAAGTTGTCTCGTCTCTTCCTTTTGAGTAAAACTCCAACTTTTGATATCATACTCGCACTTCCATCATCTTATCAAAAAAAAAAAGACTGGTATTATTAAAAACAAACTTAGTTTAATTAAGACAGTGAAATGAACTACAACTATTTATTTTTTTGCTGAATCAAAAAAAGTTTACAATAAGAAAGTAGCACTCCAAACTCGGTATTAATTTCTTTGGTCAAGGGACTTAGGTCTTTCGTGAATCTCTATAGAGTTGGATTGTCTACCAGTAGTCAATAGAGTACAGGGAGAGCCTAATATTAAAGATAAGACCTAAGAAGAGTTTTTTTTCTACATTCGTTAATTGATATTAATTAGACTAAATTGCATCTTTTGCCGTTTATCTTTGACCTTTGTTTCAGTTTGGTCATTCATCTTTTTTTCCACTTTGGTCCTTTATGTTTCGAATTTGTGCCAAAATGGTTGTTTATTTTTGATATGTTTCAATTTGGTCCTTTAATTGGTAAGATATGTTTCTGTTTGGTCCTTCCGTGTTTTTGTTTTGAAGGACCAAACTGCAACATACCATACCAATTGAAGGACCAAACTAAACATATCAAACATAAAGACCACTTTTGACACAAATTTCAAACATAAATGACTAAAGTGGGAAAAAAAAAAAAGAATGACCAGTCAAAAATTAAGGTCAATGATAAAGAACCAAAAATAGAATTTATCTTATTAATTATGGCTAACTAACTATGTAGGAATCATATGAGGCAATATCTATAGTACGTATGACATTAGACAGCCAGTTGAATCACTATGCCTTTGATGGTTTCATTGTACTGATTGAATCACTATGCCTTTGATGGTTTCATTGTAATGCATTGAATCTTGGTCCTTTTTGGCAGTTGTCACACGCCCACGTCCTTTTTGTCCTCCTTGTGTTTGTACTGTAGCCCTTGTTTGAGAAAAACAACAGGCTTTGAGAAATAAGAGAACTCCGAAAGGGAAACCACTAGCTACCCCATAAAATAAAAACAGCTGGCCTCACATTACTTTAACAAAGCTATTATAATATAGAGATTAATCTTATGTCTATATATATTTGAACTTCCTCTGCCACTTTCAACACTCCCCGGTGCCGCAACATTCTAACTCAAAACAAAAAACAGAGAAAAATGTCTTTCATGATTTCCAGAGCTGAGAAGGCTAGCCTTGATCACCTGGAGGATAATGACTCTGCAACAGTTGATGCCATCTCAAGCGAGCTCCACTTGAAATCATCCTCATCCTCATCACAAACCCTGAACAAACAGGTTGTCCTCCAACGCATTCGCCATCGCAAGTCCCTAAACAGAATCAAAAACGCCTTTGAAGGTCTTCGAAACCGTTCAGCCTCAGCACAAGAACAGAAGTGGCTCCAACAAGATGATGTTTTTTCTTCACCTTAAATTTGAGCAAGCCAATAACAAGTGTAATCCAATATGAGCCATGTGCCCATATGACTATTATCTGTTGTTGAATTGCTTCTAATGTTGTTTTCCCATTTACATGCCATTTGAATATGTCAACACTAAGCTTGGAAAATGTATCATCATTTGCACACTAAAATGTAGCTGAAGTTTTTGGCACCATCCAGGTGAAAACTTCATCAAAATTGAACTTTCCGCATTATTAAATTAAGAGTGACTTCTGGGAAGAGAAATATCAGTGGTAACACAAGTGCATAATTAACTGAAACTAACATTGATGATACCATTATGTTACAATTCAGTTAAGTAGAAGACAGTAACAGCAAATATGGTTGGGTAAAAATACATATTGCAACATCAACAACTAACTTGTCGCAAAAAGAAAAAATAATAAACATATAAGGAAACAAAAATCCTCATTTCTGGCGTATGACTCCTGACCTAGAAAGTAGACGCAATGCTTGGTTGGAATTGTTCAAAACAGAAGACGATCTCGGAACTGACGATTTCCTTTCTTTCAAGAAATCTAAGGCACTCTGCGAGCATGGAGAAGGACCTATTTTGCTTGTATTAATAACAGGTTCGAAACTGCAAATCACAATGGAAATTTAGATAACTAAAGGATAAAAAGCAACATGAAAGCATCATTATAGAAACAGAAAGGATAAAATCACTAACCCTGACTTCTTGGATTTTCTCTTCCTCGAAGTGGTAGGCTTTGTTTCAGCATTCTCCTCATTAGCCTCCGTTAACAAATTTTTTCTGTTTTTCCCGCAAATGAATATAGCCTCTTAGACATGTGTCTAAACAACCAAAAATGAATAAACAAGATAGGAAAGGAGGTCATTCATACTTCTCTTTAGCTTCAAGCATTTGAACAATGTTCTTGGGAAGAAATCCCACAGCAGTATTTGCTTCTCGTTCAGGTTCAGGTTCAGGGTCTGATACATCCTGAGAATTTGCATCAGCTTTGGATGGTCGAGGTGTTATATTTTGAGCAAATTTCCTCCGACGTTCTTTTGTTTCACGGATAACCCTGCCATCCAAATCATCTTAGACACTACCAAATATAATTGATTTCCACGAGTCCAAAAATAAACCCTAGAAGTGATTTCAATAAAGCCTAAAGAGCATGTAATCATATCTTAAACATATTGTTCAGTAGAGAAGAAAGAGTGAAAGGAAGATTGATCTTTGCAAGAACAACTGAACAAATGCGAAAAGTTAGCTATATCGATACGGGCGACTCAGGGGTTGACCCATAATTTAAGAATCTAATGACATCCTAACATGAACACTAACTCTCATCTCATAAGTCATAAATGATAATAAGCTTAAAACTTAAAAGCCCTTTCATATATACATTGATCAGGGCCCTGTTTGGAAGAGCCTATTTTTGAGCTTATGAAAAACAACTTATGCAACTAAATAAGTTTTTGTGCTAATTTAGGTGTGTATCGATACAGGCGATTCAAGGGTTGGCCCATAATTTAAGAATCTAATGACATCCTAACATGAACACTAACTCTCATCTCATGTCATAAATGATAATAAGCTTAACTTAAAAGCCCTTTCATATATACATTGATCAGGGCCCTGTTTAGAACCCTGTTTGGAAGATCTTATTTTTGAGCTTATGAAAAACAAGTTATGCAAATAAATAAGTTTTTATGTTAATTCCTAGATTCTCGCTAACGAAAGTTGTATCTCCATAAGCGATTTTTTCATAAACTACTTTAACAAGCTTATGAATAATACATAAAAGCTTCTTTATTTGCATAAGCTTTTTTCATAAACTCTAATAATCTCTTCCAAACAGAACTGAGATCCCAGACCAAGTATGATCAAAATTACTGAAACTTTATTCAAACAAATTCTTCAAAACCATTAAAAACAGAGTTAGTGAATCTGCTCAGTAATAATTTCCATGTAGTGTTTATCAAGTTTGAGATTAGAGCAGAGTCTGTATTTGATAACTATCTTGTTTTACTCCTAATAACTTAAATAGATACATTGAAATTCATAATTCATAATTAAGTAAAAGGGGGTCTTCACTGAAACAAAGTTGAATGAATACCTAGCACTATTTTCTTTTAGAACCTTTCGAAACTCTTCCTCTAGTTGCAAACCCTGCAAAGTTCACTCTTATATTAAGTATTGATACTAATTCGAAAATAAAAATGCAAGACTATAATCTCGATTTGATTCATTGAAACAAACAAAAAAAAATAAGAAAACAAAAACCTGGCCTGCGGTGAACTCCTCAGGGGCGTCGGAATCGCTATCTGACATCGATGCAATTTGGAGTTTCTCTCAAAATCTTTCTTCTTTGAAATCGAATCAGTCGACACTTTCAGACTTTAGGGTTTAAGCAACAACGACGGGTTTCGTCTTATCGGCCATAGCCAGCCGTTTTTTTTTTGGGTCAAAACCAGCCGTTTGAAAACTGTGAATGGATAGATTTCATCAGCCTTTTGGGCTCAGCAAGTGACCAAAATGGCCCATTGGTCCATTGGGGCGTTTTCAACAAGTCCAAAAATTTGGGCCATACTTCGTACAACCACCATCTACTCAGTGGACACCCCCAAAACGCGTGAAAAGACCAAATTGCCATTAATGAATCTTAGCCGCGCTCTTTTTTTTGGATTTACGATGGTTTGGACCATAAGTACTGAACTCGTTTAGATCTTAAGCACCGAGTATGTTGTTTTTAATATCAACGCACATACACACCCCTTTCATGTTTATGATTTTTTAGGTGTAGGGGTTCATCGGAAAGTCACGGTCTTTGCTTTAAGGAAAGTGCCCTGATCATTAGGGAGACAAAATTTTAACCTGAAACATTCATCATCATTAAAAATTGCAGAATCTATATTGTACTTCAATTCATTTTGCTCTGCATGTCTCTGCCGTAACTTCTTTGCATTTTTTGTCCATGAAAGCAAGAAATCCATAGCTCATATGAATAATTAAAACAATAACAGAGAACTCTAACTAAAAGACCCCTAAAACAGCCCAACCTGAAGACAGACTCACCTCAAAACTTTCGTAATATTCTCATGTCAGATGCTACAACTGGATTAGAAGTATCAACAGACTCTGAGACATTAAGCGAATATTGGGGCATGGACACAGCCGCTTCAAAACTAACATCCTTCGCCACTATTCCTTGGGTGATAGGATCAACGTCATAATCTACCAAATTACCCCGACTCCCTAAAATTCTCATGTCAGCTGCTAGTGGTGAGGTAGCATCAGAAGGCATTTAGCGAATCTAGGGAAATAATTAAAATGTGAAATATTAGATTTTTGTATTTATCTCCTTCATTTTTATATATTTTCACCCATTGTGGTGGCTATTTTTTATATTACGCCTCCGCCAATTTAATGTCTTGTATCTAGCACTTGCTGCAAATTGGCATTTTGTCTTTCCATTTTAGTAAGCAAAACAATCAAGCTTCTCTCTTTTCTTTTTTGGTCCTGCAATCATATCACTCGACAATGCCTATATGAGCTCATCATATCAAACCTCAAAGATACATGATAGTGGAACTCTTCTTTCTTAATTACAGGAAAGTGGAGTTGAACTATAAAAGGAAAGGAATGCATCTAAAATCATTTTTTACCTAAATGCAATAATGTATAAATTTTGTTAGGGGCACTAACAATTTGTTTGGTTAAAGGGAAATTATCAAAAAGAAAGATTAGAGAGACGACTACCAACCCTAGTTGGTCCAAACGCTAATTACGTTTAGATTTCACCTAAAGGTCTCAAGTTTGAGTTTTGGATATAGCAAAAACTCTATCAAGATGGAAGAACCATAAACAAACCAATACTTCACTAACAATTAATTAATTCTTAGTGGGTGCTTTAGTGGTAAAAGAAGAAACTGGTTACACATTTATTTTGGCTTACTATTAAGAAATAGAATATTGTTTCATAGAGTTGTAGGCGAATGTAGTGCTTTATTAACAAAGTTAAAGATTAAAGACGATGTCCTAAGGATTCTTTATGGGAAAGGTTGGTAGAAGATGTAGCTATGTGTTTTCAAACTAGTATGTACTCATCCGTTTTTTATTGTTAAAAAAATAGTAAGATTTCTAAATTATCTCAATTAATTTTTTTTGAACACCGTGAAAAAATAAATAAGAAAAAGTTGAGAAACCAAAGTTACTTGCATTGAAAAAAGAGAAAATTGAGTAATTAAATAGGGGTAAATTTAGTACATTAACTAAAAAATACTTTGACTTGTTTATATTTGATAACATGACTTTGTAGATATTTTTGCTTATATTAAAAAATGAGGTGATTATGCCTTATCGGATGTTTAAATTCTCTATAGACCGCTTGTATATGTGTTGAATTGAAATACTCTTTTTTTTAGCAATGAAAGTTTAGGTGAGTTGGGCTCCGGGGGCTCACCAGGGTCAGAGCAGGCCTCACGGCTCTTTGAGCGTTTACAGAGTACTTACTGATCACCCACCCACCAAAGAGGTCCTCACATGGCAGCGGGAGTTAAACCTACACCCTTGAAATACACTTTTACTTCATGTTAAATGTTATTTTGCTTAAAAAAAATTTCCGTAAAAAGGGAAACCCAAACTAATGTATAAAATTATGGGTGTTTAAAACCGAACAAAACCAATAAAAAACTGCAAACTAAATCAAACCAAATCGAAAATCGCAAAAAATCACTTTTTATTGGTTTTGTTTGATTTTTATTATTACTAAACCGCACGGTTTTGTTCGGTTCGCGGTTTTGATTACAGAAACCAAACCAAACTGCAAAATCCTATATACAATACAATCTTTTTAATATGAATATGCAATGTATATAAAATCTAATTTTTGATATAAATCTGATATCAAACTATTTTTTATATGAGTCTCATATCTAGCTTCAACTATACTCTAATGTTTTAGCACATCTTGTGCAGGTCTAACTCATTTTTTTTCCTATTACAAGAAAGCTTTGGAACACATGTAAATATGAGGGAACCTCATAATGAATGTTTTTCTTCTTTTTCCCGTTTATTTTTCTTGTTTGAAATTATATTTATTTTGTATGAAAGTGTTTTGATGCTAATTAGTAATTGTATATTTTTTTGTTACAATAATTATTCTTCTTTTGGCAAATTTATAAATGTTGTTTTTTCTCGTAAAAATCGAACCAACCCAAACCGCATTGGTTTGGTTGGTTTGGTTTTTTTTTGAAGTCAATCGAACCAAATCAAATATCATCAATTTTAACCTTACGATTCGGTTCACTTTTTTGTCTAAAACCGAACCAACCCGCACCGCAAACACCAATTATAAAATAAAATGATTGATTTTTTTGAAGTCTAATCAAGGAAGCAAGAGTGGGATAGCATCATTATTCATTAGTGTGACGGACACGGTGGACCGTTTGAAAAAACGGACATTATGTTGGGGCCTAAAAACAGATAAGGTATCTCCCGTTAGTCAAACATTGCATGATTTGCCTTTTTTTGACTAAAGTGTTACGTGCAGTGCCGGTAATTTCCTGCTTAAATAAGGGTATTTTGTACAGAAAAAGCATTCAATGAGGGGTTTATTCGTAATTCCACAGAAAAAGGAAGTCGATGGACACGCATTTTTCGTTCTACTTGCAAGACAATCAAAAAGCCAAGAAACGAGTGTGAATGAGTCGAAGGTTCGGTTCTCTGTTTAGTCGTGTACTACCCTTCAACTTCAATTTTCTCATGCTCTGCTCCTCCCTTTCCGTTAGAGAAAAACTTTCCTTTTCCTTTTAATGAAAAATTATTAGTACTCCAACTACTATTCTATTTTGAAACTCGATCTTCAGGAGTGTATGGTGAATTGAATTACTTCTTCAACTACTATACATCCATTAATTTCAACCTCTGAGAAACATTGAAGGTAGGCATATTTATTGTCACAATATATTTAATTTTCAATTTTTCTTTTTCCATCAAAGTCACGCACTGATTTATTTCTTCTCTATGAGCTAGCTAGCATTAACTGATATCGATGAACACCCAACGGCATCGTTTACAAGCTTTAACTTCTCATTTATTCCATCGCCTGAAATGTAATAACACTGCAATTTTCTATTTTCTTTAAAAAAAAGTGAACTGAGATTTTCTTTTCTTTTCAGGGTAGGTGATGCTATTACTCTCAACTCAAGTTCAATTTTCAACTCAAAAAAATGTTTCTTCATCATCATCATCATCATCATCATCTTGCAATCGTGATCACAATCACAGTACTGTTGTTTTGCACAACAAGAGCACAGAACAACACAAACTGTCAGAATCGTTGTGGAGATGAGATTGTTCAATATCCTTTTGGATTCTCAGAAGGTTGTGAAATCAAACTAAACTGTATAAACAATCAAGTTCAAGTTGGTGAATTTCTGGTTCAGAATTTAACCAAAAGCAGTATATTCATCTACCTTCCTGCAAAATGTAACCGTCGCATGCAATCAATTCAACCACTGTTTGATAATAACTTTGCTCCAACAAAGAATAACAGTTTTCTAGTACAAGATTGTTCTGTTTCTTTAGGTGGTTGTGTTATTCCAGCTTCAAGTTTTGTAGGTAATCAGATTGAGTTTGAGAGTTGTGATAGTAAAAGTGGTAATATAAGTTGTTTTACACAGCAGCAACAACAAAAAGATAATGAAGTGACAGATTTTGTTACGTATGAGGAATTGAATAAAACTGGATGTAATTATTTGTTCTCTTCAATTGCTGTTGATGTTGAAGAGAAGAAAGAGATTTCTCTGCAGTTTCAAGCTATTGAATTGGGGTGGTGGCTTCAAGGATCTTGTGATTGTTCTTCCAATGCTACCTGCACAGATGTTAATCTACAAGGAGGGAGTTATGGATTCCGGTGTCAATGTCTCGATGGTTTCCTCGGCGACGGCTTCGCCAACGGTACCGGCTGCCGGAGAGGTTAGTTTGGACTTTGGAGTTTCAGATTTTAATCATATTTTATGTGATTTATTTTATTGCTATATATACTTTGATTCTTATTCTTGGAATAGTTATGATTGGGAATGTAACACTTGGTTGCCACTTTATGTGGTGGCTAATTAAGTAACCATAACTCAATTCTTTGTTCATAAAAAAGTAACCATACCACATCATCTTTTCCTTCGTGACTAGCAACTTGCGCTTTTTCCTGTCATTCTTGTAGTTTTTGTTGACCATATGAGGGCCCTCTTAGGCTCCTTTATTTTGCAGACAAATGGAAGTAAAGCAAACTATTCATTGCTTGCTTTCCTGTAGAGATTTTTGAATACTAATTTTGATGATCCTGAGATGAATTCATTTTCATGGAAAACCGAATGTGGACATAGGAAATTGATGTTTTTTAAAATTATTGTTTAGAATTTGTTGTTTTGGCGTGCGCTCATCAACAATTATTATTGAAAAATCAAAGTCAAAATCGTCCTGGCTGCACATGTTCGGTAGGATAGATTTGAAATTTTCTTTTTATTGATACGATATTGATGTTGGTCAAAAGAGAGAGAGATCAGTGATTATACATTCACAATAAGATAATGTTATTCTCTGATTACATGCACAACTTTAAGCATCTGGACATCACCGACAGAAGAACTCGCCTACCTTTCCATGTTTTTTTATAATGGAAATTGAGTGTGATGGGAGTTTCTCAAATAAATTAATATAAATATCTAACAAAAAAGAAGAACCAAAGTTTGAAACATTTGCTGTGACATCTCATTCGCAGTAAGTTTGTAGACTTTGCATTTAGTTTGACTAACTTTTTCTATTCTGAACGGTTTATGATTAAAATTTCGCAGAAGAATATTTGAAAAATCTTAAAAGTTAGTCTAATTTAGTTGAAAAAATTGTGATCAATGACAATTCTGTCTTCAAAAGCTAAAAATTGAGTGAAGTTCTTTTTGACTCATTCAACAAAGAACATTTTACATACTGCACATCCAACTCATCCAATTTGGTTAGTTGAGAACAACTATTGATCATCTAATAGTGATTAATATAATTTATATGCTGCTTTGGTAAATATTGTCATCTTTTTTAATTCTTTATCTATGGTTGCCCTTTCATCAGCTCCAAGCTGCAGTGCTTCAACATTAACATCCGGTGGATGTGGGAATGCAACCAAAGTAGGTGTTGCTGTTGGAGGTATATTATTATAGCCTTACATCTACATGCATAGTAAAATACACTTATGAAATTTTTATTAATGCAGAATTTTGATCAATGCTACTTAATTGTTTACACTTAACAGTGATCATAACCGGAGTTTTGATTGTGGCTGCTCTCATTCTTCTATGCTACTGTGCCAGACGCCGTTTTACATGGTTGCAAAAACACACTCGAGTGAAGCGCTTATTACGCGAAGCTGCAGGAAACACTAGTGTACCTTTCTACCCTTACAAAGACATAGAAAAGGCAACAAATTCTTTCTCTGATAAACAAATGCTAGGAACAGGAGCTTTCGGCACAGTTTATGCAGGAAAACTTCACAATGATGAATGGGTTGCTATAAAGAAGATAAGGCATAGAGACACTAATAGTGTTGATCAAGTCATGAATGAAATCAAGCTTCTTTCTTCGGTAAGTCACCAGAATTTGGTTCGTCTCTTAGGTTGCTGCGTCGAGGAGGGAGAGCAGATACTTGTTTATGAATATATGCCAAATGGAACACTTTCTCAGCATTTGCAAAGAGAGAGAGGTAAAGGTCTTCCATGGACAATAAGACTTACTATTGCTTCTGAAACTGCTAATGCTATAGCATATCTCCATTCAGCAATTCATCCACCAATTTACCATAGGGATATAAAATCCAGTAATATACTATTGGATTATAGCTTTAAATCTAAAGTAGCTGATTTTGGACTTTCTAGGCTTGGTATGATAGAAACATCACATATCTCAACTGCACCACAAGGAACTCCAGGTTATGTGGATCCTCAATACCACCAGAACTTTTATCTTTCTGATAAGAGTGATGTTTACAGCTTTGGAGTTGTTTTGTTAGAGATAATAACTGCGTTGAAAGTTGTTGATTTCGGTCGACCTCAAAGCGAGATTAATTTAGCCGCACTTGCTGTTGATAGGATTCGAAGAGGTTCTGTTGATGAGATCATTGATCCTTTCCTTGAACCACATAGAGATGCTTGGACATTATACTCAATTCATAAGGTGGCTGAGCTTGCATTTAGATGCCTTGCTTTTCATAGTGACATGAGGCCTACTATGATGGAAGTGGCTGAGGAGCTAGAACATATCCGACGGAGTGGATGGGCGACTATGGAGGAAACTATATGCCTGGGTTCGTTGATTGGATCTGCGAGTTCGTCTCCACGGAATGGAAGTGAGAAGTCGGTGAGTGGTATTAAGATTAAGAAAGCGGGGAAAGGAAGTGAGGTATTGATTGTTCCACCTAAGGATGAGAGCTTTTTGCATTCTGTGGAGGTGAAGGATAGCTCCCCTGTATCGGTTCATGATCCTTGGTCAAGTGGACAGAGCTCACCTTCAACAAACAGCTTGTTGGGAAATGTCATCCGGTGACATAAGCTTCCAGCTGTGTGAATAATATACTAAAGCTTATAAATGTTATTATGTATCGTTAAGATTCTGCTTTACTAACAACTTCCAAAGCTTATATGCAAAAATCATCATCAATAGATATACAAAGTTCTCCGTGCAGACAAGATGTAAACTATGAATAGTGATTAGTGTCTATGTATAATTATAGCTGGAAACAGCCAACACCTTAGGCTATAATTGTCTTCTATTAAGTAAGCATAACTATAGATTGAAATCTACAAAATTATTTGGCGTTTAGTGTCCCAGTAGCAAAATTATATCTCCCATAAGACATTTCTTTTATAAAATTAACGTTCCCATAAGACAATTCTTTTATAAAATTAACGTTCCCATAAACGCTAAACCCTAAATGAAATAATGAATTAGGAGTCTCACATTGAATGTGATATCATATGGCCCACAAAAGAGTTTATAAGTGGGAGACATCCCTCACTTTACAAACCATTTTTATAGGATTGAGTTAGGCTCAATCCAAATTCTAAAAAATAACGTTTAGTCTTCTATGTTTTTTCACTTAGCCAAACGCTGCATGTTTTTTATTTATTACAAACGCTGCATTTTCTGGCCAGGCCATGTACTGAAGACAGGAATGCTGGTGCCATGCCGTATTTTACTCCTTGTTTCGTTCCTTTTTTTTTTTCCTCTAAAAATGATTGTTTCTGTTAAGCAAATGATGTTTTGAAATAGCAAAGGATTGAAGCTTCAGCTATGTTCTGAAGGGTCATTTTAAAGTTGCTGAACCTGAAGATATTGACCACGGGAAGTAAAAGAGTGCATGTCCAAGCAGATGGGAGACAGAAACAATTTTTGTTGGAGACAGCAAAAGATTACCAGTCAGCGATCCATACTCTCATCATGTAATTAAAATAAGTGTCTCAAATTTTAAACATGTAAGCAAATGTCATTTAAATTTCTTAATTGCAGGTAGTTAATTAATCAGACCACAGTAATATTGTTTCTATCGAGAGTGCAACACCTTATTAATTTACTAATGAGCAGAGTAGCAAACTTGTAAGCATTCAAGTGCACAAAGATTGCGTGAAAATAAACATTTGAGCTAACAATTGCCTTTGATATCTGGTTTTTGATCCTAATCTATGACAAACTTGTACAATTTTCACAATATAATAACAAGCTTGTGATGATAAATATGAAAGCTAGTTACTATAAAACAGTATTAAGAAAGTATTTTAAGTTGACAATCATCTAACCATGACTTCTTGGATCAACAACTTGATGAACCTTTCTTGCTTCAGCACTTGTATACTGGCCTACAACACGTGCATGAGGCACCGATGCTTCTCCACGAGCAAGTGCATCCACATTTTCAAGCAGGTACTGTCTTGGAAGTCTACCAACTACATTGCCCTCTTCATTCCCTTCTTTATCAAGGAATGCAAAATGTGGAATACCCTCCACACCGAACTCGTCAATCTCTTGCTCCCACTTCGTGTTATCAACATTTAACATCACAAAGTTCACTTTATCCCTGTTTTCAGAAGTATTGAGACTCAGAATCAGTACACACCAAATGTAATATATGGGAAGTCCCAATAAATGGTGCTTACTTGTACTGCTGCTCTATTTTGTAGACATCAGGAGCTAATTCCCTACACACCTCACACCAATCTGCATAAAATTCCACAACAGTGGGCTTTCCATTCGAGAGAGCCTGGAACAAGTAACATCCCAAACCAATGTACAAAATACTATAAGAAAATATGAAGCACATAATGATGTAACAACCACAATGAACTTAAAAACCTGGTGAACAGCAACATATATTTGGATATACAAAACTCACTTTAAAACAAGTAATTTTCAATTTATTTACGATCAGAGTAAATACATTGTACAGGAGGAGACCGGGCGGGCACCACTGAAGAACTAAGAGCACTATCGCCCTTCAGGCTCGGTGCTCGATTGACTGTGTACTGTAGGAGACCGACCACCATTGAATGACTAAGAGCACCATCGCCCTTCGCGCTTTGTGCTCAAGGAACTATGTACTGGTTAGTCAGCCAGACCGACGTAGACCTTCTGCACCGGTCGGTCAGTCAGTTAGGCATTCCTAGGCTGATCACACTTGGCCCCCGAGATAAGGGCCGCTATTAGTCCATCCAATGGCTATATAAGGACTCCATTAGCTTAAGGGAACTTCTCTATGCCCTAAAACACTAATACACTAGTGGTGACCTAACTTTGTCATCGGAGTGGCTTTGTAGGTACACCCACCGACGGCTTCACCATGACAGACCAACGGAGCAACCATCTTCAACCTCCTCTAAGACCCTCCTTGTTGAGACAAGAACATACATAAATGGTCCTTGAGGGAAAAAACACAGACCAAATTGGCAAATTGGTCCAGAAAAATAAAAGGTATCGTTTGGTCTCAAATGACAGTCAAATTAGTCACGCTTAAGATAATATTTTGGGATATTTTAGTTTCATCAAGGACTAACTTGACCGTTGGTAGAGAATTTTGAGGTACAAATTGATATTTTTCATTTAATGGGTAACAAACAAGTTTGTGTTTTTTCTGTCATCGATGTCTGGTCTTTACTCTGATGATTATAACTCTTAATTTATTCTTCAAAAGTTGATTAATTTACTTCAGAAGAAGTAGCAGATAATTAACACTAAAGAAATGGTTGCCTTTTGAGCACAGTCTAATTATGTTTGGAACAGAAGAGAAATAATGAAATGAGTGTTAAACATGGGAAATGAACCTGTTCATAAGGGAATGCAGCGGCAGAGAGATCCTTCAAAGAAACACCTAAATCCAATCTCGTAAATACAAAAAATCCCAAAGAAGCTAAAGTAGAAACCACCGCGATTCTTCTATTAAGGTCTTTACTTGGTAATTGAGGAAGCTCAGTAGTATCAACAGGTGAACTTGTCGTCTTACTAGCCGTGCTAGGCTCAACTACCACACGTATGTCCTGAGAATTAAGAAAAATTAAAACTACGGAATAAACAAACAACCTATGTTTTATTTTTCTAAAGAGATATAAATATGCGAAAGCAATAAGGGAAATTTGTTTACCGGTGTTGAGGTATCATTTTCCTTAGTGATACATGGAATCAAATGAGCTATGGTGATGGTTAACTTGAGACCATTTGAACTGTGGATCAGGTGAACTATAATTAGGATTGGCTTGAGATTAGTTGAACTATGGTTAGTTCATGGGACTAGAAAGGTTCAACCTTTCACATAGAGCAGATGAACTACGATGATTGTTAACTTTAGACCATTGAATTGTGGTTAATTCATTAGAATACAAAAGTTCGACCTTTCATCTTAGATCAATGGAACTAAAATGAGGATTAACTTGAGATCAATTTAACTATTGTTCGTTAAATATTGGACCGTAAAGGCTCAACCTTTCTTCTTGGTAAGATAAACTACAGATAAAATTAACGTGACACAAATGATCATCTTACAATTGTTCGCAAGAGGATTTGAGAGAAAATTAACATGATACAAATGATTATCTTACAATGATTATCTAAATTTGAACTATGATTAATTGTATGCTTGTTACAGACAATTTATATTTGGGAACTAACTGCTAGATCAAATATTATTAATCGTATGAGTGTTACAGACAACATATATCAGAGAACTGATTGTTAAATCCAACTGAACTAATCGTGTGACTAGTCGGGTTGTACTTGACTAGTAGTATGTGGTACAAAACAACTTCGATCAGATAACCAACATTGGATAGAACTTCATTTCTTGTATATGTTAACCGATAGAAATCTCTGCAAAAAATAATCTCAAAAATTGATTATTAGGCCTAGATTAATTTTTTTTTTTGAGCTTTTGGTGTTTGAAAAATTTATATTAAATTTAATTCACTTTGTTAAAAAATCCTAATTTTTTGAGAGAAATGTTTATAATTTTGTGTGTGGAAAAAGACATTAAAAAACTAAAATATCCACATGAGTTGACTTAACATAAGAGACTAAGATTGATGACAAGGAAAATAAATTTTTTACTAACTAAATAAATATATATTAAAATTATACTAATTTTTATTGTAGGGTATATATTACGTTTTTGTCAACAGCAAACATAGCGTTTTGCTTGTCATTGTGGCCAGCTGCTTCTAGCTGAAACTCAACGACATGGGTTCCATGAATTTTACTAATTTTTTGAAAATTAAATTTCCATTCAATTTGTTTGTGATATTCAGTGCTAGAATGGAGATGGAGTCATAACCTCTACGTTATCTTATCTCTCCTCTTCTTCAACGTGAAACATAGGGAAGATAAAGCAAAGCATTAATTAAATTTGGGGTGCATTGCAAATAATATAAATATATAGTAATAATTGAAAAACAAATAAAATAAATAAATTCATGTGATAGATGTTAGTAGAATCCATGTGTCAGCTTTTAAGTGGTTAAGATAAATTACCCACATTTTTTTCAAGGGCAACCTAGGCGACACCTACTTTATAATAGTTCAAGACAAATACATATATGTTATGGTGCAAAAGTAAGTAATAATGTCAATTCAATGGAGGTTTATTGTAAGTCTTTGTTGAGTACTCTACCGAAGGTTTTTTAACCATCGTTTTGCTTGTCTTCATAATACGATTCATGTAATAGATCCTCGAGGGAAAGCCTTGAAAGTAATAAAAATGAACAGTGAAAATTCAATTAATTGGGACAACCTAAAAATGTAAAATAAAAAGGAAAGAAATTCTAAGAGAAGCAAAATATGAAACGGGTAAAGTGCAGATAGATAGATAGAAAGAGGTAGTTAAAAACAGAACACACACCGATGTAAGATACCCAAATGTGTAAACCTTCAAAACACAATAACGGAAAGTAAAAGCTCATTTCGAGGGAGAGCCTTTAAGAAAATAAAAAAAAAACTCTTAAATTTCTTTTTCATTGATTTGATGATCTCATTCAAATGATTGAGGGCACATATATATATATAGATGCTAAAAAAGGGCGACGACACACCTAACTAAAGAACATTTTAGATTCTCTTTAAATAAAATATCTAAATAATTCTCTTCTAGGGCACCATAATATATATGGGCCTAGCTTTCTTTCCTTTGGACTTGATTCTTCTTGGATCATTACATAGATAGGTTGAATCCCTACACAAAGAAAAGAAACAAAAACCAAGCATTAAGCAAATGGAGGGAGGAAGATATCAGACCGAAAAATGAAGGAAGAAGGATAGACCCGTGAAATCATATCGGATGCAGTCATCAAGGTTTCATGCTAGTCTGGTGCTGCTGCAAACTCCTCTTCAGCTGTGGCGGACCCAGGACCCCGGGGTCAGGGGTGTCAAATTTTTTAAATACACAATTTGTTAAAAACATAATTAAAAGCAACTATAATATATTTAAATAAATAAATTATACATTTCATAATTGTCCTCTACGTGATTTCATATTCTGAAATCGTTGAATAATAAGCTCGGTCAATTTTATTGACTACTTCACTTTCAATGTATGTCACCAAACAGTCGTTCATCCATGTATCCCCATCCAGCTACGCAACATATTATTCACAATATTCATAGCAGAGAAAGGTCTTTCTACAATTGTTGTTGCAACTGGCAAAACTAGTGCCTCCAAACTGGCAAGACAGACGCATTACCATCTTCTATGTGATTTCACACCATCTCAAACCAAATTAGATTAGTCATCTATGTGATTTTATACAATCTCAAACCAATGACCATAAGCTAAACCACAAAGGAGCAACATACTCACTATTTCTCAAACTCCACATGTCATAAAATCTATGAAGCCCAGATACGAGATACGATACGACACGATATGTGGATACAGAATTTTTTTGAAAATCAAGATACGATACGGCAGGGATACTTCAATAAAAAATTAAATCAAAATTTAAAAATATAAAACAAATCTAAAGATACTTCACTTTACTATTTGACAATTGCTCATAATATTCAATAGATATGATCACATTTACAAAAAAGATAATCAAAATAAGTAAGCATAGTTAAATGTATTTTCCCCGCCCATTTTAAAATATACACAGTCTACTACCCAATAGACATCTCAGGATACTCCCAGGATACATATCTCCAAAGTGTCCCTCAAGTATCCGATAAGTATCTTGTCTTTTTTAATTTAAAAATAAATATAAATTCCAGGATACGTATCCGGAAGTATTCGACAGGTATTGGTATCGGATACGTATCCGACACAGGTACGTGACCTATTTTGGAGTATCGGGCCTTGATAGCATAAAATAAAAGCTAAGAAACACGGAGAACGCAACACTTCCTACTCTAAAAGGAGCAAATAAAAGAGACCCGAGAGATAAAGGCAATAAAAGAAGATGAAGAAGGGGATAATTCGAATCCAATCCAACCGACTACGTATAGAATGGAAAATGGTTTGGATATGGATGAGGAATAATTACAAATCCTAGTGTGTTGTACACACATGAGAAGAAAATGGAAGTTTATTTATTTACTTTTGAATGCAAAACGGAAACTTATTCAATGCCATAAAAACATATCATACACATTATGTGATTTATTTGAATTTGAATTAAAAACCGAAGTTGAATTTTAAAATTTCCAGACTAATATATACATGATTTTTAAAATAATTTATTTATAATGCAACCAATTTTGCCTTGTTGGTAGTTGTTACGCTAATGGGGTGTTAGTTTTAATTTTTTTTTATTTGCTTGAGTAGATGAAAAAACAAGTTTTGATAATGCAACCAATTCTTTTTCTTCCAGAACGGAATGATTTCAGGAATAGTCCATGATCAGAGTGGAAAATGCTACATAAATGGGTCCTTGGAAAAAAGTGGTGTGTGTGTAAAAATAAAAAATACAAAAATACTATATGCATAGTGTTGAATAATAGAATTTCTTTCTCTTTTGTAACAAAAAAAAAGAATAATAGAATTTCGAATCTGATGTAATTAATGGCAGGTTGGACTACTTACCTCAATGATTGAATTTTAGTGAAATTCAAATATTGATTTGCGTTTATTGAAATTACAGGTAATACTATTGCCAAATAAATATTGATTTGCATTTATTAATATTAGAGGTAAGGTAATGTAATTATGTGGCATGTTGTTGAGTCCACTTAAGATTAATGAGTTGAGGTGGACCAATAGGAAGCAATGTTATATTTGTTTCCTTTCCGAGTATATTCGTAAATGTATTATAATATTGATATTGAATATAGAATAGATTTAAGAAATATTTTGATAAAATTTCATGAACTCTTCGGTGCAGTTGCACACTGATAGGTACATGTTGGATTTCCTCTATCCCACCTCTTGTTGGTGTCAAGCACTAAAGCCTATAAAAAGTTTATCAAAAAACTGTAAATTGATCACATGAAAAACAAATAATAGGGGCGAGAAATAGTGGGGGTAGATCCGGTTTGCTCCCGGGTTCGATTCCCGCCCACGTCAAAATAGGGTGTTGGCCAGCGCAATTATTAAGAGTCTCTACGCGCGAGCTCAGATTAGTCATTGTTGACAGCGTTGGGACACTGCGTGGGTAGCCAGCAATGGTCCTAAACCAAAAAAAAAAAAAAGAGTCACTGACGAAGCTAGCAAATTCTATTGATAAGTGCACACCTTTTTTTAAACATATGCCAACTGCCAAAAATTCAATTGTAAGAGCAAAATAGGTACAATGACCATTGAAGGAATGGCAGACTTGACAGATGGTTGAGCCCAAACCTTGTAAAATAGAGATATAAATAGACACATTTTTATTTTTACTAAATGCATGCTTCGGTTTACTTTGAGAACTATCACCATAGTTATATATTGATTTTGGCTCCTACAGATGCAAGACATAGGGTATTTTAAGCTTCTCATGCAAGCCATTGATAGTTGGGGATTCCAATTAGGGGTGTTCGCGTTTTGGTTTGGTTCGGTTTTGAGACAAAATGTGAACCGAACTGCAAGGTAAAATTACATGCAGTTTGGTTTGGTTCGGTTGGCTTCCTAAACCAAACCAAACCAATGCGGTTTGGATTCGTTCGGTTGGCTCGGTTTTTTCCAAGCGAAGTTAAAAATTAACTAATATAAAAAATGGCTAACATAAAAGAAAAAATCTACTCAAATATATGTAGTATATAAATTACTCTCTTTAATTTTTTTTTTAAGATAGCTAAACCAAACCAAACTAATGCGGTTTGGATTCGTTCGGTTGGCTCGATTTTTTCCAAGCGAAGTTAAAAATTAACTAATATAAAAAATGGCTAACATAAATTTTTAAGAAAAAATCTACTCAAATATATGTAGTATATAAATTACTCTCTTTAATATTTTTTTTAAGATAGCTAAGACAATGTTTAAAAGAATTTGAATTAAATACTTTATTGTAATTTTTAAATATAGCATAACATTATGAATTGTTTTTAAGTGAGT
Organism: Astragalus glycyphyllos; assembly: GCA_963573325.1. NCBI lineage: Eukaryota > Viridiplantae > Streptophyta > Magnoliopsida > Fabales > Fabaceae > Astragalus > Astragalus glycyphyllos. The sequence goes on along the minus strand of OY754308.1, from coordinate 83,931,549 downwards.
CAAAGAATTAATTGAATTTAAGCTAGTAAGTGAGTGAGAGTTGGATTTTAGTTGGATTTGGGCTAGTAAGTTAGTAAGAAAGATTGTAAGTCAATTAGTGTTAGTGTTACTTGCGGTTTGGTTTGGTTTGGTTCAGTTTCTCTAATAAAAACCGCGAACCGAACCAAACAGCGCGGTGCAATGAAAAAAGAAACCAAACCAAACCAATAAGAAGCGGTTTTTGCGGTTTTCGGTTTGGTTTGGTTTGCGGTTTTCTATTGGTTCGGTTCGGTTTTGAACACCCCTAATTCCAATTATATAATACCAAAGTCAAAAGTATTATTCTCTTTAGTTTTTCACTAATACATTTCAACCCATCCCCTGCCAGAATGTTTAAAAGCACAGATTAAAACATAACTTAAAAATGATAACCAGAAGTAAAGTTGTGTTTTGTGTTATTCAATAACAAATAACTGAAGTTCAAACCAACCACACTACAACTTGAAACTTTCCAAATTTAAATCTGAGTTTGAAGAAGAAATTGCGATTAACAAAAAGCGATCTATAAAAAACACGGTAATATAACAAAGGTAGATAACAAAATAAGACAAATATACTAATTATTTGAATCGCTTGAAATAATAATTACTTGATATGCAAAAAAAATCAATAAATACTTTATGCAGAAATAGTCGAGGAATAGATGTATCATGTATGCCAAACAAAGTGTTTGGCAGTATGAGAAAGAAACTATTACAGGAACTGATCCTTAAGCCGAACGTGACTAGGAAGTGATAATTATGAGAGTAAAGAGTAAAGTATAGAGTAGAATGATAAGTTGGATTATGGATCCCTTGCATTGGTCTCTAGGGCGTATATTTATGATACAGACACTAATTAATGCTCATAATTACAGTACATTAATGTAGCGAGACATTAGGCGAGAATCGTGGACTTTCCATATATGTTTAGGGTGATGATGAGGCCGAATCGCAAGCGGAAGGGGAGTCCCTCGCTCTGTGTGGCCGATGAGTTCCTTGGCTCTGAAGGAAGGCCGAAGTTGTTGATGGTCTTGTCTTCATGGTTCAGACGAGCCGGCCAGGGGGCGTAGTGTAGCCGGGCATTTCTGGGCGGTCGGTTGAGAGTAGGAACTCACATCTTCTTTTCTATGCCAAAGCAAGTGTTAGGCAATATTTAAAAGAAATAAAGTTTAATCTCCGAAGGGATAAAAGATAGAAAAGGGAATGAACCTTTTGTATCACTTTTGCTCCAGATTTTGCGTCAATGGCCTAGAGAGAGCAAAAAATAACAAAATTTTTCTCTTCAATGAGACAGATTGCCGCTCATCTTTCATGACCGTAGTGCCTCCGTTATCATCAATTCTTCCCCTCTTCCATTTCACTCATCAATTCTGTCTCTATGACCGACTCTTTGTGCACGGTTATGGGCAGTTTTTAATTTTTGTCAGTTTTTTCATTAACATGCGGTAACTACTATGAGTTGAAGGATAAGTTGGTAAAACTAAATTGAATTGTAAGGGTAAAATCGGAACCAAAAGTGATACACCAAAGAGGACGGTTACCATAGGTAATTCCCTTTTTTTTTTGACAGGAGGTAATTCCTTTTTAAAAAATGTAGTTACCTAAGAGTTAAAAGAAACAAAGCAAACAAAGAGTTAAAAAATTCAAACAGTTATCAAATTTTGGAGGGTGCTCTACTCTTAGATACGATCCAACGGCAATATTCCCCCAAAGTTCATCTCATCCAAACTCCATTTGTCCATTGGAGTTTCTTGGTTGAGCTTGTGATTGTTCCGGAAACAATCCAAATCCGTCACATATTATCAATTCATCGTTGCCTTCTGTAGCGGAAGAGAAAGAAAGAAAGAAAGAAAGTCTGGTGTTACTCGTGGACGCCTTGCTGAGGAGCGAAAGTCATGGCGGAAGAATCATCCTCATGTGAGTACTATCCTCTTTATTTATTTGTCTATGTTTCTTGCAAATTAACTTATATGTTGTTAATTTCATGATACGATTCGTGTTCTTCTTTTTCTCAATTTTTGAATTTAGGGTTTCGTTGCCAAACCTGAGACGCTCCCTGATGGTACCATCAATTTCTTGGTCTGGCATTGCACTATTCCTGGCAAAACTGGGGTGCGTTCACATCTCTCTACATTATTTTATCTTCGTTGATACACCTGGTATATATTTGTACTGTCTGGTGATTTTAATTCCCAAAGTTTAGTGACTCTGTTGGCTATGTGTTCTTTTGCTCCATCGATTAGTTTGCTATGGTTAGCCCACTATTTGAATTAAAAAAAAAGCACTAGGCCACTACCCACGAAATTAACTCACGCCCCTTTTTCAAAATCCCTCTGAAAAACTCTCTAAAACTTCCCTATCCATCACTTTGTAATGTCTTAGCACGGTCCATCTCCCTCACCTTGATTGATGAAGCACACAACACTCACACACCAGAGAACGAGAGAGGATGAGTTGCCTGCTTACTAGAAAGGAGATCAAAGAATGTTGTCACGGAATCTGAACCAGACTGAGGATTGGAGGCCGTCGTTAACGAACTAGTGTCAACATTGATGGCAGGGGCAAGAGGAAAATCAGCATTAGGTGATAATTGGTTACTCTGTTACTGCGGTAAAAAACGGTATTACACGTGGTGCATACTGTTTTGTTATGGCCGCATCACATTTATTAGGATGGTTTGTTTATACCTTGTTTGTGGCTAGTAATCATAGTAGTAATATTGAGAAATCTTCTTCAAAACCCTCCCTTAATTCATGTTTTTTAGTTGGTAAAACACTCACTTCTCTTTATCCCTCTCCTTCTCCTTAACCTCTCTCCTTCCTTGCCCCTACATCTCCCAAATAGAAGAGAAAAGTCGGGGGTGGAAGAAGATGACATCTATTTGAAGGAATATTGAGAAACCTTCTCCTTCAAATCCCTCCCTTAATTCATGTTTTTTAGTTGGTAAAACACTCACTTCTCTTTATTCCTCTCCTTATCCTTAAACCTCTCTCTTTCCTTGCCCTTACAACTCCCAAATAGAAGAGAAAAGTCGGGGGTGGAAGAAGATGACATCGATTTGAAGGAAATTAGACGGCTTGGGCCTTTACCGTACATGAATTTTCGATCTATAAAACACAACTAATGATTCCAGGTGTAAATACAACACAATTAGTCTATTGGAACTGGAAGGGCTCCTATTAGTCTATTGATGTTTCTTAGGGCCTACACATGATGTCAAGCGCTTTTTTACCACCATTAATAGAATAGTGATGTTGTGCTATGTCATGGTCATAAGTTTGAAAGACTCTTGGATTAAGGATGTGAGAATTGTAAAAAACTCATCTGGTTGTAAGTTGTATAATGCTTCAAACATCAGCTCTATGTTTAAGTTGAACTAATAACTATTAATAGTCAACATTACATGTCTGTAAAAGTAATACCGTTCCCCTTCTTACATCATTTTGATACCTTTTTTTATGCTGAGAATTGGGTTCCCTTGGCTTGTTTGTATATGCTCATTCTTTCATTGTCTCTGTCTATGTATCCTAGGCTGTATGTCCTTGCTTCTCATTTTTTGTTTGTGATAGGAATAGTTGTGAATTTAAAAATGTAATTATCCGCCTAAAACTTAGAGAGGGATTGTAAAACAAGGAATGTTAGTTAATTGAATTTAACTTTTATTATACCTCGAAGGTTTGTGGTTTGATGGGTTTACCAACTATAGTTCTAATCGATTGAGGTGGTTTAGTAATGACATCTCCGAAAGAAATGATGTTCAATAGCCTAGTGAGTATTGAGTGTATGCCCTACCGTCCGAGTTTAGAACTCCCTCTACGTACTCCTTCGCCTTTCACACTTGGAGCTTAAGGGGATATGTTCCCTCCTAATTGAGTTGAGAATTCACCGGACAAGCTCCTTTGCCTTTCATACTTGGAATGAGTCTGTGTGCCCTCCTAGCTAAGTTCACTTACCTACAAGTCCTTGGCTCAAGCTCTCTAAATTGGAGCCTATACATAGCCATGACCAAATAACGATTGGGGAAACTACACTTTGCGAACAATCTCACGTGCTAACCATGCTTCAAGATAAAACGACTCATTCGTCCGCAAATATTGGCCAATATATCTTCTCATCAATGTTGTGAATATTTGATGGCAATCAAGGGGATCTCTCCTGTCTTTAATTTCTTCCTAGTTTTTTGTGGCTGGGGTGGGGGGGCTAGGTTCAATCACCCCAACCTGGTAGGAGAGGGTTGCTATCATAAGGATAAGCTTGATCCCAATTTCTTAATTGGAGAAGCAGGAGTCTTTTTTAGCTTCAAACAAAATGAAACAATGTTAAAAAATGGGGAAAACCTTCGCACTACACCTATTGATCTAGTGTTTGCGTAAACTGTATAATCAAAAAGAGAGAAATATGTTGTCATTATTCGTATATTTTACCATATTCTAGAAGCATTATAGATATTTACACAGTTGAGGAGGCTAAGGAGGACCACAATTAAGGTAGAATTTCCAACACACACACAAACCCATTGAGCTTGGTGTGTGGACGAATCTAGAATAGGCTCTTATACCATCTAAAAATTTGGTTTTGGCCTAACGCGATCCTAAAAAATTTGCTTGTAAGATGAGATGTATCTCTCACCTGTAAATTTTTTTAAACCATATCACATATGATGTGGGACTCTCAACAACACACCTCCCCATGCCCAAGATTGAAAATTTAGAGCATGACACGATTTGCTAGCTGGTGGCCCAATAGATCTTGGATACACTCTGATACCTTGTGGAAAAATATTCCGAAGTATTATTTCAATGGCATGTAGTTACCTTCATTAATTTTGATTACACAGACAAGCACCTAATGGGTCATATTAACGGGCCTATTACAATGAAGACTAATAACTACTATTTACAACACAACGGCTTGCTAGTTTAAAAAGGAAGGTTTGCTGTAACTTATCTTTCATTAAAATAATGAGTTCATGTTGATTTTAAATGTTTTAATGTATGATATTTGGATTTTATTTTGTTTGTTCTACTTTTTATGTTTTTTATTTTTATTTTAAACATTTGTATATGGTATTAAAAGCCTATATTATATATATATATATATATATATATATATATATATATATCCCATTCTGCCAAAGATAATTGAGTTGTATTTGATTTTATTTGTTAGGCTCAAATGCTAATATTTTTATATTTCAAAACTTTCTTTATGTGAAAATATTTTTGTATTATTTTTTATTGATTTGTTTCTTACAATTCATAATATAATATAACTTTTTCCTTTGCATTCAACGTAGGTAAGGTTGTCGAAATTACTCAATTCTTTTATCATTGAAAGCTTGGGTCAATGATTAATGTTCTCTCCGTTCTTGGATTCTACTTGGAAATGAATTAGTGGCTTGTTCAGTAATGTGAAATTTTGAATACTGTTTTGTATTTTATATTAATTATTCTGGGCGTCGAATCCTGTTATCTGATTGGATTTGAGTATCAAATGAATGGGCTGCTTGTTCAATAATTGAATCCGTTATTTACTTAATTGTAAATATTTTGCTTGTCATTTGCTGCAGACCGATTGGGAAGGTGGCTATTACCCACTGACTATGCACTTCAGCGAAGACTACCCTTGCAAGCCTCCAAAGTGTAGATTCCCTCGAGCTTTCTTCCACCCTAATGTATATCCATCTGGAACTGTTTGCTTGTCTATACTTAATGAGGATAGTGTAAGTATGATTCTTTTGATGACTGCATAACTTTTTGGAACTAAAATAATGTTTTTCACAGTGAATGTATGGATTTATACTCTCATTCTTACATTTAGGGATGGACACCAGCTATAACAGTGAATCAAATTCTTGTGGGTATCCAAGACCTGCTTGATCAGCCAAACCCTGCTGACCCTGCTCAAACAGAAGGATATCATCTATTCATCCAGGTAGATAACCTGAAAACCCCTGCATTGGCTATAACTGTAGTCATTCTCTGATATTAAAGAACAGTTTGCATAAACTTTACATCTGTACATCATTTAAAGAAAATAGGTACCTGCAAGGCTGTAGCTAATTTTTTTGATGTCCTATTTTGTACTCATTTTACCCTGATAGTTACATGTTTTTTTTAAAAGTTTAAATTCAACCCATAGACAATAACTGACCAGCCCAAAATAAAAACTACCCAATAGCATCATTGTTCTACTCTCAATTGCTCCAACCCAGTTATTCTTGACATGTATAAATTTTAATATCACAACTCAATAAAAAACAACCAAAAAAATGAAAAGATGAGCATGGGAGTTATACTGTCTGAGTTTTCTGGATATGCACGACCCCTGCTTCATAAGAATTGTTAATATGTTTGGTCATTGAACACAATGCAATAAGAATAGCTGCGTGCCAATTAGATGAGGGTGCAGATTTTTGTGTTTAATTATCAAAGGTGTGTCCTTATGTAATTAATATTTTTTGCAGAATAAGAATAGTTGTTTGTCGATTAGACGAGGGTGCAGATTTTTGTGCTTAATTATCAAAGGTGTCTCCTACGTGATAATATTTTCTGCAGGATGCAGTGGAGTACAAACGAAGGGTTCGACAGCAAGCAAAGCAATACCCACCTCTTGTGTAGTGCTACATATCTGCTCACTTCAGGAACTATTCTAGCATTGTAGATGTTGGTTCCTGTTTCTTGGTCGGTGCTAAAATTGTTCTGATGTTGGCTGCCATAATATGCAGACTCCTTGTTTTTAACTATTTCTATTTACTCTCAGGTCTGGATAACGTGTTAATATAAAACAATGTGAAGGTCAACCAACATGTTGGCTGTACTGGCTGAATTTTTATAGAAATGGATAATGACTGCTGCTCTGGAACTGTTTTCTATTTTGGATGTGATGTTTCCATTAGGAGAATAAGTAGCCAATTGGTTAATTTGTCTATCGACACATTTGTCTATCCCATGGCAACATAAATTATCACTGAAATTTTGCTAACTAGGTGATGATGGTGAAGCATTTTCCTCTAACAATGTGCTTCAGTTGCAGTGGCGTGTGCTGCAACTGCTTTTTGATTATTGGGGTATTTTTGGGAAAATTGTATCTTTAGAAGTAATATTAAAATTAGGTCATTGCAAAGTTTTTCCTTGGTATGTCTGAATTAAATTTGTGCTTTTAAATATATTTTGGATGGAAAAATTTGGTTGATTATGGGCAGTCCATGACTTTTGATTATTTGGTTCAATAACTAATGTTATTGTTTTTTTAGCTATCACAGTCACAATTGGGTTCGTACTATGGAGTCGATTTTTTTTGATAGGCAGATGTTAGTGGGGGTAGGGGGATGTTAGTTTTCGGGGTTTAAACTCGGGATCTTCTTCTTACAAATTGCAACTCCTTTATGTCCCTTAGCTCGCCAATTGAGCTACCTTCGTGGGGCACCAGGAAGTCGATGTTTTCATGTTGCAAAAATTGCCAATACCACCAATAGTGGAAACCTAATTTAGGGATTCCCGCTCCCCGTTCCCGCCTCTCATATTATCCCCCATCCCCATCCCATTCCTCGCTTCGGGGAGTTTTCCTCCACCATTCTCATCCCCATTGTCCCCGCGGGGACCCCAATAATTTATTTGAAGTTAGCAAAAATTAAAATTTAAATATAATAAAACTGAAATAATGTATAAAAGACAAAAAAACAAAAGTTCAACATTAAATATAAAAAAATATACAATTTAGTTTTACTTTGATATTTTAATATTTAAAAAGTATAAAGGTAAGAATAAAAATATAAAAATTAGTATAATTTAATATTTTATTAATTTTTTATTATTTAAAAACACATATTAAAAGACTAAAAATCTATTACTTAGAATATAATATTTTTTGACAGCAGAATATATATATATATGAGATAGGATATATTGACACCAGATGTCAAACTTAGCGACTTACACAAATTAATAACTTCATATAGACGATTAAATTTATCAATCCGACCGTTGAATGATATCATATTATCCTTGCGATCATGTATATCAAATTTCAAAAAATTCGAATACTAATAGGTGTGTTATCTAACAACACGCATTTGCTTATCTTTTAGGCTTAAATATCGTTTACCCCCCTGCAAAAAAAAAACTCTTAAAACAAACCTTGCAAATATTAAGTGTTTCTAGTTACCCCTGGCGTTAACTTTCTGTTAAAAAAATTGACGTGGCTGTTAGGAGATGACGTCATCACTCCTTGTCACCACTGCCACGTCAGCAACCAGTAAATGGCTGCCACGTGGCAGTATTATTACACTAAAAATAGATTTTGAAAATGGCTAGTAGAGGACTTGAACTCGCAACCTTTAGTTCACACTTAAAGAGAATTACCACTTAGCTAATGCTTCACTTGTGATATTACACCAGTTCTATTTTATTTATGGTGTGAAAAAGATAGATTTTTTTTAAGAAAAAATGCAAACAAGCAGCAGATCTCCTTTTCTCTTCTTCTTCTTCTTCTTCTTCTTCTTCTTCTTCTTCTTCGAATTTACACAGAAATCAAGCAGTAGTAAATCAATGCAGATCAAGAATCAAAAACGAAATTTGATTAAGAATTTGAAAACGAAATCCCCTAATTTCGAAAATGAAATTGATGTTGATGATTTAAGAATAAAAAACGAAAACCCCTAATTTCAAAAACTAAATTGATGTTGATGATTTAAGAATCGAAAACGAAATTGATGTTGATGATTTAAGAATCGAAAACGAAAGCCCCTAATTTCGAAAGCCCTTGATTTTAATTAATTTCGAAAACGAAAATGATGTTGATGATCAGATCTGGGGTTGGTTGAAGAAGATGAAGATATGCTATTTCCAGGAATAAGAAGAAGATGGGTCTGAGAAGGATTGAAGATTTCCAGAAATAAGAAGACTGAAGATATGTAATATATATTTGTAGTTGGGTTGTTATACTCAAATATTGAAGTGGCTTAGTGGAAGGAGGTGGTGTTTGTCACATTTAGGTCATGGGTTCAAGTATTAGTTCTGCCAAAATGTTTAATTTTTTTGGTAACAAAGGTACCCCACATTTCCCACGTGTCAGTGGTGACAAGGAGTGGTGACGTCATCTCCTAACAGCCACGTCAGTTTTTTTAACAGAAAGTTAACGCCAGGGGGTAACTAGAAACACTTAATATTTGCAAGGTTTGTTTTAAGAGTTTTTTTTTGCAGGGGGTAAATGGATTATCGTGATATTTGCAGGGGGGTAAATGATATTTAAGCCTATCTTTTAAACAACATATTCGCCATCGAAATAAAGTAGTGTGATGGACTGCCAAACAGTTTCGGATTTTTATGAAATTTTATTTATATGATCTCAAAGGTAATATTACGTTATTCAACGGTCGGATTGATAGATTTCATTTTATACGCGAAGTTATTAGTTGGTGTAAGTCATTAAGTTTGACACTTGGTGTCAATATATCCTAACTCTCTCTCTCTCTCTCTCTCTATATATATATATATATAACAAGAACACTTATGTAATATATTCGGGGGGATATGGACCCGTCCCCATCCCCGAATTATCTGCGGATCGAATTGCCACCCTTAGACCTAATAATATTGGCTTGACTGAATTTCAAGTTTAGTTTAGGCCTTCAAGATGTTTGCCCAACACTATTCTCACTTGAAGAACAAGAGCAAGAAAATGACTTTTTAAAATGAATAATTGTTAACTCTATTATATTAATAACAGTCAGGGGAATTCGAATTGTATGGAGTCGCGAATTTGGTGCATTCAAGCAGTTAGCATATTTGGGTCGTTCGTTATTAATTGTACGGTTATATCTGACTTAAAATATAAAGTAAGATATGAACTATCAGATCAAGATTAAAGGGTCTAAATTCGCTGATTGCGTGATTGCATACAACCCCAATCCAATTAAGGGGTGTACATCTTAGTATTCTCTTTTTTGACGGAACAAGTTCCTCCCTGAAAATTGAAAAATTGAGAGCAAGACTCCCATTTATTAAACTAATATCATATTTTTTCTATTCCAAAGTTATTGATGTTTTAGCATTTTAATTTTATTTCTTTTTTTTTTGACTGAAATCATTTTAATTTTATTTAAAAACTATTGAAAATTAAAGTTTTGTGTGTATTTCATGTTCTGTTTCCAATTGTAACAAAAAAAATGTTTTTTTCCCCAATGATACATACCCTTGGTTAGGGGACCCGTCCCATCTTCTTCCCGGGTTTGTTCGGGTAGTGTTTGGTATAACTCATTCCATCTTGTCCCTTACTCCTATCCCTTAATTGTTAACTCTATTATATTGGTAATAAGACTTTTTAAAATGAATAATTCAATTTGAAATCTATGCAAGTTTAAGTAGAAATATGTTGTAAAATACTATTGTAATGCTTCAGAGTTTGAAAACATGGTAAAATAAAAAAAACAGTCTTGTACTTCTAAGTTTTAGTCATATTGAGTGATCACCTTTGAACTTTGTTTCAATTATTTTTCGAGCCAACCAAATCTCGTCATAAATTGAGTAAGTCTTAGTTTGACCCAAAAAACATCAGGTTTGTTCGGGTGTGAAGATGAGTTAGGGTCTAAAAAATGTTTTCATAAAAAATTCGGGTCGGGTTGGGGACAACTATAACCAATCTCTTGCTCTTCAATACCCTTGGTTGGGAGAGAGAACTCAGAAATGTACAATATGATCAATAATAAATATAATAATAGTTATAATAATGATAATAATTAAATATAAAAAATAAAATATTTGAGCATAAGCATATATTAATTGATATATTTAATGATCATAATCTTATTTAAAAAAAAAAGATAAACAATCTTGGAATGAGTATAGTATCATTTTATTTCATCATTCTCTTCTACTTATCTGAACATCATTGACTTTTTTTGGGTGGAATCAGAACATCATTGACTACTATAGAGGCTTGAAGTCAACTGCATGCCTTTTAATCTCCTACTATACTCCCGTGCGATGCACGGATTAAATGAAAAAAAGTAATGATGGTGCTGATTCTATTTTTAATGGTGGGTCCAAAGCGTGATCCAAAATTCGGCAAATTGAAAAAAGCAACGCGTGAACTCAAGTCTATTTCGACCACAATCCTATTTGGCTTTTGGATTGGTAATCGTGACATCTCCGACCACAATCCTATTTGGCTTCTTCGTCTAGCAAAATATTGGGGGCCAAGCCATTCTGGGTGTTCAACGCTTGGTTTGAGCATTCTGAGTTATTGCCTTTTGTGAAGGCGTGTTGGGATGATTTCAATGTTAGGGTTACAAAGCTCATGTTGTTAAGGAAAAATTCAAGCTTCTAAAGGAGAAATTGAGGGGTTGGAATAGAGAGGTGTTTGGTAAAATTGATTTGAATATAGAGTCGTTGGTTCGGGAATTGAATTCGCTTGATCATGCCTTATGTGATGGTTGGGATAGTGCAGTGGTGATGAATCGAAAGGAGGTGTCGAAATCCTTTTGGAAACAAAATTCAAGCGAAGGAATCAATCTTAGCTCAAAAGTCACGAGCAAGATGGATCAAGGAAGGGGATATGAACTCAAGGTATTTCCACTCTCTGTTGAAGTTTCGAAGACGTCGTTGTAATGTGATATTACTACGAAATAGCGGCGAGGTGATAGAGGATGTCGACGAAGTGAAGAATAATGTCAAACAACACTTTGAGAATTGCTTTGTGGAGTCTTGTTCCTCTCGTCCCACTCTTGGTGGTCTTGCGTTTAGTCAATTGTCTCGGGTTGATATGGATTTCTTGGTTGAACGTTTTTTGGAGGAGGAAATAAGGGAAGAAGTGTGGAGTTGTGATGGTGATAAGAGTCCCGGGCCGGATGGTTTCAATATGAGTTTCATAAAATTATGTTGGGATTTGGTGAAAAAAGACGTCATTGATTTCCTTAATGAATTTCATGAGAAGTCTTTTCTTCCTAAGGCTATTTCAGCAACCGTCATTGATTGATTCCTAAAAATGATAACCCCCAAAGGGTATAGGCTGATATCATTGATAGGATGTTTGTATAAAATTTTGGCAAATGTGTGGTAAACAGACTCAAAAAGGTGCTACCTAGTGTTATATTGTCATGCCAATCGACTTTCTAGGGGGGTAGACAAATCTTGGATGGGGTGGCAGTGGTTAATGAGGTAGTTGATTATGCGAAGCGGTCGAAGGATGATTGTTTGTTGTTTAAAGTCGATTTTGAAAAGGCGTATGATTCTATCTCGTGGAATTTCTTGTTTTATATGTTAAACCGGATGGGCTTTCCCCAAAAATGGATTCAATGGATGAAGTCTTGTGTGTGCAATACTACTTTGTCGGTGTTGGTTAATGGGAGCCCTACGAATGATTTTAAAGCTCATAGAGGATTGAGACAAGGGGATCCCCTCTCCCCCTTTTTGTTTCTAATTGTGGCGGAAGGTTTGTCGGCTCTAGTGGCTAAAGCGGTGGAGATTGGCTATTTCGGGGGTTATGTTATTAATGAATCTCTTCGGTTTTCCATTATGCAATTTGCGGATGATACGGTGTTGATGGGGAAACCGTCTTGGGATAATTTATGGGCTATCAAGACAATTTTAAGAAGTTTTGAATTGGTTTTCGGATTGCGGTTGAACTTTCATAAGAGCAAGATCATTGGTATTAATACTTCCGAGGAGTTTCTTGATTCCGCCTCAACCTTCCTACATTGTAAAACGGAATCTACTCCGTTTAAGTTCTTGGGGATTCCGGTAGGGACCAATCCGAGAAGGGCAGCAACTTGGAAACCGGTGCTTGATGTGCTTAAAAAAAGGTTAGCATCATGGAAGGGGTGCCATCTCTCCATTGGAGGTAGAGTCACTCTTATTAACTCGGTTTTGAATAGTATACCACTCTACTTCTTTTCTTTTTATAAGGCTCTGAAGTTGGTTATTAATGCGATGGTCAAAATCCAAAGAGATTTTTTGTGGCAAATAAATAAAGGAGATAGAGGTTTACTATTGGGTTGCTTGGGAGAATATTTGTAAACCGAAGAGTGAAGGTGGCCTTGGAATTAAAAACTTAGAATTATTTAATGTGGCGCTCTTAAGCAAGTGGAAGTGGAGGGCTCTTGTTGATGACAACACCCCTTGGAAAGGACTGTTATTACATAGGTATGGAAGCTTCAACGCTGCGTTTATTCATCGGTCGGAGGTTGCTTTAAGAAGAGGTTCCGTTGGATCTATTTGGTGGCGAGATTTATTGTCGCTTGATCATGCTTTTTCCCCTACAGCTGCTTTCGGCCAGCAAGTCAGTAGAAGAGTGGGAAGTGGTGATTCGGTTGAGTTTTGGAACAACACTTGGCAGGGAACTACATCGTTTTCGCGATTGTTTCCATCGTTGTTTGCTGGCCGTGACGCAAACCGAGTCGTGGTGCAGGATTTTGGTAATTGGCTGGATGGTGCGTGGCATTAGAATGATTCCTGGTTGCTGTCACAATCTGGAATTAATCAAGCAGAGGCTGCTTATTTGCAGCAAATTTTGTACTCTGCGGTACTTGTTCAAAGGAAGGCGGACTGTTGGGTGTGGATGCTTAAGTCCTCGAAAATTTTCTCCGTTCGTTCATGCTATAACATGCCGTTACGTGAGGCATTGCCAAGCGAACATAATGCTTTGATTTAAATTGTTGGAGAAATTATGGAGATGTGTCACTCCCTCGAAGGTTATTGTTTGTTAGGAATTCTGTATATTAGTTAGTAGTCAATGTTGACCTTTTAAAAGGGCACTTATGTCATTTACTAGAATTAGTTTCTGTTACTTGGTTGTTAAGCTTGTAACCATCATTGTAACTGATCCCTTGCCCTCTGAAGTACAATATAAGTGCTTCATGATGAATGAATAATAAACAACAATTTCGCATCAAATCTGTCTCAACAAATTGGCATCGGAGCGTCATCGTCTTCGGGGCCTGTTACTGCGAAAAACTTCAAGAAATATCAATTTCTCATCAAGAAATATCAATTTCTCATCAATGGCGAACACGAGTGGAAATGATGGCAGCAACTACATGCAACCTTCAATACCTCGCCTCGACGGTCACTACGAGCATTGGAGCTTGCTCATGGAAAATTTCCTGCGTTCAAAGGAATATTGGACCCTGATTGAAAAGGGAATTGTGGAACCAGCCCAAGGAGTGGTGCTGACAGAAGCAGAGCAAAAGAAACTCGATGAGTCTAAACTCAAGGATTTGAAGGCCAAGAACTACTTGTTCCAAGCAATTGACAGGGCAACTCTTGAAACGATCTTGAACAAAGATACTTCCAAGGAAATTTGGGAATCTTTGAAAAGAAAGTTCCAAGGAAATGCAAGAGTTAGGAGATCAACTCTACAAGCTGCAAGAAAGGATTTCGAGGCCCTGGAAATGAAATCAAGTGAAACAATTTCAGATTATGTGCCTCGGGTCATGCAAATGGCGAACAAGATGAGAATTCATGGCGAAAAAATGGAAGACGGTGTGATAGTGGAAAAGATCTTGAGGTCACTAACCGAGAAATACAGTTACATTACTTGCTCGATTGCTGAATCAAAGGACACTGAGAAAATGTTAGTAGATGAAGTTCATAGTTCTTTACTAGTTCACGAACAAAATCTTCTCAGATTCACCAAGAATCGTGGAGAAGAACAAGCACTGAAGGCAACAATTCAGGAAAAAGGTGGCTCATTCACTGGTGGTAGAGGAAGAGGAGGCACAAGGGGTAGAGGAAGGGGAAGACAACCCCGTGAAGCTGTTGAATGTTTCAAATGCAAAAAATTAGGGCATTATAGAAATGAATGCCCTGATTGGGATAAAGAGGCCAAGGCAAACTATGCGGAATCAAATGATGATGATGAACTAATGCTACTAATGGCATGTACAGAAGATAGTGAAGAAGACTCTGATAGTGATAATGATCTGATGATGCATGTAGCGACCGAAAAATCCGAAGGAGGGATCCTTCGAGGGTGTCAGATGAAGCCGCCATCAAGGATTAGGATTAAGGGGGCAACCATTGATAAATCCCCTAAAAAAAAAGTCTATGCGAACCAAATGTTGGTTCGGGAGTCGGGTATGCGCGTGGAAGGTATTAGCACCCTGCGGCATCCTTCCTAACGAAGGTTACCCTTTAACTAAATGTGTAAAAAAAAATATTGTTTAGTTCAAATATATTTATTTTTACCCTTTTTACAAATTAAATAAAAGACTTGGTAAATGGTTAGTTGTTTTTGTTCTTTTTTGAGTAATAGGAAAGAAATAATTTAAAACTAAAAAAATGGTTTTATTAGTGCAATTGACAGAGGTCGGCCGCCCTCTGCTCCTACGTATCTCCTGGTAGAGAATCAAATCACACGTAGTTCTTGGTAGAGAAAATTTGTGTGTTGGGTGTTTTTTATTAATATTTTTGGTAAAAAGATTTTTGATGATAAATAAGGAGAAATAGTTTTAAAAAAAACGAAGTAGGTTGCAAATCGGTAATAAGAGGGGTACATTCAGCAGCAGAGAGTTGTATTATAAAAGTGGGTGTGCGAATAGCAGAGCCCAGTCAGTTCACGTTTTTGGGTTGTTAGCACATATGCGAATTGGGCTTTAGAAGGGAGGCGCAACAAGAAAACGAAGGGGTATAATCAGTAAACTGCTTAAAAATTAAAATTACAATAAAACAGAATATCCTATCAGATTATATAAGGCATGATTTGAGAAAGGAAACCCTAATTCCTCTTCTACATCCAGCGCCGCTGGTGTTCTTCCAAGAGAGAGAAAGTGCCAAACTCGAAATGGAGAGAGAGAGGGAGAATCGTGGAGAGAGAGAGAGAGAGAGGATGCCGGAGGGGATGCCATGGTGCAGCGCCGGCGAGAGGGAAGAGAAACAGAAAAAGAAAGGGAAGAACGAGAAGGGGAACACGGCAGAGAGGAAGCTTCGCCGGAGAGGGTGGTTTCGCGACGGTGAAACGACGGTGTGCTTGGGAGGGTGACGGCGGTGGTGGTGAGTCGTGACGGCGGTGGTGGTGAGTCGTGACGGCGGTTACAGCGAGCATGACAGTGTGACAGTGGAGTTGACAGCGACGACGGCCGGAGGCTTCACGGTTGTGGCGCGAAGGGGCTGACGACGGCTATAGTGGTGGGTACCACGAACGGCCACCACCTACGGTGGCCGGAAGTACAGGTACTCGAATCTTATTCTTTTTGTATTTTTTTTAACTCTTCTTCTCCTACTAGTTTCTGGTTCTAATGTTTTGATTTACTAATCTTTTCTGGTTTTGATTTTCTGTATGGAAGAGCTGCTACAGCACCTAATTTTAAAACCTTAACATATCCACGGTCCTAATTTAAACACCAAGTCTACTACGCTAATCTGTTTATGATTTTTCTGAACCTATTCTATTTACAAGCTTAAATATAATATTTACAAAAGCAACAACAATGGCTTATAATCACATTTAGAGTAACAAAAGAATACTTCTATTCTATTCTAGTAATTAGAAAAAAAGGCTTAAAAGAAAATAAGATGAAAACCAACCTAATACTCCAGCCTTTGTGATGCTGCTGCCTGTTATTGTTTTCCCTATATTACTGTTGCTGCCTCTTTTCTTCTTTTTTAGAATTCTGGTGATTTAGAGTTTCGACTTGAAACCCTAACTTTCGCACTAAAACTTGTGTGATTTCTCTGTGTGTTTTTTATGAATTCCCCCCCTTTTTGTTGTCTGAATTAGCCTCCTTTTATAGGCGAATATTAGGTTTTCGGTATTGAATTCCATGATTCTGATAATATTTTCCTTCTTTTTCAGGTTTTGGACCTTTGAGGGGCCTTGCTCAGCAAGCAAGAACAGGCCCAGCAGCTCATGCTCAAATAATGTGTTTTTCTTAGTTTTTATATTTTTATTATTTTCGTTTTTCTTAATTTTTGGTATTTTTTTGATTACTTTTTTGGACTTTTGGACAATTGGACACATTTGTAATATTACTTTGATTTTATTTAATATACATGTATTTTTATGCTATGTTTCTTCTTTAACGAGATGAATAACTAAGTTGGGCTAAACCCAATAATGAGAAAGAAACTACAACCGAACTCAATTGAGTAAAGTATCAAGCATAGGCCCAAAACTTGAATTATATTGACACGTGTTAATTAAGTCGAGACCTGCAAACTACCTACTATTTACAATCGTGCTCGAAACATATATACAAGCTAAAACAAAAATTGTAATGATAAAATAAGAGGGCGGACAAAATTGGGGTATAACAATGCAGAATTTTGATAGTGATAATGATCTGATGATGCAGAATTCTGATGAAGAAGACTCTAATAGTGATAATGATCTGATGATGCAGAATTTTGATGGTGATAACAAACTGATAATGCAGGATCCTGACAATATTGATGAACAAATGTCACTAATGGTCACTAAAGGTGATATAAAGAATGATGAAAAAAGGAATTAATCTGGTTCTTAGATTCGGGTTGTTCAAACCATATGAGTGGGGAAAAAGGATGCTTTATAAATCTTGATGAAACTGTCAAGAAGAGTGTGAGACTAGGAAATGGCATGAAGATGGATGTTGCAGGTAAAGGTAGCATCAAAGTGAGAATGAATGGAAAGGCACATTTGATATCTGATGTGTTCTATATTCCTGACCTCAAGAGCAATCTATTGAGTATAGGACAATTACAAGAAAATGGTCTCACAGTGCTATTTGAAGGAGGAAAATACAATTGCAGAGTGTATCATCCAGAAAAGGGATTGATCCTTGAGTCCAAGGTGGCTCCAAATAGAATGTACAAGCTGTATGGAAAGAACATTCAAGAGAAAGTGACTGTTGAATCCTCCTGCTTTCATACATCAGTGGAAGATGTGACTTACTTGTGGCATTGCAGACTTGGGCATTTGAGCAACAAGGGTCTGAACACTCTTCAAAGGCAAGGAATGGTGCTGGGATTGCCTAAACTCACTATTGATAATAGAGTGTGCACTGATTGCATGAGAGGAAAACAACATAGGGATCCAATTCCTAAGAAGAGCAAGTGGAGAGCTAAGGCAAAATTGGAGATGATACATTGAGATGTCTGTGGTCCCATCAATCCAGCTTCAAACAGCAATAAAAGGTACTTTCTATGCCTCATAGATGACTATTCTAGAAAGGCATGGGTATATTTCATGCATGAAAAATCAGAAGCATTCACTCACTTTAAAGCATTCAAAAACATGGTAGAAATGGAGACAGATTTGAAAATCAAAGCTTTTAGAACAGATAGAGGAGGGGAGTTTGTGTCAACTGAGTTTGATAATTTCTGCACTGATGCTGGTATAAAAAGGAACCTGACTACAGCCTATACACCTCAACAAAATGGGGTAGTAGAACGAAAAAATAGAACCATCATGAACATGGTTAGGTCTATACTTTGTTACAAGAATATACCTAAGAAATTCTGGCCAGAGGCAGTGAGATGGTCTGTGTATGTGCAAAACAGATGTCCCACGTTATCAGTGAAGAACAGAACTCCTGAAGAAGCATGGAGTGGACACAAACCATCTGTGTCACACTTAAGAGTTTTTGGCTGCATAGGACATGTACATGTTCCTGATGCAAGGAGAAATAAACTCGAAGATAAGAGCTCAAAATGTGTCCTACTTGGTATGAGTGATGAGTCCAAGGGCTATAGGATGTATAATCCAAATGAAGGGAAGATTGTGATTAGTAGAGATGTGGTGTTTGAAGAGAATGAGAAGTGGAACTGGGGTGAGAAACATCAACAAGAAGTGACTGTTGAGCTAGAATGGGGAGAGAATGACTCCAATCATGAAAGTGAATTGGAGAGTGAAGCTGGTGAAGATGAGACTGATAATATCACTGAGACACAGGAAGCAGGAAACAATAATGAAGGTGGACCATCTAACAGTAATACAGTAAGTTCTGATGACAGTGCAGACACTCACACAGATGAGAATGACAGTGAACTCTCTGAGAGAAGAACCAGAAGACCACCAACTTGGTTAGGAGACTATCATACAAGTTACAATGTATGCACAGATGATGATGTACTGAATTTAACAAGCAGTGAAGTATCTGATCCTGAATGTTTTGAAAGTGCTATAAGAGATGTCAAGTGGAAGAAAGCAATGGATGAGGAGATTGCCTCAATTGAAAGAAATGAGACATGGGAGTTGGTTGATTTACCAAAGGGATCAAAAGTAATAGGAGTCAAGTGGATCTATAAAACAAAGTTGAATGAGCTTGGTGAAGTGGACAAGTTCAAGGCAAGACTAGTTGCCAAAGGATACACTCAAAAGCAAGGGATAGATTATACTGAGGTATTTGCCCCAGTCAGCAGACTTGACACAATTAGACTCATCATAGCTACTGCTGCACAGAGAGGATGGTCACTCTACCAACTTGATGTGAAATCTGCTTTCTTATATGGAAAATTAAATGAAGAAGTGTATGTGGAACAACCAAAGGGATATGTTGTACATGGAAGTGAATCTAAGGTGTATAGATTGCACAAAGCCCTCTATGGACTAAAACAAGCACCTAGAGCTTGGTTTAGTCACATAGAAGCATACTTTGTGAAGGAAGGATTCATTGCTAGTAAAAATGAGCAAACACTATTCTTTAAGAGAAACAGAAATGATGGAATACTTATAGTGAGTATCTATGTAGATGATCTTATCTACACTAGCAATGACAGTGAACTAATCAGTGAGTTCAAGAATTCTATGATGAAAGAATTCTCCATGACAGACCTTGGGAAGATGAAATATTTTCTGGGGATTGAAGTGATTCAAGAGCAAGACAGCATTCAAATCTGCCAGAAAAAGTATGCTCTAGAACTGTTGAGCAGATTCCACATGACTGAGTGCAATTCAGTTGCAGTTCCTATAGTTCCAGGCACAAAGATTGATAAAGATGAGAAGGGAGAAATGGTGAATGAGACTTTGTATAAGCAGTTGATTGGCAGCTTAATCTACATCACTGCTACAAGGCCTGATCTTATGTATGTGGTCAGCCTACTAAGCAGATTTATGAGCAAGCCAACTCAGATCCACATGCTAGCAGCTAAACGTGTCTTGAGATATATTCAAGGTACAGTGGATTTTGGGATAAAATACAAAAAAGGTGATCATGAACAGGTGCTGGGATTCACAGATAGTGACTATGCTGGTGATGTGGAGGACAGAAAAAGCCCATCAGGTTATGTCTTCCTGTTGAGTGAAGGAGCAATAGCCTGGAATTCAAAGAAACAGCCAATTGTGGCTTTATCCACGACAGAAGCAGAGTTTGTAGCTGTTGGCACTGCTGCATGTCAAGCAATTTGGCTAAGGAAAATTGTGACTGAGCTAGGATTGAACTCAAATACTAGCACAGAAATTTTCTGTGACAATAGTTCAGCTATCAAGCTATCCCACAATCCCATTCTTCACGGGAGAAGTAAGCATATAGAGGTAAGATTTCACTACCTCAGAGAGCTGGTTAAAGCTGGAAGTATCAAGTTGAGTTACTGTGGGACTAAAGAGCAAATTGCAGACATGTTTACTAAGGCTCTCAGCAGAGAAACTTTCATTAAGTTCAGGGAACAATTGGGAGTTTGCAGAATTCCAAATGTAAACTAGTTGTTATGAAGATGAACATCTAGTTTAAGGGAGGGTTTGTTAGGAATTCTGTATATTAGTTAGTAGTCAATGTTGACCTTTTAAAAGGGCACTTATGTTATTTACTAGAATTAGTTTCTGTTACTTGGTTGTTAAGCTTGTAACCACATTGTAACTGATCCCTTGCCCTCTGAAGTACAATATAAGTGCTTCATGATGAATGAATAATAAACAACAATTTCGCATCAAATCTGTCTCAACATTGTTTTCGGGTGGCGTCTTCTTAGGGGCTCCTTGCCAACTCGCGATAACTTGCGCCACCAGCTTGTTATCGCTTCGGATGATGAATCTTTATGTCCCTTATGCCGGCAGGCCACTGAAACGCAGCTTCATCTATTTTTGGGCTGCTCTTTTGCGAAGGAGATATGGACTCGGGTTTGTGAGTGGCTTCGGATTAATCTTGTTGCGGCGGATAGCTTGTTCGATCATTGTCTTTGGTGGGGAAAGTTGAGTAAAGGGAAAAAGGTTAGGAGAACAAAGCACTTAATTTGGTTGACTACGTGTTGGAGCATTTGGTTGGCTAGAAATGCACTTCTATTCAAGAACGAGGAGCCTATCATTGACTCTATTATTTTTCGCATCAAGCAATTATCTTGAAGTTAGTTGGTTTATAGATCTCATTGTAATCTCAATTTTGATGCGTCTTCTTGGTGGCTTGATCCACTTCATTGCCTAAACAATATGTAACTCTTGTTGTTTGGGTTTGAGCACCCCTAGTGCTTTATCAATAAAGTATTGCGTATCTAAAAAAATGAAAAAAATATCATTAATTCAGTTATTTGTGATAATGTATTAGCTTTCATGCTAGAAAAAAAATTCCCGTGTTGTGCACGTGTTATAATTTTGTGGTTACTCGATGCACGTGTTGTATGAAATATAAGTAAATGATTAATTCAATTGTTGTATAAGGACATTAAAAGTTGCAAAATACATTAACAAAATTAACAAAGCTACCAAAAAAAGTAATTTTGTCTGACATAGAACGTGATAAATAAATAAATATAAGTAACAGAAGGAATAAGTAGTGATTAGAATGTGAAAAAAATTTGTCGAAAAAAAAGAAGAAAAGAATGTGAACCAAATAAATATAAAATGTGAACTAAAAAATATAAGTAATGTTGATACTCAAAATAATCATTTCGATTTTGATGATAGAACCTGAAATAAGTAACTTATACTTGAAAGAAATGTCTTTGATATTAAAAGGAACTAAATAAATACAATAATTATATATAGTGCTTTATTTTTTTAACTGAGGGGCGATATAATGTATTTAATATTTTTTGATAAGCATGTAAATTTACTAATTCTTTAATACAACTATACATGGTTCAAAAAGATACCTAACAACAAAGAATAATGCACTTGGTTCCCAAAATTATTGTTTGTCTAAAACAACAAAGTCTTATAAAACGAATCAAAACAATAGCTTAAAGAAGGTCAAGAGAAGGAGAGAAGATGATTCTTTGTATTATTCATTCTCTTTACAAGTGTGTTTCTACACATAAGATTGAGCCCTATTTATAGTGTGTAGATTAGCAAGTGAACGGACAACCATAAAAGTCACTACTAAGGGAAGTAATGAAAAGAAGAAGGCAAGCTAGTGGACATCCACTAATATTATTCATAACACTCCCCCTTGGATGTCCATCGAGGATATGCCTCATTAAAAACCTTACTAAAAAAAACCCAGTGGGAAAAAAATCTAGTGAAGGAAAAAGAGTACAATATCCTTTCAGTGGGAACTGCCTCATTAAAAACCTTTCCAAGAAAACCCAGTGGGACAAAACCATAGCAAAGGAAAAAAGAGTGCAGTTTTTCTCCCCCTGATTGCAGCGTCACAAAAGAATATGAATTCTAACATCTGGACTTTCTCCTTGAGGGCATATGGAGCAATCTACTTCACTCTGTCACTTGTGATATATCCTCTTTTAATGGATCTTTGCGGACAATATTATCTTTAGAACATCTTCCTTGAATTGTTGGCATTTGAGTATGAAATGAAGAACATAGATTGTTCATAAAGATATTTCAATGTCACCACATGTAGATAATAGCTGACTTGTAATCTGACTTGATCTAGATCAGAAAAATACTTTGAATCTGCGTGGTTAATTTGTGCAACATACATAATATGATATATTCATTAGGATATAGTCAAAAATGAAAGATGCATCCCACTTTGTTCTAATGTATTTTGGTTTGTAATAAACTATATTACTACTAATTCTCACATAATATTATCATATCAAGAGATACAACATTTGGTAATATGCATGCATGCTTTCATAGTCTTCGGGACTGATATATTTCATTTATTCTTACCACACAACTCATGTACTCAATATACACAATTTCGGCAGATCAATATGAGACTTTGTTTTTCAAAAGAATTTATTTGAAGATATTTCTTTTTTATCTTGAATTCTTCTGGGATTTTCCCTGTAGAGGTCAACTACAGGTTCAACCTCAAAATCCATCAGATATTGTTTGAGGTTATTCATCTAGAGCTCTTTCTTTGAACAATCTATAGTTTTTTTTGAATGCTCTTCAGGAGTTTCGTTAATACTTATATCATCAACATAGACATCAGTTATAGCAAATTCTTTTCCAAATATTTCCATAAAACTATATGGACAAGTGATGTCATATTTGTATCCCTCCTTTAGAATATAAATTTAGACGATTATACCATATATGTTCAAATTATATTATTTCATGGAGGGATTGATTCAATTTTAGTAATCATATCAAGAATCAGAAAAGTGTGTATTGGAATATTAAGTCCTTCAGGGATCTTCAAATAATTTTGACTATCAAATGAGTCATACAAATAAGTTGTAGCAACATTCATATTGTGAAAATTGAGTTCTTCATGTGCTACAAGGTTAATTAAGTACTGAAAAATACTTGTATCCACCCTTGAGCAACCTGTCGAACTTTATATCTCACAATTTCACCATTCTCAATCAGTTTTTGCACAATAACTCATTTGTATTTGACTGATTTCACACCTTTCGGTGTTTGGACTACAGGTCCTAAAACTTTTGTAAAGCTAGTTTAATTCTGCTTCAGTTTCATCTTTCAAATTTGGCCAATTCTCACTTTGTCTACAATCTTTAATAGACTTTTGTTCATGATCCTCACTATCATTTATCACATTTAGCGCTATATTATATTTAAAAACATCGTCAACGTTGACTTCGTTTCGGTTCCATTGCACTTCATTCATGACATAATTCATTGAGATCTCTTTAATTTCAGAATTTTTCATGTACCTGATCAGTTCTTCTGGAACTAAAATGTCAATTATGTCTGAAGACTCTTTTAGAGTTTCTATATCCTCTTTTGGACCATCGTTCTTTTTAGCTCCTTTTCTTGTTCGAGGACTTTTATCTTTGGAACCGATTGGTCTACCACGCTTCAGGCGCAGTTGAGACTCATTTTCAATATTGTATTGTCCAACAAGAACATCCATCTTATTGGAGCATTAACAGTTGATATAAATGATTTGGTCACATCTTTTGGATCAGTGAATGCATTTGATAGATGATTTGCTAAACTTTGCAAATGAATTATCTTTTGAACTTCTAGTTCACATTGTAAGTTTGAGGATCGAGACGAGACAATGATAATTCATTCCAACTGATCTCTTTATCCAACTGCTTGTTCTCTCCCCCAGATGTTGGGAAATGTAACTCAAATGATAATCATCAAACTGGACTATAAACAAGTCTCCAATTGTTAGCTCAAGCTACTTTATAATACATGGATATTTATATCTAATATATTCCCAAAATTATTTGAGACTCATCATAGTGCATTGTGAGTGGATAAATTGAAACGTACACTAGACATCCAAAAATTCTAAGATGAGAAATATTAGATTCGTGACCAAAAACCTAATGTAAAGGGGAAGAGTTATAATAACTTGTTGGCCTGATGCGAATCAATATTGCAACGTGCAAAAGTGCATGTTCCCAAGTACAAATTGGAAGTTCTTATCTCATAAGTATTGGTCATATAATTAACTTTAGACGTCTAACGAATGGTTTCTTCAAGACCATTTTATGAATGAACGTGTACTAATTGATGTCCAAAATCATACAACACTTATCAGATGCTTTTAGGGTAATTCACATAATAACCTCTTACTCAAATTAGTTGAGCAAACAATCTCACAAACTTCCGGTTGTGAGTTGAAGATATATATATATATATATAGTTGATGAATCAATTAAAATCACAAATATCTAAATGGTCCACGTGATTAGTGTACTCGTTTACAAATATTACCTTATATACGTTCTTGAATTACGAGAGACTTATTCTCTCAAATTGCCAATTGCTTTTGGGAACTAGTGAACACAAAAATTAGTAGATTGAAGAAACTATTGGCTCTTCAATACAAGTTCACATTAAAAAATTAACCATTTTTCGCATCATTATATACTCGGGATGGTCCAACCGATCTTGCCAACAACAAAATTATTATGATATATAAACTTCTAGTTTACAACATGTGTTTCAATTGAACATATATAAGTGTATTACAAATCAGAGGAAAAAACAGACAACTTTTCCACTACACTTATTTTATCCGAAGTATGTCTCATTATCTAAAGATGTTCAACATACTCATTTCTTGTTTCAATATGATATCCATTTGGACTGATATCCTTAAAACTTAATAAATTTTCATGAGACTTTAGAGATTATAATATGGTACAATGTGTAAAAACATGGTTCTCTAGGTAATTAGCTATTCACTAGCTCTTCCGGAGCTTTAAATTACATTTGTAAACTTCTGGTTGCAAGTTGATAAAAAGTACACATGCTACTATACGACTTCTGGTCATAGCTAAATAATGTACTCAATATAAAATAGAAATGTTTAATCTTAATTATATTCTAAAAACTTAAAATAGCTATCAAACTTAACTCTATTTTAAGCTAGTTAATCAATAGCATTATAGTTAAAAGGCATTGAGAGAAAATGACAGATAGAACTTCAATTATATTGAAGAATATTTTACTCCTTCATATCATCAATATGGGATGTCATTGCTACTTCATTATAATCTTGCTAAACGTATAAAACTAGGTCGATTACTAAACATTAGGTTTGAAACAACACTTTATTTTGCATACTTGCATATCAAACTTCTTGGTTCACATTGCAAGTTCTTAACCGCACTCATATTTTTTTTTAAGCAAAAGTAATGTATTAAACCTTGACCATTTTAAAAATAAATTATAAAAACTACTAAGTACGCGTATAAAAAAATTTACCATATATATATACAGAAAAATTGGGGACACACAATTTTCTTCAAAAAACAAAACCGTATAAACCACACATACTAGTTTAACAAAAAAACACCATTTATACATAAAGAATTTGAGACACGCAATTTGAAATGTTGTTTCACTTGTGCTATAATATTATGGTAACATGAAATTATAAGAAGATAATAAAAAGTTATGATAGAAAATAAGAACATAAGAGTGTCTAGTTCTTTAGGATCTAGTTATACAATCAACTCTTCTTATACGTGAATCATTCACTTCTGGGAATGAACTTCAATTCATTGAGCGGTTTATCAGTATTATCACATAATCTTGATTCATAATATTTTTTAGAAATATTTTCTCATTTTGCTAATTCATGAGAATATTTGAGATAGAAATTATATGTCCTTTCTCTTTATTTTCATTGCAACCATTGTGTAAAAGTCAAGTTCTTCAGGAACTCGATCACAAATCTTTCATATACGTTGATCAAAGAAAAATATAATTTCTAATCAATTGTTCTTCAAGAACTATACCATGAAATCTGGACATTGACGAAAAAATCATGCTTTGAGCATTCTTACGGGGATGCTTGAATATTTTCTTTCTTTGAGTTCTTCAAGAACTATCACAAATTTTCACATTGATAAAGAAAACTATTCTTTGTGCAATCCAACAAAGATACTGGATTACCAAATCATTAGTTCTTCAGGAACTATACCACAATCCTTCAAGGATGCTTGCATATTAAAAAAATTCAATTCTTCAGGAACTACATAAACAATGATACATAGAAACAATTATTTGTGCAATCCTTCAGGGATGCTTGGATAATGGATTTATTTTTCTTGAGGAACTATAAAACAAATTCTCATCAACAGTGATAAGTAAATAGAAAATGAGATAAAATATAAAATGAGATAGAAACATAAATAAGATCAAAAAGAAATGATAGTGATAAGAAGAAGATGAAGAAGTAGAAGAATAAAAAGAAAGATGAGAAGAAAACTTATTCTTGCAATAGATCCTCAAGATGACTATGCCTTCAATCATATAGTAGAGCTTCGTGCTGATAACGTGTTATAAAACGAATCAAAAAAATAGCTTAAAGAAGGACAAGAGAAGGAGAGAAGATGATTCTTTGTATTATTCATTCTCTTTACAAGTGTGTTTCTACACATAAGATTGAGCCCTATTTATAGGGTGTAGATTAGCAAGTGAACGGACAACCATAAAAGCCACTACCAAGGGAAGTAATGAAAAGAAGAAGGAAAGCTAGTGGACATCCACTAATATTATTCATAACAAAAGAATTATTTTACGAACATAATGCTAATATTAGAGCATCTTTAGTGGGTTTTTTTTAAATGAGTGAATTATTAGTAAACTCTCATGAAATCTTAAAGTTTTGGATCCAGAATGCCACCTGACTCTTAAGAACTCTGTAAGAATTTCACTCTAATGGTGCATTCTCAAAAAACAAAACTGGATCCTAGAAACTAATCACACATTTAATATTATTTTTTATTTTAAGGTGGCTCCACTCTCTCTCTCCGCTCCTTTCTGTATCGTCAGTTTGTTTTGCAGAGATGTGTAAATGTGCATGAAATCTCTGCCCCCAAACTTTTGTTGATATTTCGAAAATGCCATAAGAAAGAAGCTATCTAAAAGTTGTTGTGGACCCACAGTATGTCAATGTTTTTTTTTAATGAATAGCATGTCCATGTTTATACGTACTATAAGCATCCGAAATTGCAATTGTGTGCTAATATACTAAACTAGACCCTCAGGCGGCTGAATGACCACTTTCTATCTATTTTAAAATAGTAATAGCATAGCTATTCGAAACATGGGTAATGTCGTGTTGTTTCTATGAACAGACTCAGATAAATTTTGATTAGTTCGAACATTACTTGGGAAAATCAATGAGGACATGATTAGAAAACTAATTAACTGGACAATATTATTTTGTTGTTTGATACCCACTAGTATGTATTGCCGTGCCAGCACGGGCATACATTTCTTTTTAACTTAAATTTTGAAATTCTTGTTTGGGGATTAAAAAAGAGTCAGTTGAATGTTTACGTATATTATGTCAAAAAAAATTGACTACTTTGGACACCTTAGAAAATAAACCCACCATGACAAATTTTAGTAGGACATGTTTATTAAATTAGATTGTATACTAAAAAATATTATAGTTAAACTAAAAAATCATAGTTTAAAATTTGGCTTAAATACAGTTTTGGTCCCCCAAGTTTCACCAACTCACGATTTTGATCCCCCAAGTTTTAATTTTACGAATTTGATCCCTCAAGTTTCCAAATTTGTAAAATTAGGGTCCCCCACTAATCTGGTCAAAATTGATGCTGACCTGTCCGCCACTTAAACTACGTGGCAGCCACGCTGGCATGCCAAAGTGGCTTTTTTATATTAAAAATTGTTATTATATTTATAATATAAAAAACCTATTTCTATTTTGTAGGGACTAAATTAAAAGATCCCAATTCTATGGGACCAAAAACATATTTAATCCTTTTTTAATTTCTAATTTCTTAAATATAATATAAATATGTATATAAACAAAATGTTAAAATAAAAATAACAATTTTTAATATAAAAAAGCCACTTTGGCATGCCATCGTGGCTGCCACGTAGTTTAAGTGATGGACAGGTCAGCATCAATTTTGACCAGATTAGTGGGGGACCCTGATTTTACAAATTGGGAAACTTGAGGGATCAAATTCGTGAAATTAAAACTTGGGGGATCAAAATCGTGAGTTGGTGAAACTTGGGGGACCAAAACTGTATTTAAGCCTTAATATTTTAATATAAAATTTAGTCCTCCTTTTATTTATTGATATTCAAAAAATAAAATTAAAAATAAAAGATAGCAGTTAGCACATTTTTATTTTTTATTAATATTTTTAATTAAAAAACACATACAATGTACTCGAACAGCAGAATGGTCCCCATCCTCATCCCAGAGTTGACAGTGGGGGAATTAGCTCTTTCGTCCCCGTCTCCACATGGAAAAATTCCCCATTCATGCTCCACTGTGGGCAGTCCCCGTCGAGATTCCCACGCACAGGTAGAAAGTACTCGTTTAGTCGAGTGTGAGACTGAGGGAAGGATGAAACAATACATCCATCCATAAGTATACATAACAAAGATCCTTTGGTCACTCTAAGATCTTCCTCATGATCTTCATCAAACTTCCACCTTGAGTAACACCAAGCTTTGCTATCTCCGAACCTTCATCGCAAAGAAAGAGAGTCAGTAAGTTGGAAAAAAGTAGATTAAAAAAATATTTCATTAACAGATATTGGGATGTTTATTATTACTTATTTAAAAAACAAATTGTTATATTAAAATATTATGTTTTAATTAAAAATTTCATGTGGCACTCAAACATGGGATGCCACGTCATTTAACTTAGTACCACTTCAACCATTAGTTTGACCAATTTCGACTGGGGGACCAAAATCGTGAATTAACTATTATAGGGGGACCAAAAATGTAATTAAACCTAAAATATTTGATGTTATAAGTTTGAAAGCAAGATACAAAAAGAAATTAGAATATCAATATTAGTATTGCTTATTCCCCATATCTTCTTTTTTAAAAGGGACTTATTCCCCATATCTTATTTGCCTATAAAGCTCCATAATTAATAAGGTATAAAAAATTTCTAGAATTGACTATTATTTATGATATTTTATTTTAATATGAACATTATATATTTTTTTTTATTAAACCTTATATATATTCATTCTATTGTAACATCTATGAATGAATAATTAATAGTTTTTTTGACAAAAATAATTAATAGTTGGAGAATGGTAAGTATTTTACTTAATAATTAATAAAAACATAATGATGCATTAGATTAGAATTTTTTATCATACGTGCGATATACAATATTAGTTGGAGAATGGTAAATATTTTACTTAATAATCAATAAAAGCATAATGATGCATTAGATTAGGTTTTTTTATCATATTGTTAGTATCCAACGACTTTGTCAGCGACTAATCTAATTTTGTAAAAAAAACAAATATGGAACGATCTATTGCAATCTAATAAGTATTACTTACTATTAGGAATATGATTGAGAGTGATGATAAAAGAAAAGATTGAGAGCAAACAAAAGGAATACAGAGCAGCACCAATTTTCACATCATGCGATAGGGTTTGAGAGAAGTCCCAAATTTAGTGGGATATAGTGACTGTGCGAAGAAAGAACCATTAGTTCAAATTTTATTTTATCTTAGGGTTTCTCTCTTGGTGAAAGCTGTGAAATTGTATCCACGAAACCCTCTTGCATTGACGATCGAGACATTGTCTCTAACAGTGTAAGTAATGTTATGGATTACGGTTTGTTGGAAAGTCTTAGCTTAAAACTATGAACGCTATTGAAAATTAAGATTTACCCTTCACCTTAACAATATTTGATTTATCTTTAAACTTTTTAAGCAAGTCCTAATCAATCATAATCCCTCAAACATGAAATGTTTTCTCAAATATATTCTCGATGAGTCCCTCACATGAACTTTGAACAGAACCTACCAATGAGGTTAGATATGTTCCTAGGAAAACCCATAGGATTTATATTCAACATTATTCAATAAATAAGTATTAGATATTGTTGGATATTTAGTAGTTTCCCTATTTAAAACACTAAAAGCTCCTCCGAGAATTCAAGAAGCTCTGAGCAAGACTTTTCAATCAGGCTCAATGCATCGTGATTAAACAAAACAAAAGTTGCAAATTCAATATCGTATATATGACAAACAACTTCACAATAACCTGAGATAAATTTATATATGACACACAGCTTCACAATATCCTAATTGCACTACTATTTATGATAATTTTAATATTTGGATTTGAATAATTGTATTCACTTTATCCATATCATATCCATCGTTGCTTAGTAGTTACTTACACGAACCCAAAATTACTACTTAAAATAAGTTGAATGCCATGTGAGCACAAATGAAACATAAAATTGAATTATAGTTTTATGTTTTGCAACCCCAACATGTACTAAAATGAAAGTGCAATGCAAAAGACATAATATTGGTAAACAGAATAAAAATTTTAAAGTTGAAAATAATGGGTATTAGAGTTCACAAAGTGAAGAATCTAGAGAATTTCATTGATGAGAAATGGTGAAGAATGAATCTGAGTTTACACTGTTACATTGAAGTATATATACACAGTTATTGATCAACTGGATCTAACTAACTGGTTGTTAAACCAAAACAGAATTTAAACTATACTTCTAACTGTACAATTGACTAAGTTAACCATGGTAACTCAAAATTAACTAAAGCTAATTAAGCCAATGCTAATTAATATGAAATACAATCTGTACAAAGTAACACTCCCCCTCAAGTTGGAAGGTACATATTGTGAAGACCCAACTTGCCAGTGAGATTCTGAAACTGAGGTCTAGGAAGAGCCTTAGTGAGCGGATCAGCTAACTGTGCTTGAGAAGGGACATGAATCAATTTGATAAATCCTGAATTCACATGCTCACGAATGAAGTGACAATCTATATCAATATGTTTGGATCTTTCATTGCAAGTAGGAGTGCTAGCAAGCTGTATGGCAGATTTACTGTCACGATAAACCATAGAATATGTCATGGAAATGCCAAATGAATGAAGAATTTGCTTTGTCCAAAGCAACTCAGAAGTTAGAGTGGCTAGAGCTCTATACTCCGCCTCTGCAGATGACCTGGCTACTGTTAATTGTTTCTTGGACTTCCAAGCAATGATGGCAGAGCCTAAAAACACACAGAAGCCTGTCGTTGATCTTCTAGTAGACTAACAACTACCCTAGTCTGCATCTGAATATGCAGTGACTCTGAAAGAAGATACAGCAGGAAATAGCAAGCCTTGGCCAGGAGATTTCTTGAGGTATTGCAACAGATGGTGTGTTGCCTGCAAGTGAGGTGCTCGTGGCTTGCTCATAAACTGACTAAGTCTATTTACTGCAAAAGCTATGTCAGGATGTGAGATAGTCAAGTACATCAATCTTCGTAACAATCTCCTATACAAAGAAGGATCATCTAGCAGCTCACCATCAGAATCATTTAACAGAATGTTTGAATCCATAGGAGTATCTAAAGGCTTTGCATTCAAGTATCCAGTGTCATCCAATAGTTGGAGTGTGTATTTTCTTTGGCAAAGGGAAATACCTTGAGTTGAATGAGCAATCTCCAGCCCAAAAAAGTAATGCAGATCTCCAATGACTTTGAGCTTGAAGTTCTGCTGCAACATGTCTCTTGTTTGATCAATGAGAGCACTATTTGGTCATGCTATCAAGATATCATCAACATAAACCAATAGTGTGACCAAACTGTCACCAGACCCTTTGATGAACAGAGAGTGATCTGCAGGACTATGTGTGAAGCCATTGTCATTGATGACTTGGGACAATTTATTGTACCATTGCCTAGAAGCTTGTCTAAGGCCATACTAAGATTTGTTGAGTTTACAAACTTGGTTCTCCCCCTTACTAGGATAACCCAAAGGCAGCTGCATGTATACTTCTTTGTCCAAATCCCCATTGAGGAAGCATTGTTCACATCCAACTGCATCATGGACCAATGCTTCTGAGCAGCTACAGCTAACAACACACGCACAGTAGCAAGTTTTGCAATAGGTGAAAATGTTTCAAGGAAGTCTATACCAGCTTGTTGAGTATAGCCCATGGCTACAAGCCTGGCTTTATACTTATCAAGGGTACCATTTGCCTTATACTTCACCTTATATACCCATCTACATCCAATTGGTTGTTTGTCCAAAGGTAAGGTTTGAATGCTCCATGTATTATTCATTTCAAGGGCAGCAATTTCTTCTGCCATGGCATGTCTCCACTCAGGAATTTTAACTGCTTGGTGATAGTATGTAGGCTCATAAATGGTGGCTACTTGCATGACATAGTGGTGATAAGATGGAGAGAGTCTGTCATAAGACAAGTGTGTGTTGATGGGATAAACAAGGCTGCAGTGGTAGTCTTAGAGATAAGAGGGTGGGTTAGACATTCTACTGGATCTTCTAGGTAAAGGAGTGACTACAGGTGTAGGTTGAGGTTCCAGAACTGGCTCTGGCTCTATGTGAGTGGCATGAGACAAGTCAGGATCTGGTTCCTGTGTGTCTGGTTCCTGAGTATCTGGTTCCTGTGTGGCTGGTTCATAAGTATCTGGTTCCTGTGTGACTGGTTCATTTGATGATGAAGGATAATGCACAAGCTCTATGATAGGTGAGATAATTGGGAAAGACACAGCTGGTTCACTAGTGAGGGAAGGCACTTAAAAGGGCTCAGTGTTGGTTTGAAATGGGAATTGGGTTTCTATAAAAGTGACATCCCTGGACATAATAAATTTCTTTGAGGTGAGATCATACAATTTATATTCCTTATAACTAGGAGAATATCCCATGAAGACACAGGGTGTGGCTCTAGGACTAAACTTGTGTCTATGAGCAGGGATAGTGGAGTGATAACAATCAAATATGATTGTTATTACCTCTTTTTTCAAGCTTAAATCATTGTTAATTCTCAAGCAATTTAGTGATTAATGTTGTAAATAGGTTAGTTTAGAATAATTAAAGGTGCAAGCTGAATTATGTTATTAATGGGCACTTTGGTGCCCAATTGTGGTTTAATATGTGTGTTTAATTGCTGCAGCATCTGTTGTGGCAGCATTGCCATTTTACGCAACATGAGAGAGAATGTAGCAAGAAACACGGAAATCAAGGCAAGAACAGCTGTCAGCGTATGTCATGCGTGGGTGTGCGTGCCAATCATTGGTGATGCGTGAATGACCTAGGGATTTGGGCAAAAAGGACATTGTACCTTGAAAAGGACAAAATGTGCCTCCACCATTTAGGGTTTCTCTCATCCCAAGGCCTTCCCTATAAAAAAGGCACTCTCCCCCAGAACTAGGTTAAGCCGAATTTCAGAGGTATAGGAATAGCCTTTTGATTTCGTGCCTCCATTGTCACTTAGAATCAATTGCTGGGATATTGATTGCTGTAGCAACGTTAGATCTACTTCAACTTCGAAGGAGCTACATTTTGAGAGCTGGAATTGCTTGGTGGATCACCATTGAAGCTGTCTCAGTATCAAGACTTGTAGTTGAACTTCTCTTCTTGGGTTTTAGTATGAAATTTCTACTTTCCTTGATGTTTAGTTTAGTTGTAATGTTGTGTAAGCTCAATATGAGCTAAACCTCTGTAGTTGGGATGCTTTTATGAATTTAATGAAGTTACTTTGATTTTAATGCTTGTGTTATTGTGTTGAGCACTTTATCTTGTGTGTTTTAATTTATCCATCTTAGATTAGGATTGGCCGTCTAATCTAGGTAGAAATACACTCTCAGGAATGGTTTGTATTTAGATCTTCACAAGATAACATGGTATGTGGCACTATTAGGAATACATGTGCTCCTTGCTTGAGTTCTAGGAATAGAAGAGGCATAAGCCATGAGATACAACACTTAGGTGTAACGCTGCTTGTTCTTCAGTAGCCTAGGGTAATAATCATTCTCTGTTAGTTAGGAATACGTCAGAGTGACTAAAGCCTAGTGTATTGCATTAAGGAATTATGCGCATTGCGGCAGCATCTAGTGCTGCAGCACTTAACACAGCATTCTGATCATTGTAATGGATTTATTGACATAGTACATCTCAACTTGTCCCAAATATGATTTCCACTACCCTAATACCTTTTTAGTTGTTTGTTACTTGTTACCCAACCAATTGTGTGTCATTTACTTTTGTTACTAAAATCACTAATTGTTACTTTGATTAAACTCTTGTTTGGCAAATTAATCCTCGTGGGAACGATCTCTACTTTCATTATATTACTTGTTACGATTGTGTACACTTGCACAAAAGAACGTTCACGTTTTCAAGCAACATGGAGACATGACACAAACAACCAAAAACTCTCATCATAGAGTAATCAGGGGGTTTAGAAAATAATATCTCATATGGAGAGTTTCCATCCAAGTTGACAGTAGGTGTTCTGTTGATCACATATGTAGCCATGGAGACACATTCACCCCAGAATTGGATGGGTATGTGGGCTTGATAAAGCAAGGAACGAGCCACATTTAGGAGATGCTGATGCTTTCTTTCAACTACTGAATTTTGTTGAGGTCTATAGGGACAAGAGAACTGATGTGTAGCCCCCACACTCTGCAAAAAATCAGTTAACAGAAACTCTTTGGCATTGTCACTGCGAATGCTCTTGACAGTGGTACCAAATTGAGTTCTAACATAGTTAAAAAAGGATTTTATCAAATGTGTAGCATCAGACTTGTGTTTCATTAGATGTAGCCATGTAAAACGTGAGTGATCATCAACTATGGTTAGAAAATAGTGCATACCATCATGTGTAGCTTGGGAAAAAGGTCCCCAAGTATCAAAATGTGTTAAATCAAACACATGAAAACTTATGTGATTATGAGAAACAAAAGGTAGACGTTTTTGCTTAGCTATAGGGCATACAAGACAGGTATTAGAATTGTATGAAGAGTTAAAATCAAAAGGTATTTTATTGCTTAATAGTTTCAGTACAGGATCTGAAAGATGACCCATTCTAGCATGCCACAGGCTAGTAGGGGTATGAGTACTATTAACCAAGTTACAAGAGATCAAACTGGTTTCTATTTCATTACAAGTATTTTGTAAAAGAGAATTACACATTGAGGAATGTGAAACAAGAGAAGCAGAGGGTACAAAACCAGGTTGTATGCTTGGATGAAAATGAAACAGGCCATTCAGCAGCTCACATCTTCCAATCACTTTCTGGTGGGTTCTGTCCTGTATAATGCAAGCATTATCAAGAAAGAAAACACCAAAATTGAGAGTGATTAGTAGAGCACCAACTGATATCAAGTTTACACTAAATTCAGGAATTAATAACACATTGGAAATGATGAAATTAGGCCCTAATTGAACACTACCAATGGCTGTAACTTGAACCCTTTGTTTATTAGGCAAGGTGACATAAGTGTTATGTAATGATGTGTGATTGATGAACCATTTAATATCATTGCAAATATGAGTGGTAGCACCTGAATCTACTAACCAAATTGAT
The DNA here is from genome assembly GCA_963573325.1 of Astragalus glycyphyllos. Classification (NCBI taxonomy): domain Eukaryota; kingdom Viridiplantae; phylum Streptophyta; class Magnoliopsida; order Fabales; family Fabaceae; genus Astragalus; species Astragalus glycyphyllos. Next base: position 83,895,463 of record OY754308.1, on the reverse strand, counting down.
ATATAGGCATTAGATAATGATTCTAAAACCGAAAAACTCACACCAATACATAGCTCACCTGATGCAGCACTGTCATGAACCACTACATTTGCCATTTGAGCCTGAATGTAGTTGATTAGGTTCTGATATTGTTCTGCAGAAGGTGTTGCAGAAATCTGAGCATCACTCACCATGTTTGCAGAAGCCTTAAACTTCTTATGTCCACGTGGATACCCATGCAACTTGAAACATTTGTCTTTGGTGTGGCCAAGAATGCCACAGTGAGCACAAAGAGGTCTATCCTTCTTCGTGGTGGTCTTTGCAGCAGTGCTGGTGGAAGCACCAGTGGCTTGAACAGCATAGGCCAACTGAGGTACAGCAGCAGGAACAATGGTTCCAACCTCTTGTTGTTTCTCTTCTTGAATCACAAGAGAAAACACTTGAGCAATGGAAGGAATAGGACTCATAGTCAAGATTTGTCCACGAAGAGAACTATAGGTCTCGTTTAAACCCATTAGGAATGTGAGAACGTATTCAGAATTGAGATAGTTCAACAATGCTTGAGAACCACCACAGTGACATGTGTTAGCAGGGATGAATTCACTGAGTTCCTCCCATGACGCTTTGATCTTGTTATAGTAGGCATTAATGGACATAGAACCTTGAGAGCAACTTACAAAATCGCGACGGAGTTGCAGAAGGCGAGGTCCATTCTGTTGACGAAAGCGAGTTTCCAGATCGATCCAAATGTCACGTGCAGTAGAGGAATATACGATACTCACAGCAAGATCCTTGGCAACAGAATTCAAGATCCAGGACGCCACAATGTTGTTGCAGCGAAGCCATTGAGGAAACAGAGTGTCGCTCTCCGCTGGTCGAGCAATGGAGCCATCCACGAAACCAATCTTGTTCTTGGAGCTCAACGCCCAAATCATGGCACGCTTCCAAGAACTGTAGTTATCTCCGGTGCAAGAAAGAGGATGCGTGGCCAGGACTTGACCAGGATTATCAGAATGATGAAGGAAATAGGGATTCATCATGTCGTTGACGATCGCCATGTTCGCCGGAAAACTTGCAATCGGAGAAGCAATTGAAGAAGACGAACAAAAGGTAATAGAAGGAATTGGTGATGCAAACAATGCTTGCAGAACCAAGCTTGAATCGCAAACAGAGAAGCGGAATCAAGGTGAAATCAATCTTCTAATACCATATTAGAGTTCACAAAGTGAAGAATCTAGAGAACTTCATTGATGAGAAATGGTGAAGAATGAATCTGAGTTTACACTGTTACATTGAAGTATATATACACAGTTATTGATCAACTGGATCTAACTAACTGGTTGTTAAACCAAAACAGAATTTAAACTATACTTCTAACTGTACAATTGACTAAGTTAACCATGGTAACTCAAAATTAACTAAAGCTAATTAAGCCAATGCTAATTAATATGAAATACAATCTGTACAAAGTAACAATGGAGAAAACCAATATGCAGTTATCAGAATACTTACGAAATGAACCCAAAACAGGTTCAACACCTATGTTGTAACAACCCGGCTACCTTGTTGCTCTTGTGCTTCTGATAGTCTCCATCTTCTCTCGATAGTGGTTCCGGCCGAAAGGATTTTCAAAGCTACAACAGTGATCAAAACAGGAAAAAAAACCAAATTGTTATAAGGGTGACAATAACACTTCCGTAACCGGACAATCATGGGTGTACCTTCATCGCTGCATCAACACATTTTTGTTACTATTATAGCAATATCTCACTATTTTCTACATCTGCTATTCTGGGTCTGACTACATATATTGGGGAGTATACCTGTATACAATACAAATGTAAGAACAACTATACCTCGCTATGGAGGTTGACTATATTGTAGGCACAGTCTTCAATCTATTTATTGAAATGAGATGATTGCAAAATTGATAAACTTAGGAAGTACTCCAAAACAATGTTATGATTTCAAAAGCTGAATCTTTTTAGCCATAAACTTACTGCACTGCCAAAATTCCTCTAAAGCTTTATGATCACAGAAGCCGAAGGGGAAAAAAACCATTTGAACATGATTGAAGAAAATTTCAAAAACTTCAAAGAATAAAAATATTACCAAGCAAAATCAAAGAAAACCCATTTAGTTTGACATGATAAAAAGACAAACTTTAAATAGAATCAAAAACAAATCACGGTAAGGTGCTGAAGAAGTTGTGGTGGTTTAGAACGTCGGCGTCTTGTGGCGGTGGAAGTGGCGAATATCGTTCTTCATCCTTCACACAGTATCGTGGCCAACTTTGTTATGATGCTAACGAAGGAAATTCTTCAAAAATTTAGGGAAAAACGAAACCCTAACGAAGGAAGATAGAAGGAGTGATGGTCCAATGAGAGAGAGAAATGCAGTGCTCTGTTTCTTCTGATTTTCTTCTTTCGTTGCTTTGCGTTTTGAGTTGATCAAGATGAAAGAAGAGATGAAGGACAAACTTTTGTAGTTCATCAAAAAAAGATTGAAATTTTGTGATAGAAAATGAGAGAAAAAGAATGAAGAGGAATGTGCGAATGAAAGATGAAGAGAGATTGTCGAGAGAGAGATTGGATCCACAAAATTAGCATTGTATTCATTACTGGATCCACAAAATTAGCATTGTATTCATTACTTATTTTTGTTTTTTTGAAACTGTCAGCTCCAATTAATGTTATTAAAACCGACCCGGTGATCGACTCGAGCAGGTCACTGTGTCATTGGGTCAATGGTCGAGCCGAGGGGTCACTAATTGACCCGCATGACCCGGTATCAATAAATTTGTTATTAAATTAATACGAGAATTAGAAAAATGTAAGATATTATAAGTCAATATTTTTAAATTTAATATAATTTTGAATTAAAAACAAATTTGAAAATCAATAAAATTACTCATATTTAATAACATTCTAGTTAATAAATATATAGAATCTAAAATCTATGAAAAGTGATACAAAATATTAGATGTCAAATAAATATGATATATAAATGTAATATATAAGTATTAAAATACATATAAATAAATATAATTAGTAGGTAATAAATAAATATAATTAGTAGGTAATAGGTTTTGCTAGAAATAAAAGAAAAAAAATGGTATATATTCTATAATACGTGGTTGCTCAAATGGTTAGTGTTGGAAGGTGCGGGTGTGATGAAGGGTGGTTGATCCCCTGATTCTTCATTTTTGAGATATATTTCGAAATTAATTTTCAATAAAAGTTGAGGTGGATGCCACATATTTATTTGGAGATGTGTGTGGCTTTTTATGATTGGTCCTAGTTGTAAGCCTATGTGGACAAACTCATGATTTATATTACTTATTATTATGATATCTTCTTCGTATTTGAAGGCACGACAACATTCTAAACAGGTAAATTTGGATGAATAAAAAGAAACCAAAGTGAGTACTACTTATAGGAGGTGGGGTTTCCCATATCCCTCCATGACCATGGTGAGTATGTATGTCTGCTTATAAATATATATATATATATATATATATATATATATATTTATACTAGTATGTATCACCCGCGCCAGCACGGGTACACATTTTAATAGAACTTAAATTTTTTACTTTGTTTTGGTGAAAAAAATTGGTAGTTGTATAAAATCATAAGTCTTATTTTATAAATTAAATAGTTTGCATATCACGGCGAGTAGACCTATTATGTTTTCTGTTAAAATAATTTATATATATATATATATATATATATATCAATATATATACATAGGGATTATATTAACTTGAGGACTATTACTCTAAATTAACTTGAGGACCATTACTGCTTTCCCATGGTTTATATTAACAAGGTTAGTTGATTGGACTATTACTCAATATATAGTAGTGATTTATATTATTATTATTATTATTATTATTATCCATTACTAATATTTTTGACAGTAATGTTAATTAATAAAACATTGAAATTGGATTTTGAAGAATTATTATAATTTTAGAATTGAGTTTCTTACTCAATCAATAAAACATTTTGACTTACAACATCATGTGCATTTTTAACCCTGATAATATAAACCATGTATTTTTGGTGGAAACAAACGGTAGTTACTGGTGGAGGTAGATACGGGACTACATTGAAAGTCGAGGGTTATTTTCGGAATTTCCAGGTAACTTAAACTTAAGTTACCAAATAGAAACCCTAAATTCACGCTGGCTTGCAAATTCACTTTCCAGATTGTCTTCCTCTCAAGACAAAACCGTGAGAGTTGATTCTCCAATTGCAGAAACTGGTTGTTCGCATCTGCTGGTGCTACCTGTATCAATGGCGACGGGGTATGCTTCCTCTTCCTTGCGAAAAGCTGTGGAATGAATTCATTCCTCTTCGTGAATTAAAAAGCTCAGGTACTTACCATTTTCGAAGTTAATTGATTTCTGGACTCTGGAATGAATTCCTTTTTAATTTATTTTGTTTAGCTTATGTTTGTGTAAGTGCTTGGTCTTTGGTGCTTCGTGATTTATGTTACTGGTGTGGTGTTTCTTGATTTACAATAGCTGCAATTGAGAACTAATCTTGTTCCTTGTAAACATTTGGATTTGCGGCGCCTGCTAGTCTTTTATTTATGTCATGGATTAGGCCATGAAAGTTATAGCGATCACTTGTTCTGGGATCGTCTTGATTCATATATTCGGTGACAGTCAAAGGCGGTGTTGTGAGCACCTGACTAACGTCAACGTGACATTTAAAAGACAGTAACCAATGTAATTTAAATAGGTAATCAAATTTATATTGAAAATTAGAATAATGAATTGTGATAGGAGGCGGGGAGTTGTACGTTTGACGCACTTCGGTAGTCTCAGGTATGTCGGGGTTGATTAGCAACCTTGAGGTATGCATAGTTGTTTGAATAGAGGTGCCACCTGGTCATAGAATGATGGTATTCAAAGTTAGAGAGGCGACATTGCCTTTCAGAATCGTAGGATTTTTATGCTAATAGTTGTTACATAATAGGTAGGTGGGATATCGTCATGAATTGGTTACCTGGCCAGGTGCCGACTTTACAAAACAGAATAGCAACTACGGTGTTTGCTGCACCTCCTGATGAGATGAACGTTTTCATCTCAGTAGCGTACTCACCGAAGAGCGTCACGCTGTATCGATAGCTGAGTTGCAATTCAGAGTTATATGTTTGCTCACTTAATTAAGAGAAACAAAATATCCATTTGCAAAAGTACGAACAGTGTATAGTAAGTCTATTAGTCGTAAAGTATGAAGTTATTCATTACCCTCGATTGTCAAGGTCGATTCTTAACCTTGTGCTCATTCCAGTGGGTGACTTGAATGCACTTTCCTGACCAACCCCAGTGAGTATCCCAGCTACATCTGATTACAAATCAAAATTGGTTGTGTTAAGTTGCGACTAATTTATGTATCATAAATTAAAAGGTTAAAAAATAGTAGTCTTACCGACTAAGAAATTTTTGTTGAATTCCTTCTCAAAACACTCTTCAGGCGGTGTGAACACATATGGTGGTACTGGTACCTCGTCAACACCGACTGGCTTAATGAGAGCATGATATTTCAAGTTAAGCTAGTAATCGCGCCTCGCTGCCCGATATTCCCCATAGTTAAGAGCAATTGCGAACTTCGAGAGATTGTAGACCGCACCTTCGTCCATAGCTCCACCATGAATGTAGATGTATGGCTTGTCAATATGTGCCTGTATCTTTGTGCCCTTTACCAATTCATTATAAAAATTGTATATCAAATAGCATCCTCATGATATTCACATAGTGCAGAATGTAGATTTCATAAGTTCAGTCTTTGGTACTAACATATTTGTTATAAAAAAATAACAACTAATGTAAGTCTGTGACATTCTAGTTTTGTATATTCAGTGTTCCATTTTTTGCGTCTGCTGCTGTTAAAAACGCTGGAATGCGATTGGAGTAAGGATCCAATAAAGATGTAGTTGTCAGTAACATTTATTTAGCATGTAAGTAAAATAGCCAGAACGAAAGAAAATGCTTATTTAACGTATCAAGTATGCATTGTGATCTGATCCAGGTTATACCCGCCGTTAATGAAATTCAAAAATGTTCCTCTTATCAATTCATTCTCTGTATCACAAATTATACCTACAGTTATTTAACGTACTGCATAACTTCCTTATTAGCAAGACTATAATTAATCATTGAGAAATATATGTATTTTCCAGATTTCATATTGTTGTTGGTCTTGATCATCTAATTTTTTCGTGTAGGATATGAAATGAAAATGAAGAGTATCTATAGGTTTTGAAGTGAAAGCTATACCTCCTTGTCGACCAAAACCAATTCTACGGCTACCGGTTGATTCCCACCTCTGGCGGTGTAGACCTGCCACTTCCTGAGCACCCTGACCATGATGGCGCAGTTTTCAAGCTCTGGAGTCAGGGCAGCCACGGCAGTGACCTTCTTCTGTGCAACAATCGCCTTTTTGCTTGAGGAGGCCATTTCAGTTTTTATGAATGCGAAGGATGAATGAATAAAAGTATTCAGGTATGAGGGTTTAGGGTTTATGTGAATAGCATGTTGAAATGGCTTTTATATGCGTGAGAGTTTGGGTTGCCTGATATTTGCTTTTCGTAATAATTGTTACTAAAAATCAGGGATTACAATAATTGCTTATTGAAATATGAGGTTGTGCAGTAACTGATTTAGTAAAACCATAAACTGCTCTGCCTTAATATTTATGGCTGATCCAAAAATCATGCTCTGAATGGACGTTGCCTTAGTTGTGAAAAGGTCAACTGGAAATCAGTGTCTTCAGTCTATCCCTTAAATTACGGAATAACAATTGATTTTTTATTAACATAAAATAGACATGATATTGTTACTATTATATAGGTAGCTTTTGTAGTGATTGACTTTCTGTGACTCAGTAAGACAGTAGGGCTTGTTTATATTGTCATCTAAGATTAAAAATTTCAATTTTGGTGCCAATTAACGTGGCATATTTGTCTAGTGAAGCAATGGCTTAAGATAGCATTTTCCTATATCCCATAGGTTTGTTACTACGTGAACAGTAGGGATCCACAATAGGATGTAAGGCTAATTAGTTTTGGTTCAACTTATGGAAAACGTTGCCTTAGATACATGTTGATATACTCCGTAGGGTTAGGCGAATTTATTCCCATATTCTTACTCTCAGTCAGCTTCGTTCATATGCTCCTTTCAAGCTCCGCTCCAATTTTTACTGAATCATCTATCTAAGTTAACTGAGTTATATACAAATACCTTTAGGGTAGTAGGACCTTATCAATCAGTTGAAAAGGAGTTTTGATTACATTTATGTATCAAATTGCTGTATTATTTTTCAATCGTCGCCAAAACGTATGAAATAAAACTTTGCGTCGTTGCTTTGGATTTTATAACTTGAAGTTACCATTATTGTAAGAATTACCCCAATATTTATTCGTGAGGAGTAAACTACATTTTGAAGTGCACATGTAGTTGGTAGACCAGCTGGATATATATTAGTAACTTGTAGCGAAAGACATTGCATTAACTGGGTTAATCCCCGCACATTTGTTACATTAGCGTGCAACTAAACTCAAAAAGAAAACGTAAACAGTTTCAATGTCATCGTAGGGCAATCACCAAACCTTTGTTACATTAGGTTGCAACTTGATTCAAAAAGAAATCGTAAACAGTTAAGCGCTACTCATTGTCCCTAACAATTCTTAAGGCATATACGGGGCGTATATGCGTTTCCTAAAGCCCACCCCAAGACCAACACAACCTGGACGATTAGGGGATATATCCAATCCGTCCGTAGGGTAACTTGGGCCAGATGGTATAGCAGCAGCAATCACCTCACGGTAGGACTGATATGTCTGCAGAAGCCCCAGAATGTAATTAATTACGTATAATGTACGAAATCTAACGAATTACAGAATAGAGAATTTCTGATCTAGTGGAACATATTCTGCTTCAGGAATTACCTATTCGTCCACAATGTAAAGGACAAATTGATCGATGATTTCCTTTTTCATGCATATTTGTGAAACGATAAACCGATGCTGACCATTGGTAAAGATTCTCCTGGTAGAATCCATTTCAAAGAGATAGGTTCCAAACCAAGTTGCATCCAAGGCAAAGGCATCTGAATTCTGAAAGAATCAAATGGATGGCTTATAAGTTGAAGTTGAATAACCACGTATGAGATTCAATTGCATCCTTACCAATTTGTATTTTAAATGACAAAAAGTTTCTATTGCATTAGTTATAAGTGGAACTGAGTATTACCGCATCATGATGATCTTGGGTAAGTAGATGCTCCTCATAGAAGTGATAAGCAGAGTCACCCCTAAGGGCGAAGACTGATATTCCGGTGTGATCTTGAACCTTTACATCAATGCCAAAACTATGCGACAAAAAAATTGAAACATTAGGGATAATATTATAATATAGTTGCAGGATCCTTTTGGTGATGTTAAAATAGTATATGATAATGAGTATTACGCATTACTGGACACGATGCCGAGGATATGGGCAATTGTAACATAAGGTGCGACCTGAAACATAGAAAAGGAATTAATTTATCAAACATTATATCTACTTTATAAAATAGTACTATAGCACTAATAAAATTTGTAAGAATCACCTCTGGGGGATGGGCAGTTTATAATTCCTCCAGGTTCACATATTCGTTTCGCAAGAGGAAGTCTGTGAAATATGAATCAGGCAAATTCATCTTCGAATGGTATGTTTGGAATGTATAACTATGAAGTATGAATCTGTTGTGGAATGATTATAGAAGGTAGGAGTTTGAGAGCGGTAGAGGTTGTTTGGGCAGAAGTTCATGTGAGATAATAACATGCATCCTGTTAACCATGTACATTAAGTCCTATATTGTTCTAGCGAATTGCTAATTTGAACGTGCCTAATGATTGGGTGTGGTTTTGAATTTTCAGGTCTGATGTTGATTTGGTGTGACAGGTGGTAATGCAGAAAAAGAAATGGCTTTGCTTGCTTAAGAAGATTATTTTTTGAATTCTCAATAAGTGTGGATCCCAAATTTTAGGAAGGGCTTTAATACTATTCAATGGCATTTGTTGCCAGCAATTTTTACGTGATTGTGTTTCGTTTGATTGCATAAAGATTATGGGCTGAATCAGTTATTGTTGTCTACATCTGGACCGTTGAATATTCAGTATAGTGAGATGATATTTCCTGCACCGTTCAGATTGCCTTGTTGCTTGCCTGTTTGTCCAAGTGGCTTGACATGTATTTTCTGAACATTATGCGTGGCATTTTTTTTGGGTGCTGTGTTGGACGCTGACATGGACACATTTGTGGTTTATAATACTTATGATTATGATTATGATATAACCATGACATATTCTTCTATTGCTTTTAACCTTTATTACCTATGGGAAGCATATTCCATATCCATAGATTGCATGTAGTCAAAATAGATGGATTGAATGAATATGGATTTGGATTATAATGGATGAATTGGAGAAATCTATTTAAATATATATAAATTTATATTTAAATTTAAATCTATATATAAATTTATTTATTTATTGACAATTTTTTAAATTTGTAAACATATAAACATATATAAATATATAAATTTATATATTTTTATATATGGCCCAAATACTCAAGTTTACGCTGACCCAAAAGGCACTTAGATTGCTTCAGAAAATATTTGCCCTCAATAAGCTTTAAGAAAACCAATTCCAAGTGTTCAATGTGCTCAGCCAAGGAATTACTATACACCAGTATGTCATCGAAAAATACAGCAACAAACTTACGCAGAAATGGTGAGAGGAGATCGTTCATTGCAGACTGGAAAGTAGAGGGCACATTACAGAGACCGAAGGGCATAACTTTGTTGGGTACGAAACGCAGTCTTTGCAATGTCAGCTTCGTGCATACGAATCTGATGAAACCCTTGACGCAAATCCAATTTCGAGAACCAGGAAGCACCACCCAATTCATCTAAAAGTTCATCGATGGTGGGCATCGAAAATCGATCTTTGATCGTCATAGCGTTGAGAGCCTGATAATCAACGCAACAACGCCATGTACCATCCTTCTTCTTTACCAAGAGGACTGGAGAAGAATAAGGGCTTCGACTTGGTTGGATCATACCAGAATGAAGCATTTCAACGATCTGTTTCTCAATCTCAGTTTTCTGAAAATATGGATACCTGTAGGGGCGGACATTCACAGGGAAGACTGATGGGGTAAGGTGAATTTGGTGGTCAATTGGTCGTGTAGGAGGTAGCTGGGTTGGGGTGGTAAAGAGAATGGTGTATTTGGCTAGCAGTGTTTGGAATTCGGGTGGAAGGGATAGGGTTTCAGGGTCATGGGTTGGACTTGTTTCGGGTGGCAGGATATGGATATGAAAGAATTGGGAAATAGAGTTGGTTTGGACACACCGTTTGACTTGGCTCAAGGAGAGGGTATTGGGTTGGGGGGTTGTATCTGCAATAAGTGTGATGGGTTGGCCCAGTTTAGTAAATTGAAGGGTTAGTTTAGTGTAGTCCATCAGTACTGGCCCAAGGGCTTGTAACCAAGGTACCCCAAGAACTACTTCCGCACCCCGCAATGGTAAAATGTAAAAATCGATAGTAAAAGTTTGTCTCTGGATAATAAGAGGTACCTGAGAACACATGCGTGAGCAGATCAAATTCTCATCACTACCAACGAGGACCTTCAACGGCAAAGCCACCGGAGAAGAATGAAGACCCAGAAACATGGCAACCCTATCTTGCACAAAGTTATGTGTACTCCCTCGATCGACGAGAATCGAAATTTGGTGTTTGGCCATGGTTCCGATGATACGGAAGGTCTCATGAGAAGGAGATCCAGACATAGCATGAAGGCTGAGTTGAGCGTTCGTGGCGGGTTCCGTCGCCAGAGGAGGTGGCGGAGTGTCATCATCAAGCACCTCATGTGGTGGCGTTTCAATCTCTTCATCTGCACAAAGAAGAAACAGAAAACCCTTGCAACGATGCCCAGCGCTAAAACGCTTGTCGCAATCGAAGCAAAGGCCACGTTCACGCCGGGAATTCATCTCCTCGTTAGTTAATTTTCGAAAACGGGTTTTGGTTGAGTTTGTTGAAGAAGAGGCTGAGGGTGTAGTGGTGGGTGAAGAAGGGGGTTGTGTAGAGGCGGGTGGTAGTTGGGTCGTGTTGGTAGGTGAGTGTTTGGGTTTTATAAAGGCACGACGGCGATCGTCTATTTTATTTTCCTGTATGCGGGCCAGAGCCGTAGCCTGAGGTAAGTTCATGGGTGCGAAGGCCTGGACTTCCCGGAGTATTTCCCGTGAGAGACCGGAGATAAAGCAACTGAGGAGAAATGGAGGAGGAAGACCCACGATGCGGTTGGCTAGGCGTTCAAACTCGGTCAAGTACTGAGCGACGGTACCACGCTGTGTCAGTTTGAATAAGGCATCGCGAGGGTCGTCGTAAAACGACGGTGCAAAACGGGTTTCAAGGGCAACGAGAAAATTTGTCCAGGTAATAATCATGTCGTTCCTGCTCATCCACTGAAACCAACTGAGGGCGGCGCCATCCATATAAAATGAGGCGATGGTGAGGCGATCTTGATCAGGTGGCGTCCCATGGAAATCGAAAAATTGGGAGATCTTAAAGATCCAGCCCAATGCGTCAGTTCCGTCAAAGCGTGGTACTTCGAGCTTCATGTGGGGGCAACGGTCGGGTGGTTGTGGGTTGGTTAAAGGGGGTGGTGGTGGTGGAGGTGGTGGTGGCGGAGGTGGTGGGGGTGGGGGTGGTGGTGGTGGGGTATGGTGAGTCTAGGTAAAGGTGGTGTGGAGGCTGTGTTGTTGTTGTTCAATGGATGTGAGTTGGGAGGTGAGAGCGTCCACTTTGGCGGTGACGACCAAGATTAGAGCTGGAAAAATGGGCCGAGCCCGCCAGGCCGGGCCAGGCTAGCCCGAAAAAACATTGGGCTTGGCCTAAAGAAATTGAGCCCACTTTTATATCCGGGCTTTTTAGCCCGAAGCATAGAAGCCCGATCCCGTATTGGGCTAGCCCGGTCGGGCCACGGGTAGCCCGCAGGCCCGCAAGTCAAAAATAATTGAGTTAAATTTATAGTGCTTGATTGCATTCGAGCCAAAACTTTGTGGTAAGGAAATAACTATTTGGTTTGAGTCTACTACTTTGGTTTCTTTTCTTGTATTCCTCTGTTAATAATAAAAGTTAATCAGTTACAAGTTGTTGCTACGGATACAACTTCATAAATAAATACTTTACTTGCAATCAACTCAATTACTAGTATGTATCACCCGTGCCAGCATGGGTATACATATCATTTTAACAAAAAATGTGATTTTTTTATCTTGGACTAAAAGAGTTGCAGTTGTATACTATGATTTCTTTCTGGTCTGATAGAACATGTGTTTATGGAAGGGGTTGAATGTTTATGTTTTGGTTGGTTCTGATTTTAAAATGAGTTGTGGGTATTTGAATGTTTAAAATGATTTCAATAATCGAGTATATGATAATTTAGTTAAAAGCATCATTATATTTTTGTTCTAAGACATCTTCCTTTTTGATGAACACGGGTTGCAGGCCACAACCTCTTTTGTTTCCACCAACAAACACAGGGCCCGCTGACATTTTTTTCCATTTAACTATGATGTTTTCCTACAAGACAACTGCTCTCTAACTTCATGCATCACATTACTGCTTAGTCTCTGTTCTTTGTTCTCAAACTTTCTCCCTGCCAAGCTTAAACTCTTCTTTTTTCGTCTGTTATTTTATTTCCTATGACATTTCAAGTCCATACTGTTATTTTTTTAAATATGTTCTCAGTCTTCGATTGCAGGTGTAGTGTATTTTGGCACTTAGGGTGTGTTTGGATTAGGAGAGAAGGAGGGAGGAGGGAGGAGAGAGTGAGGGAAGAGAGAGTAAGGGGAGAAAGAGTGAGGGAAGAGAGAAAGAATCCCTTTCTCTCCACTTGTGGAGAGATTATAAAAACCACTAAACTAATCTTTCCTCCTCTCTTTCCTATTTCTCTCATTAACCAAACATCCTAAAATCACTCTTTCTTCCCTTACTCTCTCTTCCCTCACTCTCTCCTCCCTCTTTCACCCCAAACAAACACACTAAGGGTGTGTTTGTTTGGGGTGAAAGAGGGAGGAGAGAGTGAGGGAAGAGAGAGTAAGGGAGGAGAGAGTGAGGGAAGAGAGAGTAAGGGAGAGAGAAAGAGCCCCTTTCTCTCCACTTGTGGAGAGATTTATAAAAAGTACTAAACTAATCTTTCCTCCCTTTCTCTTTCCTATTTCTCTCCTTAACCAAACATCCTAAAATCACTCTTTCCTATTTCTCTCCTTAACCAAACATCCCAAAGTCACTCTTTCTTCCCTAACTCTCTCTTCCCTCACTCTCTCTTCCCTCTTTCACCCCAAACAAACACACCCTTAGTCTTTAATTTAGGGTAGAATTTCGGCCAAGCCATCATAGAGGTTGTTCTTTGCTTCATGTATTTATTTTATGCAAGTCTTGGTTCATTTTTCAGGTACTCTATAGTCTATACTATTAATTATTAAATGGCCTTTGTTTTAAGTGGTTCATGATTCAAGCAAATATGTTATATGTGACAAATTTGTAAATATGTATAGGGTGAATAAGAGTTTTATTAATGGTTCATAACAATAAGTTTGTTTGCTTCAAAAAAAAAACAATAAGTTTGTTTTACTAATGATCCATTGTTCTCAGTCTAATGTTTTTTCTTAGTCTTTTGCTTTTAATATTTTTTTTCTTGGTCTTTCTAATGTGAATTTTTGTTACCCATAAATTGAAAAATCCTACTTCCAGCCTCCAGGTGCTTAGCGGGTGGTGCTTTAAAAATAACGCATCCTATAGGAGTTTGCTCAAGTCTCTCCAAATTTTGATGTACACTATCGGTATTTGAAAAAACATAATCAAGTGTTACCGAAAGCATAATTGTACTTTTAGTAGTCATCCATAACTTGGTGTTTAAAAGAACATAATCAAGTCGTTGCATGGCTAACTTAAAAGAATGTTTACTTAAAAAAATATATAATAATTTATTCATTGCAATTTTTTTACAAAATCTGATTTTCATGGTATCCATAACAAATTGTCATCGATGAACCTTTTTCATGGTATCCATAACAATTTGTTCGTTTGGTCCTCCTTTTACTCAATCTACGAATTTTAGATCCCCTATTTTTTATTTTTTTTTTGCGATTTTAGTTTCTTCATTTTTTTAATTTATGAAATGTTTATCTCAGTTGTAATGATGAAACAAAAAATCTGATGACTCATTTTATTAATTAATGTGCCATACATGAAGATAACAACGATTATGCTACGAAACGACCTATCTATATGATTTAAATATGTAAAGGAACACTTTTGTTAAACACATTTTAATATTTTAAATATGTCAACATATTTTATATTGACCACATTTAAATATTTATTATTTCAATAATGTTGCTTAAAATATTTGAATTATCCTCCAATAACAATTAATAAACATATGGTCACACGTGCCATAATATGTATATAGTTCTTTACTTGGTAACTTATTCTTGGAAGAATTTATATAGGAAAACAGATTAAATTAAATATATAAATGTGGTGTTGCTTGAAACTTATGCAGTACGTATAGTTCTTTGCTCGGTAACTTATTCTAGAAGAATTTATATAGGAAAACGGATTAAATTAAATATATAAATGTGGTATTGCTTGAAACTTATGCAGCACTTATAGTTCTTTACTCGGTAACTTATTCTAGAAGAATTTATATAGGAAAACAAATTAAATTAGATATATAAATGTGGTGTTGCTTGAAACTTGTAAGAATCAAAAGTGTTCTGTAACTTGCAGTGTAGGTGGGACTGCAGTTGGTAGTCTCTCGCTGTCTGGCCGGAGGTCAGTGTGAGCCCGGGAGGGGTACCTGCGAAGCCACTCCGACGCTCAAGTTAGTATTGGGAATAGGTGAGTGATTTAGCTAGGAATGAGAGTGTACCTAATTATGGCAATGTGAGCTTGTATTTATAGGGAAACGTGCCCATTGTAAGCCGTTGGATTGAATGAATCGATCTGAGCCGTACAATTATGAGAGCCATAATTGGGCTTGTATATTGTGGATATAGATCAAAGTGATTGGGCCAATCCATGCCTAATTGCCGAATGGGCCTCGTGGCCCAGTCCAGAACATTTGCCCCCCAAGCCGAGATTATTCAGTAGGATGGTCTTGGCTTGAAGTTATTTAATCGATTCGCTCGAAGCATTACTTTGTTCGTCCCTCTATAAACAGGTGAATCTTCCTCATTTGAACCACATTTGAGAAGAGTGAGCAATGTTTAAATCTTGAGAGGAGTGGTTGGAGAGAGGATTTTGTGGGGATAAGGCTCTTTGGACCACACACTTCATCACTCTCTTGGGACAATCTTCACCTTCCTTTACCTTCTCCTAGGAGCACCATCCTCACGGATTACACGGCACACACCGCATGGCATGGTGACAGGTTGTACATCACCCACGCGCAACACCTGGCAGGATGCCGGGTCTCGTAACGTATGCACACCAAGGCAAGGTGCCGGGTGGTCGACCACACGGGAACACAAGCACGTTGCACATGGGGCGGGCACCTCATGGTGCCGAGTTTCCCTTTGAGACATCTTTACAAACAGGTGATGGGCACCTCATGGTGCCGGGTCTTGCGTCCTTGTTGTGTCCGTGTGATGAGACAAATCCCTGGAGAGGCACTTACCTATGGTGTCGGGTCTCACTGGATTAGCCATGATTGAAACCATTTGTTTTACTTCTCTCTGTGGTGCTTGCTTTCAATATCATAAAGAATAAAGAAATTGATGATGTCGTTTGTCACATGGGTGTCGTTTGCTTGGATGGATATATATCACCTTTTTTCTTTTTGGCTGGATCACACCCACTGCACTCTGCCGGATGACGCACACCACAACACGCACCACTCCCGGCATGGTGCCGGGTCTTGGACACTCAAGTTGATTTATTAGAAGCATCAAAGTTAACAAGATTGGTCAAGTTGCCAAATCCAACAGGGATTTTTCCACTCAAATAGTTATCATTTAACTCGTTGTCAGTAAGTTCAAGATTTTGAAGCTGAGTAAAATTTTCAATACCCTTTGGAATATTCCCAAAGATGCTTCAATTAGTCGGCCAATACAACTTTTCAAGCTTTAAGACCTCTAAAGGAAAAGGACTTTTTTCCAATAGGTTATCACCAAGACTCAAGAAAATGAGATTTGTAAGATTCTCCAATGATTTCCATGGAAATTTTCCAGAAATTCCACTTGCATTTAAATTCAAGTACTCCAACTTATTCATAGTTGACAAATCAGGTACTTCACCAGTAGATGAATTTCCACCTAAATCCAAGTACTTCACTTAATTCTTTCTTTGCAATTCAAGAACTGCATACCCAGTAGGTGCAGGTATTGGCCTCGTAAACCGGTAGGGTGCCGGCATTCACTCTTGATGTCGTGCTTCGCATCCAATCCCGACAGGGTGCCGGCGTCCACCTCGCGATTCTGATCTTTGAGTTGAATCCCGGCAGGGTGCCGGCGTCCAATTCTCGGCACCAAGCTTCAAGCCGAATCCCAGCAGGGTGCCGGTTTCCACGCCTTTCATTGGCGATCCCCTCGTGGTTCCGAAGCCGGCAGGGTGCCGGCGTGCACCTTTTCTCGTGAAAGCGCCTCTATGCGCTGGGATTTATGCCTCGAAACCTGCAGGGTGCCGGTGGTTTAAATTAACGAAACGGGCACCTCTAGGTGCTGGGGTTGATTCCCTAGGCCGGCATGCTGCCGGTGTCCACCTCCAATTTGCGTTGAAGGCCGGCGTGCTGCCGGTGTTCGCGTTCTTGCGGAGAGCACTTCGTTGGTGTCGTGCTTCAATTCTAATGCCTTGGCACCTCGTGGTGCGCTCAAATTTTAAGCCTGTCATGAATGTCGAACATGGTCGCCACGTCTTCGTCGGTCTTGATAGACATGGACGAGTAGGAAATGCAGCCATCATCTCCACGATCGGGTTTCCGATAAGTGATACTAGTGACGTCACGGTCGTCCCCAATCACTTGAACTTTTGACCACACTTTATCCTTCAACCCATCAAACCCCATGGCGCGGTCGGCATAACTTCGGCTTCGGACTCCAAAAGTAGACCCCATCTTCTCTCATCGTGATGTTGCCCCCATAAGTATACCGCAGAGCCTATTCTCAGCAGACCGTTGTGTTAGGCAAATCTGCATTCTGGATGTGTGAGAAATGTATTTGAGAGTGGAATTTTGGTGTGAAAAGAATGATGGTGGGGTGGGTATTTATAGAATTCGTCAATGAATATCAACCGTTGATACTATCCGTGCAATCTACACCATTGAATAAATAGCTGTTGGCCCAGGGGAGTAAATCTGGCCGTCGATTAAAATACAAATCGTATACGATTTGTATTTTAACAAATCGTATTTACCTATGGGTGAGGGTAAATACGATTTGTATTTTACAAAGCGTATGTACCCCCCACCCATAGGTAAATACGATTTGTATTTTACCTGAATCGTATTTACCTCACCCCAAGGCAAATACGCAGTAAATACGCTTTGTTTTTTTAACTTCTATCGTATTTACCTCAGTCTAGGTAAATACGATTGGAAATTTTTCAGGATTATCGTATGTACATACCTCTATATACATACGATTTGTAAAAAAATAAATCGTATTTATATCAGAATAACGTAAATCCGATTGAGCCAAAAATAGACAGGGGTATTTTCGTCCAAAAAAAACGTGTGGGGGTATATGGGTAAACAATGGGGGTACAAAAAAAAATCCCCGCATAAATTTGTGCGCGTGCGCATACACACTATCCATCCATCCATCCATGCATCTATCTATCTATCTATCTATATTACTGCAGCATGATCATCTCATTAACATGATTAATTATAGTTCATCACGCCTAAATTACACACACACACACACAAAAAACTGCATTTTAATTCTACATGTATGACAATCACGAGGAGGACGGTACCTTTGGCATGTACAAATCTGTTATTTCACCATATTTCTCAAAATGACTGCAGTGAAAAGAAAGAATGGGAGACTATTACATAAATTTCCTCATATGCTCTTTATTACGAGTACATTACGAAAGAAAAACACTATTATTTTAATGAAGATAGTACATGCTCATATATATATACCTTCTAAAAGTAGCTTCATCAGTTACTGATTGTGGAATCCTCTGGCCACAAATATTCTGGTAACTTTTTTTGCTGGTGCTCTCATCTCCTCCTTTAAGATGAAAACATTACAAGAATCAGTAGTAAAATCATAGCACAGGGTAAAAAAGCCATGTACCATTGTAGATTTAGTTTAAAACAAATATTTAATTGTAACCTTTGGTGTGGCCACTTTGACTTACAGCATCCTATTACCAAGAACATGTTCCCTTGACAATACTTCCCTGCAGCCAGAAAGACACCCAACGCGTGATATAGCATGCAGATTTGACCAAAAATATGTGCTTATGTTAGGAAATGTGAACTCAGAATTGAAGAAAGGGACAATGTGTCCCTGATTTTATTGAATGAATGGAATTGAAAAGAGTAGAATACTCCTTTCACACTGAAAATCTTCCGGTCAGAAAACTAACAAAATGAATAAGCTTATTTCTAGGTGAAAAGCAGTTACCTTGGCATCATCCAATGAAGCAAATGTAACATATCCAAAGCCACGAGACCGCCCAGTTGACCGCTCCTAGATTAAAGTGAGAAGATTAGAATGCACCTCCAGCAAACTTAATAGTATATGGGGAATCTAACCTATCCCTATATAATAAGACTATGTCGTATAGACCGGAAGCCATAAGTCCCAATTTGATCTTTTCTTATCTTCTTTTTGTGTTTGTCGCACCAAATTTAAGCATGTCACTTTTCCTCTTCAAGTTTCGGATAAATAAGAATGACTAACAAACAATAAAGATCCTGCAAGGCATTTCCTAGACACAACAAATGATAGTATTTCTGCCTAAGCAGTGTTTTTTTGCTAATATTTACATAGCCAATGCCAAGCCCAAGTCATCGAAGACGGCTGAGTTAGGTAGAACTATCACTGTAAACGCGACTAGTACACCGAAATAATGTTCAACTCACTTTTACATAAATATATTCAAACATAAGTCACTTTGCATTCAACTCGCTTTTAACAAAAATCAATTTATTCAAAATAAATTCTTCCCACCGTAGAATAAATTAAACACACACTAACTATACAAACCTTACCTAAATTTATCTTTGGAAGAGTGGTAATGAGGGGGAAGGGGAGAAAAGTGACCCAAAGCCCTTGTGTGATGTCAAAAACTGACATTGAAGGACCATTATGAAGTTTTTATCATTAGATGACCAACACACATACATACATTTGTTATCTAAGTGATGTGATAGACAAACATGAATTGAACAAGAATCAGAAACAGTGAAAAATGGAAAGTAAGGGATAACCTTCATGACAACACAATCTTCCAGCTCGCCATATTTGCTCATATATTCTTTCATACAGAAATGGTAGTTTTGCTAATTTCATATAAAATGTTGAGAGGGAAGGGGTGGGGAGAATTAGAGAAATATGTGAAATATAGAGTAATTGAGAGGGAAAGAGAGGCGTAGTTCAACTCACCCTATGCAATCTCTATTGTGTCTATGTTTGATGGTGATGGTGAAGGCATGATTCAAGTTCAGCTAACATTAAAAGAGATTGTATGCATGAACATGAATTCGGTAAAATGTATTGGGTTTTATATATACACCGCCCCCCTCCCTAATCAATTCATTTAATGGGTTAACGTCATTTATCTCAATCCCTCTCAACATTTTATATGAAATTAGCAAAACTACCATTGCTGTATGAAAGAAAATAGTGTCTACAAAAGATAGTGATGAATGACTAACGTCAGGTTTTTTTTTATATATTTTGACCATTCTAGAATCTATTCACCACTACACTAAATATATACACCTTTTGTAGTAAATATATATGGAAGCTTCCATATACTCAATCCCTAAATATACACCGCCCCCGTAATCATGTCTTCGCGGGAGCTTCCATACATCAAGCATGCATGTTTTGTGTTATATATACACCGCCTCAAAACCCAATTTGAGTATGTTTCTAGGGTTTTTTTTATTTGTTTATTCGCAATTACAACGGTAACCTAAAAAGATCTTATAAATACTATTCCCTCCGAAAAAGATTGTAGACTTGGCGGTGGGTTCGATTTTGTCCGGTGCTTCCAGGGTGATCCTGGTGCAGAGGTTGCAGGGTGTAATAATATTTTATATATTGTGTTTTGATGTAATAATATTATTCCACAATAATATTTTATATATTGTGCTTTTAACAAAAATCAATTCATTCAAAATAAATACTATTACTAAATCTCTAGTTTATGTGTTTTGATGTAATAATATTTTATATATTGTGATTACTCTAGCTTATGTGTTTTGATGTAATGCTATTTTATATATTGTGATTACTCTAACTTGTGTATTTTGATGCAACTAAGCATATTTTGGTGTATTTTGATGTAATCAACGATATGACATTTTACTAAAAGGGCCAATGGTGTCAATGTTAGGTAATTTGTTACAAAAAAACTTGAAGGGCCAACTTGTTACAAATAAATAACTTAAAGGTCCTCTGGTGTAATTTTGCCTATTTTAAAAGTGGTTTTAAAATAATAGATTTTATTTGGATGATGAATCTAAATCAATCTAAATTGTGTGGATATCATACCCAAAATTGATTTTATCTAACAAAAAGGTTAAAAGAATTGCCGGATTTTATTGAGTAAAGGTCCAAATTCGTCCCTGACAATTTTTTCGAATCACATTGGTCCCTGACAATTTCAAAACGAGACACGTTAGTCCCTCCGTCCATTTAACCGTTACCAGCTCACTAAACATCTCCTACGTGGCACGCTAAGTTCCCGAGTGCCACGTTGTCACGTTAGATGCCACGTATGCGTTTATTTTGGGCCAAATTCGTTCCTGAAATTACAAATTTAAAAAAGGGACGAATCAGTCCCTGACAAGTAATTCCATGTCTTCCCATATTGCTCTTTTTCAGAACCTTCCACTTTCATTCTAGCCTTTTTCAGGGACGAATTTGGGCCTTTACTCGATTTTATTATAAATCAATTCTGACAGCTCAGAATCAAACAAGGGGAATACCCGTGCATTGCACGGGATATATATTATATAATATATTTTTGGTTTAAATATGTATTTAGTCCCTGCAAATGTCCCTGTTTTTCGATTTAGTCCCTGCAATTTTTTTTAATACGTCCCTGCAAAATAACTTTTTTTGGAATATGCCCTTCTGAAAGTTGGAATTTTAAATACGTCCCTGCAAAATAACTTTTTTTTTAAATACGTCCCTGCAAAATAACTTTTTTTTGAAATACGTCCCAACAAAAAAAATTGTGATATTTTGCAGGGATGTATTTAAAAAAAAAAGTTATTTTGTAGGGACGTATTTAAAAAAAAGCTATTTTGCAGGGACGTATTTAAAATTCCAACTTTCGGAAGGGCATATTCAAAATTGTGTTATTTTGCAGGGACATATTTTTAAAAAAATTGCAGGGACTAAATCGAAAAACAGGGACATTTGTAGGGACTAAATACATATTTAAACCTATATTTTTAAAAAAAATTATGAAGCTTTTATATAAAGATATATAAGTTGTTGATCTAAATCATACATTTTTAAATATAGTATTACATAAATATATTGTTGCATTTTTTATATGCAAAATTATTTATTTAAAGCAAAAATATTATATAGTGTATGCCTTTTTTATATAAATAATTGTCAATATTTTTTATGACCTTAATTGTGGAACACAAAACTTTACTAAAATTCATTAGATTTGGTAATAAAAAATGTAATTCTATTTAATATGTTAAATTTATGAGCATGAATTTTAATAATAGAGGCAAATGAGTATGGCAAAACATATATAATAAAAAAACAAAAATTTACCGACCTTTATTATTTTATTTGTTTGATTTTTATCATCAATTAATAAATCATAATTTGAAAGCACATAATTCTACTAAATTATAATTATAATTTTTATCTATAATACTATTTAACTATAATTTTTAATTATAAAATTGATTTCAACATTACGTTAAAAATATACCATATTATCCTTCTAGAAAAGTAATTAAAGAAATTTTTTAAAAGCAAATAATACTCAATATTTTGTATTTATAAACTCAGAATAGTTTTAAGAGTAAATATATTTCGTAAATATATTTTCATGCTAGAAATTATCTCGTTGAAAATAATTTTCGTGCACTCGATTTAAATACAAACAATTGCACTATCTATTAAGAGACTAAAAAGGACTTCTTTTAGTATTCAACATAAATTGATGAACATTTTTGTTTAGTGAAGAATTTTATGAACATTCAAAGAACGTAAGCAGATAATTTAGACCTAGGACATCGTACAATTTCATCAAAACTATTAAAGTTAAGCATTTATGTAAATAACAATATTAAAATATACATTATTTCTCAATGCCTATAACTTTACAAAAAATTGTTGTCTTCATTGCATGATTCACTAATTGATTTAAATAAATTTTCTTGCCTCTTTGTCTACTTCAAATTAAATTGTCAAGAAAATGAAACCTTTTACCCTTTTGTGCATTGTACCTCTTCTCGCAAGACTCACTCATTTCTTCTACTTCTTGTTTTTCATTATGATTTTTTTTGTCAAAACATCTCGTCTGACCATCCAAATTTGGATCCTTTAAATAGTCATTTATTGCTATAATTGACTAAAACTCTACCCCTTCCGCACAGAATGTAGTAACTCATGAGTATATTGTCAATTGTCAATTAAAGAAATAATTCATTATGAATGTGAAACCCCTCCCTTTCAATGCATAAATGTTACATAAAAAATAAAAAATAATTTTAAAGGACAACTAATTATTTCTATGTCAAAATCAACTTATTTAGTTTTGATTAAACCCCTCCCTCTTCTACTAAGCTCATACTAACTCATGAGTTGATTAGCCATTGAAGAAATTATTAATATTCTCACAAAAAAAAATTCATATTAACTTGAACCCTTCATCATTCAACGCATAAGTACCGTTACACTAAAAAAATTTCAATGGTTCCCTAATTATTTTTTATTTCAAAGATAGTTTTAGATTAGTTTTTTTTTATAAGCAAAGAATAATATTAAAGGGGTGCAAACGGGCACCCAACCGGTACAAATATAAGGGGCCTCATTAAAGCCTACCTGGGCCAAAACCCCATGAGAAAAAGACCTAAGGAGGAAAGAGTGCCCCAAGAAGAATGAGATTAAAAGACAATCAAACTGAGTTAATACAGATAATAGGGTTACCCCACCAATCAGAAATCGAAAGGTTAGAATTACGATCCTCTATACTAATGAACCAAGTCCATGTTATAGATTTAACATGGTTAACAACCTACTGCGGATTACAAAATCGACATCTGAATAGAATATGATTCCGATATAACATATTATATTATATTATATTATGTTTTATTATATTGTATTATATTATATCATATTACACTATTAATCATTAGAAATTGTTATTTTCATAACTATATAAAAATAGATAAATAATGCTCCACTATGAGTATCATTTAATAAGTTAGTAGCAATTATGTGCTTTCATTAAAATTCAATTCTTCTTTACGTGTAAATTTTAAATAAATATTGTAATAGATAAAATCAGGAGAAGCAGGCCTCTTTGGGGCTTCCTTCACAACAACATCTCAATCGCACTTCCACCATTTAATCAAGAAGATTACGATTAATAGTTGAAGATATACTTCAATCCAAGAAGAGATAGTTGCTTCTGTTTAGATACTATAAAAATATGATGAAGATACATTGAAGTTGGAACCTATAAAAATCAACACTTAATCAACAATCCATAAAAACTTACAAATAAAAGACAAATTTACACAATTATCTTGGAATTTCAACCACTACAATGGCTTTCTTCAACCCTACAGTATTCGTGATGTAAAAGCCAGAAAATTTACGAAAGTGATATAACAACCAAACAAAAGCTATGGGGAAAAATGAAAATATATGTGGTGAGTGGTGACCTCTCTTTTTAAGTATTTATATTATTTCTCAAAGAAGACTTAAAGTGAAGAAAAATAAAAAGATTGTAACTAATCTCATTAAAAACCAACTATAATAATTAGTAATAATAATAATAATAATAGTAATAATAATAATAATTTAGAGACACCAAAAGGCAACCAAAATCAAAACATCAAAGTAATGAATTAAGAGCAATCAATAAGAGAGAAAGTTTTTAAAAATAAAAAAAGAAGGAAAACCCACAATTCAAGAGTCAAGCTTCTTTTATAAAAATGTAATAATAATGTGGCACATATTTATAATATAAATAATAATATTATTTACGTCAAAAAATGTAATATCATTTTGTTAATAGATTAAAACTAATAAATTCTACAGCAATAATATTTTTCAAAATTTAATATGATCAATTATGTTTAAATTGTAAATTTACAGTTATGATAAACCATTTATATGATATACATGCAATACAAAGAAATCAAATAAAAATCTAATAAAATTAAACACTAATAATAACCACTACTAATTCACTATATGTATTTCAAAGGCATAAAGCTAAAAATAGGAATAACAAAATGGGTAAGGTATATAAAACGTAATGTTAGAAGGCTAAAAAAATAGAATATTTAAAACATTTCAATTTAAAAACTATTGCAACTTGATTACAAATTAAGTAATAGTATTATTTTTGATAAAAAAGTAATAATATATATATATTTTAATAAATTCAAATTAACAATTGTCAAAGTAATAATAATTTTAAAGGATTAAAGTAATCAATTACTACTAATCTGGAAAAGTAACAATAATAATACATTTTCAAGTCAAATAGATATAAAATAATAAAATTGAAGGAACAAAAAACCCTTGCACTTCTTTTAGTTTTATATATATATATATATATATATATATATTATACTTAAAAAATTGTTAGTGGTTATTATCAGCTTTATATTTTAATAAGAAAATATAATTTTAATGTAAATATAAAATAGTTATTTCATATTACACTAATAGAGTTATTTAATAAGTTAGTGGCAATTATTAGCTTTTATTAAAATTAAATTCCTCTTCATGGCTAAATTATAAATAAAAATTTTAATGCAAAAAAAATTTGAGACTCATTGTGGAGGCTCCATTGGGGTTACTTTACATATATAGATAGACAGATAGATTTATCTGCTGTGATTCTATAAGTCTATCGTATGAATAGCTCTTTTTTGAGTAATTCTTAGGTGGACACAAATACTTAGACACATCATTTAGGCACACTCAAAAAAGCAATAAATGTTTTTGGGGAAACACACAATTATTATTTTATTATTATTTATTTTTGCATTTATCGCTTTTTTTTTGCATTTGCCCAAATGATGTGTCTAGATATTTGTGTCCACCTTAGAATTACATTTTCCAATTTCCATTATTTTAGTATAAAAAAATTAGTATTGAAATGTGTTCGTTGAGTGGAAGCAACTCATCCTATCCTATAAGAAAGAAAACTTTTTACAAATAGGCCGACCCACGAGTGTCTTGACTTTAAACCCACCAAGAAAAAATTATTTGTTATTAGTTTTTTTTTTGACAGCTTGTTATTTGTTTTATAAAGTATAAAAATCTCATTCCAAAAAAATATAAAGGTCACCTATAGTGACAAAAGCGAACATAAAAGCTTTCTCACTTAAATAAAGAGATTTCAACTAAAATTTGTTAATTTTAAACCTAACTCACTAATTGAGATTAGTCGCCTTATTGGGAAGTTTCAAACTATTTAATAAATATCTTCTTAATCATCTAAATCAAAGATTAATCTTCTAGCAAATACGAATGACTTTATCTTCCATTGTCTTATCAAAAGGCCTTCTAAATGCCCTTTTGTTTTAGATTTTAATAGAATTAATTGTGAAATTAATGTTTGAAAAAGTTGATTTTAAAAAATGAAATTAAAAATAATAATTTGTGTTTAGTAACTATATTTTAAAAGTGGGTTAAAAGAATTGATTTCATTTGGATGATAAAACCATGTATTTATGACATTTACAAATAAGAGTGGACATTCTTAATCATGTAAGAGGAAACCAAACAAAATAACCCCAAAGAGTGCGGTTGAGCGGGTGAGGCTCATCCTCCCTTAACCAAGTCTAGACAAAAAAAAACAAAATATACCAATAAGCAAAATGAGAAAATTTCTTCACATATTAAGAATGCATCAATAATACATGTTAAGAAAATTTCTTCACATGTTAAGAATGCATCACTAACGCACTAGTTTTGCATGTGCTAACTAATTGTTTATTTTCTAGAAAACGAAAGTTTTATTGTGTTTTGAGTTTTAAAAGCAAAAGTAGTGGACAATTGTAATATTTTTATTCTCTAAGGGAGGTTACCTATTTGGTCACTTCATTTACACTCACCCTCATGTATAAGCAAACCCATGGACCGAGGGAGAGGGGAATAGGCCATGGCTGTCGCCCCCTCAATCCTACTAATATATAATATATTATTTTTATTATATATGTGTACTAAATTATAATATTATGTTAGTTGTATATATTTTATATCATACTATATTTTTTTTGAAGCAATATATCATACTATATTATGTCATGTTATATATATTTTGTTTATTTTTTTGCCATGTTATTATCTTAATATTTGAGTAGTCAAATGTTAGTTCAATTGATTTTTTTTTTCATTGTCATCTATATACACATTTTATATCTATATACACATTTTATATCTATAAATTTGTGCATTTAAGATCTTACGAGTACTCATTACTCAATGTCATTTGCCTTTACAATTTAACTGTTTTGAATTCAGTCTCAAAATTAGAAAAGTGAATGAAATAGTCTTGTAATATTATCTACCGTGAATGGAATATTCTTGTAATATTTTCTAGATATTCTTGTTATGTTTTCTTAATATTCTTGTGATATTTCTTAATAGTCAGGTTTCAACTTGTGCTATTATTGGGAATCGTGGGCTCAATATCTAAATTAGTTTGGCTATATAAAAATCAGTGATTAATTTTTGAAACCCTTCAAGTAAATAGAAACAGATCACCAAAGTTAACAAAGATAGACATGGATCAGGTTTGCCTTTTTTGCATCAGTATCAATATATAATTTCATTCTGTAAATCACTGTCAAAAGTTCGTGTAACATGTAACATCCAAAAAATAATTGTTTCAATCATTTTAGTTGATGACTTACAATTATATTGAGTAGTAAATAATTTCAATTGTTTACTTAAAATGGTTGTTTAGTCAATGATTGAGGGTCTAAATTTCTTAAATAACTTGCTTGTGTAATTGTGTGCTAGTTTAAATAAGTTAAAAGTGAGTTTGGGTAATTAATTGAAGGGTTAAGTGTAGGAGTAATATTAAGGGGTGTAACTAAAAAGGCATCTTAGGGAATTCACCCTATTTTATTCACCCCTCAGCTGACCCAAACATAACCAAAGACACATTTATCATTTTTGAGAGACACAAGAACCAAAAACAGAAAACTAGAGGAGAAGGAGAGAGGAGAGTCACGAGAGGGAGAGGAAGAAGAAGATAAGGGATCTTCTTCCATTCTTGATGCATGTATCCACTCCACCACCATTCTTCTTCAATTTTCATCCTCTTTCCAATGATAGCAAAATCATGAGCTGAACCAAGCTCAAATTTTCACTCCATTTCCTCCATCAAAAATCGGGTTGTGGGTGGAGGAGGAAGCCTTTGCTCACATATCTACCATTTCATCCATTTGGAGCTATGAGGAGAAGATTCTAGGGGTACATTCAAGCTAATTTCAACATTTAGGGGATTTCAAAGGGTTTGATTCAGTTTGGGTTGCTGTTCGGAAGTCTTGGGTCGAGTTTGAGGAGTATTGGGAGGTTTAGGAGTTCGGTTCGTTAGTTACGGTTTTCGGTCCGTCAAAGTCTCGAGTGGTTCGTCAAAGTCTCGAGTGGTTCGTCAATCGGGTGATTGTCCTCACCACGTTATGTGTTTTTAAATGTTTGTATGTGTTCTGATTGATAGCATGTTATTGAATGTGGTTGCTGAGATTATGATGGTTGGTGGTGTTAATTGTGCATTTGGTTGTGCTTAATTTATGATTGGGACTGTTTTGTTACATGTTCAATATTTCAGTGATTGTGAATGTTCTGTGTGTCCGAAAATTTTAAGGTTTGCGTTTCAGGAAAATAGACACAATTTGCTACAATTTAGGCACTGAGTTTAACAAATTTGGATAAGTATAAATGGAGAAATTGTAGTCACAAGTCAGATCAAAAATCTAAGACTATACTTGGTGTCGGTGCAGTTATACAGTAACTGGGTACAATCTAGAGGTCCAAAAATTATGTGGTTAACATTTTTAGAAGCTACACTTAATGCTTGTCAAATTGGTACTGGTTTGGTTGCATTTGGAGTTGTGTAGCTCGAGTTATGAGTATACAATTTCTAAAGTTAAACTGAGTATAGGTTCAGTGTTTTGGGTTTTGTGGTCTCAATTGAACTCCGTTTTGAATAATTCTTGTCCCATTAGAAATTAGACTCAATTTGCTTCTGGTTAGGCTTAAGTTTTATGCCTGTTGGTCAAGTTTTGGTCATTCTAGAATTGTTTGAAGTCAGGGGACAGATTCTGTCTATTTTTGAAAACTGTACTAATTGCCTCATTATTTTGAAAACAAAAGTCATATTCAGAAAATAGACATCCTTAGCTTTCTGAAGAGGGGTCATTTGTTGAATTTCGTTGTCGTTTGGTCGGTCAAATAATTTTCCGAAGTTTATGTATACTTGCTGAAAATTTACTGCACTAATACTGTCTATTGAAATGTATGAATGAATATTTGTTTGCTTAAACTTCATATTATTTGCTATGTTAAATGAATTGTTGATGGGCTGAAATACCGAATATCGAGTGAGAACCTTTAAGGTGTTTCAAAATGATTCTGATGATTATGTATATTTATTTTATGATACCTAAGTAATTAAGGGATGATGATCCCAGTTATTTAGCATACTTGGTGGAGAGAAGTCATGAGCCCGGAAGCCAAGGCCCCCGCATTATCCCTCATTGGTATGTTGGATTGGGGTTTCCGTGATCTCGTGAGATTTCGTTTCACGGATTGTGCTAAGCCAAAGAAAATGATAAAATGATTTATTGATAAACCGAATTGGAGTTTCCCGGATTAGATGGGAGCTCCCGCATTATTCGGGATGGAAAGATAATGAATATTAAAAGGGAACGAATGAGAGGAACTGTGAGGGGTCTCGGAGGCACTCATTGAGATTTGTAATCTCAATGTTTATGTGTTGTGGTTTTCAGGTACAACGCATAACCGAGGAAGTTACTCAGGATGGATTTTCGCTTGAGGAAATATGATATTGGATATTTGTACATGTTGTACTCCTTATTATTTGGTTTTCGAATCAAATATTGGATCTTTAGTTAGCAGTTATGGATTCTGTTTAATTTGTTCCCTCAATAATTTGTTCTCACTTGTATTCAGGATATTGTGGTCTTCGGACCTAGACATTTCTTGTGATTTAGGGTTGATCCCAATATTATGCTAAGTTTTAAATGGAGTCCATAACTGTTTGTGTATTCTCTAAGGTAGGGCATATGTGTTAACATTCTGCTTTAGTTAATTGCGGGGTGTTACATTTATGGTATCAGAGCAGTTTGACCTAGTCGGGCGTAGTATTTTCTCAATTAGGAGATTAGATAGATCGAGTCAGCTAGAGACTTAGACAATTAAATGTCAGAACCTTTCAGTATATTGTGTGAAGGATTGAGTTAGGATCCACTCAATGTTTCATGCGAGTTACTGAGAATGATGCCAATTGGTCGCATCAGCCTCGAAAACGTCTAAAACCCTAAATTGAGCATCAGATCTCATTTCCTTGAGCAGGATGGCTCACTGTCATTATTCTCTTTTTGAGACACTTTTTGGGTTTTTGTCTTCTCCTTTGTTTGGATTTTGCCTTTTACATTTTGGTTTGTACTATGCTAATATGACTTTTACATTGATTATGATGCACCACAATTTTAAACTCATAGATGCATTCTCAATACAATTAATTATTTTCTAAAAAATTGTGCACAACTCAAATACGACACTTAAAAATTATACACAATAGAGACAAACCAGCACAAACACTTGAAAAGTACTGTGTGTGAGTTTTTATAGAATGGGAAATGTTGCTTGCACATAGATACAACCACATAAATTTACTATAGTATCAAGAAGTTCAATTGAAAATGTCGGACTGAGAGAAAAAGGGTTGATTAGTTTAAAAGTATATAAAATTTGTAATTTCTTTATCTTTTGGTATTCATCATTTCTGCTATTGCAATTTTCACCGTCAATCTGATTGCTTGGATTTGAGTGATGGGTTTAATAGGGAACTAGTGGTATAGTCAGTATGAGTAAGTAGAACTGGCAAAATGAGTCAAACCGTCTAATCCGGGCCGGGTTGGGCTAGCCCGAAAATAGATAGGGCTTGGACTCAAGAAATTGAGCCCATTTTTATATGCGGGTTTTTTAGTCCGACCCAGAAAATTCCTGGCCCATGATTGGCTAGCTCATTCGGGCCATTGGTAGCCCGCAGTCCGGCAGATTAAAAATAATAGGATGCATCGTTGGTGCCCAAACTAGTAACTAAATTCAAGGTGAAATGGAAAGTCCACAAACACAATTACTAGTTTTGGTACCAATGATGCCTCCTATTATTTTTAATTTGCGGGCAGCCCACACGGGTAGTGATATTGATACGCAAGGATCAGTAATAAACTCTCTGCTGAGGTGGCTAGATTTTGGTGGAGTGGTAATGGGAAGGCAAGGGGAATTCATTGGAAGAGGAGAGAGGTTATTTGCTCATCTAAATCCTCTAGAGGACTAGGATTCAAAGACTTTGAGGACTTAAACATCTCTCTCCTAGCCAAGCAGGCTTGGAGACTTATTCATGAACCTGAGTCTTATTGGGCAGCTACACTCAACCTACTAGTTTGGCTTCTTCCTCATCTTCAATTCCTACTGAGTTGTGGAATGTCATGTGGAGTGCCAAGATTCCTCAGAAACTTAAGCATTTTACTTGGAAAATTTGTAATAATGCCCTCCCTGTCATGGAAAATCTTCTAAAAAGAAGGGTTACTAGAGAAGGAAATTGCACTATCTGTAGAAATAGGCAGGAATCTATAGAGCACTTATTCTTACTTTGTCCCTGGACCTGTCCTGTGTGGTTTGGTGCTCAGATTTGGCCGAAACCTGATGCTTACAATGTCTCTTCTTTCACCTCTTGGTTTGTCTCAGTTCTGGACTTTTGGAAGGACAATAACCTAGGTGGTGATCTTGCTTTGGCTCACTTGCTGTATTTGTTATGGCACATATGGAAATCAAGGAATGATTTTGTGTTTAACAAAAGAAATCCTAACCCTATGGCTACTATCACTATTGCTAAGGCTTAATGTTCTGAATTCTTCCAATCTCAAGTTCATACAGACCTAGCTAATAGAGCCCCAGCTAATTCTTTGGCCTTCTCACAATGGAGACCACCAAGAGATGACACAATTAAAATTAATGCGGATGCAGCATTTGATATATCAAATGGAAGAGGAATTGCTGGATTAGTGGTTAGAAACAAAGAAGGAAAGATGCTTATTGCAACTTATACTAAGTTCTTCGCTCCCAATGCCTTTACTGCGGAAGCCATTGCCATGCGTGAAGCTCTCCAGCTAGGCAGATCTTTGAATCTCCACTCGGTATTGTTCGAATCTGACAATCAATCAATTGTGGAAGCATGTAGGTCAAATAAACAGTACAAGCACATTCAGAATGTCATTCACAATATCGATTTCCTCAAGCAGAGTTTTAATATGTGTGGGTTTACCTGGATAAAGATAAGTGGAAATCGTGTTGCTCATCACATCGCAGAATTGGCGAAATCCAACTTGCTATATGGGGATTGGGTGTGTTTTATGCCGGAATCTCTCCGGAAACTTGTTGATGATGATGCGCGATCTGCTATGTTGGTGAATAGATGACTACAAGACCCGTATCTAGGGTTCCTTTGTACTTTCAATCTGAGTTTCAAGCTTTTAGTTCAGTCAATGTACTTACTGTCTTTGTACTTGCGAAGTTGTGGGTTTAGTTTTGGACCTAACTGTGTTTTGTTTGGGCTCGGCCCATTTTGTATTGGTTTGGGCCTTCGCTCGTTTGAATGGGAATCAATACATTTATGACAAAAAAACATATAATTGTTTTCTCTATATATTGTAATACTCTATATAATTGTTTTCTCTATATATTGGCGCATAATGTGGGCTAGCCCGAAAAGTCCGTGACCAGCATAGAGTTAGGCTTGGGCTAGAAATGTTGAGTCCGGAATACTACTCGGGCTTTTGGCTGAGCCTGCCAAAGCCTGAGCCTGATATGGGTTGGCTCGATATGGGCTGGGTAGCCCGTTTTTCCAGCTCTATGAGTAAGTAATTGAATTGGATATATCATAAAATGGATGTGACCCATTTGATTTTGTGGTCGAATTGGTACCTGGCAGGACGGGTGGGTCAAACTTGTAACTCGGCCAGTCTTGCAATTTTTTCTTATTTCCTACCACAAAACAATGTTGTTTTGTCTGATGTGAGAGTGTTTGTGTAAAAACAAAATTAGAAATGGCATATTTTTCTTGGTGTGAGGGTCTTTAAGGTATAACAATGTTTATGCTCATGGGTATTGGTCTAGCCCCCATGTCTTTTGTATATTTTCTCTTTTTTATTAGTAAAATTTAGGGGGGAGTACTCTTTCCTTCTGGTTGCTTTTTCCCTAAGGAGGGTTTTGCACCAGAAGGTTTTAACGAGACAAAGCATATTTTGATTGCCCATTTTGATATGAAAGATCTTGGTAATGTTTCCTTCATTTTGTGGATTGAAATTCATCACGATAGATCTTGTGGTGTTCTTGATTTATCTCGAAAATTATAATGAGGATTCTTAGCAGGTTTAATATGAAATCTTGTACCCATTGGGCAACACCCATTCAGAAGGTGAGAGATTGTCTAACACCTAGTTCTCTAGAAGTGATAAAGAAAAGGTTGAAATGAAAAGGTCTCATATGCTTCTCCTGTTGGCAGTCATATGTATGCCGAGGTGTGTACACCTCTTGACATTGCTTATGGAATTAGTGTACTTGGGAGATACTTGAGTAATCCTGGTATAAGTCATTGGCAGGCTACTACACGAGTCATAAGGTATCTACGAGGTATCAAGGATTATTTGCTCACTTACAAAAGGTATGATCATCTTGATGTGATAGGCTATTGGACTCAGATTATGGCAGTTATCCACTTTAGGATATATTTTTATGTTGGCAAGATGAGTTGTTTCTTGGAAAAGTGTCAAATAGACAATTACAGTTATTTTTAAGGTTTTTTTTTGTACCCCCACCATCTTCACATATACCCCCACGGACCTTGCGAAAAGACGCAATTGTCCTTCATAAAATTTAAAAAACCCGAACATATCCCCAGCTCAAATTTTTTTTAAAAAAATATGGAAATCGGATATAGGTAAATCCGATTTGCCCCTAAAAATTTTAAAAAATTCAAATCAGATGTATCTAAGGTCGTATATCCGCTTTTAAAAATTTGGAAATCGGATGTACCCCCACCCATTGGTAAATCCGATTTTGTAGCCCAAATAATAAATAAAATAAATCATTTAAAAATTAAAATTATATTTTTTTTAGAAAAATAAATTAGATATGAATAATATGAATGTCGGGCGTTTTTTTGGTTCTGTTTAGGACTACTAGTGTAAAATTAGGAAAAGAATTAGACATTTAAAGTCAGGCGCTCAGATGCCTGACTTGATACATGGACGCAGTGACAAACTTGTAATTAAGATGAAAAACTTTATCTGCTATGAGTGTTTTTAAGTCAAGCGTAAACATGTCTGACTTTAAAAGCGAAAACTTTTAACATTTTAAGACAGCCCAGTATATAGCCTGACTTCTAAAGTACTACACTTATTAACAATAAAAAATAGAAACACATGTTCTCGTTCATTCTCTCTCGCTCTCAGCTTCCGTTTCACGCTCAACATAGCTGGCGCTCAACTCCTCTTCCATTTTTTCAGGCAAGTTCTCTCTCTTTCTCCCCCTCTCTTTGTCTCTCTCTCTCTCTCTCTATCGCTCTCTCTGTCGCTCTCTCCCTCTCTCTCTATTTGTTGCTCTCTCTGTCGCTCTCTCCCTCTATATGTCTCTCTCTCAAGGTTTTTTTTTGCGTTTACTTTTTTTTGATCGCATGAGTTTTAGTTGGAGGATTTAGGGTTTTTGAGGTTTTAAAAATTAATTTGGAAATGATTTAGTGGATTCTCTGTATTAGGGTTTTTGTTTTGAGAATGATTAATTTGGGATTGATTTAGGGTTTTCTATATTAGGGATTTAGTTGTAGCTCTATTGAAAATTTGGGAATCCTTTAACATGTCAGGCTTGAGTTCGTTCCAAAGGACTATGATATGGATAGAGCATCTCCTTTCCGAAATTTAGATATTATAAGCATGGTCCCCATATACAAGGTGAAATGCATAACAATATGATTTTGGTTTTTGGAATATTGTTTCTATTTTTCTCATTCTTAAATTATTGAATTGCAATTTTCATTATTTTTTTCGTGGCATGTTGCTTCCTCATCTACTGATGGTCGAACACTGTTGGAATCATCAAAGAGTTTCTTGGATAAAGGGAAATTGGAGGATGCTGTCACCTATGGCACAAAAGTAGGAATAAATTTCTCATTTTGCAGTATGTTTGGTTCATGAAGCCAATAACTAATTTACAAACATTTTGGTTTGAATCTTTGATGGCACTTTCATAGTTAGTATCTGTGTGCAGGCCTTACCATAGAATGACTGCAGGAGCTTACAGTCTCTTGGCTATTGTGTTGTATCATACCAGTGATTTCAATCAGGTATGTGGTCTGATATCGTGAAATGCTCTCTTTCAATTCATTGCAATTGATGAAAAATACTTTGAAAATTTAATGCGTTATATAAGATTAGAGTACTAATAGAAACTGAGTATCAAATGGGTAAAAATTACTGCCCTTCATTTATAAATTACTCTGCTGGAAGTAGTTTCCAAACACAGACAGAATTTTACTTACACACAGGAAATGAAATAGACAACACCCTTACAAGCCAAGAATTCGAGAGTTTGTGTGTAGATATCCATGCTTTCACGTCCATGCCAATATATCTCTACTTTGTTCATTGCACAAACAAGACCCTTCGGTACGAGTAAGTAATCCCCAAATTAAGGCTTGACTAATTTCCTTAATTATAATGCATGTTACAAAGTTTTAATCAAACCATCATAGTGATAACTCTAGATACTGAAATGATAATTTAGTTCCCCATTTTTTTGTAATGTTTGAGCGGATAGGCCTAAATTAAATCCCTTTTACTTTCTGTTTTTCAAAGACATCTTTCATTTGCTTCTTGTTGATTATTAGATTAGATTTTGAGATGCTCTTCTCTAAAGGTGTTGAAGACTCGAGGGCTTACGACATGCTTTTGGCTCTTCTTGAAACTACTTTTGCTTCATGAACATAGAGTCACTCAACACTCTTATTAGGTTTTTGGTTTTCTTAGCACTCTTACATATACATATTTTGTGACTTCTTACTCTAACTTTTTCCTTTTTTCTTTCTTATTTCTGATCTAACCTTATTTTTTATTTGTTGTAATCTTATTCCTGACGCTTTTATTTAATCTAACTATTTGACTCATTGCTAACTTAATGTTATTAATCACTAGTGCAAAATTAGGAAAAGAATTATAATGCTTGCAATGTTCTATCCTGGTCTATCCTTATATTTTTGACTCTGAATGTTGTTATTAATCTCTATTGTTGTCTTTTGTTTTGAATAGAACCAGGGACTCCTAAGTGACTTCAAAGAGTTATGGTTAGCCAAGAATGACAGGATTCTGGATTGCTTGCTTTCTAAATCGTCTTCCATTATTTGCTTGCTTTCTCAAACCCA
This sequence comes from Astragalus glycyphyllos, assembly GCA_963573325.1. NCBI lineage: Eukaryota > Viridiplantae > Streptophyta > Magnoliopsida > Fabales > Fabaceae > Astragalus > Astragalus glycyphyllos. The sequence goes on along the minus strand of OY754308.1, from coordinate 83,859,271 downwards.
TGACTATTAGGCTATTATACTCTGTGGGTGAGCTTATTGTTTGATTTACATTTGATATTGCTATTGCTACTGGAATTACGTGTTCTTATTAGTGTCACCTTCATGTTGTATCTAATGCAGTGACTGGGAACAGAAGCAAGCATGGGTATGCTTATGCTCTTGTTTTCATTTTTGATGATCTCACTAAACATTCTCAACCAGGTACTTTCTTCTTCATTGATTTGCAATTGCATGCATATATGAATGAGCACAATTCTTAATTCCTAATAAATGAATGAACTTTTTACTTATTTTTCATTTGAAATTTTAGGTTTATTTTTATTGATTGAAATTTTTGTGTTTTTGAAATTTGGTGGTACATGACATTGCAGGGTATGAGTAGAAAACTGGTCCATATACTGTCTGGTTTGCTTTTTCTTGTTTCTTGGCTAATTTTCAGGTATCCCATTTGTGTTTTTTTAGTGTATTCTATATGAGGAAGGTTTGAGGCATTGATTGGTTTGTTTTGTTTAAATGTTTTGATGTTAATGTTAGGATAGCAACTCTCCTTTTTTTTTGACCAAAGGATAGCAACTCTCCTAAAGCTCGTTATTTGTTCCTCTTGTCAATTGCTTGAGACTTTTATAGGATGATTACTAGGTAATTATTATGTTGTATGTATTAAGTTAACCATGTGATTCGTATTCAACTTTGCTTTTGTAGATGTTTAATTCGAGTTGTTCGTTCACACGTGAAGAGTTGACGCACGTTAGACAAGTTTGGGCGGAGTTTTTTTTAAAGTTGTATGCAGAGCGTAAACCTACTTCAAAGGAAGAACGAAGAAAACAACAAAGAAAACAACATAAGTGATGTTCATTTGCCTTTAGTGTTATATGTTTGTGTATTTTGATGTTCATTTGCCTTTGGTGCTCTACTAAAATGCATTATTGTTGCTCTACTTTACCTTTTGACAAGATATTAGTCAAATTAATGTTGAATTGTTAATGATACTTTTGAAGCTAAATTTAGTAATTTTGTACTTTTAATGTGTGTTGCTGGTTTAATGAATGCCTAGCTAGTGGAGCCAAATTTGTATATACTAGTGATTAAGCAAAAAAAAAAAACTTTTAAAGTCAGGCGGATACAAATCTGACTTTAAAATATGAGCACATTTAAAGTCAGACCACAGAAAGTCTAACTTAAATATTGATTTAAATTCAGACCGTGGCTCGACTTTAAAAGCGTTTTCCAGAGGCGAAACATCAATAATTAAAGTCAGGCAATGATTGCACGACTTAAAAAGAAACATACGAAGTCAAGCTGTCGCGTGACTTTAAAGCTCTTGACATACGAAGTCGCCTTAATAGAAGTCACGCTGGCGTCTGACTTTAAAAGGCCAATTTGCCTGACTTTAAATCCCTTTTCTACACAGGGCTCAAAATCTCAAATTCCATCGTTTACTATTTTTTATTAATATTTTAATTTTTCATAGTCTCCAAAAAATCTAAAAAAATTTGCATAGCCTTATTTTGGTTTTATTAGATTTTTAGTGGTGTTTTTATAATTTTTTGATTAGTTTTGACTCTTTAACAGATTTTTAGTAGCGTTTTTATAACCTTTTTAAAAATTTAAATAAATTTTTTTTTTTAATAACAAAATCGGATTTACCTCAGGGGTGTAAATCCGATTTTCTTTTTTTAGGCAATTCGGATTTATATACCCACTAGGTAAATCCGACTTTAAAAATAACAAATAGGATATACCCCCTGAGGTAAATCCGGTTTGTTATTTTTAAAGTCGGATTTACCTATTGGGGGTATATGGGTAGATACATCCGACTTTACAAAATAACAAATCGGATTTACCTTATTTGCAGGTAAATCCGAGCGAGTTTTAGTTGGGCAGAGGTATTTTTGTCAAAAAAAGTCTTGTGGTAGTATATGAGAAGATGGTGGGGGTACAAAAAAACCCTTATTTTTACCATGGAAGCAGAGTATGTAGTCTGATAACAGGCTACTCATCAAACTATATGGTTAGGGATGGCAAAATGGGCCAGCCCGGCCAGGCCCACCCCGCCCCGCCCCGCCTTGCCTTCAATTTTAAAACCACGCCCCTTCCTGCAAGATCCTCTAACCCGACCAGAAGTTGCAAACGGCATCAAAATGCCCTTCAGATAGTGAGTTAGTTACATTTCATCTTAATTTAATTAAATAAACTAAATAGTTAATCATTTAATTAACAATATAATTAAAAAATAATTTTTCGATTAGATAAAAACTAATTAATTATTTTAGTTAAAAACATAATTAATTTTTTAATTTTATTTAAATATATTTTTTGTTACATTACCATGGATGATTCACTTACTGTCTAGTTTGACTAACCATAGACGATTTCATATATCAAAGTGTTAACTAGGGTTCACTTAACTCTTGGTTCCACTGATCAGGTAAAGTGTTAGGCATGTGTTGACTCTTGGTCTAACCATAGTTAACTATCAGGTTAAGTATTAGACTTGTGTTTACTATTGTTCTAAGCATGGACTCTAACTTAAAAAAAAAATTCTCAAGAAATTCGCGAGGAATTCACTTTTCTTTTGAACATAAGCACTTTTCTAAGCTTAATTTTGGTTCCATTGAATTCCTTGCGGAATTTTATTCAAGTTAGAGTCCAGCTTCATTCAATTTGGTCGCATATAGCATGAGATATTCAAGAAACAAGAAATCAAAGTGTTATTGATGTTATTGAGCACATTCATAGTGTTTTTCATTTTTCTGTATTTTTGTTTAGATGGACCAAATAGAAACAAATATGAAAGATAAAGGCCCAAAATGAGAAGAAAAAAAAGATAAATGACCAAAATGAAACCTAAAAGGAAGATGAGAGACCAAAACGGGACAAAAAAAAGATAAATGACCAAAATGAAGCCTAGAGCAAAGATAAAGGACCAAAAGTGTTATTTAGCCAAAAAAAATTTCATTTCTTCGAGTTTTTCTTTTATATCTTTCACTTGTTAATATTCATTTATTATTGCATCATAATCATAATCATAAGTAATTACAATCATAAGATTGTCCACTTATGCATCCACATCAAACCAATAAGAAAATTCCACGTGGACAGCTGACCAATAAGAAAACTCCACGCGGATCTAAATTAAATACGTGGCATTAGAACTTCCACGTATCAACCAACTTTCCATAAATTCATGTTTTCAAACGGACGGACCAGATTAATATATGGCTCAAGTAAAATGATCAGACGGTTATGATATGCTTTTCTATCAAACGAAACATAATAAAACGCTGGCCTGACTTAAAGGATCTGTAATCAAATGACTTAATTTACATGTTTATTTCCAAACGTAACAACAATCAGTAATTAACAGCAGCCTAAAAAGGTGGATCCATGTTTCATCCTTAATTGGGCAATAACAATACCTGCACAACGTAAAATAACTCACCAAATACCATTTCCTGTCTGAATTACATAGTGCGTTTCATCATCATTCCATACAGTACTGAAGAAACCTGATTCAAATAAAATCATAATGAATCTGCCTGCTCAGTTTTTTCACGATTTCTGCAACGCTATCAACAAGTCCACCTTGATTTGTTAGCAACATCTCCTCCTACACAGGTATAGTACCAATTAAGTTAAGTATATCAAATTTGAAAAACCTGATTCAAATAAAATCATAATGAATCTTCCTGCTCAGTTTTTTCACGATTTCTGCAACGCTTTCAACAAGTCCACCTTGATTCGATAGCAACATCTCCTCCTACACAGGTATAGTACCAATTAAGTTAAGTATATCAAATTTGATCCCTGGAAAGTTTAACACATTTCCTAATGCGCATTTACCTTAATTTGTTTCCCACACATTCAAAAGAATTCAATACAGATACATTTCAAAAGAATTCAATACAGATACATTTCAAAAAGTATGGTTTAGTAACTATAACAATATATCTTCATTGTTTTAATATATATTACAGGATTATGGAGCGTACCGTGCAGTTCAAGCTCTTGCTATACCATCAGGTCCAGGATACCCACGTGATGGTCTTGATATTGCCCCTAATCGTGCAGGTAGTGTTGGGCGAGGCGTTAACTCGAGAAAGCGGATATACGCACCGTATATGCATTAATTTGTTTCAGTACGATCACTTTGTGTGACAGATATCATTCCCTGTTTTAAGATGCAATTGACATCGAATATGAACAAACTATGCATACCAATAATTTACATTGTAGTGTTTCTAAATTACAATTTCATAGAGTTTGCTACATGCAGGACTATGCCAACAACAGGGGTCGGTACTCCAGCACTAATGTCAAGAACAACATGATAAAATATAGTATTATAGAAGAGCACCAAGGTAGAAAGTTTGATGAAAAAGCTTAGTGGCTTCCTGGATTTTTAAAAATGGGATTGGAAATAAATTCATACCTCAGTGTCCACCATTGTTGCACGAGCATCAGAATACTACAATTCAAAGCGCGTCTGTCGAATGCAATTTCATTCCCCTGTTAACAATTTCATTCCAATGAATTTTTAAATGACAAACACTATTCTATCCTTTATGAGTTTGTATAAATGATATCGTAAAGTTGAAATCCAAAGTGACCACAATTCAGGATGTTATTAAAATCTGTGAAATAACGCACACTGTCCATGCACATATTTGATGGAACGCTACATATATTATAACTCAAAGAATATTTATCCTTTACACAATGATTGATTGTCCATGCACATATTTGATGGAACACTACTATAGAATTGATAGTACTCACACTAAACAATACATAATATTAGATTTATGTGTTCAATAGTTCACAACATCAAAAAAAAGTAGTTGTGCGATTGGGTAGCGCCTGTAGGTTATGTATTTAGCAAAAACACACAAAAAGTTTTAAATAAAATTGAGGGTAATTCGTTCAATATTAAATGCTACATGAAACAGACGGGTATACAAGAAAATACCTGAGAGGCAGTAAAAAAGTAGGTGGAAGATACACCAAGAAAATTACATTTGTATTAATAACCATGAATAATTAAAAAAGAACAGATAGGAACTCAATCCTGATTTTCCAATATTGAAATAGAAATATCAGGGATAGAATCAATGGCCATTAGTCGAATTTTCAGGATCAGAAATCAATTTTTAGTAGTAATGCAAAAATGTCAAACCGTAATTATGTTGAAATTGCACCTTGCCGATTATAACATCACCAACTGATGTGGGATGTATGTCATTAATATATTACTAGAATCCCACGATCGTTGAGGACAGGAATTTCTGCAAAGATCAAACAATTATAATATTCAATACATAAAAAACGTAAGCCAAATTTAAAAATCCAATTCATCTAAATTGATTACTAGCCACAACACTAACCTTCGTCTTACTGCAGTTGGGTGTCTTACAGAGAAAACATTGAATCCGAATACATGAATCTCAGAAATCCATATGGTTTGAATGTCAAGCATCAAACGCAGTCTTGAAATGTAGGATTAATTGGTGCCTGTATGTGCATTTGTCCCAGAAAAATCGGTGAATTCTTTGGGCTTTTGCTTGCTTGCGAATAGTTTGGAAAGCAGGTAGCGACGGAGGAGAATTGGAGGTCGCTGGGCGCAACAAACGTGTTCGCGGAGAAGTGTTCAGATGAAGATGAGGAAAACGCATTTCAGTTATTACCAAAAATAGGGTTTTAGAATGGAAAGTGGAGATAAACTAAAGGAAATTTACCCAAATATCTTGACTATTTACATGAAAACCGAAAATACCCTTTTCAGTTAATACCAAATATAAATTTTTTTTAATAGGTTCTCACTATCCTTTGAATATACAAAACTGTGTAATTTTAAAATTTTACACAAGTTAATTTGGAAATAAATTTGTACTTTTATTATCATCACATTTTGGTTATATTTATTTGAATTCCATTTTTTGTACTATAATAGAGTTAATATCATCACACGTTAAGAAATTATCTAATTCCAAACTGCTGTTAATATTAGCGCCGTTGTGACAAAATATGTACAACCATATACCACTAACACATTTTACATATACACATGATATTGTATCATAATTTTATTTTCAACCGTCTAAAAACTATTTCAAAAATGGCATAAAAAGGACAAAAAAATGCCATCTCATGTACTTTTAGGTCCCACTCATATATATCTATATGCGTATATATCTTTATCTACCAAAATTATTTGTAGGCTATTTCTAAAATTATTGGTAAAAAATGATGTATACCCGTGCTGGCACGGGTGATGCAAACTAGATGTATATGGAACCTTCGCTAAATGTACCAAAAACTATTTTCAAAACGGGGAAAATGGTATACATATTCAAAAACGAAAATTAAGTTCAATAGATTGTTAGGTTAATTTAGAAGATGTATCCCTTCGATGCCACACAATCAGATTTCGAAGATGCATAATAAACTTTGATTTCATATCAGGAACATGAATTAGGTGTCATGTAATCTTGAAGAGTTTTTGATATTTTGCCCCTAATTTACTAACTCTGATAATTTATAAATCACAGATAAATGGTACATTAACGAAGAGCATAGAAATACTACTCATTAGTATATTTTCGTGACAGCAACCCAAAGAAGTTTAATTCACATAAAAATCAGACACCATCTTTCAAATCCTGAATAAAGATCTAACCGTGGAGGAGAAAATTACAAAGGGGAAATACGATGGTACCTCAGTAGCGGTAAGATCGGGGACTTCGCGATAGGTTCCAGAAATTGACCCACGATCCTTGCGCGATGACAACGGTGGATTATGTGTCTCCATTTTACACAAACAGATCTTGCTGAATGAGGTAACAAGAACTGGAGCACCTTCGATTCCTAACCGGCGGTGCGACGGCGAAGAGAAGGACGAAACGGAACTACCCATCCGGAATTGAACATAAGATTTTCGTTGCCATTCGTGAATTACCTGAAATTGAGTCAAAATTTAACAATAAGTGATTTGCAAAATTCAGTATTGTTTTACAGAAAAAGGGGAATGATTTCAATTCAGTATTGAAATTGAGTCAAATCACAAAACCATTGCATCCTTCTCGCCGTCTTGAAGTGGAGGATGAAGGGTGACTCACTATTTTTGATCGCGTGGGAACTCTATTCCAAGGAGAAGCAACGGTGCCGATGGAGGATGCTTGCCAAAACTTTTTGACGCAGGGCAGTGAGAAGACGAAGAGGAATGTGAGGAGTTTTGGTAATTACCCAACGGAGGGTTTCAGAATAGAAAGTGGAGTTCAACTAACACGAAGTTTACCCAAATATCCTAACTTTTCACTGATAAACCGAAAATACCCTTTTGAGATTATACTTTTTTTTTTTTTTTACTTTTTTTATAGCTTCTCACTATCTATTCAATATAAGAAACTTTACAAGCATGATAATTTTAAACAAGTTAATTTGAGAAATAATTTTTACTTTTATTATCATCCTAATATGGTTATATTTATTTGAATTACCGTATTTCTACTCTAATAGAGTCAATATCATCACATGTTAAGAAATTATCAGAAGAGACTTTTTATCTCACCCATTAATGCAATATTTCACTTCTCTAAAAAATTCATACGTTGAGAAATTATCAAAAATGATTCTTTATTGCACGACATATAAACGCCGTAATATAAAATATGTACAACCATATACCACAAACACATTTTACATATATCCATGATATTATATCAATAGTTTTATTTTAAGTCGTGTCCAAACTATTTTATACATCGTATGCTGACCAAAAATTCAACATCTCATGTAGTTTTAGGTCCCACTCACACACACACACACACACATATATATATATATATATATATATATATATATATATATATATAGACATGTATATCCTTATCTACCAAAATTATTTTTAGTCTAATTCGAAATTTTATTAGTAAAAAAGGATGTATACCCGTGCTGGCACGGGTGATGCAAACTAGTTTTTAGTCACAAAAAATCCTTGATCATGAAAAATGGAGGAACGAAGTTCAAATAAAAAATAAGATGACTAATCGCCAAACAAAAACAATTAGAAGATTAAAAATAGTATAGTTACATAAATTCTAATTAGCGCCGAGTTTTACATATTTTGTCACGAATTTAATTTTTTTCACCAAACCAGTTATTGAGAAACGAACTTCGCGTATTTGAATTGTTAAAAAATTTTCCAAACAATAAAATACCCCAAAATATACTACTCAGCGTCGCACTTTATGTATTTTGTCATGTAATTAAAAAAATTCACCAAACTGGTTATTGAGAAACGAACTTTGCTTATTCTATCTTTCGTTGATTGTGGGGGAAAGTTGGAGGTCAAGTGAAGGACTGGATTTTTTGTCTAAGATCACTCAATGCACCAGTTCTATAGATACTTGGGGTAAGCAGCTGAGATCAAAGTATAGAGATGAAATCAACTCGTGCCGTAAGCACATTGAAGAGTTATGTCTCATGCCAAATGGTCACGAGAACCCATTGTTGTTGTCAACTAAGAATCGTTTGAGTACATTACTAGCCCAAGAAGAGGCGTTTTGGAGACAAAGGTCAAAGGTTTATTGGCTTCGGGATGGAGACACCAGCACTCTGTTTTTCCACACAATGGCTAGCGCGCGTCGAAGGAGGAACCAGATTACAGAATTAACGTGTGATGATGGCAGGGTGGTCACGGAGCAACACGATTTGTGCGACGTTGCTAGAGACTATTTCTCTACTCTTTTCCACGGTGGTCAAGGTGAGTACGAGGCTGTTATTGATCATGTCCATGCATTACTATGGAGGATAATCAGGGATTCTTGAGACCTTTGGAGATTGATGAATTTAAGCACTCTCTTTTTGACATGCACTCAGACAAGGCTCCGGGACCGGATGGCTTAAATCCGGCGTTTCTTAAGAAGTATTGGAACTTATGTGGTGTTGAGCTTTTTCATTCAGGAAAGGACTGGTTAGAGAGGGGGGAATTTCCCTCTAGTCTTAATGATGCTAATATTGTTCTTATCCCTAAAGTGGATAATCCCACATCCATGAAAGATTTAAGACCAATATCTCTTTGTAATGTTATTTACAAAATTATTTCCAAAGTGTTAGCAAATCGGCTCAAACCTTTACTTTTGAAGTGCATTTCTCAAGAACAATCTGCTTTTGTTGAGAAACGATCTATCTTAGATAACGTGTTAGTGGCCATTGAGACGTTACATCACTTGAAGTGTCGCACGAAGGGGAAGATTAGTGAGATGGCACTCAAGATTGATATTAGCAAGGCATATGATCGTGTTGATTGTTGAACCAAGGTCAAACACTCTTTGTTTTGAATGATAACAAATTACAATCTGTTTACTAATGGTTATAGTTGAACCAAAAGAACAGGGCAAGAACCAAAAGCGCATGGCATGAACCAAAGCACAGGGCATGAACCAAAGCGCTTGACATGATATCTTAAAGTGTAGAAGCTCGGAGGAGAAAACTACTAAAGCGTTCAAGACTTATGTGTTATATTGCTTTGCATAGGACGCGTGTAAGATCTCGTCACTTAAGCTTTATGACTTTTGTAGTTGAGAGATGATCTTTTAAAATAGAACTGTCTTGGAAAAATATTTTATATAAAAGCATGATTAATCAGGTTAGGCACAAAGTGTTTTAAAGAAATAGTTTGAATAATGATTTGTTGTTTTTTAAAGAAAATAGATTCATGAGTTAGTGTTTTAAAAGAATTTGTTTTTGAAGTAAAGAATAGATTCTTGATTTGTTACTTTAAGCTAAAAATCGATTTCCTCTTGTTTTTAAAGCTAGGAATCGATTTCCTCTCGTTTTTTGAGCTAGAAATCGATTTCTCTCTTGTGTTTGAGCAAGAAATCGATTTCACACTTGTTGGTTTAAAGACATCAATCGATTCATGGGTTGCTTGTTTTTAAAATAACTTGTTTTTGAAAGAAAAATGACTTTGTGCATTGGAAGTTAGAAATCGATTCTTCTCTCCGTTTTTAAAGATACAAATCGATATTCCCCTCTATTTTAAAGAGAAGAAAATCGACTCCTCTCTTGTAAGTTCAAAGAAGTGAATCGATTTTCCACTTATTTTTTGGAAGCACAACTTGTTTTTGAAGGTAGCAATCGATTCCTCTCTTATTTGTTTAAAGAACAAAATCGATTTGTGCCCTATTAGTTTTAAACAACACAATCGATTCATGTCTTCTTCCTTTTAAAGAGAAAATCGATTCATGACTTATATTTTGGAAGCAAAGAATCGATTGTGCATCTTAAATTTTACAAGCAATCATTCGATTCTTCACTTATCACAATTGTGTTAAAAAGTGCTTCAACGGTCATATTTTTACATTCCCTATAAATAGGACTTAGGGTTTTCATGATGAGAAAAACACAACCCACGAATCAAAAAGAAAAGAACGTATACTCTCACCGTAAAACCATTTTCGTCACGTTCTCCATCTAGGGTTCAAAATCTCTCATCTCTCTCAACTACATCATTGTTATATTGCTTGAGTGATTGGATCCTAGTTTTCGTCTGTAGTCATCTATACTTGGTTGTTGTGAAATCCTGGGAAGTTTTCTTGGGTAATTCAATCGGCGAGATTGAATTGTAGCGAAATCCTTAGCGGGGAGCTTGGGTTCTCAATTTGGTGAAAATTGAGATTGGTGTGGTAGCTATAGCGAAGATGCTTGCTTGTAAGACGTTGAAGAAGTTTCTTCTCATATAGTGGTTATTGTCAAGTCCGAAGGTTGGAAAACCGGAGGCCGAGGACGTAGGGCTTTTATCCCGAACCTCGTAAAAATCACGGTGTACTCCTATCCCTTATCTTTACATTGCTTTTCCTTTATACTTGTTAATTATCATTGCATTTGATATTACTACGCGTAGTCTTCAATATCACTGTAATTGTGTTGGCCATTGTTATAGCTTGCTTAGGTATTGCATATAGTTTAAATCATCTTTTCGGCATTTAATTTAAACTTGTATCGTTAACTTTTCTAAAATTAAAAAGATTTCATTTTTAGCATATAACCTTATTCACCCCCCTCTAAGGTTATCATATAGTCCAACAATTGGTATCAGAGCTAGAAATTGCATATAGAGCTTAACATCTCGTAATTTTTGATTATGGGTTCATTTATGAAAGAGGGGATGTCCTTCAATAGGCCACCCCTGTTTGATGGGACCAACTATGACTATTGGAGTAGTCGAATGAAATGTCGTGTGCAGGCTATAGATTTCACTTTATGGAGGATCATTGTTGATGGACAATTCACGCCTATGAGAATCAAGATTGCTAAACCTGGTGTTGCTGCTGAGGGAGATACTACAAAATCTCAAGCCACTGGTACAACTGAGGAAGTACCTATTGAAGATATTTATGCCATTGACTTGAGTGAGCTGAGAAAGCCTGAGCTAGAAAAAATATCTCTCAATGCCAAAGCAATGAATATTCTTCACCTATCTCTATGTGAAGAAGAATATTCCGGGTGAAAGGATGTCAGACAGCAAAGGAAATTTGGGACTGTCTAGAAGCGACACATGTTGGTACGAGTCAAGTGAAGGATACAGCGATTAGAGTTCTCACTTCTGAGTATGAAGCTTTCAAGATGAAGGAAGGTGAATCTGTTGTAGCTATGCACCAGAGATTGAACTTGATAGTTAATAACTTGAGAGCACTTGGGAAGAAGTATTCAACGAAGGATTTGAGTGGGAAGATTCTTGCATCCATGACTAGTGAGTTCTTTCCCAAGACTTGTGCTATCACTGAAGCCAAAGATATTGGCACTTTACCTCAAGAAGACTTGATTGGGTCACTTCTTGCATTTGAGGTGGTGTTGGCCGCTAAGAAGACTCAAGAAAAAGAAGCGGGCAAAGAAAGGAAGTCTCTTGCTCTTGCGGCTGCCAAGACTCCTAAGATGGCAAGGAAAGAGGTTGAGTTTGATGAAGAATCCGATGATGATGACATGGCTATGTTTGCCAAGAAATTCAAAAAATTCATGAAATTGAATAAGCTTGGGAAGGGTGACTATTCAAAGAAATCCGGGCACAACAAAGGAGATAGTTATGAGAGAAGAGATGATCAACCAAAATGTTTTGAATGCAACAAACCGGGTCATCTCAAAGTGAATTGTCCAAAGCTAAAATCCAAGTACCCACAGAAGAAAGCAATGAAGGCTACATGGGACGATATTGACACTAAGGGTGAAACAGATGAAGAAGAGGAAGTTGCAAATTTTGTTTGTCTTATGGCAAACGACACTCCTGAGGCTACATGGGACAATCTTGACACTGATAGTAAAACAGATGAAGAAGAGATGGCTGCCAAGGTTGCTTGTCTTATGGCAAATGACACCCCTAAGGTAATCCTTGCTAACCATAGTTTTTCTGATTCACTTGAACATGATAACTTATTTGTTGATGCGTGTAGTAGTCAAGATTTGAGTGAGGCTTTTGAAGCTCTTTATAATGAACATGAAACTCTTTTGAAAAAATCTAACGATTTGACAAAGAGAAACAAAAGCATGCTCACTCAAATTGAGACTCTTGAGAAAGAAGTAGCTAAGTTGAAGAATGAGCTACATAAAACTAAACCTTTCAACCTTGAGCTTCTTGAGCTTAAACTAAATTTTGAAAAAATCAAGGTTGAAAATGAAAATTTGAAAGAATCCTTAAAAAAGTTTGAGGTTGGTGAAAAGACCTTAACCAAGTTACTTCACTCCCAACATGAATATGTTGATAGGAGAGGTATTGGGTATGAAGGTAATTCCACCACCTCTGATTTGAAAAAGAAAATGATTTTTGTAGCTGCCACTTCAAGTAAGACACCTACTGTTTTCTCTTGCACTTATTGTCAGAAAGGGAATCATAGCTCTCATAGATGCCCTATTCGTAGATTGTGTGAGCTTGGTACCCTTATACCTGCTTGTAAGAAACCAAGGTGGATTGTCAAAACAAGCCCCTTGAGGACTAACCCCCATGGACCCAATGAAATTTGGGTACCTAGTACTAGTTGTTGATGTTTCTTTTGCAGGTTGGCCAGTCATCCAAGAAGAAAAATGTGTGGATGGTTGACAGTGGGTGCTCGAGACATATGACTGGTGATGCCTCACTATTCTTGAAGTTAAGCAACAATACCAGTGGATCTGTGAAGTTTGCCAACAATGAATCTGCTCAAGTAATAGGTAAAGGTTGTGTGGGTAAGGAAAACACAATCAAAATTAAAAATGCTTTACTAGTTGATGGTGTGAAATTTAACTTGCTAAGTGTCAGTCAATTATGTGATAGTGATTTTGATGTGTATTTTTCTGTTGATAAATGTGTTATTGCTCATAGGACTTCTAAACTTTATATTACTGGCTTTCGAGAAAATAATGTGCATAATGCGGGATAGTCCAAAAAGCCCATGGCCCGCATAGGGCTGGGCTTGGGCTAGAATGTTGCGCCCGATATGGGCCAGGTAGCCCGTTTTGCCAGCTCTATGAGTAAGTAATTGAATTGGATTTATCATAAACTGGATGTGACCCATTTGATTGTAGTCGAATTGGTACCTGGCAGGACGGGTGGGTCAAACTTGTAACTCGGTCAGTCTTGCAATTTTTTCTTATTTCCTACAACAAATTAATGTTGGTTTGCCTGATGTGAAAGTGTTTGTGTAAAAACAAAATTAGAAATGACATATTTTTCTTGGTGTGAGGGTCTTTAAGGTATGATGTCATGATTTGGACTTCCTTTTTGAGACAAAGCAGATTTTGATATGAAAGATCTTGGTAATGCTTCCTTCATTTTGTGGATTGAAATTCATCGTGATAGATTTTGGGGTGTTCTTGGTTTATCTCAAAAATTATAATGAAAGGATTCTTAGCAGGTTTAATATGAAATCTTGTACCCCTTAGGCAACACCCATTCAAAAGGTGAGACATTGTCTAACACCCAGTTCTCTAGAAGTGATAAAGAAAAGGTTGAAATGAAAAGGTCCCATATGCTTCTCTTGTTGGCAGTCATATGTATGTCGAAGTGTGTACACGTCTTGACATTACTTATGCAATTAGTGTACTTGGGAGATACTGGAGTAATCCCGGTATAAGTCATTCGCAGGCTGCTACACAAGTCAGAAGGTATCTACAAGGTATCAAGGATTATTTGCTCACTTACAAAAGGTATGATCATCTTGATGTGATAGGCTATTGGACTCAGATTATGGCAGTTATCCACTTCAGGATATATTTTTATGTTGGCAAGATGAGTTGTTTCTTAGAAAAGTGTCAAATAGACAATTACACTTATTTTTACTATGGAAGCAGAGTATGTAGCCTAATAATAGGCTACTCATCAAGTTATATGGTTAACTTATTTTATTTCAAAATTTCATGTTGTGGAGAGTATCTCCAAGCCTTTAACCATATATTGTTAACATAGACTTAACAGAAGTACAAATGTGAACAAAATAATATTTGTAGGGATTTATTTGAAATAACGTTTGCAGAAACTAAAATAAAAAATCGCTATATTTGCAAAGACATAAAATATATTTAAAACCATAACTATATTAAAATTTTGATTTGAGAATATTTGTAAAAGTAACGGGACACTACCCGTGATGCTCAGGTGTTTTGCTATAGTTCATATACCAAAATTTCAAGATCATATACTTGACATAATTAAACAATTCTACTTATATGATTTCTAGATCATTTATAAACATAATTATTTTATTGAAGTATTGTTTGCAAAATTAAAAAAGTATGTAAAACTATAAGCAAGTAAAAAATTTAAAACATATTCAACGGCTAGCAAAATATGATTGGCAACTCAAGCCCATCATATTCAACGGCTAGCAAAAATTTAAAAAATTTAAAACATATTCAACGGCTGCAACCCAAGCCCATCATGGCAACTCAAAACCGTAATGTTATAAAAGAGTCTTCTTATCTTTCAATGTTTCACTCACATATCGGTTAAAACCCTAGATAGAAACAAAAAAATTAGTTACGCTAGAGAGAGTAAACAATGGGAGATCATAGAGAGAAGAAAACAAGGAGGATTAAAGAGGAGGAATATTCTGATTCAGATTCATCAAAACAGCATCATCCATTCTCCCAATCCATCATGGCAACACCATTACCCAACGGCTTCAAGATACCAAAAATGGAACCATACGATGGCTTAACAGATCCCGAGGACCATCTCGAGCTCTTCGATGTCCACATGTTGTTCTATGGATTTGAAGCCACTGATTCAATTCAGTGTCGTGTGTTCCCTTGTACACTCAGAAAATACGCTCTTAAGTGGTTTTTTACTCTCCCACCAAATTCTATCAACAATTTTTCACAGTTGAGATCTAAATTCTTGTCATGCTTTGTATTAAACGTGAAGCAACGAGATGATGAGCTTTTAAAAGATTACCTAGATAGGTTCAATCAAGAGGCTTTACAAGTGCATAATCTCTGTCCTGAAGTTCATATTCACCTTATAATGAAAGGTTTGAAATCAGGGCCTTTCTCAAATTCTCTCGCCTCGAGAAAACCCTTAAGCCTCAATGAACTTTGGGAAAGAGCACAATGGTTTGTCAATAAGGAGATTCAACGCTTGCATGATGATAATAGGCCGTGGTGGATCTGATAGTTCCGACTCATTGGAGTACAGAACGATGAACGATGATGTGGCGGCGTCTTTGAATTAATTTCTATATGTTGGGTGTGGCAGGGTCTTTGAATTTTCTATATGTTGCTACCTTTACTAGTTTCTGTTTTTGAATTTCTATATGTTGGTACTAGTTTCTATTTTTTTATGCTGATTAGTTTCTTAATTAGAAGAGCTTAGAGTTAATGTTTTTTGAATGGAATATTCTGTCTGATTAAATATTTTTATATATTTTTCTTTATTTTCTTGTGGTATTTTCTTGACTAAATAGATATTAGTGCTTCAGGGGATTAGTCTCTGCAGTTGCGCGCGCAGGGGATACCTTAGTTTACCAAAAAAAATATTATCATGCAAACATGTGAACAAAATGTATTACCAGTGATTATCATTATCTATTCAATTTTTCAAAACCTCAAATAGATATTAAAATATAGACCAAGCCTTCCAAAGCTCTCCCCTTCCAAATATTACCCCTGGAGTGTTTATAGAGTCTGTAATCTACATGATTATGTAGGGTCTTTTGGTTGCTGTTTTGTAAGGATGGGTGGGAGGTTCAAGCTTATAGTATGTTTTTTTTGCCTCTTAGTACAACTTAGATTTAAAACACGATTATTCAATACATATAATCATTTGATTATATAAAAAAAGAACTATAGTATCAAGCGATTCAAAGGAAAATGATGTCCGAAAGAAAAAGAGAAAACTGGTTGATTAAGCAAAACTATATAAAACTTGTGATTTCTTTATTTTTTGGTATTCATGATTTCTGCTATAGTAATTTCCATTGTTAATCTGGTTGCTCCATGGATCTAAACAAATAGATAGTGGTCCCTGAATTGAGTTATTTAGAGCCTGTTAGAAGTGTATGACCTCTAATAGAGCCACACATTGTGAAACTATCAAATAGGAAACCAATGGTATAGTCGGTTCGAACAAGTAATTGGATTGGATATGTCACAAACTTGATGTGAAACTATCAAAGAACCTCTCTGTGATTTTTTTTATGGTCTAGTATGGAAAATGTTTCTTGCACGTTTTTTCTTCTGTATATTAGTAACTGGTATGCAGAGGCAGATGTTGCATGCTAGCACATAAATTTACTGTAGTATCAAGCGATTCAATGGAAAATGTGCCTCAGAGAAAAAGATAAAAATGGTTGATTAGCTTAAAACTATCTATACAAAATTTGTAATTTCTTTACTTTTTGGTATTCATCCACTAAAAAAAAGACATTTACGGCCGTTCCATTACAACCGTGTTGAGTTAAAAACACACTTAGAGCAAGTGTACTCTCTCGCAGAAGTAGTATAAAAGATTATCATGTCCACAGGGATTAATTAACAAGTACCAAACTACTTAAAATTATTTATTGTTTAGACAAGTGAATAATTGAGATGTAATTGAAAGAAATAAAAAGTAAGCAAATAACAAATAATAAAATGCAGAATATAATCGATGGTGAGAGAGGTCTAGGGTCGCGGTTTCACTTGCAAGCTTCGATTCCCCTATGTCTAATTCTACCTGAATTCCCTTATTTTATTTAATTACCAATCCCTTTACTAAAGCTATTAATCCGTTTGGTCATTCGCAATTAATATTCTTTTTCTTAAATTAACCCTAGTTTGGTCATGCTAGAATTTAAATTTAAGAAAAGCATAAAGTACAAAAAGGTTGAATGATTGGAAGACTAAATTAAAGTTTGGTCATTCATTAATTATAGCCCCAATTATCCTATAGGTCCACCAACTAATTGCAGTACGGTCGCTGATCAACTAATTGATTATAAACATGAAAAGGGTAGCTAATCCTAATTATGTGATAAAAACAATAGGACAATATTAATTGAAATAAAACTAGGAATTCAAAGTAAAATTAAAACATAAAAGGTCTCTAAACAAGCAAGATTCACCTAAGACTCTAGAAGAGGATTTAGGTATCCATAATAGTCAAGAACAATAAAATAGAAATAAAGTTCATGAAATACAAAGATAAAGAATAACCCGTAAATGTTAGCCTATAATTTCGACAAGCTTCATTAAAGATGGTCAACATGGCTTGACTTATATTTATTTCACAAAGACCATATTATTTCGACAAAGAAAATGGTCGTGCGCAAGGTAAACTCGACAAGTTTCCAGGGAAGCAAAAGCAAGAGAGAGGAAAATCGACACAGGCTTTCGACAGACAGAAAACAGAGCAGTTATGCGTTGAAGACTAGCAGTTGGTCGAAGCGTGATAGAGCGGTTTTGGTCGAAAGTAGGAGCGGTTACTTGGCCGAAAGTAGGAGCAGTTACTTATTTTCAAATTGCTAGGCGGTTACTGAGTTCAGTTTTTTCCCCCTCTTTTCCTTTGTATAAATAACTGTTTCTGAGAAGAAACAGGGGTCACAAATCACAATACACACCCGATTCCTGAAACTCTAACTTCCAAGCCAGAGCGAAAAACGAGTGGAAGAATCGCTGTACGTGATCGTGTACCATCTTTTATGATTCAATGCAATTTATTTGTCTGTTCTTTACAATTCCTGCACCATTTACTGCTTCTTTTCTTTTCAATTCTGTTAATCATTTGCAAATCGTCCCCTTTTTCTACGTTTTCTTCAACAAAAACCATGCGCAATTCAGAGGCATTGCTTTGAGATTTTTCTAGTTTGATCTCACAAACCTTCTAATAAAACTAGTGATTGTTTGCTAAAAACACCAGCAAACAAATTGGCACGCCCAGTGGGACTTTGCCTTTGATTTTGTTCATTTTCATACTCTCTTATTTGTATTCGCTGTTGTATGCACTTAAGAAGTGGTAAAATGGTTCGGTCCAGTACGAATAATGCGTCTAGTTCCAACCCTGTGGTTTCACAAGGGCAAGGAACAACAATGGATTCTGCAAACATTAGCGCAGGACCATCATCGTCGATAACCGTTCCTTCATTATCAATGACTAATGTTGGTTCAACACAGTCAGAAATGGCATCTTTGCCTATGTCTTTGCCGTTAAGTGCAGGGCTTCATAGCCCTTACATGGCAATGGGAAACGGTTTAGACCCACGTTTGAATAACGTGCATCTACCCCCATTTCCTTTGGGAATGTATGGCATGCCTACTGGAATGCCACATATTTCGACCTTTTCCCCTACACATGTCTCTTCTGAGAGCGTATTTGGTCGAAATCCCCCAGCATTAACCAATACGTCTTTGTTGGCCTTAAGACAGCAAGTAGACGAGAGTAATCACGATATGGTTAATATGCTTACCCAACAAATTGGTACAGTTTTCAATCCATTGATTCAAAATACCAATAACAGTTACCAAATGTTGGCAAATCAGATGAGTAGGATTGCAGACTTTTTTGGGGTTCCAGCGGTTAATAATAGGCACGTTCCTATTATTACGGGTAACGCGTCGCCAGTTAACCCCCAAGAAGCAGTTGCAGTCGAAGCGTCCACAACTGTAGGCGAACTACAAGGGGCAGTAAACCACGTCCCTGAAGTAGTTTTGGTAAATAGACACCAGAACGCTGATGAAGTTGTTCGACAAGTGCAACAACACAATGTTGGCGCAGAAAACAATATAGCTACTTTAGTCGAAACAATTTTGGCGCAAAATGGCCTTAACATAGGTTTGCAAAGGCCTAACTTCGTATCACCATTATGTGAATATGTATTACAAACTGAGTTACCAAGGGGATGGAAAGTTCCCAAGTTTACTAAGTTTGGTGGTGATACAAATGAGTCCACAGTCGAACACATTGCTCGTTTCTTGACTGAGGCTGGGGACTTAGCACAAAATGAGAATTTGAAGATGAAATACTTTCCAAATTCTCTAACTAAAAATGCTTTCACTTGGTTCACGACCTTACCCCCTGGTTCTATGTTCACATGGGGGCAATTAGAAAAGGCATTCCATGCACAGTTTTACATGGGCCAGTCGAAAATTAGTCTTAAAGAATTGGCTAGTGTTCGGCGCAAAATGCCTGAAACTATTGATGATTACTTAAACAGATTTAGGCTGTTGAAATCTCGTTGCTTCACACAAGTCCCTGAACATGAGCTTGTCGAAATGGCTGCTGGTGGCCTTGATTACTCAATTAGAAAGAAATTAGACACATCTCATTTGCGAGATATGGCTCATTTGGCTGATAGAGTTCGACAAGTTGAAAGGCTTAGAGAAGAAAAATCTAGGTCGAATAGGTATCATAAAAAAAGAGAAAGTGGCATATGTCGAAGAAGAATTTGACGTTACATATAGTAATGTCGAGGAAGAGGAGATAGACGTGGCTGAACTTAAGCCTGGTCCTCCTTATACCTGTAAATTATTAAGGCCTGCGAATGGGAATAACCCTGTAGAGCCTAAGAATGATAGATTTATGCCTAAGACTTATACTTTTGATGTTACTAAATGTGATGAAATTTTTGATCTTTTAGTAACTGATGGTCAAATATTAGTGCCTAAATGCCTTAAAATACCAACTCTTGACCAAAGAAAGAAAAAGGGTTATTGTAAGTTCCATAATTTTTTGGGACATAACACTGACCGTTGTGTGCTCTTCAGGGATTTAGTGCAAAAAGCAGTTGACGAAGGAAGACTCAAATTTGCTGATAAGAAAATGAAAGCTCCTATGCAGATTGATGTTGATCCATTGCCTAAGGCTGAAGCTATGTACTCTGAACTTGTCGAAGCTGATGTAGGCATGGTGGATGCTCAAATGGCAGACCCTCCTAAGTGTGTCAAGACTGCCACCGAAAAATTAAAGGGTTTTATGTATGCTGAAGGCAAGAAACAGGAAGTGACCCTAAAAGAATATGATGGGAAGATACATGCTGTGTATCCAAAGGCTGAGGAAGAATTGATAGATTTCCTCAATCGGTGTAAGTGGAATAACTCTGAAGTTATGCTTTGCCCAAGGTGCAGCGCTGTCTTTGATAAAGAAGCAGCTAAAGCTGTCGAAGGTTATCAGAATCAACAACAACGTAAAAGAAAATGGCTTGACAACAGGCCAAAATTTGACTTTGCAAAAGGAGATCTTCCTGGCTATAAGGCTAATGTGTCAACAAAGCCTTCAACAAGCAAACGGCAATTTGCTAAGGAGCAGTCCTCAGCGAAAGGGTATTTGAAGCTGTCAACAAATAAATCCTTTGTCCCAAGTGCTAGTGCTCCTGTCGAAGCGTGGGTGTCCAATAATCAACGTGCTAAAGCTGTCAAGCCAGGTACTGATGCTGTTAAGTTTAATTATAAGAATAACTATAAGGGTAAGAACCCCATGACTAGAACACAGTGGCGTCGTTACCAAAGACAACAGAAGAAGAAGGCACACTTTGACATTAACCAGGTTCCAAGTCATTTGGCTAATAATCAAGTTCCACGCAGCATGATAGTGGCAAAGAGTGAGGTTCACAAAGCTGAAGTTGCCACAAAGAGGAACGCTGATGTTGCTAGTCATGTGTGTGCAGCAAATAAGGCCAAAGGCAAGGCTGTGGTAACAGAAAAGCCAAGAAGGCCTGCTCTTGAAAGAATATTTCCTCCATTGTCAACAGTGAAAGAAAAGAGTGCTGATTTCGACATGGATGAAGACATGGAGTCAGATTTTGATGATTCTGAAGATGATTTCGACGTTGTTTGCAATGTGGTGTCAATACTGCCTCTTGAGTACGATGTTATCACAGTACCAAATGACGTTGAAGAGGATTTTACAGAGGATATGGCTCATCATAAGCCAATGTGTTACTATGTGATGAACAATGGTTGTGTCGAAGACCAAATGGCTACCTTCGAGAAGCCAGATATGAGTATGCAAAACCACTTGAAACCCTTGTATGTCCAAGCCAAAGTCAATGGTGTTGGAATTAACAAAGTGTTAGTGGATGGTGGAGCTGCAGTGAATTTGATGCCACATGGTCTTTTGAAGAAGATTGGTAAGTTCGATACTGACCTCAGGCCACATAACATTGTCTTAAGCAACTATGAAGGCAAAACTGGCCATTCTTTGGGGGCCATTGAGGTGGACTTAATTGTTGGTTCCATAAAGAGGACTACATTGTTCTTAGTGATAGCCTCTAAAGCGAGCTTTAATTTACTACTTGGTAGAGAGTGGATCCATGGAGTTGGTGCTGTCCCTTCAACTTTGCATCAACGTTTAGTAATGTGGAAGGAAGATGGTTTGGTAGAGTATGTTGAAGCCGATCAGAGCTACTTCCGTGCTGATGTGAACCAAGTTACCAAGGAAAATTTTGAGAAACAAATGGCGAAGATTGCGCCATGTTCATCTTCTAATGAGGCATATGTTCCTGCGGATAATGTTTTTGCCTCAGTTCATCTTGACCCAAATTATGGTTTCGTTTGGGAAAGAGAAATAATGGGAGATGATAGTGTCTATCCTGATGGTGTTTTTCGACCAACGGGGTGGAACACTCGTTCTTGAAAGTGTTCTTATGTCAGTGCCCAATGCATGGGACAAAATTACGGCTTATATGGCCGAAAACAAGTTTAAAGCGGCTATGGAGGCCGAAATTATTCAACAAACAATGGCTGTCGAAGCCAGTGAGTTACATGAAGAAAATGGCATAGTCATAGATGAAAGACTTGATTGTATCTATGATAATGATCCATTAGGTTTTGAAAAGGATCCTAGAGATTTGACAAAGCATATGCAAGCTCAAGACCCGTTAGAAGAAGTTGATTTGGGAAATGGCTCAATAAAAGGCCAACTTATATTAGTGCAAATATTGATGCTTCTCTAAAAACCCAAGTCATTACATTGCTAAGGGAGTTCAAAGACTGCTTTGCTTGGGATTACGATGAGATGCCTGGGTTAAGTCGAGAAGTAGTGGAAATGCAATTACCAATTCGACCAGGGAAGAAACCAGTGAAGCAAGTGCCAAGAAGATTTGCTCCTCAAGTGTTGGCTAAGATCAAAGAGGAAATCGAAAGGCTATTCAGAAACAAATTCATCAGAACTGCCAGGTATGTCGAATGGTTAGCCAATATAGTTCCTGTAATAAAGAAAAATGGGACTCTTAGAGTTTGCATAGACTTTAGGGATTTAAATAATGCAACTCCCAAAGATGAATACGCAATGCCTGTGGCAGAAATGCTAATAGATTCAGCAGCGGAATTTGATTATCTTAGTATGCTCGATGGTTATTCTGGGTATAATCAAATCTTCATTGCTGAAGAGGACGTGCCGAAAACTGCTTTTAGATGTCCAGGGGCATTGGGTGTTTATGAATGGGTAGTAATGCCCTTTGGCTTAAAGAATGCTGGTGCTACATATCAGAGGGCCATGAATTCTATGTTTCATGATTTTATTGATGATTTTATGCAAGTATACATAGATGATGTGGTGGTTAAATCTTCCTCAGAAAGTGGTCATTTAGACCATCTTCGCCGTTCTTTTGAAAGAATGAGGAAATATGGATTGAAATTAAATCCATTAAAATGTGCCTTTTGTGTGCGTGCAGGTGATTTCTTGGGTTTTATAGTGCACAAAAAAGGCATTGAAATCAATCAAAATAAGACTAAGGCAATTATGGAAACGAAGGCCCCTTCGACCAAAAAGGAGCTTCAGTCGTTGCTGGGAAAAATCAATTTCCTTAGAAGATTTATATCAAATCTAAGTGGCA
This sequence comes from Astragalus glycyphyllos, assembly GCA_963573325.1. Taxonomy (NCBI): domain Eukaryota; kingdom Viridiplantae; phylum Streptophyta; class Magnoliopsida; order Fabales; family Fabaceae; genus Astragalus; species Astragalus glycyphyllos. The sequence goes on along the minus strand of OY754308.1, from coordinate 83,835,998 downwards.
GAACACAAGTTTTTTCGCCATTGTTAAGACTGAAGAAAGAAGAAGAGTTCAAATGGGAACCAATGCATCAAGCAGCCTTCGACGAAATCAAGTCTTATTTGATGAAACCACCAATTTTGTTGCCTGTTATTAAACACAAAGTGCTCAAATTGTATATAGCAGCTTCTGATAGAACAATAGGTAGCATGTTAGCACAAGAGGATGATAGTGGTATCGAAAGAGCCATTTATTACCTCAGTAGGGTCTTAAATGATGCCGAAACGAGGTACACTCCTATAGAAAAGTTGTGCCTTTGTTTGTATTTCTCGTGTACAAAGTTAAAGCAATATATAAAACCAGCTGATGTTTCTGTTTATTCGCATTTTGATGTTATTAAGCATATGTTGTTGAAACCAATAATGCATAGCCGAATTGGTAAATGGGCTTTGGCTTTGTCAGAATACAACTTAACTTATCAACCTCTAAAATCAATTAAAGGACAAGTGGTTGCTGATTTTATAGTAGACCATTCTGTTGTCGAAGAAACATTAAGTTTTGTAGACGTATATCCTTGGAGGTTGTACTTTGATGGCTCAAGCCATAAACATGGAGTTGGGATTGGTATTTTAATAATATCTCCTACTAACATTCCAACGAAGTATAAGTTTAAAATTCGAGATGTTTGCTCCAATAATGAGGCTGAGTATGAGGCTTTAATAGTAGGCCTTGAAATTTTACTTGAGCTAGGGGCAAGTCATGTCGAAATAAAAGGTGACTCTGAGTTGGTTGTCAAACAATTGACAAGAGAGTACAAATGCATTAAAGAGCACCTTATCAGATACTTTGTTGTTGCCAATGCTTTGTTAAAAAGATTTGAGTCTGTTCACTTAGAACATTTACCACGAATTGATAATCAAGTGGCAAATGAATTGGCACAAATTGCTTCAGGCTATAAAGTTTCAAAACAAAGCCTAGAAGAGTTAATCGAAATAAAGGATAAAATCATTTCTAATGACTATTCTTCGTCGCTATTGTCAACACCAAAAACTGGGGGGGCAACAAACGCAAACGAGGAACTAGACGTTGTCGAAAAACGTCAATTTTTTGGTAACTTTGACTTAGCAGAAATTCTTGCTCTTGACAATATGACCAATAAGGATTGGCGAAGGCCTATTGCGGAATATTTGCAAAATCCCACAAGAAATACCAATAAAAAGGTAAAATACAGAGCTTTGAGCTATGTGATAATTGGAAACGAATTGTTTAAAAAGACTCCTGAAGGAGTACTATTAAAATGTCTTAGTGAAAATGAGGCATATTTAGCAGTTTCCGATACACATAGTGGAGCGTGTGGTTCACACCAAGTAGGCCACAAAATGAAGTGGTTATTATTTCGACAAGGAATGTATTGGCCAACTATGCTGAAAGATTGCATAGAATTTGCTAAGGGATGCCAAGAGTGTCAAAAGCATGCTGGGATACAACATGTACCTGCAAATGAATTGCATGCCATAGTCAAACCTTGGCCATTTAGAGGTTGGGCTCTAGATGTGATTGGAGAGATAAAGCCAACTTCGGCGAAGGGCCATAGATATATCCTTGTGGGAATTGATTACTTCACCAAATGGGTTGAAGCCATACCTTTAGCCAATGTTGATCAAGAAGCAGTGATAAGGTTTATTCAAAATCATATCATTTATAGGTTTGGAATTCCAGAAACCATTACTACAGATCAAGGATCAGTTTTCACTGGTAGAAAAATGGTAGAGTTTGCTTCTGAAATTGGTTTTAAGTTATTAACTTCGACACCATATTATGCGCAGGCCAATGGACAAGTAGAAGCTGCCAATAAAGTTATTATTAATTTAATTAAAAAGCATGTTGGGCAGAAACCAAAAAATTGGCATAATACCCTTGATCAAGCATTATGGGCTTGTCGAAATTCACCCAAAGAATCTATCAACACTACTCCTTATAGGCTAACATTTGGACACGATGCAGTGTTGCCTGTTGAAATTTGTCTACAATCAACAAGAATTCAAAGACAGTGGGAGATTCCCTCTGATTATTATTGGAATATGATGCTTGATGAATTGGTTGATTTAGACGAAGAAAGGTTATTAGCTTTAGATACGCTTATTCGACAGAAAGAGAGGGTAACTAAAACTTATAACAAAAAGGTTAAGTTTAAAGCCTTTAATTCAGGTGATCTAGTGTGGAAGGTCCTATTGCCTATGGATAAAAAAGATAGAGTCTTTGGTAAGTGGTCCCCAAGTTGGGAAGGACCATTTAAAATTTTACAAGTTTATTCAAACGGCGCATATGAGGTCGAAGAGATCGGCGCTGATGAAAGAATTTTGCGTATAAATGGTAAATACTTGAAAAAGTATAAGCCAACGTTGCACGAAGTTAAAATAACGCTGGAATAAATATAAAGAAAGCGTAAAAACATGGCATTTCAGTTGCCAAAACATTGTCGAAAGCACGGAATAAGAAATTGCTCAAGAATAAAATGGAAGAAATTTCATTATAATGTTGCCAAGTTACATGTGCCAAAGGAGGCATTCGTGAATTACATAGTGCCGAAAGGGTAAATAAACTAGGCATAAATAAAACGCTCAATTGCAGTTGGTCTTTTACGACCAAGTAACTTCTCTTTTAGGTGGTCTTCTTCGACCACGTTGACGCTTCCCGTCGTTCGGGGGGTCATTCTTTCGTCTGCACGTTAGGCTTGTAAGCCTTTCAACAGGGCGTTTACTTGCTTGGTAAACCTCAGGAAGCCCTTCAGAGAAGAGATATTGACATCCCCAAGGAAGACAGTCATCATCAAGGCAAAACACCTGATGAATCTTCCTGCTCCCACTTTGAGTCTCCCGCATAAACTCAGAAAGTTGCAAAATCAAGTGACATGAAGAAAAAAGGAGCAAAGCCATAATTCGCAGAGATCAAAAACCATCACTTTGAACCTCCAGGCAACCTCACTGCAATTATGAGGGATGAGGTTACGCGGAAGACTCAAAGCAAAGGGAATGATCTTGGAACGGGAAAGGAAAAAGAAGAAAATCATGGAGTGGAGAAGATGAGAAACAAAACTCTTCTATTTATAAAGAGAAGTATGAAAGAGCGTCAGTTGGTTACGAGTTTGGCGTTCCGAGAAGTGAGGCATCACTTTAATTACGGCGTTATTAACGTAACAGAAAATGGTGGAACCATTCAAAGGTAGAACAGAGAATCAGTAAACATAGTCAAAGGCCGAAATTACAGGCTGTTCAAGTTCAAGGTTTGAATATGGAAACAACACTTAACAGTGGTGACATCAGGTATACAGCTATTTTACTCAAGTGCAAAGTTATTTCGATGGTGAATTCAAAAAAATGTCTTTCTCTTCTTCCTCCTCAAGTTCAGTCGAAAAAGACATTTTTGGGGGGCAATTTGTTAGCCTATAATTTCGACAAGCTTCATTAAAGATGGTCAACATGGCTTGACTTATATTTATTTCACAAAGACCATATTATTTCGACAAAGAAAATGGTCGTGCGCAAGGTAAACTCGACAAGTTTCCAGGGAAGCAAAAGCAAGAGAGAGGAAAATCGACACAGGCTTTCGACAGACAGAAAACAGAGCAGTTATGCGTTGAAGACTAGCAGTTGGTCGAAGCGTGATAGAGCGGTTTTGGTCGAAAGTAGGAGCGGTTACTTGGCCGAAAGTAGGAGCAGTTACTTATTTTCAAATTGCTAGGCGGTTACTGAGTTCAGTTTTTTCCCCCTCTTTTCCTTTGTATAAATAACTGTTTCTGAGAAGAAACAGGGGTCACAAATCACAATACACACCCGATTCCTGAAACTCTAACTTCCAAGCCAGAGCGAAAAACGAGTGGAAGAATCGCTGTACGTGATCGTGTACCATCTTTTATGATTCAATGCAATTTATTTGTCTGTTCTTTACAATTCCTGCACCATTTACTGCTTCTTTTCTTTTCAATTCTGTTAATCATTTGCAAATCGTCCCCTTTTTCTACGTTTTCTTCAACAAAAACCATGCGCAATTCAGAGGCATTGCTTTGAGATTTTTCTAGTTTGATCTCACAAACCTTCTAATAAAACTAGTGATTGTTTGCTAAAAACACCAGCAAACAGTAAAATAGAGAAAATCTTGATCAATGTCTTCAATCTCTTTCTTTTACTTCAAAGCTCTCTCACGGTATCAAGAACAGGTACCCAAAACTCCTTTTGCTACTCTCCAATCTGTTGTCGTCAGCGTGAGTGGTTTTGTTTGTGCTATGGTGTCCAGCCCCCTTTCACAAGTGAAGCTCTCCTTTTATATTAGTTCATTTTCTTTCTCTCCAAGCAAAGGATCAAGTCAAGATTGCTTCCACTTTTAATTGCAAGATATGCCAATCCCTAAATATTAGGATTTAGATTCTTCCTAAATATGTGTTGCTTGCTATCCACTCAATGTCTCTTTCTTTCTCTCCAAGTCACATGTGCATCACTTTTAATTGAAATCTCCAAGAGGATCTTCTTCTTTTTATTACTGTGGGCCTTCTTGCATTAATGGGCTTGGGCTTGCTTTCTTTTATTCTAACATTTCTTCTAATTTCAGCCCACTTTTATAATAATTTTCCTTTTTCTACCTTCCTGCAAATATAGAGTAATTTAAGTCAGTTATTTATTTAATCAGTAATAATTACTCTAAAAACAACTCAAAATATCTCTAATAAATGCACTAAATTAGAGTTTATCAACTCCCCCACACTTAACTTTTGCTTGTCCTCAAGCAAATTTTCTAGCTCAATAAAATTTTCAAGTAAGTAATAGAGACAGCCAAATAAGGGACTCAAAATTAGAAGTACAATGACAGACAATAGATAATATAGCACATATGAGGTGTCAAGAGGTTGCCCAATTAGAGGCTCATGTCGCTGAAGAATACATTTCTGTGAACAAGGGCACTCGCTCACAGTCTCTCTAAGTGTTTAGGGACTAGGGATATATACGCTCAAGTTTCCACAAAATGCACATTACCATAAGCTTGTAATTTGACCAAATCTCCACTAAATAGTTCACATGCATGCAAAAGATGGGGTTTCATGGGTTGTAATGGGGCCAAGGGTGAAATCATGCAAGGTAGGAAACAAGAAGAAATGGATAATCAAAGGGCTAAAAACAAGAAGCAAGTAGTAACCTTTGAAACCAAATATGGAGCTCCTATCTATTTTACAATTTTTGTCCAAACTCCAAATTAATTTCACTTTCATTATTCATTCTTTTTTTTCTATTGAGTCAACTCTTTTTGATTTGCTTTTTTTTCTTAAGTAGACTCCTTTTTTTTTTTGGAATTGCCCTTTGGCTCTTTCATTCTTTTGACGTGCCTTTTCCGCCTTCTTGCATTTTTTTTTTGTAGGAGGAAAAGGTAAGTACATGAAAACTCCTATTTTGTTTCCTTTGTGTGAAAATACTTTTTGTAAACATATGATTCACTCCATTTTTTTTCTCTTCATCCTGACAAGATAGATAACTAAAGTATAGGACGAAATTGTAATTTTCAATAGGTGCTCCACATTCAATTTCAAATGGTTACCACAAACAAAAAAGAAAAAATTATATCTGGGTACCAAAGAAAAAAATATAACAAATAGGCTCAAAGGGGGCAACTAATGGATAATTTCAACAAATAACTCTGAGGCCAGAAAAATCCTAAATCCCCAAATCTTTTTACATGATGCAAATCAATTTTCACCTTGAAACAATCAAAAGACAAATTCTAGAATGTAGCAAATTGGGAAACACACTCATAGAAAGAAAAGGGTAAAAATTTATGATTTAGTATCAATCCCCTTATGAAGGCTCAGATCTCACATTTAGAAGCTAGTTCACAAAAAGTACTCAAGAGGGACAAATGCTAATTATCAGCTTCCCAAGGACAACCCCATAGCTACAATTAAACACAAGTTTGTCAAGTAAATTAATTATGGGATCCCCTAAAGGCATAATCTCTATTTTTTTAAAATTTAAGTACTATTCATTCAAAAACAAGCCAGAAAAATGCTATCAACATATATAGTCGGTATGTGCTTTAATAGAGATATAGTGACAATATAAACTATCTTCCCCCACACTAGCATGGAGCATGGTCCTCAATGCAAAATATTCAAATAGGAGCAAAAGTAATAAAAGAGAGAGAAAGTAAGAGTGACTTCCCTGAGAGATCTTGTAGTTGGAGCTTATTCCTAAAAACGAAACAAAACAAAAACAAAAATGAAAATAACTGAAAATAAAACACAGGTTGCCTCCTATGAAGCGCTTGTTTAACGTCATGAGCCTGACGATAGTTGGTGCTCAATCAGGTGGCTCTCCAAGAGCAAATTTTACATCTAACGCAGTGCACCTTCTTAGCTTTCTAACAATGTGGTTCACATTGTTCTTTCTTTTTTCACGTGGTGGTTGAACTTCAAAGGATTGTGGAATTTTTATTTTATCTCCATCCACCACTATGCTAGGATTCTGCAAAATAAGAATTTTTTCCAAAAGGTCCTGTATCTTTAAATCATTAACAATGTTAGTTTCAACCACATCATTAAAATAAGGAGAGGTGAAAATAGAGAAATTTTCGTTGGAGTTTAAAGCTTTAATCACATCCTCTTCTTTACCACTCCTTAAAGTTACCTTTCCCCTGTGAACCTCAATTGCAGCATCACCAATGGTTAAAACAATTTGCCCAAAAATTTGGGTTTTCTCCTCTTTCTCCAAATCATGAACCAATGGATCTTTCTCATTCTTCTCACAACCGCTTTCATCAGTGGAATCTGTTGTCTCAATTTGACTCCCCTCAGTAGGAGTCTCTTCATCTTTCTTGAGAGCTTCTTCCTCTAAATTAGCTTTTACCGAGAATTCTTCATCATTACTAATAATATTATCTTTGTATTGCTCAGATTCTTCATTTGGGGTAGACTTAGTTTGTAAATAAAGAGTTTCTTCAGCCAACTGAGTTGTTACCATATCAATAACCTTTGACAATTGATTCTTCAAGTTATCAAATTTGTCAATCATATTTTTCTCAAATCTATCAAATCTTTCATTTGTTTGCTCCATAAATTTAACCAAGACCTCATCGATATCAGACTCCTCCTCTTTCCTCTGCACTTGTAGTGGCTCATAATTATCCCAGCTCGAGGAATAAGGAGGTGGCTCATAGTCATCCCAATAGTTTGAATAAGGCAGATAAGGAGGAGGAGAAAATGGGTGTTGACATTGAGGCATATACCAATATAACTTCTCTAAATTCCTTTTCGCCTCTGCCTCTCTAATATAATCTCCAAGAGTTTTAACCATGATGTAGATTTTTCTCTGCAAAACAAAGTGAACTGCAACGAGCTTTTGGGAAAGTGTTATCAATTGTTTTTTAAATATTTTTTAATAAGATAAATAAAAAACAAAGTTAAAATAAAAACATAAAAAAAATGTCTAAAGCAATAAAAATCTTTTTCGTTTAATATTGCTAAATTAATCCCCGGCAACGGCGCCAAAAACTTGTTGCGTTAAAAACACACTTAGAGCAAGTGTACTCTCTCGCAGAAGTAGTATAAAGATTATCGTGTCCACAGGGATTAATTAACAAGTACCAAACTACTTAAAATTATTTATTGTTTAGACAAGTGAATAATTGAGATGTATTTGAAAGAAATAAAAAGTAAGCAAATAACAAATAATAAAATGCAAAATATAATCGATGGTGAGAGAGGTCTAGGGTCGTGGTTTCAGTTGCAAGCTTCGATTCCCCTATGTCTAATTCTACCTGAATTCCCTTATTTTATTTAATTACCAATCCCTTTACTAAAGCTATTAATCCGTTTGGTCATTCGCGATTAATATTCTTTTTCCTAAATTAACCCTAGTTTGGTCATGCTAGAATTTAAATTTAAGAAAAGCATAAAGTACAAAAAGGTTGAATGATTGGAAGACTAAATTAAAGTTTGGTCATTCATTAATTATAGCCCCAATTATCCTATAGGTCCACCAACTAATTGCAGTACGGTCGCTGATCAACTAATTGATTATAAACATGAAAAGGGTAGCTAATCCTAATTATGTGATAAAAACAATAGGACAATATTAATTGAAATAAAACTAGGAATTCAAAGTAAAATTAAAACATAAAAGGTCTCTAAACAAGCAAGATTCACCTAAGACTCTAGAAGAGGATTTAGGTATCCATAATAGTCAAGAACAATAAAATAGAAATAAAGTTCATGAAATACAAAGATAAAGAATAACCCGTAAAATAGAGAAAATCTTGATCAATGTCTTCAATCTCTTTCTTTTACTCCAAAGCTCTCTCACGGTATCAAGAACAGGTACCCAAAACTCCTTTTGCTACTCTCCAATCTGTTGTCGTCAGCGTGAGTGGTTTTGTTTGTGTTATGGTGTCCAGCCCCCTTTCACAAGTGAAGCTCTCCTTTTATATTAGTTCATTTTCTTTCTCTCCAAGCAAAGGATCAAGTCAAGATTGCTTCCACTTTTAATTGCAAGATATGCCAATCCCTAAATATTAGGATTTAGATTCTTCCTAAATATGTGTTGCTTGCTATCCACTCAATGTCTCTTTCTTTCTCTCCAAGTCACATGTGCATCACTTTTAATTGAAATCTCCAAGAGGATCTTCTTCTTTTTATTACTGTGGGCCTTCTTGCATTAATGGGCTTGGGCTTGCTTTCTTTTATTCTAACATTTCTTCTAATTTCAGCCCACTTTTATAATAATTTTCCTTTTTCTACCTTCCTGCAAATATAGAGTAATTTAAGTCAGTTATTTATTTAATCAGTAATAATTACTCTAAAAACAATTCAAAATATCTCTAATAAATGCACTAAATTAGAGTTTATCAAACCGCCGGTAAAGTTCTGTCACGACGGTTCAGGTTCATCCGCGCTTTTCTGCGTCGGCAGGTGTTTTACGACGGTTCTGACAACCGTCGCTTTAACCGCCGCCATTTGATTTTTGATTGCGACGGGTTCAACTGTCGTTATATGATAATCTGTTTTTCTGTTTTTTTTTACATTGAGGCAGTTCTGAACCGCCGCTAAACAGAGACATATTTTTACTTTATAATTTGGGTGTTTTGTAACCGCCGCTATCTGTAACCCTTTATTTTATTTTATTTTATTTTATTTCTTTTGGCTTATTAACTATCATTTTAATTTTAATTATTGCTAAATGTAAAATACATTCTTAGACCAAAATATAAATTGCAACAACATTTAATCCAATAATTTGATAGCATAAAACCATTATTCATGTTTATAACATACAAATATTAAACTAAAGTCATAAAATATTCTTTAAGTTCATAACTCAAAATATTAAACTAGAAGCATAAGAAATAAGGAGCTGTGCTTGAAGTACTTAGAATAAAAATATTAAACTTGAAGTACATAACATAAAGAAATAAACTATCTAAATAGCCCCATTTGATGATGATCCTAGGTGATTTCCTTTAACCGTTTGCATTAGATAAACAAGTTGTTGTTTTACTACATCAAATTCAGTTATCTGTGCCTTTAATTTATTGGCTTCAGCAACCCGTTCCTTTAAACTATTAACTTCAGCAAGTTGTTCTTTTAAGGTGTCAATCTCAATCTGCATCTGAGCTATCTTGGCGTCCCATGAAGAGTTTGCCATAAGGCTAGGGTTGCTTCCAAGCTGTCTGCTTCAATCATCTAAGTACAAGAGGGTGGAATTACATTTATGTCCCCACTCACACACTGATATAGTAGGACAGATAATTGACACTAATTATCTGCAGGAGTGCAGATCAGATGATACGGGACCCCACTTTCAGTGAAGTAAAAGAAGGTTATGCAGATAGGGTGAATTTTAACAGTGAAAACAAACTACGGGACAAATTTAATTATTAAAAATAAAAGTCTGTCACAACCCCAAAAAATGCAATCCTGATTCAACTCTCAGTCTTAAAACAGTTACTTTACTGGTGTTATAGGTGAAACTCCCCTGACTATAATTTGCATAGTTGTTACATTTTCTCTTCTAACTCCAAGAGCTTCTGGATTAACGTCTAATCATTGAATAACAACCAAAAAGGCTATCTAAATCTGCCATGAGGAATCTATGACCAATATACTCTTGGGTCATTATGCACGTGGTGAATTTGAAATTATAAAATCGTAGAGGAATTGAAATGATAGGAACCAGTATTTCTCATCTCTCAAATGAACAATAAAACTGAATCAAACTGTATATTAATGGTGATAAAAGTGGAATCAATGGCATGTCTGATAAATCCAACCACACTCCTCTTTGGCTTAGGCTTTGTGACGTGGAGAGGAGAAGGTATCGTAGAGAGTTTAAATTTGAGAATTCTTGGCTAGAGGAACCGGATCTTTCGTTGATTGTGGGGGAAAGTTGGAGGCCAAGTGAAGGGCTGGATTTTTTGTCTAAGATCACTCAATGCACTAGTTCTATAGATACTTGGGGTAAGCAGCTGAGATCAAAGTATAGAGATGAAATCAACTCGTGCCGTAAGCACATTGAAGAGTTACGTCTCATGCCAAATGGTCACGAGAACCCATTGTGGTTGTCAACTAAGAATCGTTTGAGTACATTACTAGCCCAAGAAGAGGCGTTTTGGAGACAAAGGTCAAAGGTTTATTGGCTTCGGGATGGAGACACCAGCACTCGGTTTTTCCACACAATGGCTAGCGCGCGTCGAAGGAGGAACCAGATTACAAAGTTAACGTGTGATGATGGCAGGGTGGTCACGGAGCAACACGATTTGTGCGACGTTGCTAGAGACTATTTCTCTACTCTTTTCCACGGTGGTCAAGGTGAGTACGAGGCTGTTATTGATCATGTCCAGCCATGCATTACTATGCAGGATAATCAGGGATTCTCTAGACCTTTGGAGATTGATGAATTTAAGCACTCTCTTTTTGACATGCACTCAGACAAGGCTCCGGGACCGGATGGCTTAAATCCGGCGTTTCTTAAGAAGTTTTGGAACTTATGTGGTGTTGAGCTTTTTCATTCAGGAAAGGAGTGGTTAGAGAGGGGGGAATTTCCCTCTAGTCTTAATGATGCTAATATTGTTCTTATCCCTAAAGTGGATAATCCCACATCCATGAAAGATTTAAGACCAATATCTCTTTGTAATGTTATTTACAAAATTATTTCCAAAGTGTTAGCAAATCGGCTCAAACCTTTACTTTTGAAGTGCATTTCTCAAGAACAATCTGCTTTTGTTGAGAAACGATCTATCTTAGATAACGTGTTAGTGGCCATTGAGACGTTACATCACTTGAAGTGTCGCACGAAGGGGAAGATTAGTGAGATGGCACTCAAGATTGATATTAGCAAGGCATATGATCGTGTTGATTGTTGAACCAAGGTCAAACACTCTTTGTTTTGAATGATAACAAATTACAATCTGTTTACTAATGTAGTTGAACCAAAGAACAGGGCAAGAACCAAAAGCGCAGGGCATGAACCAAAGCACAGGGCATGAACCAAAGCGCTTGACATGATATCTTAAAGTGTAGAAGCTCGGAGGAGAAAACTACTAAAGCGTTCAAGACTTATGTGTTATATTGCTTTGCATAGGACGCGTGTAAGATCTCGTCACTTAAGCTTTATGACTTTTGTAGTTGAGAGATGATCTTTTAAAATAGAACTGTCTTGGAAAAATATTTTATATAAAAGCATGATTAATCAGGTTAGGCACAAAGTGTTTTAAAGAAATAGTTCGAACAATGATTTGTTGTTTTTTAAAGAAAATAGATTCATGAGTTAGTGTTTTAAAAGAATTTGTTTTTGAAGTAAAGAATCGATTCTTGATTTGGTACTTTAAGCTAAAAATCGACTTCCTCTTGTTTTTAAAGCTAGGAATCGATTTCCTCTCGTTTTTAGAGCTAGAAATCGATTTCTCTCTTGTGTTTGAGCAAGAAATCAATTTCACACTTGTTGGTTTAAAGGCATCAATCGATTCATGGCTTGCTTGTTTTTAAAAGAACTTGTTTTTGAAAGAAAACAATCGATTGATGACTTTGTGCATTGGAAGTTAGAAATCGATTCTTCTCTCCTTTTTTAAAGCTACAAATCCATTTTCCTCTCTATTGTAAATTCAAAGAAGTGAATCGATTTTCCACTTATTTTTTGGAAGCACAACTTGTTTTTAAAGCTAGCAATTGATTCCTCTCTTATTTGTTTAAAGAACAAAATAGATTTGTGCCCTATTAGTTTTAAACAACACAATCGATTCATGTCTTCTTCCTTTTAAAGAGAAAATCGATTCATGACTTATATTTCGGAAGCAAAGAATCGATTGTGCATCTTAAATTTTACAAGCAATCAATCGATTCTTCACTTATCACAATTGTGTTAAAAAGTGCTTCAACGGTCATATTTTTACATTCCCTATAAATAGGACTTAGGGTTTTCATGATGAGAAAAACACAACCCACGAATCAAAAAGAAAAGAACGTATACTCTCACCGTAAAACCATTTTCTTCACGTTCTTCATCTAGGGTTCAAGATCTCTCATCTCTCTGAACTACATCATTGTTATATTGCTTGAGCGATTGGATCCTAGTTTTCGTTTGTAGTCATCTATACTTGGTTGTTGTGAAATCCTGGGAAGTTTTCTTGGGTAATTCAATCGGCGAGATTGAATTGTAGCGAAATCCTTAGCGGGGAGCTTGGGTTCTCAATTTGGGGAAAATTGAGATTGGTGTGGTAGCTATAGCGAAGATACTTGCTTGTAAGACGTTGAAGAAGTTTCTTCTCATATAGTGGTTATTGTCAAGTCCGAAGGTTGGAAAACCGGAGGCCGAGGACGTAGGGCTTTTATCCCGAACCTCGTAAAAATCACGGTGTACTCCTATCCCTTATCTTTACATTGCTTTTCCTTTATACTTGTTAATTATCATTGCATTTGATATTACTACGCGTAGTCTTCAATATCACTGTAATTGTTGTGGCCATTGTTATAGCTTGCTTAGGTATTGCATATAGTTTAAATCATCTTTTCCGCATTCAATTTAAACTTGTATCGTTAACTTTTCGAAAATTAAAAAGATTTCATTTTTAGCATATAACCTTATTCACCCCCCTCTAAGGTTATCATATAGTCCAACAATTGGTATCAGAGCTAGAAATTGCATATAGAGCTTAACATCTCGCAATTTTTGATTATGGGTTAATTTATGAAAGAGGGGATGTCCTTCAATAGGCCACCCCTGTTTGATGGGACCAACTATGACTATTGGAGTAGTCGAATGAAATGTCGTGTACAGGCTATAGATTTCACTTTATGGAGGATCATTGTTGATGGACCATTCACGCCTATGAGAATCAAGATTACTAAACCTGGTGTTGCTGCTGAGGGAGATACTACAAAATCTCAAGCCACTGGTACAACTGAGGAAGTACCTATTGAAGATATTTATGCCATTGACTTGAGTGAGCTGAGAAAGCCTGAGCTAGAAAAAATATCTCTCAATGCCAAAGCAATGAATATTCTTCACCTATCTCTATGTGAAGAAGAATATGGAAGGGTGAAAGGATGTCAGACAGCAAAGGAAATTTGGGACTGTCTAGAAGCGACACATGTTGGTACGAGTCAAGTGAAGGATACAAAGATTAGAGTTCTCACTTCTGAGTATGAAGCTTTCAAGATGAAGGAAGGTGAATCTGTTGCAGCTATGCACCAGAGATTGAACTTGATAGTCAATAACTTGAGAGCACTTGGGAAGAAGTATTCAACGAAGGATTTGAATGGGAAGATTCTTGCATCCATGACTAGTGAGTTCTTTCCCAAGACTTGTGCTATCACTGAAGCCAAAGATATTGGCACTTTACCTCAAGAAGACTTGATTGGGTCACTTCTTGCATTTGAGGTGGTGTTGGCCGCTAAGAAGACTCAAGAAAAAGAAGCGGTCAAAGAAAGGAAGTCTCTTGCTCTTGCGGCTGCCAAGACTCCTAAGATGGCAAGGAAAGAGGTTGAGTCTGATGAAGAATCTGATGGCGAAGACATGGCTATGTTTGCCAAGAAATTCAAAAAATTCATGAAATTGAATAAGCTTGGGAAGGGTGACTATTCAAAGAAATCCGGACACAACAAAGGAGATAGTTATGAGAGAAGAGATGATCAACCAAAATGTTTTGAATGCAACAAACCAGGTCATTTCAAAGTGAATTGTCTAAAGCTAAAATCCAAGTACCCACAGAAGAAAGCAATGAAGGCTACATGGGACGATATTGACACTGAGGGTGAAACAGATGAAGAAGAGGAAGTTGCAAATTTTGTTTGTCTTATGGCAAACGACACTCCTGAGGCTACATGGGACAATCTTGACACTGATAGTGAAACAGATGAAGAAGAGAAGGCTGCCAAGGTTGCTTGTCTTACGGCAAATGACACCCCTAAGGTAATCCTTGCTAACCATAGTTTTTCTGATTCACTTGAACATGATAACTTATTTGTTGATGCGTGTAGTAGTCAAGATTTGAGTGAGGCTTTTGAAACTCTTTATAATGAACATGAAACTCTTTTGAAAAAATCTAAGGATTTGACAAAGAGAAACAAAATCATGCTCACTCAAATTGAGACTATTGAAAAAGAAGTAGCTAAGTTGAAGAATGAGCTACATAAAACTAAACCAACATATTGTATGCAAGAATCTGACTGACGAGATTGGGCGAGCAGCTACAATAACAACATATTGTATGAGCAAACCAACATGTTTATGACGTAAAAACGAAATGTAGTAAACAGCTGGTAGTAATAAAAGTTTATAATTTCTTAGAAATAAACAAAATTAGTGTTGCTTCAGAGAATTAATGGTTTAACTATTCTCACATCACAGATGTTTTAAATAGTTGCCATGAAATAGAACGGAAAAAAAAAGGTGCATATTGTCTATAACAAATGACAAGTACCCCTTAGAAATGCACTTCAGTAAGGAGCAGATATACAGTCATCCAGATATTGATAACAAATTAATATCTGCTTTTATGTAAAATGGATCTCAAAGTTTTCACATTTAATATCTGCTTCCTCTGCAAATATTATTCCTTGTTTCTAGATACCCATTTGAGTACATATAAGAGGGTAGCTTGTTGAAATTTGAACTTGAGGTTCAAAGTTCAAACCTTTTATAGAGTTACAGAATTGGAGTTGTCATGAATGCAGTTTGGGTTGCTGAAAATCCATGAAGCACCAACATAAACACTTCACACCAGACACAACACTAACACTAACACCAACACTTAGACACTGATAATAAATTGAGAAATGAAAGTGATCGAATGTAAACCACACTAGTGTCATGTGTCGGATACCAGACACACCTTCAATTTAAAATGTCTGTGCTACATAGCTGAAAATGCAAATAAAAATTTCCTGATAAGAAAAGAGTTGAGGGGGATAATCCAGATAAGAAAAATTTGGTTCCAGGATAATGGTTACGTCACAGAATGTGCTAAAGCTAGGAATAAACGAAGCCCTACAAGTGAAGAAGTCCATAGTGCTCTAACGCAAGAGGTACAATACCACAAGTTTTCCTCATAATTATTTTGGAGTATGATTTCCTGCAGTCATTTCATATTTATTGCACTTTGGCCCATCTAGTAGTCATCTTCTTTTTGTTTCTTTGCTTTTGTTTTTTGGTGCATTGTATAGTTACTAAGTCTATTTAGTTCATAAAAAATAATATCTTGTGGCAGATTCTGCAGCTAGAGAAAAGATTAGAAGACCAATTTGAGGTCAGATGCATGTTAGAAAAGGCACTTGGCTACAAATCTTCATCTCTAGTCAATTCAAATGAAAATATGACCCCCAAGGTAGCAACAAGTTCAATAAACTTAGAAACTATATATAAGCATTTTTGTATATGCTTTTTAGAACATGATTACATTGCTTTACTCTACTGTTTGTCAAGTTCTTAATTTTTGGTTATTTTATAATGCAGCCAGCTACAGAATTAATTAAGGAGATTGCAGTGTTGGAGTTGGAAGTTGTGTATTTAGAACAACATCTTCTTTCCTTGTATCGTAAAGTTTTCGATCAACAATTATCTTCGGCTTCTCCGTCTACTACTACCAAGGAGGAAACTCTAAAACATCCTCCAACAACACCAACAGTACCATCTGTCAAGCCTTCTATGTCTGGGGGCATAACAAAAAATGAAGATTCTACAATACAATATAATGACCACGAGCTCGAGACTATGCAAAGTGAACATAGGAGATATGATTTTGAGACTTTGGGAAAAGAAAAGCACTTAGATTCCGGCGTATACCGCTGCCATTCGTCGTTATCTCAGTGTACAGCATTTACAAAAGCATCTCCTCCAGCAGAATCTTTAGCCAAATCTCTCCGTGCTTGTCATTCACAACCATTGTCCATGATGGAGGTAATCTAGGTCATAGAAAATTAATTTACCTGGTTTTATATCTAGTTTGGATTTTGGTCTGTCTTGAGGCCTAGTTTGGATATTGACTATGAGTTGATTCTATACAGTATATCCAAAGCTCTTCGTCTGATATAATCAGTCTCGCTGAACATCTCGGTACTCGAATATCTGATCATGTTCCAGTGGTACCTAATAAACTTTATGAAGATATGGTGAAATGCATATCAGCTATATATTGCAAGCTTGCAGAACCTCCAATGACACATCCTGGCTATTTATCTCCCAGTTCATCGATGTCCTCAGCGAGTGCCTTTTCTAATGGAGATCAAGGTGATATGTGGAGTCCAAGGTTCAAGAATAACTCCTCTTTTGATGTACGGTTAGAGAATCCTTTCAATGTAGAAGGATTCAAGGAGTTTAGTACCTAGAACAGTTGTACCTTCACACATAGGAGTATCAATTGGAACTGGCTTTTCTGCTTTTGCCGAGCTGCCCAAAAAACGGGAGGACAAATGCACACAACAGTATACATCTCCATCATTTGCCCATCTCACACACTATCTTCCCTTGGCTTCAATATAAGCTATACATTGTTGAGTCTTACTACCAGGCTCTACATATTTTACCATAGCCATTTCATTTATAGGTGTTGATTCACTTCCTTTGGTATGCAAGAAATCAGAATCAGAAGCCTCAACTACTATTTCATTCCATTTATTGGTCAAATTACTGGGAAAATCAGTTGCAATAGATACCTTCCTATCTGGTAATATGCTCAATGTGTCTTGATTCTTAGAGAAGCCAGGGTCAGTCTCAAGAGAAATAGAGTGATCTGAAACCTTGAATTCCACTTGTGAAGCATGTGTATCTGCACGACGAACTTCAAGTTTAGCCCTTTTTCTACAAACCTGGAAGTTTGCTTGGTACAAACCATCAGAAGTCTGCTGCTGTGTATCTTTGCTGCTGGATAAGGAAGGTGATTTCGAGAACCATTTCATTACATCATGCTTCCAAGTTTTCCATTCAGAACCTAATATTGGTTGCATTGGTGAATCCCAGAGATTGTTGACATCATTCCACAAAATAGAGTCAAAAAAATTCCTGAAGAGGATAAGGAATAATTCAACCAAACTATTCAGTAAAAAAGTTGTGATCAATGTTTGAAAAAAGGCATGAGAATTCATTGTTGCATGCATTTAAATATGCTCGGAAATTTTATGCATTTCATTATCTTATTCTTTTTTATGGTTATCATTCTTTATGAGCAAAAATATGCTGACAGCATTTAAGATAATGCAACATGAATAAACCTTTTCAGGACATATGAAATGGTGGCCAAAATTATAAGGTACCTCCTTCAGCAGCTCTACTAATTCGGCACTATTTGCACTCTGACATCGTTCAACCCAAGAGTGAGAAGACTGATGTAACCAGTCAGCATTTATGTAGAGATGCAGGATGCTCTGTAAGGGAAAAAAATGTTATACACTACTGCAGTCACCAACAAAGAAAATAATCAAGAAATAATCATGGAAACTGGAAACAATAATTATGGTGTTTCTATAAAGAAATTAATAATAGCAGGACTTCAGAAATTTTATATCTATCATATAGCTCAAATTACATAAATTGCAGACTATGAAAACCATGTTCTATTATCAGAAATTGGAATTTACATTATATAGCTTTAGAAGCATTCTTCCAAGATCAGA
Source organism: Astragalus glycyphyllos (assembly GCA_963573325.1). NCBI lineage: Eukaryota > Viridiplantae > Streptophyta > Magnoliopsida > Fabales > Fabaceae > Astragalus > Astragalus glycyphyllos. The sequence goes on along the minus strand of OY754308.1, from coordinate 83,817,883 downwards.
ATAACCATTACAATGAGAAGCCTCCATAGCGAATCCCTTCCAGACCTTCACATCACGGGAAGTTTCTGTCAACGCCTGCATGTATCGTCGAAATCTCCAGTTATAAATGAAAATCGATATTGAGCCTAAAACAAGAGGAAGTGGAAAAAAGGAAATAGCATCGCCATCACATACATTAAGATGAAACTGATCAACAATGTTCAGCATGCCAACAGCTAGCTTTTGCATTATAAACCGGCGTGCAACTGTTAAGTCCTTCACCAATTTCAGTCCTACCTGATGAGTCTTATAAATGAAAATCGATATTGAGCCTAAAACAAGAGGAAGTGGAAAAAAGGAAATAGCATCGCCATCACATACATTAAGATGAAACTGATCAACAATGTTCAGCATGCCAACAGCTAGCTTTTGCATTATAAACCGGCGTGCAACTGTTAAGTCCTTCACCAATTTCAGTCCTACCTGATGAGTCTTATATGCAACGGGATGGGGAAACTCATCGATTGACCTAACAAGCAGCATATCGGCCCAAGAATAAAGCCTTGTGTGTGGAAAAAATATGACAAAATATTTCTTTCGGTCATGAGTCGGTTTTGCTCTCAAAGTTGTTAATGGCCAGTCAGTCCCTTGCACATCGGATACCAGCCTGCCATTTCCCTCTCCACTAAAAAAGACAGAGAAGTCAAAAGGAATATAAATTATCTAAGCTTGCATTTTGAGTTCTTTTTTTAACAGAGTGAAAATCTTATAAGTCGATAAACTAAGTATGCAACTAAATTTGAATGAATCCTCTACAGAAAATAAACAACAAATTTTGACAACAAAACACATTTGGGTACCTTGACCCACAATGCCACAGATTCATCTCCCTCTAGCCACTTGGGTTCAGATAATGAAAAGTTTCCTTCCATACCATTGTTTGGTGATTCACTTTCAATTGTATCCACAACAGAGAGAGAGTTCTCAGTCGTTAAGCAACGTTCACTTATCATGTCTTCTTCAAAATCATTGAAACCACGGTATTCCTTTTGGTCTTGGGCTCGACAGTCAGAACATGAAGCTCCATTGCATTGACAATCCGAATTAGTCAACACATCACAAACAGTCTGTGCTCCCTCACCTTGCCTTTCCATATCTGGCTCTTGCATCTTATGCAATGAATCATTCATTTGACCGTCTGCTAATTTTGCTCGTTCACCATACATATATATAGGTCACTATTGTCCCTAATTCTAGCATAATGTAGCAGGGTTATTTGAACTTTGATAGAAAATAAGGGCATTTCAAAATGTCCCTGAATAAGCATCAGAGACATAAATAAATTAACCCTCTAGACAAATCAATCAGTAGCTGAAATAAATAGCTATGGACCTCAGGTAATGTTAAACTATTCTCAGACACAGGACTAAAGCAACAGCTTATCTGGTGAGCCAGGACTAAATCAATATTTTGCCATGTATAAAACTCTCAATGGTGATAAGGTTAATAAATACAATGAAATTGTTTCTTAATTAATGACAATACTTGTTTAATAACTTTTTAAAGACTTCATAAGATAGTTGAATCAATGAGTTCATAAAACAAGAATGAACATGTTCAAATCAATTATAATGGATCAACAGAACAATGAGTTACTTCCTGTAAACAAAATAAACATAACAATATCCAAGATGGTACAAATATGTTTTATCATAGTAAAGAAAGTTTGATTTACAATTCTTGTATGCATTTGTTATGCATTTATTTCATTTTACAATAGCAAAGAACCAAAGAAATCATTGCTATGACCACCGAGATCGTCCTCGCCTCCTCCTCGGCATAGCATCAGCTTCTTGCGGTTCGGGAATGGCCGGCTGTTGTTCTATGGCCTCCATGGCCTGCAGGTTCATAAAAGGGATCCCCCTCCTCCATAGCTCATCAAGATCGCGAGGAGGTGTCATCGAAAGTGAGTTTCGAAAGGAACCCGGGCGCAAGCCGGCTTGCACCCGGGTCAAGAAAGTTGATTCAGGGACTTCTCCAAAAACTTTGATCCACTTGCGGTTGCAGGTCCTCAAATAGGTTTTAATCGGTTCATCATATCTCTGTAGTAAAGGTGGGAGCATGGGATCGGTTTTTTGTAACTTTCGTGCGAGAGAGAAGTTATTCAGAAACCTTCGACCTAATGTACCGAAGCCATCAATGGATTGGGGAGGCAGCTGATAAAACCATTTTAAAGCCCTCCCGATCAGAGTGGAGGGGAAGATTCTGCAATGGTGAGAGTCAGTTATTGAGGTTCCATATATAAGCATATGTGCATAATACATTTGCAGATGTTCTTGTGGATCAGTTGAGCCATCATAGTAGTGAGGTAGCTTAGGGGGCTTAAACCACGGTGGGAGAGGTTCTTGCATATTCACGGTGGTAGGGTCGAAGGGCAAAGGCGCATGAGGATGATTATTCATATTCGAAGGCTGTTTCTTTCTGAGTGTTTGGAAGGAAAACGATTACAATTCTCCCAAGTGTTTACAATGGCACATATATATATTCCGTGAACCTCAAGAAACTCAAGACTTTATTTGTAACGGTCTAATAATTTGAAATTTACTACTAACCAACGGTAACAAACTGTTCCCGCGTTTTTAACCATTTTATACTTTAATTTAACAATAATAATACATCAATAATATATTTAATTAACAATTAATAACTATTTTATACATTAATATTTTTGTGTGATTTGAAGATAATATTTAAACTATAAGAACTTTGTATTTATTTGTTATCTTTAAGCACAAAGGATATCTAGACAACTGACCATATATAACTTTCTTCACTCTTCAGTTTAAATTATAGGTTGATACAATATTCTTGCGAGGTAGTACCTAATTTAGTCCCTGATTTTTCAAAAATATTCAATTTGGTCCCTGACTTTTCACATATGTCAATTTAGTCCTCAACATTTACAAATGTGTGTCAATTTGGTCCTTCTATCAACCATGGTTAGTTACAAAGCTGATGTGGCAAATGTCAGGGACCAAATTGACACTACCAAAAAAATAAAAAATTAATGTCAGCATGCCACGTCACACAAATGTTGGGACTAAATTGATACTTTTTTCTTTAAAAAAGTAGTTTGTTACGAGGACCAAATTGATACTAAGTTACATAAGTCAGGGACCTAATTGATACTAAGTTACATAAGTCAGGGACCTAATTGATATATAGTCAGGGACCAACCACCATTTGCAAGCAGTATATATATATATAAGTCAGGGACCTAATTGATATATAGTCAGGGACCAACCACCATTTGCAAGCAGTGTGTATATATATATATATATATATATATATATTCCAGCATTATTTTCCATATCACAAGCACCAAACTACTATACGATACTTGACAAAGTGATGTTGTTTTCCTTTAGATTCATTTGAGAAGTTTTCATATCAAGGCAAACATCTTGTTCATTTTTACACATATCTGTAAATGAGAGTCTGACTTAGGATACTAAGCCAAAAGCTTAGTAACAAATACTAAAGGGGTATATGAGTCATTCCCACAATAATTAAAAAAAATCGGTAACTACAAATATGAACCACTAACCACGGACTTCATATTTGTGGTTAATGGCACCACCATGGCTTCCACCACCAACCGTCGTCGGTCGCCGGAGCACCGCTGTGGTCACCGGAGCTCCACCGACAGCCGCCGTGCTGGTCGCCGGAGCTCCGCCGTCGGTCGTCACCTGCAACCGCCACACAAATATATATATATATATATATATATATATATATATATATATAATTAATAACTAAAAATGTTTTTTTATTAATGGATGGTTGGGATATGTAAAATTACATTGGTACCCTCTTTAATTGACAGCCTTTGGATCAGATTTAATTTAAAAAATACAGATCTAATGGCTGATACTAATTTTGTATAAAAAACTAAGGAATTCCTTAGTATCCTAAGCCAAAGCCTGTAAATGGCATGTGGATATACTAATGGTATAGTAGTAGCTGCTTTTAGATCTTGACTTATTAAATTAGACTAAAATAGTTTTTTTCCATGTGATTAGTACACGGCTTATAGAGGTAAGCCCGTAAGAACAGAGTTTAATTTTGATGAATTGAATATCATAAAATTTGGCTTCCTTTGTTTCGTCATTTTTGCATTGTAAATTCATAAAAAATGAATATTTGCTAGGACAAATTAGAGCAAATATATTAATAGTTATTTACTATTTCATAAATAGTGGACTAAATCACAAAACTACTAACATTACCGTATACATGTCAAACGGTTATGCCTTGTTATTGGCCATCGTTATAGTGCAACAAATACTACACATTACCCTATACACGTCAAACGATTATGGCTTGTTATTAGCAAGGAAGGAATTAGTGAGAGAACTGGTCCCTCGCTAATTCCCTCGCAAATGACCATTAGCGAGGGATTTTGGTCATTTAGCGAGAGGTCTGTCCCTCGCTAATCCCCAGTTTTTTAGTGTATTATCATGATGGAAAATTAACTATCTAACTGTTAAACAATTGACATAACTAATTCTAACCAACTAGCTAGCAGATGACGTCACCAATCATTCGAATATACACTCCAAAAGTTTCTTACCCAGATTTTTTAATGTCACGATATCCTTGGTCACACCATCGTTGGCACGTATCATAATTTAGAAATAACAACACTTAGTATGTTGAAAATTTCATGGAATGAGACATATTGTGTTCATTTTATATATTAAAGATATTATTGACTTTTTTCGGTGTAGTAAAGCAAATAAATCATCATCGAGCAGATATTATTGACTTTTTATAAATTAAATGGTTACTTATTTAGTGTGCGTGTGCGCAAAAAAGAGAGAGATGTTATATTATTGACTTTTCATAAATTAAAATAATAATTATTTTTATTAATTAAAGTGGCACTATTGACCATTTTTATCAAATCCTAGTTGAGAAGCCAGGTTATGCTTTCTTAGTAAGCATTGAATATGAAAATTTGTCCTCCTTTTGTATGAATTGTAAGACTATCGGTCATACCATTAGTGCTTGCAAAGGAAGGAAGCGCTCGGAAAAACAAGTAACACAAGTTTATGTCCCTAAGCCTCAAACTACTAATAATGTGAATTTAAAGATGTATCAGCAACAAAGGGAATCTGAGATTGGAGAAAAGGTCATGCAATCTAACGATAAATCAAATGTCCATGCTTCGGTTGTTTTAGAGGATGGTAAGCAATTGTCTCCTGTGGTGGAGGCACAAGAGATTGCTTTCATCCAGAAGTTGCCCATTGCTTCTACACCTAGCACCTCTGATGCTAGGCGGATTAGTACTGATTCCACCCAACTTTCCACCACCACGCTAGACTCTCTATTTGCCTCGGTGTCTGGCATGGTAGCTTCTGACATGAGTATTTCGAGGAAGCTTTGGGGTGATGTGTCAGACAATGCCGATAGAATTTAAAGTATTTAATAAAATTAGTGGCTGATAAAATTAGTGGCTGCATTAGTTTATAATTATAAAATGACCTTGATGAAATGCTATAAGCTATAAGATCAAATTCTACTTCGAGGAGTGTTTCAAAAAAAATGCTATAAACTAATAAAAAACACAATAAACTAATCGTAAGTGAGTATGACTTATGATACTAAAGAAATGTTTAGTAACTTTTACTAAATGGGTATATAGGTAACTTATCTAATAATTAAAAATATGGTTAATCAATATCTCTATTTTCTGGAAGTTTTTTTTGGCTAAATTATGCTTCAGATACGGTAACAAAATCAAAACGTTACTATCACGCTTCAAACTTTTGTTCCATCTCTCTCGTATTTTCTTAAACGAATTCACCACTGAAACGAATTCATCTCTCTTTCGTTCTTGCTAAAGCACCTCTCGTTTCATCTTTTATTAAAAAAAATTGGGTTTTTTTTTCACGCCAAAAAAAATCGTTCATTAATCACGGATTTGTACCACAATGGTTAGATGTCACTAACCACAAATGTGCATCGCAATGGTTAGTGGCCATTAACCACAAATATGCATAAATGTGGTTAGATGTCAATGCTTAGATGTCACTAACCACAAATGTGCATAGCAAGGGTTAGTGGCCACTAACCACATATATGCATAACTATGGTTAGATGCCATTGGTTAGATGTCACTAACCACACACGTGCATAGCAATGGTTAGTGGCCACTAACCACAAATATGCATAACTGTGGTTAGATGCCAAAGTAACCACAATTTTGCATAACAATGGTTAAATGCAGGAAAACCAGCCTGAAAACGAGAAAAAGAAGAAGAAGAAATGAACCTGCATAATGAGACATCAATGGCGTAAAGGAAGCGCGTGCTTCAATGGTGTCTGTTTTTGCATCAACGGTGTGCGCCGCGGCCTATTTCCTTGCGTGAGTGCGTTTTTACGACTTCCTTTGTGTGATGCAATGGCGTGCGAAGAAGAACGTGAAAAAGAGAAGAATGTGAAGAAGAAAAAGAACGTGAAAAAAAAACGTGGAAACAAATTCGAATTTAGTTTTGTAACTGTCCCTAAAAAATAGTGCCTGATTTAATGGTTAATTTAATTTATTTATTTAATTTAATTTAAACAAATAATAACTGTGACAACAATTCTCTTATTCAATATTAACCATTATATTAAATTTCATTAAAAGTTTGAGAATCCAATGGTTATTATTTGTTTAGTAATAGTTACTAAGGAAAATGCTTAGTAACATAATCCAAAGCTCTTTCTTTGCAAGTGGCAAGCAAGCACCTGGAAAAAAGAAAAGAAACATCTTCTTTCTTTAATAATTTCTGATCTCTACCGGACCTCTAAGTAGGATTTGAATCCAGACCAACTATCAGAGAAAAAAGAACGATTGGCTCGCGTCCTCGCCGCTTCTTTCTGGCGACTAGCTTCTCAAGTGGGTGGCTTGGTAAGCAAGCAACCTTCAGCATCAATCAAATCCCTATCAATAATAGGCCTGAATGGTGGGGAAGGAGGCCCCCTACTTCAATGGAAAGGGGGGAATTGCAGTTTCACAGCCGCTCCTCTACAACTAACTACCTCTCGCCCAAATATATATTTTTAAAAAAACTTAAATCGTTTCTCCATTCTCAATTTCTTAATTAAAATAGGTGTAAAAAATCCAATAACAAAAATGAAATCCAAAATAATGTAACCAAATTTGGTGGAAAAAAATCAGCATCAAGTATCATCCTATTCTTCATCATTATCATTCTCCTCTACCAATATATCCTCTTACAAGCTTCATAACACATGAAAGAAATACCTGCAGCAGGAACCAACTTCATGCAACTAGGTCCCAATCCTCTATACAAACCTTGAATCCCTTTTCCAATCCAACTATATAAGCAAGTGCATGAATCACATTTTTATAAACTTGTCTTCCACTTAGAGCTCCAACTTGCATTTGCTTGCCAGCCACTTCGAGCGAGAAAGTAGCACTACTTGAAATAGCACCAGCTTCTGAACCTATCAAAAGTGTTTCAATGTGCTTATCAAAAAAAAAAAGTGTTTCAATGTTTCCAATCTTCTCTTGTTTAAAATCTTTCTTGTATACTTTCCTTAATTGTTGCGGAGTATGGTATATTTATTTAATTCATGATTACATTTATTTAATAAGGATAGATAAGTAATTTAAGAAAAATAAAAAGTGTAAAAACGCCAAAAAAAAGTGAGACGCTATTCGCTATCCGTTAACGTTTGAAAAAACACTACTTGAAGTAGCGTCTAAAAAAATGTGACACGCTACCCGAAAATGATAAACGCTAGTGCTTACTAAACACGCGTACTCTCCACCCGCTACTTTTATCCGCTATCTACTAGCGGATGGGATGCGCCAAACAGAGCCTGTTTATTTATATTATAAAAAGAATAATCATTAATTTTCCTGTTAGTAAGAAAAACTATTGTGGACAAAATAAAAAAATGTAGTGAAGAAAACTACTTGCATAAAATGATGACGAAGATTTTATACATAACTTCCTTTTTACTATTTTTTGTTTTGCCTTCTTTTTTTTTTAAACAAAAGAAAGGGATATGGAGCCTCGTTAAAACCTTCTTATGCAAAACCCTCTTTAGGGAAAAAGCACCACGAAGGAAAGAGTACCCCCTAAATTTTATTGATAAAAAAGAGAAAATGTACAGAAAACATGTAGGGACTAGACCAAAACCCATGAGCATAAACATCATTATAACTGGAAAATAAAATAAAAGCAAACCTACAAAGGTATGCAAAAGCATCGCTATAACGACTCTCATCCCAACCAAGTCGACACCAGAGTCGCTAACAATCATCTACAGCACACCAAATATAGGAGGCAAAACGCGAACTCAGTCCATCGAGGGACAGCGGAACTAACAAAACCTGTAGTTAGGCAAACCTAGCCTATTCCTAAAAAAGTCCTCTGCAATAAAGCTCGGGATGAGATTCCATCAGGTAAAGCCTATTTTTTGTTTTGTCTAAGAAAGACTTGTTACTGTCAATTTTAACGATTCGTATGATTTCGTTTTTTATTAGTGCATTAATAAATTAATTTTCTCTGCTAAAGGAAATTAATTAAGCACGGATTGGCATATCAGAGTGAGTCACACTTGGAGGGAAAGAAGTAGATGCGCTGATTGGATAGCTAATTGCAATTTGCAGTTAGATGGCAATGGTACGATTGAGTTAGAGCAACCTCTCGGAGAACTCCAACAAATTTTGTTTGATGATTGGTCGGGGCCTCTTTGCCTTGAAATGTTAGAGTACGTAGTTGCTAGTTGTTTTTCTGCTTTTTGGACATATGCCCTCTTTATGTAATAAAAAAAAAGAAATTAAATTTTTTGCTAGGTCTTTTTTTTTGGGTCTTCTCAAATTAAACTTTTGGCTCCACCCTATTTATAAGAGTATATAAATGGAATAGCCCAATATAACCATATTATATGGGTTCCTAACTTACCTTTTGAAAGTTATAAATGTAAAAAGTTTACTTGTATTTTAAAATTTGTTTAGGTTGTACTTTGGGTATTCCAATTTTATCTGATTCGCAATTTTAATTTTGATCTCCAATTTTTCCTGTAATTTTGGTCTTCTAATTTTATCAAATCCACAATTTTAGTTTTGTGATTATTTCTATTAATTTTGGTTCCCCAATTTTATCAAATCCACATTTTTAGTCTCTGATTCGTTAAATTGTCATCCAATTTTCGACAAAAATACTAAACTAGTAGTAAGGAGGTGATGTGGATATTTGCAGTGAATATGCGTTACCCGCGAAAACTCCTACCAATAAAAACTCACACAGGTATGAGGCGAGTAAGAGAGACATTTTTACCAAATGATGCGGATAGCGTGAGACTATTACCGGTGCCTTCCCTGCCCTTGGCATCCTAGTGGCGGATCGGTGGTAGTTGCTAGGTTGTGATTCGGGAAAGAGAGAATCTATATACATAACAACTGAAAATCTTTTCATTAATTTTTTTGACACGTGTCACACTATGATGATTTTGACAATAACTCTTATCCCATGTCACCTATATTAATTAGCTATTTGTTATTTGTTCTAAATGAAAAAAAATGGTTAAGTAAAGTGTAACGTTCCAATAGGCATGATGAGAATTAAATACAAAAAAAAACTGCGCTTTAATATTGTAACTCTATACACAAATATGGATATAAATATCCCATGTTTTTCCTCCCTCATTTTCCATTATCCACCCAGAATTTCTGTCATCTTTGCAGTTGCACATATTCATCTCCCGAAGCAAAGATATTATCAATCCATCAAATGCCCCTAAAAGCAATCATCATGCCCCTGAAAGTTTATATGGAGACGGCCATGAGTTTCGTAGTATTGAAGATTATGAAGAAATTGATGAAAATGATGAAGTTTGTTACTTTTATTGCTATTAGTCGATGATTTGACATGTTGTTGTTTAGGTTTTTCTTCATATGTATTAATGTGTCATCTTTTTGACACCCATGTATTTTTATTCAACCTATCAAATGAATTTGTATTAACATATTATTAATACAATATATTGCACTATGATGATTTCGACGTGTTCAGAACTTTATGTGCAATTATCAAAACCATTTGCTAGATACCAAATATGCAAAAATTTAACGAAATTATTTTAACATATGTAACTGAAAGGAGTGTGAAATATACTTTGGTGTACATGTACCTCCAGTCTGATGATTTCGCCAAAAAATTGAGTCTATTTACCAAAAAATGTAATATTGCACTATGATGATTTCTCCAAAAAAATGTACATGTACCTCCAGTAAATTACATAATGATTTTATATCATTCTTGATATAATTTTTTCATGTCACCTATAAATATTATCCATATCCATATCAACTTTGGTCAAATGAATTAAAAATTTTGAACTTTGATCAATATTTCATCAGTTACTTACCATTTAGTTGTTTTGATGATTATTAAAAAATGATTACTTAACATTTAATTGGTATGATGATTGTTAAAAATTAAAACAGTAACTGATGAATATGTTATGTCAATGTTTATTTAAAATATGTTACGAATTTAATTGGTATGGAAATTGTTAAATATTAAAACCATAACTGATGAATAAAATATTGTAACCATCATAATTATTAGATATTGTAACAACCATATATTGTAACTGTCATAGTTATATAAAATAATTTATATTTATTGCATCAAAGACGTTTCTAACGTATAAATATTTTTAATGTATCAATTGTAACGTATAAATATTTTTAATGTATCATATTTTAACTATAATCATATTTTTAAGGTAAAATTACACCAGAGGACCTTTAAGTTATTTATTTGTAATAAATTGGCCCTTTAAGTTTTTTTTGTAACAAATAGCCCTTTAAGTTACCTAACGTTAACACGGTTGGCCCTTTTAGTAAAATTTCATATAGTTGATTATATCAAAATACACCAAAATATGCTTGGTTGCATCAAAATACATAAGCTAGAGTAATCACAATATATAAAGTAGCATTACATCAAAATACATAAGCTAGAGTAATCACTAAAAGGGTCTATTTGTTACAAAAAAAACTTAAATGGTCAACTTGTTACAAATAAATAACTTAAAGGTCCTCTGGTGTAATTTTGTCTATCTTTAATGAATCAATTTTAATGTATAATCATATTGTAACTGAATTATTTAAAAATACGTTACAAATTTTAATGTATCAATTGTAATGTATAAATGTATCAAGGGGATGACACGGTATCCTATATAGCGTTTACACTCTTTCGATTAGGGATGTAAACGGGGCGGGGCGGCACGGGTAGTAATTACCAGCTACCCGCCCCGTTTAATATAAACGCTATCCGTACCCGCCCCATACCCGCACGGGGTACCTGCCTAGCAGGTTTTTCACGGGTATTGTTTCCTCGCGGGTACCTGCGGATACTTTTAATATTAATTGAAATTATTTTTTTGAAAATAAAATTTGAAATACCAAACAAAATTAACCTTTTGAACACCATTTTTATCTTCATTCATATAAAATAGGCTTAAATAGCTTTTATCCCCTGCAAATATCACAAGAATCCATATACCCCCCTGCAAAAAAAAAGTTTTAAAATGAACCTTGCAAAATTCAAAACGTTTTTAGTTAGGTCCCTGCTCTTAGTTTTTCTTAACAACGTTAATTTAAACTGAGCTGGATGTCCACGTTTGCATAACACGTGGCTAAATAGGGCTTATATCATCATCATCAACATCATTCACTCATCTGAAACTCTTATTCTCACTGAAACTCACCTCATTCATCAACATAATTATTAGCGAGTTTCAGTGAGAATAAGAGTTTCAGATGAATGAATGATGTTGATGATGGTATAAGCCCTAATGAGCCATGTGTTATGCCAAGGTAGACATCCAGGTCAGTTTAAGTTAACATTTTTAAGAAAAACTAAGAGCAGGGACCTAACTAGAAACGTTTTGTATTTTGCAAGGTTCATTTTAAAACTTTTTTTTTTGCAGGGGGTATATGGATTCTTGTGATATTTGCAGGGGGGTAAAAGCTATTTAAACCTATAAAATATTAGGCATTTCATTATACATACATATATTAATTGAAATATTTTTTTTGAAAATAAAATTCGAAATACCAAACAAAACTAACCTTTTGAACACCATTTTTTATCTTCAATCATATAAATAGTTATGCATTTCATTATACATTTATTTTATCATTTATTTGTTAGCTTATAGTAGTTTTTTTTGGTCGAGACCAGGGTATCCACCGCCGAGCGCAGTGACTAATTCCCTCACTGGATTGGAGGCACCTCGAAGGGTGGGACAGCTGACCCAGAGATTTGAAGCTGCTCCATACCCAAGGCGATGATCGAACCCTCGACACTTGGTTAAGGGAGGATGAGCCCCAACCGCTCAACCACACCCCTTGGTTTAGCTTATAGTAGTTAATGAAAGAAGATAAATAACACTAAAATTAATAATAATAGGAAATTTTCCAAATAAGTATATTTAGTACGGGTACCTCAATACCCGGCTCCGCTCCAATTATTGACAGGTAGTTTAATTGTCCGTTTATGTAACCCGCGAGTACTCGTTAAGCTACCCGCGGGTATCTACAGGTGCGGGTTTTTTTTTTACCATCCCTACTTTCGATGAGAGTATGATTAAGCTCACTTTTCTTTTGTTCTTTCTAAATTATTTTTGCAGGTTCTATTTTCATCGAGAAATTATATGAAGTTGGGAACTCTCCATTTTTTTGTTCACTCTAACATTTTTTATTTGCATATCCTTAGCCGATATATGAAGTTCATCTCAAAATTTCCTCATGAGTGCATCTTCCTCAAATTATTATTCTTTTTTTTTTGTGCATATTAGAACAGAAGAAATGGATTTGATAGCAGAGAAGGGCACTGTAGATGATTAAAGTGGAAGGAAATTCGTCACTGGCTTATTTGGAAGGGTGCTGCCCAACGGTAAAATCTCAAGGAGAAAGATTGTGTGCCTTAGCAATGCAAACCTTTCACTGAGGGTATGCTATATGTCCCTGAAAAATTGAGATAGAAATAATCTATGGTGGAAGGAATAAATGTACACCCTCAGCTGAAGATTGAGATAGAAATAATCAATGGTATTGCATTATGTTTTCATTATGTTTTCTGATGTTGCGTTTTGATAAAGATTATTTTGTTGCTCATATCTATAAAAAAATCTTGAGATTTAAAATGAGGATGTTGGCTATTGGCATCTATTCATCAATATTTTGTTGTTACAATTTTTATATGTTTAAAATAATGCGTTTACCTCAAAAAAATAATGTGTTGTTTCAGTGAAAAAAATAATGTGCTTTTACTATATAGCTCATCGATAGACTCAATATTATTTATTAATAGAAATTTTTAAGCATGAAACAAAACAAGTGCTTACATATTCAAGGGCCAGTAAATTGCAACTTTTTAGTTTAACAATCAGTTTATAAATTTCTAAATAGTTTAGGGATCCTCATAGTATTTATTAAACTAATAAAATTATATGTGATAGACCGCAAGTGCACGGTTCTATCGCGTAATAGAAAGTATCGATCTAGAGGGAGTATTTTGCGATTACTAATCTAATTTTTGATGTTGATTAGCTGAAAAGAATAATTTTAATAAAAAGAGTATTTTTGTTGTGTAAAATTCAGAATAAAAGACGCTTTGGGATCATGGTTAAATCACAATGATGGAAATAAACAACCCTTTAACTATTCTCTATCTTATTTTGAAATTGTTTTAAGGACAATGTATTCTTTTGGTGTAATTCAAGCTTCCTTTCGGAATGCAAGAGTACGTCTCGAAACAATGATCAAGCCTATTCTCATGGTGGATCATCGCAGAGACCCATTAAGCGCAACCTTATTGTCCCAAGGCTAGCAATGCTATTCTCATGCTTTGCTTTGCCTTGTCTAATCCCATTTGTTCCAACATCAAACTTCACCTCTCGGTACTTCGTTTGATATTTGTTTTATAAAATTTAGTTCTATGGAATTAGATTAAAATTCAAGTTCTAAATAAGATAGAGTTTAGTCTTGGATTTGTTTAGGAACCCATCATTGGATTGTGTCCCACAATCCCAAGACTAAAGAAGTCTACTCACACATGATCATAGTAGACAGGGGAGTAGAAGAGAATGACATAAAAGAAAATAACATAAAGATAAATAACAGAATGTAAATGACAAGAATATAAACAAAGCGATAAAGAACTGAAATGTAAAGTGCCGGAAATGTAAAGAACAGAAATTAAAATTGCAAGAAAGTAAAAAACATGAAAATAAAAAGAGCAAAAGCTTAAGAAAATTGCAATAACTTAGATTAAACTTTGGAGTGAGATTATAAGTTTCTAAGGTACCATTACAGCTGAAATGAGGTCCTATTTATAGCCTGGGATCAGTAGACAATGGAGTAAATTCGAATTACAAGCCATAATGAAAGAATTGGAAGAGTTTTGTAACATTTTTAGCTTCAGACAAAGGTGCACGGACCACGCTGCTGGGGTGCACGGACCATGCGCTACATAAAATTTGTAAAATTCTGATTCAGCACAGGGAGCACAGACCGTGCAGGTAGGGCGCACGGACCGTGCGTGTCGTCAATCTTTTCAACTTCTTTTTGTAACAGTGCGCACGGACCACGCTTAAGATGTGCACGAACCTTGCGTGTAGGCCTGATATTTGGTTCTATTTACTTGATTTTGCTCCTTTGACCTTGCATTTTTAATCCTTGCTTTTAATCACCCAAATTCTTCCATTTCTTCATTATTTGACCCTGACAATAAAAACCAACATTTTGTAGTAAAATAGCTCCAAAGTGAAACTAAAATTCTACACTTTTTTATTTAATTCAAATGCTAAAAACATAGTAAAATGAGACTTATCAAACTCCCCCATGCTTGAATCTTTGTTTGTCCTCAAGCAAGACTATAAAATCCATTAGGCCAATCTTTGAAAATTCCTTCAAATTCACACAAAAACCTTAAGCGAACCGGTGGTATTTTTCAGCACTTATTCATCAATTTGAGACTCACTAATTGGGCTTTTTGTGAAATACAAGACAAGTTTGAGGTGTCAGAACATCAAGTTAGAGTTCAATGTCCGCGCAGAAAACCAGTTCCCTAGCATTCTTAAGCTTGGGTCCTCCATTTCCTAGACCGGGTCTCAAAGGATGGTCCTTATACGCTGGGCATTCATCCTAATTTATTTCTTTGATTTCAAAATAAACTTTTCCACTTTTTCTTTCTTTTTTTTTCTTTTTCTATTATATTTTTTTCTTCCTTTTTTTTCTCTTTTTTTTTTCTCTACATGATACCCCAGCTCAGACATTTTTCTCCAGTGACCACGCATCCGGTGAATGTCACCAAGAGAACTAGATCACGAGCTTCTTTTTCAATCTTTCTTAATGATACTAACACCAAAAACCTGTCTTAAGACTGTGTGTGTGTGTGTGTGTGTGTGTGTGTGAAAACCCAAGAAGCAACAACAAACAAACAGTTATACTATTTAACCAACCAGCCCACCTAGATAAATGCTATGAAACTCGAAAAAAATTACCCAAGAAGGGCCTTAAAAACATGCTATATGCTTAGGATTTCACAAAGTTTCGACACATGGGAGGAGAAGAAAATAGACTCAAAACAAACACAACAAACTAACTACTTGAAAAGAAACGACGAAGTACCCCCCCCCCCATGCTTGGACCAAACATTGTCCTCAATGTATTGATATGTAAAACACAAAAAAGGGGTAAGGAAAGCTCACATTGACTAGTATTTGTAGCTTTTCTTCTTATTCCAGCAAAACAAAACAAAGGTAAACTCGTGGGTTGCCTCCCACGCAGCGCTCTTTTAACGTCACTAGCTTGACGCTTGTCTTTCAATACTTCAACCTGGATCTTCTTTCACAAGAGGTGCTAATTTTTCTGCAACTAAGGCTTCAATGCCCAAGTTTTTAATGGGAGGATTTTCATTCAACAATTTGTCATCAGTTTGAGTTTTCTCAGCCACATTTTTATTCTTGCTTTTTATGAAACCTGTTTTCAACCCATCATTTGAATATGGCTCCAAGATGCATTCTTCCACTCAATGGTCTATTACATCAACCTTGCAACAAGAATCCTCAAGAGAATGGCTTTTCATAAGGTTAGCAAAATCAAACTCAAACTCAATTTTCTCCTTACCCACATTAAGAGCAAGTTTACCATTTTTAACATCAATGATGGCCCCAGCTGTAGCAAGGAAAGGTCTCCCCAAGAGAATTGGAACTTGGGAGTCCTCTTCCATCTCCATCACCACAAAATCAGCCGGTATATACAATTGTCCTACCTTGATAGGAACATCCTCTAAAATTCCAACCGGGTATTTGATGGAACAGTCAGCTAATTGCAATGACATCTTTGTGGGTTTGAGTTCACCTATGCCTAGTCTCTTACAAATGGATAGAGGCATTAGACTCACACTAGCTCCTAGATCACACATGGCTCTTTCAATAGTCTCACTACCAATAACACATGGAATGGAAAAGCTTCCAGGATCTTTGAGCTTAGGAGGCAATTTATTTTGTATGATAGCACTACATTCTTCTGTCAAAGCTATTGTCTCATTGTCATCTATTTTTCTTTTTTTAGACAAAATCTCTTTCAAAAATTTAGCATAAGATGGCATTTGAGACAAAGCTTCAGTGAAAGGAATGTTTATGTAGAGCATTTTCAAAAGATCCACGAATTTTTTAAATTGCTCATCAACTTTGGATTTGGCCAATCTTTGGGGGAAGGGTATGGGTGGTTTGTCTGTTGGTGGAGAGACATAAGGTTTTTCTTTCTCTTCTTCTACCACCTCACTTTGTTCATTTTCTTTCTCACTCACATTTTTCTCATTGGTGCCCTTTGGTTCCTCTAATTGTTTTCCACTCCTAAGGGTGACAGCATTTATTTGGGCTTTAGGATTTGGTTCTGGCTGTCCAGGGAAAATACCGGTGGTTCTAGAGGATGAAGTGACTTGTTGAGCCACTTGAGTGATTTGATTTTCAAGCATTTTGTTGTGTGTGGCTATGGAATCAACCTTTGATGTTAACTTGATAAGAGTATCATTCAAAAAAGAAGTTTGATTTTTGAACTCTTCATTTTGCTTAGTTTGAGTTAACACAAAGTTTTCCAACATAATTTCCAAGTTGGATTTTTGAGGACTTTTTTGAAAACTTTGAAAATCGGGTGGTGTTCTAGCCGCTAGTTGAAAAGAGAGGTTGGATGGAGGATTTTTATAGGAAAAATTTGGATGATTCCTCCATCCGGAATTGTAAGTGTTTGAAAAAGGATCCCCCTTTTGAGCATTAGATTGCTCAATAACATTAACAGACATCCCTAGTTGGCATTCAACACTAGTGTGGCCAACAACACCACAAATTTCATAGGGTGGTACAGAAGGAGAAGAAGGTGAAACAACATTCACACTCAGCTTATCAAATTTAGCAAACAATGCATCTACCTTAGAAGCTAAATGATCAAGAGTAGAGACTTCATACTTACCTGGCTCTTTCTTTAATGGAGGTGTAGTGGTGATGGCTCTCTCGCTTGTCCGCTGGTAGTGATTTTGAGCCATGTCTTCAATCAGTGCATAAGCCTCTTCAATGTTCTTGTTCATTAGAGCTCCACCCGCAGCAGCATCCACGGTCATTTTTGTAGCATACAGCAATCCATTGTAAAATGTGTGGATGATCAACCATTTCTCTAGTCCATGATGGGGGCAAAGCCTTAGCATTTCTTTGAAACGTTCCCAAGCATCATAAAGAGATTCCCCATCATTCTGAGTGAATCGTGTGATTTGATTCCTCAATTGAGCAGTTTTGCTTGGGGGAAAGAATCTAGCAAGGAATGCTTGCCTTAGTTGATCCCATGTAGTAACGGACTCATTTGGTAATGAATGTAGACATGCTCTAGCTCTATCCCTTACTGAAAAAGGGAAAAGTTTTAGTCTTATGGCCTCAGGGGTTACTCCATTCAGTTTGAGAGTACCACAATATTCAAGAAAATAGAAAGATGAAGATTTGGGTCCTCAGTTGCTGAACCAGAAAATTGGTTCTGCTGGACCATAGAAAGTAAAGATGGTTTAAGCTCAAAATTATTAGTATCAACAGTAGGATGCACAATAACTGCATGTGGCTCAGCCGTAGAAGGCGTAGCGTACTCTTTGAGAGCACGATTTGGATTAGCAGCCATTCTTTGGTTATTGCGCAGTTCTCTTCTTCTTTGGTGAAGATATCTTTCGATTTCAGGAATTGGTTCAACAATTTCTCCGAAACTGTGTGCTCTTCGCATTCAAAGAAGAAGAGAAAGAGTAACAAAATAAAAGAAAACAAAAATTTTTAGTCTAACCGGTACCAAAAAGTTGATTAATATCAGAATAAAAGACGCCTTGGGATCATGGTTAAATCACAATGATGGAAATAAACAACCCTTTTAACTATTCTCTATCTTATTTTGAAATTGTTTTAAGGACAAGGTATTCTTTTGGTGTAATTCAAGCTTCCTTTCGGAATGCAAGAGTGTGCCTCGAAACAATGATCAAGCCTATTCTCATGGTTGATCATCGCAGAGACCCATTAAGCACAACCTTATCGTCCCGAGGCTAGCAATGCTATTCTCATGCTTTGCTTTGCCTTGTCTAATCCCATTTGTTCCAACATCAAACTTCACCTCTCGGTACTTCGTTTGATATTTGTTTTATAAAATTTAGTTCTATTAGAGTTTAGTCTTGGATTTGTTTAGGAACCCATCATTGGATTGTGTCCCACAATCCCAAGACTAAAGAAGTCTACTCACACATGATCATAGTAGACAGGGGAGTAGAAGAGAATGACATAAAAGAAAATGACATAAAGATAAATAACAGAATGTAAATGACAAGAATATAAACAAAGCGATAAAGAACTGAAATGTAAAGTGCCGGAAATGTAAAGAACAGAAATTAAAATTGCAAGAAAGTAAAGAACATGAAAATAAAAGAGCAAAAGCTTAAGAAAATTGCAAGAACTTAGATTAAACTTTGGAGTGAGATTATAAGTTTCTAAGGTACCATTACAGCTGAAATGAGGTCCTATTTATAGTCTGGGATCAGTAGACAAATGAGTAAATTCGAATTACAAGCCATAATGAAAGAATTGGAAGAGTTTTGTAACATTTTTAGCTTCAGACAAAGGTGCACGGACCACACTGCTGGGGTGCACGGACCATGCGCTACGTCAATCTTTTCAACTTCTTTTTGTAACAGTGCGCACGGACCACGCTTAAGATGTGCACAGAGCGTGCGTGTTGGCTTGATATTTGGTTCTATTTACTTGATTTTGCTCCTTTGACCTTGCATTTTTAATCCTTGCTTTTAATCACCCAAATTCTTCCATTTCTTCATTATTTGACCCTGACAATAAAAACCAACATTTTGTAGTAAAATAACTCCAAAGTGAAACTAAAATTCTACACTTTTTTATTTAATAAAAATGCTAAAAACATAGTAAAATGAGACTTATCAATATGTAATGAAGCATATTGCAATATAATATTTATGATATATTTAATATGATATTTATTACTTTCTTTTTAATATATGATAAGAAATGTTTGATAAAAACTTATAAATAGAGATATGACTTTTTTAAATCAGACATAGTTTAAATTACATAATATTACTATTTAAGTTACTATTGAGGAATATTTTAATAAAATTTTATATTAATATAATTTTTAACATAAAATTGATATTATTGCTATACACCGTGTATTACACACGGTGTAGCTACACACGGTGGATCTACATATTATTTAGTTTTTTTTCATTCACATTTCTAATTAGGATTATTTATATATGTATATACTCTTTATTGTATATGATATAATATTGCTATTTAGGTAGATTTTCGGGTGAAGAATCAACTAGGCTCATCAGTGTCCGATAAATTGACTATAGGATATAATATAAAATATTATAAATGATTCAGATTTCGCATTGGTTGAAACCATCTCAACCACTTATAGCATTTTGTATTATATCATACGATCAATTTGACTGATACACCAGTAAGTGACTTCCATGATCCCTTACCTTATAAGGCACCAACTATTTAACATTTTTTAAAATCATCCACTCTTTGAATTGTTATGTATCTTTATTAAATTTCGTATTAATATAATTTTAACAAAGAATTTATATTTTTTTTTGAGTCAAAAAACATAAAAAATTTATAGTAAGTAAATTTTCTTATTTTTCTCATTATTTTTTTGTTCTCATTATTTTTCTGAATAGAATTTTCTTATGTAAGTAAATTTATTTAAAAAAATTGTGATACAATCTTAAATAAAATTAATAGATTCTTATGTGTACAAGAGTATTTTAGTGCCATAACATATAGTAATATAAAGCAAATAATTGTATTTCAATTCAACTAATTGAACCATACATCATTTTATGTTTTAAGTGTCATTGTATGTTCTAATATCTTCCAATATCATATAATTCGATTTAATTATTTATCAATAATAACCAACTTTATTTATGTTACAAAAGCTCACGTAATACTTTTTAAATTCCAATATTTGAATGATATATTACTCAATATAAATTTGTAACAAATTTTTCCCGTGCATTGCATGGGTCTGGATACGAGTATTATTCTATAGAGTTTGAACCATGTACATCTCTTTTCTATATTCTTTTAGTGTCCCTTCACTCGTCAACGAAACTACTTGTTTTTTAAAATGACACTTATTAAAATCGGTAGCTATCATAGTTGGGCTAAAAGTCCTTCCCAGAATACATTGAAAAGTGTACTATATATACTATTTTTGTCCTAATTAATATATTGTATATTTGTATTATATATTACGAGAGAGTGGTTAAAGATCTCATTTTTATTTGTAATTTTTAATGTAAGGGATGATAAAGTAGAAATTGGTTAAATACTAACAGTGAAATTGAAAATAATATATATATATATATATATATATATATATATATAAACTCACACTTTTATTAAAATAGTTTATAAAAAATTTATAAATAAGCTCGCTTACAAGCACTACTATACAAACAAATCAATTACAGGGACGGGGCTTCCTTCAGGCAAGGTGGGCCACGACCTCCCCCAATAAAGGCCCATACTTCGTGTAACCTCCTGCTACTCAGTGAACACTACCTACACGCGTGAAAAGACCAAAATGTCATTAATGAATCTTATGCTCCTACGATGGTTCGGAAGACCGTGCTCCGAACCCGTTCAGACAAGCAACGTCTGAACCGGTTAATAACGCACAGTCACCCCCCTTTTTTTCCTTTCAGTTATATTAGAAGAGGTTCGGAAGACCGTGCTCAGAACCAGTTCGGACGAGCATCGTCCGAACCAGTTAATAATGCACAGAAACACCCCTTTTTGCTTTCAGTTATATTAGAAGAGGTTCGGAGCAGCGTGCTCTGAACCGGTTCGTTAGGAAAGTGGTATTTTGGGGATTTTGAGAGTGAGGGAGCGTCTACTGAGTAGCTAAGGGGTTGTACGAAGTATATGATCCCCCAAGAAAACAATTTGTTTTTCATACATTGGGTCTTCAAACGTTTCTATCTACTAATAGTTCCTTAGGGAGAGGCAATCGTCAACTCTGGGAGGAAGGGGTGCATCATGAGGTTGGTGGTGAGGAAGAGGAATCGGCGTTGTTTTATATAATTTTTTTTAAACTCCCTGAAATTTTAAATTTACACAATAATACTCCTAAGTTTACATGAATTTGCACTCAAGATACAATTTTGAACCCCTGATGTTGGATTTCCCACTTATTATTGCTCACTTTAAATATATCGCCCCGATCCCAACAATGATCCAACCTAGATCATTTAGGTTTTTTATTTTTTTGGTAATAACTATAAACGTTATTGTTCAAAAAAGTAATAACTATCAAATGTTGGATACAAATATTAATAGCAATATAATTATCTACTTTTACTAGAATTATATTTATAATGAGTCAAAGAAGAATCATATTTATACTTTCTTCCATTAACTATACTATTTATTAAGTTTATTAAATGTATTCTTATATGTGAAATACCATTTGTATCCAAAAAAAAATATGTGAAATACCATTTGGCTTTTGGTGCAGTTTGTAGGCTACAGTGGCAAAAAAATGTGAAATTAGTATACTCCTGTTTTTTATTTTTTTAAAAATACAAGACAACTCACCCCAGCTTTTTATTGAAGCTCTACCACCGACTATATATATATATATATATATATATATATATATATATATATATATAACATTTAAGAATGAATCTCATTTATTGTTATTTCATGTGTCACTTCTGTAACAGCCCGGACCCTTTTCTTATTTAGTAGGCTACCCAGCACTGCACATCATGACCTTCTCTACCCCCATGTAGAGTTTTTGCATTCCGTGGGAATCGAACCATGTACTCTGGTGCTCAAGTACATTCTCAAGGGGTAAAACAACTACCCTTGAGACACATCAAAAATGAAAAAATTTATGCTTACTTGAATCACTCAACTTCAACATGTGCAATTAAACAAACTTGACATATTTCATATCTATTATATTCATGTATTATTTAGTAGTTGTTTCTCAGTCATCCTTATCTCACACATGTTACCAAGTGGCTTCAGTCTCAAGAGGGGGGGTGAATTGAGATTGTTGAAAACAGTTCCCCTTTTTAACGACTTAGTTTGATTTTCGCGCAGGTTTATGAAATAAAAGAATTAGAACGCAAAACAATAAAGAACACGCGAGATTTATACTGGTTCGGTCACCTCCCAGTGACCTACGTCCAGTCCTCACAACCCTTTGTGAGATTTTCCACTATCAAATCAAAGCTTTCAATCGGGTGCTTTAAAACCCTTACAGACACAGGCACTCTTCACCAAGGATACCCCACCTTGTGCAAGAGCCCTAAAAACAATTACAACAAGAGATACCTCACCCTTGTTCCAATCAGAAACCCTAGAGAGATACCCCACTCTCTAGCAAAAACCCAATACAATATTACAAGAAATTACAGTAACAATGAAATAACAAAAATACCTCTGAGAAGGTGAATATGACAAATTGAAGAATCCCAACCTAACCCTTGAGAGAGATCAGCTCAAAGTGATGAAGAACGTGAAGAATGAGTGTGACAGTGAGAGAGTTTGCGTTCTTCTCTTTAGAATTGTAGGTTGTGAATTTATCGTGAAACCATAAGCCCTATTTATAGAGTTTGTGAAAATATGACCGTTGAAATAATTTTTAACGTTAAAGTAATAAGTGACAAATCGATTAGTTGCTTGAGAAACATGATATGGAAATCGATTTTGTGCTTTCACAAATACAGGTGAGAAATCGATTTCTTGCTTGTGGGAACAAGTGATAAATCGATTTTGTGCTTTAGTAAAGCAAGTAGATAATCGATTGTTGGCTTTATAAAAAGAAGGAAGGCAGGTAGACAATCGATTTTCCTCTTGATATACAGGTGAGAAATCGATTGTTTGGTTAAAGAAATAATAAGGGAATCGATTGTTTGCTTAAAAATAGGAAAGTTTCACAAAATTCGGAAGCCCATAATCGATTGCTAGCTTTAAAGCTATCAAGTCATGAATCGATTTTGTGCTTGCAACCAACAAGCTCAAAATCGATTCTTTGCTTTAGAAAACAAGTAAGGAATCGATTCATTGCTTCCAAAACCAAGTCCTTTATGAATTTAATCGATTGATGGCTTTAAATGATGAGAAGGAAATCGATTTTGGCTTAAACAATATGAATGAAATCGATTTCTTTACTTCAAAACAATTTCTTTTAAAAATACTAAGCCATGAATCTTTTTCTTTTAAAAACAACAAGTGCCTAACCTATTTATCAATCGAAAACATATGTTAGGTCCATTTGTGTGAGTGCTAGTGTCTTTAGTGATTTGAGCCGATCTTCAAAAGCGGTTTACAATTCATTCCTAAGACACGACCCAACTTCCTAGGGACTACTACCCTTGACACACTTACTTCTTGAGTTGGTTTTGCCTTGGAGTTCCATTTGTCACTTTGTCTTAGATTACTTCATCATCAAAACTTAACCTGCAACACAAGATATCCACAACACACACACAGTGACAAATGATTGTGGGTTGCAAATTGACTAATTTTATTAATTTCGTTGTTTTGCAAAAGGTTACAGCTATATTATTGGGCAAAAAAAAATTGATATATATATATATATATGTGTGTGTGTGTGTGTGTGTGTGTGTGTGTGTAATACTTAATACTTAAGCTCAAGGGTTTGAAGGAAGTTTGATTTCGAAGACTCCTTAACTCGAGCAATTAAGCCCGAGGGGTGATCAGCCACCTAATACCTAAGGCCAACTGGTCTGGGATTTATTGGCCCAAAGCTCGCTACATGGGTTAGGAAAAATCTTAAGGAAATCAAACTTCTAACTTATATAATTTCCAAAAAAAAAACAATAATAATAATAAGTTGGTTTAATTGTTTGGTTTCGTAAACTCCTTAACTCGAGCAATTAAGCCCGAGGGGTGATCAACCACCTATTACCTAAGGCCAACTGGTCTGGGATTTATTGGCCCAAAGCTCGCTACATGGGTTAGGAGAAAATCTTAAGGGAACCTGACCATCTTCTATTTTTCCTACAACACAAAAAAAAAAAAAAGAGAATTACGAGTGTTAATAAAAAGCCCAATTTTAAAAGTTGTTAGCCTTAGCAAAACATTGAGGTGGTATTTTTATGATATGAGCCTCATAACTTTTTGTCACTTTACTTGAGCACAAAAGAGGCGGACTATTAAACCACTTGTCTAGATAATAGTGGATAATGAATAGATTTGGAATACAATAGTTTGTTGAGTTGAATATGTTAGAAGGAGAGATTGGTAATATGAAATGAACAGAAAAACTAAAGTTTGTGTCACGCTTTTATCACTAAGGACTAGAGCTAGTTGGGGGTGTGATTAGTGAGTAAACATGCACATGTTATATTAACTTTATGTGCTATTTAGTTATGGTATTATAGTATTTGTGTCTTATTTATATATAATTAGGTATTATCTAATTTAACTATTAATATCCAATTTTCTATACTAATAGAAGGCATATGCATGATTGGACATGATTAGTATGTGTATTGCTTGATGTTTGGGCCATAACCTAAGTTACACTCATTCAAAAATTGTGATATTAATGTTCTTAGACACCTAAGACAATGTACTAAAGATATAAATGGGTGTAGAAAACCAATTTTGCTAGTTTGAAGTCCAATGAACCTCAATAAATACTAGACAACAATTCTGTCCAAAGTTTGGTTGAGTTTTGGCCCATAACACATTTTCGTATTTGGCCCATATCTCAAGCAATACAAGTCCAATTGATCCGATTCCAGCTGTATTGGTTAGCTAACTCATCTATCTACAACTTTTATTCATTAACAAAGTGCTGAAAAGATTGGATTCAAGGGTGAAAATGACATGCAACTTGATTATTATGACAATGCTCTAGATTTCAAACTACACAGGACACACTGTGGAATTATATTTACCATAAATCACACAAAACTCCAATTTGAAAGATAGAACATGATCTGGAAATAAGACACAATTCCCCACATTTTATCTTCGGGGCCCAAATGTATTAGACTTCGAATTCATGGTGCAATTAATCAGGGAAGTTGGGCATGAGAAGCTGTCAAAACTGAGATGAGCTTTTGACCAAGGAGCAGTATTTCACCCATAACTTCCACATGGAAAATCCAATTGGGAAGATAAAACATGATATAGAACACTGACTCAATGACCCACAATTTATATTCAGGAACCTAATCAAGATTTCAATAGGAAGGATGACTTATCTTGCAATTAATGAGAGGGTCCAAAACTGTCTTGAAGTATTCAAGTGTGTTCACTTTTCAAGCCTATATAAAGGGGGCTTTGGCAAGCCATGGATCATCACTCTCTAGCTTCAGAAGTGTAACATATATTTAGTATCTAAGAGTTGTTTTCTAGGTAATATGAGTAGCTAAACCTTTAGCTCGAGCTAAGGGTGAAGCTTTTGTAAAGTAGTAGTATTGTTCTTGGCTTTTAAAATGATCTTCAATGTTAAATCTTTTGAGTTGTTTAATGAGATATGAAAATGATTTTGTTTTGTGAAAGCTTTGATTTGTTGTAGACATATTAGGCACAATGAATGCTTAGTTGTACATAGCAACAATTGGTAACATAAACTCTTTAAGACAACTAAAAGATAGTTTTCAAAAGCTACAAAGTTTTCTAAGTGCTTAATGTTTTATCTTCCAATTGAAATCACTTGATTGTTGGATTTCAATTGTGTTATCAAGTATAGTCAAGAACAACTCTATAATTTTACTTAAGTGGAACCCCAAAGCTCTAGTACTTAGTCTTGTATAAACTTCAAACCCACAATTAGATTGGCATACCTTTTCCTTCAAAATATCCCTGTGGTTCGACACTCGGACTTCCGAGAAATTTATTACTTGAGACAAACTTATACTTGGGTGTGCAACCATAAATTGTGAGCACTCCTCCTTCAAGAATTTGATCTTGAAATTCATGACAAAAAGGGGTGGAGAACCAAGTTGCTGACCACTTGTCTAGACTTGAGAATGAAAGTGCAGGTACCGCAGGGGGAGAAATCAAAGAAAGTTTTCTAGATGAGAAGCTGTTGGCAATTTCTGCAAGAAAACAGGATGCAGGTGCATCCATTGCACCAGCAATAGAAACTGCAACACCCTGGTTTGCTGACATGGTGAATTATCTTGCAAGCAGAGTTGTTCTTGTCAACATGACTTACCAGCAGATGAAAAGGTTCTTCCATGTAGTCAAACAATACTATTGGGATGACCCTTTCCTTTTCAAAGAATGTCCAGATCAGATCATCAGGAGATGCCTACCAGAACATGAACAACAAGCAGTGCTCCTGCAATGTCATGCAGCACCATATGGTGGACATTTTGGCAGCACAAGAACTGCTGCTAAAGTGCTACAATCACATTCGAAGCACATCAACTTGTACCCCGGACACAATTATATTCGAGTATGAGGACCGAACAATAACATAATGCGTATTATGGAAGAAAATCAGTGTTTTGATTTTGATCACATGCATGTTCAGGTAAGAAAGTGACTGTTAATATGCAGTTTGACATGTTATTTAAATTTAATTATATGAACGTAAGTACCTCTTTATAAATAAATTATTTAGTATAATGCACGCATATTACATTAATGATTAATCCATTCATCAAGGGCTTTTGTGATCGAGGTTCAAGGATGTTAAGATACCAAAGAAAATTAACAAGAGTACAACAGCATGTGCAAAGACTATATTAATAGTCAGTGGAGTTTTTATATTTGAACACTTTTCTCTTAAACATGTATTTTTTTCCTATCTTTTTCTGTCGTAGTATACCTCAATCACACTTAGAATGAAATGAGAAGGTATTATTTTTTCAATTAAATATCTTTATCGTAATGAATATGCATAGTTCTTAATTTGTTTCTTGACACCTATTAGTTTGACTAGTGGGGCTTGTCCAATCAACGGTTGATGCTCTTGCTCCCTTTAAATAGAACAATCAAGTACAAGCATTCTTTTCCACTTGATAAAAACTCAACCATAGTGGCATGGTGGCCATCATCAAAATGTTCCATGTGCATGCATTGCATCCAATGCTGCATATAGAGACGTTAGGAAAAATAACAAAAGGAAAATATAAAGTGTCGGCTTTCTTAATTACCATGCATATGATAGGCGGCTATATTCCCGCTCATATCTACTCGGCGAGACCTCCATTATGATGGTCAACTCATTTACTAGAGAATCCCTGATTTCTCTCTCATTGTCTTGTAACGGCCATAAAGGTCATAATTACCATTTATTAGTATTAACTACACATAATGTCCATTGTATTATAAATATAGCCCTTTGAGGCAAATGGAAAGGATCCCAAAATGCTCATTCATATTCTATATACATCTCTTGTGTTCGGTCGTTTCTCTCCCGAGAAATAGATCGTAACATTGGCGCCCACTGTGGGGTCTGGTAAAACTCTCCCATGCCTCACCTGAGAAAAAGCACCTCCGATAAACAAAATGGTAACCACCAGAAATGGATCAGTGGATCCCGGTGGCCCCCACGGGCAGCAGCCTACACCTGATCCTCGCCTTGAGGAATTGATGAACGCAGTGCAGTTCCTCCAAGCCTAGAACCAAGACCAGCAGCGCAGAAACAAAGAACAACAGGCGAGGTCCCAAGCCCTGGAAGAACGTGAAGCACAGCTCCAGCAACAATTAGCAGACATAAGGCGATTTACCCAAGTCTTGGAGGTCACAAGAACCCCCTGCGCGCGTTTCAGCCGTTTACGGCGGAGATACAAGGGGTGGAGATCCCCCCCCAGATTTCAAGAACCGGCAATCGGGACCTATAACGACTCCGGAGACCCCCAATTAACTTTTGTAAGGAGTCTCTGATTCTGGCAGTAATCAGTTTGGTAATGGTTTTGTAAGCCACATTACACAAGCCAATAGGTCTAAATTGTCTCATGTTTGAAACACAGTCAGTCTTGGGAGTGCGTGTCAGATATGTGGCATTCACATCTTTGATCTTCCCAGGATTCTCCCAAAGATCCCTAATCATATTACAGAAAGCAGACCATATAGTTGACCACTGAGTGTGGTAGAAAATAGCCTGGTAACCATCAGGCCCAGGGGCTTTGAAAGCACCAATACTTTTAAGGTTTAAATATCATTTACCCCCTGCAAATATCACCATAATCCATTTACCCCCTTACAAAAAAACTCTTAAAACAAACCTTGCAAATATTAAGTGTTTCCGGTTACCCCCCTGGCGTTAACTTGCTGTTAAAAAAAACTGAGTTGGCAAACGGAGTTATCATAGTGCCACGTCAGCAACCAATAGCTGGCTGCCACGTGGCACTCACATGGCAACGTGGGGTACCTTTGTTACTAAAAAATTGAAGATTTTGGCAGCAATGGGAATTGATCCCACGACCCAAATGTGACCAACAACACTTCCTACCACTAAGCCACTTCAATAGTTGAGTTTAACAACCCAACAACAAATATATGTTACATAAACGAAATCTTCAACCTTCTTCACAGACCCATCGTCTTCTTCTTCTTCCTGGAACCAACATCTCTTCATCATCTTCAACCAACCCCAGATCTGATCATCAACATCATTTTCGTTTTCGAAATTAGGGGCTTTTGTTTTTTATTCTTAAATCATTAACATCAATTTCGTTTTCGAAATTAGGGGCTTTCGTTTTCGTTTCCAATTCTTAATCAAAACGATATGCAATTATCATCTTCAACTATACCCAGATCTGATTTTGGCGACCAAGATTGAAGATTAGGAAAATTGAACGAATTGAAGATTAATTACGAATTGATTTCGATTTTGAAGATTAATTTCGAAAAAAGCAAAACGAATTTCAATCAGGAAAACGAAAAAAACGAATTGAACAAACAGCAGATGAAGCAATAATGACTCGTTGCTTGAACAATGGAGAAGAAAAAGAACTTTAACAAAATAAATAAATCTGAACTGGTATAATATCATAAGTGAAGCATTGGTTGAGTGGTAATTGCCTTTGTGTATGAACTAAAGGTTGTGGGTTCAAGTCCTACCTTAGCTATTTTCAAGATTTATTTTTATTTAACAACACTGCCACGTGGCAGCCATCTATTGGTTGCTAACGTGGCAGTGGTGACATGGGTAATGACGTGGCATTCCGTTAGCCACGTCACCTCTTTTGGATGGAAAGTTAACCGAGGGGGGTAACTAGAAACACTTAATATTTGCAAGGTTTGTTTTAAGAGTTTTTTTTTTGCAGGGGGTAAATAGATTATGGTGATATTTGCAGGGGGGTAAATGCTATTTAAGCCTACTTTTAATTATTCTACCAATCTCTTCATCATTGAGGCTTCTTTCCATGTCCAACAAATTCAAGTCATTTAATTGGGGAAAATGACCTGAAAGTTCATACGGAATATAGGGCTCATTACTATCAAAAAGGTCTTTGAAATAATTTGTGGCCAGAATTTCAAGATCCCTAGGATCAATGATCCAAAAAGCTTGATCACTAAGAAGAGTTGCCACATGATTTCTCCTCCTCCTGATAGTGGTTACTCTATGAAAATATTTGGTATTTTTATCCCCAAATTCAATCCACTTTTCTCTAGATTTTTGAAACCAAAGAAGCTCTTCTTTAGCCAAAATGTCTTCATATTCTTCCCATATAGCTCTTTGCTGATCTAAAAGAGCATCATTACTCTCCTGACCAATTCTTCTATCAATATCTCTTAGCTTGTTAAAGAGTTTCTTCTTTTGGCTGAAAATGTTACCAAAAGTCTCTTTATTCCACTCTCTAAGGACACCTTGAAGCTCTTTCAGCTTCATAGAGAAATTGGAAGCATCATCTCTCCAATTGTCCACAAATAACTGATTGAAAGAAGGATGAGTGAGCCATATAGCTTCAAACCGGAAAGGTCTTCTTTTCCTATTCTCCATTCTTCTTTGATCAAATGTCATTAAGAGAGGAGCATGGCCAGACTTCAATTTAGGAAGAAGGAATATCTCAGTATGCTCAAACTTTATCCTCCAATCAATATTAGCAATAGCTCTATCCAACCTCTTCTTAGTACTCCCTCTAGACCAAGTGAAAAGATTACCCTTGAATCCAAGATCTATCAGGTTACAATTCTCCATAGTATTCTGAAACCCATGCTCCACCTGCTGCTTCTGTATTAGAGGAGGACCAGCCCTCTCATAATCATGAAGGGTGGCATTAAAATCCCCAATTAGAGTCCAAGGACCCACAGTATCACCACCAGTATCCTGAATATCATCCCACAAGTCTTGTCTAGGTGCATAATGGGGGCTACCATACACAACAGTGAGAAACCAAGGATTGGAAGTAGGAGGACTAGCTTTCACATGAACCAGTTGGTTAGTGTCTTTAAGCACTTGAACATTCCAGTGCACACTATCCCATAAAAGCCATATACCTCCAGCTTGGCCTCTAGCATCTTTAATAAACTGATTTTCAAAACCAATCTTCTTGGCAACCTTCTTGGCTCTAACACCACTAGTGTGAGTTTCCAAAAGAGCAATAAAAGAAGCACAAAATTCCCTTTTCATGTCTTTAATCATTCCAACAAAACCTTTTGAAGCAGTCCCCCTACAGTTCCAGCAGATCAAATTCATTAAGAAAGATTAGGAATTTGAGGTTCTACACCCTCAGGGACTTCCATAGGAGACACATCTCCTTTAGCTTCAAGTTTCTCAACCTTAGAGCTAGATTTTCTTGTCAACAAAGTGAAATTACCTTTAGGAGCAGCTCCTCCCGAAAACACATAACAATTAAGTTCTTCCACCCCATTCTTATCAATAGGCCCAAGGGCTTGCATAATGGGTTCCAAACTTTTGAATTTATTGAGGAGATTAACTCCATGTGTTTGATACATAGCTTTCATGTAATTCATAACAGTCTCATCTTCTTCATTTTTTTCCACCACACTAGTATTAAGCTTACTAGTTGAAGGAATGTTCTCTTTTCCAGCACCAATAGGAGTAAAGTCATCATAAACAAGATTCAATTTAACCATTTCCCCTTGACCTTCTCCTTTTCCTTCCTAACTTGAGTTTTGGAGTGCTTAGTAAAAGCCTTCCCTTTAACTGCAAGCTGAGGGTTCTTGCCTCCTTGAGGATTTTTAACTTTCCTCTTAATAAAATTCTTCATGGTAGGAGTTACGGTAGAAGCTCCTGTGGTCTCAATTTGTGGTTCATCACCCTTAAGGTTTACTTCCATGCTAACAACAACAGTAGCCTCACTAACTTTACTCTCACTAGGAGGAATCATGTTATCATTAGATAAATCCAATAGGGGTTTGAACCCTTCAGTGGTCTTTTTACTAGCTTTCACCTGAGTAACTCTTTCCCTTCTTGCCACGTATTTAGGCAAGTTCCAAGGGCCCATTTCCAGATCTTCTTTGGCCTTTTCTACCAGCATTTGAGTTTCAATTTGAACATTCTGATTGACAGTGTTCACTTCTGGTTTTTGTCTCTGAAGCTTATTCATTGTTCCACTTCCACTGTGGAACTAGGAACCACATTTTCCACTTCCATCATCTCCCTACAACTCTCCTTCTTGTGACCATAATTGCCACATCTAAAGCAAATAGAATGCAATCCCTCATATTCCAGCACCATCTTCATTCCACAAACATAAAAGTGAGATGCAAGGGGTTTTCTAGGTCTAACTCAACACATAACCTGGCAAATTTGCACCTAGAATGAAGAGAAGTCATTTTGTCAATTTTCAACATAGTACCTAGAGTGGAACCAACCCTAGATAGAAACTTTTCATTGCACAGTTCTATAGGAAGCTCAGGTATACGGATCCAGGCTGCAACCTTTTGAGACATAGCACATGTTTTTGAGAAAAGGGGTCTCCATCTTTGGACTATCAAATAGTGGTCAGCCACCTTCCAAAGACCTTCAAAAAGGGCATGTCTATAGTCTTCTATGTCAGAAAGTTGGACTAAATAGAAGTCATTTGCCATATCTGAAATGCTTAGAGTTCCATTCTTCACCCAATCTTTCCTTAGCTTCCTTTCCAGCAATTTAAAGTTTACTCTTTTACCCAAAACCTTCACTATTAGAGCATTCCTCCATGGTTTAGCCCAAGAAGCAAGTTCCTCTTGCGAACAGTGATAACAGGGCTCTGGGACATAGTTTTTGGCTCTTTGAAAACATTCTCTTCAGCATCTTTATACCATTTGTTTTCAGGCAAATCTCCATCAAGAATCCCCCCAACACCCGTCACTTATCCCTTCCCCTTCTATCACTTTCATTAGAGCTTCTTTGAAGGAAACCGTATTCGTGGGGTTGGTTTCAGTAGCTTCTTTCATCGTTATTTCAGTAGACTCATTAGATATAGCACCAGATTTTACTTCTTGATGCTTGTTAGTCATGTTGTTTCTTTGCAGGTTGCACAAATCATCAGGGGGTTTCAATGTTACCGTTGAAGGAGAAGGAGGGCTCATGCCCTAGAAACAGGGGACAAAACGCTTTTGCCCTAGCAGAGAGTTTTGTTTTTAGAAATTTTTATTCTTATTGACTCACTTACTTACTTGTGTTTGTTCTTCCAATGCTAGTTAATCTACAAGGAGGGAGTTATGGATTCCGGTGTCAATGTCTCGATGGTTTTCTCGGCGATGGCTTCACCAACGGTACTGTTTGCCGGAGAGGTTAGTTTGGAATTTAGATTTTAATCATATTTTATGTCATTTTTTTTTTGAATGTAGAGAGGGCCCAAAGGCCCAAGAAGAAAACTAAACGGCTACCAAACGCGGAGACGCAGCTCCTCTAAGATCAAAATTAAAGGCCTCAACTACACTAGGAGGCATCACATCATAGTGAACCAACTCCTCAACTTGATGATTACCAATGGTTGCCAGCATGTGAGCACACTTGTTCCCTTCTTTATATGTGTGATGATATTGGATGCTCCAACCCGGGTTACTCGTAGCAACTCTTATCTTGCTCAGCAGCCTCCATCCTTCACATCTTCCAAGCTTGTTTTGATGCAACAAGGAGATGACTTCAGCTGCATCACTTTCAACCACTAATTGAGTGTAACCTTTCTGCTTTGCGAAGAGGATTCCTTCATAAATTTCCCAAAGCTCTGCTACCAAAGCATTAAAATATCCGAGAGACTTGGAATAACCTCCCATCCAAGTTCCATTGGAGTCCCTTACGAGCCCTCCACATCCTGCCAATTCACAGTCATGTAAACAAGATCCATCAGTGTTAAGTTTAAACCAGTTAACATCAGGAGGTATCCAACGAATAAACTTAGTAATTTTATTAACAGGGTGATTCATGATATGTTTCTGAGTTATATCAGAGTACTCCCTGGTTTCTTTGATGATGAGGTTCCAAGGCTGCCATGGCATCACAAATGTAGGGTCATGTGTTATCTTGTTTCTCCAAGTCCACATAGCATGACAAGCATTTGCCCATAATGAGGACCACCTGCAATCTGCAACAATGCCTAATTCCAGAGTTAAATTTTCATGAATCCAGTCATATAAATCACTAGTGAAAAACATGTGTCTTTTAGATGGTTTCACAAGGTTGAACCATATAGTCATAGCAAGAGGGCAGTCTCTGATGACATGTAAGATAGTTTCTGTTACACCTATGCAGTGGTAACAATCAGCATTGCCAAGGTGCATCTTGGATTTATTTTATGTTTATATACTTTGATTCTTGTTCTTGGAATAATTATGATTGGGAATGTAACACTTGGTTGCCACTTTATGTGGTGGCTAATTAAGTAACCATCATACCTCAATTCTTTTTTCCTTTGTGACAAGCAACTTGCGCTTTTTCTTGTCATTCTTGTAGTTTTTGTTGACCATATGAGGGCCCTCTTAGGCTCCTTTATTTTGCAGACAAATGAAAGTAAAGCAAACTATTCATTGCTTGCTTTCCTGTAGAGATTTTTGAATACTAATTTTGATGATCCTGAGATGAATTCATTTTCATGGAA
This sequence comes from Astragalus glycyphyllos, assembly GCA_963573325.1. NCBI lineage: Eukaryota > Viridiplantae > Streptophyta > Magnoliopsida > Fabales > Fabaceae > Astragalus > Astragalus glycyphyllos. Next base: position 83,783,231 of record OY754308.1, on the reverse strand, counting down.
AACAGAATGTGGACATAGGAAATTGATGTTTTTTATTACTATTGTTTAGAATTTGTTGTTTTGGCGTGCGCTCATGTTTTGATTGGTAACTTAACTAAAGAATGAATCATTGAAAAATCAAAGTCAACATGGCTGCTGCACATGTGCGGTAGGATAGATTTGAATTTTTCTTTATATTGATATATGATATTGATGTTGGTCAAAAGAGAGAGATCGGTGATTATACATTCACAGAGATAGAATTAGAGTTGGCAACTTGTTTTCCAAGTTGTTGCTATATTGTTATTTTAATTGCAGAATAGTAGTCTATATAATGTAAATTTATGTTGATCACCTTACTTATTAAAAAAAATAAAATCAAAAGAACAAATTCCCAATTCAATTTGGTGAACCCTAAAAAGTCTCTTCATCTCGCCATTTTTCTCCTCTTCTTCCACAGAGATTGAATATGTGAAAAGCCTCAGTAGAGAAACTTGGTTATTTACAGAATGTTGAGGCCAATGGAAGTTGCATTAAGACCACAAAAGTTGTGGCTAAACTCGATGAAGGAAACATTCGAGCTGAAACCGCATTGCGTGTGATGGCTTGTCCCTTCAAATATCTATTATCCGTGAAAACCAGTTTCATTTTTGTCTTCGACATTGTCTTTTTTTTGGTATACTGCTTCGACATCGTCTTTATTCTTCGTGTTTTTCACATCTGTTTTTTTGGATTTTGTTTTTAGTTTTTTTTTTGACACAATTGGTTTTAAGTTTTTAAATCTGTTTATTTTTCAGATCTTGAGATTCGTTTCACATCTTCAAATTCATTTTCAGTTCCCAAGTTTCAGATTTCTTTTGAGTCTTTCTTAGATCTGTTTTTAGATCTGGGTCTTGCTGATGATTTGTTTTCTGGAATGGGTCTTCATCATTTGCAAGATTTGCCGATGATTCGGGGGAAAGACAGATGGTTGCGATAAGCACACGACAAACATAATGAAGAACTGGAGATGAACGTGTTTTCTTTTTGACAAATGGAGATGAATGTGTTGAGAAGATGAACATGATGATTAGAGAGGCCGCAGTTGGGAATATGTTCTCCAGGGTTTAATTTAAATATTAAATAAAAGAATGAGTCGCTAAAAATATAATTAATAATAACTTTAATATATCTAAATAAATAAATTATACAACTTATAATTAGCCTATTGATGCATTTGTGTGAAGTATATGAGTGCAATTGGGTGCAAAATTAGGGATCTTAATACAAAATTATAATTTTAGGGAGTTCAAAATATTTTTATATAGGGAATAAATAGATAAAACTATTTTTATATAGGAGATAAATGGATAACTTTTTTTGAGGGGTTCAAATTAACCCCTCAAATGAACTCCCTCACTAATACCTAGGTTCGCCTCTAGTTATTAATTTTATTAATAAAAAAATATGTGGCATAGTAGCATCATTAGCTGACGTGGCAACCACGTGTGGGGTGCGTGGTACTCTGAAGCCGAAAAGTGGGCAGTTGTAAATTTGACCATAATGCACGTTTACAAAGTCATGTCAGTGTTGCACTTATCCACGATTGCTTAGTGGGGCTAACTGATAGTTTAACTTTCACTTCGACTTACTACCCCAACAATAATAATTTTGCAGTTTAATCCTTCTACTCAGTTTATGTATTAAAATTAAAATAGCAAAATAAAAATTAAACTATTGAAATTCCTTGTATCACCTAAGAGCAATTGGATGAGATGGTTGGGGTCTCTGCAGGTTAACCTAGGTCCTGGGTTCGAATCCAACCTTGGGAATGCAGTAGTGTTAAATCTTTTCTTTGAGGGAGAGCTTTGTTGCCCACTATGGTCCTACCCGGCTCGAGGGATTAGTCTCTGCAGTTATACACAGAAGATACCTGGTTTATACAAAAAAAAAAATATTCCTTTGTATTTCAATCCAGCGGAAGGCATCTTTTTACAGAAGTCCGTTAGTGGTTAAACAATAGATGCATAGTTGAGCAATAGAGTCACCTTCGTATGTACCCTCACTTTCTCTAGAATTATCAGAGGAGTAATCCATGTCTACATCATCGTTCCCTAGTGAAAGTGCCCACATTTCATCATCACTAGAGTCAATGATATATATACAAATTTGGGGTTGTTCGTGAATTTTTTTGACCTAAATCGAAAATCAACCACTTTCACCGATAATGGTAGCCCTCTAGAGAGATAAAAATTTGGGAATTTTAGTGAAAATTTATGACCTAAATCCAAATTCAATTATAAGCAAATGAAAAATGAACTAAACACATATCGACAATCAATTAAATACATTATTTTATATAGTACGAGAAGACATCATAGCAAGAAGACAGAAAGGAGTTAAACACATCATTAACTCGAACTGGATAGAGAAACTGTGAGCGAGACGACGAACGAGCAACAAAAAACGATGAAGAACGAAGGACGAAGAAGGTTTCTAGGCGGGAGATGAAGAACGATGAGAGAATAAGAACAATACAAGGAATAAAAAATAGTTTAATTTTTATTTTTCTATATTAATTTTAATACATAAAATGAGTAGAATGATTAAACTGCAAAATTTTTATTGTTGGGGTAGCAAATCGAAATGAAAGTTAAACTATCAGTTGGCCCCATTGAGCAATGACGTGGATAAGTGAAATAGTAACACCACTTTGGAAAGGCGGGCTATTGGTCGAATTGACATCCAATACCGATACCCACTTTTTTCGACAATACCACAAAACTTTCCCCACATGTGCTGCCTACATCTGTGCCACGTCAATTAATGATATCCACATCATTTTAATTAAAAGCCAATTTCTCATTTGGACTAAATGTTTAGGTTTTTTAAAATAGGGAGACTAAATATCTGAGTTTTAAAATAGAGAGACAAAATGTCTGAATTTTTAAAAATAGATGAACTAAAAGTATAACTTAGCCTTTTTTTAACGTTAAACTTGATTATGATAATTTGCACAAGGTTGTAATTGTGTACCTTAAAAAAGGTTGAATGTGTTTTTATTTATTTGGAGGTTTGAAGTCCATTTCTTCTTAAATTAAACGTTTGTTGTAGTTTTTGATGGAGTTAATATTGTTATGTCATTATGTTAGTTATAGATGATACAATATTGTTATGTTATTATGATTGTTATAACTCATCAAAAAATTATGATTGTTATAAAGAGCATGTCGTTTTTTTTTATAAGCAATACTTCATATAAAGGAGCACTAGGGGTGCTCAAAACCCAAACAACAAAAAGTTACACATTGTTTAGGTGATTCAAGTTTTCGTGTGGCGTTTCTTTACGAATTAAATTTTTCAACCCTGATTAATTTAATTTTTTTTGAAGTTTTGCAGAAGAATATTTGAAAAATCTTAAAAGTTAATTTAATTTAGTTGAAAAATCTGTGATCAATGACAATTCTGTCTTCAAAAGCTAAAAATTGAGTGAAGTTCTTTTGACTCATTCAACAAACAACATTTTACATACTGCAGGAAACACTAGTGTACCTTTCTACCCTTACAAAGACATAGAAAAGGCCACAAATTCTTTCTCTGATAAACAAATGCTAGGAACAGGAGCTTTCGGCACAGTTTATGCAGGAAAACTTCACAATGATGAATGGGTTGCTATAAAGAAGATAAGGCATAGAGACACTAATAGTGTTGATCAAGTCATGAATGAAATCAAGCTTCTTTCTTCGGTAAGTCACCAGAATTTGGTTCGTCTCTTAGGTTGCTGCGTCGAGGAGGGAGAGCAGATACTTGTTTATGAATATATGCCAAATGGAACACTTTCTCAGCATTTGCAAAGAGAGAGGGGTAAAGGTCTTCCATGGACAATAAGACTTACTATTGCTTCTGAAACTGCTAATGCTATAGCATATCTCCATTCAGCAATTCATCCACCAATTTACCATAGGGATATAAAATCCAGTAATATACTATTGGATTATAGCTTTAAATCTAAAGTAGCTGATTTTGGACTTTCTAGGCTTGGTATGATAGAAACATCACATATCTCAACTGCACCACAAGGAACTCCAGGTTATGTGGATCCTCAATATCACCAGAACTTTCATCTTTCTGATAAGAGTGATGTTTACAGCTTTGGAGTTGTTTTGTTAGAGATAATAACTGCGTTGAAAGTTGTTGATTTCGGTCGACCTCAAAGCGAGATTAATTTAGCCGCACTTGCTGTTGATAGGATTCGAAGAGGTTCTGTTGATGAGATCATTGATCCTTTCCTTGAACCACATAGAGATGCTTGGACATTATACTCAATTCATAAGGTGGCTGAGCTTGCATTTAGATGCCTTGCTTTTCATAGTGACATGAGGCCTACTATGATGGAAGTGGCTGAGGAGCTAGAACATATCCGACGGAGTGGATGGGCGACTATGGAGGAAACTATATGCTTGGGTTCGTCGATTGGATCTGCGAGTTCGTCTCCACGGAATGGAAGTGAGAAGTCGGTGAGTGCTATTAAGATTAAGAAAGCGGGGAAAGGAAGTGAGGTATTGATTGTTCCACCTAAGGATGAGAGCTTTTTGCATTCTGTGGAGGTGAAGGATAGCTCCCCTGTATCGGTTCATGATCCTTGGTCAAGTGGACAGAGCTCACCTTCAACAAACAGCTTGTTGGGAAATGTCATCCGGTGACATAAGCTTCCAGCTGTGTGAATAATATACTAAAGCTTATAAATGTTATTATGTATCGTTAAGATTCTGCTTTACTAACAACTTCCAAAGCTTATATGCAAAAATCATCATCAATAGATATACAAAGTTCTCCGTGCAGACAAGATGTAAACTATGAATAGTGATTAGTGTCTATGTATAATTATAGCTGGAAACAGCCAACACCTTAGGCTATAATTGTCTTCTATTAAGTAAGCATAACTATAGATTGAAATCTACAAAATTATTTGGCGTTTAGTGTCCCAGTAGCAAAATTATATCTCCCATAAGACATTTCTTTTATAAAATTAATATACATTTGATGATAGCGGGGAAAATATACATTTGAGCTAATAATTGCCTTTGATATCTGGTTTTTGATCCTAATCTATGACAAACTTGTACAATTTTCACAACATAATAACAAGCTTGTGATGATAAATATGAAAGCTAGTTACTATAAAACAGTATTAAGACAGTATTTTATGTTGACAATCATCTAACCATGACTTCTTGGATCAACAACTTGATGAACCTTTCTTGCTTCAGCACTTGTATACTGGCCTACAACACGTGCATGAGGCACCGATGCTTCTCCACGAGCAAGTGCATCCACATTTTCAAGCAGGTACTGTCTTGGAAGTCTACCAACTACATTGCCCTCTTCATTCCCTTCTTTATCAAGGAATGCAAAATGTGGAATACCCTCCACACCGAACTCGTCAATCTCTTGCTCCCACTTCGTGTTATCAACATTCAACATCACAAAGTTCACTTTATCCCTATTTTGAGAAGTAAATGGTGTTAAGACTCAGAATTTGTAGTACATACCACAAGTAATATATCGAAATTTAACAAATGGTGCTTACTTGTATTGCTGCTCTATTTTGTAAACATCAGGAGCTAATTCTCTACACACCTCACACCAATCTGCATAAAATTCCACAACAGTGGGCTTCCCATTTGAGAGAGCCTGGAACAAGTAACATCCAAAATCAATGTATAATTAAATAGTACTATAAGAAAATATGAAGCAGATAATGATGTAACAATCACAATGAACTTAAAACCTGTGAACACAAAACATAGATTTGGGTATAAGAAATTCATTTTAAAACCGTTAATTTTCAATTTATTTCCAATTTGGTATCTGGAAAAAGTGAAAAATATCAATTTGGCCTTAAGAATCTCAAACATTAGTCAAATTAGTCCTACTAAAAAATAATATTTAGGGACATTTTAGTTTCATCAAGGACTAAATGACCTATTAGAGACTCTCTTGTACGCTATTCCCTCCTTTTACATTCCGTACAGTTTGTGTATGTAATAACTGATTACATTTTACAGTTAGTTAGTTGATAACAGCAGAGGAGTTAGTTAGATTAGAGGAAATTAGCAAGTTAGTATAAATGAACCTTCTGTTCATTTCTGTACATTCAGTTAGCAAGTAATGAAAATCATGTTTCTCCATTTCATATCTTGCTCACATTAACATGACCTATGGATATGGTTGAAATTTTACGGATAAAAAAAATGATATTTTACATTTCTCAATACCGAACATGTTTCTATGTTTTCCTCAAGATAAGTTTGGGACTTCACTCTTCATTTTTTCTTCAAAAGTGAATTCTTTTACTTCAGAAGTAGGCAAGTAGCAGATAATTAACACTACAACTATAATAAGGCCAATATTTCAGTTAACGGAAGATGGTTGCGTTTTGGGCACAGCCTAACTACGTTTGGAACAGAAAAGAAATAATGAAATGAACCTGTTCATAAGGCAATGCAGCGGCAGAGAGATCCTTCAAAGAAACACCTAAATCCAATCTCGTAAATACAAAAAATCCCAAAGAAGCTAAAGTAGAAACCACCGCGATTCTTCTATTAAGGTCTTTACTTGGTAATTGAGGAAGTTCAGTAGTATCAACAGGTGAACTTGTCGTCTTACTAGCCGTGCTAGGCTCAACCACCACACGTATTTCCTGAGAATTAAGAAAAATTAAAACTACGGAATAAACAAACAACCTTGTTTACATGTTTTGTTTTTCTAAGAGATATAAATATGCGAAAGAAATAATGGAAATTTGTTTACCGGTGTTGAGGTATCATTTTCCTTAAGGTTTGGATCTGTTTGGCAAGCTAAAGTCTGGAATTTGCGGAATTTGATGTTACGCTGGCGAGGATTTACGATGAATTGAGGAGGTTGAGTTAGATGAAGGCATGGTCGGAATCTATGGAGACCGATGGGATTTAGAGATAAGCGAGCCATCATCCACGGGGGTGTAGAAAACAAATTTCGGGATGCTTGGTCATAGTAGCAAGTAATTAATGACTAAATACCCATCCTCAACTTCTTTGCAACCGGCACCGCTAATCTACATCTAGGGGTGGGAATAGGCCGATTGACAGGGGCTTACGGCCCAGCCTACGTCAGGCCAGGTTAAATCAGAATTTTTATTTAAACAGATAAGGTTTAGGCTTTTTTAGAAGCCTATTTAGCTAAAAAGACCAGGCTACATGCCATTGAAAAAGTCTTTTAGCTCTATTTAAGTAAAAACAAATAATATTATTATTATTGTATTAAATTTTGTATTTCATGTTAAATCATAAATTTGTTGATATTTCATGTTAATTTAAACTATTACATCCATTTTTGATATATTTAAAGTTTTTATTATAAAATAGAATTTAAATAGGATGTCATATAAAATAGAACAAAATTTTATTAATCTATTAGCTTCTTTGTTATTTACAAAAAGCATATATCCCTTAAAGATTGTAGGTTTTTGTAAAAAATATTGTGAAATAAGCTTCTAAACAGGCTATCAGGCCTTGCCAGGCTTTTGCAAAGGCCAGGCCAGACCTAAAAATTGGGCCTATGATAGGCCACAGGCCAGGCTCAGGCCTAACACTTTCAACGCAGGTCAGGCTCAGGCCAAGCAAAGCTTAGCTCGGCCCAGCCTATTCCCACCCCTAGATATAGACTATATCTATCTATATAATCAAAACATATACTAGCAAAATGACTTTATTAGACACCTTCAAATTTTGCGATTTGTCCAAAATTAAGGGCAAAATCGTAAATTGATCGCAAAAGGACAAAATAAGTCCGTTTTTTGCAGCTTTTACAAAAAAAAATAACGCGTCAGACTGACACGCTGACGCGCTAACGCGTGTCGGCTTTTTGATTTTTTTTTTTTCATTTTTTCATTTAGAAAAATAGCTTTTTTGTTAGTGTTTTTTCTAAATTTTTTCTCAAAAATTCCTTTTTTTCTGTCACTTTTTTTCCCAATTTTTTTTTTCAAAAAAATTGTTTTTTGCTTTTTAACTAAATAATTATTTTTTTATAATATTCTGAAACTACAAAAATCAATCAATTTAATCACAACTAATTTTTTTAAAAACCAATCAATCTAACAAATGTTTCAAAATCTTTTTTTCCAAAAAAATCAATTATTAATATAATATTATACTCAATAATTAAATAATCTAAAATTTATTATTTACTATAATCTCTTTATTAAAACTACTAAAATCAATCAATTTTTTCATTAAAAATAAAATCAATCACTTTAACCATTAACAACTGTAAAAAAAAATAAATTAACCACTACAGAAAACTACAAAATAACTATTTTATAATTATTAAAAAGGAATAAGCAAGTGACAACGGGAGCGACAACGAGAGACTGACAAGGTATCGGCAACGGGAGCCGCAATTGGAGTGCCTACCGGAGCTCCAACGGGGGTGCATACTTTACCTAAACTCTCATTTTCCTTTTTCTAAAAATCAATGTAATTCTGATTGTCAACGGGGATGCATATTCCACTTTGAATTTCAAATTATACATTTTAAACATTGAATATATTCCAAATTACTATTATGACTTCATAGCAATGCACCGACCATACAATATCACTCGTGCGTATGCACGGGTAAAATACTAGTAAGACAAGAGTAAATATCCAAAATGTTAACTCCAAGCTCAAGTACAAGAGGCTAATGTTAATGCATTTCATCTAAATAGACGGATTCAGCTAGTACTCGGGCTTGATTTCCAGTGTTGGAACAAATTGGAACTCCAGATTATTCAAAGCCTCTTTCGGTCTTTCCCCTAGACGCCAAAGCGGGATCAAAGACGTCTAGACAGAAAAAAAAAATATCCAAAATGTTTATGATACTAAAAATAGGGCACTCAATACATGAGTAGGGTATGAATTTTTGACTAAAAAATTATTTACTCTTTCAAATTTGTAAAATATACCAAAACAATAAAAATTCAAACAACGCTAAAAATTGAAAAAGATGAATTTGCAAACAAATTCGCAACACACATTTAATAACACAAAGTCAACATCTATAAATGTGATAAAATCAAACTGATTGGAGTACTCATGCATTCAGACTTATAACATTGACGCTCAAGTCATTGATTGGATATATAATAGATCGAAGTTGATTAGTCAATTTGAACTAAACGATCATCGCAACGTCTCTTTCAGACAACGAAATCAAAGAAAAACGTGAAAGAAAAACTAGATCTATGTGGATAACACTTATTTAGAAAACATCTATGCGGATGAGTGATTCCATGCCAACCAAATGACCTAAACCACCCCTCTTTGATAGATGAGAAAGAAGGAAGAGAAGAGTAGAGAGAGAGTTGAGAGATAGACGGATAGGGTTAGAGAGTGATAGTGTTTCGTACTTTTAATGTGGACTTGATGAGTTCTTCTAAGATAATAAAGCTTAGTCTAGTGGCCTTTGTTAAAATGCTGATGTGTTTCGTTATGTTACTGATGTGTTGGTTTATTTGGTCCATTTTTCTATTACGATGCTAAATAAGACAAAAATTAATTAAAAAAAGTCCAAAGTAGTCCCCAGACGATACATAACCCCAACGAGACCCTAACATAGATCCTCCATTGTTCTTCTTCCCTTCTGAAAACCTAGCAAAGAGAGAGTAGAGCTATAACCATGGAAGATGCATATAATTCAATATTTACATTAGTGAAACGTTGTTGTGTATTTTAAAAATGGAAAATGTAAGTATTTGTTAGATTTGTTAATAATGTTTGTGGGTGGGAGTTGAACTCTCCTCCTCCTTATCAGTCCATTGTTAACCCTTTGCTTTTGTATACAATTGCTTTCTCCCCATTACATCATTTTGGACCACTCCTCGCATACAAGTTGCACTTGGTAGCTCACTTTGCCTTGGATCCTCTCCATCACCACCCTTTTCTATCTCTCTCAAACCTCTCTATATCTCCCTCTCCATCACCATTCCATTATTTGTTTCTTTGATGGAGAGGGTGGATTGAAGAAGAAAATGCCAAACATATTTTTTTTGACATGGATCATCTCCATCACCACCCCTCTGCATCTCTCTCGAACCTCTCTATCTTTCTCTTAATTTTTTTTCTTCGCTTATTCATTGATTCTTTATTTTTTAGTTCACCTCCCCCCTTGTCCTACTCTTGTTTATTCAATGGAGGGGCGGGGAAGGGGAGAATCCTAGAACGTTTTTCTTGACTTAGATTCTCTCCATCACCACCCCTTCTCTCAATCTTCTCTATATCTCACTCTTTTCATTTTTAATCTTCCCTCTCCTATACACTTGTTTACAGTGAAAATTATCTGTCCCAACATCTCTATCATAAACATTGTCTCACTAATTAAACTGTGTTGTGTTATTTAAATAATCCATGCCATGCTAAAAACCTTCCTTACTTTATACGAAAATGTTTGTCCACTTTTTTTGACAACGCGAATTAAATGGTGTCATGTCAATTAGAAAATCACACTGAAAGGTTAAGTATGACATGGATTTTTTAAATGACACAGCAGAATTTAATTGGTGATAGAAATGTTGGGTAGGTGATTTTCATCCATTGTTTGCTAAGCTTCTCAAATTGAAGCATGCCTCAACATGGTTCCAAAAACACAACCCTATTATCAGTTGTCTATGGATTAACGTGTCTATTTTGTCTTAAAATATTAGAGGCATTCTGGGAGAAGTGAGAGGAAGATGTCATGTTAGGGATCCATCCAATTGACAGCATATATTTTATTTTATTTTTTGCTTTTAGAAATTGAAAATGTTGAAAAAATATGGCTATCAGTGAGTTAACAAATGGTGTTCATACAAGAAGCTCGTTGTCACTCGGGTGGCTTGAGAGTCTCTTTGATCAATAATATTTAAATTACACAATCCATCACTTTCTCAATCAGTAAAGGGTTGGCTACTTGGCATTGTTCAGCTATCTTTGCCTCTAAAATCATTTTTGTGCAGATGCATCAGCTTACAGGAGCATCTTAAGTATCATTCTTAGGCCTTGGTTGATGTAGGATACTTCAGTTTAAGTCTGGAGCAATAACTATCTAACATCTTTTGCCTTAATAAGAACACCAACATTATTTCATACTCTTCTTCAACCAATTGCTAAAGAACATTCTCAATGGATTCTTATAAGTCCTATAGGTATGATGGCTTGCGGCCAATATTCCTCAAGAGTTACTGGCATATAGTTGACAAGGATGCTGAAACTTTGACTGTTCCTATTTCATTGATGATCCCACCCATTTTGAAAATGATATCCAAAGAGGTGAGAAGAACAAGCCTTTTTCCTTGACAATTTCATTGGACCTCACCAAAGTAGTTTCACACTAAACTGAAAAACCACCGATAATGCTATTATTGCACAAGAAATTGTTCACTTCATTTGGGTGGGCTTTGAATTTTGCTCTAAATCATTATTCTTTCTTTGGCTAATACAATATGCATTCATATCATATGCTCACACAGCTACAAATACCGAAATGATTTGTTCATCTATTTGGCCACTGTTATAGTTTAACAAAATACCAAACTGAATTGTTCACTTCTTTAGCCATTGTTATCATTTAAAATTCATATCATATGCTCACACATCCACAAATATAAACACAAAATGAAATCACAATCTTACAGTTACAGACTAATGATAATAATAATAATATTGACAAACAAGATCATGAGTCATGACTTTTGAGCTTCAGGCCCCAAAATACCGTTCACCACAGCCGTTGCAACCAAAACGCCAAAAACCTCTGCTCCACCAACCGCTCCCGCCTGCGCTAAACCTCCGAAACTCACCGAAGACGATATCTCTCTCTCCACCGTAACTATTCCCTTCTCCGCCGCTTCCAATCCTTGCTCCGCCTTCTCCAATCCCCGCTCTGCCGTCGCCAGTCCCTTGTCCGCGGCTTCAAAGCCTTCTCTCACAATCTCTTCAGCTTCTTCCTCTACTTTCTTCAGACTCTTCCGAATTCCGAACAGGGGAATATCCTGCGCCATGGATACTGCTTCCCTCGCCGTCAACGCCGTTGACGCCGTTAGAAGGAACAGCAACTGCCTCCGACCGGCAGTTGGAAATGCCGTTGCAGGCTTGGTAGCGTGCGACTTGGATGAAGACGACGTCGTATTGCAAACGACGGAACGATGAAACGAGAGAGTCGTGAACGACGAGATTGCATTTGCACACCCAACCATGGCTTCACTTCACCACCACACTGATCTTCTACGTGTGGCCAATGACTACTCAATTGTGAACTTTAACCAGTTTTTTAAATTACTATAATGCCCTTCTCTAGTCAGCGGTTAATAGATTGACACGAGTAAGAATGTTTCGGAAACGGTGCGGGTTAAAAGGACCATACGGGTTCCGGTTTTTCATTTTCACATTTTGCCTCTAAAACAAAACAATCCTAATCATGACGTGTTAGTGTTAAAACAAAAAATAATATTAGAAAACCTATTTTTTGGGTTTTGTGTTTTGATGGAAAACTATTTTGAAAATAAGGAAAAAAACCAATTCAGCACCATTTTACTCAAACATATTTTTATTTTGAAATTGACTTTCAAAACCAAAAACTCACAACCACCCCAAACGGGTCCTAAGAGTTTTTACTATGCTTGGATCCCCCCCTCCTCCTCACTTTCCTACATCTTCCTCCATGCTCTCTATCTCTCTTATCATTAAAAAATTTAAAAAATTCCTATAAATAATGATGAGAGAGAGTGAAATTAAGAGAGAGATAGAGAGGATGCAGGGAGATGTAGAGAGAGTGAGAAGGAGAGAATCCAAGTCAGTTTTTACTTCATATATCCTTCATACCTTCTAAAAGTTTTTTCTTTTTAATTTGAGCATCTTTATATTTCAGTAAAACTCATTTATGCATTTTCGTGTTGTTTGCGAAACTTCTAGGGAAAAGTAAGTGTTCAGAAAATCTAGAATATATTTTCACACGAAATTTGTAAAATATAGTGGAGCGTAATTTGTAACCCGAGTGGGGTGCTCTCCACTAAAATAGGAGCGCATGTCCTATAATTGAGATGCGCGAACGTCGGGTGTTTCTCGGGATAACAACGTTGTCAAGACAATGGGGAAGCACGCGATAAATACTTCCTATTTAAGTGGGCGTGTTGAAGACCGGGTCAATATTTCAAGAATGTTTAGGGCTCAGTTTCTAGCTAGCCTACTTGGGCTAGTGCTTGGTATCTGATCCCTAAACTTAGCTTATTTTTTTGTATTGGGTTGCGTGTTGGTCTAAGTTGTCATCCTCAACAATGGCGGATTCGAGCCATGTTCCCAGGGTAGACAAAAAGTCCACTACCGCTACACCAATGTTTGTGTTTGTGACAAGTTATGGGAAGGGCATATTATATATATAGATACACACACAAAACTATAATTATATCACAATGTATATACCGTAAAGAGAAAAAACTTTGGGGTGGCCAAGACCCCCTTGTGACACTACTAAAGAGAAAAAACAGTGGAATGTACTTGTGTTATTACTGAAATTCTGAAACTCAACTTCTACTGTATGAGCTAGAAGGACTAAGTACAGTGATCTAGACTTGAATAGAGAAGGGAATACGGAGAGAAGAAAAGATTACACATAATTCACATACACTCCCTTAGGGCTCACGCTTAATCATCCCTATATAACACTTCTCAATGAGTCACGAAATCATTCAGGAGTTGGTTACTCTTGCATGCTCTCTCTCTCTCTCTCCTCTTCTGTGACCCATCAGCACATCTCCAAACCTATAAGAGATTCAGCTGTTGTGGACGTTGGCGCCTGATTCAGGCGCTCTGCATTTTGTGCCCTGCTCTCCATAGGTGTGCCATATCATTTTCCATCATTAAAATTCCATCCTCTTTTAAGACAACCTTGTTCTCAAGGTTGGGATTTGGAAATTTTTCCTTCACGTGAAGCAACTCTTCCCAAGTAGTTTTGGTAGGATCTTCTGATTCTTCTCCCCACTAAATGAGAACCTAAGCTACATTGCCTTGGCCAGTGACAATAGTTCTTGCTTGGAGGACTGTTGTAGGCTCGAGTAGTGGTGGATCAAAGATCATGGGTCAAGGGGTGCAAAAAAAAACAATCATTATCAAGATTATATTGGTTCACATTATTATATCATGAATCAATTAAAATAAGAAATCAAACTAAGAGTAAATCTTCAATTTAGTTTCAAAGCTCAAGTAGTCCTTAAATTTTGTGACATCGATCAAATTAGTTCATAAAATTTATAAGTAGTCAATTACATAGACAGATGAGACGAATTTCATAAAACTTTAGAGACTAATTTGATGAATTTCACAAACTTTTGGGACTACTTATTATTTTGTGTACTTTAAGGATCAAGTAGAAAAGAGAGTGTACACTGAGAAATTAAATTGAGAGTTCAATCTTTATTTAATTGTTAAAGTTGGAAGAACTGAATGGGTCTAGGTGCAAAATATTAAACTCAAGGGGTTTGACAAGATCACGACAGGTATATCGGATCGTTGCAAGTAATAGTACGGAAAGACCGAGTATCGAACTTAGAGACTGCGGTTATTATCAATTTAACTTCTAAATTAAATAGGTTGTTTGATTGGAACTTAAAGTGATTGTAAATATTTTTAGTGATTTTAACTTATAATGATAACAAGAACACATGTGTGGATTTGTATGAACTAAAGGTGTTGGGCACGAGCTTCAATTTACTTCAGTCTTATGTCTAACAAATCAAATGTGTTATTAAACTTATTTTGTGAGCTATGACCAAGTTGCTATAATTATTCTAATCATAATTTTTTTAAGTAAAATAACCTTTATCTATAACTATTAATAAAGGGGATTCTAAAAAAAACTGTCATTTTGGTGTCAGATGTTTCTGACCAAAATGCCCTTATTGTAATGATAACTACCCACTAACACCCAACACATTTCTATTTCTAATTCTAATAATAATAATAATAACCACCCACTAACACACCAATACACCAACACATGAAAGACGGGTTTCTAATAAAAATCCCTAATTTCTTAGGTGATCTTAAAAATAAATAGGCAGTAATAACAACAATTATCCTATGATTCTGAATATCAATGACTATTCTTAGGCTAGACATAAACAGATTTCAAATCTCAAGCATATGTAATTCAAATTTCCATTTACAATCACATATCTTAAATCATCTTAAGAGTGATCAAATCATAGAAAGCACTACAGACAGAGATTGAAACATAACTCATAACATTTATTCAAATAACAGAGCTTTAATTCAAAAACATAAGAGATTCGTAAATCGTAGCTCATGCCCAACAAAGGGAAATTTAGCTAAACATAGAAATAGAAATAACAAGAGAAAAAAATCAAACTAGAGGGAGAAGCTGACAATATTGATGCTCCAATGACTTGTTTCCAAGCTTGAATCATCAATGAAGGTTAGCGGAGTGTGAACCCTTTCCTGTCACGAACTTTGGAGCGCAAAATGAGACTGTTCCCAATGACCAGAATAACCTAAAATTCGAGTTACAAACATAAATCTATGTTGAGTAAGTGACCCATCGCCCGACGAGCAAGTCGCGTCACCAAGTGACCCGAAGCAAAACAGCGCACGCGAGAGTGTTCACCGCCTGGCGAGCAAGCTCCACCGCTAGGTTACCCGAAGCAAAACAGCGTACACAATAATTTTTTAACTCCATCGCCCGACAAGCAAGCTCCATTGCCAGGCTACCTGAAGTACGAAAACGATCCAGAACTCAATCACCATCGCCTGTCGTACTCCCTCTCTCTCTCTCCTTTTCTAGGACCCATTGGCATATTCTCCAAACCTATAAGATATTTGGGTGTTACGGGCGTTGGCACCTGACTCACGCTCTCCATTGTGTGCCTTGCTCTCCATAGGTCGTGCCGCACCATCTTACATCATTACATAAGGTCTGCCTATGATCCTCAAAGAGAGAGCTCGGATCATAGATTACCATCACAGAGGTCGGCTTGGTAACTGAGAGAACCCTCCACAAAACTCGACGGCCCAAAGTTGAGACCATTTAGAACAAAAGAAAGGGAAATGATCCACACCAACACAAACTATAGCTAATAAAAGCAAAATATACAAAAACAAGCCATAAAAAAACAAAATAGAGAAGATATGGTATGTACATTAACTAGGTGAAAGGGAAAACCATAAAAAAGTGCAAGGTAGGGGAAAAAATCATCTCACTATGTCGAGTACCAAATAGGCTTTTGAAACTCTTTATTATATATATTGAGTAACGTTATTTAGCAAAAATGTTGAAGCCAAAAACCAAGTTACAACACCAATTAATCAAATTTTATAAGTCATTAACCAACCTGTTTTTGTACAATTTTCTACATAATTTTTTAGGCCATTGACAAAAAATTGTGAAAAAATAGATTGGTTAATGACCTATACAACTTTATTTTTGACTATTTTTAACTGAAATATTTTAGCTAAATAACATTACTCTTATATATTTTTTATCAAAAGAAAATCTTTACAAAAGTTTCTTTTGATAAACTCTTGTAAAGAAACTCTATAAAATATTGGTAGGGTTTAGTCTCTCGTATTTTGGCAGTTACGCTTAGTCTCTTCTCTTTCGGTGGAAGCGAAATTTACCGGAGATTGCAATGGTGGAAGAAGCTACTGCGTCTGAGACATCTACCACAATGCCCCAACCAGTGGAAGCTGTCACGGTGGTCAACGGAACCCTAAACCCTGGTGAGCGCGAAAAAAGCGGAAACCCTTCCGACACCACCTTGCAGTCCGTCGTGGCCTCCGACGCCGGAACTTCTGGTCCAGCGTCCAGTAGCGATAGCCGACCGTCACTGGAGTTGGCAGATGAGCTGATGGATAAGGGAAACAAAGCGATGAAAGAGAATGATTTTGAAGAGGCAGCTGAAAACTTTAGCCGTGCTCTCGAAATCAGGTTACATTTCTGTTCCTTCAATGATCTCCACACACATAAATTATTTGTGGAGCTGCTTCTCTTCGATTCGTTTTTCCGTAATTTTATAGTTCCCCTTGCATCGAGTTTGATCTTTCAGTTTAATGATCACAAGATATGAGTTGAAAATATGCATCCAATTGTTTAAATATCTGTTTGCTTTAGAGTGTGATAAAACTGATTTGAAAAGAACTGACGACAAAAAAATTGAGTATAAATGATTGGTTTGGGATTGTTAGTAATATTTTGAAAGTTCAGCAGAACAGATTTGTTTTGCATGATAAAGTAGGATTACAATGTAATGAATTTTGTGAGTTTTTATGCCCATGATTGATTTTATTTCAATACAAACACTAGAAATAATTGCTTCCGTAAAACTATCTCATAATCATTTTTAACCACGATGCTTTTGCTACCCAAACACATCAAATAGTAATTTGCCTTGTTTTATCTCAGAACAGAATTGATTCTATACTCTCTTGCAACTAAACTGACTAAGATGTTTGTCTAGTCATCAAATATTCCGTGTTAGGAAGTGTTCACCTGCATTGCTGATCGGTTAGAGACGTCTTTATTCTCAGCTGTATATATGCTAGCTAAATATTACTCAAAAGGTGCATCCAATGCAATTAATCTGTAGGCTACAAACTCTGCATTTTCAAGATTCAAGAATCTTGATTGTTGGAATGATATCACATTATCCTTTTTATATTTTAAATAAAACAATGAGTATTATGGATAGCATTTTATGTCAAATAGTCAACTATGCTTAGCTATCATATGACTTCGAAAGCTCTTAGGTGGGCATAATGTGGGAAGTAGTTTTTGCATTGCACCGCCACCAATAGAAAATGATATCTAATTTGCTAATTTCCGATTTGAATCCCACTAGTAGATTTTTGTGAAACCAACCTGATGAGTGTATTGGCAGCTATACAGATCAATTATATGTCCACACAAGAATGTCTAAAATCTAAATCATATCAAGTTTTTCTTGCTCTATTCTCAATGTTCTGATATAAAGTTTTAATCAACAGAGTTGCACATTATGGTGAACTTTCTCCCGAGTGTGTCCACACATACTACAGATATGGCTGTGCACTGTTATACAAGGCTCAGGAAGAAGCCGATCCTTTGGGTGATGTGCCCAAGAAGGAGGATGGATCTCAACATGCCTCTAACAAAGATGGATCTGTAAAGAGTTCCATGAATGCTGAATCCTCCACTGCATCTCTTCCAAGCAATGTTGAGCAGGATGTGAATTCCAATGACCAGGAGTCAGAAGTGGTTAATGGTCAGTATGTTGTTTCTACGCTTTTTTCTTATCTTTTGTTCATAGTAATAGTATTCCAACAATGCTTCTTTCTATGATGACACGTGTCACATAAATTTGAACTTGCTTCACAAAGAATGAGGACATTTTACCTACGTTGGCTTAGAAATCATATATATTTCTAATGTGTGGTTGTGGTCTGCATTATTCTGCCTTCTTCTCACCAGTCATCGCAAATAATAGAAACCGTTTTGGGACATTGATGTTATGAAAGAGGAAATGCATTGTTCAATTCAGCAGACATGACTTACCTTGATTTATAAACTGTTTACTCAAAAAAATGTTCTACGATGTTCAAGTGCACTAATTGTGAGGCACTCATGCTCTTTGACACTTTTACATGATTGACACTCATTGAGGGTTAAGATGGGTTGTCACTTACTGTGGACAATGTTATTGGGATATATAAATACTATAGTTAATGCATTTTATACAGTGAACTTGTGAAAAGAAAAGTACCTCCTAAGATTGTTGGGAGTGGACACTTTGTTTCACAATGGCAACCAGAGTTGCAAAATTTACCAAAGCCAGCAAAGATCATTATTGCCTACTGCAGATGACATGCATTATATCATTTCACTTTTCGGGATAGAATCAATGATTTCAATATTTCATAATCACAAAAGTTGTAGTCTGCAAAGAAAAAAGTTTCTAATTATTAACTCTGTTCTTTCGAAAGGTGAAACAGTATCCACTAAGAATGACGAGGAAGGTGATGAGGATAGTGATGCTGATGACGTGGCAGAAGCTGATGAAGATGAGTCTGACCTGGACTTGGCATGGAAAATGCTTGATATTGCCAGAGCCATTGTTGAAAAGCAATCTGTCAATACAATGGAACAAGTGGATATATTATCAACACTAGCAGATGTTGCATTAGAAAGAGGTATTTTCATGCTCTTAGGTTTATTTGAAATTTGGCTGTTACTTTCTTCCCAAGAAACACAGAAGAGGAAGATAAGATTATTCTAAAAATTGAATTGTGGGATCTGTTCTATGCAGAGGATTTTGAAACATCTCTCTCCGACTACCAGAAAGCACTATCCATCTTAGAAAAGCTGGTTGAACCAGATGATAGAAATATTGCTGACTTGTATCCTTGTCATAATTCTCATTTTGATATGTGAGTTTACTTATGTGTAGGCTTTACACTTTAGCCAGTTTAAATGATATTATTAGTTCAAATGAAGCAACAAAGCTGTTGCTTGCAGTAAATTGCTCAATTCATTAAGTCGGCAATTTAGGATGACTAATTGTTATCTTCCACTGCTAGTCAAGCCTTAACTTGTGAATTAAGAAATTTCCGTATATGCTTATGTTTGGAGGTTGATTCAAAGCCTCAAGAAGCTATTGCATATTGCCAAAAAGCAACATCTGTTTGTAAGGCACGATTACGCCGTCTCACGAGTGAAGTAGAGAGTATTTCGGATTCGACACCTGCTTCTGAGTTAGATCGGGATGTACAAAAATGCCCTGGATCTGAGTCAAATATCTCAATTGTGGATAAACAAGCAGAAATTGAAACTCTCACAGGTCTCTCAAGTGAGCTGGAAAAGAAGGTATATTTCATTTAAAAAAAAATTAAGTTACCTATTTGTCTTACATTAGTTTGATATAAATGGGAATTTATGAATTTGCAGCTTGAAGATTTGCAAAACCCAATAGCATATCTATCTGAGATGCTACAAATAGCAGCTGCCAAGGAAAGGAATGGGAAGGAATCGGCTCCAGGAAGAGTGAGCTCCTCACAGTTGGCTACTGTCACTGCCAACAGCAATGGAGGAGGATTCGACTCTCCAACCATTTCAACTGCTCACACCAATGGATCTGCTGCAGTCACACACCTTGGTGTTGTAGGAAGAGGAGTTAAGCGAGCATCAAATGCCAGTGTAGCAGAAGCAAGCACACCAAAGAAACCTGCATTAGAATCAACTGAAGACAAAGGTGATGGTGGCAACGCATGATGTATATTGGTCTTGGTTCTTCTGTATGAAGTTTCAGTTTGTACTCTGAATGCAACCACAGTTTGGCGACTCTTTCGATTGTTGATAGGATAAACTCTTGCAAGTTCCATGATTGACTGTTTTCTGGGAAGTATTATGCTATATGTTTCCTCACTGTAGGTTATATGCAGCTGATCTCGATCTCGAGTTTTAGAAGACTTAAATGTAATTCGTACGGAAAGCATGAGACATTTATCTATCATATTGAACACTGTCGATTGTTAGATGCATTATTCTTTAAGGTTTGGCGTTGATTTTAGGTTGAAAATATGTGTATGTTGAGATTAATTTAACCTCAATTGAAAATGGGCTTCCCAAAATAACTAAAATCAATTGAGTGTATAATTGTGTTTGGGTACAGAAGTAAGGTGGATAAAACCTTTTTGGCTTAAATACACTTTTGGTTTTCCTATTTTACAAAATTGTGCAATGTTGACTAAATTGAAATTTCAAACTCTAAAATGTTGTTGATGTGTCAATATTTTAACTGACACGGCAATTGACTAAGTCTTGTAGACATGTCACTTCATTTCTTTTATTAAAAAACTTTTTTGGGAATGTTGAAGATTAAAGAGCACTGATCATCTTTTGGGAAAAGGAATACTAGAGATTTTAATGGTACTGCCATCATTGGCGAAAAGGAAAAAAATCACACTAGACCTTGTAGAAGGAAATGGGAAGTAGGTTACTAACCAAGAAAAACTTGGGGTTTAATGACAAGATTCTACAAGAATTTATATACTAATTCCACACTTGTTTTCGAGTGTTCCGCGAGTTTTTTGAGCGTGTTTCATCCTCAATCCCACACATTTTTAGGTACTTTTCAAAAGTTTAGCAATCCTACGGGTGTTCCAAATCAAGTATACTCAAATGTAAAGCTCTTACGTACTATGTATTGGGATCCCAAAAAGAAGACGAAACTCATTGTTTTGGGTAGAAACAATCACTTATTATAATTCTTCTTCAATTGTATGATCTCATACCTCTATAACCTCAGGACCCCTCTTATTTCTATGTGAATTTCATTCATTCGTGTGTCCGCCCCTATAGGCATTGGCGGACCTACATATGTTTGAGGGGGTTCAAGTGAACCCCCTGAAAAAATAAAATTACCACTGATGCCTTAGGGAAAAATATTTTTGTATCCCCTGAAAAATATATTTTGCACCTAAGTTCTTAGTTTTGCACCAAAGTTCTTAATTTATTTTGCACCACACTCACACAATCACTTACAACCTTATATTTTATTTTTAAAAAAGGTTCTCTATCTCTCTATCTCATTGGATCCGTTCTTGTTCTTATTATCCTAACTTTGAATCTGTTAGTACTATTTAATTGGTAATTTGTGTTAGTGTTATTTAATTAATTTGTATTTTCTGTTAGTGCTATTTAATTTATTTTGATTATTTTTGTCTATTTAATTTGAATTTTTTACCAACAACAGTTGATCTGAGTGGTAACTTGGAACCCATCGCAATGTCTCAGGTTCGAATTTTGGGTGTGGCAAAAATTCAGTTGGGAGGGGAGCACCACACAGACAGGCAAAGCCGGGTACATTGATGGCCAGCCAGGTCCCCCGGACTAGAATAGTCACCGACAAAGCCGGTGGATACTGCGCACCAGTAATACGGTAAAAAAAAGTCTATTTAAGTTGAATTTGTTTTAGAACTATTTAATTTGTATTATTTATTTTGTATCGGACCCTCGCGGGCGACCCACGCAGTGTCCCAGCGCTGTCAACGAAGGACTAATCTGCGCTCGCTACTTGTGGCTCTTAATCATTTCGCTGGCCAACACCCTATTTGACGTAGGCGGAAATTGAACCCGGGAGCAAACCGGATCGACCCCCACCACGTCCCAGCAGGAGCCTGAACCACTGGGCTAGGAATGTTGGTTATTTAATTTGTATTATGAAATCACGTAGAGGACAATTATGAAATGTATAATTTATTTATTTAAATATATTATAGTTGTTTTTAATTATATTTTTAACAAATTGTGTATTTAAAAAATTTGACACCCTTGAACCCGGGGTCCTGGGTCTGCCATTGCCTATAGGCCTCAGGCATGCATGTAAGGGATTTTCGGTGGAGGAAATAAGGAGAGTAATGGGGATTGGCTTGGTCATGGTAGACTACCCAACATTTACCTGCATTTTTGTTCCTATATTTATATTTATGGGTCTTTTTTTTTTGTATAAACTGAGTATTCTTTGCGAACAACTGTAGAAACAAACCTCTCGAATTGGGTAGAACACAAGGGCGACAAAACTCTCCCTCAAGAATTTATAACGCCGTTGCGTTCCCAAGGTTGGATTCAAACCCAAAACCTTAGTTATGGGTCTATTAAGAAAGAACAATTCATATGTTCTTGTGCTTGCAGGTTGGGTGCTCAAATTCTTCAAGAGTTCAAGTTGGGCAACTAAGTTTTTCATTTGGGTAATTTATATACAAAATCTTTAAGTAATTGTGTTGCTTCTTTAATCAAGGGAGGGAGGTGTGGGACAATATGAAGTTTCAGATATATAATGATGATTGAAATACGTAATAAGTAATTACTAACATTTTCTGATAAAAGACTCGAGGAGTAAACTAGTAAAAAAGAGAGGTGAAAATAGCAAACCAAAACAATATCATTACTTTCATAGTCAATACTTGGCCCATCTATTGCGGGTCAATACCAAGTAAAACCCCAATGGCAACACAAACCCTAAAGCCTTGTAAGTCGTAACGGAACAAGTGCTCTATAAAAGCGTAGCGTATGCCCAACAACTTCAGAATCATGGCTTCCGTTTCTTTCTATCAAATTCATGGTTTGAAGCCTCTCTGTTTGTTTTATGATTACAGAAGTACTTTTTTCTGTCTACGATTGTTTCTCTTGATTTAATTTCGTTGCTTTTTAGAATATATATTTTGATGAAGGAACTGGATTTGAATTGTGGTTTTCTCCATGATGATGAATTGACGATGACGAGTCCGATCCATTCTTAACAATGTGACGACAATTCGAGGCATTTGTCTGAGAGGATTCCACTTTTTTTTCCCATCCTTCCCTAATTTTTTGTTTAATTTTTTGCTTAGTTTTAGAAATTCAGTTTTTTTAGGGTTTTTTTGTCATGGCATGGTGATGATATTTATGATTAATTTCATATGATGATTCCTATGATTAATATAATCCTCCTACTCATACTGAATGCCTTTTATTTTTCTGATCTGAGTTTTTTTTGATTTCGTTGTTATTAACGTTTGGAAAGAGAGATAAAGACAAATGGTGGCTATGATGAGAGTGATATTCTCTTTAAATTGAGTTTTTACTATGATTGCTTTTCAAGCACTTTTGAGCTACTCTGTCTTTCTCTCTTCACAGCGAACCTTCTGAATCTATTAAATTAGTTCTATTAGGATCAAGTTGTTTGCCATTTTGTTAAAATAATTTTCTCCAATTTTGAATTATAGATGAAAACTTGTGTTTCGTTAATTTAAACCTTTTTTTCTTTTAAAATAAATTTTCACGTTATAATTTTGACAAGGTTGTCTGATGCTGTTTCATATAATGCAGGGACTAAATTGAAAAATAGGGACATTTACAGGGACTAAATACATATTTAAACCTTTAATTTATATAAACAATACTATCAATTGGTCAATAGTTAACCAATTATTTCATGAAATGTGATTTGTTTATGGATTTTTTTTTACCAAAACAAACTTAACTCATTTCATTACGAATAATAGTATCAATACAGATGGAATCAAATCAAAAATCATAGAGCTAACATATAATCTTGACGCCATCGCTAGCGTATGAGCGGCAAGATTAGCTTGTCTCCTAAAGAAAATTCCACAACTGGTAAACAATCCAGCTCAATGACCATTGACGTCAGTCCAACTCAACCAACCAATGAAGTGCTTGTCTAAGTCCCATAGCCTCTGCCTCCTAAGGTGTTGGAATGCCGTGAAACCACATAGTCTTCCCTTTGTAAAACTCACCTGTGTCGCTGCGAATACATATGCGCAAATCGTACTTGTTTTCCTCGGAGAAAAGAGCAGCGTCAATGTTACATTTATAATTACCAGCGCTTGGTTTCTTCCACCTATGATCCACTGTCTGCTGTTGAGCTGCGCCTGCACCTGTGCCTGACCTGCTTGCTCGCGCACAATTCCACCCGTGCATATACTCCATTGCCCTTGAGATAACAGTAGTAACTGATTGCATCACGGCTTCCCATACTTTGTCATTACGCCTACGCCAAAGTGCCCAAAGCATCGACACAAAAGTGATTTTATTTGTACTTGTTAAACTCTGTAGTAGCTTAAATAAGCATTCACGAAAGCTCTCTGATGCTTCCATAGCACTCCTGACTTCATTTAGCAAACCACATGCACTCCAAATGGACACAGCGTGAATACAAGCAAAGAATACGTGTCATTCGTTCTCCGGATTTCCTTCGCACATAGGACAATGGTTTTCACACATTACCTTTCTTCTCAACAAATTGCTCCTTGTAGGTAAAACATCCCTTGCTGCCCTCCATAATAATAATTTAATTTTTTAGGGTATGTTTGAAGGGGGGGTTTTGCGAGGGAAATGGAGGGGAAGACTTGAAAAAGATTTGTCTATATTTTAATATGTGTTTGAGATTTTAAAAAATTAAAAGAACAAGTTGATAGATATCAATATAACCTTTTTTAATCACATTTGATTTATGTTTAGAGACATTATATAACTACTCAATTTAGAATTGAAAAATACGCCCTCTCCTCTCTTCCCCTCCCAAACATACCCTTAAGGAATTTTCAACTTCCACAAACACATCCAAGCCCCATCAACTCGAAGGTGCGAACTAACCAAAAGATCCTCCATTATAGCATAGTAGGCCGACCTTACTGTGTAAAATCCTGTCTTGCTTCTGCTTAATCCAAGGATCACGCCACACTGATATCTTCTCACCATTTCCTATCCTCCATCTAGCTCTCTAATTGACCACCACTCGGGAAGTAAAGATACTGCGCCATATATAGCTGGGATTATGGCCCAAGCGAGCCCCCATAAGATCACTATTTGGAAAGTATTTAGCTTTAAAAACTTTAGCAACAATAGTATCTGCGTGTGTTGCAATATGCCACGTCTGCTTCCCTAGCAATGCCAAATTAAAACCATGGAAGTGTCGAAACCCCATCCCTCCATATTCCTTTCTAACCGTCAACTTTTCCCACCTCAGCCAGTTAATTCCACGCCTCCCCCCTCTATTAGAGCCCCACCAAAAAGAATTAATCATTCGTTCCAGCTCCTCTCTTAGTGTAGTAGGAATCAAAAACACACTCATACAATAGGTTGGAATTGATTGAGCAACCGATTTCATAAGAACTTCTCTACCAGCTTTTGAAAGATGCTTACTAGACCAGTGTTGAATTCTTTTCCAGATCCGGTCCCTGAGATAGCCAAACACCTGCTTCTTTTTTCTGTCGATCATGGAAGGAAGGCCTAGGTATTTGTCGGTGCCTATACATTCGGTCACCTCAAGTAGTCTAGTAAACTCACCTCTTGTATCTTGACTGGTATTCCTGCTAAAAAAGATTTCGGATTTTTGCATATTGATAGCCTGTCCTGACGCTCTCTCATAAGTGGTTGGAATATTTTTAAGATTTCTGCTTTCTCTCTCATCTGCCCTGCAAAAAAGGAAACAATCGTCAGTAAAAAGGAGGCGTGTAGGGGTCGGTGCCCCCTATACACTCTAACACCATGTAAATCTCCTCTAGCCTCTGCTTTTTTAAGAAGTGTAGTAAGTCCCTCCGCACATATGATAAAAAGATAGGGCGACGGTGGGTCACCATGTCTAAGTCCTCTCCCTGGTGTGATAGGTCCCACTTTCTCACCATTAACCAATACTGAGTAGTTCACAGTCTTCAAACACATGGTCATCCATCTCACCCATTTTTCATCAAAATCCATCTTCATCATCTTGAATTTCAAGTAACCTCAGTCAACACAGTCACATGCTTTACTAATATCAATCTTGAGTGCCATCTCGCCCACCTTCCCTTTCGTTTTGCATTTCAAGTGATGTAGAGTTTCAATCACCACTAGCACATTATCAAGGATAGACCTATTCTCCACAAAAGCTGATTGTTCTAGAGCAATACACTTGTGGAGAAGTGGTTTTAGTCTATTAGCAAGCACCTTAAAAATGATTTTATAAATAACATTACAAAGAGAAATATGCCTCAACTCCTTCATGGATGTTGGATTATCCACTTTAGGAATTAGGACTATATTAGCATCATTAAGATTAGCCGGAAATTCACCTATTTCTAACCACTCCTTCCCTGTCTGAAAAAGTTCCACACCACAAAGATTCCAAAACCTCTTAAAAAAAGCAGAATTTAAACCATCCGGCCCAGGGGCTTTGTCAGAGTGCATATCAAAAAGAGATTTCTTGAATTCATTAATTTCAAGGGGTCTTAAAAGTTTATCATTATCTTCTGGATTCACCCTCCTCTCTCTATGCGATGTCACTGTTTCATATTCCCCATGACTACCTTCAAATAAAGATGAGAAGTGATCTCTTGCAATATCACAAAGTTCATGTTGTTCTATACCTTCTGTCCCATCCTCTCTTTTAAGTTTGGAAATAAAGTTCCTCCCCCGCCTTGCACTCGCCATTGCATGGAAAAACCGATAATTTGGGTCGCCGTCCTTAAGCCAATACACCTTCGCTCTTTGTTTCCAAAAAGCTTCTTCTTGTGCCAATAAAGTGCTCAATCGTTGCCTAGTAGCAACCAAAACAGCATCTTCACTCCCACCCGGAAGAACACGCATGATCTCAATATCCCTACGACACTTTTGAATCTCCTCCCTGTACTTCGACCGCAACCTCCTCCCCCAATCATCAACAACACTAGTGCAATGCTTCACTTTAGTCATAAGATCACTCCCTTCATTCAACCTCCAACTATCGCTCACAATGATAGGGAGTTCCGGTTCATCAAGCCATGAATTTTCAAACTTAAAGTCTCTGCGTCGTACCCTTCTATCCCATTCGTTCAACTTCAACCAAAGAGGAGTATGATCCGATTTATCTGACACGCCATTTATGAATCTGTTATGAGGAAACGTGTCTAGCCAGCTTTGGGAAACCAGCACATGGTCCAATCTACCTTCTTTAGCCTCTGGTCTACCCATACTCTTGAACCAAGTAAATTGATAGCCCTCGATGTAAATCCACTAAAGCACTTTATTGCACCGCCTCCTGAATGCCTCGAATAATCCAAGGTGGTCTCTCCACTTGACCACGTATCTCTTCATTAGATAGTATATCATTAAAGTCTCCCAACACACACCATGGTAGATCATTATCTCGAGGCAAGGTTTTGAGAAGTTCCCAAGAATCCCTCCTCCTAACACTCTCCGGATACCCATAAAAGCCAGTGAGCCTCCAAGTCAGCCGACCCACAACACTAACTTCCACATTAATAAAGTTTGACAAATAATTCAACACGTGACAATCAAACGGGTGTCTCCAAAGTAACGCTAAACCCCCACTTCTGCCAACTTTATCCATCGCAAAAGCATTGTCAAAACCCAAACGCACTCTAATCTTTTCAATTCTGTCAAAACCCAAACCCCACTTCTGTACCAATTTTGTTTATGGTTGTAAATGCCTAAACAGGATACTTTTTTTTGGTTACATCCTAAACACTATATTATGATGTGTGTACAAATTAAACTCTTTTAAAAATTTAAAATAAATGATAAAATGTAAAAATATTATTAAAAAATGAAAATAAAAATTAATTCAATTTTCAACAATTAAGTATATATCATTAACATATGATATATTATCATTATTTATTAGCATATTTAAAAAAGATATCCAAATAACTATGTAAGGTGTTATTTTTAATAGCGAGTTGTCTCCACGTGTGTAGGTGGCATATGACAAAAATAATAAAAACATTGAAAAGGTTGTTGTTAAAAGAAGTTACAGAAATGATATGAATACTCAAATAACTATGCCTTTCTTTTACCCCTATTAGATCGTGTACCCCCACTTCAACAAAATGGCTTTCGAAATTATTATTCTTTGAGGTGTTTTCGAAAAAATTCATCAAAATATCTTCCGGAAACACCTCAAAGAAATATAATTCCGGGAGTCATTTTTACAAAATTTTCTGAAGTCATTTTAATAAAGTTTTCTAGAAACGCCTCAAAGAAGGATAATTCTGGAAGTCATTTTGATAAAACTTTTCGGAAAGACCTCAAAGGAGGATAATTCCGGAAGCCAAAATTCATCAGGCTTCCAGAATTATCTTTTTTTGAGGTGTTTCCGAAAAGTTTTACCAAAATCATTTTTAATTAAATTTTGGTAAAAAAGTGAGGGGTATTTTTGTGATAAAATGTAATATGGGGGGAAGAGGGGGTAAAGAAAAAAGCCAATAACTATGTAAGGCGTTATCTTCAGTAGCCAGCTGTGTCGCCTTATCTTTAGTAGTAGCCACTTTGCAAGTAGGTGGCATAGGAGACACAAACAATACAAACCATGAAATTGTGGATGTTAACGAAGCACTGCTATACTCTTTGCCAAACAAAAAAACTAAGTACTATGATTTGTTATAAAATCTAGATGGTTAGCCAGTCATATTACATGCATAAAAGTGAGGCACCAATAATCTAATTGAGTTCATAGTGTTGAATAGAAGGATTTCAAAAAGATGTGCTATAGAGTGGAGTGTAGGACTTGTGGTAAATATTCATGGGGAGGGTGTGGAGAGCACTTGAGAACCCTCTACACAAGTATTGACGAGGGACTCCATTGCATGTGTCGTTCTTGGCCTGGTGTTGTCATACCCTCCCAGCCTGCACCCACAACCACTCAACAACAACAGTCAAGGCAACAATCAAATATCTCTTCCCAAGGTATAAAACATAAAACCTCTTTGATATCCAAAGATGGAATGACTTCTGTTGACTAGTTTTTGCTTATTCTGTAATAGAGTAGTATAGTATATTCATCTTTTATTCGTAAATAATTGTTATTTTCTACAGGCAATACGAATCCACAAAGTTCTTGAGATGCTCCTAGTTATTTACGTTTGATGAACATGCAGAGGGAAAGCAATCGATATTGTCGGGTTCCATGGTTCGTTACAACTTTAATAATATAAT